>OX411771.1:14795134-17496120 GCA_948252455.1 Acleris cristana | reverse complement strand
AGAAAGGGAAAACAATTCTATTTCAGGATCGTAAGCTCCTGAAAAAGACCCATTTCACGCTATCCACAGAGTCCACATACGATTTAACAGTCAGTCGTAGTAAGTCAACTACGGACTGCACGTACTAAACAAAACAACCACTAAACCGAACCCACGCGATTTACCAGTCAGTCGTACAAAGTGACGAGAGCCTGTACGCTATCCAATAAAGCTTAATCGTCTCAGCCTTAACAGCGAAAGACCTTAAATCATAGGCAGGAATCGGGTCACTAACGTGTAATGTGACTGATCGACTCCTTACCTACTACAACTTAAAACTAATATCGCCTCTGCCATACAAGGGGGATACGCTTAAATCATAGGCAGGAATCGGGTCACTAACGTAAAACGTGATTGATCGACTCCTAACCTACTACAACTTAAAACTAATATCGCCTCTGCCATACAAGGGGGAGACGCTTAAATCATAGGCAGGAATCGGGTCACTAACGTAAAACGTGACTGATCGACTCCTAACTAGGGCATGCAGTACCGGGCCCGGTACCAAGAATTCCATTTCCCGGTTCTATGCAGGGACAGTACCGGGATTCCCGGTTCTCCCGGTTCCTTTTTTTTACCTCAATCCAGCGCCACACATGGATATTTAAGAAATAAAACAATAAAAAAAAATTATGAATATATATTTTTTGTAAATATGCAATAAAATCATGCATATTTTCTTCAAAAAAAACGTGTCTTATCTTATCTTATTTTATCTTATTTATGGCGTCCTTACGGATACACTTCGACCCTATGGGATCTTTTGTGTAATTACCCCTCTTTTAGAGCTTAAATGCAGCCTCCACCCCTTCCAAAAAGCGGATAGTGGAGTGCGATGTTCCCGCTTGTGCCGGCGTCGTCGCTCAGCTGTGAATTGTGATATTTGTGATACTCATGGAAAGAACCGGGACAACCGGGATGTAACCTTCAGTACCGGTTCTTTAGACACTATGAAATTCCCGGGATTTCCCGGGAGGATGCCCTACTCCTAACCTACTACAACTTAAAACTAATATCAACTGCCAGGTAGAGGCACTAACTGGAAGTCCAGTGTAGCATGTAGATCCTATGTGTACTACCTATATAGTTATACATGTCTGTACTGTCATAGTGTGTAGCGTATAAGTATCAAATGCATCTTTCAATAAAGGCAGTTCATAACCATCCTCCGTTGTTTCACTACATACGAACTCCCGTCCCTACATGGCGACCCTGCCATGCGGAGCCGCGGGCACCGAGCCGCGGTGCGGCGCAAATCGCTGACTAAGTGCATTCCGTTGCAGTAACAAACGCCGAAGTGGACTTGTTTAATTAATTGAATATAAAAGTTATCACCTTGAATGAACAATGTGTTCCGGACCTTTGTGCGATCATAACGCTACGCTTGAGCGGTTACACGATTTTCTTTTTGAAATAGCTCAGAAAATCGTTATCGCGTTTGGACTAATATTGGTATTCTCTCTGATACTTTGTGCGTGGCGTAGAAGAATAATTAACAGGAAGAATGGGGAAATCATATTCTAAAACCGAAGATAAGGAGGTCATTATTGCTCAGACAGCAGGTGCCGGAGGAAATGCGGCCTCTGTAAGCGACAAGGAAATACATGGCATGGAGATAAATAACATACTCCTTGCAGCACTGATAGCAGGACTAGGAATATTCGTGCTCATAATACTGGTGAAGAAGTATAAGGATTGCCAGCAATCCTGGATGCGGAAGACTATACGGGCGGAGTTCGTCCGGCGAGTGCAACTTCGCATGTCGGGGCGGGCGCCCCAGGTCGGAGACGAGGAACAAGGCCAAGGGTAAAAAGAAGTGACTACAAGTGAGTGCTAATGTTTGTGCCACGGGTATTTTTTTTTCTTTTTCTCTCTTTTTAATATTCTCTATGTGCCCCTTATAAATAAGAACAAGTAGTAGTTAAGACTTATAGATTACAGTTATTATATGGCAAGCGAATTAGAAACAATCTATTCGCAGCTGCAAGAGATACAAATTTCATTGAGGAAACTTGGCCCCACTCGAAGGGACAAATATAAAGACCAAGTTTTAAAAAGAATTCAATTAGCTGATAATTATTATAAAGATTATCAAACTATCCTGAAATATAAGTTATGTGACGAAGGTTCATCAGAACTCTCGGGCTATGTTTTAGAAATAATAATTGAAAAAATACAATCGGTATATTCTAAGATTAAAAGTTATACACATGTAGAAAAGGTAAACTCCTCAAACTATGACGGAAACGGAAAACATGGAGAAATTTGAGTTAAAAACGGCAGTGTCCTTACTGCCTATAATGAACGGGAAAGAAGAGGTAACTAAGCAGCTTATTTCTTCTATCGAAATGTATAACTCAGTATTACATGAAAAGTCCAAGGCAGCGTTAAGTAATTACGTTTGTACTAAAAACCAGACTCTCAGAGGGTGCAAAATTGAGATTATCTCAAAGTTACTCCACTGTTGATCTTCTCATCAGGGATATGAAACAACACTTGTTAGTAAAAAAGTCTTTTTCATCACACTTGCACGTAAACAGTATCTAAACATACAGGTTAACTTGGCCGCAATGCCCCATATAAAACCCTCGGGCTTTCTTTTTGTCATGAAACCCAAGGTCGGTAAGTAATTTTTTTTTAATTTATTGCACATCACACTGCTCATGCAAGTTCAAGCAAGGAGTTTACACGCAATTGAAAAATTGAATTAAAATGTTATCTAAACAGGAATTTCATTGCAATCTCGCTACATGTTACTTAAATACTCAACTAATGTTCTTAATAATCAATTTTAATAGTTTTTTGTATCAAAACTTCGAAATTATTTCTTTTTTTTTACAATCCGTTATGGCTGTATACCTACGTAAGTATTTGCCCTTAACGTTTCCGAACGAAACATTTGTATAATCTGTGGTGCGGGCAAAAAGTCCGCCACCCGCTTAAAAAAAAGTTCACGTATTTCGTAATAATTGTTGTGCTGACTTGTGTATTAAAGCTATAATTCATAATTATTTACATTTTGTATTTGAAGACAAGTAAAAAAAGTTATAAAAAATTTCATAGTCGTCGTCGTCCGATGAGTGTGATTTAAATGCAACACCGCCCGCAGCAAAAACAATTAATGAAAATCTTTTACCGGAGAAGTCTAAGGAGCGGTATATAGCTGCATACGACCAATTTATAAAATGGAGAAACGAAAAGAAAACAAGTTAGTGTTCTGAATATTTATTTACTCGCAAATGTGATGAAAAACATTGTATGTTTCACGGGCGGTACGGGAATTACGAACCTCGACTCAGAAAGCCCTCAGTCTTCGACTTCGGGCTTCTACTAGAGCCTCGATCGTAATTCCTTACATACCGCCCTTAATACACAATGTACTATTACAGCATTACAACAACAATTGCAAAATGCCTCGCAGAAAATTAAACTGTTGAGGAATATGGAAAAGAAATTGAAAAATTATTCGATGACTTGACCATCTCGCAAGCCGACGGTGACGAAACCAAGTTTGAGGTCTTACGACCACTAAACGAAAAAACCGCAATAAAACGTTTCGCGGACGGCTTACAAAATGGTCATCTCAGCACAATAATTTCGGCTAGGGACTATAAAAGTTTAAAGGAAGCTATTAGAGGTGCGACGGATGAGGAAGTTTCTACCTCAGCCCATGACTCAGTAATGAAAATGGAACAAGATAGGTTTTCTCCCAATAGATTCCCTTTTAGAGGTCAAGGTCGCGGAAATTACAACTACCGGGGCTTCCCGTCGCATACTTATTATCAGCCGGGACCCTCAACGCGCGGTTACGCGCCAGCGGCACGTGGGCAGCAGTGGGCCACCCAACGTGGCCGATATCACAACAGGAGCCGAGGTACATACTATAACGGTAGATACAATAACCATAACAGGCGCGGTATCAATTACTTGGTACCGAGTAATCAAACTCAGCTCAATGATAATACAACAGAGTCTAGCAGCATCGAACAGGCCAACTCTAGCGAGTTTTTTCGTCACTAATACAAGCCCTAACAATAATTCTCATTACAATGAATGCTATTATGCAAATTATAATGCAATTGAATTATCACTTAGCAACAGTACAAGTACATGGTTAGTTGATACGGGTGCATCACTCAGTGCAGTGAAGTATGAGAAACTGATTCAGCATAATATTCCATTTCAGCGCGGACGTGTTAAAATAAACGGTGTGTGTGGTGAGCTTAGCTCAGTAGGACATGTGATACTTCGACTAACGTTGATGGGAAAGGAATTTGTAAACAAGTTCCACGTTTTCGAGAACTTATGCTGCGCAAGCGATGGAATTCTCGGACTTGATTTTCTTACTAAGTATAAAAGTAACCTGAACTTAGAATATAATACTTTAACATTATGTACTGATGAAAATGAAGTTTGTTTAACATTACAACCAGGTAAAAATGGAGCTAATAAATATATAACTGTTCCGCCTAGATCAGAATCTATTCATTTCATAACTACACAGATGACTGAGGAAGGTGTTATTTATCCGAAACAGTTGTGCGAAGGAATATTTTTGGCAGGTTCTATTGGACATCCCAAGGACGGGCTCATACCTATACAAATTTTGAATACACGTGAAACCGAAGTATCATTGAGTTACTTTAATCCGGAAGTCCACAAATTAAGTAATTATAATATATTAACATTTGATCAGTCATGTAATAAAAACGCGGATAGAGTAAAGAAATTATTCTCAGAGTTAAACTTAACAGATTTGAACAAGGAAGAAAAATTAGAAATAGAAAAGATATGTGCAAAATTTTGCGATGTTTTTCATTTACAGGGTGATACATTAACAACAACCAACATTTATCAACAGGCTATTCATTTAAAACCGAATGAACCCCCAGTTTATAAAAAACAATATAGATTACCTAAATTTCAGACTGGAGAAATTAAACAACAACTTCAAAAAATGTTGGACGATGATATAATCGAAACAACGAGTAGTGAATGGTCGAGCCCCATTTTACTGGTACCAAAAAAGTCGGAAGTAGGCGAGAAAAAATATAGATTAGTTATTGATTACAGAAAATTAAACGAAAAAATCATAGATGATCGGTTTCCGTTACCAAATATTATAGATATTTTAGATTCACTTTCAGGCGCAATATATTTTAGTCATTTAGATTTACAAAACGGATACTATCAGATTAAACTAGACCCCACAAGTCGCAAATGCACAGCATTTACGTAAGATAAACAATACCAGATGAAACGTATGCCAATGGGACTCAAGACCAGCCCAAGCGCATTCTCGCGAGCAATGACTGTAGCCTTATCAGGATTAAACTATGAAAAATGTTTTGTTTACTTAGATGATCTAATTATTTTTGGTAGGAATTTAGATTCTCACAATAAAAACCTCATTGACGTTTTATCCAGATTGCGACAAGTAAAACTAAAACTTAATCCAAGTAAATGTCAGTTTATGAAAAAGGAACTTTTATATTTAGGTCATGTTGTGAGTGCGGAAGGTGTTAAACCAGATCCAGGAAAAATTATTGTTTTAAATAATTATCCAACACCAAAAACAAACGACGATGTGAAGCGGTTTGTTGCATTTTCAAATTATTATCGACGTTTTATTCCAAATTTTGCTGAAATTACTATACCTTTAAACAAATTAAGCAAAAAAGATACACCCTTTGTATGGTCCCAAGAGTGTGAAGACTCATTTTTAAAGCTCAAAAATTCATTATCAACGCCACCCATATTACAATATCCAGATTTTACAGATAATAATGAGTTTCATTTATATACAGACGCTTCCGGAAGGGCAATAGGTTCACTTTTGTGCAATAAAGACAATCGTCCAGTAGCATATGCGAGCCGAAGCTTAAATAAAGCTGAGCTCAACTATCCAACAATTGAAAAGGAAATGTTAGCTATAGTTTGGTCCGTAAAATATTTCAGACCCTATCTATATGGCAGAAAATTTAGAATATTCACAGATCATCGCCCTTTAGTATATTTATTCAACATGACTAACCCCACCAGTAGGTTGACCAAATTCAGATTAGTTTTAGAAGAGTACGACTTCATAGTAGAGTACATTAAAGGCAAAGATAATGTGGCTGCAGACGCATTATCTCGTGTCATAATAACATCTGAAGAACTTTAAAGTATGAATGAAAATGTTTTGAATGTTATTACTAGGAGTAAAGCACGAGCGGCACGGGATGCAGGAAGTACGGATTGGTCAACCAGTAGTGATTCTATTAATTGCCGGACTGATCACCCGGAAATAACGGAATCCACTACAAAACCGACACAATCAGTACAACTCGTAGCAGTGTCTAGGAATGAATGGGACAAATATAATAAAAGTGTTGATAGTACTTTATTTAAGTATATACCAACGGACATGACAATTTATACCTGTCCAGAATTACGATCATATGTGGCGCGAGACGTCTATGTGAGTGAACTGGAACAGTTGTGTACAAATGAAGGAATAAATGAAATTTATATACTTAAAAATAAAGATAATATGAAATATATAGAATGGTTAACCAGAGAAATAAATAAAAATAAAAAGTGGTCCGGACCACGAGTTTATTTACTTAAAGAAAAAGAGAGAATAATATCTAATGACGATAAACTAGTTATATTAAATGATTTCCATATTTTGCCGACAAGCGGACACGCCGGCATAAATCGTATGATACATAACATAAAGAAGTATTATTACTGGCCAGGAATGGACACAGACGTAAGAAAATATGTGCTTAGATGCGCGAAGTGTCAGACACAAAAACATTCGGTTCACACAAAAGAACCCATGGTTATTACGACTACAGCCACATCGGCATTCGATAAGGTTTATTTAGACATAGTAGGGCCCTTAGCTAAGGATTATTTTAATAAGAATTATATACTTACTATACAATGCGAACTTACTAAGTTCGTAGAAGCTTATCCACTAGAACATAAGGACTCGGTTAGTGTAGCAAAAGCTTTCGTGGAAAATTTCATACTGAGGTACGGAATTCCACGTGAAACCGGAACGGATAGGGGATCTGAATTCATATCAACGACAGTTAACGAAATTTGTAAAATATTAAGTATTAAACAGTTGTCATCCACAGCATACCACCATCAATCCATAGGTTCTCTCGAAAATACACATAAACATTTGAATGCTTATCTTAGAATACAAACAAATAATGAGGCTAAAACATGGAGTACGTGGGTACCATTTTGGTGCTTTGCATATAATACCAGTGTACATACATCAACAAAATTCACCCCCTATGAGTTGGTTTTTGGTAAAAATTGTACGTTGCCTAGTAATTTAGTTAGAAACGTAGAACCTTTGTATAACTGTAGTGATTATCCACTAACTTTAAGGTATAAAATACAAAAGACACAAGAACAAGCCAGGAAAATTTTATTATTGTCAAAAGAATCAAGGAAACACATTTATGATAAAAATACAAAACCAGTTATTTACAACCCAAATGATTTAATATTGTTAAAAAATGAAACAGCATCAAAATTACAATGTGTTTACAATGGACCCTATAAGGTCATCAAAGATGTGTCACCGAATGTAGAAATTTTAAAAGATAACAAAATAGAAATTGTGCATAAAAATAGAACTAAGCTTTTTATAGAATAAGGTTAGCATTTCACTTATGAATAACAAAAAAAAAAAAAAACATAATTTTGTATTTTTTTTTTTAATTTAAGGAGGGAGGTGTAGCATGTAGATCCTATGTGTACTACCTATATAGTTATACATGTCTGTACTGTCATAGTGTGTAGCGTATAAGTATCAAATGCATCTTTCAATAAAGGCAGTTCATAACCATCCTCCGTTGTTTCACTACATACGAACTCCCGTCCCTACACCAGGAAGAAAAAGAATGAGATAAATTGTTTAATACAACATAACTCAAGGTAGTATAACCGCCTAATCCTAACCGACTTTGACAAGATTCTTAATAGTGACTGTGAAATTGAAAATGAAATCTCTAATTCATGGAATGTCACTGCTTTTAACACAGGACAAAACCTAATAAATTCCAGCAGAGCGAGATACCTCATACCGCCATTTCGGGAATCCCCATGAAATCATAGGCTCGGTTCTGGGCCACTAGCGTGAAACGTGGTTAACCAGAATCGAACCTACTACGCATCAACACAAAAACAGACTCCACCATTTCGGGGGAAGCCAATGAAATCATAGTTTGAGACCGGGCCACTAGCGTAGAACGTGGCTGGTCGATCCCAAGCTACTACAGTAGAAACTAAAACTACAACGGAACTCTTGCCTTAATTCCCAGAATAGGGTAGGCAGAGTTACCGAATTAGGCTAAGATGTTTAACAGTGTATAGGCGATGGTTGCAAGCCCATCGCCCAACAATACTGCAAGCCTTTATTCCTTTAGTCGGCTCTTATGACATCCCAGGACGATATGGAGTGGCGGTAAATTCGGACCCGGACACCACACTAGGGAATGCAAAAACCGGTAAAATTTCATAACCGGGTATTTTATCGGTTACGGCTAAAAAATAACCGATAACCGGTTATAACCGGTTATTTTATTTTTTCGATGGGAATCAAAGAAATCATAGTTTAATCATATTATTTTATTATGGTGCATAAATGAAACAGGAGGCTTTGTTTGATATTCTTTAATCAACTTTAGTGATAACTTCAATAAAAGATCTGGAGCACTTAAATATTATAAAAAAACAATCAAAATGTAATCAGTTATAAGAGTTATAATTATAAATAAGAACATTATGCATAAATATTTATTTTGAGGTTTTAAACATTGGAAATAAAGTCATATAAATAACATTTTTAAGAAAAAACAGCCACAACTTCACTTCACAAGTTACCCAACCTCATTATTGAATTAAATAGTCAGATCAATATAACAATTTAACAAGTGACAATATTTCTTGTATTCATTAACAATCAACGTTTATAATAAAAGTGGTACGATAGAGTTTTATTAAGTAATATTGATCTTTACCTTTTACAGTCTTAAACACTAAAATAAAATTGCAAAAAATAATAACTTAAACAAATCATTCATACATAGGAACTACTACTCGTAACTGGACTTTACTTGATTAGCTTAGCAGTTGTCTTGTTTGTTAGATAATCTGATAAATACAATAAAATTATGGCAAAAGAGGCTCACATCAGCCTTATTAGAAAGTTCAAATATTTATGATCATTGCTTTTAACAAATTAAAATCTAAAAAATCAACATACTATATTCATAAATAGCTATTTGTGAGTAAGAATATAAGATCTTAAAAACATCAACGCATCTAATGTGGAGTCACTTAGTCTTGATCGTACTTTTCTACAGAAATACCCCGCAGTTGAAAATGCACGTTCAGCTTCAACACTGGTGGCTTAACTGCCAATAACTGCCGGTATGTTTTAGATAAAAACTTTCCTCGCTGACCCCCATTCTCATGTAAAGCCATTTCGAACAAAATCATTTGTGGTGTGCAGTCATCTTCAGTTACAGAAGTTGATGCCGCTGCAGATGCTGGTGAAGTTGACGGCGTAGAATCGGCTGCCAATTTATATAGCAGCTCATCTTTAAATGTTTTAAATGTCAAATTATGTGGTGTAGGTATATCTATAATATCACGTGTATCATTTGTGGAAGATACAGCCGTGTACCTAACGCGGCAACTATTGTTTTTGTAATATCAGGCGTAGGCTTTTGAAAAATCTGTGATTGAGGCTCATCAAAAAGTTCTTTTGGCGAGTGCAGGTATTTTAAGACTCCTTGAATAAGAATATATCGGTCTCCTATTCTTTTTTTCAGAGCTGCTAATAAATTTGAGCTTAAATTACCTTGATCAGACATATGTTTTAGTTTTTCAAACATATGTTTGAGAGCAGTATCAGCAGTCAAAAGCGTAGCATCTTCCTGGCACAATATTTCTAGGCCACTTTTCACTATTGCCAGGACCTCATGAGCATGCTTTAATGAATGTATTTCATCGTCGCTGAATCGAATGTTCGATTTTAAATCTACTAAAGATTTTGTATTGGCGGGTATAGCATCTTTCTATCATATTGCACAAAGAACTCCATCTCGTCTTGCAGTCAATAATTAGAGCTATATCTTTCCCAAAGTCTTCTGTTACATACTTTTGCAAAATCTCGTCATTTTTAGTGGGTGATTTCCTGAATATTTTAACAACTTTTCAGATTTTATCTACTAAAGGTTTGTAACTAGTATGTTGTAATCTGACGTGCTTTGTAGTTGGTTCAGTAATCATCATTCCGTCGTCCTCTGAATCACTTTCGCTTTCATCTATAGCGTCGTCATCGTCATACAGTTGAGTTGCAATGTCTTCAAAATCTTCATTTGTTATGTATAGAACATCCAAAACGGCTAGTTGAAGAGCATGGGCATAGCATAATTGGTGATAAACTGGCAAACCTTTTCCCATTTTAACCATAACACTGGCACCATCCGTTGTAAGACCAACTATATCTTCAAATTTCAATTTGAACAACGTAAGGCGTTCTTCGATTATTGATAGACATTTTGCGGCTGTTGCTGAACCCACTATCCTCATTGGCCCTAAACTGATGTGTTTTCTAGCTGTGTCAAAATGTATAGAGTGCAGGTTGATATTTATATATCTTCTATTTCTTGTTGAACTCCATTCATCTGCTGTCAGGGAAAATTTATGTCCTTTATTTTTAAGGTCCATCAGCGTATTTGAAACTTTCAGTTTGACTTTTTCGGACTCGTTCAAAACTATTCCTCTTATGGTGTTTGGTGACTTAGGCAACGTATATCCACTTGTTTTAAATAATCGCACAAGATCCACTGAATTCACGAACACTCTGAAAGTTAATCCATCAAGTGTTAACATTCTTGTAATGGTCATATCCATCGACAGCTCACTTTGATAGTAGTCGGTTATCTTTCGCTTTTTTTGCATTGGGCTCCACCAGATTTTGTGGTAATGACGTTGGTGGTTCATTAATCTTTGATGAAGAGGCAGTAGAATCAGTGTCCGCGACATCAAGTATTAAAGCGTGCTGTTTCTTGAGATGAGTTCTTAAGGTGGACGTGGACCCACTTGAGCACGTAAGCACTTTTTGACAGTGCTTGCATTTTGCTTTTTGACCGTTTAAAGATCTCAAGAAATGACTCCAAACGCCGCTTTTACTGAGTTTAAAATCTCTAAAATCTTCCATTTTATCTGAGTTTGCTCCCGTCCTCTCTTCTGCAACAAATAAACATAACGTTTCAGTTGCACGAGTAATAACTTGTATTGTATTATAATGAAATACCACACAGTATTTAAAGGGCGTATATTGATTAAATGGCATTTCCTGAAAAAGTGTACATATTCTTGTTTTATTCTTTAATTACTACAATAGTGAAAGTATGGATTTGTTGGGCTACCTTCAGGATATGATTAAATATATTCTGCAGTAAAAAAATCAACTCACCGTTGAGCAATATTAATCCGGTTAATCCAATCCTATGTCACCATAATAACACTTGAAAAAATAGCGCGATGTCACGCACGATATACCACAGGCAGTAGTTACAAATGTTACAATACAAGGTATTATCAGTACACGTCTTCACACTTTGGAAAAAAAACAAGCACTGAGGTCTTATTGGTCTTAGGGTAGCTTAGCAGGTAAAGGGATTAACACCGCTCCCTTATCAGTCCAATGGTCAAATACCATTTAGTGCGAAAGGGACGAAAGATGTTTGTCACCGTATTAAACAAAGGAAGAGAAAGCGATGTGTCGACTGCCGTGTGCCGTGGTGTTTTATACGTACCTATTAAGCGTTATATTATTGTATCGCGTATTTGTAGTGTTTAATTATTTAGACACATATCTAGCTAGGTGCACTAAAAATGTAATGTTGTAATGTTCATTTATTAAAGTGTATAATAATGGTCTATGTCATTGAAATCATTTAAGAAATAATGATTATCGGGTAAAAATGTAAATTTAAAGAAATAATTGAACCGAACCCGGTTTTGAATTAAATAACCGGGTATAAAAATTATCCAATATAGGCAGTTATAACCGGTTACCCGGTTTTGGTTAAAACCGGTTTGCATTCATTGCACTAATGGAGAATGCTTGCAGATCACCCTATACTTTAAAAATTTAGGCGCTAACTTAGCCATAAAAAACTTAGAAGCCTTAGAAGCGTCACTCAACGGGAAGGTTTTCTTCCAAACAATGTCACCAACTTGATACTCTCCGGTTTGTCGTCCTTTATTATAATTGCGAGCCCCCTTTTCGTGTGCTTTACTCAAGGCAGACTGCATTTGGTCGAAGACGTCACGCAGAACCCCCACTTATCAGCGTAGTCATCGCATGAAGCAAACGATAAATCAAGATGGGAATTCGGCTGACTACCATAAACTTTACCAAAGGTACCAAAGAAAAACGGTGTAAATCTGGTCGACTCATTGACTGTACCTAGTATTTAAGACGAACTGAACTTTAGGCAACGTCATGTCCCAGGATCGATGGTCATCCTTTACTAGAATAGATACGGCCGTCATCACGGTTTTATTGTACCTCTCTATCGTATTCACTTGCGCACAGTACCGTTAGTACGGGCGGTAGTGTCACCCAATGTATGGAGAGGTCAAAATTTGGTATCGGATGAATTCACTTGGCACAGATGTATCCTAGGTCAAACTGAGCTGATTTAGCCCGGTAGCCATCAGCCACCCCCTGGTGGGTAGGGAGGGGGGGTATTCAAAGTTACACGCCGCCGCGCTTCAGATAAAAAAATATATCGGCTTCAGTTTACCTATCACCTCGAGTGTGGTGTCATTTTCTGATAAACCATACTGCCCTCCTTATGAAAAGTGCAGTATCTCGATCAAACCAGTTTTCGAGAAAAAGCGGTAAAATGATCGAGTTTTTATTTTACGCGTATCTCATAAACCATTTTAGTTACAGATATGAAACTTACATCAAAATAATCGTATTTATGTACAGAATGGATATTTATTCATAAAATCTAAAAAGATATTAGTATGAAGTAAAATAACTTAAAAATGCATTAATCGCTAGGTATACCTTTTATTTAAATGTGTCAATCCCTACCCATAACTGCAGTAAGTACCCGATTTGCTGCACTTATGATTAGGAAAAAGGTTTACTACAGTTGTTTCTACAGAATGATGAAAGGCGTGCCTAAACATAAACGCAGTATCTTCTATTTACACGTATTTCAAATGGTAAAAAAACTGGTTTGAAGAGGATTTGTCCGTTCCTGGATTCGAATTGTATAAATTTAAAATAAACTTAGTCGCCAGACTTCATGGGTAGGACAGGGATGCGTTTTTTTTGTTGTTTTTACATTCATTGTTTTATTAGTAAACAATGAATGTAAATTATCTTGTTTTGGTAATAAAACGAAAATTTGCTTTATCTTTTATAAATTATAAGAACTTTGAATTAAAAAACATAAAAAATAACTAAAAAAGTAAACTTCACTAATAAAAAAACAATACATTTCTTAAACATTTGAATTTTAAAAATAGTCTACGCAGTCACCACCAACTTACCTACTTGATAGTCCAAGTAAAATCTGCTAAAGCTATGAACCTAAAGTGACAGGTCATAGCTAGATTCTGCAGATTTACTTGGACTATCAAGTAGTAAATTCTTTACAATTAAACATATACCTGTTAAATATCAAACCTGGTTATAGTCCATTCGCTTAGATAGTGTCGCTACTTGTGGTTATGGTGATAAAATACAAATATAATACGATGTAAACTGCCAAATTCACATGCAGCTTAACACCCGCAAGTGAATTAGGCTGTTTATATCTGATTATGTTCGTATTTTGTTACAATAACCACAAGAACGTGCAAATGTAGCGACACTATCTAAGCGAATGGACTATACTTTTACCTAAACACAAAAATCACATTTTGCTTAACTTATTACTACATAACTAATTATACTTTACTTAAACGTAACTACTATATTCTTACGTAATAAAATCGTTTTACAACTTTATAAGTTATATTTGAGACCAAACTTCTTTAAGCTATAAACAAATCACAAACTTATTTTTAATACCTCTTAATCACAGCCATATTTTACAATAAAAGCTTTATTTTAGTATTTTAGCAGTCTTAAGTCTCTGAGATCTTATTATAAAGAAATTGTTAATCAGTCTGTTTAAAAAAGTCATGATGGCACATCGAGATTGAAAATAATATGTTTGAGTCGAACCATTTTCGTTGAGAGTTAGCATAATCTAACTTTATAATTACTAATAATTAAAACTTATTAATCCATAGAAAGAGTTTCAGTATTGCTGCAAACAGGTAAAGTTACCCAAAAGCTTTTTCTTGTCTCCGGCATAAGTGGAACTAGTTTAGAAATTATCTCCGATTTACGCTCGATTGTTACACCTCTGGGATCCGTCTTTGTTGTGGTTGTTCTTTATAGTAGTTGCTGCCGTTGCTATAGAAACTTTTAGGCCGTGGTCATCTGACACAGAGAAAGGACCATGGGCAACTTTGTATGGAGCTTGGTTCTGAAACCAACAGAGCTGAAACTTAAGTCCTTAAATAGGTCTTTAAATCTACTTCATTTCATTATATGGGCACAAAGCCGAATTCCATTGCAGAACTGAGATATTCATATTTAAGTTAGAGTAAATAGGATCTATTAAAAAACAGGTTCTCTTTGAGAATACAAATTCAGAATTATTAGGGTAGTGTGTGAAATAAACATACGTTTTGTAGCAATTGATGGTTTTATTAATTAAATATATATATACCTACAGCAAGTTGTTACCTCATTACATCAATAATTAATTCATTTAAATGACCTGCAGGATGACTAAATGGTATGTGCCTGCCAAACCCTAAATACCATATAATAGAAATTGTGTGTGCACAAGATCCTATTGTTCGTCTGCCAGTCAAACATGAACAGTAATAGTGTGGGATGGCATCGGTGCCAGTTTGATTTTTATCAACCAGAATGTAGACGTAGTACTTACGTGCTCGAACATGTCTAGATTGCACACGGCCTCTAATCAACCAAACATTTTCAGCCTGGATACCCCGCCCTGCTAAGTCATGTATATCATTTTCACGGTACAATTCTATTCTATATAACCCATCCCGTAAATGCTCGCTACAATATGATTTTGCGAGATCGATTTGATATGACCCAAGTGATATCATAAAAATGTCATGATATGTCAATCGTGGAAAATCTTCCAACTGGTTAGCATCCATTGAAATAAATGCGACTCTTTGTCTATTAAGATTCCTCATTTGTACGTAGTCATATAACATATTTGGTTCATGAAGTCGTTCATTGATTTTATTTAAAATATCATTTGCATATATATTATCAACAGCTACACGATAAAATGCATTTATTAAGGCAGCCGCAATTTTGAAATCTACAAACAAGTGTGGTAAGGCCCTATTAAAATAATCTTGTCGCAAAAGCTTGAATCTGTTCTTAAACTTGCCATTAACAGCCTCGACTACCCATCGACATAATGTAATCAATCGTGACTTATTTGCTTGCTCTGTTGTCAGTTGATTTTCATGTCGCTGTTTTGTCGGTGGAATATGAGGTATATAACCTAATGATTGCAGGTTTACTACACTGTCTCTAAAACCCCTATCTAAAATCAAAGCATCATTTTCGTGGAACATCCAGTGAAACGAATTTTCTTCATCGTTTAGCATATCGTTCATAATATTTGCGTCTGAACTCCTCGCAGCATATGGACCATATACATCAATTATGTAACCATCACTACATACCATCAAAAACGGTTTCAGGAGGTTTTGATACTTATGCAAGCTGTATGTGTTTCGCTGAAACAAAAAAATCGAACTTTTCTCTATATATGCATAGGTGCCGTCACATATAATGATTGCTATGGTATTTTCCTCATTCCCAAATAAGGCTTTCGGTAAAAAAAGGTTTCGTTGGATAATGTCTTCTCTTGATAAATGATCAATACCTAGATGTCTACCTATTTACGAAATGTAACATCAGACATTCTCTAGCTAATGATAGTTTTCGCTCAAGTGACCGGCGTGAAATGTTGAACAATGTTGTCAGTCTTTCGTTTGATTCTCCTGTTCTTAATTTTGATAAATATATTCCTAGTACAGTGCGTGGATATTTACTTTGCTGTGCGAAAGAGGGAGTTTCTTCTAAAATTAAATTAAACTGATCTGCGTAAAGTCCAGTCCAAAAATACAAGTCGGTATTGGTTAACGCGTTTTCTATTTCAAAGTCCAATCTCGCACTTCGAGATGTTATTAGTAAGTGCATCATATCATTAATGAGAGTTGCAGTAAAACTATGCGTCACGTTGCAGTTATCAATTAATAAGTTCCTGTGGTTGCCCTCTAAATGTTCTCGGCAAACTCTTGCATTTTCAGGTAAGTATATACAATTTGTACTCACTAAGCATGTGCATCTTAATTGAAGGATATATTCGAAGACGCTCTTCGCTTGGGCACCTATTAAAAATGCAATGAGTCGTAGTATTAGGAGCTCTCACAAAATCTGGAATATTAAGCTGCTGTATTTCTGCCTCCTGAATAACATTTATTTCTTGCTGCCGAACTGCATTTCCAGCTGTTTGCCAACATCGATGGCATATGGCTTGAATGTTATTAAATGCAACCTACAATAGTAGATTGTTCAACAAGGGACTAAAACAAGCCATAATGACACGAGATGTTTAGCCACGCGAGCGAGCCAGTGAGCGAGAGTGGCTATAGATAGAGTGTCATTATGGTTGTTTAGTCTCGCGTTAAACACTCTACTTTTCACTTTGAATGCGAGGAAAAAAAACAACGTTCAGTGCCGGATTAGCCATGTACCTAGCAAGAGTAGCAAATGCTACGGGCCCCGCGCATCCACGTCTAACCCCTAAAATGTTAGTACTTACATCAGTACCTATGCGTATGCGTGTACTCATATGCATCAGGGTTGACGATAAGATGAATAATCCAGTCGATATTCTCCAACAGAATAACCTAAAACAAACACCCACGCAAGTGCATATCTAAGTCGCTCAGTTGCGGAAAAAAGACCGCCACAACCTGTAACCTAAAACAAACCCAGGGGTCTCTTTATAGAATTTGCTACGGACCCCGACGGGCTTGCTCAATCCAGCACTGACGAAGTTCTATACACATTTACAATATTGATTATAAGAAAGTTTCTTACAAATTTGTTCCGCGGTTTTTTTCTTTTCTTTTATTAATTTTTTGTTAAGTGCCGCTTTAAATGCTTGCAACAGTTTCAAACTTGAAAACTATTTTAAAACTAATTGGACCAAGCATAATTAAATGAATTCATCCTTAATATAATTAAATATATTCATATTCGTAATCATTAATCGTGTTTCACAAAATTAAATCATTTTTATTTGTATTTTTTCACAGTTGTCATTTTGAGGTTATTTCCACGCGCTAAAAATTGTCTATACCACAGAATAAAAACTAGAGGCATAGAAACCGTACTAAATAGGCAGAAAATACATTATGGTTGACTTCCTTTTACTTATGGTTTTCATAGTGAGTTGGAAAGAGATCATCACTCGGCGTGATTTGGACCTTTAAGCACCAATGTGGAAGAAAGTAACGCCAAAGAAGACCGGTCGTTGATTTGACGTTTCTTCACTTTCTGATCATGACAGATTAAAGAAGAAAAGACACCTAGTTTTTGTTTCTTTTCCTCTTATCAAAATGTAATCTATAAAGTAGAGACAAGTAGCTGGTGCAACGTTAATCTTATTGCACGGCTTCTTTGCCTTTAGTCTTTATTCTGTGGTCATGCTGTGGTCTATACAAAAAGACTGAAAATAGCAATAAATCCTCCATTCACAAACACCGTGATTGGATGTTAAGGGGATTCCAAAGTAAATTAAAACAATTTTACTTTAATCCCTAGAGATTAAAAAGGAACTTTAGTCCCGATGTGCAGAGACTAAAGTAACATTTTAAGAGCATGAGAAGTGAAAATAAAATAATACATATTAAGAGAGGTAATAAACCATACTTATACGAAAAGTGCCTACTAAGATTCAGTAAGCGGTGGACATAAGCATGAATTAAGTTCGAAATTATGTACCGATCTTAGGAAAAGATTTACATTCATCTAACTACATTTAGTACCTATAAACACACTATACATATCAAAAAACATCATGCTATCAGAAATACCATAATGTATGTTTACTCACCACAATAAGTGCATTTTCCCGTAAGTATTGTGCAATCAGAGGGTGTAATTCAGGTAAGTTTTCTTCTAAAATATGTCGCCGCTGTCGCAAAATCGAACGAGGACATAATACACAACGGCGTCCTTCTAATGCCATGTTTACATATTATTAGGCTTTTTAACTAAGCAATATCAATTGAACACTTAAGTAGACACTTGCACAGATAAGATGGGTACTTAAGAATAGATACCTAGGTAAAAGAGGTGACTCGAAATAATATTATTATTGGCAAAACACGATATTCAACAGGAATTGACACCGAACGAACATAATTAATGGAACGGTCGATATCCCTACCTTCATTTTTTTTATTGGGTTTGCTCAATAGAATTCCAGAATATGAATATTCTCCGAATGCATTTATCGTATCTCGTACTCACCGTGACTAAAATACAAATATCTTAGTTCTGCAATGGAATTTGACTTTGTGCCCATATAATGAAATAAAGTAGATTTTAAGACCTATTTATTGACATAACTCTCAATGCTGTTGGTTTCAGGCCCATTTTGACGCATGGTCCTTTATAAAAGAAGTGTCAGATAAATTAATCAGCGTTTCTGGCGACCACAGGCAAGGCTCCTTTTTTGCCCTAAGACTGAGCATCGCGGTGCAGCGGAGTAACGCTGCGAGTGTCCTCGGCAGGATGCCGCAAGTGGGTGCAATGGAGGGGTTTACTTTAAAGTCAGCTGTAGTACAACATTTTATCTTTCACTTTTAGTTTTTTTGAACTGATTGTTATTAGAAATTAAGTTTATACTGTAATTAAGTTATAAAATTCTTAATCCCTTTACACATAGTTTCAGTTATCAATGTTATCATACAACGTCTATCTGAAAAAAAATAAGTTAGCGTTTATGCCATTATTACATTTTCCACCACAGTGGCATAATTCGGTATATTACTAACAGTTTTTTGCGTGCGTGTGCATCTAACACCTCACTGTGACTTGCTCTTGCACCGAATTAATTCCAGACAAGCTGTAGCAGCAACGGGTGCAGTAGTCGGAATTGGTTTCCAATTGTGATTCGATTGTAGTTCCCATCCTTAATCCGCCGGACGAAGAATCGGCACCATCGCTTGGCCGTATACGTGCACACCCTGGTAGACGGCTCTTAGGAGATGCTACTGGCATCCGTAGGCGGAATATTCTTTAGCTGACGGTCGCAAAATCTGTATTTATTATGAATTGACCTTAAGTTTATTTTGTTAATTACGATATTGACGACACGTTGGACTACTTGTTACCCGTTCCAAATTCAGGATGAGTAAACTTGGAAAAAATGACAAGTTACTATTTTTAAGTTATTATTTTTTTGAGTCGACTGTAGGTTCATAAATTGTATCAGTAAGAATTAGACACCACTACAAGGAAAAAAACCTGAATATTGTTTTTTTTTTATAGCTGAGTGTCATTTCGAAAAAAATATTACACACAAAGAACAAAATTTTAGACCAAAAAAAGTGTATATGTATATATTCTATGAAAGCTGACTATACGTTAGTAAAACACTCCTCAGTAGTAAGTAGTGGAGATTATAAAACCCCAAATAAAGAATATGATATGTAAGCTATTTATCTGAACTGACTGTACTATAGAAAACGCAATAATACTGAGTTAAAAGTTTAAATTCTATTAAAATCAAAGCACCTTATGCTGCCAATTATCACTGTTAACTGAATCACTAAATACTATGCAAAGTAATTGCATATAACTTTCAGACAAGAAACAATCACACATTTAGTACATGCTAGGTAAGCCGAGCAAATTATAGTTCAATTAACACACTTGTTTACACTGTAAATTGAGATAAACGGCGAAGGCAAGAATATTCTCGCCTACTGTCTCGCGAACAGTCTCGCCGCGCGCGCGCATGCGACAGGTTGTGATTTTAACGACCCGCACATACGCGAACGCAAATCAATTATAAAAGATGGTGAAATGCGCTAAGTGTAGTAAAATTGTCAACAAAAACACTCCCGGAGTGCAGTGCAATAAATGTAGCAAGTGGTATCACGCCTCCTGTGCGTCATTGTCTACTGAACAACTATGCGCCTTGTCGGCAACGGACTCGGTCGATTGGAAATGTCACAGCTGTGCGCCAGTACATGGTGGTAAAAAGAAACGGATGTCAGTCATCTTACCAAACCCTGAAGACGAAGATTCCGAGACCGAAGGATCAACCAATAAAGCCGACAAAGTGTTGCTAGAAATGCGCCAAGAAATTCGACAGTTACGCCAAACCGTTAAGGAAATAATTCGAGATGAATTGCAATCTACCCTCAGTTTTTATTCCGACAAAATTGATGAGTACGAAAGCAAATTAAAAGACCACGAAATGAGATTCAAAATACTGGAAAACCACTACAAGGACATAACAAATACGTGCAAAAACTTATTTCTTAAAAACGAAGTCCTGGAACAAAAACTAAACAAAAGTGAACAGACGCAAGCAAGTAACGACCTCGAAATATGTGGGGTAAGCGAACAAACTAACGAGAATGTGAAGGAAGTCGCAACAAAGGTCTGCCAGCTCCTGAACCAAGACCCCAGTGACATTGCCAGAGTGATTAGGAAAAAAAAACCCGCCCGCGCCGTTGGCTCCGCGCAAGCCGAGCGCGCCAGAATGGACTCGCCCATAGCAGTCACCTTACGAGAGGGCAAGCGCGACCAGTGGTGCCATGCAGCAAGGATAACAGAGATAACCGCCCAGGACATAGGCGGCGAAGGTACCAAGAAAGTATACATACGTGAGTCGCTCACGCCTACAACGTCGTACCTGCTCTGGAAGACGAAAGCGAACCTTAGGGACAAATCGCTGTGCAAATATGTATGGTGCAGAAACGGGAAGATTATGGTGCGAAAAGAAGACGGCGATAAAAAGATTTACTACGTCAGGGCTGAAAAAGACATCGAGCGAATTGGTAAAGAACTGCAGACTTAGGTATGTAAAAACTGCAATTTTTAATAAAACATCTACTTGAGCGGAAGTCAACATGTTGACAAAGTATATATACGATGGATCCACACGACACACATACAAAGGAAACTACCCACGATTCATGGAACGACTTCATGACAAATATACCAAATGTACAAAATAAATTAATTTTATTACATGTCAACATCCGCTCAATGATAAAAAACCACTCGCAATTGGAGTACATCGTTGATAATAGCCCGCAAATAATACATTTAATAATCATCACAGAAGCCAACATCACAGATACAACGTCGAGATTGTTTGATATAAAGGATTATACTATGTACACAGAGCTACGAAAACAAAGAAAAGGAGGTGGTATTGTTATCTACGCTCACAAAAGTATTTCATTCACAAAATCGTACGTGAAAACAACATATTTTGAGTGCTTGTTTGGTGAAGTGGCCACCTTAAATGGCAGTATAATAACCATATGCTCAGTGTACCGACCGCCTAGCTTAAATAAGTTGAGCTTTATTAATGAACTATCCCAGTTGTTATTAAAATGTTCCACAAGGAAAAATTGTATAGTAGTAGGTGATGTTAACTTAGACATTGCGTGTATAAATAACAATGTAAGATCATATCTAAATAGCCTAAACGAAATGGGATTTGATTGTTGCATTTCACAATTTACAAGAGTAGAATCAACCATAAATGGCGTATCCAAATCCTGTATCGATCATTTATTCATTCGTGACGTTTGCAAGCGAGATGCGCCCGGCTACCTAGTACACTCTGCCACTGTGCGCGACGCACCAGCTGACCATTACATAATAGGGCTAGCTCTTATGAATGCGGGTTGCGCGACAACCTATAAAGTAGTAAGCAAGTTGGATAATGAAAAAGTTAAACAGGAATTAAATCAAATTGACTGGAGCCCGGCATTTCGTTGCAGCGACCCAAATGAATTAATTGACATAATTATAAATAAATACCAACTTATATATAATAAATACACCTATAAAGCCAAGATATTTGTAAACAAAAAACAGGAAAACAATTGGATCAATGAGAATTTAATAAACATGTGTAATAAAAAGAAAGAACTCTTAGCTATATATTTAAAAGATACAAGTATCAAACAGAATGAGTTAATATATAAAAAATATAGAAATAGGACTAATAAGAAAATAGGTAATGCTAGAAATAAGTTCACCAAAAAAGAAATATGTAACAACTTTAAAAACCCAAAAAAAATGTGGGAAATAATAAATAGACTAAGTGGCAGAATTGTAAAAGCGGTAGACGATGTACTTTTAAAGGCATTTAGACTACGGGCAAAAGAATTGTGCAACAAATTTGGTACTGACTTCGATAATAACGTCAAAAAAGTTAAGAGCAGTTGTAATCGGCCATTACTTGATGAGAAATGTTATATGAATACGCCTACTTTGTCATTGCGACTCAAAAATATTAATGAACAAATTCTACATAAAATCATATTACAAATAGACGACAAGAAGAGCCCAGGTTATGATGGTATAAGGGCAAAAGACATAAAATACATTGCCGAGCAAATGACACCTGTCTTAGCACACCTCATTAATCTATGTATCTCGAGACGTAAATATCCAGATAAACTCAAGATAGGGCTCGTGAGACAGTAACACCTTGGCCCAAATTCACGGCAAGGAGCAGTCGGCTCCCTGGCCGAAACTTCTCGCATCCTAAAAGGCCTCGAGTTCTGGCGTACAGCTTCCACCTCCAAGGCGTGGGCAACTGCATCCTTCACGCTCCCATGATGTCCTAGTCGCACAGCAACTCTGACTTCTAAATCACTGAGATGGCTGTCACCATAACGTGCCTCTAAGGCTTCAAGCAGGCGGTCGTACGTCTTATTCTCTCCCAGAGCTTTCAGCACGGTGAGGGCTTCGTCTCGTAGTGCCAAAGTTAGAGCCGTCTTCGCCTGGTATTTATTCCAGCCATTTGCCTGGGAAACTGACTCAAATTGGAGTTTATAGGCCGTCCATGATGAAGTTCCATCAAACGGAGGTACTTTGAATCTTCCAGCTACCGGTATGGATGTCTCAGGTCCACAGGTACCGTTAACCACTTTGATTTCTAGCTTTTTCACTTCGTTTCTAATGGTCTGGAGGCGATTTTCGTGGTCTTCGACTTTTACCTTGACATCATCCAGTTTTTCTTGAACCTCCGTCATTTCCTTTTTCCATTGCGAAGCGGCCTCTCGTACCTCTCGGAGAATTCTAGATTGTCCCTCTTGAGATTTCTTTTGGCCACGTAGTTCATCATGGATAACCCTCGATTGTTCCTCTTGGGCTTTAAAACGTCCCTGTTGTGCTCTGGATTGACTGAGTAGCTCATTCCGGACGCTTCTAGTTTGTTCTTCTTGAACCTTAGATTGTTCCTTCAACAGTATAAAGATCGCGTTGAGGTCAATTTCCGGTTTAGGTAACGCTAGTGAAGAGTTTAAGGAACATGTCAAAGAGTATTCTAAGAATTTCAAGTCAGACTGCCGTATAGCTAAGCGAAACTTTTTAAGTGATAAAATCTTGAATAGCTCTGATGTCATTAAAACGACTTGGAAAATAATTAATGAAGAAACAGGTCGCCGGAAAAAGGAATTAAATGACTTTCGATTAAAAGTAGATGGTAAAATCCTAGAGTCTAATTTAGATGTTGAAATTGAATTTGAAAATTATTTTACCAACATACTAGTGTCCACGACTAAGTGTCTGAACTCTTCGCCGGCGTCTGCCATTTTATTATTAGAAGATAACGTGTCTGAATGCAGTATACACTTTGAATTCAAGCACGTTACTGCCTTGGATGTAATCAAAGCATTCAAATCAATTAACATTAAGAAAACCAATGATCTTTGGGGGGTTTCGGTTCACGTCCTTAAATCCTTAATGGATGTCATAGCATCTGACTTAATGATCATATTTAATCACTGTGTTGATTGTGGTGAGTTTCCTGATCTTATGAAACAAAGCAAGATAATTCCATTATTTAAAACGGGTAGTACTTCTGACCCCACTAACTTTAGACCGATATCGATACTACCCACTTTCAGTAAAATCTTTGAGAAATGAATTTTATCACAGTTAATGCAACATTTTCAAGATAATAATTTATTACATAATGAACAATTTGGTTTTATTTTGGGGTCGCTCGACAACCGAAGCTGGTGTTGAGCTAATTAAACATATTTTTGATGCCTGGGAGGGGTCACATGATGCTTTAGGTATTTTCTGTGATTTGTCCAAGGCCTTCGATTGCGTTAACCATGACACATTGGTCAGGAAGCTACACCATTATGGAGTTAGAAGTACTGCGCTAAACTTAATTAAAACGTACTTATTCGGGAGAATACAAAGGGTAGACGTGAATGGAAAACGATCACCTGGGTCTTTGGTCTCAATGGGCGTGCCACAGGGCTCAATTTTGGGTCCATTTCTATTCCTCATTTACATAAATGATTTACCATACCTTATAAAGGACAACCATGATATAGTATTGTTTGCTGATGACCTCACTCGTATTTAAAGTCAAACGACAACAGGAGTTTAATGTGGATGTAAACAATGCTATATCAAAAGTAGTAGATTGGTTTAGTGTTAATAATTTATTACTAAATGAGAAAAAGACTAAATGTATTAAATTTATGACTACCAATGTGAAAAATAGACAAACTACTGTAACTATTAAAAATGACAAATTAGACTTAGTTAATGATACAGTATTTCTTGGTATAACGTTAGACTCAAAACTCCAATGGGGTCCTCATCTGGCTAAATTAGCGAATAGACTAAGTTCTGCAGCTTTTGCAGTTAATAAAATTCGGAATCTAATAGACTTGAGAACCGCTCGATTAGTTTATTTTAGTTACTTCCATAGTATTATGTCATATGGTATTTTACTATGGGGTAGTGGTGCTGACGTAAACAGCATCTTTGTTCTACAGAAGAGGGCTATTCGTGCTGTTTACAAGATGGGTCATAGAGACTCGCTTAGAGATAAGTTCAAAGAAACGAATATATTAACCGTATACAGTCAATATATTTGAAAACATTATGCATGTTCATAAGAACATCAGTAATTTCAGAAAGAACTGTGACATACATAATGATAAATACCAGAAATAAACATAAGCTCGCAGTGCCCTTTACACGGCTTCACAAAATAAAAAGCTCTTTCATGGGTAATTGTATAAGGTTCTATAATAAGCTCCCAAGTAGTGTTACTCATTTATCAGTAAATAAATTTAAGAGTTACGTTAAACGTAAACTAATTTCTAAAGCTTATTATAGTATTAAAGATTATATGAATGATGACAATGCTTGGACTGATATATATATATTTTTGGATTACAATTATTAATGACCGTGGAGACTATATACATCTCCCTGTATGATTACCTATTATTTTAATATTACATCTGGAGACTCTTTACATCTCCAAAATTGACCGTGGAGACTTTCTACGTCCCCCTTATTTTATTTTTTGTGTTTTTTTTTTAATAATTGTATTTAATTTTAATTTGACATCTGAAGACTCTTTAAATCTCCAAAATTGACCGTGGAGACTTTCTACATCTCCCTTGTTTTGTGTTTTTTTTTAATTATATTTAATTCTTAATTCTAATTTGACATTTGGAGACTGTTTACATCTCCGAAATTGTATTATCTATTTATTTTAATCCGACATTTTAATATATTTAATTATTATTACTACTGGGACCTGTACATCCCTGTGACATTTAAATTATGTAGCTTAAGTTTAGTATTGTAATAAGTGATTTATTTAGAAAAAACGGCTTACTGTTGAGTTTCTTGCGGCGCTTCTTCTCAACAGTGGTCTCTTTGGAAGCGCTGGTAGACTCAGACTTGTAAAAGTGCCTGCAGGGCCTACTTACAAAATATTTTTTTTTTTTTGCAGCTGTAGTAGCCGGCGTTGTCGCGGTGGACGTACTCGTACCGGCGGTAACTGTAGACTCGTCAGCTGCAGTTTGGCTGCGGGTTTTGACCCCCTCCTGCTCTTGATCTCACGGAGTTATTGGCATTTTCTAACCCACTTCTGATAACAAATATTACTTACGTGGGGGTAGGTTACAGATACACAAAACACAGATAATCAAAAGTAGACTTTAATAACGCACTCACTAAAACCGTTTGTTATAGCTGTACTCGATACTTCCTATAATATCCGTACGTCCACCCACACATGCATGCATCCTTTCAAATAAACATGTAATCATAACACTCATACATTCAGTCCACAATAAAGAATCGAAGAAGCAACACCTATTTTATTAAAACTCCAAATTTGACAACTACTGGAAAACTTACCTTATTACTGCAACATATGCCCTGCTCCATTCAGTCGGTAGCGGCTTTGTTAACAGACGTTTCCACACTTGTGCTCCGCATATGTCCATTCGCGATAGACCTCTGTCTCGTTGTTATTTACATTAGACTACCGTGTCTTGTGCCGTTGGATCGTGGAGTGTGGGCACTTTGAGTGACCGGCCAACGTTGACCTTTCGCTTATGGTAATTACCGCGACGCGTCGGTGTCTCGCACGATTGGATTTTAGTGAAGTGATTTTATCTCTTAATCTTTTTATCTACGAAATAGTGCAAAGTATCGGTGGCTCCTTGTCGCGCATGCACTGTAAGACCGTAAGGTGCTCCCCTAGCGGTATTTTAGAGTGCGACGCCAATAAAGTACCTTTGGACCTGTTACATGCGTTTCGTCGAGTGACGTTTTGGGACCGCTCGGCCTCTACAACTGCTGTGTGCTCGGATCGAGAGCTGAGCCGTCGCTTATTCCGACGCATCTGTTATGAAGTGAAGGCTACTATCTACCTACATCTAATCCGAAATGTCTATAGTGGTGTGTGCTAGCTGCCGTGTTCCTTTTAGAGGCAAATTACACCTCACCTGTTTTCGCTGCAAGGATACCTACGATATTCGCTGTGCAGGCTTGAGTAAAAGACGTTTTAATGCAATGCTTCCCGACAAAAAAGCGTCATGGATTTGCTGTTCCTGCACGAGCAAGCAGTCTAAACTAGACAATACTGGCTCACCTCCTCCCGCTCGCAACATTGACGACATTCAAGCTTCTGGTGACGCGCCGCCTTCTCTTGCAACGTGTTGATTCCTGCAACGTAACCCAAAGAGCCAAGGGTAAAAAAAATCTACCATCTAGCTCGTTACCACGTACTGGCTCCAATGTCCGGGGGAGTAGTGGGCTTAATACTGCTGTTGTCTCGGAGGACAATGCGCCTGTCACTACGCGCACTATGCGGGAGATTCTCGAGCAGTTCAAGCTGGATATGATGACGTCGCTGAAACTGAGTGTCACTGAAGCAGTGTCCCGTAAACTGAGTGAGTTGACCACACGGTTTTCGGAGGTCCACGATTCTCTTCAATTCCTGAACCATAACTTTGAAGTTCTGAAGAATCAGCACGATACGAACACTGCCACCATCGTTAAGTTGCAGAAAGAAAATGAAAACCTGTCATCCACTGTCAATGATTTATCGTCTAGATTAGCTATCGCAGAGCAGTTCCAGAGGGAGTGCAACGTTGAGATTAACGGCATCTCTGAAAACCGTAGCGAAAATCTTACCAATTGCGTCTCGCAACTGGCGAGAGTTGTTAACGCACCCCTCGCGGAAGATGACTTTTGCCAAGTCACAAGGGTTGCTAAAATAAATAAAGATGACCCCAGACCTCGTTTGGTAGTTGCCAAACTACGCACTCCTCAGCAACGCGATTTTCTTTTGGCGGCTGTCCAGACGTACAACAAGGCAAACAAGGATAATAAGCTGAACACGCATCATCTCGGGTTGGCTGGTGTCAGGAGTCCTGTCTAAGTTGCTGAGCATCTGACGCCTGCGAACAAGCGCCTTCATGCGGCCACAAGGCAAAGGGCGAAAGAGATGAACTTTAGATACGTATGGGTACGAAATGGCCGAATATACGTTCGGAAGAATAAGACTAGCCAGGCGTTACTCGTTCGTAGCATATATTCCTTAAAAAATATTGTTAAAAACACATATTTTTTCCTAAATCAATGATCATATCTTGATATTGTATTATACATTCACGATTTACTATCAAAATACTCGTGGCCTACGCTCCAAAACCAATGATGTATACCTAAATGTGTTGCAGAGCTCTTTCGATGTAATTGTGTTTACAGAAACATGGCTGAATTGTGGTATCACTGACTCAGAGTTATTCGATTCAAGGTATATAGTGTACCGGAGAGATCGTCTTGTGACTGGTGTTGGATCCAAGCGGGATGGAGGAGGCGTCTTGATAGCGGTTTCTCGTAAATTTCGCTCATATAGAATCCATTGCTGGGAGACGAATTGTGAGGATCTCTGGATCAGGTTAGATTTGTGCAGTAATTATATCAAAAGAACGCTTGCCATCTGTGCTGTCTATATTCCTCCTCCAGCCAGCTTGAGTACCCTCAAAACGTTCATTTGTAATGCGGATAGTGTATTGGAACAGACTGATGAAGTCATTATGTTTGGTGACTTTAATTAGGGAGGTATCCCGTGAGTTACTTTAAGTGATGGCGGTTATATGGTTTCGTCTGGTACTCTCAGCACCATGGAGAGCTCTCTAATTGACTTTTTGTGTGAAACTAATCTGAACCAGTTCAACAATATTCTTAATGCCAATGGCAGGATCTTGGATTTGGTTCTTAGTGATATACCTGGGGGTAAAGTGACTGCTGCCCTAGATGTACTTAGTAGAGTAGATGCTCATCATCCTCCCTTACTGTTAACTGTCGATCCTTCACTCTCTCTATCAAAAAATAATAATCCTATAAATGTTAAATATAATTACTATAGGGCCAATTATGAGACTATTGTATCAGATCTGGGTGGTATGGATTGGAGTACAGAACTGTCTGGTTGCGTTACCACTAATGATATGGTATCTGTCTTTTATAAGCATCTTAACACTGTAATCCAGAAGCATGTGCCTATGCACAAATCCAAGAAAGGTAGTCATCCGCCGTGGTTTGGGTTCTCTTTGGTTAAACTGTTGCATGAAAAGAATAAACTACGTTTACGTTTCAAAAAGTACAAGAACCCTCGCGACGGTTTTGAGTTTGGACTTCTTCGTTACAGGTGCAATAAATTGCTCACTACGAATCACCAGAAGTATAAACAGTGTATTGAGGCCTCTGTTATTAAGAATAGCAAATTCTTCTGGCGTTATGTAAATAGTAAACGTGGTAGCTGTGCGACAGTCCCTGCAGCCATGCATCGTGGTGATGATGTCATGGTCTGTGATGGCAATGGTATTTCAAACCTTTTTGCTTCTCATTTCTCCTCCGTGTATTCAAATGCTGCTCCCGGGAATTTACCTCTGTGTGTGTCATCACGATAGTCAGTTGACTTCCATGCATTTTCGTGAGGAAAATGTACTCGATATGCTTAAAAATTTAAATCCCGATAAAAGTGCTGGTCCTGACCTCGTCCTCGCGGTCTTTTATAAGCGAGCCGCGGCATCATTGGTTTTTCCATTGTGTCATATATATAATCATTCTCTGTCGGCTGGTGAGTTTCCCGCTTTATGGAGGAGGGCTAGAATCGTGCCTGTGTACAAAAAGGGTGATCGGAGTAATGTAAAAAATTATAGGCCTATTGCCATACTTTCATGTCCATCCAAAATCTTCGAGTCTCTTCTGTGCCCTGCTGTATCTGGCCACTTTGATTCACTTTTGTCTCCCTATCAGCACGGGTTCAGTACTGGACACTCGGTGGAAACAAATCTTTTTTGTTTCGTATCTGATGTAGCACGGGGAATTGATGGTGGTGGGAGGGTGGATGCGGTATACACAGACCTGAGTTCTGCCTTTGACAAGGTGAATCACCTCGTGCTGTTACGCAAACTGGAGGCCTACGGCGTTGGAGGTTCACTTCTGGTATGGTTTTCGTCATACTTGTTCCAGCGACTTCAGTCAGTTATCGTTAACGGCTACGAATCACAATTGTACATCGCCGGTTCTGGCGTGCCGCAGGGCTCTCACCTCGGTCCGTTGCTTTTCAATATTTATATTAACGACATTCCCTTCTGCATCAAACATTGCGGGGTATTACTTTTTGCTGACGATTTGAAAATTTACAGGTCAGTAAAAACTGATTTTGATATGGAGCTCATCCAGAGTGATTTGGATGGTATTCATGAGTGGTGTCAGTCGAACTATATGGCGCTAAATGTTGCTAAGTGCAAATCTATCAGCTTCACAAATAAACTGCGTCCTGTAGTTTCTACTTACTCAGTTGGTGGTGAGCATTTGGTGCGAGTGGGTGAAATTCGTGACCTGGGGGTTTTGCTCGACGCCAAGCTTAAGTTTACATCTCATGTGAACTCTATTACCAGCAAGGCAGCACGGATGTGGGGATTTGTCAGGAGAAACACACAATCATTTAACATGTCATGCAAGCTTTCACTCTACAAAAGCCTAGTGCGGAGTCAACTCGAATTCGCCAGTATTGTGTGGAACCCTTCGTATGTCGTACATTCACAGCGCATTGAGTCAGTTCAGAGGACGGCCACCAGACACCTGGCTTATGTCTCCCAATCTATATCACACAGATGTTCCTATGATGCCCGTATGAGCTTTTTAAGCCTCATCTCGCTTCGCAATCGCCGGAAACTTCAGGAGGTAATATTTCTCAAAAACTGTATTAACGGAAGCATTAGGTCTGTGTTAATTCTGCCACTATTTAAACTTTCTGTACCACCCCGCATACCTAGGAAGCCTGTTAGTAAAATTCTGTTTGTTCCTACATATAGTACCAACGTTGGTAGACACTCTCCGTTGCCTCGTGTTTGTAATGCATTCAATGGCATGAGTGCAACTCTGTCTTATCTCGATTTATTTTTTGATTCGCTTAACAAATTTAAAACTAAAATCTTGGCCTGTTTATTACGAACTGATGTTTAGTGTAACCTATTGTTTCTATTTAGTCCGCTAAGTTATCTGGAAATGCTGTGTATACTTGTAATTGGCTTGTACACTAGACATAATACCTTAACCTGTTACTATGATGTGAATGCTTTCTGTACTTGCTGTAAGTGTACCTTTCAATAAATAAATAAATAAATAAATATGGTCCATATCGAAACGGATGATACCAGCGACTGCATTACCGAGCCGAGCTACGAGAACAATAGCAAGAGATAAGGCGCCCGGCCGACATTGTTTATTCATCATAGAATTTGTGCAGTGCTACAAGTAAACAACTTTCATTCAGCGCCGGTGACACGCCTGCCGTATTCAAGTTCAGTGCAATTACCGAGTGTTGGTACCGAATGAAAATAGAAGTTTAAAGTGAATGGTATTTTTGCAAGAAAATAACCTCGTGTTATAAGCGTGACATTTGGATTAATGTAGTGAATAAATAGCTACACTTACAATGAATACAGCCCAATTGTTAACTTTTTTGGAGGAAACAGCGGATTTATTACGAAAAACGCAAGTAAATTTGAAAAAGTGTCCTAAGGCACGGCTAACAAAAGGTTATATCGAAGCCCGTTTGCAATGTACAATCAATACTGGGACACGTTTAAACACATCCATCAGGAGCTTATAAAATGCACACCTAAAAAAGAATGCTTGGATATTCCTTACTTAACAAATGAAGAGTATTACATTAATGAAGATTTGTTCCTGTGTATTTGTGGTGATTTAAAAGACATGTTATCGGTATTCTCGAGTAATCAGAGCTCACAAAGTCAACCAACACAAGGGTCGGTATAGTATGAATCTTCCCAGGTGAATTTTTCGCTTCGAGCCCTAATCTTTCAAACAATGGCCATTGTCTCTATTATCGCAAAGCAGCTAGCTACCGAGTTAGCACGTGCCACTACAACATTCATATTGAAAAACAAACGGTATCGTCATAGTATTAAGGTTCAAATTTAATGTCACTGATATTCTAGATATTACGTTTTGGTAGTGTAGGACGATGGACCGCCCCGAGGCAATACGGCGCTCATATTATTTTGATACTTGGTGTTAAAACTAAAACGTGGTGATTTATTATATTATTTTATTAGTAAATGTAATAATTTAAAAAGATGCAGCTGCAAGCATTGTCATTTCTTCTTATCTTTAAAATAACGATACTGTGAAATTAGCACCCCTGACGTGGTGCCGACGCATGGTGACAATAAAAACACTGATAAGGATTTGCGACCTGACCACTATTGTTTTGCATAAATACAATAGGTTTATGAGAAGAGCGGTGCAGAGTACTTATAAAAATAACACGATGCACACGATGACGATATTAGTAACCGACTAAAGCCTGATAAATATAATTATTTCGTGTCACCACGTAAATATAATTATTTACGTGGTGACACGTCTCATTTTTAACACCAAGTATCAAAATAATATGAGTGCCGTATTGCCTCGGGGCGGTCTAACGTCCTACACTACCAAAACGTAATATCCAGAATATCAGTGACATTAAATTTGAACCTTAATACTATGACGATACCGTTTGTTTTTCAATATGAATGTTGTAGTGGCACGTGCTAACTCGGTAGCTAGCGGCTTTGCGATAATAGAGACAATGGCCATTGTTTGAAAGATTAGGGGTCGAAGCGAAAAATTCACCTGGGAAGATTCATACTATAACGACAGAAGAGACAGTGAAATTACCTCGCATACAACCACCGGCTTTTAGCGGCAATTACGAAAACTGGCCTACATTTCAAGACTTGTTTAAATCACTCATTCACGACAATCCGTCGCTTACGAATGTTATGAAGTTACATTTTTTGAAAAATAGTGTTACCGGAGAAGCGCAATCGTTGCTGAAAAATGTACAAGTAACCGACAAGAATTACGACCAAGCTTGGAACATCCTTGAAGATGGTTACGGTAACAAAAGGATCATAGTTAATGCTATTCTGAAAAGATTATTTACACAAAGAAAAATTACTACGCAAACTGCTAGTCAACTCAAAACCTTACTAGACGCAACTAACGAATGTCTAAGCAGTCTACTCAACCTTAAGGTGCCTACTGAGTCGTGGGATCCTTTTATAGTCCATTTGGTAGTCATGAAACTAGATACTGACACACACAAAGATTGGAAAGAACACTCTTTCAAGAGCAGTCCCAATGAACTACCAACATGGTGCGAGTTGAAAGAATTTCTTGAGACTAAATTCCGGACCCTAGAGTTTATAACCAGCGCCACCACCTCCGCTGTTAAACAACTGACTCAGAGAAGTGTCTACACAACTACAACAACACCTCCTGTAACAAGAACGTGCTTGAAGTGTCACGAAAATCGCACCCTTAGTCATTGTAAAGAATTTGTGAATATGCAAGTCAGCGAACAAATTGACTATGTAAAAACCAACAACCTGTGTTTCAACTGCCTGCTCGTTGGTCACTCTGTTTTTAAGTGTCGCCTGCCAAAGTCCTGCCAAATATGTCATAAACGGCATCATTCCTTATTGCATCAGGCGAAGTTCAAAAACATGAAAACGCATTTTGGTCAAGTTGAAGATAATTGCGACATAGAAGAACCAGAAGTAGAAGATGAAGTAGAAATCTCGACACATTTTGTTACCAAGCGATCTACGGCCCTGTTAGCTACAGCGCTGGTTCCTATAAAAGACGACACAGGCCGCATCACTACATTAAGAGCCTTAATTGACCAAGGCTTGGCAGCTGCTGCCAAGCAACTGGCAGGCAAGCTAGTTTTATCACAGAGAGAGCCGTACAGTTCATAAAGCTAAAGAAAACACCTACTACCGGTACTGTTACTGGCATGGGGTCTACAAGAACGACGATTAATAGCGTAGTACATTGTGAAGTTCTTTCGAGATACGACACAAACTTCAACCTCAACATCAAAGCTTATGTGCTAGCTTCACGATTGACCACAGAACTTCCCTCAAGAACGATCACCACCGCTCATCGTACTTGGTCCCACCTTATAGGCTTGGAACTGGCAGACCTAAGCTACAATCAGTCAGCACGAGTCAATATGCTGCTGGGCGTAGACGTGTACGCACAAATTCTGAAGGATAATATAATCAAGGGCCCCCAGGTTCACCGTGTGCGCAAAATACAAGCCTGGGTTGGATCCTTTTTGGAGATATTGAGAACAGTCCGACAGAAGATGTGATTGTTATGCACCATAACCTTGACATTGACCTTCTGGTGAGAAACATGTGGGAACTAGAATCACCAAAAAATCCAGAGCTAACATCAGAAGAGAAACTATGTGAAAGCATTTATACAAACACAACCACCAGAGCAGAAGACGGAAGATACATAGTCAAATTACCAACAAAAACAGATAATCTTAGAGCGACAAATGGAGACACCATGTGAAAGGGACATAACACTTAAAACTGAATATACCAAGGTTATCAATGACTAGATTACACTGAAGCACATCGAGGAAGTGCCGGAGAACGAGTCTAATAATGCATCGGTGTACCTACCACACCACGCCGTTATTCGAGATGACAAGGAAACGACGAAAGTGAGAGTAGTGTTTGATGCGTCCTCCAAGGGAACAAATGACACTTCACTAAATGATGAGCTACTGGTGGGTCCACAGCTCCAAGACGATATGAGGGATATCATCATGAGATGGCTGAATAGAAGAAAGAAAGATAGAAAGAATATGCTTTGTTGCCGACATACAAAAAATGTACCGCCAAATCATGGTCACGAGACAAGATACAGATCTACAGCGATTTGTTTCGAGACAGAACTCAGCGGATATTATTAAGGAATATCGCCTTCTTCGTGTCACCTTTGGGACGGCATCGGCACCCTACTTAGCCGTTAAAACTTTACAAAGAATCGCAGAACATGAAGGAGGTCATCATCATTTGGCTGTAAAAACAATAAAAGAAGACTTTTACATGGATGACCTCATGTCTGGGAAGGAAAGTGTTGAAGATCTTTAGATATTGCAAAAACAATCACAAACATCTTGAAAAGGGGAGGTTTCGAATTACAGAAATGGGCATCAAACAGCTCTGACTTCCTAAAAGAGTTCGAAATCTCCGAAAGAAGTGGCAAGGTGAATATGGCTATCACACTAGATGGGACAATACATAGGTCCTTAGGTCTTTTTTGGAATATGGGCGAAGACAACTTTCAATACGAACTTGAGCTACCTCCATCACCAGACACCATTACCAAACGAAACATATTAGCGGAAATTCAGAAACTATTCGATCCACTTGGCTGGTTGGCCCCAAGCATTATACAAGCTAAAATGATTATACAAAAACTGTGGCTGCATCGATCCAGCTGGGATGAAGAAGTTAACCCTAAAATTAAAGAACAATGGTTACATTTACGAGTCAATTTTAAATATTTAAAAAATATAAAGATTCCGAGATTGTTACATACGACCAAACCGAGGCTAGACAAGGTAACAATCCATGGGTTTTTGTGATGCCTCTGTGACTGCTTACGCAGCCATGGCATATTTAAGAGTGGAGACGGAAGAGGGCGATTTTAAAAATAAAAATAATTGCTGCCAAGGCTCGTGTTGCACCTGTCAAACTGATATCTTTGCCACGCTTAGAACTCTGCGGAGCTACACTTCTAGCAAAACTTCTGAAACAGATTAGGGAAGCAATGAAAATTCCGAAAACTCAAGTATTTGCATGGACAGACTCAACAATTGTTTTGTCATGGTTAAGAGGAGATCCGAATCGTTGGCAAACTTTCGTGAGAAACCGGGTTGTGAGCATTTTAGACGACGTTTTAGATAAATGGTACCATGTCAAGTCTCAATGCAATCCAGCGGATGTTGCTTCGCTGGGCACACTTTTGCAAGAGCTTATCTTTATTTATTTATTTTTATTTATTTAATTAGACACACCAACAGTAGCACAAACAAATGCAAGAACAAAAAATACAAAAAACATGGTCCTGTTTGTGCACCAATTACAGGTGTGCAACAGCATTAGCACAGTCAGGGATCAATAAAACTAAAAACTAGGCATTTATCACATTACACAAAAATTACAGGAAAAAAAAATTGAATTAAGAAATATTTTAAAGTTTGAAACAGCACAAGACTACAATAAAACTAGTAAAATACGTCTTACAGCGTTGAAAGAATCTTAGTATATATCAAGCTGGTGAAAACTAGCCAAGGAGTTGTATTGTGTTTGAAGCCGGAAAACTGGCAAACACTTACCTAAATTCGTTCTCACGTGATAAGGGCGGAAATAACTTAGGCGACAAGGTCGTGTGTTTGGTTTGGGAACGGCAAAATTAAAAAAGTGCAGCAAGGACGGCTCCTGGATCACTCCATGTATAATTTTGTGCAGTAGGGTAATGTCCAGGTAGGTCCGCCTTTGCCGCAAGGTGTTGAACTTGAAGAAGCGAAGTCTACTATCATAGGTTGCTCGCTTAGAAATGCCCCTGCCTTTACTCTTGAAAACAAGATATCTTGTAAAAGAGCGCTGTATCTTTTCCAAACGATCAGAGTGCACTTGATAATATGGGTTCCAAACCTGGCAGCAATATTCTAGACGCGAACGTACGAATGAGTTAAAAAGCGTTGTTAACGTTTGAATTCGCTGAAAATGTTTGCCCAATCTTTAAATAAAACGAAACATCTTGTTACTCTCACTGATGATTGAATCAATGTGGGTTATAAAGTTAAGTTTAGAGTCCAAATATACTCCAAGATCTCTAACAGAGTTAACCTCACAAAGGGCGATGTCGTCTAACATATAATTGATAATTAATGGCAACCGTTTTCTCGTTAATTTTATGAAGAGGCATTTACTAGCATTGAGACTCATGTGATTAGCAGAACACCAGCTTTTCACATTGTTCAAATCTTCCTGCAAATACCTTGCGTCTGCTTCCGAGTGAATCTCTTTATACAATTTGAGGTCATCTGCGTACATTAAACATTTGCTATGCGTAATTGTCATCAATAAGTCGTTGATAAATATCACAAAAAGTAGCGGTCCTAAATGGGAACCCTGAGGAACTCCCGACGTGGCCACATAAGGTTCGGAAGAATACCTTATGGGTGCTTCTCCTATTAGGAAGTGTCCAGGTGTTAACGGGTCTGTGCTGTCATTATCATCGATGGGGCTATATGGACGTGAATTAAGACATGCCTCTATTTGACACACTACCTACTGTCGTCATTTCTTCGAACGTGAGATGCATGTTTAAAATTCTCTTTAAGTGGTACTTAACAGATTTGACTCCAGCCTCCCATAATCCTCCGAAGTTGGGGCTGTAGGCTGGAATAAAGTGCCACTGAGTAACATCTTGTGCGAGTTTATTAGCTATCTCGACATCGAAATCCAATTTAGCCTCGTTGAACGCATCCGCTAACGCCTTACTTGCTCCAACGAAATTTCGCCCCTGATCACTCCATAGGTGTGCGCATCGTCCTCTTCTAGAGTTAAACCGACGAAAAGCTCCAACAAAGGCTTCAAGTGTATACACTTGAAGCCTTTGTAGCCATACAAACGAATATAGCTATATATGATTTGGTTGTTTTTACTCCTCTGCCTCTTGACATGAGTGTCTGGTACGGGCCCGCGAAGTCTACTCCGCTATTAAGAAAAGGTCGTGCTGGCGTGACACGTTGCTTAGGTAAATCTCCCATCAACTGTCTTGTAACAGTGGCTCTTTGTCTGACACATATTAAACACCTATGAAGATGCGATTTGATAATTCCCTTAGGTTTTAATATCCAAAATTTGTTTCCGAGATAGCACATTGTAAGCTGTAGTCCATCATGAGCTATCTTGATGTGAGCGTCTGCCACGAGGAGAGTGGCTAGGCGATTCTTGTTGTTTAGAATTATAGGATGTTTATTGTCTTCGCTTAAATTTTAATGACGGAGACGACCGCCCACCCTGAGTATATTTTCATTATCTAGATACGGGTGCAAAGACCTTCAATGGGCTATCGTGTTTTACATGTTTGTTTCTCTTAAGCAAGTCGATCTCGTCATAGAAAGTCTGTTCTTGAACTAATTTAATGCAAATATTTAAGGCTAGCTCAAGCTCATCGGTCGTAAAAGCTGTATTTGCTAAAAATCGTTTTTCATCGAAATCTTCAAATTTACTTGTGATGCTTTGTTCTTCTTGTATTTTCAAATTAGTAATAATCTTTTGTTTCTTTTCTAAATCGGCTGTCAAGTTTGGATTATCAAACGGGATGTTATCGTTGCTAAGCCCCTTTTGGACCAGTCCACCATAGATTGTGTAAGATATGCTACGCAACTACTACACTACGTTCAGGATGATAAACACCTCTTACGCTTGCTCTGTTCATTTTAATTGTTTTATTCGTAAAAAGTATATTTTGCTTTGTATTTTACATGAATATATTGTGTTTCCATCAACCTACACGTAGAACCAAACTGTGCAAAAATCAATTAAGTGGTAGTGAAGTTATAAGTGTTTAAATTCATTTTGAATAATAAGTACCGACCGTCGAGTGTCTTATCGCTCCCGCCTCTGTACCACGACACCGAACGCTTGCGTTTCTATCGTTGTGTGCAATACATGTGCATGCACTGGCAATAACTATACGCGCCTCGTGGTACCGGCCATCGGACAACTTTCGAGATGTCAACAACGCAAACGCAAAACGCTGTAAGAAAACGCTGCGAATGCTGTGCCGTCGCATTCTCTGTGGATGACGGCCTGAAATGCTCCAAGAAGAATTGTCAACGCGAGTACAAGTATGCATGTGTTGGTTTTACTGAAGCTAAGTATAAAAAGATGACTTCGGAAGCGTTAAAGTCATGGATTTGTCCAGCCTGTTCTTGTTCAAAGCCTAAAGGCGACAACTCAAATACACCTTGTCGGGACTCAAGTGGTAACCAAAAAACGGACGACGTCAATGTTACACTTAGAACTAAAAATAAACCGTTTTGTACCTCTGAGTGCTCCTGCCGCTTGCACCAAATCAACGGAACTTCCAGCTTGGTATGAATCATTAAAAATAAATTGACAACGAAACTCCGAGCGATCGTAGCGAGTGAGGTCGGACAGATTAAGGCTTTTAATGACGAAATTCTTCGCAATATCACCTTGATAAATGAGAAATACGACGAACTTCAATCACAAGTTTCGTCTTTTAATAAAGAGGCGCATTCGCTGAAAAAGGAAAGCGGTGAATTGAAATCAATTATTTCGGACTTGCCTGCTAGACTTAACTTGATGGAACAGCATTCTCGAGAATGCCATGTCGAAATTTCGTGCTTACCTGAATTCTCGAACGAAAACTTGACTAACACAGTGCTTCAAGTGACTAAAGTGGTCGCATGCCCGCTGCAGGAATCAGATATTCAAATGTGTAAGAGAGTCGCGAAAATAAACCCATCTAACCCAAGACCTAGATCAGTAATCGCTAAATTGCGCTCTTCATCGCAGAGGGACCAGCTTATTGCGGCAGTGTCGAATTTCAATAAGAAGAATCACCTCAATGAAAAACTTAACACGAGTCTTCTTGGGATTAGTAGCACGTTCCAATATTAAACGATTTTTGGTCCAGACGGCAACAGGAATATCTCTGTAAACTCCAGCAAAGAACGAAATGGACAAGATAAGTACCTGACTTTGAAATAGGCCAAATAGTGCTAATAAAAGCTGAGAATCTGCCGCCGGGCAAGTGGTTGATGGGCCGCATAGTTGGAAAGCATCCCGGTGCGGACGGATTAACGCGGGTCTATAGTGTAAAAAATGGAGATAGTATTGTGAAACGTTCAGTTAGTAAATTATGCTATTTTCCTGTTGATATTGATTCACAAAATAATTAGTCTTAGGTTCTTACCAATTTTGTTCATCGAAACTGTTAAGGCACTTGTCCCACCACCGACGATGAGCGGGAAGCGAGTACAGCCAGCGATCAACTATTAATATTTGTGTCTCGTTTATTGACGCGCGATCTACATTTTTTGTTTCGACAAACTAGTGGAAAGAGTTCTCGCCGGCAGTGTGAACAGCCAGCGAGTAACTATTAATATTTGTGTCTCTTTTATTGACACGGGATCTATATCTTTTGTTCGTTTCTTGAGCGAGAAAATAGTCGATAGCTAATCGCTTTCTCGCCGGCGGTGGGACAAGTGCCTAAAGAGTTTATCATCTTATGCAATTTATTTTTGTTTCAAATATACATGTTTCAGTTTATTATTTTAAAAGGATAATTAATATCCTTTGGTGGGCGGTATGTTATAGCTGTACTCGATACTTCCTATATGTCCGTACGTCCACCCACACATGCATGCATCCTTTCAAATAAATATGTAATCATAACACTCATACATTCAGTCCACAAAATAGAATCGAAGAAGCAACACCTATTTTATTAAAACTCCAAATTTGACAATTCCTGTAAAACTTACCTTATTACTGCAACACCGTTAGTAGTATAATATTGGGAATTCTGGACCACCTCGCTCACTCGGTGGGATGCCCAATATTACGCAAGTGGTCTAGAACGCCCAATAGCTTTTGAGGATTTGAATACTCGATGCAAGTGGTCTAGAATGCCCAATAGCTTTCGAGGATTTGAATACTCGATGCAATTTGACATAACATTGTTGTATGCGTTCATCTTGATCGTTTATTCGATCGATGCGAAATCAACAATACGAACTCAAACCAAAGCTTTTGCGTTTGACATCACGTTAACATATCAACGCAACTTGCAACAAAAACCAAAAGCTTAACATTGCAAGTCTGACCATTACGGTCACATAGCGCGCTATGATGTTTACACACAACATGCCTGTGAAGTGGGCCAAACCCCATAGACATGATGCAACCTCCAGGGTGCTGAACCCCGGCTTAAGGCTACGTTTGACGTGTTTAGGCGGATTCTCCAAGGGCTATCGACCGCTTAGCGCACAAGGATTATCCTTTCAGATAATTAATTTTTCAATTTCAATTTCAAATTACCACAACACACATCACAGAGTTGATCAGGCTCCGCAACGTGATTGTTTCCCGATTTCCCGACGGTGGTAGTATTGAAATTTGTATATATATGATCAAATCTAAAAAACTTCGATATCGCGATGTAGAACATTCTTATTTTTTATATACCTATATATGAAAGTCAATTTAGTAATCATCTCAACATGAAAATACAAGGATTTTTTATAACAACTCGTTAAATAATCTCTATTTAAATATAAAATAAGAATATAAAACTTCGTAAGCGTGACGCGTACTAATAACAATAGCAATGAAAATTAAAATCAGTCAGGCTGACTTGTTTCTTTAACAGAGCAGGTAAAGTCCACAATGCGTTGAAATTTCATTCCACTGGTTACTTGTAGCCACTATGCAAGCAAAAAAAGCTAGGTTGCACTTCGCTTTCGCGTAAACAAGTCGGCAGAACAAAGGGTGTCCCATATCAAACGATTGCGACTTACTCGTAGTTTCCTAATGAATTTAATTTAATATTAGGGTTGCTAAAAAAATATTGATGTGTCCATCATGGTGAAAGTTTCGACAAAGATCAACTTGTGCTTATAAAATTATAATATTGTTATAGTAAATAGGTAGTCAGCAAGTCTCTTTCTTACATGTAAAGAAGGTTTTTTTTTAATTGTACTTATGATTTTAAAAACCCTTTTTGTGTCATCAGAAATTCATAAATGAAATTATTTTCCAATACGGTCATTTAATAATACAAAATTCTTACCTCAACAAATCATCTGCAGTGTTAGCTTGAGCTTTTTTTTTTATAGAGCTCGATGAAGATTTTTTCGGCTTAGTTATCTCGGATTCAGAGGCAGACCTAAAAATTGTTTAGAGAAAAAATTTAACCATATTCCAAGTAAACCATAAAAGAAATATTTTTTTAATTATAGGGCTAAGTAATATGTACTTACCGCGATAAATCCTCCCGCGGGCCAGCGTGGACTGATTTACAACTCTTAACTGCACGACGAGATGATTTTTTTTTCGGTTTCGGCGCTATCTCGTATTCAGAGTCAGACCTACAATCATTTAAACAAAATAATGATTAATGATATCAACCATACACTAAGTAAACCATCAAATCGCTCTTATTCGTAGAACTAAATAAGAACGAATTAAAAATACTAACCTCGATAAATAGTCGAGTGCTTCCGCTCGGGATGGTTTTAGTTTTCTTATTTTTGATGAACCTCTCGTCTCACTACCATAAACTTCTGAATCCGACCTGCAATATATATTGAAACACTATAATTAATTTGATTACAAAAATGTTGAATAAATGTTATCTAAAATATAATAATATTTGGCGATTTATTTAAGTCTGAAAGTAAATATATCGGTTGAGATTCACCTAAGTAATGAAACACCGCACCTTCAAACGTATTCATAAATAATTTGTTGTCAATTTAGCAAAACGCAGCAGGGTTATCAAGCGCTTTCGTTATAATAATAATAATGTTTAATTATCATCTTCTGCCTATTATTAAATACTAATTTCTGATGACACAAAAAGGTTTTTAAGATCATAAGTACAATTAAAAAAAACCTTTTTGTGTCATCAGAAATTAGTATTTACAGACGGTGTTACTTGCCAAATTTCATAGTTCTAGGTCAACGGGAAATACCCTATACATTTTGATTCCCTCGAGAGTGTCGAAATACACGTTTTTTTCGACATAAACGGCCGTATCTTTTTTTTTGTACTCGTCGATTATAATCTGTGTATTAAGATTTCACAGAGAATACTGCAACGTCACTCTTTTCATCGTTGCATAGTCTAACATAGACTTCCGAAACAACCGAAATAACCATTTCGATACGCTCCAGACGATCGAAAAAAATTTGAAAATAGAACTTCGTATTTCAATAGTATGTGTCCTTGTTTAAGGAGACTCGATCCGATACAAAATGGCTAATCTATGGCGTTTCGGAACGTAGCAACGTCGCGTCATCTGTCAACATCTACTTAAACATGCTCCTGTATCCAGGGCATAAAAAAAAAACTACTCTTTGTGATTGTAGCCAATCACAGCACAGTACTGCAAAATTACGGACGCCGGTGGTGTTATAGTACTTACGATATTTCGTTTTCTTATATACTCGTATTTAGACTTAAATTATAAATTTTAATGAACTCGTACAAAAAGTATTGTTCACAATAGTGTCATAATTAAGCTTTTTAATCTCGTACCTTACTTAGGCCACTCAGCAAGCTTCGTGGCCTAAACACGGTACTCGACTGAAAAAGCTCTCCATTATAACACGATTGTGAAATAGTATTTTTCATAATCGTGTTATAATAGAGAGCTTTTTAGTCGAGTACCGTGTTTAGGCCACGAAGCTTGCTGAGTGGCCTAAGTAAGGTACGAGATTAAAAAGCTTAATTATGAAACTATTGTGAACAATACTTTATGTACGAGTTCATTAAAATTAATAATTTAAGTCTAAATACGAGTATATAAGAAAACGAAATATCGTAAGTACTATAACACCACCGGCGTCCGTAATTTTGCAGTACTGTGCTGTGATTGGCTACAATCACAAAGAGTAGTTTTTTTTTTATGCCCTGGATACAGGAGCATGTTTAAGTAGATGTTGACAGATGACGCCACGTTGCTACGTTCCGAAACGCCATAGATTAGCCATTTTGTATCGGATCGAGTCTCCTTAAACAAGGACACATACTATTGAAATACGAAGTTCTATTTTCAAATTTTTTTCGATCGTCTGGAGCGTATCGAAATGGTTATTTCGGTTGTTTCGGAAGTAACATAGACTATGCAACGATGAAAAGAGTGACGTTGCAGTATTCTCTGTGAAATCTTAATACACAGATTATAATCGACGAGTACAAAAATACTATTTACGTAAATGTAGAAGTTTGATTTTTTCCCAGCTTCAAGGGACTGTAGATTTGAGTATATGGTTTAAATTTCAACTCGATAACTCCACGCGTTCCCGAGATAAAGGGTCTTGACAGACGGACGGACGGACGGACGGACGGACGGACGGACGGACGGACGGACGGACGGACGGACGGACGGACGGACAACAAAGTGATCTTATAAGGGTTCCGTTTTTCCCTTTTGAGGTACGGAACTCTAAAAAAACAATTTGTATTATGGTTTACTTGGGATATGGTTTCAATTGTTTAATGTTTATTTACTGTACGATTTCAGCTCTGACTCTGAGCACGAGGTAAAAAGCCAAAGACATCCTCAACCCCAACAGCGGTGAAACGGCAGCATAGCGGAGCAGAAAAAGCTAAAAGGTAAGTTTGAAATACCTATCTTATTAAAGTTTTAAAATGTTGTTTAAAAGGTTTTTAACCACCACCATACCACAACTTATTAAATTAGAATTTTTAATTTATTCTTTTTTTATTTATTTTCAGCCAGGAACAAGGAGAAGAAGGACATTTTTGGATGCGAATACGAGAGCATTGCAGCATCGAAGGATACAGTGTCAACAGCAACTATTTCGACCTTTCAGAGCAGAGTAGCCAACGGAGTATCACGACGTGTGGCATCGGCTAACGGTGAATTTTATATAGATTCAAAGGTGTATAATACCAATGATTTTAATAAATATACTCCCGATGAACGTTGGAAAAAGGCTCTATTGACGCTTAAATTGCAAGCGGATCAAGATTCGTCTCAGTGGAGCCTTCTCCAAAAATTTGTTAAGAACTGTCACACCGTTTTCAAAGATTCAAACGCAGTTTTTTACGCAGATAAAATAAATCCTTTATTAAATTACCATTATAATTATATAATAAAGGTTTTATTGAAAAAATAAATTGATAGAGGTTCGCTTAGCTTTACAACAAAATGCCTTTTTGTGCTACGTGTAGTTTATCTATACAAAAAAAACATTGGGTGGGACACTTACGTACGAATGCACACAAAAACAAATGTACTGAGCTTCTAAGTGAGGGTGTTCAGTTAATTAAATCAGCGTTTCGTTATCGTATTGCCAGCTATAGATTAATAGCGCGTACCGAAAATGAACAGAATTCCATCCATTCTTTTTTTAATCATATGTATAACCAAATTAAAACATTATTAGACGCTTTACTTGAGACAAATACTTGTATTAAAGTTAATTATTACATACGGAATAAATATATGTGTATGTAAGCTGATTATAAATAAATAAATATATTGTTATCATAATCAAGTAAACGTTTTTTATTTAACCAATCATTTCCCTGGATGACGTAAGTAAGTTGATAACTGATTGAAAAATATTTTGAACTTAATGCAATATGTTCTAAATACCATTAAGTTTACATCTTAACTTATCAACTTATTAACGCTAACCACGGATTTATATAACCTGTAAAGATAGGTTCAATAATTGTTAAGTTAATCGCTAGACTATTCATAAAATATTCATAGTGAAATAAATGAACTTAAATTATGAGTAAAAGAAATGTGATATATTAGGTATTTAACATAAAATCAAAGCATTTGATTGTATTTTTCTTTAATGAAGTTAAATTATACATTACTAAATCAAAAAAAGCGCTTCTTGATAGTTCTGATTATAACATGTTGATACGTGTTCAGATAATTTTGTTAACGCATGGAAATTTAATTGATAGGTCTGATAACATGTTGTTACATGCTCAGTTAATTTTGCTAACGCATGGAATTTATAATTTTTATAAATAGAAGCGGCTATAATAAGTTATCATTCCGTTTCCTGACATCGTACATTACAAGAGTTGATTCGTATCTCAAGTTTGGTAAGTTACATCTGTATTGTTTTATATACTGTAACAATGCAGTTGTTACGCTCCTTACCTGTGTGCATTTTATAGACAAAATAGCCTTAATATCACTTCATTTTCACTTAAATTCACTATTTATTACAACAGATCTTATTTTTTATTTTTTTTCTTCTTAATTAATGGCTTTCACTCCTTGTTTTAACAAGGTGTATTTCGCCAGTATCGAGTTTTAGACAATCGCCATGGACTTATTAGAGTAACAAGTCCATGGATATCACACGCGAGGACAATTGTTCGGTTAAAGAGATTTACTCTGGTGGACTCAACAGAAGCACATGGGGTTAGCTCCACGCGCTTCTGTCAAGTCGATCTTATATTTGTTGTTTACTAATAACTGATAACTGTCAAACAGACAGCCATAGATTGTTGTAGACGTTGTCATAAATCGACTTGTCAAATGTTAGCGGCAGTAAGCCGACAGATGGCGTTACTATCCATTCTTTATTAGCTTCACTAATGTTTAAATATTTTAATAATTAACAGTCTACTTTAATCTAAATAATCTTCTAATAATTAATTCATTGTAATTGTAAATAAATATCGTATTTACTTATTTTCATTCAGCGCATGAGGAAATAATTGAGGGTATGTTGGTGTCTCACATACACGACTCCAGTTATTTTCCACTCGTGACGCGAGTTGCTATCTAGCATTTCTTTGTTCGCGCTACTCATATTCAAAATTAATAGAAAATGGGTGAAAGCTTATAAATAGGCCACGCACCCTTCATTCGGCCTCTTTGCTGCCTCAACTACTACTGTGAATCAACTTGACGTGTTAACGTAATATGTACTAAATACCTAAGTAACTATTAAAATCGGTGCAATTCCCCAAATCGGGTAAGTTCATTGCAACGAACTAATTATCTATCCTATTTCTATTTTGCTGTGTACTGTATTTGTGTTTTATACTTATTGTGTTCTTCTACATTATTTCAAATTGTTCTTTTAACCTTTTTATTTCGAAAAACCGGCCGTTACTTCATAACGGTCGTTAGTAACTTTTAAATTGTTCTTTTGATTTAGCTTCTTTCGTATAATTGTAACTCTGTTCCGATAGTTCTTGCCACCGCCAATAATTAATTAAAGCGCTATTCCCTCGGGGCTTCACCCCTCAATGGCGGCTGGCATGGACTATCCCAATGCTGGACACCAGGCTCACACAGCCAATGCTTGGGTTTTCCAGGGTCCACGGCTTGGAGCATTCCACCGCTAGGAGCACTCTACGGCTTGGAGTATTTCACCGCACCGCTAGGAGCACTGCACCGCTAGGAGCACTACCGCTTGGACAACACTTCTTGCTTCGTGGGATCGGGCTCTAAACCCTGTCCACCTCTCTTCTTGGCCGGAGCGGCCTCTAACCACGGTGACCAGGATCGTCGAGTGGGTTCCGGTGCTACATACCGGGTGCTACCCCCGGCGCCAGGATCCTGTCATCGAACACCGTCGGGCTGCCGACGGTTTCTTCACTGCCGCTCCACGTCACCAACTGCGAGGGAAGTGCAAGCTCGCTTCGCAGAACCAGACCACACCCTACGAACCTACCTACCTACCCTGTTCTGATCACACTACCGGCGTTCTCTTTTTCAATAAACTATTTAAACTTCTCTTGAGTTTTTACTCGGCACCCGGTAGGACGTGACAGTGGCGCCCTTTACGTGGTCTTAGTCTGGTTCTGTGTAGTGTTTAATTATTGGTGTGTGTGATTAATTTGTGTTTTTGTGTTTGCAATTCGCAGCAAGCTTTTTATACCCGTGTGGTATCCGGGTCTAGAGTAGTACCACCCTCTCTCTATCCGAGGGGTCGTAAAATACGACCGAGGAGTTTTTGGGGTCGTTTCTTCTAAACGGTCCACGCTGAGCTCACATCACAACACCCGGTGTGAGCAGACGCGCCGCCTTCTGCGGAACCTTTTACTTTGTGTGTCGCCTTCTGCGCACTGTAACTACCTACTTACCTTACGTTGTTTTCCCTTCTGGTTTTTTTATTACATTTCTTACTTGCTGCGGGTTACAATAATACATACTATTCTACTTAATCGTCATATTTGTAACGGAACGGAGAGTAGTTTATTACTTCTTATTGGGTCGTTGCACTATCTACCTACATTTTTATTTTTGGGAATCTACCCACATATCTTTTAGATCATGGCTGAGGTTAAATTTATCTCTTTACAAAAGGATGAGCTCACCTATGAGGTGGCCATCCGCGGTTCCACGCCGGCTGATACTGTACAGGAATTGAGGAAGCAGATAGTTAAGCTTTCAACAATTTTACCGTCACACGACTTATTAGAATCGGGTATCGAAGTTGATGATGACATTCTTGGTGCTGAGGATAGTTTAAACAAGTTGCAATCAAACGTTTCTTCCTTAAAATCAAAATTTGACGACGGTTTATATGACAGAACAAGTAATTTGTTGAACCATGTAAATTACCGTCTAAGGCGCATCACGCCAAATACAGATGACACAACATAGTCTTTGAAAACGTGTAAAGGTTTATTCAAGCAATTAAGGAAAGATTTAGCAGCTTTAATCTCCTCACGTTATGCCTCCGAGCAGTCTTCGCTCAGGCCAATTTCACCTAACCCTGGTAGACAAGCATCATCAACGTCAAATATACCAACAAATATTTCTGTCACTTGCGACCGAGGTGCATCAACAGACCTCTCTAAGCTTAAATATAACGGGAAAACTTGTGTACGTGCTTTTATTGAGAGAGTAAATGAATTGCTTCTTGCAAGAAATATTAAGTCTAGTAAATTTATGTCTTTGGCAACTGAGATATTCGAAGGCAATGCTTTACATTGGTTTCGTTCAGTTAAAACCACTGTTTCTACTTGGGAAGATCTCTCCGTTCTTCTTATAGAGGTTTTTAGTCAACCTAACTATGATTACCTATTTATATCGGAGGTAAGGGCTCGTACGCAAGGTGAAAATGAAACTATCACTATTTACCTGTCAATCATGCAAGGCATGTTTTCTCGTCTGTCAAAACCTATGTCAGAAGTAGACAAGTTAGAAATAATTTTGCATAATATTCGTCCTTGCTATGCCACTGTGCTGGCTAAAGCCAGTTCACAGATCTCAACTATTGACACTTTGCGTGACTCGTGCTATAACTACGAAAAAGTACAGGCACGTTTGTCCCATTTCCATGAGCCTCCTAAGGAGAATGCTTCTACACAAGCAGCGGAGTTAGCTTATAAATGCGCTACTCAGCCCAAGCAACGGTTACCAAATAAATATAATAATAATGGTTCAGCGGGTTATGGTATTAGGGCTTATGGTCAAAATTATAACGGTTACAATAGGCAACACGTTTGTGCAATTAATACGAGACAAAATTTTGGACAATCTTATTGCCCAAGGTGTCGTATTAACAGTCACTCGCTTGAGAACTGTCGGGCTGCACGCGTGTTAGTTTGTTTTAGATGTGCTCTAAAGGATTCCAAATCCACAAATTGTCCTAAATGTAATAAGGAGGAATCTAAACCCTCAACTTCAAAAAACTGCTAGCAGGGCAGAATGACCTTATGTCTCCGTTTTTATAAACGAATTAGAGATAAGTGATCTGTTGGACTCTGGGTCTGCTGTAACTTTACTCGGAAAAAACACTCATAAAGTACTATTAAAACTTGGACATCATATGACAAATGATGACATCATCCAGGTCATAGCAGCTGGTGGACAACACCTTAGTAGCATTGGCTATTTCAACTTGAACATTACCTTTGAAGATTGTACTCACTCTATTAAGGCTTATGTGGTTCCAGAGATAAACACGTCACTCATTTTAGGTGTTGACTTTTGGCGCATTTTCAAAATATGTCCTAAATACCTATATAGTATTAGGACAAATGAATGTGTCACTAAGCACACAGAGTCACAGATTTCACAAAGTTTACTATGTTATTCTCGTCTAAACGAGTCACAACGGGTACAAGCTGACAATGTCATTGATCAGTTTAAGAACATTTCTTACGAAAAGATAGGTCTAGGTCGTACATCTTTAATCGAACAAAACATTAATACAGGTGATACTCAGCCGATACGACAGCGTTACTATCGAATGTCACCAGAAAACCTTCGTATTGTTAATGAACAAGTTGATGAAATGTTGGAACTGAATGTCATAGAGCCTTGCGAAAGCGCATGGTCATCACCAGGACTCGTAGTATCTAAAAAAGATGGTTAACCTAGATTTTGTTTGGATAGCCGTAAAGTAAACTCAGTTACTAGGAAGGATGCTTATAACTTACCTTACATTTCTGAGATTTTGGACAATCTTAGAGATGCTAAATACCTAACTAGTATTGATCTGTCAAAGAGTTTTTGGCAGATCCCTATAAATAAACAGGATAGGACAAAAACTGCTTTATTTGTTCCTTCTCGCGGAACATATTGTTTTAAAACTATGCCTTTTGGCTTAACCAATGTACCTGCAACTCAGCAACGCCTGGTTGACAGTTTATTTGGTCCAGAATTTGATTTAAAAGCCTTCTGCTATTTGGATGACATTATTTGCGTAAGTGATACTTTTGAAAGTCATGTGACATTACTATTACGTGTCCTTGATAAACTTAAAGTTGCTGGACTCACTATTAACTATGAAAAAACTCAATTCTTTAGAGACAGCCTTAAATATCTCGGTTATTTGGTTGACACACAAGGACTTCGTACTGACCCCGACAAGGTTGATGCCATATTAAAATATCCAGTACCTACTTCGAAAAAAGAGGTTAAGAGGTTCTTGGGAACTGCCTCCTGGTATCGGCGTTTTGTACCTAATTTCAGTACGCTTGCAGGGCCGTTAAATGAATTAACGTCTACAAAGAAGGGTGCACCTTCTTTCAGTTGGACAGCGGAAGCTGATGAATCTTTTAAAAAACTTAAGCAATGTCTAATTTCTACGCCAGTTCTTTCATGTCCCAACTTTGACTTACCTTTTGAGGTGCACACAGATGCAAGCGATTACGGAGTCGGCGCCATGCTTTGTCAAACAATTGATGGTCAGGAACATCCGGTAGCGTACATGAGCAAGTCTTTATCAGATAGCGAGAAAAATTACAGTATCACTGAACGCGAAACTTTGGCTGTTCTTGTTGCTTTAGAGCACTGGCGTTGTTACGTACAAAATGGTAAAACTTTTAAAGTATATACGGATCATTCTGCCCTAAAATGGTTCCTCTCCTTAAATAATCCAACAGGTCGCTTGGCTCGTTGGGGAGTTCGTTTATCTTCCTTCGATTTTGAAATTTTACACCGCCGTGGTAAAGATAATGTTGTGCCCGATGCACTCTCTAGAGCATTTCTGGTTTCAACAATTACTATTTCAAATTCTTTTCTAAACTCACAAGACAAATGGTATGTTGAGTTATATAACAATTGCGTCAATGTGCCATAACACTATCCCAACTATACCATTAAGAATAATTCTCTTTATCGTTTAACTAAATTGAGTAACCAACTAACAACAGAATTTCGCTGGAAGGAGGTCGTACCAAAAGAGTTTCGTGAACAGCTAATTCGCGACAATCACTCTGCACCTACTTAACTTATCACAGATTAGCCCTTAATTACTTTTGGCCTGGCATGTACAAAGATGTGGTAGAATTCGTAGCTTCTTGTGATACATGCATTGCATATAAGCATCCTACACATGCTACTCTAGGTGTGATGGGTAGACCCAAACAATGCTCGAGACCCTTCCAAATGATATCCATTGATTTTGTTGGACCTTTGCCCGTTAGCAGGAAATAAAATAGTTATTTATTAGTGGTAACTTGCTGTTTTTCTAAATTCTGTCTCATGTTTCCACTTAGGAGAGCAACAGCCCAGGTGGTTGTAAAACACTTAGAGGACGCTGTTTTTCTAGTACACGGTGTACAACAGATTATTCTCATGGATAATGGAACTCAATTCATTAGCCGTGAACTTGGTATTTTCTTTAAAAAATATAAGGTACCGAACCAATATTTTACTCCTAAATATACTCCGCAAATAAACACTGTGGAACGCTATAATAAAACTATTATCACGTGCATCTCCACTTTTGTTAAGAATGATCAAAGATCTTGGGATACAAACCTAACTAAAATTCAGTTTGCCATTAACAACTCGGTAAATGAGAGTACCGGTTTTACACCAGCATTTCTTACTTACGGTCGTGAACTTGTTACATGTGGTTCCCATTATGTCGATAATGACTTAGGTGATGAGATTATCTTTCTACCTCGCGATATCTATGCTGAAAATTTGGGATACCTAACCAATATCTTTGATAAGGTTCAACAGGCTTTTTTTAATGCACATAATAAAAACGTTTCCAGATATAACGTCAGACGAAAACCGGCTGAGTTTAATGTGGGTGATGTAGTCTGGAAAAGAACCTATTTCTTAAGTGACAAGACACAACACTTTAGTAAAAAACTAGCACCAAAATTTGTTAAATGTCGCGTGATTTCTAAAAAATCACCGCTAGTCTATGTTTTGCAGGACATGTCCGGCAAAGACTTAGGCACGTGGCATATCAAGGATCTAAAACTTATAAATTCAAAATAATATAATTCTACTATATTACTACATTCTACAATTATTTCTGTGCTGGCAGAATTATTTATATCTTGTCTGAATCTTTTCTTTTTGCTTTAAATTTGCATTACACCACCTAGTTGTTAAACTTAAAAACACTCTTTACTAGTCGAACTACAAAGCCTTTCACTCAAGCGGTTGGTAACTTTGAAGTGTAGGGTGAGAGGTATAATGACAACTCAAGAGTCTGGAGAAATACTGTTCTTTATTGGTAAATTGTATAGCTTATATACTATGGTTTCTAGTCAGTATCAAGGTCTAGGGTTAATGGTGTGGAACTTATGATTATGCATTGTCAGCGGATTTAAACTATAAAACTTAATAGAGGCTATAAAGTTTTATAGCGTCGTTAAACTAATAATTAGAGAAGAGGTAGGTATCAGCTGTATGTATCAGCTGTTACATTAGTGACCTCACTACAGCTTTCCCCTTTTTTTTTTGAGACAAAAATTGTAACAAAACAATTTTTGGCTTAGGTTTACTTAATTTACTTATGGGTATGGTATACATTATAAATTCTTAAACTATCTTAATGTTATCTGATTACAGTTTATCTTACGTTTAGGTTACATGTTTCTTATATGGCTATGAAGTACATTGTTGCATTTACTTTTATGCTTGCAAGGAGTATTATGATATTTATTGGTTAAGCATATTAACCGTCGTTAAATATGAGGATAGCGGTCCCTTATTTGGTGGTGGTGTTTGATTGTCTGTTTTTGTTATGGTTTAGTTTTTATACTTTTATTTCTTATGACAAATGTTGTGTTTCATTTATTCATTAATCTTGTTCTTGCTTTGTGTAGTCGTTTTTCCCTGTATTATTTTTATTATTCTAAACATGTCTTTTTTTTCGTTGGATCCCACACTTGTGTGTGTTTTCGACTTATCATTAAATTTTAGTGTACGGCATGGTGTACCGTTTTATTTTTCTACCATGCGTACTGTGGCGGGTTCGCCCCAATGGTTAAGTGTGTTCGACGCGGTTGTGGGCCATCCCTTGATGTGCCCACTTCATCCGGCGGATGACCTGCTGTCCACGATCTGCGTGGAATTGAGTGCTGTGGACACAGATGGCTTAGTGCTGTTTGTGGATTACGCACTCACCCCGGATAGCCGGTACTGGCATGTGTGGTGGCGCACTTTGGAGTGGCGTGAGCTCGACGAAATGATGGCGGATTTTCCCTTAGATGATGGTGGTAGTGATGTTGTTAGTGATGGTGTTTTTTAGTGTATAAGGTTTTGTTGTTTTTTTATTTTATTTTTATTTTTTATTAAACTTTTTTATTATCCTGTGTGTTCGTTGTTTAATTTATATGCTGTAGGGTTTTGTTCTATTTTTATGCACAATGTATTCTTTACCTAAAACTTTACATTCGTACCTTGATCTTCAATTACAGTATATGGTCCCTTATACACTGGGTCCATTTTATTTCTATCTTCTTTTTTAACTAATACTAAATCTCCTATCGTATAGTTTATGGGATTAGTTTTTAAATCATAACTTATTTTTCTATCTATTTTTGACTTAATTAAATTATTTCTAGCATCCTCTTGGGATTTTTGTAATCTATACTTAAATTCTATTGGATATGAATCATAATTATACATTGGATCTACTTGGGTTATAATATTATTTGGTATACGACATAACTTTCCAAACACTAATTCATATGGTGTATATTTAGTTGCTGAATGCATTGTCGTATTATATGAAAAACACCAATATTGCAACCAATCTGACCACTGGTGAGCTTGGTTATTTGTTTGTATCCTTAAAAATGCTCCTAAAGCTTTATGTGAATTTTCTAAAGAACCTAGGCTTTCGTGGTGGTAAGCGGTTGATTGCAATTGTTTTATTCCTAAAATATTACATATTTCGCGCATAGTTGATGAAATGAATTCACTTCCCTTATCTGTTCCAATTTCTTTTGGAATTCCATATCGCAATATGAAATTATCAACTAATGCTCTCGCGACTGTGTCTGTTTCCTTATTTAGAAGTGGATATGCCTCTACGTATTTTGTGAGCTCGCACTGTAACGTAAGTATATAGCAATATCCGTTGGTATCTTTAGTTAGGGGTCCGCATAAATCTAAGAATACCTTATCGAAAGAAGCTGTGGCCGTACTAGTAATACAAAGTGGTGGTTTTACATTTTTATGATATTTTTGTGTTTGGCAATTATGACATGTTTTTACGAATTTCACAATGTCATTATCCATTCCTGGCCAGTAGTACTAACGCTTCACGTTATTGGTCATTCTTCGAATCCCCGCGTGACCGCTTGTGGGTAATAAATGAAAATCGTTCAATATGACACGTCTGTCATCTTTATTGTTTATTTTTGTGACACCTTTAATGATACATAATCGGGGTCCGGACCCTGTACCATATTTGTTTATATATTGAGCTAGCTCTGTTATTGTACACGCGGTGTCTTTGTTATATAGTATGCATACTTCCTTTATTTGTTGTGCCTTGCAAAATGCACCTAATGCCCTCGCGAGAAAAGCTCGTTTCGTACGCGATTGAATACTAGGCTTGACACACAATGTCGCCAAGGATGGCGAGTACACGATTTCATTATTTTGACTCGTAACGTAATCTTTTTGTTCGAGTATTTTGCAATAGTCATGCTCATTGAAACTTAATTCTGGTAAATTTTCTGGTTTTTTAAGGAGTTCCACTATTCTTGGTTGATCAGACCCGTCACGGTGGTAGTCCTTATTTCTTGAGTCATTGTTTATGTTTTGCTCTTTCATTCGTTTTGTTTGTGCTCTGGTCATCACTGATACCACTTGTTTTGTCATATTTTTGAGTTCTTCGCTAGTTATTTCTATTCTAGATAACGCGTCTGCAGCTACATTATCTTTACCTTTCAAATATTCTACCGTGAAGTCATATTCTTCTAGACATAAACGAAATTTGGTGAGTCGGCTTGATGGATTATTCATTCCAAATAAATAGATTAGTGGGCGGTGGTCTGTGATAATTTTAAACTTTCGCCCGTATATGTATGGTCTAAAATATTTCACTGCCCATACGATGGCTAGTAATTCCTTATCCGTTGTGGGATAATTTTTTTCTGCTTTATTTAAAGGTCTACTTGCATATGCTACTGGTAATCCATTTTGATTGGATAATAAACTTCCAACAGCTGTGCCTGATGCATCTGTGTGTATCGTGAACGTGTTGTTATCTGAGAAATCCGCATATTGTAGTACTGGTGGGGTACTAATGTTTATTTTTAACTTTTTAAATGCATTTTCACATTGTTCTGTCCAATTAAATTCTACGTTTTTCTTTAATAAATTTGTTAAAGGCTGGGTTATTTCGGAGAAATTTTTAATAAACTTTCTGTAATAATTTACAAATGCTACAAAACGTCTGACCTCATCTGCGTTTTTTGGTACTGGATAATTTTGAACTATTGTTATCTTCTTTGGATCAGGTTTTATTCCTTCGGGAGTTACTACATGTCCTAGGTATAAAATTTCTTTTTGCATAAAATTGCATTTTAATGGGTTCAGTTTAAAATTTACTTTTCTTAATCTTTCGAAAACATCAATTAAGTTTTTATTATGTTGTTGTAAATTTCGACCCATGACAATGATGTCATCTAAATAAACTATGCATTGTATGTAGTTTAGTCCAGACATAGCTATGGTCATAGCTCTGCTGAAAGCATTTGGGCTAGTTTTTAGTCCCATTGGTAATCGTTTCATCTGATAGTGTTTATCTGCTATAAACGCGGTATATTTTCTGCTTTTGGGATCTAGTTTGATTTGATAATAACCTTGGTTTAAATCTAAAGTGCTAAAATACATAGCACCGGTTAAAGAATCTAGGATCTCAGTGATGTTGGGCAAGGGGAATTTATCGTTTTCAATTACGTCATTGACTTTTCTATAATCTATTACTAATCTCCATTTCTTTTCTCCACTCGAGTCTGTTTTCTTGGGAACGAGGAGTAATGGACTTGCCCATTCCGACTGGGATTCTTCAATGATGTCATTTTCTAACATTTGTTTTATTTGTTTATTTATCTCTGATTTTTGTGATTGAGGTAAACGATACGGTTTACTATATATTGGTGACACGTTTTCTTTTAATCGTATTTTTTGTTCATATAGGTTTGTAGTATTTAAAGAGTCTCCTGGGAGTTGAAATATGTCGGCGTATTTCGCGCAAATACTAGCAATGGACTTACTTTCCTCCTTATTTAAATTTTCTAATTTTAAAAATGAAAATAATAATTTTACTCTATCTGCATTTGTTTTACATTTTTCAAATGAAAAACAATTATAGTCTCGTAATGGTCTTATTTGTGGTGTGAAATTGTTTAAAGTTATGTGTTCCTCGCGCGTGTTTAAAACTTTTACTGTTATTTTTCCTTTTTTGCTACAAGTTATGGAATTCGCTACAAAAATTCCTTCAGCAATTTCACTTGACAATATTACGCAATCCTCTGCACAGTTTGTTGAAACTTGTATTATTGATTCACTTCGTGCTGGTATCTGTATTTGATTTGAACTATTTATTTCATTATTATAATTTTTTAAAGTTAATGGTATTGTAATTATTTTGATGTTATTATTTAACGTGATTATCTCTTTCTCGTAATTTATGACACTTTTATATTTTTTTAAGAAATCTTGTCCAATAATTCCGTCAGCTTGTAATGGTAATTTTGGAAATACATGAAATTTATGTTCAAAAGTTTGGTTTTTTGCCTGTAAGTTTAAAGTAATTATATTGTATGACGTTATATTTCCTCCTACTCCGTTAATGTGAGTCGTCTTGGGTGTCATATGACTACCGGCTGATATCGCTTCGTCATGTGTTATGGCGCTTAGGCTTGCGCCCGTGTCAATAAGCCATATGTGCGTTTTGCCGTTTATTGCAAACTGAACTGAATTCATATGACTATACGTTAGAATGTAGTTTTTAGGGACGAAAAAATTTTAACTCTTCCGACATATCGCTAGTATTTTGTTCACTTCCTATCACCGTATTAACTTGATGACGTCTGTATGATGGATTTTGACGTCGGCCACGATAACTTGTATGTGTACGCCTGTAAAAGTTATTCGCGGTTCTTAGTGGTCTATAATTATTTGTTTGTGCGTACTTTCCTGTGGGTTTATTTTGCGCACTTGTACCCGGTTGCGTGCGAGTGTATTTACCCATAGGTGTACTATAATGTCCTCGGTAAGGTCTACGGACATTGTATCCTTTTTTCCGTAAGTGGAACATTTGTTCCGGTCCAGGTGTGGGTGTTATAGACACTTCCTGGTCTTTTGCTCCCTGTATAGCGTCTTTGAGCGAGGTGTAATTTCGGGACGCTATAATGGTACTCAACTTATCATTTCGTAATCCTTCTGCGAACTTTGTAATTGCCGTTTTTTCATTTAAGGGTTGTAAAATGGTGTAGGCTTCTGGTTTTCCATTTGCCTGCGTTATTGTGAGGTTTACAAATAAATCCTCCAATTCTTGTCCGAAACGTTCGATGGACCTATTCCCTTGTTTTGCTGTCGTTAGTTTGGCTTGTATCGCGGTTGCTGATTTAATAGGTAAAAGATGGAGCTTCATTTCATCAATTAAATCGCTTATTTTTGTATGGTTACCTGATATTCTAAGTTTGGCATTTTGCGTTAGTCTTGTCTTAATTACAAAATTAATCAATAACTTGTAGTCTGTATCCTTAATCATTGCGGAATATAAGTCTATGGCATCTATAAGTTGCTTTGTGACGGCTTCCGAGCCGACCATGACTGGTAACAATGATACAGCTGTTTTTAGGTCAAAGCTGTCGTTTGACGTCATTGTGATTAAATTTTTGTTGTCTTGTTCGTATGTTGTTATAATTTTACTATAAACTTCCTCTATTTTTAGAAAGTAAGACTGAATTAATTCACTGTCTTTTACTGATAGTTCTGATTTTTCTAATTTGGAGCTATATTGTTCTATATATATTTCGTACTGCTTATATAGTGTTTTTACTTGTTGAAGTTTATTTTGGCCAATAGCCTCAGTTCGGCGTTTTGGTCCTAACTTTCTAATATCCTCTTGTAGTGATTTTAATTGGTTATATAACTCCTGAATTGAAGTCATTAATAAATTTTACAAATATATGGGTTATTAGTGCTGACTAATTTCGGGTAAGCGAACAATACAAGGTTTTACATAGTTATAGTTAGGGTTATCTTAAATTGATACCTTCATAACGTTGCTGTGCTGTGCTGTTTGTGGGTAGCTGCTGCTGCTGCTTCGTGGACTTGTTGCTAGACGATCTGCTCTGGCCGGTTCCGCATCGTTGCTGCTACTGCTTGGCGCTCGATCTTTTTAGTTAGACATTCGTGGATCTTCTTCCACAATGCATAGATGAATATGATGCATACGACAATGAGTAGTGTCGTGGTCAAATAAATCGTAACTTCGCCTCTGTAGGTTTGGCTCGTGGTTGCGTCGTTGGACTGGCCGTTCTGAGCGATGATGACCTTTTCTTTTTTATCTTCTTTCGTGCATTGATGTCCCATGTCGTGCTTGGAGCTGCGGCGGATCGGTTTTTTCCGCTGGTCCCTTGGAGCTGGCTTGAGCTGGCTTTTGCTGGCTGAAGCTGGCTTTTGCTGGCTGGAGCTGGCTTTTGCTGGCTGGAGCTGGCTTGAGCTGGCTTTTGCTGGCTGGAGCTGGCTTTTGCTGGCTGGTGATCGGTTTTCGGCTGGTTACTTGGTTGGTCCGAGCGGCGGCGTGCTGACTGAAGCTGAGGCTGCCTCGAGCAGCCCGACTGGCAGGGTCGCCATGAAGTGTAGGGTGAGAGGTATAATGATAACTCAAGAGTCTGGAGAAATACTGTTCTTTATTGGTAAATTGTATAGCTTATATACTATGGTTTCTAGTCAGTATCAAGGTCTAGGGTTAATGGTGTGGAACTTATGATTATGCATTGTCAGCGGATTTAAACTATAAAACTTAATAGAGGCTATAAAGTTTTATAGCATCGTTAAACTAATAATTAGAGAAGAGGTAGGTATCAGCTGTATGTATCAGCTGTTACATTAGTGACCTCACTACAACTTGAAAAATAAGCCCTACCTTGACCACTACTTAAGATTGCAGCTATGCTTTCTTCATCTAACATACGTGCCCCAAGCGGATAGTGACTCGTTAAATAAGCCCTTGCCTGCGGTGGTGATCCTATGACGATGTTTGGAGGAATCTTTAACAGTTTTTTCATCCAGTTCCATCTAGCCATTTTATTTTTATGTCAGGGTCAACTAAATTGCCTGAATAGTTAACTCACTTTGAAAGGATATTCTGTTAGTTATTTGTATGTGTGATGAATGAAATAAGTTTGAATGTGTAGACGTAAAAGTTTTTCTTAGGCGGATTTTTCTCTTAGGATCAAAATCCTTACTGGAGAAGGGGGGGTACTGTAACAATGCAGTTGCTATTGAGCATTCTAGACCACTTGCATCGAGTATTCAAATCCACAAAAGCTATTGGGCGTTCTAGACCACTTGCGTAATATTGGGCATCCCACCGAGTGAGTGAGGTGGTCCAGAATGCCCAATACTACTACCGTTACTAACAATAATCGCACAATAAACTTCGAATACTCAGATGATCGCTTGGGTCGCTCTTGTTCGCACTGATTGCTTTCCAATTAAAGACTGTCAGACTTTAAACCGGTCCGCTCTTTTATAGTTCCCGTGTCCGATCATTCCAGAATGCCTTCTGGAAAGATCGATGTACTTTGCCCCGCCGAGGACGTTCGAGACTATTTGTTGCTGGAATGTTCTACGCCTTTCTACCTTGTTTTGTTTACAATCGCGATGTCCTTGACTCACGGGTCTGGAATGTTCTGCGTATTGCTGTCTCATTTTTAATCGTGTTGTCTCTTTCACATGCTTCTGGAAGGTTCTCGGTATCGCTGTCTTTTTCTAATCTTACTATCTCTTTCACATGCTTCTTGAAGGTTCTCAGTATCGCTGTGTTTTTCTAATCATGCTATCTCTTTCACTCTTAGTGGAAAATTGCCATATACTGAAATGTACTTCAAAGGCCCATTAGGGGTCCTGAAAACGCCTGCAAATGGGTTTTCAGGATATCGCGTAATCTGATAGAGGGTGGCCTGAAACGGACTGAAAACATGTTTCAGGCGCCTGAAAACAACGGCAATTTGGTCGAAATTTTGATAATATAGTATGTAGAGCTACCTCTGAAACGGGCTGAAACTATATTTCAGCCTGCTGAAAACACTTCTAAAGCACGAAAATTAACGATTGAAAATGAGACGCCTTATCCCATCGGCGTAACAGTATACTCATGTGCAACATTTATGTAAACCTGGGAAATCACATTTTTAAGTATGTAATCTTGAATCGAATAAAGAAAAGCTTGGTTACACTAATAGTACGGGCGGTAACGACCATAGGTCAAGATTTTGGTATCGGATGAATTCACTTGGCACAGATGTATCCTAGGACAAACTGAGCTGATTTGGCCCGGTAGCTATCAGCCACCCCCTGGTTATTCAAAGTTACACGCCGCCGCGCTTCAGATAAAAAAAAAATCGGCTTCAGTTAGCCTATCACCTGGAGTGTGGTGTCATTTTCTGATAAACCATAGATGTGGCTTTCATTTTTGATATAATAATTACACTCCTTCATATAAATTTATTAAGATACATAAAGAAGTTTCACAACATCAGCTTATCTTTTTTGTTTCAACACACAATATTTTATAATATATGTACAACAACATAATTATTAAAAAAAAATACAATCGAACAGCCCAATTTATGCAGATTTGAAAAACGTATAGTTTTAATTTATACCATTTATTTGAGACGAGTAGAATAATCAAATACACCCGCGCGGCAGCGCGAATTAAGATAGCGGGCGGAACTAACTGAGACGAGAAATCGTCATGAAGCATTGAAATTTATCTACCACCTCGAGTGTGGTGTCATTTTTTGATCAACCGGGCACGAGGAATTCATTTTTAGGACATTGAATATACAGTTTTCTAGAAAAAAAGTTAAATATTGTCGAAAATATCAAAACCGTTTATGTTTGAAAATACGAAAGATTTTGCAAAGAAAAAAATAACATCTCAAAGAACATTTATTCAGCTTTAAAAATATATATTTTTATATATATTTATCATACAAAGTCTATGTGAAAAAAAAATCGGACATCCAAGCCAATATTTTAAAATTAACTTCTATTTAGCAAAATTTTGAACACCAGTGGGTCTCATCTCAAGCAACCCTCCCCGTAAAGTACGGTGGGCTTGGCATTTGGGCTATTAAGAGTGCTTCTCCGATACAGAGGATGCTTGGCGTGTCTGTAACAGGGGTGAGAATTTGCCAGTCGAAAAAGCTAACCAAGCCGCATGGAACCTCATTTCGGTCAAAATTTGCCATCGCAAATTTTTGGAAAACGTCAAAATTCATCCGAGAAGGCCCGTTACTCCGAACCCTAGGAGGGTCTCTTTTAGATTCTAATACCTTAAGGATAGCAGTGTGCCTCCGTCACGGTCTTAAAGTCTACGAGCCGCATCCTTGTTGCCGTTGTGGAAATGCAGTCGACGACCTAGGACACCACGGTCTGTGTTACCAATCCAGTGTTGGTCGAGTTTACAGACATGCATCGATAACCTTTTTGATCCGTCGGGCTTTAGCACAATTTTATTCCCGTCTTCGCTTGAGCCCACTGGCCTGTCTGCCTCAGATGAAAAGAGATCCGACGAACGCACTTTAGTACCGTGGCATCTTGGTCGTCCCTTGGCGTGAGACGTTACTTGAGTTGATACGCTAGCAAATTCTCATGTGCAAGGTTCTGCTCGCAAGCCAGGGACCGCCGCAGACCACGCCCAAACTATCAAGTGCTGCTAATACACTTTTTTAAACCCAAATTACGTAGTTGTTTGCTAGAGAAACTTGTAGGCCGTGGTCATCTGACAAAGATAAATTTATAATAGAAGTGTTAGATAAATTAATCAGCGTCTCTGGCGACCACAGGCAAGGCTCCTTTTTTGCCCCAAGACTGAGCATTGCAGTGCAGCAGAGTAACGCTGCGAGTGTCCTCGGCACGATGCCGCAACTGGGTGCAATCGAGGGCTTTACCAAAAGGGTCGTTTAGGCGTTTAATTAAAACAAAACTTAATTGATTCCTTTATGTAACGAAAGTTACCCATATAGTTTTTATGCCTAATTTTCGTTACACAAAGGATGCGATCGTGATTTTGTAGCGGGAAACTAATTCTACGCGTACGAAGTCGCGGGTGTCCTCCTAGTAATGCCATAAATTACAATATGAACCATAAGGAAAAAGGCATAAAAATGTATCTAAGAAATGTAAACTATCGTCACAGTAGTATTTTTATACAGATATCACTGCGTTTATGCCATTATTACATTATCCACCACGGTGGAATAATTCGGTACATTTTAACAGTTTTTTTCGACAGTTGCACCTAACACCACACTTTGACTTGCTCTTGCACCGAATTAGTTCCAGACAAGCTGTAGCAGCAACGGGTGCAGTATTCGGAATTGGTTTCCAATTGTGATTCGATTGTATTTCCCATCCCCAATCCGCCGGACTGAGAAGAAGAATCGGCACCATCGCTTGGCCCCATACGTGCACACCCTGGTAAACGGCTCTTAGGAGATGCTGCTGGAATCTGGCATCCGTAGGCGGAATATTCTTTTTCACGCCACTGCTCGGAAATATGGCCAAAGAAGGATCGAAATCAGAATAGAAAGTTGCTCTTAGTAGTACAACACAAAAACAGTCCAACAATGTTGAGTTGCAAAGTAAAATGGAGTGTTTTTAGACCAGTTTACTTTCTACTCTGCTATTGGTCGGTTATTTATGACATTAGTAACTCGTTCGGAAATAAATAAAAAAATTTTTGACAAATATGACATTAGAACGTTTAATTAAAAAATTAAAACGTCAAATCCGCTCAGTGAAAGTGTATTTTTGCGATTGTAAACGTGTTTTTATGTAAGTTTTTAAGGCGTACGTGAAAAACGCCTTTGCATCTTTAAATAAGGTAAAAATTAAAAAAGTTAAAAAGGCGGGAATGAAAATTACTTCTGTTCTTTTAATTGGAAACAAACGCTAAACTTTTGAACTTTTGATTGGAAATTTGTACGATATTCAACAAAAATAAGTGATACAAGTACAGATATGGATCTTACACCGCCTGAAATTCAGGATACGGCAAAGTCGGTAATTCGGAATTTACTGCCAATAAAATCCCGTCGCAAATATCAGAAAGTGTATGAAAATTTCAAAGCATGGCAAATAAATAAAAAAACGAACTCTTTCTCTAAAAGCGTAATGCTGACCTACTTTGATGAACTTTCAAATATCAATATTACTTTTAATTAAACTGTGTATTATGTCCTAACCTGTTTTATTTCCTTACATTAGGCGTGAAAAGCACATAGTATTGCCTCGGTAGAAAGTGCAATAGATGGACTCGTATCTTCGCGGTCCTCACCTGCGGCTCGGCCCGCGAACTAACTCGTCCATCTATTGCTTACTTTCTGTACCTGGGCTACAATGTACTATAGCTGTCGGTCGTAAAATAACTCCGTTAAATGAATTCACCTTAAGATTATCGATTTTTTTTCACATAGACGATTTATGATAACAATATACAGGGTGTTTTTTTGGTCAGCAACTTCCACAATAGGGGTTACTATATTCATGATTCTGAGCTCAAAAAATATATTTTTTTTCATGATTTTTCGAAAGAATATCCTCGCTACATTATAAATCATGGTCTCTCGTTTCTGTAGCTACGAAGGGGGTAGGCCGCTTATCGTCACGATTGTTATTGTTTGATACTACCCTCACAAAACTATGCGCAAGCGACGTCAGTACCGTGTTTGTTTCGAAGCGAGTGCTTGTTAAGTGAAGTGTTAAATCATTTTATTGATAAAAAAAATGTCTCGGCAAGAAAATTTACTTCTTGACAATCGGGACATGTTTGATATTGTAAACATTTACTTTGTGAGTGGTCAAAACATTGCTGACACCGTTAGAATTTGGACTGAACGATTTCCTAATCGGCATGCCATTCACTGCAGTAAGGTCTATCGCTAGCAACCTTTACGAGTGGGGCACTTTTGAAACGCCACGCCATGCTCAAGGAAGAGCCCAAAGTGGGCTTGCAGTGGATGTTAAGCAGGCTATTCTCAATTACTTCGAAGAACATCCTCGGGCGAGTACTCTCTTAGTTATAAGCAGTTTAAATACTGGCGAACCGAAGGCGGCCGTCACTTCAAACATTTATTAAAAGTGACTTAATGTAAAAAAAAAAATTTTGTAAATTTTTAACAATCGTACAAATCTGATTCCCTTTTTTAAATACGCCAAAGACAAATCTTGCGGTTTTTTAATCCATACCGTTATTCTGTAGTTAAATGCTATTTCAGAACGATTTTTACAACAATAATCTACATTTTTTTAACTTAAACCGTGTTTGTAATCTTTGACGGTCCTAAGCCTGTAACAAGTATGAAGGGAAAGATGAATCATAACATTGTGCACGGTGGTTACGTCATTAGTCTTCGGTAAACACGTCGCATAGTAACCACAATTAAGTGAAATAATGGGATAAACTGAAAATGCTATTTCTCTAACCTCCTAAGGCTTTTTAATTTTTTAATGTGATATTCGGATTCAGCATTAATTATACTATCTCTCCTGTTTTGGAAGTTGTTGACCAAAAAAACACCCTGAATATATATTTTTTTAAAGCTGAATAAATTTTCTTTAAGATATTATTTTTTCTTTGCAAATTTTCAAACATACTGATTTAATAAAAAAAATAGTAATCAGTTTTGATATTTTCGTCAATATTTTACTTTTTTTGTAGAAAACTGTAAATTAAATGTCTCAAAAATGAATTCCTCATGCCCGGTTAATCAAAAAATGACACCACACTCGAGGTGGTAGATAAATTTCAATGCTTCGTGGCGAGTTCTCGTCTGAGTCAGTTCCGCTCGCTTTCTTAATTCGCGCTGCCGCGCGGGTATATTTAATTATTCTACTCGTCTCAAATAAATGGTATTAATTAAAATTATATGTTTTTGAAATCTGGATAAATTGGGAATCTGCATAAAATGTTACGTGTGGAATGGTTGCGCGTATTTAGGTGGCGGGTGCAATTCGCCCTCTTTAGGTCCTCCTTTGTTCTTATAATTTATGTAATTTAGGTAGTTTTTGATGTATTTCTTGTCTATTTTACGCATACACGGAAACCAGTACTTACAAGTTTTTAATACGCTGTATTGTTTTATCTAAAGAAAAATGCCCTATATTGTCATGGTTGTATTTAATAATGTGCCAGATGCATTCATTTGGAACTACCCACCGACGGCCTATGAACTTTATTGCCTAAGAGTAATCATTAAATATCGATTTATGATCATCGGCCGGCCCTGACTCTAAAATTGATTTGATTTCTGTTAATTTTGAATCTTGCATTTGTACAGCGAGTAACCAGTCCGCCTCGGTAACAGACCTAACAAATTTGTGTTCCGGTTTTTCTCCGGATTGCACCGGGTTTCGACTTAAATCGTCTACATTCCGCATGCGTGTCCCTTCCCTGTGCGCTACATATTAATTATCATGAATAGATAAAGAAAAGGAGAATATTAACTCCACAATTTTAATTGAATTTATTAAATATCACTTATAGACTTTCGAATGCAGAAAATTGGAATGGTACGGAACATTCTTATCGCAAAGTTAAAACACTGCTGCGGTTCTTTTTTGCTATTGTAAACTTTCGTTGAACGTGGGAATGTTTAATAAGACTACTAATTAACATTTTCTGCCTTTTGTTATCGCCTAGTTTCCAGTATTCATTAAAAATTTCATGTCTGACACTGTCTGTAAAATTTTAATTGCACTTGAAGCGACATTTTGAACAGTCAATAGGTACACATTTTTTGGCTTCTACAAATTTATCTTTTCTGTTTACGTACTTTTGGCCTGATTGACGTAGTTTTTTGAGAACGTTTCTTTGCCACTTTTCAGGCTGACCTTTCCTTCTTCTCCTTGGTAAATTGTCACTGTTATTTTCTTTTTCACTTTCGCTGTCATCGGGTGATGATGGTGATGGAGAAGGCAAGGGACGAAAAAATTGAGAATCAACGTAAGGAGCAACTGCGTTTGAATCATCTGACATACCTACACCTACATAGGTCTTTACGCAAAACATAAGAAGCATCCTGTTTTGAAGTGCTTGATAGAGGTTGAAACCTATTTGAATTGTTCGGACTTGTGGAAATGGGCGAATCGTGAGGGCAGTCAAAAAGAGCTAAATTTTCATTAAAGGAGCGGTTGCTAGCATCCGATGCAATAATTTCAGAAAGTATATCATAAACCGTATTTGGGTCATTACGAAGGGTTTTCAGAATTCATGTCATGCGAATGGTCAAAACAACTTATATCTTCTATTATTGATCCAGTATCTAAATCAGCAAAATACTTCGAAGCATTATGAACTGGTGTTAATCTGTTGCTGTCAAAGTGAGTGGCTAAGCAATTCCTCGTTTCTACTCGTTGTACCGAAACATTAGGATTTGGGTCGGCTGACTGTGCCATTAAATCTTCAGAATCAATGTTGTTTAAGACTGGTGACTCGGGAATTAGATCATGTTTTGAAGTGATCTTACTCTGTTCAGAAATGTTGGAGTTCAGCGATTCATCGATCAACACAATTGCTTCGTTGATCTCATTTGACTCAGGAATCAAACAAGTAGATACGTCAGTCTCTTCCAGTATCGGACAGGTGTCATTGTAACTTGCGTTGTCAGGTGTGGATTTGTTACACGCAGTCTCTGTGATTAAATGTGTTAAATTATAATATTATGAATTTTAAAATGTTCACAAAGGAAGTTTTAAATCAATTATACAAAAATATTATTATTACATAGATAAAATTGCCCGTGTGGTGCCGGGTTTAGAATATTGCCACTCCATGTCTTCCCGTGGATGTCGTAAGAGACGACTAAGGGACTAAAGGCTGTGTAGTGCTGTTAGGCGATGGGTTTGCAACCTGTCACTTATACACTGGATAACATCTTAGCCTGGTTGTGCAAAAGGTGGTCACAGAATTATCAACAAGTTTTTGGAGTTGTTGGTGAGTCTGTGGCTCTGCCTACCTCACTCTGGGAATGAAGGCGTGAGTTTATGTTATGTTGTTATGTTTATTATTATTACATAGATAAAAACCCCCGATATAATGGAGACCTCTTCTTTCAGAGCTAATATCTCATGAAAACTAGGTAAAAATCACGGCTGAGAAAACCTGCTTTTAAAAAAACAGCATCGAAATCGGTCCACCCGTTTAAGAGTTCCGATGCCACAGACATAAACACACACACGCACAGTATTAACATCACTTTCAATAAAAAACTCAAAAGTACTTAAGCCCTTAAGCACCAAGTAGTTATATTTATGAAATCGTAGTGATAGACACATCTATCAAGTGCGGTTTATACCGTCAAAACTCAAGCTTTATGGAATTAAGTATATTTAGCATCCCAGAACAGCAGCCAATATGCGTACGCAAACGACTTAAGTGCTGATAAAAACGTAAATAATTCGCTTACAAACACAAATTACGGTGCACAACAATACTAAGTGAAACTTTAAGTTTAATTTTTCTTGCTGATAATTGCTTTTTGGTTAAATGTAGTGTGCAGCCTATTATGGAAAGATTATTTTACAACGAAAACAATAGCAATAACAAAAACATAAGGCCCAAGATTATCGAACACGGTTAAGCATCAAACTTGTCTTAACTTAATTTATTGTGTTATTAAATATTAATGATAAATATTAATAAAAAGTCATGCCCCTTGTACTATGAAGGTAATGCAATATAGATCTAAATAGACTTAAATAAACTTTCGACTTACTTTTAGTCGCCTTTCGTGTCAAAATCTTATTCAGCGCCGAACTTATTCCCGTGGCAGCAGAGAATGAAGATCCTTCATGTTGGTGATCATTCATACGAGTAGCTTTATCATTTTGCTTCTCTAAATCAACTAATTTTCGCCCCTTACTAAACACAATGTTCATTTTTCATCGCCATTTAACACATGCACTTCCGCTCGATCGCTCGGCTGAACGGCAATAACTCCGATTCGATCGCAGTTGAAGTCGCGGCGTACGTATTGGCGTTCGGCGAGACAGCGCTGGCCTTGTAGATTTATTTAGGAATTAGTTAAAATACAACACGTCCTAGAAAATTCGTACTTATTTAAATAAGTAAACACGAAAGTGTTTGGCTAATAATTCTGGTACAATTCATTTATTTATTAATTGATACCTAAAACATTTTGTTTTCTTAATGTATTTCAGAACATTATCGTTTTAAAATAGCTTAAGTTTTTTGCGCATATAACAAGGTCGACGAACAAAATCCACTAAAGGCAGTTGTGACGAACGTGTTACAAATGTTTCCTAAAAGTTTGTGCTACGATAATTTAATTTAAAATTCCATACAAGAAAAATAATTTGTCAACTGTACTAAATGCACTTAGGACGCACGGACATTTTGGTCAATTATAATTGTATCAACATAAAGTCACTTACAATATCCTTAAACAGGTTTTTCTCAAAATAATGGCCGTTAATATATTATAACATACTCCTGGCGTACTTGGGACGATTGTGTCAGATGGTTTTTCATATAACGAGAAGGCTTTCAAGGTTTTTGAAAAGAGCAAAGGACGCAGAATTTAATTTTTATATACATGGCGATAAAAAAACAAGATCGTTCTTTTTGAAGTTAGTACGATTGTGTAGTAAGCCATCGATGTGGTAATAAATCATTTTTCTATATCTATGCATATTTACCTATGACGGTGCAAAACAATCACATAATACATTCTCCTACAGAAACCGTGTCCCCTGGACAATACTTATAGCAAGTTTACATATTTTTATGACTAAGTTATTATTAAGTTATTTATGTACTTAGGTGTGTAATTTAGGACAAGCATTTTTATCTGTTAGATAGTCCTCGACCATATAAGAAACTTTAGACAACAACGAGTTTTTAAAGTAATTTTTAAGTGCTGGAAATGGTAACTTTAAAACTACGTCAGGTAATTTATTATAGAAATGAATGCATTGACCTACAAATTATTTTATTTTTACCTTACGAACACAATTTTTTTTTATTGCAATTTTATTTTTATTTGTTGTATTCAAATTATGTACATCACAATTCTTAAAAGAAGAGTATTATTTTTTAATGACATAAACAACATTCTCATAAATAAATTGTGATGCTACTGTCACAATACTAATTTCTTTAAATAATAATCTTAAGGAATCACGGGAGTTTAGGTTATATATACAACGAATGGATCTTTTTTGTAACACGAAGAGAAGAAGAATACCGTACGACATAACACTATGAAAATTACTGTAATAAACTAAGCGAGCTGTCTCAACATTGTTAAATTGTCTAATTTTCCTAACAGCATAAGCTGCCGAACTTAATTACCTGCTAGTACTGCTATAATTATGGGGACTCCATTGCAAGTTTTTGTCTTTAGTTATTCCTAAGAAAAGCGCCAATTCCAAACACTCATCATTTAGAAAAATACTATATTGTACCGGTCTAACATTAGGCAAAGCGAACCTAACACTTTTAGTTTTCTCAGTATTAAGTAGCAAATTATTACTAGTAAACCAATTAAGTCCTTTACCTAGCGTCGCGTTTATCCTACTGTAATCGACGGATTTTCGGTCTACCTTGAAAATTAATGATGATCAGCAAATAGCATAATATCGCAAAGGTTAACTACCGTGGGTGGTAAGTCATTTATATAAACGAGAAATAAGAAAGGACCTAATATAGAGCCCTGTGGCACACCTAATTAACAGCTAACAGCTGCTCCAAGGGACTGTGTTTGGTTTACAACAACCGTTTGTGTTCTATCACTAAGATATGAAGACATAAGATTTAGAGAATTATTTGACAGACCATAATGTTCTAATTTTAATATAAGAGTCGCATGATCTACGCAATTGAAAGCTTTGGAAAGGTCACAAAAAATTCCTATTGCATCACAAGATGTCTCCCAAATATTATATATATATTTAATGAGTACAGACGCTGCATCAGTTGTGGATCGTCCTCTGGTGAAGCCGAACTGATTACTGTTAAGCAGTTTATTTCTATTGAAGTGACCTAACATATCGTTTAACATTAACTTCTCAAAAACTTGACTTAAAACAGGTAGAATAGAAATGGGTCGGAAATTAGTTAAATCACTCATCTCGCCCGATTTAAAAAGTGGTAAGACTTTACTATATTTCATAAGATTTGAAAAGACCCCCTCTGAAATGCAATTATTGTAGATTAAAGCTAAGTTAGGTGCAATTATATCTGTGACATGATGGATGACTTTAACTGACATTCCCCATAAATCCTCAGTATTTTTTAAACTGAGCTATTTAAATGCCTTAAAAATAGAAACTGAATATACGTGGGTAAAATCAAAGCTTACATTACAATTAGTAATATTAGCACAAAGTAATTTTTGAGCTCCAATCGCAGATGATTAAAGACATTTCGTAGTATTAATGGCTATGGTGGAGAAATAATCTTCGAACGCTAAGGCCACGTCTTTATTTGACGTGATTTGTTTGTCACCCTTGTTTATAAGGGTGATTTGATTATCACAAGTTTTAGTTTTACCTGTTTCTCTATTCATAATTTCCCACACAGTTTTTACCTTATTGTCAGAAGCTTTGAGTTTAAAACTTAAGAAGTTTGACTTTGCAGTTAAGCGAACTTGCTAACAGGTCCTTAAATAATTCTTAACATAAACTAAGAAGTCACCGTTCTTGTTCTAGTTCATAAAGCCTATTTCTACTTCTATGAAAGCCTACAGTACCTCATTCACTAAACTCGGTTTCAGACCCAGAAACAGTTTTCATCTTGAAATTGTTATTAAATTGGTGATGAATTACACCGAACAAATCATTAAAAATACCATTTTCTAATTATGTGAAAAAGATAACCCACAGATATTACTCTGAACTTTATTTTTGAATAATTCCAAACGATTGTCTGTATGTTATTGTCTGTGGTTCGTGATGAAAATCATTTAAAAAAAGAAGCCTTTTGGCCACTATGATCAGAATTAAAGCAATTAAATATTTCCTTATCCAAACATTTGCAATTACAAAAAATATTTTCTAAACAGGTAGCACTTGAAACAACTATCCGTGTAAGTTCAAAGAACAAATTACCTAAGTTAAAAGATTTAAATAAATCTTAATAGATAGAATAATTTAAAAAGATCTTAATAGTATTATTTGACGATTCCAGTAAGTTAACATTAAAGGCTCCACAAACAATAACAAAATTTTGGGTTTTACATGCTAATTTTAACACATTTTCCATACTGAATTAAAATGTGCTGAAATCAGCCGAACACAAATAATTATGTAATTTTCTAGTTTTACGCTAGAAATTTCTACAAGCCTCTCTATGGATATCCTAATAATATATTTCCTTTCTTTTGATTTTACAGAATTTTTAACAATTATTAAAGAATTATGAATGGCGGAAGAATTATGAACTATTTGAAAATTAACAAAATCAAAAATTAATTAATCTGGTCTGAGCCAATGTTCAGTTATACACATAATCTGTACATTTTCAGTACCTAAAAATAATCCTACTTCTAATTCTTTGCTGGAAAACCCTTGAATATTTTGATGAATTATATTTATACTCAAAGGTGTTTCCGTTGTTCTATGCTTTAGTTTAAATGATCAGGATTGGCATTTATATTTGTTGTTTGGTATTTGTTTGTTGTTTGTATTCGTTTATATTTATTCGGTTCTATATAAAAGCCAAAAGTTCTACCAAAGTTGAAATATATTTCTTTGGCAAATGTAGTTTTTCAGATGTTAGCGTGAGGCGCTTTATGAATTTATTTAGGTCGAAGAAAGGATATTTGCTATTATAACATATTGTATTAAACATTAAAGAATTTAAGTGTCCTACAAATACATCTACGAAGTCAGGTAAATGCATTTAGATTCTTATTTTTTTTATTCTATATTTATTTAACTGTAGGTTACAGCGTACAATATGGTAACTATTACTAACGGTCATTTACGTTGGAGTCTAGCATATAAAAGCTATTATATGGATGACTTACGATTATTTACGATGGAATTTTTGTAAAAAAAACATGTGGTACGATTAAGTACAATATTAAACTTCGGATTGTGATTAAGTTTATTTGTTGTAAGTCTTACTTGATATACTTAACTCCGGATGGGAAATAAACATACGTTATTATACAAATTACTAGGTACATATTTTGCCTTTTAAATTTAAAATTTACCTGATAACCGGTCAATGGAGCTACCTACTTGGAAAAGTGTATTCAGCGACAGTGACAAGGAAATCAGTGACGATCCTCAGTACAAGTACGATGGGCATCGCATGGGCAAGAGCATGTAATTAATTGTTCTAATGGTATTAACTTGGCGCAGAGTAAGCTTATTGGTTTTATTAGCAGCACTGATTTGGGTATGATGATTTTGGGTTATTAGAGGCACGATTTTTTTCTTCAAGTAAGGTAGACCGAGGCGAATCAGATCAATTTTTTGTTAGTGTCAAATAAAATCAAATTTTAAAGTGATACATTGTTTATTAACCCTTAACCAGGCAGCGAGGGTTTTATTGAGTAAAGTTTATGAAATTCAGGAATTAGTATATACATGGCAGAAGCAAGTAAACCAGATTTTTTATTTATATATTTATTTATTATTCTTATAAAAAAACCTTGTGGTCCCTGTGAGTACCTACCTTGTACGGGGAAGTTAAAAACATGTGGTCCATATGAGTACCTTGCCCTACACGGTAAAAATCTCATAGTAATTATTATTTTGTCTTATTACAAATTATGAGGCTCGTAAGGCAAATTAAATCTTGCAAAACATGGCTCCATGCATAGTGGAACTTTACACATATTGCACTCTATTTTTGACCGTTTGGGATTAGTTGTAGTGCTGCAGAAACGGCACCGACGTTTAGTTCCTGCATTAGGCATATGAGCACCAACTCTTACTAGTCGCACCTCGTCAGGGATTCCATATATACCTCCTTTTTTATTTTTTAATATGGTTGTACATGCTTTGCGGGAAGTAACGTTATTGACTAGACCTCTTGCAACTCGTAAACGAAACTGACGATGACTACAATTTCGCAACACATGTCCTTGGCAGTAAAGAATATAGGCATTTATTAGAGCAGCTTCTAAGACAAACCAAAATAGGCGGAACCAGTTTTTCTTCGACTTGCGTCCTACAGAGTAAGAGCTCCGAAAGTGGTCGAAACGGTCGACTCCACCCATATGTTTTGTGTATTCTACAATGGGCAAAGGACAAAACATTGCATGTTTTAATCCATCTTTCTGCTTTCGTTGTATAATTTGCACCTTTCTAGGATCAAATGAAGTAATCGCAAAGAAGACATCTTTCATATCCATCCATTTGATCACTGATACAGGAGCAGCATGTTGAATCATGAATTCTCCCGGTTTCAAGCTCATAGGGTCTCTTCTTCCCCTTTTTGCACTTATTTCAGTTGGAAGACCTTTCCTATTCACTCTCACAGTACCCACGGCATTTTTTTTTTTTGTTATGGAGCATCTCCAGAAGAGGTAAGCTAGTGAAAAAATTGTCGAATGCCATTAATGTGTAGGGTTGGACATTTCAACATAATTGCATGACTACTCTGTATCCAAGTCCTCCAACATTATCACAACACAACGTTGAAGAGGATTTGCCTGTGTAAATATCAAATGAGTACAGATATCCAGACTCTGCATCACAGCGTGCCCAAACTTTATATCCCCGTTTTATTGGCTTGTTTGGCATATATTGCTTCATGGCACTTCTTCCTTTATATTTTACCATGCTTTCATCTATGCTTTGTGTTGATGATTGACTACGCATGTTTGAAAAAATATTGTTTAGTATCCCAATCAATGGCCTTATTTTAGTTAATTTATCGTAATTAGGATCACTACGTGCCAATCAGTGTTTGGATTGCTTACATGAAAGGTTTCTGTAAGTTTTTTGTAACGTTTCAGTGGCATTACCTTGCTAATTACCGGGTTATTGTAAAAATCATCTGTAGACCAGTAAAGCTCAACATCGGTCAATGGATTTAAGCCCATCATTATAATCAATCCAAGAAAAGCTCGCATTTCTTCATTATTGGTTTCTACCCACTGTTTTGACTGTATTTTTATGGCATATAGATTAGTGTTTTGAACCAGAATATCAATTATATCAGATGTAAACATGTCATTAAAATAATCTATAGGCAAATATCTGTTATTATAATCAATGGTTGATTTAGCTTTAGTTTCAAAGACTGGGAATTCTTCATTTTCAATATGAGTTGACCAAGATCTTTCTTTTTGAGTCATTTGAAGGAAGGTGACAGCTTCATTTACTGGGGGAGATGGTGGTGCAATTGGAGAACATGGTGGTACAGTTGAAGAAGATGGTAGTGCAATCGAAGGGAGGAATTTGTGTCAGATGGTGGATTGTTTGCCTCAATTTCCAATATTGGATTATCTTCAAAACCCAAGTCCTGAGGTTGTATAAGTTGACTTTCTTGATCAATTTCAGTCACAGGCTCAGCAGAAAGTACATTGAGTAAGTCATTTGTAGTAATATTCTGTAATTCATCTAGTCTGTGGTTGATATTGTCGTCAAATTCTGCATGGAAATCATCATCGTCGGTATCTTCATCTTCTAATGAGAACGTTCCTCTCAATAGTAATTCGATATCCTTGTCTTTCAGCGGCCAGGGCTAAAAAAGAAAAAACCTCATCAATATATATCTCCCGACAAATCTGCATGCGTAATGGACAATGATCATATACGGACCACATAATTCAAATAATCATTACAAGTACAAAACCATTTGTAATCAAACATAAAATGCATGCAAATAACGTAAAACCTCCCAAATATACGATTATAAATAACAAACAATACTCACTGGATTTTTTTTTCGGCATTATCGGCGATTAACTGCACAGTACACAACAAAAACACCCGATGTTTACGAAAAAGTGTCAGCTGTCAAAACATTTTTTTTCAATTTTTTTTGGGTACGTTCCATTTCACGCCATTACTGCTAAATCATAAGAAATATTTCTTGTCTATTTGTGTTTGACAAATTGTGGTTCAGAGGGAAACTTTGCCCGATAATAAAAAATCTAATCTAATGTGGACCTATATAGTACATTGCCTGGTTAAGGGTTAATATTACTCTGGACACAAAGGTTTATATAATTCAGAGGTCAAACTAAACTTCATCTTTTTTTTTTTTGACAATAAAAATAGAGAAACACTAAAAATATCCAATTCGCCCCATTTTTAGAGGTGAAACGGATCAAAAAAAAATCTGTCATAAAATATTTGTTTTCATTCAATAACACATGCACGAATAAAATTTGGAAAGATCAATGTAATATTAATAAGATTAACTGCTATTAGCATGGCTAAAGTGGTATATTTGTAATATTTTAACAAACGTACTAGGTGTTAATAACTTCTTATTATTACATTTTAATAATAAAAACTGAACTTAAACTCAAATTGCTATTTTCAATAAAAACAACAATAAACAATAGAAATATCCCATTCGCCCCCATTTGAAGAGGCAAATCATATCAAACAAAACATTTCTTATTTTTTTTGGTAAAATAATAAATAAAATCATAATTAAATTCTAAATAAGATAAATTATTATTTGTACTACAGAGATCACATTCATATAACCCCTTCGCACCTCCTCGATCGGCACAGTTTTCATGACACCATTCTTCACAAACATGAAATTGAATCCAGTCCTCTACAGGAGGATGTACAAAGGCTTCAGAACAATAAATGTAATGCTAATCTCTAGATTATGAATGACCTTTGACTTTTAAATTTGGTATTGCTTTGTTTTCCTTTGTAATCTGCACATTTTCTTTATCTTATGTCTTCTTAATCCTAACTGCAATAATCTCACAGCAAATAGTCTTTCTGCTTTTTCGCTAAATACGGTCTTTCCATCTCGTTGCTTTATTACACCAAAGGACAGTGTAATTCTTCGATGTAAATATGTGAACGGCACATAATATAATTCAGCCGCACGACGTAGCTCTTTAATCAACACCTTGTTAGCTGCTTCTAACATTTTTTCCGAACCATCTGAAACATGCAGATAATTAATATTATAATTATAAACTTGAAAAAAACGTATCCAAAGTAATGATCCACTTCGCTCCCAAACAGGTGATCCGAATAGCCTCAAACCGTATGTTTACATTATTTTTACCTAACGCTAATTTTTTTTTAAATACAATTTCAATCACATCAATTACGAATATAAAACACATTGCTAACAATATTTAATAATAAACATTAAACTTAAACCAACTTAGGTACATTGATTTTCTCACAAATATTGTATCCACGTTTTTTACATCGCCAGTAAAATCACAGCACACCGAAACGAGTGACTAGACGCGAAGCATCGCTGAGACCCGCGTTCGAGCTAATGGAGGCCGCTGCCGCGGCGTGCAGGAAGTTCAAACCCAACGCGGGAGGCTGATTGGCTGCCCGTGGCTAGCCGCGATCTTTTGAATTTAACAAAAATGCTTAACTTGATCCGATTCATCCTGTGATCCGATTCGCCTCGGTCTACCCTACATCTCTATATTATAAGTGTTGAGCTTTTTATCACATTGCGCTACGATACTTCTAATAGTGGCATGGCATGCTCTTATACAGGCCATATACTAGTAACAATTTGCTACTCAATACTAAGAAAATTAAATGATAGGTTTGCTTTGCCTAATGTTAGACTGGTAGAATCTAGTAACTATATTTCTAAATGACGAGTGTTTGGAAATGGTAGATAAGGCGCTTTTCTTAGCGATAACTATAGACAAAAAGTTGCAATGGAGTCCGCATATAGCAGTACTAACAGGTAAATTAAGTTCGGTAGCTTAATATGCTGTTAGGAAAATCAGGCAACTTACCAATGTTGAGACAGCTCGCTTAGTTTATAATAATTCTTTTCATAGTGTTATGTCATACGGTATTCTGGTTTGGGGAAAAGCTGTTGAAATACAGACTACATTCTTGTAGCAAAAAGGGCCATTCGTTCTAAGTATAACTTAAACTCCCGTAATTCTTTGATAAAAAAAAACTAGTATTTTGACAGTAGCGTCACAATTTATTTATGAGAATATTATTTATATTATTAGAAATCAAGACTCTTTTATTAAGACTTGTAGAATCGAAACCGGATTGTGTATATTTTTTTTATTTATATGTGATATTAAAACATAACAAACATAGGCATTCATACAATTGTTGGAGAGTAGTAAATATAATGAGGAGCGATTTAATTCTTTAATTAATAATGGCATTGGTAATTGTAACTGTTTAGGATCTTTACCAACAGCTGTGGTTCAGCCAGATGTGGCTCTTGATACTTCTAAGCTATGTACCCCAAAAGTAGTTTTAAATGAGTCCCCTAGACAAATTAGTAACAATAAAACTATTATTTATTCAGATCAGATAGGGTCTGGAATGGGTTCCATGTTAAGTAATAAATTGAGACAAAATGTTACAAATTATTGTTATCATAATGCAAGTCTTATGCAATTATGTCATTTAATATAAAAGGGAAGTTATGACAGTTCTACTACTCTAGTGATTTTAGTAGGAAACAGTCTTGGTATAGATAAGTCTAGTGTAGATAGATTAATATCAAAATTAAACTTTATCGAAGAGGCCGGAATAGGTAAAATTATACTTTGTGCATTACCATGTTCACAAAATATGCCATATAATTATAATAATAAAGTAGCACACTTAAATTCTTTAATGTATAATGCTATATGCTATAATAGCAAATATCATTTTTTCGACCTAAATAAATTCATCAAGCACCTCACGCTTACATCTGAAAAAAATCATTTCCCAAAGAAATATATTTTGACTTTGGTAGAACTTTTGACTTTTAATATAGAACCAAATAGATAAAATAGTGATACAAATGCCATTCCTAATCATTTAAACTAAATTATAGGACAGCGGAAACACCTTTGAGTATAAATATAATTCATCAAAATATTCAAGGGTTTTCCAGCAAAGAATTGGAAGTAGGATTATTTTTAGATACTGAAAATGTACAAATTATGTGTATTACTGAACATTGGCTTAGACCTGACCAATTAATTTTTGATTTTGTTAATTTTGAATTAGTTAGTTTTTTTGCCAGAAAATCCGGCATTCATGGTGGTTCTTTAATAATTGTTAAAAGTACAGTAAAATCAAAAGGAAGGAAAGATATTGTTAGGCTATACATAGAAAGGCTTGTAGAAATTTCTAGCATAGAACTAGAAAATTACATAATTATTTGTGTTTACAGACCACCATCGGCTGATTTCAGCACATTTGAATCCAGTATAGAAAATGTGTTAAAATTAGCATGTAAAACCCAAAAGCATGTTATTGTTTGTGGAGACTTACATGTTAACTAACTTGAATCGTCAAATAATACTATTAAGATCTTAAGATTATTTCAATGTTGAATCTTTTTAAAAAATTTCTATCTATTAAGATTTATTTAAATCTTTTAACTTAGATAATTTGTTCTTTGAACCTACACGGATAGTTGTTTCAAGTGCAACCTGTTTAGACAATATTTTTTGTTATTGCGAATGTCTTCATAAGGAAATATTTAATTGCTTTAATTCTGATCATAGTGGCCAAAAGGCTTCTTTTTTAAATGATTTTCATCAAGAACCACAGACAATAATATACAGACCCATAACCAGCAATCGTTTGGAATTATTTAAAAATAAATTTCAGAGTAATATCTGTGGGTTATCCTTTTCACATATGGATTCTAATAGTATTTATAATGATTTGTTCGGTGTAATTCTTCTCCAGTTTAATAACAATTTCAAGATGAAAACTGTTTCTGGGTCAAAAACCAAGTTTAGTGAATGGGCTACTGTAGGCATTCATAGAAGTAGAAATAGGCTTTATGAACTATATAGAGAGAGAGAGAGGAGAACAAGAACGATGACTTCTTAGTTTACTTTAAGAATTATTCGAGGAACTTTAAGCAAGTTTGCTTAACTGCTAAGTCAAATTTCATAAGTCTTAAACTCAAAGCTTCTGACAATAAGTGAAAAACTGTGTTTATAATTTTAAATAGAGAAACAGGTAATACAAATACTCGCGATAATCAAATCACCCTAAACAAGGGTGATAAACAAATCACGTCAAATAAAGACGTTCGAAGATTTTTTTCTCCACCATAGCCGTTAATACCACGATATGTCTTCAATCATCTGCGATTGGAGCTCAAAAATTACTTTGTGCTAATGTGACTAAATGTAATATAAGCTTTGATTTACCCACGTAGATTCAGTTTCTATTATTAAGGCATTTAAATCGCTCAGTTTAAATAAAACTGAGGATTTATGGAAACGTCAGTTAAAGTCATCCATCATGTCATAGATATAATTGCACCTCACTTAGCTTTAATCTACAATAATTACATTTCAGAGGGGGTCTTTCCAAATCTTATGAAATATAGTAAAGTCTTACCAGTTTTGAAATCGGGCGAGAGGAATGATTTAACGAATTTCCGACCCATTTCTATTCTACCTGTTTTAAGTAAAGTTTTTGGGAAGTTAATGTTAAAAGATATGTTAGGTCACTTCAATAGAAATAAACTGCTTAACAGTAATCAGTTCGGCTTCACCAGAGGACGATCCACAACTGATGCAGCATCTGTACTCATTAAATATATATACAATATTTGGGAGACATCTTGTGATGCAATAACAAGGCGCGTAGATGGCGCTGTTGCCGTGTAAACATTAGCTCGAAGAAGAAAACTGTTTAAAATTAGTTTTTTATTGCAAATCAAGGTGTAAAAGTGTATATTTCATTGGAAATGGACCAATGCATATGTGCGAGTGTTATCTATGTGCTATTTAAACGTTTTGTGAATAAACTTTTGACTTAAAATAGAAATGCTGAAATGGTAAATTTCTTACTTGTTTTTAACACCAGTGCCAATTACTTCAATAGTGATAAAACGATAGTGGCTGTGAACATTGATAACCCAAAAAATTCATCGGCTAATAATGGTGAGCCTTACAAATGTCCTATAACTCCTATATCAGCATCTATGTTTATGTCACCAAGTAACATTAATGTGAATAAACAATCTGCAGTGTCGGTTATTATATTTGAACGTAAAGTGGACTTTGATCTATTCACATAGTTATCAAGTTAACCGTAGCACCTCAACGACATCTAACCGTTCGCTGGGAAGTAAACACCAACGCCATCTGTTGACAAGTGGAGGAACCAGAACGGCACGGTAGATAGATCCCAAGCCGATTGCTGTCAACGATCAATGAAACCGTACAGCTGTCCTGGCACAGAAGTACTACGTACGCCCGCTAGATGTCATCAGTACTAAAGGAAAATGGCACCAGTAGCATGTTATACGTGTAAAACATCTGCTGACATTAAAACAACTGTACAATGTTCAGTATGTAATAACAAGTACCATTTTGATTGTGCAGGTTTATCTGAAAAATTATATTTACTTATGAAGAACGAATCGAGGAAAAATTGGAAATGTAAATTATGCAATAATATCACACAAAGAAAACTAAAACAGCAAAACTGTAATAAGAGTATAAGTAAAGCCCAACAACAAATTAATAACAAAAATTTCGCAACGTTTACATAACATGAACGCAATACTTTCTGCCGAAAATAAAACAAAAATGACCTGGCAAGTGATAAATAGAACAAAAATAAACTGTCCCAAGGATCATATCCAAAGCATTAAATTAAATAACTTTGTTATATCTGATCCAAAATCTATAGCAAATTCATTTAACGACTATTATATTGATAAGGCGTCCCAACACACTAATAATGGTGAGCCTTACAAATATCCTATAACTCCTAGATCAGCATCTAGTCACCAAGTACTCCTATGGACATATATAAAATTATAAAAAACTTAAAAAATAAGAAAAGTGTAGGTTATGATGGAGTATCAACGAAAGGTGTTAAATATGTCGCAGATTGTTTATCACCACACTTAAGTTATCTTGTTAATCTCAGTATCAGTGAGGGTATTTTTCCTAACATGCTGAAGACTGGTATTGTCAAACCAATGTTTAAAAAAGACGACAAGGAAGATATGAAATCTTATAGACCCGTTGCACTCTTGTCGGTATTCGCAAAAATATTTTAAAAATTTATTCACAAGGAATTGTACACTTATTTTGAATGTAAATGTTTACTGTCAAGAGAACAACAAGGATTTCGTAAAAATAGATCAACAACTATGGCAATATTCAATCTTCTTAATGTTGTCATGGCAAACATGGATAAAAGAAATCCAGTCTGTAGTATATACATGAACATGACCCAGGCCTTTGACTTTGTGGACCATAAACTCCTCTTAGTGAAGCTTCATGCTTATGGAGTAAGGGGAAATGTTCTTCAATTGATGGAATCCTATTTAAGCAACAGACATCAATATGTAGAGATACGTAGGCTAAATTTAAAAACAAGAAAAGAAACGTCATTCCTCTCTGAGAGTCACATTATTAAGTATGGTGTACCGCAAGGATCTGTGCTGGGCCCACTTTGCTTCATCATTTATATTAATGACTTACCGAGAGCAGTAGAACATCCAATGACCTTGTTTGTAGATGACTGTACAGTAGTAATAGAATGTAAAGATAGAGTGAAATACGAATCTGACATTAATTCTTCTGTAAATCAGATTATTTCCTGGCTAAAAAGAAACAACCTTAAAGTTAATCTTACGAAAACCAACTCAATGCAGTTTAGCCAACGCAAAACTGCACCACAGACTAGCATCGAATATCAAGGACGTGTACTGAATGAAGCAGAAACAATCAACTTTTTGGGGGTACGAATTGATAAAAGCCTTAATTGGAAAAACCACGTAGAAGTAATTTGTTCAAAACTGGCAACATCAGCATATGCACTTCATAAGCTTAGACAGGTAGTGGATGTGGAAATAGTTTTGTCAGCTTACCACGCGCTAGTAGCATCTATTCTTAGATATGGAGTAATTTTTTGGGGAAATTGTACAGATAGAGAACGTGTTCTAATATCACAAAAAAAATTCATTAAAGCTATGTTTGGTCTCAAACCGTTAGATAGTAGTAGACCATATTTTACAAAATATAAGTTGTTGACCTTTCCTTCAATCTATATCTATGAAGTAGCTGTATTTGTTAAAAATAACCCTGACCGATTTCAGCGTCATAGTGTAGTATGTAGCTATCTCAGACCACGTGATAATGATAGGATAATAAGGCAAATCACCAATACTGCCCTATATAAGAAGAGTATATTTGGCCTCACGCCTAAAATCTACAATAAGGTACCATTAGAAATTAGAAATTGTTCTATTGACATGTTTAAGAAAAGGATGATAGAATTGTTATTGGAAAAATGTTACTATAATATTAATGACTTTTTAAATGATAATAGTTTTTAAGCGCTTAGTGCAATGGTTTAATTTAAATTGGTTTATTAATGCATTTGTTAGACAGGATAATTTAATTAATTTATTATTCTATTTTATTATTACTGTTAATTTAAATTTGTACGCCGAAAGGCAAAACATGACGGACAATATTGTAAATTTATGACCATTATGTAAACTTACTCATGTTTTACAAATAAATTATCTTTATCTTTATCTTTATCTTTAATAGGATTTTTTTGTGACCTTTCCAAAGCTTTCGATTGCGTAGATCATGCGACTCTTATATTAAAATTAGAACATTATGGTCTGTCAAATAATTCTCTAAATCTTTGTCTTCATACTCTTCATATCTTAGTGATAGAACACAAACGGTTGTTGTAAACCAAACAAAGTCCATTGGAGCAGCTGTTAAATTAGGTGTGCCACAGGGCTCTATATTAGGTCCTTTCTTATTTCTCGTTTATATAAATGACTTACCACCCGCGGTAGTTAACCTTTGCGATATTGTGCTATTTGCTGATGATACATCATTGATTTTCAAGGTAGACCGAAAATCCGTTGATTAAAGTAGGGTAAACGTGACGCTAGGTAAAGTACTGAATTGGTTTACTAGTAACAATTACTACTTAATGCTAAGAAAACTAAATGTGTTAGGTTCACTTTGCCTAATGTTAGACCGGTAGAATCTAGTATTTTTCTAAATGATGAGTGTTTGGAAATGGTGGATAAGGCGCTTTTCTTAGGACTAACTATCTATAGACAAAAACTTGCAATGGAGTCCCCATATAGCAGTACTAGCAGGTAAATTAAGTTCGGCAGCTTATGCTGTTAGGAAAATCAGACAACTTACCAATGTTGAGACAGCTCGCTTAGTTTATTATAGTTATTTTCATAGTGTTATGTCGTACGGTATTCTTGTTTGGGGAAAAGCTGCTGACATACAGACTATTTTCGTGTTACAAAAAAGAGCCATTCGTTCTATATATAACCTAAACTCCCGTGATTCCTTAAGATTACTATTTAAAGAAATTAATATTTTGACAGTAGCATCACAATTTATTTATGAGAATATTATTTATGTCATTAAAAATCAAGACTCTTTTATTAAGAATTGTGACATACATAATTTGAATACAAGAAATAAAAATAAAATTGCTATTAAAAAAATTCGTGTCCGTAAGGTATATAAATCATTTGTAGGTCAATGCATTCATTTCTATAATAAATTACCTGACGAAGTTTTAAAGTTACCATTTGCACTTAAAAATTACTTGAAAAAGTCGTTGATGTCTAAAGCTTACGGTCGAAGACTATCTAACAGATCAAAATGCTTGGCCTACATTAAACACCAAATTAAACACCTAAATATCTTAATAATAACTTAATCATACAAATATGTAAACATTGTGTATTGTCTAGGGGACACGGTTTCTGTAGGAGAATGTATCGAAACTAATTATGTGTTGTTTTGCACCGTCATAGGTAAGTATAATTTTTATTTATTTTTTATATTTACTATTTATGAGTTTGTGGCGACACCCCTGACGTATTTGGCGGCGTCAGCATTCTGCGTAAACGCTCACTCGCGGACCGAGCTCGCCAGTCAGTCATTTCGTGACGCTTGCCACAAGCAGTTAAGTAACTTGAGTACCTAGTTATACCGCGCCCGCCTGGTCACTAACTTACTATCCTGTATCCTAGATTAAGAACATTCAATAAAACCAAATACTGATTGAACTCTCTCTTTATTTAACTCCCGTTAAATAATTGGTGACCCCGACGTGATCTCGCGTAGACCAGGCGGGGACAGCGTCGAGTCGTGTCAAGTGATATTAGACTCAGAACCTCAGTAAAAATGGCAGTGTCCGGGCAACAACAATTCGGAGTGCCAACGCAGCAGTCTTTTGGGGTGCCGGCGCAGGCCTCAACAGCGGCCCCGGTACAACCTCCAGCGGCAGAGCACATGCGGGACGATTTAGCAGCGATTACCGTGGCGTCACGGATAGCGCCATTTTGGAAGGATATGCCTAAGCTCTGGTTCACACAGTTGGAGGCGATTTTAGCTCCGCAGAAGTTGGGCCAGGAGGCCAAATTCGACCTGGTGATCGGAAAACTGGGTAGGGACGAATTAAATGCAGTGAAGGACCTGCTGGAAAGCGCGGGCAGCAGACAGTACTCGGAACTGAAAAACAGATTGATTACGGTATATCAAGAAAGCGCAGATTCCCAATTCAATAGACTAGTTAGAGAACTAGAGCTGGGAGATCAGAAACCTTCACAGTTGTTTCGCAGCATGGCCGAAGCAGCAAGGAACTCGGGTGTCGACGACGAGAGGCTAAAGAACCTGTGGCTTCAGCGGCTCCCGTTGGCGGTACGTACGGTATTAATAGTCAGTGAAGATACCAAATTAGAAACACTGGCCACCATGGCAGATAAGATAATGGAGTCAGTAAGGCAAGGTGTGGTAGCAGAGATAGCGACACCGGCGCCCACGCAAGTATCGGGGGATGCAGAATTAATTCAGGAATTCAGGAACATGGCCCTAGAGCTGAGACAGCTCCGAGGAGAGGTTAACGAGTTACGTGCTAGACCCACCAGAAACTTCAATCAAAATTGGCAGAGAGAACGTTCCCGATCCCGCACGAGAAACTCGGCAGGAAATCCTAACTGGCTATGCAGGTATCATTTTAAATTCAGAGAGAATGCGAGAAACTGCATACAACCCTGCGCTTGGGGCAGAAACCAGCAGCAGCAGCGTGCGGGAACACCGACCCCATCCATCTCCGGCAGCGTGCAGTCGCAGCAATCTAACTGGTGACTAGCGACATCCCCCGGCACAGTTCAGGAGTGTGCGGGCCTGGACGACAGCCATCGTCTTAGCGTGTGCGACTATTCCAGCGGTATTAGTTTCTTAGTGGACACAGGTGCAAATGTCTCGGTAGTGCCGGTAAAAACATTCGGTGTCGGTCGCAGCGAAACGAATTACAAACTGTACGCAGCAAACAACTCAGAGATCAAAACATTCGGTGCGGTATCCTTAGAATTAAATTTAGGCCTACGCAGGGCATTCAAGTGGTCTTTTATCGTGTGTGACGTAAAGCAACCAATAATTGGTGCAGATTTCCTGAAGACTCATAAGTTAGTAGTAGACCTATTTAATAAGAAATTAATTGATAATGTGACAGAGTTTTGTTCGTATGGGTCTATCGTACGTTACGGGCAACCTTCCGTTAAAAGCATTCAGGATGACAACCCATATCGTGACATCCTGGAGCGTTACGCGGAGATAACGAAACCTATCTGTTTTAGGGACCCAGCAAAACACGGTGTCAAGCACCACATTGAGACAACTGGACCTCCAGTGTTTGCGCGAGCGCGGCCATTACCGCGAGACAGATATATAAAAATTAGGGATGAATTTCGTAACATGGTAGAATTAGGAACTTGCAGACCCAGCAAGAGTCCATGGGCCAGTCCGCTACACGTGGTGCCGAAGAAGGACGGTCAGCTGAGGCCGTGTGGCGACTACAGGAGGCTAAACGCAGTAACGAAACCCGACAGGTACCCTATTCCCCGGTTACAAGATTTCACCTATGGGCTCTCAGGTAAGACATTGTTTTCTACACTAGATATAAATCGTGCCTACCACGTTATAGAGGTAGCCCCGGAAGATATCGAGAAAACCGCGATAATAACGCCTTTCGGCTTATTCGAGTTTCCCAGAATGTGTTTTGGGTTAAGGAACGCAGCGCAAACTTTTCAGAGATTTATGCACTCGATCCTCAAGGATATAGATAAACACACGGGTAGCGACGGAACTAAGTCCTATCTGTTTTGTTATTTAGACGATTTAATTGTAGCTTCAGAGAGCGAAAGCGCGCATAAACAACACTTAGAGCACCTTTTCCGGGCTTTCACGGAAGCCGGTTTGACTATAAACCTTAGTAAGTGCAATTTTGGTCAAACAAAGGTAGAATTTTTAGGGTATACAGTGTCTAAAAACGGTTTGGAACCGCGCGAGGAAAAGGTTAAGGTCATCGCAGATTATCCACGCCCGGAAACAGTAGAACAGTTAAGGCGTTTCTTAGGCATGATTAATTTTTATAGGGCACACTTGAAGAAAGCTGCAGAGCAACAGGCACATTTAAATAAGTTCTTGCACAACTCCAAAAAAAACGATCAGACTAAAATTGTTTGGGATTCGGTTGCAACTGCGGCATTCGAACAATGTAAAGATAGCCTAAAGCGCGCTGTTACATTGGCTCATCCGCTCGCGGACGTTCCGCTAGCGCTTATGACAGATGCATCGGGCACCTCCGCAGGTGGCGTTCTCCAACAATATGTAGGCAACGTGTGGAAACCTCTAGGCTATTTTTCTAAAGCGTTTTCAGATACACAAAAAAATTATAGTACCTATGATAGAGAGTTGCTAGCAATCTATATGTCTATTTGTCATTTTAGAAATTACATAGAAGGCAGGCGTTTGATAGTGTACACCGACCACAAACCGCTTACTTCGGCTTTAAGTAAAGTTAGCACAGCTAAGGAGACCCCACGCAGAGCGAGACAACTCATGTTTATCAGCGAGTTCACGAGCGAGATAGTACATATCAACGGTTCACAGAATCAAGTTGCTGACGCGTTATCACGTATTGAGTCCATACAGTGCCCCACAGTCATTGATTTTGTCGAACTAGCAAAGGCTCAGGAAACAGACGCTCAGATTACAAACCTTGTTAATAGTTCAGCGAAAATAAAAGCATTAGGTATACCGGGTTCGGATGTTGAAATTTATTGCGAAACATCAACAGGTAACGCACGACCATATTTGCCGGATAAATTTAGGAAAATCGCATTCCACGCCGTTCACAACATTAGCCATCCTGGCGTTAGGACGACGCGGAAAATGGTAGCTCAAAGATATTTTTGGCCCGAAATGAACAAAGACTTAGGAACTTGGGCAAAGACATGCTTACAGTGCCAGAAAACAAAGATCACGCGCCATACTAAGTCAGGTCTAGGACAGTTCAGCGGAGCGGAAACGTTAAAACATATTCATATAGACATTGTAGGGCCATTGCCTACCTCTACCTATGGATATCGTTATCTAGTTACAATGGTAGATCGCTGTACGCGCTGGCCGGAAGCCATACCAATAAGTGACATCACAGCGGATACAGTAGCCAGAATAGTTTACGAGAATTGGATTTGTAGATTCGGTTGTCCGAATGTTATCACGACAGATCAGGGTAGACAATTCGAGAGTGACTTATTTAACAAATTAATGAAATTTTTAGGAATACACAGAATCCGTACAACACCATATCACCCGCAGAGTAACGGTTTAGTGGAGCGGTGGCACAGAACTTTGAAAGCTGCGTTAACAGCCAGGCTAGCGGACAATGCTAACTGGGTAGACGAGCTAGCTACAGTCATGTTAGGACTTCGTTCGGTTTGTAAAACAGACGACAGTGTCAGCCCGGCAGAGATGCTTTATGGTCAGGTTTTACGCCTACCAGGTGATTTTTACGTAAGCTCGACAGTCAATTTCAACGATCCACTCTCATATGTAGAAAACCTTAGAGCAACAATCCTCAATCTTCGGCCCATTGCAAGAACGAGGAGCGATTCACGAAAAATTTTTGTTCACAAGGATTTAGACACTTGCTCACATGTCTTTTTGCGTAACGATATGGTTAAGAGACCTTTAACCCCTAACTACGATAGCCCATTCCGAATTATAGCTAGGAGACCTAAAACTTTTAAAATATAATTACCTAATAGGCAGGCAGAAGTTTCTATAGACAGGTTAAAACCAGCTTTTATGTTAACAGATCAAGATGAAAGTAGTACTTCCAATGACACTGTTTCAAATAATAACAATGTCTCTAAGGAGGCCATTGTACAACAATCACCGTCAATTTCACAAACGCTTACGCCCGCAATCCGTACCACGCGCAGTGGCCGAGTTGTAAAGATGCCAGTTAGATTTTTAAATGATGATTAAACAAATGTATGATACATAGTAAATAGTTTCATAACAGTAAGCAGCAGCAATTTTTGTTACCATATAGGTACTCGGCATGGGTGTACAAGAATACTGTTTGGTGTCTCCATAATTTAATATTACAGAGTAGGTCTAGTACAACTACTACCCTTAATCGGTTAGTTCATAAGATTTTTAGTCATAAGTAACGTCTAGGCTAACTTAACTTAGTTTAGCTTAAATTAACATACTAATATAATTAAGGTACTGTGACACGTATTGCCAGTACGCAGTTTACAAACAAAACGTGTTCAAATATACTTTAGATCATATGGAATCTCTCTTGTTTGTCAGAATCGTTTCATTGGAATAGTCACGTCAATCCACAAATTAATTTAAACATAAAATGGGTTGGGGCCAAAGTAAGGAAGCAGATGGAAATTCGCATAACGCTATCGCGATTGCAAAAGTACAAAACTTATCTACCCAAGTGGAATCCAAGTTAAATTACGTTGGCATCGGCATGCTGGTACTCGGAATAGTATTAGTGTTGGTACTATGTTACATGCTGAAAACAAAATGTAAAAAGGGCGCAAGGAATTGGGTGCGCAAAACCGTCAACAACACGCCGCCCACGAGTATTAAGGTACAAGGAGTACCGGTTATGCCACAACAGCAAACATACCAGTAACAATGTAAGCTGATGTAGTGTTTAGTTCTAAGTCAATAATGTGTAATAACAAGTGATCAGGTTACGGGTACGTTTTAGCTTATGTGTTCATTAATGTTCGACTACCTATGTTTGTTTTTTGTTCTATGTGGTTCTTAATAACTTTGTATTATATTAATTGGTAAAACCATTATTTTCATTTTTTTGTAAGAGGGGGAGTATTGTGGCGACACCCCTGACGTATTTGGCGGCGTCAGCATTCTGCGTAAACGCTCACTCGCGGACCGAGCTCGCCAGTCAGTCATTTCGTGACGCTTGCCACAAGCAGTTAAGTAACTTGAGTACCTAGTTATACCGCGCCCGCCTGGTCACTAACTTACTATCCTGTATCCTAGATTAAGAACATTCAATAAAACCAAATACTGATTGAACTCTCTCTTTATTTAACTCCCGTTAAAAGTTTTTGTAGAAAATTTGAGTTTTGACACATTTTCCTGGTCAACTACGCATGATATATATATAGACATATTTTTGTTACATTCATTGTTTTATATAATGCTAGGTTAAGGTTTTGTTCGTTGTATAATATCATATCATAAGCAATCTTTGCTTCTTTCAATTCTTGCGGCGTTTCTTCCCAGCAGTGGTCTCTTGCGAAGCGCTGGTAGATTTTTGACGTGTAAAAGTGCCCGTGCGGCCTACTTACTGAATAAACATCTTTTATCTTTTATATTTTTTTAACATAAAAATGACTCACAGTTTTTTGAAGAAAGACCACACACAGGCACTTTAACACCTTATTGTATTGTAATAAGGTCCAAAAGTGGATACATCTCTTTGTAGTCGTCTGTACATGCCTTAATAGAAAAAATATCAAAAATTAAACTCGTATTTACGCCCTCTGAGTTGTATTCTATAGTAAAGTTTTCAAAAACATACGGCAAACCTTACGTCGTAAGAGAAATGAAATACACAGATTTTTATTATTTTAAACTTTTATTGCAAGGTAGAAACTGGACGAAAAATTTACAAGAACGACAAGTAGAGTGGAATAAAATCAAAAAATTTAAATGAACGCTGAAGATCCGTTTAAATTACACTACAAATTTAAGTGATGAATATTCGATACGTAATATCGATAACAAGTAATACTAGAGCTAAAAATAAATCAGCTCCATTATCTCTCACGCCACCTTATGCTATTTCGAATCCGTTGTCTATTTCGAAAGCACAAACTGATGATTTCTAATTTTGATTATAATTTTAATTAATGTCTATCACTCCTTTTAGGATGTATTTTGCCAATGTCAAGTTATTTATAGACACTCCCATGGACTTATTAGAGAAATAAGTCCAAGGATATCTAACGCGAAGACAATTGTTCGGTAAAAGAGTATTTTCTCTAGTGGACTAAACAGAAGCACATGGGGTTAGCTCCACGCGGTTCTGTCAAGTCCATATGGATGATTTATTAAGTTTATGCAGTAACAGGATCAATCCTAAGGTTTCATAGCGAATTTTTTAAGACTTTAAAAGCAATAGACATCGAGAAACCGATTTCCGACAGTGACTCGGATTAATTAAACATAAATTAATACAAATATATAAGCCATTTACCAGTGATTATAGACACTAAATTAGATTAATGTACAAATTAAGACTCATTTATTATTTGTTTAGTATCAATATCCGTAATCCATCTTGAGTCAAGCACCTGTCTTTTAGCCCTTAAGTCAGCGTTTCCGGTTCCTTTTCGATGGTGGCGCCCTCTAGGGTGTCGTTTTGGTACTACTCACTTGGCGCGCGAGGATCTTCTTGTCATTATAGCGTCGTTTTTCGCGCCGTTCACAAGTCAGTTCAGTTGCAAAAAACTTTTATCAGTTTACAATTAATCTAATTATTTTTGCATAAATAATTTTAGTTCCTTTCCGAAAAATAAGTAGGTACGATAAATAGTTATGGAGAATCCAAGTGAAGAAGATACAGCCTCACGAAAACGTGATCGTTCTCCATCACCGAGTTCGGATAGCAGTGAGTCATCCAGTGGCAGTAGGAGTTCAAAGAAAAGGAAAGTGTATCAAACCGTGAGTTATGCACATTTTGAATTTTTATCGCAACAAGTGGCATTTTTGACTAATATGATTTCACAACATAAAGGAGTTTCGAATCCCAGTCAAGAGAGTGTTCCATAAGTGGTTGATTCGAATGATCTGAACTTACGCCGGCCTACCGAAACTGTTTCGCAAACTATTAAACTCAATTTGTCTAAACCGAGTAACACTGTTAAAGATCCGCTTTATTCACGTGCGAGCGAAGCGCATGTTAAAAAATTAATAGACCTTCAACGGTTTAAATGTGATGATTGGTATGCAGTTCGGTTTGCCGATGCTCAGAAGAAATATTTGGCAACCCCCGGATTCGTCGAATTAAATCTAAATGATTCGTTGAAACGTTTTGAAGTTGCATCCTTACGGGAGTATCCGCGCTCATATTTGCTAGAACGTTCGTTTGCCAGGTTAACAAATGCTTTGTTTTCACAAAAACACGAATTGCATAACACCTTACAAATGTTAATAGATTGGGCGAACGAGTCTAAACAGGCATTGACTCCTAATGCGTTATTCGACAAAGTCGAGTCTTTATTTTCGAAAGAATCATCTTATAGTAAGGTAACTGATGATTTGTTGCAAATAGTGTGTGGTAGGCGGGCGGATTTAATTACTTCAAGAAGGGATACATTACTACGTCAAATACCAGAGGAATTCCATCGTGAAGTTTTTTATAAAATTCCCCCCAATGTAGAAACACTTTTTGATGACGATTTAGTTCAAAACTACCTTCAAAAAATTGGCGGGGCGGATAAATTGATTACTGCGTCACAACCGATACCTCGATTGACTGCCAAAGACAAATTTTATCAGACTAAAAAAACCATCAACTAGTAAAGCAATAGGTGATACGAACTTTCGTCGATCCGATCCTTCAAAAAGACACACGGCTCGCTCATCCAAACATAAAAGCCAGGGAAAATCGGGATATGGGCAAAAAGGAAAGAAGCAACATAACGCTTCCTTTAAAAATAAGCGTCGCGAATGACTATTTGACATTTCACGGCGGCTGTCTAAAACAATTTCAATATGTCTGGAGCAACTTGGGGGCACCAAAACAAATATGCAGATTACTAAGCGGGGCACGTATTCCATTAGGGGTAAAACCACCACTGATATTTCCGAATTCCATTGCAATGCAGAGTTACAGAACGAAAACTACCCTCGATATGACTGCTCAAATTCAAGATATGATAGAATTAGGAATTCTCGAACCAGCAGAGCCGAGCCCCAGTTAGCTCTCGACATTCTTTCTGGTACCCAAGTCAGACGGCAGCCAACGTCCCATATTCAATTTAAAACAACTGAACAAATTTGTTATAATGAAACCATTCCAACTCTTCAGCCATTTTCGTGTACCTACCTTCTTGCAACCTCAGGATTGGTTGGCGAAAATGGATCTCAGCCAAGCGTACTTTCATGTAGCTATTGTCCAGCAGCACCGTCCATTCCTAAGGCTCAATTATCATCACGATCTGAATCGCCACCAGCTGCTTCAGATGACGTGCTTACCGTTCGGACTTGCATCGGCCCCGAGAACATTCGCTACTCTGACGAACTGGGTCGCCGAGCTACTGAGAAGTCACGGTATCCGGTGTGTCGCCTATTTAGACGATTTTCTGCTAGCAAACCAGTCGAAACAGTAACTGTGCGATGACATAGCCTGGACGATAAAAATCATGCAGATACTGGGTTGGAAAATAAATTACGTCTAGTCTGTTCTGACTTCGACACAATGGCTCAAGTTTCTCGGTATAACATGGGACACAAAACGCAACGCAATGTCCTTGTCAGAGTCAAAGTGCCTATCGCTACGCAAAGCACTTCAGCGACACCTCAAAACAGACAAGTGGTCTCTAAAACAGTACCAAACGGTAATGGGGAGACTCAACTTTACCACCTTTGTAACCAAACGGGGTCGCCTCCACTGTCGAACGCTACAAGTCTTCAGTCGACAGTTGTCAAAGCCCTTACCGCCAAGTAAAAATCCCACAGCTAGTTCGATCCGACATGGAATGGTGGTACAATTCAATAGGAGCAAGCATGCCGATACACATGAATGCCGTGAGCCACTTTCTGACGGCAGACGCGTCCGATATCGGTTGGGCAGCTCAGATCAACGACCAGTTCATTGCGGGCTCATGGACGGACCGACAGATGTTGTGGCACTCCAACAGAAAGGAAATGTTCGCCGTATACGCAGCAATATCTCACGAGCAAAATCGGATTCAAAACGCGCAAGTACTCCTACATACGGATAACCGAACGGTAGTGTCTTATATCAACAAGGAAGGCGGCACAAAATCGAAGAAACTGCTCGAACAAACTCGACAGCTACTTACAATCCTAGACGATCTAAACGTTCATCTTCTTGCTCAGTATTTTACAGGAAGATTCAATGCCGAAGTGGACGCTTTATCACGCCAGAAGACTTGTCCCGAGTGGCATCTCACTACAGCGGCCACATCAAACATTTTTCAAGTGTGGGGTATACCGGAGATGGATTTGTTTGCGTCAGAGACAGCTCATGTAATATCGAGGTATGTCTCGATGGACGTGCAAGATCAGAAAGCACTTCATCACAACGCGTTCTGTCACCAATGGCACTACGGACTGGCATGGTTATTCCCACCTCCGAATCTAATTCCGAGAGTTTTAAGTCACCTGAACCAGGCCAGCGGACGATACATTCTAATTGCACCCAAATGGAACAAAGTGTTTTGGCAAGTAGATGTTCAACGCCGGGCTCTACGGATTCACAACCTTCATCAAGTTTTAATAGACACGCGTACAGGCGTGCATCCACCGAATATTTAAGGGTAACACCCTAAAATCTTGAATTATTTAATTCCGAATTTGAAAAAACCGAATTTCATAATTCCGAATTTTTACAATACCGAAAAAATATAAGGCCGAATATTAAAATCTAGAATTTTATATTACCGAATATTAAAATCACGAAAACGTTTTTCCGAATATTATATTTACGAATGTTGACAATCCCGTATTTTCTTTTTATGAAAATTATAATTCCGAAAATTCACAAACCAGATCGATAATGAAAAATTTGGAACTAACCACTTGAATTGAATTGAAGTCTTCTACTTGAAACAAAAGTTAGATGAGATGACGAGCACATAACTAAATTAGGTCATCTTACCTTGATAGGTTAGGTTAGGTTAGAGTTCCGCAAAGCGGAGCTCCGTCGACTTTGTCGGACATTTCTTACAGTTTTTGAGCATTAAGCATGTTAAACATTATACAATATTTTATCTTATTATTTGAAATAAAAAATCTTGGAGAATTCGGACTGCTAAAATTTCGGAATAATGAATATTCGGGATTCGGAATAGGAATAATCGGAATTGCGATATTTGGAAATATATTTTTCGGGATTTTAATGATTCGGAAATGTGAACATTCGGAATTTAAAAAAATCGTGATTCTGATACTTCGTGAAACTAAAATTCGGAATAGTGATGATTCGGAAATTTCAAAATCAGATTTCTGAAATTCGTGTTTATCAAATTCGGAAAAAAATATTTCGAGATTATGTAGTGTACCCAATATTTAAGACCTGCACTTAGAAGCATGGCTGATTTCGGGTGGAAAGAGCTGTTGACGGAGTGGACTGACCAGGAGCAAGAACTTTTAATGGCCAGTTGGCGTCCCTCCACCATGAAAACCTATAAACCAGCGTGGATAAGATGGAGGAAATGGTGTGAGTCATATTCAGTAAACTTTAAATTTCCTAAGGCGGATCGAGTCGCACGTTACCTTGCTTATTTACACTGTGATGTAGGTTTAGCTTATAAAACCATCTTAGTACATAAATCTGTAATCTCGACATTTACTCACTTAGATTCTAATGTAGATCTTTCTTCAAATTTCTTTATAAAACATACACTAAAAGCTATATATGTTGCCCGTACTAAACCTATAATGCTACCTATTTGGAATGCTAAAGTGTTATTACAATATATGAACACGTATAGGCTAGATGAAAGCAATCTTTACCAAGTTTCTAGACATACAGCTTCCTTATTATTATTAGCCTCAGGTCGTAGAGTTCATGACATAACCCTGTTACATATGGATCAAAATAGTCTAATTGATGAACAAACTAGTATTGATCTATGGCCGGCTTTTGGGTCCAAAACCGACAATGCAAACCACCAGCAGTCAGGTTGGAGAAAAGATTAAATATTGTTTTGTGGATAAGAAACTTGTTACAGTTATCTTCAAGTCGCAGACAAAATATTAATAACTTGTTCATAACAGCTCGTGGTGATGCCAAGCCCGCGAGCAGAACTGTGATTGGTGGCTGGGTAAAATCTCTCTTAAAGGACGCAGGTATAGAGGCCTCTCCCGGTTCAATGCGTTCCGCTGTGGCTTCCCTAAATTGGCTAGAAAATTTCCCTCTAGATAAAATTCTTGCTACTGGTAATTGGAAAACTGAATTCCGAAACTATTATCAAAGAGAATTAAGTAATAATGATTCAAGTAAAACGCAATCAGTTTCTTTATCGAACTACTTTGATGCAGTCAACTGCTAAGTTATTTCAATAACGTGCAATTTTGTGATTTTTGATTTTAATAATGTGTCTACACAATATAAATAATGTATTTAATTAAATCGAAATTACAATCTATATTATTAGTATTTTCTTGCACTATCTATTCTCACACATTATAGCGTCAATAACGCAAGTTATTGGCACCAGGAGATAACAAACACATCACTCAAGATGGATTCCGGATATTGATACTAAACAAATAATAGAGAATTTTACCTAAAATTAAAACTTACCTATTATTTTTTATTCAATATCCGGAATCCAGGTAAGGTCTACCTGGTGCATCATGAGCAGTGATCGGAAATAGGTGAGCTAATTTACCTAAACTTGACGCATATTCATTCATGCGTGAGTGAGATGGGAATACATTATTGAATGAACATGCATCAAGTTTAGGTAAATTAGCTCACCTATTTCCGATCACTGATCATGAGTGCCTTAATGACAAGAAGATCCCCGCGCGCCAAGTGAGTAGTACCAAAACGACACCCTAGAGGGCGCCACCATCGAAAAGGAACGCTGACTTAAGGCTGAAAGACAGGTGCTTGACTCAAGATGAATTCCGGATATTGAATAAAAAATAATAGGTAGGTAAGTTTTAATTTTAGGTAAAACTCTCTATTTTGTCTAGAATTGTTTAGAAGATTTGTTATTTCTTTTGACTATTGTTATTAAGTATATTCGTGTGATCTTAAAATAAGTGCGGATTTTGTTATGGTATTAAACTGATCTAATTAAAACTTAGGTTAAGCACATTAAGTACATAATTCGGTGCTTATTAACATTTAAAACCATCTTAAAAATACTATTAGTAGGTATAGTTGGTTCCAGTTAAAATGACGAAAATGCACTTAAAACGAATCATTACCAAAATCTATTGTTCAATTGTTATCTTCAAGTAGGGTTGTAAAACAATTACGAAGGTGTGTCGGTACGGCCAAAGTATACTGTGAACAAACAATCTTGATAGTTTTTTATTGCATGTTAGCCATAAGAATAAGCGATATGTATTAGTGTTGTGTTGATTTATTATGTATCAATAATGACAATTTAAAATTATATTGAATGTTATTATTATATGAATTATAGAAATATAGGAATTATTATTATAGGAATTATTATTATAGGAATTATAGAAATGAATGTTGTTATTATTATATTTTTGCATTACAATATAGACGGCTTAAAAAAATCTTTTATTTCAATGATCAAGAAGGGTTGAGCTACTCAAAGGCACGTGCCACACTTCGATCGTCCCTTTGTTATCTTTTTCTTTCATATTTAGCAACAAAAGAAGTTGTAAAATCCCGCGTTAAGTGCATTTTCGTCATTTAAACTGGAACCAACTATACAGTCAACAGCATAAATAAGTGATGATTTATGTACCTTGTCAGTTTAACGTCATGTTTGAAATGTTATACAATATTGTGAAACGATTGAAAGCGACAAGGTACATAAATCATCACTTATTTTTACTGTTGACTGTACTTAGTAAAAAGAGATAATCTATTTACCGAAGAATACAAACGACACTCATGTTTCAAGTTAGGTATATTGAAATTAGCATGAGTACAATGAGCCACTTCATTCTAAAGATTTTTAAGAAACGTCTGTTTACGAAATTCTAAACTATATTAAAGCGAAAACATGAGTGTCGTTTGTTATTAAACAACGATAGATGGCATCACCATACCCTCCGAGTATGAAAAAGCAAGCGATTACTAATTTCGTGGAACTTAAGTAGGGTCTTGGTGGCATAAGTGGTAATGCGCCTGCATCGGCCCGGAGAGGTTCGAATCCTGCCTAAGACCGACGAAATTTTTTCGCTTTAATATAGTTTAGAATTTCGTAAACAGACGTTTCTGTTAAATATAAAAATCTTTTTAACTGAAGTAATGTGTTTTAATACTTATCAATCTTAAAATAAATAAATAATCATTTTTAACTTTCTATAACGAAATTAAAGCTTTTTTCTAAAGATTCTATGCAATATTTTTGGTTTAACTTCCCGTAGTACGGTCACGGTCAAAATTGCATGGGCAGCTCTAAGGCGATAACCCTCTGAACACTTGCGTCCACGTTCTCAAACATTAAACTAGATGTCGGTGTTGACTAAACCAGTTCATTTGTAAAGTCGATATTTCGTCCAGGCACTCAGATTTTACGTCTTTATCGACGTTTTATTGCATTTATTACAACATCTGGTCAGCAATTGCTAGTTGGGTGGTCCCGACATTGTGTTCGTGTTGATGTCACAAATAAAAAGAAATGTGATGCCGTATGTTTTGTAAACAGAGAATGTTACAATGAGGTGGGTGCAAATATTTAAATACTTGAAGAAATAAAGGTAACGGTTGAACAAGTAACGCGCACTTGTCAAGTGTCAATTCCTGCAGTTCAGTAATATGATGATGTTTTAAATGAGTCATTGGAAATTCATGCGGCTGTAATTCTAGCAGAAGTAACTGCATGTTTTGATTATAAACTATGGTTAAAAGTATGTAAGTAACCCTGGCTTGGATTGGGATTTGAATTTTGTAAGGCCTATTGACGTCATGATGTCCAATTGTCAAATTATTATCAGGTTCTTGTAAAATGTGACGGAGGAGTGATACTCTCAATTTTATCAGGAATTCAGAACAGTTTATCTTGACTTGTAGTTTTCCAATGTTTGTCCTTTTATGAATACCTAACATAGCAAAGAGCATGCATGCTTTTAAAAACATTTATTAATGAAATAAAACGATTGTTTTTTTTTATTGAAACATTTATTCCTCCATTGAACTGAAATAAGTTATACCAACTCATTTGATAATATTACGCTTGCAAGTAACAATAAAACAACTCCTCTTTACGATTTTACTGAGACCAGGAGCTTAAGTTTCGTTTCCAGATTCGGAAAGAGGTTTGAAGCATCACCAAAATAAAAAACAAGTATTAACTTCTAAAGAACATAATCACATCATTAAAAACGTGTGTTTGTAACTTTGTATTCGCGGGGGGAGCTAGTTTGATAGTTTTATTACCTATTTGAAACAAGTTACAGTGGGAAGAAGACAATTAGTGAGTTAACTTATGAAATGAAATTAAGTTTTTATTTGGTTTTCCACACTAGAAATAAAACAGTTATATTTATACTGTTATGCTTGCGTTCACTTTCTAGTCACTTGTTAAATAGATTTAAGTGTATAACCCGGTCTCGACCAAATAATATTATCTACCTACCTACTTAATAGGTATACCTTAATAGCTAGTGTAGCCCCCATTCTGTTCGATAACAGCCAGCATGCGAGAACGCATTGAATCAATAAGATTCGGGCACAAGCTCGAGCCACGAATGCTTTCCCAAACTTGCAAACAATGATCCTCTAATGCTTCTGGGGTTCGCTCATTCTGGTTATCCCAGCGTTGAACCATCACACCCCATAAATTTTCGATAGGATTTAGGTCTGGTGACCTAGCCGGCCAAGGAATTACCGCTATATCATTGCGCTGACCAAACCACTCCCGCAAACCACGCGAACGGTGTATAGGGCAATTATCTTAACCGGTAATTCATCTTCCGGATACACATTGCGAACAGTGGGTAGCATGGTGTCCTCCAACACGTCCCACACAGGCGGATTTTCTTAATTTTCTGGCCAAAAGTCTAATGTATCAAGTCAACTATAATGGTCACGAGACTTTATTTTTCTAATCTGTATGCTTCCTTGCATTTAATGACAGTCCGCATGACAATTTAAATGAACGTTGTCATTACTACCCACGCTATCAAAGTATCGACTTCTGAGCAAAGACTAATTACTTGTTAAATATATGTTTATTAATATAAGATATTCTCTTGTTTTAATGTGTTCTGGGTTATTTTAATTATGGATTGTGAAGCTGGAGGTATGTAACTATGTTTTTAATATAAATGGATATACTTTTAAGTTTGTCTACACACAAGAAAAAAAAAGTATATTTACAATCGGAGTTTTGCTTGCCGGATGCTTATTTTATGCTATAAAGTTATAAATTCAATAGAATCCCGCTATTGCGTGAAGATTTTAACAAAGACCAACGTATTAGCTAAACTTTTTTGATAGTTTAGGTTGCTAATACGTGCTACTCTGTTTTTTATTTGACAATTATCAAGTAGAAGTAGAAATCACGAAAATAGTTAGTTTTTATTTTTTCTTTCTTTTTAGGTTCATCTTCTCAGAATATCATCATAAGCCGTCAACAATTGCTTGAATATTATAAAACGTGTAAATCGAACGATAGTAATGAATAATTTAATAATCTTTTTCATAGAGTAGCAAGTTTCTTAGGTGTTGAGGATGATCTAACAGAGGGCTCAAAACGATTGTTATCTAAGTTCATATTCGATTACAAACAGAAGTGGGCTTCTGCTAGAAGAAACAGTGCCTATTTCAATAAAAAAGAATGTAATTGGCTTAGTAATGGTATTTGTTTTGTTGTTAAGAAACATGTTTCAAAGCCAGTTAGCGGAAGACCTTCTAAAGATTTCTGTGAAAGTAGTGATCGATCTAAACGCAGAAAAACCGGAGGTTTACGTAAGGAAAATACTAGAAGTGAACTTTTGTTTGCTGCTAAAATGAATTTCAAAAAAGATGGTGATCTGAAATCTGCTAAACAATGTGAAACTATAATTAAGTACAAAACAAGAAGCCACTTCTGGACAACCTTACATTCCCTTCACACCAGATGAAGCTTTAGCACTTGTTGTTGGGGCAAAACTTACCAAATTTCAATACAATTTAATTAGGAAAAGTGCAAGTGATCATAACTGCAATATCTATCCTCCTTACGAAAATGTTACTTCTTCAAAAAAGAGATGTTATCCCAAAAATATACTGGTCAGTGAATCTTCTCTGACAATGGCCATGCAAGACTTATTAGATCATACAGCAATGAGACTTGTTCATTCACTGCATGACGTTATTTCTTCGCTATCTAAAGACCAACTTGATACATTGACTTTGATTACGAAATGGGGTTGTGATGGTACAGTCAGCTCCATAAGTGCATGGACATATGGCAAACAAATTCCTATGAGGCAAAACATTACGCCATCTATCTGCTCATACTGTAAGATCAGTTATCTATAATCTGCACTAGTTCAGTAATATTCTACTAGATGGCGTTGAATTACCTTAAACATAAAAACTTAATTTCTGCTTACACCAGATAAGATTACTAAGCACGACACGTTCCTATACTTTATTATTATTTAGAGACAGTCAATGTTTCGATTGTTTCGAATGTCCAATCCCCAATCCTATTATTACAAATTTCAAATACAAAAACATTCGTCACGGATGTAATGCATCGATTGGGTTCGAACCCGAGAACATGGGGACTACGAGTGATTCCTTACGCCACTCGACCATCGAATGATTACCTATACCTCTGAAATTCAGTATAGCTTTGTTATCCTTGGCTTATTTTCCAACAAATATATTTATATTAACACTTAGGGTAGTCTGAAGATTAATAAATACCTTTAGATTTCAAAAAGACTTCTGCTCGCCCTTTCGTTCGCTGCTTCTTTGTTTCCTTTTTGCTAAATATTCACTGTTGTTAGATCATTCGATTATAATGAGTTCTCGTTGTAATATTGACATGGTCAAGAGAGCACAAATAATTGCTTTCTATAATGAAGGCAAAAATGTGTCGGATATTGCTCGAGATACCGGTGTAAACGTAAGTAACTAGTTTTTTTTGTATTGTCATGTTTATTTCTCAAAAGATTTACAAAATCACTTCCTAATATTGTTTTCTAATATTGTTATCTTTAGGAGAAGAGGCCAGTTACACTAATCTTTGTTTAATTAATTTGTTATCAATAGGATTATTGATTAGGACAAAATCTCTCTAATAAACATATGGTCTTAGAAATAAAAAAGATTGTGAAATTTAACATTAATAATTATAGCGAGTGATTTTTTACCTGGTTCGATTCCCGGGTGAGACAAGAAAATTTTAGGAAATCTTTTAATGCAGGTTTTATTTATTTTTGAAAATAAAAGAATGTTTCGTTTAAGATATAATGATGTGTTTAATAATATGTTTTGTATAATAAAATGTCTAATTTCTAATTAATTACTTACTATTCTTTATTATGTATTCAAATGTTTGATTTTTGCTACAGCGAAAAACGGTTGCTTTATGGGTACGAAGATACCAAGAGGAGGGATCTTTACTCCAACGTCAAAGATCGGGTCGACCACGTCTCATAGACACACCGCAGCGTCAAGCCATGGTACGCGAGTATGAAGAAAATGGTTTCATACCGACAAACCATTACGCCGGCTTATTCGGTACGAGTGCGGGCACTGTTCGTCGTGCTCTTCATAGCGAGGGTTTGCATTATCGGAGGCATGCCGTAAAACCTTTACTTACGGAGAATCATAGAAGAGCACGGTTGGAGTTCGCAACACAGTACTTGGATTTCGACTGGAGTGGTGTAATTTTTACCGACGAAAAAACTTTTAAATCAAGCCAACATGGTCGTTTAAGTTTGTGGCGTCGGAATAATACGCGATACGATAGCGGACACGTTGTGCCCAATGTGGAATCTGGTCGTATAACAGGGAACATGTGGGGGTGGATGAGTTCAGCCGATCCAGGTGAGCTAGTCAGGATACCTAGTCGAGCGAATAGCGCTAACCCTAAAAAAACCCCAACCCTAACCCAACCCTAATAGTCCTTGACCGCTAGTTGCGGAAGGAGATGGCGGAGAGGCGGCTGGCAAGAGAGTGGCGGTGATGGAGAGCGCAGCTGTGGAAGCTGTTGGGCACCTGGTGGTGACGGCCCGGTTGTGTCCATCGGACACAGGTCGAGCCGGGGCAGTGAGCGCGGTTGCTGTAGCGTCGCAGGAGGGGTTTTCGCAACCCGCTTCTTGCTCGGCGTCGCTGCGGTGGAGGACGCAGCGGTAGCGGCAGGCGGCTTTGGGGTTTGAGGCGCGGCTCGCGGCCGCGCGACGGCCTTCGGCTGTGCGGCGGCGCGCTTACGCGCACAGGCGCGGTGGTAGGCCTTGCGCGGAAAGGTGGTGAGGTCGCGGGCGCATGCGCGCTCGCGGGGGTGGTCCGGGCCACGCGCGCTGGCGTGGCGGATGTTGAGGCGCGGCTGGTAGAGGCGGCACGAGTCCCATGTTCCTGTATTGTTCCTGTACCATAGCAACGCTTTTCCTCTTAATAATCTAGGCAAAATCTTAAGAACATCATCCCCCTCAATGCTACTCGCGTCTATGAGCTCCTCCAACCGTTCGTGAAACTCCACTGCGTTATCCGCAACATCGAAGGTTATGTTCCACTCTTTGATAATTTTCCCTTGGTTCCTCACTGGTTGTCCATCGGACTTACTGTTATCTAATTCGGTATCTGACATTTTTGTAGGTGTTCGGTACTCCTGGTCACGTATGAATTCCACTACATTTTTACGAAGCTGATCTACGGTAAGGTTCTCGGTTCCTAGCTCCCTCTTCTGAGATTCTACGATTAATTCGGGTTTCTTTAATTCATATACCCAAGCGGTGGGCATTTGGTACAGTAATTACGGTATGGTTTATCAAAAGGTATGCTATGGTGGTAAACGACCATTTATTAAAATGACTACGGTATGTTTTATCGGTATGCTATAATGGTGAATGGATATTATCGATTTGTTTTTATTTCAAATAAAACTACCTATATTCCTGATCCTGAGCAAAGAAGACTCTAGAAGTGAGTTTTTATCGTTGGGCGCCAAATGTAACGGGGCGTTTTACGTCCCTTGTTAACATTAATTTCGTCCCCTGTATTGGTACTGAGGGACTGGAGATATTTTATTCAGTTAGCTCAGGAGGATCAGGGTTTCTATACCAGCAAGGGTTTTAGATGAGGATGCCGGGAGCTGTTTCAGCGCGACGCGAGGGGAACCGCGCCGCCCTGTTACAGCGAGAGGAGGAGGGGAGGAGTCGGGTGAGCACCACCTGATGTGCTCCTAGCCTCGAGAGCGTTTATTGAACGTCTTGTCGGCTCTAGAGCACACCACGCAGTGTCCTCTGTTTGATCTCGTTGGTCGTCTCAATCCGGCCCTTTTTATACAAAAAGGGGGATGAGGAGTCGGTGCCGGGTCGTAAGACCCCCGACCGGGGTAATCTGCGCCGGCCGTGAAGACGGCCGGGTCCTTGGAGCGCAGCCGGCGCCGAAGGCGCAGGCTGCGCGGTGGAGGGGGTAGGTGTTGGTACCTACGCAGACATGTGGTTGTTCAGCCAATTGAGGGCTGCTGCGGGCATGGGCTCGCCGTCCAGTCTGGCCCTTACGGCCTCCTGGACCACGGCGAAGCCCTCCATCAGCGCCGCTCTTTGGCTGATGGCTTCGGGTGGTATGGTCGGGAGTGTACTCACCGGGGTGTCGGTTTGAGTTGTGGTAGTATTTGTGGCAGCTTGCGCGGAGGGCTGCGGGCCACGGTTTCGGGCTCCGCGCCTCTTTCCGCGGCGGGTGGTGGGTGGCTGCTTGGGGTCGTTCCCGGGGGCCATCAGGGTGGCGCTGTGTTGCGCCGCCTCGACGGTTCGGGTAGTGGTGGTGGGCTCGGGGCCCTGCTTGATGGGCTTCGGAGGGTGTGGTGACTTCTTAGTCCTCCGGTTTTCCCTAAGCAGGACTGGGCATTTGGCGCTGTTGGCAGTGTGCTCACCGCTACAGTTCGCGCATGTTGGTGGCTCCTCTCGGGGCCGTGGGCAGTCGCTGGCAGCGTGGGGGCCTCCACAGCGCACGCAGGCTATGGGGCGGTGGCAGTGGTGAGAGGAGTGGGCGAAACTTTGGCAGCGGTGGCATTGCGCGATGCCTCGCTTACCTCTCCAAGGCTCCACGATGATCCCTGGCATGCAGAGGATCTCCGTGACGCGGAAAATGGCCGCATTTTTGGTGACCTGGGCGTAAAAAATACACCCGGGTCTGCCGCTGCGGGCTCTGATGGGCCTGACGTATTCCACGTCGAAGCCTTGGGAAGTGAGGTCGTCGGTGATGTCATCGGGGCTGGTGTCCATGGGGAGGCCTCTAATGGCCACCTTTTGGTTGCGCTCGACGGGCAGAGAGTAGGAGTACCACTCCAAGCTAGAGTCCTCCTTCTCCAGGTCGGAGAGGTACCGCTGTACCACTCGGAACTCCTGCTCACCTGTCGGGGAGACACGTATCCCGGTTCTGAACGGGCGGGCATTAGAGGCGCGTCCCAGAAGTCCCTTTAGGGCCCGGAAGTGCTTACCCCAGTGTGTGATCCGCTGGACAACCAGCAGCGGGTAGCGAATCTTCTTCGCGGGCGCCTGCGCTGCTGTCGCCGGTCCTTGACCGCTAGTTGCGGAAGGAGATGGCGGAGAGGCGGCTGCTGCGGCGAAGGAGAGTGGCGGCGATGGAGAGCGCAGCTGTGGAAGCTGTTGGGCACCTGGTGGTGACGGCCCGGTTGTGTCCATCGGACACAGGTCGAGCCGGGGCAGTGAGCGCGGTTGCTGTAGCGTCGCAGGAGGGGTTTTCGAAACCCGCTTCTTGCTCGGCGTCGCTGCGGTGGAGGGTGCTGTGATTGGCTAAATACTGCCCAATCACAAAGCGTAGTTTTTTATTTTTAATTATGCCCTGGATACAGCAGCAAGTTTAAGTAGATTTTTGACAGATGACGCGACGCTGCTACGTTCCGAAACGCCATATATTGGCAATTTTGTATCGGATCGAGTCTGCTTAAACAAGGACACATATGAAATACAAAGTTCCATTTTCAATTTTTTTTCGGTTGTCTAGAGCGTATCGAAATAGTATTTTTCACAATCGTGTTATAATAGAGAGCTTTTTAGTCGAGTACCGTGTTTAGGTCACGAAGCTTGCTGAGTGGCCTAAGTAAGGTACGAGATAAAAAGCTTGATTATGACACTATTGTGAACAATACTTTTTGCACGAGTTCATTAAAATTAATAATTTAAGTCATTAATAACAGTATATGTATAAGAAAACTAAATATCGTAAGTACCATCACACCACCGGCGTCCGTAATGTTGCAGTAATGTGCTGTGATTGGCTACATACTGCCCAATCACAAAGCGTAGTTTTTTTTTTATGCCCTGGATACAGCAGCAAGTTTATGTAGATTTTTGACAGATGACGCGACGCTGCTACGTTCCGAAACACCATAGATTGGCAATTTTGTATCGGATCGAAAAAGTTATTTCGGTTGTTTCGGAAGTAACATAGACTATACAACGATGAAAAGAGTGACGTTGCAGTGTTCTCTATGAAATCTTAATACACAGATTATAATCAACGAGTACAAAAATGTATTTTGTGACCCAAAAAGGTAATGACCTTTTTGGGTCACATGCTGAATGCTGAGGGACTTCACCCATCACCTGCTAAAGTAGAAGAGATCCGAGGCAAGCCAGCACCTACTAACAAAGAGACACTGAGGGCGTTCTTGGGATTGTATAATTTCTATGAGAAATTCTTACCTGATAAGACAACGCTGCTTGAACCTTTGTACCGCCTGCTAGAGGCGAAGAGACCTTGGAAGTGGGGTGAACAGGAGCAAGCTGCGTTCGATAAAGCCAAGACTTTGTTGTCGTCTGATTGCGTAAATTGATAAAGAGGCACTAGGAATTATGTTTGGGCTGTCAAAGTTTCACCAATTTTTAGCCGGCCGCAAATTCTGTATTATTACCGATCACAAACCTCTGGTGGGACTCTTTAACCCCGACAAGCCCATCCCCGATCAAATATCGCCCAGAATGTTGCGATGGTCTTTAAAACTTAATGGATACAGCTATTCCATTAAAATACGGACCCCGAACTGCAACCGTTCTGGCTCCGCAGAGAGGCCCTTTCACACGATAAAGATTGTTTACTGTGGGGTAACAGGGTCATCATACCTGCCTCACTGCACCGACAGGTTCTCGAATTATTACATGCTCCACACGCAGGTATTGTTCAGACATATGCGAGAGGATACCTTTGGTGGGCCGGTATGGATAAAGAAATTGAAAAAGTAGTGGCTGAATGTGAAGACTGCCAGTCAGTGAGAAACAACCCACATAAGGATCCACAAATGTGGATAATGCCTGAGAACCCATGGAGTCGGGTGCATGTAGACTTTGCTGGCCCATTCCAGGGTAAAACGTTTTTACTCTTGGTCTTGATGGCAGAAATCGTTCCGTCTATGAGCTCGGAAACGACAATTACTGTAATGAGACGAATGTTTGCTACCCAGGGACTTCCAGATGTACTGGTATCAGAGAACAACGGCAGAACATTCACGTAAGAAGAATTTAATGTATTTTTAAATAAAAATGGCATCAAACATTTGTACACTCCACCCTATCACCCGGCATCTAATGGCCAGGTCGAGCGAGAGGTACAAACTTTTAAAAATAAATTAAAGAAAATGGCAAATTGTAGAAGCCCATGGAGTGAAAAATTGGCGAAGGATTTATACTATAAGCGCACTGTGCCCAACAGCTATACTAATAAAACACTAGCGGAGCTATTAAACGGACGCAAGTACAGAACCGCGGTGTCCATTTTACACCCGGAGAGCGCGCCGAGCCGTGCCGAAGAGCAGCTGGAGCGAGCGGCGCAGCAGCCGCGCGCGCGGGCCTTCCGCCGCGGCCAGCCGGTGCTGGTGCGCATGTATGGACCCGGCGTTGAATGGCTGAAAGGCACGGTGGAGAGGCCAGAAGGCCCGACGACTTATATGGTGAGAACGGAAGATGGAGAGCTTCATCGTCGTCATGCAGATCAAATAGTGGCTCGAGCTGTGGCATCGGAACCAGCAGCACAAAACGATGACAAACAACCGCATGGCGAGAGGTCTCGAGCCTCATCTAGAGCCCCTGAATTATGGCCAGATATAATTGGAATATCGAATATCAGTCCTAACGACAGTGAAGAATTTAATGTTGATTATGAGAGTGAATTTGTGTAATATCTAAGGATGAGTTTTAATTAATTGCATGCCCATAAATTGTGTGTTATGATGGGAAGGTATATTATGTATTAAGACGGGTACTCTATGAAATGGTTTTGAATGACAGTGTGGGTACTTATAAAATAAATGAGTTTTGCTTCTCAAGTCAATGTGGTTGTATCTTTTAGTAATTACATAGAGTTTGTTTCTTTATAATAAGTGTAAAACAAACACTGAGAACACCTAGTATAGAAAACAAACTAAATGTGAAAACATAACAAGTTTATTATACAAAAACAGGAAAATGGGCTTAAATACTTTGCTGATTCGTAATGAATCTAATATAATTACTGTAAATAAGATAGTGTAACTGTACTGTAATAATATAAGATACTGCAACTGTACTGTAATAAGATACTGTAAATAAAACAAAGCTTTATTTGAATTAACTTTTTTATTAAAACATCCTGCAAATTAATCAAATGACATCCTACTATTATTACCTCATCTATGATTGGAATTAAATTGTGGTCTATACAGGCATGCGGTAGCAGCATGTGAAACTCTATTAATCTATTTATTACACGTTCAATATGTATTCTCAATGCTGCAATCCCTTTTGAAAGATTAACTTCTTCTTTTGTGCTTGGTGACAACTTTGAAACTGATGGTGGCCGTATAAGTTTGGTACTTTTAGCTTCTAATAAATGTGACAAATCTTTGAATCCTCTATCTGCCATTATTGCTTTGTTAGGGGATAAAAACTCTAAATAACCGCAGTGTTGAACAATCGCCACATCGGTAGCCCTTCCGCCATATCCTTCAGATATAAAATTTACTAATCCAACAGGTGTGCATGAAATTAAGTACTTCAAAGTATTACATTTTTTGTACTGTGACCAAGTAAGCGATTGGTGGAGTGCATCAGATGGTTTCTCAATCTGAATTTCTAGGCAATCATTTTTTTTAGGTAATCCTAACAACATTTTAGGCTCTTTTTCTATAGCCATTAATATGCTACTCCACATTGTACTTTTAAATTGTTTTTCATTGTCTGACTCATCATCTTCCATCCCACTTGATTCAGAAGAACAACTTGGTTCATAATCTAGAGATTTCACTGAGGAAGAGAAGACATTGACATACCATCTGGGTTAGCTAACAATTTCGTTTCAGGAATTAATGTTGATTTTGATTTTAAAGGTGAGGTTGCAGCATTTTTAACATGGCATTTTAATGGAGATAGTGCTATATTTTTCTTTTTCATAGTGACATGAACACTTTTACTTCTGTGCTTAGTTTTAATATTCGATTGCACAGCTTTATCATTGCATAGATTTCATCTTTCTTCAATAAATTACAATCTTCAATATGGGATGAATTGCATCCTGCTTCATCACTGGTTTGTTGTGGTGGCTCATATGTTTCCAAAACATCACTTCGTTTGGCAGGGGGCACAGAGAGTGCTTCTTCTAACAATGCTAACCGTTCTCTTTTAATTGCACCCATTCTTACAATGGATGGTGTTATATTTCGGTTTTGGCAATGGAATATGTGAGGCAGTACCCCTTTTTTTATTCTAAGTGTCACTTTTACACCTTGTTTCATTATGTTATAACGAACATAATTTTCTGTATCCTCCTCTATGTGTAATCAAATTATTCAATAAGATTATTTAAAACAAAATATGAAAAAGAAACTGAAAAATTCTTTCGATTTCCTGTAGGTAAGTATTCTTAGTATAGTTTAAGAACAGAACTGAATACTTAGTTGAATATTTTACTTGTTATCTTTCCTTACGTTGTAAATAGACAAATTTAATCACACTGCACTGTGAACATAAATGGTTGCTCCTGTAATTGCTTAACAATACCTAAAAATTTACTTCTAATTCACTGAAATCATATCAGGTAGTATCTAAATATGCCATGCCTACTTACTTACATTAAAATGATCTTCACAACAATGTAAAGTAGTGCTTGGAGATCCTTCACTTCTTCTTATAATGTTACACCATCGTTTACGGTTTTTTGCACCTGCTTGGACTTGAAAAATAACTTTATCGTGCACTTTTAACAGTGTTTTTGCATTCAGGTACAAGTCAATACTTATAAGGTGGTTTTCGAAGGTTTTCCATGGTTTAAATACTCTTAAAGCTAGTTTTAAACAATCACACCCGCATATCGTATTGAACAACCTGTCGATATGGCGACATACATAGTATTTGACGTCATCAAACACAGCGCGCGGATATGGCGGCGTTTTTGTCAAAATTAGTCTCAATTTTAACCCTTGGATGCATATGGTATCAAAAATGATACCATATATTTTCTTCGTTCAAAAATACATCATGTACTTTTAATCTCGCTTTTAAGGTTGAATAACGTTACCTTTGCTCAAATATATGCAAAAAAATATCACCAGGCAACACTCAGAGCGGCTGTCATTTCATGAAACGTCAATACTTTGAATCGGGCGGTAGTTTTTTCGAGACAGTGAAATTCCAAGTTTGAATTGTCAAGTATCTGGTGAATCTTGAGATATTTTCACCCGGAAAAATCTGTATAGCAAAGGTTAGTACTTATGTTTATCGAATATTATGTGCGTTTTTGTGAGTTATGCATTGTTTTACTAAATCTTTCACTTCTTTGCCGGTATCAAAAACGATACTCCATGCGATAGCGCCGTTTTTCATGGTATCAAAAATGATACTCCATGCACTAAGCTTGCTTTCTTACTAACAAGTTTTATAACAGTTTTTTGAGTTTTCTCGGGGTTAACTTACTAATGTTTTGCATGCGAATGATGGTACAAATAAGCTTTGTATTTTTTCTACAGTCATGAAAATTTAAAAGATAGGGACATAGAAGACTTGCATTGAAGATGATGCCGAGTCTGATGGAGATGACCTGGAATTTTATCCGTCACTTCAAGAACTGCAAACAGCGCTTGAGGAAGACGAGATTGAAGAAGAAAATTCAGATATGAATGAAGAAGAAAGTTCAGGTATGAATGAAGAAGAAAATTTAGTAGAAGATCCCGGGTTCACTGGCGTTTTTCCTGATCCTCCTTTGATAAACGAGGAAAGGACATCAACGAGTTCCCAGGGTCCATGCGTACCAAAAATTTGCCAAAACCTTCACTGGAGTAAGCGGTCCTTGCCGTTTTGTCAAAGTGAAATAGGATTGTTTTGATTGTAATTTTTAATACATTTTTGAAACAAGTTTTTTTTTATATATATACAGGGTGGAAAGTTGTGATGGGGCAGTAAGGGCAGCTACTAGATCACTTGCTGCTTCGCGAAAATACTCTAAGGAGACCTTTACTAACTTATTAAATAATGAAAATCGACATTCACAGATTTTTGATAAAATGTACAGTCAGCGAGAAAATCGTCAGATTTGAGTAATTTTTTTTTTAATGCCAATCGATTCCATTTCTGTCAAGGATTAAAACACTCTTTGGGACCAACTAAGATTAGAGTACTAGAAAACCTACAAATAAAAAAAAACTAAACAAATTAAAAAGTGTACATTTTGCATGTTGTTTTTACGCTTATGAGTCCTTTATGCTTAAAGAAAATTTAACAGTACTATGTGAAAAACTACAGGTCACCTGAAGCAAAACTTCGATACAGGATTAGTAAACGTCAGATTTATACAAAAACTGTCATTTTAACTCGCTAAAGGTACGTTATTTGATCAGTAGTTAACCCAACTAATTGTCCAAATCGATCCCATTTCTATCAAGGATTAAAACACTCTTTGAGACCAACTAAGGCACAGAATAAGTAATAGTACAAATACAGAAGCGACTCTCTGTGACAGTAAACATGCGAATTTAAACCTACTCAGAACGTGTTAACAATAATAATATAAGTGCACGGCATGGAAGTGACCTTGGTTACATTTCTGCGATTGATAGTGGGGGCGCTCCTAACTAGGCAAAATGCACCTTAAATCTGCGCCGCAAGAGTCTGTATTATTTCGCCCGTCATGAGCTTTACTGACTCCGCCCACTTCGCAGGGCCGGCAGTTACTTTTATTCTGTGGCAGTTGTAAGAAAAGAGAATGAATTTATTATTAAATTGTAGTTTTCTTATGTAGTTTGCTTAATTTAAATGACGAGAAAAAGCAGTAAATGCCAAATATTGTCCGCGACTTGTTTGTTGTTTGCTCGGATCTCCCTTTCTATCCAGTAGACGTAGACTAGTTTTATCGTAGTATTATGCTGTTTTAAACTTCAAAATATTTGTTAATTCTATTTTTATATTTTCTTTGTCATTTTTCTGTAATGTGATATGTGCCTAGTTTTTAGTTTTATTGATCCCCGACTGTGCACACCTGTAATTGGTACACAAACAGGACTTTTTTCGTTGTACCTATATTTTGTATTTGTATTTGTTTGTGCAACTGTTGGTCTGTCTAATTCAATCAGTTAGATTTCTCTTTCTTAAGTAGGTACAGTCAATTTCATAAATTATGTTTACACTTTAGTACCTTGTCTGTTTAATGTCATGTTTAAACTGCCATATATAAATTGTCACAACGATTAAAGTGACAAGGTACTAAAGTGTATACATATTTATGAACTCGACTGTACGTATGACCGACGTTCTGAAATAATAAACTACCTATTTTAGGTAATAATTAACATTTTACAAGATTTGCGTCTTGGAAACTTAGCTAACTTATCTGCTAGGTATTTTCTGTTTAAAATTTTTTGGCGTTTACAATACAAACATGCGACACGCGACGACATGTGGCGCGGCGATGCGGGCGGGGGGTTAGTACTAGGGAAACTAAATTCTGATACTCACTCATACTCAAGAGTAAAAAATCCACATGCGGTGGTCCCGGGACTGCTAACCTTTTTAGGCAAGGATTTTAAATTATAGCTTAAACAATATTTTGATATTTGATGTTGACATGTCACACACAGACATTATATAGTGATCAGGGTGGATACTGGATCACTCAATGTATGAATACATTTTTTTTTGCTTCAACCGTATTCAGCTTCTTAGAAAAAGTTTTTAAACCTACTTTACAATCATAATAATATATAAAATATAAAAGAGGTACAGTCAAGTTCATAAATATGTGTACACTTTAGTACCTTGTCACTTTAATTGATGTGACAATTAATATTATGGCAGTTTTAATATGCCATTAAATAGACAAGGTACTAAAGTGTACTTACAAATATTTATGAACTCGACTGTACATAAATATTTTGTACTGCCCCAAACTCACGGAACTTTAAACAAATGGCTTAATTCCCTATTTTGTAAAAGTTCCGTTAGCTTGATGTAGTACTAAATATTTCTGTATCTCTTTTATATTTTATATATTATTATTATGGATGTAAGGTAGGTGTAACAAGTTTCTCATATTAGCAAAAGAGGATTAAAGCAAAAAAATACGTTTTCATACCTTAAAGGTTGACTTCCATGGGTAGCGGCTGATGCGACAGACGCGTGCGGCTGACGTGCGCGATTGCAGCGCGCGTCTCGCGACAGTAGTAAACACTATGAAAACGTATGGCACCGCTTCCGTAGCAAGCGGCTCAGCCGCGCAGCGCACGGCTCGCAGATTCGTCAGCCGTTAACCACGGAAGCGGTGCCATACGTTTTCATAGTGTTTACTACTGTCGCGAGACGCGCGCTACGATCGTGCACGTCAGCCGCACGCGTCTGTCGCATCAGCCGCTACCCATGGAAGTCAACCTTAAGTGATCCACCCTTTAATGTACACTGGTAAATGTTATTGCCATATACTTACATAGGTGGTCACAAATACTGTGCGGGTGGTCTTGTAAAGGGTTAATTCCATAAGGTTTGGAAAAAAATCTTTGGCATTTAGTATTCCCTAGAAAGTTGTAGGTACTGATTTGTATGGACGGATGTGACAGCACTTAGTTTATCCCTACCTGTAAAATATAAGATCAGCTTTTAATACAGGTTATTGTACCTTTTTAGACTTTAGTCAATTATTACTACATTTAGTACCTAGCAATAAAATTGATTAGGTACTTATTTAATGGTATGGAAAATATGTGAACACCTAGGTATATATATTCACAGTTATTAGCAAGACTTTCCCAGGGTCTGTAATAGTCTGAAGGGGGCCGTTTCTCAAAAGTATTAGGTACTTTAATAATATTTGTGTTTTGTTTCATTTTGTAGTTTTATTCACGAGACAGAACACTATAATATTATTAGACTAATACTTTTTGAGAAATGGACCCTAGTCCGTACAGCTTGTCAGGCTATAAATACCTATAATGCTTTTTTTTACATAATCGCACTTTTAATCCAACAGCGACACTGGGTATGTAAAAAAGACATTCCTAAAAAAGTTAATTCTTCTTTACCTCAATAATGTCACCGTTCAAAATATGGTTTTTAACATGATTGATTAGATGCAATAGTAGTAGATTATTTATTCCATATTTTTCATACGACAGTCGGCAAGTATTATGTCATAAGTTGTGTTGTCTTGTCTTGCTTGTCATGTCATGTCAGAGGCTCTACTTTGAAATCCGTAATTCGAAATTCGTCTATTGCTATCCCTTTTGCTCTCGACGCGTCACTAATTCGCAAGAAAGTGACGGGGCGATCCGAAGTTCGAATTACTGATTTCAAAGTAAAGCCCCAGCTTGTGTGACATATGGACACAAGGCAATTTTTCATTTTACGCAATCGTGCAAGCTGTCAACCTTAGTTTAAAAGTATATGTAATTAGTATATTTAAATTAAAATATAGTTCTGTAAAATTATCTTTTTTTTTAAATTAATTTCAATAATTAAGTACACTAAAACACTCAATACGTGAAGCAGACCATAGACCCGTTTCATGAAGCTACAAGTTACAAATTACAAGCGGAAGTCTCTTTCTAACTCCTTTTGCTAGAAAGAGACTTCCGTTTGTAATTTGTAACTTGTAGGCTAGTAGCTTCGTGAAACGGGCTACAGGTTGGTAGAAATTGACTGTCTATGTAAGTTGGTTATAATCTGTGGACTCCGTGGTACTGTGGTTAGTATAGTGAGTGACTAAGTGCCGCACTCAGAGACGTCAATTAAATTTAATGCTTGTTTAGTGACGTGTTGTCTTATTCTATTGCTGTAGTAAATAAAGTGACAGCATCCACTTTAATCAAGCATTAAATTAAATTGACGCCTCTGAGTGCGGCAGTTAGCAAGAAAGAAAGACTAGAGTGTAATATTTTTTGCAGGACACGTGCAGTCTTAATTTCAAGAATATGCCTGTACAAGCTCCCGCTCCCGGGACCTGCCGCCTATAGAAGACGGCAATCTCAAGTGTTTTTATGATTTCTGAGGTGATGTCATCAAGATAATGTTGCGAGTGTTGCGACCAGCAACTTGCATCACTGGCTTACTCGAGCGAAACTAGCTAAATCTGTCAATGGGGAAGAAGTTTAGTGATCCTGACGAGAGTTCTGCGGGAGCCTACACTGTAAAGAAAGCAGAGCCGCCGATTTGAGTGCATCGTATCTGTTGTGGGTGCCAGGCCTTAAAATAGATGAGGGCTACAACTATTTAATGAGTTACGTGAACAAAACAAAGAAAAAGTAAGTGAACATTCATGTATCATAGTTTAAATACAGGTTTACCCAAACATTCTTTGAAACAGGAGTAAGTAATACGAGATAGAAGAACTGAGAATAGGTTCGGGGTAAAACAAAGGGACGCAGGACAGAAAAAAAATCGACAAAATGGTGTCATAATGACACCTAATTTAAATTATTTTATCTTATGGAACACGTTAAAATAAGTATGTTTTACTGTAAAAACTATTCTCTAAAAACAAAATTGGCTGAGATACGGGGGCTCAAATGTTGGTTAATTACAAGGCGTCAGGGATGAATTGTCGAATTTTTTTCCAAGTCCTGTGTCCCCTTTTCTTTACCCTAACCTATAACAGTGACAATATATATGGTCACTTTTTATAAACCCATTTATTATAACATTCACTGGAAATAATGAAACAAAGAAATAACTATTTCCATAAAGTACAACATTATTAGTATATAATACCAATTATTATAACTATGAAAGCCTATTATGTACATGACAGCTAACATATAATATATAAAACATATACAAATCAATGAATCTAACATCAAAAAACATAATGCACATTATAATATAAACAGATAAAAAAATAACCTAACTTAACCTAGTCGGTTCTACCCTGATTCGTCTTGCTCATTGCATTTTCTGGATAGTTAAAAAAACTTACAAGCAAGATTTTCTAGGGAGGTGAAAAAACATCTCAAAGCCGCTAATGAGTTGTAAGGTATTGTTCAATCTTGGGATACCTTGCCAAATTTCCCTTTTCTGGTAGCCGATTCTTTCAGTACCTATTGAGTATAGCATACAATATTAGATCTTATAACCCTTATACTAAAAGATGCATTATGATCTCTATAATATGTCATGTATAATATATGAACTGAAATTATACAATGTGAGTGTTATATAGACAACATTAATTAAAATTAATATTATGTTATTTGACCGTTATTCATTATAAAAATATTGATTTTGTTATTATAGCTAACGTTGATTATAATATCTTGTAAATTTTATTGACATAAAAATATTGATTTTGTAGTTATATCTCGTGAGACGCACCCAGAATGAATCATTTAGAATTTCATAGAAAGCTATTTTCTGCTGAACCCATGTTGATTTCAGGTTATCTTGTGATGGTTACAAGTCTAATCTAACCTAGCATATGTGAACCATATCTTCTATCTATCTTCTTCATATATACATATATACACCGTGCCCGGGACGTACTCGAAGGATTTTGACCATCGATTCTAGACCCTTTTTGGAGTATATAATGTGGTATAACATGTAGTCCAATATCACATAATTTCCGAGATTTTTATTATTTAAAAAACAATTCCATAGTTAATTTAATTTGAACTCTGTAACCTTAACTTAAAGCATTATTTACTAAGAAATTGATTAAATTAATTTTGTTGTACGTTGATGATATTGCTACTTACAACATGAATCTTTCTTAGTAAATAAAAAGGGGAGTGACTGACCGATCGGTCAACGCACAGCCTGAACCGCTGGACTTCAAAATTGAAAGGAATATTTTTTAAGGTATAACGGGGGTGCATTAAGTAGAGGTTTTTAGACATTCATCCCCTAGGGGTTAAAATAGGGGGTGGAAGTTTGTATGGAACTATGGTACATTTTTATAGTCGGAAACGTGGTAATTGGTTTTTAACACTTTAACTGCCAAGAGCTCTGATTTTCATACAAAATGGACTCGCCTAGCAGGTTGGCGGCAGTTAAAGTGGCTACTGTTTATAAGCAAATAAAAAAAAATACAACTTTCATTGATTTTGGAAACAATGCCCACAAGGCAATAAATGGGGGGTAGAACTTTGTATGGGAGATTAATTATTTTTGAAGTAAGCAACCACCAAGGGTGTCATTTTCTTAGATTACAGTGACGCAGATTTCAAAAATGATAACGAATTTGAAATTCAAAATGGCGGCCTTGATATTTTTTTTAAAGTCGTCATGGGTATCATTTTCTTAGATTTTGGGGACGCAGATTTTGAAAATAACATCAAATTTGGAATTCAAGATGGCGGCAATGGCTTTTTGTGAAAAAGTGGACATGGGTGTCATTTTCTTAGATTTTGGGGACGCAGATTTCGAAAATGATGTCAATTATAGGTAGAAATTCAAAACGGCGGCCATGATGTTTTTTTCTAAATTTTTCATAGGTATCATTGCCATCGCCATCGTAATCGCCATTGCCATCGCCATCGTCATCGTCATCGTCATCGTCATCGTCATCGTCATCGTCATCGTCATCGTCATCATTATCATCATCATATTATCATGTCTTTTACACTTTTGGTCAAAAACATTCAGTCTTTTTTCAGTCGTTACCCTCTGCTACACCCTAACCGGCATATCATGTGCGTTGCCGGCACGGCAGTAAATTTGCCCCCTTTTTTTTGCTGGACAAAATGAAATATTTTGCTTACCTACTGATTGCTTACCAAAATTTGATTAATTGTGGGTCGCTCAATGCAGCTCAAATATTTAATTTGCTGACCAAAATAATTTAGAGCAGTTCAGTATATCATTAATTGCAGACAGATTTATAAATGTTTGCTAAGCATAAGTTGCTTACCAACTAGCTATTTTCGCTGACCAAATACATTTTTCTTTTCACCAAAATACTTAAGAATATTTTGCTGATCGGTTAAATGATACCCGTTTTAATCTAGGAGTGCTTTACTCTATTCTGATTATTTCATTGTTTGAAATCCCATAACACGACATTTAAAATGTTGATTTGTTAGGCTTCTATACAAATGAAAGTAATATAAAGGAGTCGCAGGCAAGAGCTTGTCTTTCCTTGTGTTTTTTGTTGTTTGTATGTATTTGTTTTTTTTAATGTCATGGGTTGATTTCAATGTCATTAAAAGAATATTGTATAACAAATAATTTTAGTATTATACTCGAAAATGTAATTCAAGACCAAAATTTGACAGTTCCCATCTTAATTATTTAGTTGTTTAACATTATTTCATAAAAACATGAATGAGAACTTGTGTAACCAGTAACATTAGGGTAAGTTTTATTGATAAAAATACCTATAAGTACTTAAACCAAAATGCAATAATCACAGCGAATGTGAGCCCATTAAGATAAAGATTTTGGTCTTGAATTAGATTTTCGAGTATAGTAGTAGTATATTATTTAGTGAACATTTTATGAAAACGAGATGATAGTCATATTAAAGTAACAGACCCAAATGTATTTCTACCCCGATTCTTTGCGGTACTTGTTTGCCCTACCCCTAGATTGTAAATAGAAGCCTGGAGGTGCGAAGGTAGAGCAGCCCCTGCCTGCTGTAACACAATCAGGCACTCCTAAAGTGCTTGATGGGTTACGCTAGGGCAGAGGGACTGGTCTTACCAAAGGTCCGGAGCAGTTGCTAACCACTTTCTGCCCCGAAGCCTGACTGCTGAGGTCGAAGGTTTGCGTAGGAGGTCTTGAGGCCAGAAAACTAGCGAGGGTCTTATGTGTAAGCAGCAGAAAGGCCGACGAAGCAAGCCTTCGGGTGAAGTCACGGGATGACTGGAACAGGATCAGGAACAGGAAGTGGTATGGGTTAGAAATAGCAAGAGTCCAGGGCAGGATTATTTATTAAAAGTCTTCAATTAATTTAAACTATAAAATAAGGCACCTGGAAACAATACAAAAGGGGAAACTTAGAAAATATATATATATATATATATATATTTAAAATTAGGAATAGATGAAGGGATGGTCTTAGATATAAAAGGTATAAACTTACAATTAGTGTTATAAACAGGGTTAACAGGGTTATTTAGATGAAGGGTTATACTTTATATGATTGATATTGATTGATATTCAAAATGAAATTTGTTTAATTATACAGTAAAATTGGTTTGTAGCCAAGTTTCGTATATAGGATATAAACCTTGGCTGAATTTACACCTCCTTAGTCTGAAATGATGTACGAGTGGATTCTATATTTTAAAACTAAACTCATAACTCCCTAGGTAGTTATAAAAAACCATAACTCATAACTCACTAGGGAGTTATAAAAATACATAACTCCCGCGGGAGCTAAATCGGCTATAACTGTTATAGACGTCTGCGTGTTATAACACCCTTTCCGAGCAAGTGTGATAAAAAAATAATTATATTATATTGACTTGAATTATAATAGTTATTTATGTGACTGGTGCATAATGAGAGGCATTATACACGAGTGTGGTTTATGCGTACAGTCGAATACATAACTTTATCTACATACATATCATAAGTTTTTCACTTCTCATGCTCTTAAAATGTTACTTTAGTCTCTGCACATCGGGACTAAAGTTCCTTTTTAATCTCTAGGGATTAAAGTAAAATTGTTTTAATTTACTTTGGAATCCCCTTAACATCCAATCACGGTGTTTGTGAATGGAGGATTTATTGCTATTTTCAGTCTTTTTGTATAGACCACAGAATAAAGACTAAAGGCAAAGAAGCCGTGCAATAAGATGAACGTTGCACCAGCTACTTGTCTCTACTTTATAGATTACATTTTGATAAGAGGAAAAGAAACAAAAACTAGGTGTCTTTTCTTCTTAAATCTGTCATGATCAGAAGGTGAAGAAACGTCAAATCAACGACCGGTCTTTGGTCTTCTTTGGCGTTACTTTTTTCCACACTGGTGCTTAAAGGTCCAAATCACGCCTTGTGACGATCTCTTTCCAACTCACTATGAAAACCATAAGTAAAAGGAAGTCAACCATAATGTATTTTCTGCGTATTTAGTACGGTTTCTATGCCTCTAGTTTTTATTCTGTGGTATAGACAATTTTTAGCGCGTGGAAATAACCTCAAAATGACAACTGTGAAAAAATACAAATAAAAATGATTTAATTTCGTGAAACACGATTAATGATTACGAATATGAATATATTTAATTATATTAAGGATGAATTCATTTAATTATGCTTGGTCCAATTAGTTTAAAAATAGTTTTCAAGTTTGAACCTGTTGGCTAAATATGCAAGCATTTAAAGCGGCACTTAACAAAAAAAAAAAAAAACCGCGAAACAAATTTGTAAGAAACTTTCTTATAATCAATATTGTAAATGTGTATTTGTCAGTGCTGGATTGAGCAAGCCCGTCGGGGTCCGTAGCAAATTCTATAAAGAGACCCCTGGGTTTGTTTTAGGTTACAGGTTGTGGCGGTCTTTTTTCCGCAACTGAGCGACTTAGATATGCACCTATTTTGCGTGGGTGTTTGTTTTAGGTTATTCTGGTGGAGAATATCGACTGGATTATTCATCTTATCGTCAACCCTGATGCATATGAGTACACGCATACGCATACTGATGTAAGTACTAGCATTTTAGAGGTTAGACGTGGATGCGCGGGGCCCGTAGCATTTGCTAGTCTTGCTAGGTACGTGGCTAATCCGGCACTGAACGTTGTTTTTTTTCCTCGCATTCAAAGTGAAAAGTAGAGTGTTTAACGCGAGACTAAACAACCATAATGACACTCGAACTATAGCCACTCTCGCTCGCTGGCTCGCTCGCGTGGCTAAACATCTAGTGTCATTATGGCTTGTTTTAGTCCCTTGTTGAACAATCTACTATTCTACAATATGTGAGAAACCTGTATCCGTCGTTACCCTGCATCTTAATGTACCTGCATCTTAATGTTCACATTAAAGTGCAGGTCACTTATACTGTAAAGTGAACATTAAGATTTAACTACAACGATAACCGATACTTTATTGACATGTTATACTTTAATGTTAACATTACAGTGCAACCACAGATACAGGTAACATAACGTAGGGCATTTGCTTGTCGCTTCTGAACATATTATATTGAAATTATGATATGGATGTAGATAAAAATGAATTATGATTGGAACTTGTTCATAGTTTGGAAGCATGTGAGCGACTGAACTTGTCGTCATGCGCAGGCGATCGTAAAATTAAGAATGAACTCAAATTTAGAATTAAAAATAGAAATAGCCAGATAGAAAATGCCAGAACGATTTTAGTTGAACAAGGTGTAACACATAGGTGAATACACCTCGTTACAAGCCCACCCCCTTCCTCCCCCTTATGACTAATCACATGTAAAAGTAATTGTTTTTCTTCTTGTTTCAGTTAGCAGCCATCACAGACTTTTTATGGCCTCCGTCACAAACATTCACGACGCAAGAGCAGTCTTTGCCGTCTTGCTCAAAAGTGTTTAGTTCCAAATACAGGTACAAGAACCATTATAAAGAAAAAAATTAAATTCAAAGGAAATTCAAGAAAAAATCGATGGGAACCGCTGATCAGTGTTTACATACATAACCGAACTTATTATGTTAGTGTTGTATGTTATATAGTAAAATGTTAAAAAGTTATACAGTTGTTTAATTTATCTCTGTCTTTAGTGTACTGGTATTGGTAATTGAATTAAATAAAAATACAATAAAATGTTTATTGTATACTATAAATATTCTGTTTTATTAACATATACCTATACATTGACGCCCTCCCACTCTATTAATATCATAAAAACTAATTTCATTATTCATTCATTCATATTCATATTCAATTTCATTGTTGCTTAAATAGAAAAGAGACACAAATCAAAATGTGTTTGTTGCATTTAAATTCGGAATGCTATTTATTTTAAGTTTAAAATCAAATTATGTTTATTTTTGATTTGTGGCGCTTCTGTATACAGGGTGGAAAGTTGAGAAGGGGCAGTAAGGGCAGCTACTAGATCCCTTGCTGCTACGCGAAAATGATTTTAGGAGACATTTACTAACTTTTTAAGTAATGAAAATCAACAGTCAGCGAGAAAATCGTCAGATTTGAGTAAAAATTTTTTTAATGCCAATCGATCCCATTTCTATCAAGGATTAAAACACTCTTAAAACACTCACTACTCGGCCTAGGTTGGATGTTGCTTTAATAAATAATAAAGTAAGAGACTAAGACTTTATAGGGAAAATATTCTTGTTAATGATGATTTATTATATAAAGGTATATGTAAAAATTAACAATTCTTTAAAACTTTAGGATGGGAAATGGAAAAGACAATATGTTATTTATTATTGTTTTAAGAATGTTTTATCCTACCCAAGTATTCATAGTTACTACTGGTTGTGACTGCAGCAATGAGAATAATTGCTGCAGTCACAACCAGTAAATTTGAATACTTGGGTAGGATAAAACATTCTTAAAATACAGTACCTTACCATTTAAGTAATTGTGATTAGTGAATTAAATCCAAGATAAGGGAGAATGATATTTATAACAATTGGGTAAGTAAAGTTTTTTGAAGGGGGGTATATTATTTTTTTCTGATAGGGTTTGGTCTATAAACCAATAATCTACAGTTATTTTATTTTTAAACATTATAGTTCTTCTAAAATGTATTTTTTTAAGTCCGTTATGACAGTTCTCTGAGCGTTACGGAACTATACGCCTTACCTTAGCCTAAATGATAATTAAAAAAGCCGTATTATGACAGTACTTTGTCTGTCTGTTGTCAAAATTGTCAAACGAATAAAATAAATAATGGTTCCGCTTTCGTTTGTTTACCTCCGTGTTATTTACCAATTGTTTCCTTGAATTTTACGATGACTTCTGCTCAGACCCTTAGATTTGGATATTACCGCATTTCTCAACAACCACCGCAACGCTTTTTTGGACTTGAATTGGACCTACTCTTGACGGCGTATTTTGGCTGACGATTCTTACTATCCCTGACGACCTCTGCATTAGTTTTTGGACTACGATACAAGTTGTTTGCATCATCTTCATCCTTATATAATGGATACATCAAATATAAGGCCTGCAAACGCTGCTTATGATAGAGTATATTACAAGGATGAAGTAAGATGTTTCGTACCGTAGTGTAAAAAATTTAGAAGAGACCATCCCAATGCCACTTATTCTTGTCCATACCAAAAGCTCTAAAAGCCTAATAAGTGCCTAACCATGGAAAGGAATTGCCCAAAACGACTAATATGTCTGTGAAGAGCATGTCAATGTGATTCAGCAAGTCAGTATGAATTTCAAAAAGTACGTAAGGCAGCCAGGATAAAATCCATAGTAAGCACAGCTAATATTAAAGCAGTATCTTTAACCAAATTTTCTTTCATCAAGTGGCTTTGCGACACCAACAATGTTTGAGCCCTCGAGCCCTTCAACCTCAACATCATCAAGCAACAAGGAATATGTGTCTGCAAAGCACAGACATTTTTCTGGACAGCAGCACATAATGAGTCTTATAAAAGAAAAACCCAATATGTATATTGAAGTGCCGAAACAGTATTATTGGGTTATAGACTTTTTGGCAAAACAACTATGTTTAAAATAAAACAAAATGATACTCTACAAAGAAGACCATTTTAACTTGAGCAAAGTCACCGTTCAAAAAATATTAAGAGTATGCCGCATCTGGAAAAATACTTGAAAAATATTATTTTTAACTGCCAGAACCAATAGAAATAAAAAAGACGTTACCTCCAGTATTTAAGGCCAGATATGCAAATGTCCAATGTATTATCGATTGTTTTGAAATTCAAATAGAGACCCCTTCAGACCCTGTAACTCAAGCCACAATACAAGTACTGTAACACATTAAAATATCTTATAGCTTGCTGCCCAAACGGTTTTATCTGTTTTATTTCAAAAGGCTATGGAGTTAGGATATTAGACAAAGCCATTACAGAATGTAGTGGCTTTGTTGATATTGTTCCTCCAGGGGCTGTGGTATTAGCCGATCAAGGCTTCAAAGGGATAGAGATTCTTCTTAAGAACAAACATGTAAAGCCCCTTCACCCTCCGAGTGTATCATCAACTGAAACGCCAACAAAAAAAGAACTCATTCAAAGCAAAATCATCGCAAGTCTAAGGATACATGTGGAGCGCGTGATATGGAGGGTGAGGGAGTTCACTTTCCTGAAACCTCACTCAGTAATTAATCACAGTTATATAAGATACATTGATGAGAGTTTGACCATTGCCTGTGCTCTAGCAAATTTACAGGGTAATATAATAAAAATACAGTTAATATTTAAAAACTTTGTTTTATTTTATTAAAGCACTTCATAACATTAACACTTCTGGCTTTGATTAAAATGGATTCACTAAGGGCCGCTTGCTAGAAGCAAAAGGATAACCTGGTTTTAGATTTCAATCTAGATTTGACATAATTATAGTTCCATACTTAGTTTGACTAAAACTAGATATTTCCTGCTGGAACAAGTGGCCCTAAGTTAAGAAAGAAAGCAGTAGTATAGCTTTTTCAAACCACACACGACACGGCGCCGTACGCCACTAAAAGGTTCGACCCCACTGCTGCTTAAAATACTTACAGCTACGGTACGGAATCGCAGTGACGCATCGTATCCGTACCGTTTTTATCGCATGCCCTCCACACAGCTGCTTTAAAATAAGGTGTCGTTGTGTAAACCACCGTCATGTTCATATTAGGTAAATTTCTGGAATCAGCTTGCACGAACTCGTTTGACGCACTCATTATATCGCCTGGTGTCAGGGCAAAAAAAGTGTAATCCAAAGGCAGAGCAGGGGTCGTCAGGGATAGTAAGAATCGTTAGCCAAAATACGCGCGGGAATCGTCGTTAAGAGTAGATCCAATCCAAGTCCAAAAAAGCGTTGCGGTGGTCGTCGAGAAATGCGATAATATCCAAATTCAAGGGTCTGAGCAGAAGTCGTCGTAAAATTCAAGGAAACAATTAGTAAATAACACGGAGGTAAACAATCGAAAGCCAAGCCATTATTTTGACAATTTTGACAACAGACAAGGTACTGTCATTATACGTCTTTTTTTTAAATTATCATTTAGGCTAAGGTAACGCGTATAGTTCCGTAACGCTCAGAGAACTGTCATAACGGACTTAAAAAAAAGGTATTTTAGAAGAACTATAATGATTAAAAATAAAATAACTGTAGATTATTGGTTTATAGACCAAACACTATCAGAAAAAAATATAATATACACCCCTTCAAAAAACTTTACTTACCCAATTCAATGAAATTAGGTACTTTTACAAAAATATTTTCATAAAATATTTAGCAGAAGCTATTTTTTAAGTTGTTTAAAAAAACCTCAGAAATCTATGTTACCTGTTAGTAGTAGGGAATCCTCGGTACTGCTCCCGACTCTACTCCCTCGAAAAAAATGGTGCTCTGACGAGCGAAAGGCGTTTCGCTCCTAAAAAAAAAAGTATTTTTTTCGGTGTTTATCCCCCCATTTAGAGCGTTTGGGGCGGGTCCCGAGACTCCCAGATCACTCCTTCCCATAGCTTGCAATAGTCCATGTACTCAATACAAAAGGTTATCAACTACCTGGGTACCCTGCTGTCCCTTGCTCGCTCATCCTATTGTTCGCTCGAACGTCAGTCCCTTTGTTCTCGGGGCGCCCAACACCATTGTCTTGCATCGGATGCGTTCATACCTTTTTTTACATATTAGCTGATTGCGCTATTAACTGTTGTAATGTGATTTTTAATTTTATCTATGTTTTTCTCATATCATTTAATTAAGTTACCATAGTGGTTTTCTTAACATACTGTTTTTAAGGATCATAGTTCTAACCTAACCTAACCTACCTTACTGAAGTTATCCTAACATTTATGCAACCTAATCTAACTTAACATACCTACTGTTTTTTAAGGGTTACAGTTCTAACCTAACCTAACCTACCTTACTGAAGTTAACCTAACATTATACAACCTAATCTAACTTAACATACCTACTGTTTTTAATACTTACCTAATCTAGCTTGGTGAAGTTAACCTAACATTATACAACCTAATCTAACTTAAAATACTTACTGTTTTTAATACTTTCAAGAAAATAAAGATGAATCAACCAGCAAAGAAGTTACGAGTGGTTTTAATTTTTAACACCCCATGGTCGGCTGTTACAATTAAGGATCGCCTAACTTTACATGACCTTAACCTAAGCTAAGAACTGATTTAAATCTAGCTTAAGTCCTAAGTTTCACTTAATTGAATTTACCTAAGTTAATGTTAGTAAATCTAGCTAATCGTAGTTTTCGTAGTATTATCTTCAGCCGTTGTTACTTAGAGCCTATTCTAAACAACTATCAAAACCATATATTGCATATAGGTATTTCTAAATGAATTACCTACACTTAGCTTATTAAAAATATAGTGGTTAAATGCAATCTAACCTACGTACGGGTACGTATCTACGAGTATGTATCTGTGACTAACATTAGCTATAACATTATCTATCTAGTACGTATTTTATTATGGGGTTCATCTCCACATACATTTTAATTTTATTGTAACACACTAGTATGTAAAACTTAAACGAAGCATGTACTTAAACTGGTTCTGACTTGATTCAAAGTGCTAAGGAGTAGGTATATCAATCAAAAAAGCCTGTATCGACAAGTTTTGTGTACCCGAGTGCACTGTTATAACGGTTTAATTGTTTTATTGGTAGCCGCCTATTATGTTTTATGGTCACAACGGATGCGATTGTTACTTGTGCGTTTTATTATTTTGGGTGTTGCTGAATAAGCGTCGTCTGTGTTAGATGAACTACAAGTTCAAACACGTTTTTAGGAAGACGTTAAACTTACGGAGCGTATAAAAGCGGTGGGGTATTGTGTCTGAACAACTATTAGCCGCGCAACAGTCTTCGTTACCGGAGCTCCCTGTACTTAAAGTAGTATATAGACATAATAGTGTTGTGTCGTGCAGTGAAGTGTTTATAAAAAGGTCTAATAATGGATGTGAGTATGTACAAATATTTTAAGTTAATTTTGTGTTTTTAAGCATTTGTTCACCGTGTTTTTGTTAAGAGTATTGTATTTAAACAGTTGTGTAATTTATTGTTTGATATTGTTTCAGTTCTCTGAAAATACTTTCAAGAACTATTACTACCCGGAAAATAAAGATGAATCAACCGACGAAGAAGACACGCCTGGTTTTAAAGTTAAGCAGGCCATGGCAAAAAAGCGTTCAGTAAATAACATCGACAGCTTTTTTGAAAGTCCCAAGAAGAAAACTAAAGTATTGAAGCGCTATTCCAATGTCAGCCAAAGTTCTCCTGACGGGGTGGGCTATATATCAACCGGACAAGACGACGGGGCATACGCTTCTCACTTGATTAAAATCGAGATATATGATTTGCAAAAAATTAAAAACATGAAATATTTTATTGACAATAAGAAACAGTGATAAAAAGTGTTTGTGTAGGTTAAACAAAAGCTTGTTATTGTATTATATGTAAAATCCTTACCTTTTAAGAATTCAAGACCTTTTCCAGACTAAACAATTATCTTTTGTTTGTAAAATTAAATTGTGCGAAATACTTCATTGACTATAAGATGCAGTGATAAAAAGTGTTTGTGTAGATTAAACAAAATGGATAGTTTGAACTGTGACATCTACGATGCCCAACTCATCAGACTCTGTGAAGAGCTTGAAGAAGATCAAGAATTATACGCCATTGGGGAATTTATAAGCCAACTTCATCGTGACGCGTAAGTAATATTTTTGATTCCTAATATTCCTGTTCTAACCTGTTTATAAGTTCTTGAGCAATACTTGACGAAGGATGGGTTTCCGACTCGTTGAGACTTGATCTTATTGTTATGGAAACAATTAGGAGGGGGCGCTCCTATATAACCGAGGTACCCCATGTTGAAATCATTCACTGTGTTGGTTGCTGTGTTTGAGTTACTAAGTGCCTGTTTATTCCATCATGGTGTTCGTCATAATCCATTTAGTCCGTGATCAAATTGAGTGTTTAAGTAAACAGTTTATTATAGCCAATTTCCATAGAAGCATACGGTTGTGGTTTATATCAAATCAATTACCCGCCACACTATTAGAAGATCCTGATATAAGACCATATTTTACATCATGTGATGGGCATATGAAAGACGAACAGAATAGTTCATCATCAGATGTGATTGATGGAGTTTTAACAATGCAAGCATACTGCCAACAATGTATCCAAGATTTAGGTTAGTATAGTATCCCAACCAATTAATCCATAAGTCTGTATTTGTTATTAACACATACATTATGTTTAATTTCATGTTTTCTTATGTTTATAGATCTTCTCAAGTCGGGCGTGGAGTAAAGAGGACAGCTTCGGAGTCAGAAGAAGTGCTGTCAAAGAAAAACCGTCCTTCAACCAGTCACGATGCAGAATCAATATCACCCGATTTTTTTTTAGATAAAAATGTGAGTACAAAAAATAATGATAATGTTGAATGTACTGTGTGCAGTAAGTTTGTATCCAAAAGATATTTTACCAACCATTTAAATAGTAACATGCACAAAAATAATGTCTTAAGGTCCGACGATCAGTGGGTTAATGTACAGTTAATTGAAAACGCATTTAGGAATAGGGTGGCTACGTATAGAATATTGCTTAATGAAAATGTTCACAATCCATTTACCCCCGAAACAATTTTACAAAACAATAAAGAAAAAATCTTTACATTATTGGATCGATCACTTGCTGATCATTGTGCCTTAAAAGCAAATTTTATTCTGAATGCAGATTTTACTCAAGATAGCAAACAACTAAATAATACGTTTGACTTTCAATTTAGCAACAATGTAGTGAATCATAGCAGCGACAAAAATGATATTTTTGTAACTATAGTTAACGAAATTTTGACAAGATTATCTAACTTTGAGAGAAAAGATAGTGGTTGGAGTTTAGTAAAATTCAACTATCGAGATGTGAATGTAAATAAATTTAACCCATTACGTGGGTTATATAGTATATAGAATTACCGCGAGATATAATTAATAAAAAGGCAGTTATTAACGTGAAAAACAATGACCATGAATGTTTTAGATGGGCTGTATTGTCGGGGTTATATCCACCTACTAACCATCATACAAATACAACGAATTCATATATATTGCATAAAAATAAATTAAATTTTGAAAATTTGACTTTCCCATTTAAATTAACTGATATTCATAAATTTGAAAAAATAAATGATATAAGCATAAATGTTTTTGGACTCGAATACAATTTACAAAGTAAAAAACATGATGTGATAGGACCATTACACTTTACTAAATGTAAAAAAGCTAGGCACTTAAACTTATTATATTTAACCAAATGTAGCGAAGCACATTATTGCTTTATCAAAAATTTATCTAGATTAGTATCTACACAACTGAATAATACACAACATGCTGTACATATTTGCGATGGTTGTCTAACAAGCTTTACATCAAATGAAAATTTATTGAATCATCAAAGAAATGACTGTTTCCATGTTTGTACAAATTTACCTTCAGAACAGGATAAAAGGAAAAACTGGTTCAATGAAAAAGTGCCATCTAACCAACTTACCTTCAATAATTATGATCGTGAATTAAGGATGCCTTTTGTTGTTTATGCCGATTTTGAGGCTTTTTTAAATCAAATTCCTTCATGTTTCAATAATCCTAGTGCATCCTCTACAACAAATATACAAAAACATGAGGTATATAGTTTTGGATACTACATTAAGTGTTCTTATGATGATAAGTTGTCAATATATAGAACATATAAAGGTAAAGATTGTGCCGAGACATATATGAAATACATAAAAAAAGATTTAGAAAACATTTGTAGGAGTAATACTTTTGTCAAAACTCCTTTACCTTTGTCTGATGCAAATAATTTAGATGTTGCTCAGAGTAGCACATGTTACATTTGTGATAAAAAATTAAACGGTGAATCCACTATTTCTTATAATCATCATACAGGTTTTTATGAAGGAGTAGCACATGAAATTTGTTCTGAAAAATACAGGGCACCTAATTTTGTACCTGTATTTTTCCATAATTTGAGCAACTATGATAGTCATTTTATAGTACATGGTCTTGGATTTGAGGAAGGAAACATTGAATTGATACCAGAGAACAAAGAGAAATACATTTCCTTTACTAAATCCTTGAAAGTGAATAATCGCACAATAAAATTGAAATTTCTTGATTCACTTAAATTTATGAGTTGTAGTCTTGAAAAATTAGCCAAAACCTTGACACCCGAACAATTTCGTGAATTAAAATTGAGTTTCCCATGTGAAGAGGATTTTAAACGATTAATACGAAAGGGTATCTATCCCTATGAACACATGACATCATATGACTCGTTAAAGTTAACTTCTCTTCCCTCTCAAGATAACTGACTGATTGCGACATTTCAGAAGACGATTATAAACATGCGAAAGATGTTTGGTCCCATTTTCATTGTGAAAATATGGGGGATTATTCTGATTTGTATTTAAAAACAGATGTTTTGTTACTAACAGATGTATTTGAAAATTTTAGAAATGTATGTCTTAGAACATATGGGTTAGATCCAGCCCATTACTATACTGCTCCGGGATTAAGTTGGGACGCGATGCTCAAAACTACAAAAATAAATCTAGAACTCTTAACCGACATTGATAAAATAGCTTTCATAACTAAAAATATTCGAGGTGGCATATCACAATGCAGTAAAAGACACGCAAAAGCTAATAATAAATTTATGTCAGAATATGATCAAAATATTCCTTCTTCATATCTTATGTATTTGGATGCAAATAATCTTTATGGTTGGGCTATGTCACAATGTCTCCCTACTGGTAAATTTGAATGGGTAAATGTAGATATATACTGATTTTAATGTTTCTGATGATGCTGAACATGGATTCATTTTAGAAGTCGATCTAGAATACCCCAATGAATTGCATGACTCTCATTCGTATTTACCATTCTGTCCTGAAAATGTTTGTTTAAGGAATTCCAAAGAAAAAAAATTGATACCTAATTTAAATAGGAAAATGAATTATGTTCTACATTACAGAAATCTTAAACAATGTTTGAAGAATGGTTTGCAATTACTTAAAATCCATCGCATTTTGAGATTCGACCAATCTTAGTGGTTAAAAAGTTACACAGATTTAAACACACGCATGCGATCGCAGGCAACTTGTGATTCTGATAAAGATCACTATAAAAGTATGAATAATTCAATGTTCGGTAAGACCATGGAAAATGTTTTGAAATATGTTAACGTTAAATTGTTAAATCATTGGAAAAATCATGGGAAATCACAGGGGGTTGAATCCATGATAGCGAAACCTGAGTTCCACAGTTTATCAGTATTTTCGGAGAACTTAGTTGCTATTCAATTGAATAAAACTAAAATCTTTTATAATAAACCAATTTACTTAGGATTTTGTATTTTAGATATATCTAAAACTTTCATGTATAAATTTCATTACGACTACATGAAAATCAAATATCAAGAAAATCTCAGGCTTCTTTTTACAGATACCGATAGTTTAGTATATCAAATATTCACTGAAAACTATTATGAGGACATAAAATCAGAGCTCGATTTATATTTTGATACATCAGACTATCCATCTAACAATCAATATGGTTTACCATTAATAAATAAAAAGCGGTTAGGGTTTTTCAAAGATGAAAACAATGGTAAATTTTTTAAAGAGTTTGTTGGGCTACGATCTTAAATGTATGCGTTAGATGTTGAGAATCATAGTCTTATATCAAAAGCTAAAGGAGTCAATAAATGTGTTACTAAAAAAATGACCCTCAACGATTATAAAAAGTGTTTATTAGAAAAAAATATGCAACATGCACAAATGCTGAGATTTAAATCAATAAAACATGTAATATTGACTCAAAATATAAATAAAGTATCATTATCTCATAACGATACAAAACGGTACTTGTTAGAAAACTTTTCGGATACTCTAGCGTGGGATCATTACAAAATACCCCATGGATCATCACAAAATAATTTTTCCATGTAATTTATAATCACAGCACATTCAAAAAATTCAACTTTATTTTTTGTACATTGTGTATTTTTCATTTTTAATTGTAAATTGTGAATTGTAATAATTGTAGAAAATGTAAATACATTTTAGTTGTTTGTAAATATAAATTCGTGAAGGTGAATTAAAATAAAGTGGTGGTACTCTGTATTTGTTTTTTAGTTATTATTTTATAGTAACTTGAAAAAAGACTTATGTTATGTTGAGTTTTTGGACCGTTTCTTTAAAAAAAAATGATACTCAGAAAAGTGTAAATTTCAAAATAAAAAAAAATATTTGACTATGATAGCTTTGTTTTGTTTAATGTGTTTACCCTTATTTTGGTGGATTTATTTAAAAAGTAATTGAGTTCATAAATTGTATCATTTCAAGTTTATCTGTTTTCATATCAACACGTATTACGAGTTTTAATTATGATACATTTTTATCATCCTTTCACAACCATTGTAGCTGGTCCAAGTGGATGTGGCAAAACTCAATTTGTCACAAACTTTTTAAATAATTTCAAAGATGTATGTAATGTTGAATTTGATGAAATTATTTGGTGTTATGATGAAATGCAACCCCTGTACAATCTGGAAAATGTAAATTATAGTCAGGGAATACCAGATTTTTCAATGTTTGATGGGAAGAAACCTAAGCTTCTTATAATAGATGATCTGATGAGAGAATCAGATGGACGAATAGTTGACATTTTCACAAAAGGTAGCCATCATAGAAACTTAAGTGTTTTTTATATTACTCAAAACATATTTCATCAGGGGAGAGGCCAACGAGATATTTCACTAAATACAAGCTACATTGTATATTTTAAGAATCCCAGGGACAAAACCCAAATACGCTACTTGTCACGACAAGTTTACCCGGAAAACCCAAAATTTGTAGATGAAGCCTACAAAGATTCTACTAAAGAAGCACATGGTTACCTCATGATTGATTTGAAACAAAATACAAATGACATATGTCGTTTTAAAACAAAAATATTTCCGTTTGATGGACATTGCACAGTGTATGTTCCTAAAAAGGGGTATAATACGACAAAAATCAACAAATTTTAGTCAGTTCTACATGATGCATGCGAGAGTAAACACATATAAACATTTACTTGAAGCATTGCAGTTGCTTAAACCAAAATATCGCACGGCGTTACTTAAATCTTGTGATGATGATGAGATCAACATTATTTGTGAGTGCATTTATAACGTCCTAAATGGAAAAAATCCTTTAGAAAAAAAAGAAAAATCTAAATTAAAAAAATATAAAGATATCTTACGGAAATTAGTTTCAAAAGGAAAACATAAAATAAGAAAAACTGTTATAATTCAAAAGGGAGGCGCATTTCTACCTATTATATTAGGAGCAGTTTTAAGTGCCTTAGTTAACTCTTTATCATAAACAAAATGGAAAATACGAAAAAAATGCTATTAGTAGAATCAGATTTTATTGAAAGACTCAAACGCAATGAGAGCCTACCTGAAAATTCATCATCCCGTCTAGATGCTGAGATGCAAAAAATCCTTAAAAGTAAAATGAATGATCGTGAAAAGTGGACCTTATATTCACAAGCATTGCAACGATTTTTACATTTTATTGAAACAGATCGAAAATCATTTAGAATACCAATCGTAACGGAGGGGGAGGTTCAACTCAACTACGAAAGTAATGATCTAAAGTCAAAAGTGAACAAAAAGGAGGTTAATGAATATAATGAGTCAGTTGCAAAACCACCTTTACCAGAAGGAGATGGTACTACAGCAGTTACACCGATTGGTAAAACAAATCCAGAACCGATGCCAATTAGCCCATCAAAAATTATAGATATATTACCCAAATCATATGAGAAAAAAACTCGAACTTTGTTGGATTGCATTGTTTTAAGTAAACCAAAAATTTGGTGGAAGCCAACTGGTGAAGTTGTAATAAACAACCGCACCATTTCAAATAGTAATATTACTGAACTGGTAAGTGACACGGTTAGATCTCTTAAACGTCCTAAACCAACAGGGTGGGAAGAGTTTGCATTACTTTTAAGAGATATACGAGTTCCTTTAAGCTGCATAGGCAATCCTGCAAACTTGGAATTTATTAAAACAGCTCAATCGAATGAACCAATTACATTAACTGCATCTACAAGTACGAGATCGTCAACAGATAAAAAAAACAAAGAGCTACACCACTTACTACAGGACAACTTAAGCGTCATCATAAGAAAATTGATTGGGAAAAATGGACTCCTTATTAGATATTAATAGGATCTACTATGATATCTCGAATCCAGCTGGTTAAAGTAGTTTAAATAATATAGCGAAGGAAATGAAAGAACAAATGAACAAAGAGGAAGTAAAAAAATGGTTATAATCTCAAGATACGTACACGCTACATAAACCTATTCATAAGCGATTCACCAGAAATAGATATATCCTATCTAACTTTAATGAACTCTGGCAAGCTGATCTAAGTGACATGAGTACGTATAGTCAATATAATCATGGATACAAATATATTCTTTGTATTATTGATGTGTTCAGTAAATATGCTTTTGCGAGAGCCATGAAAAAGAAAGATTCATCAACAGTTAAAGAATGTTTTGAAAGCATATTTACTGAAGCCAACTCTGTTCCTCATCATATACAATCTGATAAAGGTACAGAATTTGTTTCAAAGGTGGTGAGAGATTATTTTAAGAGCAAAAACATTAATTATTGCACCACTAATAATCCCGACATTAAAGCAAGTAAAGTAGAAAGGTTTCAAAGAACTCTTAAAATGAAAATGTGGCGTTACTTCACTCATAATAATACATATAATTACACTAATATTTTAAAAGATCTTCTTCATTCTTACAACCATACCTATCATTCTAGCATTAAAATGCGACCAATCGATGTTAATTCTAGTAATATTATGACCGTTTGGAATAATTTATATTATCGAAAAAAAGATAGACAAATTTCATTGGAAACCCCAAAATTGAATGTAGGCGATCATGTTAGAATAACTAAATATAAACATGTATTTCAAAAGGGTTATGAAAGTAACTGGAGTGATGAAATATTTATAATAAATTCAATTATTAATAGATCACCGCGAGTTGTTTATATGTTAAAGATTTGGAAGGCGAACCCATCATTGGTACATTTTATTCTAAAGAGTTACAATAAGTGACTTACCTCCCCTCCACCGAGTATAAAATTGATAAAATAATACGTTCGCGTCATATTAGAGGCATAAAGGAAATACTAGTGAAGTGGCAAGGTTATCCCAATAAATTTAACTCTTGGATACTCGCATCAAGCTTGAAAAAAATATGAATGAAAATAGTTTTTATTTAACTTTGTTAAGCAACAGTTCAACGGATTACTATACGGACAACACGACTGCACATTTTCTAACTAAATTACCTAAGAACATAAAATTAGAAGGGGAGTGGGTAGTTGGATTAGTGAAATTTCAATACCCGTGTTCCATGTATAATGTTCAAGATCATGAAAATATAATTTACATAAAGAAAAACGTGGTGTCACCCGCAAACAAGTCAACGAAAATTGTTGATATAAAAACTCATATACCAGCCACTACATACGATAATATTGATCATTTCCTTCAAGCGTTTAATGAGAACCCTCAACTGAAAAATAATGTCAAATTTAGGTATGATACATTGACAAAAATGGTTGGAGTAACAACAACAAATAATGAAATAACCTCTATCATAACAACCCCGATACTAAGTCTCCAGCTGGGTTTCAAACCGAGATCAAATTTGAAACAAGTTACATATGGAAAAAACCCTGCCAATTTATATTTAGGATTACCACCACAAATATTTGTTTACACCGATATAATTCATCCGCAAGTAGTTGGAGATGTTATAACAGCATTGCTTAGAATAATACCACTAGATCCAACTAAGTTTATTTATGGTGCATATAAAACTCACATTTTCTCACCTGCTCACTATGTACCGGTTTTACGTAGGGAGTTCGATACTATTGAAATAGATATAAGAACAACTACCGGTGTTAATGTACCATTCCAATTTGGTAGCTCCTGCGTGAAACTACACTTTCAACGAGTAAAATGTATTATAACAGATCGTCAGTCTCTTGCCCTTACCAGCATTATTATTCGCATCAAGCCGGCTCTGGTGTAGGAATTGTCTATAAAGGAGTTCCATTTCAACGAGGGCATGGTATAGGGAGTTTTTTGGGAGGGCTATTTAGATCAGTGCTCCCTTTGTTATCTAGTGGTTTGAAAACCATTGGAAAAGAAACGTTAGGTGCAGGGGTTGGTTTGTTATCCGATATGGTAAATTCACGCCCTATGGATAGTTCGATTAGATCACGATTCAAGGAGGCAAGTGCTAATTTAAAAAGAAAAGCCGATGAAAAAATTGATTCCCTCATGTCGGGTTCTGGGTATAAAATGACATCTAAAAGAAGGGAACCGCTCATTACATTGAAAGCATCGAGACGAAGAGGAAGTAAAAAAAATAAAAACAAAACTCTTGACGATATATTTACAAACTAAATAATGTCATTCCTACATAGTCATTCTTGTGAATGTGCGAAATCTGAATTAGATATATTTGCCCTTCCATCAACTCAAACAAGTATTGAAAGTGGACAGTGGGTTCATTACAAACCAATTTCATCTTTAAGTGACGACGCTCCCATCGAACTCCAAGTTCCCGGATCAGGAGATGACTATGTTGATCTATCCCACACAATGTTACATATTAATGCTAAAATATTGAATCAGGATGGCACAAAATTAAAACCAGATACCCTGGTTGCACCCGTCAATAACTGGTTACATTCCTTTTTCAGTCAACTAGATGTATATTTAAATCAAAAACTCATATCACCTCCAAACAATACATATGCTTAGCGTGCTTATATGGAAAATCTTCTAAACTATGGACCAGCAGCCAAAGAAACTCATCTTAATTGTGGATTGTGGTATGCTGATACTGCAAATCATATGGATACTATTGATGCAAATAACAAAGGGTTTCACAAAAGACTAGATTTTGTCAAAGATAGTAAGGAAGTGAAAATGATGGGTCATTTACATGCCGACATATTTAACCAAGAGAAATTCTTAATAAATGGTGTCGAAATACGCATTAAGTTCGTACGTTCGAAGGTGTCATTTAATCTAATTTGTCACCAAGATAAAAAATTCAAAGTGCAAATAATGGATGCCAGTCTCATTATAAGAAGGGCACGAATTAATCCTAGCGTTTTGTTAGCACATCAAAAAGTATTGGCAACAACGACTGCAAAATATCCTATCACAAGAGCAGAAGTTAAGGTTCTTACATTACCGTCGGGGATACAGGGTAAAACATTGGATAATATATTTCTCGGGCAAATTCCTAAAAGATGTATTATTGGTTTTGTATCAAATTCAGGGTTTAATGGCAATTTAGCTATGAATCCATTTAATTTTCAACACTATAATATGAATTCGTTTAGTTTATATCATAAGTGGTCATGAAATTCCTTCTAAAACATTACAACCATCATTTGGTTCTGGTTCTGGGTTAATAGCATCATCATATCACACTCTATTTTCCGGGACTGGTATTCATTTTCACAACGAAGGTAATGATATAAGCAGAACGGATTATGGAGCAGATTATTGTTTGTTATGTTTTGATTTAACCCCTGATTTATCTGCTAGTTCAACTTCACACTGGAATCTTGTAAGGCATGGGAGTGTTCGCTTAGAAATTCGCTCCGATGTTGCTCTACCTTGCACCATTAATTGTATTGTGTATGCAGAATTTGATAACGGTATTGAAATAAAAAAAAATCGTGATATATCTGTAGATTACAATAGTTAGTAAACACATAAATACAATGTTTTAATCCAAATGGACTTTATTTCATTGTAGCCATTGTTGGTATCATCATCAAATTATTCATATTTTTTTATTAAAAATGGATACAAATGAAATTCAATTCTGTATGAAAAAAATCAGCCCTTTGTTTGAATTAAACGTTTTTGCTGCTAACAGAATTCCTATTTGGGTTAATCTTCCCGTCTTTATTGTAAGTAATTTGGACCCAGACTCGAAACCGGGCTCCCACTGGGTTGCTATACATATTGACATTAATGGTATAGGGGAATACTTTGACTCCTTTGCTCGGAAACCTTCAGGTTATCATAAGTTATTATTAAAAAGGAATACAAAGCGCTGGTCTTATAACTATAAATCACTTCAAAACCATTTTACCTCTGTTTGTGGGGAATATTGTTTAGTTTATTTGTATTTTAAATTTCATGGAAAAACTATGAAAGATTTGCTAAGTTTGTTTTCTGAAAATTCATTATGTAATGATCTTGTATTAAGAACTATGTATAAGACTTTTTTTGTGAAATAAAAGAATACGTGAACTAAAATATGATTTTTATTTTTACATGTAATACAATAATAACCTTTTGTTTAATCTACACAAACACTTTTTATCACTGCATCTTATAGTAAATAAAGTATTTCGCACAATTTAATTTTACAAAGAAAAGATAATTGTTTAGACTGGAAAAGGTCTTGAATTCTTAAAAGGTAAGGTTTTTACATGTAATACAATAACAAGCTTATGTTTAACCTACACAAACACTTTTTGTCACTGTTTCTTATTGTCAATAAAATATTTCATACAACTGTCTTTAGATGCTACTTGCTTTGTGATGTTAAATATAACATCACGTGTAGTTTGGAGCTGAGTGTCTTCTTCTGAAGACGCGTAGAATTTTAATCTCACATCTGCGTGTTTCCAGTGCTCAGTGGGCGGAATGTTTTTAATTTTCTGTAAATCATATATCTCGATTTTAATCAAGTGAGAAGCGTATGCCCCGTCGTCTTGTCCGATTGATATATAGCCCACCCCGTCAGGAGAACTTTGGCTGACATTGGAAGAGCGCTTCAATATTTTAGTTTTCTTCTTGGGACGTTCAAAAAAGCTGTCGATGTTATTTACTGAACGCTTTTTTGCCATGGCCTGCTTAACTTTAAAACCAGGCGTGTCTTCTTCGTCGGTTGATTCATCTTTATTTTCCGGGTAGTAATAGTTCTTGAAAGTATTTTCAGAGAACTGAAACAATATCAAACAATAAATTACACAACTGTTTAAATACAATACTCTTAACAAAAACACGGTGAACAAATGCTAAAAAACACACAATTAACTTAAAATATTTGTACATACTCACATCCATTATTAGACCTTTTTATAAACACTTCACTGCACGACACAACACTACTATGTCTATATACTACTTTAAGTACAGGGAGCTCCGGTAACGAAGACTGTTGCGCGGCTAATAGTTGTTCAGACACAATACCCTACCGCTTTTATACGCTCCGTAAGTTAAGCGTCTTCCTAAAAACGTGTTTGAACTTGTAGTTCATCTAACACAGACGACGGGTGCGCCAAAGTTCATATAAAATTGCAACTCCGATTATTGGAACTCCGAAAATTTTTCTCATACCATTTTACATCATATTGATCACTCCTTATACTCTTCATAAAAAATGTTTATACTAATGATCGAAACTCATAATCATCTGAACTTATAACGCCAATATTCATGAAACCGTACACTTTTCAGAATTTCTTAAATATCTTACGTGTAGATAAAATTAGGTTAGGTTAGGTTAGATTTATAACAATCCTCAAAAAGTAACAGTTTCTCAAAAAAAATCATTATGAGTTGCGATAAGTATGAGCAAAATTTTTCGAAGAAATGAAGTATGAGGAAAATTTTTCGAAGAAATGATGAGTATAGACACAAATCGTTATTTGTATAAAAAATCTAAAGACCAATTTTATATGAGCCAATATGGACCCACAGACGACGCTTATTCAGCAACACCCAAAATAATAAAACGCACAAGTAACAATCGCATCCGTTGTGACCATAAAACATAATAGGCGGCTACCAATAAAACAATTAAACCGTTATAACAGTGCACTCGGGTGCACAAAACTTGTCGATACAGGCTTTTTTGATTGATATACCTACTCCTTAGCACTTTGAATCAAGTCAGAACCAGTTTAAGTACATGCTTCGTTTAAGTTTTACATACTAGTGTGTTACAATAAAATTAAAATGTATGTGGAGGTGAACCCCATAATTATATACGTACTACATAGATAATGTTATAGCCAATGTTATCTAGCCGCAGATACATGCTCGTAGATACATACCCGTACGTAGGTTAGATTTCATTTAACCACTATATTTTTAACAACCTAAGTGAAGGTAATTCATTTAGAAATACCTATATGCAATATATGGTTTTGATAGTTGTTTAGAATAGGCTCTAAGTAACAACAGCTTAAGATAATTCTACGAATACTACGATTAGATAGATTTACTAACATTAACTTAGGTAAATTCAATGAAGTGAAACTTAGGACTAAAGCTAGATTTAAATCAGCTCTTAGCTTAGGTAAAGCTCATGTAAAGTTAGGTGATCCTTCAAAATAGTCGACCGTGGGGTGTTAAAAATTAAAACCACTCGTAAATTCTTTGTTGGTTGGTTCATCTTTATTTTCTTGAAAGTATTAAAAACAGTAAGTATTTTAAGTTAGATTAGGTTGTATAATGTTCTATGTCAACTTCACCAAGCTAGGTTAGGTAAGTATTAAAAACAGTAGGTATGTTAAGTTAGATTAGGTTGTATAATGTTAGGTTAACTTCAGTAAGGTAGGTTAGGTTAGGTTAGAACTGTAACCCTTAAAAACAGTAGGTATGTTCAGTAAGGTAAGTTAGGTTAGGTTAGAACTGTAACCCTTAAAAAACAGTAGGTATGTTAAGCTAGGACAGGTTTCACGATGTTAGGCTAACTTCAACAAGCTAGGTTAGGTTAGGTTAGAACTATGACCCTTAAAAACAGCATGTTAAGAAAACCATTATGGTTACTTAATTAAATAATATGATAAACACGTAGGTAAAATTAAAAATCGCATTACAACAATTGATAGCGTAATCAGGTAATATGTAATAAAAGGTAAGAACGCGCCCAATGCAAGACAATGGTGTTGGACGCCACCGAGAACAAAGGGACTGACGTTCGAGCGAACAATAGGATGAGCGAGCAAGGGACAGCAGGGTACCCAGGTAGTTGATAACCTTTTGTATTGAGTTTTGTGCTTCGCTACCTTTGGTTAAATATAATAAGTTTAAGTGGGTAGCTTTTTTACATTTAGTTAAGTGAAATGGCCCTATCACATCATGTTTTTTACTTTGTGAATTGTACTCGAGTCTAAAAATATTAATGCTTATATTATTCATGTTTTCAAATTTATGAACATCTCCTAATTTTAATGGGAAAGTGAAATTTTCAAAGTTTAGTTTATGTTTATGCGCTATATATGAATTTCATGTATTTGAATGGTGGTTTGTGGGTGGGTATAACCCTGACAATACAGCCCATCTAAAACATTAATGATCATTGTTTTTTACATCAATTATTTATTTCGCCTTTTTATTCATTATATCTCTCGGCAATTTTATTTAGGAAGAACCACGTAATAGGTTAAATTTATTTTCATTCACATCTAGATAGTTAGATTTTACTAAGCTCCATCCACTATCTTTCCTCTCAAAGTTAGATAATCTTGTTAAAATTTCGTTAACTATAGTCAGTTATAAAAATATAATTTTTGTCGCTGCTAAGATTCACCACATTGTTACTAAATTGAAAGTCAAACGTATTATTTAGTATTAAGAATGAAATTTACTTTTAAAGCACAAGTGATCGATCCAATAATATAAAGATTTTTTCTTTATTTTTTTGTAAAATTGTTTCGGGGGTAAATGGGTTGCGAACATTTTCATTAAGCAATATTCTATAAGTAGCCACCCTATTCCTAAATGCGTTTTCAATTAACTGTACATAAACCTATTGAATATCAGACCTTAAGACATTATTTTTGAGGATATTACTATTCAAATGGTTGGTGAAATATCTTTTGGATACAAACTTACTACACACAGAACATTCAACATTATCATTATTTTTTGTACTCACATTCTCATCTAAGATTGGTTCGGATGATGTTGATACTGATGTTGATACTGTATCGCGACTAGTTGAAAGGCGGTTTTTCTTTGTCAGCACTTCTTCTGACTTCGAAACTGCAGCTGTCCTCTTTACTCCACCCCTGACTTGGGAAGATCTATAAAAATAAGAAAACATGAAATTAAACATAATGTACGACTTAATAACAAATACACAGTTTTTAATTAATTTGATGGGATATTATACTAACGCAAATCTTGTCTACATTGTTGGCAGTATGCTTGCATTGTTAAAACTCTATCAATCACATCTGAGCACGAACTATTCTGTTTGCCTTTAATATGACCATCACATGGTGTAAAATATGGTCTTACATCAGAATCTTCTAATAGTGTGTTGGGTAATTGATTTGATATAAACCACAGTCGTATACTTCTATGAAAATTAGTTATAATAAACTGTTTACTTAAACACTCAATTTGATCACGAACTAAATGGATTATGATGAACACCATGATGGAATAAACCGACACCTTACTAACTCAAACACAGTAACGCAAACAATGAATAATTTACACATTCTGGGTCATCTCACACGCCCCCCCCCCCAACGGGGGGGGTGTGGGGTTGCCTTTACAGGGCGTTAGCCCTTCTAGGCGGTATCTATCGCGGCCCGTAACTACGGGCCGGTCATTGTCTGTGGCTGTGCCGTCTTGGCTCTATGTTGGCCTATCTGCGGCTATGTGGTTGCTGCCTATCTTCGGCGTTTGCCTATCTGCGGCGTTTCTATGAGGGCCTATTGTGGCGTCGGTGGTCCCTGGGTGACGGGAGACTGATTCCTTTGTATGAGCTCCCTTGGTAGAGCTCTCGATCGGCGATCCGGTGGGCGGGCGTGTAGCGAGCGGCGCTATCCCTTGTAAGCTGGGATAGCGTGAGTGATCGGCGCGGTCGTACATGCCGCGCGCGAGGCGCTCCACGAAGGCGTCCAGTCCCTCGTGCTCTAGATCGCGCTCAATCGTGCTATTGCGCACGAAGCGCGGGGCTGCGACGATGGTGCGCAGGGTTTGGGTCTCCTGCACACGCAGCCTCTTTCTGTGTGTTTCGGCTGTCAGTGCGTACCAAGCCGGGGCGGCGTAGGTTAGGCGGGATCTGATATACGTCTTGTATATCCCTAGCTTGGTTCGCACGGGGAGACTGCTAGCGAGGACTGGACGCAATAGTGTTCGCGCGCACTTGGCGCGCCGCACCGTTTCGTCCACATGGTGGCTCATGGTCAGTCTCCGGTCGATGGTGAGACCCAGGTACTTGACCGTGTGGCTCCACGGTATTTCCTGGTCATGTAGTCGGAGAGGGTTCGGTAGCTTCGACTGTCCTGTTATCAGTGCTTGTGTTTTGGCAACGTTCACCGACATCCTCCACTTCTTCAGCCAGTCGGGAAGGACGTCAAGGCTGCGCTGCATCTTTTTGGCGGCGAATGCGGGGTTTAGCGACGCGACAAACAGTGCCGCGTCATCCGCAAAGAGCCCCAGCTTGACGCCTTCGATCACCGGCAGGTCGTCGGTGAAACGCGCGTAGCACGCTGGGGAGAGACAGCTACCCTGCGGGACGCCCGCGAGGATCGGGCGCTCCGTCGAGGTGGACTCTTCGACTGCTACCATGAACCTTCGGTTGGCCAGGAATGATGCCACGACGCGCACAATGCGTCGAGGAGCTGCGGACGTTGAAAGTTTGTACAGTAGGCCCTCATGCCATACTCTATCAAACGCCTTTTCCATGTCGAGCAGTACTGCGACAGTGTACTCTCTCCGGTTGGAGCTAACTGTCATGTGGTGCAGTACTCTCGTTAGCTGCAGAGTGGTCGAGTGTTCTGCATGAAAGCCGAATTGCTCTTCTCGGGGTTCGATGTGGGGCTGGAGCTTGCTCAACAGGAGTCGCTCAAACACCTTGGAGATGGTGCTTAGGAGTGTGATGGGACGGTAGCTACCTGGCTGTCTTCTGTCTTTACCCGGTTTGGGCAGCATGATCACCCGGCCTAGTTTCCAGGTGGTGGGGAAGTGCCCAGAGCGCAGTATTCCGTTAAAAAGGGCGGTCACTGCCGCTATAGAGCGCTGCGGCAGGCGGCGCAGGGCCATGGGTACTGCGTCTGGGCCTTGGGCCTTCTTAGGGTTGCATTTTCTAAGTGCTCGCATAACTTGGCCGGGTGAGAAGTAGGTAGGGTCTTCTTCCGTCCCGATCGGTGTAGCGAAGTAGCTCTCCATGTGCCTCTCTACCATTGAGACATGCCCCACATCATCCGTAGGGTTCGGCTTGAACTGGCCTTCCAGGCAGTCAGCGAATATCTCCGCTCGGTCCTCGGCCTTGTACCTTGGTCGGCCAGTTTTGTCGTGCAGTGGGCTCACTGTGGTTGGCGTCGTGCCGAGTTGTCGGCAGAGGCGGTGAATGGATGGTATATCACCGTCCAACGACGCCACGTGACTCTCCCATGTCTCTGCAGCGTGGTTTCGCAGCTCCTCTTTGACCTTCTCCACAAGCTTGTTAAGCTGTGTTTTGGTCGCGGGATATCTGGTGCGCTGCCATTCGCGCCGTACTTGGCGCTTGCGCGCAATTAGCTCCGTTATCCGCTTTGGTAGAGTCTCGCGGCTCTTCCTAGCCGGTACGGGTTGCGCAGCGGAGTTGAGCGCCTCTTGTACGGCGGTTGTGATGGCAGCGGTAGCTCTCTCGACGTCATCTGCGGTGGAGACGGAAATGGTGTGGGATTTCTCCTCCATTGCCGCCGAGAAGGTCTCCCAGCAGATGCGTCTTCCTGGCTTTCTGGGTGGCGTAGTTGTTGGCAGCGTGTCTATTGTTAGGAGTACCGGTCTGTGGTCTGAGGGGAGGTCGGGTAACACTAGGGAATGCAAACCGGTAAACCGGATTACTGGTTTACCGGTAATACCGGCCCAATCAGGTGTCGGTAAATTACCGGTAAATTTTGCAGATTATCGGTAATTTACCGAATGGTGCGTACGTACGTGCGTACGTGCAAAGGCTGTTGCAAATCTCTGAATAAAACTCTAACTTATGCTGACCTTCGAATTATTAGGGTTATCAGTGTTTATACGTGTTCGAAAATTCGATCCCGAATGAATGACGGAACAATTAATGCCCTAAATTGTTCTAACATTAAGTACTGTAAGAACTTAAATACTGTCAAAATAGCATGTAGGTGCATACCGCATAGGATAAAAACTTTGGTACTTATTTAAGTTTTTAATTTTTTGTAATTGTAAGCAAATTTTGTTTAGTATTTTTTTATTCAATGTAGATTTGTAAAATACCATTTTCACAGTTATACCTGACACAATTTTGTTTTCTTTTATTGTACCGTTGATTATTATTTGATTTTAATAAAAGTAGAGTTTGTTTTGTGTTGGTTGTAGCAAGTCGTTAATTTTATGTTTTAAAGTTGATTGTGGAGTTGACTTAGTGATTTAAATTATTAAGACTTTTCTTTTGATATAATTAAAGATTTTAATATATCTAGAGATGTATTTGTAGTGAAGCGAATCGTTTATTTTATATTTTAATTGTTTTTGATTGTTGTCCAGTTATTTACATAGTCAAGACTTTTTATCTTGATGTAGGTACCTATTAATGATGAATAATGATTTTAATACAAGTACATTTTTGTGGTGTCTAGAAGTAGAAGCGTTAATTTTATACGTTAAAGTTTATTGTTGACCAGAAAATTAAATTTTACGTTGCCTTGATTACTAGGTAGCTAGTTATTAAAACAATTTCATGAATAGAAGACTGATTAATATGTTAAATTGTGTTTTAAAAAGCTTTTGGTCAAAAAATATAAGATTTCGAATATGTTTTTGTATTTTCTTTTTAACAGCGTGATTACCGGTAATTAACCGGTATTACCGGTAAAAATGTACAGAGACCGGTAATTTACCGGTTTTCAAATTTGGCCGGTAATTGCATTCCCTAGGTAACACCTCCTGCACGACCCCGGCCTTCACCCCTTTTAATATGGCGAAGTCTATGATGTCCGCGTTCCCAGTCCCGTAGTGCGTCGGTTCCTCTGGGCCGCAGACATCATAGTCGTTCGCGACGGCTTCTCTTAATATTATTTTTCCCGTGGGGCAGTCGTAGGCGCTATTCCAGGCTTTGTTTCTTGCGTTGAAATCCCCCGCCAGGATGGTCGGCAAGGGGGATGCAAGAAGCGTCGTTAGGTCTCTTGGTAGACAATTCGTGGTTCCCACCGGCCGGTATATGGCGGTGAGTCGTAGCTCGCCGTGGGCCCCCATGTGTAGGTCAACTCCCAGCGCGTATATGGAGTCGAGCTGCTGGTAGTTGACGGCTTGGTGGGGGATTGACCGCTTGACAATCACCGCCAGGCCCCGGTATGGTCGTCCTTGTTCGTTCGTCTCGTCCTTCCGGTATACTTCGTACCCGGGAATCTTGAGTGGGACGCCCTCCCTCAGGAAAGTTTCACTGACCAACATAATATGGACCCCCCGCTCTCTAATGAAGTGACGGAGCAGGGCGATCTTGCCGGTCAGTGATTGGGCGTTCCAGTACACCACTCTCAGCGCCTTTTCATTGAAGAGAAGAGCTGGGTGGTGTGGCGGCTGCGAGGTTTTGTAGGACGCTCAAGAGTCCCGGGTTTTCGGCCATTTTAACGAATAGGGCGAGTATTTCTCCCAAGTTATTCGTAGGAGGTGCGGGGGCTTTCCCGGTATCGGGTTTTTCCCTTGCCGTTGTCTTGGCGGCTTTCCCCCTCTTCTTCTTCCCCCTCTTCTTTTCTGGAGGGGGGATAGCTTTCTTGGCTCCTCCCCTTTGGGTGGGGGGGTTGGCTTGCGCCATCAACGAGGCCGGTGCCGACTCCTGCACCGTTGTTCGGCCTGCTGAGGCTCGGGTTTCGGGTCCCGGACGGCTGTTGGTGGCTCGGGAGCGAGCGGTTAATCCCGCTTTTTTGTTCCTGCTCTCCTTGCGGAGGATTGGGCAGCCAATGTGGTTCGCAGGGTGAGGCCCCCCGCAGTTGGCGCACGTTGCCGGTTGGTCCCTGGGCCTCGGGCAATCGCTAGCGGCGTGAGCTTCCCCGCAGCGCACGCAGGCTAGTGGCCGGTGACAACATTGCGACGAGTGACGAAACTGCTGGCACCGGTGACATTGTGCCGGGCCCTTCTTCCCTCGCCAAGGTTCTACTTTAACGCCGGGCATGTACAAGAGTTCCTGTATCTTGTACACCCCGGCGTGGCTTGCAGCTGAGCCCGCCATCTGGGCAAAGAAGATACACCCGGGTCGGCCACTTCTCGCCCGGATGCTCTTAACATAGTCTGCGGTGAAGCCCTTTTGAGTTAGGGCCTCTTTAATTTCCTCCGTTTCGGTGTCGGCCGGGAGGCCGCGTATCGCTACCTTGAGTCGTTTCTCGTCGGCCGGGGAGTAGCTGTGCCATGGGATGGTAGTGGCAGGATCGGCAGCTTGAATTTCTGTTAGATATTGTTGTACTATTCGGTACTCCTCCCCGGAATCCGGCGAGAAACGCACCCCGTTCCCATACGGTCGTGCGTTAGGCGGTTTTCCCCCGAGCCGCTCCGATAGGGCCCTGAAATGTGTAGACCATCCAGGTAGTTTGTCTACCACTATCGGCGGATATCTTGTCCTCTTCTGGGTGGGGATAGTGGTAGTGGTGGTGGGGGTACCAGTGGCAGCGGTGGTGGGGGCAGCTTCATTAGCTGGCATGGTGGGGCGTGTTTCGTTGGAGGTGGGAGCAACGGTCGCTGTGGTGGGGGCAGCTATTGCGGTGGTGGGGATAATCGACGCTTTGGTCGTGGGGGCGGCGAGTTTCGCACTCGTGGTGGGGCGCGTTTCACTCTCGGTGGTGGGGGCAGTCGAGGTGGAGGGGGTGGCGGATTCCCTCTCTTTGTCTTTGTTGGGACCTTTTGCTCGGTCAGCGTACGTGCCCGCTTCGCGTGACCTAGTCGAGGTGGTAGCTCCAGTTGGGGGATAATCTCCCGCCAGGGTGCGAAGCAACTCCGGGGTGGTAGTCCGGGGCATCTCCCGCACGCTTTCATCGGTCGCTTCCCGCTCGCTTGCACCGAGTGGGCGCGATCGGTGGGTTCTCGGGTCCCTGGGAGGGAATACTTTTGGCCTCTTCGTTTTGAGTGCTTGGAGAGGCGGAGAGTCCTCCGTGCGCATGCGCTTCCCCGTCGGCGTACGCATGGGCAGGAAATGTAGATACGCCCAGCCCTCCAATATAGCTTTCTCTTCGGGCTCCAAGTGGGTCGTTTGACCCTGTAGGTATGCTTGGAGCTTGATATACGTGGTGTTCCACCATTTCAAGCCGGGCGACGCCCTACTTGACCGAGTGATTTCCTTCACCAACTCACTATCAAGTGAGAGGGCTTGGGATTCGGCCTGGTCGTGGCGTCTAGCCGCGGCGAAGGGGATTGGTCTCGAGGATCTCGGCGTGTCCGGGGCATTTGTGTTCCCTTGTTGGAATTTGTGCACCCAAGTTTCGAAGGAGTCCTCCGCTTGGGCTTCTTGGATGGGTGGTGGGGGTGCCGAACGTAACTCCCCTCCCTCAGGTTCGGCATCGGTGGTGGGGGGACGAGATGACGTCCCTTCAGTTTCGTTGTCCATATTTGGGGTGGGGATACGGCCTTTCTAGCGCGATGTTAAGTTAGCCGGATTGCCAAACCTCGCATTTCCCTAGCCCGGGGCGTCCGTTTTAGCGGGACCGGGTTCGGGAGTGCGGTGGAGAGGTAACCGACTAGCTAGTTTTTTTTTTTTCCTTTCCTCCTGTAATTCCTGTGAGACAGTCCCCGCCGGCCGACAAGCAGCCGGGCGTATTTAGCCCTGTTGTCTTTAAGAAAAGAGGTTTAAATGACTTTTTAGGAACTTTTTTTTCACATCCGTGCGCAGCATACGTTCCGGAACCATCCGTTCGCAGCGAGTGGTCGTAGCATTCCAATGAATAATTTCAACATCGAATACCTCATATATATAGGAGCGCCCCACCTGGCTTCCATAACAATAAGATCAAGTTACTACAAGTCAGAAACCCATCCTTTGTCAGGTAAGTACTGGTCAAGCGCTTTTACACAGGTTACAACAGGAATATTTAGAATTAAAAATATTACTTACGCATCACGATGAAGTTGGCTTATGAATTCCCCGATGCCAAGTAATTCTTGATCTTCTTCAAGCTCTTCACAGAGTCTGATGAGTTGGACATCGTAGATGTCACAGTTCAAACTATCCATTTTGTTAAATCTACACAAACACTTTTTATCACTGCATCTTATAGTCAATAAAGTATTTCGCACAATTTAATTTTACAAAGAAAAGATAATTGTTTAGACTGGAAAAGGTCTTGAATTCTTTAAAGGTAAGGTTTTTACATGTAATACAATAACAAGCTTTTGTTTAACCTACACAAACACTTTTTATCACTGTTTCTTATTGTCAGTAAAATATTTCATACAACTGTCTTTAGAAGCTACTTGCTTTGTGATGCTAAATATAACATCACGTGTAGTTTGGAGCTGAGTGTCTTCTTCAGAAGGCGCGTAGAATTTTAATCTCACATCTGCGTGTGCTCAGTGGGTGGAATGTTTTTATTTTTATCTCGATTTTAATCAATTGAGAAGCGTATGCCCCGTCGTCTTGTCCGATTGATATATAGCCCACCCCGTCAGGATAACTTTGACTGATATTATTGGAAGAGCGCTTCAATACTTCAGTTTTCTTCTTGGGACGTTCAAAAAAGCTGTCGATGTTATTTACTGAACGCTTTTTTGCCATGGCCTGCTTAACTTTAAAACCAGGCGTGTCTTCTTCGTCGGTTGATTCATCTTTATTTTCCGGGTAGTAATAGTTCTTGAAAGTATTTTCAGAGAACTGAAACAATATAAAATAATAAATTACAGAACTGTTTAAATATAATACTCTTAACAAAAACACGGTGCACAAATGCTAAAAAAACACACAATTAAGTTAAAATATTTGTACATACACACATCCATTATTAGGCCTTTTTATAAACACTTCACTGCGCGACACAACACTATTATGTCTATAAACTGCTTTAAGTACAGGGAGCTCCGGTAACGAAGACTGTTGCGTGGCTAATAGTTGTTCAGACACAATACTCCACCGCTTTTAGGTATACGCTCCGTAAGATAAGCGTCTTCCTAAAAACATGTTTGAACTTGTAGTTCATCTAACACAGACGCCGACTTATTCAACAACACCCAAAATAATAAAACGCACAAGTAACAATCGCATCCGTTGTGACCATAAAACATAATAGGCGGCTACCAATAAAACAATTAAACCGTTATAACAATGCAAAAAAAAAAATCAAATTCAAAATATTTATTCAGTAAATAGGCCACATGAGGGCTCTTTTACACGTCGGTAACATGAGTGAATCTACCAGCGCTTCGGACAAGACCATCATTGCGGAGAAGAAGCGCCGCAAGAAACTCCAGCAGAAGGTCATTTTTTCAATAATAATAACAAAATAATACTTAAAAGTAAGTTACATTAAGTAATAATAAGGTAATAAAGTAATAAACAATAAATTCTTAAAACTAGCAAAAATAAAATTATTACAAATGTAAGGTCAATAAACCTTAAACTAATAATAAAGACTATGAGAACAACACGACGAGGTCTCTACGTCAAAAGCCATAACTAGGTAGAATGCTTAATTTAACAAAAAGTCCTTGCAAACGTGAACAGACCGGACCCCACAAACAGCACCCGTTCACGAGTATGACGCGTATCTCAGCCATCGCCTCTCTCAACCATGTGTTCGGGAAAGTGGCGACCCGATCAACGACGCCGCCGTAAGCAAAGACCTTTAAGCGAGCATGTCATGCTCATGCTGCCGGACAACCAACATAAAGGTAATATTGTGTGAAACAGCTGTCCGGCGAGAAACATCACAGTGTGTTCTCATTTAAAAGCGTCTTATACACACAAGAACTAGTAAAGTTAAAAAAAATAATAATACAGACAGTGAACATAAAATTTAGTGCTTGAATACGCAGTTTGCTTAAAGGCTATGTTAATCAAGGTACAAATATTGTAACTATCGTAGATACTACTTAAAGACATCTTGGTCACTAATGAAGTCATTTACAGTGTAATATGCCCTACCCAACAAGCAGCGCTTGATGTGAGACTTAAATTTATTGAACGGCATATTGACGATATCAGATGGTATCTTGTTGTAAAAACGTATACAGTTCCCCGCAAACGAAGTGCTTACCTTACGGAGACGCTGAGACCTGGAATAGCGAGCTTATCCCTGTTTCTAGTATTTAAATTATGAACGTCGCGGTTATGCCTAAACTCATGTATGTGTTTACGTACATACATGATATTCTCAAAGATATATTGAGACGCGACTGTAAGAATATTGATTTCTTTAAATTTATCCCTCAGCGAAACACGAGACCCTAATTGATAAATTGCACGTACAGCCCGCTTCTGTAGTACAAAGATGATTTGGATGTCAGCCGCTTTTCCCCATAGCAAAATCCCGTAGCTCATAACACTATGGAAATAACTATAGTACACAAGTCTCGCCGTCTCGACGTCAGTCAGTTGTCGAATCCGCTTTACCGCATAAGCCGCCGAACTTAGTTTACCTGCAAGTGTGGATATATGCGCACTCCATTGCAGTTTCGAGTCCAGAGTGACACCTAAAAATACTGTTCTATGTTCGAAGTCCAGTGTCTCATCCTTCAGTCGTATTCTATCCGCATTCATACTTTTCACGTTGGACAGAGAAAATTTAATGCACTTGGTTTTTTTGGCATTTAAAAGTAAGTTGTTGGCTGTAAACCAGTCAACAATTGTAGACAACGCAACATTGATGTCATTAAAATTATTCTGTTTCCTATCCGCTTTGAATATAAGAGAGGTATCGTCAGCAAACAAGACTATTTCATGTTTATCGCGTACTACATACGGGAGATCGTTAATATAGATTAAAAATAAGAACGGGCCTAGAATAGAGCCTTGAGGCACTCCCATAGCAACAGATGAACCAGAGGATTGTGTTCTGTTAATGTCTACCCGCTGAGTTCTGTGAGCAAGGTAAGATGTAATAAGATCAAGTGCACCGTTTTTTATGCCATAGTAGCTTAACTTCCGCACTAACGTAATATGATCAACACAATCAAATGCCTTGGATAGATCACAAAACACTCCAATTACATCTAGTGATTTTTCCCAGGCATCAAAGATATGTTTTACCAAAGTGGAACCGGCATCGGTAGTAGATCGTCCCTTGGTAAATCCAAATTGACTGCTATGAAGTAGCTTATGTTGATTAAAGTGTGAGGATATTTGATTAAGAATTAATTTCTCAAAAACTTTACTTAGTGCTGGTAGTATCGAAATCGGTCTGAAATTTGTGGGGTCTGATTTTGCCCCTGACTTAAACAAGGGTATGATCTTACTATGTTTCATCAGATCAGGAAATACTCCAATATCGACACACTTGTTAAACATAGTAGCTAGGTAAGGCGCAGTTGCCTCTAAAATGGAATTAAGTACTGTAACAGAGAGGCACCAAAGATCTTCAGTCTTTTTGATATTAAGAGACCTAAACGTTTTGATCACAACTTTAGAGGTGACATGATAAAATTTAAACACATTCGTGCATTCCTTAACATTAGATCTTAGCAATATTTCAGCCTTATCAGGAGATGATAGTAAAGATTTAGTAGTCTCCAAAGGCATGCTCGTAAAAAACCGCTCGAATTCTTTTGCCACATCAAGGTCCGAATTTACTAAAGTATCTTCAACTTGCAGGCTGTAGTGCGGGTCTCTAATTCTAGTTCTACCAGTTTCAGTGTTAATTACGTTCCAAACGGTTTTAATCTTGTTGTCAGATTTACAATTTTTTTTCGAATAATACTCAGACTTCGCGGTAGCACAAATCTGCTTGAATTCCTTAGAATAATTTTTGACGTACTCTAGAAACTCAGGCCTATGATCGACAGCTCTTATACCATACAACTCATACAATTTGTGCCTCTTTTTATGAATCTCCGGTGTAGCCCAATCACAAAATTTCGTACCTTGCTTGGCTTTTACCTTTTTCAGACTAAAGCAGGCATCAAATTCCTTAATAATACAATTAAATAAAGAAGTACATAAACTATCCGGATCTTCCCCAGTACACGTCATATAACTCAGTTGGTTAGAGACCTTGTTATTAAATAATTCTAATCGATTTTCAGTAATTTGTCTAAGTATAAACTCATGGGGCGCTTTATCAGTCTTCCCCGTAAAGGAAGCTTGCTGGCCGCAGTGATATGAACTTAAGATATTGATTACGGATTTCTGAATAGGGTCAAAATTACTAAATATATTATCAATACACGTAGCACTAGTTGCTGTAATTCTAGTTGGCTCATAGAACAGATTGACTAAATTAAAAGATTTAATAGCACTCAGTAAGTTAATAGACGTGGGTGATTCGTCTAGCAGATTAACATTAAAATCACCACATACAACAATACACTTTTTAGTATTAAAAACACAACAAAGAACATTTTCCAAAATGCTCTCAAAAAGCTTGTAATCCGCCGTAGGGGGTCTGTATACGCAAATAATAATAAATTGTTCCAATTCAACACACGCAAGTTCAATATGACGTTCAACTGACTTCGCAACAATATCTTTACGTTCCTTACATTTAATGTTTCGTTTGACCATAATCAGGGATCCGCCCCGACTGCAAGATTGTCTAGCAAACATGCTAACAATGTCATGATTATTAAAATTAAACATGCACTCATGACCCTTAAGCCAATGTTCAGTAACACATAGAACGTGTATATTAGCACTATCAATAAACAAACTAATTTCTAGTTCCTTACTAGAAAATCCCTGAATATTCTGATGAATTATATTTATTACATTATTACACAATTTATTTTTAATGTTTGTCGACCTGTGGGCAGGCACGAGGCCGCCGCGAACGACGACAGCCGCGGCCGTTGTCGAAGCTGTCAGTTTAAATGCACCGGCAGCTCCAGTGCGGGGCCGGCGCTAATAAAACTCAGCGCAGGCTCCGTTCTACAGTCGCTCGCTATGCTAGTCATAGCGGGTTCTAAAATATTATATGCTAACAAATTAGCACACTCATCTAAGTACCTACGTGGTAAATAACAATAGTTATGCGTCAAATCGAACTTTTTTACAAATTTATTCGTATCGAAATATGAAATTTTTGAATTATATAATGACATTTTATATAATATAATATCAACTATCCTCTAGGTACATAAAATGTAGTTTATGTATGTATATTTAAGTATTAATATATATTACTGTATCTATTTATGTAGGTATTTGAATGTATTTTTATTTTATTTATTATTGTTTATATTTATATATTTTTATTTTATTTGTTCTTCTAAATTAATTTGTACACTTGCTTACTCGATGCACAACCTTAACTTTTCTCAATCTCTCAAGGGTTAGCTGGAAGAGATCCCTTAAAGGGATAAGTTCGCCTTTGTACTTATTTTTATATTAATTGTATTGTTCTGTTTTTTTCTTTTGTACAATAAAGTGTTTACATACATACATACAATATCGAGTTAAAATAATCAATATTTCTATTACATTTATTTGTTAATCTGTGGGAAAACAGACAAGCGCAAATAATTATTTTACCTATATCACCTTTGCTAACTTCAGTGAGGGCCTCAGACAAATTAAATAAGTCATATTTACTAAACCTCAAACTATTTCCTAATAACACTACTAACGTTGTCTCACGACTGAATGTGTCGGCGGAGATTCGGGAGATCAGGTGGTCCATAGACATTCCTGGTAAACAGTTGTTCACTACGTCGTTATGACCAAGGTACTTTACCATTTTAGACCCGAACCCGATACCTACCTCATCCGTGTATGTGACGGTCCTGCGCACCGGGTTCGGCAAAGTACCGAGCGAGACTCGCCCAGTCGGTGGCACGCAAGGCGCGCGCGGTCCGGGCGGCGCGGGCGCGCAGCTTGGAGGGTCCCCTTGCTGCGCTGCAGCCGCTGCCGACGGAGCTCGCGGCGGCCCCGCGCCCGGCGCCGCCGGGGGGGCGGGGCGGGGCGCGCGGGGCGCGGCGACCGAGGCCCGGGCCGGCGCGGGGGGCGCGGGGCGGCCGCGGCGCGGCGCCGGTGCCGGTGACGGCGACGCCGGCAGGCTCTGCCTCCGGTTTTGCCAGGGAGAGCCGCCGTAGCTATCGCGCGATTTACCTACCAGCGAGTCCAGTTTGTCCATGTTGGTATTACCTAGATCGATGATGCTATTCATGAAGCCTATGTACTCCTCCATTTGTTTGCAAGACAATGTATACTTATTAGTTACATCTTGCAGAGCAAATTCCAATACCTTAAGTTGTTTGGCATTGGCATCAAAATCATGCATAATACACTCTAGTTCGTGTTGACAATTTAATAGGTCATTATGTAAGGCTACATTACTATATCTAATAGGTGCTAATTTCATAAAACTTTTATTACATCGGAGTAGAACTTTAGATTTTTTTATAAATCTACTTAATCTTAAATACTTTTTAATTTTGTTTGATCCCCTCACAGTAATGTTAGAAGGTTTTGGATCAATAAGGTCTAAAGAGTTAGTAAGGTCTACCGTTTCTAAGCATTTGTTAACTTCACAGTCAGAAGTATTGAGCTCCGCAAACAAGCTTACATTGTAGGCCGACTCCTCCGCAACACATCTGGCACAAGTAGTGTCTTGTTTAACTGGTCGCTCCTCCAGAAGCTGTTCCAGGTCCCGAATCCGCCGTAGCGCCTCTTCATGCGTCTCCCGGCACTGCTGGAACTGGTCTATGCTGGCCTGGAGGCGATCCCGTTGTTCTCGCATATGGTCAAAATCCAAGTCCAGCTTGGCGAGAGAACTTTTGAGGGTTTTGTTATGGTTTATAACACGCAGAACCTCCTCTTCACTCTCGTCACGCTCCTGCAGCAGCCGTGCATTGAGCTCTTTAACTGTCTTCAGCTCTAACTGTGTGTTCCGGAGTTTGTCAACAAGGACGTCCCGACGGGTAGTAGGCTTGCTGGTAGCTGGAAACATAATGACAAAGAACAGTACCAGTGCCCAAAAAAGATACACCTAATAGCCTAATTATAATTTAAGGTCAATTCAAGTCTAAAAATCTCACTGTGTTAATATCACACAATAATCTCTTAGAGATATTTATTTTGATTGAATAATTACTACCATAATTTTACTATTGTAATGCTAATGACACTTTAATATACTTAATCTTTAATTAAGGCTTTAAATAAGCCACAACCTATTTAAGTTACTAGGTACTAAAATCTGACTCGTCTAAATTCCTTTCTCCTGTCAGTGTCACTAAATTTTGTTAAGTTTCTTAGCTAGGTGGACAGTATTTTCGTTAAAAATTTAACACAGAGGTAAGTAATAACAAGATTATGGAATATCAATACTCCCCTGGTTTCGTTGATGATCAATCAGCACGGCAGACGGTGTACTTTTTTAAAATATTTTTCAAATCACGAAGTCGTTGACCCAGTTACTTGTCAAATTTTGCACTCGTGATAATACTTTCTTCACAGCACTTATGGCCTTAATAACATTTACACTAAACATTTGCGTGTTTATCTTCGGTTTTAGTCCCAAATATTAACAATTTAATCATTAAAACTACTTAAAATACATTTAACAAAATCGGTGGCCGATTTTGACGTCTTGACCGGCCGGTGTTGCCAGCATAGCTCTCGGGTACACAAAACTTGTCGATACAGGCTTTTTTGATTGATATACCTACTCCATAGCCCTTTGAATCAAGTCAAAACCAGTTTACATGCTTCGTTTTAATTTTACATACTACCTAGTGTCTTACAATAAAATTAAAATGTATGTGGAGGTGAACCCCATAATAATATACGTACTAGATAGATAATGTTATAGCTAATGTTAGTCACAGATACATACTCGTAGATACATACCCGTACGTAGGTTAGATTGCATTTAACCACTATATTTTTAATAAGCTAAGTGTAGGTAATTCATTTAGAAATACCTATATGCAATATATGGTTTTGATAGTTGTTTAGAATAGGCTCTAAGTAACAACGGCTTAAGATAATACTACGAAAACTACGATTAGCTAGATTTACTAACATTAACTTAGGTAAATTCAATTAAGTGAAACTTAGGACTTAAGCTAGATTTAAATCAGTTCTTAGCTTAGGTTAAGGTCATGTAAAGTTAGGCGATCCTTAATTGTAACAGCCGACCATGGGGTGTTAAAAATTAAAACCACTCGTAACTTCTTTGTTGGTTGATTCATCTTTATTTTCTTGAAAGTATTAAAAACAATAAGTATTTTAAGTTAGATTAGGTTGTATAATGTTAGGTTAACTTCACCAAGCTAGGTTAGGTAAGTATTAAAAACAGTAGGTATGTTAAGTTAGATTAGGTTGTATAATGTTAGGTTAACTTCAGTAAGGTAGGTTAGGTTAGGTTAGAACTGTAACCCTTAAAAAACAGTTGGTATGTTAAGTTAGATTAGGTTGTATAATGTTAGGTTAACTTCAGTAAGGTAGGTTAGGTTAGGTTAGAACTGTAACCCTTAAAAAACAGTAGGTATGTTAAGTTAGATTAGGTTGCATAATGTTAGGATAACTTCAGTAAGGTAGGTTAGGTTAGGTTAGAACTATGATCCTTAAAAACGGTATGTTAAGAAAACCACTATGGTAACTTAATTAAATGATATGAGAAAAACATAGATAAAATTAAAAATCACATTACAACAGTTAATAGCGCAATCAGCTAATATGTAAAAAAAGGTATGAACGCGTCCGATGCAAGACAATGGTGTTGGGCACCCCGAGAACAAAGGGACTGACGTTCGAGCGAACAATAGGATGATCGAGCAAGGGACAGCAGGGTACCCAGGTAGTTGATAACCTTTTGTATTGAGTACATGGACTATTGCAAGCTATGGGAAGGAGTGATCTGGGAGTCTCGGGACTCGGGACCCTTCCAAACGCTCTAAATGGGGGGGGGGATAAACACCGAAAAAAATACATTTTTTTTTTAGGAGCGAAACCCCACCTCTCGCTCGTCAGAGCACCATTTTTTCGGCCGAGTAGAGGCGGGGCCAGTACCGGCGAATCCCTACTACTGATGTCCGATTTTACACCAAGCAAGCTGCAAGTTCGGCCTGAAGATCAGTGTCAAAAAGACGGAGGTGATGTCTTTTTTCAAACATGGTCGTGAGGATTGCAAGTCCGAATGTGTTTTTAAAAACCTGGATTTTCGGATTTTCTACGACTTCAGATTAAATCCGGATTTTGAGTAGTTTTTGTAAAAAAATATATATGATAAAACGTCAATACTTTCAATATAAAAACAGTTTGGCACTTGCTATAGGCAAGTAAAATATATTTATTTTATAAGTGGCTTTGACATTTGGTTTGTTATAAATGAAAAATATGCAAAACTTGAGCATTATTTATTGAAAAATATAACAACAATCAACTTTTCTGCCATCAAATTTTACTTTTATTGAAATAAAAACAACAACCAAGAACTAATCAAGTAATACCCACCCACTTTTACAATCATAGACTAATTCCAGATAAATTAAACTTTAATCAAAAACCAAAACTCGAATCAACTTATCAATTAATCAACTTTTTTTTTTTAAATAAAATATAATAAGGAACTTTCTTAAATCAAATAAAGCTACCGACAAAATTTTACAAAATAATCACAGTTGACAATGTTGACATCAAAGCTTAAGCAATATTTATTGAAAAATATACTTAACAACAATCAACTTTTCTGCCATAAAATTTTACTTTTATTGAAATAAAAACAACAACCAAGAACTAATCAAGTAAGTTACTCACTTTTATAATCATAGAATAATTCCAGATAAATTAAACTTTAATCAAAAACTAAAACTAGAATCAACTTATCAATTGATCAACTTTGTTTAAAATAATAAAATAAAATAAGGAACTTTAGGTTGTCACTAAGCGAAAACGTACTACAGAACTCTAGAAAAGGTGACACTTTACAAAATAATACAGTACGTTTCTTTCAATTTAATCAAACCATAATAAGAACCACCACACCCTACGAACCTACCTACCCTGTTCTGTTCACACTAGGGTTAGGTTAGTAAAGTAACCGTTTTGTTTCAAGTTAATTCTGCGTAATGGCAATACAAACACTAGGATAAGTGGCACTAAACATAAAATGACGGCGAGCTTTACTTAATTTAGTTGAACCATAAATAGAATATTGTCACTAATACTAAAATGACTCTTTTGATTCAAATTTATCCTGCATAGTGGCCAACAAACTCCGGTAAAGGTGACACTATACATAAAATGACAATAAGTTCTCTTGGTTTTGAGTCGAAATCTAAAAAGAATACTGCCATTTAAACTAAAGTGACGTTATTACTTCAAATTTTGATTACTTAAAGTTACAAAAATGCATGAGCAAAAGTGTCATTTTTTGTAAAGAAACATTATTCCATTAAAAAAGATCACTTTTACCTATGTAATAATTTTGAGACGTAACGTCATTAAACAAGAAATGACAAGCTTCTTCGTGGAGACACCTCTATTACCGTCGACTCGCGCGACACTAATAAAAATACGCCACTATTCCGATGCGTTAGGGTGTCATCCCCTCTGAACGACAAAACGACACTAGCACCAGCAGACGCTTGTAATAGAATTAGAGCAACAGTGTCTTTGTATTCTATTGTTTACTATTAGCCCAACTAGATGGCATTGTTAGTCAAAAAAGTGTGTTCTTCGTATAGTGACGTTATGATTCTCAAGGTGCGATTTTATATCCACAATGATTTATTTATATTCAATGCAAATATTCAAATATTCTATTTATTCTGTTTATGCCATTTAATTCATTTAAGCCATTTAAGTCATTTAAGCCATTTATGCTGTGAAAAAAGAACACAATACCATTAATGCAGTAAATATCTTTAATATTTATGTCATAAGTCTTAATTGATACGTCAACATTGAGAGGGATAAATGAGATTATAATATATCAAACTTACTGTCTAATAAACAATTTGACTTATGTAGGTTACTCTTTTTATGTGACACATAATTAGACACGTGAAATTTACATTAATTACAGAACATTTTATATCCATAATGATTTATTTATATTCAATGCAAATATTCAAATATTCTACTTATTCTGTTTATGCCATTTAATTCATTTAAGCCATTTAAGTCATTTAAGCCATTTATGCTGTGAAAAAAGAACACAATGTCATTAATGCAGTAAATACCTTTAATATTTATGTCATAAGTCTTAATTGATACGTAAACATTGAGAGGGATAAATGACATTATAATAGGTAGGTCAATTTTGTATTGAAGTACTTGAAAGGCAGTATAATAAGGTTATATAAATTACTTCAATCAAGCACGATTATTTGGGGTACATGATCGGTTGAATATGTTTAAAATCTTCCTTTCCGGCCTGTATCAGTTTGGAAGCCGACCTGAATATGGCTGTATCAGAATCAGCCGCTATTTTTAGTGTGGTAAGAGCGTTTTTCCAGCGCTCGATCGATGGTAAGCGCTCCGCTTCACGGCTGTTGTAGCTCGAAGCTCAATAAAATATTCTCCAGTCTTGACAGAATCGCGTTGAGTTGTGTATCCCGATGGACCTCGTTGAGTTAGGAAGCTTCTCAACGTCTCTGCCCGGGCTGCCTTGATGACTTTTGCAGGTTCCACCTCCTCCTGTTATATAAATAATTAGACTGAGTATTTGCTGTAAAGAACAGGGCAGCCTAGCCTGAAATTGTTAAGAAATACCTAAACAAAGTCAACACAAAATCTTAATGCAGTTAATGGCCAACGGAAAACTTTTTTAATAACCAGGAGTCTAGTCAGGAGTCTTTGACCTAATGAGTTAAAGGCCCCTATGATACATAAGTTGTAATAAAAATATATTAATTCTGATTTTTGAGCGATCACGTACCTCAGAGTCTAACAGCAGTGCGGAGCGCTTACGCCTCACTGACGGTTGGGTAGTGGGCAGCAACTCAGAAGTGGTTCCTTTGATTTTGTTGAAGGTGCCTTCTTCCGGCCTCCAGCCGTGGACCCTTTCTTCGGAGCTTCAGTAACCGGTGTCTTTTTTCTCTCCGTTAATTTTTTATTAGAGGTTGTGAGATTGTGAGGGCCCAGGAGCAGGTGACTCCGCAGTTGTTGTTGAGAACTCGTAAAGGAGATCGTCCTCCCAAAACGGATTTTGAGACCAACCAGGCCTGAAATAAAAAAAACTGTTTGAGGAACTCTAACTAATCGACTATGCTCTTTTCACATAGGATGGGTATGGTGAGAGTTACTATTTCATCATCAACAATTCAACATTTTATGCATTAAGCTATAGTTGACAGACAAACAACAAAATTATTTATTTCATTGTTTAAGTTATTCAATAATTCTGTTCCAAATTATACCATAATGCGGTAAATATTAATTCAATCCAATAAAGAAGCACCTCTTACAGTACACTTATGCTATGTGAAAAAACCAGTATAACATAGTCATACTCAAAAATCACTTTACGATAATGCAAACTATACATACACTTACATATTTCCTTAAGGATGAACTCCTTCACTGAAACAGTTTTGAAGTGAACACGAACTGTCACTGCACTGGACTTGAACTTTTATCACTTTGTGGTCAGTTACGAGGGACCAATGGAGCACCCGAAATGATGTGTGCAAATGAACCAAAGTTCTCTTATTTATACTACGATATTCTAAAGCTGTGATCATTATGATAAACGGCACCATAATAATATATAACGAACAAAATCAGATTCAGTGACAAACTATTTTAGTCCTTATGTAGACTGTCTAGAAAAACGTAGGCAATCATAGCTATGATTTCATTATAAACATTCCCTAACCTTCCTAATATGAAATGCCTTGCTTGCAGAATTCCCATACCCGTGTTAACCGGAGATGAAATTCTAAAAAGGAAGCGACATGTACTTACTCTCTATAGATAAGAGGTCATTGTATGTTGGAATGTCTTATAATTTAAAGGTTAACTAGTATTACTTAAGCCGAGTGCATTTTAAGATGGTTGCTAATGGGATCTCGTTGTAACTAATTTACAGGGAGCCGTGATATTTATCAGAATAAAGAAAAGTCAACATCTAAATCTTAAAAATGGACAAAATTCCAAACATATTAAGTAAAACGTTCACAAAATCAAGTCAAATTATAATATTTTATGTCAATTCGATTTTTTTATTGTACATTTTTAAACGCTTATTGGAACGCAACGTCTTTTTACCCAACTGTGTCAGAAGGAGGGTTATTTTTTCGAGCGCATTCATGTATTTTAAAAAAATTATTACTGATCAGATTGCCCAGTCGTAAGTGAACTCTCCCCTATTTACAAGTAACCTGTTTTTTCACATGACCCGTTTGAAGTTCTAATTGAACTGTTCCCTCATGTTCCTAAACAGGTCGATACCCTGTTGAATATAAACTACTTAATCAATAATTTGTATATAATATGTGTTTTACACACTCAGGGTAGGTTGCCGAATTGGTGAAATAAAACTGTACTGCGTTGCTCTGAAAAGAGAATAGTTTTTTATTATTATTCACTAATACTTAGGTTACACACTTGACTTTTCTTATGGAATAAAATTACAAAAATATCTTACCTGAAAAGAGAAACAACATTAAAGCTATTATTCCACTTATTCTTCTTATTCTATCTTAAGTAACTATTAATATTTTATACTATTTCTCCTTAGATTACTTGCACTTTTTTATAACGGTAGAACCTTTGATTGACCTGTCAAATGTCACTTGTCATAACGCTGCCACAGATAATTCCAAACCGACACAGAGAGGTTTATGCGCAGCAATACTGCAATTATGAATGAAGTAAAACAGACTTCATTTACATCTCCCCCCCCCGATTTGTGAGTATAATTAAACATTTAATATTTGTAACTTTACATAACTTCCAGCAAAGGGACAAGTTTTGTGATATGAAACAAGTTTGATTCTGATTTCTTATGGCCTGTGTCTATCCTATAAATTGAGTTTGATATTTTCTCTAATACCCTATATGGACCAATTTTTAATTCGTGTAACTTTCTCCTGTTTAGACGGTTCCCGTTTTCCACATAAACTAAATCTCCTACTTTTATCTCGCACTCTTTCCTGTTTCTATCGAACCGTTTTTTATTACTATTGTGAGAGTTTATTGAGTTTACTAATGCGATTTTTCGATCTTGTAATAATTCACTATACGTTCTTTCCTGTTTCAATTCATTTGGTAAGATATCAAATGATTTTCCTTCTAGTAAGTATTTTGGAGAAAACCCTGTCACCGTGTGTTCTGTTTCATTATACCTTTGAGTGCACTGATGAGCAATGGTAGTCCAAGCCAATTTTTCTTTCCTCTCAGTTACTGTACACCTTATTTTGTTAACCAATGTTTGGTTTAATCTCTCATTCAGACCGTTAGAAAATGGAACATTGACTGCAGTAGGTAAATACGATCGGTATATTCTCGTTATGGAGAAAGTTTTTAAAATCTCTTGAATTTATACCCGGATACTGATCCGACAAAATCATGCCAATTTTATTTCCCTGACTCACGTTTTTTACAAGCCTTATAAAGTCACCAGAACTTTGAGTTTTAGAGGTCGAAATATAAGCATACCTAGTAAAGTGATCCACAAGTAAATGTAGATACGTTTTTGTAGATCGTCAACCCCCAAAACCTCCAATGGTGTCTATAGACATTATTTCAAATGGGTAAGTTGCAGGACCTAAGTGAGACATTAATCCAAACTTATATTTTCCTCTAGATTTATTTTTAATGCAGATTTCACAGTGGACACAGGCCCTCTTAATGTTACTTGTTAAATTTTTCGCGGTATAAAACGGTTTAATTTTCCTTTCTAGTTGTTGTGACCCTAAATGACAGTAATAATCGTGTGTATTTTTTATAAGTTTCTTACTAAATTCCTCGGTTATTAAAATTTTCCCTTTTTTACCATATTTTTTGTTGTAAAGTGTATCTATTAGCTGAAGTTTATCCCTATTTTGATTTATATCTTCGTTACTTTCCTGATCATTTTGTATATCTTTGAGTTTAATTAAGTTAACACATTTTAGACTCTCTTCTTGACTATCATTCGGGTCTAATACAGGATTTCTACTTAAAGAATCTGCCTCCACGTTATACTTTCCTGGAGAATAAATGACTTCAAAATTAAATTGAGATAAGTAATACGCCAGGTCTCCTAATTCCTCATCCGTTCTAGCCTTTATATTCATTTTTTCTAACGGTTTGTGATCAGAGAAAACCGTAAATCTTTTACCTAGGAGCCAATATTGCCAATATTTAACGGCTTCTTTGATTGCCAAGCACTCAAGATATATGGCCTTTTTCTTTTTTTGAGCATGATTTAGTTTCCTTGAAAAGTAAGCACAAGGTTTCTCTTCGCCATTATTTTGTGGTTGTTTCAAGATCGCGCCTATCCCTTGAATACTTGCGTCTGTATAAATGTGTATTGGTAGGTTTGGATCAAATATTGCCAAAATAGGTTTTAGGCACAATAAATTTTTTTCACTTCTCATGCACTTAAAATGTTACTTTAGTCTTTGCACATCGGGACTAAAGTTCCTTTTTAATCACTAGGGATTAAAGTATATTTTTTTTTTAATTTACTTTGGAATCCCCTAAACATCCAATCAAGGTGTTTGTGAATGGAGGATTATTGCCATTTTCAGTGTTTTTGAATAGACCACAGGATAAAGACTAAAGGCATAGAAGCCGTGCAATAAGATGAACGTTGCACCAGCTACTTGTCTCTACTTTATGGATAACATTTTGATAAGAGGAAAAGAAACAAAAACTAGGTGTCTTTTCTTCTTTAATCTGTCATGATCAGAAGGTGAAGAAACGTCAAATCAACGACTGGACGTCTTTGGCGTTACTTTCTTCCACACTGGTGCTTATATTATAGGTCCAAATCACGCCTTGTGACGATCTCTTTCCAACTCATTATGAAAACCATAAGTAAAAAGAAGTCAACCATAATGTATTTTCTGCCTATTTAATACGGTTTCTATGCCTTTAGTCTTTATTCTGTGGTATAGACAATTTTTAGGGCGTGAAAATAACCTCAAAATGACAACTGTGAAAAAATTAAAATAAAAATGATTTAAATTCGTGAAACACGATTAATGATTACGAATATGAATCTATTTAATTATATTAAGGATGAATTGATTTAATTATGCTTGGTACAATTAGTTTTAAAATAGTTTTCAAGTTTGAACCTGTTGGCTAAACTAAAAGAAAAAAACCGCGGAACAAATTTGCAAGAAACTTTCTTATAATCAATATTGTAAATTTGGCTAGAACATCGTCAGTGCTGGATTGAGCAAGCACGGGGTCCGTAGTAAATTCTATAAAGAGACCCCTGGGTTTGTTGTAGGTTACAGGTTGTGGCGGGCTTTTTTCCGCAACTGAGCGACTTAGATATGCACCTATTTTGCGTGGGTGTTTGTTTTAGGTTATTCTGCTGGATTATTCATCCTATCGTCAACCCTGATGGATATGAGTACACGCATACGCATACTGATGTAAGTACTAGCATTTTAGAGGTTAGACGTGGATGCGCGGGGCCCGTAGCATTTGCTACTCTTGCTAGGTACGTGGCTAATCCGGCACTGAACGTTGTTTTTTTTCCTCGCATTCAAAGTGAAAAGTAGAGTGTTTAACGCGAGACTAAACAACCTTAACGACACTCGAACTATAGCCACTCTCGCTCGCTAGCTCGCTCGCGTGGCTAAACATCTCGTGTCATTATGGCTTGTTTTAGTCCCTTGTTGAACAATCTACTATTATGGTCTCAAATGTTTCCTGGCATTTATCTGACCAATCAAATCTTTGTCCTTTCCTTAATAAATTATGCAAAGGATCTAATATAATCGAACTATTAGGAATGTATTTTCCATAGAAATTTATTTTACCTAAGAACTGGCGGACATTTTTCTGGGTTCTTGGTACAGGGAACTCCTTTATATATTCAATTGGTAGAAGAAAGTCAATTGGTAGAAGAAAGTAGATTGAATGAAGAGCGTTTTAACTCTTTAATTAACTGTGGTTATGGTAATTCAGATAGATTACGAGATTCACCAACTGTTGTGATTCAGCCAGATATGGCTCTTGATACTTCAAAGGAGTCCCCTAGACAAATTATAAGTAGGAATAAAACTATTGTTTATTCTGACCAACTTGGATCTGGACTAGGTTTAATGTTAAATAACAAATTGAAACAAAAGGTTACAAATTACTGTTACCACAATGCAACTCTTTTACAATTAAGTGATTTACTTTTAAAAGGAAGTTTTGACAGGTCCACCACTTTAGTAATTTTGGTAGGAAATAGTTTTAGTGTGGATAAGTCAAGTGTAGATAAATTAATGTCAACACTAAACACTATTGAAGGTCGTGGCATAGGTAAAATTATACTGTGTGCGCTACCATACTCAGAAAGTATGCCATTTAGTCATAATAATAGAATAGCACACTTTAATTCTATTATGTATAACGCTATTTGCTGTAATAAAAACTATCATTTCTTTGATTTAAACAAATTTATTAAGCGCCTCACCCTAACATCAGGAAAAATTCATTTGCCAAGGAAATATATCTTGACCTTGGTTGACCTATTAGCTTTTAATATAGAACCAAATAGATACAGTAGAACCCAGCCCCAGCAAGCAAATATTGGCAATAATGCCTTGCCTCATGATTTAAACTAAAGTATAGGACAGCGGAAACACCCTTGAGTATAAATTTAATCCACCAAAATATTCAAGGTTTTTCCAGCAAAGAACTAGAAATAGGGTTGTTCTTAGATAATGAAAACATACAAATTATGTGCGTTACTGAACATTGGCTTCGACAAGACCAATTAATTTTTGATTTTCTAAATTTTAAATTAGTTAGTTATTTTGCCAGAAAATGTGCCATTCATGGTGGCTCTTTTATAATTGTTAAAAGTACTCTTAAATCTAAAGAAAGAAAGGATATTGTAAAGCTATCGATAGAAAGGATTGTAGAAATTTCATGTGCAGAACTAGAAAGTTATATAATAATATGTGTTTACAGGCCACCATTGGCTGATTTTAGCACATTTGAATCTACAATGGAACATGTGTTAAAATTAGCATGTAATAGCCAGAAGCATATTATAGTTTGTGGAGATTTTAATATTAACTTACTCGAAACATCAAATAATACCACTAGGTTACTAAGTTTATTTAAATCTTTTAATTTAGGTAATCTGTTCTTTGAACCAACACGGATAGGTGTTAGTAGTGCAACCTGCTTAGATAATATTTTTTGTAATTGCGAATGTTTGGATAAAGAAATATTCAATTGTTTTAATTCGGACCATAGTGGTCAGAAGGCATCTTTCGTCAATGATTTTTATCAAAAACCGCAGACAATAACATACCGACCTATAACTAGTAAACGTTTGGAATTATTTAAAAATAAAGTTCAAAGTAACCTTTCTGTGTTACCTTTCTTACAGAATGAGAGTAATAGTATTTATAAAGACTTATTTGGCGTAATTCTAGATCAATTTAATAATAATTTTAATATGAAAACTATTTCGAAGTCAAAAACCAAGTTTAGTGAATGGGCTACTGCAGGCATTCATAAGAGTAGAAATAGGCTTTATGAGCTATATAGAGAGAGGGAAGACAATAAGAACGCTGACTTCCTAAATTATGTTAAAAATTATTCAAGGACCTTTAAGCAAGCTTGTTTAACTGCTAAGGCAAATTTTCTTAGTCTTAAACTCAAATCATCTGACAATAAAGTAAAAACTGTATGGAATATTATAAATAGAGAAACGGGAAAATCAAAAACTCGTGAAAATCAAGTCACCATAAACACAGGTAACAAACAAATCACATCAAATAAAGACGTTGCCTTAGCATTCGAAGATTATTTTTCCAACATAGCCAGCAATACTACAAAATGTCTTAAATCATCCGCGGTTGAAGCTAAATCATTACTTTGCACTAATGTCAGTAAATGTAATATAAACTTTGAATTCAGCCCTGTAAATTCAGATTCAATAGTCAAGGTATTTAAATCGCTTAGTTTAAAAAAGACTGAGGATTTGTGGGGCACATCAGTTAAAGTAGTTTTTCATATCATAGATGTAATTGCACCCCACCTAGCATTAATTTACAATAATTGCATATCAGAGGGGACCTTTCCAGATCTCATGAAATATAGTAAAGTCATACCTCTTTTTAAATCGGGCGACATGAGTGATATAACGAACTTCCGTCCCATTTCCATACTACCGGTTTTAAGTAAAGTCTTTGAGAAACTAATGCTGAATGATATGTTAGGTCACTTTAATAGAAATAAACTACTTAATAGTAACCAGTTTGGGTTTACCAGAGGTCGATCAACAATTGATGCGGCATCTGTTCTCATTAAATACATATATAACAGTTGGGAGAAATCTTGTGATGCGGTAGGAATATTTTGTGATCTTTCCAAAGCTTTTGATTGCGTGGATCATTCGACCCTTATTTTAAAATTAAAACACTATGGATTGTCCAATAAAGCTTTAAGTCTTATGTCTTCTTATCTAAGTGACAGAACTCAAACAGTGGTTGTAAACAAAACGCAATCAATTGGAGCTACAGTGAAACTAGGTGTGCCTCAAGGCTCCATTTTAGGTCCTTTTCTATTTCTCGTTTATATAAATGACTTACCACCAACAGTAGATAAACTTTGTGATATTGTGCTTTTTGCTGATGATACTTCATTAATTTTCAAGGTAGATAGAAAGTCCGTAGACTACAGTATGATAAACGCCATACTAGTTAAAGTACTTAATTGGTTTACTAGTAACAATTTACTACTAAATGCTAAGAAAACTAAATGTGTTAGGTTCGCTTTGCCTAATGTTAAACCGGTAGATTCTAGTATTTTTATAAATGACGAGTGTCTGCAAATGGTAGATAAGGCAGTTTTTCTAGGCATAACAATAGATAAAAATTTGCAATGGGGTCCCCATATAGCTGTACTGGCAGGTAAACTAAGTTCGGCAGCTTATGCTGTTAGGAAAATTAGACAGCTAACTAATGTTGAAACAGCTCGCTTAGTTTATTATAGTTATTTCCATAGTGTCATGTCGTACGGTATTCTGGTTTGGGGTAAGGCAGCTGAAATACAAACTATATTTGTTTTACAAAAAAGGGCCATTCGTTCTATTTATAACTTAAATTCTCGTGACTCCTTAAGAGAACTATTTAAAGAAATTAATATCTTAACTGTAGCATCTCAATTTATTTATGAGAATATTATTTATGTTATTAAAAATTTAGATTCTTTCACCAAAAATTCTGATATACATAATTTAAATACAAGAAATAAAAATAAAATTGCTATTCGAAAATTCCGCGTACGTAAAGTATATAAATCATTTGTTGGTCAATGCATTCATTTCTATAATAAATTACCTGACGTAGTTTTAAAGTTACCCTTTTCAGCACTTAAAAATTACTTGAAAAAGTCGTTAATGTCTAAAGCGTATTATAGGGTCGAGGACTATCTAGCAGACAAAAATGCATGGCCTAAACTCGAAACTTAGTCAATAATAATTTGTTCAAATGTAAAACCTTTATCTTGTCTAGGGGACACTGTTGATGTAGGAAAACATGTCGAAACTTTGTTTATTATTAATTTTTTTGTTTTTGCCTTTTTCTCCGTCTATATCTCTCCTAATATTTTTGCCATGTTTTCCTGCTGATCTACGCATGATATTTGATATTATATTTAAATTAATATTTATAGCTTTATATAATACTAGACTAAGTTGTATCATTGTAATAGGAAATATGGTTAAAAAAATGACTGACTGCTGAGTTTCTTGCGGCGTTTCTTCTCGGCAGTGGTCTCCTCTTGGGAAGCGCTGGTAGACTCCTGACGTGTAAAGGTGCCCGTGCGGCCTACTTACTGAATAAATGACTTTTATCTTTATCTTTTATCTTTATCTTATAGCAATCAAGTTGTCTTTTAATGGAGTAATTGTGTTATTTTTTATGATGTGGCCCAAATACTTTACAGAGTCCTGAGCAAAGCTACACTTAGAGAACTTTAGTCTAAATCCCTCCTTTGAGATCGCTTCTAATAATAATGATAAATGTTTAATATGATCTGCAAAAGTTTCAGAAAATACTAAAATATCGTCAATATAATTCACGGTAAAATCAGACAGTCCATGTTTTCTAATAATACTGCTTAATATCCTCTGGAAAATTGCCGGAGAGGTTTTTAAACCGAACGGTAAACATGTCCACTGAAAGTGGCCCTCCTGTGTAACGAAAGCTACCTTTTTCCTGTCCCCAATCTTTAGTGGGATTGACCAGAACGCCGAGTTTATGTCCAGTGTGGAAAATAACCTACAATTTCTTGTCTTAATCATTAAATCCTCAATCAACGGAAATGGTTGTGATTGAGGGACTACAATTTTATTTAAATCACGAAAATCGATGCATAACCTTGTTTTTTTTCCTTCCTCTTTCTTATAGGCCAATGTTACTGGGGCTGCGAAAGGACTATAAGACTCTTCAATTAAGTTTTTCTTTAATAACATTGATATTTGATGTTCTATTTCCTTTCTATCCTCAATAGTGCACCTATATGGTCTTTTACTGCAATATTTATCAACTATCAAATCAACATGAGCCTCATAGTCCCTTACAGTACCTACATCATACTTGTCCCTTGCAAAAAGAGATGTATATTTACAAATCAATTCATCTATTTTTGACTGTTGATGTAGGTTCAGATGATTTACAGATATGTTAAAGTTTTCAACTTCTAAGTGTTCATTAAAATTTATTTCACAATTCTGTTTGGCTTTTTCCAAAATACCCTCATCCTTATTTTCAAATTTTTTGTTTTTATCATTTTCGCTACCTGTGAAGCCAGGAATTAAATTAGCATTTTTCTGATCCAACACTTGTTTTTGTGCCTGTGTTGTTAGGATGGGAATTTTTTGTGAAATTACCAACTTTTCATTTTGAATTAAGTGAAAATTTTCGATGCAATCTAATCCAATTAGAAAGTCATAATCGAAATTTTCTTCATCTATTACAAACACACTAACATCTTTTTCCATCTCTAATATTTTTAGTTTTAAGGTTACCATCCCAATGGATTTTTTTACACCATTAATCGTTTTTAGACCCGCACTTTTTAATCCGTTATTGCTAGAGTTATTTTTCAAGGACAGTAATCTCGAATTTATCAAAGATACGTTTGATCCTGAATCATAAACTCCTAACACTTGCAAAGTATCATTAATTAATAAATTAATCTTGATCAATGGCGGGATAACTAGTTTTTTTTTTTTTTTTTTTTTGATCCACTTCATTTAATTCAGTCTCTAACTCAGAATTATTAACACTCCTTATTTGATCCCGTTTGAATCGATCATTATTTTTATTTTTAAACCAGCATAGGGTCTCAGGATGATACCGTTTCCCTTTATTTTCCTTTTCACAAATTCTACATGGCTGCTCCTTGATATTTTTCTCTTTTATTTTATTTTCAAAACCTACATTTTTTTTTTTCCAAGTCTTTCTCTCCACTAAATGTTCTAAACCTCGAATCTTACTAAATAAGTCCTCAGTTACTTTTAAAGTATCCCTTTCAATTTTATCCGTCACATAATTTGGCAACCCTGTAGCGATCAAATCAATCAAAGTTTGCTTATCAATGTTTTTATTCATCTCTAATAAAAGTCTTTCTTTCTTCAAAGCATAATCTAATAATGAGCCCTGCCTATACTTATACAATATCGCATACCTGATCGGCGACCAACTCTTATCCGCATAAGTCTCACAAAAGTTATTTTTCCACAGAGACCACTCCGACGCAACTGTATGCTTTATGAGCATAGCACTGTACCAGTCCAGGCAGGATTCTTCTAAAAACAGCCTAAGAACTTCAATCCGTTTTGTGTCCTCTTCTATTCCTAAACGGGTACACTCAGCTTCAAAAATCATAATCCACTGTGATACATTTGATGTCTTCCTTGTGAATGTCTCGATAACAAATCTTTCCTTGATATTTTTCAAGCCTTGAGAGGTAGTCTTATCACTCTTTGTTTGTGAAAAATTTTCTAGGATTCTTGATAAAGCTTCTTCAGAGATTCCCGCCTGTTGTTGAGTCTTCGGTGACAATTCTTCCAACAAATATCCTTGGAACTGCATATTGCCATCTTCATCTATATAGATACATTTTATGTCTGGCGTTACTGAGATCCACACTTGCCTCTTGTCATGCCTCCGTTGTAGAGTATTTTTCACTTTCTGAAATGCTTGTGTTTTTAATACCGCATCATGCAATTTCGCAGGCTGGTATTGGTCCGGAATTATAAAAACATTGTTATCAACATCTGTGATGGAGGTTATGCAGATTATACTAGTTTTCAGGTCCTCACTACTTGCTTTTACCACAAACTCGAATTTTAGTTTTTCCATCTTTGTCCACGAAATAGCTGGAAATGTTGTTTTATAATATGTGTTTTACACACTCAGGGTAGGTTGCCGAATTGGTGAAATAAAACTGTACTGCGTTGCTCTGAAAAGAGAATAGTTTTTTATTATTATTCACTTATACTTAGGTTTAAACACACCCAGGTTTAAATTTCGCCCTCCTCACTCGTGTGATCCAAATGCCCAATATTATTTTGTGGATTTCAAAATTTGGGTTTGCGCAGAATGAAATTCATGCATGCATTCTGTCCCACCTTTTTCGATATCGAGCGATATTTGTGGATTTCAAAACTTGGGTTTGCGCAAAATTAAATAATCGCGCTAACAACGTGCGCGTTTCGCGACATGTAACGGAAATTGGGTTTGTGCCTAAAATAAAAAGATTATCTCTCGCGTTAACATGCGTATTAAACAAATTACAAGTCGTAACGTAAATTGGGTTTGCGCAAAATGAAATTCATGCATGCATTCTGTCCCACCTTTTTCGATATCGAGCGAATTCGTCCTCCCTACTCGTATGATCCAAATGCCTGACATTATTTGTGGATTTCAAAATTTGGGTTTGCGTAAAATGGAGGTATAGATTTTATACATTCTTAAAGTCCAAGTTAAACTAAAAATATTAGTTGATTTCGTAAAATGCAAAAGCTTAAACACCTCGCACTTGGCCGGAGCGCAGAGGCGTTTGTACAACTTGTCGTGAAGGTGATCAGGCTCCACAGACAAGATCGGGTCACCCAGGACGCTTAGTTCCCGGTGGTCGTATGACCGCTTTTGTGTACATGGTGAGTTTGCATCCTTCACCAGGGACGAGTTCATCCGTTATCTACCACCGCATAGTAACAGAATCCCTCCCAAATATTCGAGATAGTTCAGCAATACTCAGTGCAAGGGTGATCAAATCGAGCATCGAGATTGACAAGCTGGGACTTAGCACAACCAAGCCGGTAGGTCACAAGGAGTACTAAGACACTTATGCATTTGGTAAAGTTCTTACTATATATATCAACCTGAGTATAAAAACTTCAATAGCGTGATGTAGGTTTTAACTGGTTTTCGGTTGTATAAAACCAGTCTTATCATCATTTAAATTACGAAACTATAAGATGTTTTATAAACAATTCGTTAGTTCAACTGATTTTTGGTTTGTAAAACCAAAACGCAAGAAAACAACGCATAAATGTGCTCCAGTTAATTTTAATGCTATTGTAATGCCATCTATAGGAACGTTATATATTAATACATTTCTAAAAAAACATATCTCACTTTAACATATTGATGTAAAATCAGTTTTATTGTGTGCAAAATTAAGCTTAGCTAAAAATATAATCGCATACGACATACAATGTTTTGCGTAATTGTAATTAGAACTCGAAGACCGGGCGGTATGAGATCCGCGATCACATTTCAACCATGGACGCTCGCTATTATTGTGATGATTTCACGCAAATGAACATAGGTGGCGTAGAATAACGAATATTTTGCTTAATCTATCGGAATTAATCGAAACCATTTGCAACTTATATGAAAGTGTAATGCATTCATTAAGCTATTATATTAGTTCAGTACTTAGCCTATAGAGGGCGCTTATGATGAAACCATTGTTAAATTCTTTATATTGGTAATATTTAATTTTTGTATTCAATGTTGGAATTACAATAAATTTACAATTACAGGTGTTTTCTGGATTAAGAAATCGATTTGTCAAGTTCGCTTGTTCGGGAAAATACTTTTTCTGTTTCCAGTACATTTGCGTAAATAATTTAAATTAATATATATATATATATTTTCATTTGTTGATTTAACAAATATTCCTGCATTTTATTAATTAGGCATTGGTCAATTACGCAACATGTTTTTTTCAATCGTTGTGAAGGAAATTGCACAACGCCGGTGGCCCCATTAAAAATATGCAAGAATATACATTTTGAGGGCTGGCACTATCGTAAATGTATCAAATAATGTTATAATTGGTAACATTACTTTTAATTGTGTCGAACATTTTGAATACATTTCGTTCATTAAACTTGATATAATTATTTTACCAGTGAGAAACCCTAGTTAAATGTTAACAGTTACTGGAATAAACATTCAAACTATCACAACATGTAAGCTTAAAGAAAAAAACCAATTTACACTACTTATAATAAAAATAATGTTAATTACCACAATATGGATGTGAAGATGGAATCTTCTCTCACTGGTTCTTCCAGTGCAATAGAAATAGCAATAATATTAAATTAATAATAGCGATATTAACTGCTTTATGCAAAATTACTCAAGTAACACCCCTGGCGCATGTAACAAAGTCATCAAGAATTCGCTATTTATTTGTCAACTTCCACAACTGCGTTCTTTTTGTGCTCCGAGACTTCGAGCTACCGCCACCGCCGCCCTACACCTCGTCCGCCAGCTGACCGCCCAGTGCATTACCACCTCCTGCTGTTTCATCTCGCTACTGTTAAAATGTGAGTAAGTACACTTTTTTCCCAAATAACTTTAAAATGTTTCAGTGATTTAATTATATCAATTATTTATTATTTATAGGTCTGATACGGAATTTGAAAGCATCGTTGCTGCTAACGTGACCCCCGTCACCTCAAAATTTGGAAAACAAAAAAGAAGTGCAGCTAATAGGTATATTTCCCGTTGACTTGTTTTCACTGTTAATGTATGTTTTTAAACAAAACCGATTAATAATTATCCATATATCCTGTTTTAGATCTGATTCAGAGGACAGCGTAAGCCAAGATAATCTCAAATCGAAAAAAACCATTAAGAAACGAAAATCATCATCAACCAGGTATTTGTTTTTACTATCTTATTCATTATCTTTTTAAAGGGTAATTCTAGTAAACCTTCTAACATCAAGGTGGTTGTACTCATTTAATTGTTTTTTACAGTTCTGCCGCATCGAAGATAAAAGGAAACCAAAACCCTCATGATTTGTTTGGTATATTCCCGGAAGATTTTAATATTACGCCGAAACCCTCTGTTTCTTCAAATGCGCTCGACTCGTCTATAATCAACCGACTGCCGACAGGAGCAACGAAACGAGCATGCGTTCTGAAGGGAGACTTCTTCGTGGAGCTGAAGGTGTCTCACACCGAAGACATTCGCGGTGAGTTGCCCGATCAGCGTTGGAAGAAAGCCCTTCTTGCAGTTAAGGCTCAAATCAACAGTGAAACACCACAGTGGAACTCGTTGCAAAAATTTGTTCAACGACTTCAAGAACTTTTTGTAGAGGCTGACGTTAAATTTTACTCTAACAACAAGTAATTCAGTATTATTTTAACGTTTGCGTAAAATGTCTGTTTGCTCTTATTATTTTTTATTGTGTTGTAATCTGAATAAACTTACATAAATATGCCTTTTTGCTAAGAGTGCTCCATCAGAGTAGAAAGAAAACAGTGGGTGGGTCACTTAAAAAGTAATAAACATAAAAATAATTCCGTTGTAGAACTAAACGATGAGGTTTATCAAATTTCCTCAGCTTTTAAAGGTCGCATATCGTCATATAGGATAATTGCTACTGATGATTTTAAAACTTGTTTACCTGACGTATTTTTGAACTCTTTGAAATGCAAATTTTTAAGAATTTTACAAAATGCGCTTCAAAAACAAGTGAGCCTTAAAGTTAATTTCGAATACTTTTGCAATTTTCTTTTATTCAAAGATGACAGGCAAGAAATGAAGTCTTTCGCAACAAAAAAATTTTCTGTGCATCAAAATTATGATTTGGAGAAGCTTTTTCAAAAATTCTTTATAACTATAAGAAAAAAGGTAGAGGAATTTGAAGACCGCGATTCTGGTTGGACATTTTTATCAAATTTGTATTTAGAAATAAATGTCAATAAATTTGATCCATTAAAAGCGTCATCTTACGTGGATTTGCCTAAATTAATAAAAAATAAAAAGGCTTGCATAAATATTCGCAATAACGATGACTATTGTTTTCTCTGGTGCGTTGTTGCCGCCATTTACCCGTCCTCACATCATAGTGAGCGTACATCGTCGTATCCCTATTTTAAGACTGTTTTAGAAACTGATAATATGAGTTTCCCTGTCACCTTTGCTGATATTAAGACATTTGAATCCGATAATATTGATATCAGTATTAATGTGTATTCTTTAAAAAACAATCGAACTGTTGTAGGACCTCTTTACAGGTCCGAGTACAAAAGGAAACATAGGATCAATTTACTTTTAATCGAGCGCGGTAATAACTCGCATTATGTTTTGATTCGTGACTTGTCACGTCTTGTACGTTCTCAAATTACTAAGCATCATGGTAAACTTTATTTTTGCGAAGACTGTCTCATATTTTTTGTATCGGAATACAAATATGATATGCATGTTTGTAGTGGAATTGCTACTGTACTTCCAGATAAAGGTACATATCTGCAATTTAAAAATTTCGATCGTAAACAAGACGTATCATTTGTAGTGTACGCTGACTTTGAAACTATTCTTGAACCTTACCAGGGTTGCGAGCAAGCACCATCGATTAGCTTCACCTCAAATAAACAAATTCATAAGCCTGCAGCTTTTGCGTATTACATAGTTTGTTCTTATGACGGAAGTCTGAATCGTTTTATTCAGTATCGCGGACCCGATTGCGTATCCAAGTTTTTAGAGTACTTGTACAGACATGTAAATGAAATACATGAGATCTTAAATAAAGAGGTTCCTATGATTTTTGACAATGAAGATGCTTTAGCATACAAAAATGCAAAAAATTGTCACATTTGCAAAACCCCTTTGTTTGGTGATAAAGTTAGAGATCACTGTCATTTAACAGGGTTTTATCGCGGAGCGGCCCATCAATACTGTAACTTACGTTTTCGAGTGCCTAAACTTATTCCTATATTTTTCCACAATTTGTCTGGATACGACTGTCATTTATTTATCAAAGAACTGGATAAATGTTCTGGACCTATAAAAGTAATACCTAAAAATAAAGAAAACTATATTTCATTTACAAAATTTTTAAGGTTATCTAATGATCAGTATGTGCAAATACGGTTTGTAGATTCATTTAAATTTCTAGGTGCTAGTTTAGAAGAGTTAGCTAAGGGTTTGTGTAGATCAGAGTTTTTCCACTTAAGTAACTTTTATCCTCGATTAGAAGAGTTTAATTTATTACTACGCAAAGGAGTATATCCTTACGATTATATGACCGGCTGGGATAAATTTACAGAAATTGAGCTACCTGAAAAGAGTTCGTTTTATAACTCGCTTTCTGCGGAACAAATTACAGACTCTGACTATGAGCACGCTCAACGTGTATGGGAGACATTTCAAATAAGAAACATGGGTGAATATACAGATCTCTATATTAAAACTGACGTTTTGCTTTTGTCAGACATATTTGAAAATTTTCGAAAAATTTGTAAGATTCATTATGAATTAGATCCTGCATTCTATTTAACCGTGCCGAGTTTGTCATTTGAGGCGATGTTATTGAAAACTGGCGTAAAATTAGAGTTGATATCTGATTTAGAAATCATTCGTCTTATTCAAAAAGGCATTCGAGGCGGAATTTGCATGTGCTCTACCAGACATGCTCTTGCTAATAATAAATATATGAAAACTTATGATGACAGTAAACCCGACTCGTTTCTTGTATACATTGATTGTAACAACTTATACGGATATAGTATGAGTCATTCATTACCCATATCTGATTTGCGCTTTCTAGATTCTGAGGAAATAGAGCAATTAGACTTTATGTCAATTTCAGACGATGCAGAATTTGGATTTATTCTTGAGGTCGACTTAGTTTACCCTAAAGAGTTACATCATTTGCATAACGATTATCCCTTCTGTGCACAAAAATTTGTACCTCCAGGAGGGAAAAATTCGAAATTAATCCCAAATTTGTATGATAAATATGAGTACGTCATTCATTATGTACATTTAAAAACGTGCTTGCGTAATGGTTTGACTCTTAATAAAATTCATCGGGTAATCACCTTCCGAAAAAGCCCCTTTTTGAAAAAATATATAGATTTAAATACAGAACTAAGAAAAAATGCAAAAACTCCATTTCAACAGAATCTTTTTAAATTAAAAAATAACGCTGTTTTTGGCAAGACTCTCGAGGATAGTGAACGACGTGTAGATGTTAAGTTAGTAAATCAGTGGAGTGATGAGAAAAACTCTACAAAGAAGTTTGTAACAGCAAGTAAATTAATAGCACGACCAAATTTTCACAGCGCCACGATATTTTCGGATAATTTAGTCGCTGTTCAAATGAAACCGGAGAGAGTTGTCTTAGATAAACCGATATACATAGGATTCGCGATACTCGAGCTGTCTAAGAGTCACATGTATCAATTCCACTACTCTGTAATAAAACCTTATTATAATGAAAGTGTTTCTCTCTGTTATACAGATACTGACAGTTTCATTTATAATATTAAAACCACTGACTTTTACGACGATTTGAAAAATCAGTTTATACATTATTTTGATACAAGTAATTATAACAAATCAAATGAGTTTCAGATACCCTTGATAAATAAAAAGGTTCCGGGATTATTTAAAGACGAGTTAGGGGGCGAGCTTATCACTGAGTTTGTAGGGCTACGTTCCAAGTTGTATTGTATCAAAAGCGAAAATTCATTACTCAAAAAAGCAAAAGGAGTAAAAAAGCCTGGTGTCCGAGAATTAACATTAGATGACTATAAGGATGTTCTGTTCAAGAATACGGTTATTAGGAAAAAAAATATATTATTTAAATCTATTAAACATGAAATCTTTACGCAAACTGTTAACAAAATTGCGTTATCCAGTAAAGACGATAAGCGACTTACATTAAAAGACAAAATTTCAACTAAAGCATGGGGTCATAGATCGATATTGTAGTTTTTATAAATTATAAGCGAATGTATTCAAATCTCGTTAAATAAATTGAGTTGTAAATCTACAACTTTACCAGAAATGTATACCGTTAAAATAAGTAATATGTTAGTATTAAGAAACAATTTATGATTATATGTTATGTAAATACCTATTAGTACTGCTATTTGAATAAACGTACATATGCCTAGTGCAATTTGTGTTTGGATTTTTAATTTCCTAATTACTCATAAATAATTGGTTCTCCATTTCACAAGAGGTGTATGTTTATTTTTATTTTTTTATTTAACTCCAAACTAATTAGTGAGCTATTTGTGAAATGAATGAACTTTAATTTATATGAGTAAAATACAAACCTATTCATTAAAATGATTTATATTTCTTTTTTTTAATAAGTGAATTTATTAGCTAAAGAAAGAAAGACAGTTAAATGTTAAAAATAGATTTTCTTCAATGATAATCAAAGTTTGCGTGAAAATTAAAAATACCGGTATTATAAAATTTATTGTCTTTCTAATTAGCCGATAAAAATACTTACTTAAAATGAAATATTAAAATTAGCATGTTTCTCAATCAGCAGGTTAGCTGCTGACGGCTTGTCGAGTCAGCTATGACCGCGTTATACGATACTGACTGAAATTGTTCGTCAATTGTTGTGTAATTTTGTCGATTCATGAATTCTAATCGTTATAAATAAAGGCTCATATAATACTCAGCCAAACATCAGTCTATCTTCAGAACGAAGTTACAAGTTTTTACAAGTTGTTACGAGCTTCATATCCTCAGCCCCGGTGTGGTAAGCAAACATTTGATATATTTATATATTAACAATTTATTCAAGTTAGACTCGATCTATTTATGTAAATGTTATCGTCTTGCATTTTTATTTTTATTTTTTTTGTCTACAAATAGCAAGCATATGCTAAAAATATTTATTTTGATTTATCTTGTTTCAGAATATGGAAGGAACACAAGACACTTTTCTATTTTCGCAATATGCTCAGGATCCATTGGAGGAATTCCTAGTGGAAGAAGAAGAAGACAGCGAGCTGGTGAAGAAACTTAAAAGCGGAATCCAGAAAAAAAATAAAGAAAAAAGATCAAAACGAAACTTTTCCAATAAAGTTTTTAAAAGAAGTGGTCACGACCGTCTGCCATCATTTATAATAAATAATAAAGCAGGGAAAGGTACGAGACTACTAAAAATACAGATAATTGACCTGAACAAAGACAGTGATGATGAAGACAAAGTGATGTTGAGTGCTCAATATTTGGCGGACGATAATTACGATGAAGTTATAGATCATGCCGAAAGTGTGATACATAAGATTTCAAAAAAACTGAGTGGATACAGTGCTAGTTTGTAGTTTTAGTTTAATTTTGTTGTAATTAACATAGTAAGTAAATAAATATAAGTAATGAAAATAACTTGTTGTTTCATTTTGCAGTTATTAATGGCCCTTGCAGCTTTTTTAAATTTCGATATAACTTTTAAACTAGATTTAACAGTAATAGTACCTATCATATATTTTAACATTACTGGACTAAGAAAAAGCTGCAAGTGACCTTAAGAGTTTTTTTTTTTACCGACACGTTTTTCTTCATCTCGACTGACAGCGATATTAATTCAATTTAGTGGAAAAACTTTTCGGTAATTGATAATTCTCTTTGAATAGGTGAAATAAAAAATATGTTTGTCAATAATATCATTTATTTTGAAATCAGATATGAGAATACAGTTCTAAATTATTTTCAAAGTACCATTTTTTAATGCATAATACATTTTTTAACGCACAAGTTTTTTTATGAATTAAACAATTATATGTGCCGCTGTTTTTACAATATTTTTGATGCATTGATTGAAAATTAGGAAGGCCTTTTTCACCCAAGTCTATTACAGTACAATTATCACACAAATCTTTAACCCATTTAATTTTTTCCAACCCTTTTACAAATATTTTCTTATTTTCTAAGTAAACATAAATCATTCTTTTAAACTCTCTATAATCAATGAATCCTTCACGCCATAAGATACCGAGGTTTTTCTCTATCCATATAACATTACTTTTTTCTTTTTCCGATAAAGTAAAAAATGCATACGGAGGTTTTATTAAAAATACTTGCGTGTATTCATTTGTACTATACGCAAATTCTTTAAGAATAAATTCATTTGTAGATGATTTAAACCCCTGGAGATCTACAAACAAGCAGTCTGAGCTCATGATATCCTTCGGGTAATATTGGTCAACGGTTTGTATTCTACAATGCTATCATTCAAAATAAGACAGTAAGCCGCAGTATTACCGGGTATGTCCTGTTCACACTCTAATTCAACTCTCACATCTATTGAACCCGTTTTTAAGGTTTCGTTTTGTCGAGAGCAGTCGATAACAAACAGAGGTGCTTTATCCTTAAATTCCTGCGGACTTAGCAACGGCGCTTGACTGCGGTTATAATACGACTGTTGGAATTTAGCATACTGATCGTATAATATAGCGAATTTTTCAGCTGCGAAACTAACATTAGAACTTTCATACGGAAAATAGGTTGAATTTAAAAAAACTTTTACATCTCTTAAATGACAATGATCAAAGTGTGTCATATCTTTGTTAGTCATATTTTTTCTATCTGTTTTTAATCCGATAACAACATATCGTGGCTTTTCAATTTGAGATGAAGTTTTGATTGCCCAGGAATGTTTTGATGTTTTCGGTAAAAGTGGATACTCATAAAGATCCCAGTTTCTAAATGCTACCTGAATAGCACGATCTTTTTCCAAGCACTTCATTAAATTTAACCTTTCCCGATCAGAAACTTTTATATGTGGCATACGCCATAATATTTTAGATATCGTAATGTTATCTATATATTCATTTGTATTTAATGTTACGCTATTTAAATTAGTATTGGATCTCAAAAGAATAAGTTCATGCTTACAGTTTATAACTATTTTATTGTAATCCTCTGCAAAGCCAAGAATCTTGTTTAAAGGAATGCATACAGAAAACGACCCATGCGTAACTTTTGTACCGTTAACATCCCAACTCCATGACTTTGACATTCTCGATTCATGTTCATTTAGAGATAAGAGAGATTTCATAGTAGTTGTAACTCCAGCATTTTTAATTTTGTCTATTTCGATTCCATTAAGCTCATATCGAATATCTTGAAACAAATGAAGCATAGGGTTATTAGTAAACTGAACACTGGCCACCGGTAGTTTTGTTTCTCTGTTGACTACTACCATGTTTCCCTCTATGTATAAGGCACTCTCAGAAGGTAACACGTATAGATCTTGTTGGTTTATTGGTATACGGATTTCATCATTAAAATTGAAACTTGTTACATAAGGTTTGTAGGAATGGAATTCAAAACTTTCTATTGTGTTATCGTAGCCGAAAGTTTCTGTTAAGTTTAGAATACTCATTTTAATAAACCAATAGTTTTAAGAAATTCTTTATTTTCCTTGGAAAGCCTCGTAAGCTGATTTTTAGGTGTTCTTTTCTTGACAGCACAATGCGTACTAATAATTGTACTGCGCGAAACTAATCTTTTATTGAAATCTATCATCTTTTCCTGAGATGCAAATATATCTGGATCTCTTCACCGCGTAAATTGATTAAGTTATCGTTTATATCCAATATTCTTAACTTTAAAGAGCTTAAACTGTTTTGATTAAGAGGAAAATAAATAACGTTTTTAGGTGTTTCTATAATCCGATAGCCTGGTGGTACATTAGGCACAAACTCGTGAATAATATGACTTGGTTTTCCGTTAATAAATGAACCACTCACAATGTCACATTCAACTCGCACTATAGTTGTAGAGAGAATGGACACAGGAAAAGGAGACTCTGTTAATATATTAGCTTGAATAGTTTCTTGACCGAAACCTAGTAAGTTACCAATCGAATTTTCTTTATTAAAATACACATTTTTAGAACACAATATAGACGTCTTTAACGTATTATTATTACATGTCAGTGAAAATGAACATCTTTTCAGATGTCTTTTCAGGTAATCGTCGAGGTCTTGAAGTTCGTATGACCCTTCAGGAATTTCAACTACTTCATTTTGGCCATAATAAAACATATTATTTCTATAGTCTATATTAGGTATAGAGTTAAAAGTCGAAAAATATAGTAACCCGCATTCATATTCACCATTTAGTTGAAAAGCTGGTGAATGATTTGTGATCAGGGTAGAAGAGGTTCCAGTTATGGACAAAGTGAAAGACATCGTGTGAATGATATGGTTTTTATTGAACAGAGATATTTAAACGGTTACTCCAAAATTGTTTTAAATATTTCAAACATAAATGACCGCAATTTACAGTATTAAACTTTTGATAAGTGACATAGTTTCACAGTTATTTATTTGGTCGTCGGCAGCGAATAAAGGTGGAAGCTTCCCGATCTTCGTGGTGCAGTACGCTGGCCGGTGTACCGCAGGGCGGCGTGCTGTCTCCATTACTTTTTTCTATTTTTATTAATTCTATCACGGATAACCTTCTTTCTTCATATCATCTTTATGCCGACGATCTACAAATTTATTCTCAGGGTGCTCTTGGTGATCTCGATACTGTCATTGGGGTTGTTAACGATGATTTGGTCCGTGTACTGGAATGGAGTATTAGTTTCGGCCTCAAAGTAAACCCAGCGAAAACCCAAACTATTCTGATTGGCAGTCCAAAGTTTATTTCTCGTGTCGACTTTGATAATCTTCCATCGGTGTATTTTGATGGTGTTCGTATACCATTTTCGCACCACGTCAAAAACTTAGGTATCATAATGGACCGTACCTTTACGTGGACTCCCCAAGTAAATGAGATCAGTAGGAGGATGTTTGCGGCAGTGTGGTCTCTTAGGCGCCTGCGCAACTTTCTTCCTCTCGCGACTAAGATTGCGCTCGCTCAATCCTTACTTCTCCCTATTTTGGATTATGCAGATGTGTGCTATCTTGATGTTTCTGAGGAGCAACTTAACAAGCTTGAGCGAATTCAAAATTTATGTATTCGGTTCATATTTGGGTTGCGTAAATATGATCACGTCTCTACTTTCCGTTCACAGCTCAGGTGGCTTCCAATTCGTCTTCGCCGGCACTATCACATTCTTAACCTTCTATACAGCGTTCTTTTCATTCCGGCAACTCCCCACTATCTCAAGGAGCGTTTTAGTTATTTTAATTCTGTGCGTTGCTCGGAAAAATGTATCTTAACTGTTCCCTCTTCTTCCTCTAAATTTTACAATAACTCCTTTACTTTTCAGGCTGTTAGGTTGTGGAACTCTCTTCCTTTGGAACTGAGACAGGCTAAATCATTTCCTATTTTTAAGAATCTTCTAAAAGAACACCTTTTGTCACTTCCTTAGTTGTTTTCCTTACTTATTTTGTATTTATATATATTTGTATTTTTTATTTATGTATGTGTATTTATTTTAAGGATATTTATGTTTTTAAAAATTGTTTATTTCAGTTTGCACCGCCTGCCTATTTCTATTGTATATTATTAACCATCTCTTCTTTGTAAGGTTGTCTGGAAGAGATCGCTATTTAGCGATAAGACCGCCTGTTGACTCACTATGTAGTCTTTTTATTTTTCCTGTATTTCTGTTACTTGGTGTATGTGGTGTTTCAATAAAGTGTTTTGTATTGTATTGTATTGTATAGTTGTATGAAATAATTTTATTTTTTAAATACTTTATTAATTCTATTGGAGGCTGAAGATCGCCGTAACTATCGAAATATTCACAGTAATTATTATCTTTGACATAGGCTACCCAGTGAGTCCCTTGGTTTTCAGAACTATCTAAATTAATAATTGCGCACTCTACTCTATTCGAACGCTTTGGCAAATTATCTCTCATATAAACGCCACGGAAATGAGGAATATCTGAAGAGTGTTTTAAAATATCTATATTAGTGAGAGCACGTCTGGGAAGCCTGTCGACTAGTTTTTTGAGTATTCTAAACACAATCCCTTTCCATTTCTGTACGGTTTAATGTGCAATCCTTTACCTAATGCAATAGATTCCATCATTTTGTTGTGACGTTGTGATTCGGTTAAGTTTTTCTTTGCAGCTTTGTAATCACCAACAGCTTTAGCTATCCCAGCAGCTCCTCCAGCCAATGATCCCAACGCAGAAAGTCCCGCAAAAATAGGTATCAGTGGTAATATACCGCCAGTTTTCGGAATCGGTATTAAACGCGGAATATGAATTTTACTGTTTCTAGTAAATACTTTCTTTGCGAGCGCAAGAGCTCGGGTGATTGTAGTGCCTTTATCTTTTGATTTGTTTCTTTTCAGTTCCTTCCGCATCTTTGTAACCAAACCTTTAAATGATTTTATGCCTGCACCAGCTTTCATTTTAGATTTCATCACTTTGCTAACTAACCATGAAGCAAGTTTTTCTCCTTTTCCAGCACTTTTCGATTTCAACCTCTGTTTAGCCATTTTATAAAGTTCTAAATCTGCGCGGTGTCGATCTGTTAGGTTAGAATGTTTATCATAAGCTATATCGTGTTTCATGCATGCGTCATCCAATTCATTAACTCCTTTATCACCTCTTAATAACCATTTATGCAATTTAGTGCCTGGTCCGCAATAATTGTAACCAGGTAAGTGTAATTCAAAAGGCAAGTGATTAATTACACTGTTTAAAAGTCCTCTTCCTTTCATATCCTATATGTTAATGACATTTTTTGTGCAAGTAACTATATAAATATATTCATACAATGGCACTTCTATTAATCCAGCTGTTCTCACTATCATTAAGTCCTAACCACTTAACGTATAATTTCTTCCCTTTTTTTTTGACCACCTTTTCAATGAGATAAACGTCCGGGTACTTAGTTTTTTGAAGTTCTTGTTCGTAAAATGTGCCCAAAATAGTGTTTCCTCGCTGATCTTCTATATGGTACGTAAACGGTTGAGTGTTACTGACTTGTTTAATAGTAAATAGCTCTGTTGACCAATTAGGCGTATAACTTTTATGGAAAGCGCTTTTATACTTGCTTATACGTACACGATCTCCCACATTGAATTTATTTAATTTATGATGTAGATTTTGTTGACGTTTCTTAATATTGTTCTTTACTTCCGATTCATTCTCAAAATTAACATCATTTGGTCTAAATTTTGTTGTACTATGAAAAGTTTCATTATAAGATTTGACTATATCATCTAAAGGTTTTCCAACCCATTTATAATTTCCAATTAAACTAAAATATTTGTACAGTTTGTTTTTAAGCGTCTTTATTAACCACTGATGCCTTTTTAATTGAATAAGTTGAATAATGATTTATTCCTAAAGATTTTAAATAACAATCAAATTCACTATTGTAAAATTCTTTTCCAAAGTCTGTCTGCAAGTTTCTAGGAATTTGGATTGCTGACTTTATAATTTGTTGAAATGCATTTTTAACTTCTTGTCTAGTTTTCGATTTTGTCAGAATACACCACGCGTACTTTGAAAATGCATCAATGACAACTAAAATATATTTATTTCCTTTATTTATTTTATGGAATTTTTGTAAGTCAATCAAATCTGCTTGCCACAAATCGTGAATGCCTTTTAAAACAACTGCTCGTCGCTTAAAGTTTTTACGAGCTGATCTGTGAATCTCGTTCACTACTTGTTCTTTTGCCATTGCTTAACTGTTTTACAATGTTATCTACCTCGTTTTTTGTATAAAAGTTCAATTTCAACTGAGTTGCAAGCTGATGAATTTGAGAATTTATAACTTTGATTAAAGAATCTAGATACTTCTTGTCATAAATGTTCTGAACGAGCTGATCGACGTACTCCTTATTTACTGCATCATCAGCCGACAAAGGATGAGCAACACCTTTTAATCTCAGTGATTGTAAATCAAAATCTCCGTCTTCTGAACGAAGCAAAGCCTGACTTTTAAGTTCGTTGACTTCAGATACACCTGCTACACGTAAACGTTTATGAACATGGTGACCAAATTTATCTATGTTCATTTTTTGATATATTTTACGCCAAAAGTTCTGCTTCGACTAACGATAATAGTAAAGTAACTGCTTTATATATTAACATTGTTCACTAATCCCGCTTCCTGTAGTTCTTCAATAATAGATATGATTTCATTATCCAATCCTGTATTACCAGCATCACGAGAAGCTATAAGTAATTTTAACCTTTCTACTAATTCGTTTGGGTTATCCCAATATACATATGACACATCGTTTTTAACATTTTTCATCGTCGGTAATCCTTCACCACTTACTGAACGTTCTTTAGCTAATTTAAAAAGAGGTCTTATTACATGTAAATATTTCATGCCTTTGTTGCTTTTTATTGGTTTATTAGGATTAAACTCTCTTCTATGTGCATTAGTTTCTAATAATAAGGTTTTATAATTACATCTATCATCCTCAGTTACAATATCTAAATCCGGTACTTTCTTATATAGCAGTTCGAATAAACCTGGCGTTAAATAGTAAGTATGACCATTTACTTTCAGTTTTTTGTCATTTGTAGTGTATACCGGACAGGTTCCCAACATTAGCTTGTCCCGTTCCGTTCGAATACCAAAAGGTATATTTAAGTTGGTAATATATTGCTTTTGAAATTTAGGATCGTCACGAGGAGAAGCGTAAGAATCAGTCGTCTTAAATGAAATATTATTTGAAGAATCCTGATCATTAAAATGTTCACTTTCCACTTCATCGCTTACATCACTTTCATTATCTTTTGATGTCTCATCCTCATCATTTTTATTAACAAGGCTAGATTGAGAAAAAATCCTCACAACCGTTTGATCAGTTATAGATTCCTTCTTTTCTTCACTTGGGCTATATTTAATTCTTTTTACTAACTTTCCCCATTGCAATCCGTCATCAAAATCATCATCATTAGTATTGAAGTAATTATTCTCATTTTTAACTTTAACTATTTCATTAAGCGGTTCTGTAATTGGTTTTAAAACAGATTCCAGAATCATATCATTGTTTGTTTTTACATCGCGAATAAGTTTAACCTTCTTTTTAACTGCTTCGGCTAACCGGAGTATCTTTTCCTTTAGCACTTTATCTTCATTAACTTTCTCGACTTTCGAGCTCATGTCCGTTCTCTTTGGATTCATTTAATATAATAAACGATTATTCGAATACTATTCAATAAGTATGTACTTAAGTATATTAATCTACAATAATGAATGTATCAAACCCCATTCTATAACATCCAGAATTTTTGTTACAATCCTTGTTTATAACCAAGTAGCTGAAAGGTGCGTTCCATATTTTAGCGCAAATTTCACGAAACTGCGACCATGACATATCGGTTCCAACGTGCTCATCATAAACATGACGTAAATTAACATCATCTTGCTTAAAAAGAATTATTCAATTAGCATTATCCCTTATTAATTGTTTTGGTACTTTACTGTACGTTTGATTTAAATAAAAGCTATCAATATTTTTATGTCTTCCCATTGCAAAGTAATCCCTTATGTTGTTTTGGTTTTCACAAGCCACATCATCAAATATCATGATTGAGTTATAGTTAGCTTCGTTTGGGCTAAGTATTTCTTCATTTTCACAATATTTTTGAAATTTAACCGTTGGAACTAACGCTAATACCTCTTCTAAAAATCGATACATAGGTTGGAAAAGGGTTTTTGAGTAAACATAAACATTTTCGTACCGTAACCCTTGTTCATGAAGTAAAAGACCAACCATTAAATTAGTTTTCCCGCAATTAGAAGGACCGCAAATTATACTGCGAATATTGTAAGGTAAAAGTTCACCATGACGTACACAAGGCTTATTGCGAGCTGAAAAAACAAGATCCAACTGCAAGCTCTGATTTTGTTTTACAAATTTCATATTTCTTCAAAATTTCTCAAGCGATGTATAGGTACGTTTTACTTGCATGAAAGACTTATTCCAATTAAGGGAAATCACGACTACGTTTTCACATATATATGTCGAGTTAGAAGAGGTGGAAGGGGTGGATAAGCCCTTCAGTCTGAGGTTCCGGCGGGTTTTCATATTTGTCAGGATAGTCAGTAGGCGAGGAAATACGCACAAGTGGTATGAAACAATGTAATCTCTTAATGGTTAAACAAATACGTCACAATAGTGTCTAAAGTAAGTACAATAGTTTGCGTAACGATTCAACGAGTTCGCGGGATTTGGGATAACACCACAAAAATGACCGTCTCGGTTCGCTTCTCTCAGGAGTCTCCCTGCAGCCCGCCTTAACATCGGGCTCCCCGTTTCTCCCCTCACCCCGCGACCACGTTCGGTATACCAAAAAAATGCATACCTCGTCACAATTCTAAGAACGCTTCGAAAAACGCAGGCACTTGAACAATACAAAAACAAAGTCATAAAAAATGCTAAGTTATGGACTGATTACATTATTTTAAGAACAACCTAAACAAATCGTAAATAATGAATTTTATTATCACATTGTTGATAAATAGGTTAGTGATAATTAAGGCTAGGTATGTTTCTAATAACTAAGCATAAGACTTAAATCTAATCTAGTCAGTCCTGCCTGACATAGGCCGCTCCGACACGGCGATCCTGACTGTCACGCGACCTCGCGGGCAGTGGTCAGTTCAAATGTCACCTGTAAATAAACAATGTTCCGCAAAGTAAAACCGTTCGGCTATCCTACAAACCGAGGAAACAATGTTCAACTATGGTTGGTGGTCAGAGGTACACATTAATAATCCAAAATTAAAATAATCATTTAAGACAAAGAGAGAGAGTATTAAACTATCAGGGCATCATCAAATTCGATTGATTTAATTCAAATCATTACCATTTACATTGACAAGATCACTCATCAAAACTGCACATATAGCAGTCGGCCCAGCGGCCGTCATTGTTTCTCAGCGAAACCCAGTCACATCGTTCATGCAACAACAAGATCACTCGACGAGGCCACAACATGATGGCCAGCCTTGCAATACATATTGCTCATCCACGATACAGATTACTAGACGAGACCACAACAGGTAGTCAGCCCGGCAACCATCAATGTTTCTCAGCGAAACCGAACTCCAGATTACTAGACGAGACCACAACAGGTAGTCAGCCCGGCAACCATCAATGTTTCTCAGCGAAACCGAACTCTCAGATCTCTCTCCCGAGACCACACAATATGTCAACTACTTGACTTCCATTGTGCCATTATTTTTTTTACACATCAGCCCCAAACGGGCAATCAAACAACTAAATCTGCCTGCCGGACGTTACACCGCGCCGTCCCGATGTCTCGTCAAACAAGGGTTATGACTTGCGGCTATTAATCCAAACAGGTAGAAAAAGAGGTTGATATCATAAGTACGATCGTTCATAAAAATGATAATCAATTATCAACACATTTGCCCAGTTTATTACTCACTCACTAGTCAATGTCACTCCGACACTGGCTTATCCTTATCAATAACAATAAAAACATCTCATTTTCAACAGCCCAAACTATTGAAAAACTGTACCTCGGACCCGTGAACAACACACAAAATGTCCACAAATAAATACCAAAAAATAAAAAAATAAAACAACCAATACGGGTATCGAACCCGCAACCTCAAGCTTTGTAGTCCAACCACAGGACCACTAGGCTACGGATCGGTTATCACTCATCTTCACTCAGATAATCAAGTTCACTAGGAACATAACTTTTAGGCATTGCACGCAATCTGTCATGTGCATACTTAAATGTTCTCTTTGAATCGAGAGCTTTTAATTCATATCTATCACCAGGTAATAAATTTATAACTTCAAATGGACCCCGAAATTTAGGGTCTAATTTTGTTTGATTACGTTCGTGATTTTCAATTAAAACAAAATCACCCACAGAAAAACTATTTACTTTTGCTTTTGTGCTATTAAATCTAGTTTCGTCGCATAACGCATTTTCGCGTATGGACGTCGCTGCATCTTCTCTGATTTGCTCAATGTTAACAACGGTTTCGTCATGGTCACTCAGAGGTGTTATTGATAGTGGTCGGGCTACCTTCCCGACCATTAATTCTAAAGGACTCGCCTTTGTTACACGACTAACAGTGCAATTTAAAGCTAACTGAATATCTGCTATGTAGTGTTTCCAGTCTCTGTCATTGTTTATTTCAACAGCTGACAACATGTTTTTTAACGTACTCATGACGCGTTCTACCTGGCCGTTAGCACGGCTAGAACCAGTTGCAATTAAGTGAAGTTGTATATTATTTTCACTGCAATAATCACGAAATAATTTATTCGCAAAACATCTGCCTTGATCTGCTATAATCCTCGCGGGTGCGCCAAAAATGCTAACACTGGATTTAATAGATCTAATAGCATTATTTGCATCTATATTCATAGCATGTGATAACAGAACATACTTAGTGAACGCATCGATAATGACGAAAACATATTCTTTGTTTTTACTTTTACCGCTAAGCTTACCGGTGGCATCTATATGAACTGTGTGCCAAGGTATCGTTTCTTTGGGAATAGAGTGTAATTGAGCTTGTGTTTTTCCTGATTTTGACTTTGATAATCTACAGGTAATGCAATTCTCGACAAATTTTCTTACATATTTACACATCTTAGGGAACCAATATAACTCGTAGGTTTTTTCTAAGGTTTTTTCCCAACCCAGATGCATGACAGATTCATGCACTTGATTTATAACTGACCAACAAAAGGCCCTCGGAATTATAGGTAAAGTTAAAGTTCTATTACGACGTTGTATTTTACGGTAAAGTACTCCTGACCTGAGTTCATAAGTGTTCAACATATCGTTATCAACATCGTCATTATTTAACTTTAAAATAATCTCAGATAGTTCAACATCTCTTTTTTGTTCTGCTTGTAACCACGCACTTGAGATTTCAAGTATGTTAACAAACTTCGCTTGAATTTTTTCTGGAATGTATTGTTCTGGTAAGGGATTTCGGGACAAAAAATCAACATGGCCCATTTTAGTACCTTGTCTGTAAACTATATCGAAGTCGAATGATTGTAAAAATGCCCACCATCTGTGAACCCTAGGTAAAAGGTCTGTTTTTGTTAAAGATGCCTTGAGGGAATTACAATCGGTCACGACCGTAAATTTTCTGCCTAGCAAAAAATGCCTAAAATGTTTTATTGAATTTACAACTGCCATTGTTTCAAGCTCATAAGAGTGATAACGAGACTCTGTATCTGTCGTTTTTTTGCTATAATAGGCTACAACTCTCAATTGATTGTCCTTTTTATGCAGTAAAATTGATCCGTATCCTTCTGAACTTGCATCAGTATGTAGTTCAATTGGGTATGTAGGATCGAAAATTATTAATACTGGTTCATTCGTCAAAATTTTTATTATTTTCTGTCTAATTTCTTCGAGCTTTGAGGTCCATTCTATTTTGCCTTTACCTGAAATTAATTTGTACAGTGGGGAAGCTATTTGAGAAAATTTCGGGACAAATTTACGAAAATAAGATGCAAGACCTATAAATTGTCTTAATTGAGTAACTGTTTGCGGAGGTGTGAGATTGACAAGAGCACTTATTTTTCGAGAATTTGGTCTTATCTCACCACTAGTAACCTCGTAACCCAGGTAGTCGACCTTGGTCATTAAAAATGAGCACTTTTTGAGATTAAGCGATATACCTGCATTTTGAAGAGTGTCTAGAACTATTTTAAGTCGTTCTAACCCTTCTTCCGCGGTTTCAGAAACAATGAGAATGTCATCCATATAACAAAGCACGAATTTGTTAATTAAATCACCTAAAGCCTTATACATTGCCCTCTGAAATACTGATGGTGAATTTTTTAGCCCAAATGGCATGGTCAGGTACTCATATTGTCCTTCTGGGGTAACGAAAGCTGTACGTTCAATAGAGTCTTTATGAATAGGAATTTGGTGGAAACCTGATGTTGCGTCTAAGGTCGTAAAAAAAATTGCACCCTTTAATCTTTGAATTTGGTCGTCTATGAGTGGCAAAGGAAATCTGTCAGATATTGTGTTACTATTTAATTCTCTGTAATCAACGCACAATCTATCCGAACCATCCTTTTTTTTTACTAAAAGTATTGGACTGGCGAACGGTGAGTTGCTCGGTCTAATAACATTGGCGTTTAGTAATTCGTCGATTTTTTCACGAACCACCTGTCGCTCATGTGGACTAAGTCGATAAGGGCGTCTTTGCACCGTACGGGTAGGGTCAATTAATTTAATTTCAAGTTCACCGGTCTTTGCGCGCGTAGTTGGCGTGCCCTCGACAAAAAGCAATGGGTATTTTCTTAACAGATCAATAAGAATAATACGTTTATCTTTATCTAAATCCGTTGTTATGTCATCTAAGCATTTGTTATTATTACTCGAATCACATAAGTTCACTAATTGGTTCTTTTTAATAGATAATGACTCGTTGGTTATTTCTATGGAAAAACCCTCGCTTATTAAATCTCTACCGATAATTATATCGTGGCTTATTAAATTATCGGGAATAACGTGAAACACTATTGCAACTTCTGTTTCGTCAATTAAAACATTTGCCGAAATTTGTAACTTACAAGGGACGTCTACATTTCCTATTCCAACAAGAGTGACCAATGACTCAACACGTCTGCCAACAAATTTTTCTACCAAACTTTCTTTCATCAGAGAACAATCAGCACCAGAATCAAAGCAAAAATCAAACGACTGACCATTATGAGTAAGCTGAGCTGTCGCTGGCTGCATAACACATGTTTGAACTCGACGACGTTGCTCGATCTTCGCAGGCTCGTTCGCGTTGCTCACTGACGACCTCGAACACTGCGGCGCTATGTGACCATTTTGTCCACACCTGAAGCAGACGATCTTCTTTTTGAAATCCTCTTTACGTGACGTTGACGGACTTATTCGTGGTACATATTTTCTTTGGCATTGATTCGACTTATGTCCAATTTCTCCACATTTGAAGCATATTATTTTCTTTGGTTTTTTTGCCTCAAATCCAGCAAAAGTGTTTTGATTGGTTTTCACTCGTTTTCTGAAGCTGAATGCTGTTAATTCTTGCTGCATAACTTGCCTTGTTTTTATTTCGGTTGTAAAAGCCAGGCGTTGCAAACGTGGTTCAATTTGTGTGCACTGAACTAACACTGTTGCAACGGCGATTTCTTCTTTGCTCATGTCTTTCCACGATGTCATAATTGAAGTCAACATTTTACTTGCAAACGCGGCAAGGCTCTCTCCATCATTCGGTTTATTGTTAAGTAATTTAATTAATGATGCTGCTGGAGTCTCAACACAATCGTATCTCAACAAGAAAATAGTTTTAAATTGTGTCCAGTCCATTTCAGGATATAAGACTTCAGAAAACCACGTTGAAGCAGACCCTTTTAAAGCATTTCCCAAGACAATTATTAAGGAACTACCTTTAAAATTTGTTTCTCCGATGAAGAGTGAGACAGTGTCGCACCATGCTTTTGCATTTATTTCATTTTTTTCTGGGTTAAATTCCGGGAGACTTGTTTTCGACGGCATGATATTGGATGAACCAATCAAAGTGGTTATCAATTTTTCCATATGACTTTCTTGCTGTTTGATCATCATTTTCAGGCAGTTTTCTATTTCAGATCCACATTCTGAGACTTCTTCACTCCGTAATCCTTGTTGATTTTCGTTTTCACACCCATCTTGATGCGCTTCGGCCACTTCTGATGTCGAGTTAGAAGAGGTGGAAGGGGTGGATAAGCCCTTCAGTCTGAGGTTCCGGCGGGTTTTCATATTTGTCAGGATAGTCAGTAGGCGAGGAAATACGCACAAGTGGTATGAAACAATGTAATCTCTTAATGGTTAAACAAATACGTCACAATAGTGTCTAAAGTAAGTACAATAGTTTGCGTAACGATTCAACGAGTTCGCGGGATTTGGGATAACACCACAAAAATGACCGTCTCGGTTCGCTTCTCTCAGGAGTCTCCCTGCAGCCCGCCTTAACATCGGGCTCCCCGTTTCTCCCCTCACCCCGCGACCACGTTCGGTATACCAAAAAAATGCATACCTCGTCACAATTCTAAGAACGCTTCGAAAAACGCAGGCACTTGAACAATACAAAAACAAAGTCATAAAAAATGCTAAGTTATGGACTGATTACATTATTTTAAGAACAACCTAAACAAATCGTAAATAATGAATTTTATTATCACATTGTTGATAAATAGGTTAGTGATAATTAAGGCTAGGTATGTTTCTAATAACTAAGCATAAGACTTAAATCTAATCTAGTCAGTCCTGCCTGACATAGGCCGCTCCGACATATATAACAATTTTGATGCGATTGTTTTTAGCTAATAATTCCCGTTGCAAACGCGCACGTTAACGCGATCATTTCATTTTGGGCAAACCCAATTTACGTTACGACGTGTTATTTGTGAAATACGTATGTTAACGCGAGAGATAATCGTTTTATTTTAAGCACAAACCCAATTTCCGTTACATGTTGCGAAACGCGCACGTTAGCGCGATTATTTCATTTTACGCAAACCCAAATTTTGAAATCCACAAAATAATATTGGGCATTTGGATCACACGAGTGAGGAGGGCCAGAATGCCCAATATTATACTACTACACTTGACTTTTCTTATGGAATAAAATTACAAAAATATCTTACCTGAAAAGAGAAACAACATTAAAGCTATTATTCCACTTATTCTTCTTATTCTATCTTAAGTAACTATTAATATTTTATACTATTTCTCCTTAGATTACTTGCACTTTTTTATAACGGTAGAACCTTTGATTGACCTGTCAAATGTCACTTGTCATAACGCTGCCACAGATAATTCCAAACCGACACAGAGGTTTATGCGCAGCAATACTGCAATTATGAATGAAGTAAAACAGACTTCATTTACATGTATATAAGCTTCAGATACACAAAACGAACAATCAATCTATACCTATGCATCTATCTCTCAAAACTTTGCTGTTACCGGGTGATAGTTATAATCGCGAAGCGGTCGCTTGCCGTTGCATTAACCAAACGGATCTGTTCGACGGATCATTTTGAGTAGCCATAAGATTAGTCACATCAAGACTCACTTATTGATCTCAAATGAATCATAACTATAAATAAATAAATAAATAACCGGCGATGGCCCGATAAAGTAATTGTATCAGCTTCATCACATTCGCTTCTCGTATTCGCATGCATCACAGAGCCGAGCGCAGCGAGGTGAGTGATGCAGCGGATACAATTACTACCTACTTCCCATTCGTTTTAAGTTGAAATTGGTCAATTAAATTCATAAGGTTGCATGACGCAATCGAACCCAATGCTCAAGTAGGGTAGTAACTACATAAATGATAACATGATTTAATTGTAAGTACGAAGTTTTTGCAGCGATACTTTCGCGATTCGGTCTCGACACAGTTAAAAATCGTCTACGTTTAGCCGCGATACAGTTGCGCGGTTTTCGAGCATTTGTATCGCTGCAAAAAGTTGCAGTGGGTAAAAGTCCTTAAAATGGGCAAATTGATGATTTATATGGCAACCCTCAAAGCACGCACACTCGTAAACGGGCGGCCATTTTGTGTGCTTCAATCATGCCAAGACCAAGGTCATGGTGATAGAGAAGGACGAGGGGATGACTGAGTGCGTAATAAATATAAATGGTGAATTAGTAGAGCAAGTGAGTGAATTTGTGTACCTGGGAAGTATGTTTACAAGAGATGGTAAGTGTGAAAAGGATGTCGAGAGGAGGGTGAATGCGGGAAATCAAATAAATGGGGCCCTGTACTCATTTGTGAGCAGAAGGGGCGTTTCACAAAAAGCCAGACTGGCTGTTCACAATGGAGTGCTAGCCCCTAAACTGATGTATGGTACCTATTGAATGTTGGGTGTGGCAGAACAAGCATGAAAGTCGTATAAATGCAGTTGAAATGCGCTCTTTGCGTAGTATGTGTGGTGTGAAACTGACTGATAGAGTAAGAAATGAAGAAGTCAGAGAGAAATGTGGACTAAAAGAAGATGTAGTGACTAAGATTGAAAAGGGCATGCTTCGATGGTTCGGTCATTTGGAAAGGATGGATGAAAGAAGATTGACGAAAGAGATATACAGAGATAAAGTGAGTGGAAGGGTCGGAAGGGGCCGCCCTAGGCGTACTTTTTCGAATCAAATCGGAGAAATACTGGAAAAGGGCCGAATTTTAAGTACCCGAAACCGACGTGCGTGCATGACTCGATGTATGAATGTGGAAGTAGCGAAAGAGATTTGTCAAGATCGTAGCAGGTGGAAAGAAGTGGTCTCTGCCTACCCCTCTGGGAAACAGGCGTGATTTAATGTATGTATTTATGTATTCTGTTGTTATAGCGGCAGCAGAAATACATCATCTGTAAAACTGTTTCAACTATCTAGCTATCAAGGTTCATGAGATACAGCCTGGTGACAGACAGACAGACAGACAGACAGACGGACAGTGGAGTCTTACACCCGTATTTATAGTCAAGAAAAGTAATTACTTGAGTAATAGTAATGTCAAAAGTCATACAAAAATTGTTACTTAAGTCATTACTTTTACTCAAGTAATTACTTTTCTTGTCTATAAATACGGGTGTTAGTTATAGTGTCCCGTTTTTATCCTTTGGGTACGAAACCCTTAAAAGGAGAAATAACATAAAAATAACTTTTAATCAAAACCTAAACTCAATCTAAATACCTACTTATCCATTTCCCGAATTTAATAATCTGAAAAAAGTAACAGGAGAGCTCCGGATGGCTCCGGTGCACGTCTGATCGCTTCAAAATGTTTGTTACCTACTTAAGGGCGAAGCGCTGCTGCGAGCGGCCCGGCCAACCGTTTCGATATTACAGATTTGGGTTACGCGTAATTTTGAATCTGCCATATCTTCTAAAGTATTTATTTAATTAACATAGTGTAACGGACAATTTTTATCGGCATTAAATGCCCAAGGTAACTAACGTACGAGTATTTATCTGGATAAGGATAAATACTGAATCGGAGAAAATAGCTTCGCAAATAACCTAATATTTTTAATAAAATTTTAAAGAAAAAAATGGTTACTGTGAGTTAACCTTATGAGACAGACATATGCCATCGCGGACTTTTCTCTAGGTTTTTTGAATAACTACAGTTCTGCAATACATTATTTTGATATATCTCTTAAGGTTTAGCCAGCGTAAGCTATGTAAGCGCCCGAAAATTGATATTTTGACGACTTGGTATGAAAACATTGAGTTTTCTCAACTATATTAGAACTTAATTAGATTGAAATGTGCACATAAACCTTCCTCTTGAAATATCCGTTGCGTAGTTTTAAAGATCTAAGCATACATAGGGACGGACAGACAGACGGACAGCGGGAAGCGACTTTGTTTTATACTATGTAGTGATAGTGATGATAGTGATGAAGTGTAGAAAAAAAATCGGATATGTTGGCAGCATTGACTCTTGACCGCCAATTTCCCAGTTCGCATGTGACAGTCACGTGACAGCTGACTGAAACAGCAAGTAAATGGAGACGACATTGTTGACGTTGCCACAGAGTAGGCAACCACCACTAACAGACACATTTTTGAAAAGACAAAATTTGTTTTGTATATTTAGTAGCATGGATTTATCCATGAAATTATGGATGGTTTTGGTTAATTTTAATTTTTATGATGTTATACTCATTTATACATAGAGGAACCATAAGCCAAATTTTACTTGTCTATTCTCTGTTGTACCTAGATAAAACCATTTGTCACTTAGAGCCAACTTAAATAGAGCGCTGTTTCTTTCAATTTTGATTATAATACTCACGATAACTTTTGAATGGTATGTTCGATTTGAATAATTCAAAAAGTAATTTACAGGTACTGATATAACCTTGAACAAGAAGTGATTTCTTTTGATAACGATTAACAGCAAGGTACGAATAACGTGGCCTATTTTGTACCGGCGTAACTATTGCATATTTTAACATGAAAAAGTAGTTATTGTGACATAACTGTAATAGTTAGACATTATGGTATTGCACATTTTTTGTAGATATTGATGTCCTCTTTAAAACGGTACTACATTACTTTGCTCTATTCTCAATAGTTCCCGCAGTGTATGCGATATAAGGTTTTTTTTTCATATGTGGCGCATCACTACAAGTTGCGCACATCACTACTCCATAACCAGTCCCGGACGCCGCGGGGGCGCGGCGCGGGACGCGGGCGGCTGCGCTGCGGCACCGGCATTCATTCGACTCGGCGCCTCCGCAGAACGCTTCCGAGGAGCTCACGCGCCGAACCTATGTCGATTTGCACCCGCTCCCGCCTTACGCACTGCCTATCGAGCTTAATAATCACCCAGTCATTCTTCTTTGCTATATATATTTGTATAACGCTAAAACGCTTTCGGCTTGCGAGTATCAAGACAAGTGTAAACCTAACGTGCAATACACGCTTATATATACTTATATGTGGAGTTTGAGTTTTATTACCGATCAGATAGCCCACATACTAGTGACCGCGACGTGTACTGTACGTGTACCTATAGCAAGAGCCGCGTATTACGGACGACGCAGGGATTAAGATGGCGGATGAAGCGAAACAAGGCCCGGCCAACGAATTTGTGGATGCCCAAGATGGTGCCACGTCCGGTAACGTCGACCGCGTGGCGTTGCGATTGCCACCATTTTGGCCTGATGATCCAGAGGTTTGGTTCGGTCAAGCAGAGGCGCATTTCCTGGTTTCTGGTATTAAAGATGACACTACGAAATTTTATTCTATTATAAGCACAACTAGATCACAGGTATGCTAAAGAAATTAAATCTTTAATTAAGAATCCGCCTAAGACAGATAAATACCTTAAGTTAAAATCTGAGCTAACGAAATGTCTATCAATCTCTCGTGAGCAGCAAATAAGCGAGGTACTGTCTAATGAGGAGCTCGGAGACCGGAAGCCCTCTCAGTTTATGCGACGGTTGGTTAGCCTGGCCGACGAATTTTTGCGTACGATGTGGATGAAGAGGTTACCTGCACATATTCAACCTATTTTAATTTCACAGACATCTGCCACGCTGGAGGAACTAGCCGACCTCGCCGATAAAATTTTCGAGGCGACGGCACCCCATGCGCCTTCCCACGTGGCAGCGATGACCGCCTTGGACCAAGATGGTTTGATAAAACGCATTGACGAATTAATTGCCACTCGTATTCAATCAGCACTCAGTAACGACATCGATCAATTATCACTTGGCCGAAGCAGGGAACGTTCGAGATTCCGCCGAAGCAGCTCGAAAGGAAGGTCGAGCAGCAGGGGTCGGAATCGCAGCAAAACACCAGGTATGTGCTGGTACCATTCTATATTTGGTGAACAGGCTAAGAAGTGTACCACACCCTGCACTTTCGTGGCGGGAAATGCCAGCGGCAGTCACTAGACGCGGCGAACGACTGTCACGCTACTAGCTGCCTTTTCATCACCGACAGGAAAACCAAGATGAAGTTTTTAATTGACACCGGCTCCGACCTTTGCGTGCTGCAACGTCGACACCTGCCAAATGGTAAACCGACTGAGTACCGACTCACCGCTGCCAATGGTACCCCAATTCTAACGTACGGAACCATCAAGCTACATCTTAATCTAGGCCTGCGTCGAGATTTCGTTTGGAACTTTGTGGTGGCTAACGTGGAAAAACCAATAATTGGAGCGGATTTTATTGCTCATTATGGCTTACTAGTGGATTGCAGGAACTACCAATTGTTGGACAGCCTCACAACGCTGTCATCGCCTGCAACACTTACGAAATGCCAGATACTCAGCGTGAAGACTATCTCAGGCGACAGTGAGTACCACAGCTTGTTATCTAGATACCCTCAGCTGACAAAGCCATCAAGTACCCCACGCGAAGTGAAGCACAGTACAGTCCATTTCATACGTACCACACCAGGTCCCCCAGCATTTAGCAGACCCCGTCGGCTCGCACCAGATCGTTTAAAGGTGGCCAAGGAGCAATTTGAGGAAATGGTCAACGATGGAACGGCTCGTCGTTCCGACTCACCGTGGGCCTCTGCGTTGCATTTGGCTCCAAAGAAAGACGGTTGGAGACCCTGTGGAGACTACCGAGCTCTCAACGCACGAACAATACCGGATAGGTACCCAATAAGGCACGTCGAGGATTATGCAAATAGGTTAGCTGGGTGCAAAGTATTTTCAAAGATAGATTTAATAAAAGCCTACAACCAGATTCCAGTTTTTACAGAAGACATTTCTAAAACAGCCATCACTACGCCCTTTGGCCTATTCGAATTCCCATTCATGTCATTTGGGTTAAGAAACGCCGCGCAGACGTTCCAGCGGTTCTTAGATGAAGTCTTACGAGGGCTGGATTTTTGCTACTCATACATTGACGACATTTTGATATTTTCCATAAACCACAGCGAACACCTGGAACACCTGCCACGAGTTTTCGAGCGTCTTCAGGATTACGGGTTACTCATCAACGAAGGCAAGTGCGCATTTGGCCAGAGCGAGGTAACATTTCTTGGTTTCTCTGTATCAAAGCATGGCACACGCCCATTAGATATCAAGATTGAGACTATTCGAGATTTTTCACCACCTAAAACCATAAACGGACTGCGTAGGTTCCTGGGGATGTTAACCTTTCATCCCTCATGCTGCAGAAGAACAAGCTCCCTTGCATGACCTACTCGCCGGACCGAAACAAAAAGGCTCTCAACCCATCAGCTGGACACCCGAGTTGTTGCAAGTTTTTGACAACTGCAAAGCAAGTATCATCAGATGTACCCTTTTAGCACATCCTGAGATGACCGCACCGCTCGCTCTCGTGACCGACGCCTCAAATTCGGCCTTGGGCGCGGTGCTCCAGCAGCAGGTCAACAATGAATGGCAGCCATTAGCATTCTTTTCCAAGAAGATGAACAAGGCGCAGCGGTCGTACAGCGCATACGCCAGGGAATTGCTTGCAGTCTATGAAGGTATCAAACATTTTCGTTTCATGGTGGAAGGTAGACATTTGACCGTCTACACAGATCACAAGACCATTACGTTCGCGTTCCAGCAGCGAGACCGGCACTGCTCGCCTCGACAGTTCAATCACCATGATTACATAGCTCAATTCACGACCGACATAAAACATATCTCTGGTAAAGATAATGTCACAGCAGACACTCTCTCACGCATCGAAGCGGTTACGCAGCCTCCGGACTTGGAAGACTTAGCTAGAGCTCAACAAGCAGATCAAGAAATGCAGAGAATGATGACCGGAGGGGACAATTCTTTGGATATCAAGCAAGTACCGGTACCAGGGACACGCGTAACTTTGTATTGTGACGTATCACAGGCAAGGCCTCGACCCTACGCACCGGCGCATCTACGAAAACAAATTTTTGATGCCGTACACTCACTCAGCCATCCAGGTGTAAGGACAACGACGAAGTTAGTGACTGAAAGGTACATATGGCCCAACGCACGGAGAGATTGCCGTGCCTGGACCCAAGCCTGCAACGCGTGCCAGACATCGAAGGTTCATCGTCATACTTCCTCACCCCTGGGACAGTTCCATTTGCCAGCAGCGAGATTCAGCCATGTGCACATTGATCTCATAGGCCCTCTACCGTCATCTCATGACTACAGATATTGTTTCACAGCGGTTGACAGGTACACTCGCTGGCCCGAGGTGCAGCCGATTTACGACATTACAGCAGAAACGGTTGCAAAGGCATTCAGCGAATGCTGGATCTCACGATTTGGGTGTCCACAGATAGTGACCACTGACCAGGGCCGCCAGTTCAACTCCAACCTTTTCACTGCCCTGGCCCGATTTTGCGGGGCACAGCTTCGCCATACAACTGCTTACCATCCTGCGGCTAACGGCATGGTCGAGCGGATGCACCGCACCCTCAAGGCCGCCATCATGGCCCACGGCGAGAGGAGCTGGACAAACATCCTTCCTGTCGTGCTGCTGGGCCTGAGGACATCGTGGAAGGCTGACCTCCGGTGCTCGGCTGCTGAGATGGTTTATGGTGAGCCATTACGGATACCGGGTGAGTTCTTTCAACCAACACCTAACACTCACACCAACATGATGCAGCTAAGCAATTTTGTGACCAGGCTTGGAGAGCACATTTCTCACCTTAAACCACAGCCAGCATCAAACCATTCTACCGGATCAGTCTTCGTACACGAAAATTTAAAAACGGCACAGTACGTTTTTGTACGCAGAGACTGCGTAAGACGAGCTTTAGAAAAGCCTTACACTGGACCGCACAAAGTCATTAAGCGAACCGATAAAACTATCACGGTAGAATTTGATAGAGGGCCTGTAACTGTTTCCATAGATCGTGCAAAGCCAGCTTTTACTCTCTCAGATCAACATACAGAAACAATGAAGAAATCAGCTAGCGTCCCATCAGCAGCTCAAAAGCCCCTAGTACGTGTAACACGTTCAGAACGTGTTGTTAAATTTCCCAATTGTTTTTCCGCAGGACTTTAACACTTCTAAGGGGGTGGTGTGGCGCATCACTACAATAACCAGTCCCGGACGCCGCGGGGGCGCGGCGCGGGACGCGGGCGGCTGCGCTGCGGCACCGGCATTCATTCGACTCGGCGCCTCCGCAGAACGCTTCCGAGGAGCTCACGCGCCAGACCTATGTCGATTTGCACCCGCTCCCGCCTTACGCACTACCTATCGAGCTTAATAACTAAACTAAATTAAACTATAACGCAAAAACGCTTTCGGCTTGCGAGTATCAAGTGTAAACCTAACGTGCAATACACGCTTATATATATGTAGGATCGGGTATGACAGGAGGCAAACCATCAGGTCGTTCTCCCATTTTAACTGAATAAAATCAAGTTGTAATGTAATGAAGGGTATATTTACAAACAAATTATTCTATTTACAACAAAGATAATAATCTAATTTTATAGTAAGAAATTACACAATAAACAATTACTGGCCCAAAGGGCACAACAGACTACACGCCAAGATTCGGCGTGGCGAGAGGCAGAGTAACAGTGTACCGATAGATAACAACAACGGAGTAACGATATACCGAAAGGCAGCGTAACGATGTACAGCAAGTGGCTACACATGTAGCTACACAGGTGTATAGGCACTGAGGCCAAGCAGAGTAAACCGACAGATTTGCCGGGAGCAGGGGAGCTCACTCCTGAGTCGAACCATAAGTTTGACTGCCTGCTCGTTGGTCGTCTCAATCCCGCCATCCATGAGGGGGATGAGGAACCGGTGACGGGCCTTTCGGCCCTCTACCGGATTTGTCTTCGCCGACCGTTAAGACGGTCGGGTCCTAGGTTAGCAGCCTGCGCCGAAGGCGCAGGCTGCGGGGATATGGGGGAGGGAAGGGATTTTGGGTAGGGGGGAAAGGGAGGCGTCAAAATGTGGGTTACACTGCTCGCGAGATCGAGCCAGCCAGGTGAGACCCCGTTGGGGGAGGCCCGGCTAGCGACCTACGAGCTGAGCAGCGTCTTCACGGATTCAGTGTTTTGTCGACGTCGTCGCCGTGTCGAGGTCTCGGGGGTAGGCCTTGCCGTCGGGAGGCCGCGCGTGCTGAGGCGCGATATCCCTCAGATGGGGGAATCGCGACGCGTCTGCTCGCGCGAACATTGACGTGGCAAGGCGTCCGACGAAGTCGTCCAGGCTCTCGACCTTAAGGTCCCTCTGGATCGTGGCGTTCTTCACGTAGCGGGGGGCGTTCGTCACGGTCCGCATGCACATGTTTTGTTGGGATACCAACTTCTTTTTGTGCGATGCGGCCAGGAGGGCGTACCACGAGGGTGCGGCATACGTGAGGCGGGGTCTGATATAAGACTTATAGACCCCGAGCTTCACACGCAGAGGGAGGCTGGATTGGAGCACTGGGCGCAGCAACATTCGTGCTGTTCTTGCTGAGGCGACGACGGTTTTCACATGTGGACCCATGGTTAATCTTTTGTCTATCGTGATCCCCAGGTATTTAACTACCGGGGACCACGAGATGTCTTGTCCGTGGAGGGTGAGCGGTGGGAGACATCTGGTGGTCTTGCTCACGAGAATCGCTTGAGTCTTGGTGACGTTCACGGTCAGCCTTCACCTGGCTAGCCAAGAGGGCAAGGCGTCGAGTTGTCGCTGTAGCTTGACAGCGGCAAATTTAGCCTTGTAAGAGGAGGCGTAGAATGCCGCGTCATCAGCGTACAGAGCCAGGTGGGATCCATCAACGACCGGTATGTCATCGGTGTAAAGGTCGTAACATACCGGGGATAGGCAGCTGCCTTGAGGGACTCCGGCTGCTATGGGGCGACTCTCGGACATAGCATCTTCCACCACCACTCTGAAGGTGCGGTCCGTCAAAAATGACTGAACCACCTTCGTCAGTCTGCGGGGGGCCGAGGATTGGGACATCTTGTAGATCAGGCCTGAGTGCCAGACCCGGTCGAAGGCTTTCTCCATGTCCAAGAGAACTGCGGCCGTGTGCTCGCGTTTGTTCGCGGCGACCGCCATGAAGTGCAGAACTCTGGACAGCTGGAGCGTGGTGCTGTGTTCCGCTCGGAACCCGAATTGTTCTTGACGGGGCGTAATGTGAGGGACCAGTTTGGTGAGCAGCAGTTTTTCGAGCACCTTCGAGATGCATGGTAGCAAGGTGATAGGCCGATAGCTCTCGGGCTTCAGTATGTTCTTGCCCGGTTTCGGCAGCATGATCACGTGGCCCGCCTTCCAGTTTAGCGGGAAGTGACCGGTGCGGAGGATGCCATTGAAGAGGTGCGTTACCGCCGCGATAGCGCGCTGCGGTAAGTGGCGAAGGGTGGCATTGGTGATACCATCCGCTCCGGGGGCCTTTCTGAGCTTTGTCCTCGCGATCATGCGCTTGACTTTGCCAGGGGAGAAGAACATGGGGTCTTCGTTGGGAGCTATCGGGGAGGTGAAGTAGGCTCGAAGGTGTTCTTCAACTGCCGCGATGTGGTCTGCCTCGTCGGATGGGTTCGGCTGGAACTGTCGCTCCAGGCACTCTGCAAAAATTTCTGCTCGGTCCTCGGCCCGGTACCTAGGGGTACCGTCCGCGTGTAGTAGTGGGCGAACAGGAGTGGGGGCTCCGCTAAGTCGGCGGCATAGGCGATGGATAGAGTTCCAATCGTCCGCCGCATCTGTTAGCATTCCTTCCCACGTCGCTGCTCTGTGGTCCACCAGAGCTTCCTTGACCCTAGATGTCATGGCGTTCAGCTGGGTCTTCAGCCTCGGACAACGGGTTTCTTGCCAACGCTTTCGGAGGCGCCTCTTGTCCCCTATCATCTTGGCGATGTGCGTTGGCAGTGGAGGCAGCTTGATGGTGTGTCGTCTAGGTGATGACGACGCGGACAGAGCTTCTCGGATGCGACTGGTTAGGTCCATCGAGAATCTGTCGATGTCCGCGGCGTCAGAGAGCGTCTGATGTGGAACGTGGCATCCATGCGCCTCGAGAACTCCTCCCAATCTATGGTAGGTCTGGGGGTCCTCGGGGAGACAACTGCGGGTGCCGTAGTCAGGACGAGGAGCACCGGTAGGTGGTCGGACTGGAGATCTTCGTTCAAGGTCTCTTGTCGGAGCTGGCCTTGGAGTCCACGGTGCACGGCGATGTCTAGGACGTCCGGAGTGTGCGCAGTGTTGTAAGGATAATGCGTCGGCATCTCCGGGCCGTCCACGTGGTAGCCGTGGATCTCGGCGTCGTTGAGGAGTCGGCGTCCGTCTGTGTTGGAAATGTTGGAGTTCCATGCCGGATCCTTGCAGTTCCAGTCGCCAGCCGCTATGGTAGGCAGCGGCGAGTCTAGCAAGGTCCTGACCTCAGCTAGGTCAAGCCTAGATTGTGGGGGCTTGTAAACAGCATAGACTCGCATGGGAGCGGCGGCAACATGGATCTCCACACCTAGGGCTTGTAAAGAGCCCAGGTGGATCTGCGGCAGCGGTTGGTGAATGACTCCTCTTCTGACAAGAATGGCAAGTCCTCGGAAGGCCTTGCCTCCTTGCTCGTCCTGACGATATGTGTGGAAGTACGGCACCTTTAGTGGGATGGAGGTGTCAGCATGGTCTTCGAGATCAGGGCTATATGGACCTCCTGTTCTCGGAGAAGTGCAGCCAGTAGCGGGATTTTTTTCTGCAAGCCCGCGGCGTTCCAGTGGACGATCTTCAGGGATGTGAGTTCTGGATTATTCTTTCCATCCCTCTGCGGGCTAACGCGGTGATGTCCGCGTTCGAGTGTGTGGCTTCCAGAGCCAACACAACCTCTTGCAGTGCCTGCATCGCCGTCATCACCACGTTGATGTACTCGGCGGCTGTGTAGTGAGCGGCAGTTCTCGGGCTTGGTCCCTGGGTCGGGGCAATAAAAGCCTGAGTTGCTGCTGCCGTGGTGGCTGCTGCTAGGACCGGGGCTGGTTTTGCCGGTTTGGTGGTGGGTGCAGTGGTGTGGGTGGCGGCTGTAACAGCCGTGTTCACACCGTCCTGGGGGGGTCTTGGTCCCCGTTTTCTACCGCCGCGCCTCTTCCCGCGGCGGGAGGGAGGTATTGTGGGGTCGTTCGCAGGGGCCATGAGGGTGGCGCTCTCCTGCGTCGCCTCGACGACCTGCATGCGGGCCATGTCAGTGCCCTGCCTGGGCTTTGGGGGGTAGACAGTCTTCTTCGCCTTACGGTTCTCTCTGAGGAGAACCGGGCAAGAAGCACTGTTGGCTGTGTGCGAACCGCTGCAGTTCGCGCACGTTGGTGGCTCCTCTCTGGGCCGGTCGCATGCTCCGGCAGCATGTGGGCCGCCACAGCGCACACAAGCTATGGGGCGGTGGCAGTTGTGAGAGGAGTGGGCGAACTTCTGGCAACGGTGGCACTGCGCCAGGCCACGTTTGCCCCTCCAAGGCTCGATGGTTACCCCCGGCATGCAGAGGACTTCTGTGACCCTGTAGAGTCTGGCGGCAGTTTCTAAATCTTTCTTTACCTGGGCGTAAAAAATACACCCAGGTCTGCCTTGACGGGCCCTGATGGGTCTGACGTATTCCACGTCAAACCCCTGGTTCGTCAGGTCCTCCAGGATCTCCTCGGGTTGGGTATCGACGGGTAGGCCTCTGATGGCCACCTTCAGGCTGCGCTCGCTGGGCAGGGAGTAGCAGTGCCACTCGACACCGGGAACCTCCTTCTCCAGGTCGGTAAGGTACCGCTGCACCTCCCTGAATTCTTGCTCCCCCGCTGGTGAGAAGCGCACTCCGTTTCCGAAGGGGCGGGCGTTTGGGGCGTGTCCCAGAAGGGCCTTGAGTGCCCGGAAGTGGGTGCCCCAATTGGGGATCCGCTCGACCACTATCGGCGGGTATCTGATCTTCTTTGGGGGGGGGGGCTGTGTTGGTCCCGCACCCCCTTGTCCACCGGTTGCGGAGGGAGACGGTGGGGAGGCAGCCGCGTCGGCGAAGGACAGCCGTAGCGGAGCCGGAGGCGGAGGCGTGTGCAGCTGTGGTGGTTGCTGCGGTTTGCGGGGGGCAGGAGGTGGCAATGATGATGATGGCCCTGCGGAGTCCATCGGGGACAAGTCCAGCCGAGGCAGGGAGTGTGGAGGCTGCGACGCTTGCGGCGGAGACCCAGCAGCCCGTTCTTGCTGGGGGGAGCTGAAGGGCGGCGGCGAGAAACGCACTGCGGTTCCCGGCTGTGCCGCGGGTGGTGGGGCGCTCGTACGCGGAGGCGCTGTAGGCGGCCTCGAGCGGGAAATATACGCGGCAGCGCACGGGGGGGGAGCGGTCGCGGACGCGCTCGCGGGCGCGGTGGGGTTGTTGGCCCCGTTCGCGGCACGCGGGCGCGGGCGCCTTGCGGGGCGCTGAGGTGCCAGGCCTGGCGGGCGGCGCGGCGACACCACGAGCGGGCGCGCCTTAGTTGGGCGCTGCTCGCGGGTTTGCGGGGCAATTAAAATTGCGGAGCGCGATTTGGTTGCTGCGCGCAGGGCTGATGGAGTGCCTTGCGCAAGCCGCTCACTAAGGGCCACCTGTGTGCCCGGGGAGTTTGCGAACTCCGGGGCAGTAGGGGCCGTGGTTGGTGGTGGCTGATGATGTCTGGGGCCTTCCTGCTTCGGCCTCCACACCACGATGTTCTCCAGAATATTTACTGGAGGGCGGTGGGGGCCGAAGAGTGCCTCGCCGGCTCCCTCTTCTGTCGGGGTGCCGGCAGGGGGGGGCGTCATGGGGTGGTCCTCGCTGAAGGCGGTCACGAGTCTGAGGGCGCGCTGTACATGGGCGTGGGTCGCGGCGGCGGCGGCGTCATCCCTCCTTTGGGTGTTCTCAAACACCCTAGGGCGGGTGCGCCTGCGCGCCGTGGGGTCTTGCCGGTTATCCCTCAGGGGCATATCCGGAGATGGCGGTTTCCTCGGCAATAGCCCTAACAAGGGCTTTTTCCTTTCACCCCCACCTTTGCGGATTCGCAAAAAGGCGGGGGACACAATCAACTTTTGGGGGGGGGATATAAGTGCGGACTGCTTATTCCTCCCTCGCCAAAGTTGTTGTGGAAGAGTATGTGATGATGGAGATCACGGGGGCAGTGACTCACGCGACCGGTCACGCCGCGGCCTTTTCCACTCCCCCCCCTCTTCCCCCGCCCCAAGGTTCCACCCGCAAGCGAGTGACCGGGACTAGGTACTGGGAGGAAAGTTTTCGGTCGTCGGCGCAGAAATTTCCGTTGTTGACTCCGGTCCGAGCGCGTCACGCTGTGACGTGGGCAAGCCAGATGTTGTTGACTTGATTTTATTTGTTTGAATTGATTTGTTTTTTCTTGTCTGCAAAAACAACACGTCCCACTAGCCACTGCGGCCTATCCTGACTGCCTGCACAACCCGGTGCAAGGGTTTATATACCCGGCTAGGCTTGCCCCTACCAGGCACCCCACTCCACGACAACTCTGTCCAATGGCGCGCGGAAATACGTCACGTGTTTACTCCACATTTCAACTAAAAAGACCTTAATTCTAATTCAAATTGACATTACGAATAATCAAATAATCCACTATCAATTACTGTTTACATATCAGGATTCAATAGCAGCTATTGTTAAGTATCCGCTTAATATAGAATTTTGATATGGCAACATTCAACAAAATGTCAGTTGAACTGTCGTATATAAGAACCACCCCCTCCCTTTTTGGATCGCGCGCGAGCTGCCACGTTAAAAAGTGTCGATTGCAGTAATTAAAATGTTTTGGTGATTAATTCGTGTCGGTACCACCTCCAATACCTTGGACAATCAGAAGGACGCTTGCTGTTGCTGATAATCAAGCTGCAGGTAGAACAGGAGCCTCGGTAAGCCTTTAGTACTGAAGCTCGGGGCCTGGAGAGCCTGCACTTGAAAGCAAGTGAGGATTCACCGCTGCACCGCATGAGGTAAGTGTTCTCTTGATTATTCAAGGTATTCAACATTTAATATCGTAGTATTGTCGTTTTCGTTTTGTCTATCGTGTCGTGTCGCATTAAAAATTATCGCCATACAGTCCATTTCATAACATTTTTGGTCCTTCGAGCCGGATCTTAGAAGCGCGAACTGTGGATATTTCGCTTTATTTCGTTGTTTTTAAGTAAATTCCCTTGCATTTTGGTGTAAATTTATCGTTTCGTAGTTATTATTTTCGTCCACCAAATTGTAGGGTATGCTTATGCGTTCGGAAATATCATAGACTTCGTTTTTGAGAATTTGTTGTTTCGGATTAATTATTATTAAATTAATAATTAATTTAATTTTCGTGTGTTTTAAATATCGAAATTTAATATAAATGAACGAAAATTAAATTATTTGTTCTTAGTAACTTGTGTTTTGAATATCGTAATTAGTAAACTGTTAGTGTGTAACGGAACGCAACCGTATCGAGTATTGCTCAGACTTGTTACATCTGTGCAAGTTTAACGTCAAACGTCATTCATATGCTTATGTTCTGACATTTGATACGGAACATTTATTTTGGCGATTTTGTATGATATTATTGCTTTTCAGCTTGCGTTCTGTACTCAACGAGTAAAATGAGTGATAGTGATGTTGAACCCGCGACGGTTGATGCGTTTCGTGTCGCGCGGGATTATTGTATTACAAGATTAGAATATATAGAAAGTTCAGATTTAGTTGGTTATAATGAACTAGATTTTAAAGACTTGGAAAAGGATTTTCACGATGCACAAATTCGAGTTTTACGTCCTCTTGAGCCGCAACAACGTACCGAGGAATGTAAAGTCACTAGAGATTTTGAAACAATGATGAAGTCTTTAAAATGTAGACTAAGGCAAAGTGCTGAAAGTGAACATAAACCTGTCGTTTCTAATGACAATTCGTTGGCTAAGCTACCTAAAATATCAATTAAACCTTTTGATGGCAAGCTGGAGAATTGGGTCTCCTTTAAGGAGCTCTTCGATTCATTGATTCATTCTCGGAACATAAGAAACGTTGAAAAGTTACACTATTTAATATCGAGTGTACAAAATTCCGCTTATGAATTAATCAAGAGTTTTCCTTTATCGGATGACAATTATTTGAGTGCTTATCAGACTTTGTCTAAGTACTATGATAGAAAAAGACAAATTGCAATTGTTTATTATGAAAAGTTGTTAAATTGTGAGTCTGTTAAAAATAAAAATGATTTGGATAGAGTATTTAGAACATTTAGTGAAAATTTAAATATTTTGTCGAAATTTCAGTTACCTGATGAGAATTTCATGCTGTATTATTTGTTGTGGTCGAAGTTAGATATTGCTACTCGGGAAGCGTTTGAATTGCAACTTGACTCGAATGTTGACATTCCAAGGTTTGAGGATTTAAGAAATTTTATTGAAAAAAGAAGTAAAGCATTAGAAAATTCAAATATAAAACTTAATGTCACTAGTATTAAACCAGCTTTTAAAAATAAATCGTCGCTTATCGTACCATCAGCCCCTAGTTGTAGTTGTCCAATGTGTTCTGATGTTGGTCATGAGTTGGGAAAGTGCCCTAGTTTTTTGAAGCTTACACCTGCGGAGAGATTTTCAAAGGTGAAGGAGAAAAGACTTTGCATCTTATGTTTAAAGCCATCGCACACTATGAAATATTGCAAGTCAGTTACACGCTGTGAAAAATGTACATATCGGCACCATACACTGCTTCACTTTAATAAAGGGACTGAGACAACTAATGAGTCACAGTCAAATTCTCAGTTGACCTCTTTATCGGTCCCAACTTATAACACTCAGGTTTTGTTTTCGACTGCTGCTGTTTTAATAAAGGACAGTCATGGAAAGTTAGTGTCAATCCGTGCCCTTTTCGATTCAGGTAGCGCCTGCAACTTTATTACAAAGGCTGTTGCAGATCGGCTCGGGTTGCATATAGATGACTGCCAACAGTCAGTAAATGGTATCGGTCAATCAACGGCAGCGACTTTGGGGTCTGTTAAATGTGAAATATTTCCATCTAATGGAAATTATAAAAATAAATATTCGTGCGAAGCTTTCGTGTTGTCGCAAATTTGTTCAGATATGCCATCTGGGCAAATTGATATTTCGACCTGGAATCATATAAGGAATTTGGACCTTGCTGATCCACATTTCTATGAACCAGGACCTGTCGATATGTTGGTTAATGTCAATTTTCTCGCGTCAGCGCTTCAACCTGGTCTTATTAAGGGCGAGGCAGGTCAGCCTGTTGCTGTCCGCACTGTGTTCGGCTGGATAGTGATGGGTGAATGTGCTACTGGCATTGACTATTCTCGTTGTCGTTTTCGTGACGATTCTGGTGTCGCTACCCAGGACTGTTTTTTTGTATCGAATTTGTCTTTGGACAATAATATTAAACGGTTTTGGGAGATAGAAAATGTCGAAGCTCCTAAATCGGTTATTTTGTCGAAAAATGATTTGTCGTGTGAAAACCACATGGAGGCTAATTATTGTCGTAATCCTGAAGGAATAATGGTCGTGCCATTAACTTTCGTTGATCCTCAGGATAAGCCCCGGTTTTCCGATTCTCGTTATATCGCTCTTAAGCGACTTTTAAATTTAGAAAGAAAGTTTGCTTTGAATCCTCAATTTCGGACAGCTTATGTCAAGTTTATGGAGGACTATTTAAATTGTGGTCATATGGAAGTGGTTGAGGCCCCTTCGTCAAATGAAGGCAACTTTTATTATATCCCTCATCATGGAGTACTACGGCCAGATTCCGTTTCTACCCCTTTACGCACAGTTTTTGACGCCAGTGCTAAGGATGCCCAAGGAAGATCATTGAACGAGGTTTTATTGCCAGGCCCAAAATTACAAAAGAATATTTTCGATTTGCTGATTCGATTTCGCTGGCATGCCGTAGTTTTCACAGGAGACATAAAACAAATGTACCGTCAGTTTCTCGTCGACATTCAAGATTGCGATTACCAACGGATCTTGTGGCGGTCGTCTCCGGATCAACCTGTGCAGGATTTTCGTTTACTCACTGTGACATATGGTGTCTCCTGCGCACCTTATCAAGCACTATGGTGTATTTTGAAGTTGGCGAAAGAGTTCTCCTCTACTGCTCCTCTTGGTGCTGCAGTTCTCGACAGAGACTCTTACGTTGATGACATCGTGTCTGGCGCGGACTCAGTCGAGAGTGCTGTGCGTATTCGGGAGGAATTGTTAAAATTTTTGTCGTCAGCTCGCCTTCATTTGAGGAAGTGGACGTCGAATTGCCAAAATTTCCTTGAAGATTTGTCGGATTCCGACCTTTATTCGGAACAATTTCGTAATTTCGAGGACTCTCGTGACATCTCGTTAAAGATTTTAGGGCTTTTGTGGTTGCCTAAATCGGATACTTTCTCGTTTAAAACCACTGCCCTGGATGGTCGTTGCACTAAACGATCCATCCTCTCTGATATTGCTCGGATTTTTGATCCGTTAGGATTACTTTCGCCTGTCGTCTTCCTCGCTAAATATCTTATGCAGCTCTTGTGGTTATCGGGTGTGCATTGGGATGATGATGTCCCTGAATTTATCGCTACAGAGTGGCTCAAGTTAAAATCTCAATTGTCGTCCTTGAGTTCACTCTCCATCCCTCGGAGAATGATAGTTTCGTTTCGGGATCTCCAGTTCCATGGTTTCAGTGACGCCTCGGAGCGCGGGATGTGCGCTGTAATCTTTTGTCGAGTGGTAAACGATAACGGGGAGGTCATCGTGCGCCTTTGTAGCGCGAAATCGAAAGTCGCACCGCTTCGCAAACTTTCAATACCACGGTTAGAGTTGTTAGCTGCAGTGCTTCTCTCTGACTTGATGTCTGCAGTTTCACACGCCCTCAAAGATATTTACCAGGACACTGAAACGTATGCTTGGTCTGACTCGACTGTCGCTTTGACCTGGATAAAATCCTGTCCATCGAGGTGGAAGACCTTTGTCGCCAACAGGACTGCTTCAATTCAAGACAAGATATCTCCCGATTCTTGGCACCATGTGCCCACTGCTGATAACCCAGCAGACCACGGTTCTCGTGGCTTACTTCCAGCTGATTTGGTGCAGTGTGATTCATGGTGGGCGGGGCCACCTTGGCTGTCGCGTCCTAAAGAAAATTGGCCAAGTCACGTACCTCTCGTTGAGCGATCCGCTTTTGAAGAAGAAAAGGTTTTGACTTTGTTCAGTGCCTTGAACTCTGATTTTATCGATCAAATTTTGTCGCGTTTTTCGTCTTTTCGTCGTGTCGTAAACGTGTTATCGTATTGTTTTCGTTATCTTCATAACCTGAAGAATCCTAGCCGGAAATTAACCGGAAAGGCTCTGTCGTCCCACGAAACTAATTATACCATTCGGTTTCTCATTAAACACGTCCAAGAGCGTGTTTTCTCGACTGAAATCCGAATGATACAAAAAGGATCAACGAATTCACTTGTCAAACCTCTTCGTAAACTATGTCCTTTCCTGGATAAAGAGGGTTTGTTGAGGGTGGGCGGTCGCCTCTCTCATAGTCATAACATGGACTATGAGAAGAAGCACCCTTTGTTGTTACCTCGGGACCACAGAGTCACTTCGCTCATTATTGAAGAATATCACCGTAAGTTCCTGCATCCTGGTTTGCAAACATTGCAAAATCTTATCGCCCAGGAATTCTGGATCTTATCAGCCAAGCGGGCTATTCGCTCCGTTGTAACGTCGTGTGTTAAATGTTTTCGTGTGTGTCCACGGGTAGCGCCACCCCCACTCATGGGAGATTTGCCGTCGTTTCGTGTCAGCCAGCTAAAACCATTTTCGTCGGCCGCTGTCGATTATGCCGGTCCGTTCACCATTTCTCTCGGCCGAACCCGGGGCAGTAAATCGTATAAATCGTATATTTGTGTTTTCGTGTGTACTGCCACAAAGGCAGTGCACCTAGAACTCGTGTCGGAGCTAACGTCTGAAGCCTATCTAGCCGCTCTCAGACGTTTTATTGCACGTAGAGGTCGCTGTTCAAAATTAATATCGGATCAGGGAACAAATTTCGTTGGCGCGAGTAACATACTTCGGGACATCATGTCTACTGCTTCCGAACAAGAGCATATAGAGTTTGTTTTTAACCCTCCTGGTAGCCCTCACTTTTCTGGTTTAGCCGAAGCAGGAGTAAAGTCGGTTAAAACTCACCTGTCGCGAATAATCGGTTTGCAACGCCTCACCTTTGAAGAGTTTTACACGTTGTTGACCCAAATTGAGGCTCTCCTCAACTCGCGCCCTTTATCGCCTTTGAGTTCTGATCCCAACGATTTTTCTGTGTTGACACCGGGTCACTTCCTAACTTTGGAGCCGTTGACCATTCTTCCTGAACCAACCTTAACTGAAATTAAAGTTAGTCCCCTTCAACGTTGGAAGCTATTACAACAAATGCACCAAGATTTCTGGCGCAAGTGGCATTTAGAGTACCTTCATACGCTTCAGCAACGTCACAAGTGGGCTAACAAAGAACAAAATCTTGTCGTAGGAACCATGGTTCTCGTAATAAATGAACAATGTAGTCCTTTAAAATGGAATTTAGGAAGAGTGGTGCAACTGCATCCGGGTTCTGATGGTACTTGTAGAGTCGTTACTGTCCGCACTGCATCAGGAGAGTATAAACGTCCTGTAGTAAAGCTGTGTCCACTACCTCTACAAAATTAGTTTCGTTAATAATTAGACAATTAGTTTTTCAGGTTCTTAGCTTGAACTTCAAATAGGTGTCCTCTTGATCGTTGGAAGTTCAAGCTATTTACCTACTTTTCGGTGTATTTTAGCTTATAAGTTTTGTATCTCGATGGTAATTTCGAAAATACCTTGTATTTTGGTGGGCGGAATGTTAAGTATCCGCTTAATTTAGAATTTTGATATGGCAACATTCAACAAAATGTCAGTTGAACTGTCGTATATAAGAACCACCCCCTCCCTTTTTGGATCGCGCGCGAGCTGCCACGTTAAAAAGTGTCGATTGCAGTAATTAAAATGTTTTGGTGATTAATTCGTGTCGGTACCACCTCCAATACCTTGGACAATCAGAAGGACGCTTGCTGTTGCTGATAATCAAGCTGCAGGTAGAACAGGAGCCTCGGTAAGCCTTTAGTACTGAAGCTCGGGGCCTGGAGAGCCTGCACTTGAAAGCAAGTGAGGATTCACCGCTGCACCGCATGAGGTAAGTGTTCTCTTGATTATTCAAGGTATTCAACATTTAATATCGTAGTATTGTCGTTTTCGTTTTGTCTATCGTGTCGTGTCGCATTAAAAATTATCGCCATACAGTCCATTTCATAACAGCTATTTTAGAATCAAATTGACAAATTAACTATCCGCTAGACTCGTGTGAGAACTAATAACTAATTTAGTCGAAGCAAGTTGTCAAAACAAAACAATAACGAATCATAAAATCATCTTTCGAATTATTACAAGGAATCACATTTAAAAACAGTCATCAAACAAGCGTTTTTGTTACGTAAACAACTAACGATTTACCGAATAACAGTTTCCATTACGACGTTTTATGTTCGAAGTGACAACTGGCTCCGACACGGCCAGAACTGACGGTTCACATGCCCACATGTGGTTCTGTAAAAGGAACACAATATTTAAAAAAATGTTCGGCCTTTCTGACTACAAAGGAAAGTTACAAGCAATATACAAGATGATATAGGTTCAATCCATAAGAAAGAAGAAAAATCCCTGAGATCAACAAAACATAGTTTATAATACTAGGTCACGGACACACAAAACCGATTACTGAAATCATAAACTGAAATTCAGTTAATCCATTGGAGTCAAATAGACATCTCTCATAGGAGTCAATATAGACATCCAAATAAGTAGTCACAAGGAGTCAAGATAGACATCCAAATAAGGAGTCAAGATAGACATCTTGCAAATCAGTTACTCTGTGTCCGTGATAACCATCATCATCGACATCATCGATATCTAAAGCAAGAGAACACTCGGGCATTTTTCTCAATCGATCATGGGCATACTTGTAAATTCTATTACCAGTTAGTGACTTTAATAAATATTGTTCACCATCTAACAATTCTATGACCTTAAAAGGTCCTCTAAATTTAGGATCTAATTTAGTTTGATTTCGCTCTTCATTCTCAATAAGAACAAAATCACCAACATTAAATTTCTCTAAGGCAGCTTTTGACATATCAAAACGAGATTTATTGTATTCGGCACTTTCAGTTATTCCTAGAGCTGCTTGTTCTCTCACATTAGACAAATCAACTTGAATTTCATCATGATCAGAAGTCATCAAATCTAAAGGTCTGGCGACACGTCCTATTAGTAACTCCAAAGGGCTAGCATTGGTTACACGGTGTTTTGTACAATTAAGGGCTAATTGAACATCGCCAAGGGCATCTTGCCAGGATCGTTCACTAGTCTCGACAGCTGTAGGCATACTTTTTAATGTTCGCATTACACGTTCAACTTGACCATTGGCCCTACAGGAACCTGTTGCTATCAAATGCAAGGCAATGTTATGGGAATCACAAAAGTCTTTAAAACTTTTGTTTGCGAAACAACGGCCTTGATCGGCTATTACTCGCGTGGGAGCACCAAACAAGGATACACTGGATTTCAAAGCTTTAATACAATTAGACGCGTCAATTTGAAGAGTATGATAATAGTAACACATATTTTGTGAAGGCATCAATTAATACAATGACATATTCTTTCAGATCACTTTTACCACTTAGTTTTCCAGTGACATCAATATGTACTGTATGCCAAGGTATGGACACTTTAGGGATTGGGTGTAATTCAGCTTGAACCTTACCAGAATTCGATTTAGAGACTTTGCATGTGATACAGTTATCGACGAATTTTCGGACATATTTAGCCATTTTGTCAAACCAGTAACATTCGTAAATCTTTTCAAGGGTCTTATCCCATCCTAAGTGCATGATTGTCTCGTGGATGTGGTTTATGACAGACCATCTGTAAGCTCTGGGAACAATGGGTAAACAACGAGACTGACCATTGCGTTGGATTTTGCGATATAATAATCCAGAACGTAATTCATAAGTTTGTGCAACATCAGGGGGTAGAGAATCACTTTTAAGTTTAGAGACCACTGATTCAATTTCAGGATCTCGCTGTTGTTCAGCTAAAAGCCAATTGCTAGACAGAGCCGTGATATCGACACGTTTTTGATCAATTCTAGTAGTTGGGGTATTTGTTGATTGAGGAGGAAGGTTTCTAGAAAGAAAGTCTACGTGATTCATTAGTTTGCCTTCTCTGTACATTATCTGAAAGTCATACGCCTGTAGGAAAGCCCACCATCTGTGGACTCGGGGTGTTAAATCTACCTTATTACGCGAGGCTTTAACGGAGTTGCAATCAGTTACAACAGTGAAATTATGTCCCTGCAAGTAGTGATGGAAGTGCTTCACCGCATTAACAACAGCTAGGGTCTCTAATTCGTAAGAATGATATTTACTTTCTGCGGCAGTGGTCCGCTTGCTGTAGTACTTGTTACGCCATACGGTTCCCACACGGCGACAACGTGACTCACTGAGTCACCCAATTTTCCCGATAACCGATTGCCGGACTCCCACGAAAGTGCTGAGTGAACATTATCGACTTTGGTGAGAATCCAGGTGCCGCAAGTGTCTTATGTTTTCCGTCGCGGTAGCGTAAGGTCGTGTGATCGATCTGGATCAATAAATTAAGTTAGTTATATGAACCTCACTGTATCTGCACCTTAAAGAATACTGTTAAGAGACATTAAAGTTCACTTCGAAAATCAAGTGTTCGTTTCTTGAAGAGTCCCTCCGGCGGCCCTAGCTCGTTTCTGGCGCAGTCGGTTCTTGTGGACATTATCAGTGCGTGCCTCCAACTTCGAGTGCTGTGCTGTGCTGAGAGTCGTTCGTCGACGCAACGTCTACAAGGAGAACCTACGAGTGGCCGAGTGACCGGTAGCAGCAGCGGACAACGGCATCACACATCGATCCGTCAAGTTCCACTTGCGATGCAGATACTTGTACTGTGAGTTTAGAATTAAGAAGTTACATGAATCCTATTGGTTGCCAACCGAATCAGCTACACCTATGATATCCTAGTTAACTTAGCTGTCAAACCCATTTGCAGCCCTATTTTAAGTTACTTTTGTCCTAGATAGCAAGTAGTATTTTAACCAAAATTTTTCACCCACGCGCAGATCGTGTTAGTAAGCCCGATTCGTGGCGAACGCACAGATTCCATAGAGATCTATCACCTTTAGGAGATATTTTAGAAGACGAAAGCGTAGAGATGGCGAACTCAGGTAACGATGTTACTGAACGCAATGTAGATAAGATTGATCAAATTTGGAAAGCCTTGAGATTAGTACCAGAGTTTGATGGAAATTCAAATGTACTTATCAGATTTTTAGACATATGCGACAAATTAATTTTAACGTATTCTGATACAACCCCCCGGGAATGACCTTAACAATTCAGCCATTCAGCCAATGGGATATTAAATAAAATAACTGGTCGTGCCGCCACTACTTTAACAGCGAACGGCATTCCAACTAACTGGAATGGCATCCGAAATGCATTAATAAATTCATTTTCAGATCATAGAGATGAATCTGCTCTGTATACTGACTTATCCATGTTAACGCAAGGTTCCGATACCCCCCACGTTTTTTACGAACGAGTTCAAAATTTATTAAGTACAATAATGACCTATTGTGAGTTACATGAAACATTACCTACTACGGTTTCCGCCAAGCGTGAACTGTACAAAAAATTAGCCCTTCAAACGTACACTAGAGGTTTACATGAACCCCTCGGGTCGCGAGTGAGATGCATGCGACCTGAAACCTTAGAAAAAGCTTTAGAATTTGCACAGGAGGAGTTAAATGTCCTTTACTTAAAAAACAAAAAGCCTCAGATTCCCTTTACATCTACAAAACCGGCTCAATTTTTAAAACCATTTAACTTTAATCGATTTAACGTCCCTCAAATGATGCCCCATAACCCGCAAATTCCGATGAATATTTTCAACCCACCACGATCTAACAATAATTCCAACTTCAATTCTCAATACCCTGCTAATCAAAACCCAAGTGTATCTAAATTTACCCCGCCTTCCCAGCCCCATGTTGCTCCTTATGGGCAATGGCCTTCAAGGACCCAACAAATGATGCGAGCTTTACCACGATCGAATATGACCACCGGGTTTAGAGTCCCGCCTCGCCCAGGTGTTCAACAAAATTATCCAAAACCCATGAGTGGCGTCAGTCATCCAATTGCTAGAAATTTGCCCCCTACCCCACAAAATGGACAATATCAAATTAATATGAATGATTCGTTTGACCCCTACTACCAATATAATGATGACGAGTATTGCCCCGACTATTACTATGACGATTTTTGTGACCAGCACGCGACCTTGTACGAAAATGAAACTTCCGATCAAAATTCGGAAACTGATGAAAACCAACAGGAAAATTTTTCTTCGAAGCCTCAACAGACATCCCCCAAATAGAACTTAACCTACAAGATAAGCGACAGCTTCCGTACATACAAATTGCCAATCCGCCTTTAAAGCTATTAATTGACACAGGTGCGAATAAATCTTTTATTAGCCCAGAAGCCGCGGAACAATTTTTCTCAAATCACCCATTTAACTATGACCCTTTTGTTGTCACAAACATTCACGCAACAACCCAGAATGATTTTTCAGTTATAGTTCCCTGTTTCTCTGAAATCAATGATAATAAACCCATAAAATTTTATATATATGTCGGAGCGGCCTATGTCAGGCAGGACTGACTAGATTAGATTTAAGTCTTATGCTTAGTTATTAGAAACATACCTAGCCTTAATTATCACTAACCTATTTATCAACAGTGTGATAATAAAATTCATTATTTACGATTTGTTTAGGTTGTTCTTAAAATAATGTAATCAGTCCATAACTTAGCATTTTTATGACTTTGTGTTTGTATTGTTCAAGTGCCTGCATTTTTCGAAGCATTCTTAGAATTGTGACGAGGTATGCATTTTTTTGGTATACCGAACGTGGTCGCGGGGTGAGGGGAGAAACGGGGAACCCGATGTTAAGGCGGGCTGCAGGGAGACTCCTGAGAGAAGCGAACCGAGACGGTCATTTTTGTGGTGTTATCCCAAACCCCGCGAACTCGTTGAATCGTTACGCAAACTATTGTACTTACCTTAGACACTATTGTGACGTATTTGTTTAATTAACAGATTACATTGTTTCATACCACTTGTGCGTATTTCCTCGCCTACTGACTATCCTGACAAACATGAAAACCCGCCGGAACCTCAGACTGAAGGGCTTATCCACCCCTTCCACCTCTTCTAACTCGACATATACAAATTTCACGAATATTTCGACGGATTAATTGGTCTCGATTTATTAGAACAATGGCGATCTAAAATAGATCTCAATTCCCGCTCATTACGAACAGAATTTGCTGACAATCCGATTCGTATGTATGAGTCACATAACTTAAAGCTAACTACAATTACAATTCCCGCACAGTCCAGTCAAATGATTGAAGTGCCAGTTAATATTTCTCATGGTGACGTCTGCATAGACTTTCAAACTATGTGTGGATGTTACATACTGGATTGTGTAACTACCGCAAATAAGAATCATGCTTTATTAGAAATTTTTAACCCCACCCAGGATGAGATTAGTTTTAATTTTACAAAGCCATTAAACGCACATATATTTAGCGAAAGAAGTTGTCCGATACCGAATGTAACACTTGCCGACAGCGAGGGCAAGGCCGAGCGTTTCCGAGAAGTGCTATCGCACTTGCGCACGGATCATATGAATGACGAAGAGCGAACCAATTTGCTTACTCTTTGTAAAGATTATGCCGACGTGTTTTATCTCGACAATGAGCCATTGACCTTTACGAGTAAAATTAAAAACAGAATTAAGACAGTTGACGAAATTCCCGTACATAGTAAAACTTACAGATATCCGTACGTACATAGGCATGAGGTTCAAAATCAAATTAGGAAAATGCTCGATCAAGGCATCATTAGGCCTTCATCGTCAGCCTGGAATGCACCCATATGGATTGTACCCAAAAAAAGTGATGCGTCTAAAAAAATTAAATGGCGATTAGTTGTAGATTTTAGGAAACTCAATGAAAAAACAGTCGATGACAGATATCCCATTCCCAATATTACAGATATTCTTGATAAACTTGGGAAATGCCAATATTTCAGTACATTAGATCTAGCCAGTGGTTTCTATCAGGTAGAAATGCATGAAGACGATATCCATAAAACCGGTTTTAGTGTTTGCGATGGAAATGGTCATTTTGAATTCCTACGTATGCCTATGGGACTGAAAAATAGTCCATCCACATTCCAAAGAGTGATGGATAATGTTCTCAGAGGTCTACAAAACGTTATATGTACAGTCTACCTAGACGACATTCTTGTCTTTTCCACATCGCTTCAGGAACACATGATAAATCTTAAGAAAATCTTTGATAGGCTTAGAGAATCAAATTTTAAAATTCAAATGGACAAATCGGAATTCCTGAAACACGAGACCCCTTACCTAGGACATGTTATCACTCCAGATGGCGTGAAGCCAAATCCAGATAAAATCTCTGCAATACTAAAATACCCTATCCCTAAGACGGCCAAACAAATTAAAGGATTTCTAGGACTACTAGGATACTACAGACGCTTTATCCCGGATTTTGCTCGTCTTACAAAGCCAATGACGTCATGTCTCAAAAAAGGCGCCAGGATTACACTTACACCTGACTATGTAAAATGTTTTGAACACTGTAAGACCCTTTTGATTAATGACCCTATTCTACAATATCCCGACTTTTCCAAAGAATTCATCTTGACTACAGATGCTTCGAACTTGGCCATTGGAGCCATTCTTTCCCAAGGACTAATAGGTTCAGACAGACCAATATCGTACGCCTCTCGTACACTTCATGAAAGTGAAATTAACTATTCGACAATTGAAAAGGAACTATTAGCAATAGTATGGGCTACAAAATACTTCAGACCTTACCTTTTCGGTCGTAAATTTAAAGTTGTTACAGATCACAAGCCCCTTCAATGGCTGTTAAATCTCAAAGAACCAAATTCCCGGCTCACTAGATGGAGACTTAAATTATCAGAGTACGACTTTACCATAATTTACAAAAAAGGTAAAAATAATACAAATGCAGATGCCCTATCTCGAATAGAAATTCTCAATGAAGAACTAGATTCAATGATAGTTAATTCCCCTTCACGACGATCCTCTATATCAACTATTACGGCACCTGACGATAGACCCATTATCAGTCAGTCTTCAACAGATACTGCCCCCAGTCTAAGACCCTTACGAAGTAATTCTTCAACTGACACTGCGCCTAGCCCAAAAACTCATTTATTTAGTCCACCCCTCTTTACAAGCTCACAAGACGACAACGAAATACAAAATATCTTTCCTGCATCTACAGCACATACAAGCGTGGAACACCCGATTTTAGATATTCCCATCTCAGACGACCCATTGAACAAATTTAAACGACAGCTTATCATAAAAATAATGGAAGGTATCATCAGAAATAAACCTAAAGTAATTACACCTTTTGACACTTTCCAGAAAACGATAGTTTGTGTTTCTAAAACTAATTTGGAGAATGACCTAGTTTCTATCATTCAGGAACACGTCAACCCCAAAATTCGCACAGCCATTTTGGTTCAACCTATCGATAAAATGTTTACAATTGTCCCTATTTTGCAACGTACCTTCAAAAACTCTTCCATGAACCTAATTATGGTAAAACATGAAACCCAAGATATTACCGAACCCATAAATCAAGAAGACATAATTTCCAAATACCATGTTGGAAAAACCAACCATAGAGGTATAAATGAAACCTACCTAGCCCTATCCCAACGCTATTATTGGCCTAAATTAAAAGAATCAATTACAAGACATATAAATCAATGCGCTGTATGTAACTGCGCTAAGTATGATCGCGTACCAATGAGACCTGAATTTAAAATTGTTCCCCCGCCCTCCAAACCGTTTGAACTTGTCCATGCCGACGTATTGATAATTGACCACGAAAAGTATTTAACATTCATAGATGCCTTCTCGAAGTACGCACAAGCGTACCGTCTACCTGATGGCACGGCTCCGAATATTGTCAAATCACTCATGACACTTGGTACTCACCATGGTTTTCCAATAACGTTAACCACGGACAATGGAACTGAGTTCACGAACCAATTAGTAGGAGAATTTCTAAAATTCCATAATATTCAACATCATACTACAGCCCCGCATACACCAAATGAAAACGGGATGATAGAAAGATTTCACAATACACTTTTGGAACACCTGAGATTACTTAAAATTCAGCATAAGAATGAGCCTGCTCAAAATTTAATCCCCTACGCACTTATTGCGTACAACAGTTCAATTCACAGCCTAACTAAATGCAGACCTTACGATCTATTATCCGGACATTTTGACCCTAGGAACCCGACTGACTTGAACTTGACCGAGAGACTTTTACAACAGTACATGCAACAACATAAAGGAAAAATGGAAACTGTATACAAAATTATTCACGATGAATCATTTTCTAACCGCATTGAAATGATGAATAGACGGAATAGCAATAGAGAACCGGAAACAAATTACGATCAGAACCAAGAAATATATATAAGAAATCCCTCTGCGTCTAGACAAAAATTAGCACCGCGCTATACATGCGACAAGGTCATATCTAACTCACCCATACATATATATACCTCCCGAAAACGAGGACCAATAGCGAAAAACAGACTTAAACGGACAAAAAAAATATATGAACTCTAAATTGTTACAGGACACTAACTCTCGTGGCAACCTTGACCCGGGCCCGAGCCGGCCATCCACCGACACTTGACAACATACAACTTGACAGCCTCTCTGACGGACCTGGTATTTTACTGTTCAAATTGGGATCAACGAAAATTATATCTCATTACCATGTTTTCATACAAGAAATCGACCTTGACCAAATTCAAAGACAAATAGACTGGTACAGATCCAATTATCGGAAGCTGCAAACAAACTCCCTAACCAAAATTTCCCGCTTTTTAAAACCCAAATCCTATACTTATTTTCTAAATTAAATAAAACTATGCTACAGTTAGAATCCTTTGAACCGAAACGTATCAAACGTGGTCTCCTTAATCCTCTCGGTACCCTTATTAAAAGTGTGACTGGTAACCTGGATAACGATGACGCATTACGATTAGAAAATGCTTTGGCTATCTTTTGAAAAGATAATCAAGCAATTTCTACAAGTTTTAATAAACACATCAGTTTGTACAAAGATTTGACTATCCAACAAACTCACATTCTAAATAATTTAACTTACAACCAAAATAGGCTAGAAAAAGCGGTTGCACATTTAATCAATAGCACAAATGGAACTAGTAACCTTTTTATTCAGTATACTCACTTGTCCCAGATATTTAGTATTTTCAGTGAAAATGTTCAAGATCTTAACTAACTAGGTTAGAAAATATATTAGCTTTTAGTCGCACCAATTCCATGCACCACTCACTATTAACGATAAATGACTTAGGAAATATGATAAGTAAGATAAAGGCTCTTTACGGACCTGTCTCTATATTAGACATAGATATAAGACATTACTATGATATGATTAATTTAGGCTCTTATTTTATTGATCACAAGATTGTAATCGTACTTAAAGTTCCCATCCTGTCCCCAGAAAATTACGATCTTTTTAGACTATGTCCTGCACCTAATAAATATTCCCAAATCATTATACCGCCCTCTCCCTTTATGGCAACCAATTCCAAGGAATTTGTGTACATGGAGGCTGAATGCCCTAAGATTGAAACATGGTACATCTGCAAGCAAAAAACCATCCACCAGACCCGGACTCAACGAGACTGCATCGCCCGCCTTATACACGAACAAGAAATGGATACGCTATGCACACCCACGCCCGTATCACTTACTAAAGAAGCCCTTTTGGAACTTGATAGTCAACATTATATAATTTCATTTCCGGCAGAAACTAAAGTACAGATATCATGCAGACAGGAGGAACATCGTACTCTTAAAGGAAGTTTCTTGGCTACTATCCCACGAAATTGCAAAATACGGACACCCGAATTCACAATTATAAACATGGACGACAAATCCCGAGGATACGCTGTCCAAATCATGACGCTACCCAAATCAGTATTTTTTCCGACTTCAACGAAACAATCACTTCGTTACAATCTAACTACAATCGACTTGAACACCTTGCACAATATTCAACATCAAGTACTTATGGAGCAACCAGCTGTGACAGACGAACCAAATTTCTCGAGTTTATACCACACAACGATACCCACTTATGGCATCATTTTATTCAGTGCAACTCTACTGATTATCTTTTATTACTACTACCAACACCGGCCGAAGACTTTAACTCAGACTGAGATAGAACTCCCGAGAATGGACACTGGTACCCAAACTCCGGAGGAACGTCGAGCCGCGACATTTGCATTAAGCATTGGCAAATAGTCGCTCGTCTAGGAGGGGAGGTGTTACGCCATACGGTTCCCACACGGCGACAACGTGACTCACTGAGTCACCCAATTTTCCCGATAACCGATTGCCGGACTCCCACGAAAGTGCTGAGTGAACATTATCGACTTTGGTGAGAATCCAGGTGCCGCAAGTGTCTTATGTTTTCCGTCGCGGTAGCGTAAGGTCGTGTGATCGATCTGGATCAATAAATTAAGTTAGTTATATGAACCTCACTGTATCTGCACCTTAAAGAATACTGTTAAGAGACATTAAAGTTCACTTCGAAAATCAAGTGTTCGTTTCTTGAAGAGTCCCTCCGGCGGCCCTAGCTCGTTTCTTACTCAACAACATGTAACCTATTGTCTACTTTTTGAAAAAGATTAGCCCCATATCCGTCTGCGCTAGCATCGGTATGCAGCTCAAGGGGGTAATCTGGATTGTAAATCATCAAAACCGGTTCATTTGTGAGAATGGAAACAATGTTTTGTCTTATAGTTTCATGTTCATTGTTCCATTTGAACGTTTGTTTACCGGTGGTCAAGAAAAACAGAGGTTTCATAATCTGTGAGAAATTTGGCACAAATTTTCGGAAATATGACGCAAGGCCAATAAATTGTCGTAACTGATGAATCGTTTGAGGGGGTTTTAATTTAGTTAACGCGTCTATCTTACGGGGATTCGGTCGAAGCTCACCAGCGGTGATTTCGTACCCAAGATATTCTACTCGTTGCTTTAGGAATGAGCACTTTGAGAAGTTCAGAGAAAACCCAGCTTTGGTCAGAGATTCAAGAACCTCTCTGAGTCTAAGTAGACCTTCAGAAGGATCTTTAGAAGGAATCATGATATCATCGATGTAGATGATGACGTATGTATGGACTAGTGACCCTAATGCGTTAGTTACCGCACGTTGAAAAACACTAGGAGCATTTCGTAGACCAAATGGCATTGCCAAGTATTCATACTGGCCATCAGGGGTAACAAAAGCAGTAGCCTCAACACTGTCGGGGTGGATAGGAATCTGATGAAAACCACTAGTGCAATCAAGGCAAGTATAAAAGCTGGCACCACACAGTCTAGCAATTTGATCCGCTATCAGAGGCAATGGAAATCTGTCAGGTATAGTATTACTATTGAGCTCACGGTAATCCACACACATCCTATCAGAACCATCACGTTTTTTTAACCAATAAAATCGGGCTTGCAAATGGAGAGTTACTAGGTTGAACTATACCGGCATCAATTAGCTCATCAATTTTAGAACGAACCAAATGTCTTTCGTCAGGGGTAAGCCTGTATGGTCGACGTTGGACAGTCTTTTGAGGGTCTATCAAACGAATTTTCAGCTCACCAGACTCAACTCGAGTTTGTGGCAAATCCTTAAGGATTTCTACTAACTTAGTTTTTAATTCTGGACCAACTTCAGTATCGACATCGTTAAAATTTATCGAATGTTGCTTCAAACACTGATCAACTACCTTAACTTTTGAAATATTAAAAGAATTTTCAGTCATATTTACGCTAAAACCAAGTTTTAAAATTTCACGACCTATCATGATATTATGGCTCAAAAATTCATCTGGTATCACATGAAAAAGAATCTCTAAATGATAACCATCAACCTCAACTTTGCTAAGGATCTGTTCGGAACACGTCACATTAGAATTTCCTATTCCTGTTATATTAACTACAGAACAAAGACGCTTGCCAGACAATTTATCGGAACAACTTTCCCTTATGAGAGAACATTCAGCCCCAGAGTCATAACAAAATGAAAGTTGCTCACCAGATTGTGTTAGTACACCCGTGATAGGCCGTACTTCACAGGAATCCACCCGTTTAACAGCAGCTGACGGCTGACTCCCAGCAGCATAACTCGTACCAGCAGGCCGCTTTCCCGCCGCAGTAGGGCAGTGAGGTGAGATGTGTCCGGGCTCCCCGCAACGGTAACAGGTGTTCCTTGGAGATGGTTTTGAGGTACTGGCGGAGATAATGGACTTCGTTTTAGTTTGCTCTGCTTTTTTGCGACAATTTGTCGACTTGTGCCCTAACACACCGCAGAAGTGACAAACCACTGTTGGCTTAAAACGTTTAGAGTCTGATGTCTCTGAGCGATCAGATGAAAAATTAGACTTTCGCTTCAGATGAGAGAAGACACTCAATTCTTGTTGTAACTTATTTCTTGAGGTCACATCAGCAGTAAAAGCAAGACGATAAGCTCGGGAATCAAATTTAGACACATGAGATAGCACGGTCGTGACGGCAATTTGTTCAACACTGAGACCGCTCCATTTTGAAGTGAGCGACGTAACTAAATGACTAGCGTAAGCGGCTAAAGATTCTCCGTCTTTTGGTTGACTATTAAGAAGGTTTATGAGGGTACCAGAATAAGTTTCCGTGACGTCATAACGAGAAAGGAAGACTGCCTTAAAGTCTGGCCAAGTCATACCCGCATAAGACACTTGAGAAAGCCATGTGGATGCACTACCCTTCAAAGATTTGCTAAGGGCAAGGACAAGTGAGCTACCTTGGAGCGGTCGCTCCGACAAACAAATATCGACGGTAGAACTCCATGCACGAGCGTTTGAATCGGGCGATTCGGGGTTAAATTCGGGCAAGTGAATCGCGGATGATGAAGTGGAGGGAGACTTAATCGCTTCTATTAACTGTGCCATGTTACGGCTATGAAGATCTAATATTGCTCGTAACGATTCCTCCGTCTGCGATTCATTCCGAACCGATCCCACTTCTGATGTAGGATCGGGTATGACAGGAGGCAAACCATCAGGTCGTTCTCCCATTTTAACTGAATAAAATCAAGTTGTAATGTAATGAGGGGTATATTTACAAACAAATTATTCTATTTACAACAAAGATAATAATCTAATTTTATAGTAAGAAATTACACAATGAACAATTACTGGCCCAAAGGGCACAACAGACTACACGCCAAGATTCGGCGTGGCTAGAGGCAGAGTAACAGTGTACCGATAGATAACAACAACGGAGTAACGATATACCGAAAGGCAGCGTAACGATGTACAGCAAGTGGCTACACATGTAGCTACACAGGTGTATAGGCACTGAGGCCAAGCAGAGTAAACCGACAGATTTGCCGGGAGCAGGGCAGCTCACTCCTGAGTCGAACCATAAGTTTCACTGCCTGCACAACCCGGTGCAAGGGTTTATATACCCGGCTAGGCTTGCCCCTACCAGGCACCCCACTCCACGACAACTCTGTCCAATGGCGCGCGGAAATACGTCACGTGTTTACTCCACATTTCAACTAAAAAGACCTTAATTTTAATTCAAATTGACATTACGAATAATCAAATAATCCACTATCAATTACTGTTTACATATCAGGATTCAATAGCAGCTATTTTAGAATCAAATTGACAAATTAACTATCCGCTAGACTCGTGTGAGAACTAATAACTAATTTAGTCGAAGCAAGTTGTCAAAACAAAACAATAACGAATCATAAAATCATCTTTCGAATTATTACAAGGAATCACATTTAAAAACAGTCATCAAACAAGCGTTTTTGTTACGTAAACAACTAACGATTTACCGAATAACAGTTTCCATTACGACGTTTTATGTTCGAAGTGACAACTGGCTCCGACATATACTTATATGTGGAGTTTGAGTTTTATTACCGATCAGATAGCCCACACATACCTTGGGCTACATTATCAAAGTTTTTATACGGATCCCTAAATTTTTGGAAATTATTCTATCGCCTATGATCATCAGGGATAATGTAGGAATGTAATGGTGAAAAATTTTTTGAAATCGGTGCAGTAGTTTCGGAGCCTATTCAATTCAAACAAACAAACAAAAAATCAAATCTTTCCTCTTTATAATATTATTATTATTAGTGTAGATTATGGCAGACGATATAAACCCGTAGGAACGTTTGCCCACTCGAAGCCATGAAAAAGATATGCTGAGAGCTGCACAAAACAATGACATTTATTGAGATATCTTTTACTATTCTTATTTTAATTGGCATTAAGCTAGTAGCTTACATTAATTATTAATGAATGACTGTACAGATTGTCTCCCACGTTTGTATTCTACGCAGGCTTCAGCACAGCAAACGCGTTGCAGGAGCAGCGCAGGTAAAACGCGGGCCCGCGCCGTGTTGACTAAACATGGAAGGCATTGCTCTCGGCTCACATAAAATTGACGCGGGTCTGCGTTTTAACTAATCACTGTTCCACGTCTTCCAAAGTTCCTTCGGGTTTTTTTTACTCTTACTCATTCTCTGTGAAATCATGTGTGACGTTGTGACACTAATCAACAGGTGGGTCCACACAGACCGAGTAGCCTCGGGAGGCAATCGCCGCGCGAAGCAGTCGTCCGCTGTTGGTTTATGTCTATGCTCAAAGGTGCCTCGGCCCGGCCAATGGACGTTACACGTACATGTACGCCCAGTCGAGTTATATTAATCTTGCGATGTTTAGATAAAAGAAATAAGCATACGGTATTGAAAATACTGCGGCGCCATATTGTTTTATCTGTCAAACTGGCAAACAAGATAGCTCGGCCTTGCCGCGCTCGGCATTAAGCCGCGTATCGACCAAGCGCACGCGCTCGCGCGGCAGCCTCGCGAGCCAAATGCTCAGTCCGTGTGGACGTGCCTCAGGAATGTTCGGGCGCACATTGCCGCGCGGCTTTAGGTGTACGAAATGTCATCTGACCGAGGCTGCCGCGCGCAGCAGATGCCAGTTTCCTCGCGAGGGTCGCTCTGAGTGGACGCCCTAATCACTAATCATGTGTGACGAATGTGACGATCTAAAAGTGCCCAAGTTAATTACCTACCTTTGTTGGGGAGGCCACGTACTCATTAATGTGTCATTTGTGCGCGCCTAGTTTTTCCGCGGACAAGAATTACGTTATTTAGTGAAACTGGTGACGAAACACCTAGAGCAACAGCGGTCGGAAATCGCCGAGCGCCATTTGTTCAGGGATGTTATTCTCTTAGGCAGCCTTAGTCGCCAGGTTGCCTAGTTTCGCTCTACGGGACACAATTTAACCCTAACCTAAACTACTAATAATACAACTGTTACGATTTTTCTTTTTTACTGCAGGGGGCTTCGCCTCGTCATGTTGGGCCATTGTGGATTAGGGCCTTTACATGAAGCTACAAAGCAATCGATCGATATCAGGTGTGCTGACTGCTGACATACTCGGCCACCGGTTTCTGCACAAAACTCTTATTTAAACTCGCCTCTGCCTTCATTTTAGATGCGCCCAGTGGACCGAGAGAAGAAGCATTCTACGAATGATTTCTGTAGTTATTGAAAATGTACCTATAGGATTAGTAAGTATTTTCGGAAAGCACCCTGTCTGGCTACCTAGGTGAACGCCGTGTAATTTATTAACGATATTAATTTGCGACAATTCAACGGAGTAACGGTGTTATGACCTTGAGTTCATAAATTTGTACATAAAGTTATGTGTTCATAAAGTTAAAAGTATTATGGTATGTATGTTTGCTGTGGTGAACATTGCCAAATTAAGAGTTAAAGGCCAACCATTTGATACGCAAGTAAATATTTTAGCGTTTTAACCGCTGTCAGCCAGCTGTTTAAGATATTAACAAAAATAATGAAAAACACCAGACGCGGGGGTAGTTTTCATTCCATTTAAAAGAATAAGAAAGTTGTTTATTTTATGTATAATAATATGCAAAGACTTTAATTACGGCGGTTAAAACGCCGAAGAATTACCAACACGTAAAAAAAAATTGATATCATCCAACTCAGAGGGCATGATGTGTGATTGGGGTGTGATTCTCTTAACCCTTTGAACGCCTTTGACTTGATACAAACGTCGTCCTCACACGCCAATGACAGCTGGAAACCACAACTAATGTCAACCATACGTCACAAATACTCGGGTCTATTTTGCACCGTATCTGTGAGCACTAAAATGGTCGATGGCGTGGTAGGCACGACAGTACACGACCACTTTTGTGGTTCTTGGCGTTCAAAGGGTTAAAAACGGCGATCGGTCGGACGAACGAGTGAATGTCGCAGCGGCGAGTTAAAGTAGTCCCGTCCCGTTAGAGCGAACAAAAATCATTTTAGCGCGTGCATTCGCAATTAGGAGCTATACCACCGTTACTCAACGTTTATTAGTAAGGGGGGAAATGTATGGTGTTGAGTGTTTAAATAGCAGCGGTCGACGTGATCTGTCATAAGACTCATAAGACACATAAATCATATGCATTTGGTCGATTTTTTTAAATCGCTAACTTAGCGTTATGCACCTTGACTACAACCCAAGTGCAGCCAATTTAAACCCATATCGTAGACAGTGTTGAGTGTTGAAATAGCAGCGGTCGACGTGATCTGTCATAAGACTCATAAGTCATAAATATCATATGCATTTAGTCGATTTTTGAAAATCGGTAACTTAGTGTTATGCATCTTGACTACAACCCCAGGGCAGCCAATTTAAACACATATTGTAGACAAAGTGAAGGTCGCTTTATCTAAGAGGTAAGTGCCGCCGCCGGTGTTTAAATTGTTTGCTCGCATCACAGCGGTACCTAGTGTAAACGGCTCAGATAATCGACTTTATTAGTGTGATTACCGTGATTAGGTTGGTTTATCTGTTTTTTAATTTACAATCCTTTATCTTACATTTTTATTACCTACACTAATCGGTGTTTTTGACGGTCCCAAGCCCGAAAAGTACCAATGAAGGGAAAATTGGAATCTGATTTGCTCTGTAGCTATCTTATTGTTCCGTCGAGATGTAAACCGAATTGGTTAAGAGAACCACCTACCACTGAGCCTTTTTTCTAGGTAGGTAGGTAAGTAGTAGTCTTTATCTACCGGTAACCTAGTAAATCTAGTAAGCACGTACTTAGGCGTGGCGAACGTACCTAGGTACCTACGAAGGGCTAGAATGTTATTCCTTTAAACAACTTAGGTACCTACTTTTCAATACGCTACTGAATTATTCGCCGGTAAACTAACCTTACGGTAGAACGTAAGTTAGAGTTAAGTTCGTAGTGTAAGTAGGTACCTCACGCTTTGGCCGAGAGGTGATACATGCACTGAAATGCTTCGACGGGACTAGGGACTTGGGGTCGGCTGTTAATAACTCGTCAACGAATTAAAAACTGAATTGTTTAATGACCGTTTCCCATATTCAAACCGCGGATAGATTTGATACCTACGTCAGGTCAAAATTTTACTCATTTTGCACTTGGCAAATGCATACTTTTTAACCTGAAGTAGGTACCTAACCTTATTTTTCCGTGTGATTAGAATATTTAGAACACGGAGAGCACCTCAGTCGGACAGTGGAACCGTGCGCCGGCAGCGAGGCAGGCGGGTGCCGGGAGGGGCGGCCGCGCGGCGCGGCAGAGACCGGTTCCACCGGGCTACCGGCGGGCACCTCCAGTATCACCTACAAATTGCTTCGTTGGTCGTCTTTATCCACCCTTTTTATATAAAAAGGGGGATGAGGAGCCGGTGCCGGGTCGGTAGACCCCCGACTGGGGTAATCTGCGCCGACGTAAAAACGGTCGGGTCCTTGGAGCGCAGCCGGCGCCGAGGGCGCGGGCTGCGCGGTAGAGGGGGTAGGCGTTGGTACCTTACGCAGATTTGTGGGCAGCCTTGTGGGCAGCCATCCAATTGAGGGCTGCCGCCAGCGTGGTCACTGGCATACTGGCCTTTATAGCCTTCTGGAGCTTTTCAAGCGGGAAGTGGCTCGCTTTCCGCACCTCTTTATGGGTGTTGGTTGCAGGTGTTGGGGCCGGGAGTGTACTCACCGGGGTTGCGGATTGTTCGGGGTCGGGTGTTGCGGCTTGCGCGGAGGGCTGCGGGCCACGGTTTCGAGCTCCGCGCTCCTTTCCGCGGCGGATGGTGAGGGGCTGCTTTGGGTCGTTCCCGGGGGCCATCAGGGTGGCGCTGTGTTGCGCCGCCTCGACGGTTTGGGTAGTGGTAGGCTCGGGGCTCTGCTTAATGGGTTTCGGAGTGTGTGGTGACTTTTTAGCCCTCCGATTTTCCCTGAGCAGGACTGGGCAGGTCACGCTGTTGGCGGTGTGTTCACCGCTGCAGTTGACGCACGTGGGTGGCTCCTCCCGGGGCCTTGGCCACTCGCTGGCTGCGTGTCGGCCTCCACAGCGCACGCAGGCTAAGGGGCAGTGGCAGTGGTGAGAGGAGTTAGCGAAGTTTTGGCAGCGGTGGCACGGCGCGATGCCTCCCTTACCTCTCCAAGGCTCCACGATGATCCCTGGCATGCAGAGGATCTCATTGACGAGGAATATGGCTGCATCTTTAGCGACCTGGGCGTAAAAAATACACCCAGGTCTGCCGCTGCGGGCTCTGATGGGCCTGACGTATTCCACGTAGGTAGGTAGGTAGGTAGGTAGGTAGTCACGTGGCGGTTGACTTTTGCTCGTTGGCACGCTAGACAAGAACGTGCCCAGTCCCTGCAGTCCTTTTTAATACCTGGCCACACGAATCGCTCGGAAACTAATCTAGCCGAAGCGTTACAACCAGGGTGGCTCAGAGAATGCAGGCTATCAAAGACTTGCCTTCGCAGAAACTTTGATACATAAGGCCTGGAGACCAGTGTACTGACATCGCAGTACAAAGGGACTTGGCTTCCAGGGACATAAAGTTTTTGCAATTGCAATGATGAGCCTTTGCTCAACAATTCTTGGAGTTCTGGATCGGAGGCTTGATTTTTGGCTATTATCTCGAGGCTGACGGGTGCTCCCAGTTCTTCAATCCGTGACAAAGCATCCGCAACCACGTTGTCCTTGCCGGATATGTGGCGGATGTCGGTTGTGAACTGGGATATAAAGTCAAGGTGTCTATACTGCCTTGGCGAACAGTTGTTTTTCCTTTCATGGAATGCGAAACTGATCGGTTTATGGTCAGTATAGATAGTGAAATGTCGAGCCTCGAGCATATGCCTAAAATATTTAACTGCCTCATAGATGGCCAGTAGCTCCCGATCGTAGGGTGAGTATTTGACCTGAGAAGTGCTGAGTTTTCGGGAGAAAAAAGCTAACGGCTCCCAGGCACCATTTTTAAACTGCTGGAGCACAGCACCAAGAGCCTTATCAGACGCGTCCGTGACTACTGCCAGTTTTGCGGAGCAATCTGGGTGAGCCAACATGGCTGCGTCAGATAAACTCTTTTTGCAGGCCCGGAAAGCCTCTAAGGTATCTCCCGTTAGGTTAATTGGCTGCGATCCCTTCACAGATCCAGTCAGTAGGGCGTGTAACGGGGCTTGTATCTGGGCTGCTTGCGGAAGAAATCTCCTATAAAAATTAAGCATGCCCAAGAAACCTCGTAGTTGCCGTACGTTGGTTGGAGGTGGGAAGTCCTTTACAGCCTGTACCTTCAAATCTAAGGGTCTGCAACCGCTGGGTGATATTTGGTACCCTAAAAAAATTTCCTCTTGTACCCGTAAGACACATTTTGACGTATTGACCAACATGCCATAGTCCTTTAGCCTACCGAAAATTACACGCAGGTGTGCCTCATGCTCCGATTCGCTCCTAGAATAAATTAGAAAATCGTCCAGGTATGAGTACACGAAGTCAAGGCCCCTAGTGAGCTCGTCAACAAAACGTTGGAACGTTTGGCCAGCATTTCGAAGACCAAACGTCATAAATGGGAACTCGTATAGCCCAAAGGGAGTAGTGATGGCGGTCTTTGGGATGTCTTCGGGGCTGACAGGTATCTGATTATAAGCTTTTTCTAAGTCCAACGTACTGAATATCGTACAACCAGTAATGTTGTACGTAAAATCGTGAATATGCTTAATCGGATACCTGTCAGGCACCGTGCGAGCATTTAGACTACGATAATCACCGCAGGGGCGCCATCCGCTGCCTTTCTTCGGGGCTAGATGAAGAGGCGAAGACCAGGGACTTTCCGATGGTCTGGCTGTTCCGTTAGCCAGCATGGACCGGAACTCATCCTGGGCGATCTTCAAGTTATCAGGAGCTAAACGGCGAGGTGGCAAAGATACTGGGGGGCCTGGTGACGTACGTATATGATGGACTGTGTTGTGAGGTGTTGTGTTGTGTCTACCAGCTGGTCGAGTAATTTCGGGAAATTCATCAAGAATTTTATGATACCGGGTCTCGCCAGTCACAACTTTAACAGAAGACGCATTTTTACAATCAGCTAAAGTAGCTATAGCGGCTATGGAAGTTAAATTATCTATAAGGCGTTTATTACGACAATCTACTATTAGGTTATAATAATTTAAAAAATCTACGCCAATAATTGGTTTAGTAACATCGGCCACTACAAATTTCCACACAAAACTTCTACGTAGACCAAAATCTAAATCTAAGTTCACATAACCATAAGTAGCAATGTCAGAACCATTTGCAGCACACAACTTATACCCAGTCCGGGAACGACGATCACGTAGCGCCGACCGTGGATAGACGCAGAGGTCGCTTCCAGTATCGACCAGGAATTGCGTCTTAGAAGAGCGGTCGGTGACGAACATTATATTAAAGTATTTTATTTAAAAAATATAATTATTTGACCTAATAACCTTTAGTTCGACAGTAAACAGTGTTTTCGTGGAATTATAACAGCGAATTATACATATAATCATTACATAACAGTAAAAACAGGCCGCTTGCAACAGCGCCTGTCAACCGTTAACGGACGATTTCAAATTCTTCAAGAAAACCTGGGGAGTATTTCTTTTAATTCTTACTTACTTTTGTTTTTTAATACTGTGTTCATATTCATACTTCTCATTGCTCACTGTTGAAGCCGTGAGCGACGTCAAAAACAATACGGCACGGTGAGGACTCTCTTTGCTTGACGAATAGTGGAAGCAAAGTTGAGACATATCACATTTGCCACAGACATTGCCGTACACGATACACTATTCACAAACATCTATTCACTCACATCCTTGTTATAATAACCAACGATCTTCCTTTGCTCAAGTTACTAAGTTGTACTCAGTTGTTTTATATCTTTCAGTGCGTTTGTGGAGTTACTGTGAGACAATGAGCGTTTCGAACATGAAATCTCGCAAGGCCACTGCACGTCAACAAGAAATCCAACTCAAGGCCACCTTGAAACAGCTGCAGGAAGCTAGGACTTTGAATGACCAGATAATGAGGGAGAGGGATGACAGCGAGGAGGAACTTAAGAAATTGATGGACAAGAACACAGTGTTGAGAAGTGATCTGGTGGAGTATGACTATAAATTATCAGACGCTCAAGATAAGTTGGAGCAGTTGCAGTCTGTGATTGATACCTTCAATCAGTGCGCTTCTACACATGAAGTGGCATTAAAGCGCATCACAAACCTGGAGGAAGAACTTGGCGCAGCAAATGAGGAACTAAATTACTTAAGGAAAGAACGTCAGTGTTATGATAGTTTAACAACACAGAACCTGTACCAAGAGCTGGTAGGTGATAACGATAAGGACAGTAAGAAATTAATATTTTTTAACAGTAATAATAAATTGAAGAAATATGTTAAAATTAATAATTATATTAGGCGTACACAGAAATTAATTAAAAGCCAAAAATGTATAAAAAACTATTCTACAATGAAATTAGAATTATCAATAATGAAGGATAGGGTGCGGCATTGTAATGAAAAGTTAGATTCTAATAGGATAACATAATATGATTTAAATATTCAGAAACTCGATGCTGAGATTAGTAAGTTAAGGATCAGCTTGAAGTAACTTCTTTAAAGTATGTAACCACTCAGAAGGAAGTCAAGGAGCATATCCTGGCTTTCACTCAATTGGTAGAAGAAAGTAGATTAAATGAAGAGCGTTTTAACTCTTTAATAAACAGTGGTTATGGTAATTGTGATAGATTACGAACTTCACCAACCGCTGTGATTCAGTCAGATATGGCTCTTGATACTAAGGAGTCCCCTAGACAAATTATAAGTAGGAATAAAACTATTATTTATTCTGACCAGCTTGGATCTGGACTAGGTTTATTGTTAAATAATAAGTTGAAACAAAATGTTACAAATTACTGTTACCATAATGCATCTCTTATGCAATTATGTAATTTACTTTTGAAAGGAAGTTTTGACAGGTTCACCACTTTAGTGATTTTAATAGGAAATAGTCTTAGTGTGGATAAATCCAGTGTTGATAAATTAATATCACCACTAAATATTATTGAAGAAAGCGGCATAGGTAAAATTATACTGTGTGCGCTACCATACTCACAAAGTATGCCATTTAGTTATAATAATAGAATAGCACACATTGATTCAATAATGTATAACGCTATATCCTGCAATAATAATTACCATTTTTTTAATTTAAACAAATTTTTAAAGCCCATCACCCTAACATCAGGAAAAATTCATGTGCCAAGGAAATATATTTTGACCTTGGTTGACCTATTAGCTTTTAATATAGAACAAAATAAATACAATAGTACCCAGCCCCAGCAAGCCAATAGCGGCAATAATGACTTGCCTCGTGATTTAAACTAAATTATAGGACAGCGGAAACACCCTTGAGTATAAATTTAATTCACCAGAATATTCAGGGTTTTTCCAGCAAAGAAATAGAAATAGGGTTGTTCTTAGATAATGAAAATGTACAAATTATGTGCATTACTGAACATTGGCTTAAACAAGACCAATTAATTTTTGATTTTGTAAATTTTAAATTAGTTAGTTATTTTGCTAGGAAATGTGCCATTCATGGTGGCTCTTTTATAATAGTTAAAAATACTCTTAAATCCAAGGAAAGGAAGGATATTGTCAAGTTATCGATAGAAAGGATTATAGAAATTTCATGCGCAGAACTAGAAAGTTATATAATAATTTGTGTTTACAGACCACCATTGGCTGATTTTAGCACATTTGAATCTACTATGGAACATGTGTTAAAATTAGCATGTAATAGCCAGAAGCATATTATAGTTTGTGGAGATTTTAATATTAACTTACTTGAAACGTCAAATAATACCACTAGGTTACTAAGTTTATTTAAATCTTTTAATTTAGGTAATCTGTTCCTTGAACCTACACGGATAGGTATTAGTAGTGCAACCTGCTTAGATAATATTTTTTGTAATTGTGAATGTTTGGGTAAAGAAATATTTAATTGTTTTAATTCTGGCCATAGTGGTCAGAAGACTTCTTTCATCAATGATTTTTATCAAAAATCTCAGACAATAACATACCGACCTATAACTAATAACCGTATGGAATTATTCAAAAATAAAGTTCAGAGTAATCTTACAGTGTTACCTTTCTTACAGAATGAGTGTAATAGTATTTATAAAGACTTGTTTGGCGTAATTCTGCATCAATTTAATAACAATTTTAAAATGAAAACTATTACTAGGTCGAAAACCAAATTTAGTGAATGGGCTACTGCAGGCATTCATAAAAGTAGAAATAGGCTTTATGACCTATATAGAGAGGGAGGACAATAAGAATGCTGACTTCCTAAATTATGTTAAGAATTATTCGAGGACTTTTAAGCAAGTTTGTTTAACTGCTAAGGCAAATTTTCTTAGTCTTAAACTCAAATCATCTGACAATAAAAACTGTATGGAATATTATAAATAGAGAAACGGAAAAATCAAAAACTCGTGATAATCAAATCACACTAAACACAGGTGACAAACAAATCACGTCAAATAAAGACGTCGCCTTAGCTTTCGAACATTATTTTTCCAACATAGCCATTAATACTACGAAATGTCTTAAATCATCCGCGGTTGAAGCTAAATCATTACTTTGCACTAATGTCAGTAAATGTAATATAAACTTTGAATTCATCCCCGTTGATTCAATAGTCAAGGTATTTAAATCACTTAGTTTAAAAAAGACGGAGGATTTGTGGGGCACATCAGTTAAAGTAGTCTTTCATATCATAGATGTAATTGCACCCCATCTAGCATTAATTTACAATAATTGCATATCAGAGGGGATCTTTCCAGATCTCATGAATATAGCAAAGTCATACCTCTTTTTAAATCGGGCGAGATAAGTGATTTAACGAACTTCCGTCCCATTTCCATACTACCAGTTCTAAGTAAAGTCTTTGAGAAATTAATGCTGAATGATATGTTAGGTCACTTTAATAGAAATAAACTACTTAGCAATAACCAGTTCGGCTTTACCAGAGGTCGATCAACAATTGATGCGGCATCTGTACTCGTTAAATATATATATAACAGTTGGGAGACATCTTGCGATGCAGTAGGAATATTTTGTGATCTTTCTGAAGCATTTGATTGCATAGATCATGCGACCCTTATTTTAAAATTAGAACATTATGGATTGTCCAATAAAGCTTTAAATCTTATGTCTTCTTATCTAAGTGATAGAACTAAAACAGTTGTTGTAAACAAAACGCAATCTGTTGGAGCTACAGTAAAAATAGGAGTGCCTCAAGGCTCTATTTTAGGTCCTTTTTTATTTTTGGTTTATATAAATGACTTACCACCAACAGTAGATAAACTTTGTGACATTGTTCTTTTTGTTGATGATACTTCACTTATTTTCAAGGTAGATAGAAAATCCGTAGACTACAGTAGGATAAACGCCACACTAGATAAAGTACTTAATTGGTTTACTAGCAACAATTTGCTACTAAATGCTAAGAAAACTAAATGTGTTAGGTTCGCTTTGCCTAATGTTAAATCGGTAGATTCAAGTATTTTTCTAAATGACGAGTGTCTGCAAATGGCAGTTTAAGGCAGTTTTCCTAGGCATAACAATAGATCAAAATTTGCAATGGAGTCCCCATATAGCTGTACTGGCAGGTAAACTAAGTTCGGCTGCTTACGCCGTTAGGAAAATTAGACAACTAACTAATGTTGAGACAGCTCGCTTAGTTTATTATACTTATTTCCATAGTGTTATGTCGTACGGTATTCTGGTTTGGGGTAAGGCAGCTGACATACAAACTATATTTGTGATACAAAAAAGGGCCATTCGTTCTATTTACAACTTAAATTCACGTGACTCCTTAAGAGAACTTTTTAAAGAAATTAATATCTTAACACTTAAAAATTACTTGAAAAAGTCGTTAATGTCTAAAGCGTATTATAGGGTTGAGGATTATCTAGCAGACAAAAATGCATGGCCTAAACTCGAAACTTAGTCAATAATAATTTGTTCAAATGTAAAACCTTTACCTTGTCTAGGGGACACTGTTGATGTAGGAAAACATGTCGAAACTTTGTTTATTATTAATTTTTTTGTTTTTGCCTTTTTCTCCGTCTATATCTCTCCTAATATTTTTGCCATGTTTTCCTGCTGAACTACGCATGATATTTGATATTATATTTAAATTAATATTTATAGCTTTATATAATACTAGACTAAGTTGTATCATTGTAATAAGAAATATGGTTAAAAAAATGACTGACTGCTGAGTTTCTTGCGGCGTTTCTTCTCGGCAGTGGTCTCCTCTTGGGAAGCGCTGGTAGACTCCTGACGTGTAAAAGTGCCCGTGCGGCCTACTTACGAAATAAATGTCTTTTATCTTTTTTTTATCTTTTAACAGGCGACCAGTAGAAGTGGAGGGGCAATCGTCAGTCGCCATTATCGACTGCCCTTTGCGTTTTCCGCTGGCTTGTAGTCACATGGGCGTACGCATTTGCTGGCCTTGTCCCCGAACTTCCCGTGATACCAGCAAAGAGGGTATTTGCGGTAATTTGACTGGGATCGCTGTCGTGATGCGTTTCGCTTGTCATGCGATGTGCGTGATCGGGATCTGCCAGTCCTGTCTGACGCCAGCTTCTGAAACTGCTTGCGAAGTTCTGCAATTTCCCTCGTGAGATCGCTGAGTACTGAGCCCGGAACGTCGTTGCTCACGGCGGCCACTCTTGGCGATGAAGAGGCGAGGTCGTTCACTCGATCAGCTAAATCACACAAGTCTTCAAGCGGGGTTGTAGGTGGCTGACCTGCAAGCACCATCTGGATGCCATGAGGAAGGCGGCTTGTCCAAATAGATTTGAGAAAGTCATCTGGTACTGCCGGTCCTGCAAGATCCTTGACATGGCGAAAGAAAAAGCCTTCACGGCTTGCGGTCTCCGAGCTCCTCGTGCATAAGCAGCTGTTTGGTCTTCTTCTCGTTGGAGACACATAGCCTCTTGATGAGCTCGGACTTAAGCTTCTCGTACTTTTGGGACGCCGGGGGATGTATTATTATATCCTTAACTTCTCGGGAATGTTGGTTATCAAGATGGGCGATCACATAATTAAATTTTGTGGAGTCGCTAGTGATGCCAGAAATACTAAATTGTCCCTCAACTTGGGCAAACCAAATCTCTGGTTCCTCTGCCCAAAACGGTGGCACTCTAACACCGACCTTAAAAACATCGCTTGCGCTTATCGACACTTTCCCATCACTAGTACCGGCCGACGTGCCTGGCTCAACTGCGTCTTTAAAATCTCCTTCATTGCTCATATTTAGGGGTCACCAGTTTAGTCACTTGACTGCACAGATGTAGTTTGGGAGTTTCTTAAATAAATAGGCGTACTCACAGTTTCAACGGTATATTGACCGGTACACACAAAAATCCATACACAAAGGTTCGAAGGCACAGGAAGGGTAGAAAGCGCAAGCACAAGCACAGAGAGAAAGTAAGGTGTAGTTTGTGAAGAACGAAAGGTGATAAAAACAAGCGATAGATAGGCACAGCTGTTTGCGTCAATGCAATTTGCGAGGGAGAGAAGCATGCGCTCCGCGTCGTAGCTAAGTTGTGACTGTCAAACGACCTCTGATGCGCGAGCACCGTGTCGGGCGAGTACATATCGCTATGTGCTTAGCGCGTTTTAGTGATGGGGTGAGGTCGATGAGTTGATCGTTAATATCGATATCGACGAGCTGGTAAATGGATTTAACCTATTTCGATGAGGTAGTAATACATAGATAAAATAGTGTAAATATAAAATAAGTTTGTATATATTGGTAGGGTAAAAATTTTAAATATATATTTAAGCATGCAATTATAAAATACGAGTAAATAATAAAATGTAAAACCGAGTGAAGTGTGCAAGTAGCCCACAAAGCCTTGGGAAGTCAGGTCGTCGGTGATGTCATCGGGGCTGGTGTCCACAGGGAGACCCCTAATGGCCACCTTTTGGTTGCGCTCGGCAGGCAGGGAGTAGGAGTACCACTCCAAGCTGGAGTCCTCCTTCTCCAGGTCGAAGAGGTACCACTGTACCAAACGGTACTCCTCCTCACCTGCCGGGGAAAAACGGACCCCGGTTCTGAACGGGCGGGCATTAGGGGCGCGTCCCAGGAGTCCCTTGAGGACCCGGAAGTGCTTACCCCAGTTGGCAAACCGCTGGACAACCAGCAGCGGGTAGCGGATCTTCTTTCCGGGCGCCTTTGCTGACACCGGTTCTTGTCCGCTTGTTGCGGAGACAAATGGCGGTGAGGCGGCGGCCGCGGCAAAAGAGAGTGGCGGCGGTAGAAAGTGCAGCTATGGTAGCTGTTGGACAGATGGTGGAGACGGTCCGGTTGTGTCCATCGGGCACAAATCGAGCCGGGGCATTGGGCGCGGTTGTTATGACAGCTGTGGCGGGGTTTTTGTAACCCGTTTGATGCTCGGCGTCGCTGCGGTGGAGGACGCAGCGGTAGCGGCTCGCGGCGGCGTGGTGGGCTTCGGCTTTGCCGGCGGCGCACTTAAGCGCGCAGGCACGATGATCGGCCTTGCGCGGAAGGGTGGTGAGGTCGCGGGCGCGGGCGCGCTCGCGGAGGAGGTCTGGGCAACGCGCGCGGGCGTGGCTGATGTTGAGGCGCGGATGATAGAGACGGCAGGTCGCACGGGTGCGTGGGGTGCCGCAGTCGCGGGCATCGCGCGGGGCACGGGGCACAGGGCACGGGGCACGGGGCACGGGGCACGGTGCCGCGGCGTAGGAGGCTGCTAGGATATGCCATGGTGGGAATCTCAAAATTTAAACACAATTCTAGTAGCATCCCTAATAGTTCTATAGTTCTACATATTTATTTTCGATAGTTCAACTTTTTTTTTTCAAAAAAACGATTTTTTCAAAATGAGATGCTAACTTCGCATTTCACCTATTAGTATCTCAGCAGTTCTCGATGCCTGGGCCTCAAATACGTCAGAAAATGCATAGTTCTGTAGTCTGGGGTCGACATAGCAATAGTTCTAGCCATAAATCGAAAAAATATTAATGAGATGCTAACTTCGCATTCTGCCTATTAGCATCTCAGCAGTTCTCGTTGCCTAGGCCTCAAATACGTGAGAAAATGCATAGTTCCGTTGTCTGGAGTCAATACAGCAATAGTTCTGGTAAAAAAACAACATAAAAATCTAGATATAGGCTGAGATGCTAGAACATTTTAGATAGTTCTGCATAGCATCGCAGCAGTTTTCAATAACAACGCCACAAATACGTATAAAACTGCACAGTTCTATGGTCCGGAGTCGACACAGCAAAAGTTCTGGCTAAAAAACATATAAATCTAGACATAAGTTGAGATAATGTAACTTTTTATAAAGTTCTACATAGCATCTCAGCGGTTAACAATAGCAACCCTACAAATACGTATGAAACTGCACAGTTCTATGGTCTGGAGTCGATACAGCTAAAGTTCTGGCTAGAAAACCACGAAAATCTAGATATATGTTGAGATGCTGTAGCTTTAAAGATAGTTCAGCATAGCATCTCAGCGGTTTGTAATAGCAACCCTGCTAATACGTATGAAACTGTAGAGTTCTATGGTCGGGAGTAGATACAGCAACAGTTCTGGCTAAAAAACCAAAAAAATCTAGACAAAAGTGGAGCTGCGTAAGTTTTTAGATAGTTCTGCATAGCATCTCAGCAGTTTTCATTTGCAACCCAACAAATACGTATGAAACTGCACAGTTCTATGGTCTGGAGTCGATACAGCTAAAGTTCTGGCTAGAAAACCACGAAAATCTAGATATATGTTGAGATGCTGTAGCTTTAAAGATAGTTCAGCATAGCATCTCAGCGGTTTGTAATAGCAACCCTGCTAATACGTATGAAACTGTAGAGTTCTATGGTCGGGAGTAGATACAGCAATAGTTCTGGCTAAAAAACCAAAAAAATCTAGACAAAAGTGGAGCTGCGTAAGTTTTTAGATAGTTCTGCATAGCATCTCAGCAGTTTTCATTTGCAACCCAACAAATACATATGAAACTGCAGAGTTCTATAGTCTGGAATCGATACAGCTATAGTTCTGGATAAAAAAACACTAAACTCTAGACTAAAGTGGAGCTGCTGTAAGTTTTTAGATAGTCCTGCATAGCATCTCAGCGTTTATCAGAAGCAACCTTGCAAATACGTATGAAACTGCACAGTTCTATGGTCTTGAGTCGATACAGCTTTAATTCTAGCTAAAAAACTACGAATATCTATATATATTGAGATACTGTAGCTTTTAAGATAGTTCTGCATAGCATCTCAGCGGTTATCAGAAGCAACCCTAGAAATACATATGAAACTGCACAGTTCTATGGTCTGGAGTCGATACAGCAAAAGTTCTGTCTAAAAAACTACGAATATCTAAACATATGTTGAGATGCTGTAGCTTTTAAGATAGTTCTGCATAGCATCTCAGCGGTTTTCATGAGAAATGCCACATATACGTATAAAACTGCACAGTTCTATGGACTGGAGTCGATACAGCAATAGTTCTGGCTAAAAAACCCCGAAAATCTAGACAAAAGTTGAGATGCTGTAACTTTTTGGAGAGTTCTGCATAGCATCTCAGCGGTTCTCAATAGCAACCCTGTAAATACGTATGAAACTTCAGAGTTCTATGGTCCGGAGTCGATACCGCATTAGTTCTGGCTAAAAAACCACGAAAATTTAGATAAAAGTGGAGATAATGTAATTTTTTAGAAAGTTCTGCATAGCATCTCAGCGGTTTTCCATAGCAACCCTACAGATATGTATGAAATTACAGAGTTCTATGGTCTGGAAGCGATACAGCAATAGTTCTGGCTAAAAAACCACGAAAATTTAGATAAAAGTGGAGATAATGTAACTTTAATAGAAAGTTCTGCATAGCATCTCAGCGGTTTTCCATAGCAACCCTACAGATATGTATGAAATTACAGAGTTCTATGGTCTGGAAGCGATACAGCAATAGTTCTAGCTAAAAAACCACGAAAATTTAGATATATGTTGAGATGCTATAGCTTTTAAGATAGTTCTGCATAGCATCTCAGCTGTTTTCAATAGCAACCCTAGAAATACGTATGAAACTGCACAGTTCTATGGTCTGGAGTCGATACAGCAATAGTTCTGTCTATAAAACCACGAAAATCTAGACATAGACTGAAATGCTGCAACACTTTAGATAGTTCTGCGTAGCATCTCAGCGGTTTTCATGAGAAACGCTACAAATAAGTATGAAACTGCACAGTTCTATGGTCTGGAGTCGATACAGCAATAGTTCTGGCTAAATAACTTATCTATATAGGTAACTGTTGGTGAAAACCGCATGAAAATCCGTTCAGTACTTTTTGAGATTATTGCGAACATATAGACAGACAGACGCAGCGAGGGTCTTTGTTTTATAATATCATGTTGTTGTGATGCAATTCTCGAAATAGGTATTATAGAATGAAATCGACATATAAATCAAACCTTAATGCCCGGTTCCTATATTCAAGAAACGAATCGTTTTCCTTACGTCTCGTTAAAATTTGACATTTGCTACGTACAAAATGTGTCAAATTTTAACGAGACGTAAGGAAAACCATTCGTTTCTTGAACATAGAAACCGAGCATAAATCAACTAATACGAGTAGGTAAGTAGTACGTGGCGGCCTCCGGAACGACTCCGGTCAGTTAATTACTTTTTCGGTTTACATTTTATTGCATTCAAATGACAGGATCATTTAAAATTTGGTTAATTACGTCACCAAGTGTGAAACAACTTTCCCTTACAATTTTCCCTTAAGTAAAACACAACGAAAAACTAAAAAATATTATTTACATCCACTTACATATCTTATTTCCGATTCAATCATAAAATCATATTGATTTATACAATAATTTCAGTACACGAAATAAACTAAACTTACCACGTAATCTTAAATTATACACCAATTTAATTCGACACGAATTGTTAAATACCTTACAAATATAAAATTTCCTTAATTTTAAACACCTTTTTAAATCAAATCATATCAAATATATTTATTTCGTCAACACAGGTATAAGCAGGTATGAAATACAATATTTCCGCTGTGATGTGCCTAGATAGCATACGAAAATTAAATTAAAACATTTAACATTTTTTGTAACAAGTGCTTAAAAAATATAGATAAAATATTCATTAACAAATATTGAATATATGTACTACTAAAAGCTAAAACAAACTACTAAACGCTAACGTTATCTTCGTTTAAATACTTTTTAATGCTATAAAAACATTTCTTAGGGCCGAGTTCACCAACCAATTTAACAGACGGTTAGGTCTTAATAAGCTGTTAGTCAATACATTTGACAGCCGTCAAACCGCTAACCTTCCGTTTAATTGTTGGTGAACACTGCACTTAATGAGGTAGTTAAAGAGTTTAATTTTAAATTTAATAATGGGTAAGTTTTTTACTATTGCGGGTGGTTTATTAAATAGCTTAGGAGCCATGACACTGACATTCTTCTGCATCAGTGCAGTTCTACAGTGATCAATGCACAATGTAGGGATGCGAGGGAGAAGACTATGGCCTTGTGCTGGTTCTTTAATTTTGAACATTGTAGGATTACATTTTACTAAAACACAACATTCGTAGATATATTATATAATATAAGCATGGCAAAGTTAATATTTTTAGGCTCTTGAAGTGAGGTTGGCAGCTTTCAGATGATGTCAATCCGCAAATGGCTCTTATGCATCTCTTTTGGGCGAAGTCTAATAAACTTTTTTACCAAGCTAAATCAACAAACTTTAATATTGAATAGTACATAACCTAATTGTGATCATTCTGATTTACCCTAACCTTCCTGTCTATTCGTTATGACTAAAAATTAACTAGATTAAATCAAATAAACTAATCTACTATCTAAACACGAAACCTTTTTTTTAGTCACTCAGTAGGTAAACTCTATTGAATTTATTATTGGTATGTCCCGGTAGCACATACCGCCACATACCACCAATGATCGGTTTTTGAAGTCTACGACAAGGTCGCCAAGCCAAATAAATAGATAACAGATATACGAAGTCCGCTAGGCTCCCGCCATATTTACTTGTAATTTTTAATTGTTAGTATAGTATAAGTTCAGCTGTTCAGCTGTTTAGCCGTGAAAGCGTAACAAACAGACAGACAAAGTTACTTTTACATTTATTATATTATTTACATTCACATAACTAATATAATATTAGTATAAAACGTAGTGTGTGTAACGTTGTTTAAGTATGGGTAGTCTTGCAGTCGTTCGATAGATGGCGCTGTTAGGTACGCGTAAAATCCTAGATCGCGCTATCGAAGTGTCCCCCCCAGAATGCTTAAGTAGCGTCTGTTATTTTTTTTTTACAATTTGAAATGAAAAATAAAGTTAACTGTTAAAAATTGCCATATTTCGAGGTTGACATGTTGACAATAAACAAACAAAATATTGAGGTACCTAATTCATTAATTACATTAATTTCATAAAAATATTAGATTTATATAATAAATTAATAGATTCATATTGTAAAAATTATTAGATTTACTTATAATGTTATTATTTGCATTGTATTATTAGACTTGTATTGTGTTGTGGCTCTTTACATTGTAAAAAAAAATTCTGTTTCGTACTTCGTAGGTACAGTTATTATTAGGTTGTTAATTTAAGCTGTATAGGTACATTTTTAAGTCCTTTTTGGGTTCGGAATTTCACTAGTTATAATTCCGGCTTCAATTTTAGGTGTATAAATTTAGTTCTTAGGTTGTTATTAAATAGGTTGTTAATTTTAGCTGTATAAATGTTTAAGTTCATTTGGATTAGGATTTACACTAGTTATCATTCCGGTTTTAATTTTAGTTGTATAAATTTAGTTCTTAGGTTAATATTAGGTTGTTAATTTAAGCTGTATAAATCTTTAAGTTCTATTTGGATTAGGAATTTCACTAGATATAATTCTGGTTTAATTTAAGCTGTATAAATCTTAAGTTCTATTTGGTTTAGGTATTTTACTAATTATATTATAATTCCGGCTTTAATTTAAGCTGTATAAATCTCAAGTTCTTTTTTGTTGAGGTATTTCTAGTAGAATAAATAATCGCTATGGCTGTAGAATAATAATCACGAATACCTACTTTCATCCTGTGTAAATTCTATACTAAAAATATATTTATCGGGTCAAAATAACTCTTGCCTACAAAGATTTATTTACGCATTTCGACATCATGCCGTACGACAACGAGACTCTCGGACAATGATTGTCGAACTATCGATAGCAATGGGAAACTGTATCCCCCGACGAACCCTGTGTATTCCGTGATCGCTGAAAAAATGAAACTTCGTGACTTGCACATCTTGCACGCCACGTTTACACGATTTTAAACGATTCGACAACTGATATAAGCGCGTGTAGCATTAATACAGACCTAAACGAAACGAATGATCGGTTGTCGTCAAAAAATATAAGATTGGTTTTATCAGCCAAAAACTGGCAGGAAATCAGCCCGAAAAAAAAAGTTTCTAGCAGGCGTGTTTACTGGAAGTTTAAAGAAGGCTGGACTGACATATTAGCAGAGCGTTTATGCCAGCAACACAGCACTCTGGACTGCGTGTTTTCCTTCAAAAATAACATTGTCACTCCGACACCTACTGCGCGATATTATGCTTTATTCACTGGGATCTGTCTCGAATGTGGATCTAAAATAACTGGGACGTTATTGAGTTCACCAGCAAACGATGTACACGTCATATTTATGCGTCACATTCAAAATATCAAAGCCGCAAAGCACAGTGGCACAAAGAAACGTCAATTGAGAGGACAAAGACGTATCAAGATATGTAAAAAAATGATAGACGAAAAAAAAGACGCAGTGACGTTCAGGAGGGAAGAAGCCAGGCGGCTCAAGAAATTTGGCGGGAACAACGTCGCAGTAATACCCAACGCCGCAGTCCTACGTAAGGCGAAAGAGCAACAATTGCTCAAAATATACGGCTTGGAGTATACAAATGCTCCATTAAATTTACTTCACCATGCAAGGTATGGTCAGTTTGCTGGTTTCATACATAGCATCTCGCTTTTAAAATTTAATTGCGTATATTGGACTGAAGAACAACAGCAATTATATACCGCTAGGACCAAAAGAGATAGTAATGCGGTGATGACAGTAGACGCAAAAGGCGGCATTGAAAAGCGGAGTCATAAGGAGGATCCACACGTGTTCCTCTATCAGTGCATGTTGGTGACATCAGAAGGAAGCGTACCGGTCTTTCAGATGGTCTCCGCAGATCAAAGGTCCCTCATAATTGCTCAGTTTTCTAGGTACATTTTGGCAAAAGGTGCACCTCGCCCATCTATTTTTATATGCGATTTCAGCCGCGCAATAGTAAATGCCGTGGCTGAAATATTTGCACTCTGCACAGATTTACACGACTACCTACAGCGATGCTACGGAATCATTTATAAGCAGCCCAAAGTTCTTCCGGCCACATTTATCAGACTCGATGTAAGTCACCTTATCTCGATGGTGTCACGTTGGGATTGTTTAAAGAATAAGGTGGTAGCAGCGCGGAGATTTTATTTACGCTGCATAGCCCAAGCGTATCAAACAAGTGACTTTGAGTCTTTGTCATGTATAATAAAATTTATACTGGCCGTAGCTCTCAGCGAGTACGTGGGAATTGAACCAAATCGTGAGGTTGTTCTAGCACAGGTATGCATGGAGACCCTCACCAAGATCATCGAAGGTGCCCCTGCATCTGTTAAAACAGATTAAGACGATGAAGTGAGTTCTGACAACGACATTTCAGATGCAACAGATGACAGTGACAACGATGACTGCAATACTGAATCCGCTGCGAATTGGAAATCGTGGTCTAAAAAAATGTAGAAGCAGCGGAATGTATTGCAGAAAAGTCCAAGGGGGGGAAACGATTAACGGCTGTTATAACCCAAAATTTGCCATTCGTCTTATGAAACAGTTGTTGCCGTATCTTCCCCTCTGGACTGGCATCATGAGAGCGCACTTTGGACGAGGTGCTGTAATCGCGACATCGTCGTCAGTCGAAGGAGAGTTCGGCAATCTGAAAAACCGCGTTTTCGTAAATAAATTGCCTATGCGAATAGACAGGTTTGTGCTGGAACATCTCGAATATCTGGAGGGGAGAGTGACAGAGGCTTCTAATAAACACGATCTACCATCAGAAAAAGTCCCGCGTCTTAAAGATTGTAGCCCTGAAAGTAACTATTCGGACGTGCAAAACCATATTTCACCTCGACGCAAAACCGATTCGACTGCAGATTGTGCGATTTTTATAAATTGTCCAAATAAGTCGCCTACAGTCGAAAGTCCAGCGGTTATACAGCCGACTAGTGAAGCTGAAATCCCGGAAGAAAATCTATCGGCTTCTCTTTGCGAGATAGCAAGTATGATTGCAGAGACATTAGTGGACGAAGCTCCGGTTAATACCTCTATAGTAGAAAATTGTGATCCATGGAATGAATGCGAAGATTGGCGAGGATTGGCGACAAAAAGGCGAAAACCGACGTATTTAGATAAGTGTCCCAAATGGCAATTTATCAAGGACACGAAAATATCGAAATTAGCCATTTTCATAAATGGAAACTTTTCCGGGCCTGTAAGTATGGGTAAATACAAATTGAACGTTAGAAAAACTTGCGCGTTTGATTCAATATTTCAAGTAGTAATGAGCGGTGTTGCTACAAACCACGAGTACCGTAAGTTGGTTGAAAACATTGCTAATCCAACTATACAATTAGCATTAAAAGTTATGGACATCAATAAAAATCCAACGTCAAAAAGCTACTTTGAAAGAGCCCGAATACTGTCCGATCTTGGTCTCTTTGCAAACCAAGAGGAAGGACGAAGAAGCACAGGACAGCGAGAGAAGTTTGATGCTGAATGCAATGCAGCTCATTTAGCTGAGTATTTGTTCACCAACATTCCTAGCTACACTAGGTCATTTTTGTGCAAATGTGGCCGCAAGTTTCAGTCTGATGGAGTTATGCTTAATGTGAATGTTGATATATTATTATGTGAAGGTTTTAAGTCCATGCAACTTGCGGTAGACGAGTGTCAAATAAAAATGTCAACTTGCAGGCGATGCAATCACATCAACCAAGAAGTCGGGCGGTATGGACCACATATACTAATTGACACAAGTGTTCTAACAGATGAACGGTATACGACAAGGAACCCTAATCTTCGTCACGACTTGGACTCAATCGCTACAACCATCTCTATGCAAGAAAGAACCTATGTACTAGTGGGCATCGTCAATTGGACGCCAGGACACTACTTTGGCTACGTAAAATGCGGTCTCTGTTGGCACGAATATAATGATATAGAACCTGTTCGTAAATGTTTATCGCCTAAAACACAAATCGCACCGCACGTCATTTTATATACGTGTACAGCCAATTCTAGTAATTGAATACGCAAAATATAAAAACACAATAACCTACGCACATAAGCAGCAGAGGTTGGTGGAGGGTATAAGAGCTTAAAATTATTAACTCATATAAAATTACCTTAATTAATAGGTAAGGTGAGGCAGGGCTATTGCATCTGGCGGGGCTATTGTAACTTTTCAAGTCGTTGCCAGGAGCACTGGAATAATATGCACTGCTTGTATTGAAATCGGCATGTGTTTTTATTATTTATTATTTTCTGTACTAACAAGCCAACTATGTAACTAACAAATATGGATATTTTTCTGAAATAAATTATTTGAATTTGAATTTGAATTAAGAAAATTGTACGTGTACTTGGATTTTTCTGTAAACTTAATTTTAGCTCGAACATTTGAGCCTATTAGTGAACAAAATTCACATATCATTTTTTTCTGGAAATGATTTTAAAAAACTTTGCTAATTAATGATGAATCTCCTGTACAGTCAACAGCATAAATAAGTGATCATTTATGTACCTTGTCACTTTAACGTCTTGTTTGAAATATTATACAAAATTGTGAAACGATTGAAAGCGACAAGGTACATAAATGATCACTTATTTATGCTGTTGACTGTACAATATTGATTGTATTTGGTTTACAGGAAAATGTAAAAAAACAAATTAAGTACATACCTACTTGTCACAAGAGAGGCATTAACTAACCCCTTAACTGAAAACGTATGATTGCAACTAAGTCAAAGTGTATTAATTAGTCAAATTAACATCAGTTACTGTAATATCTGTTAATTTAAGTCGTAATTTTGAAGGTTATACTTAACTTCACATGGTTTTTTATTTGTTAAGTTTATAAATTTTACTTGGAGTCAGTTTCTGTTATTAAAATGAGTTGAAATTAGCTTAGTAGATACTTGTAAACCTGGTAAAACCAGTATTATGGTGTCTAAGAACTGATCTGATGATGGAATTTAGAGATGGCCTTAGGATTGCTATTGTACAGTCACCAGCAATAATATATTATCCAACATTGGGCGCAAAAATATCTGACACGCTCTTATACCTCTAGTAATAAAGACGTGTCAGATATTTTTGGGGCCAAAGTTGGATAGTATATATTATTGCTGGTGACTGTACTAAACGTAGAGTCAATAAATTTGATCTTTTTACATTCGTCTTGATAAACAGGTGAAGACAGAGCAGGAAAAAATGATGGGTATCAGGTCTGTTGACATATGGGGACATACGAGTATAAATAATATATAAAGGCCATTCGGACTTGGAGGATATGAAATCACTTCAATCGGACATCAAAGACATGTTAAACACCTTCAAAACCGACAGGCAATACCAAAATGCTCAATTATTTCAAGCGATTGAAGATTTGAGGACACAAAATTTAGAAATTATCAAGACCAACACTAAGATTGAAAAAAATCTTAAACAGAATACATCTTTATACAACAATATAAAAGAAAAAGTGGACAAAATCTCAATCGAACATGATGAGGTAATATTAAAAGTCAGCAGCCTTGAGAATCAAGTGGAAGAGCTGCAAAGGGCCCGAAAAATCACAACGGTCGAGATAAGGAATATTCATGAAACTGTGAATGAAAATTTAAGTGATGTATTGGCCATAATGCACAACACACTAAGCTTACCATTTTCCCCGAATAATTTAAAACAAGTAAGACGCCTAAAAAATACCCATCAAAATTTGATTATTGCCGAGTTTCACACGACCCAGCAATGCAAGGCTTTACTACTAGCGGTTAAAGAATAAAACCATATACATCCCGAAGACAAATTTAACACACAATCTTTGAACTTAGCAGGAGAAAAGAAACCGGTTTATCTCTCCGAATCGCTAACACCTCGTGCCAGAAAACTACACTACCTAGCACGTGACCTGCGCAAGAACCACAATTTCAAGCACTGCTGGACCTCGCAAGGGAAGGTGTTGGTCAAGCAATCAGATGATTCGCTACCTATAGTTATTAAATCTGAGCAGCAAGTGGAATCCCTAAAAGCAACTAGTTCACCGCAATGACTATTGGTGCTGTTATTTTGTAAGTTTTTCTTATATCTATTACCTATATTTGTAACCACTCCACACACAGTACAACCTTACCATAAACTCATTTACACAAGCTATTTACTTACCACACAGACTCGGAGCAGCATTTCGGGAATTGACACTGCCCGTGAATTACTCAAACATGTATCTGTAACGACATATATATCCTACAATGAATGACATAAACTTATTGTCAGCTGATATTGATGAGAACATCAATATCGGTAATTCCCTGGCAGTGGATGATCCCGAGTGCTGCAAAAGTGCTTTAATGGTCTCTGGCAGTCAATTTAAAGTACTAACACAGAATATAAGAAGTATTAACCACAACTTTGATAACTTGCAAATCCTATTGGCAAGATACGATATTGAATTTGATGCAATTGTTTTAACTGAATGCTGGCTTACTGAAGACCATTGCCTTCCCAGTCTGTCTGGATATCATGGTGTTTTCACTAAGCGTAGCCTTAATCAAAATGATGGCGTTGTTATTTATCTAAAAACTGATTTGTCTTCTAACACTACGGAGCCTTACACCTTAATTGATGCGAACTGTCTTGTTACAACCATGGGACAGGATCTTGCTATTGTTGCTATTTACAGACCTCCGTCATTCAGAAAAACGGATAACTTCATATCCTCACTTGATTCCCTACTTCTCTCTATGAAGTGTTTTGCAAATATTATACTGATTGGTGATATAAACATAAATATTGCTGTAAATAGTCAGGATAATAGGTCCTCTGATTATCTAGACATGCTGGCATCGCATGGGATATTACCATCTCACAAACTCCCAACTAGAGATAGCAATTGCCTGGAACATTGCATGATTAAAACTAATTTGCCAAATATAACTATGGTGTGTGACACTTCGATCACGGATCATTCTTCTGTAATGATATCTCTCTCGAATAAATCTGTACTAAAAAACAATAACACAAAAACTTATAAAAAAGTTGATTATGTCGCTGCTATAGCAGAATTGGATCAAATTAACTGGGTATCTTTGCTTGAGGGGACAGACGTGAATGAGGTTACAAATTTGTTCCTATATCTTGTCAATAGAACTTTAAAAAAGTTTACTACATTAATTAGAGTATCTCACAGGAAGCGCACTTTAAAACCCTGGATCACACCGGGTGTCCTTCGCTGCTTGAAAAATCGTGACAGACTCCATCAAAACCTAAAAAGAGATCCTGACAATATTATCAGACGAATAACCTACAAGAGATATAGAAACACATGTAACCGTTTGTTGAGTAAACTTAAGCGTATTTATCAAAGATCTTTAATTAAGGAACATCATGGCAATCTGAAAAAGCAATGGACTATAATCAAACAGATCTGTAACTTCAATACTACCACTGCTAACGATAACCATCTTCTTACACTAAAATCTAACCCTCTAGAATCTTTAAACTTTGCAAACGTCTACTTTACTAATATCGGCAAGGAATTGGCGGACAATGTTATCAATGAAACTCGTCTAACTGAAGAAGACCGAGTTAAAAATAACCGTGCGGGCCCTACTCCACTGACTTCGATGATAATCCTTCCTACAGACGAACAAGAAGTAAAGGCTACAATCCTAGCACTAAAGAACAGTCACTCATCTGGCTGGGATGGTATCTCCTCTTTTTTTCTAAAGCTCGCTGTTAATACTTTAGCCCTCCCAATCAGCTTAATATGTAACCTTTGTTTTAACACCGGGAAATTCCCAGACGCACTAAAAAAATCGTTGGTCATGCCTATATATAAGTCAGGGGACAGAGATTGTATTGCAAATTACCGGCCCATCTCGCTACTGCCTACTCTAGCTAAAGTTTCTGAAAAAATAATTAATAAAAGGTTAAAAAACTACCTTGAGAGCAATAATCTCCTAAGCGCTAATCAACACGGGTTCAGAGAAGGTAAATCGACTGCTGAAGCTGTGCAACAACTAACTACATTCCTTGTTGATAAACTAGATAAAAATAAAAAAGCTCTTGGTATCTTCTTGGATTTAAAAAAAGCGTTTGATACAGTCTCTGTCCCTATACTTACAAAGAAAATGGAGAATATGGGAGTGAGAGGTATTCCACTGCAATTGTTCCAGGACTACCTAACAAATCGCAAACAGGCAGTAAGAGTAGGAAACCAATACAGTTCCGAAGAGGTTATCAACTACGGAGTGCCTCAAGGTAGCGTTCTAGGGCCAACACTTTTTCTTATCTACATAGACGAACTCTGTAGGTTAAACATCAATGATGCTCAAATAATAACGTTTGCTGATGACACTGTACTGCTGTTTCATGGAAATTCCTGGGTGGATGTTAGTAAAACTGCTCAACTCGGTTTTAACATTGTTACAGAATGGCTGAATAACAATTTACTCACTCTCAACCTAACTAAAACTAAACTAATTACATTTAGTGTCAGAAATTCTAATCGTCCTACCGAAGGAACTATCTCTATTAAAGCACACAAATGTTCAGAACTCTCAAGGTGCCACTGCGACGTTATCTCTGAAGCCGCAAGTCTTAGATATTTGGGAGTTCAAGTCGACAAGAACCTTAACTGGCAAATACATATAGATAGCCTTACTGGGAGAGTGAGAAAACTCATCTACATATTCAAAACCTTACGACATGTCTGTGACAATAAGCTACTCACCTCAATTTACCACGCATTATGTCAATCTATCATAAGTTACTGTATCACTATTTGGGGAGGTACAACAAAAACGGCGATGCTGAAACTAGAAAGAGTACAGAGGGTCATACTCAAAGTAATGACTTTTAAAACTTATCGCTACCCCACACAGTCCTTATACCAACAGACTTCGATCTTGACTGTTAGACAATTGTTTATTAAGTATCTATTACTCGCACAACACAAAAATCTACCAGATTCGTCTGCAACACGAAGAAGAAACGATTTAGTATATTCTATTCCGAAACATAATACCAAGTTTGCAAAGCGCTTCATACAGGTTATTGGTCCAGCTACCTATAATAAAGTTAGTAAAAACATAAATCTACGTTCACTTACATCATACGCTTGTAAATCAACAATAGAAGTATTTTTAAAACAGTTGAACTACGAAAGCACTGAACTGTTAATAAAATAAGTAAATAGCGAACACACACACACACACATACACACACACACACGAACAAATAGTCATAGTTAGTCATAGTTAGTCATAATTGTACTATAGATATAAGAAAGTCATGTATAAAAATAAAACGTTTATAAAATAAAAGATGCGTGGACAAAACTCGTATATACTGTAAATGTTATTTAATAGAAAAATATTTGTTAATCACTTGGGTCCCACAATCTGCACCATTCCCACACTGTGCAAACAAAATATAATGTATCTATCCATGACTCATCTGGTAACTTTGCATATACTACGTGTTTACATGTTTAAAACTTAATTCGCTCGGCTGGCGCGGCGTTGCCGCTGAACTTTTGTCACTTACCCGCATTCTTCGCTAAATGTTATTGCTTCAAAATTTATGGTAAAAATAATTCTATTCTAATTTTAGTATCTGTTAAATACAATATTTAAACATTAATACAACGATGATTGTGAATCCTGTTCCACCGTGATACAGTATAATTACTAGTACGGGGAACAGAGGAAGCTTACTCTGAGTGTTATAATAAATTGTAAGTACACCTACAACATCCGGCTTTAAAAAAAAAAAGCATTTAATTTTTAATTTAATTTTTCATTCTTTATATTTGAATATTTGATAAGAGGTGTGAAAAAGTGTAAGTAGTCGTAAGTCTTGTTTTTTGCAAATAAAGTATTATTATTATATTATTATATTATTATAATAGTTTATTTCAGGGCCTTATTTCATGATTTTTTTTATAAAAAAATTAACATCCGTAATATCAACTTCTAATAATTTTGACTGCCTGCCTTTTAAAATAGTTATTTATGTAACTGGTACATAATGAAGCCTCTTAAGGTACGAGAGCCGAGGTTAGAGCGCGAGCTTGCGAGCGCTCTAAATACAGGCACGAGTACCTTAAGAGCTAATCATGAACCGTTGCATACATAACTTTTTCTACAAGCTTAAAATGATAATGATAAAAATAAACAATCGCTAACTTTTCTCGTATACTTTACTCGATTTTTCTGCTAACAAATTACTTGTCATCAAAGACATTTTCACTATTCCGATGCGCGACAATAGTTTGTGAATTTTATTGATAAATGTAAACAAATTTCATGCGAATTTTAATAGATACTAAAAACAGTTCTATCAAATTATCATAAACAAGTTGGAATGCCAAACGAAACGCCATTTTGTAGATATCCATATTGAACGTAACCATGGTAACCAAATAACAAATCGATGGATATTAACCATCTATTTTTAGTAATTGAATAAAAATGTTATTTTAAACACATAATTACTCATAAAATTAATTTTGTTTTTAATATACGTAATTGTTATTGGTGTTAAATGTTTTTAACGGTTTATCATACAAATTATTGGATTTCAAGTGTTAACTAAACGCCAAGACTGATATCCGGAATGACCGTTACCATGGTAATAACAATGCTATAATAAATTATAGAACTGTTATTACCATGGCAACGCTCATTATAGAATTGTTTTTACGCTTCGGTTACGCTATAGGTGGTATTCTGACACCATTAACGATATCAATATTAGCGGTTTATAGTACGCGAGTAAAAAAACACGTTTAAATCTAAAACAGCTAAAAATAGGTCGCCGGGTCAAAGGCAAAACCATCTGCTAAAATTTAGAGTTTTTGACTTTTATATACCATTCTACTCAAAATTGTATTTTTTATCTAGTGGTAAAACCCACTATGTCGTAGGTCTCTCCATTACCGAGTTATAGAATGCATAAACAGATTATTTAGTAATTTGGTTAAATTAAGAAGCAAATAGTTCGAGAAAATTATCTTTAATCTAATAGTTCGAGAATCAAAAACTAATAATTCCTTATAATTTGTGTGGAATATTTGGAAATATATATGCAAAAAATACCATTTTGTTTTAGTTGGTTTTAATTCTACATAATAATGTTAAACAAAGATATAATTGCTAAAGGAAAAAAAATATATTTATATTTATATTTTTTTTGATCTTGAATATTGTAGTGAAATAGTGAAATGTTCAAAGTAATAAAATACTATGTGAATATAGTTGGTTTTGGAATCGGGTATATCGGTATCTTTTGAGCAAACAGTTTAGAAGCAAAACCGATTAAATTGTTAAAGTCGGTACTTCCTCACGCTGTCGGTGTCCCCCTCCCACCTTACTGACCGTTAGTCGAATCTTGCGCGGCGCGCGGCGAGGTCGAAACAGGTGTATTAATACGATTTAATAAGTTTTTCTTTGTGTTTTGTGTGTTATAATCAAAGAAAATGATTTCTGATGAGCCAGAAACAAAAATATTATCTTCAAAACATGGAATACCTCCAGATAGTAAGTACTTTTTAATATTAAATAATTTTGAGGTTAGATTACAGTGGTGTGGTAAACTATGTTTCGAATTACTTAATTAATAAAGTAGCAATTAGATAAATGTTTTGACTATAAAACTACAAGTTACATAATTGTGTGACCGAGCAGTCGGTCCTAATAGCAGGCGCTTTAGGTAGGTATCTATAAGATTAATAATTGCAGCAATGTGGTTCACGCGACAGGTCATCCGATTCCCTTCGAAAGCAAAGTAGCCATTAAGGTACCTTGCAAAATGTAGTATCTACAGTGGACTGTAGTTTGTAATTACGGAAATAATCAAGCTTTTTTGTGTGCCTGTAAGGCACAAAGTTAGGTACTTATCACTTACCTACCTAAACAATGTATTTAGTAGTTTAGGGAATCACGATAGTTACTTTCTTAAAATTAGGTATTAGAAATAATGATAAGAATCTATGTTCTTTGAAAACGTAAAGATTTCTAGGAAAGTACGATTGCTTACTACCTACTTAATTATATTTTTATTAAACTTTTTTATTACAGAAAACCCTCAAGGCGAAAATTTTAAATCAGATGATGATGAATCGTTGATCTGTCAAGCCTATGATCAATTCCTTACACAATCTTATGTTAAGAACCAACAAGGTAAGACCAGCAGTTTGCATTTACCCACTCACCTATACTAATATTATAAAGAGTTAAACTTTGTGACGTTGCAGGGGGTAATGTCTGGCTCAACTGAACCGATTTTAAAAATTCTTTTACAAATGGAAAGCCACATTATTTGTGTATATATTGACCCAAAAAAAATGTTTATTGCCCAAAAAAGTGAGCACGGGAACAGCTAGTTAGTAATAAGGTGTAATAATCCCTTAAATAACTATCACTACATAGTATAAAACAAAGTCGCTTCCCGCTGTCTGTCTGTCCCTATGTATGCTAAGATCTTTAAAACTACGCAACAGATTTTGATGCGTTTTTTTAATAGATAGAGTGATTCAAGAGGAGGAGGAGAGGAGGATTTATATGTATAGTACATGCATAATATAGTAGAGAAACACTGATAATTTTAGAGGTTTCTAATGTGATGTCGTAAATAAACTCATTTTTTTGCGCTTACATTGCAAACGCTGGCTGAACCCTACGAGATAGATCAAAATAATGTAGTACAGTATTGTACAACTTAAAGGTGTACAAAAAGTCCGCAAAGGTTGTCACGTCCTACCGGGTGGCAAGTAAAAACTCAGGAGAAGTTTAAATAGTTTATTAAAAGAACGCCGGTAGTGTGAACAGAACAGGGTAGGTAGGTTCGTAGGGTGTGGTCTGGTTCTGCGAAGCGAACTAGCACTTCCCTCGCAGTAGATGACGTGGAGCGGCGGTGAAGAAACCGGCAGCCCGACGGTGTGCGGTGACAGGATCCTGGCGTCGGGGGCAGCACCCGGTGTGTAGCACCGGAACCCACTCGACGATCCTGGTCACCGTGGTTAGAGGCCGCTCCGGCCAAGAAGAGAGGTGGACAGGGTTTAGAGCCCGATCCCACGAGCGAGTAGTGTTGTCCAAGCGGTAGTGCTCCTAGCGGTGCAGTGCTCCTAGCGGTGCGGTGAAATGCACCAAGCCGTGAATTGCTCCTAGCGGTGGACCCTGGAAAACCCAAGCATTGGCTGTGTGAGCCTGGTGTCCAGCATTGGGATAGTCCATGCCAGCCGCCGTTGAGGGGTGAAGCCCCGAGGGAATAGCGCAAGGTTTAATTATTGGCGGTGGCAAGAACTACCGGAACAGAGTTACAATTAAAACAAGAAGAAGCTAAATCAAAAGAACAATTAATAGTTACCAACGACCGTTATGAAGTAACGGTCGGTTATTCGAAATAAAAAGGTTAAAAGAACAATTTGGAATAATCTAGAAGAACACAATAAGTATAAAACACAAACACAGTACACAGCAAAATAGAGATAGGATAGATAATTAGTTCGTTGCACTGAACTTACCCGATTTGGGGAAATGCACCGAATATAATAAAACTTAGGTATTTAGTACCTATTAAAAACAACACGTCAAGTTGTTAGAAAGTAGAAGTTGAGGCGGCAAAGAGACCGAATGAAGGGTGCGTGGCCTATATATAAGCTTTCACCCGTTACTGTTAATTTCAAATATGAGTAGGGCGAACAAAGAAATGCACATAGCAACTCGCGTCACGAGTGGAAAATAACTGGAGTCGTGTACGTGAGACACCAACATACCCTCAATTATTTCCTCATGCGCTGAATGAAAATGATTAAATACGATATTTATTTACAATTACAATGAATTAATTATTAGAAGATTATTTACATTAAGGTTGACTGTTAATTAATAAAATATTTAAATATTAGTGAAGCTAATAAATAATGACTAGTAACGCCATCTGTCGGCTTACTGCCGCTAACATTTGACAAAAATAGATTTATGAAAAACGTCTTTGTTAATCTATGGCTGTCTGTTTGACAGTTATCAGTTATTAGTAAACAACAAATATAAGATCTGTTGTATTACAGTGAATTTAAGTGAAAATGAAGTGATATTAAGGCTATTTCGTCTATAAAATGCACACAGGTAAGGAGCGTAACAACTGCATTGTTACAAGGTATATGGTTATCTCTTAGGGATAACCCACAATAACCATTTTTTATCCTTTACTTTTTACGAGAAATAATGGCTTATTTACGAAGCGATTTTAAGCAATACGGCATTAATCCTTATCCAATTAAGTACTTTAAATACATTATGCATTTAACATAGATCAATATGGCCCAGCACAGCATGTAATTTAAATGATTTTTTTCGAAGATATTACAAATATAAAATGCAGGGACATAGCGGTTGCGGCGGTACCGGCCGGGGGGCAGGCTATATTTTATTACGCTTAACCCGGAGCGAAGCGACGGCGGGTTGCTAGTAGTTAATAAAAACTTAATTTACGTTTCAGTAAAATTTCTTCCTGTTCTATGGAGAATAAAAAAATACAAAAGTTTCTAAATGATTAATTCTTCTATGTTATGCGTAATTTGAGTAGATACTGCATTAGGGTATTCTAAATTGGTCTATGTGCCTTTGAATAAAAAAAAATCTTACTTAATGTTTTTTTTTGTTTTCAGATGGATATATTGTATTGGAGAATGAAAATGATGTCTTTGATTTTATGCAACGAGAAAGGCTTGAGGAAGAGAATTAAGACAAAGCTGTAGAAGGCGAAAATGGCACGTATGAGTTCAGAAGAAAAGAGAATATAGATTTTTTGGAAGACCTGATAACATTAGAAGACGTAAGAGGACCAGTTACATCAGCATTTAATGAAAATTTTGACGAGCCTTATATTGAACATTTTGACGATCCTTACATGCAAGAATCGGACGAGTTTACTGATGCTTCTTTTATTGCCACACTGACGTTAAAAGAAATATTTGATAATAGCTGGATTGGCATTAGTAATAAAACACAACAGAAGGATTCCGTAATAGCTGCCACTACCGCTGTAAGCGAAATCTTTCAGCAAGCATGGAAAATAATCAAACCCAAAAGCCGCTGGCGTGTACCAGAGCCCAACACTTGGAAAAGAAATGTGGCAAAAAAAAAAGGAGAGCTGATGGCCTTCCTTACATAACTAAAAATACATGTAGGCCGGCCAAAATGCCAAAGACTGTAGACTGCTCAAGATGTAAATTCAAATGCTCCGTAAACTTTAGTGAAGCTGACCGCGATAGAATTTGTAGAAAATACTGGGCTCAAGAAAGCTATACTGCAAAGAAAAATATGCGCAGCTAATGAAGAATTAAATTATTTAAGGAAAGAACGCCAGTGTTATGATAATTTAACAACGCAGAACCTGTACCAAGAGCTGGTAGGGAATAACGATAAGGACAGTAAGAAGTTAGTATTTTTTAGTAGCAATAATAAATTGAAGAAATATGTTAAAATTAATAATTATATTAGGCGTACACAAAAATTAATCAGAAGCCAAAAATGTATAAAAAACTATTCTACAATGACATTAGAATTATCAATAATGAAAGATAGGGTGCGGCATTGCAATGAAAAGTTAGATTCCAATAGGATAGCATATGATTTAAATATTCAAAAACTCGATGCGGAGATAAGTAAGTTAAAGGACCAGCTTGAAGTTACTTCTTTAAAGTATGTAACTGCTCAGAAGGAAGTCAAGGAGCATATCCTGGCTTTCACTCAATTGGTAGAAGAAATTAGATTGAATGAAGAGCGTTTTAACTCTTTAATTAACTGTGGTTATGGTAATTCAGATAGATTACGAGATTCACCAACTGTTGTGATTCAGCCAGATATGGCTCTTGATACTTCGAAGGAGTCCCCTAGACAAATTATAAGTAGGAATAAAACTATTGTTTATTCTGACCAACTTGGATCTGGACTAGGTTTAATGTTAAATAACAAATTGAAACAAAAGGTTACAAATTACTGTTAACATAATGCAACTCTTTTACAATTAAGTGATTTACTTTTAAAAGGAAGTTTTGACAGGTCCACCACTTTAGTAATTTTGGTAGGAAATAGTTTTAGTGTGATTAAGTCGAGTGTAGATAAATTAATGTCAACAGTAAACACTATTGAAGGTCGTGGCATAGGTAAAATTATACTGTGTGCGCTACCATACTCACAAAGTATGCCATTTAGTCATAATAATAGAATAGCACACTTTAATTCTATTATGTATAACGCTATTTGCTGTAATAAAAACTATCATTTCTTTGATTTAAACAAATTTATTAAGCGCCTCACCCTAACATCAGGAAAAATTCATTTGCCAAGGAAATATATCTTGACCTTGGTTGACCTATTAGCTTTTAATATAGAACCAAATAGATATAGTAAAACCCAGCCCCAGCAAGCAAATATTGGCAATAATGCCTTGCCTCTTGATTTAAACTAAAGTATAGGGCAGCGGAAACACCCTTGAGTATAAATTTAATCCACCAAAATATTTAAGGTTTTTCCAGCAAAGAACTAGAAATAAGGTTGTTCTTAGATAATGAAAACATACAAATTATGTGCGTTACTGAACATTGGCTTCGACAAGACCAATTAATTTTTGATTTTCTAAATTTTTAATTAGTTATTTTGCCAGAAAATGTGCCATTCATGGTGGCTCTTTTATAATTGTTAAAAGTACTCTTAAATCTAAAGAAAGAAAGGATATTGTAAAGCTATCGATAGAAAGGATTGTAGAAATTTCATGTGCAGAACTAGAAAGTTATATAATAATATGTGTTTACAGACCACCATTGGCTGATTTTAGCACATTTGAATCTACAATGGAACATGTGTTAAAATTAGCATGTACCTAATAGCCAGAAGCATATTATAGTTTGTGGAGATTTTAATATTAACTTACTCGAAACATCAAATAATACCTCTAGGTTACTAAGTTTATTTAAATCTTTTAATTTAGGTAATCTGTTCTTTGAACCAACACGGATAGGTGTTAGTAGTGCAACCTGCTTAGATAATATTTTTTGTAATTGCGAATGTTTGGATAAAGAAATATTTAATTGTTTTCATTCGGACCATAGTGGTCAGAAGGCATCTTTTGTCAATGATTTTTATCAAAAACCGCAGACAATAACATACCGACCTATAACTAGTAAACGTTTGGAATTATTTAAAAATAAAGTTCAAAGTAACCTTTCTGTGTTACCTTTCTTACAGAATGAGAGTAATAGTATTTATAAAGACTTATTCGGCGTAATTCTAGATCAATTTAATAATAATTTAAATATGAAAACTATTTCGAACCCCCCCAAAAATACAGTTTTTAAAATTATATGTTTATATATTGGCCTTATCATCGTCTAATGTCTAAGAACCCTACATTGTGAACCGAATAGTAAACCAAAGAACTTTAATGAGCGAGAGATTATTATTACTAGTCTATTATGAAGTTCCTAATTACTCCTTCCTACTGATTACTATTAGAGAATACCATTAAACTTGCCAGCTAACATCTATATGTTGTTAAATCAAACCTAAAAGTATTAACTATTCAGTAAAGAATTATATTAATAAAATTCCTAATTGAAATAAGGTTCAAATTATTGTAATAGTCTATTGGAAAGGATTAATTAACCTAACATTCTATTATTAACCAAGGAACAGAGTTATGGCAAGCATGAATATAGAAATCCTAACATAAAATATAATCATTCTACTGTTGAAACAAAATATCTATAGGCAACTTAGAATATTACTTGGAGCTTCAGATATAACCTACATAACTATGAACAAACTCTAGGTTTAATTCAAATATCTTACTAGATATACTTTTATAAAATGGCAATAATATATTAGCGGTTAAAGGAACGGCCCCATCACCCGCCGTGCCGCTGCTCTTCAACCATAACATCAGAGCCCGCCCACTAATATATTTTTATTATTTAGTATAACACATTATTCTATTAGTGTTAAATTTAGTAGACTAATTCTAGTCAATTAGGTAAACTTGATTCTACTAGTCTCTCCAAAAGGATCCTTTGAGAAGAGAGACCGAGACAAACTCAAAGGATTAAACTATTTAATTCAATTATTCATTTTACTTTTGAACACAAAATAATATATTAGAACAATATAATAACAATGCTTAGTTTTAGGCTTTATTCTTATTTCTTAGCCTGTTACTTCTTACTTATAGATTTAAACTCAATATGCCTATGACAAACTTTGTGTGTCTTTCTCTATAATTTGTAGTCTTAACTACCAAACTATTTAGTAGTATACCTACTGTAATTATCATATAAATGTAACCCTACTAGGCGGGTTCTACAACCTTTATACTCTGGATTGTAGTATGAATTATTGAATCACTCAGATTACTATAATTCAATTTCAGTACTATATCCCTAGTACATAAACTGTTTAGTTTAAAATTTAATAAAATAATGAATTAGTGTTTCCTCACCATTCATAACTTAGTCTGAGACACTATTGTGTAAATTTTACATATACCATCTACTTCACTGAAGTTGCCAACACTAAATTATATCTAAAATTAATTAGCCCTAGTAAGTAGCCCTATAATTGATTTAATGCGCTTTCAGATATCCTGTTTCGACACTTAATTTAACTAAATTAGTAGCCCTTTGGTTTTATCACTAAATAACTTCTTTAATAACCTTAATATTCTCACAAAGGTGGTGTGTTCTTGAACCACATAGTGTATACTCAACACTAGGGTTCCTTCAGACAACAACTAAGCATATGTGTAAGTACAGTGACCACTGATTGTCCTTGGACAGAGACAGTAAGCCGTAGCTAGGTATGTACCGCACATCTATAGCTGTTAAAGGTGTATTGAAAGGACAGACCAACTCGTAAGTATCACTTTGAATTTTACCTATACAAAAGGACTACGTTAACCTAGATTTATTTACTCTACCTGATGTTTAAAGATAATGTTTAGCTTATAATGATAACGATTTAATTCTTACAACTAGAACCTCTTCGGAATAATATCTAAATATGATAAGCCTAGCTTATCTTTTAGCAGGTATGTAACCGTACTTATTTATCCTTACTATCCTAGAAAGTTAATAATAATATCATAGACTCTCGTTTTGCTTAGATGACTTCTATGACAATAACCTGGTGTAAATACACATAACTAACTAATTACTTTTATTCGTTTGAGACAGTTTTAACGTGAACTCTTTAATTAACCCTTACTATCCTAGAAGGTTAATAATAATACCGTAGACTAATAAGTTTCGTTACGTGCTTAGATTACCTCTATGACAACAACCTTGTGTAAATACACATAGCTAACTAATTACTTTTATTCGTTTGGGACAGTTTTAACGTGAACTCTTTTATACACACTAACTGATAAAACATGTTTGCGGGCGTCTCCCTAGTTAGCCGTCTAGGTTTATCACTAAGGTTAGACGCGAATGCTTCTTAAACTTAGACCTCTACCTATCTGCTAATTATAACCACTACAATACCTTTCATGTTAAACGAACTCCCTAATCATACCAACACGGGTTTATCGGACAACATACATACTCCGCAGCCTATAGAGCTTTATTTATTTTCTAATTAGACGGACAGTCTTAGAATTTGACGTTTCTGACAGGAATAGATAGACCTAACCACAGACTATCAAGATTACATTCAATAAGTAAGTTTCGATACCCTAGATTGAATATTTGCCTAATATGAATTTAATTTAAAAGGAGGACTTTTGTAACATGAATTAATTATTACTAGTTCCTAATTTTCCTATTGGCTTTAGAAGGCTAATTTAAATCTTCTTCGTTCAATAATTATATTTCTTACGTCGACAGAGCTTGTTTTACTATGCCAGTAGTAGAACAAACTTTGTCTACATATACCTAGCTAGTCACATTACGTGTTTATAAGCTTCCCTCGGTGTAAAGGAAAAGCTACTGACTACCTATAACCCCTAACCACCTATTAATCTATTGTTTTAGAGCAATTAAAAGTCCAAAATGACTTTTACAGTTACGTTAAACGTGTGAGTAGTGTAAAGGAATTCCGGTGTGAGAAAACCTTTGCTAGACCAACTAAGACCTAACATAACCTCGATTTCGGAAGTAAAACTTCCTGTGTGTAGTCCTAAGACCCTTCGACCGGCTATTTCTAGCCTTTAGTTGGCTTCCAGGTGGGGAAAATACCTACGGTGGTCTATATATACATATATAAATAAGGGGATCAATGCCAAAGGTACTTTAGATGGCCACACAACAATCGCAAACTGATTTCGGATCCACTTCTACGGGCCCTGAAGAGGAGACATGAAAAGTACCATTCAGCAGAGCCTGATATACCGAATAAAGGTATCAGGAAACCTTGTACGCGTACCTTCCAAACTCACTCAGTTAATGAGTTAAAACCGTCCGCTTCCTGATTGTGGAAATCTTCAGGTCTCAACTCACAACCAAAATGTGAGTGTAGGTATTCATTTTCGTAAACTACAACTGCCTGGAGCTCTGCGTAACCGACTACCATTTGTGGCGACGTTACAGAGTTCTGGAAAACAAAAGAAGGTTAATAAACATGTTAAAACAATCCCGGAACACACAAACACCAGTTATTAAAACATTCTCACAATCCTAGCAAAAGAAAGTCAACTACAACATTCCTGTGTAGCGATAATCGTTAACTTGTAGCGTTACTCGAACGCAACGTGAAGCGACACCCAAAATAATATCACCTATAATATACGAGCACAACAAAAATAAATAAAAACCAACAAGGCAAAAATGGACGATACGTGACACCTCTCAGCAAAATATCAACTCACCCCTTCGACGACCGGAATAAAAAAGCCCCGCTCAGACCCTCGCCAGACTTTATATAGAAAACCCTGAGCATGCGTAGAAACCCCTAATTTTTGGCCCCGCTGTATGAAACATGCGTATAAGATCGCTTGGATGCGTAAACTTTTCCCGCAAAAGAAATTTCAATTATTCAACTTTAGTGTCTATTTCATCATTTCAAGTAACAAATAAAGCTCACTTTCGTTTGAACTCATCTCTCCCCATATTAGCGTCTCTCTAGCGTCCCTGCGTATAGAGAAGCTGGGATGCGCAGAAGTTTTCCCGCAATAATGCATTTACTCTTCTAATGACAATGATTATTCTAACATAACATGTAACAAACAAAGTTCATTATCCTTTGAATTTGACCCCTACTCATTTTAGCAACATAGCGGTCATAATTCTTCTTTTTTTATTCAACTTCCAGCCTATTCGGTCCTTATTTATTAGGTTTTACAACTATAATGTTACCTCATTACAAAATAATTTGTGCAATCCTTTCCTCTTTAATTTATCTTACTTACATAATGAAATAAACCTATTTATTTCCTAAATTCTAATTAGAATGATCTGTTTTTATTTAATTTCAACCATTTCCTTTGCTTGCACCACAGCGCCATCTAGGTAATTCAAAGTGAACCCATTTCTCCGCTAGTCGCTGAGAATTAACCTGTCAATTTTAAAAGTCTAATGGTTTGTTCATTATACTTTGAACTTGTCTCCTACTCTCCTTAGCATTATAACCGTCATTTCTTTTTTAATTCAACTTCCAGCCAATTCTTTATTACAAAATAATTTGTGCAAACTTTCCCTCTTTAATTTATTTTACTAACATAACGAAACAAATTTATTTATTTCTAAATTCTAATTAGAATGATCTGTTTTTATTTAATTTCAACCATTTCCTTTGCTTGCACCACAGCGCCATCTAGGTAATTCAAAGTGAACCCATTTCTCCGCTAGTCGCTGAGAATTAACCTGTCAATTTTAAATGTCTAATCGTCTAGTTCATTATACTTTGAACTTGTCTCCTACTCTCCTTAGCATTATAGCCGTCATTTCTTTTTTTATTCAACTTCCAGCCAATTCGATCTTTCTTTATTAGGTTACACAACTATAATGTTACTTCACTACAAAATAATTTGTGTAAACCTTCCCTCTTTGATTTATTTTACTAACATAACGAAATAAATCTATTTATTTCCTAAATTCTAATTAGAATGATCTGTTTTAATTCATATTATTAATTTCTTTTATTTCACACCTCAGCGCCATCTAGGTAACTCAAAGTGAACCTATATTTCCGCTAGTCGCTCAGAATTAATCTGTCAAATTTTAATGTCTAATCGTTTAAATAGTTGTCAATGTTTTCCAGAGAGAGCGCTGTTTTCAGTTTGTTTTAGAAAATCTAATGACTAATTTCTAGCTGTCTGATGGCGAAGATTAACCTGAGTCTTAAAATGGATTTTAAAAAGGACACTACACTCGTGTTCCAGTACAGCTCACCCCCACAATGACTAAGAAAGACAACATCTTTGATGTTATCTGTAAGAGACATTGGAAAACAAAAGGATGACCTCCTTTAACTGGAACCCTATATCAAAATTTTCAATTCTCAATTCTTTGATATATTCACCAATTAGAAATAGGTATGTATTTATCATAACTAATTTTACACAATGAATCACGTCCTTTCTATTTTATATAATCTGTCCTGATGTGTGTTAATAATTTGCATAACTCAAACTACACCTATGTAGTTAGAGATATAATCACATTGTTCCCTCATATGTTCTTATACCTCCATCACTGCACCGATTATAGGAGTAAAAGAAAATACCTTCAGACTCCACTTTTTCAATTAGAACTTAGTCACATTGCCCGACTATTGTTCATATCCAACATTGCTCTGGTAAAAGAAACAGTTGAGTCCTCTCATACAAATCGATAATACCTTCCCTATGGTGTTTACCTTAAAGTACATGATTCAGAATGTCAATTATAGTCAAAGTTCTTTAATCTTATCATTTACCTTTTTTTTTTTTCATTATTCTCAAATACCAATTTCCTTACCCTAACCTTATATGGGAAACCAAATCCGTTGATATCTGTTCCGACCACTATGCTTTAATGTGTTGTGTATTTAACCAATCACAAGACAAACATACGACACCTTAGGTAGAAGCTTGGATCTATGATTCCTAGTATTAATTTATGATGATATGTTCCTCTAATTTTATTAGTTCGCAAAAGTAGCACTTACTTGTGAGATAAGTGTATTCTAGTAATAATTTTCCTGGGAATCAATCGAAATCTGTACGCTCTCATTGCCCGAACTCAAATTTCTTTTCCACACTGCCCGGAATAAGAGATTCCTCCGAGAAAATCTACTTGCAAACTAATATAATGTTAAGCAAGTACTAATATCTTCAAAAGTCAAAACCAAAAACCATTCCTCACCCCCACAAAATTAGTCATCTGTCATCTCTTTCTTGGTGCATGTGTTACTTTCAACAACTAAATAGTTCAACTTCAGCTATATTAGCACACTCAATATTGTGACTATTAAGCATGTCAATACACCCAGATACCTTTTTTTTTTAATTATCATTATTTAACATTTAACTTTGAACCTTTCATCACTGAAAGTAGGTGTGTATTTTTTTTGTTATAACCTTCTTACACTTGTATAGTATTAACTATCAAGAACTACCCCTTCCAATGGGTCGAATCGTAAATACGATTTTAACCTAACACATAAATTCTTGACAATTAGTTGTGTATAATTCCCCTCCCAGAGGTTCAGATATCGACAGATCCAGCCTGGTTACAATTCAAAAACGTCTACTCCAAAATGGTCCCATTATAATTACACCTCAAACCATACTTCATCCTCTGAATTCATCTCAAACCATGATACCACACTCTCATTTCACTATTTAAGGAAATTGTGTTCCTATAATATCAATAACCAAATTTGAGTAGTCGTCCCTATAAATTCTTAACCAGATTTCTTTGCAAGAAATCTCCCTTCCCTTAACCTTATTATTCATTAATTAATTTCACCTTATTATGATACAAGTCATTTTCGCAATTAAATTTTGTTTAACTATAACCTCTCTCTATTCCTCAAGTTAATCTCGCCAGCAAACAACCTAATTATTTTATTATTATTATTATTATTATTCTAGTATGCTTAATCGCCTTATTCTAAAACTTCATTTTATTTATTTTTAATCGTTATTTAGATTTTCTGGTTTTAATTTAAAATTTTATTTGTCCTACTTACTTATATTAAATAAGAAAATCCACCTTCAAAAACTATAGATCTACTAATACCACACTATGTCCAATTTGAATTTAATAATCAAATAGTTTCATATATTATGTCCAGTACATAATTCCAGAGTTTCCCTAAATATTTGGCGTATATTTTTCACCATATCTAACAAGTGAAATTACGATTTTAGTTATTCATATATACATCTAGCCTGATTGTATATCTCTCAGCGGATCTGGCATGAGATTCTCAAAGTATATACATAACGTCCGATGTATATTTCTCTGCGGATCCAGCAAGAGAAAACTTTGATAAAAGTTCTTAACTATGTATGAACTATATATATATTTACATATACATTGACTGGTATATATTTCTCAACAAGAGAAAATTCAGTCATTTACACTACGCGTAAATCAGATGTAGTTACACCGCGAATTTAGCATGGAAAACTTCGATAATAACTCGATAGTTTTGATCCTTTAACCTAATGTGTACTAAATACCATTTAATTTGACTCATTCTAATACAAAACCATAAACTTACATTTCATTATTACAACCACTGACAGTCAAACCTTCGAAGCTAATTAATTTTGACACTACCTTATTATAACTTACGCCATGATTACCAAGTTAATTCCCGTCTCGCGTCATTATTTTTGCACTATATAAAAGTTTCTTTCACTAAACTTTGAATAAAATATTCATAACTAAATACATTATGACAGATAAACACAAACTAAACAAACTCTGACAGCTCCCTATTTTGACACTGTCACCTATTACGACTGACATGTCACATTCACGGTCCAACTCGCAGGCAACAACTTCAAAAAGGGATTTTATCGTAATCTGTATAAAGGTACGGCCACAATGTTTTATTATTCGTTGACCATCCTTGCCTTAAATATCTCCGAAACTAACTTAACCATAAAAATAAAGTTACCGTACGTAGTGATACATAGCAACTATAGCTAAATAAATGTGAGATTATTATTATTATGTTTTCACTCAACATTTTCAGACCTGTTTTTTTTTCGACTTGAACGTGTTTAGGACAGAGACGCGCCTTACATTATCTGTGGATGCTACTGCAAAATAGAGATGGGTCGGTACGTGTTTTGGCAATAACGAAACGTAACTAGTTATTGGTTCGCGATAACGGGTTTTGAAACTACTTATTAAAAAAACTATGTATTGGGTACCTATTCAAGTTGTATTGCTCACATGGTTTGGGTATCTGCTCGGTATCGTTATTTAGACAGTACATTACTAATTACGGCTTGACTTAATTCAAATCTGTGATCATACCAAGAAACGTACTCAAAACTCGCGCCATCTTTAATCGCGCCATCTCTATCGCACTCGTATGTACATTGGCGCATGGCGTCGTCGGTCGTTCGGTCGCCATCGGGTGCGATCGGTTATTACCGCTAATACCGCTTTCTACGAACAACGAGTTGCGTCGGTTATCTCCGTACCACAGAGCAGAGCAAATACATAGTTTCGGAAAATAAATAGTTATACAAAACCGAATACCAGTTTTTAGTTATTGTACCAATACATAGTTTCGGAAACTGTTTATGGTTTGTAACGCCCATCTCTACTGCAAAATATGACAGCTAAACAGCTTTGTTTGAGCTTATTGTTCGTTACCAACTCTATGACTAATATTGTTTGTTTATCAAAATAAAACAGAAGTCCCGTGTTTTACGTACTTAACCAAAATCGAACATTCCTGACATTGGCACCAGGCTCTGAGATTGCCATTAAAGAGAAGAACAAGAAGTTTTATATAGCTAAATTTATCACCCGGTGTGATTAGCAAACCAAATTGGCTAATGTGTTCCTGCCTGTTAATAACTTGGACCATATTACAACCTAGTGGTGAAAACTGCTCATATTACGTAAGTATACAATCCTTTTCTATGTATAGTGAGTTATACCTATAACTTATTTATATTAACCTTAGTTCATGTTGATGCGCATAACTCCTTTATTTAGCATAATTCTAAACTTAAATTTAGTATTATTACTACCTTTATGTACCTTTATGTACCTTAGTCTTTCTAGTAATGAATATAGTTGTTAGATATGAAGTTTACTTAATGTTGTTTTCAGTAACTAACGGAATATTCTGCTTTTATTTCAGCAATATTGAGAGATGACACCCTCTGCAGTTATGATAGAGTTCATTACCCTACTAACATAATGTTTAATCGCCTGCAAGTTTTAACCAATCTAGCAGTAACTATTCTACGTGTGAAACCATTGCAAACTACCCGGTCCGGCTTCCTGCTAAGTGAACGATTGTGATTTGTGTTGTGCTAAACCTTATTTTCCTTTCTACTAACCCTGTGTTATGTAGGTACTGTTCATGGATTACATAATAATGTCTTGTGATTTACTTATTTTACCTTAAACCAAGCATGATTTATTTCTTTTATGTATCAGCTGGGATAAGTTTATGCAATTTTGTTTACCGCTGTTTTTATATAAAAAAACTATATATGCTAGTTTTATCTAAATTTCTTCCTGACTTAAAGGTTATGAATGATTCATGATAATGTAAGCTTTACATTGTTTTTTTATTACTAAAAATACATCAAAACAATGTTTATGCCTAATTTCTTATACAATATGACTAAATATTGCCTGATGTTTATGTTTTGCTCTTAGTTCCTTACTAACAAACAATTATCACCCCCCCATATGCAAATCTCTTAATCAGTTTTAAATTTGTCAAATATATCTATAAGATGGGTATAGTCAATTTTATTAATCTTACCCAAAAATCAGCTTGGTCTTGTAAATTCAAATAATATACCAGCTTTTACTTATTACAAGTTAAATTCTAAATATCTTCTAATTTATCTCATCTAACCAATTCAAATATCTACCTACCTACCTATATACAGACGTCTTTCGGGTCTAGCTATGCGGTTCGTTTTTTTTTTATTAATTTTGTAAGTATAATCGATACTCACTATCCATAAAGTTCTATAATTATGGAATGAATGTTATAGAATCCTAGTGACTAACAGTTAACTTAGAATCAGTAGCTAAATCATGTTATTATAATATTATGTCAAGTCTAAACAATTTAATGAATTTTAATTATTTCATATGACTAACGAATTTCCAATCGATCAATTCATCGAATAAATCTCCCGTAAATCGTAACGCAATATTTATTATTACATTATCTATGAGCCACACGCGACTTTTTCTTTTAAATTACTCCTAAATCCGTCATATGGCAAGTAATTAGCCTTTTACTTAAAAACGTATTATATAAAATTTAGGGGCTTTGATTCTAAAAATTAATATACTCGTATGGAACTAGGTATTTACAACTTTTTATGAGACGAAGCGTGTACCTATAATAATCATTTTGTCTTCGCTTCGTTTCACTTTATAAAAACGCCCCTGACTACTGTCAATGCGATGACCACAGATTGGTCAAATAGATGATAAAGATCACGATTTCAACCAATCCTAGCGTTCAGTGAAGTTAGACGATAGGACAACGTAACACGGTTTTATTCAAACGCTTCTAAATGACCATTCGTAAACTATATCATTTTAATTAAGACTTGTAAAAATTATACATAACACCGAGTCACGTCCAATGTCCATCACCACGTATCTCTGATAAAACCCGGTTAAGTTCTAGTAACCAAAACAATCAGTGATTATAAGTGAAAAGTGCGTTACAAGATGTGATGTAGCGAAAACACAGTGCCTTAGTGAAACTCAGTAACATTGCGCTGTCGCGGGCAATCGTCATGGACGTATTTTAGTGAAATGGTGGACATGCATTTCAGAATAAAATGGATCGGATAGCCTGCATAAAATTCACCTATAGATTTAGCTAAATACTTCGATTAGACTTAACCTAACCTATTGTAATACAGAGAAATAAAATTAATGATATTCAATTTGTGTTGTTAAGTTATTTATCTAATGAAACGACCTCAACTAAGTTATCAATAATAAGCTCAAGCTCACTCCTTTTACACGTACAACAAATTGTGACGAAAAACATAGCATAAATATTTATACTATATCTAAAGTCACGTAATAAATAATAATTTAGGTTTCACATCCTGGTCTAGGCATCCCAAACTGTACTGATCCCCCCAAAACTACAGTTTTTAAAATTATATGTTTATATATTGGCCTTATCATCGTCTAATGTCTAAGAACCCTACATTGTGAACCGAATAGTAAACCAAAGAACTTTAATGAGCGAGAGATTATTATTACTAGTCTATTATGAAGTTCCTAATTACTCCTTCCTACTGATTACTATTAGAGAATACCATTAAACTTGCCAGCTAACATCTATATGTTGTTAAATCAAACCTAAAAGTATTAACTATTCAGTAAAGAATTATATTAATAAAATTCCTAATTGAAATAAGGTTCAAATTATTGTAATAGTCTATTGGAAAGGATTAATTAACCTAACATTCTATTATTAACCAAGGAACAGAGTTATGGCAAGCATGAATATAGAAATCCTAACATAAAATATAATCATTCTACTGTTGAAACAAAATATCTATAGGCAACTTAGAATATTACTTGGAGCTTCAGATATAACCTACATAACTATGAACAAACTCTAGGTTTAATTCAAATATCTTACTAGATATACTTTTATAAAATGGCAATAATATATTAGCGGTTAAAGGAACGGCCCCATCACCCGCCGTGCCGCTGCTCTTCAACCATAACATCAGAGCCCGCCCACTAATATATTTTTATTATTTAGTATAACACATTATTCTATTAGTGTTAAATTTAGTAGACTAATTCTAGTCAATTAGGTAAACTTGATTCTACTAGTCTCTCCAAAAGGATCCTTTGAGAAGAGAGACCGAGACAAACTCAAAGGATTAAACTATTTAATTCAATTATTCATTTTACTTTTGAACACAAAATAATATATTAGAACAATATAATAACAATGCTTAGTTTTAGGCTTTATTCTTATTTCTTAGCCTGTTACTTCTTACTTATAGATTTAAACTCAATATGCCTATGACAAACTTTGTGTGTCTTTCTCTATAATTTGTAGTCTTAACTACCAAACTATTTAGTAGTATACCTACTGTAATTATCATATAAATGTAACCCTACTAGGCGGGTTCTACAACCTTTATACTCTGGATTGTAGTATGAATTATTGAATCACTCAGATTACTATAATTCAATTTCAGTACTATATCCCTAGTACATAAACTGTTTAGTTTAAAATTTAATAAAATAATGAATTAGTGTTTCCTCACCATTCATAACTTAGTCTGAGACACTATTGTGTAAATTTTACATATACCATCTACTTCACTGAAGTTGCCAACACTAAATTATATCTAAAATTAATTAGCCCTAGTAAGTAGCCCTATAATTGATTTAATGCGCTTTCAGATATCCTGTTTCGACACTTAATTTAACTAAATTAGTAGCCCTTTGGTTTTATCACTAAATAACTTCTTTAATAACCTTAATATTCTCACAAAGGTGGTGTGTTCTTGAACCACATAGTGTATACTCAACACTAGGGTTCCTTCAGACAACAACTAAGCATATGTGTAAGTACAGTGACCACTGATTGTCCTTGGACAGAGACAGTAAGCCGTAGCTAGGTATGTACCGCACATCTATAGCTGTTAAAGGTGTATTGAAAGGACAGACCAACTCGTAAGTATCACTTTGAATTTTACCTATACAAAAGGACTACGTTAACCTAGATTTATTTACTCTACCTGATGTTTAAAGATAATGTATAGCTTATAATGATAACGATTTAATTCTTACAACTAGAACCTCTTCGGAATAATATCTAAATATGATAAGCCTAGCTTATCTTTTAGCAGGTATGTAACCGTACTTATTTATCCTTACTATCCTAGAAAGTTAATAATAATATCATAGACTCTCGTTTTGCTTAGATGACTTCTATGACAATAACCTGGTGTAAATACACATAACTAACTAATTACTTTTATTCGTTTGAGACAGTTTTAACGTGAACTCTTTAATTAACCCTTACTATCCTAGAAGGTTAATAATAATACCGTAGACTAATAAGTTTCGTTACGTGCTTAGATTACCTCTATGACAACAACCTTGTGTAAATACACATAGCTAACTAATTACTTTTATTCGTTTGGGACAGTTTTAACGTGAACTCTTTTATACACACTAACTGATAAAACATGTTTGCGGGCGTCTCCCTAGTTAGCCGTCTAGGTTTATCACTAAGGTTAGACGCGAATGCTTCTTAAACTTAGACCTCTACCTATCTGCTAATTATAACCACTACAATACCTTTCATGTTAAACGAACTCCCTAATCATACCAACACGGGTTTATCGGACAACATACATACTCCGCAGCCTATAGAGCTTTATTTATTTTCTAATTAGACGGACAGTCTTAGAATTTGACGTTTCTGACAGGAATAGATAGACCTAACCACAGACTATCAAGATTACATTCAATAAGTAAGTTTCGATACCCTAGATTGAATATTTGCCTAATATGAATTTAATTTAAAAGGAGGACTTTTGTAACATGAATTAATTATTACTAGTTCCTAATTTTCCTATTGGCTTTAGAAGGCTAATTTAAATCTTCTTCGTTCAATAATTATATTTCTTACGTCGACAGAGCTTGTTTTACTATGCCAGTAGTAGAACAAACTTTGTCTACATATACCTAGCTAGTCACATTACGTGTTTATAAGCTTCCCTCGGTGTAAAGGAAAAGCTACTGACTACCTATAACCCCTAACCACCTATTAATCTATTGTTTTAGAGCAATTAAAAGTCCAAAATGACTTTTACAGTTACGTTAAACGTGTGAGTAGTGTAAAGGAATTCCGGTGTGAGAAAACCTTTGCTAGACCAACTAAGACCTAACATAACCTCGATTTCGGAAGTAAAACTTCCTGTGTGTAGTCCTAAGACCCTTCGACCGGCTATTTCTAGCCTTTAGTTGGCTTCCAGGTGGGGAAAATACCTACGGTGGTCTATATATACATATATAAATAAGGGGATCAATGCCAAAGGTACTTTAGATGGCCACACAACAATCGCAAACTGATTTCGGATCCACTTCTACGGGCCCTGAAGAGGAGACATGAAAAGTACCATTCAGCAGAGCCTGATATACCGAATAAAGGTATCAGGAAACCTTGTACGCGTACCTTCCAAACTCACTCAGTTAATGAGTTAAAACCGTCCGCTTCCTGATTGTGGAAATCTTCAGGTCTCAACTCACAACCAAAATGTGAGTGTAGGTATTCATTTTCGTAAACTACAACTGCCTGGAGCTCTGCGTAACCGACTACCATTTGTGGCGACGTTACAGAGTTCTGGAAAACAAAAGAAGGTTAATAAACATGTTAAAACAATCCCGGAACACACAAACACCAGTTATTAAAACATTCTCACAATCCTAGCAAAAGAAAGTCAACTACAACATTCCTGTGTAGCGATAATCGTTAACTTGTAGCGTTACTCGAACGCAACGTGAAGCGACACCCAAAATAATATCACCTATAATATACGAGCACAACAAAAATAAATAAAAACCAACAAGGCAAAAATGGACGATACGTGACACCTCTCAGCAAAATATCAACTCACCCCTTCGACGACCGGAATAAAAAAGTCCCGCTCAGACCCTCGCCAGACTTTATATAGAAAACCCTGAGCATGCGTAGAAACCCCTAATTTTTGGCCCCGCTGTATGAAACATGCGTATAAGATCGCTTGGATGCGTAAACTTTTCCCGCAAAAGAAATTTCAATTATTCAACTTTAGTGTCTATTTCATCATTTCAAGTAACAAATAAAGCTCACTTTCGTTTGAACTCATCTCTCCCCATATTAGCGTCTCTCTAGCGTCCCTGCGTATAGAGAAGCTGGGATGCGCAGAAGTTTTCCCGCAATAATGCATTTACTCTTCTAATGACAATGATTATTCTAACATAACATGTAACAAACAAAGTTCATTATCCTTTGAATTTGACCCCTACTCATTTTAGCAACATAGCGGTCATAATTCTTCTTTTTTTATTCAACTTCCAGCCTATTCGGTCCTTATTTATTAGGTTTTACAACTATAATGTTACCTCATTACAAAATAATTTGTGCAATCCTTTCCTCTTTAATTTATCTTACTTACATAATGAAATAAACCTATTTATTTCCTAAATTCTAATTAGAATGATCTGTTTTTATTTAATTTCAACCATTTCCTTTGCTTGCACCACAGCGCCATCTAGGTAATTCAAAGTGAACCCATTTCTCCGCTAGTCGCTGAGAATTAACCTGTCAATTTTAAAAGTCTAATGGTTTGTTCATTATACTTTGAACTTGTCTCCTACTCTCCTTAGCATTATAACCGTCATTTCTTTTTTAATTCAACTTCCAGCCAATTCTTTATTACAAAATAATTTGTGCAAACTTTCCCTCTTTAATTTATTTTACTAACATAACGAAACAAATTTATTTATTTCTAAATTCTAATTAGAATGATCTGTTTTTATTTAATTTCAACCATTTCCTTTGCTTGCACCACAGCGCCATCTAGGTAATTCAAAGTGAACCCATTTCTCCGCTAGTCGCTGAGAATTAACCTGTCAATTTTAAATGTCTAATCGTCTAGTTCATTATACTTTGAACTTGTCTCCTACTCTCCTTAGCATTATAGCCGTCATTTCTTTTTTTATTCAACTTCCAGCCAATTCGATCTTTCTTTATTAGGTTACACAACTATAATGTTACTTCACTACAAAATAATTTGTGTAAACCTTCCCTCTTTGATTTATTTTACTAACATAACGAAATAAATCTATTTATTTCCTAAATTCTAATTAGAATGATCTGTTTTAATTCATATTATTAATTTCTTTTATTTCACACCTCAGCGCCATCTAGGTAACTCAAAGTGAACCTATATTTCCGCTAGTCGCTCAGAATTAATCTGTCAAATTTTAATGTCTAATCGTTTAAATAGTTGTCAATGTTTTCCAGAGAGAGCGCTGTTTTCAGTTTGTTTTAGAAAATCTAATGACTAATTTCTAGCTGTCTGATGGCAAAGATTAACCTGAGTCTTAAAATGGATTTTAAAAAGGACACTACACTCGTGTTCCAGTACAGAAGTCAAAAACCAAGTTTAGTGAATGGGCTACTGCAGGCATTCATAAGAGTAGAAATAGGCTTTATGAGCTATATAGAGAGAGGGAAGACAATAAGAACGCTGACTTCCTAAATTATGTTAAAAATTATTCAAGGACCTTTAAGCAAGCTTGTTTAACTGCTAAGGCAAATTTTCTTAGTCTTAAACTCAAATCATCTGACAATAAAGTAAAAACTGTATGGAATATTATAAATAGAGAAACGGGAAAATCAAAAACTCGTGATAATCAAGTCACCCTAAACACAGGTAACAAACAAATCACGTCGAAAGACGTTGCCTTAGCATTCGAAGATTATTTTTCCAACATAGCCAGCAATACTACAAAATGTCTTAAATCATCCGCGGTTGAAGCCAAATCATTACTTTGCACTAATGTCAGTAAATGTAATATAAACTTTGAATTCAGCCCTGTAAATTCAGATTCAATAGTCAAGGTATTTAAATCGCTTAGTTTAAAAAAGACTGAGGATTTGTGGGGCACATCAGTTAAAGTAGTTTTTCATATCATAGATGTAATTGCACCCCACCTAGCATTAATTTACAATAATTGCATATCAGAGGGGACCTTTCCAGATCTCATGAAATATAGTAAAGTCATACCTCTTTTTAAATCGGGCGACATGAGTGATATAACGAACTTCCGTCCCATTTCCATACTACCGGTTTTAAGTAAGGGTACGTTCACATGACAAGCGCTCAACGCGCGTTTTGGTAACGCGCGTTTACAACTACATACATTTTATTTGAGGCCGTACACATGCTAACGCACGTTTTACGCGCGTTAGCATGTGTACGGCCTGTAGTACGGTGTATGTAGTTGTAAACGCGCGTTACCAAAACGCGCGTTGAGCGCTTGTCATGTGAACGTACCCTAAAGTCTTTGAGAAACTAATGCTGAATGATATGTTAGGTCACTTTAATAGAAATAAACTACTTAATAGTAACCAGTATGGGTTTACCAGAGGTCGATCAACAATTGATGCGGCATCTGTTCTCATTAAATACATATATGTCGGAGCGGCCTATGTCAGGCAGGACTGACTAGATTAGATTTAAGTCTTATGCTTAGTTATTAGAAACATACCTAGCCTTAATTATCACTAACCTATTTATCAACAGTGTGATAATAAAATTCATTATTTACGATTTGTTTAGGTTGTTCTTAAAATAATGTAATCAGTCCATAACTTAGCATTTTTATGACTTTGTTTTTGTATTGTTCAAGTGCCTGCGTTTTTCGAAGCGTTCTTAGAATTGTGACGAGGTATGCATTTTTTTGGTATACCGAACGTGGTCGCGGGGTGAGGGGAGAAACGGAGAACCCGATGTTAAGGTGGGCTGCAGGGAGACTCCTGAGAGAAGCGAACCGAGACGGTCATTTTTGTGGTGTTATCCCAAATCCCGCGAACTCGTTGAATCGTTACGCAAACTATTGTACTTACCTTAGACACTATTGTGACGTATTTGTTTAACCATTAAGAGATTACATTGTTTCATACCACTTGTGCGTATTTCCTCGCCTACTGACTATCCTGACAAACATGAAAACCCGCCGGAACCTCAGACTGACTGATGAGTTTATCCACCCCTTCCACCTCTTCTAACTCGACATCAGAAGTGGCCGAAGCGCATCAAGATGGGTGTGAAAACGAAAATCAACAAGGATTACGGAGTGAAGAAGTCTCAGAATGTGGATCTGAAATAGAAAACTGCCTGAAAATGATGATCAAACAGCAAGAAAGTCATATGGAAAAATTGATAACCACTTTGATTGGTTCATCCTATATCATGCCGTCGAAAACAAGTCTCCCGGAATTTAACCCAGAAAAAAAATGAAATAAATGCAAAAGCATGGTGCGACACTGTCTCACTCTTCATCGGAGAAACAAATCTTAAAGGTGTGGACAAAATGGTCACATAGCGCCGCAGTGTTCGAGGTCGTCAGTGAGCAACGCGAACGAGCCTGTGAAGATCGAGCAACGTCGTCGTGTTCAAACATGTGTTTTGAAGCCAGCGACAGCTCAGCTTACTCATAATAGAATAGAATAGAATAGAATAACTTTATTTCAGGCTACAAGGCCCATATTTACAAATACCTTACAGACTAACATACATAACAATATATAAAATAAAATTATCACCACTACTATACTAATACACTTTCGCGGTATCCACTAGCCGGCGGCCACGAAAACGCCGAAAGATGACACCCCTCGGCCAGAATTCTTCCTTTAAAAAGGTCGACAGATCTTTGGTCGGTACTTTCACCACAAATGATTTAAAATTAACCTTGTGGCGGGGCTCCAACCACTCTACCCTAAGGGTAACTCCGGTCTTAACTCGTACATACTCTACGAGATCCTTCGCCTCCGTAGAGTAATGTAATCGGGACACGTACAACTGCGTCGTGGGCGCAGCAGGACACAGCAAGTGGTTCGGTCCGGTGCCGCACAGGTTCTTCGGGACAGACTTCTTCTTCCTCTCCACCCTGGTGAAACCATCTTTGTCCTTCTTGGGACACGTCGGGGGCAGCACCCCGCGAACGGGTTTACTGCGGTTCTGCTTCACCTCAGTAGGAAGCTGTGCTGGTTGCCGAGCGATTGGTCGCCTGGCAGCAGCAGCATACGCGCGATTTGAGGTCGTCGACCGCACGCATGGTGTCACCTCAGCCGGGACAGAAGAGCGGGCGGCGGGGCGCGGAGCAGCTGTGTACAGCGCCGGCCAGTAACGCATCCAATTTCACCGACTCAAACTTGTCTACGGGTGCACTTTGCGGCCCGTGACATGCACTCACAATAGAGGCATCGGGTGACCTACTTTCCGAAACAGCATTCCTTAATAACACTACTTCGGCACGTAATTCACTCACGATGTTATTAGATGCCTCTAATTTAGACTGCATCTCAGCCAAACTGCCCTTCAGGAACGTAATGTCCTTTAGCAGCCTAGTGACATCGACGTGGTCAAACGAGACGGGTGGCAGCCTGTTCAGTTGCTTAGCCACAAAGGCAGGTACAGCCTCGTCTTCCAAATCAATCTTTCGGAACATATCGATGATGTCCTGCAGACTCTTGGCTCCTCCATCCCTCCGGCGGGATGGCATCAGGTCAGTCTTGCCTAGCGACTGGAACAGTAGCGCCTTGCCGCTGCAAATCTCCTCCTCCTTGAAGTTGGTTTTGCAGACCTGCAGGATGCTGACCTCATCCATGCAGCCATCGTTGATCGCGTTCTGTATGAACGCCAACAGCTCGTTGGCTATGAGTTGCTGAGAACCCATAGCGAAAGTGACAGGCAGCGGCTAAAAGCCGCACGGTACGCGAATACGCATAGGAATTCTTACTGTGCAATGAAACACGACCGCTTACAAGCGCGCATCGCACTGCACTCATAATGGTCAGTCGTTTGATTTTGCAATAGTGTTTCACGTTATTCCCGATAATTTAATAAGCCACGATATAATTATCGGTAGAGATTTAATAAGCGAGGGTTTTTCCATAGAAATAACCAACGAGTCATTATCTATTAAAAATAACCAATTAGTGAACTTATGTGATTCGAGTAATAATAACAAATGCTTAGATGACATAACAACGGATTTAGATAAAGATAAACGTATTATTCTTATTGATCTGTTAAGAAAATACCCATTGCTTTTTGTCGAGGCCACGCCAACTACGCGCGCAAAGACCGGTGAACTTGAAATTAAATTAATTGACCCTAACCGTACGGTGCAAAGACGCCCTTATCGACTTAGTCCACATGAGCGACAGGTAGTTCGTGAAAAAATCGACGAATTACTAAACGCCAATGTTATTAGACCGAGCAACTCACCGTTCGCCAGTCCAATACTTTTAGTAAAAAAAAAGGATGGTTCGGATAGATTGTGCGTTGATTACAGAGAATTAAATAGTAACACAATATCTGACAGATTTCCTTTGCCACTCATAGACGACCAAATTCAAAGATTAAAGGGTGCAATTTTTTTTACGACCTTAGACGCAACATCAGGTTTCCACCAAATTCCTATTCATAAAGACTCTATTGAACGTACAGCTTTCGTTACCCCAGAAGGACAATATGAGTACCTGACCATGCCATTTGGGCTAAAAAATTCACCATCAGTATTTCAGAGGGCTTTAGGTGATTTAATTAACAAATTCGTGCTTTGTTATATGGATGACATTCTCATTGTTTCTGAAACCGCGGAAGAAGGGTTAGAACGACTTAAAATAGTTCTAGACACTCTTCAAAATGCAGGTATATCGCCTAATCTCAAAAAGTGCTCATTTTTAATGACCAAGGTCGACTACCTGGGTTACGAGGTTACTAGTGGTGAGATAAGACCAAATTCTCGAAAAATAAGTGCTCTTGTCAATCTCACACCTCCGCAAACAGTTACTCAATTAAGACAATTTATAGGTCTTGCATCTTATTTTCGTAAATTTGTCCCGAAATTTTCTCAAATAGCTTCCCCACTGTACAAATTAATTTCAGGTAAAGGCAAAATAGAATGGACCTCAAAGCTCGAAGAAATTAGACAGAAAATAATAAAAAAATTGACGAATGAACCAGTATTAATAATTTTCGATCCTACATACCCAATTGAACTACATACTGATGCAAGTTCAGAGGGATACGGATCAATTTTACTGCATAAAAAGGACAATCAATTGAGAGTTGTAGCCTATTATAGCAAAAAAACGACAGATACAGAGTCTCGTTATCACTCTTATGAGCTTGAAACAATGGCAGTTGTAAATTCAATAAAACATTTTAGGCATTTTTTGCTACGCAGAAAATTTACGGTCGTGACCGATTGTAATTCCCTCAAGGCATCTTTAACAAAAACAGACCTCTAGGGTTCACAGATGGTGGGCATTTTTACAATCATTCGACTTCGATATAGTTTACAGAGAAGGTACTAAAATGGGCCATGTTGATTTTTTGTCCCGAAATCCCTTACCTGAACAAAACATTCCAGAAAAAATTCAACCGAAGTTTGTTAACATACTTGAAATCTCAAGTGCGTGGTTACAAGCAGAACAAAATAGAGATGTTGAACTATCTGAGATTATTTTAAAGTTAAATAATGACGATGTTGATAACGATATGTTGAACACTTATGAACTCAGGTCAGGAGTACTTTACCGTAAAATACAACGTCGTAATTAGAGATGGGCGGCGGGTAAATACCCATCTACCCGGTATTTACCCGTATCTACCCAAATTGTAGGGTAGATATTTTTATTACTGGTGTACTGTTTCTGGATTGAAATAAAAGTTTAAAGTAAGTTTTAATTTATAATTCAGAGCTAAAGTAATCAACAACTTTGAACAAAAATAAATCAACAATCCTAATCAGTCAAGGTTTACAAAATATTTATCGTTTATGTTACAAAACAATTGACAAAATAAAGATATTGTAAACTAAAATCAGTCAAGGTTTACAAAATATTTTACGTTTACATGTTACAAAACAATTGACAAAATAAAGATATATTCTAATCTCAAATCAACATAGTGTGAATAAAAATATTATTTTAAAGTAATCAACAACACTGAACAAAAATAAATCTACAATCCTAATCAGTCAAGGTTATAAAATATTTTACGTTTACATGTTACAAAACTATTGACAAAATAAACAATATTGTAATCTCAAATCAACATAGTGTAAATAAAAATATTATTTTAAAATAATGCTTTAGGAAGTTAGTTACTTATTCACTATCACTATTGACTAAATTATTGAGGTCCACATATTCGATTTCGGTAGTTTGAGTACTATTTGTAAGGTTTGAACTTGAGGTTGGTAGTTCTTCCATCATTTCATCAAAGTCTCCCATCATTTCACCAGTGTCACTGCATTCATCCATGCGATGCATTAGATTCCAGTTGTATGAAATAAAAGCTAGCTTGCCAGCTCGTTCTGAAGTGAGTCGGTTCCGTTTTTGGGTATAGACATTAGATAGTGTACTGAAAGACCGCTCAGCAGCAGCAGATGTACACGGTGCTGTCAGTATTCTCAGTGCGATTTTACTAAGGAGTGTGGATCCACATAATCCTTTCCACCAAGTAACAGGACTCATCTCTTTTACATGGTTCTACACAAATGATTTTCCCCATATTCCTTCTTTAGCTTTATATTTAGCCAAATCTGGCATTACATCACGATTTAATTCGCTCGACATGTTAAAAAGGAATTCCACAGCGTCAGCCTCTTGGGTTTCATTTAGTTCACATCCTTGAAGCACGGGGTCTAACAAATAAGCTGCTAGATGAACAGGTTTAATGCACATCGTCGTCCTCTTCCCAGTTAAAGTGAGAATCTTGGCTTTGTCATCATCTTCGATTATATCAATTTCTGGTAGTATAAAGTGTAATTTTGATTGCATGTCTCGAAGTGTAATAAAAACTCTATGCATATTCATCTCATCGGACTCTAATTTGAATATGGCATCTTTGATTGGTTCTAGAATGGAAATGCACTGCTTATTCATCTTCCAGAAATCTTCATCCAATAGTGTCATTTTTATTTCCGGCCGCAGATTCGTAGCTCCCTCATGAACAGCTAAATTCTGAAGGGGAATTTTCGTATTTTTCAAGCTTTTCAAGGAAGTATAATGACTACCCCATCGAGTTTTACATGGTAGTTTAAGTGTTTCTCCGACACCTTTTTCATTTACAATCTGTTTCAGTACTGCTTGTAAATTCTGACTCTTCTTAATTGATTTAATACAGTCTATGGCCAAACCAATAAATGCCTTTAAAACATTTATTTGTAGTGCGTCCTGACACAACAGATTCAGCGTCTGTGCAGCACAATTGATTTATGTTATATGGGGGTGCACATTCTTTACCAATTGAAATGCTCTTTGGATATTTTTGGCATTATCGCCTACCAGAATTACAAATTTGTGTTCTCCATATTCTGCCATGATCTTTAATATTTCTTGCTTGCTTTGCTTTCTTGCTTTGTATTCTCCCGTATGACGGTTGTCTTTAGTATCTAAGCTCTTCACGAATACAGGCTCCGGTTTAGAAACTAAAAAGTTTATAATTCCTTCATTTTTAACGCTACTCCATCCATCACATTGAAGATGTAGTTGACTCTGTATTTCAAATTCGTTACTGAAGTTTTTATGCATGTCTTTATGAATTTCATCTAAGTATTTGGTTGACACTGTTTTTCTCGATGGTAATTTATAGAGCGGTTGCAGTAATTCAAAGAATTGTAACCAAGCTGGATGCTCGACCATAGCTAGTGGGGCACCACTAACAAATATAGCATTAGATAATGCTCTGTGTAGTTGCCTTTTATGATCTTCGGAGAATGCCTCTGCAGTGGTGTTTTTGTTCACATTCGTAAAGCCGTTTCTTTTAAACCTTCTTTTATGTTATTAGGACACTTGAGACAAACCGCTAAATGTTTTTCCATTTTATTTACATTAGGAAATTTGTATTGTTTCTCACAAAACCTACAAACGACTGATTTGTTTTCACGTGTGCGATAATGCTTCCAAATATTTTCACGCTTTGGCTTGCCCATGTTAAATTTTCTGCAATAATAAATGAATATCCGTTTCACTACACATTTTGTGTCTGATCTCTCTTATAGAAGAAAGATTTATTTGCTTTGATTTACCACTAGAAAGTATAAAATTAGAATATTAACAGTGATTCAACTTATGTCAATTTTGACAGCTAAAATAAAGTGACGTTTTTTTTAATTTAATAGCAAATGAAACCTTTTTACAAAAGAATAAAAGATATTTAAGTACATAACTGAGTAGTTACGAGTTACGACACATTAAAATATAACACTTAGTCAAATAATCAATGTAATTTTCAAAAATGACACTAGGTATAAGGAACCACCAATAACCACGAATAATTAATTTTGTCGGATCATAAGAACAATACCACGTAATACAGTCAATACAGATGATGCGATGCGAGGCAGTGCGATGGAATTTAGTGTGCATTGTCTCAACAGGTAAAGGGAGAGGGGTACCGGTCCTAAGATAGAGGGAGATAAAGATATTTCTGTTTCACTTTGACTGTTTACTGCATACTTCTCTTTAAGAAGCAAATAGTGTTTAAAACTTAATGCGTGTGTTGAATGTTTCATAAAATTTAAAGATTCGATAAAAAAAGTACCTATCTAAATGAAAATCTTGTAGGTATAATGAATATTATAATAATAAAATCGTAATATTGACCAAATTTAATAAAATAATTTGCATTTAGATTGGTAAACAACTCCACGTATGTTTAATAAAGAGGCAAGAATAAATACCCGCGTATCTACCCGTGGGTAGGTAAATATCGGGTATTTACCGGGTAAATACCCAGTAGCGGGTAAATACCCGGGTAGATGCCCATCTCTAGTCGTAATAGAACTTTAACTTTACCTATAATTCCGAGGGCCTTTTGTTGGTCAGTTATAACTCAAGTGCATGAATCTGTCATGCATCTGGGTTGGGAAAAAACCTTAGAAAAAACCTACGAGTTATATTGGTTCCCTAAGATGTGTAAATATGTAAGAAAATTTGTCGAGAACTGCATTACCTGTAGATTATCAAAGTCAAAATCAGGAAAAACACAAGCTCAATTATACTCTATTCCCAAAGAAACGATACCTTGGCACACAGTTCATATAGATGCCACCGGTAAACTTAGCGGTAAAAGTAAAAACAAAGAATATGTTTTCGTCATTATCGATGCGTTCACTAAGTATGTTCTGTTATCACATGTAACGAGCGCCGGCCGGTCATCGAACAGGCGAACAGTCCGGCGTGACGTCACGGCCATACGCGCTGCACCGGTGGCGGCGCGCGCACCGAGCCCACTCCGCCCGCGCCCGCAAATCCCCGCGGTCGTCACCGGGGCCTTTATATACCGCGGCCGCGGCGTTCAAACCAGGATCGTGTGAAGCTCGGGGTCTATAAGTCTTATATCAGACCCCGCCTCACGTATGCCGCACCCGCGTGGTACGCCCTCCTGGCCGCATCGCACAAAAAGAAGTTGGCATCCCAACAAAACATGTGCATGCGGACCGTGACGAATGCCCCCCGCTACGTGAAGAACGCCACGATCCAGAGGGACCTTAAGGTCGAGAGCCTGGACGACTTCGTCGGACGCCTTGCCACGTCAATGTTCGCGCGAGCAGACGCGTCGCGATTCCCCCATCTGAGGGATATCGCGCCTCAGCACGCGCGGCCCCCCGACGGCAAGGCCTATCCCCGAGACCTCGACACGGCGACGACGTCGACATAACACTGAACCCGTGAAGACGCTGCTCAGCTCGTAGGTCGCTAGCCGGGCCTCCCCCAACGGGGTCTCACCTGGCTGGCTCGATCTCGCGAGCAGTGTAACCCACATTTTGACGCCTCCCTTTCCCCCTACCCAAAATCTCTTCCCTCCCCCATATCCCCGCAGCCTGCGCTACCGGCGCAGGCTGCTATCCTAGGACCCAACCGTTTTAACGGTCGGCGAAGAACACTCCGGAAGAGGGCCGAAAGGCCCATCACCGGTTCCTCATCCCCCTCATGGATGGCGGGATTGAGACGACCAACGAGTTCAAACCAGGGAGGATAGGCCTGCAGTGACCCGAGGTGGACATTGAATTTTAAATTAAACTCAATTCGTAAAATCAAATAGCCGACCATCTGGCTGCCACCTCTGACGTAGGGACGTGTTGTTTTGCGGAACTGCGGAAAAACACAGGTGAGTCACCAACATCTGGCTCCCCTACGTCACACGCTCGGACCGATCAACAGTGGAATTTCCCCGCCGCCGGCCGGTAACTTTCCTTCCAGTACCTAGTCTCGGCCTCTCGCTTGCGGGGGGAGCCTTGAGACGGGGGAAAAGGGAGGGGAGTGGTGAGGCCGCGGTGCGTTATGGCCGCGTGAGTCACTGCCCCATCTTACGTCATCCTTTGTTTTATTTGGGTGGGTAGATTATTTTTTCCGCAAATATATCTACCCTCCAAATTTACATTGTGTCCTTCCCACCTTGTGCGAGTCCGCAAAGGTGGGGTAATTTGTAAAAGCCCTTTTTAGGGCTACCCCCAACATGCAGCCTGGATCCCGGAGTGATCCAACGGCGCGTAGGCAGACGCGCCCGCGGATCTTCCGCAACACCCGACGGATCCCGATCTCTACTGAGGACCGCACCCATGTCGTGCGCGCGATCAACCTGCTGCGAGCGGCCGGTCAGGCAACATCGCCGACGACCGCTCCGAACACCCCGCCACCGGACGGCCAAGCTATCGCCGAGCTGGCCGTGCAGATGGCTGCCGGCGTGCCGCCTCAGCGCGACCCCCGCCTTGACCCAGCCACCACCACCACCAGGTGCCCAACAGCTTCCACAGCTGCGCTCTCCATCGCCGCCACTCTCTTTCGCCGCAGCAGCCGCCTCTCCGCCATCTCCTTCCGCAACTAGCGGTCAAGGACCGGCGACAGCAGCGCAGGCGCCCGCGAAAAAGATTCGCTACCCGCCGCTGGTTGTCCAGCGGATCACACACTGGGGTAAGCATTTCCGGGCCCTAAAGGGACTTCTGGGACGCGCCCCTAATGCCCGCCCGTTCAGAACCGGGATCCGTTTTTCCCCGACAGGTGAGCAGGAGTTCCGAGTGGTACAGCGGTACCTCTTCGACCTGGAGAAGGAGGACTCTAGCTTGGAGTGGTACTCCTACTCCCTGCCCGTCGAGCGCAACCAAAAGGTGGCCATTAGGGGCCTCCCCGTGGACACCAGCCCCGACGACATCACCGACGACCTCACTTCCCAAGGCTTCGACGTGGAATACGTCAGGCCCATCAGAGCCCGCAGCGGCAGACCCGGGTGTATTTTTTACGCCCAGGTCACCAAAAATGCGGCCATTTTCCGCGTCACGGAGATCCTCTGCATGCCAGGGATCATCGTGGAGCCTTGGAGAGGTAAGCGAGGCATCGCGCAATGCCACCGCTGCCAAAGTTTCGCCCACTCCTCTCACCACTGCCACCGCCCCATAGCCTGCGTGCGCTGTGGAAGCCCCCATGCTGCCAGCGACTGCTCACGGCCCCGAGAGGAGCCACCAACATGCGCGAATTGCAGCGGTGAGCACACCGCCAATAGCGCCAAATGCCCAGTCCTGCTTAGGGAAAACCGGAGGACTAAGAAGTCGCCACACCCTCCGAAGCCCATCAAGCAGGGCCCCGAGCCCACCACTACCCGAACCGTCGAGGCGGCGCAACACAGCGCCACCCTGATGGCCTCCGGGAACGACCCCAAGCAGCCACCCACCACCCGCCGCGGAAAGAGGCGCGGAGCCCGAAACCGTGGCCCGCAGCCCTCCGCGCCAGCCGCTACATCAACTGTAGCCACACAAACGCAGACCGTCACCCCGGTGAGTACACTCCCGACCATAACACCTGAAGCCATCACCCAAAGAGAGGCGCTGATGGAGGGCTTCGCCGTAGTCCAGGAGGCCGTAAGGGCCAGATTGGACGGCGAGCCCATGCCCGCAGCAGCCCTCAATTGGTTGAACACCCACATGCCTGTGTAGGTACTACCATCTACCCCTTCCACCGCGCAGCCTGCGCCTTCGGCGCCGGCTGCGCTCCAAGGACCCGACCGTTTTCACGGTCGGCGCAGATTACCCCGGTCGGGGGTCATACGACCCGGCACCGGCTCCTCATCCCCCTTTTTGTATAAAAAGGGCCGGATTGAGACGACCAACGAGATCAAACCAGGACTGCGTGGTGTGCTCTACAGCCGACAAGACGTTCAATAAACGCTCTCGAGACTAGGAGCACATCAGGTGGTGCTCACCCGACTCCTCTCCTCCTCCTCTCGCTGTAACAGGGCGGTGCGGTTCCCCTCGCGTCGCGCTGAAACAGCTCCCGGCATCCTCATCTAAAACCCTTGCTGGTCCAGGACGGTGCGGTTACCCTCGCGTCGCGCTGTGAAGCAGCAGCTACCCCATAACAACCCCTTGCTGGTCCAGGGCGGTGCGGTTACCCTCGCGTCGCGCTGTGAAGCAGCAGCTACCCCATAACAACCCCTTGCTGGTCCAGGGCGGTGCGGTTACCCTCGCGTCGCGCTGTGAAGCAGCAGCTACCCAATAACAATCCCTTGCTGATCCAGGGCGGTGCGGTTACCCTCGCGTCGCGCTGGGCGGCATCCTGCTAGGCTCTATACGTCTATCAATCAATCTTAAGTTTAAGCACTAGGGATACCGTTTAAGTTATAATAAACAGGCATAAAGCCTCAGTATATTATTAGTAAATCTTGTTGTTTATATTTCAAACCTAGAAACCCTGATCCTCCTGAGCTAACTGAATAAAACATCTCCAGTTCCTCAGTACCAATACAGGGGACGAGATTAATGTTAACAAGGGACGTAAAACGCCCCCGTTACAGCTATGAATATAGATGCAAATAATGCTATTAGATCTATTAAATCCAGTGTTAGCATTTTTGGCGCACCTGCGAGGATTATAGCAAATCAAGGCAGATGTTTTGCGAATAATTATTTCGTGATTAGTGAAAATAATATACAACTTCACTTAATTGCAACTGGTTCTAGCCGTGCTAACGGCCAGGAAGAACGCGTCATGAGTACGTTAAAAAACATGTTGTCAGCTGTTGAAATAAACAATGACAGAGACTGGAAACACTACATAGCAGATATTCAATTAGCTTTAAATTGCACTGTTAGTCGTGTAACAAAGGCGAGTCCTTTAGAATTAATGGTCGGGAAGGTAGCCCGACCACTATCAATAACACCTCTGAGTGACCATGACGAAACCGTTGTTAACATTGAGCAAATCAGAGAAGATGCAGCGACGTCCATACGCGAAAATGCGTTATGCGACGAAACTAGATTTAATAGCACAAAAGCAAAAGTAAATAGTTTTTCTGTGGGTGATTTTGTTTTAATTGAAAATCACGAACGTAATCAAACAAAATTAGACCCTAAATTTCGGGGTCCATTTGAAGTTATATTAGGTTTCGCTGAGAAACAATGACGGCCGCTGGGCCGACTGCTATATGTGCAGTTTTGATGAGTGATCTTGTCAATGTAAATGGTAATAATTTGAATTAAATCAATCGAATTTGATGATGCCCTGATAGTTTAATATTCTCTCTCTTTGTCTTAAATGATTATTTTAATTTTGGATAATTAATGTGTACCTCTGACCACCAACCATAGTTGAACATTGTTTCCTCGGTTTGTAGGATAGCCGAACGGTTTTACTTTGCGGAACATTGTTTATTTACAGGTGACATTTGAACTGACCACTGCCCGCGAGGTCGCGTGACAGTCAGGATCGCCGTGTAGGAGCGGCCTATGTCAGGCAGGACTGACTAGATTAGATTTAAGTCTTATGCTTAGTTATTAGAAACATACCTAGCCTTAATTATCACTAACCTAACAGTGTGATAATAAAATTCATTATTTACGATTTGTTTAGGTTGTTCTTAAAATAATGTAATCAGTCCATAACTTAGCATTTTTATGACTTTGTTTTTGTATTGTTCAAGTGTCTGCGTTTTTCGAAGCGTTCTTAGAATTGTGACGAGGTATGCATTTTTTTGGTATACCGAACGTGGTCGCGGGGTGAGGGGAGAAACGGAGAACCCGATGTTAAGGCGGGCTGCAGGGAGACTCCTGAGAGAAGCGAACCGAGACGGTCATTTTTGTGGTGTTATCCCAAATCCCGCGAACTCGTTGAATCATTACGCAAACTATTGTACTTACCTTAGACACTATTGTGACGTATTTATTTAACCATTAAGAGATTACATTGTTTCATACTACTTGTGCGTATTTCCTCGCCTACTGACTATCCTGACAAACATGAAAACCCGCCGGAACCTCAGACTGAAGGGTTTATCCACCCATTCCACCTCTTCTAACTCGACATATATAACAGTTGAGAGAAATCTTGTGATGCGGTAGGAATATTTTGTGATCTTTCCAAAGCTTTTGATTGCGTGGATCATTCGACCCTTATTTTATAATTAAAACATTATGGATTGTCTAATAAAGCTTTAAGTCTTATGTCTTCTTATCTAAGTGACAAAACTCAAACAGTGGTTGTAAACAAAACGCAATCAATTGGAGCTACAGTGAAACTAGGTGTGCCTCAAGGCTCCATTTTAGATCCTTTTCTATTTCTCGCGTATTTCGTGCGTGCATGCCTCGATGTATGAATGTGGAAGAAGCGAAAGAGATTTGTCAAGATCGTAGCAGGTGGAAAGAAGTGGTCTCTGTCTACCCCTCTGGGAAACAGGCGTGATTTAATGTATGTATGTATGTTCTATTTCTCGTTTATATAAATGACTTACCACCAACAGTAGATAAACTTTGTGATATTGTACTTTTTGCTGATGATACTTCATTAATTTTTAAGGTAGATAGAAAGTCCGTAGACTACAGTATGATAAACGCCATACTAGTTAAAGTACTTAATTGGTTTACTAGTAACAATTTACTACTAAATGCTAAGAAAACTAAATGTGTTAGGTTCGCTTTGCCTAATGTTAAACCGGTAGATTCTAGTATTTTTATAAATGACGAGTGTCTGCAAATGGTAGATAAGGCAGTTTTTCTAGGCATAACAATAGATAACAATTTGAAATGGGGTCCTGGCAGGTAAACTAAGTTCGGCAGCTTACGCCGTAAGGAAAATTAGACAACTAACTAATGTTGAAACAGATCGCTTAGTTTATTATAGTTATTTCCATAGTGTCATGTCGTACGGTATTCTGGTTTGGGGTAAGGCAGCTGAAATACAAACTATATTTGTTTTACAAAAAAGGGCCATTCGTTCTATTTATAACTTAAATTCTCGTGACTCCTTAAGAGAACTATTTAAAGAAATTAATATCTTAACTGTAGCATCTCAATTTATTTATGAGAATATTATTTATGTTATTAAAAATTTAGATTCTTTCACCAAAAATTCTGATATACATAATTTAAATACAAGAAATAAAAATAAAATTGCTATTCGAAAATTCCGCGTCCGTAAAGTATATAAATCATTTGTTGTGACCAACAATGTGCATTCATTTCTATAATAAACTACCTGACGTAGTTTTAAAGCTATCGTTTCCAGCACTTAAAAATTACTTAAAAAAGTCGTTAATGTCTAAAGCGTACTATAGGGTCGAGGACTAACTAACAGACAAAAATGCTTGGCCTAAACCCGAAACTTAGTCATTCATTAATAATTTGTGCAAATGCAAAAGTTGTATCTTGTCTAGGGGACACCGTTGATGTAGGAAAACATGTCGAAACTTTTATGTGGTTATCATGTTGTTTTTTTTTCTCGTTTTTCTCCCTCTATCTCTCTCTCTCCTAATGTTTTGTCATGTTTTCCTGTTGAACTACGCATGATATACAGATACACTGAATAAATGACTTTTATCTTATCTTTATGATTTTAAAGTTGGTAGATGTTAATCCAATCAAAACTGATACTGATTGAAATAATGGTATTTTGACTAACGAGATCCTATTTGTAACAGTCTAATTAGTATTGTTTTTTTTTAAACTTGTGTAATTTGTGTTCATTTAAAATAATAAAAAAATGCTACTTCTTGATATCTGTTAGTTTCTTTTGTTTTCGTTTATTTGTTTTGTTGTACAGACTGTAAATTATACACAAAGTAAACGATTTTAGATAATATATACAATCCAGTTATTGTACAAGGTTATTACAGTCTTGCTTTCAATATTTAAATTCATAGTATATTTAAATAGAATGGCAGAACCAACTATTTTTTCAGTTTTTTTTTAATATATGAAAACTGAAGTCTTGGTAAACAGCCTTAGAAGTCAAATTTCAAACACATCTTTAAACATATATTTTTATAAAATCTCTTCCAATCATGACGAATACTTTTGCAGATAATGCTTGTTTTGTAATATAGAGGCAAAAACAACTAAAAGATGGAGTTAATATTTTATTTCATTTTTTTTCTACTAGTGATGGTTATATATTGCATTGTTCATGTAATTATTTGATACATAGATAGTAATAGTATAATCTATTGCTCACAAAACTGAGATTTTATCATTAATAAGGTCCTAATTTCAATTCCAGATTTTCCAAACGGGTTTTCTCCAAAACTCATAGTGACTTTTTTGGACAAAATAGTCGGTTTTGCCTTTGACCCGGCGAGGTATTCAGTAATTAAGAAAATAGGTTATTTAATTCCTAGTAGTGTTAGCTATTTTAATTTATGTTGGGTTGTTTAATTTATATTTGTATTAAATTTGGAAAAATCCAAGGAACAAAGTAACTAAACTAAGATATTTATTCAATTAAAAGTATCAATTTGATTATACATTACTTTAAAGGACTGTTTAAATGTGATTGGTGGATATTTCTTATTGGCTGCTCTATCAACCAATGAGAAGCATCCACAAAACTAGCGCGAAATTAAACTGATTTTATAGTTGTAACGATTTTGAACATCATTCAGGTTAAGGATTTATACTGAGGAACAACTTAGAAGATTAAGTACTTACTGGATAAATGTGGAAGGTTTTGTTTTTGAAATAAAATTATATTGGTGTTAAAAGTATCAGTTTGTTAGTGTTATTTAAATCTCCTGAATCCAGTGGCTTGGAAGGTTTTAACAAATTCAGAAGAGAGGATCTTCAAACGCTCACAAAGTATGTATTTTTCTATTCATTTTTGCAACATCATTTATGTGTAACGCCACATAGTCATGATCCGAGTTCACTTGAGTTTCATCAGGTCGATTCATTTAGGTCGGTGGGTAATCGGGCGAGGAGACAAAGGTTGTAGAGAAATAATAAGCCGGTCCGTATACTTCACTTATGTTATAATTGAATCAAATGCAAACACACATTAATCTTCTTAATTACAGTGGATGATTTAAGATTACAATTTCTTTTTATAACGTTCTACCGCAACACGTGAGGTGCGAGCGCCAGATTCGCAACCGTCCCAACTGACAGCTCCCGGTTCTGTTTTCTCTATGGCCGCCTCCCCAGCGCTCGGTGTTACGTCACTTAAAAAATACGATCGTTCGGAAATCAAGTGGGCGATACTAGCGCCATCAAGCCAATTCTCTCGATGCGCCGTCACGGCCAACCCTGACAGTCGCGCGCCCTCGCGCGATTAGTCTCCTTTACGTGGGGCATCTGAAATGAGTAAAAAGGAATGATAGGATTTCGATATTAAGTTCGCTCGACCCTTCCTGACTGATACAGTTCACATCTCAAAAATGGCGTGGACCGGGCGCACTGGGCCCTTTCGACCAGCCTGCCTTAACTCGTGGCGTGAACCGGGCACGCTAAGCCCCTTCGATCAGCCTACCTCTAAACTATGGCGTGGCGTAGACCGGGCACGCGGGGCCCTTTCGACTAGCCACCACCCACCTAAAAGCATGGACCGGGCACTTGCAGCCCCTTCGACCAGCTTTGCGTACAAGTGAAGCGGACCAGGCACCTAAAGCCTTTTCGACCGATCACCAGCAGCATGAAATGGGTATCGTGGCGCAGGTACTCACGCCCTCTTCTGCCAACAGGTAACAAGTGAAGGATTCTACTTACTTCTACAACTGCCCGAAGACTAACACGGGTGTTTCATGACTTAGTGTAAGCTATATGTAAGATAATTAAATTCTATACAATTTGATGAAACTCACTTTCATTTGCGCGCCCTTCCTTTTCAGAGGTAGCTAACCGCTCTTCATCATCTGAACCGGAGAGGTTGTCTGAGCCGGCGGTCATGGTGCGGTCACTAGATACCGAGAGTGTATCACTGTCGCTATCGTCATGGTCAGCTTGTTCCGCATTAACCGCCGTCTCGGCCTCCTCATTGCCTACCAAGCTAGTAGCGACTTCGACCAAACCCTCGAAACCCTTTGGTATCAACCGTAGATTTTCATGCGAATTTTTATAGATGCGATTACCACCAGTGATAGCTTTCAGTTCGTACCTGTCATTATTGAGGACTTTCGCGATTACAAAGGGCCCACGAAATTTTCTGGATAATTTTGTTTGATTTCGCTCACTGCATTTTATAAAGACATAGTCTCCTTTCGAAAATGGCCTAACTTTTGCTCTACCGCGATCGAATCTCTTGGCGTCAGCTAAAGCTGCGTTTTGGATACTACACGAGGCTTCATTTCTAATTAACCCTAGATTAGCGCGCTCGGGGGACTTCAATTTGGGACATGTTTTGGAGAGTCCTAAAGATTGAGCGCGTATACCGAACATGAGTTCAGTCGGTGTGAATCCTGTTACTTTTGACCTGGTACTATTCAATGCTAATTGGACACTATCGAGTTCTTCACGCCATACCTTGTTAGGATCGTTTTCTATAATTGTAAGTAGACTTTTTAGGGTACGCATAACACGTTCCACTTGTCCATTAGCCCGAGAAGAGCCAGTCGCTATTAGGTGTAGTTCGATGTTGTGCTCATTGCAAAGTTCTTTGAAACTCGAGCTAATGTAACACCGCCCTTGATCAGCTATGACTCTTCTCGGTGCTCCAAATAATGACACAGCTTTACGTAACGCTCGGACTGCACACGCAGCGTCTAGAGACTGGGTGTAATCGAGTAGAACGAACTTGGTGAAACCGTCAATAATGACCGACGCATATTCTTTTCGATCACTTTTGCCACTAAGTTTTCCCGTTAGATCGATGTGTATAGTGTGCCAGGGTACAGAAGTCTTAGGGATGGGATGCGATCTCATTTTTTGGGCTCCTGAGGGCCCTTTTGAAGCCTTGCACACTATACACGAGTCGACAAACTTACGTACATTTTTCGCCATTTGTGGGAACCAGTACTGTTCGTATATTTTGTCCAGGGTTTTGTCGTAGCCTAAGTGCTTTATTTCGCTGTGAACGTGATTTATTAGAGTCCAAATGAGGGATCGTGGAACGATGGGCAACCAAGAACTGGTCTTATTACGTTCAACTTTCCTGTATAGGATGCCATCACGTACGTCATAAGTATGAGCGATACCTTCTGGCAGTTGGTTATATGTCGACCGTCGATACGAGTAAAATTGTAACTAAATTTAAGTGTTTTTTTGACTTTTACAGGGAGAGTTAAGTGAAAAAAGATCTACAAAACTGTATTTTTACATTTTTGATACATTGAGAAATAAAAAAAATACCCAATTTCATAACATCGTATGTCGAGGTTCATCAATAGTAATCCACTATTACATTAAGAGAAAATCATTGTAACTAGACTTAAGAATATTTTTTTACCCGAAATCGCTTCCAATTGTCACGATCACAGGCCAGTATCATCGCATAGATAGTTACGATTTTAATGTGCCAACGTTTTAGCAAGTACAGAGCTCGTAAATGTGGTTAAAATGTTACTCTACTTTAAGTGCTCGCGCTATGGCTGTTTCGGTTTTGCGCCTAAATTGATTTACTATGATTTTACTGGCCCGTTCCTTCCATTTGCATTTTTTGCCTCGAAAAATTAATTTTGAAGACAGTTTTTACTTGCACCGTGTGACGTGGATGTAGGAGCACGTCTGTTTAAGTGTATTGGATTTTTTTTTATTTTTTTTGAGTGAGTGTTAATTACTTAAATTAATATGGAAAAGTTCCACTGAATCTAGTTATGAATGAAGAGTGGTGGAAGTACCCGTAAGAACAAAACTATTTACCTATTGCGATTGTATTATAAACCTGTTTAATTAATTAAAAGGTTAATTGGACCAAACAAGTGAAACATTTACTCAGTGTAAATCGCCTACTAAGTAATACTAACTGTTTTTTTTTCGAATATTAAGTATTCTGGTTTTGTTAGTGAATACCTACTTTCTTTAGTTAGGTAAAAAGTCGCTAGAGTACGTTAAGAGAAACAATTAAAAAAATATTTCCGACCGGTATTTCGTTACTATAAAATGACTTTTTTTGTAAAAAGGCCCCGATGTGTATAGTATTGTATAGCTATACGTATTTAACGTTTGTTTGAGCGTGATTTGAAATATTTCAAAGGATTGATAACTTTACCGATTTGCGAAATTCTTTTGAAAAAATAAGTCTCATACTTCTAAGATAGTAAGTTATTAGATACAACGCACTATAACTTTCACGCTGCGTTAATTGCGGAAAACTTTAAACTTGTGCTTGTTTTTTGACAAAATATTAGTTAAAAGTATAAAATAATATAATCACTAAAAAGGGCAAAATTAAAATTAAAATAATTAAGAAAAGAAGTAACCGACTTTAAACGGAGTCATTTGATCAGGACATCTTGGGTTAAACAAACTGAAGTCGGCGTCCTAGAATATTTTAACCAAAAAGCCGACTTTAGTCTGACTTAGGACTCTTTGAATTAATGTTTTTGTTTGGAGTCGCTTCATTGTTTTTAAACATTTTTAATAATTAAATAAAATATTACGAATTAAGTTTTCTCAGTGTCAGTGGAGCGATACCTGAACACTATAGAGACTTTTACAGAAACTTGCCTCACTCAAATGAAACTGAACAAAATACATTTGAAGATTAAGATTCGCTAGTAAACTCATCCTCCCATATGTAATGTAGTTACGTAATATTTAATTATATAGTTACTGTCAATTTGGAAATAAAAACATAACTACTTTATTAAGTATTAATGATATTGGTCATCGATGAACACATAACATACTTAATTGAACTGTCATAAAGTTATACGTACCTGGTCTATTATTTTATCATTGTGATCTCTTTGCAGAAGAAAGGTTATTAAAATAGTTAATTAAAATAGTCAAAATACTAAATATTAGCACTTAATAGTGCCAAAGTGAAAGTTTATGTTTTGTTACCCATTTGTTACTAAAAAACTTGATTAAGCCAAAGCAAGTGTTGATGTTTATTAATTAATTACTATTTAGCTGGCAACCAGATTAGTCCTGAAGTATCTAAGTACTTACCACCTTCTACTTATTGAGGGTGTTAATTACCAAATTATGGTGTTAAAGTACTTTTATTGTTTCTTAATTATTATTTATTAAATAGAAAGTTAAAAAAAAATTAAACTATTTTGTACCTGGGTAAATATTTTTTATTCTTTCAATATTCAGTAATAATATTTTTTAAATGAACAATAATGATAATTGGCAATTATCTACTTGAAACTAATACAATTCACTGTATAAATATACATTTTTTATATTTTCTAACCGGAGTTACTATATTTTAAGTCATAAAATACAATAAAATAGCCGCGAATCTGTTGCAAGTAACATGGTTTCTTTAGATACGATGATATTGGCCTAACAAATAATGGCAAAACTTAGAGCTGTAAGATGGTATTGTAATATACAATAATACTCGATAGTCGATAACGCAAAATACGTGATCGTAACTCGATCTAAAATTTAAAATAAACAGTTAAGAAAAAAAATTAAAATTTAGAATTAAAGAGCACCAAATTCTGAGAAACATGATATGTACATTTGTACGAAAACATAAACTAATAAGTAAAATATCGCGGTTTGAAGTTGCAAAATACGTTTTTTCGCTCTCCTGAAAACCTCTGTTTTGTAGTTACGATTTTACTCGTATCGACGGTCGATGTCTGTTTGCTAATCAGTTCCTGAATCTCGGGATCGCGTTTTTGTTCAACCTGAAGCCAGCTATCATGGAGCTCTACAAAATTAACTGCTTTGTAACGAGTGTTAGGGGTATTATCAGATTCACGGTTGTCAGGCGCAGTTGTTGTCGAATTAGGGAGGGGGTTTCGTGACAAATAGTCGGCATGTTCCATACTACGGCCTTCTTTGTACACGATGTCAAAGCTATAAGCCTGTAAGTAAGCCCACCAGCGATGGACTCGTGGAGATAAATCAACTTTAGATTTGGAGGCTTTTAACGAATTGCAGTCTGTGAAGACCGTAAAATGCTGACCGTATAAGTAGTGGCGGAAGTTTTCTACCGAGCGCACCACCGCCAATGTTTCCAGCTCATATGAATGGTATCTGGATTCCACCTCGGTGGTGCGACGGCTGAAGTAGGCAATAACGTGTGGTACATTGTTTTCTCTCTGAATCAAGATACCCCCGTAGCCTTCCGAACTCGCGTCTGTGTGGAGTTCGATCGGAACATTGGGGTTAAATATCGCCAAAACTGGTTCAGAGGTTAATATCTTCACAATTTTACGGTGGACCTCTTTATGTTTATCAGTCCAGGTAATGGGCCCCTTTAATTTCGTGAGTGGATACAGTGGGCCGGCAAGGGTGGCGAAGTTAGGAATAAACCTCCGGAAATAGGATGCTAGTCCCAGGAACTGCCGCACTTGTGTAGCTGTTGCTGGGACCGGCGCTTCTATCAGCGCTTGAATTTTCCGTGGGTTGGGTCTCACTTCGCCCGTTTTAATGGCATACCCAAGGTAATCAACTTCGGTCTTCATAAACTTGCATTTACGACCATTGAAGGAGAAGCCCGCCCCAGACAAGGCCGCAAGAACAGCATCTAAACGTTTTAAGCCTTCAGCAACGTCTGCCGAAAAGCAAAGTACGTCGTCCATGTATGCCAGAGCTACGCTATCTTTGAGAGAATGCAAGGCCTTGTTAATACAACGCTGATAGACCGAAGCAGCGTTACGTAACCCGAACGGCATGGCCAAATACTCATATTGGCCGTCCGGGGTCACGAAAGCTGTGCGTTCGATAGAGTCGGGGTCAACTAATATCTGGTGATAACCAGATGCCATGTCCAGAGAAGAAAAGTAATGCGCGCCAGTTAGTCGGTCTATTTGTTCGTCAATTCGCGGGAGAGGGTAGTGTTCGGGTCGTGTGTTACCGTTAAGCTCCCTATAGTCGACACACATCCTGTCGGAGCCGTCTTTCTTTTTCACCAACAGGATGGGGCTAGCAAAGGGAGACGAACTTTCGCGAATGACACCAGCTTCTAACAGTTCCCCTACTTTACCCTTCACGATCTCCTTTTCGGTTACAGATAACCTATATGGTCGACGTTGAACGGTCTTATGTGGATCTATAGGTTCGATTTTTAAACTTCCCGTTGTGACGCGGCGAGTCGGAACGCCTTCAATAAAAAATTCACTATACTTTTTGAGGATGCCTATTAACGCCTCTTTTTCAGCGCCTATCAGATCGGTATCGATTTCCCTAAAGTCAAATGTACTTGGGCTCTCACACACATACGTATTCTTGCGAGTTAAAAAATGAAGGCTATCACTGTTGATTTCGACATTAATACCTAGCTCGAGGACATCCCTACCTATTATAATTGCTTCTGGTATCGTGCTATCAGGGACAACGTGAAACAAAATGGGCAAGGAAATGTCTTGAATTACAACTGTACTAGAGATTTGTTCCGTACACCTGACATTATCTCCGCCTACCCCCATTAAGGCAACTGAATCATTGCGCCTCATACCAGTTAACTTGTCGGTTAAACTACTCTTAATTAATGAACAGGCAGAACCGCTATCAAATAAGAATGTAATGACCTCACCAGACGATGTCGACAGGGTACCTCTTGTTGACCGCCGCTCGCAGATGTGAACATCCTTTGACGTCATCGGTTCACTCGCTGGCTTCTTCATAGCATCAGGGCAGCTGGTACTGATGTGCCCTGGTCTCCCACATGTGTAGCAAATCCTCTCCTTCTTTTCTTTATCCGATGATTTCACGTCGTTTCTTAGTTTCAAGGTATCACGGCGCTTACGGCAGTCTTCCAACTTGTGTCCACGATTACCACAAAAATGACAAGCTCCATTAAAGCGCGTATCCGTTGCGCTACTGGTATTCAAACGTGGCTTCTTGATATCAGTCTCGTTGGTCTCAGTATCATCGTGGCGTCTCTTCAGTGATATGCCACCAAGGACCCTACAAAGTTGAGCTCTTGTCGAAACTACGTGCGAATTCAATTCTCTACGAATCAACAAATCCTTCTGGGATAACACGGAAATTGCGAATCCTGTCATGACCTCTTCATTCATTTCAACCTTCGGAATACGCTCAATAAGGTTCCACAGTCGCACAGCCGCTTCCGCCGCGGTTTCCTTACCGCCTATTTGAAATTTTAGGACTTCATCAAAGTAATCTTGCATTAACATGTGACGACTAAATTTGGCAAGTAAGATTTCTTTTATTTTAGGCCATGTTAAATCCGATGCCTTTAAAGCAGTAAGGCATTTAGCGGCGCGGCCCTTTAAAGCGTGCGTCAAGGCAAGCAGCAGCTCGGGTCCGGAAAGATTTCGGCTATTCACAATTATTTCGGTTATATTACACCAACCTTGTATGTCTGCATCAGCTTCATCTGGATCGAACTTGATTAGATTTGCCGGAGCATTGGTCGTAGGCGTATTCTGTGTTGCCGCAAGCAGGCGGGACAAAAGTGCCTCCATGTTGCCAAAAAAATTTGCGCTTCCTCTGTCCGTGCTCGTGGGGCCGGCGGTGTTTTCACCTGTCTCCTCATGATCAGGCCCTCGGCATCCCACTTCTGATAACGCCACATAGTCATGATCCGAGTTCACTTGAGTTTCATCAGGTCGATTCATTTAGGTCGGTGGGTAATCGGGCGAGGAGACAAAGGTTGTAGAGAAATAATAAGCCGGTCCGTATACTTCACTTATGTTATAATTGAATCAAATGCAAACACACATTAATCTTCTTAATTACAGTGGATGATTTAAGATTACAATTTCTTTTTATAACGTTCTACCGCAACACGTGAGGTGCGAACGCCAGATTCGCAACCGTCCCAACTGACAGCTACCGGTTCTGTTTTCTCTATGGCCGCCTCCCCAGCGCTCGGTGTTACGTCACTTAAAAAATACGATCGTTCGGAAATCAAGTGGGCGATACTAGCGCCATCAAGCCAATTCTCTCGATGCGCCGTCATGTGAATTTTAAACTAGATAATTATTACTTTATTTAGGTGAATCACTCAGAAATTTGGTCGGAGTACCCTCTGGTAATATCTGAATACTTTATGTATATTTTATCTAACTAGTCACACACACAAATTCGGTAAAGTATTTTCTTGGTAATTTATTTAAAATGTTATTTTTCTCAATTGTAAAGACATCTACCCCTTTCTATTTATTTTAATATCGAACTATGGCGATGACTCAAAAGAGGTTAACGGTTTTATATCTTTGTTTGGCCGCATTATAACTTTGTTTCCGCATTATGATTTATTCCCATTAAAACACATTTGTGAACATTTCATCGGTTTTATTTATTGGTGGTTTCAGCTGGACGTCATGGAGGAGTCACGACGTCGGTCAAGATCTCGACAGAGGCGACTGGTGACTCCAGACACAGCAGGGCCCAGTAGCAGTGGCAGCGGCAGGACACACAGAAGGCGAATTCAAGGTAGACGTGCACACTTATTAAATGATCACGAAGACGAAGTACGAAACTTGCAAAACCGAAGCCGCAATAGTACCCGACGTACTAGTGTATCACGTGGCATGGAATCGCGATTCTGAAAGGCGTTTTACTGTAGCTCGTTATAGTCGTGAATCCCGTAGCTCTGAGCGTTCAAGCAGCATTTCGCCACGTGATCGTTACAAAGGACGACATAGAAATCATGGTTCGCGTAGTCGTCCTCGGGAAGGTTATAGTTATGAACATAATAGAGTAGATCATAGTTTGATGTCCAGATTTATTGATATGATGGAAGGTATGAATAAAAATAATAGAATCAAAAAGGAAACCTTTTCTAACACTAATGTAATTCCAGAATTCGATCCTTCATTAAAAAACCAAACTATTACTAAATGGATCTTAAAAGTGAATGAGTGTGCTAGTATGTATGAATGGACAGATACGCAGACTGTTCATTACGCCTTACCAAAATTGGTTGGTATAGCAAAAAAATGGTACGAGGGTTTGCCTTCCGATTTTTATGACTGGAATGAGTGGCAGGTTAAATTGAGAAATGCGTTTCCAGCGAATGAGAATTATGGGCAAATGTTATACGATATGTTAGAACGGAGAGCAAAGTTTGGAGAATCGCTAGAAACTTATTTCTATGAAAAGGTTGGACTTATAAATAGGTGTGAGATCACCAGGAAAGAGGGCAGTAGACTGTGTTTTGCATGGGATAGACGACAGGTCGGTACGTTTAGGAGCGGAAGCTGCGCAGTTCGAAGATTGCGACAAACTTTTAGCTTATCTTCGAAATATAAATATGCGCAAGACTGATTTTTTAAATAGTAGAAAAGGAAATAATATTAGTATTACTACTAGTAAGCCAAACATTAAACAAAATTCACATATTAAACCCAATATTAGATGCTACAACTGCAAAAAGGAGGGTCACCCTGTCTCAAAATGTCCGAGACCCATTAAGAAATGTAGTAGGTGTTCCGCAATTGGCCATGTTGAATCTGAATGTTTTCGGCGTGATAAAAACACAAGTGATAAAACTGTTATGGTAATAAATAAAAACGATGCACCTAACAGTGGTTCCGATAAGTATATTCAAGAAATACTTGTTAACAACATACCCACAAAAGGTTTTATTGACTTGGGTAGTGAATAAACCTTAATACGTGAAAGCGATGCTAAGGACATTTTGAAACAGTGGGATTCAACTGATAATTATCCTATGTTAGGATTTGGTGGAGCAGTTGTACAATCTATAGGGTCTCATTTGGCAGAAATTAGTATTCAGGATGTCAAGTAATGTGTGTTGTAGTACCGGATTTGTTTTTAAAGTATCTGGTTTTAATTGGTCAATCATTTAGTGAGCAACCCCATATTAAAATAGTAAAAACGAATAAGGAGTTATTGTTTGAAAGTTCTTTTGATAGTTCATACAAGGAGTGCATACAGTTAAATTTTTTGGCGGATACTGTAATCAATGAAACAAACATGATCAATGTTTATTGTGACACTGACTATACTGGATCTTGTTATGTAAGGGGTGGTTATAGAGGACAAATTAACAAAGAGTACCTTTTAGAAGAAGGTGTTTATAGTTTGGTGCAAGGAAAAGGATCAGTTATTGTTAATCCAATAACAAAACCTATTAACTTTATGAAGGGAGAACTAATTACTGGAGCCGATATTATTTTAGAATCATTTGGGATTTACAAGGTAAACGAAATTGAACCTTATGACTACTTACACCGACCATTCACGTTAGATTATCTAACGGTTGGAGATATTGATTATAATGATAAATGTAAACTTCTTAAATTAGTTAACGAATATAGGTATTGTTTTGCTAACTGTTTACAAGAATTAGGATGCACTACCATAGAAAAAATGGAAATTGATCTCAAGGATACAGAGCCTGTTGTTTACAGACCATATCGTTTGTCAGCGAGTGAAAGGCATGAAGTCCAAAATATGGTAGATGAATTGCTTGATACCGGTATAGTTCAGGAGTCAAATTCTCCATATGCTAGTCCTATAATAATAGTTAAAAAAAAACGGGAGATAAAAGGTTGTGCGTTGATTACAGGCAACTCAATAAAAAAACCATCAAACAACATTATCCTTTGCCTTGTATGGAGGATCAAATGAACAGGTTAGCTGACAATGTTTATTATTCAGCTTTAGATTTAGCTAGTGGGTACTACCAGATTGAAATGACTGAAGGATCTAAAGCCAAAACTGCATTTGTTACACCCGATGGCCAGTGGGAGTTTAACAGAATGCCATTCGGGTTAGCAAATGCACCAGCGGTGTTTCAATGTGCAATTAACAAAGCATTGGGTTCACTTCGTTTTAACACCGCTGTCGCATATATGGACGATATTTTGGTACCATCTAAAACTATAGATGAAGGCTTAGAAAAACTAGAGGCAATATTTAAAAAAATTCGTGCAGCGAACCTTACGTTGAAATTATCAAAGTGCCATTTCTTCCAGACTAATGTAAATTTCCTAGGGTTTGTAATATCAGCGGGTGGTATAAGGCCTGGTGAAAAAAAAACTATTGCTGTTGAAAATTTCCCTGTGCCAAAGAATGTGCATAATGTAAGACAATTTATTGGCTTAGCCAGTTTTTTTAGAAAGTTTATTAAAAACTTTGAAACAATAGCTAAACCTCTAACGAGTTTACTAAAAATAATTCTACGTGGATTTGGAATGATGAACAGCATCAGGCTTTTGAAGAACTTAAAAATAAGTTATTATCTCGTCCCGTCTTGGCCTTATACAATCCGCTGTTGTATACCGAACTGCACACAGATGCAAGTAAGTTGGGGGTAGCAGGTATATTACTACAGAGGCAAGAAGGGGGACATTTAAAACCAGTAGCCTATTATAGCCGACAGACTTCACCAGAGGAGCAACACTTTTCAGCCTATGAATTGGAAACGTTAGCAGTTGTATCGTCACTTATTAAGTTTAGAACATATTTGTTGGGCATGCCGTTCATAATACTGGCTGATTGTAACTCGTTGCGTGCTACTTTCACGAAAAGGGATATGCTGCCCAGGGTTGCTCGCTGGTGGAGTCTCATACAAGAATTCGATTGCGATGTTAGGTATAAACCTGGTAAGGGAATGATGCATGTTGATGCCTTAAGCAGAAATCCGACGCCGGGTGATATTGCGAGTTTATATATGCCTACAGTATTTAATATTAGTGATCAATGGCTAAAGACTGTTCAATCTGATGATACTGTGATTAAGAGAATAAAAGATATTTTATGTATTAGATTCTAACAGCAATAACATCATTGAGGTAAAGAAGAATTTTTGCTTAAAAAATAACAATTTTTATAAAGTAACTGACGATGGACTCAAATGGTTAGTGCCGAAAGGCGTGCGATGGCAGATTTTGAAGGCTTGCCATGACAATATAGGTCATTTTTCTAATGACAAGACGTTTGAAAAGGTTAAGGAGAATTACTGGTTTCCGAAAATGCCGAGATTCATAAAAAAATATGTTCAAGCATGTTTAGAATGCGCGCATAGTAAAGTTCCTTCTGGAAAAAAATCTGGGTTTCTGCACCCCATACCAAAACTGTCAAAACCATTTCACACTTTGCACGCTGACCATTGGGGTCCGTTTAATCCCAGTAAAAGCGGAAATCGGTATTTATTAGTAATAATCGAAGCTTATACGAAATTCATTGTTTTAAAGCCGGTCAAGAGTATGTACTGATCCCCCCCAAAAACACTTTTATAATTAAATATTTAAGTTGGCCTCACGATCGTCTAATGAATAGAACCCTACATTGTGAACCGAATAGTAAACCAAAGAACTTTAATGAGCGAGAGATCATTATTACTAGTCTATTATGAAGTACCTAATTACTCCTTTCTACTGTTTACTATTAGAGAATACCATTAAAAGTGCTTGCTAACATCTATATATTGATAAAACAAAACTAAAAGCATTAACTATTCAGTATAGAATTGTATTCATAAAATTTTCTAATTGAAATAAGGTTCAAATTATTATAATAGTCTACTGGAAAGGATTAATTAACCTAACTTTGTATTATTAACCAAGGAACAGAGTTATAGCTAGCATGAATATAGAAGTCTTATCATAAACCATAATCATTCTTCTGTTGAAACATAATATCTATTAAGCGACTTAGAATATTACTTGAAGCCTCAGATATTAACTATATAACTAAGAACAAACTCTTGATTTAATTCAAATATCTTACTAGATGACCTTTCATAAAATGGCAATAATATATTAGCGGTTAAAGGAACGGCCCCATCACACGCCGTTCCGCTGCTCTTCATCCATAACCTCAGAGCCCGCCCACTAATATATCTTTTATTATTTAGTATAACACATTATTCTATTAGTGTTAAATTTAGTAGACTAATTCTAGTCAATTAGGTAAACTTGATTCTACTAGTCTCTCCAAAAGGATCCTTTGAGAAGAGAGACCGAGACAAACTCAAAGGATTAAACTATTTAATTCAATTATTCATTTTACTTTTGAACACAAAATAATATATTAGAACAATAAAATATCAATGCTTAGTTTTAGGCTTTATTCTTATTTCTTAGCCTGTTACTTCTTACTTATAGAATTAAACTCAATATGCCTATGACAAACTTTGTGTGTCTTTCTCTATAATTTGTAGTCAAAACTACCAAACTATTTAGTAGTATACCTACTGTAATTTTCATGTAACCCTACTAAGCGGGTTCTACAACCTTTATACTCTGGATTGTAGTATGAAATATTGAATCACTCAGATTACTATAATTCAATTTCAGTACTATATCCCTAGTACATTCATAACTTAGTCTGAAACAGTATAGTGTGAATTTTACTTATACCATCTACTTCATTGAAATTGCCAACACTAAATTATATCTAAAATTAATTAGCCCTAGTAAGTAGCCCTATAATTGATTTAGTGCGCTTTCAGATATCCTGTTTCAACACTTAATTTAACTAAATTGGTAGCCCTTTGGTTTTATCACTTAATAACTTCTTTAATAACCTTAATATTCTCACAAAGGTGGTGTGTTCTTGAACCACATAGTGTATACTCAACACTAGGGTTCCTTCAGACAACAACTAAGCATATGTGTAAGTACAGTGACCACTGATTGTCCTTGGACAGAGACAGTAAGCCGTAGCTAGGTATGTACCGCACATCTATAGCTGTTAAAGGTGTATTGAAAGGACAGACCAACTCGTAGGTATCACTTTGAATTTTACCTATACAAAAGGACTACGTTAACCTAGATTTATTTACTCTACCTGATGTTTTAAAGATAATGTATAGTTTATAATGATGACGATTTAATTCTTACAACTAGAACCTCTTCGGAATAATATCTAAATATGATAAGCCTAGCTTTTCTTTTAGCAGGTATGTAACCGTACTTATTTACCCTTACTAAGCTAGAAAGTTAATAATAATATCATAGACTCTCATTTGATTGTGCTTAGATGGCTTCTATGACAACAACCTGGTGTAAATACACATAGCTAACTAATTACTTTTATTCGTTTGAGACAGTTTTAACGTGAACTCTTTAATTTACCCTTACTATCCTAGAAAGTTAATAAAAATACCGTAGACTAATAAGTTTCGTTACGTGCTTAGATGACTTCTATGACAACAACCTTGTGTAAATACACATAGCTAACTAATTACTTTTATTCGTTTGAGACAGTTTTAACGTGAACTCTTTTTATACACACTAACTGATAAAACATGTTTGCGGGCGTCTCCCTAGTTAGCCGCCTAGGTTTATCACTAAGGTTAGACGCGAATGCTTCTTAAACTTAGACCTCTACCTATCTGCTAATTATAACCACTACAATACCTTTCATGTTAAACGAACTCCCTAATCATACCAACACGGGTTTATCGGACAACATACATACTCCGCAGCCTAGCGCTTTAGTTATTTTCTAACTAGACGGACGGTCTTAGAATTTGACGTTTCTGACAAGTATAGATAGACCTAACCACAGACTATCAAGATTACATTCAATAAGTAAGTTTCGATACCCTAGATTGAATATTTGCCTAATATGAATTTAATTTAAAAGGATTACTTTTCTAACATGAATTAATTATTACTAGTTCCTAATTTTCCTATTGGCTTTAGAAGGCTAATTTAAGTCTTCTCGGTTCAATATTTATAATTCTTACGTCGACAGAGCTTGTTTTACTATGCCAGTAGTAGAACAAACTTTGTCTACATATACCTAGCTAGTCACATTACGTGTTTATAAGCTTACCTCGGTGTAAAGGAAAAGCTACTGACTACCTATAACCCCTAACCACCTATTAATCTATTGTTTTAGAGCAATGAAAAGTCCAAAATGACTTTTACAGTTACGTTAAACGTGTGAGTAGTGTAAAGGAATTCCGGTGTAAGAAAACCTTTGCTAGACCAACTAAGACCTAACATAACCTCGATTTCGGAAGTAAAACTTCCTGTGTGTAGTCCTAAGACCCTTCGACCGGCTATTTCTAGCCTTTAGTTGGCTTCCAGGTGGGGAAAATACCTACGGTGGTCTATATATACATATATAAATAAGGGGATCAATGCCAAAGGTACTTTAGATGGCCACACAACAATCGCAAACTGATTTCGGATCCACTTCTACGGGCCCTGGAGAGAAACCATGAAAAGTACCATCAGCAGAGCCTGATATACCGAATAAAGGTATCAGGAAACCTTGTACGCGTACCTTCCAAACTCACTCAGTTAATGAGTTAAAACCGTCCATTTCCTGATTGTGGAAATCTTCAGGTCTCAACTCACAACCAAAATGTTAGTGTAGGTATTCATTTTCGTAAACTACAACTGCCTGGAGCTCTGCGTAACCAACTACCATTTGTGGCGTCGTTACAGAGTTCTGGAAAACAAAAGAAGGTTAATAAACATGGTAAAACAATCCCGAAACACACAAACACCAGTTATTAAAACATTCTCACAATCCTAGCAAAAGAAAGTCAACTACAACATTCCTGTGTAGCGATAATCGTTAACTTGTAGCGTTACTCGAACGCAACGTGAAGCGACACCCAAAATAATATCACCTATAATATACGAGCACAACACAAATAAATAAAAACCAACAAGGCAAAAATGGACGATACGTGACACCTCTCAGCAAAATATCAACTCACCCCTTCGACGACCGGAATAAAAAAGCCCCGCTCAGACCCTCGCCAGACTTTATATAGAAAACCCTGAGCATGCGTAGAAACCCCTAATTTTCAGCCCCGCTGTATGAAACCTGCGTATAAGATCGCTTGGATGTGTAAACTTTTCCCGCAAAAGAAATTTCAATTATTCAACTTTAGTGTCTATTTCATCATTTCAAGTAACAAATAAAGCTCACTTTCGTTTGAACTCATCTCTCCTCATATTAGCGTCTCTCTAGCTTCCCTGCGTATAGAGAAGCTGGGATGCGCAGAAGTTTTCCCGCAATAATGCATTTACTTTTCTAATGACAATGATTATTCTAACATAACATGTAACAAACAAAGTTCATTATCCTTTGAATTTGACCCCTACTCATTTTAGCAACATAGCGGTCATAATTCTTCTTTTTTTTTTTATTCAACTTCCAGCCTATTCGATCCTTATTTATTAGGTTTTACAACTATAATGTTACCTCGTTACAAAATAATTTGTGCAATTCTTTCCTCTTTAATTTATCTTACTAACATAATGAAATAAATCTATTTATTTCCTAAATTCTAATTAGAATGATCTGTTTTTTTATTTAATTTCAACCATTTCCTTCGCTTGCTCCACAGCGCCATCTAGGTAATTCAAAGTGAACCCATTTCTCTGCTAGTCGCCCAGAATTAACCTGTCAATTTTAAATGTCTAATCGTTTATCGTCTACTTTGTTCATTATACTTTGAACTTGTCTCCTACTCACCTTAGCATTATAGCCGTCATTTCTTTTTTTATTCAACTTCCAGCCAATTCTTCATTACAAAATAATTTGTGCAAACTTTCCCTCTTTAATTTATTTTACAAACATAACGAAACAAATTTATTTATTTCTAAATTCTAATTAGAATGATCTGTTTTTTTATTTAATTTCAACCATTTCCTTTGCTTGCACCACAGCGCCATCTAGATAATTCAAAGTGATCCCATTTCTCTGCTAGTCGCTCAGAATTAACCTGTCAATTTTAAATGTCTAATCGTCTAGTTCATTATACTTTGAACTTGTCTCCTACTCTCCTTAGCATTATAGCCGTCATTTCTTTTTTTATTCAACTTCCAGCCAATTCGATCTTTCTTTATTAGGTTACACAACTATAATGTGACTTCACTACAAAATAATTTGTGTAATCCTTCCCTCTTTAATTTATTTTACTATCATAACGAAATAAATCTATTTATTTCCTAAATTCCAATTAGAATGATCTGTTTTATTTCATATTATTAATTTCTTTTATTTCACACCTCAGCGCCATCTAGGTAACTCAAAGTGAACCTATATTTCCGCTAGTCGCTCAGAATTAATCTGTCAAATTTTAATGTCTAATCGTTTAAATAGTTGTCAATGTTTTCCAGAGAGAGCGCTGTTTTCAGTTTGTTTAGAAAATCTAATGACTAATTTCTAGCTGTCTGATGGCGAAGATTAACCTGAGTTTTTAAAATGGATTTTAAAAAGGACACTACACTCGTGTTCCAGTACAGCTCACCCCCACAATGACTAAGAAAGACAACATCTTTTGATGTTATCTGTAAGAGACATTGGAAAATAAAAGGATGACCTCCTTTAACTGGAACCCTATATCAAAATTTTGAATTCTCAATTCTTTGATATATTCACTAATTACAAATAGGTATGTATTTATCATAACTAATTTTACACAATGAATCACGTCCTTTCTATTTTATATAATCTGTCCTGATGTGTGTTAATAATTTGCATAACTCAAACTACACCAATGCAGTTAGAGATATAATCACATTGATCCCTCAGATGTTCTTATACCCCCATCACTGCACCGATTATAGGAGTAAAAGAAAATACCTTCAGACTCCACTTTTTCAATTAGAACTTAGTCACATTGCCCGACTATTGTTCATATCCAACATTGCTCTGGTAAAAGAAACAGTTGAGTCCTCTCATACAAATCGATAATACCTTCCCTATGGTGTTTACCTTAAAGTACATGATTCAGAATGTCAATTATAGTCAAAGTTCTTTAATCTTAGTATTTACCTTTTTTTTTCATTATTCTCAAATACCTATTTCCTTACCCTAACCTTATATGGGAAACCAAATCCGTTGATATCTGTTCCGACCACTATGCTTTAATGTGTTGTGTATTTAACCAATCACAAGACAAACATACGACACCTTAGGTAGAAGCTTGGATCTATGATTCCTAGTATTAATTTATGATGATATGTTCCTCTAATTTTATTAGTTCGCAAAAGTAGCACTTACTTGTGAGATAAGTGTATTCTAGTAATAATTTTCCTGGGAATCAATCGAAATCTGTACGCTCTCATTGCCCGTACTCAAATTTCTTTTCCTCATTGCCCGGAATAAGAGATTCCTCCGGGAAAATCTACTTGAAAACTAATATAATGTTAAACAAGTACTAATATCTTCAAAAGTCAAAACCAAAAACCATTCCTCACCCCCACAAAATTAGTCATCTGTCATCTCCTTCTTGGTGCATGTGTTACTTTCAACGACTAAATAGTTCAACTTCAGCTATATTAGCACACTCAATATTGTGACTATTAAGCATGTCAATACACCCAGATACCTTTTTTTTATTATTATTATTATTTAACATTTAACTTTGAACCTTTCATCACTGAAAGTAGGTGTGTATTTTTTTTGTTATAACCTCTTACACTTGTATAGTATTAATTATCAAGAACTACCCCTTCCAATGGGTCGAATCGTAAATACGATTTTAACCTAACACATAAATTCTTGACAATTAGTTGTGTATAATTCCCCTCCCAGAGGTTCAGATATCGACAGATCCAGCCTGGTTACAATTCAAAAACGTCTACTCCAAAATGGTTCCATTAAAAGTTAAACCTCAAACCATACTTCATCCTCTGAATTCATCTCAAACCATGATACCACACTCTCATTTCACTTTCTTTCCACACTCTAAGGAAATTGTGTTCCTATAATATCCATAACCAAATTTGAGTAGTCGTCCCTATAAATTCTTAACCAGATTTCTTTGCAAGAAATCTCCCTTCCCTTAACCTTATTATTCATTAATTAATTTCACCTTATTATGATACAAGTCATTTTCGCAATTAAATTTTATTTAACTATAACCTCTCCCTATTCCACAAGTTAATCTCGCCAACAAACAACCTAATTATTTTATTATTATTATTATTATTATTATTCTAGTATGCTTAATCGCCTTATTCTAAAACTCTTCATTTTATTTATTTTTATCCGTTATTTAGATTTTCTGTTTTTATTTTAAATTTTATTTATTTGTCCTACTTACTTATATTAAATAAGAAAATCCACCTTCAAAAACTACTAAAACCACACTATGTCTAACTTGAATTTAATTTAATTTAATAGGTACCCTAATAGTTGCATATATTATGTCCAGTACATAATTCCAGTGTTTCCCTAAATATTTTAAAATTATAAAAACACTATACTTGGCGTATATTTTTCACCATATCTAACAAGTGAAATTACTATTATAGTTGTTCATATATACATCTAGTCTGATTGTATATCTCTCAGCGGATCTAGCATGAGATTCTCAAAGTATATACATAACGTCCGATGTATATTTCTCTGCGGATCCAGCAAGAGAAAACTTCGATAAATGTATGAACTATACATATTTACATATACATTGTCTAGTATATATTTCTCAAGCAAGAGAAAATTCAGTCATTTACACTACGCGTAAATCAGATGTAGTTACTCCGCGAATTTAGAATGAAAAACTTCGATAATAACTCGATAGTTTTGATCCTTTTAATCTAATGTGTACTAAACACCATTTAATTTAACTTATTCGAATACAAAACCATAAACTTACATTTTATTATTATAACCACTGACAGTCAAACCTTCAAAGCTAATAACTTTTGACACTAACTTATTATAATAACATACGCCATGATTACCAAGTTATATTCCCGACTTGCGTAATTATTTTTGCACTATATAAAAGTTTCTTTCACTAAACTTTGAATAAAATATTCATAACTAAATACATTATGACAGATAAACACAAACAAACCCTGACAGCGCCCTACTTTGACATTGTCACCTATTACGATTGACATGTCACATTCACGGTCCAACTCGCAGGCAACAACTTCAAAAAGGGATTTTATCGTAATCTGTATAAAGGTACGGCCACAATGTTTTATTATTCGTTGACCATCTTTGCCTTAAATATCTCCGCATCCATCATAACCAATAAAAATAATACATAGCAACTATAGCTAAATAAATGTGAGATTATTATTATTGTGTTTTCACTCAACATTTTCAGACCTGTTTTTTTTTTCGACTTGAACGTGTTTAGGTTTCTGAACGGACAGAGACGGCGCCTTACATCCCTATTATATTATCTGTGGACACTACTGCAAAATAATAACTTGACAGCTTATTGTTCGTTACCAACTCTATGACTAATATAGTTTGTTTATCAAAATAAAACAGAAGTCCCGTGTTTTACGTACTTAACCAAAATCGAACATTCCTGACATTGGCCCCAGGCCCTGAGATTGCCATTAAAGAGAAGAACAAGAAGTATTATATAGTTAATTTATCACCCGGTGTGATTAGCAAATCAAAATAGCTAATATGTTCCTGCCTGTTAATAACTTGAACCATATTACAACCTAATGGAGAGAACTACTTATAATACGTAAGTATACAATCCTATTCTATGTATATGTGAGTTATACCTATAACTTATTTATATTAACCTTAGTTCATGTCGATGCGCATAACTCCTTTATTTAGCATAATTCTAAACTTAAATTTAGTAATAAAGGTACCCTAGTCTTTCTAGTAATGAATATAGTTGTTAGATATGAAGTTTACTTAATGTTGTTTTCAGTAACTAACGGAATATTCTGCTTTTATTTCAGCAATATTGAGAGATGACACCCTCTGCAGTTATAATAGAGTTCATTACCCTGTTAACATAATGTTTAATCGCCTGCAAGTTTTAACCAATCTAGCAGTAACTATTCTACATGTGAAACCATTGCAAGCTACCCGGACCGGCTTCCTGCTAAGTGAACGATTGTGATTTGTGTTGTGCTAATCCTTATTTTCCTTTCTACTAATCCTGTGTTATGTACTGTTCATGGATTACATAATAATGTCTTATGATTTACTTATTTTACCTTAAACCAAGCATGATTTATTTCTTTTATGTATCAGCTGGGATAAGTTGATGCAATTTTGTTTACCGCTGTTTTTATAAATAAAAGTTATATATGCTAGTTTTATCTACATACTTAAATTTCTTCCTGACTTAAAGGTTATGACTGATTCATGATAATGTAAGCTTTACATTGTTTTTTCATTACTAAAAATACATCAAAACAATGTTTATGCCTAACTTCTTATACAATATGACTAAATATTGCCTGATGTTTATGTTATGATCTTAGTTCCTTACTAACAAACAATTATCACCCCCCCATATGCAAATTCCTTAACCAATTTTAAATTTGTCAAACATATCTATTAGATGGGTATAGTCAATTTTATTAATCTTACCCAATACTATTGGTCTTGTAAATTCAGATAACATACCAGCTTTTACTTATTACAAGTTAAATTCTAAACATCTCCTAATTTATCTCATCTAACCAATTCGAATATCTACCTACCTACCTATATTATAAACGATTTCGGGTCTAGCTATGCGATTTGTTTGTTTTTTTTTTTAAATTAATTTAATGAGTATAATCGATACTTACTATCCGTAAAGTTCTATAATTATGGAATGAATGTTATAGAATCCTAATTAGTAACAGTTAACTTAGAATCGGTAGTTAAATAACCAACTTGGATATTTAGCATGTTATTCAATATTGTTATTTTAATAATAATTATGTCAAGTCTAAATAATTTAATGAATTTTAATTATTTCATATGACTAACGAATTTCCAATCGATCAATTCATCGAATAAATCTCCCGTAAAACGTAACGCAATATTTATTTATTACATTATCTATGAGCCTCACGCGACTTTAACCAATCAGACGTAAGACTAAGTGTGATTCAGCCAATCGGTACCGCCGATTCTGTCCAATCAGATACACACAAAGACCTTTCATACAGTGTTGCCGTTTAATTTCATACGTTGCCTTTTAAATTACTCCTAAATCCGTCATTATGGCAAGTAATTAGCCTTTTACTTAAAAACGTACCTATTATATAAAATTTAGGGCCTTTGATTCTAAAAATTTAATATACTCGTATGGAACTAGTGTTTACCCCTTTTTTTATGAGACAAAGCGTCTATATATCATTTTGTCTTCGCTTCGTTTCACATTATAAAAACGCCCCTGACTACTGTCAATGCGATGACCACAGATTGGTCGAATAGATACTAAAGATAACGATTTCAACCAATCCAAGCGTCCAGTGACGTTAGACGATAGAACAACGTAACACGGTTTTATTAAACGCTTCTAAACGACCACTTAGTAAACTGTATCAGTTTAAACCAGACTTGTAAAAATTATACATAACACCGAGTCACGTCCAATGTACATCACCACGTATCTCTGATAAAACCCGGTTAAGTTCTAGTGACCAAAACAATCAGTGATTATAAGTGAAAAGTGCGTTACAAGTGCCATTACGCTGCCGCGGGCAATCGTCATGGACGTATTTTAGTGAAATTGTGGACATGCATTTCAGAACAAAATGGATCGGATAGCCTGCATAGAATTCACCTATAGATTAAGCTAAATACTTCGACTAGACTTAACCTAACCTAACCTATTGTAATACAGAGAATTAAAATTAATGATATTCAATTTGTGTTGTTAAGTTATTTATCTAATGAAACGACCTCAACTAAGTTATCAATAATAAACTCAAGCTCACTCCTTTTACACGGACATCAAATTGTGAGCAAAGACATAGTATATATATTTATACTATAACTAAGATCACGTAATAAATAATAATTTAGGTTTCACATCCTGGTCACGGCACCAAATTGTACTGATCCCCCCCAAAAACACTTTTATAATTAAATATTTAAGTTGGCCTCACGATCGTCTAATGAATAGAACCCTACATTGTGAACCGAATAGTAAACCAAAGAACTTTAATGAGCGAGAGATCATTATTACTAGTCTATTATGAAGTACCTAATTACTCCTTTCTACTGTTTACTATTAGAGAATACCATTAAAAGTGCTTGCTAACATCTATATATTGATAAAACAAAACTAAAAGCATTAACTATTCAGTATAGAATTGTATTCATAAAATTTTCTAATTGAAATAAGGTTCAAATTATTATAATAGTCTACTGGAAAGGATTAATTAACCTAACTTTGTATTATTAACCAAGGAACAGAGTTATAGCTAGCATGAATATAGAAGTCTTATCATAAACCATAATCATTCTTCTGTTGAAACATAATATCTATTAAGCGACTTAGAATATTACTTGAAGCCTCAGATATTAACTATATAACTAAGAACAAACTCTTGATTTAATTCAAATATCTTACTAGATGACCTTTCATAAAATGGCAATAATATATTAGCGGTTAAAGGAACGGCCCCATCACACGCCGTTCCGCTGCTCTTCATCCATAACCTCAGAGCCCGCCCACTAATATATCTTTTATTATTTAGTATAACACATTATTCTATTAGTGTTAAATTTAGTAGACTAATTCTAGTCAATTAGGTAAACTTGATTCTACTAGTCTCTCCAAAAGGATCCTTTGAGAAGAGAGACCGAGACAAACTCAAAGGATTAAACTATTTAATTCAATTATTCATTTTACTTTTGAACACAAAATAATATATTAGAACAATAAAATATCAATGCTTAGTTTTAGGCTTTATTCTTATTTCTTAGCCTGTTACTTCTTACTTATAGAATTAAACTCAATATGCCTATGACAAACTTTGTGTGTCTTTCTCTATAATTTGTAGTCAAAACTACCAAACTATTTAGTAGTATACCTACTGTAATTTTCATGTAACCCTACTAAGCGGGTTCTACAACCTTTATACTCTGGATTGTAGTATGAAATATTGAATCACTCAGATTACTATAATTCAATTTCAGTACTATATCCCTAGTACATTCATAACTTAGTCTGAAACAGTATAGTGTGAATTTTACTTATACCATCTACTTCATTGAAATTGCCAACACTAAATTATATCTAAAATTAATTAGCCCTAGTAAGTAGCCCTATAATTGATTTAGTGCGCTTTCAGATATCCTGTTTCAACACTTAATTTAACTAAATTGGTAGCCCTTTGGTTTTATCACTAAATAACTTCTTTAATAACCTTAATATTCTCACAAAGGTGGTGTGTTCTTGAACCACATAGTGTATACTCAACACTAGGGTTCCTTCAGACAACAACTAAGCATATGTGTAAGTACAGTGACCACTGATTGTCCTTGGACAGAGACAGTAAGCCGTAGCTAGGTATGTACCGCACATCTATAGCTGTTAAAGGTGTATTGAAAGGACAGACCAACTCGTAGGTATCACTTTGAATTTTACCTATACAAAAGGACTACGTTAACCTAGATTTATTTACTCTACCTGATGTTTTAAAGATAATGTATAGTTTATAATGATGACGATTTAATTCTTACAACTAGAACCTCTTCGGAATAATATCTAAATATGATAAGCCTAGCTTTTCTTTTAGCAGGTATGTAACCGTACTTATTTACCCTTACTAAGCTAGAAAGTTAATAATAATATCATAGACTCTCATTTGATTGTGCTTAGATGGCTTCTATGACAACAACCTGGTGTAAATACACATAGCTAACTAATTACTTTTATTCGTTTGAGACAGTTTTAACGTGAACTCTTTAATTTACCCTTACTATCCTAGAAAGTTAATAAAAATACCGTAGACTAATAAGTTTCGTTACGTGCTTAGATGACTTCTATGACAACAACCTTGTGTAAATACACATAGCTAACTAATTACTTTTATTCGTTTGAGACAGTTTTAACGTGAACTCTTTTTATACACACTAACTGATAAAACATGTTTGCGGGCGTCTCCCTAGTTAGCCGCCTAGGTTTATCACTAAGGTTAGACGCGAATGCTTCTTAAACTTAGACCTCTACCTATCTGCTAATTATAACCACTACAATACCTTTCATGTTAAACGAACTCCCTAATCATACCAACACGGGTTTATCGGACAACATACATACTCCGCAGCCTAGCACTTTAGTTATTTTCTAACTAGACGGACGGTCTTAGAATTTGACGTTTCTGACAAGTATAGATAGACCTAACCACAGACTATCAAGATTACATTCAATAAGTAAGTTTCGATACCCTAGATTGAATATTTGCCTAATATGAATTTAATTTAAAAGGATTACTTTTCTAACATGAATTAATTATTACTAGTTCCTAATTTTCCTATTGGCTTTAGAAGGCTAATTTAAGTCTTCTCGGTTCAATATTTATAATTCTTACGTCGACAGAGCTTGTTTTACTATGCCAGTAGTAGAACAAACTTTGTCTACATATACCTAGCTAGTCACATTACGTGTTTATAAGCTTACCTCGGTGTAAAGGAAAAGCTACTGACTACCTATAACCCCTAACCACCTATTAATCTATTGTTTTAGAGCAATGAAAAGTCCAAAATGACTTTTACAGTTACGTTAAACGTGTGAGTAGTGTAAAGGAATTCCGGTGTAAGAAAACCTTTGCTAGACCAACTAAGACCTAACATAACCTCGATTTCGGAAGTAAAACTTCCTGTGTGTAGTCCTAAGACCCTTCGACCGGCTATTTCTAGCCTTTAGTTGGCTTCCAGGTGGGGAAAATACCTACGGTGGTCTATATATACATATATAAATAAGGGGATCAATGCCAAAGGTACTTTAGATGGCCACACAACAATCGCAAACTGATTTCGGATCCACTTCTACGGGCCCTGGAGAGAAACCATGAAAAGTACCATCAGCAGAGCCTGATATACCGAATAAAGGTATCAGGAAACCTTGTACGCGTACCTTCCAAACTCACTCAGTTAATGAGTTAAAACCGTCCATTTCCTGATTGTGGAAATCTTCAGGTCTCAACTCACAACCAAAATGTTAGTGTAGGTATTCATTTTCGTAAACTACAACTGCCTGGAGCTCTGCGTAACCAACTACCATTTGTGGCGTCGTTACAGAGTTCTGGAAAACAAAAGAAGGTTAATAAACATGGTAAAACAATCCCGAAACACACAAACACCAGTTATTAAAACATTCTCACAATCCTAGCAAAAGAAAGTCAACTACAACATTCCTGTGTAGCGATAATCGTTAACTTGTAGCGTTACTCGAACGCAACGTGAAGCGACACCCAAAATAATATCACCTATAATATACGAGCACAACACAAATAAATAAAAACCAACAAGGCAAAAATGGACGATACGTGACACCTCTCAGCAAAATATCAACTCACCCCTTCGACGACCGGAATAAAAAAGCCCCGCTCAGACCCTCGCCAGACTTTATATAGAAAACCCTGAGCATGCGTAGAAACCCCTAATTTTCAGCCCCGCTGTATGAAACCTGCGTATAAGATCGCTTGGATGTGTAAACTTTTCCCGCAAAAGAAATTTCAATTATTCAACTTTAGTGTCTATTTCATCATTTCAAGTAACAAATAAAGCTCACTTTCGTTTGAACTCATCTCTCCTCATATTAGCGTCTCTCTAGCTTCCCTGCGTATAGAGAAGCTGGGATGCGCAGAAGTTTTCCCGCAATAATGCATTTACTTTTCTAATGACAATGATTATTCTAACATAACATGTAACAAACAAAGTTCATTATCCTTTGAATTTGACCCCTACTCATTTTAGCAACATAGCGGTCATAATTCTTCTTTTTTTTTTTATTCAACTTCCAGCCTATTCGATCCTTATTTATTAGGTTTTACAACTATAATGTTACCTCGTTACAAAATAATTTGTGCAATTCTTTCCTCTTTAATTTATCTTACTAACATAATGAAATAAATCTATTTATTTCCTAAATTCTAATTAGAATGATCTGTTTTTTTATTTAATTTCAACCATTTCCTTCGCTTGCTCCACAGCGCCATCTAGGTAATTCAAAGTGAACCCATTTCTCTGCTAGTCGCCCAGAATTAACCTGTCAATTTTAAATGTCTAATCGTTTATCGTCTACTTTGTTCATTATACTTTGAACTTGTCTCCTACTCACCTTAGCATTATAGCCGTCATTTCTTTTTTTATTCAACTTCCAGCCAATTCTTCATTACAAAATAATTTGTGCAAACTTTCCCTCTTTAATTTATTTTACAAACATAACGAAACAAATTTATTTATTTCTAAATTCTAATTAGAATGATCTGTTTTTTTATTTAATTTCAACCATTTCCTTTGCTTGCACCACAGCGCCATCTAGATAATTCAAAGTGATCCCATTTCTCTGCTAGTCGCTCAGAATTAACCTGTCAATTTTAAATGTCTAATCGTCTAGTTCATTATACTTTGAACTTGTCTCCTACTCTCCTTAGCATTATAGCCGTCATTTCTTTTTTTATTCAACTTCCAGCCAATTCGATCTTTCTTTATTAGGTTACACAACTATAATGTGACTTCACTACAAAATAATTTGTGTAATCCTTCCCTCTTTAATTTATTTTACTATCATAACGAAATAAATCTATTTATTTCCTAAATTCCAATTAGAATGATCTGTTTTATTTCATATTATTAATTTCTTTTATTTCACACCTCAGCGCCATCTAGGTAACTCAAAGTGAACCTATATTTCCGCTAGTCGCTCAGAATTAATCTGTCAAATTTTAATGTCTAATCGTTTAAATAGTTGTCAATGTTTTCCAGAGAGAGCGCTGTTTTCAGTTTGTTTAGAAAATCTAATGACTAATTTCTAGCTGTCTGATGGCGAAGATTAACCTGAGTTTTTAAAATGGATTTTAAAAAGGACACTACACTCGTGTTCCAGTACAGCTCACCCCCACAATGACTAAGAAAGACAACATCTTTTGATGTTATCTGTAAGAGACATTGGAAAATAAAAGGATGACCTCCTTTAACTGGAACCCTATATCAAAATTTTGAATTCTCAATTCTTTGATATATTCACTAATTACAAATAGGTATGTATTTATCATAACTAATTTTACACAATGAATCACGTCCTTTCTATTTTATATAATCTGTCCTGATGTGTGTTAATAATTTGCATAACTCAAACTACACCAATGCAGTTAGAGATATAATCACATTGATCCCTCAGATGTTCTTATACCCCCATCACTGCACCGATTATAGGAGTAAAAGAAAATACCTTCAGACTCCACTTTTTCAATTAGAACTTAGTCACATTGCCCGACTATTGTTCATATCCAACATTGCTCTGGTAAAAGAAACAGTTGAGTCCTCTCATACAAATCGATAATACCTTCCCTATGGTGTTTACCTTAAAGTACATGATTCAGAATGTCAATTATAGTCAAAGTTCTTTAATCTTAGTATTTACCTTTTTTTTTCATTATTCTCAAATACCTATTTCCTTACCCTAACCTTATATGGGAAACCAAATCCGTTGATATCTGTTCCGACCACTATGCTTTAATGTGTTGTGTATTTAACCAATCACAAGACAAACATACGACACCTTAGGTAGAAGCTTGGATCTATGATTCCTAGTATTAATTTATGATGATATGTTCCTCTAATTTTATTAGTTCGCAAAAGTAGCACTTACTTGTGAGATAAGTGTATTCTAGTAATAATTTTCCTGGGAATCAATCGAAATCTGTACGCTCTCATTGCCCGTACTCAAATTTCTTTTCCTCATTGCCCGGAATAAGAGATTCCTCCGGGAAAATCTACTTGAAAACTAATATAATGTTAAACAAGTACTAATATCTTCAAAAGTCAAAACCAAAAACCATTCCTCACCCCCACAAAATTAGTCATCTGTCATCTCCTTCTTGGTGCATGTGTTACTTTCAACGACTAAATAGTTCAACTTCAGCTATATTAGCACACTCAATATTGTGACTATTAAGCATGTCAATACACCCAGATACCTTTTTTTTATTATTATTATTATTTAACATTTAACTTTGAACCTTTCATCACTGAAAGTAGGTGTGTATTTTTTTTGTTATAACCTCTTACACTTGTATAGTATTAATTATCAAGAACTACCCCTTCCAATGGGTCGAATCGTAAATACGATTTTAACCTAACACATAAATTCTTGACAATTAGTTGTGTATAATTCCCCTCCCAGAGGTTCAGATATCGACAGATCCAGCCTGGTTACAATTCAAAAACGTCTACTCCAAAATGGTTCCATTAAAAGTTAAACCTCAAACCATACTTCATCCTCTGAATTCATCTCAAACCATGATACCACACTCTCATTTCACTTTCTTTCCACACTCTAAGGAAATTGTGTTCCTATAATATCCATAACCAAATTTGAGTAGTCGTCCCTATAAATTCTTAACCAGATTTCTTTGCAAGAAATCTCCCTTCCCTTAACCTTATTATTCATTAATTAATTTCACCTTATTATGATACAAGTCATTTTCGCAATTAAATTTTATTTAACTATAACCTCTCCCTATTCCACAAGTTAATCTCGCCAACAAACAACCTAATTATTTTATTATTATTATTATTATTATTATTCTAGTATGCTTAATCGCCTTATTCTAAAACTCTTCATTTTATTTATTTTTATCCGTTATTTAGATTTTCTGTTTTTATTTTAAATTTTATTTATTTGTCCTACTTACTTATATTAAATAAGAAAATCCACCTTCAAAAACTACTAAAACCACACTATGTCTAACTTGAATTTAATTTAATTTAATAGGTACCCTAATAGTTGCATATATTATGTCCAGTACATAATTCCAGTGTTTCCCTAAATATTTTAAAATTATAAAAACACTATACTTGGCGTATATTTTTCACCATATCTAACAAGTGAAATTACTATTATAGTTGTTCATATATACATCTAGTCTGATTGTATATCTCTCAGCGGATCTAGCATGAGATTCTCAAAGTATATACATAACGTCCGATGTATATTTCTCTGCGGATCCAGCAAGAGAAAACTTCGATAAATGTATGAACTATACATATTTACATATACATTGTCTAGTATATATTTCTCAAGCAAGAGAAAATTCAGTCATTTACACTACGCGTAAATCAGATGTAGTTACTCCGCGAATTTAGAATGAAAAACTTCGATAATAACTCGATAGTTTTGATCCTTTTAATCTAATGTGTACTAAACACCATTTAATTTAACTTATTCGAATACAAAACCATAAACTTACATTTTATTATTATAACCACTGACAGTCAAACCTTCAAAGCTAATAACTTTTGACACTAACTTATTATAATAACATACGCCATGATTACCAAGTTATATTCCCGACTTGCGTAATTATTTTTGCACTATATAAAAGTTTCTTTCACTAAACTTTGAATAAAATATTCATAACTAAATACATTATGACAGATAAACACAAACAAACCCTGACAGCGCCCTACTTTGACATTGTCACCTATTACGATTGACATGTCACATTCACGGTCCAACTCGCAGGCAACAACTTCAAAAAGGGATTTTATCGTAATCTGTATAAAGGTACGGCCACAATGTTTTATTATTCGTTGACCATCTTTGCCTTAAATATCTCCGCATCCATCATAACCAATAAAAATAATACATAGCAACTATAGCTAAATAAATGTGAGATTATTATTATTGTGTTTTCACTCAACATTTTCAGACCTGTTTTTTTTTTCGACTTGAACGTGTTTAGGTTTCTGAACGGACAGAGACGGCGCCTTACATCCCTATTATATTATCTGTGGACACTACTGCAAAATAATAACTTGACAGCTTATTGTTCGTTACCAACTCTATGACTAATATAGTTTGTTTATCAAAATAAAACAGAAGTCCCGTGTTTTACGTACTTAACCAAAATCGAACATTCCTGACATTGGCCCCAGGCCCTGAGATTGCCATTAAAGAGAAGAACAAGAAGTATTATATAGTTAATTTATCACCCGGTGTGATTAGCAAATCAAAATAGCTAATATGTTCCTGCCTGTTAATAACTTGAACCATATTACAACCTAATGGAGAGAACTACTTATAATACGTAAGTATACAATCCTATTCTATGTATATGTGAGTTATACCTATAACTTATTTATATTAACCTTAGTTCATGTCGATGCGCATAACTCCTTTATTTAGCATAATTCTAAACTTAAATTTAGTAATAAAGGTACCCTAGTCTTTCTAGTAATGAATATAGTTGTTAGATATGAAGTTTACTTAATGTTGTTTTCAGTAACTAACGGAATATTCTGCTTTTATTTCAGCAATATTGAGAGATGACACCCTCTGCAGTTATAATAGAGTTCATTACCCTGTTAACATAATGTTTAATCGCCTGCAAGTTTTAACCAATCTAGCAGTAACTATTCTACATGTGAAACCATTGCAAGCTACCCGGACCGGCTTCCTGCTAAGTGAACGATTGTGATTTGTGTTGTGCTAATCCTTATTTTCCTTTCTACTAATCCTGTGTTATGTACTGTTCATGGATTACATAATAATGTCTTATGATTTACTTATTTTACCTTAAACCAAGCATGATTTATTTCTTTTATGTATCAGCTGGGATAAGTTGATGCAATTTTGTTTACCGCTGTTTTTATAAATAAAAGTTATATATGCTAGTTTTATCTACATACTTAAATTTCTTCCTGACTTAAAGGTTATGACTGATTCATGATAATGTAAGCTTTACATTGTTTTTTCATTACTAAAAATACATCAAAACAATGTTTATGCCTAACTTCTTATACAATATGACTAAATATTGCCTGATGTTTATGTTATGATCTTAGTTCCTTACTAACAAACAATTATCACCCCCCCATATGCAAATTCCTTAACCAATTTTAAATTTGTCAAACATATCTATTAGATGGGTATAGTCAATTTTATTAATCTTACCCAATACTATTGGTCTTGTAAATTCAGATAACATACCAGCTTTTACTTATTACAAGTTAAATTCTAAACATCTCCTAATTTATCTCATCTAACCAATTCGAATATCTACCTACCTACCTATATTATAAACGATTTCGGGTCTAGCTATGCGATTTGTTTGTTTTTTTTTTTAAATTAATTTAATGAGTATAATCGATACTTACTATCCGTAAAGTTCTATAATTATGGAATGAATGTTATAGAATCCTAATTAGTAACAGTTAACTTAGAATCGGTAGTTAAATAACCAACTTGGATATTTAGCATGTTATTCAATATTGTTATTTTAATAATAATTATGTCAAGTCTAAATAATTTAATGAATTTTAATTATTTCATATGACTAACGAATTTCCAATCGATCAATTCATCGAATAAATCTCCCGTAAAACGTAACGCAATATTTATTTATTACATTATCTATGAGCCTCACGCGACTTTAACCAATCAGACGTAAGACTAAGTGTGATTCAGCCAATCGGTACCGCCGATTCTGTCCAATCAGATACACACAAAGACCTTTCATACAGTGTTGCCGTTTAATTTCATACGTTGCCTTTTAAATTACTCCTAAATCCGTCATTATGGCAAGTAATTAGCCTTTTACTTAAAAACGTACCTATTATATAAAATTTAGGGCCTTTGATTCTAAAAATTTAATATACTCGTATGGAACTAGTGTTTACCCCTTTTTTTATGAGACAAAGCGTCTATATATCATTTTGTCTTCGCTTCGTTTCACATTATAAAAACGCCCCTGACTACTGTCAATGCGATGACCACAGATTGGTCGAATAGATACTAAAGATAACGATTTCAACCAATCCAAGCGTCCAGTGACGTTAGACGATAGAACAACGTAACACGGTTTTATTAAACGCTTCTAAACGACCACTTAGTAAACTGTATCAGTTTAAACCAGACTTGTAAAAATTATACATAACACCGAGTCACGTCCAATGTACATCACCACGTATCTCTGATAAAACCCGGTTAAGTTCTAGTGACCAAAACAATCAGTGATTATAAGTGAAAAGTGCGTTACAAGTGCCATTACGCTGCCGCGGGCAATCGTCATGGACGTATTTTAGTGAAATTGTGGACATGCATTTCAGAACAAAATGGATCGGATAGCCTGCATAGAATTCACCTATAGATTAAGCTAAATACTTCGACTAGACTTAACCTAACCTAACCTATTGTAATACAGAGAATTAAAATTAATGATATTCAATTTGTGTTGTTAAGTTATTTATCTAATGAAACGACCTCAACTAAGTTATCAATAATAAACTCAAGCTCACTCCTTTTACACGGACATCAAATTGTGAGCAAAGACATAGTATATATATTTATACTATAACTAAGATCACGTAATAAATAATAATTTAGGTTTCACATCCTGGTCACGGCACCAAATTGTACTGATCCCCCCCAAAAACACTTTTATAATTAAATATTTAAGTTGGCCTCACGATCGTCTAATGAATAGAACCCTACATTGTGAACCGAATAGTAAACCAAAGAACTTTAATGAGCGAGAGATCATTATTACTAGTCTATTATGAAGTACCTAATTACTCCTTTCTACTGTTTACTATTAGAGAATACCATTAAAAGTGCTTGCTAACATCTATATATTGATAAAACAAAACTAAAAGCATTAACTATTCAGTATAGAATTGTATTCATAAAATTTTCTAATTGAAATAAGGTTCAAATTATTATAATAGTCTACTGGAAAGGATTAATTAACCTAACTTTGTATTATTAACCAAGGAACAGAGTTATAGCTAGCATGAATATAGAAGTCTTATCATAAACCATAATCATTCTTCTGTTGAAACATAATATCTATTAAGCGACTTAGAATATTACTTGAAGCCTCAGATATTAACTATATAACTAAGAACAAACTCTTGATTTAATTCAAATATCTTACTAGATGACCTTTCATAAAATGGCAATAATATATTAGCGGTTAAAGGAACGGCCCCATCACACGCCGTTCCGCTGCTCTTCATCCATAACCTCAGAGCCCGCCCACTAATATATCTTTTATTATTTAGTATAACACATTATTCTATTAGTGTTAAATTTAGTAGACTAATTCTAGTCAATTAGGTAAACTTGATTCTACTAGTCTCTCCAAAAGGATCCTTTGAGAAGAGAGACCGAGACAAACTCAAAGGATTAAACTATTTAATTCAATTATTCATTTTACTTTTGAACACAAAATAATATATTAGAACAATAAAATATCAATGCTTAGTTTTAGGCTTTATTCTTATTTCTTAGCCTGTTACTTCTTACTTATAGAATTAAACTCAATATGCCTATGACAAACTTTGTGTGTCTTTCTCTATAATTTGTAGTCAAAACTACCAAACTATTTAGTAGTATACCTACTGTAATTATCATGTAACCCTACTAAGCGGGTTCTACAACCTTTATACTCTGGATTGTAGTATGAAATATTGAATCACTCAGATTACTATAATTCAATTTCAGTACTATATCCCTAGTACATTCATAACTTAGTCTGAAACACTATAGTGTGAATTTTACTTATACCATCTACTTCATTGAAATTGCCAACACTAAATTATATCTAAAATTAATTAGCCCTAGTAAGTAGCCCTATAATTGATTTAGTGCGCTTTCAGATATCCTGTTTCAACACTTAATTTAACTAAATTAGTAGCCCTTTGGTTTTATCACTAAATAACTTCTTTAATAACCTTAATATTCTCACAAAGGTGGTGTGTTCTTGAACCACATAGTGTATACTCAACACTAGGGTTCCTTCAGACAACAACTAAGCATATGTGTAAGTACAGTGACCACTGATTGTCCTTGGACAGAGACAGTAAGCCGTAGCTAGGTATGTACCGCACATCTATAGCTGTTAAAGGTGTATTGAAAGGACAGACCAACTCGTAGGTATCACTTTGAATTTTACCTATACAAAAGGACTACGTTAACCTAGATTTATTTACTCTACCTGATGTTTTAAAGATAATGTATAGTTTATAATGATGACGATTTAATTCTTACAACTAGAACCTCTTCGGAATAATATCTAAATATGATAAGCCTAGCTTTTCTTTTAGCAGGTATGTAACCGTACTTATTTACCCTTACTAAGCTAGAAAGTTAATAATAATATCATAGACTCTCATTTGATTGTGCTTAGATGGCTTCTATGACAACAACCTGGTGTAAATACACATAGCTAACTAATTACTTTTATTCGTTTGAGACAGTTTTAACGTGAACTCTTTAATTTACCCTTACTATCCTAGAAAGTTAATAAAAATACCGTAGACTAATAAGTTTCGTTACGTGCTTAGATGACTTCTATGACAACAACCTTGTGTAAATACACATAGCTAACTAATTACTTTTATTCGTTTGAGACAGTTTTAACGTGAACTCTTTTTATACACACTAACTGATAAAACATGTTTGCGGGCGTCTCCCTAGTTAGCCGCCTAGGTTTATCACTAAGGTTAGACGCGAATGCTTCTTAAACTTAGACCTCTACCTATCTGCTAATTATAACCACTACAATACCTTTCATGTTAAACGAACTCCCTAATCATACCAACACGGGTTTATCGGACAACATACATACTCCGCAGCCTAGCGCTTTAGTTATTTTCTAACTAGACGGACGGTCTTAGAATTTGACGTTTCTGACAAGTATAGATAGACCTAACCACAGACTATCAAGATTACATTCAATAAGTAAGTTTCGATACCCTAGATTGAATATTTGCCTAATATGAATTTAATTTAAAAGGATTACTTTTCTAACATGAATTAATTATTACTAGTTCCTAATTTTCCTATTGGCTTTAGAAGGCTAATTTAAGTCTTCTCGGTTCAATATTTATAATTCTTACGTCGACAGAGCTTGTTTTACTATGCCAGTAGTAGAACAAACTTTGTCTACATATACCTAGCTAGTCACATTACGTGTTTATAAGCTTACCTCGGTGTAAAGGAAAAGCTACTGACTACCTATAACCCCTAACCACCTATTAATCTATTGTTTTAGAGCAATGAAAAGTCCAAAATGACTTTTACAGTTACGTTAAACGTGTGAGTAGTGTAAAGGAATTCCGGTGTAAGAAAACCTTTGCTAGACCAACTAAGACCTAACATAACCTCGATTTCGGAAGTAAAACTTCCTGTGTGTAGTCCTAAGACCCTTCGACCGGCTATTTCTAGCCTTTAGTTGGCTTCCAGGTGGGGAAAATACCTACGGTGGTCTATATATACATATATAAATAAGGGGATCAATGCCAAAGGTACTTTAGATGGCCACACAACAATCGCAAACTGATTTCGGATCCACTTCTACGGGCCCTGGAGAGAAACCATGAAAAGTACCATCAGCAGAGCCTGATATACCGAATAAAGGTATCAGGAAACCTTGTACGCGTACCTTCCAAACTCACTCAGTTAATGAGTTAAAACCGTCCATTTCCTGATTGTGGAAATCTTCAGGTCTCAACTCACAACCAAAATGTTAGTGTAGGTATTCATTTTCGTAAACTACAACTGCCTGGAGCTCTGCGTAACCAACTACCATTTGTGGCGTCGTTACAGAGTTCTGGAAAACAAAAGAAGGTTAATAAACATGGTAAAACAATCCCGGAACACACAAACACCAGTTATTAAAACATTCTCACAATCCTAGCAAAAGAAAGTCAACTACAACATTCCTGTGTAGCGATAATCGTTAACTTGTAGCGTTACTCGAACGCAACGTGAAGCGACACCCAAAATAATATCACCTATAATATACGAGCACAACACAAATAAATAAAAACCAACAAGGCAAAAATGGACGATACGTGACACCTCTCAGCAAAATATCAACTCACCCCTTCGACGACCGGAATAAAAAAGCCCCGCTCAGACCCTCGCCAGACTTTATATAGAAAACCCTGAGCATGCGTAGAAACCCCTAATTTTCAGCCCCGCTGTATGAAACCTGCGTATAAGATCGCTTGGATGTGTAAACTTTTCCCGCAAAAGAAATTTCAATTATTCAACTTTAGTGTCTATTTCATCATTTCAAGTAACAAATAAAGCTCACTTTCGTTTGAACTCATCTCTCCTCATATTAGCGTCTCTCTAGCTTCCCTGCGTATAGAGAAGCTGGGATGCGCAGAAGTTTTCCCGCAATAATGCATTTACTTTTCTAATGACAATGATTATTCTAACATAACATGTAACAAACAAAGTTCATTATCCTTTGAATTTGACCCCTACTCATTTTAGCAACATAGCGGTCATAATTCTTCTTTTTTTTTTTATTCAACTTCCAGCCTATTCGATCCTTATTTATTAGGTTTTACAACTATAATGTTACCTCGTTACAAAATAATTTGTGCAATTCTTTCCTCTTTAATTTATCTTACTAACATAATGAAATAAATCTATTTATTTCCTAAATTCTAATTAGAATGATCTGTTTTTTTATTTAATTTCAACCATTTCCTTCGCTTGCTCCACAGCGCCATCTAGGTAATTCAAAGTGAACCCATTTCTCTGCTAGTCGCCCAGAATTAACCTGTCAATTTTAAATGTCTAATCGTTTATCGTCTACTTTGTTCATTATACTTTGAACTTGTCTCCTACTCACCTTAGCATTATAGCCGTCATTTCTTTTTTTATTCAACTTCCAGCCAATTCTTCATTACAAAATAATTTGTGCAAACTTTCCCTCTTTAATTTATTTTACAAACATAACGAAACAAATTTATTTATTTCTAAATTCTAATTAGAATGATCTGTTTTTTTATTTAATTTCAACCATTTCCTTTGCTTGCACCACAGCGCCATCTAGATAATTCAAAGTGATCCCATTTCTCTGCTAGTCGCTCAGAATTAACCTGTCAATTTTAAATGTCTAATCGTCTAGTTCATTATACTTTGAACTTGTCTCCTACTCTCCTTAGCATTATAGCCGTCATTTCTTTTTTTATTCAACTTCCAGCCAATTGGATCTTTCTTTATTAGGTTACACAACTATAATGTGACTTCACTACAAAATAATTTGTGTAATCCTTCCCTCTTTAATTTATTTTACTATCATAACGAAATAAATCTATTTATTTCCTAAATTCCAATTAGAATGATCTGTTTTATTTCATATTATTAATTTCTTTTATTTCACACCTCAGCGCCATCTAGGTAACTCAAAGTGAACCTATATTTCCGCTAGTCGCTCAGAATTAATCTGTCAAATTTTAATGTCTAATCGTTTAAATAGTTGTCAATGTTTTCCAGAGAGAGCGCTGTTTTCAGTTTGTTTAGAAAATCTAATGACTAATTTCTAGCTGTCTGATGGCGAAGATTAACCTGAGTTTTTAAAATGGATTTTAAAAAGGACACTACACTCGTGTTCCAGTACAGCTCACCCCCACAATGACTAAGAAAGACAACATCTTTTGATGTTATCTGTAAGAGACATTGGAAAATAAAAGGATGACCTCCTTTAACTGGAACCCTATATCAAAATTTTGAATTCTCAATTCTTTGATATATTCACTAATTACAAATAGGTATGTATTTATCATAACTAATTTTACACAATGAATCACGTCCTTTCTATTTTATATAATCTGTCCTGATGTGTGTTAATAATTTGCATAACTCAAACTACACCAATGCAGTTAGAGATATAATCACATTGATCCCTCAGATGTTCTTATACCCCCATCACTGCACCGATTATAGGAGTAAAAGAAAATACCTTCAGACTCCACTTTTTCAATTAGAACTTAGTCACATTGCCCGACTATTGTTCATATCCAACATTGCTCTGGTAAAAGAAACAGTTGAGTCCTCTCATACAAATCGATAATACCTTCCCTATGGTGTTTACCTTAAAGTACATGATTCAGAATGTCAATTATAGTCAAAGTTCTTTAATCTTAGTATTTACCTTTTTTTTTCATTATTCTCAAATACCTATTTCCTTACCCTAACCTTATATGGGAAACCAAATCCGTTGATATCTGTTCCGACCACTATGCTTTAATGTGTTGTGTATTTAACCAATCACAAGACAAACATACGACACCTTAGGTAGAAGCTTGGATCTATGATTCCTAGTATTAATTTATGATGATATGTTCCTCTAATTTTATTAGTTCGCAAAAGTAGCACTTACTTGTGAGATAAGTGTATTCTAGTAATAATTTTCCTGGGAATCAATCGAAATCTGTACGCTCTCATTGCCCGTACTCAAATTTCTTTTCCTCATTGCCCGGAATAAGAGATTCCTCCGGGAAAATCTACTTGAAAACTAATATAATGTTAAACAAGTACTAATATCTTCAAAAGTCAAAACCAAAAACCATTCCTCACCCCCACAAAATTAGTCATCTGTCATCTCCTTCTTGGTGCATGTGTTACTTTCAACGACTAAATAGTTCAACTTCAGCTATATTAGCACACTCAATATTGTGACTATTAAGCATGTCAATACACCCAGATACCTTTTTTTTATTATTATTATTATTTAACATTTAACTTTGAACCTTTCATCACTGAAAGTAGGTGTGTATTTTTTTTGTTATAACCTCTTACACTTGTATAGTATTAATTATCAAGAACTACCCCTTCCAATGGGTCGAATCGTAAATACGATTTTAACCTAACACATAAATTCTTGACAATTAGTTGTGTATAATTCCCCTCCCAGAGGTTCAGATATCGACAGATCCAGCCTGGTTACAATTCAAAAACGTCTACTCCAAAATGGTTCCATTAAAAGTTAAACCTCAAACCATACTTCATCCTCTGAATTCATCTCAAACCATGATACCACACTCTCATTTCACTTTCTTTCCACACTCTAAGGAAATTGTGTTCCTATAATATCCATAACCAAATTTGAGTAGTCGTCCCTATAAATTCTTAACCAGATTTCTTTGCAAGAAATCTCCCTTCCCTTAACCTTATTATTCATTAATTAATTTCACCTTATTATGATACAAGTCATTTTCGCAATTAAATTTTATTTAACTATAACCTCTCCCTATTCCACAAGTTAATCTCGCCAACAAACAACCTAATTATTTTATTATTATTATTATTATTATTATTCTAGTATGCTTAATCGCCTTATTCTAAAACTCTTCATTTTATTTATTTTTATCCGTTATTTAGATTTTCTGTTTTTATTTTAAATTTTATTTATTTGTCCTACTTACTTATATTAAATAAGAAAATCCACCTTCAAAAACTACTAAAACCACACTATGTCTAACTTGAATTTAATTTAATTTAATAGGTACCCTAATAGTTGCATATATTATGTCCAGTACATAATTCCAGTGTTTCCCTAAATATTTTAAAATTATAAAAACACTATACTTGGCGTATATTTTTCACCATATCTAACAAGTGAAATTACTATTATAGTTGTTCATATATACATCTAGTCTGATTGTATATCTCTCAGCGGATCTAGCATGAGATTCTCAAAGTATATACATAACGTCCGATGTATATTTCTCTGCGGATCCAGCAAGAGAAAACTTCGATAAATGTATGAACTATACATATTTACATATACATTGGGTCCAATTCGGATAAGTGACGTCTAAATTTAAATTTAAGTTAAGAATCTGTAATTTTAAGTTATGTCATTTTAGGTTACACGCCAATTGGTATTCGGATTACCGCCTATGTTGAAGTTGCCATACATTAAAATGTCTTAATTTAGAGAATCGCTTAAATTTGACGTTTAATATATTTAAATTAGAGATATCGCCAATTTGGTATTCGGATGCACATCAGAAACGTCAAATTACAGATTTTTAAACGAAATTTTCTGTAAATTTAGACGCCACCTAAACAGTCCCGTGTAAATTTACACGATAGGTACTTAGGATTCTAAATCGGATGACAGATCGAAGCCTTACTGATTTTACCGTTCGTCAATAGGATCCTTCCTGTTTTAATTGCATTTTTTTTCACGATTTCCTGAATTCTAAAAAGGATTCCTAATAATTGAATGAAAGTGTAATGAAAAGCCCTTAAATGTGTCTGCTTTGAGTTCTGTGTCTGTACCTACCTATTTGCAAAACGCAAATGGGATATGGTTCTGTGGAATTCATTTCATTACCTAACCTATCGTACATAAAAGTGAAAATGTTAAAAAGAACCACCCTTAAAATCTGTGTGTGACCCACCGTAACAAGTTATAAATAAGTGGCTATTTGTTTAATTTAGAGAAGTCACATTAAGGCTTCCCTCGAGTCAGCTCGTCAATTGATACGATTGCTGCATAAATGAATATTAGGATTTCCCGGACCATCAAAGGTAAGTCATTTAATACACCTGCGGAAATAAATATTCGAGAGATAGTTTTGATATCTCTGTGAAATGCTTGATACTTGCTAAAGTTTTTTCTCTACTAAGTACCTAGTTACCTACCTTTTTATTTATATTTCTTACAATGATAACTTAGGATTTACTAATAAACAACTAACCACCAATTTTTGTCTTTCTAGTGTTCAACAGTGTTATGACAAAGGCACTTTATAAAGTACCTAAATGATGCAGTGATATTGCACCCATGTTATAAGATACTTAAAACATAGGCCAACACAAGGAATGCTGTATCAGTACATAGATACTTGTTGGTAAGTAGGTACCTATGTTATGTTATGAACTGTCTTAATATAAATGGTTTTATGTACAGTCGGCCTTATAAGAAGCTGCACACTTTTGTACCTTGTCGCTTTAACGCCTTTGAGAGATTATTGCAGCTGTTTATACATGATGTTAATGTGACAAAACACTAAAGTGTGCAGCTTCTTCTAAGGCTGACCGTACCTACCTAAGTGTAGAATTGGAATTAATTTTATTCTCTAAGCTATACATGCACTTTACAAGTTGTGAGTCTACTAGCACCTATTAATGCTTCCTAAATAAACACTTGAGATGAACCACTGCAAAGAACTCCTTAATATTGTAAATTGTTTTCTACATAGGTTGTATACCTATAAATGCTCCGTACAAACAACATGAACAACTTGAATATCAATGTACCTACCTACCATAATTATGTTTAAAAAGTAGGGTCTTGAGATAAAAGAAACAAATGATCATAGAATAGTATTGTTTTTTATATTATAAAATTTTTATATTATGAAATATAAAGAAAAAGATCATTCAATAGTTTTATAGTAGTAGTATAAATACAAGCATTAGATGATTTACATTGCTATTTAACTACATAGTTGTTTGTTTCCCATACAACTATGAAACATCTAAGATTCATTGCTGGTATTCATGTTACTTACTGCACAGAAAGTTTAGCCCTATCCTATGTTAATTAAAGTTAGTTATAAGTATAATTTAGTGACTCTGAAAAAGAGCACATATTTTCTTTAAGTACCTAAAGTATGATCCAGCTCTAATGCATGCATAAGTGTCATGGGAAAGTGCATCTAGCTAGATTATAGTTTAATGATTTAACTAAAGACATGCCACAATTCACTCAGACCCAATTTTTTATTCTCATTGCTTTAAACTTTATTGCTATTGCTTATAAATGTGGAGTAACCATGGAGTAGCTAAGCCATGGTTTGTCCCTATCCTTGAATTCAAATGTCACAACGGTAAGGACAAAACATGGCATGGCTACTCCATGGTTACTCCACGTTTATAAGTAAGGGCATATAACATTTAGAACCAGCAATCTTATATTATAATTATTTTTTCAGATTAATAGTGGTGACATGCTTTATAGAATCCTGGTGAAATATGCATGATTCATAAAGCTTGGTGCGCTGAATAGAGCGAAGTGGTACTTCACATCGAGGCAAAGACTGTTGCTGTATAAGTCGCACGTCCAGCCCCATATGGATTACTGCTGTCATCTCTGGCCGGGAGCACCTGAATACCAGCTCGGGCCTTTTGACTCAGTTATGTTTTGGGCATTTTGATATAGGCTACGGTAACGGCTTACTATCAGGCGGGCCATATGCTTGTCTGTTTGCAGCTAGTGTAAAGTGTATTTCCAAATTAAATGTTATTGGTTAATAGTAATAAGGTAACATGATATGTGTTTTATTTATTATCTTTGAGAAATAGAGGACATAGATATAACAAGAGGTAATGACATCCTTGAGCCAATTTTATGTTTTACTGCCTACTACAATATGTTGTTGCTGTTAATGGATTCTCAACTGGCTTTGGACTTGTAGCTGTATGTTGCACGAGGCAAGTATGTCACTTAGAATTGTGTCAGTAGGTGATGAATTGGTGATAGTTTGCTCACCAGCAATAATAATACTGTCGTACATTGGGCGCAAAAATATCTGACACCCTCTTGTACCTTGTGTAATAAAGATGTGTCAGATGTTATTGCGCCCAATGTTGGACAATATATTATTGCTGGTGACTACCTACTAGCTGGAGTCCCAATACGGTACAGTCCAGATAGTCTTACTCAAGGTGCTTTTCCACTGGCGAGGCAAAGCTAGACGATAATATAAATTTGTATCAAAAATCTATGAACATCATCCAAGGTGGAAATGGTTGTTCAATACGAATATTTAAACTAGTCGCGCCTCGGATCGCTAGTGGAAAAGCACCTTCATTAAATTTTTAATTACCCTCAGCTGATGCCAAAATCAGGATATGTCAATGATATCATTGAGATAAGTAGGTAGGTTAGTGTTTTGTTTCTTGTAAGTAGGTACAGCCCGACAGTACTCATCATAGGTGTCCCTACAGTTATTTTATTACACGAGGACTGTTACTAACTTAAATTTAGTCTAGTATACAAAACTAAACTGACAACCGCATACAGGAGAACGACTATAACACAACAACGAAGTTAGTTTTCACGAAGCATGCTAATGCAGGAGTAATTAATTGTATTATGCAGCTGCGCCCATCCATAGGTAAGACTGAATTACTGCCTAATGGCTGCGCCAAAATATTAGACTTGTAGAAAATTATAAAATTATAATCGCAGTTCGCATCGCAGTCCACATACATTCCAGGGAAAACCACAGATTATAACTACATGATAAGTAAGAAAATAATCTTGCGTATTTTTTTAAGATTCTTAAAGCCCGCTCCACATTCTCGACAAAACTACACGAGACTTGCCGAATACGAGAGTGTGGAGTGAGTATCCGTCTATGTTCGTATTGTCTCGCGTATGTTCGTGTTGTCTCCATTTCGTGGCGGTAAAAAGGCCAAACATCAAAGGGCTCTCGTGAAGTCTCGTGTTTGCGCGAAACTACCCCTCCACACTCTCGCTGCGCTCCTGTCAGTCGGCCGACGGCAACCGTAAGAAGCGCAGTATCGCATCTATCGATGTATCGCAGTCATCCAGTATCTTCGCCTATTCCACCGTCTTTTGATAACTTTTTTTTCACGGATCAGTAAGTCATTGTAATACGCTACAGCGCATAATACTGCAGCGTCAGAAATTTCGAAGATGTCCATTTTGGTTGAGAGTCCAATTACAACTGCGCAAGGCGAGAATGTAGTGGGCCGCGCTCGGTTTCGCCCGATCTCGGCAAATATCTCTACAAAACCTATCTCGTGTAGTTTTGTCGAGAATGTGGAGCGGGCTTAAGCCGTATTCACATGCTTGGTGTTTTCCACAAACTACAAATTACAAGCGGAACTCTCTTTTTAGCAAAAGGAGTTAGAAAGAGACTTCCGCTTGTAATTTGTTGCTTCGTGAAACGCGCCTCAGGACGCACGTAACTCTGCGTTAGAGTGAGATAGAAATACGGCGTGCTCACTTTAATATAATAGTTGCAACCCTCAGTGTTTGTGGCAAGCACCAAGCATGTGGGTACGGCATTAAACTGAAACTATACATAGGTATTTGTTTGTTTACATTACATTGTATATAGGCATGATGTACCAGGCAAACTAATAAAGATGAAACAAAACAAGGTGTAAGTAAGTTATTACTAATGTTGCTAATTGTATCAAAATAGTAAATAAAATATAAGTTATGTTTTTCGGTTTTTTTTTTCATAACAACTTGGTTAACGGTAAAAGGTATGATAATATTTAAAATACTGTAATAAATGAGCAAAAAAGTAATTAGAATGCCTATTGTTTTATTTTATAAAGTCGTCGAGTCTGCCGGTAATTTTCTTTGAATATAGCAAAGCCGTCAAAGGCTGACAACTAAGTTTCTAGGGCCTTCCAAAAAAAAAACCGCTTTATTTAAACTTAACTTTTAAATCTATAAATTTAGGAAATGTCACTTTAGGTTACGCGCCAATTCGTATTCGGAAAAACTCTTAAATAAAATTCACTTAAATTTATAACTTTTTAGCCGTAAATGACAGCTCTAAATTTAGAAACTACTCTCTTGTCTGTGGTTGGTTCTGATAGAATTAAGCTATTTCATATAACGCGCTATTTCATATTAAGCTATTTCAATCATCTGCGATTGGAGCTCAAAAATTACTTTGTGCTAATGTGACTAAATGTAATATAAGCTTTGATTTTACCCACGTAGATTCAGTTTCTATTATTAAGGCATTTAAATCGCTCAGTTTGAAAAAAACGGAGGATTTATGGGGAACGTCAGTTAAAGTCATCCACCATGTCATAAATATAATTGCACCTCACTTAGCTTTAATCTACAATAATTGCATTTTAGAGGGGGTCTTTCCAAATCTTATGAAATATAGTAAAGTCCTACCACTTTTTAAATCGGGCGAGAGGAGTGATTTAACGAATTTCCGACCCATTTCTATTCTACCTGTTTTAAGTAAAGTTTTTGAGAAGTTAATGTTAAAAGATATGTTAGGTCACTTCAATAGAAATAAACTGCTTAACAGTAATCAGTTCGGCTTCACCAGAGGACGATCCACAACTGATGCAGCATCTATACTCATTAAATATATATACAATATTTGGGAGACATCTTGTGATGCAATAGGAATTTTTTGTGACCTTTCCAAAGCTTTTGATTGTGTAGATCACGCGACTCTTATATTAAAATTAGAACATTATGGTATGTCAAATAATTCTCTAAATCTTATGTCTTCATATCTTAGTGATAGAACACAAACGGTTGTTGTAAACCAAACAAAGTCCATTGGAGCGGCTGTTAAACTGGGTGTGCCACAGGGCTCTATATTAGGTCCTTTCTTATTTCTCGTTTATATAAATGACTTACCACCCGCGGTAGTTAACCTTTGCGATATTGTGCTATTTGCTGATGATACATCATTGATCTTCAAGGTAGACCGAAAATCCGTTGATTATAGTAGGTTAAACGCGACGCTAGGTAAAGTACTTAATTGGTTTACTAGTAACAATTTGCTACTTAATGCTAAGAAAACTAAATGTGTTAGGTTCGCTTTGCCTAATGTTAGACCGGTAGAATCTAGTATTTTTCTAAATGATGAGTGTTTGGAAATGGTGGATAAGGCACTTTTCTTAGGAATAACTATAGACAAAAACTTGCAATGGAGTCCCCATTTAGCAGTACTAGCAGGTAAATTAAGTTCGGCAGCTTATGCTGTTAGGAAAATTAGACAACTTACCAATGTTGAGACAGCTCGCTTAGTTTATTATAGTTATTTTCATAGTGTTATGTCGTACGGTATTCTTGTTTGGGGAAAAGCTGCTGACATACAAACTATTTTCGTGTTACAAAAAAGAGCCATTCGTTCTATATATAACCTAAACTCCCGTGATTCCTTAAGATTATTATTTAAAGAAATTAATATTTTGACAGTAGCATCACAATTTATTTATGAGAATATTATTTATGTCATTAAAAATCAAGACTCTTTTATTAAGAATTGTGACATACATAATTTGAATACAAGAAATAAGAATAAAATTGCTATTAAAAAATTTCGTGTCCGTAAGGTATATAAATCATTTGTAGGTCAATGCATTCATTTCTATAATAAATTACCTGACGAAGTTTTAAAGTTACCATTTCCAGTACTTAAAAATTACTTGAAAAAGTCGTTGATGTCTAAAGCTTACTATAGGGTCGAAGACTATCTAACAGATAAAAATGCTTGGCCTAAATTAAACACCTAAATATCTTAATAATAACCTAATCATACCAATATATAAACATTGTGTATTGTCTAGGGGACACGGTTTCTGTAGGGGAATGTATCGAAACTAATTATGTGTTGTTTTGCACCGTCATAGGTAAGTATAATTTTTAATTTTTATTTATTTCTTATATTTACTATTTATGAGTTCTTGTAGAAATTTTGAGTTTTGACACATTTTCCTGCTCAACTACGCATGATATATATAGACATATTTTTGTTACATTCATTGTTTTATATAATACTAGGTTAAGTTTTATTTTTCGTTGTATAATATCATATCATAAGAAATGTTTAAAAAACGACTGACTGTTGAGTTTCTTGCGGCGTTTCTTCTCAGCAGTGGTCTCTTGCGAAGCGCTGGTAGATTATTGACGTGTAAAAGTGCCCGTGCGGCCTACTTACTGAATAAACATCTTTTATCTTTTTTTTATCTTTTTAACGAAAAGCGTTTTTTTCATGTAAGAATGTATCCTAAAGATTTTTCTAGTCTCAAAATCTATCTACAAAGTTTCAAGCGGCGCTTAAAATTGCAGATAAAATTATAACGTAATGTGCGTCCGAATACCAAATTCTAATCTACCTATAAATTTAGAAATGTCAAATTGTAATCCCTATAAATTTAGAAATGTCAAAGTAAGGTGCCTCTAAAATTAGGGATTTCTGTCTAAAATTAAGAATTCCCGAATACGGATTGAGTTTAGACCTGTCAAAATCGAGTTTGACGTTTATAAATTTAATTTTACAGACGTTTAAAATTAGACAACGGTTATCCGAATTGGACCCACTGTCTAGTATATATTTCTCAAGCAAGAGAAAATTCAGTCATTTACAAGATAAAAGATAAAGATAAGATAAAAGTCATTTATTCAGTAAGTAGGCCGCACGGGCACCTTTACACGTCAGGAGTCTACCAGCGCTTCCCAAGAGGAGACCACTGCCGAGAAGAAACGCCGCAAGAAACTCAGCAGTCAGTCATTTTTTTAACCATATTTCCTATTACAATGATACAACTTAGTCTAGTATTATATAAAGCTATAAATATTAATTTAAATATAATATCAAATATCATGCGTAGATCAGCAGGAAAACATGGCAAAAATATTAGGAGAGATATAGACGGAGAAAAAGGCAAAAACAAAAAAATTAATAATAAACAAAGTTTCGACATGTTTTCCTACATCAACAGTGTCCCCTAGACAAGATAAAGGTTTTACATTTGAACAAATTATTATTGACTAATTTTCGAGTTTAGGCCATGCATTTTTGTCTGCTAGATAATCCTCGACCCTATAATACGCTTTAGACATTAACGACTTTTTCAAGTAATTTTTAAGTGCTGAAAAGGGTAACTTTAAAACTACGTCAGGTAATTTATTATAGAAATGAATGCATTGACCAACAAATGATTTATATACTTTACGTACGCGAAATTTTCTAATAGCAATTTTATTTTTATTTCTTGTATTTAAATTATGTATATCAGAATTTTTGGTGAAAGAATCTAAATTTTTAATAACATAAATAATATTCTCATAAATAAATTGAGATGCTACAGTTAAGATATTAATTTCTTTAAATAGTTCTCTTAAGGAGTCACGAGAATTTAAGTTATAAATAGAACGAATGGCCCTTTTTTGTAAAACAAATATAGTTTGTATTTCAGCTGCCTTACCCCAAACCAGAATACCGTACGACATGACACTATGGAAATAACTATAATAAACTAAGCGAGCTGTTTCAACATTAGTTAGCTGTCTAATTTTCCTAACAGCATAAGCTGCCGAACTTAGTTTACCTGCCAGTACAGCTATATGGGGACCCCATTGCAAATTTTTATCTATTGTTATGCCTAGAAAAACTGCCTTATCTACCATTTGCAGACACTCGTCATTTATAAAAATACTAGAATCTACCGGTTTAACATTAGGCAAAGCGAACCTAACACATTTAGTTTTCTTAGCATTTAGTAGTAAATTGTTACTAGTAAACCAATTAAGTACTTTAACTAGTATGGCGTTTATCATACTGTAGTCTACGGACTTTCTATCTACCTTGAAAATTAATGAAGTATCATCAGCAAAAAGCACAATATCACAAAGTTTATCTACTGTTGGTGGTAAGTCATTTATATAAACGAGAAATAGAAAAGGACCTAAAATGGAGCCTTGAGGCACACCTAGTTTCACTGTAGCTCCAATTGATTGCGTTTTGTTTACAACCACTGTTTGAGTTCTGTCACTTAGATAAGAAGACATAAGACTTAAAGCTTTATTGGACAATCCATAGTGTTTTAATTTTAAAATAAGGGTCGAATGATCCACGCAATCAAAAGCTTTGGAAAGATCACAAAATATTCCTACCGCATCACAAGATTTCTCCCAACTGTTATATATGTATTTAATGAGAACAGATGCCGCATCAATTGTTGATCGACCTCTGGTAAACCCAAACTGGTTACTATTAAGTAGTTTATTTCTATTAAAGTGACCTAACATATCATTCAGCATTAGTTTCTCAAAGACTTTACTTAAAACCGGTAGTATGGAAATGGGACGGAAGTTCGTTATATCACTCATGTCGCCCGATTTAAAAAGAGGTATGACTTTACTATATTTCATGAGATCTGGAAAGGTCCCCTCTGATATGCAGTTATTGTAAATTAATGCTAGGTGGGGTGCAATTACATCTATGATATGAAAAACTACTTTAACTGATGTGCCCCACAAATCCTCAGTCTTTTTTAAACTAAGCGATTTAAATACCTTGACTATTGAATCTGAATTTACAGGGCTGAATTCAAAGTTTATATTACATTTACTGACATTAGTGCAAAGTAATGATTTAGCTTCAACCGCGGATGATTTAAGACATTTTGTAGTATTGCTGGCTATGTTGGAAAAATAATCTTCGAATGCTAAGGCAACGTCTTTATTTGATGTGATTTGTTTGTTACCTGTGTTTATGGTGACTTGATTATCACGAGTTTTTGATTTTCCCGTTTCTCTATTTATAATATTCCATACAGTTTTTACTTTACTTTTACACTACGCGTAAATCAGATGTAGTTACTCCGCGAATTTAGAATGAAAAACTTCGATAATAACTCGATAGTTTTGATCCTTTTAATCTAATGTGTACTAAACACCATTTAATTTAACTTATTCGAATACAAAACCATAAACTTACATTTTATTATTATAACACTGACAGTCAAACCTTCAAAGCTAATAACTTTTGACACTAACTTATTATAATAACATACGCCATGATTACCAAGTTATATTCCCGACTTGCGTAATTATTTTTGCACTATATAAAAGTTTCTTTCACTAAACTTTGAATAAAATATTCATAACTAAATACATTATGACAGATAAACACAAACAAACCCTGACAGCGCCCTACTTTGACATTGTCACCTATTACGATTGACATGTCACATTCACGGTCCAACTCGCAGGCAACAACTTCAAAAAGGGATTTTATCGTAATCTGTATAAAGGTACGGCCACAATGTTTTATTATTCGTTGACCATCTTTGCCTTAAATATCTCCGCATCCATCATAACCAATAAAAATAATACATAGCAACTATAGCTAAATAAATGTGAGATTATTATTATTGTGTTTTCACTCAACATTTTCAGACCTGTTTTTTTTTTCGACTTGAACGTGTTTAGGTTTCTGAACGGACAGAGACGGCGCCTTACATCCCTATTATATTATCTGTGGACACTACTGCAAAATAATAACTTGACAGCTTATTGTTCGTTACCAACTCTATGACTAATATAGTTTGTTTATCAAAATAAAACAGAAGTCCCGTGTTTTACGTACTTAACCAAAATCGAACATTCCTGACATTGGCCCCAGGCCCTGAGATTGCCATTAAAGAGAAGAACAAGAAGTATTATATAGTTAATTTATCACCCGGTGTGATTAGCAAATCAAAATAGCTAATATGTTCCTGCCTGTTAATAACTTGAACCATATTACAACCTAATGGAGAGAACTACTTATAATACGTAAGTATACAATCCTATTCTATGTATATGTGAGTTATACCTATAACTTATTTATATTAACCTTAGTTCATGTCGATGCGCATAACTCCTTTATTTAGCATAATTCTAAACTTAAATTTAGTAATAAAGGTACCCTAGTCTTTCTAGTAATGAATATAGTTGTTAGATATGAAGTTTACTTAATGTTGTTTTCAGTAACTAACGGAATATTCTGCTTTTATTTCAGCAATATTGAGAGATGACACCCTCTGCAGTTATAATAGAGTTCATTACCCTGTTAACATAATGTTTAATCGCCTGCAAGTTTTAACCAATCTAGCAGTAACTATTCTACATGTGAAACCATTGCAAGCTACCCGGACCGGCTTCCTGCTAAGTGAACGATTGTGATTTGTGTTGTGCTAATCCTTATTTTCCTTTCTACTAATCCTGTGTTATGTACTGTTCATGGATTACATAATAATGTCTTATGATTTACTTATTTTACCTTAAACCAAGCATGATTTATTTCTTTTATGTATCAGCTGGGATAAGTTGATGCAATTTTGTTTACCGCTGTTTTTATAAATAAAAGTTATATATGCTAGTTTTATCTACATACTTAAATTTCTTCCTGACTTAAAGGTTATGACTGATTCATGATAATGTAAGCTTTACATTGTTTTTTCATTACTAAAAATACATCAAAACAATGTTTATGCCTAACTTCTTATACAATATGACTAAATATTGCCTGATGTTTATGTTATGATCTTAGTTCCTTACTAACAAACAATTATCACCCCCCCATATGCAAATTCCTTAACCAATTTTAAATTTGTCAAACATATCTATTAGATGGGTATAGTCAATTTTATTAATCTTACCCAATACTATTGGTCTTGTAAATTCAGATAACATACCAGCTTTTACTTATTACAAGTTAAATTCTAAACATCTCCTAATTTATCTCATCTAACCAATTCGAATATCTACCTACCTACCTATATTATAAACGATTTCGGGTCTAGCTATGCGATTTGTTTGTTTTTTTTTTTTTAATTAATTTAATGAGTATAATCGATACTTACTATCCGTAAAGTTCTATAATTATGGAATGAATGTTATAGAATCCTAATTAGTAACAGTTAACTTAGAATCGGTAGTTAAATAACCAACTTGGATATTTAGCATGTCATTCAATATTGTTATTTTAATAATAATTATGTCAAGTCTAAATAATTTAATGAATTTTAATTATTTCATATGACTAACGAATTTCCAATCGATCAATTCATCGAATAAATCTCCCGTAAAACGTAACGCAATATTTATTTATTACATTATCTATGCGCCTCACGCGACTTTAACCAATCAAACGTAAGACTAAGTGTGATTCAGCCAATCGGTAACCGCCGATTCTGTCCAATCAGATACACACAAAGACCTTTCATACAGTGTTGCCGTTTAATTTCATACGTTGCCTTTTAAATTACTCCTAAATCCGTCATTATGGCAAGTAATTAGCCTTTTACTTAAAAACGTACCTATTATATAAAATTTAGGGCCTTTGATTCTAAAAATTTAATATACTCGTATGGAACTAGTGTTTACCCCTTTTTTTATGAGACAAAGCGTCTATATATCATTTTGTCTTCGCTTCGTTTCACATTATAAAAACGCCCCTGACTACTGTCAATGCGATGACCACAGATTGGTCGAATAGATACTAAAGATAACGATTTCAACCAATCCAAGCGTCCAGTGACGTTAGACGATAGAACAACGTAACACGGTTTTATTAAACGCTTCTAAACGACCACTTAGTAAACTGTATCAGTTTAAACCAGACTTGTAAAAATTATACATAACACCGAGTCACGTCCAATGTACATCACCACGTATCTCTGATAAAACCCGGTTAAGTTCTAGTGACCAAAACAATCAGTGATTATAAGTGAAAAGTGCGTTACAAGATGTGATTTAGCAAAAACACGGTGCCTTAGTGAACTCAGTCAAGTGCCATTACGCTGCCGCGGGCAATCGTCATGGACGTATTTTAGTGAAATTGTGGACATGCATTTCAGAACAAAATGGATCGGATAGCCTGCATAGAATTCACCTATAGATTAAGCTAAATACTTCGACTAGACTTAACCTAACCTAACCTATTGTAATACAGAGAATTAAAATTAATGATATTCAATTTGTGTTGTTAAGTTATTTATCTAATGAAACGACCTCAACTAAGTTATCAATAATAAACTCAAGCTCACTCCTTTTACACGGACATCAAATTGTGAGCAAAGACATAGTATATACTATAACTAAGATCACGTAATAAATAATAATTTAGGTTTCACATCCTGGTCACGGCACCAAATTGTACTGATCCCCCCCAAAAACACTTTTATAATTAAATATTTAAGTTGGCCTCACGATCGTCTAATGAATAGAACCCTACATTGTGAACCGAATAGTAAACCAAAGAACTTTAATGAGCGAGAGATCATTATTACTAGTCTATTATGAAGTACCTAATTACTCCTTTCTACTGTTTACTATTAGAGAATACCATTAAAAGTGCTTGCTAACATCTATATATTGATAAAACAAAACTAAAAGCATTAACTATTCAGTATAGAATTGTATTCATAAAATTTTCTAATTGAAATAAGGTTCAAATTATTATAATAGTCTACTGGAAAGGATTAATTAACCTAACTTTGTATTATTAACCAAGGAACAGAGTTATAGCTAGCATGAATATAGAAGTCTTATCATAAACCATAATCATTCTTCTGTTGAAACATAATATCTATTAAGCGACTTAGAATATTACTTGAAGCCTCAGATATTAACTATATAACTAAGAACAAACTCTTGATTTAATTCAAATATCTTACTAGATGACCTTTCATAAAATGGCAATAATATATTAGCGGTTAAAGGAACGGCCCCATCACACGCCGTTCCGCTGCTCTTCATCCATAACCTCAGAGCCCGCCCACTAATATATCTTTTATTATTTAGTATAACACATTATTCTATTAGTGTTAAATTTAGTAGACTAATTCTAGTCAATTAGGTAAACTTGATTCTACTAGTCTCTCCAAAAGGATCCTTTGAGAAGAGAGACCGAGACAAACTCAAAGGATTAAACTATTTAATTCAATTATTCATTTTACTTTTGAACACAAAATAATATATTAGAACAATAAAATATCAATGCTTAGTTTTAGGCTTTATTCTTATTTCTTAGCCTGTTACTTCTTACTTATAGAATTAAACTCAATATGCCTATGACAAACTTTGTGTGTCTTTCTCTATAATTTGTAGTCAAAACTACCAAACTATTTAGTAGTATACCTACTGTAATTATCATGTAACCCTACTAAGCGGGTTCTACAACCTTTATACTCTGGATTGTAGTATGAAATATTGAATCACTCAGATTACTATAATTCAATTTCAGTACTATATCCCTAGTACATTCATAACTTAGTGTGAATTTTACTTATACCATCTACTTCATTGAAATTGCCAACACTAAATTATATCTAAAATTAATTAGCCCTAGTAAGTAGCCCTATAATTGATTTAGTGCGCTTTCAGATATCCTGTTTCAACACTTAATTTAACTAAATTAGTAGCCCTTTGGTTTTATCACTAAATAACTTCTTTAATAACCTTAATATTCTCACAAAGGTGGTGTGTTCTTGAACCACATAGTGTATACTCAACACTAGGGTTCCTTCAGACAACAACTAAGCATATGTGTAAGTACAGTGACCACTGATTGTCCTTGGACAGAGACAGTAAGCCGTAGCTAGGTATGTACCGCACATCTATAGCTGTTAAAGGTGTATTGAAAGGACAGACCAACTCGTAGGTATCACTTTGAATTTTACCTATACAAAAGGACTACGTTAACCTAGATTTATTTACTCTACCTGATGTTTTAAAGATAATGTATAGTTTATAATGATGACGATTTAATTCTTACAACTAGAACCTCTTCGGAATAATATCTAAATATGATAAGCCTAGCTTTTCTTTTAGCAGGTATGTAACCGTACTTATTTACCCTTACTAAGCTAGAAAGTTAATAATAATATCATAGACTCTCATTTGATTGTGCTTAGATGGCTTCTATGACAACAACCTGGTGTAAATACACATAGCTAACTAATTACTTTTATTCGTTTGAGACAGTTTTAACGTGAACTCTTTAATTTACCCTTACTATCCTAGAAAGTTAATAAAAATACCGTAGACTAATAAGTTTCGTTACGTGCTTAGATGACTTCTATGACAACAACCTTGTGTAAATACACATAGCTAACTAATTACTTTTATTCGTTTGAGACAGTTTTAACGTGAACTCTTTTTATACACACTAACTGATAAAACATGTTTGCGGGCGTCTCCCTAGTTAGCCGCCTAGGTTTATCACTAAGGTTAGACGCGAATGCTTCTTAAACTTAGACCTCTACCTATCTGCTAATTATAACCACTACAATACCTTTCATGTTAAACGAACTCCCTAATCATACCAACACGGGTTTATCGGACAACATACATACTCCGCAGCCTAGCGCTTTAGTTATTTTCTAACTAGACGGACGGTCTTAGAATTTGACGTTTCTGACAAGTATAGATAGACCTAACCACAGACTATCAAGATTACATTCAATAAGTAAGTTTCGATACCCTAGATTGAATATTTGCCTAATATGAATTTAATTTAAAAGGATTACTTTTCTAACATGAATTAATTATTACTAGTTCCTAATTTTCCTATTGGCTTTAGAAGGCTAATTTAAGTCTTCTCGGTTCAATATTTATAATTCTTACGTCGACAGAGCTTGTTTTACTATGCCAGTAGTAGAACAAACTTTGTCTACATATACCTAGCTAGTCACATTACGTGTTTATAAGCTTACCTCGGTGTAAAGGAAAAGCTACTGACTACCTATAACCCCTAACCACCTATTAATCTATTGTTTTAGAGCAATGAAAAGTCCAAAATGACTTTTACAGTTACGTTAAACGTGTGAGTAGTGTAAAGGAATTCCGGTGTAAGAAAACCTTTGCTAGACCAACTAAGACCTAACATAACCTCGATTTCGGAAGTAAAACTTCCTGTGTGTAGTCCTAAGACCCTTCGACCGGCTATTTCTAGCCTTTAGTTGGCTTCCAGGTGGGGAAAATACCTACGGTGGTCTATATATACATATATAAATAAGGGGATCAATGCCAAAGGTACTTTAGATGGCCACACAACAATCGCAAACTGATTTCGGATCCACTTCTACGGGCCCTGGAGAGAAACCATGAAAAGTACCATCAGCAGAGCCTGATATACCGAATAAAGGTATCAGGAAACCTTGTACGCGTACCTTCCAAACTCACTCAGTTAATGAGTTAAAACCGTCCATTTCCTGATTGTGGAAATCTTCAGGTCTCAACTCACAACCAAAATGTTAGTGTAGGTATTCATTTTCGTAAACTACAACTGCCTGGAGCTCTGCGTAACCAACTACCATTTGTGGCGTCGTTACAGAGTTCTGGAAAACAAAAGAAGGTTAATAAACATGGTAAAACAATCCCGGAACACACAAACACCAGTTATTAAAACATTCTCACAATCCTAGCAAAAAAAAGTCAACTACAACATTCCTGTGTAGCGATAATCGTTAACTTGTAGCGTTACTCGAACGCAACGTGAAGCGACACCCAAAATAATATCACCTATAATATACGAGCACAACACAAATAAATAAAAACCAACAAGGCAAAAATGGACGATACGTGACACCTCTCAGCAAAATATCAACTCACCCCTTCGACGACCGGAATAAAAAAGCCCCGCTCAGACCCTCGCCAGACTTTATATAGAAAACCCTGAGCATGCGTAGAAACCCCTAATTTTCGGCCCCGCTGTATGAAACCTGCGTATAAGATCGCTTGGATGTGTAAACTTTTCCCGCAAAAGAAATTTCAATTATTCAACTTTAGTGTCTATTTCATCATTTCAAGTAACAAATAAAGCTCACTTTCGTTTGAACTCATCTCTCCTCATATTAGCGTCTCTCTAGCTTCCCTGCGTATAGAGAAGCTGGGATGCGCAGAAGTTTTCCCGCAATAATGCATTTACTTTTCTAATGACAATGATTATTCTAACATAACATGTAACAAACAAAGTTCATTATCCTTTGAATTTGACCCCTACTCATTTTAGCAACATAGCGGTCATAATTCTTCTTTTTTTTTTTATTCAACTTCCAGCCTATTCGATCCTTATTTATTAGGTTTTACAACTATAATGTTACCTCGTTACAAAATAATTTGTGCAATTCTTTCCTCTTTAATTTATCTTACTAACATAATGAAATAAATCTATTTATTTCCTAAATTCTAATTAGAATGATCTGTTTTTTTATTTAATTTCAACCATTTCCTTCGCTTGCTCCACAGCGCCATCTAGGTAATTCAAAGTGAACCCATTTCTCTGCTAGTCGCCCAGAATTAACCTGTCAATTTTAAATGTCTAATCGTTTATCGTCTACTTTGTTCATTATACTTTGAACTTGTCTCCTACTCACCTTAGCATTATAGCCGTCATTTCTTTTTTTATTCAACTTCCAGCCAATTCTTCATTACAAAATAATTTGTGCAAACTTTCCCTCTTTAATTTATTTTACAAACATAACGAAACAAATTTATTTATTTCTAAATTCTAATTAGAATGATCTGTTTTTTTATTTAATTTCAACCATTTCCTTTGCTTGCACCACAGCGCCATCTAGATAATTCAAAGTGATCCCATTTCTCTGCTAGTCGCTCAGAATTAACCTGTCAATTTTAAATGTCTAATCGTCTAGTTCATTATACTTTGAACTTGTCTCCTACTCTCCTTAGCATTATAGCCGTCATTTCTTTTTTTATTCAACTTCCAGCCAATTCGATCTTTCTTTATTAGGTTACACAACTATAATGTGACTTCACTACAAAATAATTTGTGTAATCCTTCCCTCTTTAATTTATTTTACTATCATAACGAAATAAATCTATTTATTTCCTAAATTCCAATTAGAATGATCTGTTTTATTTCATATTATTAATTTCTTTTATTTCACACCTCAGCGCCATCTAGGTAACTCAAAGTGAACCTATATTTCCGCTAGTCGCTCAGAATTAATCTGTCAAATTTTAATGTCTAATCGTTTAAATAGTTGTCAATGTTTTCCAGAGAGAGCGCTGTTTTCAGTTTGTTTAGAAAATCTAATGACTAATTTCTAGCTGTCTGATGGCGAAGATTAACCTGAGTTTTTAAAATGGATTTTAAAAAGGACACTACACTCGTGTTCCAGTACAGCTCACCCCCACAATGACTAAGAAAGACAACATCTTTTGATGTTATCTGTAAGAGACATTGGAAAATAAAAGGATGACCTCCTTTAACTGGAACCCTATATCAAAATTTTGAATTCTCAATTCTTTGATATATTCACTAATTACAAATAGGTATGTATTTATCATAACTAATTTTACACAATGAATCACGTCCTTTCTATTTTATATAATCTGTCCTGATGTGTGTTAATAATTTGCATAACTCAAACTACACCAATGCAGTTAGAGATATAATCACATTGATCCCTCAGATGTTCTTATACCCCCATCACTGCACCGATTATAGGAGTAAAAGAAAATACCTTCAGACTCCACTTTTTCAATTAGAACTTAGTCACATTGCCCGACTATTGTTCATATCCAACATTGCTCTGGTAAAAGAAACAGTTGAGTCCTCTCATACAAATCGATAATACCTTCCCTATGGTGTTTACCTTAAAGTACATGATTCAGAATGTCAATTATAGTCAAAGTTCTTTAATCTTAGTATTTACCTTTTTTTTTCATTATTCTCAAATACCTATTTCCTTACCCTAACCTTATATGGGAAACCAAATCCGTTGATATCTGTTCCGACCACTATGCTTTAATGTGTTGTGTATTTAACCAATCACAAGACAAACATACGACACCTTAGGTAGAAGCTTGGATCTATGATTCCTAGTATTAATTTATGATGATATGTTCCTCTAATTTTATTAGTTCGCAAAAGTAGCACTTACTTGTGAGATAAGTGTATTCTAGTAATAATTTTCCTGGGAATCAATCGAAATCTGTACGCTCTCATTGCCCGTACTCAAATTTCTTTTCCTCATTGCCCGGAATAAGAGATTCCTCCGGGAAAATCTACTTGAAAACTAATATAATGTTAAACAAGTACTAATATCTTCAAAAGTCAAAACCAAAAACCATTCCTCACCCCCACAAAATTAGTCATCTGTCATCTCCTTCTTGGTGCATGTGTTACTTTCAACGACTAAATAGTTCAACTTCAGCTATATTAGCACACTCAATATTGTGACTATTAAGCATGTCAATACACCCAGATACCTTTTTTTTTTTATTATTATTATTTAACATTTAACTTTGAACCTTTCATCACTGAAAGTAGGTGTGTATTTTTTTTGTTATAACCTCTTACACTTGTATAGTATTAATTATCAAGAACTACCCCTTCCAATGGGTCGAATCGTAAATACGATTTTAACCTAACACATAAATTCTTGACAATTAGTTGTGTATAATTCCCCTCCCAGAGGTTCAGATATCGACAGATCCAGCCTGGTTACAATTCAAAAACGTCTACTCCAAAATGGTTCCATTAAAAGTTAAACCTCAAACCATACTTCATCCTCTGAATTCATCTCAAACCATGATACCACACTCTCATTTCACTTTCTTTCCACACTCTAAGGAAATTGTGTTCCTATAATATCCATAACCAAATTTGAGTAGTCGTCCCTATAAATTCTTAACCAGATTTCTTTGCAAGAAATCTCCCTTCCCTTAACCTTATTATTCATTAATTAATTTCACCTTATTATGATACAAGTCATTTTCGCAATTAAATTTTATTTAACTATAACCTCTCCCTATTCCACAAGTTAATCTCGCCAACAAACAACCTAATTATTTTATTATTATTATTATTATTATTATTCTAGTATGCTTAATCGCCTTATTCTAAAACTCTTCATTTTATTTATTTTTATCCGTTATTTAGATTTTCTGTTTTTATTTTAAATTTTATTTATTTGTCCTACTTACTTATATTAAATAAGAAAATCCACCTTCAAAAACTACTAAAACCACACTATGTCTAACTTGAATTTAATTTAATTTAATAGGTACCCTAATAGTTGCATATAATATTATGTCCAGTACATAATTCCAGTGTTTCCCTAAATATTTTAAAAGTATAAAAACACTATACTTGGCGTATATTTTTCACCATATCTAACAAGTGAAATTACTATTATAGTTGTTCATATATACATCTAGTCTGATTGTATATCTCTCAGCGGATCTAGCATGAGATTCTCAAAGTATATACATAACGTCCGATGTATATTTCTCTGCGGATCCAGCAAGAGAAAACTTCGATAAATGTATGAACTATACATATTTACATATACATTGTCTAGTATATATTTCTCAAGCAAGAGAAAATTCAGTCATTTACACTACGCGTAAATCAGATGTAGTTACTCCGCGAATTTAGAATGAAAAACTTCGATAATAACTCGATAGTTTTGATCCTTTTAATCTAATGTGTACTAAACACCATTTAATTTAACTTATTTGAATACAAAACCATAAACTTGGCGAAGATTAACCTGAGTTTTTAAAATGGATTTTAAAAAGGACACTACACTCGTGTTCCAGTACAAGTACTAAGGCGCGAGTCACAATTAAAATATTACGAGAATATTTTGGCACATTCGGTCTTTCTACTAGAATAATTACAAACAGATATTCTTCATTTACTGGGAAGAAGATAAAAACATTTTAAAAAGAATTAGGCGTTTGTCACATTATGAATGCGGTTGCGACCCCACGTGCAAACGGACAGGTGGAGCGGTAGAACCGCACCATTCTTGATGCTCTTACAACTATGAATCACGGGCGGAGCGAGGATGTATGGGATGAAAAGGTTCTTGACGTGCAATGGGGACTTAATAATACTGTCAACAAAGGCACAAATAGGACTCCGTCAGAGGTTTTATTTGGGCTCAAGTTAACAGGGATAACAGAGGGAAAATTAGTAACGTTTTACATGATAATAACTCTGAGCTCGAAAGAGATGCCAACTTAGAAAATATTAGATCAGAAGTTAATAAACATGTCACCGAGTCACAAGTTAAACAGAAAGAGAGGTTTGATAAATCGAGGTGTAGGCCGCGTAACTTTAAGTTGGGAGATCTAGTGAGAGTAGAGAGAAATATTCCCTGCCCAGGAAAAAGTAAGAAATTAATATATAAATGTTCCGGGCCATATAGGATTGTTCAGGTGCTGTCAAACGAAAGATATGCAGTTGAGGATACGCCATTGACCAAAAAAAAGGGTAAAGCAAAATATAACGGTGTACATCCAGTGGATAAGATTCACCCATGGTTGTCGTTTAAAGGAATAGATGACAGTGATTCTAGCATGGATGACACAAGTGAAATAATTGTGGATGATGATGGATGTGTGAAGGATTAATTTATAAATATATACATAAATTAAAAGGATCAAGTTCAGGAATATTACTGATAAATAATTATATTTAATTGTATGGATTTGTTTGTATACATTATTCAATAAAGTAGATTAAGGATAACATTATAGATTAAGGAAGGATATTTCTCTGGATTGATATAAATAAAAATGGTTATACATTATTGTGGATTTTGAAAGGATATTTCACAGGTGGATTTAAATAAATATGGTTATACATTATTGTGGATTTTGGAAGGATATTTCACAGGTGGATTTAAATAAATACTTATGGTTGTACATTATTGTGGATTTTGGAAGGATATCTCGCAGGATGGATTTCAATAAATATGGTTTTATATTATTGTAGATTTTTGGGAGGATATTTCACAGGTGGATCTAAATTAATAACTTTGTGAATTAAGGATATTTCTCAGAAAGGATTTTCATAAAATTTAATTGTGTTTAATATTAGTTGTGTTAATATTGAAGCATTTATTAACAATATGTAATTAAGAGCATGTGTATTTAGATTATTTTTGTGGATTTGAAAAAGATGTGTTAATGAGATTTAGATTATTTAATTTATTGAATTTCAAATTAAGATTTTTAGTATTAATTTCACCAAACAATGTTGAATGTTGATCAGTGTTAATCGACTGTTAGTTCATGCATGTTGACAGCTGTTATCAATCTAATCGTCTGTTAAGTTCTTGGTAAAATTCGATATTAAGCTTTTAATCAACGTTCATGAGGACGTGATAATGCTATCAGGATGGACGAATTTGTTAGCTATTTTAATTTATATTGGGTTGTTTAATTTATATTTGTATTAAATTTGGAAAAATCCAAAGAACAAAGTAACTAAACTAAGATATTTATTCAATTAAAAGTATCAATTTGATTATACATTACTTTAAAGGACTGTTTAAGGCTGATTCTCAAAAAATTGGCACTTTTGATGAATTTATGTTTTTATTTTTTTTTATTTTTTTTATGCAATAGTTATAATTATTTGAGCAAAAACAAATACAAATCAATGGGAGGGAACAAGAAATTGCTAATATCATAGAATATATTGCCATTTTCAAATTGTATGGACAGGTTAATTAGACTTTACTGCCAGGATAATGAGAAACTGCAATGGGTTAATGATATTCTTGAACAGGATAATGAGAAAATAATAAACACAATTGCTCGCTTCTTAATTTTTCACTTATTTTTAACCCCTCATTATGTGAATTATAAACGCTATTTTGTAATCACTCTCACAATCAACTTTTTGTTTTCTTATTCCCAATCAATAACACTTTTGTACTATTTCTTATGTGATTATCACAAAATGTATAATTGAGCCTATAATACAACTCAAGTAAAAATTACCAAAAAATAATTAGTTTTGCAAATGATTCCACATAGAATTAAGCTACGTAGACTTCTAATTGAGAATAAAGAGATTTTGAACACATAGAACACTAAAGATAATAAAGTTAAACAATAGGTTAACTTTTTTGCTTAAAAAGTACTTTGCATTTTAACAATTAAATCACTGAAAATAATTGAAATATAACTTATGCCATTTTTTTGGCTGATTTAGCAAAATAGACTAAAACTATAACATGATTTACTTTAGCAAATGATTCCACGTAGGATAAAGCTAAATAACATATAACCAGTGATGGGAAATAGGTGAGCTAATTTACCTAAACTTGACGCATATTCATTCATGCGTGAGTGAGATGGGAATACATTATTGAATGAACATGCATCAAGTTTAGGTAAATTAGCTCACCTATTTCCGATCACTGCATATAACACAGTACAAACTTTTAATTGAGATCGATAATAAAGATATTTTGAACACACAAAACACTATTGATAATAAAGTTAAACAATAGGATAATATTTCTGCTTAAAAATACTTTGCACTTTAACAATGAATACCGAAAATAATCGAAATAAAACCCCTAAGCCACTTTTTGTGGCTGATTTAGTAACATTGACTAAAAACAAAACATGAGTTACTTAAGCAAAATGATTTAGCACAAACAATCAAGCTACAGTAGACTTTTAGTTGGGATCAACAATAACGAGATTTTGAACACTTAGAATACTAATTGTAATAAATTTAAACAATAGCTTAACATTTTGCTTAGAAAATATTTTGCATTTTAACACTTATTACCTACTAAAAATAATCGAAATACAACCTAAAGCCACTTTTGTTGGCTAATTTAGTAACACTGACTAAAAATATTACATGAGTTTCTTTAGCAAATGATTCCACATAAAATCAAGCTAAAGTACAGACTTCTAATTGAGACCAAGAATAAAGAGACTTTGAACACATAGAACACTAATGATAATAAAGTTAAACAATAGGTTAACATTTTGCTAAAAAATACTTTGCACTTTAACAATTATTACTTACACCAATCGAAATTTATAACTTAATTTAGGTAGGTACTTTTTTGCTGATTTATACATGGTTTGCAAAACCAGATACAAGGTATGTAAATAAAAGTAAAAGTAGAATCAAACCCAACGACAACATTATATTGATAAGTCTAATGTTTATTAATTATAACCGTCTTTAAATAAATTGTCTTCCAAACAATTTGCGAAAACATCGTTCGTTACAAATAGTATTCTTACTCTATAGAATATTCAGTCAAATCTTCAAATATGTATTGACCCCTTCTATTAACTAATGGATCATTTAACATCTTCACAACAGCTGATGAAGCAATAAAATCTTTATCCGTCGCTTGAGGCCAGGTAAACAGATTGTTTGATGATCTCGAACTTTTACGTATGAAATTTATTTCTAAGATATCATTTTCATCAATGTTTATAATTTGGCCGATGTAATGTTTCACTTTTTTTTTTGTCTCGTATTGAACCAGAACCCACATGTCGCATTGGTAGGGAAAGTGATTCGAAATTTCATTATTTTCCGGCAGTATTTTGGTATTTATAGGTGTATAGTTTTGCACTTGAACGTCTACCAGGTTGACTGCGGTAGAGTTGTCAATTGAAATGAGTGCGTCTTGATCTGTAACATCGATACTGAACACATCTGCATCAATATTTTCGGAAAGATCTTTACTATTGAAATCATCAGAGTTAATAAATTTCGGGAATGTGGTGCTGGCTATCAATTCCGCGGGTAGGTCTTCCTTGTTTAATACAGAAAAAGCTTGAGATCTCTTTATAATCGCTACTGACGAATTATTTGACATACTGCAACTATCGTTACAAAGATCGTATTCTGGATCTTCGAATAAGTCAATTGCGGTGCTGTTTGCAGTTTTAATTGAGGCTTCCTGATCTCTAGAATTGCTGGCAATCAATTCTGCGGGCAGGTCTTCCTTGTTTAATACAGAAAAAGCTTGAGATCTCTTTATAATCGCTACTGACGAATTATTTGACGTACTGCAACTATCATTACAAAGATCGTATTAAGGATCTTCGAATAAGTCAATTGCGGTGCTGTTTGCAGTTTTCATTGAGGCTTCCTGACTTCTAGAAGTGCTGGCAATCAATTCCACAGGCAGGTCTTCCTTGATCAATGCACAAAAAGCTCGAGATCTGTTTAAAGTCGCCACTGGCGTGGTATTTGACATCCTTAAAAAATAAAAATCGGCCACCGGTTTTGTTAAATGTATTTTAAGTAGTTTTAATGATTAAATTGTTAATATTTGGGACTAAAACCGAAGATAAACACGCAAATGTTCAGTGTAAATGTTATTAAGGCCATAAGTGCTGTGAAGAAAGTATTATCACGAGTGATTTGACAAGTAACTGGGTCAACGACTTCGTGATTTGAAAATAAATATTTTAAAAAAGTACACCGTTTGCCGTGCTGATTGATCATCAACGAAACCAGAGGAGTATTGATATTCCATAATCTTGTTATTACTTACCTCTGTGTTAAATTTTTAACGAAAATACTGTACACCTAGCTAAGAAACTTAACAAAATTTAGTGACACTGACAGGAGAAAGGAATTTAGACGAGTCAGATTTTAGTAGTAACTTAAATAGGTTGTGGCTTATTTAAAGCCTTAATTAAAGATTACGTATATTAAAGTGTCATTAGTATTACAATAGTAAAATTATGGTAATAATTATTAAATCAAAATAAATATCTTTAAGAGATTATTGTGTGATATTAACACAGTGAGATTTTTAGACTTGAATTGACCTTAAATTATAATTAGGCTATTAGGTGTATCTTTTTTGCGCACTGGTACTGTTCTTTGTCATTATGTTTCCAGCTACCAGCAAGCCTACTACCCGTCGGGACGTCCTTGTTGACAAACTCCGGAACACACAGTTAGAGCTGAAGACAGTTAAAGAGCTCAATGCACGGCTGCTGCAGGAGCGTGACGAGAGTGAAGAGGAGGTTCTGCGTGTTATAAACCATAACAAAACCCTCAAAAGTTCTCTCGCCAAACTGGACTTGGATTTTGACTATATGCGAGAACAACGGGATCGCCTCCAGGCCAGCATGGACCAGTTCCAGCAGTGCCGGGAGACGCATGAGGAGGCGCTACGGCGGATTCGGGACCTGGAACAGCTTCTGGAGGAGCGACCAGTTAAACAAGACACTACTTGTGCCAGATGTGTTGCGGAGGAGTCGGCTTACAATGTAAGCTTGTTTGCGGAGCTCAATACTTCTGACTGTGAAGTTAACAAATGCTTAGAAACGGTAGACCTTACTAACTCTTTAGACCTTATTGATCCAAAACCTTCTAACATTACTGTGAGGGGATCAAACAAAATTAAAAAGTATTTAAGATTAAGTAGATTTATAAAAAAATCAAAAGTTCTACTCCGATGTAATAAAAGTTTTATGAAATTAGCACCTATTAGATATAGTAATGTAGCCTTACATAATGACCTATTAAATTGTCAACACGAACTAGAGTGTATTATGCATGATTTTGATGCCAATGCCAAACAACTTAAGGTATTGGAATTTGCTCTGCAAGATGTAACTAATAAGTATACATTGTCTTGCAAACAAATGGAGGAGTACATAGGCTTCATGAATAACATCATCGATCTAGGTAATACCAACATGGACAAACTGGACTCGCTGGTAGGTAAATCGCGCGATAGCTACGGCGGCTCTCCCTGGCAAAACCGGAGGCAGAGCCTGCCGGCCTCGCCGTCACCTGCACCGGCGCCGCGCCCGCCCCGCCCCGCGCCGGCCCGGGCCCCGGTCGCCTTGCGTACCACCGACTGGGCGAGTCTCGCTCGGTACTTTGCCAAACCCGGTGCGCAGGACCGTCACATACACGGATGAGGTAGGTATCGGGTTCGGGTCTAAAATGGTAAAGTACCTTGGTCATAACGACGTAGTGAACAACTGTTTACCAGGAATGTCTATGGACCACCTGATCTCCCGAATCTCCGCCGACACATTCAGTCGTGAGACAACGTTAGTAGTGTTATTAGGAAATAGTTTGAGGTTTAGTAAATATGACTTATTTAATTTGTCTGAGGCCCTCACTGAAGTTAGCAAAGGTGATATAGGTAAAATAATTATTTGCGCTTGTCTGTTTTCCCACAGATTAACAAATAAATGTAATAGAAATATTGATTATTTTAACTCGATATTATATAAAATGTCATTATATAATTCAAAAATTTCATATTTCGATACGAATAAATTTGTAAAAAAGTTCGATTTGACGCATAACTATTGTTATTTACCACGTAGGTACTTAGATGAGTGTGCTAATTTGTTAGCATATAATATTTTAGACCCCGCTATGACTAGCATAGCGAGCGACTGTAGAACGGAGCCTGCGCTTAGTTTTATTAGCGCCGGCCCCGCACTGGAGCTGCCGGTGGATTTAAACTGACAGCTTCGACAACGGCCGCGGCTGTCGTCGTTCGCGGCGGCAGTCGCGGCGGCCTCGTGCCCGCCCACAGGTCATTTTAATAAATGTATATAAACAATTATATACTTAATATGAAAATATGACATTTCGTTGCTAATCAGGGCTCATGGACATAATACAATTGTGACAAATACGTTCATATAATTCATTCACGCGGGTGGAGCCGCGGGCACGTCTAGTAAAATATAAAAGAGATACAGAAATATTTAGTACTACATCAAGCTAACGGAACTTTTACAAAATAGGGAATGAAGAATGTCAGTAGGTACGCCAAATCGCTTGAAACTTTGTAACAGTAATGTTTATAAATAAACAAACATACTACTTTTTATTTTATTCAAATAGACCCCGTAGTTTTGATTCTACAAACGTTTGAAATTTGGGTCAATAATATTAAAGCGCGTGGGGGCCATCTTGCTGGAGTGACCTCATCATTTAACAGCGGTACGCGCCCTTATATGAAAGAGTAAGTTAACAGGGCTATAAATTTTTAACCGTAATAAGTAGCCAGTTGAAATTTTCACAGAATACGTGTTATTATAAAATCTATCGTTTAAAATTATAAAATGAACTATAAATCAAATCCCAAGAGGGGTCCCCATACAAGAAACATGAAAAAAAATCTTTATTTTTAGCATCTTTATACGGATTGTATTTTTATAATGGCTTCCTATTTTGATGCTATTTTAAACTTAAATTGTAGTCTAATTTTCATTGTTTACGACTAAATAGCAATCTTAAGTAAAACTTCTGCAAATATGTGACAAAACTGATTTTATCAACACGATGGTTTAGGCGGTCACCCATCCTGTTTTAGACTACGCGTGTAGTTGCTTAATTTTGGAAGACGAAATACGGGTTGTATTTGTATGATAGCTTTTTATTTCGGTGTCACATTAAGCTAAAATGATAATCTAAACTCCATACTAACATATATAGTTTACGACCAAACAGTAAACTGTAGTAAATCTCTTACAAATATGTTTAAAAGTGCCTAGTTTAAATCAACACGATGTTTAGGTAAGCGGTGGTTGCTTAACTTTGGTGGTAGGCCTTTCTTTACAAATTTCGTGTTAATGTAGAATTAATATCGCTACCGTATAAAAGAACGAACTATAAAACATGATTTTTTGATTGACCTTGTAGTAGTTCTGATACTTCGTGTATTCATTACATCGATTTCAAATTTCGCACGCGGGCGCTACCAGGTTGCTCACTCGCAATTAGATAGGTACCTACATTCCTACAACACTCTCGCTTCGCTAGGTCTAGGCATTAGCGACCGCCATGCCAACTTTAGGTAGTGTTAAACTGTTTTTGAGCATTATTACATTGATTACTGTGTTATTTCGTGTAGGTATGCAAGGTAGTGTGTGTTAGTTTTTTTTTGTGGGACCAACGCCCTTTGTTACACTTTGGTACAATAGAGGACAATCTTGACTTCTGCGGCTCCGACATTTTAAACGAGTAAGATCACTTAAAACTACGGGTACGCTGTACGAGACCGCGTATATAGCGAACTGCGTGAATCATAATATTGTTGAATAGTACAGTCGAGTACAAATATGTATACACTTTTTCACCTTATTCCATTGAAATAAGGGCCACAAATGTATACATATTTTTGTACTCGACAGTACCTACCGCTGCGGGCTCTGCCGCCTGCGTCCCGCGTCTCACACTTGGTTTTTAATTTGTGGCATGTTTCACCTTAGCACAGAATAAGTAATAGTACAAGACCTTAGCTATCAACATACTTTATTGGTATTTTTATGTAAAAAACGGTGAACCCAAAATTAAAAGTGCTTATTTATTATTCTAATTTTATTTAACCAACTTACTCGACAAACATTACAAACAGAAAAGCCGGTCAGTGACACACAGTTTGTTTAGTTAAACTGTATGTAATACAAAACAATAGATAACCATAACTACCATCGTAACATCAAAACGAATTCGTAAAAATAATTACGAGTATTACGACTTACAAAGTTAAGCAACTACAAGCGTAGTCTAAAACAGGATGGGTGACCGCCTAAACCATCGTGTTGATAAAATCAGTTTTCTCACATATTTGTAGAAGTTTTACTCAAGATTGCTATTTAGTCGTAAACAATGAAAATTAGACTACAATTTAAGCTTAAAATAGCATCAAAATAAGAAGTCATTATAAAAATACAACCCGTATAAAGATGCTAAAAAAAAAATTTTTTCATTCTTCTTGTATGGAGACCGCTCTTGGGATTTGATTTATTGTTCATTTTATAATTTTAAACGATAGATTTTATAAAAACACGTATTCTGTGAAAATTTCAACTGGCTACTTATTACGGTTAAAAAGATATAGCCCTGTAAACTTACTCGATCATATAAGGGCGCGTACCGCAGTTAAACGATGACGTCATTATCCGTGAGCGCTAGCCGCCGAGTTTCGAGCGCCGCATACGAAGTTTAAAATTCAATATCTCGAAAAGTATTTGACGTATCGAAATGATTTTTTTAAAGCAATTTTTTGTTTTTAATTAAGAATACGATAAGCCAAAACTCTAAACTGGCTGACATTCTCTATTAAGCCATTTGTTTAAACTTCCGTGAGTTTGGGGCAGTACAAAATATTCATGTACAGTCGAGTTCATAAATATTTGTAAGTACACTTTAGTACCTTGTCTATTTAATGGCATCTTAAAACTGCCATAATATGAATTGTCACATCAATTAAAGTGACAAGGTACTAAAGTGTACACATATTTATGAACTTGACTGTACCTCTTTTATATTTTATATATTATTATGATTGTAAAGTAGGTTAAAAACTTTTTCTAAGTAGCTGAATACGGTTGAAGCAAAAAAAAATGTATTCATACATTGAGTGATCCAGTAGGTATCCACCCTGGTATATTTATGTCTGTATGTGACATGTCAACATCAAATATCAAAATATTGTTTAAGCTATAATTTAAAATCCTTGCCTAAAAAGGTTAGCAGTCCCGGGACCACCGCATGTGGATTTTTTACTCTTGAGTATGAGTGAGTATCAGAATTTAGTTTCCCTAGTACTAAAGCTAATTTTGGGATTATAATAATTCAATTTGAGTGAAATTGTCTTCCAATATCCATTTACTTACATGTGTCTACATTTAAAAAATTTGCTCTGAAATGATAACACAATTATACTCGAAAATCTAATTAAAGACCAACGTGGGTTGCCACTATAAAATAAAAAAGGTATATTTCCACTTTTTCAAAGACCGCAAAAGACTGTTTATTTATTGGTAGTTTTAAATCTTCGATTTAAATAAACAAGTTAATTCAAGTTGCTTACACAAATACAAGATGCCATGTTAAATATTTAACCATAGAAGATTTTTGGTAGCAAAACTGTTATTGCACTTGTAATAGTTTCAGGTTTTAATAACATTTGGTACGATAAATTAAATAAACAATAGTTGGAAACAACGTTAGCAATTTAAATAGTACATGTGTTTAGCTATTCGACAAAATAAAAGGCCAAAAGTGTGTGTGTGTGTGTGTCAGAAGCTACTACCGGTTCGAGAAAAGAAACTTAGTTACATTTTTCTTTTTACCAAGTGCAAGTGCGAAGTTCATACATTTGCTGTTAAGTCGCAAGTAGCAAATGTATGAACTTCGCACTAACACTTGGTAAAGTTTGAATTAAGAATAAATTAAGTATAAGGAATCCGAATTTGGCCAGTCATTTTGTTTTACCTGATAAAAAATCGCCATTTAACACACACACCCGCCATTTAATGATTAAACACACACTATATCAGAAAATATTTGTTTTGAGATATTTTAATGTTTTTGAATATCGGGTAGAAAAAACATTGAATGCATATTCCCTATTGCTATATAGGTAAGTTTTTATATTGAAATTGTTAGTCTACATAATATTTTCAACGATTTGATTATCAATGCAAAAAAGTTGGCTAGGTATATCTGAAATGTTCAATTGGCCTTTGCGACACCAACAATGTTTGAGTCTTAAATTAGATTTTCGAGTATAGTTATATCTGATTATTTGTTAAAATTACACAATTAACAATTAATCATTTTAATTCTGTGTGCGATACCGGAGCAAATGTATTCAGCACTCCTACTATTTATACAATTTAATTAGCGCTATTAAGCTAACTAACCTTTGTACAATTAAATTAAGGTAGCTAGGTAACAAATTATTCAATTATATTAGATAGCTCCCTACTTGGTCCTAAAGACTTGCAACAAGTTACTGAAGATGTCGATATCACTTGCACTTGTTCTATGAGCTATTAGAATATATTCATATCAATGGGATATCTGGGCATACTTATGAGGCATTTATTAACAATATCTGATCATTTTATGGATCAATTATACTACACTTTTGCAAAGATGGCATTTTAAAATGAGGGCCTTATTTAATAGCTATTTATGAAGTAAAATTATATATGAAGTTAACATACAATCTTATAAAAAATTGTAGCTTGCTTATGTGTACTTATTCTGCTAACTACACTATAATGATATAATTGTACATGGCATTATCATTAGTGACTATAGGGAAATGCATTGTTACCAAAATCTTAATGATTAAACTATGTGATCAATAAGTTTTTAGAATTGTTATGAACCATAATAATATTATTGTAATGTGGACTATACCATGGCACTAACAAACGTTAAATAAGAGAAAACAATAATTTACATTATTAATTTGTTTCTCTGTGATAGCTAAACAAAAAACATCTGTATAAATAATTTTATAAGACGGTAAAAATAAGAGTTAGTTTTTTAATTATTTGGAGCGGTGTGGAGAAAGTCCTGATGCCCTTATGATTTAAAGGATAAACAAGTTGTTTGCACTGGCCTTTTTTATTTCCAGCTCGGTCACCAAAATGTAAGGTGGCTTTTTCGGCTTTTTTCGGGATGATTGAGGCCTACAAATAAATACTGTGATATTAGCTTTTAGCAATTATCAAATAACTTAGGAGAATTATGTAACATTATTCTGCCATATAATTATGGATTTAAAAGAAAAAAAAAGTGATGAAACAAAAACCACTACATAAAAATCACAAGCTGATGATGATCTAGTGAAGGTACAAAATTTGACCTCCAAAAGAAAAAAATATTTTTATAGGGGTAAAATAAAGCATTTAAATTATTGTAATAAATGTTTGCAAATATAGAAAGTGTGCATATTCTAATTAAAATATAATGATTTACATATCTCCCATTTTTTATACCGATTCTAAGAACCTTACTGATCACCCCTCATACTACTTCTATGGTACCTCCATGTGTAATATTTTTATTTACATAAGTAATTGTTTTTAAAAGTAGCAAGTGAGTCTTTATACAGTGTGTAAATGGTATACGGGCATTTATTAAAAATGGACATAGATTAAGACTCTAATAATCATAAACAGAAACAATTATTTTGATTACGCTAACGTATACACCGTTATTAATTTTTGAACATACCATCGACCCGCAATCTACATCTAATTCCATCTGTCATAACTTTGAAACATCATTAATTGCGTTTTTAATTAATTGCTTTTTTTGTTATACATTGCGTGTTAATTTATTTTGTATGGTTAATTTTTTTTTATTTAATTTTAACAAAAGCTGCCTAAATGTGCTCATTAGGGGCTATTCTTACCACAGTTAAAAGGAACGCCCGTATACCATTTACACACTGTATGCCAAAATTTGAGTGAAATCGGGTGAAGTTATGGGTAATTTGGAATGAAGGCTTCTATTTCAACATTAAGGCTAAATATAGTGTAGGAATTTCTTAATTACACAGATACCTACTAACTATTTTGTAAATAGTGTTTTACCTATGAAACTAGCAGTCCAGGTTCCATTCCCGGTAAGAACACATATTGGATGAATGACCTATTTTGAGTCATGGATATTTAATTTTCATTTTGGTACATACCTATCTCTTTAATATATAAAATTATCGTGTCACAGTGTTTGTAACAAAACTCCTCTGAAACGGCTTGACCAATTCTTATGAAATTTTGTGTGTATATTCAGTAGGTCTGAGAATAGGACTAAAAAGTATATTTCTTAAGTATTGGATGAAAAAAAATACTCCCGCGCGGCGCCGGGCGCGGACAGCTAGTATAAATGTAATATTAATATAAATACGTATCTTGTCTAGTAGCCATAGTACAAACAAACCTAAAGATTATTTTGTGACTACAATCAATTTGTATAAGATTGTCATATTTTTATTTCAGCCACTTACTAACATACATTTCCATACCACCAAGAATAACCAGAGATTTCACAGGCAATAGGTTCATTTTAATTCTTCTGACGTGTGGTATGTATGAGATTCATAATTTGGAATGTAATAGCTTGTCATCCTATTTACCCTTGTATTTATCAATATGGTATTCATTGTAACAATGAAGTGAATGAATGAAGAGTTGTTACAATAAAATTTAGTAAGGACGCATAATGCAAATTCAATTACAACCCAGTAATAACATGTGGGGGAGATCATCTGATGATGGTCCTATTGGTAAAATAAATACCAAATAAATAATGTAAGCTTCAGGTATGTTTTTTTCGTAACAATTACGTTTAATAAAAAAGTAGAAACATCAATTTGTGAACTTGTTAGATTAGCCTCGCAAAACACAGGGAATAGAGAATAAGGGGAACTGGCATGGTCGCCTATTACTTAGAAAACCAGTGTCGCCAAACTCACACAGCCATAGTTAAATTGATACGCGGCACACTATTGCAAAACCCTTTTGATTGGTAAAAAGTTACAATATCCATACGGTGTTATCGAGTACCATTTACAGAAAGGATCTCTACTCTAACTTAAGCAGTTTACGGCCTAAAATAGAGTGTAACAGAAATGTGACATATGTCTTTTTAGTTGTTGACGTTTGATTTCCAGAAAAAGCATCGTAGTCCAGCTACTCGGCATTAGATGGCGCTATATTCAGTTTTGGTTGAATTGAAATGTTTCGATACGCCCGATAACGTCCGAAACTAAATAGTCGTATGTGGCTTTGAATTCCGTATTACGACAAGACCTTTTGGCATAAAGAATGGGGATGCGGGTACAACACAGGTAGTTGTCGATATTTTGTGATATTTGGTTTCTTTGAAATGTAGCGACAATGTAAACGGGTCTTTCAATAATTTATAAAAATATGAACAGCTAAAAAGTAGCAGGAGCCATCTGTATGCATACATATAATAAAACAATTGAGAAGGAGAAATTAATCTGTATATTGCATATATTTAAGAAAAAAATGTCTGGGGGTCTTAAATCATTGACAGAACGCATTTCAATCCTTGTTAGAATTCCTGTTTGTCATGCACGATTTTCTGTATTGGAACTGCATTCTCGCGGATAAAGCGCTTCCCTTTTGGCGATATCCAGAAATCGTTGTCTAAAAAATGCTCTAAGCAAATAGTTCTAGATAGCATTGGGAACGAAAATTAGTTTCCTTTGACATCCATCCATTTTTAGGGTTCCGTACCAAAATGGTACAAAAGGAACCCTTATGGTGAGACTTCGTTGTCTGTCTGTCTGTCTGTCTGTATGTCACAGCAGGTTTTCTCAGCAACTACAAATGCTATCAACTTGAAATTTGCCATAGTTGTACAACTTGCTTGCCCGCATCTATTTGTAGTAAAGAAAATATGAAATTAATTTTATTAATAATTAAAAAGGGGTCTAGAATGGGGGGTTCAAAAATGAAAGTGGTTCGATTATAGCAAATGGGTTGTCATATGAAAGGTCTTAATCTGCACATTTTTTGAATTTTTTTGAATTTTTTTTGTGATGTACTTTTTGATTTATAGCCAAAAATGTACAAAAAATGACCGTTCCCCCCCCCTTATCTCCGAAGTTTATTAATCAAAAATTTTGAAAAGAATCCTGGCTTATACTTAGATAATTACTTATGTTTTCTGGGAAAAATAAAATGAAGTATTCATTATTTACAGTTTTTGAGAAATAACAAAGAAACTAAGAAAATCTGTATTAAAATTTAGGCTTGTCAAAATCGACCATATTGCCTGTAAAATAAAGCTTATAACAAAATGAGTATTTTCTTTTGCGGTTACCAAGCATATTATATTCAATACGGAACCCTCGGTGCGCGAGTCCGACTCGCACTTGACCGTTTTTTTTAAGATTTGTATCTTTTGAGAATCTAAAACAGTTGATAAGGCTTTTTAAACATTAACTAAGCCACCACTGGATCTCCACTTTCATCTTTAGTGCAGAAAGGTTTCACAGACTAAGTAACCGTAAGTAGGTATTAATTACAATTGACATGCTCGTAAATTGTAATGAAATGAACACTTGAATTACTGTATCTATTACATTCTTCCACATCGCGGTTAACATAATAATTGATTAAACTTTTATCGATATGAATGTCGATAAAACTTAGCACAGCACTCGAGTAGCGAGTATTGTTTGACAGTTGGAGTAGCGGAGTAGCGAACAATCTAGATTAGTTGGCAGTTTGATGATGATTATGAACTGTAACTTCTAAGGTATAGAGTAGATTATTACTCAATATTGGACGCGAATTATATCAATGAAGAGTAACATTTATATTATTTCAATAAATAGTAAAATAATACTTAACGATGATAAAAAATTACCGCATTGGACATCGTTTTTGTTCTGCTTGCATTTTTGCAGCTTGAGATAGCGCAACACGGCATTTTTACATTGATAATTATTTTTTTCTCAATTACACAAATGTCATGTTTAGGGTTAGGATTCTCGTGGCATTTTTGGACAAGAAATGCAGTGGAGTCGTCATTATTTACTTTTTATAATTGAATGAATGACTGAATGGTACAAATCTTAACTTATGTAAAATTATACGTAAACGATTTCCATTAAATTATTTTACGACTCGAATTAAATTTTCCACTTACTCAAGCTACCAATCGCCTGATCATTTCATCAAATATTATACCTTTTTGGTTGACTAAAAATTATCTTCAAATAAAGTCAATCACTATGACATTTTTATATTGTCAATCTTGACAATTCACACAAATCGTAGTCTCATTAATTTTCGGAAGCAACACATAATTTACGAAACGTTGTCGACGTGACCTTAAATAATAAATAAAATGAATTTTCGTCAAGTTAGAAGAATTTTGGGATGGATAGAACCATATGAAGAACTTGTATATAGCGAAGAAAGCAAAACTATATACAGTATGTAAACTTACTAAAACCATTTGTTTGAATCCGGGCATGTCTAGGCGATAAGTAAGGTCTTCGCATATAAAATATTGAAATTCTAACGCTTTTTAGAATTTATAATTGTAATACAAAAAATATCATTTTAGTTATTCACGATTCAATAACATCCTGTATTATTTGTTTACAATTGTAACATTTGTCATCTGGTTGCCAGGTCAAGGCCAAGTTCAACACTTTCAATGTCAGTTAAAGTAAGGCTATGTGCACACTTCCGATTAAATACGACGTAGATTAGACCAAATGTGGCCGTTATTTGAACCAAGCGACGATGGTTGTTTCAAGTGAACGCTACGCATCAAATCTGGATTTTGCCGGGCACGTCGCTTGATTATGTTCGAAGCTCGTACAATCCGCAGCCTCATTTCTTCCTCCGTTCTCGACACTTTTTTTAAATACTAACTGTTTCACCCATCCCCAGAAGAAATAGTCTAGAGGTGTGGGGTTCAGCAAACGTACCATGTCATACAACTCCCCGCTTTTCTAGTGCTGAAGCCAAGATTTTCTGTAAAATGGTTGTAGATCCTTTTTTCCGTTCTGACGTCAATACGAGGACGACGAGGTTCACCACTACTACTACTACTACTATCCGGTACTAACCGGAACCGGTCTTTCATTGTTACGCAGTCTGGTAATCGCCCTTATAATTGACAATAAAGTGACACCAGTGAAATATGAATGATATAAATCTGTCACGACGTAAACATTACACACAGGGTGATACTTTTAGGGTTAACCGACTTTGAAAAAGGTAAGTGTTTATAATTTTTAAACAATGATAAAATTAAAAATATTCGACCCGTACTAGCAAAACATGTGTTAAAACACTTAACTCGACTTGGCTGTCAACTGGTTTAAAGAGATGGTTTTAGTTAGTTTACATACTGTATTGTTCAGCTTGTGCAGTAAGTCTGACGCAGATGAAAAAATATAACGTGCTGAAACACATCAATAGTGCTCAACACCGAATGAAATGTGGCGACCAACATGACTTTGTTTATGACTTGTGCATATTTCTCATTGCGTGTAATATTCCTTGGAACAGGGTAAATCATCCGGAATTTCGTTTTTTTTTTGAAAAATACCTTTGTTGTAAATGTACAAATTATAAAAAGCTGCCGGAGCAAAGTGTTTTGAAAAAAAAACTATCTGTCAAAAATTTACGTGGCAATAATTGATAAAATAAGACTTGCAGTTTCCGACAGTAATCTATGGCTCACTGTAGACGAAACAGTTGACACTGTTGGCAATTGTGTCGTAAACGTTATCGTTAAGTTTTTGGAAGATAATTTGCAAAGACCTTATTTGTTAGCCTGTAAAGTTGTGACTCTAGTAAATGCTAATACAATTGCTTCTGTGGTTGACGACAGCTTAAGGTTTTTATGGGAAGAGAACTACACAGAAAATATAAATATTTTTTGATATTCTGCACAGACAGTGCTGCGTACATGCTTGCCGCTGGTAAGATCTTAAAGAAGACATACACCAATGTTAAACACGTTACTTGTTTAGCTCATGGTCTACATAGAGTCGCGGAGCAAATTCGATCTGAACATAGTTTGGTAAATACTTTAATATCAAATGTAAAAAAAAAATTTGAAATCGCCCCACCGCGTTCGACTTTTTAAAGAATATGCTCCAAATATACCATTGCCACCAGAACCGGTAATCACTAGATGGGGCACCTGGTTACAGGCTAGTTTCTATTACGCTACCTACTTTGAAGATATAAAAAACGTTGTGATGCAGTTAAATAGTAGAGATGCAATTGCTATCAGAAAAGTTCAAGCTTTATTTGGAAATGAACATTTGAAAAATAAGTTAAAATTTATACAAGATTGCTACGAAATTATACCAGATTCAATAAAACAATTAGAATGTACAAATATTTCAATAGATGAAAGTCTCCTAATAATTGACATTGTAACAAGTACACTGAACTCGCACGGAACTGCGACTGTGCGAAATAAGCTGGAATATGTACTGAATAGAAGTCCAGACTTTTACGAAGTGAGAGATATGGTAGATTTTGGAAATCATACTCAGATTCTAAAGCATGCTACATTAACATCGGTGGATGTTGAGCGATCATTCTCGACACATAAATGGATTTTTAACAAGTTAAGAAATCGCTTTACTCCAGAAAATATGGAACAGATTGCCACAGTATATGAATTTCATAATCTTAACAATAATTTAACATCAGATGAGGATAACATGCAAGATTTTGAAACTTTAATTCCAAATGCTAATTATTCAACATCATAGATAGATAGTTGTGTTCAAAAACCTATTGGTTTACTCTAATACCTCACTTCCAGTATAGGATAATCAATTTGTTTGTTTATAAAAAGTAATGTTACTTACTATTTTTTTGTCATTCATTATCATTCATTCATTCATTCAATCATAAAAGTATCTATAATAACGACTCCACTGCACTCTGTTCAAAATTGCCACCAAAAATCCCAACTCTAGTCATGTTCATCGAGTCGGTTGACATAAGACTGATAATAGTCTGTGGGCGAAGTTTGTACAACTGCACAAACACTCGGCGACACGGGAACGCCCACTTGCGTCCTCCATTAGTTTTCTTCTCCGTGGCAAAACAGTTAAAGGCTAGGTACGAAAGCAACAAGCAATCGGTAAACCAACTCGTGACAAAATTATATTGTTTTAAACCTCTACTAAGGTTAGCTCAGTCAAATAATGAATGAGTTTATTACCCAAATAAGAAAATAAATACCTGCTATAATATTTCTCAACTATGTCCCTTCTTCCAGTAGCAACTGTAAACAAACGTAAATACACAAAAATAATATTTCACCACCACCACACAACCACTTTCCACATTATGGTCAACAAATTCACTTCACTCACATTTACACAGCCATTATTTTAGATGGCGGCCATCTTTCGTCTGAGAAGTCAGGGTACGTTTCCACTCAAACAATGCTGAGTGAAAGAGTGAAAACGACACGTAACGCAGGTTCTGATTGGTTGATTTCTCTCTTCACCTTTGCTTCTGTTTAGGGAAACCGCACCCTAAACCAACTCACCTCTAAAATAGGAGCTTTTCAATTTGACACTAATGTGATCTCGTTGTCGAACGAGTGAACGAATTGAGAAAGTTAAGAATTGCGTGATAGTAGGGACAAAAAGTTCCGCTTACGTCTGTGAGCGCTAGTATCGCTATTACGGTGTTCGGTGTAGAATACGCAATAATTAGTTGGAAATTAAAACATGATTAGGTACTGCCGTCGGTAAAATCGTTATGTATTAGGTCATTTTATTACTAAAGTACCGGAAAATGCTACATACGTAATTTTAAAACTCTTTAGTAAGTATATAAATAAGGGCTAGTTTAGGGCATTTGCGACAAGCCTTGGGTTTCAAACGTCATTTTACTAATATGACAGCAAAAGTCAAATGTCAATGTCAGAAATGACAGGTAAAAGTGTTGGCGATGTGATGTGTGTTCACCTCTGCGTTCGATCACCTCTGCTTTTGACAGAATCACACCCCTGCCCCGGCGCGGCGATGCGCACGCGGCGCGCCTTGCACCGAAGTTACTTTTTAGTTAATTAGAAAAATACGACCACAGATTTGGAGGGAAGTCTAAAGAGAATAATAATTACAGGCGTTACCGGGTGCGGTGCGCTCGCGACACTGACTACTTTAGACCTGGGTATTGATTCTCTCAAACGCAAAGGTGAGCGAATGCAGGAGTGAAGTCCAAGCGGCGAGTTTAAGTAGTCCCGTCAGAGCGAGCAAAACACATATTAACCATCGAAATATAATAAGTATGGAAGAGTAATCGACGCTCAAAATCTGCCCCACTGACTTAGTGCCGGCGGGGGTGGAGCTATTAATGAGTGCCGAACTGTCTATCAGTCGACTTTCTGACGTAGTGTCAAACAGTTGTTTACAATCACAAAAGAAAAAATCGATATTAATGATTACCGGATTTAAATGACGCTGCAACCATGCCAAGTTGCATTGTAAATTGGTGCAGTACCCACACAGATGCAAAACAAAGCGATATTTATTTTCATTAGTAAGTTATTTAATTTTTAATATTCCATACCAAAATGTCATGGCCGATGTTATGCAATATATCTTTGAAAAATGTGAATTACAAGCAACTACTTCGAATGAATAGGAAATTAAATTTTATGTCATCTTTACTATCGTTAGTTTATGTACATAATAAAAAAAACGAAATATGACCTTTTCCTTTCGAAGTGCGGAACCCTAAAAAGCAATAGGCTTAATATTAATTGATACTTGTACAATAACTGAGTTGGTAAAGCTGAGATTGTAAGGGCCTGTTTCACAATCGACTAGTAAATTTATCTGCCATTTAAAGTTGGCTCTCTCCTTGTCTATTTTCAAGTGTAAGAAAGAGAAAGGGCTAAATTTATCTGTCAAATACGCTTTACTTGTCGATTGTGAAACAGGCGGTTAATATAAATTATACTCTATTGTATATGATCTAACTTAAGAGTTGGCTTCACATCTCTAACTGTAGAATAGAAACAGTGCCAAATGGATTATTTGTGATGTTTTCGTCTTACTACTCGTATAAAGTTAATTTTTGTCATGTTTTTTCGGCAGCATCAAATAGGCTGTACCATCCAAAGCGACTATATACCTATACATATATAGGTATTATACTGTCACGTATCTTTATGCCTATAAGAATAAAAAAGGGGTTGCAATATATTTGGCACTTTAGATGCTAAAGACTATTTGACGCTGACTACTCTTACAACATAATATCTTCTGATATACTATTTTACAACTTTATAATAGTGTAACATAAGTAAGTATGTTAAATGATTCAAGGGGAACAATCATTCAATAATATAAAAAAATATTAATAAAATTCGTTATTCAATTACTGTGTTGTTTTTGTATTAAACCATCCACGTCAAATGTTGAAAGACATGGCCGCGTTCAAGTAACCCTTATGAATAAAAATCTTGACCAATGGAAATCTTGTGTCAGAGAGCTTGTAACCAATTGCAGATTTTTGTCTTTCAAACGGTATAAAACCTTACTGAAATTACTGTCTACTCAAACGTTATACCAGCATCTGACATAAATGACTTCATACCTTAACTCAATTAATATTTAGTTGATTATTGAAACCACTCGATACATAAGATCTTTTCATTTCAAAAAGTGGGCGTTTTGGAGCGGATTTGTCAGTCGTTTTTGTTAGACGTTACTCTTCCATACTTATTATATTTCGATGATATTAACGCGTGCATTCTCAATTAGGCAGCCTTATACGTTCGAGAAGCCATGCTGTCAAATTGAATACACGCGCTGTAATGTGTTTTGTTCGCATTGACGGGTTTACTTAAACTCGCCGCTTGGACTTCACTCCTGCGTTCGCTCACCTTTGCTTATGAGAGAATCACTACCTAGTTTCTAGGCCCTATAGCCAAATTGTAAGGGTGCGAGCGAGAGGGATGTTGTTCGCAAGCTGGGGGCGGTCGCGGCGGGGCGCATGGAATTTTCCATTCCTGCCGCCGCCGCTAGCATCCACTAGAAATGATTGAATAACAAAAATCGTGTAACCATCGATTTTGCCAAACTGGAATAAGACTTACTCCGAGATTAGTCTGTACAAATTCGGCGTTTAATCTAGGTATAATACCTTATTCTCGTTTAGTCGAATCCGCCCTTAATAATCTAATCTAATCTAATCTAACTGTGTAGGTATTTATTTATTCATTTTCTTATTTACCTAAAATTACAGTACGGTCACCCTTGGCTTTTGCTAAAATGCACATTTTAGTGCTTTGTCACTTTAACGTCATGTTTGAACTACCGCACTAACCGTTTAAAGGTTTTAAAACAAAAAGGTACTAAGGTGTGCGGCTACTTATAAGGCCAACTACCATACCGAAAATGTTGAGCACCTTAGTCTAATGCAGGCATGGGCTTAGTGGCTAATGCTTAGTACCTACTTGTCACTTACACTAATACCCAATGTGTAAACACATGCCGATTAGTGCTTAGTATTAGTGTTTGCGTACAGTGCAAGTCAATAGAATTCGATCCTATTTACTTAGAGACAAGTCAATATCACCACCACAATTTACTAAGCACTTGCCGTGTATAAACCGTGTATAAACAGCTACGACAAGTGCTTAGTGACGATATTTTGTACCTTTAATAAATACCTTTCTATTGATTCCGACGTGTAAACGGTTACTTCTCACTTGTCACTATGCAGGTTAGGACTGAGCGATTAGTACTAATGATAATGGTTTACACGGGCTTAGTGTAGTAATCGCTTAGTCCTAACATGCATAGTGACAAGCGAGAAGTAACCGTTTACACGTTGGAATTAGTAGAAAGGTATTTATTTAGTGACTAGACATTCGATTATCAACTTATCACTAAGCACTTGTCATTGCTGTTTATAGACGGTCAGCAAGCGACGAGTGCTTTGTAAATTGTGTTGGGGCTAATGATTTGTCGCTAAGTAAATAGGATCGAATTATATTTCCTTGCACTGTATACAAACACTAATACTAAGCACTAATCAGCATGTTTACACATTGAGTATTAGTGTAAGTGACAAGTACTAAGCTACTAAGTCTGTGTAATTAAGCCCGATTGACATTGGTCAAGGACAGTGGCAAATACAGTGGGTTGAAAAAAAAGCAAGACACTCGCTACTGTCGACCGGTTTACACTACGGTACTGTCCCAGTCACTATCCACTGTCCTTGACCAATGTATTAGGTGACTGTATTTGTGAGACTGTAGTTAAGTTAAAAGGTTGGCCCCCGTCTACTGCGGTAGTAGACGGAGGCCAACCTCTTAACTCTAACTCAATGGTGGTCTACCATTGATTAAGTACATAAGTAGATAACTCCAGCAATGCTGCCGATTATCTGAGCCGTTTAGACTACCGCTGTGATGCGAGTAAACAATTTAAACACCGGCGGCGGCACTGACCTCTTAGATAAAGCGACCTACACTTTGTCTACGATATGGGTTTAAATTGGCTGCACTGGGGTTGTAGTCAAGGTGCATACCTACCGCTAAGTTAGCGATTTTCAAAAATCGACAAAATGCATAATGATTGGTGTTAACTTATGACTCTTATAACAGATCACGTCGACTGCTGCTATTTCAACACCTAACAACATACATTTCCCCCTTACTAATAAACGTTCTGTCAAATCTGTATCTATCAAATCCAAATCTGCCGGCCAACGGCAGAACGCTGCAAGTCAAAAACCCTAGTTTTGTGAAAAACGCGTTTAATAGTAGTTTATGTGACTGTTGCATAATAAGGGGCATTAAAAATCTCACGAGTATTTTAATGCTTATTATGTACAGTTACATACACTGCTTTATCTACACACATATCATAAAAGCTCTCTATGATGTGTTCAGAAATCGCATGTAATGACCGGCATTGCAGCATTGATTAGAGCTATTAGTAAAATAATACAAAAAATAAATGGGATAACAGAGAAAAATATTTATTGTAATAATTATTATTTACAGTTTTAATTGTGCGGTGGTTGAATTCCACTTTTCCATAGTTTGTTTATCACCCTCAGAGGCAAAGCGAAAACAACTTCCCGTGCTATAAGAGCGGGTTGGATAAAATCATTTTTTAGAGAAGCAGGTATATCGGCAACGCCTGGAAGCACACACAACAAGCGGTTGCCTCCAGAAATTGGGTGGAAAACGTACCTGTGGAAGATATTTTGTCTCGGGGAAATTGGCGGTCAGGAAATACATTTAGCAAATTCTACAGACGAGAGATAATGCCTGCTGCTAATTCAAATCGCTCTCTTAATATGTCTCATTTATTTCGGCCTGTTGATTAAGGGTCAGATTAGCCATATGGGTATCATAATGTGGAATTATTTATTATACCTACCTTTGAGATCTTTTAATTTAACAAGATATTGTTTTTCCCACCCAATCATTTCTTTCTATATGAACTTTTTGTTTCAATGAGTTCATTTCTGTTCTATGTTGATGTTGTATCTCTTAAGATTGTTATTTATGTTTCATTTTTGTTTACATAATAATTTGTTTACCCTGAGATATTAATAACTAAAAATTCACTGTAATTGTTTTTAATTTTAATGCTAACATATATACATTGTTTCAATGGACGTTTTTTCATCTGAAATTATAATATGATTTACTTAATAAATCTAATACTGACTTTAATTTAACTTAAATCCCAAGTATTTCTTTTTCTCTGTCACATTGGCATCCTTCTCTACCACCACCAGGCGATAACAAACAGGTCTCAATTAAATAAGCTTCGAATAACGGTCAAGTCAAATTAATAGACGCGTTTTACCTACCAATAAAACGCATATTAATTTACTTACCTTATTCGAAACTTATGAGTAACCTCTGCCTGCTGGATTAATTTCGATCCAATGAAGTATTAAATTTCTGAGGATTACCAAGACGGCTACATCCCCACTGCCAGGTGGTGGGGAAGAGGGAAAGAGATGGGAGATAAGATAGAAAGAGAAAGGAATTTGGCGGGAAACGTAGTGCCTATCTCAAAAATAAAAGCATTCGAAAAGAAAAACTTACAAGACATTGTACAAAACTTCTCAAATGAATTTAATAGTAATGTAAAAAAAATATGCATTCAGTGTAACAAACCCTTGCTGACGGATAGCTCTTATCTCGTAGAACCTATTCTAACAATGAAATTAAGTAAAGCTACGGATGAGGTGGTATTTTCTATATTGAAACATTTAAATGACAAAAAAAGTCCTGGAATAGACGGTATCCGAGCTAAAGATATAAAATGCGTTAAATATGAAATTACCCCAATTATCGCACATCTGATAAACACGTGCATAAAGTCATCTACCTACTTATCCAGAAAAATTAAAAATTGGTACTATCCGGCCGATACATAAAAAAGGTGCCTTCAATGATGTTAACAACTACAGGCCTATTACTATTTTGCCCTGCATGGATAAAATAATAGAAAAATATTTCGGACTTAACATTAACAAATTTCTAACAAATAATAATATTATTCACAACAAACAATTCGGTTTTCAAAAAAAGAAAAGCACATCACAATTGCTTAGCCAATTCACAAATGAGGTCAATAGTTATTTAAATGAGAAAAAACATGTGCTAGCTATATTCGTTGACTTCAGTAAGGCCTTTGATACCCTAAACTACAACACTCTATACGATACTTTATCTAGAAGTGGTATTCAAGGTCCCCTCCTAGACTTTTTTAGAAACTACCACTCAAACCGCTTTACAACTGTTAGGATAGGTGACGAGTACAGTGACATGACTCTAACGGAAAGAGGCACGGCACAAGGGTCTATTTTTGGACCGACTGAATATCTGATGTATGTGAATGATATGCCTAATATATTTACAGACGGGTCAGTATACCAATTTGCTGACGACACATGTCTACTCACAGCGCAAAAAGATATTCACGTGGCGGAAAGAATAATGCAACATAACCTCAACCTGCTCAGTAAATGGGCCCATGACGTGGGCCTAGTAATCAATTGCCAAAAAACAAAATTGATGCATATTCATTCTGCCCATCAGAAAGTTTGTACCAATCCTAGTGTCATGTTACACAGCCATTTGTGTCTCCATTGTGATAATACTAAAAACATCTGTAAATGTGAACCTTTAAAATTAGTTAGTAAACACACTTATCTCGGATTAATAATAGATAATAAATTAAACTGGCGTCCACACATAGACAATGTATGCCGAAAACTTAGAGCTGTACTCGCCAAATTGTCAATACTAAAACATAAACTTCCTTACAGCACCCTAAGAATGTTGTACATGGCACTAGCGGACTCTGTCATTAATTATAGTCTGAGCAGTTATGGTAGGACATATAAAACCTGTATAGAAAATATTTACAACTTACAACTAAGGCTGCTAAAAACGATTGTACCTACGTCTATTAGAGAGAAGTATAAAAATAATGATATAGAATTGTTAAAATATTGTAATGTTATTAGTGTATATAATAAGTTTAATATCGCCCTAACCTGCGATGAAATTCAAAATGTGGATAAACTGAAACCAAGAAATAGAGGCACACAGTTGCGAAGCTTATCCTACTTGCAGAGGTATGTACATACTCCCAACGTCTAATAATGTTTACGGCAAGCGAACGTGGGAGTACCTTCTCCCGCTAATATTAAATAGCATACCCTCCTGTGAGTATGATAAGATTCGAAATGATCCTCAAAAATGTAAAAAAAATCTCAAACAAATGTTTTTGCAGGTTGGTCATAAATGTGGCGATTAGATTAGTTTTTCCTTACTTAAATTAAAATAAGTTAAATAGTACTGAGCGATGGCAGCGACAAATAAACCGCATCCGGTTTCCGTTCGCTGTATTAAGCCAATATCTTTGTAATTTTTATAAATAAGTATTATGAATAATAAATTAAAAAAAAAAAAAGCTTCGAATAAGGTTAGTAAATTAATATGCGTTTTATTGGTAGGTAAAACGCGTCTATTAATTATTGCTTCCAAGTGTTGATGGTTTTTGCAATTTATGAGTTTTTATTCCTTCTATGTAGCCGAATTGTCAAATAATGATTAATGAATATCATTAATATAATATATGCGATAAAGTGTTTTGCCACAAGAGCTATTAGAAAAAAAACGCATCAAGGCCTGGGAAAAACGCTATAAGTTATAAATTAAAGCGTTTTGCCGTGTTTATGAACTACTTATGATGTTTTGGCCGTTTCTCATCTCGCTTTTCTATTTTTAAACGACTATACAAAATATTACAACTATACTTGCAGTATTTTAGTCAGTTGAAATTGCCTTATTATATTGGATTTTTACTATAGTCTGTTTATTTTGTATGATGTAGGTAGATGAAAAACACAATGCTACAAAAAAATAACAATTTTTTAATCAAATAGACGGACAGAAATTACTTCCGCATTTAATATGAGTATGGATAAATTTTAATACTTAAACAACTTTACATGTAATATTAAAGCTTCTTCCCACGATTTCGTACGCGTAAAATGAATTTCCGAGGGAGCCGATTAACCTTGCAAAAGGTATCCTGTACGTTAATCATAAAATTAATAATAAAAGTTAATAATAAAAGTTTTAAGGTAACTCCATTCCGAATTTCATCAAACATACATACACGCATACATTCATTATCACAATCTATTGCAGTTATAATACTAGCTTCTGTCCACAATTTCGTCTGCGTAAAATTCAGTTCCCGAGGGGATGGCATTATAAAGGTAGCCTATGATGTGTTAAGCCAAAGTATAAGCCAACTCCATTCCGAACTTCATTAAAATTCGTTAAATAATTGTTGCGTGAAACATTCACAAACATACCTATATCCTCGCAATAAAATAAAGTACTTACTAAAGATACATAATCTCTTATTTTCGCCATCGTCCCTTTCCACCCTGTATATACCTACTTAAACATAAACAAATTGTTAAATTTTGTGTGAATCCGTCACCAATTGGATTAAACGTAAACTTATTAAGGAGATCACACCGGGTTACTCACGTAAAAATGGTCGAAAAACGCTCGACATATTTCACGGAAGTTTTATGTTTAAACGTAAACTTCTTTGGTTTCTTGTCCTTTTAAACACTCACTGTCAGTCGTCACTATATTATTAATCAAAAATCAATCCGATATTTATTTTTCACCCGCAAAATGCACGCAAACGTTACCGTTTATCGAACGACTAGAAAACAAATTACAACAAGTGTGTCATGTTTCTAATTCGATTTTTTGGAAACGAAACTGTATTAAATATGCCTACCTCATTCTGTAAGCTTTAAAAGTCAATGTAACTGTCTCTTTTTCACTTTGTTACCGCGTTTTGCCGGTGATGCAGCACATAGATTAAGCAAAACGCTGCAAGTGGAGATAACGCGTCCAGACTTGCTCGTTCCTCGTTCCGAGCATTGATATATATGTTACACTAGATTAGCAATTACCGCAACAAAGCGTTGCCACTTCACATAAGGCCACAGCCATATGTCAGCAAACGTCAACTCAGTGCTCATTGGGATGCCGACAGAGTTGCACCGAGCTACGAAATGGGAAAATGCGTAGTGAAAGAATGTAATTCGAGATCACAAAAAGATAACAAATCCAGCGGAATTACTTTCCACACGTTAGTTGATTGTTTATGTATTCAAATTAACATAAAAAATCCAGAAATCGATTTAAAATACCAAATATTGCAATTTAGGGTGCAGTGTTGCCATTAAAATATCGTTTTGGTTTTCCCACATTGACGGGAGGCTTTAAATTTTGTTTGAGTTCTAATATATTGGAAGTAGATTTAATAAAAAATACAGATTAATGATAATAGAAGAATCTAGTATTTTCATTTAGTTACCTATTTTATATTGATACATTTTCAGGGTGCCTAAGGCTACATCCTTATCCATCCTTCCTACGTCAAAAGAAGTCGGTGGAAATCATTCGATTGTTGAGAAAAGAGACCGACTGGCTGCCTACTAAATCAACTGTAATATTATTATGTTCTAAGCACTTCAGGGATAAAGACAAATTAAGACTGCACTGCACAGGCCTGCATATCCTGGGGCACGTTTTATAAAGCTACAAGTTACAATTTTACAGGTCTAAACTGGGAACACTGCTCAAATGGCTGTGGCCCGTTTCACGAAGCTACAAGTTACAAATTACAAGCGGAACTTTCTTTCTAGCAAAAGGAGTTAGAAAGAGACTTTCGCTTGTAATTTGTAACTTGTAGCTTCGTGAAACGGGCCTCTGGTCGTCATTGGTCGAGGTTGTGTCAAATGGAAACTTGTAACCTGTAAATTGTAATTTGTAGCTTTATAAAACAAGCCACTGATAGTAAAAGGCAGATAAGCAGGTAATCCTGACAGCTGTCCTTCCAGTACCTACAAATTACAATAACCTCAAAGGACTTGACAGAAGCGCGTGGAGCTAACCCCATGTGCTTCTGTTTAGTCCACCAGAGTAAATCTCTTTAACCGAACAATTGTCCTCGCGTGTGATATCCATGGACTTGTTTCTCTAATAAGTCCATGACGATTATAAATTGTAGTGCGATGACAGATGTCAGGATCGACTTTATATCTTCCATTCACTATACATGCAAACAAATTTTATCCTTTGTACATAGTAATAATCTTATAATATTATACATATACGTAATAAAAAACATTGAAACAAAAAATGACGTACTTATTTTATTACCTTTGCCTATTTCTAGTAATCTAATAAGAAATACGCATTTAAAATAATTTCATGCATTAATTAATTACAAAGTACCTAAATATTATTTTAAAAAATCCCTATTTATTTGTTATATTGGGCAAATTTTCATATGGTCGGCAACACCAACCTATTATGGCATATTTTTGTGTCTGTCCTTATCTAATGTCAGTGACATCATTGTTCTTGCAACTTGTGTAAGTGAGACCGATATATTTTTACTATGTGTTTATTTTAAAATGTGTAGTGGTTTCAAAGCTACGTCGTCGCGGCTAAGAAGTGGTCATACTTTTTTTACCGCTTGATAATGAGGTTTGCTTCTCTAGTCTATTTATCTCAATGGTTCCGAGGTAGTGGCCATTTAGTACTTGCAGTGTTCTGTTATGATCAGTCGACATTAACGTTTTGATAGAAACATTACAATTGCAGTCATGGTGTTTTGGCAAGTTTTATGTAGAGTTGCCGCGTCTTGACAGATTTCTACAGCCTAAACTAGAACATATATTGAAAAGGTCTTTAGTAGGTATGATAGAAGCACTCATAAGGAATCGTTTGATGCAAGTTAATACAAAACGCTGTAACTCGAGTTGCAGCGTTCTGCCGTTGGACGGCAGAAATGTCACAATGACAGATAAGGACAAAACATTGTATAGCTATACCACCGTTACTCAACGTTTATTAGTTATTAGTAACAGGGTTAGTATCAATAGAAAGAGCAATGTGAGCACCGTTTGCATCAGGGGTGTAATTCTCTCAAAAACGGAGGGCGGTCGGACGAACGAGTGAATGTCGCAGCGGTGAGTTTAAGGTTCGCCTTACACGGACTGCTTTAAGCAGTCGGGAACCGACTGCACTTCGTTGCTATTGGGCGGTTTGCACTTTCTAGAGCATTGAAACTGCAAATCGACCAATAGCAACGAAGTGCAGTCGGTTCCCGACTGCTTAAAGCAGTCCGTGTATGGCGGGCCTAAGTAGTCCCGTCAGAGCGAATAAATCACATTTTAGCGCGTGCATTTTCAATTTGGCATGGCTTCTGTCGATAAGATCGAACGTATGGCTGCCTAATTGAGAGATCGTCGTTTTTAAGAGAATCTCACCCCAGGGCTATGCCCTCTGAGTTGGATGATGTCAATTTTTTTTTAGGGTTCCGTACCTCATAACGAAAAAACGGAACCCTTATAAGATCACTTCGTTGTCCGTCTGTCCCTCTGTCTGTATGTCAAGACCCTTTATCTTGGAAACGCGTGAAGGTATCAAGTTGAAATTCAAACCGTATACTCCGGTCTACAGTCCCTTGAAGCTGTGAAAAAATCAAACTTCTACATTTACGTAAAAAAAAGATACCGCCCTTTCTGTCGCCAAAAACGTGTATTTCGACACTCTCCAGGGAATCAAAATGTAATAGGTTATTTCCCATTGACCTAGAACTATGAAATTTGGCAAGTAACACCGTCTTTTACTACAAGTATAGGAAAAAATCGGAAATCTGTACATTTTTAGTTAAATCATAAAAAAACAGGGTCTTTATGCAAGGAACGGCGGTACAAATTTTGAATTGAGCAAACCGTGTCATGTGCGGAACCCTCGGTGGGCGAGTCCAACTCGCACTTGTCCGGTTTTTTTTTCCCTACGTACCTACGTGTTGGTGATTCTTCGGTGTTTTAACCGCCGTAATTATTGTCTTTGCGCATTATTCTAGATAAAATAAACAACTTTCTTATTCTTTTAAATGGAATGAAAACTACTCTGCGTCTGGTGTTTTTTATTATTTTCGTTAATATCTTAAAGACAACAATGACAGTGGTTGAAACGCTAGAATATTTACTTACGTATCAAACGGTTGGTTTTTAACTCTTAATTTGGCAATGTTCATCACAGCAAACATACCTACCATAATACTTTTAACTTTTTTGTTGTTAATTTGTATGCTGATTTAAAATCAAAAAGGGTTTTATTTCACTTATTTTATTTTTGTCCATTCAATTTTCGTCAAATTTATGAACTCAAGGTCATAACACCGTTACTCCGTTGAATTGTCGCAAATTAATATCGTTAATAAATTACACGGCGGTCACCTGGGTGGCCAGACAGGGTGCTTTTCGAAAACGCTTACTAATCTGACACGTTGGTAATGCCCGGTTGGTTTTACCAAGTGTAACAATGCAGTTGTTACGCTCCTTACCTGTGTGCATTTTATAGACAAACAAAATAGCCTTAATATCACTTCATTTTCACTTAAATTCACTGTAACACAACAGATCTTATATTTGTTGTTTACTAATAACTGATAACTGTCAAACAGACAGCCATAGATTGTTAAAGACGTTTTTCATCAATCTCGACGTCTGTCATATGTTAGCGGCAGTAAGCCGACAGATGGCGTTACTAGTCATTCTTTATTAACTTCACTAATATTTAAATCTTTTTTTAATTAACAGTCAACCTTAATGTAAATAATCTTCTAATAATTAATTCATTGTAATTGTAAATAAATATCGTATTTTATTATTTTCATACAGCGCATGAGGAAATAATTGAGGGTATGTTGGTGTCTCACGTACACGACTCCAGTTATTTTCCACTCGTGACGCGAGTTGCTATGTGCATTTCTTTGTGCGCCCTACTTAGATTCAAAATTAACAGTAAGGGGTGAAAGCTTATATATAGGCCACGCACCCTTCATTCGGTCTCTTTGCCGCCTCAACTTCTACTTGTTAACAACTTGACGTGTTGTTTTTAATAGGTACTAAATACCTAAGTTTTATTATATTCGGTGCATTTCCCCAAATCGGGTAAGTTCAGTGCAACGAACTAATTATCTATCCTATTTCTATTTTGCTGTGTACTGTAGTTGTGTTTTATACTTATTGTGTTCTTCTAGATTATTCCAAATTGTTCTTTTAACCTTTTTATTTCAAATAACCGACCGTTACTTCATAACGGTCGTTAGTAACTATTAATTGTTCTTTTGATTTAGCTTCTTTCTTGTTTTAAATTGTAATTCTGTTCCGGTATATATATATCACAGTCTTTATTCCTATGCCTCTATACATGATGTTAATCAATTGTGAACATAACTTTGCTCATAATTCTTACTCTACCAGAAAATATGTTTAGCTCAGCGGAAGGCTGGTCGTTTTATACAAGTAAAGGTTCTTATGATATAATTCACAATTCTTAGATAGTAAGTTGTTAGTCCCTAGTTATAGAGTTGCCACCAATTCCAATCTGAGTTCAAATAACTATTATTGATATCCTAATTCACTAATTATAAACATAATTTCCACAGCCCTTAATCTGAAGAAAACCTTCCTTCCTGGACGATCGACTTGATGTAGTCCCAGGTCGGCAGACTGGTGGAGCGGTCCCAGCACACTGTGTCGCAAGCCACAGTATCCTCGGGCAGCTCACAGCAGCTTGTGAAGGTCTACTGAATCTTCGTGCCTATGGCACGCCTACTAAAGGTTGGTTTAAACCTTTACATCCTATTTCACTACTTGAATGTTTACTGAATGATCAGGAACCTAAACATGAATTTATTACTTACAGATCTAAAGAGAGTTCCTGCCAAATACGGAATGTCTAAATAAGCTACTTCATAGCTTTACTGAACCTGAATATAGTTGGAGCCTGAATCGGAATAACTGAATGCAAAACTACAAAATAAATCATCCAACTATAACGGCAAATCAGAAAGCTAAATTATTCTAAAAGTATCTAAACTGCTAACAGAAAACAGAAACTATGTAGACGGAAAATTAAATCAGTACATACTGAAAATATCCAGAAGCTAAAGAAAACCTACTGACAAAACTAGAAAAACTAGAAAACCCAGTCCAGCTGTAAAGACAGAGAGAAATTGCTCTGATTAGCACTACGTTTATGAACTGTATGAGGCATGTGGGCTGACATTTAAGGTTAACAAAATTATGAATCGTACCGGAAAACTTCAAGGAAAACCCCTGATAATCTCGACGCTTAAGACATGCCCTCCTCTCCGCGTGTGAGAAACAATAACTGGAAATTCACCATTTGGTCAGAGAATTGCACATTATATTGCAACAAATGCTTCCATCAGCAAGATGTTATAAATTATTACTTACTAGTTCCTTTCATCGAAATATGAATGAAAGTATGTACTATATCTCCACAGCACGTGCTGGTTACATTATCGAGGATGGCTCCTCCGCTGTCATTCAGCTTAAGTCTGATTTTATAATGGGCTATCATCTTGGACATCTTGATGAAAGCTAGTCAAAACATAGATGCAATCAAAATGCATAGAATGTAGCTATACAATTTAGGTAGTATGGGTAATTAGGTACCCAATTAATATATTACCTACATGAAAGTACTAGATTAAATTATCTTTTGACTGAAATGTGTTTGTTTAATTCTTGTATGTACAATTACTGCCAAAAGAAATATTTGAATTGTTTTGTTTACTTAATAAATGTAATTAACTATTGACTCCATTTATTGATTAATTACAAATATTTATTATTCCCCTAATTCAAGGTATTTTACCCTAACGCGGCAACACCAACCTACAAATCTATGGTGTTGACGTTTGACAATCAAAAGTAATGAACAGTAATGCCATTAACACCTTAAATATTTCCCCAGTCTAGGTTCCGTTTCACGCAAGATATGCAACGTTACAAATCCTAAAGGTACATTTTCAATAACTACAGAAATCATTCGTAGAGTGCTTCTTATCTCGGTCCACCGAATGCATCTAAAATGAAGGCATAGGCAGAGTTTATATAAGAGTTTTGTGCAGAAACCGGTGGCCGAGTATGTCAGCACACCTGATATCGATCGATCGCTTTGTAGCTTCATGTAAAGGCCCTAATCCACAATGGCCCAACATGACGAGGCAAAGCCTCCCGAAGTAAAAAAGAAAAATCGTAGCAGTTGTATTATTAGTAGGTTAGGTTAGTGTTAACTTGTGTCCCTTAGAGCGGAACTAGGCACCCTGGCGACTAAGGCTGCCTAAGAGAATAACACCCCTGAACAAGTGGCGCTCGGCGATCTCCGGCCGCTCTGGCTCTAGGTGTTTCGTCACCAGTTTCACTAAATCACTGTCAGTCTTGTCCTCGGAAAAACTAGGCGCGCACAAATGACACATTAATGAGTACGTGGCCTCCCCGACAAAGGTAGGTAATTAACTTGGGCACTTTTAGATCGTCACACATGATTAGTGATTAGGGCGGCCACTCAGAGCGAGAAGCCTCGCGAGGAAACTGGCATCTGCCACGCGCGGCAGCCTCGGTCGGTCAGATGACATTTCGTAGGTACACCGAATGCCGCGCGCGGCAAGCCCGAGCTATCTTGTTTGCCAGTTTGACAGATAAAACAATATGGCGCCGCAGTAATAATTTTAATACCGTATGCTTATTTCTTTTAAACATCGCAAGTTTAATATAACTCGACTGTGCGTACATGTACGTGTGAACGTCCATTTGCCGGGCCGAGGCGCCTTTGAGCATAGACATAAACCAACAGCGGACGACTGGGTAGTGACTCTTTCAAAAGCAAAGGTGAGCGAACGCAGGAGTGATGTCCAAGCGGCGAGTTTACGTAGTCCCGTCAAAGCGAGCAAAACACATTTCAGCGCGTGTATTCAATTTGGCAGCATGGCTTCTCGAACGTATAAGGCTGCCTAATTGAGAATGCACGCGCTAATATGTGTTTTGTTCGCTCTGACGGGACTACTTAAACTCTCCGCTTGGACTTCACTCCTGCATTCGCTCACCTTTGCTTATGAGAGAATCACTACCCTGCTTCGTGCGGCGATTGCCTCCCGAGGCTACACGGTCTGTGTGGACCCGCCTATTGATTAGTGACACAACGTCACGCATGATTTCACAGAGAATGAGTAAGAGTAAAAAAAAACCGAAGGAACTTTAGATGACGTGAAACAGTGATTCGTTAAAACGCATTCCCGCGTCAATTTTATCTGAGCCGAGAACAATGCCTTCCATGTGTCAACACGGCGCGGGCCCGCGTTTTACCTGCGCTGCTCCTGCAACGCGTTTGCTTTGCTGAAGCATGCGTAGAATACAGACGTGGGAGACAATCTGTACAGTCATTCATTAATAATTAATGTGAGCTACTAGCTTAATGCCAATTAAAATTAATAATAGTAAAAGATATCTCGATAAAAGTCACTATTTTGTGCAGCTCCTCAGACTAAGCAGCATATCTTCTTCATGGCTTCGAGTAGACAAACGTAAGTACCTACAGGTTTATATCGTCTGCCATAATTTTTAATCATAATGAGTTTATAGGTAATAATTGCCTCACACTATAATAATTAATTATTTGTTTTATTGACAAGAGATTTAAGCACGTTTTTATAAATTTTATTCGTTGATATGTATGCCAATTACACGTAGCTTTTTAATGCGGTAAATGATTATTTTTGAAATGATTTAACTATTCTTAAACTGATTATTATAAGTAGGTACCTACAAGTGTCATCCTGTTTGTTTTTCATTAAATTATTTCTCTGCCGAGCCGGCCGCTGCCATTTCGGTGTCAATTCAGCCTAACAGAGAAACTTTCGCATTTGCTTATAATATTAATATGAATGGATGGATTAATAAATAATGAATAGAATTGGTAGATAAGATAACGCTCCATAAGTAAATTGCAAAAATTGCACAACTTACCCCGCGCACTCTAAACAAACCAAAACCAAAAAAACATTTTCCTCTTTCTTGGTCAGTCGTGTAACTAAGTGTATTTAAATAAATTAGCAAAATTAAGTTATTTTTTAAATTTAATTTTTATTAAGTAACGCTTTTTTCTTGCAGACTGTTTTCCGGACACTGATGAATGATGATAAACTCGTTATTATAATAAAACACGAGTTAACCAATCCAAACTCGATGGATCTACGAGTAGGTACTGTAACTATTGAGGAGTTCCTATGAACACCTTCCGTCTTCATGACCATAGCAGCTTGTACCATATTATTATTGTTGTCATCGAGATCACATAAGCATGCATTTCAAGTCAATCCCATTACTACAAATTGGCAAAGATGTAAACACAACCAAACGAACCAATTTACCATTATTACTCGATAATCACGTGCTTTTAAACATCAAATAAGGTCTTAGCAACGAATTATTACTTTCACATTAAGTTTAATATTAAATAACTATTAATTATACGTTATTCTAAATAAAAACATGCTTGATGAATATTTGAGGTTGTGTCAAACAGTACTAAATAATTTGTTTCTTTCTTGGGCAATTTGAATTGACACAGGCTATACAAGTTTTTTGGGATAGACCTCGAACAAAAGTTATCTAAAACTGACAACTTAAACGATCTCCATTTCATTATTTAAAAAAAAAATTAAACCAATAAGTAGGTCATAGACTTAATATATTACTTCGTATGGACTGGCCTCTAGTACAAAAAAACGGGCGATTAAATTAGTGCTAAATCTAAGAATCTAGCACCAAATCGTGACAGTGACATTTCAACCTCGCACCAAGTCGTACGTACTAGTAAAATCAAAAATGCCATGTTGCGTCATAAGCAAGTGCAATAATTATACCTCAAAGGTATCGAAAAACAAGGATGGAGTTTCTTTTTTCCGGTAAGCATATTTACTCAAAAATGCTATGTAATCTTGCCATAACACCAGTAAAAAGGAGCCAGTAGGTTGACGTTCCTGGCCAACTGGAAAAGTGTCCAGTAAATTTAAGGAATTTCGAATTTGGAATCAAAAAGTGTCCAGTAAGTAAGTATGGAAATTCCATAACATATCATATTATTTGAATTTGGAACTATCTGTAAAGACTGTGACAGCCTTCAAAAAGGGTACCTATACTACATGAAAAGCTGATCATTCAGCTCCAAAAGTACCAGGGCATCATAAACCAAAAGCGTTATCTCGTTCAGACCAGACATCGCGCGTTTTCTCTTCATTTCAGCATCGCTTGCTCCGCACCATCTCAGTTTTATGTGCGCCTAGTACATCTCGGCCGGTATGACGAGTTGTGAATCGTTAAAAAAAAATAAAAAAACCGGGTAAGCGACCGGCTAAGAGTCGGACTAGCGCCCTGAGGGTTGTGCACATGTAGTCATCATTTTTTTTTTTTATCATTCTACTTGTTCTATTTTTGAGTAAAGCACTATACATGCTTCGACCATTAAGAGCCATCCTGGACTCGTATGTATAAAAGCCCTCGCCTGGCGGCTCGGGCTTTTACCTCATACTCGTCCAGGAAGGCTCACTTACTGGTCTTTGCAGTAATGTACTATAAGTTGTATTATTTGAGTTAAACCATTTTTTCAAGCATTCTTAATATTATTGTAAATACAGCTGTTGTTTGGTTAACCGGCCACGTTACGGTAGTTCTATGTAGTTTGACGTTGTTAATAAGCAATCTGATAGATGTCGCTACTGTTTCTTGGCTAAACATATGTGACATTTTTGTTCGGAAGACCCTTTTTTTTAAAAATCTTTATTGAGAAAAAGAGGCTTTGGTCGCGTAGCGACTATGCCAGCCTCGTAGCATTACAAAAAAATATTACTGTCTATTTCTATACTTAATTAATTTAAGAATCATACTATATAATTTAATCGCTAATTTGGAAGTTCGGTTGGACAATATAATGTTGCACATCCCAACATGACTTAACTTAACACCAGCCTCAGATTCCACAGCTCTGCGTTCCGCTTCAATTCGGGTACACTCCACCAAGGCGTGAAAGACATCCTCTCGCTTATCACAAGTTGAACAATTTGGGGAGTCCTCGATTTTCATCATATGTCCAAATACATTCAAGGGTATGTGCCCGGAGCGCAAGCGCAAACTGGTGACCAAAATTACTCTGCTTAATTTAACTCCCGAGAACCATGGAATCTTGGGCGGCTCGCTCGTGAATGTCTTGTACCATATACCCTTCTCTTTAGATCTCTCATCAAAGTATTCACTCCATAATTGGAAGCAATTTGTTTTCGCATCGCGAAGTAATTCCGTAAAGAAAGGTATATGGTTCAAGACCATTCCTTCGTCAATCCCAATACTTGCTAACTTATCAGCTTGTTCATTACCTACCAGATTTACATGAGACGGAATCCATTGGAATTTTATGTGTTTACCACTTTTTCCTAGTTGTAAAAATAAGTCCAGAATACCATAAGCTACAGGAAGACCTCGTTTACCCGAGGTACATTGAGCTAAATGTTGAAGAGCACTTTTTGAGTCACTAAGTACAACGAAGTTGATTGCCTCACATGACCTTATGTACGCCAAACATTCCGAAATTGCATACAGTTCAGCGCCCATTATGGATATTTTCCCGTTCAACTTAAAACTGGCTGATACTTAAGCATGTGGATCATAAAAGCCTGCTCCAATTTCATCTCCAACTTTGGATCCATCGGTGTAAATCTGGTAAAAACCGATATATTCTTGTTCAATTGTTTGTATGGATTTTCCTAACAATATTGAAGAACTATATGATCTTTTGGGTCCCTTAACATCATGCATTTATCATCATGTTTAAGTTTAAATGAGACTTCACGTCAATGTTTGACATCCATGTTGACAGCGAAAACATCTCCACCTTCTGAGAGCTGCGTAGTGCTTGATTACGTAAATCGTTATGAACTAAAACCAACAGTGGTATCTTTTTTTGGTTCCAATACGGGCGATCACAGATTGCCGTTGGTTCGGAAATAGTAGAGATGGTCTCGCCACCGTCCACTGACTTAGCTTTCAACCAAAATTTGGTGGCAAGGTATTTACGTCGTAGAAAGAGTGGGGGTAGGCACAATTCGGATTCCATTACATGTATTGGACTACTCTTTATAAAGCCCCCCACCACTCTCATTGCCTGGTTTTGTATTTTGTCCAATTTTTGGGTATGAGTCTTAGCACAATTGTCAATCAAAAAACATGTAAACTCCATTCTACTGCGAATAATGGCAATGTACAATCTTCTCAGATGGAGTGGATGAACCCCCCAAGACGGTCCTGCTAAAACATTAAACACGTTTAAAAATCTTTTAGACTTTTCACAAATTTCATTAATTTGTTTTTCCCATCTTAATGAGTGATCCAACCATAATCCTAAGTATTTTACGGCCAACAAATTTTCCAAAAATACTTCTTTAATACTAACATCAACTTGTTGTTGCGATCTTCCTCGAGAAAACAAGCACAATTTGCTTTTGGTAGGAGATAACTCAAGACCTAAGTCATTCAACAGTGTCAACAAACTGTCTAACGCTCCTTGCAGAGTTGTTGTCATAAATCTCAAATTCTGGCCGGACACGTAAAGAACGAAATCGTCTGCATATCGGGTTATGTAGACTCCTGACACCTTTTTACAGATATCGCTAGTCACAATATTAAATAATATAGGAGACATGGGGTCCCCCTGCGCCAAGCCCATCGATGTCCATCTAGTTATCGAGTTATCACTTCCTGAATCCATGATAGTAATATGTCTTTCATGAAGATACTCCCAGATATATTTACACAGCGAGGCCTCAACGCCCGACTCATCTTAAAGAGTACTTTGGATATATTTACATTGTTATATGCGTTATCAATATCTACGAAACACCCTAGTGTTTGATATTTATGGGTAAAACCTATTTGTATTTGCATTACTAGCCTTACTAAATTATCTAAGCATGACTGTGTTCTCCGAAAACCTATTGTATGACTAGAAAATAAACCTTTACTCTCGAAATACCACTCTAGCCGTCTTGTTATAATATTGTGTAATACCTTACATAAACAAGATATGAGTGATATCGGCCTTAATGCTGAAGTGCTAGAAAGATCGCGTCCTGGTTTTGGTATTGGAATCACTTTTACATTCCTCCACTGTTGAGGTACCGCACCCTGAGATAAACATTTGTTAAACAAATCGACTAAATTTTTTTTATTTGGGAAATGATGTAACATAGAGTATGAAACACCGTCAGATCCGGGCGCTGTATCTTTTTTTTTTAAAGTATTCTCAATTTTCTGAACTGAAATTGGAGCCTCTAACTGTGCGTTCCTTGACTTAAAGATCGGGGGTTGTGGCAAAACATATTCGGGTGTCAACTGCCTTAAGAATTCATCAGCTTTATTCCAGTCTAAACAATTTTTAGTAACCCTATAGCCTTTCAGCCATTGCATTTTTTTCCACATATCGCTGCTAGATACTGTTTCCCCGATACTGGTACAAAATGTACGAAAAGAATCCCCCGCGGCTTTCCGAATTAACCGTTGCGCCTCAGCTACCCATTGCTGATACGTTAAAAGATTTACTGGTATAGGGTTCCTCCGTAGCTGCACCAGTGCTTGCCTACGTTTTGCCACCACCCGAGATAATTCTTGAGACCAATATGGTTTGGGGACAAATTTACTTGTAGGATCATCGCAAGTTTTAATAATTGGGATTGCTCCTTCAGCCGCTTGGTGGATAATTCTTATCAAGATGTTTTACATTTCCTGAGCACCACTTGGAAAACAACCTTACATTTTTTCAATAATATATTCCTTATAACTTTGCCAGTCGGCTTTTTTATAATTACGTCTCCGAAATGTTTTTTTGGTTGAATTTATTTCTGAAGAAACACATATTAAGAGATGATCACTGCCTAAAGTCTCATTAAGAACGCTCCATGTGAACCTCAATGCTATGTCAGATGTTGCAAACGTGACATCTGGAGAAGTTTTCTGCCAGTTATTCAGTGCCATTCTACACCACGTGGTTTCACCGGTATTAATTGAAACGTAATTATAACTAAACGCGGCATCACATATCTGTGAACCTCTAACATTCAATTTACATGACCAATTTGTATGATGCCCATTAAAATCGCCACATATAAGACATTTATTTGGCCATTTTGAAAATATTTTTTTCCAATCTTCCCCTGTGGTATGAATATTAGACGGGCAATAACATTCTCCAAGTAACCGCAATTAGATAAATTAACACATAATACTTCAATATTTTGGTTGAGAAGACTGATGTTGGTAATTTGGGCTTTAATAGATTTGTGTGTTATGATTGCCACGCCTCCATATGAATCGGCCCTATCCCGTCGATGAATGTTGTAGTTTCCTATCTTTAAACCGCTATTCGGTTCGAGCCAGGTCTCGGAAATGACACATATATGTATTTTTTCTACCAATAAAAAGTTTTCTAAAGCAATTATTTTAGGTCTCAGACTTTGGGCATTCCACTGCAGTAACTTTAGCTTAATTACATTATTTTTATGAGCTATTATTAATAATACTACTAATAATTTCTAAAATATTACTAAAATACGTCCAATCCGAGATTTTATCTACTACGACTAAAAGTAACCATTCAATACATGTTCTAAAGACACTTTGAAACTTTTCGTGAACAGTAAGGTAATCATAAATATGTCATTTTTTAATCGCATCAATAGATCAGTAAATCGCATCCCATGCGAGTTGTTTACTCCGTCGGCGTTATCAGCTGATGGCTCTGGAATGCGGTTTGACGACTGTGGCGGCGGCGGCTCGCTAGTTTCCCGCTCCGATGCACCCGTGTTGCTACGCGCGTAAACAGATAATTTGTTTTTCTTAGGAGCCAGAAAACATGAGTAAGGATGCAAGTAGCGAAGATGAAAGTGTGATTAACATGAGTGAAATCGTGAAAGCTTTAAATAGTATGAAAGCGGGAACGTCGGCAGGTTGTGATAGAGTGTCGATAGAAATGCTGAGGAGAGGGGATGGCGTAGTGGGTAGTCTATTGTACCGCCTTTTCAATGCATGTTGGAATAGCGGCCGAGTCCCGGAAGATTGGGTCAAAGCCGTTATCGTCCCTCTGTATAAAGGAAAGGGGTCACAGCAAGACTGCAAAAACTACCGCGGTATCAGCCTCCTTAGTGTTGTCGGCAAAGTATATGCGAAGATTTTAATTGAAAGGGTATTGAATGTTACGAATGACAAAATCTGGGATGTACAAGCGGGATTTCGAAAGGGAATGGGATGTACGGATCAGGTCTTTTCACTACGGTCTATCACAGAAAAGTTCTTGGCTGTCAACCAAAAGGTTTTCTGTGCTTTTGTGGACCTGGAAAAGGCCTATGATAGGGTAGATAGAAAGGAGTTGTGGAAGGTGCTGTCTATGTATGGAGTGAGCAGCAACCTGGTGCAGGCTTTGAGGTCCCTTTATGAGGGCTCCAGAGCCTCCCAAGTAACACATCAAAGCAGTATAACGGCCGATTTACAGCATTTCTGTATCGTTTTCGCATTTTGAGTTAGTTTTATAGTAGCATTACAAACGTTTATACGGCTACTGTAATGCTTATTTGGGCACAAATTATACGGCTTGAGATCCTAAATAGGTTCACAACAGTTGTTTAATTGCATTACAGGCGCATTATATTAGCATTATTGCGGTCAAAGAAGGTGCCAATCGCATTAAAGAAGCATTATTATGGTCAATGAAGTTTCCAATCGCATTAAAGAAGCATTATTACGGTCAATGAAGTTGCCAATTGCATTACAGAAGCATTATACTAGCAATATTATTGATAATGAAGATGTTAATTGCATTACAAAAGCATTAGACTAGCATTAGAATGTAGTAAAAGAATGGAGCTATTTAAGTGTTCACAGTTAGAACTTAAATAAACCCTAAGTCATTGCAAAAACATCTCTAATACCATGCGGTACAAAATGTTATACATTAACGTAATAATTGATAAACTACTTGTCTCGCAATAAATGGACAATAAAAGATGGTCAAAAGTGCAGAGTGCGAGTGACTTAAAACAAAGTTTTATAATACTGGGTAAGTTTTAGACTCTTTTGTTATTTCATGCCTTCAATTATTCCTGCGCAATGTAGTTTACTGAAAATTTCTATATAAGTTTCATTGAAAATTTTCACACGCCTTCGATATTTTGTAGTTTTCATATAAAATATTATATAAAGATATGTGTGAAGTAACCAAAACAATTGTGTTTTCCTAGTATATAACGAATTTTGCATAATTAACATAATAGTCGTGGTCGGGCAGTATTAAATTAAATTATATCATTATTATTAGGTTTATTTCTGTTTTAAATAGGACCGAATGATAGTATTTTTTGGTTATAAAATATTTACAAAATGGTGTCGGTCTACAGCAGCCCGGTGAGCCTTCAAAAAGGCGTATAAATGCCGCCAGCAGTATAAATACTCACACGTGAACTATTATTAAGCCAGAGGCCGGAGAGAGGACTTTTGATGAAAAACGTAGTGCCATTGTCTATAAATTAGTTTTATATGGGTTCACCGGTATACCAGTAGACTTGATGTAGACTGAAATAGTTCCATAAGTAGTAGTAATTTTGGGGATCCCTGAGAAAAACAATAAAACCCATTTCAGAATTTTTGTACATGAATCCGTTTGCCAGGAGTTGATAAAAAAGCTGTCTGAACGCATTATCTACGTAACTATTAGCTACTGCGTCTGGCTTATTAAAATTATTATGGTGCTGCTAACAAAAAAACATTATATATTTATTGTGATTATTGTGATTCTAATGATCTTATTTAAATACCGCCGCACCGTGGACTTTACACTGATGCCGACTGTTGCGGGACCGTTTCCCTAGTGCGAGCGAGATAGTGATATGCATGTTATAGCGAATTCGTCAGTTAAGTGTTCAGTTTGTTTGTGAGAGACTCACATGACGGTTGTGCTCGTGCATGTCATTCTTCATACCTACGTCATTACGATATTTTTTCCACAAGTAGTTCATAAAAAGGACCGTTATTTACTGTATTCTCAGTGTAGTGTAGTCAGGTACAGTTTAGGATGGTCGCAAAGACTATTAAAAAACGCATTAATATCTTTTTTAGTGGTGATGCTTTTTAATATTATTGATTACTTATTTTCAGTAGTACCATACAATGTCGTTCAAAATTGTACAGACCACAGAGAGAGGAAAAACCAACCTTGTTATTATACCTTCTTTGTGGGAAGAAAATGGTAACTTATGGTGGCCGCCAAAAAAGACACAGTACAACCACAAATTGCTTAAAGACGAGCATTCGAAGCCCAACAAACAAGAATGGAGATTAATGAACTGTTTTTTAAAAAGGAACAATATTCGAACATATCAGCTTGCCGAAGCCGAATAAACAATAATGGAAGAAAATTCAGACACAGACGTGAATGACACATGCATGGTTGCACCCCAGGCGACCGTAGTTCAAAATCAAGAAATAATGTTTGAACTTATGGCTACTAATTTGGTAAGTACATTTTTTTTTTTTTTAAGGTGTGCATGATCTCACCTAGCATACGCGCGCACGCGTGATTAAGGGTCTCCCCAGACCTATCGACGCGGAATCGGCTTGAGCCGGTAGGAAAAAGTTTTATGTCCATGCAATAAGAGCGACAACGACGTCGCTCGGCTCGGCTCGTCTCGGCTCGGCCTTGCGAACGGAACGAAGTCGTTTTCGCTCTTATTGCATGGACATAAAACTTTTTTTTACCTGCTCAAGCCGATTCCGCGTCGATAGGTTTGGGGAGACCCTTAGTCGTTATTCTCGCTTAGTGCCTTCCTTGCTTATACCATTAATCGATTGACTTGTCAACCGGCCGATACGCCTCATGCCTTCATATACCTACAATTTATTTATGTTATTAAGTGTCGAAGTAAAGGTGTTAGATCTCGTGTACTATGTATAATGTACATTTTTCTTCATCAGTGATAAGGTCACACCGCTTACTTTTCTAATATTAAATAAGGTTAATAGGTAAGATTAATGTTGGGTATACCCAATAGTTTCACCTTTATTGCTAAATGGCGTAAGTTTAAAGATGACATGAACTTTGAGAGTGACGAGCACTCGGACGTGTACCTTATTTAATATTAGCCTACCCCACTCTGGGATTACAGGCGTGAATGTATTATTGTATGTATGTATGTATGTATGTATGTATGTATGTATGTATGTATGTATGTATGTATGTATGTATGTATGTATGTATGTATATTCAATGAAAGGCACTACGCTCAAATCAAATCGCGATAAAAAATTACTTTTTTATAATACCTTTACTTTACTGCTAAAGTAAAATTATTTAAGTACGTGTATTAACATTAATTAACGTGGTAAAACAAACTTGTATTTGCTGTATGAATAAAATTTTATTTCTCTTAACAGCTGATTGCTAAGCCTATTTGGTTTGAGGAGGGCCCCAACGAATTTCACGAATCAAATGAGTCATATATGTAGAAGCAAAGTCAGCAACATCCATTATGGTTGAAAATCGTATCTATAGCGTATAGAAGATATTTTTTGTTTAGCGATTTCGCTGTAGCTGCCAATTGTTATAAGTTATAAATTATAAAAAAAATGTATGTTGCTGACGTACGTACTAAATACCTACAATAATTTTATTCTATTGTTTCCAGAGATACGATCAAGAAAATCAAGGAAACCCGTGTACGGATTATCCACAGCACAGCAAAGTAGAAAACACCACTAATCATGAAAACATAGTTCAAATAATTAGCACCGATACTTTGAAATTCGACGAGATTTTAGCAAACCAAAAAATGTTATCGGAAAAAATAGACAATATGCTCCAAATTCAAGCGATCACACTCGAAAACCAGCAGAAAATAATTCAAAAATTGTCCTCGCAATCTGTGCAGTTAGATGAAATATCTGTACAAGTTGCAGAGATACTCGTAAAAGAGGGTCCAAGCGTTACCATGTTGAAAGATGCAAACCCTGCAGATATCGAAAGTTTTACACTAAAACCCATTGAAAATCAAAGAGATCTTATATCACTGGACCAACTACTGGCAGATAGAGCAGAAAAAAATAAACTAAAAAAACATTTGACATTCTTATGCTCAGCTTCGAAGGGCGAAGGAAAAACTTGTGCTTATAAATTACAAGACATTTTATTCACTAGGGATTTCCTTTGCAACTGTTCATGGGCAGGTGGAAGTAGAGGAGAAAGGTCGAAAATAGCCCTTAAAGACTACAAGAATGTTTTAAAATTCTTTCATGGCATGATTCAAACTTGGGATCCGACATATACTGTACAAGACAATGAAAATTTTTTCAAGGTTATTACTAAAAATTCGAACCAACGGAAATCTATGAAAAACCTTAGGATGTCTTCTAAGAGATGTCGCAAGAATAAGGAAAGTTCAAACGGAGAGTCTAAAGAAATAACTGAAGGAGAAAGCAGCCAAATTCATGAATATGCACCAAACGAAGAATCTAAAGAAATAACTGAAGGAGAAAGCAGCCAAATTCGAGAAGAAAAAAAGGAGAAAGAAAATATTCCTTTAAATAATATGAGTGATGATGATATCAAAGGTTATTTGTGTTAAGTGGACCATTCTATAAATTTATTTTTACCTTATTAATAGGTACATCTACATCTTCGTACTTACAAGGTCTTTAGTACAGTTACTGGAGATAAAATATAGCAGAATAAGGACGCAAAAATATCTGACACAACTCTTTTGGTAGGTCGATTTAAGTGTCACATATTTTTGCACGCTTTGTTCTGTCATTACCAGTGATCGGAATAGGTAGAGCTAATTTGCCTAAAATTGATGCATGTTCATTCAATAATGTATTCCCATCTCACTCACGCATGAATGAATATGCGTCAAGTTTAGGCAAATTAGCTCTGCCTATTCCGATCTGTGGTCATTACTATAGGAGTAGTTACAGCCGTGCAAACCACTCCGATCCCTGAAGATCTTGTAAGTACCTAGAGTAAAGGGGTAAGGTCCAAAAAGTTGGGCATACTAACTCACGCATTTTTTTTTATGAAACTTTTCCGTTGTGGCACGAAAATTAACCATACAATTGTAGGGATACTTTTCGTCGCACAACGGAACTTTGTTCGCCTTCGTTGTTTGTATGGTTAACTACGCTTAACTATGGTCCTTACTCAAAGATAACGTGAAAAGTTTATCTAGGATAATATAAATAAATGTTTTGAGAAGTATTTTTCTTGTTTTTAAAGTACGTTATTGAAAAATGATAGAAGTAATGAATATTATTTGTTTTCAAGAATGTTTTTTTGAATTTAGATAAAAATTATGTTCCTACATGCAGGGTGATTTTGCAGTCTGATTATACTCTGAAAGGTGAAATGTAGGTACTGAATGAATTTTACTATCAGACCAACCAAGGAGACGCAAAAAAAAAACCAATTTCATACATTTCGGCACAAACATTTTTCGCGTTTTCTGGGTTGGTCCTATAGTAAAAGATGTATTATGACTTACATAAGCACTCCTCAGGACATAACAAAATTATCCTTTACATGTCTTCACTAAATTAGTCTGATTGGAATTTGTATAATTAATCTATTTTTAACTAGGAAATCATAAGAAAACATGTGTATTGAGTTAATTGACATAAAACAATTCAAACTTGCAAGTGCCATTGTTTAAAATTTACACGATGGTTAAACACTAGCTAGCATTTTTGGATTTGATTACCGAGTCTAATAATTAAAAAATTAAAGAAACTAGAGCATTTTTTTTTTTAATTTGTATCGTTAAGGTTTATTTTCATTAAAAAATTATAACACGCAAAAGAACTTGTTAATTACCCTTATATAAACGAAATAAAAAACTTTGTTCTTAAAATAACGTTTTTTATTGGTACGTATGCAATAGTGGTATGAAATATAAGTATTCATGATGATGCAAACATACTAATTTACATTTTAGGTCTCTAGCATCAAGGACAATATCACAGTTGTTACCATCATAATTTTTTTTATTTATTTTGTAAATGTGTAAATGTGAAGACTTTATGGGATACGTAAACACATCTTCTTTGTTACTTAATTTTAAGCCATTAATACGAATTCCATTGGGTTCTTCAACTATATTATTGATTTCAACTATGTCGTTAACAGTTGTCAATACATATCTGTCTTTTATTTTATAGGAAACTTTAAATTGTTGCAAATGAAGTACTCTACAGTTATTCCTGCTTGCCGTTAGATACGGATAATTGGGTTTTTCACTTAGCTCAGGATTTATAATACTGCTGTCGTGGCTTCAACTATCCGGTTTGCTATTTGTGATAGCGGATTTTTTCCATCTCTAAGTAATCGTTTGATACAATATAGCTCATTCTCAAAAGGGTAAGCGCTGAAAGTGTGTAAAGGTCCAAATCGTTCAACCTCTGAAGTTACGTGGATTAAATTGTGCACGTTACTAGTAACGTAGTCCGCTCCATAAAAGTCTTTGTAGTGCTTGACAAAATCTTTTAGCAGTTCTTTAGCTAATGGCAGCAAACGCAGATGATATTCCGTTGAACAAATTCTAATACCACAGTACAACTTCAGAAAGTGTGAAAACACGGCGCTTGTGAGCACATCCGGCAATATAATAATACTAAGATAGAACAAAAAAGTTCTATATTCAGATCCTTTCCAATATGCCAGATACTCCAGATTTCGCACTGCGCGATGAATTTCACAAGGTAACTTGCACTTGTTCAAGAAATTTGTTACTACTTCAATATCATTAGCACGCGATTTCGATACAAATTTTCCAAAATTACCATCACGCCATCCTACTAGTAGCCTCTTCATAATTCCCAGGTCAATTAAATGCAATGAATCACCAACTGGAAAATCCTTTACCATATCTATTGGAAGATTAAGCAAAGGAGAATCATTCTTATGGTGCGCCCCATAAAGTTTATTTCGGAATCCATCATTTGTTCTCTCGGAACAATTTATATCAGGAAAAGTAACTGTGTGTGAATTGTGGGAATATTCACCTACAGTAACACACTTCAGGCAGCCATGTTTTCCGTTGAAGTTACATACACCTGAAAGAATTAAAATAAATGTGATCCTAAAAAAGTTCTACAAAACCTGGTATCTAATATACAATATCTATATAGTGAATCGGTGCAAATACAATAGTGAATCGGTACAACATTAGCGCCTGTCGCCATAAAGTCCCTTTTGATTTGGACTATCACTAATTATTTCAGAACACACGGACAATAATTAAGGACATGATTACCTTTTATGAAAGCTCTAGCAGGTGAGTCACAAATAAAACATCTGATCTTTACTGTAACTTTCTTCTCAGAATTTTGCAATAGTGTAATTCCATCTTCCAATAAATGACTAACATCAGTGACAAAATCTTCTAAATAAGCTGTTAAATTTTTAGGTTTTCCAATTCCATAATAAATTCCAATAACTAAAGGTTTAATCTTAGGATTTTCAGAAATGTTACAGAGTATTGGCCAAAATTCTTTCTTTGAGCTTTTAAAAATTGGCAAACCGTCAAAATTAAAATTCAAAGATATATTTTCTGGAACATCTGTCCAGTTTTCCAATAGCAAAGTTAAATTATTTGTAATTCCGTTATGCCAATATTCACCCCCTTCAACTTTTTTTATATTGACAAATCTAGGTGTTTTTAAAATGGTCCTTGGATCCATAGGTAATATTTCTGGAATCAATCCATTCATAATTTTCGCGAGATCTTTTAACGCTATTTGATTGATATTCCTTTCAATAGCCCATCTTCTTATATTTTCACGAAATGAAGAACATTTTACATATTTATCAATATCACTGTCATCTTCACTTTCGTCGGAGCTCTCAGGTCTTCCATTTTCCGCATCAAGCGGATAGGAATAAACACGATTTTGTAGTATATTCTGTTTATTCACTTTAAAAGAGTTTTCAAAACACGAGGATTCCGTATCGTGTGTATTTCTAATGTTGACAGGTCCTACTTGATTTTGGTGACCTACGGAACCTTCTTTAATATCGCTACAATTCACTTCGCTAGAATCGTTTTTTTGTGTATTGATCGGATTCGAAGACATCATAATTCTTGCATGTTCCTTTGATATTTTTCGCCTGATTCCTCCCGTTCTTGCTCGTATTTTAAACGATTTTTTCAACATTTTGTGAAACAGTATGCTGCACTTATTTTTACCTATATTGAAAATCGTTATATATACACTACACACACGGTTAGGCAACACACACAGTTAAATTAATAATATAATATCTATCGTCCACCATAAAAAAATGCTGTTGTTCTGTTGATCATATATAATATCGTAATGGCGTTTCCCAAAAATGGTCGACAAATGGTTTTAATGATACAGTAAAATGAATGTATATACAGCTTTACCCATTACAATAACTCACTTGTATTTGATTAAATAGCTGTTAGCTGTACAATAGCACTCAGATGATCTTTCAAATGCAAGCATTACATTGATTCACGTTTATGCTATTCAGCAAAACTAGGCTTTTACTTATTACATAAACGTGCTATTACACAACAAACGGCATTGAAAACAGCTCAAAGCTGTATAACAGATTTACAGTGCATTATATTGGTACAAGTTTATGCTATTAAGCAGCATTAGGCAATATCTTACTACTTAAAATGCTAAATAAATGCTTTTTTAGACCCTAAGGCACTAAAAACTGCTGAAAGCTGTATAGCGGATTAACATGGCATTATAATGGTTCATGTTTAGGCTATTAAACAGCATTAGACATCTATTTACTACTTAAAAATGCTATTGTAAATCCAATTGCACTAAAAACAGCTGAAAGCTGTACAGCTGCGATGTGGTTTGCTGCACCAAAACTAAAGGCTTTACAAAAGCATTTTTATATACCAATATCTAACCATTATACAGAGTAAAGCATCATAATGGTTTTTAAATGCCAATATAAAGCGTCAAGACGCTCGGTGAACTTATATAAGAGTTTATACGGACCTTAAGTTCTACATAAGTTTACTATTCGTTTGTTAAAATGCTTCCTGTGTTACTGTGTCAGGATCAATGGGGCATACTCTGCCTGGTTTAATATCTCTCAAGGTGTTAGACAGGAGTGTGTTGCCTCACCATGGCTGTTCAATCTATTCATGGACAGTTGTATGCGAGATTTTAAAGAGTATGATAAGGGTTTGCGTATGCAAGAGTTGCTAATCAAATGCCTCTTATATGCCGATGATCAAGTTATACTTGCTCCATCGGTACTTGAGTTGCAGGAGATGGTGACAATGATGAATGAGGGATTTAAGCAAAAGGGGATGAAAGTAAATGTTGCCAAGACCAAGGTCATGGTGATAGAGAAGGACGAGGAGATGACAGAGTGCGTAATAAATATAAATGGTGAATTAGTAAAGCAAGTCAGTGAATTTGTGTACCTGGGAAGTATGTTTACAAGAGATGGTAAGTGTGAAAAGGATGTCGAGAGGAGGGTGAATGCGGGAAATCAAATAAATGGGGCCCTGTACTCTTTTGTGAGCAGAAAGGGCGTTTCACAAAAAGCCAGACTGGCTGTTCACAATGGAGTGCTAGCTCCTACACTGATGTATGGTAGTGAATGTTGGGTGTGGCAGGACAAGCATGAAAGTCGTATAAATGCAGTTGAAATGCGCTCTTTGCGTAGTATGTGTGGTGTGAAACTGACTGATAGAGTAAGAAATAAAGAAGTCAGAGAGAAATGTGGACTAAAAGAAGATGTAGTGACTAAGATTGAAAAGGGCATGCTTCGATGGTTCGGTCATTTGGAAAGGATGGATGAAAGAAGATTGACGAAAGAGATATACAGAGCTAAAGTGAGTGGAAGGGTCGGAAGGGGCCGCCCTAGGCGTACTTTTTCGAATCAAATCGGAGAAATACTGGAAAAGGGCCGAATTTTAAGTACCCGAAACCGACGTGCGTGCATGACTCGATGTATAAATGTGGAAGAAGCGAAAGAGATTTGTCAAGATCGTAGCAGGTGGAAAGAAGTGGTCTCTGCCTACCCCTCTGGGAAACAGGCGTGATTTAATGTATGTATGTATGTAGGATTTTGGGACTGCGGATGTCTAGGTGGCGTAAATAGTTGCGAGAACAGCAAAATATTTTTCGTGTTGAGCGCACACACCGGTTGGTTATCGCGATAAGAGTGTTTTGTTTACGACGCGCAAAACTGGCGATGCGGGATATCAGTCTCGTTTAACTTACTGGCTACTATGGATAGCGGGGTAAACTTAGATTTAGCGGATATGGATGAAGATCAGGATGTTCTGGAGTCTGTACCCTCTTGGAACGAAAAGAGTAACGTACAGCAGCAGGGACTACAGTCGGCTGGCAGTAACACGAGAATAAATTTGACGACACCATCACAAAGTCTGTACGAAAACAATGAGGATAGACCAGTAAAACGAGAGAGGGAGAATGACGAGGAGTGGAATATTGCGGGGGAGAAGAAAAAAAAGGTTAAAAACATGAAAATAGAGGTTACCATTATAGCCAAAGAACCACTACCGAAACAGTTTGCTATCGCAAAGTTGTTATCATCCACAGGATTAAGCGAGATAAAGAGAGTTAAATACATTAACCCCTACAAATTAAGGTTAGAGGTACCAGATGATGAGTATGCGACCAAGGTCATTGAATGCGAGGAATTTAAAAAAAGAGAATGGAAAGTCCATCGGGCCATGGATGTGAATGTTTCGTATGGAGTAATTAAAGGCGTAGACCCGGAGTTGACAGAAGAAGAAATTATGAGCCAGATATCCTAAAAATCAGGCAAGCCCCCAATAAATTTGCGTTTAAGAAATTAGTTCGAGCACACTTTTCCTCATTGAACTGACATCTTATTATTGTCCTTTTAGAGTATATTTATATTTTTATATATATATATATATATATATATATATATATATATATATATATATATATATATATATATTGTATTTATGTATATATTTAAGTATGTATTCATTTGCATGTGCCTTAGTTTATATATGTATTGTTGATGCTATTGTTCATACAATATTGCACCGCCTACAAAAAAATTCTGATTTGCCCAAAGGTCAACTGATAGAGAATGCCATTAGGCATTAAGTTCACCTTTTGTACTCTAATTTGTATTTTTGTGCAATAAAGATTAAATAAATAATAAATAAATATGGGGCCCCATAGAAGTTAAAATTCTAGGTATAAAGCGTCTGCAAAGACGAAACGAAAAAGGTGAATGGGAACCCAGCGAGGCGGCTCGGGTAGCCTTCTCGGGCTCATGCCTGCCCCCACGAGTAATGATTGACCATTTAAGTATTAACGTAGACCCTTACATTTTTCCTGCAACCCAATGTTCAAGATGCTGGAAATTCGGACACACGAAAACTAAGTGTTCATTCAAAAAAGTTGTTTGCCCTAAGTGTGGAGATCACCATGAAAACTGCGAGGTGACCATATTTAAATGCGTCAATTGTCACGGGGGGCACATGGCTTTAAACAAAACATGTCCAGTGTATCTTAAGGAACGACGTCTTAGGGAGCTGATGGCTGAATTTAACTGCACTTACCGAGTCGCCCATAACATGTATGTACAGCCGGCAACTAGTTTTAAGACCTTCATGGTGTCCTAAGGATGTCGTGCTTCAACTTAAGTCAATCTTTTGGTCTACAAGATAATCTTGTCTAGAATACCTACCAAGTTTAGATTCTTAGAATACAATTTTTAAGCATTAACCGAAACAAAAAAAATATATATTTAAATATTTAAAAAATCATAAAAAGTAATGTTATAAGTAGTAGGGATTCGCCGGTTCTGGCCCCGCCTCTACTCGGCCGAAAAAATGGTGCTCTGACGAGCGAGAGGTGGGGTTTCGATACTAAAAAAAAAAAAAAAAAAGTATTTTTTTCAGTGTTTATCCCCCCATTTAAAGCGTTTGGGAAGGGTCCCGAGACTCCCAGATCACTCCTTCCCATAGCTTGCAATAGTCCATGTACTCAATACAAAAGGTTATCAACTACCTGGGTACCCTTTTTTGTCCCGTGGACGTTGCCTATTGTTTGCGCGTGCGCCAACCCCTTTGTTCTCGGGGCGCCGAACACCATTGTCTTGCATCGGACGCGTTCATACCTTTTTTTACATATTAGCTGATTGCGCTTTTAACTGTTGTAATGTGATTTTTAATTTCATCTATGTTTTTCTCATATCATTTAATTAAGTTACCATAGTGGTTTTCTTAACATACCGTTTTTAAGGATTGTAAAACCAACTAGTTGACACTACGCCAACCAGCTGACCTTACGAATATATATTACTAGGGAAACCTATGACTTAACCATCTACTGCCCTAACAGCCCTAAAGCCTTACAGAGCCTAGCCCTAGTTATGGAAAGTCAATAAATATATAAATGCAGGATGCCTGTACCATGTGACCTAAGGCATCAGGCGGAAGGGTAGAAGGAAATGGGTACCAGGTTGGATACTCACTGCCAGCCTGCAGACTCACAGGACTGATCAAAGATGGCTAAGGGTGTCTTGGCCACAGTGAGGGTTTAGTGTGGGGAAGGAGTAGCTCCGAGAGAGTGGCCCTGGGCAAGCTAGGTAGTTATGGAATGAAACACCAACGGACAGTTGATATCTCATTTATTCATTCACTAACATGCTATTTATATTATTTACATTTATGTACACATACACAGTTTTAGCTTTGTGAGCTGTGCGTGTAACTAGCCGCTGTAGCATATTTAGATCTGGGTTGTGGGTCAGTGGCGTATTGGTTGCGTCAGCGGATTGTAGGTCGCGTAGTCCAATGGTCAGTTGAAGATGCTGAGACTGAACAAGGATCATAGTTCTAACCTAACCTAACCTACCTTGTTGAAGTTAACCTAAAATCGTGAAACCTGTCCTAGCTTAAAATACCTACTGTTTTTTAAGGGTTACAGTTCTAACCTAACCTAACCTACCTTACTGAAGTTAACCTAACATTATACAACCTAATCTAACTTAACATACCTACTGTTTTTTAATGGTTACAGTTCTAACCTAACCTAACCTACCTTACTGAAGTTAACCTAACATTATACAACCTAATCTAACTTAAAATACTTACTGTTTTTAATAATTTCAAGAAAATAAAGATGAATCAACCAACAAAGAAGTTACGAGTGGTTTTAAATTTTAACACCCCATGGTCGGCTATTATTAAGGATCGCCTAACTGTATATGAGCTTAATTAACCTTTTTTTTTTTTTGTTTAGTTTTTTTTTTGTTTTTTTTTTTGACAGGGTGGAAAATGCTTTATGCATTTCCCCCACCATGGGAGTGGTGGGGGGGTATGTGGGACTCACCCCATCGTCCCCCCTCTCAGAGCGAGAGGGGGGAGAGGAGCGCAACCCACTAAAAACCACCCTGGCGTACCCTCCTGCCGACTTGGCAAGACGCCGTGGAACCCGCCGAAGCATTCCCAACGACGTCTCGAGGGTGTGCTGAGCCGTGTCGTCCGGATCGCCGCACTCATGGCACTGCGGGCCAGGCTCCCTACCAATTTTGTGCAGGTAATGACCGAAACACCCATGTCCGGTCATCACCTGCACAAGCCTGTACGACATAGCGCCGACTGCCCTATCCAACCACAGGTCCAGCGACCCCAGGATCGCCCCTATAGTACGAGTACCATAGGGGGAGTCCTCGAGGTCGCTTTTCCATCTATCCCGCAGTCGGCGCTCCGTCATACGGCGCGTCTCCTCCACCTCCTCAGGGTCCGGGCGTTCACCCCTCGCCCGGGCCCTAGACCTAACTATATGTATAGGTCTCCGCCTGTACCTCTGCGTCCAACTCCCAGGGCGGGGTGCAGGCGAGGAAGCAGGCCGCGGCGTGGGCCACCGTCATATAGGCCCTCACAATTCGGAGGGCCACCACCCGCTGCGGCCTCTGTAGCAGGGCCCTGTTCCGGGCGGACAACTTGTCCGCCCAGATGGGGGCCCCGTACAGAGCCATGCTCCTTGTAACGCCGGCATATAGCCGGCGGCACAAGGAGCCCGGCCCACCCACGTTCGGCAGAAGCCGTCCCAGCGCCGACGCGGCGCCCACGATTCGGGGAGCTAATTGGGTAAAATGCTCCCCGAAGTTCCAACGTCGGTCCAGAACAAGCCCCAAATATTTGATGTGGGGCCTGATCCGGACCGATTCCCCCCCCAGGGTGAGCGCCGCGCCCGCCGGCAGCCTCCACCCCCGCCCCCCGAAGACTATCGCCTCAGTCTTCGGGAGGGCCACACTCAGGCCGAGCCGACCAATCCGGTTAATGGTCAGCTCGGCCGCCGCTTCCGCTCGGCACAGCGCCTCCCTCAAGTCGGTCCCGCGCACGGCCACCATGGTGTCATCTGCGTAGCAGATGGTGGCCGTCCGCGGGAGCAACTCCCCCCTGATGGCCCAATCGTACCCCAGGTTCCATAAAAGTGGACCGAGCACGGAACCTTGGGGTACGCCACAGGCCATCTCCGTCGACCCCCGTCGACCGTCCCTCTGCTCATAGAGCACTACCCTCTCGGTGAGGTAGTGCTCTATGACCCGCCGCAGGTAGGGAGGCACTCGGTGATAGATGAGTGCCTCCCTTATCACCCCATAGGGGAGGGTGCCAAATGCGTTGGCGATGTCTAACGACACCGCCACGACACCCTCCCCTCTGCTCGATGCGTACTCACAGAAGTCCCTAAGGGACTTCAGTGCGTCGAGCGTAGACCGCCCCTCTCTGAACCCGAACTGTCTCTCAGAGACGTTCGGGCCGGCGGTCTCCAGGTGCTGCTGGATCCTAGAGGCCAGGATTCTCTCGAACATCTTCCCGGCCTCATCCAGCAGCACTATGGGGCGATAGGCAGAGGGACTGTCCGGGGGTCGACCATCTTTCCGGAGGAGGCAAAGCCTCCCCTCCTTCCACGCCCTCGGGAACCGTCCCTCCCTCAGGCAGTCGTCCATTAACTGCCTGAGTCGGTCCCCGAGGTGCTTTAGGGCGATGGGGAGTACCCGGCCCGGTACTCCGTCGGGCCCCGGAGCTTTCTTGCAGCCCCGGAGCCGGTCCACCGCCCTCTCGAACTCGTCATCGCTTACCGGTGCGATGGTGAGTTCGGGTGGGTCCTCCAAGTCCCCCGGTGGCTCGGTCATCACCGGGGGAGTTATCGATGTGGCTGCCGGAAACAGCCCCTCGATGACCCTCCTAAGGAGGGGGGGCTCCAGGGAGTCCATGGGGGGGGCGGTGCGCATTTTGTTGCGCACCACCCTGTACGGCCGCCCCCACGGATCCCTGTCCAGCGTGGCCAAGAATGAGGCGTGCGCCTCATCCTTGGCCTTTGCAATAGACAAGACGAGGGCCCCCTTGGCTTCTTTAAGGGCCCGGTAGAGCCCCTCCTCCTCCTCGACGGTGTGCCGCCTGCGCCTACAATGTTGGTAAGCGCGGCGGGCACCGTTACTGGTGCTCCGCAGGGCCGCAATTTCGACGGACCACCAGTACACCTTCCTCCGGGCGAAGAGTCGCCTCGTCCGGGGCATGGCCGCTCCGCAAACGGCCTGAAGCGTCGAGCGGAACCGGCGCGCCCTCTCCTCCACTCCCAAGGCGGCGGGTGGGGCAGCACACCAAGCCTCCACCATCGCCGCCTCGTCTGCCCTGGCCCTGTCCAGGTGGGCCAGGGACCACTTAGGGAACTCCTCCTCTCCCCCTCTACGTCCCCCCCCTGGGATGGGTGGCGGTTGGCCTCCTCCTGTGGAGACCCTTAATCTGATATAGAGATGGTCAGAGAGGGTCTCCACGTCTTCCAGGACGCGCCAATCTGTGAGGCGTGCGGCAATGGCAGGGGTCGCGAACGTCACGTCCACGATGGACCCCCCCTGCCGCCGCACGCAGGTGTTGGCGCTGCCCTGGTTCAAGACCGCCAGGCCCGTTGCCGCCACCCAATCCCTAAGCACACCCCCGCGCGCGTCCGTTACAGGGGAACCCCACGCCGCGCTTTTGGCGTTAAGGTCCCCCAGGACCATTACTTGGCGCGGGGCCGCCCTCCTTACGACCCCCCCCAGGACCCCCAGAAAGACTTCGAAAGCGGCCAGCGGCCTATTGGGGGAGAAGTACACCGCAACCAGTACGGTGTCACTCCCCCACTTGGCCGCAACAAATCCTGGGCCGCTCTCTATCTTCACCAGGGGGGGGCCGTTGCCGACCGCCGGCACCACCACGGCAACCCACTCGTCCGTTGACCCTACCCAATTGGGTAGGGGAGGGACGAAGTATGGTTTCGCGACCACCGCAACGTCGATCGACCACTCTGCCATGACCTGCATGAGCAGGTCTTGTGCTCTGGCGGAGTGGTTGACGTTGACCTGCAGGAGCTCTAAGTGGTGTGCTGGCATTTAGAGCTCCATGCGGGTCTCCTCGGGGGCCCGGCCGGCGGCGGTCGCTGCGGGGGCATCAAAACTCGGGACGGGGGGGCGGGGACGCTGTGGTCTCGTGTCCCTCCCTTTGGTTACGGGGGGGAAACAATTCCTCCCCCCCAGCATGTGGTTGGCCGGGAGGTTGGCCTGGTGGCACACGGCACACCACGCCTTCTCCCAGCACTCGCCCATTCTGTGCCCCTCCCTACTGCACCGGAAGCAGTAATTGCTCCGGTCTACCTCCGAGGGGCACAGCTCTCGCGCATGGCCGACGCCGTAACAGCGGTAGCACCTCATAGGTGCCCGCCCCACCGTCGTGACCCTGGCGGTGGCCCAGCCCACCAGGATCTTTCCGGCCCTTGTTAGGGCCACCGCGGCCTGCACGGGGCACTGGATCAAGACTGATCCAGTGCCGTTGTAGAGGGCGCGGACGGCACCCACCCTCACCTGTCCCGGCAGGCATGGGCCCGCTAAGGCGACGGCCTGCGCCACCGACTCTTTTGTGGCCGACTCGTCCAGGCCGGCGATCTGGATGCCGGCCATTTTTACGGGGCGGCTCACGTCGGCGACGTCGCCGACTAACCCCTGCAGCTTGGCTGCAAGGGTGTCAGCGACCTTGTGGCCCTCTTCCCCGGGAACCTCGATGACCCGGGACCCCGTCATCGAGGTCCTGACCCGCACATGCTGCAAGCCTACCTCACTGAGGCTAAGGCCATTAATAGCCTTAGCCATGGTGGCCTGCAGAGTGGTGGTAGCCCCTTTCTTAAGGGAGACCACCACCGCCGCCGTCTTAGGGACGGACAGCTTGGCGGGTCTGGGCCCGTGTGCCGCCTTCCCGGTCTTCTTGGTTGGGGGAGAGGGGGAGGTCTTGGCCTTGTCTTTCCCCTTCTTCCGGACCACCTCCGACCACGACATCTGCTCGTGTGGAGGTGGCATTCGGCCCGAGGGGCCGGGTTCTCCCTCCGAGGGCATTACGGCTCTCGGGGCCGGGGTAGTCTTGGCGGCCTTGGCGGACTTCTTGGCGGCCGGAACAGGAGCAGGGGCGGGGACCGCAGCCTTCTTGGCCACCTTGGCCTTCGGCCGCCCATCTCCAAGTCTAACCTAACCTAACTGATTTAAATCTAGCTTAAGTCCTAAGTTTCACTTATTGAATTTACCTAAGTTAATGTTAGTAAATCTAGCTAATCGTAGTATTCGTAGTATTATCTTAAGCCGTTGTTACTTAGAACCTATTCTAAACAACTATCAAAACCATATATTGCATATAGGTATTTCTAAATGAATTACCTACACTTAGCTTATTAAAAATATAGTGGTTAAATGCAATCTAACCTACTTACGGGTATGTATCTACGAGTATGTATCTGTGACTAACTTTAGCTATAACATTATCTATCTAGTACGTATATGGGGTTCACCTCCACATACATTTTAATTTTATTGTAACACACTAGTATGTAAAACTAAAACGAAGCAAGTAAACTGGTTCTGACTTGATTCAAAGCGCTATGGAGAAGGTATATCAATCAAAAAAGCCTGTATCGACAAGTTTTGTGTACCCGAGTGCATTGTTATAACGGTTTAATTGTTTTATTGGTAGCCGCCTATTATGTTTTATGGTCACAACGGATGCGATTGTTACTTGTGCGTTTTATTATTTTGGGTATTGTTGAATAAGCCAGCGTCTGTGTTAGATGAACTACAAGTTCAAACATGTTTTTAGGAAGACGCTTAACTTACGGAGCGTATAAAAGCGGTGGGGTATTGTGTCTGAACAACTATTAGCCACAAAACAGTCTTCGTTACCGGAGCTCCCTGTACTTAAAGTAGTATATAGACATAATAGTGTTGTGTCGTGCAGTGAAGTGTTTATAAAAAGGCCTAATAATGGATGTGAGTATGTACAAATATTTTAACTTAATTGTGTGTTTTTTTAGCATTTGTGCACCGTGTTTTTGTTAAGAGTAGTGTATTTAAACAGTTGTGTAATTTATTGTTTGATATTGTTTCAGTTCTCTGAAAATACTTTCAAGAACTATTACTACCCGGAAAATAAAGATGAATCAACCGACGAAGAAGGCACGCCTGGTTTTAAAGTTAAGCAGGCCATGGCAAAAAAGCGTTCAGTAAATAACATCGACAGCTTTTTTGAACGTCCCAAGAAGAAAACTAAAGTATTGAAGCGCTCTTCCAATGTCAGTCAAAGTTCTCCTGACGGGGTGGGCTATATATCAACCGGACAAGACGACGGGGCATACGCTTCTCACTTGATTAAAATCGAGATATATGATTTGCAAAAAAATAAAAACATTCCACCCACTGAGCACTGGAAACACGCAGATGTGAGATTAAAATTCTACGCGCCTTCTGAAGAAGACACTCAGCTCCAAACTACACGTGATGTTATATTTAACATCACAAAGCAAGTAGCTTCTAAAGACAGTTGTATGAAATATTTTATTGACAATAAGAAACAGTGATAAAAAGTGTTTGTGTAGGTTAAACAAAAGCTTGTTATTGTATTACATGTAAAAACCTTACCTTTTAAGAATTCAAGACCTTTTCCAGTCTAAACAATTATCTTTTCTTTGTAAAATTAAATTGTGCGAAATACTTTATTTACTATAAGATGCAGTGATAAAAAGTGTTTGTGTAGATTAAACAAAATGTTATTGTATTACATGTAAAAATTAAAATCATATTTTAGTTCACATATTCTTTTATTTCACAAAAAAAGTCTTAAACATATTTCTTAATATAAGATCATTACATAATGAATTTTCAGAAAACAAACTTAGCAAATCTTTCATAGTTTTTCCATGAAATTTAAAATACAAATAAACTAAACAATATTCCCCACAAACAGAGGTAAAATGGTTTTGAAGTGGTTTATAGTTATAAGACCAGCGCTTGGTATTCCTTTTTAAAAATAACTTATGATAACCTGAAGGTTTCCGAGCAAAGGAGTCAAAGTATTCCCCTATACCATTAATGTCAATATGTATAGCAACCCAGTGGGAGCCCGGTTTCGAGTCTGGGTCCAAATTACTCACAATAAAGACGGGAAGATTAGCCCAAATAGGAATTTTGTTAGCAGCAAAAACGTTTAATTCAAACGAAGGGCTGATTTTTTTCATACAAAATTGAATTTCATTTGTATCCATTTTTAATAAAAAAATATGAATAATTTGATGATGTTGCCAACAATGGCTACAATGAAATAAACTAAATTGATTAAAACATTGTATTTATGTGTTTACTAACTATTGTAATCTACAGATATATCACGATTTTTGTTTATTTCAATAACGTTATCAAATTCTGCATACACAATACAATTAATGGTGCAGGGTAGAGCAACATCAAAGCGAATTTCTAAGCGAACACTTCCATGTCTTACAAGATTCCAGTGTGAAGTTGAACTAGCAGATAAATCAGGGGTTAAATCAAAACATAACAAACAATAACCTGCTCCATAATCCGTTCTGCTTATATCATTACCTTCGTTGTGAAAATGAATACCAGTTCCGGAAAATAAAGTGTGATATGATGATGCTATTAACCCAGATCCAGAACCAAATGATGGTTGTAATGTTTTAGAAGGAATTTCATGACCATCGACATATAAACTAAACGAATTCATATTATAGTGTTGAAAATTAAATGGATTCATAGCTAAATTGCCATTAAACCCTGAATTTGATACAAAATGTAACACTCCTACCCCGGGTCTACATAGAAACGGTAAAATATCCTACGTTGTGTAATTAATTGAATTGGCCAAAATAAAAGATGTGATCCTCTAGTTATAATTGTACCTATCTAAATTAGGACCCTCTACGTTGTGCAAAAGAAAAAGGTAATCTAACGTAATCAAAATCTAAATCTCTCAATAGACATGCTAAAACCGAAAATAAACGAAATCAACCTTAATCATTAAACAAAGTGATCAATTGGACAAGGTCACGGAAAAAATGGTGATTAAGAGGAACACTAAATGGTTTGTAATTTCCACTGTTAGCTACAGCACATTACAATTTGGTTTGTGATTTCCACTATTAATTTAGAACATCACAAAAGGGGGTTGATCACTCTTTCTAACTTCCGATGCGAGCCACGTCAGCGAGGATCGTTGATTCAAATATAGTTTGTGATTTCCGTTGTTAGTTTCAGCACATCACAACGGGGCAAATATAGTTTGAGATTTCCGTTGTTAGTTTCAGCACATCACAACGGGGATCGATAACCTTTCTAACTTCCGACACTGGTCATGTCAGAGGAGTATCGTCTGGTTTGTGATTTCCACTGTTAGTTCAGTACATCACCAAAACAGATCGATACTCTTTCTAACATCCGACACGGGTCACGTCTTAGAGGATCAAATGATTCGATTGCGATAAAATGAATGCAAAAGTATTTTTTTATGTCAAAATTATACCTAACCGCCGTGTGAATAACCGCTATACCGTTATCGTAAGCACTTCACAGGAGGATTTCTTTATTAATCACCGTAACTGTAATAATCACTTGTAAAAAATCCTTGAATGCTATGTGCATGACACAACCCAAACGTTCCGAGATAACCTAACTTTCATTTTCAACTACACACACACACACAGACGCATATCCTCAATACAAGCCTAACCATATGCACTAATAACACTCAATAAAACTAATTCAATCTCTAAACTAAAACCATCGCTAACTAGCTACTTATTTGTCCGAACGCGTCCGTACTAAGATCCTTGACCAACTACTTCCCTATTCTCTACCAACTGTCCTGTTCCTAGTTTCGCGTCCCGGGGGTGACTGTCTGGTCTAAAAACATGTATCTTTTGTAAATTCCAAATCATCCCTACTTGTCACAACTGACGCCAACCTAATTAACCAATCAAACTAACGCGGGAAACAGTATGTCACCGCCCCCAAGCTCTATGTTTTTAAGGTTGTGTTTCGTCGTCGACGATACTCCTTTATTTTTTTATCTACAAATCTAACGCTAAGAATCCACTTGACAATGGGATCTTGCACATGTTGCGACTGTTCCTAGCAGGTAGACCATTCGTTTCGAAGAACTGTGAAAGTCTGTTTTTAACAATCTAGCAAACAAAAAAAATAGATAAAAGAAATTTTGTCTAAATGACCTGCAGCTGCGGAGTCTAATATCCCAAAAGCGGCTTCTTTGTTTGTAACTTTCTATTGTTATCGGTAATTTTTAAGATTTCGAAGAATACATCAAAATAAGTTTTAAATTACTATTTTTTATATGAAATGTTAATTATATTTATATTAATGTATAGCGTGTAATATACACGCGTTACAAAAACCAATAATACATCTTTTAGGAATTTGCCCGAGAAATATATTATCCAATGTTTTACCCTGTATCCCCGACGGTAATGTAAGAACCTTAACTTCTGCTCTTGTAATAGGATATTTTGCAGTCGTTGTTGCCAATACTTTTTGATGTGCTAACAAAACGCTAGGATTAATTCGTGCCCTTCTTATAATGAGGCTGGCATCCATTATTTGCACTTTAATTTTTTTATCTTGGTGACAAATTAGATTAAATGACTCCTTCGAACGTACTAACTTAATACGTATTTCGACACCATTTATTAAGAATTTCTCTTGGTTAAATATGTCGGCATGAAAATGCCCCATCATTTCCACTTCCTTACTCTCTTTGGTAAATTCTAGTCTTTTATGAAACCCTTTGTTATTTGTATCAATAGTATCCATATGATTTGCAGTATCAGCATACCACAATCCACAAGTAAGGTGAGTTTCTTTGGCTGCTGGTCCATAGTTTAGAAGATTTTCCATATAAGCACGGTAAGCATATGTATTGTTTGGGGGTGATATGAGTTTTTGATTTAAATATACATCTAGTTGACTGAAAAGGGAATGTAACCAGTTATTGACGGGTGCAACCAGGGTATCTGGTTTTAATTTTTTACCATCCTGATTCAATATTTTAGCATTAATATGTAACATTGTGTGGGATAGATCAACATAGTCATCTCCTGATCCGGGAACTTGGAATTCGATGGGAGCGTCGTCACTTAAAGATGAAATTGGTTTGTAATGAACCCACAGTCCACTTTCAATACTTGTTTGAGTTGATGGAAGGGCAAATATATCTAATTCAGATTTCGCACATTCACAAGAATGACTATGTAGGAATGACATTATTTAGTTTGTAAATATATCCTCAAGAGTTTTGTTTTTATTTTTTTTTACTTCCTCTTCGTTTCGCTTCTCTCTTCTTTTAGATGTCATTTTATACCCAGATCCCGACATGAGGGAATCAATTTTTTCATCGGCTTTTCTTTTTAAATTAGCACTTGCCTCCTTGAATCGTGATCTAATCGAACTATCCATAGGGCGTGAATTTACCATATCGGATAACAAACCAACCCTTGCACCTAACGTTTCTTTTCCAATGGTTTTCAAACCACTAGATAACAAAGGGAGCACTGATCTAAATAGCCCTCCCAAAAAACTCCCTATACCATGCCCTCGTTGAAATGGAACTCCTTTATAGACAATTCCTACACCAGAGCCGGCTTGATGCGAATAATAATGCTGGTAAGGGCAAGAGACTGACGATCTGTTATAATTCATTTTACTCGTTGAAAGTGTAGCTTCACGCAGGAGCTACCAAATTGGAATGGTACATTAACACCGGTAGTTGTTCTTATATCTATTTCAATAGTATCAAACTCCCTACGTAAAACCGGTACATAGTGAGCAGGTGAGAAAATGTGAGTTTTATATGCACCATAAATAAACTTAGTTGGATCTAGTGGTATTATTCTAAGCAATGCTGTTATAACATCTCCAACTACTTGCGGATGAATTATATCGGTGTAAACAAATATTTGTGGTGGTAACCCTAAATATAAATTGGCAGGGTTTTTTCTATATGTAACTTGTTTCAAATTTGATCTCGGTTTGAAACCCAGCTGGAGACTTAGTATCGGGGTTGTTATGATAGAGGTTATTTCATTATTTGTTGTTGTTACTCCAACCATTTTTGTCAATGTATCATACCTAAATTTGACATTATTTTTTAGTTGAGGGTTCTCATTAAACGCTTGAAGGAAATGATCAATATTATCGTATGTAGTGGCTGGTATATGAGTTTTTATATCAACAATTTTTGTTGACTTGTTTGCGGGTGACACCACCTTTTTCTTTATGTAAATTATATTTTCATGATCTTGAACATTATACATGGAACACGGGTATTGAAATTCCACTAATCCAACTATGGGTAGTTGATGTGGAGTGGGCTCCCCTTCTAATTTTATGTTCTTAGGTAATTTAGTTAGAAAATGTGCAGTCGTGTTGTCCGTATAGTAATCCGTTGAACTGTTGCTTAACAAAGTTAAATAAAAACTATTTTCATTCATATTTTTTTCAAGCTTGATGCGAGTATCCAAGAGTTAAATTTATTGGGATAACCTTGCCACTTCACTAGTATTTCCTTTATGCCTCTAATATGACGCGAACGTATTATTTTATCAATTTTGTACTCGGTGGAGGGGAGGTAAGTCACTTTTTGTAACTCTTTAGAATAAAATGTACCAATGATGGGTTCGCCTTCCAAATCCTTTAACATATAAACAACTCGCGGTGATCTATTAATAATTGAATTAATTATAAATATTTCATCACTCCAGTTACTTTCATAACCCTTTTGAAATACATGTTTATATTTAGTTATTCTAACATGATCGCCTACATTAAATTTTGGTGTTTCCAATGAAATTTGTCTTTCTTTTTTTCGATAATATAAATTATTCCAAATAGTCATAATATTACCAGAATTAACATCAATTGGTCGCATTTTAATGCTAGAATGATAGGTATGGTTGTACGAATGAAGAAGATCTTGTAAAATTTTAGTGTAATTATATGTATTATTATGGGTGAAGTAACGCCACATTTTCATTTTAAGAGTTCTTTGAAACCTTTCTACTATACTTGCTTTAATGTCGGGGTTATTAGTAGTATAATAATTAATGTTTTTGCTCTTAAAATAATCTCTCACCACCTTTGAAACAAATTCTGTACCTTTATCAGATTGTATATGACGAGGAACAGAGTTGGCTTCGGTAAATATGCTTTCAAAACATTCTTTAAATGTTGATGAATCTTTCTTTTTCATGGCTCTCGCAAAAGCATATTTACTGAACACATCAATAACACAAAGAATATATTTGTATCCATGATTATATTGACTATACGTACTCATGTCACTTAGATCAGCTTGCCAGAGTTCATTAAAGTTAGATAGGATATATCTATTTCTGGTGAATCGCTTATGAATAGGTTTATGTAGCGTGTACGTATCTTGAGATTGTAACCATTTTTTTACTTCCTCTTTGTTCATTTGTTCTTTCATTTCCTTCGCTATATTATTTAAACTACTATAACCAGCTGGATTGGAGACATCATAGTAGATCCTATTAATATCTAATAAGGAGTCCATTTTTCCCAATCAATTTTCTTATGATGACGCTTAAGTTGTCCTGTAGTAAGTGGTGTAGCTCTTTGTTTTTTTTTATCTGTTGACGATCTCGTACTTGTAGATGCAGTTAATGTAATGGGTTCAATCGATTGAGCTGTTTTAATAAATTCCAAGTTTGCAGGATTGCCTATGCAGCTTAAAGGAACTCTTATATCTCTTAAAAGTAATGCAAACTCTTCCCACCCTGTTGGTTTAGGACGTTTTAGAGATCTAACCGTGTCACTTATCAGATCAGTAATATTACTATTTGAAATGGTGCGGTTGTTTATTACAACTTCACCAGTTGGCTTCCACCAAATTTTTGGTTTACTTAAAACAATGCAATCCAACAAAGTTCGAGTTTTTTTCTCATATGATTTGGGTAATATATCTATAATTTTTGATGGGCTAATTGGCATCGGTTCTGGATTTGTTTTACCAATCGGTGTAACTGCTGTAGTACCATCTCCTTCTGGTAAAGGTGGTTTTGCAACTTACTCATTATATTCATTAACCTCCTTTTTGTTCACTTTTGACTTTAGATCATTACTTTCGTAGTTGAGTTGAACCTCCCCCTCCGTTACGATTGGTATTCTAAATGATTTTCGATCTGTTTCAATAAAATGTAAAAATCGTTGCAATGCTTGTGAATATAAGGTCCACTTTTCACGATCATTCATTTTACTTTTAAGGATTTTTTGCATCTCAGCATCTAGACGGGATGATGAATTTTCAGGTAGGCTCTCATTGCGTTTGAGTCTTTCAATAAAATCTGATTCTACTAATAGCATTTTTTTCGTATTTTCCATTTTGTTTATGATAAAGAGTTAACTAAGGCACTTAAAACTGCTCCTCATATAATAGGTAGAAATGCACCTCCCTTTTGAATTATAACAGTTTTTCTTATTTTATGTTTTCCTTTTGAAACTAATTTCCGTAAGATATCTTTATATTTTTTTAATTTAGATTTTTCTTTTTTTTCTAAAGGAATTTTTCCATTTAGGACGTTATAAATGCACTCACAAATAATGTTGATCTCATCATCATCACAAGATTTAAGTAACGCCGTGCGATATTTTGGTTTAAGCAACTGCAATGCTTCAAGTAAATGTTTATATGTGTTTACTCTCGCATGCATCATGTAGAACTGACTAAAATTTGTTGATTTTTATCGTATTTAAACCCCTTTTTAGGAACATACACTGTGCAATGTCCATCAAACGGAAATATTTTTGTTTTAAAACGACATATGTCATTTGTATTTTGTTTCAAATCAATCATGAGGTAACCATGTGGTTCTTTAGTAGAATCTTTGTAGGCTTCATCTACAAATTTTGGGTTTTCCGGGTAAACTTGTCGTGACAAGTAGCGTATTTGGGTTTTGTCCCTGGGATTCTTAAAATATACAACGTAACTTGTATTTAGTGAAATATCTCGTTGGCCTCTCCCCTGATGAAATATGTTTTGAGTAATATAAAAAACACTTAAGTTTCTATGATGGCTACCTTTTGTGAAAATGTCAACTATTCGTCCATCTGATTCTCTCATCAGGTCATCTATTATAAGAAGCTTAGGTTTCTTCCCATCAAACATTGAAAAATCTGGTATTCCCTGACTATAATTTACATTTTCCAGATTGTACAGGGGTTGCATTTCATCATAACACCAAATAATTTCATCGAATTCAACATTACATACATCTTTGAAATTATTTAAAAAGTTTGTGACAAATTGAGTTTTGCCACATCCACTTGGACCAGCTACAATGGTTGTGAAAGGATGATAAAAATGTATCATAATTAAAACTCGTAATACGTGTTGATATGAAAACAGATAAACTTGAAATGACACAATTTATGAACTCAATTACTTTTTAAATAAATCCACCAAAATAAGGGTAAACACATTAAACAAAACAAAGATATCATAGTCAAATATTTTTTTTATTTTGAAATTTACACTTTTCTGAGTATCATTTTTTTTTTAAAGAAACAGTACAAAAACTCAACATAACATAAGTCTCTTTTCAAGTTACTATAAAATAATAACTAAAAACAAATACAGATTACAACCACTTTATTTTAATTCACCTTCACCAATTTATATTTACAAAAAACTAAAATGTATTATCATTTTCTACAATTATTACAATTCACAATTCACAATTAAAAATTAAAAATACACAATGTACGAAAAAAAAGTTGAAATTTTTGAATGTTCTGTGATTATAAATTACATGGAAAAATTATTTTGTGATGATCCATGGGGTATTTTATAATGCCCCCACGCTAGAGTGTCCGAAGAGTTTTCTAACAAGTACCGTTTTGTATCGTTATGAGATAATGATACTTTATTTATATTTTGAGTAAATATTACATGTTTTATTGATTTAAATCTCAGCATTTGAGCATGTTGCATATTTTTTTCAAATAAACACTTTTTATAATCGTTGATGGTCAGTTTTTTAGTAACACATTTATTGACTCCTTTAGCTTTTGATATAAGACTATGATTCTCAACATCTAAGGCATACATTTTAGATCGTAGGCCAACAAACTCTTTAAAATTTTTACCATTGTTTTCATCTTTGAAAAACGCTAACCGCTTTTTATTTATTAATGGTAAACCATATTGATTGTTAGATGGATAGTCTGATGTATCAAAATATAAATCGAGCTCTAATTTTATGTCCTCATAATAGTTTTCAGTGAATATTTGATATACTAAACTATCGGTATCTGTATAAAGAAGCCTGAGACTTTCTTGATATTTGGTTTTCATGTAATCGTAATGAAATTTATACATGAAAGTTTTAGATATATCTAAAATACAAGATCCTAAGTAAATTGGTTTTTTATAAAAGATTTTAGTTTTATTCAATTGAATAGCAACTAAGTTCTCCGAAAATACTGATAAACTGTGGAACTCAGGTTTCGCTATCATGGATTCAACCCCCTGTGTTTTCCCATGATTTTTCCAATGATTTAACAATTTAACGTTAACATATTTCAAAACATTTTCCATGGTCTTACCGAACATTGAATTATTCATACTTTTATAGTGATCTTTATCAGAATCACAAGTTGCTTGCGATCGCATGCGTGTGTTTAAATCTATGTAACTTTTTAACCACTAAGATTGTTCGAATCTCAAAATGCGATGGATTTTAAGTAATTGCAAACCATTCTTCAAACATTGTTTAAGATTTCTGTAATGTAGAACATAATTCATTTTCCTATTTAAATTAGGTATCAATTTTTTTTCTTTGGAATTCCCTAAACAAACATTTTCAGGACAGAATGGTAAATCCGAATGAGAGTCATGCAATTCATTGGGGTATTCTAGATCGACTTCTAAAATGAATCCATGTTCAGCATCATCAGAAACATTAAAATCAGTATCTACATTTACCCATTCAAATTTACCAGTAGGGAGACATTGGGACATATCCCAACCATAAAGATTATTTGCATCCAAATACATAAGATATGAAGAAGGAATATTTTGATCATATTCTGACATAAATTTATTATTAGCTTTTGCGTGTCTTTTACTGCATTGTGATATGCCACCTCGAATATTTTTAGTTATGAAAGCTATTTTATCAATGTCGGTTAAGAGTTCTAGATTTATTTTTGTAGTTTTGAGCATCGCGTCCCAACTTAATCCCGGAGCAGTATAGTAATGGGCTTGATCTAACCCATAAGTTCTAAGACATACATTTCTAAAATTTTCAAATACATCTGTTAGTAACAAAACATCTGTTTTTAAATACAAATCAGAATAATCCCCCATATTTTCACAATGAAAATGGGACCAAACATCTTTCGCATGTTTATAATCGTCTTCTGAAATGTTGCAATCAGTCAGAGAACTGTAGAATTTATCTTGAGAGGGAAGAGAAGTTAACTTTAACGTTTCATATGATGTCATGTGCTCATAGGGATAGATACCCTTTCGTATTAATCGTTTAAAATCCTCTTCACATGGAAAACTCAATTTTAATTTACGAAATTGTTTAGCTGTCAAGGTTTTGGCTAATTTTTCAAGACTGCAACTCATAAATTTAAGTGAATCAAGAAATTTCAATTTTATTGTGCAATTATTCACTTTCAAGGATTTAGTAAAGGAAATGTATTTCTCTTTGTTCTCTGGTATCAATTCAATGTTTCCTTCCTCAAATCCAAGACCATGTACTATAAAATGACTATCATAGTTGCTCAAATTATGGAAAAATACAGGTACAAAATTAGGTGCCCTGTGTTTTTCAGAACAAATTTGATGTGCTACTCCTTCATAAAAACCTGTATGATGATTATAAGAAATAGTGGATTCACCGTTTAATTTTTCATCACAAATGTAACATGTGATACTCTGAGCAACATCTAAATTATTTGCATCAGACAAAGGTAAAGGAGTTTTGACAAAAGTATTACTCCTACAACTGTTTTCTAAATCTTTTTTAATGTATTTCATAAATGTCCCGGCACAATCTTTACCTTTATATGTTCTATATATTGACAACTTATCATCATAAGAACACTTAATGTAGTATCCAAAACTATATACCTCATGTTTTTGTATATTTGTTGTAGAGGATGTACTAGGATTATTGAAACATGAAGGAATTGGATTTAAAAAAGCCTCAAAATCGGCATAAACAACAAAAGGCACCCTTAATTTACGATCATAATTATTGAAGGTAAGTTGGTTAGATGGCACATTTTCATTGAACCAGTTTTTCCTTTTATCCTGTTCTGAAGGTAAATTTGTACAAACATGGAAACAGTCATTTCTTTGATGATTCAATAAATTTTCATTAGATGTAAAGCTTGTTAGACAACCATCGCAAATATGTACAGCATGTTGTGTATTATTCAGTTGTGTAGATACTAATCTAGATAAATTTTTGATAAAACAATAATGTGCTTCGCTACCTTTGGTTAAACAATAAGTTTAAGTGCCTAGCTTTTTTACATTTAGTAAAGTGTAATGGTCCTATCACATCATGTTTTTTACTTTGTAAATTGTACTCGAGTCCAAAAACATTTATGCTTATATCATTTATTTTTTCAAATTTATGAATATCAGTTAATTTAAATGGGAAACTAAAATTTTCAAAATTTAATTTATTTTTATGCAATATATATGAATTCGTTGTATTTGTATGATGATTAGTAGGTGGATATAACCCCGACAATACAGCCCATCTAAAACATTCATGGTCATTGTTTTTCACGTTAATAACTGCCTTTTTATTCATTATATCTCGTGGTAATTCTATATAGGAAGAACCACGTAATGGGTTAAATTTATTTACATTCACATCTAGATAGTTGAATTTTACTAAACTCCAACCACTATCTTTTCTCTCAAAGTTAGATAATCTTGTCAAAATTTCGTTAACTATAGTTACAAAAATATCATTTTTGTCGCTGCTATGATTCACTACATTGTTGCTAAATTGAAAGTCAAACGTATTATTTACTTGTTTGCTATCTTGAGTAAAATCTGCATTGAGAATAAAATTTACTTTTAAGGCACAATGATCAGCAAGTGATCGATCCAATAATGTACAGATTTTTTCTTTATTGTTTTGTAAAATTGTTTCGGGGGTAAATGGATTGTGAACATTTTCATTAAGCAATATTCTATACGTAGCCACCCTATTCCTAAATGCGTTTTCAATTAACTGTACATTAACCCACTGATCGTCGGACCTTAAGACATTATTTTTGTGCATGTTACTATTCAAATGGTTGGTAAAATATCTTTTGGATACAAACTTACTGCACACAGAACATTCAACATTATCATTATTTTTTGTACTCACATTTTTATCTAAAAAAAATTCGGGTGATATTGATTCTGCATCGTGACTGGTTGAAGCACGGTTTTTCTTTGTCAGCACGTCTTCTGACTCCGAAGCTGTCCTCTTTACTCCACGCCCGACTTGAGAAGATCTATAAACATAAGAAAACATGAAATTAAACATAATGTATGCGTTAATAACAAATACAGACTTATGGATTAATTGGTTGGGATACTATACTAACCTAAATCTTGGGTACATTGTTGGCAGTATGCTTGCATCATTGATATATATGTTACACTAGATTAGCAATTACCGCAACAAAGCGTTGCCACTTCACATAAGGCCACAGCCATATGTCAGCAAACGTCAACTCAGTGCTCATTGGGATGCCGACAGAGTTGCACCGAGCTACGAAATGGGAAAATGCGTAGTGAAAGAATGTAATTCGAGATCACAAAAAGATAACAAATCCAGCGGAATTACTTTCCACACGTTAGTTGATTGTTTATGTTTTCAAATTAACATAAAAAATCCAGAAATCGATTTAAAATACCAAATATTGCAATTTAGGGTGCAGTGTTGCCATTAAAATATCGTTTTGGTTTTCCCACATTGACGGGAGGCTTTAAATTTTGTTTGAGTTCTAATATATTGGAAGTAGATTTAATAAAAAATACAGATTAATGATAATAGAAGAATCTAGTATTTTCATTTAGTTACCTATTTTATATTGATACATTTTCAGGGTGCCTAAGGCTACATCCTTATCCATCCTTCCTACGTCAAAAGAAGTCGGTGGAAATCATTCGATTGTTGAGAAAAGAGACCGACTGGCTGCCTACTAAATCAACTGTAATATTATTATGTTCTAAGCACTTCAGGGATAAAGACAAATTAAGACTGCACTGCACAGGCCTGCATATCCTGGGGCACGTTTTATAAAGCTACAAGTTACAATTTTACAGGTCTAAACTGGGAACACTGCTCAAATGGCTGTGGCCCGTTTCACGAAGCTACAAGTTACAAATTACAAGCGGAACTTTCTTTCTAGCAAAAGGAGTTAGAAAGAGACTTTCGCTTGTAATTTGTAACTTGTAGCTTCGTGAAACGGGCCTCTGGTCGTCATTGGTCGAGGTTGTGTCAAATGGAAACTTGTAACCTGTAAATTGTAATTTGTAGCTTTATAAAACAAGCCACTGATAGTAAAAGGCAGATAAGCAGGTAATCCTGACAGCTGTCCTTCCAGTACCTACAAATTACAATAACCTCAAAGGACTTGACAGAAGCGCGTGGAGCTAACCCCATGTGCTTCTGTTTAGTCCACCAGAGTAAATCTCTTTAACCGAACAATTGTCCTCGCGTGTGATATCCATGGACTTGTTTCTCTAATAAGTCCATGACGATTATAAATTGTAGTGCGATGACAGATGTCAGGATCGACTTTATATCTTCCATTCACTATACATGCAAACAAATTTTATCCTTTGTACATAGTAATAATCTTATAATATTATACATATACGTAATAAAAAACATTGAAACAAAAAATGACGTACTTATTTTATTACCTTTGCCTATTTCTAGTAATCTAATAAGAAATACGCATTTAAAATAATTTCATGCATTAATTAATTACAAAGTACCTAAATATTATTTAAAAAAATCCCTATTTATTTGTTATATTGGGCAAATTTTCATATGGTCGGCAACACCAACCTATTATGGCATATTTTTGTGTCTGTCCTTATCTAATGTCAGTGACATCATTGTTCTTGCAACTTGTGTAAGTGAGACCGATGTATTTTTACTATGTGTTTATTTTAAAATGTGTAGTGGTTTCAAAGCTACGTCGTCGCGGCTAAGAAGTGGTCATACTTTTTTTACCGCTTGATAATGAGGTTTGCTTCTATAGTCTATTTATCTCAATGGCTTGCATTGTTAAAACTCCATCAATCACATCTGATGATGAACTATTCTGTTTGCCTTTAATATGTCCATCACATGGTGTAAAATATGGTCTTATATCCATAACAATAAGATCAAGTCTCAACGAGTCGGAAACCCATCCTTCGTCAAGTATTGCTCATGAACTTATAAACAGGTTAGAACAGGAATATTAGGAATCAAAAATATTACTTACGCGTCACGATGAAGTTGGCTTATAAATTCCCCAATGGCGTGTAATTCTTGATCTTCTTCAAGCTCTTCACAGAGTCTGATGCGTTGGGCATCATAGATGTCACAGTTCAAACTATCCATTTTGTTTATTCTACACAAACACTTTTTATCACTGCATCTTATAGTAAATAAAGTATTTCGCACAATTTAATTTTACAAAGAAAAGATAATTGTTTAGACTGGAAAAGGTCTTGAATTCTTAAAAGGTAAGGTTTTTACATGTAATACAATAACAAGCTTTTGTTTAACCTACACAAACACTTTTTATCACTGTTTCTTATTGTCAATAAAATATTTCATACAACTGTCTTTAGAAGCTACTTGCTTTGTGATGTTAAATATAACATCACGTGTAGTTTGGAGCTGAGTGTCTTCTTCAGAAGGCGCGTAGAATTTTAATCTCACATCTGCGTGTTTCCAGTGCTCAGTGGGCGGAATGTTTTTAATTTTTTGCAAATCATATATCTCGATTTTAATCAAGTGAGAAGCGTATGCCCCGTCGTCTTGTCCGGTTGATATATAGCCCACCCCGTCAGGAGAACTTTGGCTGACATTGGAAGAGCGCTTCAATACTTTAGTTTTCTTCTTGGGACGTTCAAAAAAGCTGTCGATGTTATTTACTGAACGCTTTTTTGCCATGGCCTGCTTAACTTTAAAACCAGGCGTGCCTTCTTCGTCGGTTGATTCATCTTTATTTTCCGGGTAGTAATAGTTCTTGAAAGTATTTTCAGAGAACTGAAACAATATCAAACAATAAATTACACAACTATTTAAATACAATACTCTTAACAAAAACACGGTGAACAAATGCTAAAAAACACACAATTAAGTTAAAATATTTGTACATACTCACATCCATTATTAGACCTTTTTATAAACACTTCACTGCACGACACAACACTATTATGTCTATATACTACTTTAAGTACAGGGAGCTCCGGTAACGAAGACTGTTGCGCGGCTAATAGTTGTTCAGACACAATACCCCACCGCTTTTATACGCTCCGTAAGTTAAGCGTCTTCCTAAAAACGTGTTTGAACTTGTAGTTCATCTAACACAGACGACGCTTATTCAGCAACACCCAAAATAATAAAACGCACAAGTAACAATCGCATCCGTTGTGACCATAAAACATAATAGGCGGCTACCATGTCACGTCCTACCGGGTGGCAAGTAAAAACTCAGGAGAAGTTTAAATAGTTTATTAAAAGAACGCCGGTAGTGTGAACAGAACAGGGTAGGTAGGTTCGTAGGGTGTGGTCTGGTTCTGCGAAGCGAGCTAGCACTTCCCTCGCAGTAGGTGACGTGGAGCGGCGGTGAAGAAACCGACGGCAGCCCGACGGTGTGCGGTGACAGGATCCTGGCGTCGGGGCAGCACCCGGTGTGTAGCACCGGAACCCACTCGACGATCCTGGTCACCGTGGTTAGAGGCCGCTCCGGCCAAGAAGAGAGGTGGACAGGGTTTAGAGCCCGATCCCACGAGCGAGTAGTGTTGTCCAAGCGGTAGTGCTCCTAGCGGTGCAGTGCTCCTAGCGGTGCGGTGAAATGCTTCCAGCAGTGGAATGCTTCAAGCGGTGAACTGCTCCTAGCGGTGCGGTGAAATGCTCCAAGCCGTGATATGCTCCTAGCGGTGGAGTGCTTCTAGCGGTGCGGTGAAATGCTCCAAGCCGTGATATGCTCCTAGCGGTGGACCCTGGAAAACCCAAGCATTGGCTGTGTAAGCCTGGTGTCCAGCATTGGGATAGTTCATGCCAGCCGCCGTTGAGGGGTGAAGCCCCGAGGGAATAGCGCATAGAATTAATTATTGGCGGTGGCAAGAACTACCGGAACAGAGTTACAATTTAAAAGAAAGAAGCTAAATCAAAAGAACAATTAATAATTACTAACGACCGTTATGAAGTAACGGTCGGTTATTTGAAATAAAAAGGTTAAAAGAACAATTTGGAATAATCTAGAAGAACACAATAAGTATAAAACACAACCACAGTACACAGCAAAATAGAAATAGGATAGATAATTAGTTCGTTGCACTGAACTTACCCGATTTGGGGAAATGCACCGAATATAATAAAACTTAGGTATTTAGTACCTATTAAAAACAACACGTCAAGTTGTTTCAAAGTAGTAAGTAGTTAAGGCGGCAAAGAGACCGAATGAAGGGTGCGTGGCCTATTTATAAGCTTTCACCCCTTACTGTTAATTTCGAATATGAGTAGGGCGAACAAAGAAATCTACATAGCAACTCGCGTCACGAGTGGAAAATAACTGGAGTCGTGTACGTGAGACACCAACATACCCTCAATTATTTCCTGATGCGCTGAATGAAAATAATAAAATACGATATTTATTTACAATTTCACTGAATTAATTATTAGAAGATTATTTACATTAAGGTTGACTGTTAATTAATAAAAGATTTAAATATTAGTGAAGTTAATAAAGAATGACTAGTAACGCCATCTGTCGGCTTACTGCCGCTAACATTTGACAAAAATAGATTTATGAAAAACGTCTTTGTTAATCTATGGCTGTCTGTTTGACAGTTATAGGCTATTAGTAAACAACAAATATAAGATCTGTTGTATTACCGTGAATTTAAGTGAAAATGAAGTGATATTAAGGCTAGTTTGTCTATAAAATGCACACAGGTAAGGAGCGTAACAACTGCATTGTTACAGTACCCCCCCTTCTCCAGTAAGGATTTTGATCCTAAGAGAAAAATCCGCCTAAGAAAAACTTTTACGTCTACACATTTAAACTTCTTTCATACCTCACGCATACAAATTACTTACAGACTTACCTTTCAAAGTGAGTTAACTATTTAGGCAATTTAGTTGACCCTGACGTAAAAATAAAATGGCTAGATGGAACTGGATTAAAAAACTGTTAAACCTTCCTCGAAACATCGTCATAGGATCACCACCCGTCCTATATATAGATCACCTAACAATACATGAAGGGCAAGGGCTTATTTAACGAGTCACTATCCGCTCGGGGCACGTATGTTAGATGAAGAAAGCATAGCTGCAATCTTAAGTAGTGGTCAAGGTAGGGCTTATTTTTCAAGTTACCAACCGCTTGAGTGAAAGGCTTTGTAGTTCGACTAGTAAAGAGTGTTTTTAAGTTTAACAACTAGGTGGTATAAATATGCAAATTAAAAGCAAAAAGAAAAGATTCAGACAAGATATAAATAATTCTGCCAGCACAGAAATAATTTTAGAATGTAGTAATATAGTAGAATTAGATTATTTAGAATTTATAAGTTTTAAGTCCTTGATATGCCACGTGCCTAAGTCCTTGCCGGACAGGTCCTGCAAAACATAGACTAGTGGTGATTTTTTAGAAATCACTCGACATTTTACAAATTTTGGTGCTAGTTTTTTACTAAAGTGTTGTGACTTGTCACTTAAGAAATAGGTTCTTTTCCAGACTACATCACCCACATTAAACTCAGCCGGTTTTCGTCTGAGGTTATATCTGGAAACGTTTTTATTATGTGCATTAAACAAAGCCTGTTGAACCTTATCAAAGATATTGGTTAGGTATCCCAAATTTTCAGCATAGATATCGCGAGGGAGAAAGATAATCTCATCACCTAAGTCATTATCGACATAATGGGAACCACATGTAACAAGTTCACGACCGTAAGTAAGAAATGCTGGTGTAAAACCGGTACTCTCCTTTACCGAGTTGTTAATGGCAAACTGAATTTTAGTTAGGTTTGTATCCCAAGATCTTTGATCATTCTCAACAAAAGTGGAGATGCACGTGATAATAGTTTTGCTATAGCGTTCCACAGTGTTTATTTGCGGAGTATATTTAGGAGTAAAATATTGGTTCGGTACCTTATATTTATTAAAGAAAATACCAAGTTCACGGCTAATGAATTGAGTTCCATTATCCATGAGAATAGTCTGTGGTACACCGTGTACTAGAAAAACAGCGTCCTCTAAGTGTTTTACAACCACCTGGGCTGTTGCTCTCCTAAGTGGAAACATGAGACAGAATTTAGAAAAACAGCAAGTTACCACTAATAAATAACTATTTTGTTTCCTGCTAACGGGTAAAGGTCCAACAAAATCAATGGATATCATTTGGAAAGGTCTCGAGCATTGTTTGGGTCTACCCATCACACCGAGAGTAGCATGTGTAGGATGCTTATATGCAATGCATGTATCACAAGAAGCTACGAATCCTACCACATCTTTGTACATGCCAGGCCAAAAGTAATTAAGGGCTAATCTGTGATAAGTTTTGAAGGAACCCAAGTGACCTGCAGTAGGTGCAGAGTGATTGTCGCGAATTAGCTGTTCACGAAACTCTTTTGGTACGACCTCCTTCTAGCGAAATTCTGTTGTTAGTTGGTTACTCAATTTAGTTAAACGATAAAGAGAATTATTCTTAATGGTATAGTTGGGATAGTGTTGTGGCACATTGACGCAATTGTTATATAACTCAACATACCATTTGTCTTGTGAGTTTAGAAAAGAATTTGAAGTATTAATTGTTGAAACCGGAAATGCTCTAGAGAATGCATCGGGCACAACATTATCTTTACCACGGCGGTGTAAAATTTCAAAATCGAAGGAAGATAAACGAACTCCCCAACGAGCCAAGCGACCTGTTGGATTATTCAAGGAGAGGAACCATTTTAGGGCAGAATGATCCGTATATACTTTAAAAGTTTTACCATTTTCTACGTAACAACGCCAGTGCTCTAAAGCAACAAGAACAGCCAAAGTTTCGCGTTCAGTGATACTGTAATTTTTCTCGCTATCTGATAAAGACTTGCTCATGTACGCTACTGGATGTTCCTGACCATCAATTGTTTGAGAAAGCATGGCGCCGACTCCGTAATCGCTTGCATCTGTGTGCACCTCAAAAGGTAAGTCAAAGCTGGGACATGAAAGAACTGGCGTAGAAATTAGACATTGCTTAAGTTTTTTAAAAGATTCATCAGCTTCCGCTGTCCAACTGAAAGAAGGTGCACCCTTCTTTGTAGACGTTAATTTATTTAACGGCCCTGCAAGCGTACTGAAATTAGGTACAAAACGCCGATACCAGGAGGCAGTTCCCAAGAACCTCTTAACCTCTTTTTTCGAAGTAGGTACTGGATATTTTAATATGGCATCAACCTTGTCGGGGTCAGTACGAAGTCCCTGTGTGTCAACCACATAACCGAGATATTTAAGGCTGTCTCTAAAGAATTGAGTTTTTTCATAGTTAATAGTGAGTCCAGCACCTTTAAGTTTATCAAGGACACGTAATAGTAATGTCACATGACTTTCAAAAGTATCACTTACGCAAATAATGTCATCCAAATAGCAGAAGGCTTTTAAATCAAATTCTGGACCAAATAAACTGTCAACCAGGCGTTGCTGAGTTGCAGGTGCATTGGTTAAGCCAAACGGCATAGTTTTAAAACAATATGTTCCGCGAGAAGGAACAAAGAAAGCAGTTTTTGTCTTATCCTGTTTATTTATAGGGATCTGCCAAAAACTTTTTGACAGATCAATACTAGTTAGGTATTTAGCATCTCTAAGATTGTCCAAAATCTCAGAAATGTAAGGTAAGTTATAAGCATCCTTCCTACCCAAGTAGCATTTTACTCCATTTAAGAGTACACATTTAGTTCCCAGGTGTACTTGAAGCATTATAACAGTTCACTCGTGATGTATAAGCTGCATTATTGCGATTAATAACGCCTATACCTGTATAAGGGACTTATATGAGTGTAGAGTTATACTTTTATACGATTGTTGGTGTTATATACTCTAACAACCTATGCTTTAGTCAGCCGTCTGACTAAGAGCATTATAGGAGGGTAGAGATACGGCAACCGCTGTTTAACGGCCTACTTGTACGATGTTATAGAGCTAGCATTTTAATAGAACACACGTGGTCATTTATAAAGCCAAAGGCTACAGCCACATGATTACTTGTTTTAGACTGTTATACAGCTAGTAGCTGTAGTAGGACTTGTTTGTGATCATTAAAATAACCTTTTTTTATTACTGTACAGAAGTGTTTAAATGGTTCACATGTGCACTGTAGGCTGTTAAAAGGACTATATGTGTTGTCCATTAACATCAATAGCAGTTTATTTGTCCACAAGTTCTACTCTTATTTGCTGTAAGCTGAACATGAATGTGCATGTTATATTCTATTACACTTAGCATTCTAACAGAACACATGTGAACCTATATACGCTTCACGGCATTAAATTGGAGTTATAACAGTTCACATAGCCGTATTTCATTTCCACCATTTTGTTTACGAGAACAAAATGGTGGAAACCTAAAATATTTACCAAATAATCTCCAAAATTATCATGCAGATTTATCACAAAATAAGCAGATAGACCGTTTGAGTTTTGGTTTCATGTTATAATTAATTACCGTAGTATAATTATAATGCCAATATAATATCAAAAACTGAAAATTTTAGATTTCCTCTCAACCAGTTTTAAATATTTTAAAATGAATATCGCGTTTTTACAGAGGCGCGTGAATATTTTAGCTGTAAATATGTATACATTTCACGATAAAGTTGCATTCCCATGGCTTTAACATGTGTTATATCATAAATTTATATCCAAATGATATCTGCCGGAGTTGTAAATTGTCTTTCTTGATAACCTTTTAGCACTCTATAATATAATAACCATGAAAATAATAAAATAAAGAAATAATTTAGGACACACGTGAACTTTAGGTTGCACTAGAGTACTTTTGTCGGATTTTATAACTGTGAAGGCTGTGTATTTAGCCACTTGTTACTCTTTATTACACTCATGTACGTTGTATGGTTCACACTGCGTCCCATATAGTGCCGTAAGTCAGCCTTAAGTCCGATGTTACTACTTAAACTGCTATTATAATGCTATTATACTGCTAATGTACAGCCATAGTGAACTTAAGGCTGTCTAATTTGTGCCCAAACTGGTTCTATAAGAGCATTATAGCAAGCTATACAGCTCTTATACAGCTGACTTGCACAGCTTGTGGAGTACATGTGAACGACTAGACATCTTATATAGAACCCGGAATGTTACTTGGGTAGTAACTGAGTTTACTTTACGGCTATCTAAACAAAATCTAGGTTTACCATCTTTTTTAGATACTACTAGTACTGGTGATGACCATGCGCTTTCGCAAGGCTCTATGACATCCAGTTCTAACATTTCATCAACTTGTTCATTAACAATACGAAGTTTTTCTGGTGACATTCGATAGTAACGCTGTCGTATCGGCTGAGTATCACCTGTATTAATGTTATGTTCGATTAAAGTTGTACGACCTAGACCTATTTTCTCGTAAGAAATGTTCTTAAACTGATCAATGACATTGTCAGCTTGTACCCGTTGTGACTCGTTTAGCGAGAATAACATAGTAAACTTTGTGGAATCTGTGACTCTGTGTGCTTAGTGACACATTCATTTGTCCTAATACTAAATAGGTATTTAGGACATATTTTGAAAATGCGCCAAAAGTCAACACCTAAAATGAGTGACGTGTTTATCTCTGGAACCACATAAGCCTTAATAGAGCGAGTACAATTTTCAAAGGTAATGTTCAAGTTGAAATAGCCAATGCTACTAAGGTGTTGTCCACCAGCTGCTATGACCTGGATGATGTCATCATTTGTCATATGATGTCCAAGTTTTAATAGTACTTTATGAGTGTTTTTCCGAGTAAAGTTACAGCAGACCCAGAGTCCAATAGACCACTTATCTCTAATTCGTTTATAAAAACGGAGACATAAGGACGAGAGTCATTAGTAATGTTATTATCAGGCAGAATGGTGGCTACTTTATATGATTTTAAAAATGTAGTTAGAAAAGTTAACCAATTACGCCAGCCCTCAAGGTCAGTACAAGAGTGACTGTCATTCTGCCCTGTTAGCAGTTTTTTGAAGTTGAGGGTTTAGATTCCTCCTTATTACATTAGGACAATTTGTGGATTTGTAATCCTTTAGACCACATCTAAAACAAACTAACACGCGTGGATCCCGACAGTTCTCAAGCGAGTGACTGTTAGTACGACACCTTGGGCAATAAGATTGTCCAAAATTTTGTCTCGTATTAATTGCACTAACATGTTGCCTATTGTAACCGTTATAATTTTGACTATATGCCCTATTACCATAACCCGCTGAACCATTATTATTATATTTATTTGGTAACGGTTGTTTGGGCTGAGTAGCGCATTTATAAGCGAACTCCGCTGCTAGTGTAGAAACATTCTCCTTAGGAGGCTCATGAAAATGGGACAAACGTGCCTGTACTTTTTCATAGTTATAGCACGAGTCACGTAAAGTGTCAATAGTAGAGATCTGTGAACTGGCATTAGCCAGCACAGTGGCATAGCAAGGACGAATATTATGCAAAATTATTTCTAACTTGTCTCCTTCTGAAATAGGTTTTGACAGACGAGAAAACATGCCTTGCATGATTGACAGGTAGATAGTGATAGTTTCATTTTCACCTTGCGTACGAGCCCTTATCTCCGACATAAATAGATAATCATAGTTAGGTTGACTAAAAACCTCTATAAGAAGAACGGAGAGATCTTCCCAAGTAGAAACAGTGGTTCTAACTGACCGAAACCAATGTAAAGCATTGCCTTCGAATATCTCAGTTGCCAAAGACATAAATTTACTAGCCTTAATGTTTCTTGCAAGAAGCAATTCATTTACTCTCTCAATAAAAGCACGTACACAAGTTTTCCCGTTATATTTAAGCTTAGAGAGGTCTGTTGATGCACCTCGGTCGCAAGTGACAGAAATATTTGTTGGTATATTTGACGTTGATGATGCCTGTCTACCAGGGTTAGGTGAAATTGGCCTGAGCGAAGACTGCTCGGAGGCAAAACGTGAGGAGCTTAAAGCTGCTAAATCTTTCCTTAATTGCTTGAATAAACCTTTACACGTTTTCAAAGACTCCGTTGTGTCTTCTGTATTTGGCGTGATGCGCCTTAGACGGTAATTTACATGGTTCAACAAATTACTTGTTCTGTCATATAAACCGTCGTCAAATTTTGATTTTAAGGAAGAAACGTTTGATTGCAACTTGTTCAAACTATCCTCAGCACCAAGAATGTCATCATCAACTTCGATACCCGATTCTAATATGTCGTGTGACGGTAAAATTGTTGAAAGCTTAACTATCTGCTTCCTCAATTCCTGTACAGTATCAGCCGGCATAGAACCGCGGATGGCCACCTCATAGGTGAGCTCATCCTTTTGTAAAGAGAGAAATTTAACCTCAGCCATGATCTAAAAGATATGTGGGTAGATTCCCAAAAATAAAAATGTAGGTAGATAATGCAACGAACCAATAAGAAGTAATAAACTACTCTCCGTTCCGTTACAAATATGACGATTAAGTTGAATAGTATGTATTATTGTAACCCGCAGCAAGTATGAAATGTAATGTAAAAAAAACCAGAAGGGAAAAAAAACGTAAGGTAGGTAGTAATAGTGCGCAGAAGGCGACACCCAAAGAAAAAGGTTCCGCAGAAGGCGGCGCGTCTGCTCATACCGGGTGTTGTGCTGTGAGTTTAGCGTGGACCGTTTAGAAGAAACAGCCCCAAAAATTCCTCGGTCGACTTTTACGACCCCTCGGATAGAGAGAGGGTGGCACTACTCTAGACCCGGACACCACACGGGTATAAAAAGCTTGCTGAGAATCACAAAAACAAAAACACAAAAAAACACAAATTAAGCACACACACCAATAATTAAACACTACACAGAACCAGACTAAGACCACGTAAAGGGCGCCACTGTCACGTCCTACCGGGTGGCAAGTAAAAACTCAGGAGAAGTTTAAATAGTTTATTAAAAGAACGCCGGTAGTGTGAACAGAACAGGGTAGGTAGGTTCGTAGGGTGTGGTCTGGTTCTGCGAAGCGAGCTAGCACTTCCCTCGCAGTAGGTGACGTGGAGCGGCGGTGAAGAAACCGACGGCAGCCCGACGGTGTGCGGTGACAGGATCCTGGCGTCGGGGCAGCACCCGGTGTGTAGCACCGGAACCCACTCGACGATCCTGGTCACCGTGGTTAGAGGCCGCTCCGGCCAAGAAGAGAGGTGGACAGGGTTTAGAGCCCGATCCCACGAGCGAGTAGTGTTGTCCAAGCGGTAGTGCTCCTAGCGGTGCAGTGCTCCTAGCGGTGCGGTGAAATGCTTCCAGCAGTGGAATGCTTCAAGCGGTGAACTGCTCCTAGCGGTGCGGTGAAATGCTCCAAGCCGTGATATGCTCCTAGCGGTGGAGTGCTTCTAGCGGTGCGGTGAAATGCTCCAAGCCGTGATATGCTCCTAGCGGTGGACCCTGGAAAACCCAAGCATTGGCTGTGTAAGCCTGGTGTCCAGCATTGGGATAGTTCATGCCAGCCGCCGTTGAGGGGTGAAGCCCCGAGGGAATAGCGCATAGAATTAATTATTGGCGGTGGCAAGAACTACCGGAACAGAGTTACAATTTAAAAGAAAGAAGCTAAATCAAAAGAACAATTAATAATTACTAACGACCGTTATGAAGTAACGGTCGGTTATTTGAAATAAAAAGGTTAAAAGAACAATTTGGAATAATCTAGAAGAACACAATAAGTATAAAACACAACCACAGTACACAGCAAAATAGAAATAGGATAGATAATTAGTTCGTTGCACTGAACTTACCCGATTTGGGGAAATGCACCGAATATAATAAAACTTAGGTATTTAGTACCTATTAAAAACAACACGTCAAGTTGTTTCAAAGTAGTAAGTAGTTAAGGCGGCAAAGAGACCGAATGAAGGGTGCGTGGCCTATTTATAAGCTTTCACCCCTTACTGTTAATTTCGAATATGAGTAGGGCGAACAAAGAAATCTACATAGCAACTCGCGTCACGAGTGGAAAATAACTGGAGTCGTGTACGTGAGACACCAACATACCCTCAATTATTTCCTGATGCGCTGAATGAAAATAATAAAATACGATATTTATTTACAATTTCAATGAATTAATTATTAGAAGATTATTTACATTAAGGTTGACTGTTAATTAATAAAAGATTTAAATATTAGTGAAGTTAATAAAGAATGACTAGTAACGCCATCTGTCGGCTTACTGCCGCTAACATTTGACAAAAATAGATTTATGAAAAACGTCTTTGTTAATCTATGGCTGTCTGTTTGACAGTTATAGGCTATTAGTAAACAACAAATATAAGATCTGTTGTATTACCGTGAATTTAAGTGAAAATGAAGTGATATTAAGGCTAGTTTGTCTATAAAATGCACACAGGTAAGGAGCGTAACAACTGCATTGTTACAACCAATAAAACAATTAAACCGTTATAACAGTGCACTCGGGTACACAAAACTTGTCGATACAGGCTTTTTTGATTGATACACCTACTCCATAGCACTTTGAATCAAGTCAGAACCAGTTTACATGCTTCGTTTAAGTTTTACATACTAGTGTGTTACAATAAAATTAAAATGTATGTGAAGGTAAACCACATATACGTACTAGATAGATAATGTCATAGCCAATGTTAGCCGCAGATACATGTTCGTAGATACATACCCGTACGTAGGTAAGATTGCATTTAACCACTATATTTTTAACAACCTAAGTGAAGGTAATTCATTTTGAAATACCTTTATGCAATATATGGTTTTGATAGTTCTTTAGAATAGCCTCTAAGTAACAACAGCTTAAGATAATACTACGAATACTACGATTAGCTAGATTTACTAAAATTAACTTAGGTAAATTCAATTAAGTGAAACTTAGGACTAAAGCTAGATTTAAATCAGCTCTTAGCTTAGGTTAAGCTCATGTAAAGTTAGGTGATCCTTCAAAATAGTCGACCATGGGGTGTTAAAAATTAAAACCACTCGTAACTTCTTTGTTGGTTGGTTCATCTTTATTTTCTTCAAAGTATTAAAAACAGTAAGTATTTTAAGTTAGATTAGGTTGTATAATGTTAGGTCAACTTCACCAAGCTAGGTTAGGTAAGTATTAAAAACAGTAGGTATGTTAAGTTAGATTAGGTTGTATAATTTTAGGTTAACTTCAGTAAGGTAGGTTAGGTTAGGTTAGAACTGTAACCCTTTAAAACAGTAGGTATGTTCAGTAAGGTAGGTTAGGTTAGGTTAGAACTGTAAGGGGTGCAGGCCGGATTCCTCCACGTTGGCCTGAGTGCTGCAGTCTCTCTTGATCTCGATCCGGAGAGAACGCAGCATCTGGGCTGGTGCACCCTGGGCATCGGCTGAGACTTTCTCCTTATGGGGGATTCTTTCAGTCCATGGCGAATATCCGGCACGGGGGTGGTGACAGGGGTTTCTTGAAGGGTTGCGGTTGTGTGGAGACCACTTCCGCCCCGGAAAGTTTCCTTCTGTCACCTGGGGAGGGATGGTGTGACGAGCGGCTTTTCTTCGGAGAAGCTGCTTCGTCCACCAGTTGTGGGCGGCGACAGAGGTCGTTTGAAGGGGCGGTTCCGTGTGCCTACGAGGCCGTTTCCGCCCTGGACAGCTTCCATCTGTTGCCTTTTGAGGATTGGAGACTGGGGTAGTTTGAAGGGTCAGTTGCGTGTGCCTACGAGGCCGTTTCTGTTCCCGGAAAGCTTAACCAGTCGCCTGGAGGGGGCAGTGACTGAGGTTGTTGAAAGGGGCGGTTGCGTGTGCCTTCGAGGCCGTTTCCGCCCTGGACAGCTTCCTTCCGTCACATTTGCGGTTGGTGTCCTTCTACGTGTCTTCTGGAATACCGGGGGGCACTGTAGTTATTGGTGGGACAGCTGTGGTGGGGTGTGTTTGAAGGGTATGGGACCAACCCAATGCGGTTGGGTATCCGGAAAGCACCATCCACCACAGGCAGACCGTTGAAGGGAAGGCGAACTCAGCGGACTTCGGTTCGCTGCTCGCCCGAACTTCTTGTAGAGCCAGTGGGTTGGGGGCCCACATTGCACGGCTTTACCGGTCTGGGGAGACGGTCGCGGGCTGTTCACAGCCGTCTCCTCCTTTGGCGGAGAAGGGGGGGCTCTTCGGAGCAGGCCGGGAGGCGCGTCAGTGGAGAATGCTTTTTAGCGGTTCCGCGGCGCCTCACTACTGGCCAGGGAGGTTAAACGCCGGAGTGGTTTTAGACGGTAGTTCTTTTGAGAGTCCGTCATACCTCCCATTGCACAGCCATCCCCAGGCTGGGAGGATGCGTAAATTGCATTTCCACTCCGTCAACAAAAAAAAAAAAAAAAAAAAAAAAAAAAAAAAAAAGTTAGAACTGTAACCCTTAAAAAACAGTAGGTATGTTAAGCTAGGACAGGTTTCACGATGTAAGGCTAACTTCAACAAGCTAGGTTAGGTTAGGTTAGAACTATGACCCTTAAAAACAGTATGTTAAGAAAACCACTATGGTTACTTAATTAAATAATATGAGAAACACGTAGGTAAAATTAAAAATCGCATTACAACAATTAATAGCGCAATCAGGTAATATGTAATAAAAGGTAGGAACGCGCCCAATGCAAGACAATGGTGTTGGACGCCACCGAGAACAAAGGAGCTGACGTTCGGGCGAACAATAGGCTGGGCGAGCAAGGGACAGCAGGGTACCCAGGTAGTTGATAACCTTTTGTATTGAGTACATGGACTATTGCAAGCTATGGGAAGGAGTGATCTGGGAGTCTCGGGACCCGCCCCAAACGCTCTAAATGGGGGGATAAACACCAAAAAAAATACTATTTTTTTTAAATTTTTTTTTAGGAGCGAAACCCCGCCTCTCGCTCGTCAGAGCACCATTTTTTTCGGGGGAGCAGAGTCGGGGGCAGTACCGAGGATTCCCTACTACTGATAAATAAAGAACAATAACGAACGTGAATTAGAAGTTTCAATTAAATGTTACAAAACTTCAACAACAAACTCAACCTTAAACTTAAAAAAATACGCTATATCGTCGCTGTGCCTGCACGAATCGCTATGTGTTTTGGACCTACTTTACAGGAGAAACAAAAAACTGGTTTTCTCGGTTGATGTTGGAAGCAGATAAAGGAAAATTTTTATGATAATACCTTATAGATTTTTAAGTTAATTAGGATTCATTTTGAAAATATATCACGAACAATAAAGCTTATAAAAAAACTTTTCCATAATTTTGTTACATAGCGATAATTATTTTAGCTCTTAAATACCCGTTATGTGCTTCCTGAGTACATAGCTATTTTCATACATTATGGAGACTATTTTAATTGTGCTTTTTAAAAACACATAGCTATTTTTAAATTAACCCTTACTGTAACAAAAATACATTTTCGCTACAATCTTTAATTTTATAATTTACTTTCTTATAATTAGGTACTCAAACCTTTACAATAACAGGTAATGATGAATTATTAGTCACTAAAAAATATAAAGAGGTAGGTAGTCAAATGAAAACAACATTTACTTTTTATTTGTTTACTAATTGTAAGGTACATTTAGGTACACTAAAATATCTTAAATCAAAAATAGCCACAGCAATTCGAGTAACATAGTCAGTAGTCACTTACAAAATTCAATTGTATTACTCTATTTCTCTTCAATATAACAAATTATTACGTGTAAATCACACAAACACGTATCAAAACAATAAAAAAAAAAAATTGAAATTTCAGAAAATTATAAAAGTGTACGGTACATAAATATGATAATTTGCCTCGTTAATTATCAATGGTGCAAATTATCATAAAAATGATGGTAATCACGATGCATGTATTGTTTCAAACTTTGTAAATGGTTAAATTTAGTACCGTCGATTTTTAATGGAGCATTATACAGGTTTGTAGGTTCTCTGGTTTCAGATGTATTAAATCTCCTTTGTGGTAAAGTTTCCCAATCATCCGAGTGACGTAGTTTGTATTTAACATCACCATTCACATAAAGTAGGTAGTCCTCTTATATCTGTGACAGTCGGGTCACCAGTTTTTCTTCCTCGTCTTATACTCGTAAAACCACCAGGCACATCCTCATAATTTTTGAAGAAGGTATAGTCCAAATGATGAACAATATAAGGCTGAGAAGGTCGAGCTTGCATCATTCGGAAGATATAATCAGATGGAGCATAAATAGGGGCTTTGAACTTCTTTTCTAGGGTAGAATGAACGCTATCTACTTCCATCATTGTATGCCCCTTTTCGAGGATAATTTGTTCAATGACAATCCCTAATACTTGGCTTAGATTAGCTAATGAACTACATACCACTTTGTTCCTATTTTGATAAGAACAGCCATCCGATATCATTATCACCTTCTTGTAGGTACCGCAGTTTTTTTTTATAAAATCAACTATACAGCTAGTAACGTTGTTAGCTGTAACTCCTCCATCGTCCTCATGCCAGACATACAAATAAGCATCTTTAGTATTTTGCACGCGGAAGGTATAGTTATGGATTGCTAATTTCATTTTGTAGTACTGTTCTGAAACTAACAGCTTAGGACATAATAAGACGCTCTGCATATCCATTGATAATATCATCACGTCGTCAGAAGCTTGCTTTATAGCCTGGGTTTTAGCTGCCCGGGCCTCGTCTTTTTTCTCAATATGTTGTTGATAAAATTCATCGGAAACATTACCCTGCTTATGACCAACACAAACGTCACACTGATCTTTGCGTGGTTTGAAAATAGATATGTTATTGTTGGAAAGTATCTCTTGAAATTTCTTCCTTTTAACAGCATACTTATTATTTTCTTGGCACCAAGAAGTATACACAGAGTGCATGTGCATAAAAGACTCGAAAGACTCTTCGACGTATATTCTGTTGCTAGTTGCTCGACAGTAATGGCTTGGTACTTTTGGTACACATTCTAGCCATTCATTTACAGACTCCGACTTTAGTGTCGTGGGTGTAATGACAGAATTATTAGGATTTCTGTCAATTCTTCGGATTATGTCACTGCTTCCTTCTTTTTCATTAAGGTCGCAATAAGATCGAATCCACAGCTGTAACGTATCTTTTTTTAAATCAAATGTAGCAAGGAACATTTCTTTGCAAACGCGCACCTTTACACCGTTCAGACCAGGCAAATAGCAATCGAAACCGTAAGACTTTTGGTGAACACCCGCAGAAGTTTTGCGTCGTCGCAATACATTTCGTACCTGAGTCAATCCGTTGATATACGATTTTTTAGCATCCCATGTTGCTAATTGCCAAAAGTAATTAAATATATCTTTCCTATTAGCTTCAGTTATGGCAGCACAAGAAAAACTTCTGTCGGACAGTTGACTTGCTCCATGATTACAGGGCTTGTCCCTCAATTTTCTGCTTTGCTTAGAAACTTCCAACGTTTTAGTATTTTCATCAACTTTAACAACCTTGTGTCCTATGTAATTTTTGCCTAATAACCTCATTTTCCGATTTTTTTTTCGTTTTTGGGTTTCACTAGTAAACACCTCCTCTTCTTCTGAGATTTCAGAAACACAATTGTTTTCGAGATCGGATTCAAAACATCACATCATGGTATTATTGGGTGACTCAGAGTAGCTTTGTGTTTCCAAATGACTATTTGTTGTATCCTGCAAGATATGTTCCACAGCGGCAGCATTTGTAGTCGTTAAGGTTGTTATGGTTGGACTTAACATAAAATCCGCACTCAAAATTGAAAGATTACTGGGGAATTCAGTGATTGTGCTAATGGCGTTGTCTAACTCTTGATACTCCTCAACCTGATGCGAAGTCGTAGATGGTGGAAATAAAAAAGATGATTCTTCTTCTAACTCCATAGCTAACTGGTTTATGGACTCCTGTTGATCGACCAAGCATAATGATACAAGATGCTTGCCTCTCCTAAATCTTGACATGCTTAGCAAAATTCTGAAATGCAGCAAAATATGAAGCGATTGTTAGTATGCTTTTGTTGTTAGTCGAATTAGTCTACCTACATAAAATGCGAACATAGGCACGATACAAATGTTGTTAATTGGTCGATTCTTTTGGTCACAAGTTCGTAAGTTGCAACGTTAGTAGGTATAGGTCTAAAACTTAAGAAGCCCTTTGAATGCAGTTTAGTACAGTATACAAAAACTTTTATAATCTAGGTAAGTAATACTGAAAAATTTCACTGTCACTGTTCTCATGAAACTCTTTTCGTTTAGACGCACAGTGGCCGACTTGAACCAAGTTCAGGAAACGGTGGCACTCAAATAATAATAGGTAAATGCAAATTTAAAAGGTAGGTATATTCTTATTGAATATTATTATGACGCAGCGCATGATAAAACTATTTTATTAGGTAAGTACTTAACATAGGAAATTATATACCTATGTTTAGTCTTAATACTACAATTACTTTATAAGTCCACCATTTTCACCACTAATGAGTTTACAAACTCTTCGTAGAGAATATTACACGTTTCAAATATTGAATGTACTACCTAAGTACAGTCGACGTCATAAACATGTTTACACTTTAGTACCTTGTCACTTTCATTCACCGAGACAATTTCTTATTAGTAGTATGAAACTGTCTCAGTGAATGAAAGTGACAAGGTACTAAAGTGTAAACATGTTTATGCGATTAACAACTTCATGCAAGCGGGGCACTTCTTAAGTTTTTTACCTAAGGTGCATATTATGCCATGCGAGCGTGGCCAGGGAAATAAGTAGGTAGTTAATAAGGATAGCAGAGTGATACATAGGTATTTATTTTAAAGTGCATAATTAAAATACCATCCCATAATTATTGTTACACGACTATTTTTAAATCCCCAAGAAGCAACACCCAAAAACACAAAATAAATTCACAATACACTCAAACACACACATACACATAATACCCATAATGCTAATAATAACACGTTTCGTGCACTTTTTAAATTTTACCGTAGGTACACATTGACGAATTATTTTTTAACATAAATAAACAGTAAGTGCAACAAACGTACTATTAAGTAATTATTTAAAATTGAATCGTTAATGTACTTACCTACTCTTTCACTATTTATTCACAAATTGCACATTATTTTAATCATTCACCAACAAACAAAATATCTCGACCTTCCCTCATGAACCGCAAACGAGCAATGATCAAAGAAAGTAGTTATGTGTCAAATTCATAGGAGTTTTGCAAATGTAGACAGGTCTCAGCTTGTACAAAAATATCGCTATGTGCTCAAAACACATATCGGGCGCAGTATCTGCATTGTTATGATGGTGAAACAATTTTAGTTATGTGATTTTTGTCACTAAGCTATTATTAAAGGAACATTTATTATATGAACATCACATAGCTAATTTGGTCACTCCCAGAAATATTGAAGTTAGCTCTACGGTGTTTTTGGACCATGCGTATATTGATATAAGGTTCAAATTGGAATCAAAAACCAAAAATCAGAAAAAATCACATAGCGACTTTTGTAGGCGCAGCGACGATATTCGATCTTTTACGATTTAGTGGCAACACTTTTTGATCAACAATATTTTTTTGTTCTTTGCAAATTTCGTGCATTATTACATAATATTTAGAGAAAATAATAATTACAGATGAAAAGTAACATTATCTTTTTGTACACTAGAAGTTTCTGACCTCTTCTTATACAAAAATACACTGCAATTCGGCATTTTTAGCTCACGTCATTCCGAGTGTACTGCCAGTTGTCAATGGCGCGGAACGCGCCGTAACTAGTTTTATATAACCGGTATGACCGATGCTCTCATACCTGTGGCAGAGGGGGACGCCTGTCAGTAGCCACTCCGGTTAGTTTAAATTCTCTAAGGGAAAAATGCCTAGACTTAAAGAATAGTTTAATTTTCATTATCTACGTATTAAAGTTAAATTAATCTATTATTATTTTATGATACAGACGAAAAAGACGCCGTGGTCCGGATTTTACTTCATGCCCTGTCTGAGGGAGATGGGTGACGTTGCGAGGGCGAGAAGGAGAGTGACGCGCGCCCGCCGCGCCCGTGCGACCAAGCGCCGCCGTCCCGCGCGTATGTGCACAGGTGGTGCCTATACAGGGTGTAAGCGACGGCTCACCGAAAACTGAAACTATAGTTTCAGACCATTATACTGAACTGAAATGCACTGGATTTTTTTTCCGGGAACGTAAGGTTAAAAAGTTCTATTTTCCTAACAAAACTCGCCGCGCAATGTATGAAGAATCAACAAAGTAATGGTGCCGTTAATCGTAGTACGATGTATCAAAGTATCAATGAGGGAGGGGGCGTGGCCTCGTCGCCGGCGCCGGTCGTCAACCCGCGCGGCGGTCACGTGTCTCGCGCGCCGCGCGTCATACCTACATAGGTAACGTACAAAAAACTCCATGTTTTTAGGGTTTTGGTACCTAGTTTATAAATTATCAATGCTTTAGTTTTTTTTTATGAATGTACTTATTTTCTTTTTAAGTTGTTAGGTGATAAGAGGTAGGTAATCGGCATGTTGATGCGTCATAACTTTGGTGTTTAACATGCCCGTGGTGATGTAACTACTGAACCAAGGTAGGTACTTCGTGCTAAAACTTAACAGCTACTTAAGTACCTATGCTATGACCTTATGACAGTAACCAAAAAGTTAATAAGAAACACCTAACTAAAATAAAAAAAGAGTTCGACGTTTACAATCTTACCTATGTGGCAACCACTAACCATTATCCAAGCTCTGTTTGACAAGCTAAGAGTTATTGGCAAAAAAAATACTTTTAATTGGTAAGTATGCCTAGGTACAGTCAAAGAAATTGTTTTCTTAGACCACTTTGGACTATGTCAAAGTGACACTGTAAATAAAATCATAAGAAGTCTCTTAAGTTTTGATTGATTACGTCACTTTACATAGTCCAAAGTGGTTTAGGAATCAATTCCCTTGACTGTACCTAGGTGCTTACCTATTACCCAGGTGATTACCGTCTGTCAACTTCTTTAACGTATTTAGTACCTACCTAACTAAGTGCCCTACGGTTGCATGTAGTCAAAAAGCAGAACGTACCAATTTAAGTTACTGGCCGGTGTTCTTGTAAGTAGATGCGTAGAATCAAGTTGCTTTTATTGTAAGTTCCACAAAAATTACCTACCTACTTACTTAAATCAAAGATAATTCAGCGAGTTAGCACAGAGCACAAGACTGAATGAACCACACGCACACACAGACGCACTAACACACGCGAAAGAACAGAATCACAAACAAACACTCGCAAAGGAGATCAGTACGAAATAAAACATTTAAGGTTTGAAACTTATTACGTAGGTGGTAGGTAGGTACGCACACTACGCATTGACTCAATTTGTAGGTGATACTGGAGGTGCCCGCCGGTAGCCCGGCGGAACCGGTCTCCGCGGCGCCGCGCGGCCGCCCCTCGCGGCACCCGCCGGCCTCGCTGCCGGCGAACGGTCCGACTGAGCTGAGGCACAAAATAGATAGGTACAGAAGTCAATCTACGTACAAAGTGCGCTCGAGCAACGCACACATAGACACTGCTCACGGACACGATATCTCGAAACGGTTGGGACCAGTGCGAGCGCGAGTGCCATCAGCTTGAGACACGCGTCTGTGAACTTTTTTGTGCAATAATGAAGCAACAAAAAAAGGTAATTAAAACTGTTCAGTGGACGGTTGTTTAAATTTAATATTAAACGGTGTAAGATCGATTTATATAATAGTTTCCTATTTTGAATCAGTATACACGAAGTAATTAATTTTTTTTAAGGTAAATTCACGCCACCTTACGTAAGTTGAAAACATGTTTTTTTGTTTGTGTAGATATTGTGTTGTTTTTAGTGTCATTTGACAGGTTTAGGTCTAAAACGGATAGGGCAATAGAAATTGTGTAACTAGGTTTAGAAGTTATTTGGGATTTTCTATAGTCAAATTTGTAATAACATAACAATGACATTAAAATAAAAATATTAAATATTATTAATTTATATTTACATTCTTCCCGTTTAATTCTCAACGATAAATCAAACAACTAGATAGGTACTTACGAGTGCCACTACCACGATAGTTTTTTGTGCATAAGCCATAGTTGACAACCATAGAGCGACCGCCGAGCGTAGGTATGAAAAGTGAAGTACATACATGTGATTGACTTCTGTACCTATCTATTTTGTGGCTGAGGTGCTGTCCGTGTTCCAAATATTCTAATCACACGGAAAAATAAGGTTAGGTACCTACTTCAGGTTTAAAAGTATGCATGTGCCAAGTGCAAAATGTGTAAAATTTTGACCTGAAGTAGGTATCAAATCTATCCGCCGCGGTATGAATATGGGAAACGGACATTAAACAGTTCAGTTCTTAATTCGTTGACGAGTTATTAATAGCCGACCCCAAGTGCCTAGTCCCGTCGAAGCATTTTAGTGCGTGTAACACCTCGGCCAAAGAGTGAGGTACCTACTTACACTACCTAATTACGAACTTAACTCTAACTCACGTTCTGCCTTAAGGTTAGTTTACTGCGAATAATTAAATAGCGAATTGAAAAGTAGGTACCTAAGTTGTTTAAAAGAATAACATTCCAGCCCTTCGTGGGTACCTAGGTATGTACGTTCGCCACACCTAAGTACGTGCTTACTAGATTTATTCGGTTACCGGTAGATAAATAAATACTACTACTTACCTACCTACCTAGAAAAAAGGCCACCAACTCGGTTTACAACTCGACGGACCAATCAGATAGCTACAGAGCAAATCAGATTCCAATTTTCCCTTCATAGGTACTTTTCGGGCTTGGGACCGTCAAAAACAAATAATAAAAATGTAAGATAAAGGATTGTAAAGTAGAAAACAGATAAACCAACCTAATCACACTAATAAGTGTCCTTCACTTTTTGATTCGCACAACAAAACAAGTCTTTCGTGATACGTAGTTTAAAGCACTTAAGTAGAAAACTATCACCACACTCAAATTGAATTCTCACCATGCACTGGCACTCCCGGTTTGTGAAAACATTCGATATTGCGCCGCCGCCCCGGCGATGCGCACGCGGCGCGCCTTGCACCAAAGATACTTTTTAGTTAGTTAGAAAAATACGCACACAGATTAGGTAGGAGGGATGTCTAAAGAGACTAAATACCGGCGTTATCGGGTGCGGAGCGCTCGCGTCACTGACTACTTAGACTAGTTTCTAGGCCCTATCGCCAAATTGTTAGGGTGCGAGCGGAAGGGATGTTGTTCGCAAGCTGGCAATGGTGGCGGGGCGCATGGAATTTTCCATTACTGCCGCTAGCATCCACTAGAAATAATTGAATAACAAAAAGGTACTGTACTGTCACTATCCACTGTCCTTGACCAATTTATTAGTATTAAATGACTGTATTTGTGAGACTGTAGTTAAGTTAAGAGGTTGGCACCCGTCTACTACCATTGAGTAAGTACATAAGTAGATAGCTCCTAGGGCCCATTTCTCAAAGCGTATTAGTCTTATAATATTAGCGTTTTGTCTCGTAATTGAAACTACAAATTGAGACAAAACACTAATCCCCTTACTAATAAACGTTGAGTAACGGTGGTATAGCTATTCAATAATGACAGATAAGGACAAAACATTGTATAGCTATACCTACCACCGTTACTCAACGTTTATTAGTAAGGGGGTAATATTATTAGACTAATACTTTTTGAGAAACGGGCCCCTGCAATGCTGCCGATTATCTGAGCCGTTTAGACTCCCGCTGAAGACTTGCCTAATTGAGAATGCACGCGCTAAAATTAGTTTTGTTCGCTCTAACGGGACGGGACTACGCTGCGACATTCACTCGTTCGTCCGACCGATCGCCGCTTTAAGAGAATCACACCCCAGGGCCATGCCCTGTGAGTTGGATAATATCATATTTTTTTCCCTACGGGATTCTTCGGCGTTTTAACCGCCGTAATTATTGTCTTTGCACATTATTCTAGATAAAATAAACGACTTTCTTATTCTTTTAAATGGAATGAAAACTACTCTGCGTCTGGTGTTTTTCATTATTTTCGTTAATATCTTAAAGACAACTGTTACGAGTTTCCGAACGCAGCCATTGCGAGCGCCCCCTGACGGAGGAAAAAAAGCATTCTCGCTCAGAACCTGACTTAGGGAATAAAAACATGTGATTGTACCGCATTGAATAATTAAAGTATGATTATTAAATCGCAGTATTATTATTAGTATGTACACATACACAACAGAACTGGCGACGAGGATCGTAGAGAAACGAGAAGTGAATCGATAAAAAAAAACAATGGAGGATTTATCGAAAGTATTGACGCAAATGTTAGAAACCATGCAAGGTATGCAATTACAACAAGCCGCATTACAACAGGCTCTACAAAATCAAGACACAATTACGGTCAGTGGCATTTCCTTACAGCCGTATGACGAAATAAATGAATCCTTCAATAGTTATCTACAAAGACTGCAAAATTACATAACCTTAAAAGGCGTAACAAATGACGACACCAAATTACAAATATTTTTGAATTGCATTGGACCAAAGTACTACCAAATTTTAAAAAATATTACAGCACCGAATACACCGGAATCTAAAACTTACGACGAACTAGTAAAACTATTGGGAAATCATATTGCCCCTGAACCGGGTGAAGTGGCACAACAACACAAGTTCTGCCTCAGACAGCAACAAGAGTATGAGAGCATAGCCAACTATGTTGCGCAACTGAAAGAGATAGGAGGCAAATGCAATTTTATGTGCAACAATTGCAAACAAACAACATTTGAAACGCATCTGCGAGTTCAATTCATACGAGGACTTCGGAATGCTGAAATTAAAGAGAGATTGCTTCAAGAATCTCCCAATACCAAGTTTGATGACATTATAAAGATTGCCATGGCTATAGAGACATCTAAATCTGAAAGCAAAGAAATGGGACATGAAACACAACCAAATATAAATAAAATATCAGTAAAAAGATATAATACAAATACATACAGTGGAAATAAAGAAAATACATATAATACGAATAAATACAGCGGAAATAAACAAAATACATACAATACAAACAATACATTTAATAAAAATAATACAGAAGAAAAGAAAATACAATGTTTCAGATGCGGAAAGGAGAATCATAAAGCAAGTCAGTGCAGAGTAAAAGATAAATTGTATTGTAAGAAGTGCAACTTAAAGGGACATATACAGTCAGTTTGCTTCAAAGGCCAAAAGCAGTTAGAAATGGAAAATGAATATACAGAATATGTAAATGAGGAAGAAATATATGAAATACACAAAATACCTATGGAAAATAACATGCAAAATGATAAATTCAATATTACATTACAATTAAATGGAAAAATACATACCTTGGAATTGGATACAGGGGCTGCAGTTACAACATGCTCCGCAGAATACTTTAAAAGTAATTTTCAAAACCTGAAACTAAGAAACACCATGGTTAAGCTGAGGACCTATACGGGAGAAGTAATACAACCCATCGGGACCTGTAATTTAAAAATTAAATACAAAAACAAAGAAATAGAAGGAAGAATATTTGTAATTAACAGAAGAGTTGATCCAGTTGTTGGAAGGGAATGGTTAAGAAGACTAAATATACAATTTCAAGTAAATGCTATAAATAAAGAAGACAATCACATTACTGAAAAAGAATATAAGGAAAAGTTACAAGATCTTATAGAAGAATATAAAGAATTATTTTCAGAAGAGATAGGAGAAATTAAGGACTACCAAACTGCATTTAAATTAAAAGAGGGAACAGTGCCCATATTTCTAAAACCACGTCCAGTACCATTTGCACTCAGAAACCGAGTGGAAGCAGAGATTGATAGATTAGAAGAAGCTGGAATTTTAGAAAAAGTTACATATTCCCAATTGGGTACACCAGTAGTTCCTGTAATGAAACAAAATGGTAAAATACGTCTATGTGCAGACTACAGAGCAACTCTAAATAAGAATCTAGAAAATGATAACTACCCAATTCCAAGAGTTGAAGAAATATTTTCAAAATTAAGCGGTGGTAGATACTTCTGCACACTGGACATAAATCAAGCATACCTATATATGATGACAAATGAAGAAACTACTAAAATGCAAGCCATAAGTACATGCAAAGGCACTTATAAAGTAAAAAGACTAATGTTTGGTGTCAAAATTGCACCAAATGTTTGGCAAAGGTACATGGATCAAACCTTACAAGGAATGGAGGGTACAGCCTGTTTTTTTGATGACATCGCCTTACAAGGTCCTACATACATTCAGTTGTTACAGAGAATTAAAACAGTATTCCAGAAATTACAAAAATGTGGACTGCATTTAAATAAGAAGAAATGTCAATTTTTCCAAAAGTCTGTGACATACCTGGGACATACAATAAATGAGAAAGGATTACATCCTATGAACGACAAGGTAAACGACATCAAGCAGAGCCCACGTCCTACAGATGTATCATCCTTGCGTACATTTCTGGGAATGATCAATTACTATCAACAATTTATTCCAAATCTGGCATCAAAATTAAGTCCATTATATACACTGTTACAAAAGGACGAAAAATTTGTATGGACAAAAGAGTGTGAGGAAGCATTTAAAGAATTAAAAGATGAAATTGGTGGAGAAAAAGTCCTTACATCTTTTCATGATAACTTACCTGTTACACTAGCTACAGACGCCTCGCCTACCGGATTTGGAGCAGTCTTATCACACATTATGCATGACAAGACTGAAAGACCTATAGCATTTGCATCAAGATCCCTTACAAAAGCTGAGAAAAGTTTCAGCCAGCTGGATAAAGAAGCAGCCGCATTAATTTGGGGATTCAAGAAGTTCTTTCAATTTTGCTATGGAAGGAAAATAATTTTAATAATTGACAACCAACCATTAGCAAGAATTTTACATCCAGAAAAAGCTACACCGGCAACTACAGCTATAAGATTAGTACACTATGCTAATTTCTTAGCAGGCTTTAACTATGAAATAAAACTCAGGAAGACCACAGAACATGCAAATGCGGACTACTTTTCAAGATTACAAAACACTACAAATTCGTTTACAGATCATATTACAGATGATGATGCTTTCTATTTAAATCAAATTGCAGAAATGCCAATAACATTACAAGAAATAAAAGAAGCCACAATGCAAGATTCAGACTTACAAAAAATATACCTTGACATACAATCAGGCAAAGATAATCCTAAAAGACAACATGACTTTTCCTTACAAAACAATTGCATTTTTTATGGTGTAAGAATCGCTATACCAAGGAAACTACAACCTAAGATCTTACAAGAGCTGCATACAGCTCATACAGGCATTGTTAAGATGAAAGCATTAGCCAGAAGCTATGTTTGGTGGAAGAATATTGATTCAGACATTGAAAACATAGTAAAACAATGCAAAATGTGTTGTTTGATGCAGAAGAACCCTACTAAAGTACCAATACATAGCTGGGAATATCCAAAGGAGCCCTGGAGCCGAATTCATATTGACTACGCTGGGCCATTCATGAACCAATATTTTCTAATTGTAGTTGACGCATTTACAAAATGGCTAGAGGTAATCCCAACAACATCAATTACAGCAACAGCAACTATAAACGTACTTAAAAAGCTATATACTACATATGGTCTTCCAATTACGCAAGTTTCTGACAACGGTAGACAGTTCCGATCAGAGGAAATGCAGCGATTTTTAAAAGAAAATGGTATTCAAGCTAAATACACTGCTCCCTTTCACCCGTCAACGAATGGCCAATCGGAGAGATATGTTCAGACATTCAAAAATAAATTAAAGAAAATGGCCAATGAAGCAGGATCACTACAAGACAAACTAAATCAATTTCTTATGATGTACCGAAAATCACCTAATAATACTACGGGTTTAAGCCCTGCAGAGATGATGTTTAAAAGACTATACCGAACAAGGATTGACTTAGTAAAGAGAGGAACAGATACAGTGACAGATAGCAAGAATGAAGACAAAATTGTAAACAAGGTTTTCAATAGAGGAGAAAGAGTACAGATTAGAATGTATGACAGCAATAAATGGAAATTTGGGGAGATCAGAGATAGAAAGGGAAAACTACATTATGAGGTGGAAGTAGATGGAAAATTACACCAAAGACATATTGATCAAATGATAAAGACGTCATGTATAAGCGACAATTACCAGACACCGTACACCGACCTGGTCAGGCAAAGTGATTGTACAGGACAAGTGCAGGAAGGAAGGATACTTACACAAACCCAGCCGGTGACGGAATACACTATGCAGCCCAGTCCTATAAAGGTAAACGCAAGACCACCTAGTCCTAGCCCTGCTAAAATAAGTCCGCCCGCCCGGCCGCCCGCAAGTCCCGCAAGTAGGCATGCTACCATTACAGAACCAAGCAAAGAAGGCCAACAAGAACAACCCATACAACCTATGTTACCCGAAGAGATAGTAGATCCAAAAATGGAAGTTGTGCCACGGCGCAGCAGGAGAATCGGAAGAGCGCCAAACCGGTTGAACCTGTAACAAGTAATTTAATAACGAGAGAGAGAGTGTTACGAGTTTCCGAACGCAGCCATTGCGAGCGCCCCCTGACGGAGGAAAAAAAGCATTCTCGCTCAGAACCTGACTTAGGGAATAAAAACATGTGATTGTAACGCATTGAATAATTAAAGTATGATTATTAAATCGCAGTATTATTATTAGTATGTACACATACACAACAACAACAATGACAGCGGTTGAAACGCTAGAATATTTACTTGCGTATCAAACGGTTGGCCTTTAACTCTTAGTTCACCACAGCAAACATACCTACCATAATACTTTTAACTTTTTTGTTGTTAATTTGTATGCTGATTTAAAATCAAAAATGGTTTTATTTCACTTATTTTATTTTTGTCCATTCAATTTTCGTCAAATTTATGAAGGTCATAACACCGTTACTCCGTTGAATTGTCGCAAATTAATATCGTTAATAATTTACACGGCGGTCACCTGGGTGGCCACACAGGATGCTTTTCGAAAACGCTTACTAATCCTATAGGTACATTTTCAATAACTACAGAAATCATTCGTAGAATGCTTCTTATCTCGGTCCACCGGGCGCATCTAAAATGAAGGCATAGGCAGAGTTTAAATAAGAGTTTTGTGCAGAAACCGGTGACCGAGTATGTCAGCACACCTGATATCGATCGATTGCTTTGTAGCTTCATGTAAAGGCCCTAATCCACAATGGCCCAACATGACGAGGCGAAGCCCCCCGCAGTAAAAAAGAAAAACCGTAACAGTTGTATTATTAGTAGGTTAGGTTAGGGTTAACTTGTGTCCCTTAGAGCGGAACTAGACACCCTGGCGACTAAGGCTGCCTAAGAGAATAACACCCCTGAACAATTGGCGCTCGGCGATCTCCGGCCGCTCTGGCTCTAGGTGTTTCGTTTCACTAAATCACTGTCAGTCTTGTCCTCGGAAAAACTAGGCGCGCACAAATGACACATTGATGAGTACGTACGTGGCCTCCCCCACAAAGGTAGGTAATTAACTTTGACAAGAGATTTTTGCACGTTTTTATTAATTTTATTCGTTGATGGCATACATATTATATGCCAATTACACGTAGCTTTTTAATGCGGTAAATGATGTTTTTTTAAATGATTTAACTATTCTTAAACTGATTATTATAAGTACCAACAAGTGTCATCCAGGGCCCGTATTATGGTCGCCTTTATCGCGGTGGATAAAGCTTCCGTCACTCTCGCACTTACTATTGGTCAGAACGTGACAGATGTTTTATCTACGCTTATCTACGTCGATAAACACGACCATAATCGGCCCGCAGTTTGTTTTTCATTAAATTATTTCTCTGCCGAGCCGGTCGCTGCCGGCCGCTGCCATTTCGGTGTGAATTCAGCCTAACAGAGTAACTTTCGCATTTACTTATAATATTAATATGAATGGACGGATTAATAAATAATGAATAGCATTGGTAGGATACGTAAGATAACGCTCCATAAGTAAATAGAATCAATTGCACAACTTACCCCGAGCACTCTAAACAAACCAAAACCAAAAAAAAACATTATCCTCTTTCTTGGTCAGTCGTGTAACTAAGTGTATTTAAATAAATTAGCAAAATTAAGTTATTTTTTAAATGTAATTTTTAGTAAGTAACGCTCTTTTCTTGCAGACTGTTTTCCTAACACTGATGAATGATGATAAACTCGTTATTAAAATAAAACACGAGTTAATCAATCCAAACTAGATGGATCTACGAGTAGGTACTGTAACTATTGTGGAGTTCCTATGAACACCTTCCGTCTTCATCACCATAGCAGCTTGTACCATATTATTATTGTTGTCATCGAGATCGCATAAGCATGCATTTCAAGTCAATCCCATTACTACAAATTGGCAAAGATGTAAACACAACCAAACGAACCAATTTACCCTTATTACTCGATAATCACGTGCTTTTAAACATCAAATAAGGTCTTAGCAACGAATTATTACTTTCACATTAAGTTTAATATTAAATAACTATTAATTATACGTTATTCTAAATAAAAACATGCTTGATGAATATTTGAGGTTGTTTCAAACAGTACTAAGTAATTTGTTTCTTTCTTGGGCAATTTGAAATGACACAGGCTATACAAGTTTAGTTTTTGGGATAGACCTAGAACAAAAGTTATCTAAAACTGACAACTTTCAACGATCTCCATTTCATTATTAAAAAAAAAATTAAACCAATAAGTAGGTATGTTTCTACTAAATGAAATCTGGACAATGACAGATTCCTTATGTACGAAAAAAAGCCAGTAAGATGCGGACAGACAAACGGATGATCAGAATTGTCTTAGCAATAGGGCTCCGGAGCAGCAATGGTCCATTTAACTTGGTATTACTAAGCCAACGTCACCCTCCTATTACTAGGCCGCCGCAGTCCGTCCGTCCATCCGTCCCTCCGTCCGTCCGTCCGTCAGACCGTCTGTCTGTAAGCAAGCTATATCTCATGGACCATAATTCAAGACAGTTGAAGTTTTCAAAAAGTGACTTATACCATTGCCGATTAAAAACCAACGAATAATAAAAGGGGGCCCGCGTACAAGATTGATACGGAACCGTTCGTGTGCGAATTCAACTTGTAGTTGGCCGGTTTCTCAAAACGGTAAACGGTATAGGTATTCATAAAGACCTTCATGGTGTCCTAAGGATGTCGTGCTTCAACTTAATATTTGGTCTACAAGATAACCTACCAAGTTTAGTTTCTTAGAATACAATTTTGAAGCATTAACCGAAACAAAAAAAATATGATTTAAATATTTAAAAAAATCATAAAAAGTAATGTTATACCTCGAGAAAAATAAATGACGCCGAAATTACCGAATATGCAATTGCAGTTTCTCGTCGTAATTAACGGTCAAAAGTTCAACGCAAATACGTTTGTTTAGAATTTTAAAGGATGAGTTAATACTGTTTTAATACTTAACTTGGTCCCACAAAACATTTTCATTAATTCATTCATAGATTAGATCTGTAAAAATCAAAGTTAAAAAAGAAGCACATTGTCGATATAACTCGCCAGTTTGAAGTTACGTTGTGTTGATGTGAAGTTACTTACCTCGATAACAAGGCGTTAGGGTAATCTTTTGTATTCAGTTTTTTATTTTTGTGCAATAGACTCAATAAATAAACAAGCGACTCGATCATCATTTCAACTTAAAGACGTCCACTGCTGGACATACCTAGGCCTCCCCCAAGGTTTGCCACAGGGACCGGTCCCGTGCATACTCATACATCGGTTTCCCGCTACCATATGCATGTCGGTTCAACTTGTTCGAAGCCTACCGACGACGCTGCGTGTTCCTTACTCTTCGACAAGTGACTAAAAAAGTAATAATAATGATAACTCATTAAATTTTGTTGTTTTATAATTTCATTTAAAAACGTAATAACTATGTGTTCCGCTTGAGTTTCCACTGAATCTGCAATTAATTAAATTTGTGCAATTATTAACTCGAAGAAAAAATCAGCAGGTTTTTTAAAATCTTTATTTTACGAATATCCGTTTTGCGTAATCCCGTCCTCTTATTTCACAAAATAGTTATTTATGTAACTGGTACATAATTAAGCGTTTTCAGCCACGATTACCTTAAGAGCTAATTATGTAGCGTTGCATACGTAACTTTCTCTATAAGCTTAAAATTATAATGACAATAATAATTAATCGCTAACTTTTCTCGTATTCTTTCTTTGATTATTCTGCCAAAAAATCACTTATCAGCAAAGTCAATTTCATTATTCCGATTGGTGTTAATAGTTTGTGAATTTTATTGTTAAATATTAACAAATTTCATGCAAAATTTAATAGTTACTAAAACAGTTCTGACAATTTATCATAAAAGTTGGAATGCCAAACGAAACGCCAGCGCCATTTTGTTGATATCCATATTGAACCATACTAACCAAATAACAAATCGATGGATATTAACCATCTCGTTTTAGTAATTTAATAAAAATGTAATTTGAAACACATAATAAGTCTCTAACTGCCGCATTCAGAGACGTCAATTAAATGTAATGCTTGTTTAGTGACGTGTTGTCTTATTCTATTGCTATAGCAAAGAAAGTAACAGCAGCAACTTTAATCTAAGATTAAATTTAATTGACGTCTCTGAGTGCGGCAGTAAATGAATTTTGTTCTTAATATACGCAATTTTAATCATTATTAAAATATTTTAAACGGTTTATGACACAAATTAAGATGTCCAGTGTTCACTTAACGCCAAGACCGATATCCGGAATGACCGTAACCATGGTAATAACAATGCTGTAATAATTATTATAGAACTGTTATTACCATGGCAACGCTCATTATAAAATTGTTTTTCGATTAGGTACGTTTTAGGTGGTATTCTGATACCATTAACGATATCAATGTTAGCGGTTTATAGTACGTGAGTAGAAAATCTCCATTCTAGGACACTTTTTACTTCACTGAGCTAGAGAAAATACTTACTTATTAAGAATCTTATTTAAGTGTCCGTTTTGATCCCTGATTTCGTTAATTCTAACGCCTGGAGTTCTAACTTTTTTGTGAATTTTCGTGGTATCTTTTCGGTAATTTAAAAAATGTAGGAACAAATTTTACGTCTAAATTAATGTGGGTGTAGTTCGCGCTGGTTTTTAATGATTCTTTCATTTTCGTATAAGTCTTATTAGCCCATAATGGTTGCAGGTTATCCACGAATCATATGATTCCTTTATTTTATTAAAATCAGTCTCTTGGTAGTCGTGTCGTGGTAGTTCAAGAACTACTATTTTTGCTCACATACATACACATACATAGGTACCCGGTCGATATCTCACTTCCACGATAGGGCAGACATTAGTTACTGCTTATTAAACCTATACAACAAATGGATTTCTAGGTGTCGCGGTAAGTCCATTGCAAAAAATTCTTACGATTTTATTGATAGATATGTACTTAAGTCACTTTGACAATGTGGCCTAGAAATCCCGTTTGACCGTATGTACAATTGTATTTATTTAAGGTGGACGGCATTTTTTTCCCCCCTGCAAACTGAAGAAATGTTGGCAGATTCGTTTCACTAAAAACTGGATCAAGTTTCAAAAGGTTTTCAGATGATAGCACTTCGGGGTAGGTTCAACGGGTTGGGTTGTAAAGTTGATCTAGTTTTTAGTGAAACGGATTGAAATTGGCCAAGTGATCTCGTATTTCGGATAGAAATTAAGGAACCCACTCTAGAAACCGAGATGTAACTCAAGCTCTTTAATGATAGTAAATGATTTAAGAAAGATGACCAAATTATTAGCAATTTAAGTTTGCCTAAGATCCCGGGCTCGCTCTTTCCGCCCAAATCGGTGCTATACGATTTTGAGTACCCTCAAAGATTGTGGACCTCGTCCCAGACTGGGCAGTCCCCCAGCAAAGTTCTGCTTCTAAGATGATTGCAAAAGAATGATTGTCTCTATGTCATCGTATTTGAGTAAGTAACAGTAAGCAATGGACAAAGAGGAATCACCAATGGAGAGTGGGTCATTTTATACTTTTCTTTAATTAGATTTTAAATAATCTTTCTGTATTGTGATATCGATCGTATTTAAAATCTAGTCCAAACTAGTATTTTTAACTGACTTACCGCCGGACTCAAGACACATTTGAGAGACAACACTTGTAACAGAAGGAGTGGATCAAACGAAGCAGGTCGATAGAGGACGTCAAGACCTATCGATTTCATCCCCATGTATGTTCATCTGCGATTTTCTACTGTTCCTAAGTTTAAGTTTAAGTTTTAAGTTTTCGTAAAATTTGACTAACACCCAGACAGCAGCCACCTACCACCTATCTTCGCTAATTTAATCTAAACAATTAAATTTACAGCTAAGATTTTTGTTTTGTAGGTAGTGAAATAGTTGGTCTTGAGTATCCAATTAAAAACGTGATCATAAAAATTACCAATATGTAGAAAATTGTACGTGTACTTGGATTTTTTCGTCGAATCAACTTTAACTCGAACTTTCGAGGCTGGTTACTCTGGTTAGTGAACAAAATTCTCAAAACATTTTTTCTGGAAATTATTCTAAAAACTGCGCTAAGTAATGATAAACCTCCTGTACAAAATGTATTGTGTTTGGTTTACAGGAAAATGTAAAAAACTAAATTAAGAACCACAAGAGAGACATTAACGAACCCCCTTAACTGAAAACTAATGATTGCAACTACCTAAGTCAAAGTCAAAGTGTATTAATTAGTCAAAATGACATCAGTGTATTAATTAGTCAAAATTACTTTAAGTCGTAAAAGGTTTAACTTAATTTTACATGTTTGTTAAGTTAAAGTCTTGTAATTTTACCTGGAGACACTTTCTGTTATTAGAATGAGTCGAAATTAAATTAGTATGTAAACCCGGTAACAAGGCAGTATTATAATGACTAAGAACTGATCTGATAATGGAATTTGAAGATGGTCATAGGATTGCTGCTGTACTTAATGGCGAGTCCATAATAAGTTTGATCTTGTTAGATTATTCTTGATAAACAGGTGAAGAATGTGCAGGAAAAAGGATGGTTATCAGATCTTTTGACTTATGGGGACATATTAATAGTTTACTGTAGGGCCCCATTACGTGTTTTGTTTAATAAAATTGTTTAACATCCGTTATATCGTGTTCTGCTGATTTTGCCTGCTGTCTATGACTTTGAGAATCACTTTCAAGTCTAATGTTAAATGTTAATCAATGTTAATCGACCGTTACATTTTCACAGCTGTAAAAACAAATTTTACAAACCACTTAACAATAGAGTGGGTCTATTGTTAAGTGGTTTGTAAAATTTGACATTAAATTGTCGGTTTAGAAATTAGATATTCTGTGAACAATTTGAAAGAGCTAAGTATAGTTATTTGGATATCAATAAAGTAGATCGGTTAATTAATTCATAGTAGTCACCTAGAAAAATTGAAAAGAGAAAAAAAAATATTATGTTTAACATAACTAGGTACACTTGCCGTCTCCGGGGAAGTCTAAATGACGCGAAGCGATTTGCTGCCATCATTTCAGAAATCTTAGTAACGCTCACTCACTTTACTTAAGCGCGAGTTCCCTCCGGCACTTTTCCCATTTTTCCCATTGGAAGTCTATGGGAACATATTTTCGGTGATTTATACCTCCGTGGCATGTCCGATTTTCAATTTTATTTTTTATAAACCATTTATGGCTAGATGTCGTATTACGGGCTAAATTTGATCCTGATATCTCTAATAGTTTGGGAGGAGTATGCGGACAAACTAAAATCCGAATCGGGGAAGAATAGCGGCCTGCACACGTAAAGTTCGGACCGCGGGAAACGCCACGCGCCGTTCCAATCTACGTTCCGAACCGTACATGTAAATGCAGCTGTAATAGTAAAATAGTAAGTAAATAATGTACGGTTCGTTCCCCAAGTCTAGGCCTAGGTTGTAAAAAATACCTTTATCTACACTCATATCATAAGTCCTCTATAATGCGTTCAGAATCCGTAGACAATGACCAGCATTACAAGATACAATATGTTTTCTTATCTGTAGCTGTAATGAAAAGTTAAAATTACGATACAACTTTTGATAAAGTAATGTTGTTCAAATTTGGAACATCTTCCAAAACCAACACAATTCAAACAGGGGGCCAATTCTAGTATCAATTAAACGTCGACTCTGTATATTTTAAGTAAAGTGTCGTACGCCATTTTGATTTCGAATGACATTAGAATAGGGACTTTGTTAGTTTATCTATGATTTAAAAAAAAACATTCATATTCGTGACACAGGTTAATAGCTTTGCCGCCATTTTGTTTGTTTTGCCGCCTACTGAACGCATCTTAGAGTACTTATAATATGATGTGTAGATAAAGTAATGTATGCAACTGTACATAATTAGGCCTTAAAACACTCGTGTGATCTTATTATGAAACTCGCCTTCAGCTCGTTTCATAAAACCACACTCGTATTTTAAGGACCCTCTTTATGTATCAGTTACATAAAATACTATTAGGTTCTAAAAAGGTCAAAAAATGGTTAATGCTCTATTATCTGGTCATATTATGTAAGTACCTACTTGAGAATGATTAATAAGTCCTAAAACTAAAAGCCTATTAAAACATCTTTACTTTCACATTATTATTAATTAAACGTTATTTTTAATAAAAACACGCTTGATGAATATTTGAGGCTGTGTGTGTGTATTTTGTTTACATCTTGGGCAATTTCAATTGACACAGGCTATAGGTACAAATTTAGTTTTTGGGATAGACCTCGAACAAAAGTTATCTAAAACTGATATAGACAACGATTTCCATTTCATTATTTTTATTTAAAAATGTAACTATTAAGTATGTTTCTACTATACTTAATGAAATCTGGACAATGAAAGGCTCCTTATCCAAAAAAAAATCCTGCTCCTTTTTTATGAGTCCCCCTAAGAAACTAAATTGAATAAGGTTTTAATTTATTCTGTCTACGAGCCAGTGTTAGAGTGTAAAACAACTTGTTTAACTGTTTAGTTTTTTATTGACATCACATAACAGTAAAATCCAACGTTACCCATACATACATACATAATTTGGCGGGGAGAGAGCGTCACTTGTCAAATCATAACCGTCAAGTGCGAATCGTTTGCAAGTTCGTTTAGAAATAATATTTTAGTATAACAATTTTAATTCACAAACCAATTTGCTACCTCAAAACTTTACTCAATATTTGTATTATTAATTAACGTTCTATTATAAATTATTATTTAAAGGATTATCTATCACCAGGAGCCAGTTAGATTCTTAGAATAATTTTTTCAAGCATTTTCCGAAAAAAACAAGAATTAAATATTTAAATTCATAAAAAATACTGTTATATGACGAGGAAAAGAAATGACGCAGCTAAATTTTTACCGAATATGCAATTGCAGTTTCTCGTCGTAATTAACAGTCAAAAGTCCAACGCCAATACGTTGTTTGTTTAGAATTTTAAGACTCAATAAAGGATGAGTTAGAACTGTTTAACTTGATCCCACGAAAATTTTTCATTAATTTATTCTTAGATTAGATCTGTAGAAACCAAAGTTAAATAAGAAGCACATTTAGTCCATACAACTTGCCCCAGTTTGAAGTTACGTTGTGTTGATGTGAAGTTACTTACCTAGATTAACAAGGCTTTGGGTTAAAGTAATATTTTGTATTCAGTTTTTATTTTTGTGAGAGACTCAATAAATAAACAAGCGACTCATTATTTCAATACATCGGTTTTCCGCTACCATATCCACGTCGGTTCAACTTGTTGGAGGCCTACCGACGACGACTGACTAAAAAGTAATATAATTACATGATAACTCATTAAATTTTATTGTTTTATAATTTAATTTAATTGATTAACATAATAACTATGTGTTCCGATTGAGTTTCCCCTGAATCTGCATTTACGCTTGTGCAATTTATTTACACTTCGGGGCAGCATAAACAGTTTCGGTTGTTAGTGTTGATACACAATGTAACTAGGTGTTTTTCATGTTCCTAGTAAAATTAAATTTAAAAATACCTACGTTGTGTAACAACACTAACAAACCAAACGTTTTAACCTACCCCGAAGCGCTATTATCTGAAAACCTTTTGAAACTTGATCCAGTTTTTAGTGAATCGAATGTGCTCAAATTTCTGCAGTTTTCAGGAGAATAGTAAAAATGCCATCCACTTTAAATAAATACAAAATGGATTACCACGCCACATTGTCCAAGTGACTAATGAATAAAATCATAAAAAAGTTTTACAATGGACTTACTGAGACACCTAGAAATCCATTTATTTATTGTGTAGGTTTAAATATTTTAAAACAAATCATTTAGCAATTTCTGTAGCATTAAACATGATAAGATGATAGTTAATAACAGTAACAAATGTCTGCCCTATCGTGGAAGTGAGATGTCGACCGGATATGTATGTATGTATGTGTATGTATGTGAGCAAAATTAGTAGTTCTTGAACTGCCACGACTACCACGAGACTGATTTTAATAAATATAAAGAAATCGTATGATTCAAGGATAACGTGTAACCATTATGGGCTAATAAGACTTATAAGAAAATAAAAGACTCTTTGTACCAGCCGTCATAAAAACCACAAGAATTAGAATGAACGAAATCAGGGATCAAAACGAACACTAAGGGCCAAAAAAAGATTAAAAAAACCGGCTAATTTGGTCTTCGAGTTAATAAATTGAACAAGCGTAATTGCAGATTCAGCGGTAACTCAAGCAGAACACATAGTAATTATGTTATTAAATTAAATTATAAAACAATAAAAATTAATGAGTATCCATGTTATTACTTTTTAGTCACTTGTAGGTGTAAGGATACCGTGTGGTGCCGGGTTTAGAATGTTGCCACTCCATGTCTTCCCGTGGATGTCGTAAGAGACGACTAAGGGACTAAAGGCTGTGTAGTGCTGTTAGGCGAAGGGTTTGCAACCTGTCACTTATACACTGGATAACATCTTAGCCTGGTTGTGCAAAATGTGGTCACAGAATTATCAACAAGTTTTTGGAGTTGTTGGTGAGGATGTGGCTCTGCCTACCTCACTTTGGGAATGAAGGCGTGAGTTTATGATGATGATGAGGTGTAAGGAGGAGGCAGCGTCATCGGTATGCACGGGACCGGTCCCTGTGGCAAACCTTGGGGGAGGCCTGTGCACGTCTTTCGGTAGTTTCGGTTGAAATGACGAGTCACTTGTTTATTTATTGAGTCTATTCCACAAAAATAAAAAATGAATAGGTATAAAATATTACCCTAACTCAACGCCTTGTTAATCTAGGTAAGTAACTGCACATCAACACAACGTAACTTCAAACTGGCGAGTTCTATCGACTTAATGTGCTTCTTTTTAGGGTTCCGTACCCAAAGGGTAAAAACGGGACCCTATTACTAAGACTCCGCTGTCCGTCTGTCTGTCTGTCACCAGGCTGTATCTTTTGAACCGTGATAGCTAGACACTTGAAATTTTCACAGATGATGTATTTCTGTTGCCGCTATAATAAAAAATATTAAAAACAGAATAAAATAAATATTTAAGGGGGGGGGGGGCTTCCATACAACGAACGTGCTTTTTTTGCCGTTTTTGGCTAATGTTGTATAGATAATGGTACGGAACCCTTCGTGCGCGAGTCCGACTCGCACTTGGCCGGTTTTTAACTTTGTAGACGGCATTTATTCATTCTCCTGAAAACTGCAGAAATTTGGGCACATTCGTTTCATTAAAACTGGAATAAGTTTCAAAAGGTTTCAGATAATAGCGCTTCGGGGTAGGTATAAACCGTTTGGGTTGTTAGTGTTGTTACACTATGTAGGTATTTTAAAACTTAATTTTACTAGGAACGTTAAAAACACCTAGTTACATACATTGTGTATCAACACCAACAATCCAACCCGTTTACTACCCCGAAGTACTATTATCTGGATAAATTTGAAAATTGTTCCAGTTTTTAGTGAAACGGATTAAAATTGGCCAAGTGACCTTATTTTGGATAAAAATGAAAGAACCTATGTCCACGTTAGAAACCGAGAAGTAACTCAAGCTCTTTAATGATGTTGAGTAAATGATTTAAGAAAGATGACCAAATTATTAGCAATTTAAGTTTGCCTAAGATCCCGGGCTCGCTCCTTCCGCCCAAATCGCTGCTATACGATTTTGAGTACCCTCAAGGATTGTGGACCTCGTCCCAGACTGGGCAGTCCCCCAGCAAAGTTCTGCTTCTAAGATGATTGCAAAAGAATGATTGTCTCTATGTCATCGTAGTTGAGTAAGTAACAGTAAGCAATGGACAAAGAGGAATCACCAATGGAGAGTGGGTTATTTTATACTTTTCTAAAAAAAAATTTGTAATAATAACTCCGTATTGTGATATTGATCATATTTAAAATCTAATCCAAAATAAGTAAAACAGATGATTTGAAACAGCATATGTCAGGGAAAAGGTTAGTAATGAAAGTTAATGAAAGCTTTGATTAGTTCAACAGAAAACACTGTGTTTCAAAACACAGTGTTTTCAAAAACAACATTCTATCTAAAGATTAACTTGAGCTCGAAGGAAACTTACCGAGATGATGCAAGTATTTCAAATAGGGTATTCCAAATAGGTACCTGTACCATCTTCAAAGCAAAGCCAACTTCCATATCTGAGCCACGTTCGTTCCATCGTCGACTTTAAAACCTGAAATATTTTAATGACTTACCGCAGGACTCAGAGACATTTGAGAGACAACACTTGTGACAGAAGGAGTGGATCAAACGGAGCAGGTAGATAGAGGACGTCAAAACCTATCGATTTCACCCCCATGTACCTATTGTATGTTCAGCGATATGTATGTATGTATGTAAACACTTTATTGTTCAAAAGAAAAAAACAGAACAATACAATTAATATAAAAAATAAGTACAAAGGCGAACTGATAGATACTCGTACGCCTGGCTGGGTTTCGGGTAGATATTCTACTGTTCTAAAGTTATTTAAGTTTTCGTAAAATTTCACAAACACCCTATATTACCACCTATCTTCGTTAACTTAATGTAAACAATCAAATTAACAGCTATGATTTACGTTTTGTAGGTAGTGGAATAGTTGGTCTTGAGTATCCAATTAATAACGTGATCATAAAAATTACCAATATTTAGACAATTGTACCTACGTGTAAGTATCTACTTGGCATTTTATTCTAGAAATTATTCTAAAAACTGCGCTAATTAATGTTAAATCTCCTGTACAAAATTTATTGTGTTTGGTTTACAGGAAAATGTAAAAAACTAAATTAAGTACTACAATAGAGACATTAACGAACCCCCTTAACTGAAAACTTGTGAATGTAACCACCTAAGTCAAAGTGTATTAATTAGTCAAAATGACATCAGCTTTACTATACTCTCTATTAATTTAAGTCGTAAATAAAAGGTTTTACTTAACTGTAAAAGTTAGTCTTGAAATTTTACTTGTAGTCAGTTTTTGTTATGAGTCGAAATTAAGCTAGAAAGTACTTGTAAACCCGGTAACAAGGCAGTATTATAATGTCTAAGAACTGATCTGATGATGGAATTTGAAGATAGTCATAGGATTGCTGCTGTACTTTCTCTTTCTTTTATATTGTCTTCTGCTGATTTTGCCTGCTGTCTATTCCTTTGAAAGTTTTTACTTAAGGGATAATGGTTAATTTCACACTTGGTGACGTAATTAAACAAATTTTAAATGATCCTGTAATTTTAATGCAATAAAATGTATGCAGAAGATTTATCATAAACCAGAGCAGTTAATGAAATAAGTTTAAATAAGGCCCGATAGTCGGAGTTAAAGATGGGTTAACAGAGCGATAGTTCAAGAACGAATTATTTTCTTAAAAATTGGTAATACTTTTGATCGTGAAGTTTATTGGAGACTCAAGACCAACTATTCAACTACCCATTTTAAACAAAAATCACAACTGTAAATCATACTAGCAACGTTAGGTGGTAACAGAGGGTGATATTAAAATATTACGAACACTTAAATAATTTTGGAACAGTAGAAAATCGCTACCTACCTATTTCAAGGGTGGCGATAAGTTATCTCTATTAAGATAGTTAAGCGACTATAAACGAGGAACATTTAAATGTTTAAATATGACAATGACTTTCCCGCGGCGTTCCTTGTGGGACGCGACGTGAAGTGGGACTACATAACAGTTTATTATGATCACTAAAAAGTATAAAACAACAAATAGTTAAATGTTTTAAAAAACAAAAAATCGCCTTCAAAAACGCAAAAAATAACACATACATACAAACATACCGTCACGCTTTCATTCCAGAGTGGGGTAGGCAGAGCTACAGAATTACCAACAACTCTAACAACTTGTTGATAATTTTATAACCACGTTTTGCACAACGCAAACGCAAAAAATAACTTCTTTTAATATGGTACTAGGTAATAGGTCAGTCCAACTGAAGTCGGCGACTCACAATATTTTAAACCAAAAGCTGACTTCAATTGGATTATTATAATAGGATTTTGAAAGAAGTCATTTTTGCGTTTTTGAGGGTGGTTTTTTTTAAACAATTATTATACCCATTTTTCTGACGTTTCACTCGATTTATCTTCATGGAATTCCACAAATATTCCAATTTTGCTTCTTCTAGCTATTTATACCGGTAAAAGTTCTTACAGTCAAGCTACACGTTAATAGGTAAGGTTTTGGTAACTATGAAAAATAAATACGGGTCTTCATCGTCTGCCAAAATTATTTTTAGTCATAACAATTATGTTTTCAGTCATATTTAATTTATTTTTAGGGGTCCGTACCTCAAAAGGGAAAAAGGAACCCTTGTAGAACCACTTCGTTGTCTCTCTGTCTGTCTGTCAAGACCCTTTTTCTCAGTGAAGGATTAGGTTGAAATTAATGTCAAATACTCAATCAAGGTCTGCAATCTCTTGGGGCTGTGTAAAAATCAAATTTTTGGTCAACGCAACAAAAAGATACGGCCGTTTATGCTGCTTGACCTAGGTAATCACGAAATTAGGTAAGAAGCAATGTCTTATAGCACAAGTAAAGGAAATCCGAAAAACGTCATTTTGTAGATACATAAATACTTAAAAAAGTTCAAGTATGTTTGAAAATCGTGTTTAATTTTTGTAGATACAACTGAAAAAAAATTAGTAAAGTCAACAGTTTTCCAACAGAAAAGTTAAGATTGTCTCACTCCAGTTTATCTTTTGGTAAATAAAAGTAAAAGTCCAATTACCTAACTGTTGACACTGTTATACATACATACTTATTTATAATTTACATCATTTGTCATCTATTTCAATTAATTAATGCAAGTTGTAGTCATGATGTAGTAGGCAAAAAAAGACGACGTAGTTGGCCTAGTTGGTAGTGAATCTGCCTGCGAAGCTAGTGGTACCGAGTTCCATTCCCGGTCAGAGCAAATTTGTATGATGAGTGCGAGAAGTTTATTACTAACTAATAAAATAACTCTTAACCAAAACATGAGGGTATTTCGCTTTTGTCGCTTTCCACTTCTGCCAGTCTGTCCGTTAACTCCTCCTAAACCACGTAACGGATTTTGATGCGGTTTTCACCATCAAGTAGATTATTTTTCACAGAAGAATTTTATGTACATTTAATTATGGTTTATGTACGGGTGTGACAGAAAACTCACATAAACCGAAGTGAAGCAAGGGCGGGTTGCTAATTGTTATAAAATAATAGAAAATCATACCTAAGCTCTCTCGGGCCTTGTGAGATACGGCTCAAAGTGGCCGCCCCCAAGCTGATCGCAGGTGTTAGCGCGATGCAAGGTTTCGGCATGGAGACGAGGCATCAAAGTGACATCTACATTGATACTAGTTCTCAGAGTGTCAAATACACTACATATCCTACGCCGCATTTCATCTGCAGTGTCACACTCGGCCACAAACACTCTTTCTTTTATGTAACCCCATAAGAAGAAGTCAAGTGGAGTGAGGTCCGGTGAGCGAGCAGGCCATGAATGAGGACCATAGCGCCCAATCCAGCGGTTCGGGAATGTGTTATCGAGATGTTCTCTTACTGGACGTACGGAGTGCGGAGGGGCTCCGTCATGCATAAACCAAATTCTGGGCAGTTGTGCAAGAGGCACGTCCTCCATGTTGTCCCACTTGGCTTCTAGTTCAATGCGTAAATTCCTTAATTCCCTCTCCAGGTCTCGTTGTAAAATCTCTAGGTATCTTTGCCCGTTCATACGTTCGGGCAAAAATACTGGTCCAAGAATTTTGTTTTTGTAAATCCCAGCCCATACATTCACCGACCAGCGGGTTTGATGCCCTGTTTGCTGAACTACGCGCGGATTTGTATGGGCCCAGAAGTGGGAGTTACGCCGGTTCCACATTCCATTTCTGGTAAAGGTAAAAGGTAAGGCATCTGTCCAAATAATATGTGACACGAAATTATAATGTGCGAATCGACTTTGCTGGTCTGCCAGCCACCTGCAGTACTCGCGTCGGCGATCCCGGTCTCCAGGCACTAGTGCATGCACTTTGTGAATTCGGTACGCACGTTGCCTGTCTCTGCGGAGAACTTTATGAATAGTCCTGTGCGATACTATTATACCGCGACGTCTTAATAAGCGCGCTGCAGTGCGAGTCCCAATTCGTGGATTGCGTCGCACTACATCCAAAATGCTGTTTTCGGCTCGCACATTAATCGATCTGCCGGCGCCTTCTTCTTGTGGGACAATAGGCACATTATCTAGTACTCGTTGATACGCGCGGGTTATGACGCGGGGGTCTGCCGGTGACCTTGCGTTGGGATATCTTTGCTCGTAAATCCGTAGGGCCTCGCTAGCGTTTCCCAATGCCTCCCCGTAACACAATAACATCTGGCCATATTCCCGAGCACTAAACAGATTACTCATTGCTATGATAAAATAAGGGCAGTGAAAATTTAAAAATACACAAAACAGTTGCAGTACAGCGAAAGGTAAAGTAAAGTAGAAAGAAAATCGTTCAAACTGTCAACTAAAAAAATAATATTAGTTTGGTGGGTACTTAGATTCAAAGTGAATACACAATTGCTACACTATGAATACGCAGCTGGTAATAAACATATTATTTTCAATGTAATTGCTCATGAAGTAGTTTTAAATTTGTTTTTTGTTTGTGCATAACCGATGTTTACTTTAAAATAAATAATGAGGATTTAATGTATGACAATTTCATTAAAAAAATTGGTAGGTACTTTTTTCTTTAAACGTAAACATCTTAAAGCTTGTAATTTTATTTGTAATAATTAATTTCATTAAGAACCTATCGTCTTGCAACCATTTTGTAATGATTTCCCCCTGAAGTTTCAAAATGAATTTGGGAACTTGTTCAAATTTTGATTTTAATAATTTATTAAAATGTTATTATCATCTTTTAGCAAAGATTTGCAGCGATGACACACGGTTAATCAGGGGCTCACACACGGCTCACACGAGTCATAAAATGCCGCCTAACAAAGGTTCCACAGGCTTGTGTAAACACGACTTTTCACCCGTATCTATTATCTATGCTTTTACAACGATTACCTATAACAATATTTTTAAGGACTTGACAGAAGCGCGTGGAGCTAACCCCATGTGCTTCTGTTTAGTCCACCAGAGTTAATCTCTTTAACCGAACAATTGTCCTAGCGTGTGAGATATCCATGGACTTGTTTCTCTAATAAGTTCATGGCGATTGTCTAAAACTCGATACTGGCGAAATACAGTATATACGTTAAAACAAGGAGTGAAAGCCATTAATTAAGAAAAAAAATATATTTTTAATAACAAAATTGAGGGTGTCTTAAAAACAAGATAGCTGTCACAAGTAAACGGATCGCAGATACAAAGAACGTCTATGTAAACATTCTCGAGGGCACTATAGAAATTGTGTGATTGTTGTCATAAAAATAGACATTTAAATTTTCGCTTAAATACCTATAAGTACTTAAATTATGCATGTGCGTGGTAAAGAGTCACGGGAGTGTTTACGTGTTTTTATTTGGTGTTAGTGACCACCGCACCGAGATCAGGAATGTTTTCTCAAGTAAGTACAAATTGCGTCTTGCTTCTTACCAGCGTGTGGAAACGTTCCGAACATCCTGTTAGGAAAAGAGATCTGGGTCCAAAAGATAATGGGTTAGCATCGTTGTCCATTGCCAAAAAATACTTGGACTTAATTAGCGATAGACTATGCAATTTCTGCAAGCAGCCCTAAGTTAACAATTTAGAAATTATTTAATTGTATTTAACTCACTTTTATTACACTCACTTTTAGCTATTTAAACAAATCTACGAGTATAAAGTCGCTTTTAACGTGCATATCAGATTCATTTGAAATGTAGCTTACTTATGCAATTTTCCTGACAATGCTACGATATGTTACAGTGGAGTTTAAAATTGAAATCAAGTATTTTTTATTGAATAACACACAAATACATACACACAAAAAATACAAATTCAAAAAATTGTAAGTAGAAATTTTTAGAAGATTTCTTTACTTCATGGTTTAGTTGAAATGAGGAGTAAATAAACTATGAAAAAGAATAAGTACAAGGGTATCGGGGCAGAATATAACTTCGTTCCATTCGGCGTCAAGACCCTTGGTCCGTGGGGACCCGGTGCTATCAGCCTTTTTAAGGACATTTCGAAAAGGCTGATAGCAACAACCGGAGACCACAGAGCTGGCAGCTTCCTCGGGCAACGAATTAGCATTGCTATACAACGAGGAAATTCTGCCAGCATCTGTGGTACTTTGGCACGGGGCCCTCTATTACGATACAACTAAAATAAAATACGTTGAAAAAAACCGTTACATGTATGGACCTCCTTAAATATTTTACTTTTTTTAAATGTTAATCCGCTATTAAGAATAGAATAGAATTATAATCATTTATTTCAGGCTATTGCTTTATTATTGGTTTATTACAGATCAATTAAAATAGGTTAGTGACAATTTAAACATACAACTAATACAGCACCTGTGTAACCCAGTAAATAAGGGTGGGGAGTCATATCAATCAGCAATCATAATCGGAAAAAAACAACTTTTTATCTATTATGGTTCAAAAGAATAAAAAAAAGAATAAAGTTAGGATGGACGGACGGACGGACGGACAGCGCAATCATATTTATTGGGTCCCGCTTGGCTATCCTTCAAGTACGGAACTCTACAAGAGCAAAAAACCAATCAACTAATAGATTAGATCCATGGATAGATCGATGTAACTTTCAAGTCGCATGGCCTCAAAGTTGTTGAAACGATTTCAAGGAGGTATTTATAACTGTCAAATTTAGCGAAGTAAAACGTAATTTTTCTTCTTTCTCAGGACAGAATCTACTTGAACTTCTTGCCAAAAAAAATCAAGATGTGTGTTTCTTTAAACCTGTCTGGAACAGTTGGATTTTCTGTAAATCCAGCATAAAATTTCATTTTACGGGCGGAAATCAACTTCCAAATTTCTAAAGCGAGCGAGATAGGAGCGAGAGCGCGCTAGTGCACAACGGACGTGTATTATTTTGTCTCATCGAAATAAAATCGTAAAGTGCGGAAAAATTAAAGTTACTAGTATAAAACGTACGAATAATGTTAAATAGTGAGTTACTTGTGCGAATGTGAAAGTTCATTATCAAAATAGCGATCAAAATAACCATAAAAACCTTAACCAAAATACAAAATCGTACGTTAATAAGTTCAAATATTTAACACAAAAGATCGCAAGTGCTAACTTCGGAGTGTTTCGGAAGTGTATCGGAAGAGTTCGGCGCCTTATCGGCACAGAGGCCATTGACTCATTTCACGCAAGGTCAATGCATTGCGGCGTATGTTATGTGTAAATTCACCACATGAACTAGAGTCGTCTTGGCTCCGTGGACTTAGCGCCGACAGAGTGATCGCGCGCTACCAATCGGAGTTCAAATCCGAGAGAAAAAAAAAAAGTTTTTTCTTTTTTCTTTTTTTTTGTGTGTGCATTTCTCATAAAATAAAATGGCACCTAAGCCGATCTGTGCTCATTGTAAGAAAAAGATTACTGATAAACATTTTCTAACTTGTTCAATGTGTAAACGTTCTTATGACCTGATATGCACTCATTCAGAAAAACTATTTGATTTAATGGACAAGGATCGGAAAGAATCATGGACTTGTATTAAGTGTCGCCAAAACAAAGTTTTACCAAGGAAAGCGAGCACACCAATCACTACAAAGAAAGATTCTGCTATTGCCTCAACTGCCAAGCAAGTTAAGGAAACACCACTGGCAACTTCGATCCAGCTACGACAACAACCGGAACAGTTTAACTGCTCCGTAGATAACATAACAATAAGAAAATATAATGTGCCTGTAAAAAATTCATTTGACTCACTTTCCGACGAAGAATTCGATAGTTCTATACTCAGAAACGACACGTTAAACAGAAGCTGTCCACATTTGACCATCAATTATAAAGATGAATTAGAAGAGCTAAATAACAAAATTGCACATCTACAAGAAAAACTTAAGTTCTCGGACAGCTACAGTACAAAACTTTTATTAGAGAATGATAATCTTAAAAAACAGGTATCAGAATACACACGTCAAATCCAACAACTAAAGGAAATATGCAAATCTACGTCTAAAATCATGAAACCTGTAAAAAGTACGGCCAAAAGAAATCATCAACAGACGCAGACGAGCGGAAACGAGGGAAACGTTGATCGGACTTTGGAAAACTCTACTGAAAACCTTAAAGTGCCAAGAAGTAATGTACCAGCTTTCACACCAAACGCTAAACAAAAGGAAGAAAAGACGCCAATTCACAATATCTCCTCGGGAAAAATATATATCCTCGGAGGGAACCAAAGCAGTGGACTCGCGACCGCACTACTGAAATCAAGACAAGGGACGTCATACGGAAAATACGTAGTAACATCGACCATCAAGCCCCACGCGCGTTGTGAAGACATACTACAATCGTCTGAAACAGTACACACTACTTGTAATGATGTAATTGTCTTAAATATTGGCGAAAGTGATTGTAGCCCAATAAAAGTAACGGCGGAGCTGAGCGGATTTTTAAAAATGCGCCCTAGTGCCTTTGTTATTGTGACTAGCGTAAAAAATAGTATACATCTAAATGAAGATAAACTAAACAATACCTTAAAGTTATTATGCAATAATTTTGACAATTGTAAATTCTTAGATTTGTATGACTTGGAATATAATGATAGCAACTTTACATACAAACTATGTTCAAAAATAAATTTTCTTGTCGATTCTCGGTATTATGACAATGAATATTTAAGTTACAACCAATTTAAACCAAAAATTAATATTAAAAATAATCGTATGAGTAAACCACATAAACCAGCTGATTTAGAGACCATCCGTAGAGGAACTATACCTTACTATTTAAAAAAAAAACCACATAAGGCATGCTCTAATACCGGTAAAAAATTAAAACAAAAATCTATCACCGAATACTTCCCCAAAAAAAGTAATGGAATAATTAGTACAAAAGACGGAACACAACAAACAAATACTTTTCTTCAAAAATCGATTACTGAGTACTTTCCCAGAGCAAGTAGTAGTATAATTAAGGGAACGCAACTAACAAGCAAGATATTTTTTCGTCCCAAAGATTAGTTTTTTGACCATATTTCATCAAAATATAGCAGGTTTTATTAGTAAAAGAGAATTATTAGAGTTAACATTGGATGAACTAACGGAAAATAGTAAGCGTTTGGACGTGCTATGCTTTACCGAAACTTTCATAAAAACGGGTAATGAAGGGAATTTACGTATGGCCGGTTACCGGCTGGCGGCCTCATACTCTAGGTCGCACCAAAAGAGAGGTGGCGTTTGCATATTTTGTACTAATCACATTCAAACGCGGGTGTTATCGTTTATGAATGAATTCTCAGAAGACTACGTGTTTGAATGCTGCGGCATAGAGATACCGTCTATAAAATGCATAGTGATTTGTATTTACAGAACACCTACAGCGTGTTCACGTTCTTTTCTTCAAAAACTTGAGCGGCTCATCTGCAAACTTAGGAAGAAATTAAAATATAAAACAGTTATCGCCGGGGACTTTAACATAGATTTACTGAAGACCACGGAGAATTCAAATGAGCTTGCGAGAATTGCCACCAATAGTTATTTTAAATTACATATACGCTCTCCCACACGTAAAGAATCATGTCTAGACCAAATACTATCGAACATTCCTGAAGCTAGAAGTGAAATTCTTGGTTTAGGCTTGTCTGATCATGAAACTGCACAAAGTTTAACTTTTGCAGTCAATAACATGGAAAATCCGCTTACGTGTCTGTATCGCTATAAAAGAGACTATTCCCCAGACAACATCGCAAAATTCCATGAGTGCCTTGGTAGTCTATCATGGTCTGATGTATATAGCGAAAATGACGCATCAGTAGCATTTAAATACTTTTATGATACATTCACACTTTTTTATAAGTTATGCTTTCCTGTTATTCAATTAAAAATTAAAATTAATTCTAAAACTAGTCAGTGGTTTACAAAAGGGATAAAAAAATCTGTCACAACAAAAAGACATTTGCGTTTTTGCTATTACAAAATAACAAAAAGACATGTCAACTATTTTCATACTAAAATCAAATATAATAGCTACTCTAAGATTCTTAAACGGTGTATACATCAAGCTCAGAGACTTTCAAATGCTGACTACCTAACACGATCTAAAAATATGTGTAAAGCCACTTGGGACGTTATTAAAAATGTAACTAATAAAAACTTAACCCAGGCAAATATTGCAAAATTAGCAATTAATAATGATATTATATTAGATCCCGTTGACATTGCAAATTCTTTTAACAATTTTTATATTAATCTAACTAATTTAAGTACTTCTAATAAACCTATACCTGATATCTCATTGGTAAAGACGAGTAGTGATAATTTATTCTTAGCCCCGACATGTGAAAGAGAAATTTGTAAAACAATTGATAGTCTAAATTTGACTAACTCCACTGGTTATGACGAAATACAGACCAAAGTATTAAAAGGATGTAAACAACACATTGCTGCAGTTTTAAGCTACGTAGTAAACATGTCACTAACAAGCGGTGTTTTCCCGGAACCGTTAAAACTCTCGTTAGTTAAACCATTGCACAAAAAAGGTTGTAAAGAATGTATTGAAAACTACAGGCCAATTTCTCTTATTCCTGTTATCTCAAAGATATTCGAGAAGATAGTTCATCAACGTATAACATCTTTTCTCGATAAATTTAAATTAATAAAACCGGAACAGTTTGGTTTCCAAAAAGGGAAATCCACGACTCTAGCTGCCTTTAACCTCACAAATAAAATTCTTAGTTACATGAACATGAGCTTGCCAGTAACAGCAATTTTTTTTGACATGACCCGGGCTTTTGATTTTGTGTCTCATGAAATTCTTCTGACAAAATGTGAGCGTTATGGGTTAAGAGGAGTAGTCTATGAATGGCTCAGGGACTACCTACAAGCAAGGAACCAGTACGTAGAAGTCACTCAGATCGACTCTGCTAATGTCGTAACTCCCTATAAATCTTTTATTAGAGGAAATAGCGTTGGTGTACCTCAGGGGAGTATTCTGGGCCCCCTGCTATTTTTATTGTACATCCATGACCTACCAAATGTAACAAATTATGACTGTACTCTATTTGCGGATGACCTATCTATCGTTATACCATGTCATGATGCTAGGACTTATAATAATGTCATAAATGAAACAATTAAAAATGTCATAACGTGGTTATATAAGAATAATTTGAATATTAATATAAATAAGACGACTTTTGTGCAATTTGTCAATAAAAATGGGATTAAGCGCCCCTTAACGGTAACCTTCGAAAATCAGAATATAATAGAGTCCTGTCAAACAACTTTTCTGGGTATACATTTAGATGATAAATTCTCTTGGAAAGAGCATATCGATGATATGTGCAGCAAAGTAAACTCGTTTGCGTATGCTTTATGGCGACTTACAAAGATTAGCACCAGAGAGACTGCATTACAGGCTTATCACGGATATGTTTGCTCAAGGCTTAGATATGCCATTCTTCTTTGGGGTAATTCAAGTCATGCAAAAAGGGTATTATTAGCACAAAAACAGTGTGTTAGGGCTATTTGTAATGTAGATATACTGACATCATGTAAGCCTTTATTTAGAAACTTGAAACTTTTGACTGTGCCAAGCATGTATTTATATGAAGTATGTTTATTTGTTAAACTTCACCCGGAATTGTTTAAAACAAATAAACATGTATGTACATTTAATACGAGGTACCCAAATCGTCTTGTCAATCCTGCCAAAAGGACAAAATTGTATGGCAAGAACACCTACTGCATGTCTATCAATATTTTTAATCGCTTGCATAATGATATCAAGGAGTGGCCAGTCAGTCTGTTTAAAAAGAAACTTAAAAATTGGTTATTACAAGGGTGTTTTTATTCTATTGATGAATATTTTGACTATTTTAAATATTGACTGTGACATGCATGATTTAAGATTTTTGCTAGGTAGATTAAGTTAATGTAAATTCTCTGTTATGATGCTGACATTTAAATATTCCAAATTACTCGTAATATAATTATTGACGTTGTAAATGTAAACATGTTTCTTAGTGTGTTTAGGTTTTGTGAAACAACTTTAATTTCTATGTGTTTTTTATTTTTTTTGCATGCCATCTATTGGTAAAATGTGTGTGACTAATTATATGCATTGACAACCATCATCTGTACCACATTTGAAGCAAATAAATATATTTGATTTGATTTGATTTGATTTGATAAACATTACATTTTATACCCTTAATATTATTTATTATTTTTAACCGCGGAAAAAAAAGTTAAACCAACTCATCTTTAACCCTACCGCCAAGCAGCAGTGTTCGCATTGTTGTGTTCCAGTGTGGGTGGAAGACAACCGCTGACATCCCTCAAGGTTGGAAACGCATTTGCGGTCTTAGGAATGCAGTATTATGAGTGTAGTCTTGAGAATGGAAATGTCTAAGGGTTACAGATCCCACTTACCCTCAGGTGGCATGTGCGCTCTTTTGCCTTCTCCATTGCACAAAAAGCGGATGATGATTAGAACATTAGAACGCGATCATTTTCATTATTAAACGACTTCAAAAAAGGAGGTTCTCAGTTTGACCCGTATGTTTGTATGTACAAGGTGTAACAGGAGGAGTGGATCAAAGTATTACCAATTTTTAATAAAGTAATTAGCTCTTGAACTATCGCCGTAAACCCAATTTTAACTCCGGCTTTCGGGCCCATTAGCCAAATAAGTTCACTTAACATTTTATTACAGACTATTCCATAAACTGCTTTACTTAATGATAAATGTTCTGTAAACATTTTACTGCATTCATATCGTTTCAAATTCAAATTCAAAAAGTGTGAAATCAACAATTTTCCGTTAAGTAACAACTTGCGTTAAAAACGGAATTAAAGTACCTATGTTGTTCAGCCTGAATTTCATCATTAAGTAAAATATCTTTAAAATGCCGTCTTATTTACTTGAAACTTTTTATTTCATTTTGTTTGTGTGATAGTAAGTTTATTTAGTTCATTGAAGTAAATTTGAGAAATGATCCGGTAAACAGGGACTTTTAATTGCATCAATAAATAAAATTATTCTTAAATTGGGTAACCTTATCCAATCTTAAATATGGCCATTTTCCAAAATATTATTTTGTTATTATGCTATCCATCCAATGTTTCTTATTTGCTAATTCCACCCTTTAAATACATGAAAATCTAGGTGATTACTAGGAATTAACTAACCTATCTACTTTATTGATAACCGATTAACAATTCTTAGCTCTTTAAAATTATTCACATAATAGGTATCTGATTTCTAAAATGTAATTTTTAGGGTTCCGTACCCAAAGGGTAAAAATGGGACCCTATTACTAAGACTCCACTGTCCGTCCGTCTGTCACCAGGCTATAATATCTCATAAACCGTTATAGCAAGACAGCTGAAATTTTCACAGATGATGTATTTCTGTTGATGTTGATAACAACAAATACTAAAAACAGAATAAAATAATTTTCACTTCTCATGCTCTTAAAATGTTACTTTAGTCTCTGCACATCGGGACTAAAGTTCCTTTTTTAATCTCTAGGGATTAAATTAAAATTGTTTTAATTTACTTTGGAATCCCCTAAACATCCAATCATGGTGTTTGTGAATGGAGGATTTATTGCTATTTTCAGTCTTTTTGTACAGACCACAGAATAAAGACTAAAGGCATAGAAGCCGTGCAATAAGATGAACGTTGCACTAGCTACTTATCTCTACTTTATAGATTACATTTTGATAAGAGGAAAAGAAACAAAACCTAGGTGTCTTTTCTTCTTTAATCTGTCATGATCAGAAGGTGAAGAAACGTCAAATCAACGACCGGTCTTCTTTGGCGTTACTTTCTTCCACACTGGTGCTTAAAGGTCCAAATCACGCCTTATGACGATCTCTTTCCAACTCACTATGAAAACCATAAGTAAAAGGAAGTCAACCATAATGTATTTTCTGTCTATTTAGTACGGTTTCTATGCCTCTAGTTTTTATTCTGTGGTGTAGACAATTTTTAGCGCGTGGAAATAACCTCAAAATGACAACTGTGAAAAAATATAAAATAAGAATGATTTAATTTCGTGAAACACGATTAATGATTACGAATATGAATATATTAAATTATATTAAGGATGAATTCATTTTATTATGCTTGGTCCAATTAGTTTTAAAATAGTTTTCAAGTTTGAACCTGTTGGCTAAATATGCAAGCATTTAAAGCGGCACTTCACAAAAAAATACAAAAGAAAAGAAAAAAACCGCGGAACAAATTTGTAAGAAACTTTCTTATAATCAATTTTATAAAAATGTGTATAGAACTTCGTCAGTGCTGGATTGAGCAAGCACGGGGTCCGTAGCAAATTCTATAAAGAGACCCCTGGGTTTGTTTTAGGTTACAGGTTGTGGCGGGCTTTTTTTCCGCAACTGAGCGACTTAGATATGCACCTATTTTGCGTGGGTGTTTGTTTTAGGTTATTCTGGTGGAGAATATCGACTGGATTATTCATCTTATCGTCAACCCTGATGCATAATAATATGAGTACACGCATACGCATACTGATGTAAGTACTAGCATTTTAGAGTTTAGACGTGGATGCGCGGGGCCCGTAGCATTTGCTACTCTTGCTAGGTACGTGGCTAATCCCGCACTGAACGTTGTTTTTTTTCCTCGCATTCAAAGTGAAAAGTAGAGTGTTTAACGCGAGACTAAACAACCATAATGACACTCGAACTATAGCCACTCTCGGTCGCTGGCTCGCTCGCGTGGCTAAACATCTCGTGTCATTATGGCTTGTTTTAGTCCCTTGTTGAACCATCTACTATTAATCTCCCATACAAAAAACGTGATTTTTTATAGATGGTACGGAACTCCTCGTGCGCCTCTGACTTGGCCGATTTTTTTATACTTGAAAGTGTTTTTAAAAGGCATAGTCAGGTGTTTAAAAAAAAAAAAACGTTTATTGGTCCTCATAAGTTAACAGACCTGATGCCCATCCGTTTATGAAATACAGCAGCAATCCTATGATGATCTTCAAGTTCCATCATCAGATCAATTCTTAGACACCATATTACTGCCTTTTGGGTTTATAAAAATCTAATTACCTAATTTCAACTCATTCTAATAACAGAAACTGACTCCAAGTAAAAAATATGTGAAGTTATGTAATAACTTTTAAATTACGACTTAAATTAACAGAAGTTACAGTAACTGATGTTATTTTGACTAATTAATACACTTTGACTTAGTTGCCATCATAAGTTTTCAGTTAAGGGGGTTCGTTAATGTCTCTCTTGTGGCACTTAACTTTTTTACATTTTCCTGAGAACGAAATACAATAAAATTGGATACTGGTCTTGCCAACTATTTCACTACCTATAAAACAAAAATCATAGCTTTAAATTGGTAACGTAGGCCGTGCTAGTAAAATTTTACAAAAACTTTAACTTTGCTGAAATCGATAGGTCTTGACGTCCTCTATCGACCTGCTTCGTTTGATCCACTCCTCCTGTTACACCCTGTATGTTTGTCCGCGATTATCTCGCGTTTGGCTGAACCGATTTTGATGCGATTTTCAGAAAAGTATTTGATACATTCTGGAGTAGGTTTTGGTACACCTAAAACAAATTTTGGTAGATATTTGGTGAAGTGGAACTGATGATGAAAACCACAGATGGCCACCGGAAGTCCTCAACGGTACCTATTTCAAGGGTGGCGATAAGATATCTCGATAAGGATAAGATAGTTGCGACTACAACGAAGAACATTAAATTGTTTAAATATGACTATGAATTTCCCACGGCGTTACTTGCGGCGAGCTTGAAATGTCTTAAATTCATATCAACTAAGAAGTGGGACTACATTACAGTTTATTATAATTTATGATCACTAAAAAGTAATTATAAAATAAATTAAATGTTTTAAAACAAAAAACCGCCTTCAAAAACGTTATCGCATTTAGTATGGATTTTTATAGCATCACGATCCTCTTAAGAGTTATTAGGGCCTCTATTTAACCAGGTCAAACCATATTGTCTTTGATGTGTTATAATATTGTTTTTATCTCGGCTGCCATTCCTGTCAAGTAAACAAGAGCTATCAAAAAATAGTCATAAACTCACTACGAACCTATTTTATTTAAAGTGTTCTTTGTCCCTTTCTGCAAATATCATAATGACAGATAGCGACTGAGCATATTTCAAGCTCACTTTAGTCACAAAATAGATAGGTACAGAAGTCAATCACATGTATGTACTTCACTTTTCATACCTACGCTCGGCGTTCGCTCTATGGTTGTCAACTATGGCTTATGCACAAAAAACTATCGTGGTAGTGGCACTCGTAGGTACCTAGTTGTTTGATTTATCGTTGAGAATTAAACGGGAAGAATGTAAATACCTATAAAGTAATAATAATATTTTTATTTTAATGTCATTTTAAACGGATTACCCTAGTTACACAATTTCTATTGCCCTATCCGTTTTAGACCTAAACCTGTCAAATGACACTAAAAACAACACAATATCTACACAAACAAAAAAACATGTTTTCAACTTACGTAAGGTGGCGTGAATTTACCTTACAAAAATTTAGTTAAGTACTTCGTTTTTACTGATTCAAAATAGGAAAATATTATATAAATCGATCTTACACCGTTTAATATTGAATTTAAACAACCGTCCACTGAACAGTTATAATTACTTTTTTTTTGTTGCTCCATTACTGCACAAAAAAGTTCACAGACGCGTGTCTGAAGCGGATGGCATTCGCGCTCGCACTGGTCCTAACCGGTCCGAGATATCGTGTCCGTGAGCAGTGTCTATGTGTGCGTTGCTCGAGCGCACTTTGTATGTAGATTGACTTCTGTACCTATCTATTTTGTGCTTTAGTCATTGCTCGTTTATGATAAAGAGGGTAAGATTTTACCGTGTAGCATCTCAGCCCCGTAGGGTCGCCGTTATATCGGGGGTTTTTATGTAATAATTTTATTTTTATTTAATAGTTATAAATTTAACTACGTTAAGGAATAAGTAATTGTTTTTTAACATTTGAAGACCGGTAGGTCTCAAAACGGAACCTCGTAAACCATGAATCATATTTTTAAATTATTGTTTTATATCGTCTGCATGAAAACAGAAATTAATTCCAACCGTAATTCATAAATTATGAATAAAAAGTGACTCCTAAGTACTGGGTAAAAACGTTGAATGTCCATTGAAACTAAAACAAATTTGATGAACTTCACTTTATCCTTAACTAAAAGAAGAACAAAACAAAGTAATGGTTAATTATGGTCAATTAAGCTGTATCAAAACTAGTCCTTTCCCTTTTTACTTCTCCACGGATTCTAATTTCATCTTCATTTACAACTATTGTGGTTTTACTGGTGCTGGTGCTTTATTTTGACCTGGATAAATGGACAAAATAATTACCGTTGTCTCACTGGTATTCATTGTTTTATTGACTGTAACATTTATCAGTGTGTCTGTACAATAAGCATTTCGATATGAAAATTGGGAAGTTTCTAGTTTATAATAGCCTAAACCATGAATAGAAAGCTTTACGAGCAATTTAAAGAATTACTAATATTAAAAACTGAAAAATGGGCTCTTATCGTTTTTCTACTGGATTCTTCACATACGTACCTATCATTTTTTTCTAAATGTATCTTTGAAAAAAAAAAAACGGTTAAACCTAGCGGTTGTGACGTCGTTGACAAGAATAATTAGTGACCATATCACCACAATGGCGGGCCTCTAGAAACCGTCTACCTAGTAGGATTGTAAACGGAGAAACAAACCCTGGATACTCACATTTTGCTTTTTAATTAGGAATAGTTTAAGACGCGAGCAGCCCTGCTGTCTTTCATGATCATAAGTTGCGTTTCGTAGGTACTGAACAATTCTACTTGTTTTGTTTGACACCTTCGTACACTTTATGGCCCTCGTTCGGAGTATACTAGAGACAAGCGCTGTAGTATGAAATCCCCACGAAAAAAGTTTCTAGTAGTGTTATAGAAAGTGCAGAAGAAGTTCCTAAGAAACCCATAGTACCTATGTTTGCCACGAATAAACGATTTCTATTCTTTTTTTTCTATACAAAAAGCAGTATCCGTACTAGGTGCTATCCGTACTTATACCCGACACGTTCACTACAGGGGGGTAATTCTGTCGAAAGCAGGAGTGATCGAACGCAGAGGCGATCACACATCACATCGCCACCACATTGCCTGTCATTTCTGACATTGACAATTGACTTTTGCTGTCATATTAGTAAAATGACGTTTGAAACCTAAGGCTTGTCGCAAATGCCCTAAACTAGCCCTTATTTATATACTTACTAAAGAGTTTTAAAATTACGTATGTAGCATTTTCCGGTACTTTAGTAATGAAATGACCTAATACATAACGATTTTACCGACGGCAGTACCTAATCATGTTTTAATTTCCAACTAATTATTGCGTATTCTACACCGAACACGGTAATAGCGATACTAGCGCTCACAGACGTAAGCGGAACTTTTTGTCCCTACTATCACGCAATTCTTAACTTTCTCAATTCGTTCACTCGTTCGACAATGAGATCACATTAAATGTCAAATTGAAAGGCTCCTATTTTAGAGGTGAGTTGATTTAGGGTGCGGTTTCCCTAAACAGAAGCAAAGGTGAAGAGAGAAATCAACCAATCAGAACCTGCGTTACGTGTCGTTTTCACTCTTTCACTCAGCATTGTTTGAGTGGAAACGTACCCTGACTTCTCAGACGAAAGATGGCCGCCATCTAAAATAATGGCTGTGTAAATGTGAGTGAAGTGAATTTGTTGACCATAATGTGGAAAGTGGTTGTGTGGTGGTGGTGAAATATTATTTATGTGTATTTACGTTTGTTTACAGTTGCTACTGGAAGAAGCGACATAGTTGAGAAATATTATAGCAGGTATTTTTTTTCTTATTTGGGTAATAAACTGATTAATTATTTGACTGAGCTAACCTTAGTAGAGGTTTAAAACAATATAATTTTGTCACGATTTGGTTTACCGATTGCTTGTTGCTTTCGTACCTAGCCTTTAACTGTTTTGCGAGGCTAATCTAACAAGTTCACAAATTGATGTTTCTACTTTTTTATTAAACGTAATTGTTACGAAAAAAACATACCTGAAGCTTACATTATTTATTTGGTATTTATTTTACCAGTAGGACCATCATCAGATGATCTCCCCCACATGTTATTACTGGGTTGTAATTGAATTTGCATTATGCGTCCTTACTAAATTTTATTGTAACAACTCTTCATTCATTCACTTCATTGTTACAATGAATACCTTATTGATAAATACAAGGGTAAATAGGATGACAAGCTATTACATTCCAAATTATGAATCTCATACATACCACACGTCAGAAGAATTAAAATGAACCTATTGCCTGTGAAATCTCTGGTTATTCTTGGTGGTATGGAAATGTATGTTAGTAAGTGGCTGAAATAAAAATATGACAATCTTATACAAATTGATTGTAGTCACAAAATAATCTTTAGGTTTGTTTGTACTCTGGCTACTAGACAACATACGTATTTATATTAATATTATATTTATACTAGCTGTCCGCGCCCGGCGCCGCCCGGGAGTATTTTTTTTCATCCAATACTTAAGAAATATACTTTTTAGTCCTATTCTCAGACCTACTGAATATACACACAAAATTTCATAAGAATTGGTCAAGCCGTTTCAGAGGAGTTTTGTTACAAACACTGTGACACGATAATTTTATATACTTATTAGAGAGATAGGTATGTACCAAAATGAAAATTAAATATCCATGACTCAAAATAGGTCATTCATCCAATATGTGTTCTTACCGGGAATGGAACCTGGACTGCTAGTTTCATAGGTAAAACACTATTTACAAAATAGTTAGTAGGTATCCGTGTAATTAAGAAATTCCTACACTATATTTAGCCTTAATGTTGAAATAGAAGCCTTCATTCCAAATTACCCATAACTTCACCCGATTTCACTCAAATTTTGGCATACAGTGTGTAAATGGTATACGGGCGTTCCTTTTAACTGTGGTAAGAATAGCCCCTAATGAGCACATTTAGGCAGCTTTTGTTAAAAGTAAATAAAAAAAATTAACCATACAAAATAATTTAACACCCAATGTATAACAAAAAAAGCAATTAATTAAAAACGCAATTAATGATGTTTCAAAGTTATGACAGATGGAATAAGATGTACATTGCGGGTCGATAGTATGTTCAAAAATTAATAACGGTGTATACGTTAGCGTAATCAAAATTATTCTTTCTGTTTATGATTATTAGAGTCTTAATCTATGTCCATTTTTAATAAATGCCCGTATACCATTTACACACTGTATAAAGACTCACTTGCTACTTTTAAAAACAATTACTTATGTAAATAAAAATATTACACATGGAGGTACCATAGAAATAGTATGAGGGGTGATCAATAAGTTTTTAGAATCGGTATAAAAAATGGGAGATATGTAAATCATTATATTTTAATTGGAATATGCACACTTTCTATATTTGCAAACATTTATTAAAATAATTTAAATGTTTTATTTTACCTCTATAAAAATATTTTTTTCTTTTGGAGGTCAAATTTTGTACCTTCACTAGATCATCATCAGCTTGTGATTTTTATGTAGTGGTTTTTGTTTCATCAGTTTTTTTTCTTTTAAATCCATAATTATATGGCAGAATAATGTTACATAATTCTCCTAGGTTATTTGATAATTGCTAAAAGCTAATATCACAGTATTTATTTGTAGGCCTCAATCATCCCGGAAAGAGCCGAAAAAGCCGAAAAAGCCACCTTACATTTTGGTGACCGAGCTGGAAATAAAAAAGTCCAGTGCAAACAACTTGTTTATCCTTTAAATCATGAGGGCATCAGGACTTTCTCCACACCGCTCCAAATAGGTAATTACAAAACTAACTCTTATTTTTACTGTCTTATAAAGTTATTTATACAGATGTTTTTTGTTTAGCTATCACAGAAAAACAAATTAATAATGTAAATTATTGTTTTCTCTTATTTAACGTTTGTTAGTGCCATGGTATAATCCACATTAAAATAATATTATTATGGTTCATAACAATTCTAAAAACTTATTGATCACATAATTTAATCATTATGATTTGGTAACAATGCATTTCCCTATAGTCACTAATGATAATGCCATGTACAATTATATCATTATAGTGTGGTTGGCAGAATAAGTACACATAAGCAAGCTACAATTTTTTATAAGATTGTATGTTAACTTCATATATAATTTTACTTCATAAATAGCTATTAAATAAGGCCCTCATTTTAAACTGCCATCTTTGCAAAAGTGTAGTGTAATTATAGACTTATTAGTTATTAATCATCCATAAAATAATCAGATATTGTTAATAAATGCCTCATAAGTATGCCCAGATATCCCATTGATATGAATATATTCTAATAGCTCATAGAACAAGTGCAAGTGATATCGACATCTTCAGTAACTTGTTGCAAGTCTTTAGGACCAAGTAGGGAGCTATCTAATATAATTGAATAATTTGTTACCTAGCTACCTTAATTTAATTGTACAAAGGTTAGTTAGCTTAATAGCGCTAATTAAATTGTATAAATAGTAGGAGTGCTGAATACATTTGCTCCGGTATCGCACACAGAATTAAAATGATTAATTGTTAATTGTGTAATTTTAACAAATAATCAGATATAACTATACTAGAAAATCTAATTTAAGACTCAAACATTGTTGGTGTCGCAAAGCCCAATTGAACATTTCAGATATACCTAGCCAACCTTTTTGCATTGATAATCAAATTGTTGAAAATATTATGTAGACTAACAATTTCAATATCAAAACTTACCTATATAACAATAGGGAATATGCATTCAATGTTTTTTCTACCCGATATTCAAAAACATTAAAATATCTCAAAACAAATATTTTCTGATATAGTGTGTGTTTAATCATTAAATGGCGGGTGTGTGTGTTAAGTGGCGATTTTTTATCAGCTAAAACAAAATGACTGGCCAAATTCGGATTCCTTATACTTAATTTATTCTTGATTCAAACTTTACCAAGTGTTAGTGCGAAGTTCATACATTTGCTACTTGCGACTTAACAGCAAATGTATGAACTTCGCACTTGCACTTGGTAAAAAGAAAAATGTAACTAAGTTTCTTTTCTCGAACCGGTAGTAGCTTCTGACACACACACACACTTTTGGTCTTTTATTTTGTCGAATAGCTAAACACATGTACTATTTAAATTGCTAACGTTGTTTACAACTATTGTTTATTTAATTTATCGTACCAAATGTTATTAAAACCTGAAGTATTACAAGTGCAATAACAGTTTTGCTACCAAAAATCTTCTATGGTTAAATATTTAACATGGCATCTTGTATTTGTGTAAGCAACTTGAATTAACTTGTTTATTTAAATCAAAGGTTTAAAACTACCAATAAATAAACAGTCTTGTGCGGTCTTTGAAAAGTGGAAATATACTTTTTTTATTTTATAGTGGCAACCCACGTTGGTCTTTAATTAGATTTTCGAGTATAATTGTGTTATCATTTCAGAGCAAATTTTTAAATGTAGACACATGTAAGTAAATGGATATTGGAAGACAATTTCACTCAAATTTAATTATTATAATCCCAAAATTAGCTTAAGTACTAGAGAAACTAAATTCTGATACTCACTCATAAAAATCCACATGCGGTGGTCCCGGGTCTGCTAACCTTTTTAGGCAAGGATTTTAAATTATAGCTTAAACAATATTTTGATATTTGATGTTGACATGTCACATACAGACATTATATGTATAGTTACCAGGGTGGATACTGGATCACTCAATGTATGAATACATTTTTTTTTGCTTCAACCGTATTCAGCTACTTAGAAAAAGTTTTTAAACCTACTTTACAATCATAATAATATATAAAATATAAAAGAGGTACAGTCAAGTTCATAAATATGTGTACACATTAGTACCTTTTCACTTTAATTGATGTGACAATTCATATTATGGCAGTTTTAAGATGCCATTAAATAGACAAGGTACTAAAGTGTACAAATATTTATGAACTCGACTGTACATGAATATTTTATACTGCCCCAAACTCACGGAACTTTAAACAAATGGCTTAATTCCCTATTTTGTAAAAGTTCCGTTAGCTTGATGTAGTACTAAATATTTCTGTATCTCTTTTATATTTTATATATTATTTATTATGGATGTAAGGTAGGTGTAACAAGTTTCTCATATTAGCAAAAGAGGATTAAAGCAAAAAAATACGTTTTCATACCTTAAAGGTTGACTTCCATGGGTAGCGGCTGATACGACAGACGCGTGCGGCTGACGTGCGCGATTGTAGCGCGCGTCTCGCGACAGTAGTAAGCACTATGAAAACGTATGGCACCGCTTTCTCTTTTCGTGATTTTCGTGATTCTAATCGCCTGAAAGAAAACAAGTCAAATTGCGAATATCAAACGGGACAAATAGTGAATTTGTCCAATAAAGAATGAGATCAATTTCTAAAGAGGCCAAATAAGAAAAAAAAAAACGAACTTAGAATAAGACCAAAGACGATAGCACGAATAACGAATGAGACTAAAAAAGAGATAGACTAACACCGATCATGACCAAAAAATATGAAGACTAATAACGGAATGACCCGGAATAAGAAAAAGACAAACAACGAATATGACCAAAGACGACAAAGACTTCCACCGAAAGTGACGAATGAAGAATGGATGACGAAAGCAGAATGAGACGAGTTAAGAACTTGACAAAAAACGAATGGAACGACCCAAGACGATACCGATTATTTATTCCATATTTTTCATACGACAGTCGGCAGTATTATGTCATAAGTTGTGTTGTCTTGTCTTGCTTGTCATGTCATGTCAGAGGCTCTACTTTGAAATCCGTAATTCGAACTTCGTCTATTGCTATCCCTTTTGCTCTCGACGCGTCACTAATTCGCAAGAAAGTGACGGGGCGATCCAAAGTTCGAATTACTGAGGCTCTACTTTGAAATCCGTAATTCGAACTTCGTCTATTGCTATCCCTTTTGCTCTCGACGTGTCACTAATTCGCAAGAAAGTGAGGGGCGATACGAAGTTCGAATTACTGATTTCAAAGTAGAGCCCCTGATTTCAAAGTAGAGCCCCAGCTTGTGTGACATATGGACACAAGGCAATTTTTCATTTTACGCAATCGTGCAAGCTGTCAACCTTTGTTTAAAAGTATATATAATTAGTATATTTAAATTAAAATATAATTCTGTAAAATTATCTTTTTTTTTATTTTATTAATTTCAATAATTAAGTACACTAAAACACTCAATACGTGAAGCAGACCATATATAGACCCGTTTCATGAAGCTACAAGTTACAAATTACAAGCGGAAGTCTCTTTCTAACTCATTTTTCTAGAAAGAGACTTCCGTTTGTAATTTGTAACTTGTAGGCTTGTAGCTTCGTGAAACGGGCTACAGGTTGGTAGAAATTGACTGTCTATGTAAGTTGGTTATAATCTGTGGACTCTGTGGTACGGTCGGCCTTATAAGAAGCTGTAGGTACACTTTAGTGTTTTGTCACTTTAACGTCATGTTTGAACGGCTGCACTAATCTGTCAAAGGCGTTAAAGCGACAAGGCACAAAAGTGTGCAGCTTCTTATAAGGCTGACTGTACTGTGGTTAGTATAGTGAGTGACTAAGTGCCGCACTCAGAGACGTCAATTAAATTTAATGCTTGTTTAGTGACGTGTTGTCTTATTCTATTGCTGTAGTAAAGAAAGTGACAGCATCCACTTTAATCAAGCATTAAATTAAATTGACGTCTCTGAGTGCGGCAGTTAGCAAGAAAGAAAAACTAGAGTGTAATATTTTTTGCAGGACACGTGCAGTCTTAATTTCAAGAATATGCCTGTACAAGCGCCGGCGCGCGCGCTCCCGGGACCTGCCGCGAAGTTTGTATGGAACTATGGTACATTTTTATAGTCGTAAACGTGGTAATTGGTTTTTAACACTTTAACTGCCAAGAGCTCTGATTTTCATACAAAATGGACTGGCCTAGCAGGTTGGCGGCAGTTAAAGTGGCTACTGTTTATAAGCAAATAAAAAAAAATACAACTTTCATTGATTTTGGAAACAATGCCCACAAGGCAATAAATGGGGGGTAGAACTTTGTATCGGAGATTAATTATTTTTGAAGTAAGCAACCACCAAGGGTGTCATTTTCTTAAATTACGGTGACGCAGATTTCAAAAATGATAACGAATTTGAAATTCAAAATGGTGGCCTTGATATTTTTTTAAAGTCGTCATGGGTATAATTTTCTTAGATTTTGGGGACGCAGATTTTGAAAATAACATCAAATTTGGAATTCAAGATGGCGGCAATGACTTTTTTTGAAAAAGTGTACATGGGTGTCATTTTCTTAGATTTTGGGGACGCAGATTTCGAAAATGATGTCAATTATAGGTAGAAATTCAAAACGGCGGCCATGATGTTTTTTTTCTAAATTTTTCATAGGTATCATTGCCATCGCCATCGTAATGGCCATTGCCATCGCCATCGTCATCGTCATCGTCATCATTATCATTTATTTATTTATTTATTTATTTATTTGGAAAGCAAACAGAAATAAGTGAGCAGGAAATAAGGTTTCTGATTCATATTATAAACATTCACTTATTCCCTTAACAGCTCTCACTGAAACATACAAAGAAATTCATTATACTACACTTAACTTATTTATCTAACTAACAAGAATGACAAAGTGCAAAATAAGTACCTACTAGACTAGAAACACAGTCTAGTGAGTTGATATCGTCCATTGTAAATTGTATACATACTTATTATTAGACATTATTAGTAGCCACATCCCGTATTTTCTTTTTAAATTGCTGTTTGGTGACATTAAATATGTCGACCGAAATCCAGGACTTATTATATGCATCGCAAATACGGTGCAAGGGTGCGCGAACCCCGGCGTGGGTGGAGGAGAGCGGCACGGCGAACGAGGCCCGGGACTGCAGGGAGCGCGCACTGCGAGTAGGGACTCTAAAGCGGAGTTGGCCAAGAAGTTCGGAGCTTTTATAGTTGCCTCTACAGATATCAAATAGGGTGGTTGCATCGGTCATTCTACGTCGATCTTCAAGAGAGGGCAAATGGTACTTTTTGAGGAGTTTGATGTATGATATTTTTTTACCCGTTAATTTCCGATGCATAGACCTCAGGAACCTTTTTTGTACCATTTCAATGGCCTTGGTATATTTACTATACTTAGGGTTCCAAATCACCGAAGCATACTCAAGGATTGGTCTTACAAGAGCCTTATAGAGCAGTAAATATGACTTAGCAGTTTTAAAAGGTTTTGCTGATCGTATTACAAATCCCAACATTCGCATAGCTTTGGAGATAATGTTATCAGTATGGTCATTGAAATGCAACTTTTCATCAAATACAACTCCTAGATCACGACAGCTGTTGACCTTGTTTATAGTGCCGTGACTAATGCTATAATCATATTTGACAATATTTTTTCGGTTCTTGGTAAATGTTAGTTGCATACATTTGTCTACAGCAAGTTGCAGTTTGTTGAGTTGACAGTAGTTATAAAACAAATCCAAATCTCGTTGAAACATATTGCAATCATCAACAGTTTTTATAGTTTTACAAATTTTGAGATCATCCGCATACATCACAAAATTACAGTTCGGAAAACAATGCTTGATATCATTCAATATATATCATCATCATATCATGTCTTTTACACTTTTGGTCAAAAACATTCAGTCTTTTTTCAGTGGTTACCCTCTGCTACACCCTAACCGGCATATCATGTGCGTTGCCGCCCCCCCCCTTTGCCCCCTTTTTTTTGCTGGACAAAATGAAATATTTTGCTTACCTACTGATTGTTTACCAAAATTTGATTAATTGTGGGTCGCTCAATGCAGCTCAAATATTTAATTTGCTGACCAAAATAATTTAGAGCAGTTCAGTATATCATTAATTGCTGACAGATTTATAAATGTTTGCTAACCATAAGTTGCTTACCAACTATATAGCTATTTTCGCAGACCAAATACATTTTTCTTTTCACCAAAATAAGAATATCTTGCTGATCGGTTAAATGATACCCGTTTTAATCTAGGAGTGCTTTACTCTATTCTGATTATTTCTTTGTTTGAAATCCCATAACACGACATTTAAAATGTTGATTTGTTAGGCTTCTATACAAATGAAAGTAATATACAGGAGTCGCAGGCAAGAGCTTGTCTTTCCTTGTGTATTTTATTGTTTGTATGTATTTGTTTTTTTTAATGTCATGGGTTGATTTCAATGTCATTAAAAGAATATTGTATAACAAATAATTTTAGTATTATACTCGAAAATCTTAATTATTTAGTTCTTTAACATTATTTCATAAAAACATGAATTAGAACTTGTGTAACCAGTAACATTAGGGTAAGTTTTATTGATAAAAATACCTATACTTAAACCAAAATGCAATAATCACAGCGAATGTGAGCCCATTACCTAAGGTAAAGATTTTGGTCTTGAATTAGATTTTCGAGTATAGTAGTAGTATTATTTAGTGAACATTTAATGAAAACGAGATGATAGTCATATTAAAGTAACAGACCCAAATGTATTTCTACCCCGATTCTTTGCGGTACTTGTTTGCCCTACCCCTAGATTGTAAATAGAAGCCTGGAGGTGCGAAGGTAGAGCAGCCCCTGCCTGCTGTAACACAATCAGGCACTCCTAAAGTGCTTGATGGGTTACGCTAGGGCAGAGGGACTGGTCTTAACAAAGGTCCGGAGCAGTTGCTAACCACTTTCTGCCCCGAAGCCTGACTGCTGAGGTCGAAGGTTTGCGTAGGAGGTCTTGAGGCCAGAAAACTAGCGAGGGTCTTATGTGTAAGCAGCAGAAAGGCCGGCGAAGCAAGCCTTCGGGTGAAGTCAAGGGATGACTGGAACAGGATCAGGAACAGGAAGTGGTATGGGTTAGAAATAGCAAGAGTCCAGGGCAGGATTATTCATTAAAAGTCTTCAATTAATTTAAACTATAAAATAAGGCACCTGAAACCAAAAGGTACAAAAGGGGAAACTTAGAGAATATATATATATATATAAAATTAGGAATATATGAAGGGATGGTCTTAGATATAAAAGGTATAAACTTACAATTAGTGTTATAAACAGGGTTAACAGGGTTATTTAGATGAAGGGTTATACTTTATATGATTCACTTCACAGTTTTATAGTACATTGTGCATCAAGGGCGGTAAGAAAGGGATTGCTAACGAGAGACTATTAGAAGCCCGACGCCGTAGGCGGAGGGCTTTTAATGACTCGAGTTGGTAATCCCCTTACTGCCCGTGATACACACAATGTTTTTCATCACATTTGCGAGAAAGTAAAAAAAATAGAGAGAAAAAACAACAATTAAACAAATTAACTCGACTCGCTAAAAGAGTTTGTTAACTATTTTCATCAATATAGTCTTCAACAGGTAATGCTTAGAACTGATAAACTTATAATTATTATACTTATACTATACTGCCAGATAGTATTGATTTTCAAAATGAAATTTGTTTAATTATACAGTAAAATTGGTTTGTAGCCAAGTTTCGTATATAGGATATAAACCTTGGCTGAATTTACACCTCCTTAGTCTGAAATGATGTACGAGTGGATTCTATATTTTAAAACTAAACTCATAACTCCCTAGGTATTTATAAAAAACCATAACTCAGAACTCACTAGGGAGTTATAATAATACATAACTCCCGCGGGAGCTAAATCGGCTATAACTGTATAGACATCTGCGTGTTATAACACCCTTTCCGAGCAAGTGTGATGAAAAAATAATTATATTATATTGACTTGAATTATAATAGTTATTTATGTGACTGGTGCATAACTTAGAGGATTTAGAACTGGAGCACGCATTGATACAATTTCCTAAGCACAAAAGTCTGTCGCTTTTAGGGGGAGGTGAGGTAACACTACATACACAATACTCAACACAAATGCAAAATTCGCTCTCATTGCTACACACCTACACAACTAAGAAACAAAAACACTAGCTTAAAATTACGCACACATGCACATTTTTTTAATTACCAACATGTGCTTACACAATTTTAAAATAAAGACGTGTGCGTTATCTTACCGATTATCACACTATTATTAGAAATGAGATGCATATCGACATTGTCGATATCGATTAATTTTTAAAGTTGTGATATAGATGGCAGCACATTACACGTTATTTAACTTGTGTATTATGTATACGAGATTTAACAAATATGCGCCATCATAAGGTAAAAATACCACTTTGAGGAATAATACTAAAATGTATAGGTGTTCAGTTTTACCAGCATATAAGATAAAAAAAGATAAAACAAAAGACATTTATTCAGTAAGTGATCAGATCAGAGAGCCGAGTACTATAAATACTATAGTTTTATTCTACTACGATTACAAACAAATAGATTTGATTCTGAGATAAAAACGATGAAAAACTTAACTGGAAAAATCACGTACATTATCTCTGCACTCTGCAGAGCAGTTTCACTTTTGCGCTACGAGCTTTAGGAAAAAATATCCACTAAAAAGGCGGCGATACAATCTTATTATGCTTTTTTCCAGTACCAAATCCTGTTTGGTCTGGCCATCTGGGGTAGTTGTGTGGATTTCGAGCTACTGATTATATTGCAAAAGAAGTGTGTGCGTATATTAGCCGTGAGTCGTGCAGAGAATCCTTCAAAGAATTAGGTTTGCCTACTCTGTGCGCACTTTATATTTTAGAATTATGTAAACTCGTTCGACCAAATCCGGATATATATCCCCCAAAAACCAATTTTAACAGTCAAAGACTGTATACCCTATTTGCGCGTGACGTTAGGGCCCCTTGTAGTAAAACTGCAGCGTTTCTGAGATGCCACAGGCATGTCGCTGGGAAGGTGTATAATGCGCTAATGCGCTACTATTTGAAATTAAGTCCTTACCGAATACTAAATTCCTGATTTCCTTGAAAAGGTACCTTATTAAATTAAGTCCATATAGTTTAAGCGAATTTTATAATGCAGAATATTATAGTTGTAATTGAATACTTATTTTAATAAAGTTTTTTTAAGTATAAGTTTAACATGCTACACCGAACTGGTAAAATTGTATTGACTCTATTTTATATCTAAAAATTATACCACCTCATGTATATGTACAGTCACGAACCGGGATTGTTGAGCCACTTGCCATTGTTCGTAATTTAGCCGTGTATTCAATAACCGATGTCACCGACTGGCTGACAGCTATTCGATTAGCATTACACGGCCAAATTAGAAAATTGGATAAGTAGCTCAACAATCCCGGTGCGCGACTGTACATACAATTTAAGGCATATAAATAAATAAATAAATAAATAAAAGGTTCAACAAAACAAATCGGCCGTGAGTTCGACGAAGAGTTATGCACTGACGAGCTTTTGTTTGTTTTACGATCTCGTAGACATAAGGCTGAGTTACACTACCGGTCAAATGTTAAAAAGTAAAGTTTTGCACAGGGTAAAAAGTGATCGCTGAACATACCTACATAAAGAAAAAACAGATTCAGACGATTTGAGAACCGCCTTCTTTTTTTGAAGTTGGTTAAAAAGTGTGTTAATAATAATATACATAATTAATGAACATATTATTATTTCCTAATCTAACCGAATAATTTAATTTTCTATTGCAATTGCTAATTATATTTATTTAAATACTTTATTGTTATTGCACAAAAAAGTGTACGAAAGGTGGACTTAATGCTACAAGCATTTTTAACCTTTTTTATAGGAGCATTTTATCGATATAAACTAGTTTTAAATGTATCACGACTCTATAGTGCGAGTCTCGCGAGGAGTACGTATAGTTCAAGGCAACGCTGTAAATTTTCTCACCCCATCGAGTTATAGGAAATTACCACCTTCCACAAAAAGAACCAGCGGACCATATATCTTTTCACTGCGAATTACCCCCCCCCCCCCACCAGTTGAACCCGGAAGATCAATTTTTTTACCTAAAATCAGTAGGTGTTCTTTTCGTGGAAGGCGGCATTTTCCTATAACTCGATGGGGTAAGTAAATTTGCAGCGTTCGCCCGGACTATTAGACATGGTCAACAAACACAGACAAGACACTGTACGCAAACAGACATATTTAAATCAAGCGATTGATTATTGATTTTACGGTCACTCTTTTAAGGTTCAATATAGCATGAAGTTGTTGCGAGTCTCGCTAGGAGTACGCATTAATTCTAAAACGAATAGTATGCTGAACGTTTTAAAATCGATTAAAGAATCGAATAAAGAATAATGTTTGTTTCATGCGATGTACATATACACAAAATGCTTAATTACAATCAAAAACAGTGAAAAGTACTTAAATATGAAATATAATTCCATCTTTCTGCAAACTTGACCGGTTTTTGCAATAAAACATGGCACAACAAGGCATTTTTCTGGAGGTCTTGACTCTTCCAAAACGACTTTGGTTATGTGAGTATCGATTAAAAACGGCCGGTTTTATTAACGCACAAGATCATTTGATCTCATACCTCGGCAGAGGGGAAAGTCTGCGTAAGGCGCCTCCTGTTCTAAATCCTCTAAGGTGCATAATGAGAGGCATTATACACGAGTGTGGTTTTATGAAACGAGCCGTAAGGCGAGTTTCATAATAAGATCACACGAGTGTTTTAATGCCTAATTATGGGTACAGTCGCATACATAACTTTATCTACATACATATCATAAGTTTTCTACAATATGTGAGAAACCTGTATCCGTCGTTACCCTGCATCTTAATGTACCTGCATCTTAATGTTCACATTAAAGTGCAGGTCACTTATACTGTAAAGTGAACATTAAGATTCAACTACAGCGATAACCGATACTTTATTGACATGTTATACTTTAATGTTAACATTACAGTGCAACCACAGATACAGGTAACATAATGTAGGGCATTTGCTTATCGCTTCTGAACATACTATATTGAAATTATGATATGGATGTAGATAAAAATGTATTATGATTGGAACTTGTTCATTGTTTGGAAGCATGTGAGCGACTGAACTTGTCGTCATGCGCAGGCGATCGTAAAATTAAGAATGAACTCAAATTTAGAATTAAAAATAGATATAGCCTGATAGAAAATGCCAGAACGATTTTAGTTGAACAAGGTGTAACACAGGTGAATACACCTCGTTACAAGCCCACCCCCTTCCTCCCCCTTATGACTAATCACATGTAAAAGTAATTGTTTTTCTTCTTGTTTCAGTTAGCAGCCATCACAGACTTTTTATTGCCTCCGTCACAAACATTCACGACGCAAGAGCAGTCTTTGCCGTCTTGCTCAAGTGTCTGTTTCCAAATACAGGTACAAGAACCATTATAAAGAAAAAAATAAAATCCAAAGGAAATTCAAGAAAAAATCGATGGGAACCGCTGATCAGTGTTTACATACATAACCGAACTTATTATGTTAGTGTTGTATTTTATATAGTAAAATGTTAAAAAGTTATGCAGTTGTTTAATTTATCTCTGTCTTTAGTGTACTGGTATTGGTAATTGAATTAAATAAAAATACAACAAAATGTTAATATAATTCAATTATCTTATCTTGGATTTAATTCACCAATCACAATTACTTAAATGGTAAGGTATTGTGTTTTAAGAATGTTTTATCCTACCCAAGTATTCATAGTTACTACTGGTTGTGACTGCAGCAATGAGAATAATTGCTGGACCCTTATTCTCGTGACTTCGAGATGATTTTTCATGCGATATGCACTGTCAACTGCGTACATTTTTTTGACATATCTCGCATGAAAAATCATCTCAAACTCACGAGAATTGGGTCCCTGCAGTCACAACCAGTAACTTTGAATACTTGTGTAGGATAAAACATTCTTAAAACACAATACCTTACCATTTAAGTAATTGTGATTGGTGAATTAAATCCAAGATAAGGGAGAATGATATTTATAACAATTGGGTACTAAGTAAAGTGTTTTGAAGGGGTGTATATTTTTTTTTTCTGATAGTGTTTGGTCTATAAACCAATAATCTACAGTTATTTTATTTTTAAACATTATAGTTCTTCTAAAATACCTTTTTTTTAAGTCCGTTATGACAGTTCTCTGAGCGTTACGGAACTACAGTGCCCGGCCGTTGGGAAGTCAATCCTGACAGCTGTCATTTCAGTACAATTTATAACCTATTCTTGGGTTTGAGGTTATAAATTGTACTGAAATGACAGCTGTCAGGATTGACTTCCCAACGGCCGGGCACTATATACGCGTTACCTTAGCCTAAATGATAATTAAAAAAAAAACCGTATTATGACAGTACTTTGTCTGTCTGTTGTCAAAATTGTCAAACGAATAAAATAAATAAATAATGGTTTCGCTTTCGTTTGTTTACCTCCGTGTTATTTACCAATTATTTCCTTGAATTTTACGATGACTTCTGCTCAGACCCTTGGATTTGGATATTACCGCATTTCTCGACAACCACCGCAACGCTTTTTTGGACTTGAATTGGAACTACTCTTGACGGCGTATTTTGGCTGACGATTCTTACTATCCCTGACGACCTCTGCATTAGTTTTTGGACTACGATACAAGTTGTTTGCATCATTTTCATCCTTATATAATGGATACATCAAATATAAGTCCTGCAAACGCTGCTTATGATAGAGTATATTACAAGGATGAAGGAAGATGTTTCGTACCGTCGTGTAAAAAATTTAGAAGAGACCATCCCAATGCCACTTATTCTTGTCCATACCAAAAGGTCTAAAAGCCTAATAAGTGCCTAACCATGGAAAGGAATTGCCCAAAACGACTCTTGTATGTCTGTGAAGAGCATGTCAATGTGATTCAGCAAGTCAGTATGAATTTCAAAAAGTACATAAGGCAGCCAGGATAAAATCCATAGTAAGCACAGCTAATATTAAAGCAGTATCTTTAACCAAATTTTCTTTCATCAAGTGGCTTTGCGACACCAACAATGTTTGAGCCCTCGAGCCCTTCAATCTCAACATCATCAAGCAACAAGGAATATGTGTCTGCAAAGCACAGACATTTTTCTGGACAGCAGCACATAATGAGCCTTATAAAAGAAAAACCCAATATGTATATTGAAGTGCCGAAACAGTATTATTGGGTTATAGATTTTTTGGCAAAGCAACTATGTTTAAAATAAAACAAAATGATACTCTACAAAGAAGACCCATTTTAACTTGAGCAAAGTTACCGTTCAAAAAATATTAAGAGTACGCCGCATCTGGAAAAATACTTGAAAAATATTATTTTTTAACTGCCAGAACCTATAGAAATTAAAAAGACGTTACCTCCAGTATTTAAGGCCAGATATGCAAATGTCCAATGTATTATCGATTGTTTTGAAATTCAAATAGAGACCCCTTCAGACCCTGTAACTCAAGCCAGGACATGGTGACAATACAAGTACTGTAACACATTAAAATATCTTATAGCTTGCTGCCCAAACGGTTTTATCTGTTTTATTTCAAAAGGCTATGGAGTAAGGATATTAGACAAAGCCATTACAGAATGTAGTGGCTTTGTTGATATTGTTTCTCCAGGGGCTGTGGTATTAGCCGATCGAGGCTTCAACGGGATAGAGATTCTTCTTAAAGACAAACATGTAAAACTCCTTCACCCTCCGAGTGTATCATCAACTGAAACGCCAACATAAAAAGAAGTCATTCAAAGCAAAATCATCGCAAGTCTAAGGATACATGTGGAGCGCGTGATATGGAGGGTGAGGGAGTTCACTTTCCTGAAACCTCACTCAGTAATTAATCACATTTATACAAGATACATTGATGAGAGTTTGACCATTGCCTGTGCTCTAGCAAATTTACAGGGTAATATAATAAAAATACAGTTGATATTTAAAAACTTTGTTTTATTTTATTAAAGCACTTCATAACATTAACACTTCTGGCTTTGATTAAAATGGGTTCACTAAGGGCCGCTTGCTAGAAGCAAAAGGATAACCTGGTTTTAGATTTCAATCTAGATTTGACATAATTATGGTTCCATACTTAGTTTGACTAAAACTAGATATTTCCTGCTGGAACAAGTGGCCCTAAGTTAAGAAAGAATGCAGTAGTATAGCTTTTTCAAACCACACACGACACGGCGCCGTACGCCACTTAAAGGTTCGACCCCACCGCTGCTTAAAATACGGCTACGGTACGGAATCGCAGTGACGCATCGTATCCGTACCGTTTTTATCGCATGCCCTCCACACCGCTGCTTTAAAATAAGGTGTCGTTGTGTAAACCACCGTCATGTTCATATTAGGTAAATTTCTGGAATCAGCTTGCACGAACTCGTTTGACGCACTCATTATATCGCCTGGTGTCAGGGCAAAAAAAGTGTAATCCAAAGGCAGAGCAGGGGTCGTCAGGGATAGTAAGAATCGTCAGCCAAAATACGCGCGGGAATCGTCGTCAAGAGTAGATCCAATCCAAGTCCAAAAAAGCGTGGCGGTGGTCGTCGAGAAATGCGATAATATCCAAATTCAAGGGTCTGAGCAGAAGTCGTCGTAAAATTCAAGGAAACAATTAGTAAATAACACGGAGGTAAACAAACGAAAGCCAAACCATTATTAGTTTGTCAATTTTGACAACAGACAACTCAGACAAGGTACTGTCATAATACGTCTTTTTTTTAAATTATCATTTAGGCTAAGGTAACGCGTATAGTTCCGTAACGCTCAGAGAACTTTTATAACGGACTTAAAAAAAAGGTATTTTAGAAGAACTATAATGATTAAAAATAAAATAACTGTAGATTATTGGTTTATAGACCAAACACTATCAGAAAAAAATATAATATACACCCCTTCAAAAAGCTTTACTTACCCAATTCAAGGAACTTAGGTACTTTTACAAAAATATTTTCATAAAATATTTAGCAGAAGCTATTTTTTAAGTTGTTTAAAAAAACCTCAGAAATCTATGTTACCTGTTAGACTGTCATGTTAAAAATGTTTTTATACCAGAGGCCCGTTTCACGAAGCTACAAGTTACAAATTACAAGCGGAAGTCTCTTTCTAACTCCTTTTGCGAGAAGGAGAGTTCCGCTTGTAATTTGTTACTTGTAGCTTCATGAAACGGGCCTCAGACCTAACAGAGATTTAAACTCAGTAAGTATGTTCAGGGATATTATTAGCAAGAGGATTTCGTCTTAGGCAATCATAGAAGATAAATATCTTCTACCGATCTCTCATCAAAATCACATTCGCAGTTGTCCTTAATCCGTATATTCACCAATTCCACCCCCGTTCACGTATAATAAACTTCAAGGATACAATATAAATACAATTCCAAGGATAATAAACTTGTCCGCCAAACTCCAGCTATTCTGCACGTCACTCGAGACTTGAATTCGGAGTTCTAGTATAGGGTACAGAACCCTCCTACTTCTGCTTGCTTCTGCCCGATGGCTCAATTTTGCCAAGTAAAAGTAGCTATTGTATACAGAACGTCACTGGACTGCGTCGGAGTCCGACGGTCGGACCCAGATTTAAGTGCCGTAGTTCTTCATGGAGAGCATATGGGATCTTTAATTTGGCGCGCCGCGTCTCCGTCTCGCATGAAATGTAATGTAAACAAAACAAACAAATCGTAAAACCGAACTCATAACATAAAAAACTTCACTACTGTCAAGACATAACAGACTATGTGATCTGGGAATTTTTGCAATATACCTATACCTACCTATAACAAACAAAATGAAGTATAATACAAATGCATAAGCTTAATTATTTTTAAATATAATATGTATCCTTTTACTTAGTTAATTATACAAATTGGTATAGAAAAATATAAACAATTTATTTTATACCATTCCGACATCAAGCAATTGTGAACCAGCTTTAAGAAATTCAATAAACTTCTCTGTATAACCTGTGTTATTTGTGTTATCACATTCGCACCGCGTTCGCCTTATCTGACGTTAGTAGAGAATACCGTGATATAAGTTGAGGTGAACGAACAGACGGACGTATAAGGCTGCCTAATTGAGAATACACGCGCTAAATGTGTTTTTTTCGCTTTGACGGGACTACTTAAATTCGACGCTTGAACATTCACTCCTGCGTTCGCTCGTCGTCGCTGTTGAAAGAATCACTACCCAGGGCCGGCTGGAATACGAGCCTCCCGAGTTGAGACGATCCGTAGCGGTCGACAAATTCGCGTTAGGATTAATTCACAACATAGACTATGCTCATTTGGTAGGTGAGGTGGTGAGAGAATTCGTGCCCGACGCGCGGAGCCGCCGCCGCCGCGCGCGCACCGCACTGCACAAGCTTGCACTCGCCGCTGCGCCGCGCGCTGCTCATTCTCAACTACATGCTCAGCGAGGCACCACACTGCGATGTGTTCGCCTCAGGAATAGCAAGACTGATGAATGAATGTAAGAGAACGATCGAGCGAAACGGAATGAAATTCAGTTACAAATGAAATGAATAAAAAATGAATAAATACCTAGATGATAGGACACTGGCCCACGGAGTCCGAACTGATGTTACTCGTACCACGACTATAATTTTATTAATTCGAGATAATATTCTACCCATTTCAAAACCACAGGCATGGTGACGGAATGACATACAGAGGACAGCACGGCTTAGGAATCATTTTCAAAGCTGTCCTTAGGTTCTCACAGGTTTACACGCTGCTAACGTTCTCATTAGGTACTACCTATTGTGTTTCCTAATAAACTAAAGTATTGTCTTAAAATCGAAGGATATTTTGTTTTTTGTACAATGAATACACAATACATTAAAACAAAGACAATGTTTAATAAGATGGCTACCTTTTGCCGTTAAGTTACTCACTCATAGCTCAATTGTTATTAAATTATGTTTATGTCATATAGGTACCCTATAAATTGTGTACTGCTGAAGTGCCTCCGGCATATTCACGGAGGCGCGCACCGATTGCTTGTATCTTGGCATCTTGACCACTTGCGGACAGAGTAGATTGCCCTTACATGGGCCATTGTAGACGGTTAGGTAAAATAAGTAAACAGCAACCGAGCCAATTAAGTATCTTATATAAAGCATGATTTCTTGAAACATTATGGTCTAAGTCAATTGTCTTAGTCTAATGGTCACTGATCTAACATAATCTAACCTAGTAAAAAGGGGTGCGCTTCAATCAGTATAAAAATATTTTGCATAATTTCATTTAACTAACCACGAAAAGCATAATGAACGTTTAGCATAAAAACCAATTGTATAATTTCAACTGGCATACGATCGAATGAAATAACACTCATTTAGCATAACTGTTATTTTCTTGTTATTATGCATTTTAAGTCAATTTCTTCTAACTAGGTTAGGTTAAGTTAGAACTGTGACCACATTAATAGTAATGAAAGCAGTTAGAAATATTTATTTTTCAATTTATAAACATTATAGTTTTTGAAATTATGCATTTCGTTTTATGCATCATGACTATTATATCGATGGTTTATTATGCAGATTGAAATTATGCAATTAGTGTTATGCAAAATGATCATTAGACCATTTGTTTTTATGCTAAATATTACACACCCAGTAAAAACACATTAATTTAAATTACATAACAACGAGTTATGCCCAATGAAATGATAGTTTGTTTTATGCTACACGACTATTATTAATCTTTTCTAACTTGGTTAAAATAAATTATAAAAAAACTGTTTATGCAAAGTAAATTGCTCCCACCAAAAAGACTAAATAGGTTAGTGTTAGTTAGTTTTTATACAAATGACTTAGGTAACGCACGTGACCGGTTTTTGTTATGAAATGCAGAAGGCAGGTCACCTGAGACCTGCATCTGCATTGCCATCACTGATGAGCTGATGACTAAGTTGAAATGCCTGTATGCTAGTTATTTCACCGGTTATCTTATCCTTCCCGCCCGGAAAACAAGAATGCGAACACTGCTGCTTGGCAGTAAGTTAAAGACTCGGACGGAGATCCGGACTTGAAATTTAAAACTCAAAATTATTTAAATCTGGTTTCACCATAAAGTAAAGTTCGTAAAGTTACTTCTTGCAATATGTGCTCCTTTTACTTTATTTTGAACTATGAATGTGAGAAACATTTTTTTACTAAAATGATCGTAAATTCCTGTTTTATAATGACATCACTAGGTATGTAGGTACCTTCACCGAATAAAAACGATTTTTATGTTGGTGTTGAAAATGTTGAACCTTGTCATTGTAATAGTTCTTTGTAATTGCCATGCTCGTAATTTGATGGTCTGTTGGAAATTTATTATTTTTATACAACTAGCGACCCGCCCTCGCTACGCTTCGGTTTATGCGAGTTTTCTGTAACACCCGTACATAAACCAGAATTTATTATACTTAAAAACCTTTCTCTTGAATCACTTTATCTGTTGATGAAAACAGCACGGACAGCGGAAGCGACTTTGTTTTATACTATGTAAAGAAGAAGTACCCACTACTAGTACTAGTAGTAACTGTTCAACATGTTTAAACGTCATATAAATCGTTCGTGTGTCACGTTTGGTGCCACTGATGTGGGCGTAATTTTCGACGTCACGGAATCGCCCATGGCAACATTATGCTACAATTGTTTTTTTTCTAATGGCGGATTTCACCAAGCGAGAATAAGGTCTTATACCTAGATTAAACGCCGAATTTGTATAGACTAATCTTGGAGTAAGTCTTATTCCAGTTTGGCGAAATACGGCCTAGGTCCCTTTTCTTTATTCGCTAATTTTGTTTTCTGTGCTGCCATTCTTTGTTTGATGTCTAATCTTTATTCTGTGTTTTTCTTGTGACCGTCGAATTAATGTTTCTATTTCTATTCCTATAAATATTCGAGACCTCGATCGATTGAGACTAAACTAACGAATCCAAACCAACTCGATGGGTCTACGTTAATAACAGCGGAAATCGTACCCCTTAAGAGTCCATCATAAGATCAGCTCTCAGTAACCATTACCTATGTGTTGAATTTACATAATTAATCTCATTCCAAAAACCGTAATTGGATGAGGAATGAGTTGAATGCTTTTTGGGAAAATGATTTCTTTCGCCGCTATTGTAACTTTTTACCGAGAAATAAAAAAAAACCCTTTGCATCTACGGCTCTAGGTATTTTTGGTTCGCTCCTGCAGTTGGATAGCCTGACGACTAAAATGATACGGCCCGCTTGACTTCAAGCTGAGTAAGTGAAAATGTAACTAAAGAGCTAGCTAATAGGTCAGGAAAGACGAGAAAATGATGGCGGTGCGGACAAATCAGCGAGCGAAATTAACCATTATTTCGAGCAGGAACAGTTTTATTTTGCTCTTTGATCAGAACCGACATAATATCGATTCTGTTCAAGCAGAATCGAAATGAAAATGCTCTATTTGAAATGTGTGGCGTTTCTGACGAGCTGGTGGTCACAATTTTTTACTCACTTCCGGAGCTATGAATATGACGCTCGGGCATCGCGAAACAGCCATTTTTGCTGCGGATTCCTAAAAACTACCCAGGGCCTCAATTCTAGTTGGCTTTTTTACCTCTATCGCAATCGTATTGTTGACGGCTCGGCCGCCTGTGCTGTCAAGTTAATAGTACAGTCAGCCTTATAAGAAGCTGCACACTTGTGTACCTTGTCGCTTTAACGCCTTTGACAGATTAGTGCAGCAGTTCAAACATGACGTTAAAGTGACAAAACACTAAAGTGTACAGCTTCTTATAAGGCCGACCGTACCTAGTTTAATGCGTACAGAGACCTCTCGATTTCCCCCCTAACTGTAACCCCAGACCGATCCTAGCTCATTATCGAACTTAAAAATTGTATTCAGCTCTCCTACTCTTTTAACAAATTTCATACAGATCCGATCATCCATACTCAGGTTATTGTTGAACAAACATACAAACATACGAATGTCCACTGAATTATTCCTGGACCCCACTTCGTTCGGGCGATAAAATATCATGACGGTAATGTTGAAATAAATTAATAAATAATATTTGATGTTTTCACTGTGAAGAATTTTATTGAAGTAAGTTGACAAAACAGCTGATTGTTCTATGTACGAATATTTTTAAAAATTGACATTGAAAAACTAAAAACTACAACACCCTCCCCACAATGGAGATAAAATAAAATATACCAATACTTACATAAAACAAATAAACAAAAGGAACTAAGTATTGGTTAAGCCCATACCTATTACACACCTTAGGTGAGCTATACGCCTTAAGGGCTTAGTTAAAATATCAGCTGTCATCTTATCTGACTGTAAATATTTTACATTAATAATACCATCGCTAATTTTTTCCCTTATAAAATGAAATCTGGTATCAATGTGTTTGGTCCTATTGTGGTGGATTGGATTGAGCGCAATTTTCTGTGCACTTTGACTATCGTTAAAAAGTACAACTTTATCAGCATTACCAGTGATTTCAAATACTAACCTCCTAAGAAACGTAGCTTCCTTTGCGGCGCTAGTTAACGCCATGTATTCGGCTTCAGTGGAAGATATGCTACCTTTGGCTGTTTCTTACACTCCCAACGAATGAATCCGCCTGCTAGCGTAAAATAGAAACCGGGGAACAGGTAATCATTCAATAACAATAGGGAGAAAGCAATTTCATTTTACAAATGTTGATAGCTAAATTACTCTCAACTTGTCATGCGCTTAGGTAATTGATCCAACAAGTTGGGAGAAACCTAGACCAACCATGCGCAGTTCGTCTTTATTTGTAGGTACCTACCATGGCCCTAATGCAATCTACGAACATTATCTTTAATAAAAATGTTCAGCATTAAACTGCCGGACGGTAGCTTCGAGCGCTAGTGTTAATTTCATACGTTTTGACAGTTTTTGCTTAATCTTTTACTTTAGCGTTTTGCATATTATTATTATCTACGGCTCCAGATTTGTTATTAACATGGGAAGCCAAAATTTTCCAAGGCTTTGGTTAATACGTAAGGTACGTAGGTAGTGCAGGTTGTCGCTTAGCCGACCGCTACACGCACTAAAATGTTAATAGTAGGTAATACCAATAAATCTCTGGATGCTGGGATAACTTGGGGTCGGCGGTTAATAACTTTTCAACGAATTAAAACGTGAATTATTTAAGTAATGTCCGTTCCCAACATTCAAACCGCGGATAGTTTTTATACTTTAGGTCAACATTTGACACGTTTTAAGCTTGGGAAATGTAAAATTTTAACTGAAATAGGAACCACCTATCCGCGGTTTAAAATGTTAAAATATTAGGAACGTAGGTAAGTAGTTATAGCACCTCAATTAGGCACCGACCAAGCGCGCGCGACGCGGCGCGGGCGGAGGGGATGCCCAGCCGGCCCGTGACCGGTTCTGACACTTTTGGCAGTGCTAGGCTAGCTCTACTAGCTAGAACTCGAGCTGTCGCAGGCTGTGAGTGAGTGTGCGCAATTTACATCTAATTCCATTACTGATTTCCTTTGCTTGACTGTTTGTTTGTGACTCGGTTCTTTAGCGTGTGTCTGTGTGTGCATGTGATTCAATGTTGTGCTCTGTGCTTACTCGCTGGATTATCTTTGATTTTAGTAAGTACTTAACTTACGTGTACGGGTACGTGTTTAGTTTGGAACTCATAATAGTCATAAATTTGGTAGTGAGTTTATTACTTTTTGAACTAGGTATTAATTCTGCGCATCTAGGTAGGTACAATAACGCCGGTCCATAACTCCAATTATGTTCTTCAACAACGACAATAGGGCAAAAATAGGACACATACCTAGGTACTTAATAGTCAAATAGTGATAGGCAAAGTTAAAGAATTTGATAAGTGGTACCGTAAAATGGGGTGAATAGAGATTCGCGGGGTGAATAGAAATACAATCTAAAATAAGTCATAACTTGTTACTAATAAGAACAATTATTACATTGACAAGTCTTTTGGAAAATTACGTTAAAATGTCAGCCTTATAATTAGTACAATATGCTTTATTTTAGGCTGTATTTCTATTCACCCCGCGAATCTCTATTCACCCCATTTTACGGTAGTTAGGAACAAACTTGCTTATCATTAATTTACCTACCTAACCTCATACAGTTTCAAATAATTTACCTATAAATTTTGATCAATAACGCTTAGCTTAAGAAACATAAGTGTTTGGATTAAGTACAGTCAAGGACTTTAATTGTTATTCTACTATGGAACCCTGTCGCATAACGTTAATCATTAATTTTGGCGTAATTTCTTTCATGTGGTTCGACGCTGTCATTATGACAGGGTTCCATAGTGGAATAACAATTAAGTCCTTGACTGTTCCTACCTAGTTGGTTGATGCCACATGACTTCACATGGCATTGTGTGTAGGTGTAGGTACCTAATTACCAAAAAGAAAATAGGTAAAGGGTCAACGCGGTAAAACAATATTACTTTTGACACGTTTCCTGCCGTATCGTCAACGTCATGATGACCAAATTTTTCGGTTAAGTATAAACAATAACCAAATTCTATTTAAGTACCTACGTAAGATTTCAAAGTAGTAGGTAGGTTATTAATTCAGCTCAGTAATAAAAAACTATCATGCATGATCGTTGATATGATACCTAAATAGTTACGATACAATACAATACAACAATACAAAACTTTTTTTTGTAGGTAGACCAAACCAAAACATTACAGAGAAACAGCACAATTAAAAATAACTCAGACCTACCTTAGTTAGTAAGACTTTTTTAAAGTGGCCTCAACTGCTTCACACATAATGTGCTAACTTTTGTTAAGTTTGTAAAGTTTATTATCAATCGTAGTAGGTAAGTTACCTACCTATTAAATTTAAATCTTAACATTCTTTACCGATATTTGATCTAATAACCTACAAGCAAACCGTTTAGATTTCGCGTGTCGGCTCAACTTGCATTTAAAAAAGCCATCCAAACACGCCACTCCAGACTCCACAGAGCACCATTTCATGAAAACCTGGCCTTAGTTTACATGTGAATAATTTTAATTAAATCATGATATTTATTTTCGAAAGATTTTGCTGTACCTACAAATTTTCCACCGCAATCCTTAACATCGTTCTGCGCAGCAGGCCAATGCAAACTGAGTTCGTGAAGCGCTCGCTCGCCTAATACACGGCGCGGGAGACGAACCCTTCGGTCTCGTTCACTCGCTAATGGCGGCGGCGGCGGCGGCGCATAGTAGGCATGTGCCGGCGTGCGGTGAACGAACTCTACGGAATAGGCAAGTAGTAACGCGCGGCGGCGGTCGTAATTCATTCATAAGATTTTCGTTCGTGTTGCATTGCTTGTTTTCGTGGAAATGCTATTTCCACAGTTTTTTTTACATAATGAGCTTCAGTATGTCATGATATGTTGTATTAGATCGGTTAATATGCAAAAACGTGAAAAAAAAATTGGAGAAAATTTGAGTTTTCCCGGGAAAATTTCCACTGGATTTCAGTTCAGAACAATGGTCTGAAGCTATAGTTTCAGTTTTCGGTGAGCCGTCGCTTACACCCTGTATAGTCAACTCGCCCTGCAGCTGCAGCACCAACTGTACTCAATCTTGAAAGCGAAGGAATCTACGCCAGCAATAGTCGTGGCCGTCGCTTTTCGTCGAAGACTTGCCTTGTGTTGTGTATGTGTGGCTTAAGGACTCTGAATCTTCCTACCCTTCTGTCCGGTGTCTTGTTCTTGTTCTTAATGCTCTTGCTCTGTGTCGCGCGTGAGCTATCCTTATTTAGTACCGTATCGATGATCATTATACTACCTAGTATTCAAGTATATTGTTTCATTTAATTACATCTCAATTACTCCCCCTACTGGCATGAGAGAACCCCCCTGATAGATTCTGTAAGGCCCTTGTTGAGAAAGAACCTTACAATGTGTCCGGGTTGCTGCTAGCCTCATCTTCGTCTCAAATAGAGGCTTGTAATGGGGCGAACTCCAGTTAGAAAACCTGTAATTCCCCTGAATAACCTGTGAACGGATGAGTTTACTTTCGCTCGCAAACAGTGCAAAGTGTACGCGACCTTGGCACTTGTTTTTACGAAGTCTTATTTGGAGCTACGGTTCAGGGATGTTAATCTCTTAAAAACGGCGTTCAGTTGGTCGAACGAGTGAACGCGGTGCAGCTTGTATAAACCAGCATGTTTAAGTAGTCCCGGCAAAGCATACGAAACACATTTTAGCGCGTGTATTCTCACTTAGGCAGCAGGGCTTTTGTCGAACGATCGAACGTATACGTATACAGCGGCACAGTTGGTCAACTGGTTTGATGCGAATGGGCTTGCTTTGAATCTCGGGAAGACGCATTACCTATGTTTCAATCTTTCAGGGCGTAGTACTAGACCACTGAATGTTTTAGTAAAAGACACGCCACTGAAACAAACGGGTAATTCGACCTTCCTGGGCTTTGAGATTGATGCGGGTTTAAAATGGAACCTACATATTGATAAACTGTGTGGAAAATTGGGAAGTGCTTGTTTCGCCTTAAGCCGAGTCGCCAGGACGGTGTTTGAAGAAGTAGCTCGAACGTGCTACTTCGCCACTGTGCACTGCCTGCTGCAGTACGGCGCTGAGCTCTGGGGACGGTGCGCCGAGTGGGAGCGAGTATTTCGCCTTCAAAAACGTGCTGTTCGAACTATCGCACGGGCCCCACTCGATACTTCCGCAAGACTGCTGTTCAAACGACTAGGTATTTTGACGTTGCCTGCTATAGTCATAATGCAAGTAGCAGTCTACTCGAGGGTCTACAAAGAGTCGTTTAAAACATATAAAATGTTAAATAAATACGCACACAACACCCGAAATGCAAATAAGCTTGTTACCCGTGATTCCTTAAGATTATTATTTAAAGAAATTAATATTTTGACAGTAGCATCACAATTTATTTATGAGAATATTATTTATGTCATTAAAAATCAAGACTCTTTTATTAAGAATTGTGACATACATAATTTGAATACAAGAAATAAGAATAAAATTGCTATTAAAAAATTTCGTGTCCGTAAGGTATATAAATCATTTGTAGGTCAATGCATTCATTTCTATAATAAATTACCTGACGAAGTTTTAAAGTTACCATTTCCAGTACTTAAAAATTACTTGAAAAAGTCGTTGATGTCTAAAGCTTACTATAGGGTCGAAGACTATCTAACAGATAAAAATGCTTGGCCTAAATTAAACACCTAAATATCTTAATAATAACCTAATCATACCAATATATAAACATTGTGTATTGTCTAGGGGACACGGTTTCTGTAGGGGAATGTATCGAAACTAATTATGTGTTGTTTTGCACCGTCATAGGTAAGTATAATTTTTAATTTTTATTTATTTCTTATATTTACTATTTATGAGTTCTTGTAGAAATTTTGAGTTTTGACACATTTTCCTGCTCAACTACGCATGATATATATAGACATATTTTTGTTACATTCATTGTTTTATATAATACTAGGTTAAGTTTTATTTTTCGTTGTATAATATCATATCATAAGAAATGTTTAAAAAACGACTGACTGTTGAGTTTCTTGCGGCGTTTCTTCTCAGCAGTGGTCTCTTGCGAAGCGCTGGTAGATTATTGACGTGTAAAAGTGCCCGTGCGGCCTACTTACTGAATAAACATCTTTTATCTTTTATCTTATCTTATCTTTATCTTTACCATAAGTCGCAAGCTTGTAAAGTCTTCGAAGCTCACCCATGTCATGGGTCCAACAGTCTATAACAAGCTGCTCAAAAATGTAACCGATGCTTGAACGCCTGACACGCTGGCTCGTTGAGCACTCGTTCTACACGTTCGATGAGTTCGTTGCGCTGAAGTCAAAGTCAACTAGGGCATACTACCCAAGTGAGTTATAATTACATTGACATTGTTTTGTTATTGTACCTCTATATTCTTAATGTACTTAATACGTAATAAATAACTATGGTCATTGACATGTACCGTCGAAATGTTTCTAATAAATGGTATTGTTAGTACATGTAATATTTTTAACTATTACTGTTGTAATTGTTGACCTTTTTTTATATAATTATTTAAATCAAATGACTTGTAAATTGGCTTTACAAATAAATTATTATCATTGTTATTATTATCATTATAATGCTGCCCTTAACTTAAACGTTGCCCTCAGGCCCTAATTACTGTGTAAACATGTAGATATGAAAATCAAGTAGGTCTAGGGTATGGTACTTTTGCAGCAGGCCCGGAGGGCCAAACCATCCAGAAATAGGAGCTCAATCAATTAGACAGAGTCGACGGAGCTCCTATTTCTGTTGTGGTTTGGCCCTCTGGGCCTGCTGCAAAACCAACATAACCTAAACGTACCTCATTTTCATATTTAAAAACATAACATTTGCATAAGAGTAAGAGTTCTGAAAAAGCGGGAATTTCAGGAAGTAGATAACTACTCTTATGTATCTACTGACTACATAATATTAAATATTTGTTTAGAAATGTTTTTTTTATCGTACAAAATAGGGCAAATGTCTTCTTTTTTATGATGATTACAAAAAACGATCAAATCAAGATACACATGCGATAACTAAAGGGGGCGACTTAAGAATAAAAAGTAGGGGATATTCAAAAAGGGGGCAAATCTCTACGAATAATATGGGCCTCACACTTAGTAGGCAAAAGCAGAAAGGGGGCAAGTAAGTACCGAGCAGACCATGTGTGTATCTGTGTATCTGTCCTCTTCCCCCCGGACTTCTGAAGTGAGCTAATGTGTGACTGTGAACACACTTTCCGAAATAAGTTAAATTTTAATAATATCATCAAAATAAAAATTATAACGTCAAGTGGGTGTTTTTTAGACGGATTGTACCTCGGTAAGGATTAAAATTAAGAAACGTTAACTTTTCCGCTGAGTTACAAAAAATTAGCTATACTTACTTTTATAAGACAAATGGTGGTATCTCAGACAAAAATCCTGTAGCAAGTGCAAGGATATTACTAACGGGTGAGAATTGAATCTGCTTCATTTGAATTTGAGATACTGCTAATTGGCGTTGAGAGAAGTATATAAACGTACGACTAATTTTCGTAACTCAGCGGAAAAGTTAACGTTTCTTAATCTAGGTACAGTATATTTAAGAAACGCCCAAATACTAACTAGGTTTGCATAATAGTAGATTGCTTGCTCAATCCAGCACTGACGAAGTTCTATACACATTTACAATATTGATTATAAGAAAGTTTCTTACAAATTTGTTCCGCGGTTATTTTCTTTTCTTTTATTATTTTTTTGTTAAGTGCCGCTTTAAATGCTTGCATATTTAGCCAACAGGTTCAAACTTGAAAACTATTTTAAAACTAATTGGACCAAGCATAATTAAATGAATTCATCCTTAATATAATTAAATATATTAATATTCGTAATCATTAATCGTGTTTCACGAAATTAAATCATTTTTATTTGTATTTTTTCACAGTTGTCATTTTGAGGTTATTTCCACGCGCTAAAAATTGTCTATACCACAGAATAAAAACTAGAGGCATAGAAACCGTACTAAATAGGCAGAAAATACATTATGGTTGACTTCCTTTTACTTATGGTTTTCATAGTGGAAAGAGATCGCCACAAGGCGTGATTTGGACCTTTAAGCACCAGTGTGGAAGAAAGTAACGCCAAAGAAGACCGGCCGTTGATTTGACGTTTCTTCACCTTCTGATCATGACAGATTAAAGAAGAAAAGACACCTAGTTTTTGTTTCTTTTCCTCTTATCAAAATGTAATCTATAAAGTAGAGACAAGTAGCTGATGCAACGTTCATCTTATTGCACGGCTTCTTTGCCTTTATTAGTCTTTATTCTGTGGTCTATACAAAAAGACTGAAAATAGCAATAAATCCTCCATTCACAAACACCGTGATTGGATGTTAAGGGGATTCCAAAGTAAATTAAAACAATTTTACTTTAATCCCTAGAGATTAAAAAGGAACTTTAGTCCCGATGTGCAGAGACTAAAGTAACATTTTAAGAACATGAGAAGTGAAAACATTAAAAGTAACCTACAGTGCGGTGCATCACTGTGACTTGTGTGAGTCATCCGCGCTGGGGGCTGTGCCCTTCGTGTGCGCCCGCCAGTACTCGGTGCACCGCACCGTGCTGCGTCATCGCCTGCGATCTAAGTTGCGCTACGCACCCCTAATTGCCGCTAATCAGCACTCCTGGGCCTCTTTTCCCGGCGGAAAAACCATATCGTATTTGACCTGTTACGGTAGGTATTGTTTTGTCGTTAGCCGCCATTACTGTAAAGTAAATAAGAGCTATCAAAACGTTGACAACACGATAACAGATAAAAGACGATATGGTTTTCAGCGCCTAGAATACCGGCCCTCGCACTTTATTTAAACATGCAAACTCTTTGGTTGGACGCACGGCTTAGAGAATTTAACCAACCGGAGTGGCTACTGACAGGCGTCCCCCTCTGCCAAAGGTATGAGAGCATCGGTCATACCGGTTATATAAAACTTGTTACGGCGCGTTCCGCGCCATTGACAACTGGCAGTAGGTATAGTTGGTTCCAGTTTAAATGACGAAAATGCACTTAAAACCAACCATTACCAAAATCTATTGTTCAATTGTTATCTTCAAGTAGGGTTGTAAAACAATTAAGCAGGTGTGTCGGTACGGCCAAAGTATACTGTGAACAAACAATCTTGATAGTTTTTTATTGCATGTTAGCCATAAGAATAAGCGATATGTATCAGTGTTGTGTTGATTTATTATGTATAATTAATGACAATTTAAAATTATATTGAATGTTACATAATATAGGAATATTTATTAAGTATATTTTTGCATTACAATATAGACGGCTTAAAAAAATCTTTTATTTCAATGATCAAGAAGGGTTGAGCTACTCAAAGGCACGTGTCACACTTCGGTCGTCCCTTTGTTATCTTTTTCTTTCATATTTATATAGCAACAAAAGAAGCTGTAAAATCCCGCGTTAAGTGCATTTTCGTCATTTAAACTGGAACCAACTATACATTCGGAATGACGTGAGCTAAAAAAGCCGAATTGCAGTGTATTTTCGTGTAAAAAGAGGTCAGAAACTTCTAGTGTACAAAAAGATAATGTTACTTTTCATCTGTAATTATTATTTTCTCTAAATATTATGTAATAATGCACGAAATTTGCAAAGAACAAAAAAATATTGTTGATCAAAAAGTGTTGCCACTAAATCGTAAAAAATCGAATTTAGCGTATTTTTTCAAGTTTAAGGTTGAGTTTGTTGTTGAAGTTTTGTAACATTTAATTGAAACTTCTAATTCACGTTCGTTATTGTTCGTTATTTATCATATTTTTGAAATTTAAAATTTAGTGTACGAAAGGTCGGTATAGTTTATTATTATAAAATATTTACGGTCGTCACTTAATGCGAAAATAATAGGCAATTCTAATTTTAATACACTGGCCACACTGCACAAATTAATGCTGCGATAGCACAAAAACAGATATCGATATCGACTTTATGAGTGTTTCTAGTCCAGACGGATATTCATTTAACCTTGCATTAATTATGGACCGTAATTTTATTGTTCTAACCTTTAGGGAGGGTCAATAGTAGTGTAAATTCAGAATCGCGACTGAATTCCGTTCCTGCGTCAACCGCCATCTTGAATTTTAAGAGGAAACCGTTTTTGCTCAATATCTCGGTCATTTTCAACTTTACAAGGGGGAGAAGACTTTGTCAGTATTTTCCCTCTGACCAGTCAGTTCAGTTCAGTTTTTCTTTTTATGTTTTTTCCAGTATGAAATCTCGTCTTCGATTTTGAGATGAGAAAACCTGCATTCAGATATTCTCGGACAAATCAAATCGCTCATTGAATACAAAACGGACACATACCAAAATAATTTGCTCTTGCATTGAAAATCTTATATACCAACAGCTTCTTCATTTAAAATGCAACACTGACTGATTTTGGAATGTGTCCGTTTTGTATTTAATGAACGAAATGTGGAAAACCGAAAAATCTTGTATTCCATTTTCGTAGTGTTCCTTAAAGATCTTAAGTTATCTACATAAAAATAATTGATCTGCATGAACTGAACAAGTAGGCATCGTGAAAATACATGTTGTTCAGTTTTTGGTTTTCTGCTGGTTCCGCGAGTCCGCCAGCCAAGTATTTTTTCATAATACAAGAATAATAATGCAGCTTTTCCTAACTTTAAAATCAACTAGGCTTCATAGATCCAAATTATGTAGGTATTTCATGCGCTTTCAGACTAAACCATACTGACTTATCATTCACCTGTAGTTTTTGACAATCCAAGTTTCTGTGTTATCCTTATCGCAGACCCTAAATCAAAGAAAAAAGAACATTTAACTTTTGTCATTGTAGCGTAATTTATATTGTACAGATAGAAATGAACCATTCATTTATAATGTACAAACTAATAAGTTATTTTTGGTATTTATTATTTATTAATTTAATCATGTGAATCATACAATTATTTAAATTAATAATTGTAATATTTAATTAATATTCCTATTCATTAATATTGTTATAATTAATAATCAATTATTTATAAATCATTATACAGTTGCATTATATTCAATATAATCCATTTCATGTGTAATGTAATTACCGCTGCGGTTTTGCAGTAGCGAGCGAGGAACTCTCTAACCTGTCCCTTTGTTCTCACTACCCACGCGCGGCCTACGTGACCGCTCGGCGGTGATGCGCGGGCGCTCCAGTCCGCTTGATGCTCTGACGTTAGACGCACGGCCGTTGATGCGCTCGCGTGACGTCACAACTCTCGCTACTTGCTATCGCCGCTTGACTATTCGAATGCGTAGCTTATTTCGCTAGTATTAATCGCTGTCGCTTTCTTCTTGTGCTTTCGGACTTTCTTTGCCAAATTATCCATTCTCCTTCTTGTAAATATAACCGTGTGTGCTTACCCAATAAACTGTATTTTGCGAATGTTCCGGACTTACTTATTTACTTGCCGAACCGTACCCGCATCACAACAGGTAACAGCATCACTACATTGGTGACCCCGAGAAAGGACACGTTATGGCCGAAAAGGATCTCGAGACGTTTAGAGTTGGCGTGAGGGTACCTCCATTTTACCCGGAGAAACCGGCCTTGTGGTTCGCGCAGTTGGAGAGCCAATTTGTGTTGGCCAATATAACGGCCGACGCTACCAAGTTCCACTATGCCGTGGGCCATCTCGAGCCAATTTACGCTTCCGAAGTGGAGGACATAATAAACGCACCGGCGGCTCCAAATAGGTACGAACTATTAAAAAAAGAGCTCATAAAGCGTTTGTCAGCTTCACGAGAGAAGAAGCTCAAGCAGCTCCTTATGCATGAGGAGTTGGGTGATAGAAAACCTTCCCAGTTCCTGCGTCACCTCAAGCATCTGGCAGGACCCGGAGTTCCAGTGGAGTTTTTGCACAGTATTTGGATCAGCAGACTGCCCACCCACACCCAATCCATAATTGTATCCCAGACAAATATGTCCTTGGACGAATTGGCGGACCTGGCTGACAGGATCCACGACATAGTGGTGCCAACCCCGCAGCATCAGCGCCGTCAGCAATCCGAGCAGGTAGTTCCCAGAACAACGAAATTGCTGCGCTGACTCAGCAAATTCAAGCGCTCGCAGCGAAGGTAGATCGAATGTCACGGAGCAGAGGTAGATCGCAAACTCCCGGCCGCAACGGAAGGTCTACATCTTCAGCAAGTAGGTCCTCTTCGAGCTACCGCAAATTCCCGACCTGTTGGTACCACCACAAATTTGGTACGAAGGCAACTCGTTGCGTTAAACCTTGTGACTTTGCGGGAAACGACAAGGGCAATCACTGATGGCGGCCGAGGGATGCCCTAGTACAGGTCGCCTCTTTGTAACGGACAAAACGTCGCGGGTTCCGTTTTTAATTGACACGGGTAGTGATTTATGTGTGTATCCTAAATCTATGTTAAAAAACAACAAAACAGAATTAATATTAAATGCAGCTAATGGTTCCGTGATTAACACATTCGGTTTTATTAATTTTGTTTTAAATTTAGGTTTACGCCGTGACTTCCCCTGGCGATTCATTGTAGCGGACGTGACAAGGGCGATAATTGGGGTCGACTTCCTGTCACATTACGGCCTCATGGTTGACGCAAAGCGTCAACGCCTTATCGACGGCAATACGTTGCTAGCTACATCGGCTTCGCGGGCGGTAAAGGCAAATGACGTCACTTCAGTTAAGGTAGTATCTGGTGTCTCTGTATATCACACCATAAAAGATAAAAAAGATAAAAGATGTTTATTCAGTAAGTAGGCCGCACGGGCACTTTTACACGTCAAAAATCTACCAGCGCTTCGCAAGAGACCACTGCTGAGAAGAAACGCCGCAAGAAACTCAACAGTCAGTCGTTTTTTAAATATTGCTTATGATAAATGATATTATACAACGAAAAGAAAAAACTTAACCTAGCATTATATAAAACAATGAATGTAACAAACAAAATGAATATATATATCATGCGTAGTTGAGCAGGAAAATGTGTCTAAACTCAAAATTCTAAAAAAAAAACTCATAAGTAGTAAATATAAAAATAAATAAAAATTATACTTAGACGGGGCAAAACAACACATAAATAGTTTCGATACATTTTCCTACAGAAACCGTGTCCCCTAGACAATACACAATGTTTTACATATTTGTATGATTAAGATATTATTAAAATATTTAGGTGTTTAATTTAGGCCAAGCATTTTTATCTGTTAGATAGTCTTCGACCCTATAGTAAGCTTTAGACATCAACGACTTTTTCAAATAATTTTTAAGTACTGGAAATGGTAACTTTAAAACTTCGTCAGGTAATTTATTATAGAAATGAATGCATTGACCTACAAATGATTTATATACCTTACGGACACGAAATTTTTTTATAGCTATTTTATTTTTATTTCTTGTATTCAAATTATGTATGTCACAATTCTTAATAAAAGAGTCTTGATTTTTAATGACATAAATAATATTCTCATAAATAAATTGTGATGCTACTGTCAAAATAGTAATTTCTTTAAATAGTAATTTTAAGGAATCACGGGAGTTTAGGTTATATATAGAACGAATGGCTCTTTTTTGTAACACGAAAATAGTCTGTATGTCAGCAGCTTTTCCCCAAACAAGTATACCGTACGACATAACACTATGAAAATAACTATAATAAACTAAGCGAGCTGTCTCAACATTGGTAAGTTGTCTGATTTTCCTAACAGCATAAGCTGCCGAACTTAATTTGCCTGCTAGTACTGCTATATGGGGACTCCATTGCAAGTTTTTGTCTATAGTTATTCCTAAGAAAAGCGCCTTATCCACCATTTCCAAACACTCATCATTTAGAAAAATACTAGATTCTACCGGTCTAACATTCGGCAAAGCGAACCTAACACATTTAGTTTTCTTAGCATTAAGTAGCAAATTGTTACTAGTAAACCAATTAAGTACTTTACCTAGCGTCGCGTTTATCCTACTATAATCGACGGATTTTCGGTCTACCTTGAAAATCAATGATGTATCATCAGCAAATAGCACAATATCGCAAAGGTTAACTACCGCGGGTGGCAAGTCATTTATATAAACGAGAAATAAGAAAGGACCTAATATAGAGCCTTGTGGCACACCTAATTTAACAGCTGCTCCAATGGACTTTGTTTGGTTTACAACAACCGTTTGTGTTCTATCACTAAGATATGAAGACATAAGATTTAGAGAATTATTTGACAGACCATAATGTTCTAATTTTAATAAAAGAGTCGCATGGTCTACGCAATCGAAAGCTTTGGAAAGGTCACAAAAAATTCCTATTGCATCACAAGATGTCTCCCAAATATTGTATATATATTTAATGAGTACAGATGCTGCATCAATTGTGGATCGTCCTCTGGTGAAGCCGAACTGATTACTGTTAAGCAGTTTATTTCTATTGAAGTGCCCTAACATATCTCTTAACATTAACTTCTCAAAAACTTTACTTAAAACAGGTAGAATAGAAATGGGTCGGAAATTCGTTAAATCACTCCTCTCGCCCGATTTAAAAAGTGGTAAGACTTTACTATATTTCATAAGATTTGGAAAGACCCCCTCTAAAATGCAATTATTGTAGAGTAAAGCTAAGTGACGTGCAATTATATCTATGACATACTCAAACACTACCCCGAAGTGACACGACCACCTGGCATACACCGTACACCAGCACATAATACGGTGCACCATATACGCACCACACCAGGGCCACCGGTATCCGGTACACCGCGTAGACTCGCACCCGACAAGCTGAAGATTGCCAAGGCCGAGTTCGAGGCTATGTTGCAGAGCGGTATTTGCCGTCCATCGGAATCTCCCTGGTCGTCTCCGATCCATCTTGCCCCCAAGAAAAACGATGGCTGGCGTCCTTGTGGCGATTACAGGATGCTGAACGCCCGGACCATCCCGGACAAGTAGCCCATACGCCACATCCAGGACTTTGCCCATAACCTGACTGGCTGCACCATATTCTCCACTATCGACCTGGTAAAGGCGTACAATCAGATCCCCCTAAATCCTGATGACATCGCGAAAACCGCAATAACTACGCCGTTCGGTCTTTACGAATTTCCGTACATGACGTTCGGAATTCGTAATGCCGGGCAGACGTTTCAGCGTTTCGTCTACAACATGCTCAGAGGGCTGGATTTTGTGTACGCCTACCTGGATGATTTTTTGGTTTTCTCACAGGACCAGAACACCCATGAGCAACATCTGCACCAGCTGTTCACCAGGCTCAGGGAGTATGGTATGGTAATAAATACCGCAAAGTGTAACTTCGGTGTATCCAAAGTCACTTTTTTCGGTTACCATATAACTGGTCAAGGTACAACGCCGCTGCCTTCGAAGGTCGAGGCTATACAGTCATTTCCCACTCCGAAAACGGTAAGAGAGCTTCGCCGATTTTTAGGGATGCTCAATTTTTACCGTAGGTTTATCCCTGGAGCGGCCAAGGATCAAGCACCCCTCCACGCTTTGCTAGTGGGTTCGGTGAAGGGTTCCCACCTAGTGCATTTTTCCGCACAGGAGTCGGAGGCTTTCCAGAACTGCAAAGATGATCTTTGCCGGGCAGCCTTGTTAGCGCATCCAAATTGTGACGCAAAACTAGCGTTGGTAACGGATGCCTCTGACACTGCAATTGGATCTGTAGTGCAGCAGTCCAGCAGCGATGGATGGCAGCCTCTTGCCTTCTTCTCGCGTAAACTAAGCCCAGCAAAGGTAAAGTATTCTCCCTACGACCGCGAGCTTCTCGCCATTTACGAGAGTGTAAAGTATTTTCGGCATATGTTAGAAGCACGGGACTTTACGATCTATACAGATCATAAACCCATAACATTCGCCTTTCACTCTCGTAAAGAGAACTGTTCTCCACGACAATTTCGTCACCTTGATCTGATAGCCCAGCTTTCAACCGACATCAGGCACATCTCGGGAAAGGATAATGTCGTGGCGGACACACTGTCCCGCATAGAGGAGATCTCTCAGCCAGTGACCGCCGAAAAAATTGCTATCGCGCAGCATACGGATGGAGAGCTGGAGCAGCTGCTCACATCTGACTCGTCACTGCGCCTGAAAAAGATAGAAGTTCCCGGCACGTGGAGTCAATTGTACTGCGACGTCAGTATCTCCACTCCAAGGCCGTTCATTCCGCAGGAGTTACGCAGGCAGGTGTTCAACAGTCTGCACTCATTGAGCCACCCCGGTTCCAATGCCACCGCCAGATTAGTCGCTGAGCGATATGTATGGCCTGGTGTTCAAAAGGACTGCCGAGAGTGGGTTCGTTCCTGCCTACCGTGCCAGTAATCTACAGTCACGCGCCATGTCTCCGCCCCCTTAGGTAACTTTAAACTACCACAGTCAAGGTTCACCTTCATTCACATTGATCTGGTGGGTCCATTGCCAATATGTCATGGTTTTCGTAATTGTCTCACAGCTGTGGATCGTTCGCTGCAGACGCGCCGCACACGCGCGTCTCGGTGTGCCGGGGTTCCATTTGTTTTATTGTTTTACAACTCCCTGACGCCACGCGACGCTACGCGCTGCTGCTGCCACGCGTTTGGTGTGCCGAATCCTTAATTACCACTGCGGTTTTGCAGTAGCGAGCGAGGAACCCTAAACCTGTCCCTTTGTTCTCACTATCCACGCGCGGCCTGCGTGACCGCTCGGCGGCGATGCGCGGACGCTCCAGTTAGTGTTCCATAGGACTCGAGCCTTTTTAGCCCGAATTTTAAAGCTCGGGAGCTCTTTTTAGAGCTGGCTTAATGGAATGGGTTTCAAAGAGCTAGTGATTTTAATAAGGCCGTAGTCTTAAAAAAGGCTATAGCCTTTTTTGAAGGGTTTTAACCTTTTTAAAGGCTTAAGCCTTTTTATAAGGTTGTAGCCGCTGACTTGAGCCAAGCTGAGCCTTATAAAATCTTTAACTTATATGAATGCAGTCGCAGTTCGGATCAGCGGCCTAATTGTGTGATGTTTTGACAGCTTTGCATTGGAATAAAATAAAATATATGTTTGTAAGTATAAACTGCGTCTATGACAGTGGCTTCTGATGCTAATTGATACGATGTCATTTCACAATTAGCCTGCAGTGCTGACGTACCCCGTTTTTCGACGCCACGAGCTACAATTTTAAAAGTCTAAATTGGCAACATTGTTAAAATGATCACAGTGAGTCATAGGTAATTATAAAGTATAATGTTGCTAGTTTAGCCTGGTAAAAAGTATCTTTTAGCGTTAGCTTGATAATTTGGCACATGTCTAGTTTAAAACTCCGGAGTTTTATAAAAATGAAACAATTTAGTTTTAGTTTTGTGTTTAATAAAATAAGAATTTTTTTTTCTAGGTAAATTTTAAATCATAAGCTGAAAAAAATGGGTATAATTAAGACTTAATCATTTCCAAAAACTTCCAGCCAAGATGAAAGGCACATTGATGCGCGTATGCTTTTATTACTCAACGGTTCCTTTTTTTAGTGATTAAATTCCCTGCTTTGGAAAATGATTGCTCACTTGGAACACTTGTAGCTGGTATGCCTAAAATATCAAATGCCATTTTTTGTAAGCAGGGTAAGTTCGATTCTTGATTTTTCCACCAAACTATCACATCAGTATCTTCTGCTTCAATTGGTAAAGATAAATATTTTTGCAGCTCATTTCCTTCCGCTCGTCTCTGTTTGTAAATTGATGAAAAACACTTTGTCTAGTTCGAGATGGGCCAGAAGATTCGGAAGGATCAGAGCCACGCTCGGCAACAAGATTTTGAATATTATATTTATCATCAAAAAATAACTTCATCGACGCGAGTATGTCCTCATTATCATTATTTTCTGAGAAATAATCATTTTTTAATCTCGGATCCAATAGAACAGAGAACTTTGCGTAATCCGTGCGTAGAAGAGGCCAATATTCCTGCAATTTCAAGGACATTGCTGCGGCAGCTTTTGTTATAGGGTCGTCATGATCATTGATCTCTACGTTAGAAGTGTGAGATAATAGAATATCCATAATAGGTATGACATAGTAAATACTTGGGTATTTTGACTTTGATAATAATAGTGTAGCGTCGTAAAATGGCACTAAAAAATCGATGAATAATTTAACTTGGTGCCACATCGGTTCTTCAATTACGTACTTCTGAAAGTCCCTATTGTTCCGGCAGAGATAATTTAAAACTTCTTTCATTTTATATGCACGTTCCAACATTAGGTAGGTTGAATTCCACCTAATATTCATTTCTTTCAGCAACGCTAAGTGTGGCATATCTAAAACTATACAAGTTTCAAAATAGATCTGTTTTTTTTGGGCGAAAAGTTTATTACGTTCACTAATTTTGATACAGCTGATATTACGGGATCTTGAATCACACGCAAGCCATTTTTTACTGCTAAATTCAAAATGTGTGCCAAACACCTTGTATGAATCACATCATCATAATCTTCATGAAAAAGTTTTAGAAAATATAAACATTTCACATTCGATTTCTCGTTATCGGTAGTAATCGAACTGATTCTTTTCTTCATACCATAAAGTTCGAATATCTCTTGAATTTTTTTTCAATATTTGCTCACTGGTACTGGACTTACCACTGAATAACTAGGATTTAGTCCTTGCAACAACTTCTTGAAATGTGTTTCTTGTACAACACTAAAAGGATGCTGTCCGTAAATTATAAAATTAAGTACTAATCGATCATAATATGACTTTTTACTCAATTTAGTAGTATGCTTTGAGCAGCCTTCGTGGCTTTGCAGGTGATTTTTCAGTGTAGAATGTGAACTTTTAGGCCGCTTCCTGACTTGTCGGTATGCTTGCAGTAAAACACGGAATCTGTAAGGGTTGCTAGGCAACTAGTGCCATCTACCAATCAACGCGCAGCGTTTATGCCGACAGTATGTTTTACTGCAAGCATACCGCCAAGTCAGGAAGCGGCCTTAATCGAAAAATATTTATCACATGCTTTACACTGTAACCCTCTATTACTTTTTATATAATATGTGGATCTAAGTTTTTTGTATTTCATCGGTTTTGTAAACATAATATTCGCATTTGGTGTACTACTCGCCGAAGGTACCAAACACAAGTCACGGTCTTCCAGATCATGTTCCATTTTGCAACTAACAAAACAATAAGTGACGATTCTTATATTGTAAACACAGGAAAATAACTTGGTAACAACTACGTAATACAATAGACTAGAAATACTTTTATCGTTTTCCTGGCAAATAAAACAATTCAAGACATTAAATGCAAGAAACGCACCTACCCTCATGTTTAAAAAAATATCATTTCGTACTCTTTCTGTCCTACGCACTATTACCATCGTTAGATAATGTTGCTATCGCATTCGATCAGATCATGCATACTCTTTCGAACTTACATGAAGCTGTTTCTTTCTCGAAATACGTTCCAATGCATGCATTCGCAGTTTACATGTCCTCTGACATAAATATTAAGTTGTCTGTTTTGCTTATTTATATTTCATTATGACATATAAATATGCAAACAAAATGAAATTTTTATAGCCAAGAAATGTTTTAAAATCAAGAAGTAGAACGAAAGCAGTTGAGGAAGTAGTTAGTTACCTACTTACAAAGACAAAATGTTAGTCTCATCACCTACCTACCTACCAACGTTTACGTTTGTCACAAACGTATAAACTTTATAAAAATGTTATATGCTCCAAAATGGTACGAAATGGGATTTAGACACGATGGATCCGGATCCATAAAATATGAGCCTAAAACTCTTCGTGAGATTTCAATAAACGCCATCGTCATAACTAGTATGATTAAAATTATTGCAACAACAGGTATTCGCCGTGTTCGCGAAGAAAAAGTAAGACTGTTTCTGATTATTTATAATTTTATATATACATATAAGTACTAAATATCTATATTTATATTTCTGTTCTGTTTTTCCTTTTCTCAATCGCATCTTATTTTTTCAGAAGGAGTGGGTGCGAAGAGAATTAACTAAGTTGGAACTTCCGAATGAAGTAATTCAAGACCTATGCAAGTGTTTTATTACCTATGCTGATAATGAAATCGTATACCGTGAACATTTTGGATTATAAAAAAATGAATGTGCTTATCACGTAATATATAAAATATTCTTAAAAATCATCTGTGTATTTCTGTTGCCGCTATAAAACAAATAATTAAACTCAAAAATATCAATTAAATATTTTTATAAATTTAAAAATATTTTAGCCTCCGAGCCTAAAGAAGCTTGGAGGCCAAAATATTTTTAAGTCTCAATATTTTGACAAGGACTTTAAGTCTAAAAATATATAGCCTTTTATTAAGGTTACGAGCTCTGAGAGTCAAGGCTGCCGAATATAATAAGGCTTGGGGGCTAAAGAGCTTTATAGGCTTTCAGCCCTCTAGGCGTTAAAATCGAAACCTTAAAAAAAAGAGCTAAAAGGCTCGAGTCCTTTGGAACACTAGCTCCAGTCCGCTTGATGCTCTGACGTTAGACGCACGGCCGTTGATGCGCTCGCGTGACGTCACAACTCTCGCTACTTGCTATCGCCGCTTGACTATTCGAATGCGTAGCTTATTTCGCTAGTATTCATCGCTGTCGCTTTCTTCTTGTGCTTTCGGACATTCTTTGCCAAATTATCCATTCTCCTTCTTGTAAATATAACCGTGTGCTTACCCAATAAACTGTGTTGTGCGAATGTTTCGGACTTACTTATTTACTTGCCGAACCGTACCCGCATCACAACAGGTAACAGCATCACTACATCATAATTATTGGCAGAACTCATCGACAGTAAAATATCGACAGAGTCAAGCATTGTCTTCGTTTACTTCAAATGGACGTTATCGCGTGCACTGCCACGTTGTCCCTGTGTGTGGATGCACTCGTGTGCGTATAGTTTATGCATAACGATATGATTGTAATTTGCATTAGTGTTAACACTGTTTGTGTGCATTTCCTCGTCCCCCGCGCAGAAAGCTACAGACTTTTTTCACATAGAAATTGATGCGCGTATCCACTCCGGTTGGTTAAATGCTCTAAGATTTTTCCTTTTTAATACAGTAAAACTTGGTGAAGTGGGACCTGGATAACTGAGAAACCTCCATAGCTGGAACTCATGCTGGGGTCCCGACACTTTAGCACTATTACCTCTGTTAGCGGAACAAAACAAACCTCTTTATCTGGAATTAGTTCTTTCAATTTTATCGTCATAATTACAGAGTGTATTTACCTCTTTTACTGAGATTACATTAAAAAAAATACTTTTGCTAAATAGTTTTATTTTAATTTTAAAGGTATTGACCTCTGTAATTGAGACAACGTTGATTTATTACCTCTCTAACTTGGACTTTATTGTAGATAAATTTCCGTTTTCTTTACTAATTCTCAGTCTACCGACTACCCTCAATTACCGAACTAATTGTGCCTAAATGACCTCCAGTTTCAGTTTGGTTTTGAACCAAGTAGTAATAAAGGCCCGGAAGAGATTTTTTTTGTTTGCCGACAATTGTGCAGCTCACATTAGAGGGCCGTCGATTACTTTACGTGATTACAAATATCAAAATTTCATTCTCCGTTTATTACATAAAAACTTAAATTAAAGATTTTTAAAAATTCAATGTACAAAATGCTATAAAGAAGCAAAATAAATAATTCCAATTTGTTGTTGTAACAAATGCGACGCTATGATAATGTGACATCAAAGACAAGGACAACCATATCCCTCCTATAACTGGAACGATCAAGACAAAACAAGCAGGCGATCATTGATTAACGTTACAGAAGCGACGCTGTGATTGAAACTAACGGTGTCACGTTGTTGCTTGAAAACGGTGTTTTAATGGGTAATATCGGGGGTTAAAGTTCGAATATACAGGGTGTCCCAAAAGTACCACGCCACAGTGACACCGGAGGTAGGTCAGCTCAAGGGGAACCTAACCAGCCTAACATGACCTCAGTAAAATGACTTAATTTTTTTCAAATTGCTAGACCAATTTAATTTTAATTTGCAATTGGTCTAGCAATTTGAAAAAAATAAAGTCATTTTACTGAGGTCATTTTAGGCTGGTTAGGTTCCTCTTGAGCTGACCTACCTCCGGTGTCACTGCGGCGTGGTACTTTTGGGACACCCTGTATATTTAAGACAATATTTCGAAAACCAAACTCCTATTTTTAACTTAGCTTGGGTTTTAAAATTTTGATCAATAATTTATTCTCCTCTTTAGGTTCCGCAGCATTATAGTAAAAAGGGAAACCTTACAATTTCGTCATTTCCATGTATAACATAGGTCACAAATATGTAATTTTTTAAGTGTTAGTTATTTATCAATCACATTATGAAGTAAAAAAATAATTAACAGCAATCTTTTTTTGAATTAATGCATTTATTTCAGGATCATAGATTGTTAGTAATATTAAATTTTATTCTATATTAATAATTATTGTCTAAATTGTAATTATTTTTTATTTATTTCTCCTATGGCATCTGTCATGTGGGTGACAACATGGGTCAGTCTTTGTACATTCTGTTTTGTTAGTCTATGTAAAAAGGAGCGGTGTTAGATTGATGTTGACAGCGTTGACATATCCAGATTTTAACATTTTTCCGCCATTTTCAACACCAAGACTAATTCAAGGCGCTTTGATTATTTACTCTCTAGATAGAGTGTGGCCCTGTAATCACTACGACAGAAACAGGCCAGTTTTTGTATGCTTGTGTGCGTGACTGCTTTGTCTGACACTCGCAAAACGTCATTCTATTTATCTCTGTGGGCGTACATAGGGATGCCAGCTAAAGACATATTTCCCATTTTACTGAAAAAACTGATCATGTTAAGGTTTAGTTGTTGTGAGGTGTTTGAAAAATTAAAAAGATATCAATTCAATTTGGAATGGTTGCCTTTAATATTTTCGATTGACAAAATACACTCACCGGCAAAATTTGCGGGACAAAATAAAAGTAAGACATTTTGAAAAAGTTATTTTTTTGCTCGAATAAAATGTTTTAAGTAATTTGTTTTTAATAAAAAAAATAACAGATAAGACGTCATTAATGAAGTGTAAAAAAAATACATAAATACATTAATTCGCGCCTGTTTCCCAGAGGGGTAGGCAGAGACCACTTCTTCCCACATGCTACGATCCTGACAAATCTCTTTCACTTCTTCCACATTCACACATCGAGTCATGCATGCACGTTGGTTTCGGGTACTTAAGATTCGGCCCTTATCCAGTATTTAAAAAAAAAAGTTGTATTTGTGAAACAAAACTATTACGTTCTAAATTAAGACTTTTCATTAATGTTTTGCTAAATATGCCGTGCGATTGCGAGTGCGTTAGGCAATAGGCCAGCTGACCCCATGTCAAATTTCCAGTTTGTAAGTCAAAATATATTTTTATCAATTTCCACTATTCACGACTTTCACTTGGCAGTTTTCTATTATTAAGTGAACATATCCAAACTTAACTTCCATACTTCGATGCTCACACCCCTAGGAAATTTCGTATTTAAAAACTGGCAATACCAATAATAATGCCAAGAGGGAATCGTAATAATTAGACATATTTAACTGATTGATTTTTGAAAGAAATACTATGAATTCTGAATTATTTATGGGTGGTAGGTGACTTTGCTGGTTGATTTAATACGTCCTTTGTAATTTCAACACACTTTAATAACGCAACTCGTCATTTTAATGCTTTTTTAGCGAAATAAATTCTAACATGTAACACGATCGTATCCCTTGACAACACACAATTGACACTAAGGAGCGGAAAGCTACTTATAGGCTAACGGTTAGCTGATAAAAATTTCGACGCATTCATGTCATCAAAGTTCTATCTAGAGAGTAAATAATCAAAGTCAAGGCGTAAGTATATTATTTCTACGGCTGTTATTTAAATATTAGGGTGGTTATGATTTATGATCACTTGAAAAAATCGTGGTATTTCTATATGGCGAATTTAGACAGATTCTCATCTACCTACCTTTGATTTAAACAACTAGATAGGGTCTTCCGAACAAAAATGTCACATATGTTTGGCCAAGAAACAGTAGCGACATCTATCAGATTGCTTATAAACTACGTCAAACTACATAGAACTACAGTAACGTGGCCGGGTAACCAAACAACAGCTGTATTTACAATAATATTAAGAATGCTTGAAAAAATGGTTTAACTCGAGTAATACATTACTTAATAATATGCTTACCGGAAAAAAGAAACTCCATCCTTGGTTTTCGATACCTTTGAGGTATAATTATTGCACTTACTTATGACGCAACATGGCATTTTTGATTTTACTAGTACGTACGACTTGGTGCGAGGTTGAAACGTCACTGTCACGATTTGGTGCTAGATCCTTAGATTTAGCACCAATTTAATCGCCCGTTTTTTTGTACTAGAGGCCAGTCCATACGAAGTAATATATTAAGTCTATGCTACCTACCGGTGATAACTAGAGGCACGCTGCAGGGTAAAATAAATGCAAGTAAAATGTGGGTAGGTACCTATATGTAAAAAAAATGTATCACACGGTCGGGGCAATATGCGGCAGTTCTACTTAAAATTGGCGAAGATCGTATGGCAAGAGGTAGTAATGATATGATTACATTAAAAAGAGAATTCTGTAATATTGTACAAAACACAGATGATCTACAAAATAACGTGTACCCAGATCTACAAACCAATAAAAAGAATAGAGAATGATTGTGTGAAAGGGCAATATTAGCACCGAAAAACAAAATTAATGGGTAGATAAATAAAAAAGAAACGTGCTAGTCAGACTCGCGCACTGAGGGCTCCGTATTTAAGATAATATGCTTAATAACCGCAAAAGAAAATACTCATTTGGTTATGAACTTTATTGTCTATGAAATAAGGTCCATTCTGACTAGCCTAAATTTTAATAGTTTTCAAAGTTTTTTTGATATTTCTCAAAAACTGTGAATAATGAACACTTCACAGACATGCCAGACAGACAGACAACAAAGTCTCACCATAAAGGTTCCTTTTTTATCATTTTGGTACGGAACCCTAAAAATATCACGTAGAAGGCGTACGAGTATCTCTCGAAAGACAATGTCATAGACACAGCAATAACTTACAGGTGTAATGTCGGCCTAAGGGTAATAATGATGTCTGGAATTGCTAAAGGAGAAAATGTTTTTATTCCCCGCATTCCTATAATTCCGATAGATTTACCATTTAACTTTAAAAGAGTGTTCTAAAAACAGCTATTGCCATGACCATAAGCAAAGCGCAACGACAAACAGTATAAGTAGCCGGCGTACATTTTGAAGCGAACTGTTTTTCCCATGGGCAACTGTATATAGCATGCTCACGAGTATCCAGCCCACCAAATCTTCATGATGTAGCGAAAGATGGCAAAACAAAAAATTGTAGGTATACAAAAATGTATATTAACCTTGATGACGTTATTTAATTCAATTTCAATTTAAATGTGGAGCTCAATATTTCATAAAAGATCATCCTGGCCTGGGAGGATGTTTAACTATATAATTACTTAAAACACTTAACTGCGATAAAAGAGTTCTACGCGGACGAAGTCGCGGGCAAAAGCTTGTTATAAATATATTTAAAAAAGCCGATTCAGCACTAACATAATTACATGACCTTTCGCGACGTTTCGCCAACTATAGGTAAATATGTACCTTTTTCAATCATCCGCTCCCTATTTATAAGTAACCTACCTATATAAAAAACAAACTGTGTACGTAAAAGCTGGTGGGTTCATTTATTTATGGAAAAAATCATACGCGAATGGTTCTTGGCTTAATTTTGTGTTGGTTTTGCGTGGAAGCTTAGACACAGAACCACAAAACAAATAGGTACAGAAATCAATCTTCATAAAAAGTGCGCTCAAGCAACGTACACATATAGACACTGCTAACGGACACGATATCTCAGACCGGTTAGGACCAGGGTAGTGATGCATTCAAGAGCAACGGTGAACGAACGCAGGAGTGAATGTTCAAGCGTCGAATTTAAGTAGTCCTGTCAAAGCGAACAAAACACATTTAGCGCGTGTATTCTCAATTAGGCAGCCTTATACGTCCGTCTGCTCGATCACCTCAGCTTTGTCACGCAATTCGCTAGTAATGACAGCTACTGTGAAAGCGATGTGAACGGTGATGCCACAGATAGTACAGTGAAGTTTATTGAATTTCTTAAAGCTGGTTCACAATTGCTTGATGTCGGAATGGTATAAAATAAATTGTTTATATTTTTTCATACCAATTTGTATAATTAACTAAATAAAATGATACATATTATACTTAAAAATAATTAAGCTTATGCATTTGTATTATACTTCATTTTGTTTGTTATAGGTAGGTATAGGAATATTGCAAAAATTGCCAGATCACATATAGTCTGTTATGTCTTGACAGTAGTGAAGTTTTTATGTTATGACTTCGGTTTTACGATTTGTTTGTTTTGTTTACATTACATTTCATTCGAGACGGAGATGCGGCGCGCCAAATTAAAGATCCCATATGCTCTCCATGAAGTACTACGGCTCTTAAATCTGGGTCCGACCGTCGGACTCCGACGCAGTCTAGTGACGTTCTGTATACAATAGCTACATTTACTTGGCAAAATTGAGCCATCGGGCAGAAGCAAGCAGAAGTAGGAGGGTTCTGTACCCTATACTAGAACGTGCAGAATAGCTGGAGTTTGGCGGACAAGTTTATTATCCTTGGAATTGTATTTATATTGTATCCTTGAAGTTTATTATACGTAAACGGGGGTGGAATTGGTGAATATACGGATTAAGGACAACTGCGAATGTGGTTTTGATGAGAGATCGGTAGAAGATATTTATTTTCTATGATTGCCTAAGACGAAATCCTCTTACTAATAATATCCCTGAACATACTTACTGAGTTTAAATCTCTGTTAGGTCTGGTATAAAAACATTTTTAACATGACAGTCTTACAGGTAACATAGATTTCTGAGGTTTTTTTAAACAACATAAAAAATAGCTTCTGCTAAATATTTTATTAAAATATTTTTGTAAAAGTACCTAAGTTCATTGAATTGGGTAAGTAAAGTTTTTTGAAGGGGTGTATATTATATTTTTTTCTGATAGTGTTTGGTCTATAAACCAATAATCTACAGTTATTTTATTTTTAGTCATTATAGTACTTCTAAAATACCTTTTTTTTAAGGCCGTTACGACAGTTCTCTGAGCGTTACGGAACTATACGCGTTAACTTAGCCTAAATGATAATTTAAAAAAAAGACATATTATGACAGTACCTTGTCTGTTGTTAAAATTGTCAAACTAATAATGGTTTGGCTTTCGATTGTTTACCTCCGTGTTATTTACTAATTGTTTCCTTGAATTTTACGACGACTTCTGCTCAGACCCTTGAATTTGGATATTATCGCATTTCTCGACGACCACCGCAACGCTTTTTTGGACTTGGATTGGATCTACTCTTGACGACGATTCCCGCGCGTATTTTGGCTGACGATTCTTACTATCCCTGACGACCCCTGCTCTGCCTTTGGATTACACTTTTTTTGCCCTGACACCAGGCGATATAATTAGTGCGTCAAACGAGTTCGTGCAAGCTGATTCCAGAAATTTACCTAATATGAACATGACGGTGGTTTACAAAACGACATCTTATTTTAAAGCAGCGGTGTGGAGGGCATGCGATAAAAACGGTACGGATACGATTCGTCACTGCGATTCCGTACCGTAGCAGTAAGTATTTTAAGCAGCGGTGGGGTCGAACCTTTTAGTGGCGTACGGCGCCGTGTCGTGTGTGGTTTGAAAAAGCTATACTACTGCTTTCTTTCTTAACTTAGGGCCACTTGTTCCAGCAGGAAATATCTAGTTTTAGTCAAACTAAGTATGGAACTATAATTATGTCAAATCTAGATTGAAATCTAAAACCAGGTTATCCTTTTGCTTCTAGCAAGCGGCCCTTAGTGAATCCATTTTAATCAAAGCCAGAAGTGTTAATGTTATGAAGTGCTTTAATAAAATAAAACAAAGTTTTTAAATATTAACTGTATTTTTATTATATTACCCTGTAAATTTGCTAGAGCACAGGCAATGGTCAAACTCTCATCAATGTATCTTATATAACTGTGATTAATTACTGAGTGAGGTTTCAGGAAAGTGAACTCCCTCACCCTCCATATCACGCGCTCCACATGTATCCTTAGACTTGCGATGATTTTGCTTTGAATGAGTTCTTTTTTTGTTGGCGTTTCAGTTGATGATACACTCGGAGGGTGAAGGAGCTTTACATGTTTGTCTTTAAGAAGAATCTCTATCCCTTTGAAGCCTTGATCGGCTAATACCACAGCCCCTGGAGGAACAATATCAACAAAGCCACTACATTCTGTAATGGCTTTGTCTAATATCCTTACTCCATAGCCTTTTGAAATAAAACAGATAAAACCGTTTGGGCAGCAAGCTATAAGATATTTTAATGTGTTACAGTACTTGTATTGTGGCTTGAGTTACAGGGTCTGAAGGGGTCTCTATTTGAATTTCAAAACAATCGATAATACATTGGACATTTGCATATCTGGCCTTAAATACTGGAGGTAACGTCTTTTTTATTTCTATTGGTTCTGGCAGTTAAAAATAATATTTTTCAAGTATTTTTCCAGATGCGGCATACTCTTAATATTTTTTGAACGGTGACTTTGCTCAAGTTAAAATGGTCTTCTTTGTAGAGTATCATTTTGTTTTATTTTAAACATAGTTGTTTTGCCAAAAAGTCTATAACCCAATAATACTGTTTCGGCACTTCAATATACATATTGGGTTTTTCTTTTATAAGGCTCATTATGTGCTGCCATCCAAAAAAATGTCTGTGCTTTGCAGACACATATTCCTTGTTGCTTGATGATGTTGAGGTTGAAGGGCTCGAGGGCTCAAACATTGTTGGTGTCGCAAAGCCACTTGATGAAAGAAAATTTGGTTTAAGATACTGCTTTAATATTAGCTGTGCTTACTATGGATTTTATCCTGGCTGCCTTATGTACTTTTTGAAATTCATACTGACTTGCTGAATCACATTGACATGCTCTTCACAGACATACAAGAGTCGTTTTGGGCAATTCCTTTCCATGGTTAGGCACTTATTAGGCTTTTAGACCTTTTGGTATGGACAAGAATAAGTGGCATTGGGATGGTCTCTTCTAAATTTATTACACGACGGTACGAAACATCTTACTTCATCCTTGTAATATACTCTATCATATATTATGGTTGGTGAATAAATGTATTTCTTCTTCTTCTTCTTCTTCTTCTATCATAAGCAGCGTTTGCAGGACTTATATTTGATGTATCCATTATATAAGGATGAAGATGATGCAAACAACTTGTATCATAGTCCAAAAACTAATGCAGAGGTCGTCAGGGATAGTAAGAATCGTTTGCCAAAATACCCCGTCAAGAGTAGGTCCAATTCAAGTCCAAAAAAGCGTTGCGGTGGTTGTCGAGAAATGCGGTAATATCCAAATCCAAGGGTCTGAGCAGGAGTCGTCGTAAAATTCAAGGAAACAATTGGTAAATAACACGGAGGTAAACAAACGAAAGCGAAACCATTATTTATTTTATTCGTTTGACAATTTTGACAACAGACAGACAAGGTACTGTCATAATACGGTTTTTTTTTAAATTATCGTTTAGGCTAAGGTAACGCGTATAGTTCCGTAACGCTCAGAGAACTGTCATAACGGACTTAAAAAAAAAATATTTTAGAAGAACTATAATGTTTAAAAATAAAATAACCGTAGATTATTGGTTTATAGACCAAACACTGTCAGAAAAAAATATAATATACACCCCTTCAAAAAACTTTACTTACCCAATTGTTATAAATATCATTCTCCCTTATCTTGGATTTAATTCACCAATCACAATTACTTAAATGGTAAGGTATTGTATTTTAAGAATGTTTTTGTTTAGGGTCGGAAGGGGCCGCCCTAGGCGTACTTTTTCGAATCAAATCGGAGAAATACTGGAAAAGGGCCGAATTTTAAGTACCCGAAACCGACGTGCGTGCATGACTCGATGTATGAATGTGGAAGAAGCGAAAGAGATTTGTCAAGATCGTAGCAGGTGGAAAGAAGTGGTCTCTGCCTACCCCTTTGGGAAACAGGCGTGATTTAATGTATGTATGTATGTATGTTTTATCCTACCCAAGTATTCAAAGTTACTGGTTGTGACTGCAGCAATTATTCTCATTGCTGCAGTCACAACCAGTAACTATGAATACTTGGGTAGGATAAAACATTCTTAAAATAATAATAAATAATTAACAAGAATATTTTCCCTATAAAGTCTTAGTCTCTTACTTTATTATTTATTAAAGCAACATCCAACCTAGGCCGAGTAGTGAGTAGTGTTGTTATGTGTTTTCTAGTACTCTAACCTTAGTTGGTCCCAAAGAGTGTTTTAACCCATTCATGCAGGATGATGTAGATATACATCATATAATTAAAGTTCAATTTCAAACATACATTTTAAGTAAATTTCAAACTTAGAATTTATGCAGTAAGGTTTGTAGTTTTGTCAAATTCAAATTTGGAAATGGACTATAAAGACGTGTTTCACTTTCGACATGCTATGCATTTAAGGGTTAATCCTTGATAAAAATGGGATCGATTGGCAATAAAAAAAAATTTACTCAAATCTGACGATTTTCTCGCTGACTATACATTTTATCAAAAATCTGTGAATGTTGATTTTCATTACTTAAAAAGTTAGTAAATGTCTCCTAAAAGCATTTTCGCGTAGCAGCACGGGATCAAGTAGCTGCCCTTACTGCCCATTCTCAACTTTCCACCCTGTATACAGAAGCGCCACAAATCAAAAATAAACATAATTTGATTTCAAACTTAAAATAAATAGCATTCCGAATTTAAATGCAACAAACACATTTTGATTTGTGTCTCTCTTCTATTTAAGCAACAATGAAATTGAATATGAATATGAATGAATGAATAATGAAATTAGTTTTTATGATATTAAAAGAGTGGGAGGGCGTCAATGTATAGGTATATGTTAATAAAACAGAATATTTATAATATACAATAAACATTTTATTGTATTTTTATTTAATTCAATTACCAATACCAGTACACTAAAGACAGACATAAATTAAACAACTGTATAACTTTTTAAAATTTTACTATATAAAATACAACACTAACATAATAAGTTCGGTTATGTATGTAAACACTGATCAGCGGTTCCCATCGATTTTTTCTTGAATTTCCTTTGAATTTTATTTTTTTCTTTATAATGGTTCTTGTGCCTGTATTTGGAACTAGACACTTTTGAGCAAGACGGCAAAAACTGCTCTTGCGTCGTGAATGTTTGTGACGGAGGCCATAAAAAGTCTGTGATGGCTGCTAACTGAAACAAGAAGAAAAACAATTACTTTTACATGTGATTAGTCATAAAGGGAAGGAAGGGGGTGGGCTTGTAACGAGGTGTATTCATCTATGTGTTACACCTTGTTCAACTAAAATCGTTCTGGCATTTTCTATCTGGCTATTTCTATTTTTAATTCTAAATTTGAGTTCATTCTTAATTTTACGATCGCCTGCGCATGACAACAAGTTCAGTCGCTCACATGCTTCCAAACTATGAACAAGTTCCAATCATAATACATTTTTATAATTCAAGTCAATATAATATAATTATTTTAAAACTGTGAAGTGAATCATATAAAGTATAACCCTTCATCTAAATAACCCTGTTAACCCTGTTATAACACTAATTGTAAGTTTATACCTTTTATATCTAAGACCATCCCTTCATCTATTCCTAATTATTATTATATATATTCTAAGTTTCCCCTTTTGTATTGTTTCCAGGTGCCTTATTTTATAATTTAAATTAATTGAAGACTTTTAATAAATAATCCTGCCCTGGATTCTTGCTATTTCTAACCCATACCACTTCCTGTTCCTGATCCTGTTCCAGTCATCCCGTGACAGGCTTCACCCGAAGGCTTGCTTCGTCGGCCTGTCTGCTGCTTACACATAAGACCCTCGCTAGTTGTCTGGCCTCAAGACCTCCTACGCAAACCTCCGACCTCAGCAGTCAGGCTTCGGGGCAGAAAGTGGTTAGCAACTGCTCCGGACCTTTGGTAAGACCAGTCCCTCTGCCCTAGCGTAACCCATCAAGCACTTTAGGAGTGCCTGATTGTGTTACAGCAGGCAGGGGCTGCTCTACCTTCGCACCTCCAGGCTTCTATTTACAATGTAGGGGTAGGGCAAACAAGTACCGCAAAGAATCGGGGTAGAAATACATTTGGGTCTGTTACTTTAATATGACTATTATCTCGTTTTCATAAAATGTTCACTAAATAATACTACTACTATACTCGAAAATCTAATTCAAGACCAAAATCTTTATCTTAATGGGCTCACATTCGCTGTGATTATTGCATTTTGGTTTAAGTATAGGTATTTTTATCAATAAAACTTACCCTAATGTTACTGGTTACACAAGTTCTCATTCATGTTTTTATGAAATAATGTTAAACAACTAAATAATTAAGATGGGAACTGTCAAATTTTGGTCTTGAAATACATTTTCGAGTAGGTATAATACTAAAATTATTTGTTATACAATATTCTTTTAATGACATTGAAATCAACCCATGACATTAAAAAAAAACAAATACATACAAACAACAAAATCCACAAGGAAAGACAAGCTCTTGCCTGCGACTCCTATATATTACTTTCATTTGTATAGAAGCCTAACAAATCAACATTTTAAGGCCCCGGCACACCGAGACGCGCGTGTGCGGCGCGTGTGCAGCGCGCGAGACGCGCGTCTCGGTGTGCCGGGTTTCCATTTGTTTTGTTGTTTTACAACTCCCTGACGCCACGCGACGCTACGCGCTGCTGCTGCCACGCGTTTGGTGTGCCGGAGCCTTTAAATGTCGTGTTATGGGATTTCAAACAAAGAAATAATAAGAATAGAGTAAAGCACTCCTAGATTTAAACAGTATTAACTCAAAATAAAACTTTATTTCAAAATCAACTTTAAAGGTAAGGTTCCGACCAAAGCGACACTGACGCCACTAACGCCGCGTTATTATCGCCGCGACAGAGCGATAGTACAAGGTTCTATATAAATACATGACAGCGTGTACGAACACGGCGATACTTGACGCGGCGTCACTGCCGCGGCGCTACTGTCGCAAGGCGTCAGCGGCCGAGCCGCGCTTCCCCTCGCAGTGTCGCGCTGATCGCACGATCAACACGTGAATTTTTTTAGGTTATGGTGCAATAACTTTGAAAATGGAGGCTTTTACCGAAGAAGATGATGAGCTGCTTATAGATTTAGTGTCTAAACATCCACTATTGTTTGATTTAAGTGTTGAAGAGTTCGATCTCTAGTACTCAGTAAATACAAAAGCAACAGATCATCATCTTCTTCCTCTTCTTCAAATATTTTTTGCAAATCTTTCACAATAGCTTGATTCATAATCGTTTCACCGTATGTACGCAGTAAACGCAAGAAAATTCGACTGTCTAGGTCACTGGTCGCAAATTGACTGGAGACCGCAGTGCTACTGTCGCCGCCTTCGGAATTCAACAGAGCGTCAGAGACGCTACGACAGAGCCGCAGCGTTTACTAACGCACTGACGCGGCGTCAGTGTCGCTTTGGTCGGAACCTTACCTTAAAACAACTTCAATGATCTTGAAATAAAACCAGCAACTTTTTTGAGTTGATACAATTTTAATCTAGAAGTGTGGTATGTAAAAATGAGCACATTAACCTAATCAATCAACAAGCTACCTAACCTAACCTAACTTTATTAAACCTAACCTAACTTTAAGAAACCTACATAAATAACATCCTTGAAGTAAGTACTTACATCAGTATTATCCTCAGCAGCACTATAATAGCCAGGCACAGGAGATGGTGACATAGTAAGTAAATGCCACTGAATCTGGTGTAAGTTGGAGAGGCTGGCTCCTGGGGCGCTCCGAAAGCGTTATGGACACTCGACGTAGACGGGGTTGTGCGATCAAGGGGCGTCCAGCTCTTGCACAGACGGAGACACAAGACGTTGGCACAAGCGGAGTCCAACACTAGCACACACGGAGACGCCGAAGAGGATTTCGTAACAAGCGGGTCACTACAGACTTGCACTACAATCAACGGCTTTAGACAGCGAGGCGGTGAAAGACGAGGCCTGGGGCTTCGGTAACACCATTGTAGTCACCGAGTACCTATCAACACGAATACGAAAAAAGCTCAATCTGACTTACTGACAGTGCAGAGGCAGATGACGTAAATGACGTTTTCTTTTCGACTGCTCTCTGCTGGCATTGCTGCGTTTCGTTTCACGTATTTCACAGTCAATGTCAGCCAGTTAACATAAGGTTTACATCTACGGCTTACCGTATTCTTAATTACCTGGGTTCAAATCCCGGTAAGGGCAGATATTTGTGTGATGAGCGCGAATATTTGTTTCTGAGTCATGGATGTTTTCTATGTATTTAAGTATATATTTATCTATATAAGTATGTTTATCGTTGTCTAGTACCCATAGTACAAGCCTAGAGCTTAGTTTGGGACTAGGTCAATTGGTGTGACATTGTCCCCTGATATTTATTTATTTTATTTATTTGATATTTATTTAAAAAAAAACATTTTCATACGTCAAATAGTTTCTATATTGAATTTTAAACTTTGCATTAATTATTAAAGAAACTAAAGGATCGGGCATAAAAATACGTATCAAATATACTCTACTCTTTCTAACTAACCTGTATTCTCGTAAAGGATCATTATACTTTTGTTGGAACCCAAAACATGCCAAAACATGTCTAAAATGTTGTTATACAATTTCCGATAACTCTGTTTTGTACTAATGTCTGCCACATTCTACTTTCTTATTTTCCTCAATCACCCAAAGGTTAGCTGGAAGAGATCCCTTAAAGGGATAAGTTCGCCTTTGTACATTCCAACTTTGTAATTATTGTATTTGATTTTATGTTTTTTGTACAATAAAGTGTTTACATACATACATACATACATACATGCCTAATGCAGCAGGGCTTTGACAGGGCAGCCATTTTATGTAACAGTAACGCTGTTCGACAGTACTTGAGTTGTCAATGCGTCGTGTTTGTGTCTTAAATTATTAAATAAGTGGAGTTTCGTTACGACATTACAACATTAAAATACACTCAAGAGTAAGGAACATTTTTGTTATAATGAGAAGATGCAGTATATAGGATGTGGAGCAAGGAAAAGTGGAAATCCAAAAAGTTTAACATTGCACCGGAAAGTTTCAAGTTTTTATTGAAATATCGGTCAGTTTTCAATATTGCATGTTTAAGCATGCATGCATAAACGTCAAAAACTGGCACGTTTTTTTCGGGTCCTTTAGTTTCTGTAGTCAAAGAAGAGTTTGCATATTTAAATAAAGTACGAGGGACGGTATTCTAGGCGCTGAAAACCATATCGTATTTGATCTGTTATCGTATTGCCAACGTTTTCAATTCAATTCAATTTTTGGGATATTTATGGCCCCATCGATCGGGGCGATGATTCCGCCAATGTCGAGGTTGGATAACGCACTGCCAGTTGACCCTTGGTCTTGTACGGTAGTTATCCGTGTTCGGTAGAATACCAGCCACAACCAATCTAAAACAAAAAACATTACTACCACCCCATAACTACTACTAAAGCTACTTAGTAATTATAATACTACAGGAGTACAGGAGGGGAATAAGTATATGGAGAGGAGAGCAAAAATGTTAGGGTAGAACTAAGGAAGATTGAATTACTTTATAATTTGATACTATTTTTGGTTAAAAATGAATCCAGAATACTACAAAAAGGGGAGAAAACTAGTGTTAAAAAGAAATTAATGTTAATAGGGCGACTGATTTGACGGGGCAGAAGATCATATAAAGGAACAGATATTTTTGGACATTCGAAAAATATGGGCTCCAAAGTGCCTCCGCCTAATCCACACTCGCATATCAAACTGTCTCTGATTCTCAGCTTTGCCAGAAACACAGGAGAACAAAAGTGACCCAAACGCAGCCTTATTATAGTCGACGTGTTCATTTTAGTAAAATTTCTATTTTTAAAGAACCATGGTCTTGAAGGAAGGTCTGGTTGTAAACTACCGTAGTGTCTGCCTTTGGTCCGTTGTGAAATGTGCCATAGGTTATTCCAGTCTTCAAATAACTGAGGTTGGGCAACGGTTCTAACATCCCGGCTGAAACATTTGTCATAGGTATTGGTTCCTACCTGAGAAGCATCCTTTGCACATTGGTCTACTACTTCGTTATCTACAATACCGCTATGGCTGGGTATCCAAGCAAGGACTACTTGAAGCTTATTCTGTTGGCAGTCTTTTAATTTTTCCCTAATTTTTAGAGTTAAATAGAAGTTTTCTTTAGAATGAAAAGGCAATTTCACTAGATCCTGTAAACATCTCAAAGAATCGGATAAAATTATGGACATATTAAAAAAAATAAAATTAATCTGTTTATTTCTTACACAAAAAACAAATACATTATGAATTTATCTTAACTTGTAATCTTAAATTAATCAAAGATTTTATCAGTTAAGAGTAGGTATACATGAGTTCTACGCTTTGTTAGTAATACTACAATTTATTTATTAATATTGTTACATTATAATATTATTATTTTTATTTAATAAATATCGTTTCAGTCTGTTCTTTACCTGTTTGCATATATTGAGCTGGTGAGATATTATATATGACAGTGCCTCGTACACAGCCACAGCTTCACCGGTGAACACAGAATAGAGAGCAGGACACTTAAAACTCAAGATCGTTTGGCGGTTGGGGATCCAAACAGCAGAGCCGACATTTGTATGCCTAGAAATTTTAGAGGCATCAGTGTATATTCTGATCCATCCACTCCATTTTCTATCCATAATCTCATTAAACTCAGCGTTAGCAAATGGGGATTTTTTATGTACACCCAGATCAAATACTATGTTAGGTTGAAAAGTTAAGGTTTCATAATCAAAACAAAAGATGGGATTTTTACTAAAGCGATATACGAGAATTGATTTAAATTTATTGAAGGATTTAATAAGAGGAGAAATGGTTTTATGAGACCAGTAATTGGAGGAAGTTGCAAGGTTAGACAGAGTTTTACATTTTTGATTAATAGGATGGGAAGGGAATTGGGACACATTTAAAAAGAATCTGTCAGCCAAATACTGTCTGCGAAGTATCAGAGGGGGATCGAGACATTCCACTTGTAGTGCATTTATCGGGGAGGATTTCATGGCACCAGCTATAATTCGCAGACCCCTAGCTTGCATTCTGTCAAGTTTTACAATAGCAATCTTGCTGCAAGGCTCTAAAATAAAACTGCCATAGTCAAAATGACTTCTTGTAAAGTATTTTTTGGCTATATGGATGGCTGCCCCATCTAACACCAGAAAGAGACCGCATTACATTTAAACTCTTTTATTCGCATTTATTTACTATGTAATTCAGATGATAAACCCCAGTCAATTTTGAATCAAGAAAAATACCAAGAAATTTTACTTTGTCCAGAGTGACAATAAGTTGGTTTTCCACACTGACAGACACAGGAGGAACACTTCGTTTACGAGAAAAAACCACAGCGTTACATTTAGGGACTGATAATGACAAACCATGAAGATCTAACCATTCTTTTAGGTATTTAAGAGCTGTATTTAATCTTGATGAACAGTCTTCCAGATAAGGGGAGTTACTATACAGGACTATATCGTCTGCATATTGTAATATATTACAAAAACAATTAACTGACAACTCTAAATCAGACGTATATAGGCTGTACAATAACGGGCTTAAGACTGAGCCTTGCGGCAGGCCCTTCCATACTAGTGGAGAAGGAAGCATAGAACCATTTGTGCGTACACAGATAAAACGAGCCATGTATAGGTTACATATAATATTAGTCAATCTCAACGGAATACTCAGCTGATGCATCTTCTGCCTGAGTATGGAGAGGTTGACATCATCATATGCAGAAGATACATCGAGGAATACTCCTACCAGGTTCTCGTTCTTGCTGAAGGCGATACGAATATCAGTCATCAATATGCTGAGACTGTCCATGGTTCCCAATCCTCTACGGAATCCAAATTGTGATTTAGCCAGGATATTTCGGTTTTCTAAGAGCCACTCGAGACGGTTTTTGATCAGATGTTCCAGAATTTTTGCCAGGACTGAAGATAGCGCTATAGGGCGATATGAAGAAAGAACATTAGGATCTTTACCTGGTTTAAGAATAGGAATGACAATTTGGGTTTTCCAAGAAACAGGTACCACTCCAGCCATAAAGATCTGGTTTATCAATTTTAAAAAGAACATTTTAGTTACACGAGATGCATTAATTAAAAAGGAATAAGGTATACCGTCGATCCCCGGAGAAGAATCTTTAAGGTGGTCTAAAGCACATAAAAGCTCGCAGAAGGAGAAAGGTTCATCCATGCTACCCAAAGATGCAGGGGGATAAGAATTTGGAACAGGAAACAAGTCTAAAGTCGGTACAAAAGGAGGAGATAACCTGTCAATAAAATCGGGCAGCCATGAATCCGTATTGTTGGATGTTGCAATGCTATCTGAAATTGTACCTCGGCGAAAGGCTTTAACTCTCCTCCAAACGAGTGACACAGGGGAACGGGGAGACAATGATTCACAAAAGTTAGACCATCCCTGAGTTTTTTTTTTAGAAAGTAATCTTTTAGACTTTGCCAGGGTCTTCTTAAATGAAATATAGTTGTCCAAGGTAAGGTTAGCAGAATATGTTGATTCAGCTCGGTTTCATTCATGGATGATCTTAGTGCATTCTGAATCCCACCAGGGAGGCGAGGGAATTTTATGGCGAGCGGTATTTTTTAAGAGGAATGGCAGAATCAGCAGCAATAAGAAGTTTTTCAACAAACTTTGAGTATAATTCAATGAAGTTGTCATGACTAGGCTCATCCAAGCTGCTGATCTCATTTTCTAAATTACTAGTGAATTTACCCCAATCTGCCTGGGCAATTCTGTATTTTAAAAGGGGAGGCGAAATTGTAGGGGAGGGAGAGGAGTTCAGTATAGTGCAGAGAACAGGGAAATGATCACTGCCAAATGATCCCTCCAGTACTTTCCAATGAAATGAGGAAAGTTTGAAGATACAAGTGTCAGGTCTAAAGCACTAGTATTTTGAAGAGGAGAGACCCTTCTAGTAGGAGACCCATCATTTAGAACACATAAATTAAAATCATCAAGAATATCTATTAATGCGGAAGAATTCGAGTCACAAATGGGAGAGCCCCATAAGGTATGCTTACAGTTAAAGTCACCTAGAATAATATAGGAACCTGAAATATTCAAAAGAATGGATTTTAACTCTGAAAATAAAACTAAACTTGGGTGAGGAATATAAACTGAAATGATTGAGAAATTTAGTATCTTAACTGCAACAATATTAATACCAGGGCTATGGTGAGGGATGGTAATTAAATCATATACAAATGTTCTGCTTGCTTATAAGAATAGCGCAGCCTGCATAACCATCGCTCCTGTCATCCCGGAAACATACAAAACCAGGTATCCTAAAAGTGGACCCCGGCTTCAACCATGTCTCAGCAATGGCGCAGGCAACAGGTTTAAAGGCCGTAGCAGGATAAGGGAAGAAAAAATGCCCTTCATGATTAAGAGCTGTTTTTTTTTTCTATAGTTACTTACATCCTATTAGTGCTATTGTGCCAAGTTTCGTTGAAAAATTCCCAGTGGTTCAGCCGAGAAAAAATAAAAACCGAAATAATTAAATATGATTTTTCTCTAAAACTATAAAACTTTAATTTAACATTATTTTATCATTTTGTTAGGCTTAACAAAATATATGTTTTAACAGAAAATGGACTCTCTATCTTTAACACTTATGTAAAAAACAGGTAAGTCAACATTTTTAATTTTTTTTTTTTACTTATGGTTGAGGTACCACTCTATTTATTATTTCTAAATATATCTTACTTAACGATCTATGACACATATTAATTTGAAGGATTAAATCGGAAAGCAACTGTGTCAAAATTAAATAAACAATTGGGTTGGATTTCATTACATTATATTAGTAAGCTATTCTGACACCGCCAAAGAACCAAAGCATAAATCCTCTTTACAAATAAATAACATCACAACAAGTTTTGACAGTTACAGTGACGTCAGCCTTTTCTGATTACTAAAAATGTCACCATTTTAGCTAATGAAATAAAAACTATGCTTATTTTAATCATTGTTGCTATTTGTATAGATAGAGAGTCCATTTTCTGTTAAAACATATATTTTATTAAGGCTAACAAAATGATAAAATAATGTTAAATTAAAGTTTTATAGTTTTAGAGTAAAATCATATTTAATTATTTCGGTTTTTATTTTTTTTCGGCTGAACCACTGGGAATTTTTCAACAAAACTTGGCACAATAGCACTAAAAGATGTAAGTAACTATATAAAAAAAAAACAGCCCATTAGCATAAAAGGGCATTTGCCCTTCCCTTATCCTGCTACGGCCTTTATTTAATAGATATATTAGATCTGATTTCTTATTATTAACACTCTGTATGTTCCACTGAAGGAGATTCTGATCCATTACTAATCAAGGGAATAATACTTTGTAACTGTGACAAGACATTGTTCGGTAGGGAGTCGCTGAATTTGAGGATCATGTTCACTAACAGACCAGTGAGGAGTTCCAATAGGTTGTCATTTGGAGTTGTAGTGTTGTCATTTAGAGCACACCCATTGGGCAAAGACGATTGGGGGTCATTTACTATTTGCTTGTGAACTTCAGTATTATACATTTTCCCAAGAGGGCGGGCTTGTTTTCTTTCTATGTATATGGTTTTTTTAAAAGACTTCTGTGTTGAAGGAGAGGATACTTCAATATAATTAGGAGAGGGTGCTACAAGCCTAGTGAGAGGCACTGAGGGGATGGAGATGGGGTAAATAATTTTTGGGATACATCCGCATAGCTTGTTCTAACAGGACGGAACCGTTGGGCAGCCTCAAGGTACCCTATATTTTCTTCCGACATGACTAATTTAATCGCTTTTTGCCAACTATGTTCAGGGCACTTTTGATCAGTAGCTTTGTGGGTACCAGAGCAGAACAAACAACTTATTTTGTCTTGAGACACTGTGCAGGACTCACCTGTGTGTTGTTGGGAGCAGTTATAACAACATGGTCTAGACCTACAATTTGTTGCAATGTGACCAAATTTCCAATAATTCCTACATTGTATGGTTGGAAGTTCATATGCAGTGACAGGGATGGAAGTCTTATAAATGTAAATCTTTTCTGGAAGAGATTGAGAATGGAAAGTGATAACCACTGTGTTTGAGGGGATCCATTCTGGCGCTTGACCTTCTTTACGAACCTTTCTGAATAATCTACGTGCTTTAATTATATAAACAAAACAAAAAATGACAGTACTAACACATTGACATATAAACATAAACCTGACATAATTATGTATTGCGATGAAATTGGTAGTAATATGGGCTCAATATTGAATTCATACACTAAGGGACATAGTGTGATCAGCAATTGTTTACCTTTAAGCAGCTTGGAAAATATCCAAAATCAAATTATTAAGGACAGAAATATTGATATTGACACAACTTTGCTTATTCTTTTAGGAAATAGAGGGAATGTAAACAAAAATAAATTAATTTCATTTTTTCAAACACTGAATAGTCTTGTAGTAAAAAAAATCATATTGTTTACATTCCCTTATTGTAAACAGTTGTCACAGAAAGAAAATGATATAAGACATAATGTACATATAATGATAAGATTGACATTATTGATTCTAATAATTATATTAGTAATAATTACATTTTGAATAAAGGGAAATTTTACCTTCCCAATTATCTTAAAAGACAGATAGCTATGTCGCTATCTTATTTATTTGACATTTCAGCCAATAATTTGGCTCCTGCTTCTTTTGAGCAACCAAAAATGCACCTGGAAACCGTTCCAAATACCATCAATCATTTAAATTAAATGAAACGACAACAGAGGGCGTCAACTCTAGCAATCTAAATCGCAATAAATGTAAGGCCAAATCTGGCAGCAAAGTATCTAATAGTATCACTCTGGTTCACCAGAATATTCAATGTATAAGAAGTAAAGACCTCCAAATTGAGTTATTTCTTAATAGTAATAATATTGATATTTTATGTATAACGGAACACTGGTTAACTAGTAACGAGGCTATGTTTAATTTTATCAACCACCAGGTCGGCAGTCTGTTCACAAGAAGTATCTCGATACATGGTGGGTCATTAATAATATTAAACAATAAATTTAAATTTAAAGAACGTAAGGACATTGTGTCCTTATCTGTTGAACGTACATTAGAACTCGCTGCAATAGAATTACAGCAATTCATAGTAGTTTGTGTATATAGGCCACCCTTAGGAAATTTCGAAATTTTTGAAAAGAACATGGAAACTATCTTAATAAATTTATCTCATTTGAGTAAAAAAGTTATTATATGTGGAGATTTTAATGTTAATATTTTGGAAAATAGTTCACTAAGCTCCAGATTAATAAATCTTTTCAAATCTTTCGGACTGGCTCATACTTTTATGGAGCCGACTAGAGTGACTGACACTAGCGCCACGTGTATTGATAACATTTTTACTGATATAATTCCTATTAGTAAGAGTTTGATCAGTAACCTGGAATCGGATCATCTAGGTCAATTAATTAAATTGGAGTTTGTATCGCATAATGTTGTGAATAAGGAAATAACTTTTGTGCCGCTTACTGCAGGTCGTGTGGAGAGAATGCGACATAACCTAGTGCATAATCTGCCCTTTTTAACAACTGATAAGGGCCCTAATGACATGTACAACTCATTCTTTCACACATTCATGAAACAATTTGACATGATATTTACATCTAAATCGGTCATGGTCGGTGGCGCAAAGGTTTTCAGTGACTGGGCTACTGCGGACTTACATAAACGAAGAGCAATACCGTATCAACTATATGAGGAACGACGGTTTAACGCTAGTGAAGAGTTTAAGGAACATGTCAAAGAGTATTCTAAGAATTTCAAGTCAGACTGCCGTATAGCTAAGCGAAACTTTTTAAGTGATAAAATCTTGAATAGCTCTGATGTCATTAAAACGACTTGGAAAATAATTAATGAAGAAACAGGTCGCCGGAAAAAGGAATTTAATGACTTTCGTTTAAAAGTAGATGATAAAATCCTAGAGTCTAATTTAGATGTTGCAATTGAATTTGAAAATTATTTTACCAACATACCAGTGTCCACGACTAAGTGTCTGAACTCTTCGCCGGCGTCTGCCATTTTATTATTAGAAGATAACGTGTCTGAATGCAGTATACACTTTGAATTCAAGCACGTTACTGCCTTGGATGTAATCAAAGCTTTTAAATCAATTAACATTAAGAAAACCAATGATCTTTGGGGGGTTTCGGTTCACGTCCTTAAATCCTTAATGGAAGTCATAGCATCTGACTTAATGATCATATTTAATCACTGTGTTGATTGTGGTGAGTTTCCTGATCTTATGAAACATAGCAAGATAATTCCATTATTTAAAACGGGTAGTACTTCTGACCCCACTAACTTTAGACCGATATCGATACTACCCACTTTCAGTAAAATCTTTGAGAAATTAATTTTATCACAGTTAATGCAACATTTTCAAGATAATAATTTATTACATAATAAACAATTTGGTTTTACTCGGGGTCGCTCGACAACCGAAGCTGGTGTTGAGCTAATTAAACATATCTTTGATGCCTGGGAGGGGTCACATGATGCTTTAGGTATTTTCTGTGATTTGTCCAAGGCCTTCGATTGCGTTAACCATGACACATTGGTCAGGAAGCTACACCATTATGGAGTTAGAAGTACTGCGCTAAACTTAATTAAAACGTACTTATTCGGGAGAATACAAAGGGTAGACGTGAATGGAAAACGATCACCTGGGTCTTTGGTCTCAATGGGCGTGCCACAGGGCTCAATTTTGGGTCCATTTCTATTCCTCATTTACATAAATGATTTACCATACCTTATAAAGGACAACCATGATATAGTATTGTTTGCTGATGATACCTCACTCGTATTTAAAGTCAAACGACAACGTGGATGTTTAATGTGGATGTAAACAATGCTATATCAAAAGTAGTAGATTGGTTTAGTGTTAATAATTTATTACTAAATAAGAAAAAGACTAAATGTATTAAATTTATGACTACCAATGTGAAAAATAGACAAAGTACTGTAACTATTAAAAATGACAAATTAGACTTAGTTAATGATACAGTATTTCTTGGTATAACGTTAGACTCAAAACTCCAATGGGGTCCTCATCTGGCTAAATTAGCGAATAGACTAAGTTCTGCAGCTTTTGCAGTTAATAAAATTCGGAATCTAATAGACTTGAGAACCGCTCGATTAGTTTATTTTAGTTACTTCCATAGTATTATGTCATATGGTATTTTACTATGGGGTAGTGGTGCTGACGTAAACAGCATCTTTGTTCTACAGAAGAGGGCTATTCGTGCTGTTTACAAGATGGGTCATAGAGACTCGCTTAGAGATAAGTTCAAAGAAACGAATATATTAACCGTATACAGTCAATATATTTATGAAAACATTATGCATGTTCATAAGAATATCAGTAATTTTAGAAAGAACTGTGACATACATAATGTTAATACCAGAAATAAACATAAGCTCGCAGTGCCCTTTACACGGCTTCACAAAATAAAAAACTCTTTCATGGGTAATTGTATAAGGTTCTATAATAAGCTCCCAAGTAGTGTTACTCATTTATCAGTAAATAAATTTAAGAGTTACGTTAAACGTAAACTAATTTCTAAAGCTTATTATAGTATTAAAGATTATATGAATGATGACAATGCTTGGGACTGATATATATATTTTTTTTGTATTACAGTTATTAATGACCGTGGAGACTATATACATCTCCCTGTATGATTACCTATTATTTTAATATGACATCTGGAGACTCTTTACCATCTCCAAAATTGACCGTGGAGACTTTCTACATCTCCCTTATTTTTTAATTTGACATCTGGAGACTCTTTACATCTCCAAAATTGACCGTGGAGACTTTCTACATCTCCCTTGTTTTGTGTTTTTTTTTTAAATTATATTTAATTCTTAATTTTAATTTGACATTTGGAGACTGTTTACATCTCCGAAATTGTATTATTTATTATAATCTGACATTTTGATATATTTAATTATTATTACTACTGGGACCTGTACATCCCTGTGACATTTAAATTATGTAGCTTAAGTTTAGTATTGTAATAAGTGATTTATTTGGAAAAAACGGCTTACTGTTGAGTTTCTTGCGGCGCTTCTTCTCAACAGTGGTCTCTTTGGAAGCGCTGGTAGACTCAGACATGTAAAAGTGCCTGCAGGGCCTACTTACTGAATAAATTATTTGAATTGAATTTGAATATGTCTAGGTAGATTTCCTAAGTTGCCATAGCTTGTAGGGAACTCAATGCCTGAAATTAATTCCTCTAATGACCAATCAGTTGGAATGTTTTTCACTACTCCCATACGAGAAACTTGATACCTGGGAATAGTAGCCGCCAATTTATTTTTCAATAAGATTTCAGATTTATTGAAGCTATTTGCTTCATTTGCTGATTTGAAGCTAATAGCTATTTTATTACGCCCTAAAGATTTTATTGAACCTTCTAAAATGCCTTTAATATTGTTTTTATGAAGAAGTTGGGCCAGCTTTAGGACTCGCAGAGTTAATCCAGCAAATGGGTCAGGCTCAATTCTACTAATGTGAACTACAAAGGGACCCTTATCTGTATCAGAGTACTGCAAAGGCTGATCATCCACGTCATATCCGGGAGAGACATAAAGTCTGTCTAATGAAAGATGAACCTGAGAAAAAGCGGCAAATTCAAAAAATCTTCATATGGTATTACCGATCAATGTAGGAATAAACGATTTTGATACTTTTCTTATTTTGTTTATTTTGGTGGGCACAAAAATAAAAATTAATAAACTATAGGTACTCAAGTCTACTAATACCGCACTCAAGTGTCCGTTTATCCATATTAAGACCACACACGGTATCATATTTAAGTACAGTTTATTAGTAGAAGCCCGAGTCTTACTGCTTAATACGTATGGGTGGATCAACTTTTTTGTTGTTGTTAGTGCCCCGTAAGCCAGGAGACAACAGTGATAGTTTCTTAGAAAAAATGTTATAATGTATACTTCTATCACACTTAGGCCATAAAGAATGGTAGTGGACTTATATCCTTTGAAATCATAGTTTTAATGAGTGACCCAGGAAACGTCACCCTGGCACCGAACTACAAAGAAAAGTTGATTGACCCGTATAGTCAGCATTAAATAAATAGATAGTGACACCCAAAGTCGCCAAACGTGTACCGAACTATTTAGCAACTTTGGGTATCACGAAGTATTTGATGCTATGAAACTATCTATGAAAAAAAAAATGCAGACCACCATAATAATGCTTGCATCAGCATGCTTTCTCATTTGTGAGCTCTTTTAGTAAATAAAATCACCAATAACAAGTCATAAAGTAAAATATTTTATTTATTATTAGGGTAAAACCGATGCTTTCTCTCAACTCTGCTAATAGGCATCTGTGTAGGCACTTGCTTCTTTACAATATAAAATTCGTTCACTTTATTTCCGATGGCATGGATGTCAAAACTATCTAAATTGGATACTGAGGCCTTGTGAGTTCGCTTCTTTCCAGGAGTACTGAAGACACCATGGTTTACTTTGCCTTCATTCTCTTCAATGTCGAAACACTGATATCTGTAAGAAAGAAGGAATGAATTAAACAGAACACCATATACAAATATATTGTGACACGCAGTACAGCTCCATTTTATAGTCCGACAGCTCTAAGAACATTTGGGTTTAGGTGAAATTAAATTGCATCGGTGAGGTTCAAATCGCAACGGTTTAAGAATAAGGAAGACAGGTATAACCCGAACATCTTTTCCAAGAGCTCATGAAGTGTCCGTAGGTACATATTAATATTTTAACTAAACACCTCCTTAGTGTTTTACTGAAACTAGGTATGAGTGTCAGTTATATTAATCATCTGTCTATTTAATTAATTTAATAAAATTGCGATTGTTAAGAGATTCAACATGGTATAAGTACAGACAATACACCTATGTATAGGGAAAGACAATGATTTAATTAATCTTAGTATTTACCGGTCATTGATGATAATTCTTCTAAATACTTCGTTTGACTCTGGCGTATTAAATCGTTTTGCTCAAACTCTTTCAACTGCTGAAGATTTTTCAAAACCGTTTGTTTTTCACCATCCACGTCCAGCTTATCTGATAAGAATACATCGTTTAATTTGTTAATGGAAAAGAAATAACAATTTCAAAAGATAGGTAGAACAGAAAAGGTATATATTCTATGAAACTTTGGATTGAAGATATAGAAATAATAAGTATCAAAATTAACATGCCATACTAACCTTGTTATAACCTATGAATTCAGTCACCGTATGTAAACACATGGTAAATACACTATTTTTTGTTTCAACAATGCTTCCCTCTTCTCTTGTTTTTCTTTATATTTGTTTATAATGGTACAAAGGATCTGTCGCACACCACTTTTGATAGTTTTACGCATGTTTAGTCCGTAAATTTCGAGAAGAAAACTTTAATTTGACAGACTCGAACCAACAACGACTTGTTTGTCAATGTCAAAACGTCATTTTAATAGTGTTGCCAGACCTGCCAGTCAAATAAAAGCCCGGTTCATCATTCATTAGACAGACTCTATATGTTTTGAATCGAGTCTCCAGGAGAGGTAACTTTTTTGGGAGACATTGTCACAACATCAGTCTCAGGCAAGACTGATCGCTTTCTACTTGATTTTTGAGATTGACTATCCGTTTGCGAGTCTTGAGTGAGAGGTAGAAGCGAGCAAATTGCCGTGTCCATATTTTGTGTAGGCATACCCACATTTAATAAATTCGACAAAAAGCCTCCCTTATCGGGAGGATCTTTGTCACTCATGATTAAAATCCAAACTACTTACTTGTCAATTCACCACCCGTTTTGATAGCTCTTAATTAATTGACAGTAATGGCGGCTGACGTCAAAACAATACCTACCGTAACAGGTCAAATACGATATGGTTTTTTTACCGCGGGGAATAGTGGCCCAGAGCCTCTATTCCCGGCGGTACAAACGATATCGTATTTGACGGGTCCATATTGGCTCATATAAAATTGGTCTTTAGATTTTTTATACAAATAACGATTTGTGTCTATACTCATCATTTCTTCGAAAAATTTTGCTCATACTTTCTTGTTCATACTTTTTTAAGTCATAATTATCGCAACTCATAATGCATTTATTTAATAAACTGTTACTTTTTGAGGATTGCTATAAATCTAACCTAACCTAACCTAATTTTATATACACGCAAGATATTTAAGAAATTCTGAAAAGTGTACGGTTCCATGAATATTGGCGTTATAAGTTCAGATGAGTATGAGTTCCGATCATTAGTATTAAAAAATATTATGAAGAGTATGAGGAGTGATCATTATGAGGTAAAATGGTATGAGAAAAAAATTCGGAGTTCCAATAATCGGAGTTGCAATTTTATATGAACTTTGGCGCACCCGTATTTGACCTGTTACGGCATTGTTGTGACGTCAGCCGCCATTACTGTCAAGGAAATAAGAGCTATCAAAACGTTGACAATACCTACGACAACAGATTATAGACGATATGGTTTTTAGCACCTAGAATACCGGCCCAGGAGTGCTATTTAGTGGTAATTAGGGATGCGTAGCGCAACTTAGATCGCAGGCGATGACGCAGCACGGTGCAGCGTACAGCCCCCAGCGCGGATGACTCACACAACACAAGTCACAGCAATGCACAGTACTGTAGGTTACTTTTAATGTTTATGCAAACCTAGTTAGTATTTGGGCGTTTCTTAAAAATATTGTACCTAGATTAAGAAACGTTAACTTTTAACGCTGAGTTACGAAAATTAGTCGTACATTTATATACTACTCTCAACGCCATTTAGCAGTATCCAAATTCAATAAATGAAGCAGATTCAATTCTCACCCGTTAGCAATATGCTTGCACTTGCTACAGGATTTTTGTCTGAGGTACCACCATTTGTCTTATAAAAGTAAGTATAGCAAATTTTTCCTAACTCAGCGGAAAAGTTAACATGTAAATATGAAAATGAGGTAGGTTTAGGTTATGTTGGTTTTGCAGCAGGCCCGGAGGGCCAAACCACCCAGAAATAGGAGCTCCGTCGACTCTGCTTAATTGATTTGAAATAAGAGTGACGACGAAGCTTCTCTCACGCGGAGCTCCTATTTCTGGATGGTTTGGCCCTCCGGGCCTACTGCATAGCTACCATAACCTAAACCTACCTCATTTTCATGTTTACATGTTTACACAGTTATTATGGCCTAAGGGCAACGTTTAAGTTAAGGGCAGCCTTATACGTTCGATCGTTCGACAGAAGCCCTGCTGTGTTTCGTATGCTCTGCTGGGACTACTTAAACTAGCTGCGCCGCGTTCACTCGTTCGACCGACCGAACGCCGTTTCTAAGAGATTAACATCCCTGAACCGTAGCTCCAAATAAGACTTCGTAAAAACAAGTGCCGAGGTAGCTTGCACTTTGCACTGTTTGCGAGCAAAAGTAAACTCATCTGTTCACAGGTTGTTCGGGGGATGTGCAGGTTTTCTAACTGGAGTTCGCCCCATTAAAAGCCTCTATATGAGACGAAGATGAGGCTAGCAGCAACCCGGACACTTTGTAAGGTTCTTTCTCAACAAGGGCCTTACAGAATCTATCAGGGGGGTTCTCTCATGCCAGCAGGGGGAGTACTTGAGATGTAATTAAATGAAACAATATACTTGAACACTAGGTAGTATAATGAGCATCGACACGGTACTAAATAAGGATAGCTCACGCGCGACACAGAGCTAGATCAAGAACAAGAACAAGACACCGGACAAAAGGGTAGGAAGATTCAGAGTCCCTTAGCCACACACACAACACAAGGAGCGACGGCCATGACTACTGCTGGCGCCGATTCCTTCGCATTCAAGATAGAGTACACTCGGGGCTGCAGCTGCAGGGTGAGGGGACCATATAGGCACCACCAGTGCATATACGCGCGGGACGGCGGCGCTTGGTAGCACGGGCGCGGCGGGCGCACGTCACTCCTTCTCGCCCTCGCAACGTCACCCATCTCCCTCAGACAGGGCATGAAGTAAAATCCGGACCACGGCGTCTTTTTCGTCTGCATCATAAAATAATAACAGATTAATTTAACTTTAATACGTAGATATGAAAATTAAACTATTGTTTAAGTAGTAGGCATTTTTCCTTTTTTTAATACAGTAAAACTTGGTTAAGTGGGACCTGGATAACTGAGAAACCTCTATAGCTGGAACTCATGCTGGGGTCCCAACACTTTAGTAATGAATTACCTCTGTTAGCGGGACAAAACAAACCTCCATATTTGGGATTAGTTCTTTCAATTTTATCTTCATAAATTACAGAGTGTATTTACCTCTTTTACTGAGGAAACTCATACCAAGGATGATCAGGATATCAAGAATAGGGGCCACATTCCAGGCTACATACTCCTGAAAGCGCTAAACCATCAAAAATATGGCATTGCCACATATTCACGGTCAGGATTGGAGCAGCCTTGCGTCATTTATAGCAGCGAATCCGATGACAACTTCATCATCGTCGTACAGGTTGCTGATTTCAAAATAGTCAATATTTACAAACCACCTCTCGCTACCTGGGAAAAAATGGGCCACCTCCATTCGCACATCCTTGCATTTACACCGGTGACTTTAATAGCCATCATACCTCATGGCGCTACTCCAAGGATGATGTAAACGGGCTAACGCTAGCGCAGTGGGCCGAAACCTATAATCTGTTTCTCGTGTTCGATGCAAAGGACAAAGGCACTTTCCACTCAGCTCGGTGGAAAAAGGATTACAACCCGGATCTCACCTCCGTCACTAGAGACGCTGCAGGCAAACCCCTTGCGAACAGCCGGGTGGTCCTAAAAGACTTTCCTCATAGCCAACATAGACCGGTGATTCTGGAGATAGGCCTGAAGATCCATCTTGTCAACTCCATGCCCACCCCGCGCTGGAATTTCAATCGTGCGGATTGGCCCAGTTTCGCTGCTAAAATGGATGCAGGAGTCCGTTTCATACCACCCACAGTCGGTAATTTTGACCGTTTTAAACGACTGCTTTTATCTACAGCGAAGGCGCACGTATGCAGAGGCTTCAGAAAGGAGTATATTCCGGGCTGGAGTGCGGACAGTGAAATGCTCTATAAAGAATTTCAGGAAACGGGTGACTGTCAAATCGGTTCCGAACTCTTGTCTACCCTTGATGCTAACCGCTCCACTATCTGGAAGGAGACAGTACACTCAATGGATTTCAAGCGTTCCAGTCGTAAAGCTTGGAGAGTACTTAATAAACTTACCGGAAAGAAAACGCTACCTGCGTTAAATCACGCAATCCATCCCAACAGGATTGCGAACAGGATAGTCTCTGTTTCAAGAGCCATAGGGGACAAGGTGGAGACTAAGAAGATCAAAAAAGAATTCCAGAAATTAAAGGATGACTTCGTTTCATCCCCCGACCTGGCAAGGCCGTTCTCAGCTGATGAAGTTGACTTTGCCATCAGGGGCCTTCGGACTGGTAAAGCGGCAGGAGTTGATGAAATCTACAATGAATTCCTTGTACACCTCGGACCTAACGCTATCAGGTGGCTGTCTCGTTTCTTCTCCGATATTCTAAAGTCCAATAAACTCCCGCGAGACTTTAAGCTTTCCAAAGTGGTTGCATTACTTAAACCAGGTAAAAGAAATGATGATCCTGCTAGTTACAGTCCAATTGCCCTTCTGAGTAACTGCTACAAACTTCTGGAAAGGGTCCTGTTGCGACGTATAGCTCCGCTAATAGACCGGGCAATCCCAGTTGAACAAGCAGGCTTTAGGAGTGGTCGAAGCTGTACAGACCAAGTCCTGGCCTTAACTACACACTTAGAGACCGGCTTCCAGGAAAAACTTAAATCCGGGGCAGTGTTCATCGATCTTACTGCAGCTTACGACACCGTCTGGAGAGAGGGCCTGCTTTTCAAATTACTGTCAGTGGTACCTAACATGAAACTTGTCCAGTTGATTTCGAGCATGCTCTCTCAGCGTCAATTTAGAGTGCATTTGGGTGCTGGAGTCAGTGACGTCAGGGTTTTGAGCAACGGTCTTCCTCAGGGTTCTGTACTAGCCCCTACCTTGTTCAACCTATACATACGCGACCTTCCGATCACCACCTCTAGGAAATTTGTATATGCCGACGACATCTGCCTCGTGTCCCAAGACAAGGCCTTCTCATACTTGGAAAAAACACTTTCTGATGATATGAAAACAATGGCGAGTTACTTCAAAGTATGGCGTTTAACACCTAGTGAGAGTAAAACAGAGGTCTGCTGCTTTCACCTGCATAACCAACTTGCAAAGCGTAAGCTCAACGTTTGTTTTAACGGTTCTCCCCTTGAACACAATTTTGCACCGAAATACCTTGGCGTTACTCTCGACCGCTCCCTCACATTCAAAGAGCACCTTACTGGGACAGCACGTAAGCTTCAGACGCGAAACAAACAACCTAATACAAAAACTAACTGGCACCTCCTGGGGAGCGAACGCCGATGTGTTGCGTACTTCAGCTCTGTCGCTAGTCTACTCAACAGCGGAATACTGCTCACCGGTATGGTTGGGCAGCGCACACACGACGAAGGTGGACGTTGAACTAAATAAGGCCATGCGCACCGTCACTGGTACGCTACAGTCAACCCCCCTTCACTGGCTACCTGTGCTATCACAGATCCTTCCGCCTGATCTTAGAAGAAAGGTTGCGCTGATGAAAGAGGTACGCAAGATTGCTCTAAACCCGACTCTGCCCGTGAATTCGGAGTTTTCCAGCCCTACTAGACACCGGTTAAACTCAAGGAATCCGTCTTATAGCATTGCCAAAGAACTCTCGCATTGCGGTTTTGACCCGGTGACTGAGTGGACAAAAAGATGGGACGCGTCCATGGCGGGTAAACTGGGCTCTGAAATTGTCCCAGGAACCAGAATAAGGGGCACTGAACTCCCAAGACAAAACTGGTGCAACCTCAATAGGCTACGCACAGGACATGGACGGTGCGCCCAGTACAAACATCGTTGTGGGTGGATAGATTCTCCAGCCTGTGCCTGCGGTGCGGAAGTCCAAACAATCCACCATATAATCCAGGAATGCCCTGTTTCGCGCTACACCGGTGGGCCCCCCGAAGACCTGATCAGCCTGAACGACGTGGCCACTGAGTGGCTTAAATCTCTTAAATTTAATTTATAGCCTCATATTTATCTGTATATTTTCTACATCTATGCCATACGATTAAGTAAATAAAACTGAGATTATATTTAAAATAATATTTTTGCTAAATAGTTTTTTATGATAGGGTAGATAGAAAGGAGTTGTGGAAGGTGCTGTCTATGTATGGAGTGAGCAGCAACCTGGTGCAGGCTTTGAGGTCCCTTTATGAGGGCTCCAGAACCTGTGTCAGGATCAATGGGGCATACTCTGCCTGGTTTAATATCTCTCGAGGTGTTAGACAGGGGTGTGTTGCCTCACCATGGCTGTTCAATCTATTCATGGACAGTTGTATGCGAGATTTTAAAGAGTATGATAAGGGTTTGCGTATGCAAGAGTTGCTAATCAAATGCCTCTTATATGTCGATGATCAAGTTATACTTGCTCCATCGGTACTTGAGTTGCAGGAGATGGTGACAATGATGAATGAGGGATTTAAGCAAAAGGGGATGAAAGTAAATGTTGCCAAGACCAAGGTCATGGTGATAGAGAAGGACGAGGAGATGACAGAGTGCGTAATAAATATAAATGGTGAATTAGTAGAGCAAGTGAGTGAATTTGTGTACCTGGGAAGTATGTTTACAAGAGATGGTAAGTGTGAAAAGGATGTCGAGAGGAGGGTGAATGCGGGAAATCAAATAAATGGGGCCCTACTCTTTTGTGAGCAGAAAGGGCGTTTCACAAAAAGCTAGACTGGCTGTTCACAATGGAGTCCTAGCCCCTAAACTGATGTATGGTAGTGAATGTTGGGTATGGCAGGACAAGCATGAAAGTCGTATAAATGCAATTGAAATGCGCTCTTAGCGTAGTATGTGTGGTGTGAAACTGACTGATAGAGTAAGAAATGAAGAAGTCAGAGAGAAATGTGGACTAAAAAAAGATGTAGTGACTAAGATTGAAAAGGGCATGCTTCGATGGTTCGGTCATTTGGAAAGGATGGATGAAAGAAGATTGACGAAAGAGATATACAGAGCTAAAGTGAGTGGAAGGGTCAGAAGGGGCCGCCCTAGGCGTACTTTTTCGAATCAAATCGGAGAAATACTGCAAAAGGGCCGAATTTTAAGTACCCGAAACCGACGTGCGTGCATGACTCGATGTATGAATGTGGAAGAAGCGAAAGAGATTTGTCAAGATCGTAGCAGGTGGAAAGAAGTGGTCTCTGCCTACCCCTCTGGGAAACAGGCGTGATTTAATGTATGTATGTATGTAGTTTTTTATTTTATTTTATGGGTATGTTTTTTTTTGACCTCTGTAACTGAGATAACGTCGATTTATTACCTCTCTAACTTGGACTTTATTTCAGATAAATTTCCGTTTTGTTTACTAATTCTCAGTCTACCGACTACCCGCAATTACCGCACTTGGCTAATTGGGATTGTTCATATTTTTACAATTACTCTAATTCGAAAACCATTTTAAAAAACAAAAGTATATTTAACCTTTGTTTGACTTCCGTTTTTAGCTTGAAGCCCTCCTAGGTGTATCTTACGGTACGGGTTAGGCGAAACCGCTTGAAATAGTAGGTATGTTTTAATACATTATTACAATACAATCACTTTTTATCATTAGATATCATTTAATTGTTGTAATTTAATAGAAAATGCCAGCCCAAAATTAAAATAATCATGTCATCCATAAAATGTTTGCTAAATAAATAAAGATATTCAAACAAAACTATTGGGTCAAATACAAAATTAATGAAAATGGTCTCTTAAAATTACCCATTCTTTCAAATTATAATGTAAAAACCGTGAGCTATTTTTTTTGGTCTATCCCAATTGTGCCTAAATGACCTCCAGTTTCAGTTTGGTTTTGAATCAAGTAGTAATGAAGGCCCGGAAGAGATTTTTTTTTTGTTTGCCGGCAATTGTGCAGCTCACAATAATATCATAGTATAAATAGACAAGTAGCTCGACTCCGGCCCTTTAGGAGATTCTGATACCTATTGCCGCTCGGGCGTAAGGGTTGTCCAAACTTGTTTTAAAATTTTAGTCACCTACTTGGCCCTACTTTGATCTATAATCGTATTAATCATAGTAATTTTCATACTTTACACAAACTTAAAGTACCTAAGTATTAATATTGTTAGGTACCTAAGTACGAAATTTAAATTATTTTACTTACATACTTTTATCAGTTGACACTAAATATTATTTATGTTTAAAGGTATGTGATGCTGATGTGATATGTAAATTCCTTTTCGACCTTTTGATAATGCCGCTTTCGCACAAGGCGGCTTCCTTTGACTAGGTACTTACCTATTATTGGCGGCACGCCCCGCCGCCGCGCGTCTTTGAGCATTGGCAGCTCGCGCCATTGAATAAATATCTGAATAATAATGTCACGGGAAAATCTTACACAAATTGACCTAGGTAGTCCCAAACTAGGTTCTAGGCTTGTACTTTGGGTACTACGTAACGATAAACATACTTACCTATGTAGTGACAAATACATACTTAATATTACTATATAGGTACATATAAAACACCTAAGACTCTGAAACAAATACCTACTCGCACTCATCACACAAATATTTGCCCTGACCGGGAATCGAACCCAGGACCGCTAGCTTCGTAAACAGTACTAAGTCACTAGGTCACTACCATCTACCTAGGCCATCCACGTCGTGACATGTTAACTGACACGTCACACTCAATAACTTAAATTACCTACTTAATACGTATTTATTTCACCTAATTAGTTATCTATAGGTATCTACAGGCAAGCCGGTACGAAATACCTAATTAATTGAGTAGTTATTTACATTAATCACTAGCAACTTTTATTAAATCTGGATAGTTGTACCTACCTAAGCTAGGTTTAGGGCACAGTTTAGGCGTTTTGAAACGAATGAAAATGTCACGCTGACAATAAAATAGATTTAACAAAAGCTGTAAGTGGGCTATAAGCTATAGGTAAATATAAAAAAATAAACAGCATTCTTCACAACACAATCTCTAAATAGGTATGTAGGTACTCACCTTTCCGACTCAAAAGGTATGTGGAAAAACGATAGCTCCGGATTTCTTACACCATTATTTAAACACCCGTAAACTGAACAATATTTTCTAGTTTTCGACAAAGACATTGTCGCTCGATGTTTTAATTTAACGCGCACTACCTACAAACAACCAAACGTGACCGAACGCAATGACGCCGCGACCCCGTCTAATCACCATAGACGCACCTCTGCTTGTAGTTTCGTGTGCGACGTTCGCCCCGCCCACAGCCGTACGGTCGGCGTAACGCACACGTGCAAGCCGCGCGATGTACCTTTGTTTGAAGACGACCTACTTCTCTATTTATACTATGATAATATGCCCGATCTAAGCCACATTAAACTTGTGTATCTGCCTCTGGAAATGACACATGAACAAGGAGAACGATTCGGAATTAAAAGTTCATAATACGATGGACGGACGGACTAAGAGAAAGAAACACAGAGGTTTTTGGTCTTTTAAGCATTTTTTTCAAATGGAAAAAATAGAACTCAGTCCTTCCGCATTTCATGGGTACAGAAATATATCTAGAACTAGTAGAAAAATTGGTTTAGAAACTAATAAATAAAATTACCTTGAGTCACTGAACATGTAAAAAAATAGTTTAAATAACAAAAAAACCGACTTCAAGAACGCAAAAAAGAAGTCAAAGAATTCTATAAAAAAATACGTACGTACGGGACCCTCCCCACGCGAATTCAACTCACACTTGGCCATTTTCCATCATAGTTCGATATTATATTATATTATGAGTCTTAATACCAATTTTAATATACATAACATTATAAATGTTCGAACTCCCAAACATAAATTACCAAATTCTCATACAAACTACCTACCATCCAAAATCTCACCTTGGGGGATTATTTTCGAGATACAAGTATTAATTTAATCTAATTCAGTTTTAGCGGTTTATCCGTAAAAGCGTAACAAGCAAATCGACGACAGACAGAATTACTTTCACATTTATAATATTAGTACAGATTTTCTTCAGTAATATATAGTAAGGAGTAAAAAATCTTTCATCTACACATAAATATAAATGAAAGATTTTTTACTCCTTGAGTGTTTTTGAACTGACATTTTAGAATTAAATAACCGTTAACCATAACCGCCTTAATCTTTATATAAATGAACCCCTATTTCTCCTGGTGAAATCGGTAAAGCCGTTCTCAAGTTTTTTTAAAAGATCCACAGCTAAAGTCCAAGGTAACTATGGTGAAACCTTTTAAAAGTGATGTGCTGCAATTACTGTTTCGTATACTGAGTGATTCCAACATGTTGAAGAATCATAGGACTCTGTTATTGCTCAAAAACGACAATGTTTACCTAACAACAAGGCGTTGACAGGTTAGTAACTGAGCAATCTTGATCCTTAATTTGAGAATTTAGATAATCTCGCTCATGTTTGCTTGGTTGATAACAATAAGTGGCGTTTTGTTTATAAGTCTACTGTTAAACATTAAAAAACAAAGAAGTTATGATTGTTATTTATTACTTCAACGAAAAGACAATATTTTTAGTTTTTACATGATATTAAGAATGAATGGTGATGATAATGTATTCAATGCCAACAAAATACTCCCTTATTAAATTCTAAATAGCAGACATTGGTATGGAACCTTCGAATCTCTTTCCAACAGGAAAAGAATTATCTAAATCTGTTCTCAATATCTTGTAATATAAAAAAACAGTCGGAAAGGATAGCCACCTCCTTTTTTGAAGTCGGTTAAAAAGTTAGTTCACTGTACAATCAACATATGTTTCTTTCCTAATTAATTTAGTATTTAGCAAAAGATCCATAAAATAAAATAATAATACCAAGTATCAATACTTATTTCTCCTCAAATCGTGGTGTTGCTTGATAAAACTTTTTTAAAACTAACGGTTTTTGACTCCTGCAGACTTAGCGTCGACCGACTCTAGAGTATTCTATATTAGTAATTATTTTACAAAATTTGATGTCATATTCGAAAACTAAGAAAATGATACCTATGAAAAATTTAGAAAAAAACATCATGGCCGCCGTTTTGAATTTTTACTTATAATTGACATCATTTTCGAAATCTGCGTCCCCAAAATCTAAGAAAATGACACCCATGTCCACTTTTTCAAAAAAAGTCATTGCCGCCATCTTGAATTTCAAATTTGATGTTATTTTCAAAATCTGCGTCCCCAAAATCTAAGAAAATGATACACATGACGACTTTTAAAAAAATATCAAGGCCGCCATTTTTAATTTAAAATTCGTTATCATTTTTGAAATCTGCGTCACCGTAATCTAAGAAAATGACACCCTTGGTGGTTGCTTACTTCAAAAATAATTAATCTCCCATACAAAGTTCTACCCCCCATTTATTGACTTGTGGGCATTGTTTCCAAAATCAATGAAAGTTGTATTTTTTTTTATTTGCTTATAAACAGTAACCACTTTAACTGCCGCCAACCTGCTAGGCGAGTCCATTTTGTATGAAAATCAGAGCTCTTGGCAGTTAAAGTGTTAAAAACCAATTACCACGTTTCCGACTATAAAAATGTACCATAGTTCCATACAAACTTCCACCCCCTATTTTAACCCCTAGGGGATGAATTTCTAAAATCCTCTACTTAATGCACCCCCGTTGTACCTTAAAAAATATTCCTTTCACTTTTGAAGTCCCTAGGTCCAGCGGTTCAGGCTGTGCGTTGACCGATCGGTCAGTCACTCCCCTTTTTATTTACTAAGAAAGATTCATGTTGTAAGTAGCAATATCATCAACGTACAACAAAATTAATTTAATCAATTTCTTAGTAAATAATGCTTTAAGTTAAGGTGACAGAGTTCAAATTAAATTAACTATGGAATTGTTTTTTAAATAATAAAAATCTCGGAAATTATGTGATATTGGACTACATGTTATACCACATTATATACTCCAAAAAGGGTCTAGAATCGATGGTCAAAATCCTTCGAGTACGTCCCGGGCACGGTGTATATATGTATATATGAAGAAGATAGATAGAAGATATGGTTCACATATGCTAGGTTAGATTAGACTTGTAACCATCACAAGATAACCTGAAATCAACATGGGTTCAGCAGAAAATAGCTGTCTATGAAATTCTAAGTGATTCATTCTGGGTGCGTCTCACGAGATATAACTACAAAATCAATATTTTTATATTAATAAAATTTACAAGATATAATCAACGTTAGCTATAATAACAAAATCAATATTTTTATAAGGAATAACGGTCAAATAACATAATTAATTTTAATTAATGTGGTCTATATGTATAACACTCACATTGTATAATTTCAGTTCATATATTATACATGACATATTATAGAGATCATAATGCATCTTTTAGTATAAGGGTGATAAGATCTAATATTGTACTCAATAGGTACTGAAAGAATCGGCTACCAGAAAAGGGAAATTTGGAAAGGTATCCCAAGATTGAACAATACCTTACAACTCATTAGCGGCTTTGAGGTGTTTTTTCACCTCCCTAGAAAATCTTGCTTGTAAGTTTTTTTAACTATCCAGAAAATGCAATGAGCAAGACGAATCAGGGTAGAACCGACTAGGTTAGGTTAGGTTATTTTTTTATCTGTTTATATTATAATGTGCATTATGTTTTTTGATGTTAGATTCATTGATTTGTATATGTTTAATATATTAAATGTTAGCTGTCATGTACATAATAGGCTTTAATAGTTATAATAATTGGTATTATATACTAATAATGTTGTACTTTATGGAAATAGTTATTTCTTTGTTTTATTATTTCCAGTGAATGTTATAATAAACGGGTTTATAAAAAGTGACCATATATATTGTCACTGTTATAGGTTAGGGTAAAGGAAAGGGGACGCAGACGCCTTGTAATTAACCAACATTTGAGCCCCCGTATCTCAGCCAATTTTGATTTTAGAGAATAGTTTTAAAGTTAAACATGGTTATTTTAACGTGTTCTATAAGATAAAATAATTTAAATTAGGTGTCATTATGACACCATTTTGTCGATTTTTTTCTGTCCTTCGTCCCTTTCTTTTACCCCGAACCTATTATATTCTCAGTTCTTCTATCTCGTATTACTTACTCTTGTTTCAAAGAATGTTTGGGTAAACCGGTATTTAAACTATGATACATGAATGTTCACTTACTTTTTCTTTGTTTTGTTCACGTAACTCATTAAATAGTTGTAGCCCTCATCTATTTTAAGGCCTGGCACCCACAACAGATACGATGCACTCAAATCGGCGGCTGTGCTTTCTTTACAGTGTAGGCTCCCGCAGAACTCTCGTCAGGATCACTAAACTTCTTCCCCATTGACAGATTTAGCTAGTTTCGCTCGAGTAAGCCAGTGATGCAAGTTGCTGGTCGCAAGTCGCAACACTCGCAACATTATCTTGATGACATCACCTCAGAAAACATAAAAACACTTGAGATTGCCGTCTTCTATAGGCGGCAGGTCCCGGGCGCGCGCGCGCCGGCGCTTGTACATGCATATTCTTGAAATGAAGACTGCACGTGTCCTGCAAAAAATATTACACTCTAGTCTTTCTTTCTTGCTAAGTCACTCACTATACTAATCAGTAATCACCCACAGTACCACAGAGTCCACAGATTATAACCAACTTACATAGACAGTCAATTTCTACCAACCTGTAGCCCGTTTCACGAAGCTACAAGCCTACAAGTTACAAATTACAAACGGAAGTCTCTTTCTAGCAAAAGGAGTTAGAAAGAGACTTCCGCTTGTAATTTGTAACTTGTAGCTTCATGAAACGGGTCTATGGTCTGCTTCACGTATTGAGTGTTTTAGTGTACTTAATTATTGAAATGAATAAAAAAATATAAAGATAATTTTACAGAACTATATTTTAATTGAAATATACTAATTACATATACTTTTAAACTAAGGTTGACAGCTTGCACGATTGCGTAAAATGAAAAATTGCCTTGTGTCCATATGTCACACAAGCTGGGGCTCTACTTTGAAATCAGTAATTCGAACTTCGGATCGCCCCGTCACTTTCTTGCGAATTAGTGACGCGTCGAGAGCAAAAGGGATAGCAATAGACGAAGTTCGAATTACGGATTTCAAAGTAGAGCCTCTGACATGACATGACAAGCAAGACAAGACAACACAACTCATGACATAATACCTGCCGACTGTCGTATGAAAAATATGGAATAAATAATCTACTACTATTACATCTAATCAATCATGTTAAAAACCATTTGAACAGTGACATTATTGAGGTAAAGAAGAATTAACTTTTTTAGGAATGTCTTTTTTACATACCCAGTGTCGCTGTTATATTAAAAGTGCGATTATGTAAAAAAAATGCATTATAGGTATTTATAGCCTGACAAGTTGTACGGACTAGGGTCCATTTCTCAAAAAGTATTAGTCTAATAATATTATAGTGTTCTGTCTCGTGAATAAAACTACAAAATGAAACAAAACACAAATATTATTAAAGTACTGTCGTGAATAATAGTACTGGGCCAGTAAGTAATGGTTGGCTTAGTTCATGACGGAAGGTTGTTAAGAATGCACGGACAGGATTCAGCGGTATCGCATCGGACCTTTGTAGTCAAGGGTCCTCTTGCTGGGGAATCCTATACAGGTGTAACTAAGGGAGAGTGAATGAAAAGGCCAAATGTTAAATACACTTCATGTATTATATAAACATGCAAAATTCGTGTGGCAATTTACATTAAATAAGCACCAGCGGTGGTGCTGTACCAAGAGGAGACACGGTTGCCTCGTTGTGTTCGGAAATTTGGGACGCGCACTGACTTTACAAGATGTTGGCCAACATAATATAAAAGTTCTGTGCACTTACAGCAGATCTTCAGGCTGGATTACTGTGGTAAGCTGATAACGCAGCCAGGCCACGGGCCGTCAACCCTGGTAAGGCTACCAGGGCGAGGCAAACCGAAGAAACTCGCCGACTCCCTCTAATGGAGAAGCGTGAAGCCCCTTGGCGTCACGAAAGGCGCCGGAGTCCGCAGAGGCCGGGCACGGAGAATCCGTCCTACGCGAGGGGCGAACGTCGCCCCCGCTTGGCATCACCCAGCACCTGCGGTCGCCGGAGACTTCGGCAGTAGAGCCGCGCTTCCCGACACTCTACTCTTGCCTAATAAATAATAACTAAACGTTCACAACCACTACATCGGGCGTTTGCTCGTCCGGATTAACATGGAGACAGGGGCGACATGATTAGAGATGACCGCGGGTACGGCGCGAGCGCCGACCTGGCGAAACCGCCAGCTGTCAAACTCGCTGCGCAAATGTGCGACGCGTCGTTATGGGTCGAAGGCTAGGTGACAACTGTCATGTCGGGTGTCGGGTCAAATGCTCTCCAACGGTCAAGTGTCGTAACGTTCCGTCACGAAATGTTATAAACGCACCTAGGATTCAATTACTATTTTGCCTAATGCACGTCTAGGTCACGGCTAGTTACGTTTCTAACAATTATTCCTCGGAGATAGCTTACAGGCTATTTGATGTCCAATGATATCTTAATTATTAACACCTGGCATCACTCAACTAAATTGGCACTTCGGAACGCACCCCGTTGACATTCGCTTGTCATATTATTTTGAAACGAGAATGTACCCGGTGTGAAACTTATTTAATATTTGCTGACTACGTGTTATGAATTACCGAAAGTACACTCGTGTGAGCGTAAGAAGTGTAATAGAAAGCTAGTATACATCATGACGATCAATTTGATGTACATAACGTATGTTTCGGACTTGTAAATAAGTCATAAAGTGACTCGAAAGTCTGTGTTTATCATGTGTTTTCTTTCGCTGAAAACTACTACTTTCAGTGCTCAAAAGCCGCAGGAATGCCTTTAATTCTAAAGTTCAAGAGGTAAGCAAGCTCCCTATATAGGTAACTCTTAGCAAAGCATGTTAATTTCGAAATTATAAGCGTCGCAAAATGTGACGTAAGGTCAATGTGGGTAAGACCGTCTACAAGGCAAGTCCGTCTACCCGCTATAACTTCTGTTGTTGAATAGGTACATCGCCGACGGCTCGCTCGGTACAACAGCATTTTTTTCTAATTCCATCATTTCATAACAGATGTCGCTACGACAAAAACTTTGGAAGTAGTTCAACTGTCAAGTTTTTTCGTGTTTTGAACTTGAAAGGTAAGTTAACGATCTGTTCGAAGAAAAATCATAAAAAATAGAAATTCAAGGTGTTTTGGATCAAACAGTAACTATGTAAGTAATTTGATAACCACCTCACATATTACCGTTGTTTAATAATACAAAACTGCCCTAGTTTTGTAATTATAAATATGTGAATCTCTAACCTTAAAACTTTGCTAAGTTGGAAAGACCGTCTAGTGTATTCGAGGGAAGTCCGTCATATGCCGGTCTTACCTCAAATCAGATATTGCCAACCTTTTCCGCATTATGAATTTTATTATTGGTTCTTATGTTGTGGCGTCCGTTAAGGGGCTTCTAAACGGGCCATATTTTCACTGCAATATGTGGCCGGCAACTATTCATGTCTTTCTCTAACATACGAGTAAGAGAGAGACACCAATAGTTGCCGGCCACATATTGCAGTGAAAATATGGCCCTTTTAGAAGCCCCTTTATAACAATAAATCATTTTGCTCTTAAAGTTTTTTTTTATTGTAGTGTAGTGTACATCTTATTATAGTGTAAATGTGTTGGAATTATCAAATTACTTACCTAAAACAGAACTACATAAAAAACTTGGTGTCTGCATCCATGCACACTTCGTAAACTGAATAATACACGAAATGGTGCAAGAATCAAGTTATATTACTATTTGTTTACTTGATATTTCATGCATATTCAGCCCACGAAATACTAGATGCAGGAACCAAATAAGCAATTACAACGGCTGGGCCTGACCCCACCTAACTCCCTTTAGTCGGTTTTGAAATAGGTTTTTTTAAACAAGGTTTTAATGAAATTTACAGATGCCGTACAATTGATAATATAAAAACTTAAACATTGCCAGACACAATGGTTAGTAATTATAAAAGGAAAACTAACAGAGGGGTATATACAAAGGAAACTTTAGAACAAGCAGTGCGTGCTGTTAAAAATGGGTCTCTGAGTGGATATAAAGCTTCCAAAATATATAACATTCCAAGAATGACTATAATGGATCACGTCAATAATAAAAGGTTTAAATCAAAGACCCTTGGACGAAACACCGCGTTAAATCCCGCAGTCGAAGAAAAGTTAGCTTCAATGCTGCACTCAATGGAAAAGTATGGTTTTGGGTTAACCAAAGCAGAAGTATTAGAAATGGTTGGGGATTATGTGCAGATAAACGACTTATCAACACCTTTTAAGGACGGGAAACCAGGTGCTGCATGGTTTGCTGCGTTTAAAACAAGACACAATTTATCGGTCAAGAAACCCCAGGCAGTGGAATACGCAAGGAAAAAAGCGGTAGATCCATTTATTGTCTTTCCGTATTTTAATTTGCTTTTGGATACCATTACCGAATTGGATTTAATAAACAAACCATCCGCAATTTGGAATCTGGATGAGACAAGTTTCTCAAAAGATCCATCAAAAACCAAAATTGTTGGCATTAGAGGACATGCTGCAACAAGAATGATTTCCTCGCCGGGTAGGGACAACACTACAGTTTTGCTTGGTGCCAGTGCTAGTGGAGAAAAAACACCACCGCTTATCATCTTCAAAGGTAAAAATGTGTGGGATGAGTGGACATCTCCAGATGCTTACCCGGGAACATCTTACGCTGCCACGAAGAATGGCTGGATGGAGACGACGGTTTTTGAGAGGTTTTTCGAAAAAACCTTTTTGCCTACTGTAGGAGATCAAAGACCAATATTACTAATATATGACGGACATGCAACTCATGTCGGATTGAATATAATCGAAAAAGCTTGTAAAGAGGGTATAACAATACTAAAATTGCCTCCACACACAAGCCACATTTTGCAACCTCTTGATATAGCGGTAATGAAGTCTTTTAAGGATCACTGGGATTCTACACTTGTAAAATGGCAGCGTTTAAATGTGGGAGTTCCTCTCCCAAAAAAAGAGTTTGCGAGACTAATTGGAAATTGTTGGGCCAAAATAGACAAACAGATTCTAATAAATGGGTTCCGCAAAGCCGGAATTTTCCCATGGAACCCTCAAGAAATAAAAGAAGATCTGTTTGATCCTTTGCAGTTCAAGCGATGGACAGCGTCACAAGAACTTCTCTGCCATACTAAGAATAATGAACTGCCAAGCTTGAATTCATTAGCATTAAATGTCATCACTAAAGCAATGAAAGCTAATCCCCAAAATTGTATAGAGCACAACTCTACTGTTACCGAAGGTTGCAGCAGAGATTTACATAAAGAATTTATTACGCCCTCTACATTACATCCACAGACAAAAAAACAACTGCCCGAAGAAGAAACTCGTCAAGATCAAAAACTGGAACCATCCTTGATTCTAAATGGAGATACAACGAATGAGCACAGGAATAGTAATAAAAAAATTACCATAATAGAAGACAAAAATATCACTTTCGAAGAGTTACTATTATTACAAATCAAACCTGGAATTAAAACAAACCTCAAGCGACGAAAAATAGCAACAGGAGCAGAAGTTATTACACACGATGATGTTGTAAAGCGTAAAATAGCAGAAAAACTTAAAAGTATTAAAAAAGAATCTGAAGCAAGAAACACTGTAATAAAAATTCAACCTAAAAAAGCTAAATATAAGAAAAATATTAAAAAAGACAACTCCCACATCAATTTGAATGATAATGGAAGTGAAGTAGAGAATCCGTCACATATTCACCTATCTGACAATTTATATCTTGGACCATCTACGTCAACAGGCATAATTACAACAAAAAAAGGAAAAAAGTTAAAGAAAGATATAAAAACAAAAAAAAACAAATCTAAATTACACAAACCAGTTAAAACAGTGAGCGACGACTCAACAAGCGTTTCAGATTGCCTGAGCATTCATAGTGACTCGGATATTTATGATATAGATGTGGTTATGAGTAGATCAGAAACAAACAATACAGAAGAAGAAAATGACGAAGTTCACTTATCAACAGATTTTGAGAATGCAACTAGCCACCATGCAGATAAATATAATATTAAAGAAAAAAACAATAAAGAAGCAGAAAATGACGAAGTTCACTTAACAACAGATTTTGAGAATGCAACTAGCCAACATGCAGATAAATATAATGTTAAAGAAAAAAACAATAAAGAAGCAGAAAATGAAGAAGTTAAGTTAGTAACAGATTTTGAGAATGCACCTGGCCAACATATAGATAATAATAATATTAAAGAAACCGAAAATAAAGAAGAAGAAAATAAAGAAGTTCACTCAACAACAGATTTTGAGAATACAACTGATCAACACACAGAAAATTATAATATTAATGACCACGTAATCGTACGATATTACAACCGAAACAAATGGACGTATTACGTGGGCTACATAGAAAATTTAAAAGTAAATGATGAGTTATTATATGCAGTGAAATTTTATAAAACTATAAAGAAGACAGAAAAAAGAACATTGAAGTTCATTATGCCCAAAAAAATAGACCGTGACGATGTCCCAAACCTCTCTATAGTAAAAAGAGTACAAATGCGTCAAGATCCAAATAACCCAAAAGAACTCCTATTGTCCAATGATCAGGATGCTACCTATTTTTTATAAGGAATATACTCGTACACTCACCAGCATCAGCAGCGGTACAAAAAAAGGTGTAAATTTTGAACGAAACAGTTTTATTTACCTGTTTTAAAATAACAATAATATTTTATAGCATACAAGATGACTGACTCTACATGCTATTTTTTTTTAATAATTAGTCCTAAAATAAATAGGTAATAATAAACAGCCAGCGGTATTAAACCAAGGAGTATTTTTCATGTTCCTCTAAATTTGCGACTGAGTAGACGACAATAATATTTTTTGTGATAACTTTATGAAGGTTGTTAATGATAACAATGGTGTTTTAAGATTTTTTGTACAATTAAAACAAGTTTTGATCATAATGACACTTTTTTTCTCTACCAAAATACTTAGTATAATCTCATGACGTTACATTTTATGCATGTAAATAGTTGGTATTTAATATGTGTACAGTTCATTTAAACATTCTCACATATTACCAATATAAAATTGCATTTCCAAAAAGTTTTTACCGCCTGAGGCCCACCATACTATAAACAGTGAGATTTTTGTAAATAGTAATTTGAACCTACCAGTAAGGAAATAAAGTTCAATTACCTTTTAGACTTAAATGCTTCTATCCATTTTGAAACAACTTGAACTTGCAACTTTGATGCCGTTGCAATATGGTTTAAATTAAATTGATTTTGTACCTCCTACGGCACACCAGGTCTCACGACATTAAAACAAAAAAAGGTTTACGACTTCTGATCTTAGATATATGCCGGTCTTACCCCATAAATGAGAAAAATGTTTATATTTATCACTAGGAACCTTATTTCAATGATCTGAAAGTATACATTTCATCGGCTTAAGCTATTAAATCAGCCAGCTCGTTTCAATGCGTGTTTATACATCTAATTATGTGTCAAATCTCCACTAGACGGTCTTATCCGAAATGCAAGGGAAGACCGTCTACACGCCGAGTTTTAAAAAAAATGCTTCTATTTAGTAAAGTTTTGACAGATCCACTGTTTCGTTGTACCCTCATCGTAAACTACAAAATTGTCTATCATATGCAATCATAACGGTTTATCTAGGTTGTGTATTTGCTGCGTTAGATCCGAGCAAACTTAATTTAAAATAAAGTATGCCGGTCTTACCCACATTGACCTTATGTAAGGTTATGTTTTTATATGGAAAACAGTAGCGTATGCTACAGTACCTAATACTTTTGAGAAACGGGCCCCTTCAGACTATTACAGACCCTGGGAAAGTCTTGCTAATAACTGTGAATATATATACCTAGGTGTTCACATATTTTCCATACCATTAAATAAGTACCTAATCAATTTTATTGCTAGGTAGTAAATGTAGTAATAATTGACTAAAGTCTAAAAAGGTACAATAACCTGTATTAAAAGCTGATCTTATATTTTACAGGTAGGGATAAACTAAGTGCTGTCACATCCGTCCATACAAATCAGTACCTACAACTTTCTAGGGAATGCCAAATGCCAAAGATTTTTTTCCAAACCTTATGGAATTAACCCTTTTCAAGACCACCCGCACAGTATTTGTGACCACCTATGTAAGTAGGTATATGGCAATAACATTTACCAGTGTACATAAAAGGGTGGATCACTTAAGGTTGACTTCCATGGGTAGCGGCTGATGCGATAGACGCGTGCGGCTGACGTGCACGATCGTAGCGCGCATCTCGCGACAGTAGTAAACACTATGAAAACGTATGGCACCGCTTCCGTGGTTAACGGCTGACGAATCTGCGAGCCGTGCGCGGCTGAGCCGCTTACTACGGAAGCGGTGCCATACGTTTTCATAGTGTTTACTACTGTCGCGAGACGCGCGCTACAATCGCGCACGTCAGCCGCACGCGTCTGTCGCATCAGCCACTCCACTACCCATGGAAGTCAACCTTTAAGGTATGAAAACATATTTTTTTGCTTTAATCCTCTTTTGCTAATATAAGAAACTTGTTACACCTACCTTACATCCATAATAATATATAAAATATAAAAGAGTTACATAAATATTTAGTACTACACCAAGCTAATGGAACTTTTACAAAATAGGGAATTAAGCCATTTGTTTAAAGTTCCGTGAGTTTGGGGCAGTACAAAATATTCATGTACACTCGAGTTCATAAATATTTGTACACTTTAGTACCTTGTCTATTTAATGGCATCTTAAAACTGCCATAATATGAATTGTCACATCAATTAAAGTGACAAGGTACTAAAGTGTACACATATTTATGAACTTGTACTGTACCTCTTTTATATTTTATATATTATTATGATTGTAAAGTAGGTTTAAAAACTTTTTCTAAGTAGCTGAATACGGTTGAAGCAAAAAAAAATGTATTCATACATTGAGTGATCCAGTATCCACCCTGGTATATAATGTCTGTATGTGACATGTCAACATCAAATATCAAAATATTGTTTAAGCTATAATTTAAAATCCTTGCCTAAAAAGGTTAGCAGTCCAGGGACCACCGCATGTGGATTTTTTACTCTTGAGTATGAGTGAGTATCAGAATTTAGTTTCCCTAGTACTAAAGCTAATTTTGGGATTATAAATATTATAATAATTCAATTTGAATGAAATTGTCTTCCAATATCCATTTACTCACGTGTCTACATTTAAAAAATTTGCTCTGAAATGATAACACAATTATACTCGAAAATCTAATTAAAGACCATCGTGGGTTGCCACTAAAAAATAAAAAAAGTATATTTCCACTTTTTCAAAGACCGCACAAGAATGTTTATTTTATTGGTAGTTTTAAACCTTCGATTCAAGTTGCTTACACAAATACAAGATGCCATGTTAAATATTTAACCATAGAAGATTTTTGGTAGCAAAACTGTTATTGCACTTGTAATACTTCAGGTTTTAATAACATTTGGTACGATAAATTAAATAAACAATAGTTGTAAACAACGTTAGCAATTTAAATAGTACATGTGTTTAGCTATTCGACAAAATAAAAGGCCAAAAGTGTGTGTGTGTGTGTGTCAGAAGCTACTACCGGTTCGAGAAAAGAAACTTAGTTATATTTTTCTTTTTACCAAGTGCAAGTGCGAAGTTCATACATTTGCTGTTAAGTCACAAGTAGCAAATGTATGAACTTCGCACTAACACTTGGTAAAGTTTGAATCAAGAATAAATTGAGTATAAGGAATCCGAATTTGGCTAGTCATTTTGTTTTAGCTGATAAAAAAACGCCATTTAACACACACACCCGACATTTAATGATTAAACACACACTATATCAGAAAATATTTATTTTGAGATATTTTAATGTTTTTGAATATCGAGTAGAAAAAACATTGAATGCATATTCCCTATTGTTATAAAAGTTTTGATATTGAAATTGTTAGTCATATCTTCATATATTTTCAACGATTTGATTATCAATGCAAAAAGGTTGGCTATATCTGAAATGTTCAATTGGGTGTTCAGTTTTTTGAAGGGTTTTTTTTCTGATAGTGTTTGGTCTATAAACCAATAATCTACAGTTATTTTATTTTTAATCATTATAGTTCTTTTAAAATATATTTTTTTAAGTCCGTTATGACAGTTCTCTGTGCGTTACGGAACTATACGCGTTACCTTGGCCTAAATGATAATTTAAAAAAAAGACGTAATATGACAGTACTTTGTCTGTCTGTTGTCAAAATTGTCAAACGAATAAAATAATGATTTCGCTTTCGTTTGTTTACCTCCGTGTTATTTACCAATTGTTTCCTTGAATTTTACGACGACTTTGCTCAGACCCTTGGATTTGGATATTACCGCATTTCTCGACGACCACCGCAACGCTTTTTTGGACTTGAATTGGACCTACTCTTGACGGCGTATTTTACTATCCCTGACGACCTCTGCATTAGTGTTTGGACTACGATACAAGTTGTTTGCATCATCTTCATCCTTATATAATGGATACATCAAATATAAGTCCTGCAAACGCTGCTTATGATAGAGCATATTACAAGGATGAAGTAAGATGTTTCGTACCGTAGTGTAAAAATTTTAGAAGAGACCATCCCAATGCCACTTATTCTTGTCCATACCAAAAGCTCTAAAAGCGACATGGTGCCTAACCATGGAAAGGAATTGTCCAAAACAACTCTTGTATGTCTGTGAAGAGCATGTCAATGTGATTCAGCAAGTTAGTATAAATTTCAAAAGTACATAGGGCAGCCAGGATAAAATCCATAGTAAGCACAGCTAATATTAAAGCAGTATCTTTAACCAAATTTTCTTTTATCAAGTGGCTTTCTTTGCGACACCAACAATGTTTGAGTCTTAAATTAGATTTTCGAGTATAGTTATATCTGATTATTTGTTAAAATTACACAATTAACAATTAATCATTTTAATTCTGTGTGCGATACCGGAGCAAATTTATTCAGCACTCCTACTATTTATACAATTTAATTAGCGCTATTAAGCTAACTAACCTTTGTACAACTAAATTAAGGTAGCTAGGTAACAAATTATTCAATTATATTAGATAGCTCCCTACTTGGTCCTAAAGACTTGCAACAAGTTAATGAAGATGTCGATATCACTTGCACTTGTTCTATGTGCTATTAGAATAAATTCATATCAATGTGAATATATTCTAATAGCTCATATCTGGGCATACTTATGAGGCATTTATTAACAATATCTGATCATTTTATGGATCAATTATACTACACTTTTGCAAAGATGGCATTTTAAATTGAGGGCCTTATTTAATAGCTATTTATGAAGTAAAATTATTTATGAAGTTAACATACAATCTTATAAAAAATTGTAGCTTGCTTATGTGTACTTATTCTGCTAACTACACTATAATGATATCGACGGTGGAAAGGAGAAACCCTTTAAGCGACATGATGGGCGAAATTGAGTAACCGGGCTCAAAAGACGCAGAAAAAAAAGCCGATTCCAACGATATATATAACTCAATTTCGCCCATCATGTCGCTTAAAGGGTTTCACCTTTCCACCGTCGATATAATTGTACATGGGATTATCATTATCGACTATAGGGAAATGCATTGTTACCAAAATCTTAATGATTAAACTATGTGATCAATAAGTTTTTAGAATTGTTATGAACCATAATAATATTATTGTAATGTGGACTATACCATGGCACTAACAAACGTTAAATAAGAGAAAACAATAATTTACATTATTAGTTTGTTTTTCTGTGATAGCTAAACAAAAAACATCTGTATAAATAATTTTATAAGACGGTAAAAATAAGAGTTAGTTTTGTAATTATTTGGAGCGGTGTGGAGAAAGTCCTGATGCCCTTATGATTTAAAGGATAAACAAGTTGTTTGCACTGGACTTTTTTATTTCCAGCTCGGTCACCAAAATGTAAGGTGGCGTTTTCGGCTTTTTCCGGGATGATTGAGGCCTACAAATAAATACTGTGATATTAGCTTTTAGCAATTATCAAATAACCTAGGAGAATTATGTAACATTATTCTGCCATATAATTATGGATTTAAAAGAAAAAAAAACTGATGAAACAAAAACCACTACATAAAAATCACAAGCTGATGATGATCTAGTGAAGGTACAAAATTTGACCTCCAAAAGAAAAAAATATTTTTATAGGGGTAAAATAAAGCATTTAAATTATTTTAATAAATGTTTGAAAATATAGAAAGTGTGCATATTCTAATAAAAATATAATGATTTACATATCTCCCATTTTTTATACCGATTCTAAGAACCTTATTGATCACCCCTCATACTACTTCTGTGGTACCTCCATGTGTAATATTTTTATTTACATAAGTAATTAAAAGTAGCAAGTGAGTCTTTATACAGTGTGTAAATGGTATACGGGTGTTTATTAAAAATGGACATAGATTAAGACTCTAATAATCATAAACAGAAACAATTATTTTGATTACGCTAACGTATACACCGTTATTAATTTTTGAACATACCATCGACCCGCAATGTACATATAATTCTATCTGTCATTACTTTGAAACATCATTAATTGCGTTTTTAATTAATTGCTTTTTTTGTTATACATTGCGTGTTAAATTATTTTGTATGGTTAATTTTTTTTAATTTAACAAAAGCTGCCTAAATGTGCTCATTAGGGGCTATTCTTACCACAGTTAAAAGGAACGCCCGTATACCATTTACACACTGTATGCCAAAATTTGAGTGAAATCGGGTGAAGTTATGGGTAATTTGGAATGAAGGCTTCTATTTCAACATTAAGGCTAAATATAGTGTAGGAATTTCTTAATTACACGGATACCTACTAACTATTTTGTAAATAGTGTTTTACCTATGAAACTAGCAGTCCAGGTTCCATTCCCGGTAAGAACACATATTGGATGAATGACCTATTTTGAGTCATGGATATTTAATTTTCATTTTGGTACATACCTATCTCTCTAATATATAAAATTATCGTGTCACAGTGTTTGTAACAAAACTCCTCTGAAACGGCTTGACCAATTCTTATGAAATTTTGTGTGTATATTCAGTAGGTCTGAGAACAGGACTATTGGATGAAAAAAAATACTCCCGGGCGGCGCCGGGCGCGGACAGCTAGTATAAATATAATATTCATATAAATACGTATATTGTCTAGTAGCCATAGTACAAACAAACCTAAAGATTATTTTGTGACTACAATCAATTTGTATAAGATTGTCATATTTTTATTTCAGCCACTTACTAACATACATTTCCATACCACCAAGAATAACCAGAGATTTCACAGGCAATAGGTTCATTTTAATTCTTCTGACGTGTGGTATGTATGAGATTCATAATTTGGAATGTAATAGCTTGTCATCAATGAAGTGAATGAATGAAGAGTTCTTACAATAAAATTTAGTAAGGACGCATAATGCAAATTCAATTACAACCCAGTAATAACATGTGGGGGAGATCATCTGATGATGGTCCTATTGGTAAAATAAATACCAAATAAATAATGTAAGCTTCAGGTATGTTTTTTTTCGTAACAATTACGTTTAATAAAAAAGTAGAAACATCAATTTGTGAACTTGTTAGATTAGCCTCGCAAAACAGTTAAAGGCTAGGTACGAAAGCAACAAGCAATCGGTAAACCAACTCGTGACAAAATTATATTGTTTTAAACCTCTACTAAGGTTAGCTCAGTCAAATAATGAATGAGTTTATTACCCAAATAAGAAAAAAAATACCTGCTATAATATTTCTCAACTATGTCCCTTCTTCCAGTAGCAACTGTAAACAAACGTAAATACACAAAAATAATATTTCACCACCACCACACAACCACTTTCCACATTATGGTCAACAAATTCACTTCACTCACATTTACACAGCCATTATTTTAGATGGCGGCCATCTTTCGTCTGAGAAGTCAGGGTACGTTTCCACTCAAACAATGCTGAGTGAAAGAGTGAAAACGACACGTAACGCAGGTTCTGATTGGTTGATTTCTCTCTTCACCTTTGCTTCTGTTTAGGGAAACCGCACCCTAAACCAACTCACCTCTAAAATAGGAGCTTTTCAATTTGACACTAATGTGATCTCGTTGTCGAACGAGTGAACGAATTGAGAAAGTTAAGAATTGCGTGATAGTAGGGACAAAAAGTTCTGCTTACGTCTGTGAGCGCTAGTATCGCTATTACCGTGTTCGGTGTAGAATACGCAGTAATTAGTTGGAAATTAAAACATGATTAGGTACTGCCGTCGGTAAAATCGTTATGTATTAGGTCATTTTATTACTAAAGTACTTACCGGAAAATGCTACATGCGTAATTTTAAAACTCTTTAGTAAGTATATAAATAAGGGCTTGTTTAGGGCATTTGCGACAAGCCTTAGGTTTCAAACGTCATTTTACTAATATGACAGCAAAAGTCAAATGTCAATGTCAGAAATGACAGGCAAAAGTGGTGGCGATGTGATGTGTGTTCACCTCTGCTTTTGACAGAATCACACCCCTGTGGGAGCGCGAGTGCCATCCGCTTGAGACACGTGTCTGTTAACTTTTTTGTGCAATAATGAACCAACAAAAACGACCGACTACGAGATTAAAAGCTTGATTATGACACTATTGTGAACAATACTTTTTGTACGAGTTCATTAAAATAGTACATTACTGAAGAGGCCGTGAAGTCAGGATTTTACGATGCCAATCTTAAGACTGCAATGTTACGATGGCAATCTCTAGACTGCAATCTTACGATGGAAATCTCAAGACTGTGCAATCTTACGATGGCAATCTTAAGACTGTGCAATCTTACGATGGCAATCTCAAGACTGTAGTCTTACGATGGCAATCTTAAGACTGCAATCTAAAGACTGCAATCTTACGATGGCAATCTCAAGACTGCAATCTTACAATGACAATCTTAAGACTGCAATCTCAAGACTGCAATCTTACGATGGCAATCTCAAAACTGAAATCTTTAGATGGTAGTCTCAAGACTACAATCGTACGATGGCAATCTCAGGACTGCAATCTTACGACGGCTACCTCAAAACTGCACATAAATATAGTACCTAGATTTTGTTTTTTTAATGTCGCAAAATATGGTTACAGAGTCTAGTGGGTTGGCAGAATGTAATTTTTTAGGGTTCCGTACCAAAATGGTACAAAAGGAACCCTTATGGTGAGACTTCGTTGTCTGTCTGTCTGTATGTCACAGCAGGTTTTCTCAGCAACTACAAATGCTATCAACTTGAAATTTGGCATAGTTGTACAACTTGCTTGCCCGCATCTATTTGTGGTAAAAAAAAAATGAAATTAATTTTATTAATAATTGAAAAGGGGTCTAGAGTGCGGGGTTCAAAAATGAAAGTGGTTCGATTATAGTAAATGGAGTGTCATATGAAAGGTCTTAATCTGCACATTTCAAAACTATTTTTTTGAAAATTTTCTGTGATGTACTTTTTGATTTATAGTCACATCGGGGTAGAACAGACTAGGTTCGGTTAGGTTTTTTTTCTGTTTATATTATATTATGTGCATAATGATATTTGATGTTAGATTAATTTATATATATATATATATATATATATATATATATATATATATATATATATATATATATATATATGTATACATCACAGAAAATTTTCAAAAAAATAGTTTTGAAATGTGCAGATTAAGACCTTTCATATGACACTCCATTTACTATAATCGAACATCCATTATATATATATTATCTGTCATGTACAAAATAGGCTTTAATAGTTATAATAATTGGTATTATATACTAATAATGTAATGCTTTATGGAAATAGTTATTTAGAATAGAATAGAATTATATAATTATAATAGAATAACATGGAGTTGAAAAGGGCTCCACTCAGCTTTGCACCTCAGCAAGCCGCGGCGCTGATTTTCAGAGGGACCCTGACTTAAAAACCAACTTAAATATCTAAAACAAAACAAAATAAAAAGGGATGAAGACACAAACATCAGCGACAATCGATAGTAAGTGGTCATCCATACTTGTAACCGTTTTTAGGGTTCCGTACCAAAATGGTAAAAAAGGAACCCTTATGGTGAGACTTCGTTGTCTGCCTGTCTGTCTGTATGTCACAGCAGGTTTTCTCAGCAACTACAAATGCTATAAACTTGAAATTTGGCATAGTTGTACAACTTGCTTGCCCGCATCTGTTTGTAGTAAAAAAAAATGAAATTAATTTCATAAATAATTTAAAAGGGGTCTATAATAGGGGGTTGAAAAATTAAAGTGGTTCGATTATAGCAAATGGGATGTCATATGAAAGGTGTTAATCTGCACATTACAAAACAAATTTTTTTTTGTGATGTGCTTTTTGATTTATAGACAAAAATGTACAAAAAATGACCGTTCCCTCCCCCTTAGCTCCAAAGTTTATTAATCAAAAAATCTGAAAAAACCCTGAGGTATAGATAATTACTTATATTTATGGGAAAAATAAAATGAAGTATTCATTATTTATAGTTTTTGAGAAATAACAAAAATAACTAAGAAAATCTGTATTAAAATTTAGGCTAGTCAAAATGGACCTTATTGCCTAGAAAATAAAGCTCATAACAAAATGAGTATTTTCTTATGCGGTTACCAAGCATATTATCTTCAATACGGAACCCTCGGTGCGCGAGTCCGACTCGCACTTGACCGTTTTTTTTTGTGTGGCAACACTAGAACAACGCAACCGTTTCCTGTTGCATCGTTACTAGCGTAGGCCAGTTTTGTTCTTGGGTATGCATTAAGTATAATATCAATTTAAATTGTTGGCAAATTGATAATACACTACATATCATATCTTAATTAGTAAATTAAAAAACAAACTATTATGACTCATGACTGGCCGGAACCCAAGCAGCATTTAAGTTCATTCGTATACTAAAAGCTGTATATTTTAGCTGTATTGTATAAGCGCTTATACAACCCTTATAAGAGGAAAAAGGCCAAAAATAATACATCTTTTAGCGTTATTAGAGCTGTATAGTAGCTGTAGAAGCAATAGATAAGCTGTATAATAGCTGTATTAGAGCTGTTATTCGGTGTACACGGGAACTATAACACTAAAGATAGTCTATTATAAGTATCTTTTAAGAATTATAGTTTTAAATAAGGTTTTGAAGAGAATTACAAAATAATAAAAATAATTTGAGAATTGACATGTCTATACAAATTACTTTTACTTATTTATAGCGACGTTAACCAGAACTCAAAATTAGCATAACAGACTTTAATCACTTGGACAGCGGATGGTATAACGGTGAAAATAAGTGCCGATTAAAATTTATGGTAAAACTGTGTGTTGTTTGAGGCAAAATATTCAAGCGCCAGCAAAATAATCAAGAAAAACCAGGGAAATATTAAAAATTGGTAAGTATAAAGTGTTTCTTTTTAAGGTTAAAATATCAAAATATATTGTAAATACAAAATCCGAGACAACAGTCCCATTATTTAATGCTGGTAATCATAATACGGCTTTAGTTATTGTCAAGTATTTCTTTATTTATACTTTCAAATGAGTTTTTATACATTCTAAAATCGCTACAATTCTTTAACAGCCTCAACGTTATCTGGAGAGCATTATAAGCTTAGTAGCTGCACTATGTAATTAATCGAGTCAATTATACAGCTTTTAGTTTTTAATCACATTTATAATACAACACAACAACAACATAAACTCACGCCTTCATTCCCAGAGTGGGGTAGGCAGAGCCACAGACTCACCAACAACTCCAAAAACTTGTTGATAATTCTGTGACCACATTTTGCACAACCAGGCTAAGATGTTATCCAGTGTATTAGTGACAGGTTGCAAACCCATCGCCTAACAGCACTACACAGCTTTTAGTCCCTTAGTCGTCTCTTACGACATCCACGGGAAGACATGGAGTGGCAACATTCTAAACCCGGCACCACACGGCAAAATATTTATAATAGAATATGTTTATTCCTTTGGCTGTTTTACGATTCTGCATACGTAACTTATAATTCTCTTTGGAGATCCATACTAACAAATGACAAATCCTTAGGTCAAAGCGTCTGTTTTCTTCCTCACTTTATTTTATAAGTTTTTAAAATTGGCATGCGCTGTTTATTATCATTTTTTCTTGTAAAGTTCTATCCAGCACAGTCATTTCTTTTTTGCCAGACGATAATAGGACGATACGTCGATAGTGATAGTAAGCCATTTTTTTAACTTGCTCCTATGTTGCGACTCAAGGGCACGTTTTAGAAAACTATAAGTAACAATTTTAAAGGACTAAACTGGCAACACTGCCCAAATACCTAGTCGTCTTTGGTCGAGGTTGTGTCAAATGAAAACTTGTAACCTGTAAATTGTAATTTGTAGCTTTATATAAAACAGGCCATTGGTTGGTATGGCCGTCCGTAAAGGGTACACGGTACGATTTATCTTTACGATCCGTCGCTTCAGACCGATCGAAACGACGAATCGATTGTGTAAGTCCCTAATCGTTAAAGATTTATTTCACGGAAGACGATGTCGGAAATCGCAACAAAAACCCATGCAATCATGAATATCGTAACGATGAATCGACAGTGTATGGCTCATTACGATCAACGATTCGATTTTGTCTCACTCTGACACGAACATTTGAACACGTCTTTATCCTTCGTTTCAAAGAAGTAAATGATTGATTGTTACGACCAATCGTTTCGTGTATGGGCGTCATTTTTGATGCGATCAATCGTTACGATTTTCATCAGATCGATCGTACAGACGAATCGTACCGTATATGAGGTCCTTAACAGAGTCAACGGAGCGGGAGAATCGATAGGGTAACACGAACGTAATGCTTTTGGGGGGATTTCCGAGAAGATTTGGGGAGAACTCGAGACGATCATCTGGAAACACTGTCAGTGACAGTTTGCAGCAAGCACTGGTTAATCGGAAATCTGAAGATCCTTGTTTTTTTCCGAAGGTTTCTTTCTTTGTAAATTTTTCTACCTTGCTGTTTTCATTTAACTGTCGACTCTAAGGAATCTTTGACAACCTGTGTTGACGTTGATAACCGACCGACCATCACTGACGCAACTGACATTGGCACAAGCCCTGTCTGTGGCTGCCATCAAAGAAGATCCTGTGGCAAGCGCGCACTCTTTTCGTTTGTTTTTATCCTTCTTTGCCGTGTTATCGTACCTACTTGAACGTTACGTAAGTGAGATATAGCAAAAAAAAAGTTGTATTTTATGTATACCTTATTTAACTTATTTTGAAGTAACATTCGAGTGTTGTGTGTCTTAGGTTACAGAATTGTAATCAAGTTTTTAGTGTTGTTGATAATTCTGTAGCTCTGTCTACCCCACTCTGGGAGTGAATGCGTGAGTTTATGTATATGTGTTTTACTTTATTTTTCAAAAAAAATAAGATTTAGACATTAAAATCATAGAGACAATTCAGAAAGGGCAAAAAAGACTTTGCATTATACCAAATTTGTGGGAGTCGCAAGGCGTGTTAAGATGGCCAAAAAAGCAAATAAACGTAAATCAATTAATAAAGGATCAATACTCTAAGTCTGAAGACAATTGGTTTACCTCAAGCTGAATAGTCAAAAGATCAAAATTGACATCTTATGAAGAGGCTTTACGGGAATTAGATGTCATGCTGCAAAACAGCGACACAGAGAAATATTACAACAGGAGATAAACAAAACATTTACTTTAACACTTTAGCAGGTCAGTTGGTAAGTATTATTTTGTTATTATTACAATTTATAGGTAGGTATACATTGCATCAACATCGTTCGCGTCATCAAAATTACTAGAACGGTAGCTCGAAACTCTCTCCTTCAAGTTTGAGAACTGGCAAGTATTATTTTTATTTTTTATGTGTTTCCAGGTTAATAGTCAACCAGAGAAATCAACAATTTCATCCACTGTAACAACACCCACGATACTTCCAGAACCAAAATTGAAACTCGAACCGTTACACAAACCCAGACAAACACTGATGTAGATCAGATTGCAAATTGTTTACAATTAATTCTAGATAATTAAAATAAAATGGCAGAAGCAATAAATGGTCTAGAACAAAAGCAAAACAAAATTATTCATAAATTGGCAAATTTGACTGTGCAAATAGATAAGGGTTTTTCCTTTCGTAATCAATCTAAAAATACAGATGTGGTTACATTGAGCTAGTCTAACCCGGTTTATAGTGAGGCTTTTATCATAAAACCTATTGATTCTGTTAAAGCGCTAGAGGAAATGGAGTTACTTTTGTCGGATACAAAGGAAAAGTTTAAACTCTTAAAGCAATATTCTTTTGTATGCTCACAGTCAGAGGGAAAAGGTGGAAAATGTGCATACAAAATTTTGGATATGATTTTTTCACGGGAATTATTATGTAAATGTTCTTAGACGGGCGGTAGCATAAGCAGTGATGAAGTAAAAGTTGAAATGAAAAAATATAGGCACATCCTGAAATTTTACTATGAATTCGTGGAATAAAACTTATACGGCAGGGGGCAATGAAACTTTTTCAAAATTGTCTTGAAGAATTCTGTGAAGAGAAAACTCAGTAAGAATGAAAGAGCTTCAACAAAACGGATGAGAACCAAAAAACCTGATAACCCTTCACCTGGACCGTCAAGTAAAATACAATCAAATCAGGAAAATCAAGACAAGAAATGAATATAAATGAAAAAGAAATAATCAACGAAGCAGCAGCAAACGAAAAAAAAAATACTGAAGAAGACAAAAAAGAATGGGAGATATCTCTTTGTTAATGCCTATTAAGTACCTATATACAAAATGATCATTTTTTAGGGTTCCGTACCTCAAAAGGGAAAAACGGAACCCTTTTAAGATCACTTTGTTGTCCGTCCGTCTGTCCGTCTGTCAAGACCCTTTATCTCGGGAACGCGTGGAGATATCGAGTTGAAATTTAAACCATATACTCAAATCTACAGTCCCTTGAAGCTGGAAAAAAATCAAACTTCTACATTTACGTAAAAAAAATATACGGCTGTTTATGTCGCAAAAAACGTGTATTTCGACACTCGAGGGAATCAAAATGTATAGGGTATTTCCCGTTGACCTAGAACTATGAAATTTGGCAAGTAACACCGTCTTTTACTGCAAGTATAGGAAAAAATCTGAAATCTGTACATTTTTAATCAAATCACAAAAATACAGGGTCTTTATGCAAGGAACGGCGTACAGTGCGACAAGAGCCCAATCTAGGTGGATAATATTATTTGACGCTAAATATAAGATCAAAACTTAACACATTGAAGCTAGAAATATCAATATTTATAAAAAGTTGAAAAACAAGATATTTTTAACGAAAAAACTTAATATCCAGTATAATTTGATCTCCCTGTACGCTGATTTCCCCTAAAATGTGAGGTCAGCTTAAACTGGATTTTGTATGACGTTGTAAAAAGGGCGTTATTTGCTCTAATTTTCAAATTTATACTATTTTAAGTCGTATAGAAAATTTAAGGCCTTCCCCATTCAGCCAATTAATACCTTTTGCGATAATGTCCCGAAATGGTTCTGTATTTTTCCACATTCAGCACATTTTTCATAAAATGTTTTTGGAAGTCCGAGCGATAATAATGAAAAGTAGTCATCCATTGATCTTTTTTGCTGTACTTTAACCATTCTTCATAAAACTCCCTCCTCGGTATCAATGCTTCGTTTTCTTCAAAAGCACGAGGTTTCTAATTAAATTAATATAAAGCGTATTAATGAAGCTATCATTGAAAAAAAATACAGGCTGGGTACATGCGCGCCGAGCAACAATGAGTTGGCGGCGGCGCGCCGACCCGACAAGGTCGGCCACGCCGGCGTGACCATATTTTGATAACTTTTTAAGCGAAAGTTACATACATACCTACATTAAATCACGCCTGTTAACCATACACATTAGTTATGATAAATGAAGTGCTAGCTACTCGCCAACAGATGGTGTTAGTAATCGTAAATGATGCTAATTTTGAATGTTACTTCTACGATTAATATAACATACATATTTGTGTAAGGGCATGCTTTGATGGTTCGGTCATTTGGAAAGGATGGATGAAAGAAGATTGACGAAAGAGATATACAGAGCTAAAGTGAGTGGAAGGGTCAGAAGGGGCCGCCCTAGGCGTACTTTTTCGAATCAAATCGGAGAAATACTGCAAAAGGGCCGAATTTTAAGTACCCGAAACCGACGTGCGTGCATGACTCTATGCATGAATGTGGAAGAAGCGAAAGAGATTCGTCAAGATCGTAGCAGGTGGAACGAAGTGGTCTCTGCCTACCCCTCTGGGAAACAGGAGTAGTAGGGATTCGCCGGTTCTGGCCCCGCCTCTACTCGGCCGAAAAAATGGTGCTCTGAGGAGCGAGAGGTGGGGTTTCGCTCCTAAAAAAAAAAAAAGTTTAATATTTTTTTCGGTGTTTATCCCCCCATTTAGAGCGTTTGGGAAGGGTCCCGAGACTCCCAGATCACTCCTTCCAATAGCTTGCAATAGTCCATGTACTCAATACAAAAGGTTATCAACTACCTGGGTACCCTTTTTTGTCCCGTGGACGTTGCCTATTGTTTGCGCGTGCGCCAACCCCTTTGTTCTCGGGGCGCCCAACACCATTGTCTTGCATCGGACGCGTTCATACCTTTTTTTTACATATTACCTGATTGCGCTATTAACTGTTGTAATGTGATTTTTAATGTTATCTATGTTTTTCTCATATCATTTAATTAAGTTACCATAGTGGTTTTCTTAACATACTGTTTTTAAGGATCATAGTTCTAACCTAACCTAACCTACCTTGTTGAAGTTAACCTAAAACCGTGAAACCTGTCCTAGCTTAAAATACCTACTGTTTTTTAAGGGTTACAGTTCTAACCTAACCTAACCTACCTTACTGAAGTTAACCTAACATTATACAACCTAATCTAACTTAACATCCCTACTGTTTTTTAAGGGTTACAGTTCTAACCTAACCTAACCTACCTTACTGAAGTTAACCTAACATTATACAACCTAATCTAACTTAACATACCTACTGTTTTTAATACTTACCTAACCTAGCTTGGTGAAGTTAACCTAACATTATACAACCTAATCTAGCTTAAAATACTTACTGTTTTTAATACTTTCAAGAAAATAAAGATGAATCAACCAACAAAGAAGTTACGAGTGGTTTTAAATTTTAACACCCCATGGTCGGCTGTTATTAAGGATCGCCTAACTTTACATGAGCTTAACCTAAGCTAAGAACTGATTTAAATCTAGCTTAAGACCTAATTTTCACTTAATTGAATTTACCTAAGTTAATGTTAGTAAATCTAGCTAATCGTATCGTATTATCTTAAGTCGTTGTTATTTAGAGCCTATTCTAAACAACTATCAAAACCATATATTGCATATAGGTATTTCTAAATGAATTACCTACACTTAGCTTATTAAAAATATAGTGGTTAAATGCAATCTAACCTACGTACGGGTATGTATCTACGAGCATGTATCTGCGGCTAACATTGGCTATAACATTATCTATCTAATAGGTACGTATATGGGGTTCACCTCCACATACATTTTAATTTTATTATAACACACTAGTATGTAAAACTAAAACGAAGCATGTAAACTGGTTCTGACTGGATTCAAAGCGCTATGGAGTACGTATTTCAATCAAAAAAGCCGGTATCGACAAGTTTCGTGTACCGGAGTGCATTGTTATAACGGTTTAATTGTTTTATTGGTAGCCGCCTATTATGTTTTAGGGTCACAACGGATGCGATTGTTACTTGTGCGTTTTATTATTTTGGGTGTTGTTGAATAAATCGGGCGTCTGTGTTAGATGAACTACAAGTTCAAACGTGTTTTTAGGAAGACGCTTAACTTACGAAGCGTATAAAAGCGGTGGGGTATTGTGTCTGAACAACTATTAGCCACGCAACAGTCTTCGTTACCGGAGCTCCCTGTACTTAAAGCAGTATATAGACATAATAGTCTTGTGTCGTGCAGTGAAGTGTTTATAAAAAGGCCTAATAATGGATGTGAGTATTTACAAATATTTTAACGTAATTGTGTGTTTTTTTAGCATTTGTGCATTGTGTTTTTGTTAAGCAGTTGTGTAATTTATTGTTTGATATTGTTTCAGTTCTCTGAAAATACTTTCAAGAACTATTACTACCCGGAAAATAAAGATGAATCAACCGACGAAGAAGGCACGCCTGGTTTTAAAGTTAAGCAGGCCATGGCAAAAAAGCGTTCAGTAAATAACATCGACAGCTTTTTTGAACGTCCCAAGAAGAAAACTAAAGTATTGAAGCGCTCTTCCAATGTCAGTCAAAGTTCTCCTGACGGGGTGGGCTATATATCAACCGGACAAGACGACGGGGCATACGCTTCTCACTTGATTAAGTTTATTATAACTAATTTTCATAGAAGTATATGACTGTGGTTTATATCAAACCAATTACCCACCACACTATTAGAAGATTCTGATGTAAGACCATATTTTACACCATGTGATGGTCATATTAAAGGCAAACAAAATAGTTCGTGCTCAGATGTGATTGATGGAGTTTTAACAATGCAAGCATACTGCCAACAATGTAGACAAGATTTGAGTTAGTATAATATCCCATCCAATTAATTAAAAACTTTGTATTTGTTATTAAGTCGTACATTATGTTTAATTTCACGTTTTCTTATTTTTATAGATCTTCCCAAGTCGGGGGTGGAGTAAAGAGGACAGCTGCAGTTTTGAAGTCAGAAGAAGTGCTGGCAAAGAAAAACCGCCCTTCAACTAGTCGCGATACAGTATCAACATCATCCGAACCAATCTTAGATGAGAATGTGAGTACAAAAAATAATGATAATGTTGAATGTTCTGTGTGTAGTAAGTTTGTATCCAAAAGATATTTCACCAACCATTTGAATAGTAATATCCATAAAAATAATGTCTTAAGGTCTGATATTCAATGGGTTAATGTACAGTTAATTGAAAACGCATTTAGGAATAGGGTGGCTACTTATAGAATATTGCTTAATGAAAATATTCGCAACCCATTAACCCCCGAAACAATTTTACAAAAAAATAAAGAAAAAATTTTTACATTATTGGATCGATCACTTACTGATCATTGTGCTTTAAAAGTAAATTTCATTCTTAATGCAGATTTTACTCAAGATACCAAACAGCTAAATAATACGTTTGACTTTCAATTCAGTAACAATGTGGTAAATCTTAGCAGCGACAAAAATGATATTTTTATAGCTATAGTTAACGAAATTTTATCAAGATTATCTAACTTTGAGAGGAAAGATAGTGGATGGAGCTTAGTAAAATTCAACTATCTAGATGTGAATGTAAATAAATTTAACCCATTACGTGGTTCTTCCTATATAAAATTGCCTAGAGATATAATAAATAAAAAGGCAGTTATTAATGTAAAAAACAATGATCATGAATGTTTTAGATGGGCTGTATTGTCAGGGTTATACCCACCTACAAACCATCATTCAAATACATGGAATTCATATATAGCGCATAAACATAAACTAAACTTTGAAAATTTGACTTTCCCATTTAAATTAGGGGATGTTCATAAATTTGAAAAAATGAATGATGTAAGCATTAATATTTTTGGACTCGAGTACAATTCACAAAGTAAAAAACATGATGTGATAGGGCCATTTCACTTAACTAAATGTAAAAAAGCTACCCACTTAAACTTATTATATATAACCAAAGGTAGTAAAGCACATTATTGCTTGATCAAAAATTTATCTAGATTAGTATCTAAACAATTATCCAATACACAACATGCTACACATATTTGTGATGGTTGCCTAACAAGCTTTACATCACATGAAAATTTAATGAATCATCAAAGAAACGACTGTTTCCATGTTTGCACGAATTTACCTTCAGAACAGGATAAAAAGAAAAACTGGTTCAATGAAAATGTCCCATCAAACCAACTTAGCTTCAATAATTATGAACGTAAATTAAGGGTGCCTTTTGTTGTTTATGCCGATTTTGAGGCTTTCTTTAAACCCAATTCCATCATGTTTCAACAATCCTAGTACATCCTCTACAACAAATATACAAAACACGAGGTATATAGTTTTGGATACTACATTAAGTGTTCTTATGATGATAAGTTGTCAATGTATAGAACATACAAAGGTAAAGATTGTGCACAGACATTTATGAAATACATTAAAAAAGATTTAGATAACATTTGTAGGAGTAATACTTTTGGCAAAACCCCTTTGCCTTTATCTGATGCAAATAATTTAGACATTGCTCAGAGTAGTACATGTTACATTTGCGATAAAAAATTAAATGGTGATTCTTTTATTTCTTATTATAATCATCATACAGGTTTTTATGAAGGAGTAGCACATCAATTTTGTTCTGAAAAATACAGGGCACCTAATTTTGTACCTGTATTTTTTCATAATTTGAGCAACTATTAATGGTTAAACAAACTTACCTGAAGTGAAGTTTGACCGTAATTATACGAGACGTTACATCCGAAGAGATTTAATATTCACTAGGTAGTACACTTTTGTATGTACTAGGCATTGAGCACAATTTTTAGATAACACCAAATAAAAATAAAAAAGTCAATTGAGTTCCTCGTTCCTTCCGCCGCCGCGCCCTCTGCCGGCGCGCGGGTTCGTCTTCATTGCTTTAGAGACTAGCGTATACTCTGCAAAACTTTGGGATTAATGGTAAAAGTGGTGAGTCATAAATACAATACATAATATTGACCGTTATGACTCATCACATACATATTAATACAGGGTTGGGTGGGACTTTAAATCTCTTCGGATGTAACGTCTCGTATAATTACGGTCAAACTTCACTTCAGGTAAGTTTGTTTAACCATTAATTATACTGTCGACGTTACATCCTCGAGATTTAATATTCACTAGGTAGATGTTTAGCGCCTTTTTTGCAGAGTTAAATAATAGTAAAACAGTAGTTACTGTAGTAATCATATATTTCTGATGGCATTTAATTTAACATATTGAATAAATCGCAAAATTATAGTCGGCCTCAGCAAGAAAATAATCACACATTATATACTGCCTCAGCGAAGGCATTACCGGCACTATCGTCAATTATTAGCGGCCTGTCGTAAAATTTAGAAAACACTAAAGAGTTTCCAGACCAGCCTGCGGTTTTCTTTATCGCTTCCACTGAGAGTCCCTTACGCTTGGCCGCTGAAGTAGCGGCGTGTCTAGTGCTGTGCGCACAGAATGCGCCTGTATCTATCCCACTGGCAGCCAACGTCTGCTTGATCCAGCGGCTGATCGTACTGCAGCTAGCATTATGTATTGGCTTTTTATTTGTTAAAAAAAGCCGATCTGTATCTGCAATACTTCTAAAGCTTTGTGTTCTTACTATGTATGCCGATAATGTCTTTGCGGGACAGATCTCTACCTTATTCGGAAAATAAGGTATAACAAGGCATTTCATTGGCCGCCCAGGGGCGGATGTTTTTATTAAATCATCGATCATAATTTTAATATTGCTTTCGTTAACTCTTACATTAGATGGCCTAATCAAAGATAACGTCTGTACTCGTTGTCCAGTTGACAATGCGAGCAGAGTCACCGTTTTGGAAGTTAATTGATCTAAGCTTAAATCATCATTTGGATATAAAGTAGTTAAGTGATCTAAAACTACGTTTGGGTCCCAGGTCGTCTGATATTTTGGAAAACAAGGTTTAATTTTATACACTCCTTTTAAAAACCTGGAGACTCGTTTGTCTTCACAAAATGGTTTTCCCAAAATTAAAGACAGAGCAGATCGACAAGTATTTAAAGTTGAGTAACTAGCCCTACTTTGGTACTGCTCTGTCAAGAAATTTAATACAAGAGGCGTGTTTACTGAGAAACAGTCTAACTTATTATATTTACAATACAGCCACCACTTAGCATACACACAATTATATTGTTTGAGTGAACTTGCAGCCAAAGATGATATCATTACGTCTATGGTTTGTGGCATTAACGACTGCCTGGAAAATGCTTCCCTGATAATAAAATCGCCACCAGGGTAAGTTTCCTCCAGAGTGGGTGGTATGTCCTGAAAGGGGATAGGAGTAGTTCAATGTTGGGTTGCAAGTAAAGAGGTTCTGAGCACGACAGTGCAGTCAGTAGTGGAAACCAAGGCTGGCTAGGCCAGTAAGGTATGACCATAATACCAGTTGCTTTATCCACTATTATTTTATTAAGGCATCTTAGTATCAGGGAAAAAGGCGGAAACGCATAAAAGAAAAATTTACTCCAGTCAACTGTGAATGCATCAATATTGAAAGCATGCGGATCTGGGAGCCATGAGATATATCTCCGGCATTTAGAGTTGATTCTAGTGGCAAACATATCGATATCAGGTAACCCGAACCTGTCAGTTATTTGATTGTAAGCATTATATGATAATTCCCACTCAGTATCAATATTGGTGCGTCTTGACTCCCGATCGGCCTCCTTATTTTGCTCAGATTTTATATAAGATGCAAAAATAAACAATTTGCGGTTTTCACACCACTGCCAGATTTCGCGAGTAATGTCATTAAGGTGCACGTATTGCACCCCACCCATTCGATTTATGTACGAGATGGCGGTCGTATTGTCGATTCTAAGCAAGATTTCTTTATTTCGCAAATCACTGGCGAAGCACTTTAGCCCTATGAATGCAGCCTTAAGTTCTAAAAAATTTATGTGCCTTTCCCTTTCAACTACGTTCCAAAAACCATGTGACCGTTTACCATCACAATAGATACCCCAGCCGGTAAGGGATGCATCTGAAAAAAATTCTAACGAATATTGGTTTAACCGAATTGGATTCCTAATGGTCATAACGTTTTCCAACCACCATTTAAGGTCTGGTTGTACCTTATCACTCAAGATCATTTGACTGTCATAATCATCCCCGGAATCCCTTAAAGCAAGAAATTTATCCCTCTCCAAACGTTTGGTATACAACCAACCATACGAAACAGCCAGACAAGCAGAGGTAAGTAAGCCGAGATATGTAGCAAATTCTCTGATTGTTAATGTCTTTCTATTGGATATATTATTGGATTGGTCGTAAATATTTTTCCGTTTTTTATAAGGCAATTCTAGGCTCATGTCGCGAGAGTTTAATTCAAACCCCAGAAACGTGCAAATCTGACTTGGGAGTAGTTTACTTTTCTTACTATTTATTACAAAACCTAGTTTGTCTAACAGAGAGATGGTTTCTGTGACGCAGTCGTGGCATTCGGCATAAGTACGACCTATACAGAGTATGTCATCTAAGTAAATTACTAGCAGTAAGCCTTTACTTTTCAGATGGGTAATTACCGGTTTCATTACTTTAGTAAAGACATACGGTGCTGAGCAAAGGCCAAAAGGGAGACATGTAAATTCATAGGTAGCATCAAATTTGAACCTTAAAATTTTTCTGTTTGATTTGTGAATCGGAATTAAAAAATATGCGTCTTTAAGGTCAATCGTTGCTAAATATCCGTATTTAGGGACTAGTTTAGTAGCGGTACGTATATCCTCCATCTTAAAGTGATGCTGATCAATAAAAATATTTAGTTTTTTAAGATTTAGTATAAATCTAAATGTACCGTCACTTTTAGGGGTAAGAAATATTTTTGAAATAAATTGGTCAGGAGACTCTTTACATTTCACAATAGCCCCGCAATCTAGTAACTTTACAATGGCAATTTTAAGATTTTTATGTTCTGTTGAAGAGAGAACAGGGTTAATAGGTTCTGTTTCTTGAACAACTGAGCAATTAAAGGGAATTTTGTATCCCATAACATATTCTATAACAACCGGGTCATTTGTTATATACCGCCATTGATTGACATAAAACTGGAGTCTACCTGCGTGAGATTGTACCTCTAGGGCTGTTTGCGTGGCAGCCGGCTGTCCCTCTTGAACGATGATGGCTGGAACCTCTCCGATGTCGTTCGCCGAGGATGATGTGGAGGCCCGCGCGACTTGTATCCACCCGGCTTGTTCGCTCGTGGAGCTTGATGCCTGGGTGGGCCCTTCCAGTTTCCCTGACGTGGGGTATATTTCTTATTCGTAGGCGTGACGGGTGCAGCAGTATAAGACCTTTTGATTTGAAGTCCTGACTTTTCTGCTGTCTTTGAAGCTCTGATTTTTTCTCCAAGGTTCTCTCCGAAAATATAAGAGTCTCTATTTACTTCTTGGATCATATTTGAAAACTTTTTGTCCAAACTTGGTAGGATAATCTTCCTTCTGGTGCTGGTATTCTCAGAATGAAGATCAGCCAAAAGTTGACTGATGTCAGAGACCTGCTTTGTAATCTCGAGTTTTTCCATCTCGCCCAAAATGAGAGTAGCTGTGATCTTAGACAGACCTGCAATTGCGTGCCCAACCTGGTTTTGGGATTTCTCCATTCTCTTATCTCGTTGCCGAGATGACTCAGACATCACTGCTGCAATTTCGGGATTCAATTTAGGAGCTTTAAGCAATTTAAAGTTTTCTGGGATCAACAACTTTTCCATCAGCTCCTGTTTTTGTTCTTTGTCTAAGCCCTCAACTACTATTCTCCCCCATCGTTTAGAAATCTCCTCGGGGATTTTCGGGCCGAATATTTCCTCTTTCTCCTTTGATCCACCAAGAGCATCCAAGATGTGAACAGGTAAGTCCATCGATGTAACGTTCGGCATAGAAGCGCTTGTGCTAGCGCTAGGACTTGGGTCGGGAGCTTGGGATGTGCTTGGTCCCGCCTCATTAATGACCGGGGCTTCGACCACCGATACCACTGACTTGACCCCCTCCGCGTCGGAGTAGTCAGACGCCGAGGACATGGAGTACCCCTCGTACTTTGAATAGTTTGCCATCGAGTAGTCGCATTCGGAAACTGTAATGATGTGCATTATAAGATAACGATCCATAGAAAACCATGTGCATTATACTCGACATAACCGAACGTATTTGCATTTATTTTACTTGAAGGTCGTAATCGCATTACGACTCAACAATAATAGTTATAGACGTGATCGCATCACTATTCTTAATAACTTATTGCAAGTAGGTAATTAGGTAATAGTAAGTAAAAATAATAAGTTATATGTCCAGTCAAATGAACCAAAAAATATTTTAAAGTCATTGGTTGCAATCGCATCGCAACTCGAGACTGAAGTTATTGACCGTAATCGCGTCACGGTTCTAAATAACTGTAAGATGTTTTCGTGTAAAACAATTCCATCAAAAAGATCGTCAAATAATAAACAGGGGTTATATTTCACCACATGTAGGGTAGGTAGCACCAAGCGCCGGCGGCGCGCTGGCCCCGCGATGCCCGCTCGTAATATTATTGAGAATTGGACTCACCTTCATCGTCACTGTACGAATGATGTCGATCGAGACTTTGTTTGAGGCGTTTTATTTTGCGCCTTATGTCTTCAGAACTTCGTCGTTTCCTTTTCCCCATCTTTTCAAGATATTCTAAGTATGGATCACTTCTTTTTTAACAATAATCTGTAAAGAACGAGAACGCTGCGTGCTGCAATGCCCGCACAAAAAAAGCGAATGAAGACGAACCCGCGCGCCGGCAGAGGGCGCGGTGGCGGAAGGAACGAGGAACTCAATTGACTTTTTTATTTTTATTTGGTGTTATCTAAAAATTGTGCTCAATGCCTAGTACATACAAAAGTGTACTACCTAGTGAATATTAAATCTCGAGGATGTAACGTCGACAGTATAATGATAGTCATTTTATAGTACATGGGCTTGGATTTGAGGAAGGGGACATTGAACTGATGCCAGAGAACAAAGAGAAATATATTTCCTTTTCTAAATGTTTGCAAGTGAATAATCGCACAATGAAATTGAAGTTTGTTGATTCACTAAAATTTATGAGCTGCAGTCTTGAAAAATTAGCCAAAACCTTGACAGCTGAACAATTTCTTGAATTAAAATTGAGTTTTCCATGTGAAGAGGATTTTAAACGATTAATACGAAAGGGTATCTATCCCTATGAGCACATGACATCATATGAAACGTTAAAATTGACTTCTCTTCCCTCTCTAGATAAATTCTACAGTTATTTGACTGATTGCAACATATCAGACGACGATTATGAACATGCGAAAGATGTTTGGACTCATTTTCATTGTCAAAATATGGGGGATTATTCTGATTTATATTTAAAAACAGATGTTTTGTTACTTACTGATGTATTTGAAAATTTTAGAAATGTATGCCTTAGGACATTTACATCATAGAACCTTAGCTGCAAATAATATTACTTATTCCATCCCATTTTCATCAATAGATTATTTGAATTTATTTCCTGCTATGTACCCAATGCTTAATAAAATCCAAGTTGAACTTCTGAATTGATAACTTAATGGATTAGACCCAGCTCATTATTATACTGCTCCAGGATTAAGTTGGGATGCGATGTTAAAAACTACAAAAATAAATCTAGAGCTCTTAACCGACATTGATAAAATTGCTTTCATAACTAAAAATATTCGAGGTGGCATATCGCAATGTAGTAAAAGACATGCAAAAGCTAATAATAAATTTATGCCAGAATATGATCAAAATATTCCTTCTTCATTTCTTATGTACTTGGATGCAAATAATCTTTATGGGTGGGCTATGTCTCAATGCCTCCCTACAGGTAAATTTGAATGGGTGAATGTAGATACTGATTTTAATGTTTCTGATGATGCTGAACATGGATTCATTTTAGAAGTCGATCTAGAATACCCACACGAATTGCATAACTCTCATTCGGATTTACCATTCTGTCCTGAAAATATTTGTTTAGGGAATTCCAAAGAAAAAAAATTAATTCCCAATTTAAATAGGAAAACGAATTATGTTCTACATTACAGAAATCTAAAACAATGTTTGAAGAATGGTTTGCAATTACTTAAAATCCATCGTATTTTGAGATTTGAACAATCTAAGTGGTTAAAAAGTTACAAAGACTTAAACACACGCATGCGCTCGCAGGCAACGTGTGATTCTGATAAAGATCACTATAAAAGTATGAATAATTCAATGTTCGGTAAAACCATGGAAAATGTTTTGAAATATGTGAATGTCAAATTGTTAAATCACTGGGAAAATCATGGGAAATCACAGGGAGTTGAAACTACGATAGCGAAACCTGAGTTCCACAGTTTATCAATATTTTCAGAGAACTTAGCTGCTGTTCAATTGAATAAAACTAAAATCTATTATAATAAACCAATTTACTTAGGATTTTGCATTTTAGATATATCGAAAACTTTCATGTATAAATTTCATTACGACTACATGAAAACGAAATATCAAGAAAATCTCAGGCTTCTTTATACAGATACAGATAGTTTAGTATATCAAATATTCACTGAAAACTATTATGAGGACATAAAATCAGAGCTCGATTTATATTTTGACACATCAGACTATCCACCTAACAATGAATATGGTTTACCATTAATAAATAAAAAGCGGATGGGGTTTTTCAAAGATGAAAATAACGGTAAAATATTTAAAGAGTTTGTTGGTCTACGATCTAAAATGTATGCCTTAGATGTTAAGAATATGAGTCTTATATCAAAAGCTAAAGGAGTCAATAAATGTGTTACTAAAAAACTGACCCTCAACGATTATAAAAAGTGTTTATTTGAAAAAAATATGCAACATGCTCAAATGCTGAGATTTAAATCAATAAAACATGTAATATTTACTCAAAATATAAATAAAGTATCATTATCTCATAACGATACAAAACGGTACTTGTTAGAAAACTCTTCGGACACTCTAGCGTGGGGGCATTATAAAATACCCAATGGATCATCACAAAATAATTTTTCCATGTAATTTATAATCACAGAACATTCAACAATTTCAACTTTATTTTTTGTACATTGTATATTTTTAATTTTTAATTGTGAATTTTATTGTGAATTGTTATAATTGTAGAAAATGTAAATACATTTTAGTTCTTTGTAAATATAAATTGGTGAAGGTGAATTAAAGTGGTGGTAAACTCTGTATTTGATTTTTGTTTAATTTTTTATTGTAACTAGAGACTTATGTTGAGTTTTTTGCACTGTTTCTTTAAAAAATTATACTCAAAAAAGTGTAAATTTGAAAATAAAAAATATTTGACTATGATATCTATGTTTCTTTTTAATTTGTTTATCCTTATTTTGGTTATTTTTTTAAAAAGTAATTTAGTTCATAAATTGTATCGTTTCAAGTTTAACTGTTTTCATATCAACACGTATTACGAGTTTTAATTATGATACATTTTTATCATCCTTTCACAACCATTGTAGCTGGTCCAAGTGGATGTGGCAAAACTCAATTTGTCACAAACTTTTTAAATAATTTCAAAGAAGTATGTAATGTTGAATTCGATGAAATTATTTGGTGTTATGATGAAATGCAACCCCTGTACAATCTGGAAAATGTAAATTATAGTCAGGGAATACCAGATTTTTCAATGTTTGATGGGAAGAAACCTAAGCTTCTTAAAATAGATGACCTGATGAGAGAATCAGATGGACGAATAGTTGACATTTTCACAAAAGGTAGCCATCATAGAAACTTAAGTGTTTTTTATATTACTCAAAACATATTTCATCAGGGGAGAGGCCAACGAGATATTTCACTAAATACAAGTTACGTTGTATATTTTAAGAATCCCAGGGACAAAACCCAAATACGCTACTTGTCACGACAAGTTTACCCGGAAAACCCAAAATTTGTAGATGAAGCCTACAAAGATGCTACTAAAGAACCACATGGTTACCTCATGATTGATTTGAAACAAAATACAAATGACATATGTCGTTTTAAAACAAAAATATTTCCGTTTGATGGACATTGCACAGTGTATGTTTCTAAAAAGGGGTTTAAATACGACAAAAATCAACAAATTTTAGTCAGTTCTGCATGATGCATGCGAGAGTCAACACATATAAACATTTACTTGAAGCATTGCAGTTGCTTAAACCAAAATATCGCACGGCGTTACTTAAATCTTGTGATGATGATGAGATCAACATTATTTGTGAGTGCATTTATAACGTCCTAAATGGAAAAATTCCTTTAGAAAAAAAAGAAAAATCTAAATTAAAAAAATATAAAGATATCTTACGGAAATTAGTTTCAAAAGGAAAACATAAAATAAGAAAAACTGTTATAATTCAAAAAGGAGGTGCATTTATATTAGGAGCAGTTTTAAGTGCCTTAGTTAACTCTTTATCATAAACAAAATGGAAAACACGAAAAAAATGCTATTAGTAGAATCAGATTTTATTGAAAGACTCAAACGCAATGAGAGCTTACCTGAAAATTCATCATCCCGTCTAGATGCTGAGATGCAAAAAATCCTTAAAAGTAAAATGAATGATCGTGAAAAGTGGACCTTATATTCACAAGCATTGCAGCGATTTTTACATTTTATTGAAACAGATCGAAAACCATTTGAATACCAATCGTAACGGAGGGGGAGCTTCAACTCAACTACGAAAGTAATGATCTAAAGTCAAAAGTGAACAAAAAGGAGGTTAATGAATATAATGAGTCAGTTGCAAATCCACCTTTACCAGAAGGAGATGGTACTACAGCAGTTACACCGATTGGTAAACCAAATCCAGAACCGATGCCAATTAGCCCATCAAAAATTATAGATATATTACCCAAATCATATGAGAAAAAAACTCGCACTTTGTTGGATTGCATTGTTTTAAGAAAACCAAAAATTTGGTGGAAGCAAACTGGTGAAGTTGTAATAAACAACCGCACCATTTCAAATAGTAATATTACTGATCTGGTAAGTGACACGGTTAGATTTCTTAAACGTCCTAAACCAACAGGGTGGGAAGAGTTTGCATTACTTTTAAGAGATATAAGAGTTCCTTTAAGCTGCATAGGCAATCCTGCAAACTTGGAATTTATTAAAACAGCTCAATCGAATGAACCAATTACATTAACTGCATCTACAAGTACGAGATTGTCAACAGATAAAGAAAAACAAAGAGCTACACCACTTACTACAGGACAACTTAAGCGTTATCATAGGAAATTTGATTGGGAAAAATGGTCTCCTTATTAGATATTAATAGGATCTACTATGATATCTCGAATCCAGCTGGTTATAGTAGTTTAAATAATATAGCGAAGGAAATGAAAGAACAAATGAACAAAGAGGAAGTAAAAAAATGGTTACAATCTCAAGATACGTACACGCTACATAAACCTATTCATAAGCGATTCACCAGAAATAGATATATCCTATCTAACTTTAATGAACTCTGGCAAGCTGATCTAAGTGACATGAGTACGTATAGTCAATATGGGTGTGTAATATTTAGCATAAAAACAAATGGTCTACTGATCATTTTTCATAACACTAATTGCATAATTTCAATCTGCATAATAAACCATCGATATAATAGTCATGATGCATGAAACGAAATGCATAATTTCAAAAACTATAATGTTTATAAATTGAAAAATAAATATTTCTAACTGCTTTCATTACTATTAATGTGGTCACAGTTCTAACCTAACCTAACCTAGTTAGAAGAAATTGACTTAAAATGCATAATAACAAGAAAATAACAGTTATGCTAAATGAGTGTTATTTCATTCGATCGTATGCCAGTTGAAATTATACAATTGGTTTTTATGCTAAACGTTCATTATGCTTTTCGTGGTTAGTTAAATGAAATTATGCAAAATGTTTTTATATTGATTGAAGCGCACCCAGTCAATATAATCATGGATACAAATATATTCTTTGTGTTATTGATGTGTTCAGTAAATATGCTTTTGCGAGAGCCATGAAAAAGAAAGATTCATCAACAGTTAAAGAATGTTTTGAAAGCATATTTACCGAAGCCAACTCTGTTCCTCGTCATATACAATCTGATAAAGGTACAGAATTTGTTTCAAAGGTGGTGAGAGATTATTTTAAGAGCAAAAACATTAATTATTACAACACTAATAATCCGACATTAAAGCAAGTATAGTAGAAAGGTTTCAAAGAACTCTTAAAATGAAAATGTGGCGTTACTTCACTCATAATAATACATATAATTACACTAATGTTTTACAAGATCTTCTTCATTCTTACAACCATACCTATCATTCTAGCATTAAAATGCGACCAATCGATGTTAATTCTAGTAATATTATGACCGTTTGGAATAATTTAAATCAAATCAAATCAAATCAAATTCATTTATTTCATTACATTTAGACATTTTCATACAGAATGGTTATATAAATTGCGGTAATGAAAAGGGCGTGAGCACAGCAAAGCTGAATTTGAGCTCACCCGTGGTCAGCCATGGAGAGATAATATAATAATAGGTACATTTATTAGCTAGCAGGTTGCATAAAACTAAGCTCACTTATAAATACAAATGTGACAATATTACGTGACAAAACCTTTCTTATAATAATAAAAAAAAAAAAAAAAAAATACCTAATCGAAAAAAAGATACCTAGACAAATTTCATTGGAAACCCCAAAATTGAATGTAGGCGATCATGTTAGAATAACTAAATATAAACATGTATTTCAAAAGGGTTATGAAAGTAACTGGAGTGATGAAATATTTATAATTAATTCAATTATTAATAGATCACCGCGAGTTGTTTATATGTTAAAGGATTTGGAAGGCGAACCCATCATTGGTACATTTTATTCTAAAGAGTTACAAAAAGTGACTTACCTCCCCTCCACCGAGCATAAAATTGATAAAATAATACGTTCGCGTCATATTAGAGGCATAAAGGAAATACTAGTGAAGTGGCAAGGTTATCCCAATAAATTTAACTCTTGGATACTCGCATCAATCTTGAAAAAAATATGAACGAAAATAGTTTTTATTTAACTTTGTTAAGCAACAGTTCAACGGATTACTATACGGACAACACGACTGCACATTTTCTAACTAAATTACCTAAGAACATAAAATTAGAAGGGGAGTGGGTAGTTGGATTGTGGAATTTCAATACCCGTGTTCCATGTATAATGTTCAAGATCATGAAAATATAATTTACATAAAGAAAAAGGTGGTGTCACCCGCAAACAAGTCAACGAAAATAGTTGATATAAAAACTCATATACCAGCCACTACATACGATAATATTGATCATTTCCTTCAAGCGTTTAATGAGAACCCTCAACTAAAAAATAATGTCAAATTTAGGTATGATACATTGACAAAAATGGTTGGAGTAACAAAACAAATAATGAAATAACCTCTATCATAACAACCCCGATACTAAGTCTCCAGCTGGGTTTCAAACCGAGATCAAATTTGAAACAAGTTACATATGGAAAAAACCCTGCCAATTTATATTTAGGGTTACCATCACAAATATTTGTTTACACCGATATAATTCATCCGCAAGTAGTTGGAGATGTTATAACAGCATTGCTTAGAATAATACCACTAGATCCAACTAAGTTTATTTATGGTGCATATAAAACTCACATTTTCTCACCTGCTCACTATGTACCGGTTTTACGTAGGGAGTTCGATACTATTGAAATAGATATAAGAACAACTACCAGTGTTAATGTACCATTCCAATTTGGTAGCTCCTGCGTGAAGCTACACTTTCAACGAGTAAAATGAATTATAACAGATCGTCAGTCTCTTGCCCTTACCAGCATTATTATTCGCATCAAGCCGGCTCTGGCCTCTGGTGTAGAAATTGTCTATAAAGGAGTTCCATTTCAACGAGGGCAAGGTATAGGGAGTTTTTTGGGAGGGCTATTTAGATCAGTGCTCCCTTTGTTATCTAGTGGTTTGAAAACCATTGGAAAAGAAACGTTAGGTGCAGGGGTTGGTTTGTTATCCGATTTTTTTTTTTTTTTTTTTTTTTAGTTTATTGGTTCACAAACGGAATGTTTCACTAGAGTAGTATAAATTAACTTAAATACAAAAAAAAATGCATTTTGTGAACATTCTAAAATAGCGAACACAACCTGCGATATGGTAAATTCACGCCCTATGGATAGTTCGATTAGATCACGATTCAAGGAGGCAAGTGCTAATTTAAAAAGAAAAGCCGATGAAAAAATTGATTCCCTCATGTCGGGATCTGGGTATAAAATGACATCTAAAAGAAGGGAACCGCTCATTACATTGAAAGCATCGAGACGAAGAGGAAGTAAAAAAAATAAAAACAAAACTCTTGAGGATATATTTACAAACTAAATAATGTCATTCCTACATAGTCATTCTTGTGAATGTGCGAAATCTGAATTAGATATATTTGCCCTTCCATCAACTCAAACAAGTATTGAAAGTGGACAGTGGGTTCATTACAAACCAATTTCATCTTTAAGTGATGACGCTCCCATCGAATTCCAAGTTCCCGGATCAGGAGATGACTATGTTGATCTATCCCACACAATGTTACATATTAATGCTAAAATATTGAATCAGGATGGCACAAAATTAAAACCAGATACCCTGGTTGCACCCGTCAATAACTGGTTACATTCCCTTTTCAGTCAACTAGATGTATATTTAAATCAAAAACTCATATCACCCCCAAACGATACATATGCTTACCGTGCTTATATGGAAAATCTTCTAAACTATGGACCAGCAGCCAAAGAAACTCATCTTACTTGTGGATTGTGGTATGCTGATACTGCAAATCATATGGATACTATTGATGCAAATAACAAAGGGTTTCACAAAAGACTAGAATTTGTCAAAGAGAGTAAGGAAGTGGAAATGATGGGCCATTTACATGCCGACATATTTAACAAAGAGAAATTCTTAATAAATGGTGTCGAAATACGTATTAAGTTAGTACGTCCGAAGGAGTCATTTAATCTAATTTGTCACCAAGATAAAAAATTCAAAGTGCAAATAATGGATGCCAGTCTCATTATAAGAAGGGCACGAATTAATCCTAGCGTTTTGTTAGCACATCAAAAAGTATTGGCAACAACGACTGCAAAATATCCTATTACAAGAGCAGAAGTTAAGGTTCTTACATTACCGTCGGGGATACAGGGTAGGTAAAACATTGGAAAATATATTTCTCGGGCAAATTCCTAAAAGATGTATTATTGGTTTTGTATCAAATTCAGGGTTTAATGGCAATTTAGCTATGAATCCATTTAATTTTCAACACTATAATATGAATTCGTTTAGTTTATATGTTGATGGTCATGAAATTCCTTCTAAAACATTACAACCATCATTTGGTTCTGGTTCTGGGTTAATAGTATCATCATATCACACTTTATTTTCCGGAACTGGTATTCATTTTCACAACGAAGGTAATGATATAAGCAGAACGGATTATGGAGCAGGTTATTGTTTGTTATGTTTTGATTTAACCCCCGATTTATCTGCTAGTTCAACTTCACACTGGAATCTTGTACGGCATGGAAGTGTTCGCTTAGAAATTCGCTTTGATGTTGCTCTACCCTGCACCATTAATTGTATTGTGTATGCAGAATTTGATAACGTTATTGAAATAAACAAAAATCGTGATATATCTGTAGATTACAATAGTTAGTAAACACATAAATATAATGTTTTAATCAATTTAGTTTATTTCATTGTAGCCATTGTTGGCAACATCATCAAATTATTCATATTTTTTTATTAAAAATGGATACAAATTAAATTCAATTTTGTATGAAAAAAATCAGCCCTTCGTTTGAATCAAACGTTTTTGCTGCTAACAAAATTCCTATTTGGGTTAATCTTCCCGTCTTTATTGTAAGTAATTTGGACCCAGACTCGAAACCGGGCTCCCACTGGGTTGCTATACATATTGACATTAATGGTATAGGGGAATACTTTGACTCCTTTGCTCGGAAACCTTCAGGTTATCATAAGTTATTTTTAAAAAGGAATACCAAGCGCTGGTCTTATAACTATAAACCACTTCAAAACCATTTTACCTCTGTTTGTGGGGAATATTGTTTAGTTTATTTGTATTTTAAATTTCATGGAAAAACTATGAAAGATTTGCTAAGTTTGTTTTCTGAAAATTCATTATGTAATGATCTTATATTAAGAAATATGTTTCAGACTTTTTTTGTGAAATAAAAGAATATGTGAACTAAAATATGATTTTTATTTTTACATGTACTACAATAATAACCTTTTGTTTAATCTACACAAACACTTTTTATCACTGCATCCTATAGTAAATAAAGTATTTCGCACAATTTAATTTTACAAAGAAAAGATAATTGTTTAGACTGGAAAAGGTCTTGAATTCTTAAAAGGTAAGGTTTTTACATGTAATACAATAACAAGCTTTTGTTTAACCTACACAAACACTTTTTATCACTGTTTCTTATTGTCAATAAAATATTTCATACAACTGTCTTTAGAAGCTACTTGCTTTGTGATGTTAAATATAACATCACGTGTAGTTTGGAGCTGAGTGTCTTCTTCAGAAGGCGCGTAGAATTTTAATCTCACATCTGCGTGTTTCCAGTGCTCAGTGGGTGGAATGTTTTTATTTTTTTGCAAATCATATATCTCGATTTTAATCAAGTGAGAAGCGTATGCCCCGTCGTCTTGTCCGGTTGATATATAGCCCACCCCGTCAGGAGAACTTTGACTGACATTGGAAGAGCGCTTCAATACTTTAGTTTTCTTCTTGGGACGTTCAAAAAAGCTGTCGATGTTATTTACTGAACGCTTTTTTGCCATGGCCTGCTTAACTTTAAAACCAGGCGTGCCTTCTTTGTCGGTTGATTCATCTTTATTTTCCGGGTAGTAATAGTTCTTGAAAGTATTTTCAGAGAACTGAAACAATATCAAACAATAAATTACACAACTGCTTAACAAAAACACGATGCACAAATGCTAAAAAAACACACTCATACTCACATCCATTATTAGGCCTTTTTATAAACACTTCACTGCACGACACAAGACTATTATGTCTATATACTGCTTTAAGTACAGGGAGCTCCGGTAACGAAGACTGTTGCGTGGCTAGTAGTTGTTCAGACACAATACCCCACCGCTTTTATACGCTTCGTAAGTTAAGCGTCTTCCTAAAAACACGTTTGAACTTGTAGTTCATCTAACACAGACGCCCGATTTATTCAACAACACCCAAAATAATAAAACGCACAAGTAACATTTGCATCCGTTGTGACCATAAAACATAATAGGCGGCTACCAATAAAACAATTAAACCGTTATAACAATGCACTCCGGTACACGAAACTTGTCGATACCGGCTTTTTTGATTGAAATACGTACTCCATAGCGCTTTGAATCCAGTCAGAACCAGTTTACATGCTTCGTTTTAGTTTTACATACTAGTGTGTTACAATAAAATTAAAATATATGTGGAGGTGAACCCCATATACGTACCTATTAGATAGATAATGTTATAGCCAATGTTAGCCGCAGATACATGCTCGTAGATACATACCCGTACGTAGGTTAGATTGCATTTAACCACTATATTTTTAATAAGCTAAGTGTAGGTAATTCATTTAGAAATATCTATATGCAATATATGGTTTTGATAGTTGTTTAGAATAGGCTCTAAATAACAACGACTTAAGATAATACGATACGATTAGCTAGATTTACTAACATTAACTTAGGTAAATTCAATTAAGTGAAAATTAGGTCTTAAGCTAGATTTAAATCAGTTCTTAGCTTAGGTTAAGCTCATGTAAAGTTAGGCGATCCTTAATAACAGCCGACCATGGGGTGTTAAAATTTAAAACCACTCGTAACTTCTTTGTTGGTTGATTCATCTTTATTTTCTTGAAAGTATTAAAAACAGTAAGTATTTTAAGCTAGATTAGGTTGTATAATGTTAGGTTAACTTCACCAAGCTAGGTTAGGTAAGTATTAAAAACAGTAGGTATGTTAAGTTAGATTAGGTTGTATAATGTTAGGTTAACTTCAGTAAGGTAGGTTAGGTTAGGTTAGAACTGTAACCCTTAAAAAACAGTAGGTATGTTAAGTTAGATTAGGTTGTATAGTATAATGTTAGGTTAACTTCAGTAAGGTAGGTTAGGTTAGGTTAGAACTGTAACCCTTAAAAAACAGTAGGTATTTTAAGCTAGGACAGGTTTCACGGTTTTAGGTTAACTTCAACAAGGTAGGTTAGGTTAGGTTAGAACTATGATCCTTAAAAACAGTATGTTAAGAAAACCACTATGGTAACTTAATTAAATGATATGAGAAAAACATAGATAACATTAAAAATCACATTACAACAGTTAATAGCGCAATCAGGTAATATGTAAAAAAAGGTATGAACGCGTGCGATGCAACACAATGGTGTTGGGCGCCCCGAGAACAAAGGGGTTGGCGCACGCGTAAACAATAGGCAACGTCCACGGGACAAAAAAGGGTACCCAGGTAGTTGATAACCTTTTGTATTGAGTACATGGACTATTGCAAGCTATGGGAAGGAGTGATCTGGGAGTCTCGGGACCCTTCCCAAACGCTCTAAATGGGGGGATAAACACCGAAAAAAATATTAATTTTTTTTTTTTTTAGGAGCGAAACCCCACCTCTCGCTCGTCAGAGCACCATTTTTTTCGGCCGAGTAGAGGCGGGGCCAGAACCGGCGAATCCCTACTACTTACAGGCGTGATTTAATGTATGTATGTATGTATGTACATATTTGTGTTATTCAAGGTACTGAGCGATACAGAGCTATAACACGCTATACGGAGTTTTTTTTTTGGCGGTGTCTGAAAAACGTTACGTCAGTCGCAGAGAGTTAAAAATCTGTGTTGAAATTTAGGCTTATCAAAATGGACCTTATTGCATTGATAATAAAGTACATAACAAAATGAAGAAAGTACTATTGCGTTTTCCAACCATATTATCTTACATATGGAACCCTCGGTGCGCGAGTCCGACTCGCACTTGACCGGTTTTTTTTTAAACTCTTAATAAGAACATTTACTTCGCTTGTCCATAAGACTCAATGTTATTCGACGGGTAAATAGAACAAAGGCCTATCTGCAAAATGTCTACTTTTCAGGAGAGGAGTACAAAGATTCAATCGTGTATATTTCATAATAGTTATTTATGTAACTGGTACATAATGATGCTTCTTAAGGTACGAGCGCCGAGGTTAGAGCGCGAGCTTGCGAGCGCTCTAATTATAGGCACGAGTACCTTAAGAGCTAATTATGTACCGTTGCATACATAACTTTTTCTACAAGCTTAGAATGATAATGACAAAAATAAACAATCGCTAACTTTTCTCGTATCTTCACTCGATTTTTCTGATAACAAATTACTTGTTAGCAAAGTCATTTTCATTATTCCGATTGGCGTTAACAGTTTGTAAATTTTATTGCTAAATGTTTACAAATTTCATGCAGTTTTTAATAGTTAGGTACTAAAACAGTTCTGACAATTTATCATAAAAGTTGGAATGCCAAATACAACGCCATTTTGTTGATATCCATATTGAACGTAACCATGGTAACCAAATAACAAATCGATGGATATTACTCATCTATTTTTAGTAACTTAATAAAAATGTAATTGTAAACACATATTTAGTCTCAAAATTAATTTTATTTTTAATATACGTAATTTTAATTGGTGTTAAAATGTTTTTAACGGTTTTTATACAAATTATTAGGATGTCAAGTGTTAACTAAACGCAAAGACTGATACCCGGAATGACCGTTACCATGGTAATAACAATGCTATAATAAATTATAGAACTGTTATTACAATGGCAACGCTCATTATACCATTGTTTTTACTCTTCGGTTACGCTATAGGTGGTATTCTGACACCATTAACGATATCAATATTAGCGGTTTATAGTACGCGAGTAGAAAAAGTATATAAGTTAGCTTTTTAAAACTCTAAGAGGTGATTAACAGCAAGACAATGATTATGTCAAAGTAATAAATATTGAATTTCTTTATTATTTTCCGAGTTACTGGGTTACATGTGTACATGGCCCGTTTTATTACGGAACTGCAGACGGCAAATGGTAAAATAAAACGTTGTTCGACGGAACAATGAGTGTAATATTTTGACATAGCTCGTTGTTCTATGAAATTTCGTTCAAAAAGTAGTGTCGTAAGTGAATAAAATAAGGATATATTTTATTGAAAAATCATTTTTTTTTCTCGTGAATATGTTAACTATAGGAACTTGGTAATCATCAGTCAACTATGAGATGGTCATTTATCTTACAATCATCTGTTCTGAATACAAACATCTTAAAGACTACGTCTGTTAGGTAACATTAATCACTAGCCTTTCTATTACTCTGAGATGATGATGAGGATGAGTGGGGACGCCCGGCCGGATCAGGCGGACGGTCGATCAGTCTCCCGGTCATTCCGTCCAGTTCCCCTTGATTGAGCCGTAGGTTACTGGCCCGGCGACGCTCCCATCCAACATGGATCCCATCTTCTGGTTTTCTTACAGAACAGAAGTGCGTCCCGTAGTTTATACTTTTGAGTGCTTCGTTTGATAACACGTCTTCCCCGAATGTGCGAAATCTCAGTGACAAGTACACACTCGGGTAAGACGTGCTGGCTTGTTTCCTTTTTGGCACAATATGGGCAAAGAGGATCTTGTCTAATGCCTATTACCATTAGGCGTCTGATGAGCGAGCAGTGCCCAGTCAACACTCTTGTTAGTATACTAAGATTATGCTTACCAAGATTTATTAGGTACCTTGTTCTGTTCTTGGTTACTCTTCCAATCTTAGATTGTCTACACCCTTGTGTTTTTCACCACGCCGCATTGGTTTTTGTTTCTATTTTTCTAGCTATGGCTCCCTTCGTGACAGTTGCAGATATCAGGAGTACTGGCTCCGGGCCTAGGTACTGTTGGTCTCCTCCCGCTCTAGCCAGTTCATCAGCCTTCTCGTTACCCGTTGCTCCGTTGTCCCGGTACCCACGCCAGCGTGACTTGTGATATGTCGCCTAGGGTATTCAGTATAATTCTGCATTTTTGGACTAACGAGGATTTGACTTCTCGGTTGTCCAGTGCTTTGAGTGCTGCTTGACTGGTTGAGTATATTATTATGACATTGCTTTCCGTTATATCGCTTCTTTCCTTGAGGGTCCATGCACGCTACATTATAGCATATATACTTCTGCCTGGATAACACTTATGTAGCCTAGTGGTATTGTTGTGTACTCATTCAGTTCCTGGTTGTAGCTTTCCTGCATTGCCATAGAGATATAACGGCTTTTCTGCATTGCTCTTTTATTTGTGTCTTGTACATCAGTTTGCTGTCTAGTACTACGCCTTACTCTTATTGGTGAATAGTAGTATTTTCGTCTTGTTTGAGTTCAGGTCTAGCCCTCAACGCCGGTACCAGTTTAATATCTGTTTGATCGCTCTTATCATTACTTCTCTCATTACACTTAGGGTATTACCCCTAACTAACAGTACCCCGTCATCTGAGTAAGCTTGCATCTGTATACCTCCCCTGTTGGTTTCTCTGATGAGCGAATCTAGTAGGAGACACCATAGGTGTGGTGACAGGCAACCCCCTTGCGGGAAGCCTCTATATCGATGGCCCCACCGAATAAACGTGCAAGGGTTAATACCGTAAAAAATTTTTTTTGCTGATTTCGATTCCTGAGGTTGTAATACACCCCCCCTAATTTTTCGAGGGGGGTATGTTTATTATTTTCCGATTTATTATATAAAATATTTTTATTCTACGGAAAATATAATCAGTAAGGCCACACGAATATTGGTATTCTCACTTGTTACACAAATTACAATTTATCGTCTTAACACGAATAAACGTGCGTGAGTGAAAACACAACTTTACTAAACTTTATATTTGTGTATTATTCTGATGCACGCTTTTTGGTGTTATGGACGATACGAGTTTTTAGCGTATTGCTTCTTGCAGTATAAAGTTGCTATAAAAGTTATAGTAACAAGTGTTTGCTATTTAATAAATAATACTCACATTGTGTAATAACGATTGCAGCATATAATTTTCTCTATGTGGTATTGTATTAATTCAAAATACGCATATTCACTAACAATATTATTTGCGACAAATTTCGTTTTAAGTGCTTAGACTATCTTCGCACCTGTTTTTAAAACAGCAATGGCTGCTTAATCGAAGAGGGGTAGGGGGCACCGCGTGACATTGCCACTAGATGGGCTCGCTCCCTTAACAATCAGTCAGTCAGTCGTGCGGAACGTGATAATGTATGTATGTATGTATGTATGTAAACACTTTATTGTACAAAAGAAAAAAACAGAACAATACAATTAATATAAAAATAAGTACAAAGGCGAACTTATCCCTTTAAGGGATCTCTTCCAGCTAACCCTTGATACTTATGAGTTTACAAATAATAAAAGTACTGTACACAAAATGAATTGGAAAACAGAATCATAGAAAACAATGAATTACAAAGACAAATAAATAAACTCAATATGGAAAAAAACATTTTACAAACTTTATGTTACTCGTCAACAGTAGGACAGAAAAAATATAGCAAAAAAAGAGCGGAAAAGAGACACTCAATGATGCTTCCAAATGCATCCTCCACGCCTTCTGTCGCTAAGTCAATAGATGAAACAGAGGGAAATGCTGATCAAAACACAAATGTCCTCTGCTTGCAACGCAGAATTTTACTCCTGGAACAGCAACTCAAAGAGTCGGCAAACGAGATTGAGTTTTTGGGAAAAGAAATAGAGATACTGACGCAGAAGCTACAACTCACATCTAACATAGGATTAACCACGAACGCAGCTTCATCCGTCATAAAGGATACCAGTTTATCTCCTCCCGTGGGAAAAGATACTCAACGAAAATCGTCTCCGAGATTTAGCCAGGACAAGGATTTGATGATACCGGGACACGGCAAAGAACGGAGCAACAATATATGTATAGTAAGCAGTAACAAAAGGAACAAAATACTTAATATAGCGCTAAGTACGCTACCCAATAATTTGCAAGTTTGTCACTATCGAGCTCCAAACTCAGGAATTAAGGAAATATTTCGGAATATACATTTAAAAACTGCTACATTTACAAAAAAAGATTATTGTATTGTTCTCATTGGTGAGGTTGATTTCATGGAAACTAAAAACTATTATGAATTAGTACAAATAATAAACAGTACACTATCAAAGTTACTCCATACAAATTTTATAATCTGTTTACCTACCTTTAAATGTAAAGATACAGGAGGAGCCATGTTTAATTCGAGGATCGAGACTTTCAATAATCTGCTTTACTTGGATAACTTGAGGTATGAGCACTCTTTTCTAGTAGATTCAAATATGTCATTGTCGTTTGACTACGATATGTTTCACAGGGTGTCAGGAGTCATTAACAACAAGGGCATTAGGCACATTTTTGAGGGTATTAATAATACAATTGATTTTATACATGAATACCACCAGAAGTTAGAGGACACTGAGTCCTTTCCTACGAACTCAACGAATACAGATGAGGCGACACATTCCTTTCGTGAATAAACTAAAACAAATAAATATTCTTCACCAAAATATAGCTGGAATATTAGCTAAACGGGATATTGTAGAGGTAGCGATTAGTGATTTACGGTCAGTTCTAGGAAATATTGATATTATCTGCATGAGTGAGACATTCATAAAGGCTGGATCTATCGCTAATCTATCCGTAAATAATTACAATGTTGCTACATCTTACTGCAGAGATAAAGAGAAGAGAGGGGGCACATGTATTCTAGTAAAAACCGACCTTGACTTTGTACCTTTAAGTGTTGTTAACTCATTTACTCAAAAATATGATTTCGAGGTGTGTGGCCTGGAAATTCCGGTCTATAATTTAATTGTGATCTGTGTATATAGAACACCGGCATCAAATGTAAACGTCTTTTTTAATTTACTCGACCAATTACTAAAAAAAATTACCGCCAATAAAGCTAAGCACGTTTGCATTTGTGGGGACTGGAATATAGATTTTTTGAAGGAGAATAAATTGAAAAAAGAATTAGTGTCAATCCTGTCTAATTATAACCTTAAGAATCATATTGTTTCCCCTACGCGAAAATACTCGTGCATCGATTTAATCGCAAGTAATATAGCAAACAGTATGCCCCGAATTCATTTTCTAGCGCTGTCAGATCACGAGACGGGTCAAACGCTAACATGTAATTTAAATATTAGAAAAACCGTTGAAAATAAACCTCGGTTTTGGCATGAAATATTAAGAGATTTCGGTCAGGATAATTTAAGAAAATTTTCGGAATGTATGTCCGCTTTATCATTCAACCAGGTCATTAATGCGATGGACACAGATTCGGCGTATGATGAGTTTCATGACCTCATTAGCTTATTCTACAATTTATGTTTTCCTTTAATTAAAGTAAAAAAATGTATTAAACCCATTATGAACAAATGGCTTACCAAAGGGCTAAAACGATGCTGTGTAAATAAGAGAAATCTTTATAGAATAGCAAGTAAATTTAAAGAAAATATAGAACATCTAAAAAAGTATAAAACATACACAAGACTTTTAAAGAAATGTCTTTATAAAGCTAGACAAATATCAAATAGCCGGCTCATTAAGAATTCGAAAAACACATGTCGGACATCATGGCAAATAATAAAAAATAACTGTGACATTAAATTTAATAACAATGAAATTAATAAAATTATAATTGAATCTAAGGAAATAATAAATCCTGAATTAATAGCTGAAAAATTTAATAGTTTCTTTATTGAAAGTACAAATAAATCAATCCAACAACAAATGAAATCGTACTGTTGTAACATACTACAAAATAGAAATAGTTTATTCTTGTCTCCAGTAAGCGCACATGACATTACCAAGGCAATAAAAAGTTTAAACAACACAAAAGCTACAGGTTATGATGGTATATGTACTAAAGTTTTAAAATTATGCGCTAGTGCATTATCAGTGCCTTTAAGTCATATAATGAATGTATCTTTCTTGCAGGGTAATTTTCCGAAACGATTAAAATATTCCATAATCAAGCCTTTACATAAAAAGGGCTCTATATCAGATTTAAAGAACTACCGACCTATCACCTTAATACCAGTTATCTCGAAAATCTTTGAGAAAATAATGCATGACAAGTTGTTAGACTTTATGACAAAACATGAAATTCTTAGCAATGACCAATTCGGATTCAGGAAGAATAGTTCTACGACTTTGGCATGTGGTCATCTGGTGAAGCAGGTTACGGAAAGTCTAGACAAACAAGTTCCAATAGTCGCAGTTTTACTCGATATGAGTAAAGCATTTGATTTTGTGGACCATGACATTTTATTGAACAAATTATATAGATACGGAGTACGAGGTCCAGCATTCGATTGGTTTGCCAGCTATCTCAAAAATAGGGAACAATGCGTGGAAATCACTAAATTGATTGGTAATGATAAAATAACCTTTACATCAAGCTACAAGCCCAACCGATTTGGAGTGCCACAAGGCAGTATTCTGGGCCCATTATTGTTTTTGTTATACATAAACGATCTACCGAAGGCCACGAATCACAATTGTATCCTTTTTGCTGATGATACTACCCTACTCATAAGATGTAATGATACCTTTTCATTTGAAGCAAAAATTAATAAGGCTTTAGAAGAAATAATTATTTGGCTAGATAACAATAATTTAGAAATTAATCTAAGTAAGACGAAAATTATGCAATTTCAAACATACAAAAGTAAACGTGTTTCACTAGATATTAAATACCAAGGTTCAAATGTAGAAGAAGTAAAGTCAACCTCATTTCTAGGTATAACTATAGATTGTTTTTGCAACTGGAAGCCTCACATTGATAACCTACGCATTAAACTCGATCGATTTATATATGTATTACACCGTATTCGCAATGTAGTTTCAGAAGCAGCAGCTATGTCAGCATATCATGGCTACGTAGCATCCCTTTTAAGATATGGCATTATTCTGTGGGGAAACTCGGTGGATGTAGATATAATTTTTAAAATACAAAAGAAATGTATTAGGGCAATAACAGGGGCAGACTTCCGAGAAAGTTGTAAACCACTTTTCCAAAATAGAAAGTTGTTAACATTGCCAGCAATGTACATTCTTGAAATGTGTGTTTTTGTTAGGAAACATCAATCCCTTTTTAAAACCGTTACAAAAAAATCAAGGCGAGGGGCATATAGGAATAAATTGTTTATGCCCAAAACGAACCTAGCTCTTGTTAGAAAGAACGTTTACGGAATGGCAATACAAATATTCAACACGCTAACCGATAGTTTTAAGGAACTACCATTTAATATGTTTAAAAAAAAATTGTTTAATCACCTGGTTGAAAATAGTTACTACTCCGTTGATGACTTCATCTCAAATTGTAAATTATGAGTACTGTGAAATCATGTTATTTATTTAATTTATTAACTTCGTTACAATTCCTGTATATAATCGCTATTTTTTAAATTATTATTATTTTTAGTTGACATTGAATTAATTTTTGTAAATATTTTAAGCTGCACCTATGCATTACTTAATTTATTAATCATAAAATATTTGTACGCCATATTATGGTAAAACAAGGAATGGAACTGCTTATTGTGTTACACCTTTTTGTACCCTTGTTTATGCAAATAAAAACATTTGAATTTGAATTTGAATTTGAAAAACAATGGGTTACTTAATAAAACAATAAGTGGTGATAAGTTTGTGGTTTTGTGTTATTCAAATTAGTTGTGCGTATCCAAAATGAAGAGAGCAACGACGGCTGGTTCATCTCGGTGCAAAAGAATGCTCAAAATTATATACCTACGACGAATCTGGAAAAGGTTGATTTACTTGACTTAAGGTCCTATGTCCCCTGGATGGGACAGAGGGCATCCACAGTGCGCCGCCAGCACGGTCGGTGTTTTGCATCGCGTTTCAACTCGCTCCAAGTCTTCCCTATGCCTCCGCTTCCACAATGATCCTTCGCCTATTCTATGGCCAGTATATGTTAAAAATCCGGCGACGGCAGCAGTTGATGCAAGTTTGTAGTCGACGCGAGGTGTCTTTTGTGACCTTCCATGTCTCGCATCCGTATAGCAATACGGTTTTGACGTTCGACCGAAATATTTTAGTTTTAATCCTCCGTGTCAATTTCCGCCATTGCCATACCGGGCGGAGCTGCGCAAATGCTCTGGCGATTCTCGCAGCGATATCCTAGTCGTTTCCTCCAGTTTCTGACGCGATACGCTACTGTAAACTATCCAGGAACAACAAGAAAGAGAGGTGAGCGAAGACACCCCTGTCGTACACCCGCATGTATCGGTATGTCCTCCGAGATGAGGCCTTGCACGTCACTCTACAAAAATAGTTGTTGTAGATGGCCTTAATGAGGTTCGTGATTTTGTCGGGAACACTAATCCTACGCAATCAGTCCCAGATATAAGAACACCCTAAATCTACAAAGGTTAAATACATTTCCCTCTGCCATTCTGATGCCCATTCTAATATGATGCGCAGTGTGTTGATTTCATCCTTGCAAGATCGACTAGGTCGGAATCCAGCGTGCTCCCTGCATAATATATAATAATAATTTGAAGAAGAATAAGAGGTTCAACGGCCCCTGACAGCCGATCTAGAATGATCTTGGAGTTCACCTTAGAATGAGCCGAAAGGAGGTCTCCCTTTTTTGGCACAGTGATAGGCCAAGTAAGGCCATTATTTCAATCGTCCGGTATTATTTTTTTCTCCTAAGAGTGGCGTCGGCGGCGTCAGCGCGATCACGGCGAAAGGCAGGTCGGCTTAAAGAATTTCCGCTGTGATCAGGTCAACTCCGGCGGGCTTGCCATTTTTGAGCAATCTGACGGCATTTGCTACTTCCGCTTCTGTGGGCGGAGAATTTTTTATGTTTGGGCTATGCAGAGGCAAACTGAAATCAGGTGCAGATGTGCTCATAGGGTCGGCGAGGACTCTGAAGATCTCCTCAAAGAGCTCCCGCTAGCGCTGAAACTGTCCCTCAGATGTCACTATTAGTTGGCCCTTCTTGTCTTTCTGGGGCTTCTTCTTCCGGTTAAAATTTTTGGTCAGTGTCGCCTTATACAACTCCCTGAGATTGCCAGAGTCAGCGGCACGTTGGGCAATATCGGCTACAACATCCGTCCATACCCGTCGGTCACGCCTTGTACTCCGGTAGATGGTTTTTCTCATCGACCGAGTATCTGTAGCTTGTACCTGAGCATTTTTGCTTCTACTTGGGTCAGCCGGCTATCCTTACTTAGTGTTCGCAAATGGTAAATATGTTTTATTGTTTTAATAAGACACAATAATAAAATAAGATACTTTTTTCCAAAGCCGCTAACGTTAACGTTATGCATCTTGACGAAGCCTGCTGTATTTATGTCGATGATAAAACCCCGTTTAGAATCTGTTTTACTTATAAATCGGTTAATATAATCATTTTTGTTATAAAGCTCACAAAATAACAAAAGATTTGATAAATTTAACAGTAAAAAACAAGGCAGTTTTAGTTACAAAACAATAATTAGAATGCCTTAGTTATTGTTAAGTATATTTGCACAACATTAATTACCTTACAAAATCTTGGAAAAGTAAGTTACTGTTTAGAACAATCGTATATTTCTACCTAAAGAAACATGCAAGAGCTTAGTACCCATCAAGGTAATAGTCTTGATTTTACGCAAAAACTAACGTTTCTTTGCATTACATTTAAAGAAGACGCTCCTTATAACACGAAAAAACGTGTAAAAGTTTAAAACACAAAGTATCTGCGCTTACCTGCACTAGAATAAAAAAATAACATGCTTTTTCTCAATTTTCTTGAAAACAAGCTTTCATACTTAACTTATTAAAATGTTAATAGAAAGATTATTTTTTTACCTATATTTTGTATATACATCTTATATACCTATGTTGTCACAGTTGTTCGTAATTACAGTTCTAACGTATTTATTTTTTCCTGTAAAAACATATTTTTTCACATACACGTTTATTCGGTGGGACCATCGATATGTCTTTATCCTTATCGAGTCTCCACCTAGTTGTGCTGTGATTGCCCTTCCTGTAAGCATGGCCATTATCCATTTCCTTATTGCGGGGTCTATGTCGCCCCTTCCTAGACATTTAATAATAATCATAAATAATATATATCAAGGGACGATCTCACACAAATTGACCTAGTCCCAAACTAAGCTCTAGGCTTGTACTATGTGTACTAGACTATGATATAAATATTTAGAAATAAATACTTAAATACATCCAAGATTCTGAAACAAAATTACTCGTACTCATCACACAAATATCTGTCCTTACCGGGATTTGAACCCAAGACCGCTAGCTTCGTAGGCAGGGTCACTACCAACTAGGCTAACGAGTCGTCGTTATTTATCTATATCATGTTTATATCATAATAATCATTATAACTAACCTAACAAACAGATACACAAATGCACAGATAAACACATAAAATTTATTGTCGCCCCCCTTTTTGCATCAGAGGTTAAAAAAGAAACGAGTATAATGTAGTTAATTATCATGGAAGTGTTATAAATAGCATACATTTTGAATATTAAACATGAAAAGTTAAACTACCCGTAAAAAAGTGCGATTATATATGCACAAAAAGTTACATCTGAAATAAATGTCGACGAACAACGGACTAAATTCACATGTTACTCTTTAATTTAAACTTTTCCGAAGAACAACTGTCGATGTGCATATAGATCACGTCAAAGTCCGTAGAAAAGAAATCGATTTAAATATAAACAGCATAATTTTGCAACGTGTACACATTAAGTGTTTTTAGATTAAATAAGGCTGGTAATCAATTTTTTACAATTACGAATAATTTTAATGATTTGCAAGTAACATGACTGACTCCGTAGTACATTGCCACATATAAACCTAGAACGAATAATTTGACGCGCACTCTCCGCTGAACATGGCTCGAAGTGACGATCCGCGCTTCGTGTCTGCGGCGCGGGGCGCTGCGTGTGCGTTTCGTTCGTTGTTCTACGCATCGGGGTTCACATCGTACGTTTTTCGATTCAATTATCTCAGAAACTATACGTCATAAAGAATTTTTTTTTACACTAATAGGTAGATCTTCAAATAAGGAAATGAAAAATACAATTAAAACGATTTCGTACCAAAATCACATAGACCGTTGTTTTATTTACCCGTCGTATTGTTAATGTTATTGCCTATACTTATTACATAGGGTGACTGATATTATAACCGATACTTAAACTCATAAAAACAAACAAATTTTATACTTTAACTCATGATAACAAAACATGAATAAATTTTAAAATGTAAACAAACTAAACCATGATATATTATGTGAATTAAATACCAGTCATCTTATTATTAAGACCATAGTGAAGTGACAGCTTTTCATACAAAGTGCGATAACTTTCTCCACATCCTAAACTTTAACCAATTTTAACCAATTTTTGATGTGATCAGATGTTTTTAAAATATATATTAATTAATAAACAGATTATGGCCGAAATTACTTGTTTTTTGGAAACACTAAAACAGGAAAAACATAAATTCATTAATGACATTGGAAAAAAGGGAACGTAGTTGAAATCGGTTAACGTTTAGGGGGTGGAAAACGTTATCGCCATTTGTAAAGAAAGCCGTCACTTCAAAATCCTCTTAAGACAGTGTCATTAGTAAATGGTACTTGTTTTTTAAGTTTGTTTACCTACTTCAACTAGATTTACGTGAAACACGAAATCTCGTGGCTGTGATCGTCCTTAAAACAAAATCTATTAGTGTTTAACGTTTGTTTACCCACCTTAGCTAGATTTAAGAGAAACACGTAATCTCGTGGCTGTGATCCTCCTTAAGACAAAAAATCTATCAGTGTTTAACGTTTGTTTACCTACCTTAGCTAGATTTAAGAGAAACACGTAATCTCGTGACTGTGATCGTCCTAAAGACAAAAAATCTATTAGTGCTTATCGTTTGTTTACCTACCTTAGCTAGATTTAAGAGAAACACGTAATCTCGTGGCTGTGATTGTCCTTAAGACACAAAATCTATTAGTGCTTAATGTTTGTTTACCTACCTTAAATCTATAACTGTTTTTATAGCCCATCTATTTAGTACAAAAAAAAGCATGCAATGTTTTATAATAATATCTAGAATTGTAAGTGTACGGGTGCAGGTAAAAAATAAAAAGCGTTTTCTTGATGAAAGGTTTTTTTATTTCTTTTTCAAACTGTATGCACAAAGGGTATGAACTATAATTGATTTTTGTGTTCAATACATGCCAACTTCATCTTTATATCTTGGGGACAAACAACGATTTCTGTCCGCCTGCTAGCTTGTAATTTAGCTTTGAATATATTCAAATATGATGATTTCATCGGTTTTTCACCAAACTTCTATCAAGTCCGTTATTTTAAAGCCATGTATTTTTATTTCAGTGCCAACAACAGTAATGGTTTTTACCTCCAAAACGTCACTATTGATATTTAACCTTTTGAACGCCACAGTCGGCTGTGGCCGACAGCGGAAAGCCGTGCCACTGACGCCACGTCGGCCACAGCCGACACAAACTTCAACGCCAAAATTAAGTTTAATAAAAAACTTTGCAAGAGAATTAATGGAGTTTTATGATTGCTATGCAAGTCTATATATAGTCTAAACCTTAAATACAAAGATTATAATAGCAGAAGTATCAATAAATCCACTTTTTGACAAACTGTGATTTAATGCAGTAATTGTCACTGCTCACTACGAAAATGACGGCCGTAGCCGACACGTAGTGATGTGACCGCCCGCTGCCTTTCTTGGCTTTCTTTCTTGCTTTCTTTGTTGGAAAAGTGTAAGAATAACTATTATAGGGTCATTTATCTATGATAAATTAATGATAATATCAAAGGACGATCTCACACAAATTGACCTAGTCCCAAACTAAGCTCCTAGGCTTGTATTATGGGTACTAGACAACGATATAAATACTTATATAGAGAAATATATACTTAAATACATAGAAAACATCCAAGACTCAGAAACTACTCGTACTCATCATACAAATATTTGCCCATACCGGGAATCGAACCCCGGGACCTCTCGCTTCGTAGATAGGTTCATTACCAACTAGGCTATCGCGTCGTCACACATTACATTACACGACATTATTAAACTACATAATCCAAAATTACCATAAATTACTTAAATATTATATAACAATGGCATCCCCTATACTTTGCATGCAGTAATGGTATAATAATAGTTCACCATTTAGTTAGTAATAACAATCGACAAACCAGTTTCGCACAACTCTAACAAACGTGCGCTTATCAGTGTCCTGTGCGCCCCCGTCGGCTACGGACGCTACCCTGTGACGTCAGAAGCGCGAGAGTTTTTTTGTTACCATCAAATAGTGTTGTGAACTGTTGACGAAATGAGTGACGATTCCATGAGTACGGAGGAGTTGCTGCGAATTTTACAAGGTGATGATGTCAGTAACTTTGTACCGTGTCATGTTGAAGAAGAAGATTTCGAGGTAAGTCCAGTAATTAAAACTTTTTTAAATACTTAATCTTGTTTCTATTGCTTAATTAGATTTATTACTTAGGTAGGTATATATGTATGTATTTCGTTTTAAGGATTTACGTATAGTTGAAATTATTTAAAGTGCCTGATAAGTTATAGGTAATTGTTATTACAAATTTGAATATTCCAGCTTAGACAGAAAAATATCTATTTCAGCGGATTAATTTATTACCACTCGAAAAACCTTAAATAATTTCAAGTATAGGTAAATGTATCTAACTGATTTAAGTACAAACTCGCGCAATTGACTGAAGATAAATTTCCTAATACCGCAACACTTCGACTGCCAGAAACGCGCCTAGCGGGCGCTTCGTGACTTTGCTCAGAAACCGTAGATGAATACAGTCAGTGCCAGCCAAAGATCCTACCTAGCGGGCGCACATCGCCACGACGCGACGCGCAGGGTTGACGCAAACATTAAGTTTTAATTGTTCGTAAAAGGATAGTTTTCAATAAGGAAAGATTCCTGTGAGAGGGCGAAAATACCTACATACGATTGTAATTTTTTTAATGTCGGCAGACTATTTTTTACCTAATAATAATAGTCTGACATTATTAGACTTAGTAGAGTAAACCCGCATAGAGCTTTAAGTATAAGGTTCTAATCTGAAGCAAAGGCATTAGGTACACATCCGTGGTATTTATTTGCATTCTTAAAATTCGGCAACGCAACAGTAACTGCACGAGTTATCGATGGCCGTAGAGCACAATCGTACCAAGTACATATGAAAGTTATTTTAATTAGTACGTTCGTGCACAAATAATAAAGTCGTAATTTCATTGACAAAAAAGAAAGTAGAACGACAGTACACTAGGCCATCCCGATGTTTACGTTGAAGTGGGAAAACCCCGAACTAGGTAAGACTTATCGGGTGCCCTCTCTTCCGTTGTTGTGTTTGTAGTTACCTACTTACGTGTTTATTTTCTGACGACTCCCGGCTTGTTTTAACCTGAGTGCTTTAAAATAGCGACTGCATGTACCAGTGAAGATATCGAGCGAGATTTGCTCGACATATTTGGCGGAGATATTGTAGCTGATTACAATAACTCTCGGGAGTCTCAGGTGCAATTCAATGAGATAGAGCTATCCTAAATCGAGCACCTTTTAAACGACAATGGAAATGAAGACAACATCTATTCCGAACCTCTAGTGTATTTTTACATACACAAAAACGTCTCGATCGCGTTTGCGTTTCTCGTATGAATAACATGGTCACTCTCGCGTTCGAGACGGTTTGCTGAGTGAACAGCAACTTACACTCGAGGCACAGATGAAGATTTCAACGATGTTGGCGAAGACACATTGTAATTTTAAGTAAAAGTTTGAATTTTAGTTTTAGTTTGTGTAAGTGGCAAGCAAATAGGTGGTAAACAGTATTATGATCAATAGATCTAAGTAGATATTTTCTTCCTTCATGGTCTTCCTCGTAGGTGCCATGCCGTATCATTGTGTTAAGGTTCAGAATAGGAAAGAATATATGTAAATTAATTCACCGTCAAGAGCAAACCTCTTAAAAGGTAGTTTAGTACGGGCGGTAACGACCATAGGTAAAAATTTTGATATCGGATGAATTCACTTGGCACAGATGTATCCGAGGTCAAACTCAGCTGATTTAGCCCGGTAGCCATCAGCCACCCCCTGGTGGGTAGGAAGGAGGGGTTTTCAAAGTTACACGCCGCCGCGCTTCAGATAAAAAATTATATGGGCTTCAGTTTACCTATCACCTCGAGTGTGGTATCATTTTCTGATAAACCATAGATGTGGCTTTCATTTTTGATATAATAATTACACTCCTTCATATAATTTTATTAAGATACATAAAGAAGTTTCACAACATCGGCTTATCTTTTTTGTTTCAACACACAATATTTTATAATATATGTACAACATCATATTTACAAAAAATACGGCTGTTCAGCCCAATTTATGCAGATTTCAAAAACATATAGTTTTAATTTATACCATTTATTTGAGACGAGTAGAATAATCAAATATACCCGCGCGGCAGCGCGAATTAAGACAGCGGGCGGAACTAACTCAGACGGGAACTCGCCACGAAGCATTGAAATTTATCTACCACCTCGAGTGTGGTGTCATTTTTTGATAAACCAGGCATGAGGAATTAATTTTTGAGACATTTAATTTACAGTTTTCTAGAAAAAAAGTAAAATATTGACGAAAATATCAAAACTGATTTCTATTTTTTTTATTAAATGGTCAGTATGTTTGAAAATACTAAAGTTTATGCAAAGAAAAAAATAATCTTAAAGAAAATTCATTTAGCTTTAAAAATATATATATTTTATATATAGTTATCATAAAACGTCTATGTGAAAAAAAAAACGATAAACTTAAGGTGAATTGATTAAGCGGAGTTATTTTACGACCCAAAACTAAAGAATATTCTGCCTACGGATGCCAGATTCCAGCAGCATCTCCTAAGAGCCGTTTACCAGGGCGTGCACGTATGGGGCCAAGCGATGATGCCGATTCTTCTTTCGAGTCCGGCGGATTGGGGATGGGAAATACAATCGAATCACAATTGGAAACCAATTCCAAATACTGCACCCGTTGCTGCTACAGCTTGTCTGGAACTAATTCGGTTCAAGAGCAAGTCACAGTGCGGTGTTAGGTGCAACTGTCGAATAAAACTGTTAAAATGTACCGAATTAATGCCACTGTGGTGGAAAATGTAATAATGGCATAAACGCAGTAATATCTATATAAAAATACTACTGTGACGATAGTTTACATTTCGAAGATACCTAGATTTTTATGCTTAGGTTCTTATGGTTCATATTGTAATTTATGGCATTACTAGGAGGACGCCCGCGACATCGTACGCGCAGAATTAGTTTCCCGCTACAAAATCACGATCACATCCTTTGTGTAACGAAAGTTAGGCATACAAACTATATGGGTAACTTTAGTTACACAAAGGAATGAATTAAGTTTTGTTTTAATTAAACGCCTTAACAATGTATTTTTTTTTGAAAACGACCCTTTTAGTAATGCCCTCCATTGCACCCACTTGCGGCATCGTGCCGAGGACACTCGCAGCGTTACTCCGCTGCACCGCGATGCTCAGTCTTGGGGCAAAAAAGCAGCCTTGCCTGTGGTCGCCAGAGACGCTGATTAATTTATCTGACACTTCTATTATAAATTTATCTGTGTCAGATGACCACGGCCTACAAGTTTCTCTAGCAAACAACTACATAATTTGACTTTAAATAAGCGTATTTGCAGCACTTGATGGTTTGGGCGTGATCTGCGGCGGTCCCTGGCTTGCGAGCAGAACCTTGCACATGAGACTTTGCTAGCTTATCAACTCAAGTAACATCTCACGCCCAGGGACGACCAAGATGCCACGGTACTAAAGTGCGTTCGTCGGGTCTCTTTTCATCTGAGGCAGACAGGCCAGTGGGCTCAAGCGAAGACGGGAATGAAATTGTGCTAAAGCCCGACGGATCAAAAAGGTTATCGATGTATGTCTTTAAACTCGACCAGCACTGGATTGGTAACACAGACCGTGGTGTCCTAGGTCGTCGACTGCATTTCCACAACGGCAACAAGGATGCGGCTCGTAGACTTTAAGACCGTGGCGGAGGCACACTGCTATTCTTAAAGTATTAGCATCTATAAGAGTCCCTCCTAGGGCTCGTGAAGGGAGCAATGGGCCTTCTCGGATGAATTTTGACTGTTTTCAAAAGTTTGCGATGGCAAATTTAGACCGAAATGAGGTCCCTTGCTGCTTGGTTAGCTTTTTCGACTGGCAAATTCTCACCCGAGTCACAGACACGCCAAGCATCCTCTGTATCGGAGAAGCACTCTTAATAGCCCAAATGCCAAGCCCACCGTACTTTACGGGGAGGGTTGCTTGAAATGAGACCCACTGGTGAGTGTTAGATGTTCAAAATTTTGATAACTAGAATAGTTAATTTTAAAATATTGACTTGGATGTTCGATTTTTTTTCACAAAGACATTGTATGATAACTATATATATAAAATATATATTTTTTTAAAGCTGAATAAATGTTCTTTGAGATGTTATTTTTTTCTTTGCAAATACTTTCGTTGTAATAGTATTTCTCAATCGCTCAAAGGTTAACTGGAAGAGATCCCTTAAAGGGATAAGTTCGCCTTTGTACATCCCTGTTATATTTTTGTCTATTTTATAATTGTTATCTCTTTTGTTTGTACAATAAAGTGTTTACATACATACATACTTTAGTATTTTCAAACATACTGACTATTTAATTTAAAAAAATAGAAATCGGTTTTGATATTTTCAACAACATTTTACTTTTTTTCTAGAAAACTGTATATTAAATGTCCCAAAAATGAATTCCTCATGTCTGGTTGATAAAAAAATGACACCACACACGAGGTAGTAGATAAATTTTAATGTTTCATGACGAGTTCTCGCCTCAGTTAGTTCCGCCCGCTGTCTTAATTCGCGCTGCCGCGCGGGTGTATTTATTTATTATACTCGTCTCAAATAAATGGTATAAATTAAAACTATATGTTTTTTAAATCTGCATAAATTGGGCTATTGGACCGTATTTTTTTTAAATATGATGTTGTACATATATTATAAAATATTGTGTGTTGAAACAAAAAGATAAGCTGATGTTGTGAAACTTCTTTATGTATCTCAATAAAATTATATGAAAGAGTGTAATTATTATATCAAAAATGAAAGCCACATCTATGGTTTATCAGAAAATGATATCACACTCGAGGTGATAGGTAAACTGAAGCCGATATAATTTTTTATCTGAAGCGCGGTGGCGTGTAACTTTGAATACCCCCCCTCCCTACCCACCAGGGGGTGGCTGATGGCTACCGGGCTAAATCAGCTGACCTCGGATACATCTGTGCCAAGTGAATTCATCCGATACCAAATTTTGACCTCTCCATACATCGGGTGACACTACCGCCCGTACTAGTTAGAGAGACAGACAGATAAAGGATTCTTTTGTTTTAAAAAATTACCTGAGCTCCCCGGTCGAGTCGTATTGTTCTATTATCATTCCAGGTAGCCGACTGTAGGCTAATACTGATGGGGTGGGGTGGGAGCAATTGGAATTAGTACATTGGGTTGCCACCGATTGGATTCTTGTTGTTACTTGGAACTCTGACTGACCTGTGCAGTTTTTAAATCAGTTCAAGGTCCAGTAATACACGCAGTATTACTGGACCTTGAACTGATTTAAACGATGGATTTATTTAATGCGGAAGAATTTAGGAGATGGACAAGAGAGTATGAAGCAGAGAGACAACAAGAAAGTAAGTTTAATAACATCTATAAAGTAGTTATTTATGTTGTCGAGTAAGATAAAATGCTATTGAATTTAAATCGTAATGTGCCTGTTAGTTAATAAGTTGTGTAGTTATTTAAGATTATGTGTACCTTTTTTCTGTCCTTATGTATAAGCTTAGCTTGTATATTTCTGAAATAAATAACTAAATAAACAAGAAATTATAGATAATGAATAATTACAGGGGAACAACGGCGTTTAGCCAAAGAAAGGGAAGCAGCAGCGGCGAAGAAGGCAAATAAATTAAAGAACAGAAAGAGTAAGTATTCTTGGTTTTTTTTTTACTATTTAACTACAACGTTATTATTTGTAATTGTTTGCAATAAGGCTAATAAAATCTATGTTTTCAGATAGTCACTTTGACAAGAGGCATTTATTTGCAAAAAAAGTCAAGGAGCTGTTGGATAACGTTCCTGACGAACGCTTGGAAGACGTGTTCGATGAAGTGAAAGCTTCGATAGAAAGACATTATGAAATTTAGAATATCTTTCTATCAGAGCTATGATGATAAATTCCGATTTCGGCTTCATTTAGAATCTTAATGAAGCCGAAATCGGAATTTATCATATTTTCTTACTTAAGTGCCATTAGTATAAGTACCTACTTATAGTTACTATTAGTTTATTCTGTAAATGTAGGTGTAGTTTTTATTTTTGTTACAGGTAAAGTTTTATGTCTTAGTGTTAGATTCGTTATTTAGTTGTTTTTTTATGTAATGTTGATTTTTATATAGTTGATTTGTAGATTGTATGTGTACCTATTAATGTTATTAAAATTAAAACTATTATTTTAATATAGTTTCAGAACTTTTTATTTATAATCCATTTCTCTTTCATCAGATTATAGCCGAGATAATCTCCGAGAATTTTCTTCGGATAATAGACGATTTAGCTTTTATATTTTATCGAGATATTCTGTCGACATTAAGTAAAATACACAACACTTAATAAATACATTACCAAAACAAATTGGGCCGAAAAATAAAAATAAAACTAAATTTATAGTACTTTTTCAGAAATGATTGGTTTGGAGAAGTTCTCTAGAACGTTCTCAATAAGAATATCTCGGAGAATTATCTCGAGAGAATTTTGCTCATAAAATATACTGTTCAGTCTAAATGCTTAACTAGTACCTACCCACTAAACGCATAAACGTTGTTAATGACCCTACAATAGTCAACTGATATTTATCGTGAGAAAGGGAAGGAAAATTATCGCATATCTAAGCGTGTATCCACGCTACATCTTCGCATCTTATATGGGTTTTTCATAGAAAAAAATATGGAAAGAAAAAAAAGCAGACTATTGTATTTGAAAAATAAAACAACATATTTAAGAAATTTTAACATATATATATATATATTGCACCGATTTCGTGTCTGTTAATAAAAACGCTAGGTAGATTAACGTTACTCTGTCGTGGCATAAGATCAAATGATCTTGCGCGTTTATAAAAACTACCTAGGTATTTATTTCATTACCTTAAGCGAAAACTGGGACGGCACGGCACGGTGTAACGTCAATCCACCTTTAAACAGACTTTTCCTCTGCCCCGTGGCTTATTAGATATTTATTTATTTATTTATATATAATCAAGTATAATCTACACGTATCTATAAGTATTTAATATGAAATGATCTTGCGCGTTTATAAAGACTACCTATTTATTGTATTACCTTACGCTGGCCTTCAGCGAAAACTGGTTGCTAAGGCTGGCAATGAAAGTAAGAAATTTATCTTGTCGTTGGCACAGCCCTGCGCCCGCCACGCGCTTCTCCGAAATAGAAAAAGGACGCTCGCCGAGTAGGCGCTTGGCGCAGTAGGTATTCAGAGTTTTAAGTCTGGCAGTCAAAGTGTTAACGTAATTTTCGTGTATTTTTCATCTATCCGTTCTTGCCCTCGTAATTTATTTTGTGTATTGTAATGAACTTTTTATTTTTTAGCATTTAAAAAAACCATGGCCAAAGAAATTAGGTAAGCTCCAAAGAAATTAGAAATATGGCAAAGAAATTACGAATATACCTACCAAACTTGCCCCAAATATCTTGAATTAATGAACTTTTTTTTTGCAGCCCCCTACCACCAACTTTTCTGCAGCTGTTACTACTGAAAATGTCAACATTAACCCGTCACGACCTGTGATACCTGGTGGCAGTCGAAATGTTGAGCGATCATCATACACCTGGACGTCTGAAAATTTTAGACCTGCTCCGGACACGTTTGACGACTTTACATCGGGACTAAACCAAGACGTGGGTTTCAACTCGGATGGGTCGGAATTGAACTTTTTCCAATATTTTTTGGATATTAATATCATGACTCAAATTGTATCGCACATAAATCAATTTCACAATTATTTTGTGCTAAACGCGGACTTGAGAGTTCATTCGCGGCTGCAGAGGTGGTATGAAGTAACTGTACCGGAACTCTATATATTTTTAGCAATTATTATGCTAATGACACGGAATCATCATTTAACAATTGAAGAACACTGGTCCTCGGACGCATTATTATTGGCACCTATATTTGGAAATTTAATGAAACGAAATAGATTTTGCACAATTCTTGGAATGTTACATTTTTGTAGACCTGGCAATAGTAGGGAATCAAAATTAGATAAAATAGAATTAGTCATTAATCATGCCCGTAAAAAATACAAAAATGTTATAACGCCATACCAGAACATATGTATAGACGAAAGTATTGTCCCATTCAAAGGAAGATTGTCTATTAAACAGTATCTTCCGAAGAAAAGAAATAGATTTGGAATTAAATTATTCGTTATGTGCGATGTTAAAACTTGTCTCATTATTGATTTTATTGTGTATTGTGGGGCAAGCACAGAGATCACCGATCCGGAAAATTTAGGTGTTGGTGGTGCTGTGGTCGCGACCTTGTTGAAAGATTATCTGGGCTCCAACAGACATCTTTATGTGGACAATTGGTACAGCAGTCCAAATTTATTTAATTATCTATTTAAAAATAAAATTTACGCTTGTGGAACTGTAAAACCAAATCGGCAAAGAATGCCCAAATTCCAAAAAAAAAAAAAACCAGGGGATACTGTATGCCTCAGCTCTCCGCCGCTTAATACAATTAAATGGAACGATAAAAAAGATATCCACATGCTCACGACAATCCATGCCGCAGTAATGATACCTTCATTAAAAGAAGACCGAGACTCTGGGTTACCGAGGATGAAACCCATAAGCGTTGTCGACTATTCACAAAATATGGGCAGTGTAGATACTTGTGATATGATGCTTAGCTCGCTACAATGCATTCGAAAAACCATCAAATGGTACAAAAAACTGTTTTTGCATGTAATTGATATGCACTTATTAAACTCCTTCTACTGTTTTCGATCTGTAAAAAATTCACCCAATTTAAAGTTTGCTACTTTTCAACTATCGGTAATTCGACAGTTGATTGCAAAATATCATACTGAGCAGCAAATTCAATTACAAATACCGCGTACTTTAAACAATAACAATAATCCTATCAGGACTTTGGCAGCTGACGCAGTAAAACACATGCCTTTTATGCAACCCAAGCATCAACGTTGCAGGAATTGCGCAAATCAAAAAATTAGGCGTGAATCTCGATATTTGTGCAGGGTTTGTCAAGTTTATTTGTGTGCTGCGCCGTGTTTTTATGATTACCACCAATAATATTTTTTTACGAAAGTGTCAAGCTGAAAATCTTTTATTGAAAAATACACAAATTTATGACATATACCTACTTAGTTTATTAGTGAACATTTTAGATTGATAATGATAATTGTGATTAAAATCTGTGATTAACCTTTAGTTTGTAGAAAATTAGTTTTACTCGTTTAGTCCATATATGCCCAGAACTATTTTTGGTCTCAAAGGGTACTAATGGGTCTCTAATTAAAGATATGGGGTGTGAGGGGAAAGGTGTTTTTTTTTAATGGGTCGAAAACGACCCACTGTACACATATGGGTTAGACTAACCTAGTTATACTCTTTAATTTTTTGTAAGTTAAATTTTATTAGTAAGACTGATTGATTATTTATAGGTACCTAACTAATTTTAAGTCTAAGCCATTGTTGATTTTTGTAATAGGTACTATTTACGTTTTATATTAAGGAATTTTATTTTTTGACTGATATTATTATTTTATATGTACATTGACGATGATTCGTAAAGTTGATTTATTTTAAATACTTTCAAGCTAAAAATCTGTCCTTCCAAAAAATACACAAATTGATGCCATATACGTAGTTTGTTAGTGAAAAATGGTGATTTTTAATAACACGATAATTGTGATTAAAATCTGTGATTAACCTTTAGTTTGTAGAAAATTTGTTTTAAAATTTTAGACTAACACAATTATACTCTTTTTTTTTTTAAGTTTAAATTTATTATTAAGACTGATTGATTATTTATAGGTACCTAGGTAATTTTAAGTCCAAATCATTGTTAATTTTTGTAATAGGTACTATTTACGTTTTATATTAAGCAGTTTTATTTTTGACTGATATTATTATTTTATTGTACGTTGACGATGATTCGTAAAGTTGATTTCTTTTAGATACTTTTTATCACACTTTTTTGCAAAAGAACAACATGTACCAATGATTTTTGTGTTTTTTTTTTGTGGATAATGCCTTAGAAAATGAGGATTCATGCATCAAAAGCACAAAATCAATTCGCGCAATTTATGGTTTATTCGCATTTTATACACTTTCGCATTTTATACACTAATGAAAAATTTCAATTCCAGACCCACGGCACCCCTTAGTGCCATAAATATGAGGTAGGTTTAGGTTATGTTACAGTTTGGTCGTTCTAAGAGGGCCGATTTGACACCTGTCAACGCAGTATAAAATATAACCTCAAACACATATTTTGTGTTTTTGTACTGAGTTTACAGCTGTCAAATCGGCCTTCTTACAACGACCAAATTGTAGTAATTCAGCTGGCCCTGAGGGCCAAACTACCCAGAAATAGGAGCTCTGTGCTAGCAGAGCTCCGTCGACTTTCTGCGAAAATGTATAAAATGCGAATAAATCAATGTAGGTAGGTAATGTAATGAAGCAACATTTTTGTATTTTGTTAACCTTGTTTTGTTTAGCCTATTTAAACTAAGGTACCTGCGGGTAATAAAGCCTAGCTAAGGGAGATTCTTCATAAAATGATTAATTACCAATATAATCATCATATTTTAATTTTAATCAGTCGTTAGTTTCATACATTTTCAAATAAACAACAAAAATGGCAGCTTCGACCATGAATAAAGCCACAAGAAAAGGTTTTTAAAAACCTTGCTTATAGGCCTTTTTATAATATGGTTGTACAAAAAGGCCTAAAAGCTTAAACAACTTAAACAGTTAAAAAACACGTTTACCTTTGTAATATATTTGGTACTTGAGATCAATAATCATTTAATATTAATAATTACGCTTTTATTTCTAAGTATTTGTTGCATATTAGCCCCGATAACATTTATTTAGTACTCAAAATCATCAGTACTTTCCGGTCAATAAACTGTTAATAAAATTAACAATAAACAGTCTTAGAGAGCTACTTACACATCAAATAAACAAAACATACCCATTTTTGGCATAAATAAAAACAAAATTAAATATTTTTTTCCATTTCACCTATAGGCCATATTGTACTACAGGCCATATTTTACTATTTCTAGGATATGAAGGCCTACTTCTACTTTAAATAAATATCGAATAACCGGTATTAAAGAAAAAAATAATTCTACGCGGTTGTAACCACTCTATATTATGTCGTCTTGCGAAGAGTACTTATTTTGGCTCACCTAATTCCGATCACTGTACATTACATATTCACACAAAAAACGATATGCGAAGTATAACAAGGCCTAAAAGAAATAATGTTTCATACCATGAAAATATAAAAAAATCGTTTCACACTAACTTCGTATTAACCTAAACTAAGTTATAGAATAAACAAAACCGAAGTATAAAGTACGGGGATAATAAAGCCTAAGAGAAATTTATTTCCATACACGAAATAAGAGGGGCAATAAGGCCTATAGGTACTTTTTGTAGGCCATAATACCCAACAATCACGTGTATAAACAAAAACCAATAAAAAATATTTGGATCACAACACGTTACTCACATATTTAACCCATTACAAGAGCATATTAACAAAGAAAATGAGCGAAAACTGACATCGCTAAGTGTAATAGTACAAAAAATACTTAAGATTCTGTCCGGTCAATTTTTATAACACGTGCCGCGCGGCTACCTTTCAACATGAATGACACAACACTGGCAGCGGGGTGCGGTGCAGCGCGCCGGAATGAACTTGTAGTTTCTTGTTCGCCCGCTAGGTGTTACTTACCGCGGCCTTGAGCGTGAGCGTGCATTTTAAATACGATTTTTGCTACTTAGGCTTTACTACCCGACAGGCTTTATTACCCGCAGGTACCTTAATATACCTACCTGTAACTAACTACATAAGCAAATATCTTCTTCATCAGCGTGTATTCGCCCACCGTTGGGCATACGCCTCTCCAATTTTCCTCCATCCAGAACGGTCTTCCGTTTCCCTTGTCCAGACTGGGCCTGCTGTCTCCTTGATGTCATCGGACCAACGGGCAGGTGGTCTGCCCACACTTCTCCTGCCTAGCCGGGGTCTCCACTCCAGAACGCGCTTGCTCCATCGCTCGTCGTGTCGTCGGCACACGTGCCCGGCCCAAGCCCACTTTAGCCTGGCAACTCGTTGGCCCACGTCGACCACTTGCGTGCGTTGTCTGATGAGCTCGTTCCGGACTCGGTCGCAAAGCGTTGTGCCGAGCATAGCGCGCTCCATGTTACGCTGTGTCACCTTGAGCTTGTGGATCATCCCAGTTGTCAGTGTCCATGTTTCAGATGCGTACGTCATAGCCGGTAACACGCACTGGTTGAACACTTTCGTTTTGAGCGATTGGGGAATTTTGGACTTCAACACGCAGTTCAGTTTTCCAAAAGCTGCCCAGCCCAACTGTATCCTTCGCTTTATCTCTGTCACCATCGAGTCCCGGCCGAGCTTAATCACCTGTCCTAGGTACGTGTACTCCTGCACCTGCTCTAGGGGTTGTCCGTCCAATGAAATGGGGGTTAGTGTGAGATCGGCTTTCGCCATAACCTTTGTTTTGTCCATATTCATCTTGAGACCGGTTCGCAGGGACGCGTGATATAGTTGCTCCAGCATGTGTTGTAGGTCTTCGGGAGATTCAGCAATTATAACTATATCATCAGCGTATCGCAGGTGATTCAGGTACACGCCGTCCACATTGATTCCCTTGCCACTCCAATCCAATGTTTTGAATATATCCTCCATAGCGTTGGTGAATAGCTTAGGGGATATAACGTCTCCTTGTCGGACCCCTCTTTGGACTGGTATGGGATCTGTTGGCTCTTTCAGCTGTACTGTCAATGTCGCCGACCTGTACAAGCTCTTCAGGATCTGTATGTATCGGTAGTCTATGTGACATCGATGTAGCGATTCAGTGACCGCCCAGTGTTCTATGGTGTCGAAAGCTTTTTCATAATCGACGTAGGCTAGATAGAGAGGCCTGTTGTATTCTTCGGACTTTTGGATGACCTGCCGAAGTGTGAAGATGTGGTCGATTGTTCCAAAGCCCTTTCCAAATCCTGCCTGCTCCCTGGGTTGATGTTCGTCCAGTTTTTGTGTCAAACGTGTAGTCAGGATTCTGGAGAACACTTTGTACACCTGGCTTAGAAGTGAGATAGGGCGATAGTTTTTAAGAAGAGCCTTATCTCCTTTCTTATGGAAGAGCACAACAATACTGTTTGTCCAGTCTTTAGGTACTTTGCCCGTGAAAAGGACCGCGTTGAACAGCAGACTTAGCTCTTTTACTATAGCCCTGCCTCCAGCTTTTAGTAGTTCCACAGTAATGCCATCCTCTCCCGGAGCCTTGAACTTCTTGGTTTGTTTCAGTGCTTGCTTCACTTCATAGGTACTAATTTCAGGGATATCTTCCGTGTAGTGTCGCTTAATAGGAGCACGTTTGTCACTTGGAACAACGGGAGTATGCTGTGGTCTGGTGGATGAGTATAGATCACTGTAGAATTTTTCCGTGATTTCCTTGATCTCCTTGATGTTACTTGTCGGGTTACCACTGGTATCTCTCAGTGTGTTTAGGTCATTTCCTCCTCTATTTCGCTGGAACACTTTGAAACCCCGATTTTTCTCTATGAGCTCTTGGATTTCAAGAGTGTTCTTTTTACGGATTTCACGCCTGAGAGTCTTGTGAATTTCCCTATTGAGCTCACGGTGTGCATCGCTGTTGAAGTCATCGGCCGCTATCTTACGTCGTTCTTGCATCATGTTCTTCACGTTTTCTGGAAACCAAGATGAAGGTTTTGTTACTCTCACGAAATGTTTCTTTGCTGTATCCGTCAAGATCTTTGTAAATCGGCTGTATTTCGGTTGGAGGTCATCGTCGCAATGTTCAATCGCTGTTCGTTCCAAGGATTCTTCAAGACATTTCTCGAATCTTTCGTTGGAGCCCTCTGGGATATACAGCTTTCCAAGCTTTTTCCGTACGAGTTTGGCTCTTTCCAGCTTCGTGTTCAGCATGATCGTTCCTCGGACAAGTCTGTGGTCGCTGCCTGTTTGGAAACGATTGAGCACTGTAACGTCTGTGAAAATGTGCTTGTTGTTGGAGATAATGAAATCTATCTCATTTTTCGCGTTTCCTCCCGGGCTTATCCAAGTCCATTTTCTTTTAGGCTTTTTCTGGAAGTACGAATTCATGGCACATAGGTTGTTTGCTGCAAGATAGTTTACTAGCGTTTCCCCACGCGCGTTCCGATTCCCTACTCCGTGAGAACCCATGCAGGTTTCCGACTCCCTTCTTGTGCCAATCCTAGCGTTGAAATCACCCATGATTATGACGTAATGGGAGCGTCCCTTTCTCATCGCTTTGGATATGTCTTCAAAGAACGCCTCCACATCTTCGTCACTATGTGAGCTGGTTGGTGCATAAACCTGGATGATTTTAAGTGAATACTTCTTGTTAATTCGTATGACAGCGTAGGCTACGCGAGATGATATGCTGCAAAGTTCAGTTACGTGCTCCACAAGGTTACGTCTTATTATAAAGCCCACACCGCCATACGAAGAGTCTTCTTCACCTCTGTAGTAGAATAAGTCACCTGACTGAAGCCGCATGGTACCTTCTACTTTTCGTCTGGTTTCACTTAGTCCAACTATATCGTAGTTTATATGTCCTAGTTCCTTCTGCAACTCCTCTAGTCTTGCTTCATCTCTAAGAGTTCTTGTATTGTATGTAGCCAGGGTCAGTTTGGTTTGGCAGCCGAATCGTACCCAGGGATTCTTCGCACCCCCTGCCCCGCCGTTACCGCAACCGCTGCCGTAGTTCGGGATAGCGGGGCTGCTGGGGACTGGGGGCCGTGTTAAGGTTGTACTATTCATGATTTTTATTGGAGGTATTTGGAGGTATTTAGCCCGATACTCGCCCCGTCGGCCACACGTCTTGGCGAGCTCCACACTTTCAGATAATATTTCCATTTTTTAGGCTTGTGGCAGCCTCCTTTAATCGGGTTACTTAACCGCCGCCCGATGCTCGGCGTTGTCTTTCGATTGGCACCACCCAGGGGGCACGTGTAGGGTCTCTCAGGGTTACTACCTACGGACGTGAAAGACGGCCACCCCCCAATAATTGTAGCAAATATATACACTTTGAAAAGAAAACGAATTTTATTCAAATTCCATTTTCTTGAGTTTCTTTAGATTCTTGCTCAAAAATATCGATACGAAAAGTTAATGCATTACAAGAGTCCCAACTCTAGTATTAAAACAATTTCCACTTCCTTCGACGCCCCTGACGGCCGGAGTCGTCAACGCGTGACGTCATGGCCCCACAAAAAAACAAGTAGTGTTGTGACTCTATTACTAAATTAAAATGCATATCGTGTGAACATTTTGGTGTTTTCATGCTTTATTGTGGGATTATAATGTTAAAAAAAATGGAAATTAAATAACATTATAATTGTAATGTATTTGTTAAAGTTTTCAGATACTCAAATACACTATTACATAGGGTCAATTATGGTATCGATATTTCGTTTTGGAATCACTACGTTTTTAGACTTGTACGTTTTTGTTGTGGCGTCCGGGAGGCAGCTTTTTGCTTCGCAGCTTGGCGTTCAAAAGGTTAAAAAATATTGGTCATGTAATTTCGATGATAATGTAAAATCTTTGAAATTTAGTCCAGTTAGTTTCCTTCTATTAGTAGTTATAAAAGGTTCATGATTTGTGACTTCTTGATTTTCTTTGCTCTTAGTTATTTTCATGGAGCAAGAGGTTTGTTACCGTGCCTAAGCATCCTTTTAATTAAGTACAGCTTGTTTTCAAAAGGACAAGAGTTAAATGTATGCAGTGGGCTAAATCTTTGAACTTCATGCGTGACATGCACTAGATTGTAAACATTACTATTTATATAATCTGCTCCGTAAAAATCTCCATAGTGTTGAACAAAATACAACAGGAGCTCTTTTGCCAAAGGAAGTAAGTGCCTATAGTTTTTACTAGAACATATTGTTATACCTCCATAAAACGGCAGAAAATGTGAAAATGTATCTTGCGATAATACGTCTGGAAGTATGACAATGCTCAAATAAAGCAAGAAAAATCTGTATTCAGATGTTTTCCAGTGAGAAAGACAGTCTAGTCCTCTCACTGCCCTGTGGATTTCAGATGGCAGTTTGCGTTTGATTAAAACATTTGAAACTGTTTCGATAAGTATCATTGGCTCTCCATTTGGTTAGGTATGTACTTTCCAAAATTTCATTATTCCTAAATCAACAAGGTGTAGAGAATCTGCTACCGGGAAGTCTTGTACCATATCTACGGGTAGCCGAAATAAAGGAGAATCATTTTTATGATGCGGCCCATACTTTTTTTCACGAAATTCTTGGTCTGTTATAGGGCGGCAATTAGTTTCAGGAAAAGTCACTGTATGATATACATGTGAATACTCTCCTACAGTAACACATTTCAAGCGACCATGCTTACCATTAAAATTGCAAACACCTAAAAGTTAAAGAAAAGGAACATTATTTTTTGTTTCTTAGCATTGTTAATTTTGGTATTTAAAGTATATGTAGGTATCGTTACTTATACAGCGTGCTTTTTAAATAGTTGTAATATTGTATGTAGGTACATGAAGGGCTGGGTTCATACAAAAAAATAACAAACAATAAAATACATGTTTTTTTTTACAAATCATGTTAGTAATTAATAATCATCTGGCCAAATATTGCCACTGTTTAAAAAACACCTGTATATGTATTTTACTAACTTACCTTTGATGTAAGCTCAATCACATATGAAACTTCTTATTTCAATAGATACTTTACTTTTGACTTGTTCAATATATATTCCGTCTTTAATTAAATGTTCCATTTCCTTAACATAATCATCTACATATTGGTCAATTGTATTTGGTTTTCCAACACCAAAATATATTCCAATTACAAACGGTTAAATATCGGGTCTTTCAAATATAGAACACAAAATTGGCCAAAACTCTTTATTTGAGCTTTTGAATAGTGAGAGACCGTCGAAATTGAAATTTAAGGTTATTTTAGTTGGAACATTAATCCATTTCTCCAGTGTTTTCTTTATGTTAACTAATATGTTAAAGTTAATAATTATATTAGGCGTACACAGAAATTATTTAAAAGCCAAAAATGTATAAAAAAACTATTCTACAATGAAATTAGAATTATCAATAATGAAGGATAGGGTGCGGCATTGTAATGAAAAGTTAGATTCTAATAGGATAACATATGATTTAAAATAATTTAAATATTCAGAAACTCGATGCTGAGATTAGTAAGTTAAAGGATCAGCTTGAAGTAACTTCTTTAATGTATGTAACCACTCAGAAGGAAGTCAAGGAGCATATCCTGGCTTTCACTCAATTGTTAGAAGAAAGTAGATTAAATGAAGAGCGTTTTAACTCTTTAATAAACAGTGGTTATGGTAATTGTGATAGATTACGAACTTCACCAACCGCTGTGATTCAGTCAGATATGGCTCTTGATACTAAGGAGTCCCCTACACAAATTATAAGTAGGAATAAAACTATTATTTATTCTGACCAGCTTGGATCTGGACTAAGAAGAAGGAGAAGGCAAAAAACCCCACGTACAAGAATTTTTGAAACAAACAAATTAAATTAATTGACCTAATGACCCTTTGTTTGTGTCACCAAAGGCAAACCGCTGTGCCTTCTACCTCAAGAAGATAAGTTGAGATAAGACACTGAAGACAAGTAAGCCCTCGGAGAACCTAAAACGGCACAAACAAACCCATTTAGAGTCAAGTACGCTAAGTCAAGTCTTCTACCTGTTCTGCTATTATGTATTCATTGTAATTGTTTTAGTTAAAATTAATTTTAAAATGTCATAAATTGTACCTTTTTAGAAAGCTTATGAATTGAGCAAACTATTCCTGTAATTTGTACGCGAAGTGTTGTACTTTTTTTTTTAGTTATGCTTTAAAATGTTACAAAATTTGAAAAATAATTACTAGAACTTCCGACTTCAAATCCTTTTATTTGCAAAAATTTGCATTTTTTTGGCATTTTTTTTTAATTTTCGTAATAAGTAGTTCATTGGCTATTTAAAAAATGCTTTTTATTTATTTCTAAATGACGAAGTTTTTACACAATTACTAGTTTTAGGTCGAAAGCCGGGTATTTTTAAGAAAAATTTAAAAACGTGAATAACTCTGAACCAATGAGTTTTGACCCCTGGTTGACTGGACTTAAATCATTACAAATGAGCTGTAGAATAACCTCTTCCAAGGAATACGGCGAATTTCCTATCACCCTGTATATCCATTGTCTTTGTCTTCCTATTGTAGTCTTCTCTCTTGAGTCCCTACTCCCTAGCCCTAGCAACTCTTAGTCTTTACGTAATGCACCTGCGCCCTCCGATGCGATGAACTGCAGCTTCTCAATCAACTGGTGAAACCCGCTTGTGGGAAGCCAGCGACCGATCCACACCACCGCACGAGTGCCTTCCAACAGGACACACCACGTACTTAGTACCCCAGTTCACCACAGACTGATGCTTTTTGAGTACACCAGCCCGCAACTCCCTGAAGTGTCAGTCAGTATTGTCAACAACCCTCACTAAAGGACAAGAGGACTCGCGAATTTAAAATCGGTTCAAAAAAAAAAAAGTTGTTCGAAGGAGCAAATGTAAAACCAACTAGTTGACACTGCGCCAACCAGCTGACCTTACAAATATATATTACTAGGGAAACCTATGACCTAACCATCTACTGCCCTAATAGCCCTAAAGCCTTGCAGAGCCTAGCCCTAGTTATGGAAAGTCAATAAATATATAAATGCAGGATGCCTGTACCATGCGACCTAAGGCATCAGGCGGAAGGGTGGAAGGAAATGGGTACCAGGTTGGATACTCACTGCCAGCCTGCAGACTCACAGGACTGATCAAAGATGGCTAAGGGTGTCTTCGCCACAGTGAGGGTTTAGTGTGGGGAAGGAGTAGCTCCCAGAGAGTGGCCCTGGGCAAGCTAGGTAGTTATGGAATGAAACATCAACGGACAATTGATATCTGATTTATTCATTCACTTAACTAGCCGCTGTAGCAGATTTAGATCTGGGTTATGGGTCAGTGGCGTGTTGGTTGTGTCAGCGGTTTGTAGGTCGCGTAGTCCAATGGTCAGTTGAAGATGCTGAGACTGAACAGTTAATTTTATACGTTAAAGTTTATTGTTGACCAGAAAATTAAGTTTTACGTCGTTTTGCCCATAACCTGTCGTATGAAACAAGATCGAAGGCTTTCGACAGGTCCAGGAAGCATGCAAACACTGGTGTACTCCTGTCGGTGTAGTATTGAACAGTATGCTTGAGACACAATATCGCAGTTTCGGTGGATAAACCTGATCTAAAACCGAATTGTGCATCGTGTAATTTAAGGTGCGCATTTAGTTGTTTTTCAAGCATACTGTCCAATACCTTTCCTATTATAGTTCCGAGGGAGATGGGCCTATAGTTGCAAATATTTGAGGCGTCGCCACCCCTATTCTTTATGACAGGTACTACCACCGTTTTCATTAATTCGCTAGGTAAATAAGAGTGACCTATACATAAAGAAAATAACATAGCGAGCACTCTCGGCAAGTGTACGCCTGCGTGCTGGAGAAGCTCAACACTGAGGGAGTCGTGTCCGGGAGACCTTCCACGAGTTATACCACTAATGGCCTTTGCTACGTCCCTTGCCGAGAATAAAATGTGTCGTTCACGCGAGTGCGTTTGACAGCGATAGGGTTTACTCTCGGCAGACCCCAGAGGGGAGTCCACTCTGAAATGATCTTTAAATAATTCGGCTATTTTCTCTGGCTCGCTCACTCCCTCTACACTCACTGGCAGGCTCGACCTAGGATTCAGTCTATTGGTCTCTTTCCAAAAACTTGAGAAGTCCTTATTAGAGTGGTGGGAAGCAAGTAAATCCATTTTTATTTGTTCCCTGTTATCTTGGCACCATTTTAACTTTGCTTTAAATACTTTTCTGGTTTCGTACTTTTTTAGGTAGATAGGTCCAGAATTAGGTTTACCGTAAGAGAGCCAATGTTGAAAGCTAAGACGAGCCTCCCTGTGAAATGCACTCAGGTGTTTGTTCCAACCCGTCACAAAAGGTTTTTTAATAAGTTTATTCACTTTACGTGTACAAATACAACTTAAACGAGCTGCGTCAGTTAATACAACCACAATAGATTTATATAAGCCCTCTAAAATATTCCTACAGGCGGCCTTATCACACAACTTATCGCTGCATTATTCACCAAGGGCGGATGGGAAATCAATATCTTTCAAATTATTATTACAATGATTAGTATACAAAGATTTTTGATAGGCGTCTCTTTCACTCCAAGTTATGTCACTACGATAGTTATTACTGATAGATATATTAGGTCTTAAAACATCTAGTTTGCAGCGCAACTGAACGGGAAAATGGTCGGACCACACCACGTCGTAAAGGACATTAACGCTAACTACAGACTGTCGCGCAGTCTGTGACACCACACAGTGATCCAACCATCTACCCGTACCATGTACATCACTTACATAAGTGTATACTTCAGACGATTCACCGAGTAGTTCTATATCAGCACAAACCCACTGATTCTCATAACAAAAGTTCAACAGCTCAACACCGAAACGAGCATTAGGGTGAGCGTTAAAATCACCCAAAATGAACACCGCGGCCGCATCACTTTCATCTGTAATTGCTCTTAATTCACTTAAGCACTCAACAAAATCCACAAGGTTCTCCGCCGAGTCAGTCGGTATGTAAACAGAAAATACTAGAAACTACCTATCTCGGTGCACTATTTTTATAGCCGCTAAACGCACGTTCTTACACTCAATGACCGATACCGCAGTAAAAATTGACTTGCGCCATAGAATCGCCACTCCGCCGTAAGGGCGGCCGCGAATAATACCCGACGATGTGTCCACAGCTGACTTGCCCGTGAAGGTAAAATCCAAATCAATCGACCCTAGGTATTGGATATCGTGCGGGAGTAGCCAAGTTTCTTGAAGGCAAACAATATCAGCTCGCTTACAAATATCTTTTACGCACTCCATCGATCTGGTAACGGATCTGCAGTTGAAACTAATAAACGTTGTATCGTAATCGTAATTATCCATTATACGTATTATGTGTTACCGGCAATTCTCCTCTGTTCTTGCGGGGTACGGTGGGCTCCTGTTTTTTAATGTAAACAAACCGCCGACATGTTACTCCGTCGGGCCAAAGAGCATCATTTAAAAACGTGGCAAGTTTGTTGTGAGATACAAACATTTTGAAGGCGTTGTACGCTTTATTCGTTTTCATGTTAATTTTCTTTAATGTCACAACAGTTTGCGTTTGGTGTTTCATGTGATCGATTATGTCTTGCTCCGTCGTTAATTAATATTGGTAGGTAATTTTTTTGATCACGTTTTTAATTGGATACTCAAGACCAACTATTCAACTACCTACAAAACAAAAATCATAGCTGTAAATTCAATCGTTTAGAACAGTAGAAAATCGCTGAACATACATGGGTGTGAAATCGATAGGTCTTAACGTCGACCGTCGTTAATCGACCTGCTTCGTTTGATCTCCTCCTGTTACACCCTGTATGAAAACCGCATGGGTGCTCAACACCTTTGGCCATGGCTGTACCATATTATTTGAATTGGGAACTATTTGTACGAACCTGTGACAGCTTTAACATACCGTTATTTGAATTTGGAACTATCTTTATCTACACTCATATCATAAGTCCTCTATAATGCGTTCAGAATCCGTAGACAATGACCAGCAATACAAGATACAATTTTACTATGATATTTTTTCTTATCTGTAGCTGTAATGAAATGTTAAAATTACGATACAACTTTTAATAAAGTAATGTTGTTTAAATTTGGAACATCTTCCAAAACAAACACAATTCTAACAGGGGGCCAATTCTAGTATCAATTAAACGTCGACTCGGTATGTTTTAAGTAAAGTGTCGTACGCCATTTTAATTTCGAATGACATTAGAATAGGGACTTTGTTAGTTTGTCTATGATTTAAAAAAAAACATATTCGTGACACAGGTTAGCTTTGCCGCCATTTGTTTGTTCTGCCGCCTACTGAACGCATCTTAGAGTACTTTTAATATGTGTGTAGATAAAGTAATGTATGCAACTGTACATAATTAGGCCTTAAAACACTCGTGTGATCTTATTATGAAACTGGCCTTCGGCTCGTTTCATAAAACCACACTCGTATTTTAAGGACCCTCTTTATGTATCAGTTACATAAATAGTACATTACTGCAGAGGCCGTGAAGTCGTCTACGACTCGGCCGTCTACCCCAAACTCGTCCTTAAATCCCTGTTCCAGCCGAGGATTGTATAGTGCTTTTCTCAAGCAATGTGAGGAAATATTAAAAGTACATTACTGCAATTTTTCGATGGCAATCTCAAGACTGCAATCTTACAATGGCAATCTCAAGATTGCAATCTTACGACAGCAATCTCAAAACTGCAATCTTACGACGGCAATCTCATGATTGCAATCTTACGATGGCAATCTCAAGACTGCAATCTTATGATGGCAATCTCAAGACTGTCCAATCTTACGATGACAATCTCAAGACCGTTCAATCTTACGGTGGCAATCTCAAGACTGCAATCTTACGATGGCAAACTCAAGACTGTGCAATCTTACGATGGCAATATCAAGACTTCAATCTTAAGATTGCAATCTCAAGACTGCAATCTCAAGACTGCAATCTTACGATATCAATCTCAAGACTGCAATCTTACGATAAAAATCACAAGATTGCAACTACAAGTTACAAATTACAAGCGGAAGTCTCTTTCTAACTCCTTTTGCTAGAAAGAGAGTTCCGCTTGTTATTTGTAACTTGTAGCTTCGTGAAACGGGCCGCAGGTAATCGAAAAAAGAATGTAAATTGTAAATACTTTAATTTATGTTAAAAGTAATATTGTTCATATTGGGACAGTTTTTAAAAGTTAAATATATTGTTTTTCCGGGCACATTAATGTTGTTTTGCTGAATTGATGATGGTGGATTAGTGGACTGTGTATTTAGTTGGCTTGTGTGTTCTTGGCTAGGCATAGGACTCGGTGGTGGTAGTGAACCTTCTTGAGAGGCTAATGACTGACTGCTATTTATTTGTGTTCTCTGGCGGGAAGTGGATGGCTGAGGGCTTTTTATTTGTTCTCTCTGGCGGGAGGTCGATGGCTGGGGGCTATTTATTTGTTCTCTCTGGCGGGAAGTGGATGGCTGAGGACTTAATAGCGGAGTTTTTGATGATTTAAATTGAATACTATTGTTTATTTGTTTAGATATGCAACTTTTGTTTTCAATGGAATCTTCGATGTAGCGCTCAGCCACTTGATCGGAACGCCATCCACCATGTCTTTTAAGCGTCGTCAGATTCGCCCCAGAATCTGCGAGAAGAGTTGCAGAAGACCTCCGGAAACAATGGGCCGTATAGCAGTCAATGTTAGGCAAGTTTAAAAAAGTTGCGATCGCCTTGGGCATCGATGCAATAGTATGCCTTCCAATTGGTTGCCTGGTACACTTTCCATTTTTGTAATTGATGAAAAAGCGATCGGTGTTGGTGTCCACAGGGCGAAGAGCTTCGTATTTTTGTACTAAGGTCACAAATTCATCTCTGACAACAAACATGCGATCTATTTTTGTTTTAGTGTCACGTAGTTTAACAAGGATCATATTGTCGTGATGCTCGACGTCATTTACACTGATATTGGTCAGTTCTATACACCTGCAGGCACCATTTATGCCTAATACTAGAGCAACCTGAAATAAATACATACCTATATGTTAATTATACGCTTATTGACTTGTCAAGAATTACATATTTTAAAGTGACATAAATTACGCATTAAGATTACCTTGATCGCCAAAAACCGGTCATCGGGAGCTTCCGACAAGAATTTTGATATATTTTCACCGGTAAATATTTTAGACTTTTTGTTCTTATATCCAGCAGATTGTCGCTTCAGCAGCGAGTTTAGGTTCTTGTATTCTTTAATATTGATGCCGTGCTTTAGTTGTACGGTGTACCGCGGTGCACGGCTTAGATGTATCTAAGCATCGAATACATAGCCCACAGTGTTGAGGGTTTTTTGGTTTTTGCAGTTTGGCTAAAATATGCGAGAAACACATTCTCTGAAAACGAGCTTGTTCTGGTTTCTTTTCTCCAGTTTATGAATGCGTCGTAAGTTTTAATGTATATTTCTTTGCTTTTTGCAGGTAGCATATTTCCCTTTGCTAAGTTTGCCTCCGTTTTCAAATCAGGCGGAGTATAGTCTATAATTTCCCCATCACTCTCGTCACTAGATGTCATTTTTATTTTTGTTACAATTGCAATCGGAACGAACGAACAGAAAATAATATTTTACGGTTGGCGCTTTTTTAATTTTTTTAATCGTGCCATTTGAACAAGCTATTCGAGCACCATGTTTAACTGCACATAAATATATTACCATAGAGTTTGTTTTTTTTTTAATGTCGCAAAATATGGTTTCAGAGTCTTTTAATCGTGCCATTTGAACAAGCTATTCGAGCACCATGTTTAACTGCACATAAATATATTACCATAGTTTGTTTTTTTTTTAATGTCGCAAAATATGGTTTCAGAGTCTAGTGGTGGTTGGCAGTACGTAATTTTTCCTATGTCAGTTTAATGTTTGTAAGCAAATTTAAAAAGTTAGAGCAGCGGCCAAAAATGATTTTTCTTAGGGTTTTCATACCAAACCCAAGGTTTTTGCCTAGGCCAAGAAGTAATGTAGAGAGCCATAAACAAGAAACTTCATGTCTTCATTTCGTGACATAAACGCATACATTTCCGAGCATGTTTGAGAAAATACTATTACAGACCTGTGTGAAAGCCTTTAACCCTTAAATGCATGATGATGTAGATTTACATCATATATTTGAAAGTTCAATTTCAAACATACATTTTAAGTAAATTTCAAACTTAGAATTTATGCAGTAAGCTTTGTAGTTTTGTCAAATTCAAATTTGTAAATGGACTATAAAGACGCGTTTCACTTTCGACATGCTATGCATTTAAGGGTTAAGGCTAAATAGGTAAGCACGAGGTCACATGAAAAATAATATTACTACACTATTTTTAACCATAAGCATTTTTGCAAAAACAACCATTACTTATATTTAAAAAAAATCGTTTTACACTGAAAAACTGATTTATTAAATGAAAAAAAAAAACAGCTCCACGGAGGTTGGCAGTTTGATACTACAACCAGGGCCCTACTTTGAAAATCGCAGTTCGAAGTTTCGTTATCTTCGTCCCTTTCTGCTAATTTAATCTCGAATGACAAGTGAAAAGGACGGAGCAAACGTAACTTCTAACTTCGATTTTCAAAGTTGTTTCCTGGTCGTAGTATCAAACTGCCAACCTGTGTATGTGTGCATCTGTGTATGTGTGTATCCGTGTATGTGCGTGCCTGTGTATCTAATGTATGTGTATCTGTGTATCTGTTTTATTTTTCAGGAAAGCACTTTTCTCTCTCTATCTCTCTCGCAAGATTTTTGGCATGATTTCCTGTTGAATTACGCATGTTATTTGGTATTATATTTATTTTAATAGTTATATTTTTATATAATGCTAGACTGAGTGTACGATTGTAATATGAAATATGTTTAAAAAATGACTGACTGCTGAGTTTCCTGCGGCGTTTCTTCTCAGCAGTGGTCTCCTCTACGGAAGCGCTGGTAGATTCTTGACGTGTAAAAGTGCCCGTGCGGCCTACTTACTCAATAAATGTCTTATCTTTTTCATGCTTCGACCACTATGAGCCATCCTGGACTCGTATGTAGGTATAAAAGCCCCCACCTGCCGGCTTAACTCATGCTCGTTCTGGAAGGCTCACTTACTGTGGCCCGTTTCACGAAGCTACAAGTTACAAATTACAAGTGGAACTCTCTTTCTAGCAAAAGGAATTAGAGACTTCCTCTGGTCTCTGTAGTAATGTACTGTACTGATCCCCCCCATAAAACCATTTTTATATATTTTATATATTTATTCTTAAGTTGGCCTCATGATCGTCTAATGTCTAAGAACCCTACATTGTGAACCGAATAGTAAACCAGAGAACTTTAATGAGCGAGAGATTATTATTACTAGTCTATTATGAAGTACCTAATTACTCCTTTCTACTGTTTACTATTAGAGAATACCATTAAAAGTGCTTGCTAACATCTATATATTGATAAATCAAAACTAAAAGCATTAACTATTCAGTATAGAATTGTATTAATAAAATTTTCTAATTGAAATAAGGTTCAAATTATTTTAATAGTCTACTGGAAAGGATTAATTAACCTAACTTTGTATTATTAACCAAGGAACAGAGTTATAGCTAGCATGAATATAGAAGTCTTATCATAAAGCATAATCATTCTTCTGTTGATACATATTATCTATTAAGCGACTTAGAATATTACTTGAAGCCTCAGATATTAAATATATAACTAAGAACAAACTCTTGGTTTAATTCAAATATCTTACTAGATGACCTTTCATAATGGCAATAATATATTAGCGGTTAAAGGAACGGCCCCATCACACGCCGTTCCGCTGCTCTTCATCCATAACCTCAGAGCCCGCCCACTAATATATCTTTTATTAATTAGTATAACACATTATTCTATTAGTGTTAAATTTAGTAGACTAATTCTAGTCAATTAGGTAAACTTGATTCTACTAGTCTCTCCAAAAGGATCCTTTGAGAAGAGAGACCGAGACAAACTCAAAGGATTAAACTATTTAATTCAATTATTCATTTTACTTTTGAACACAAAATAATATATTAGAACAATATAATATCAATGCTTAGTTTTAGGCTTTATTCTTATTTCTTAGCCTGTTACTTCTTACTTATAGAATTAAACTCAATATGCCTATGACAAACTTTGTGTGTCTTTCTCTATAATTTGTAGTCATAACTACCAAACTATTTAGTAGTATACCTACTGTAATTATCATGTAACCCTACTAAGCGGGTTCTACAACCTTTATACTCTGGATTGTAGTATGAATTATTGAATCACTCAGATTACTATAATTCAATTTCGGTACTATATCCCTAGTACATAAACTGTTTAGTTTAAAATTTAATAAAATAATGAATTAGTGTTTCCTCACCATTCATAACTTAGTCTGAGACACTATTGTGTAAATTTTACATATACCATCTACTTCACTGAAGTTGCCAACACTAAATTATATCTAAAATTAATTAGCCCTAGTAAGTAGCCCTATAATTGATTTAATGCGCTTACAGATATCCTGTTTCAACTCTTAATTTAACTAAATTAGTAGCCCTTTGGTTTTATCGCTAAATAACTTCTTTAATAACCTTAATATTCTCACAAAGGTGGTGTGTTCCTGAACTACATAGTGTATACTCAACACTAGGGTTCCTTCAGACAACAACTAAGCATATGTGTAAGTACAGTGACCACTGATTGTCCTTGGACAGAGACAGTAAGCCGTAGCTAGGTATGTACCGCACATCTATAGCTGTTAAAGGTGTATTGAAAGGACAGACCAACTCGTAAATAACACTTAGAATTTTACCTATACAAAAGGACTACGTTAACCTAGATTTATTTACTCTACCTGATGTTTTAAAGATAATGTATAGTTTATAATGATGACGATTTAATTCTTACAACTAGAAACTCTTCGGAATAATATCTAAATATGATAAGCCTAGCTTTTCTTTTAGCAGGTATGTAACCGTACTTATTTACCCTTACTATCCTAGAAAGTTAATAATAATATCTTAGACTCTCGTTGAGCTTAGATGACTTTTATGATAACAACCTGGTGTAAATACACATAGCTAACTAATTACTTTTATTCGTTTGAGACAGTTTTAACGTGAACTCTTTAATTTACCCTTACTATCCTAGAAAGTTAATAATAATACCGTAGACTAATAAGTTTCGTTACGTGCTTAGATGACTTCTATGAAAACAACCTTGTGTAAATACACATAGCTAACTAATTACTTTTATTCGTTTGGGACAGTTTTAACGTGAACTCTTTATACACACTAACTGATAAAACATGTTTGCGGGCGTCTCCCTAGTTAGCCGCCTAGGTTTATCACCAAGGTTAGACGCGAATGCTTCTTAAACTGAGATCTCTACCTATCTGCTAATTATAACCACTACAATACCTTTCATGTTAAACGAACTCCCTAATCATACCAACACGGGTTTATCGGACAACATACATACTCCGCAGCATAGCGCTTTATTTATTTTCTAATTAGACGGACGGTCTTAGAATTTGACGTTTCTGACAGGAATAGATAGACCTAACCACAGACTATCAAGATTACATTCAATAAGTAAGTTTCGATACCCTAGATTGAATATTGGCCTAATATGAATTTAATTTAAAAGGCTTACTTTTGTAACATGAATTAATTATTACTAGTTCCTAATTTTCCTATTGGCTTTAGAAGGCTAATTTAAGTCTTCTCGGTTCAATATTTATAATTCTTACGTCGACAGAGCTTGTTTTACTATGCCAGTAGTAGAACAAACTTTGTCTACATATACCTAGCTAGTCACATTACGTGTTTATAAGCTTACCTCTGTGTAAAGGAAAAGCTACTGACTACCTATAACCCCTAACCACCTATTAATCTATTATTTTAGAGCAATTAAAAGTCCAAAATGACTTTTACAGTTACGTTAAACGTGTGAGTAGTGTAAAGGAATTCCGGTGTAAGAAAACCTTTGCTAGACCAACTAAGACCTAACATAACCTCGATTTCGGAAGTAAAACTTCCTGTGTGTAGTCCTAAGACCTTTCAACCGGCTATTTCTAGCCTTTAGTTGGCTTCCAGGTGGGGAAAATACCTACGGTGGTCTATATATACATATATAAATAAGGGGATCAATGCCAAAGGTACTTTAGATGGCCACACAACAATCGCAAACTGATTTCGGATCCACTTCTACGGGCCCTGGAGAGAAACCATGAAAAGTACCATCAGCAGAGCCTGATATACCGAATAAAGGTATCAGGAAACCTTGTACGCGTACCTTCCAAACTCACTCAGTTAATGAGTTAAAACCGTCCATTTCCTGATTGTGGAAATCTTCAGGTCTCAACTCACAACCAAAATGTGAGTGTAGGTATTCATTTTCGTAAACTACAACTGCCTGGAGCTCTGCGTAACCGACTACCATTTGTGGCGTCGTTACAGAGTTCTGGAAAACAAAAGAAGGTTAATAAACATGTTAAAACAATCCCGGAACACACAAACACCAGTTATTAAAACATTCTCACAATCCTAGCAAAAGAAAGTCAACTACAACATTCCTGTGTAGCGATAATCGTTAACTTGTAGCGTTACTCAAACGCAACGTGAAGCGACACCCAAAATAATATCACCTATAATTTATTATATACGAGCACAACACAAATAAATAAAAACCAACAAGGCAAAAATGGACGATACATGACACCTCTCAGCAAAATAACAACTCACCCCTTCGACGACCGGAATAAAAAAGCCCCGCTCAGACCCTCGCCAGACTTTATATAGAAAACCCTGAGCATGCGTAGAAACCCCTAATTTTCGGCCCCGCTGTATGAAACCTGCGTATAAGATCGCTTGGATGCGTGAACTTTTCCCGCAAAAGAAATTTAAATTATTCAACTTTAGTGTCTATTTCATCATTTCAAGTAACAAATAAAGCTCACTTTCGTTTGAACTCATCTCTCCTCATATTAGCGTCTCTCTAGCGTCCCTGCGTATAGAGAAGCTGGGATGCGCAGAAGTTTTCCCGCAATAATGCATTTACTTTTCTAATGACAATGATTATTCTAACATAACATGTAACAAACAAAGTTCATTATCCTTTGAATTTGACCCCTACTCATTTTAGCAACATAGCGGTCATAATTCTTCTTTTTTTTTTTTTCTTCCAGCCTATTCGATCCTTATTAATTAGGTTTTACAACTATAGTTACTAACTATAGGTAACATTATAATGTTACCTCATTACAAAATAATTTGTGCAATTCTTTCCTCTTTAATTTATCTTACTAACATAATGAAATAAACCTATTTATTTCCTAAATTCTAATTAGAATGATCTGTTTTTTTTTAAATTTAATTTCAACAATTTCCTTCGCTTGCTCCACAGCGCCATCTAGGTAATTCAAAGTGAACCCATTTCTCTGCTAGTCGCCCAGAATTAACCTGTCAATTTTAAATGTCTAATCGTTTAGTTCATTATACTTTGAACTTGTCTCCTACTCTCCTTAGCATTATAACCGTCATTTCTTTTTTAATTCAACTTCCAGCCAATTCTTCATTACAAAATAATTTGTGCAAACTTTCCATCTTTAATTTATTTTACTAACATAACGAAACAAATTTATTTATTTCTAAATTCTAATTAGAATGATCTGTTTTTATTTAATTTCAACCATTTCCTTTGCTTGCACCACAGCGCCATCTAGGTAATTCAAAGTGAACCCATTTCTCCGCTAGTCGCTCAGAATTAACCTGTCAATTTTAAATGTCTAATCGTCTAGTTCATTATACTTTGAACTTGTCTCCTACTCTCCTTAGCATTATAGCCGTCATTTCTTTTTTATTCAACTTCCAGCCAATTCGATCTTTCTTTATTAGGTTACACAACTATAATGTTACTTCACTACAAAATAATTTGTGTAAACCTTCCCTCTTTAATTTATTTTACTAACATAACGAAATAAATCTATTTATTTCCTAAATTCTAATTAGAATGATCTGTTTTAATTCATATTATTAATTTCTTTTATTTCACACCTCAGCGCCATCTAGGTAACTCAAAGTGAACCTATATTTCCGCTAGTCGCTCAGAATTAATCTGTCAAATTTTAATGTCTAATCGTTTAAATAGTTGTCAATGTTTTCCAGAGAGAGCGCTGTTTTCAGTTTGTTTTAGAAAATCTAATGACTAATTTCTAGCTGTCTGATGGCGAAGATTAACATGAGTTTTTAAAATGGATTTTAAAAAGGACACTACACTCGTGTACCAGTACAGTACTATAACGCATAAGGAGGTAAAACACACAATAAACACTTGTTATATCGTTTTAGGACTCCACAACATAGAAACAAGAAAAAACAAACAACTAAGTGACGTCTTGACCGCTACGACGGACCCAAATACCCAGACCGGACACCGCCGTCGTAGAAAATCCCACATATGCCATATGATAATGACAGCTGCAATTGTGGCATATGCGTATTATTTTTCATGTTTAATCTGCGTTTAGACAATTCCGAATTACGTTTCTATAATATTTGTTTAGTATTTGTTAAATTATGCTTTTTTTTCATGCTCAATCAGACATTCACGGCGTAACGAAGTATTCCATTTCAGTTCATTTCTTATTTTTACATGGTTTTTTAATTTTTATAATTTCTTATAATTCAAATAATTATCCGTTTCTTTTTTCTGTCTGCAAACAGCATCTAGAGATTCTTACAACTATGATTTTTCATCTTTTTTAATCAGATCTTTGACGACGTCCATAATTTTCCCATTTCAAATATTTTTTGTTCTATTTTTAGGTAGTTACTATATATTTTTTTATTTACTTTTTGCTTGTATTTGTATTCTTATATTTCTAGTAATTATGCGTTTCTTTTTTCATGTCCATCAACTTTACGATAATGATGAATTCTTACAAATAATATTGTTTTTCGCATACCTTATACCTTTTTTACCCGACTGCCAAGAAGGGTAATGTTTTTCGCGCGTATCTATGTATGTATGTATGTAATATTCTTTATTACCTCGTATCATCCAAACGGTAGGACGGATTTCTAAGATTAAGGGGTCGTTGGATTTGTCTCGGAAACCCAAGTGTCCTACGATAAGTGACGTAAAAAAAAAATCAACATGGCGGATTTTAGGCGCCATAATGTGTGGTTCGAAAAAAAAACTTGTATCAGATGAATCTAATAGAGTATCAAAATGAAGAATATTAAAAGGCGGTTACAAAAATATACACAACTATATACAAAAATATACACAACGGTAAAGCAAATTACAAATCAAAATTAAATTATAGTTTAAACTCAAACTATTGGGCATATACAAAAAGTTACTAATAAAACTTGAACAAAAAATTACATTATAAATTAATAAAAACTAAAGAGTGAGATAAATTAAATTATTTTAAAAAAACCAGACTGCAATAACAAAAATCTACTGAAAAGCGAAAAACAAGCTCTATCTTAATCTATAGAACATTGTAAGAATAATGTACTTATTGATATTTATAACAATTTCACTTGAATATAGGAAAAAGTATTGCAGGCGGGGACAAACAATGAATTACAAAACCTATTTCTTAAAAAAATAAACATTTTTACTAACATGTCCCTGTTGTTGTTACGTGAGTAGAGACCTAATGTCTAGTTCCTAGACCTAGATTCCTTCATAATTTTGTGTACCTACTTACCCTAAACAAAATTATGAAGGAATCAGGATTTTTAGAATGTTTAGTACCTACAGAACATTCTAAAAATCCTGATTTCTACACAAAGCACAAAATAGGTCTCCCTTTTCTGTATTCCCAGACCACATGATTCTTAGTATGTTCACTCCCTTTTGGTTTATTCGCTGATTGAACTATACGCGTTTCATTTTTCGCGTTTAATCTGCGTTTAGGCAATTACGAATTACGTTTCTACAATATTTGTTTAGTATTCTTAAAATTATGTTTTTTTTCATGCTCAATCAGACATTCACGGCGTCACATTTTTTTTCTTTTTTTTTTTCTTGCTTAAGTATATATTTATCTTTTCTTATAATTCAAATAATTATCTTCTTACAACTATGATTTTTAATTTTTAATCAGAACTTTGACGACGTCAAATGCTAGATCAAAACAGAATTAACTCAAAATACAACTGTATTTTAAAATCAACTTTAATACTACTTCTATGAACTTGAAACAAGGATTTTGAGTTGATGCTGTTTTGATCTAGCAGTGCGATATGTGTTTGTATTCTTATAATTCTAGTAATTATGCGTTTCACGTTTAATCAACTTTACGATAATATGCTAATAATGTATTTTTATACGTAATCATTCGAACGTCCGACAGCCTCAAGAACTTTTCCATTACATATATGTTTTATTTTTATCTTTAGATATTTCTTTTTACTTATATTTATGTATTTTTATAATTCTTACAACTATGTGGTTTGTTTGTCATGTTTAAACTGCATGAAGATAATTACGAATTACGTGTAAGATGAGGCATCTGCGGGGCTATTGAAACTTTTCATACTAATTTTAAAAGTAGAACACGTTTTAGTATGAAATGGTTACGATGTGAGCCGCAGGCGAACATCGTAAAGCAAGACGCCACGAGTATTGACTTAGTTACTTTTTCTACGACTAGGTTTCAAATAAAATGCAAAATTAAATTAACAAAATTGTATTAATATACCTAGGTTAGAATACGAACGAACGAAGCACAGAACAACAAACGAGCGGGAAACATTCGAAAACAACAAAATATGTGTCTATGGTTAACTTTGTTTTTAAATTGATGTGCACTTGCCAGGTTTCATATTTTTAAAAAAAGTTGCACAATCGATTTAATTTGTCAAATAGGGACTAAAAAACACCTAATGATTTGAGAAATGAATTCTTTTACCTGATTGGTCGATTTTAATTATAGCTGCATTCTGGTTGGTTGATACCAAATAAAATGTTTTTTTTTAAAAGAGTTTACATACCAAAAAGAACCTAACGTTCCGATTGACAGTCAATGTGTATTGTGATTGGTGGTTTAATTTGGTGAAGTATTTTGATTGGTCAAATTAACCTTGGTGTAAGCTTTGGCAGCTAGGCATATCGTTTTGGCTCAAAAAAGCACAAGTGCTGTTAAGGGGAATAGACTAGATAGACTTTTCTACGGAATGTTCTGCGGACATATTATCTATATTCTTATATTAGTGTTCGTGACTATATAAATGACAGATAAAAGTACAGGAGTAGGAAAATTTCATTATCTCATCCCCAGAGCCATTTGACTCTGCAAAAATAACAAAAAGGAGCATACTGAGTTACATAGGGAGATTTTATGACCCCATGGGCTTTGTAAACCCCATTATAGTCACGGCAAAGGCCATCATGCAAAAACTATGGAAACTAAATGCTAGTTGGAATGACAGACCACCGCCTAATATTGAACAAGAGTGGCTTCAGTTCGCTAAGGATTTGGCCATGATGGAACCTATTCTATTAAGTAGGAACATAGACATTTCAGAAGCAGATACGATCAAGCTCATCGGGTTTGCAGACGCCTCGAGTACAACAGCCTACGGGTGCTGCGTTTATCTGCGACACAAGCATGCATCAGGGGATACGAGAATGCATTTAGGTACTCTGTTCCAAATTGCGAATAAATCCGGTCCAAAACAAAAGCATGACAGTACCGAGACTTGAATTGAATGCCGCCCTTCTGCTTTCTAAACTTATCGCAAAAACCTATGAAACTCTTAAATTAAAAGTAAATATTAAAAATGTTTACTTAATTAGCGACTCACAAATTGTTCTCGCATGGCTAAAAACTGAACTAACAAAGCTTCAGGCGTACGTGGGGAACAGAGTGAATGTCATTCGTCAAAATACCGCTAGGTGGAGTTGGCTATACGTCAACACGAACGAGAACCCAGCTGACCTCGTAAGCAGAGGAGTCAGGCCGAACGAGCTTCGTGGAAACGACCTGTGGTGGCATGGGCCCCATTTTCTACAAAACAGTGAGTACGTTTTCGCTTGTCACGAACCGACAATAGCTCAAGACCTCCCTGAGGTTAAGCCTGATACGGTGTTCTCCGGCAACCTTGTGTGTCAAAATCCGAATTCACTCGATTATGTAATTGAGCGCTTGTATAACTATTCGGACATTAATAAGATTATAAGGCTCTTGGCATACATTCTGCGATTTGTCAATAATACTAATAAAAATAAAACAAATATAAATTCTACTTACCTTAGCAGTGCTGAATTAAATCACTCGCTCATGATCATAATTAAATATGAACAAAATAATCAGTTTCATGCTGAATTTGAAGCCTTAAAAAAGGGTCAAACCATTAAGGGAAGCATGACACAACTCCATCCTTTTGTAGACCACCTCGGGCTCCTACGTGTTGGCGGCAGGCTTCATAACGCTCAAATAAGTTATGACAATAAACACCCAATTATCTTACCAAAGGGTTCAGTCTTCACTAACATGCTAATTAAAAGCGAGCACGAACGATTACTGCACTTGGGTCCTAAGCTACTGCTTTCACATTTAAATAACCGGTTTTGGATTGTAAATGGATTGGAGGAGGTCAGGAAAATCACCATTAAATGTATTGTTTGTTTCAGACAAAAGGCTCAAGTGGCCAAACAGCTCACGGGCTCCTTGCCAGCTAGTCGCGTCACTGAGACGAGCCGACCCTTTGAGAAGGTTGGAGTGGACTTCGTTGGGCCTATAGATGTAAAGCTCTCCCGCGTAAGAAAATCTGTACTAGGTAAAGTATATATTTGCGTTTTCGTTTGCTTTGTGACGAAAGCCATTCATTTGGAATTAGCTTCTGACCTCACCACATAGACATTTTTAGCGTGCTTTAGACGACTTATGTCGAGGAGAGGCTTGCCCACTGATGTCCACTGTGACAATGCCAGCACAATTAAATGCGCAAGGAGTCAATTGGCTGAGCTCTACACACTGCAGTCTTCGCAGACCCACCAGGCTAAAGTACATCAATTTGCCTCGCATATCGCGTATCACGTTCCATTTCATACCTAGTTATTCACCCACCTTCGGGGGCCTCTGGGAGGCTGCAGTGAAGAGCACAAAATATCATTTAAAGAGAACCTTGCAAAAAACTATTTTAACATATGAGCAACTCAATACAGTACTAACAGAAATTGAAGCCATATTAAAATCAAGACCTTTGTTACCACTGTCTTCAAACCCAGATGACTACTGTTATCTAACACCTGGTCATTTTATCATAGGCAACTCTTTAACTATGTATCCTGAAAGAGATGTTAGTAACATACCAGACAACAGGTTAAAATCTTGGCAAATGTGTACTGAATTAAAACAAAAATTTTGGCAAGCTTGGCATAAGTATTATTTGAATGTTTTACAAAACAGACCAAAATGGAAAACAGATGTATCTAATGTTAAGTTAGGTAATCTTGTAATTTTAAAGCAGAATAATATCCCTTCGATGTCTTGGCCTTTGGCTAGGATTGTAAAGCTATTTCCCGGCAATGACCGCAAGGTGCGAGCTGTAGAGGTTAAAACAGCTAACAATAAAACGCATTCATAAAATTTGCGTATTGCCTTTAGAAGATAGTAAGTTATAATTATAATTAATGTTCATACACCGGATTGACGGGGGCAAAAATGTACCAGTGCTAGTGATTCATTAAATATCGACTAAGCTTATAGACAACTTTTTTCGTGACATATGGATCTTACATGTCTTGCAAAAGTAAGTCGTACCTTTATCTTCTATATGTGAATGATCAGCATTCCATGAAGATAAATTATATTTTTTTCTTTTGAGGCATTTTTAACCGACTAAAAAAACAAAAAGGTTCTCAATTCGTCGCAATGCTAAAGAATATTGTTGTACTGTATGAATTTGTTATTCAATGTAATTTCAATGGTGTTCAAAAGTGACTTAAATCCAGAGTCAATGTCAGATACCGGTTGTTTATATTTGCGATAAGTATAAATAAAAGAGGTTTGCACATAATTAAAAAGTATTCATACTTGGCCACTAGGTCCATATGATAATGATGATTAAAAATAGCTTTTGATCGATGTCGACACTTAGTCGACATTTAATGAATCACTAGCACTGGTACATTTTTGCCCCCGTCAATCCGATGTATGGTAATGTTAAATTCGCTCAATGTGTTATGTTGCCAAGAGATGGCGCTACTCTCTATGTATGATGTGTTAGTGAACAATTTGTTATTTTTATTATGTAACAGAAGTTGTTTTTTCTCTAAGCTGGCTGACAGCATGTTGGTATGGCAACACCAGCAAAAATGTATCTAAGCTAAGTTTATTATCTGTATCGCCCCTTCTCTTCCCGCTGTGAAATTGGAGTACACGGAATTTTGTAAGCAAGTAGTCTTTTTATTTATAATACCTCTCAGCGCATCAATTTGAGCCCACCAAACATCATACAGTGCCTGCTCTTCAAACATTACTCACGGTTTAAATTACCATTTTTGTTTGTCATAAATGATACTACTCACTAAAATCCTTTATATTAAGTCCGTTCGTCTTATGAAATATTACTTATTTAATTCCCTACAACTTATGTATAAAAGTTAAAATTCTAACTAATAACTAATAAAAAAAAGAAGCTTTTAAAAAAAAGTTGTATCAGTCATCACCGGAGCTTCTTGATGACTTTTTTTGTGTTAAGTAATACAATTCGAGTTGTATCATCTTACACGACTACATGGAGCTCAATCTGAAATGTAAAATGATACATTAAGCACGTTTCTTCGAATATCTCAAAATCTATAACTAGTATCGATATTTTTGTCAAAGCAGTTAATAAAGTGATATAATATACAAAAATCGATACCAATGTTTAACCTTTTGAACGCCACAGTCGGCTGTGGCCGACAATGGAAAGCCGTGCCACTGACGCCACGTCGGCCACAGCCGACACAAACTTCAACGTCAAAATTAAGTTCAATAAAAAACTTTGCAAGAGAATTAATGGCGTTTTATTATTGCTATGCAAGTCTATATATAGCCTAAACCTTAAATACAAAGATTATAATAGCAGAAGTATGAATAAATCCACTTTTTGTCCGACTGTGATTTAATGCAGTAATTGTCACTGCTCACTACGCCAATGACGGCCGTAGCCGACACGTAGTGATGTGACCGCTCGCTGCCTTTTATCTTTAGAAAAGTGTAAGAATAACTATTACAGGGTCATTTATCCATGATAAATTAATGATAATATCAAAGGACGATCTCACACAAATTGACCTAGTCCCAAACTAAGCTCCTAGGCTTGTATTATGGGTACTAGATAACGATATAAATATTTATATGTATAGAGAAATATATACTTAAATACATAGAAAACATCCAAGACTCAGAAACAACTACTCGTGCTCATCATACAAATATTTGCCCATACCGGGAATCGAACCCCGGGATTCTAGCTTTGCTAGCAGACAGCTTCCTCTAGCAGACAGGGTCAATGCCTTAGAAAATGAGGATTCATGCATCAAAAGCACAAAACCAATTCGCGCAATTTATGTGGTTTATTCGCATTTTATACACTAATGAAAAATTTCCATTCCAGACCCAAGGCATCCCTTAGTGCCATAAATGAGGTAGGTTTAGGTTATGCTACAGTTTGGTCGTTCTAAGAGGGCCAATTTGACACCTGTCAACGCAGTATAAAATATAACTTCAAACACATATTTTGGTCTGTTTTTGTACTGAGTTGACAGCTGTCAAATCGGCCTTCTTACAGCGACCAAGTTTTAGTTCTTCAGCTGGCCCGGAGGGCCAAACTACCCAGAAATAGGCGCTCTGCAGCAGCAGAGCTCCGTCGACTTTCTGCGAAAGTGTATAAAATGCGAATAAATCAATGTAGGTAGGTAATGTAAGTAATGAAGCAACATTTTTGTATTTTGTGAACCTTGTTTTGTTAAGCCTATTTAAGGTAATATACCTGTAACTAACTACATAAGCATATATAGTATATAAAGATGACAGGGCAAGGGAAATGGAAAAACGCGTACCTGGTTCTCTGATGCTACGCGCTGGCAGGAGATGGTGTGGCTGCCGGTCTTACGTACTTCTCTTCCTTACACCTTCTGCGTTGATTTGGCGTAACGACGCCTGGTTGTACGCGACGGCGTAGCTGTTGTACCTTGAGCTCACTATTTCGTAAACTTGGACGAATGGCGGAATGACTCGTACCGTTGTCTAAGCTGAACTGTCAGTTGTTGGAGGGCAGTCAGCGCTGTTAGGTTTCTACCCGCGTTTTCCATAGGAAAGGATATGACTGGGATAGGGGTAGATGACACGCGACTTGACGTTTAAGAATCAGATGATGTTTATACTGAACATAACCGCCCCCCAAAGAGCTACCAAGCTCTTTAGATGATATCGCATAATGATGATTTTCCCTAAAATTATATTATATTTATGGTTGAAGTTCCCTTGAAAAAATCGTAAATCTAATATTCTAAAGCTAAGTTTTTTTTTTAAATTATTTTTCCTAATTTTCATAAGTCGGTAAGGGGCAAACCTTAGTGGTTGATCTGAGGCAAGTACCGGAACTCGTTTTGAGCTCTACTACGCGAACTACACCGTCTGCGCCCGGATGGAGCCTGAATACTCGCGCCTTTCGCCATTGAAGTGGTGGCAAGTTGTCCTCTTTGATGAGGACGAGATCTCCCAACTGAAGGTTTGGTACTTCCTTGCACCACTTCTTGCGCTGTTGGAGGTTATGCAAGTATTCATGCGCCATCGGCGCCAGAAATGCTGTGAAACTTGTTGAATAAGTTGCCAACGATTGAGCTGTGAGATTGGAGTATGGTCGAAATCGTGTTCAGGCAGGCTTACTAATGGATGCCCTATAATGAAATGGCCAGGCGTCAGTGTTTCAAAGTCGTTCGGATCGTCAGACATTGGACACAGAGGCCTGGAGTTGAGTACTGCCTCGACCTTAGAGAAGATTGTTGCCAATTCTTCGAAGGTGAGTACTTGTTCCCCAATAGTACGTTTGAGTAAATTTTTGTCAGACTTCACGGAAGCCTCCCAAAGTCCACCCATATGTGGAGCATATGGTGGGTTCATGTGCCAATTCAAGCAAGTACACCTTTAAGCGTAAGCTTAAAGGTTATTTGTTGACGCTGCAAAAATCCTAATTTCCCAACCAGCACTTTGTAAATTAGAGTTTAGTTTTCTTTTGTTTTAGTTAATTGTGCCAAATTGTTGATGCTGTATACTGGCTAAGTACGTACTCGTTTTTCTACTTTAAATACGTTTATGTAAGGTTTGGCATGTAGTTTTTGTATTTATTTCGCCACTAACTATAAGTATTTGTTAAATAGTGCCTATATAATTATTTATTTTTAAATTACACTTTATTCGTTTAGCGTACCGTCCGTCTGTCACACTCGGAGCTGGCTGAAAATCAGCGCTGCAGGTGTTTAACATCTCAGCATTATGCTGAGCCAGTGTCCGATTCACTGCCGCGAAGACACATCCGCTACTTGTTTATTGCTGTTTTCTGTTTTCACTATTTTTCTGTGTGTCTTGTGTGTGTAGTGAATAAATGTATTTTTTTTTTTTTTCTTTTTTTTTTTTTAATTGACGCTGGCCCTTGCGAGAGCGTCAGTTAAATCTTGTTGTAGAAAGGAGTCTATTTCGCTCAAGTGGCGCTTGGCTCCTTGAAAATTCTTACCACAGTCCGTGTAAATGTTAGAAACCATGCCTCATCTTGAGACGAACCTATCGAAGGAGGCCATAAAAGAGTTTGTTGTCAAATCCGAAGTTACCTCTAAGTGTACCGCCTTAACGGACAAACACACAAAAACACAAAGATAGGCCTTTGTGACCTTGGCGTTGCGTATCTTAGAGGTCTTAATGTTGAATGGGCCGGCGAAATCGATCCCAACCTTGAGAAAGGGGCGTGCTTCGCGAACACGACTGGGCGGGAGATTGCCCATAAAGGGCTCTAATGGTTTCGCCTTCAGGCGATAACAACGATGACAGAGAAAGACCCGGTGTCGAACAACACGCCGAGCTGATAAAATCCAATACCGTTGATGGAGAATGTTGATAAGCTCATTGGGTCCTACATGAAGGTAAGCCAGATGATGATAATCGATGATGAGATCCGTAACATGATGTCGCTTCGGTAAGAGAAGCGGATGCCTTGCAGCGTATGGCAAGTTAGAATGCCTGAGCCGGCCACCCACGCGCAAGAGCCCTGACGAGTCTACGAAAGGATGCAGGCGGGCGAGTGGAAGCCTTAAGGCATGTTTGTCCCGAAGAAGTTGCAGTTGAACGGCGAAAGCGTCCTCCTGAGCGAGCTTGACAACTCTATTAAGGGCGTCGTGCAGGTCTCGAACAATAAGCGAACCCTCAATTTTATTTTTGGGATGGCGAGCGTTATGAAAGAAGCGCAACGACCATGCGAGAACTCGTTGAAGCCTCGAGAGAGAGCTATACCGGCTGATGAAGAGCGAGCCTGGTGGCTCTACATTCGCGTCAGTGACCTTGAACGTTGAGTTAACTAAAGGTTTAAGTCCAGGAAGGTCATCGCACGAAGGCTGAATCGGCAATGGCCAAGAGGATGAATCTTCTTTTAACCACGGCGGGGACCACCACAGCTCTTGAGCCACGAGGTCTTGTGGTAACAAACCTCTACTGGCACAATCTGCTGGGTTAAGTGCTGAGGGAACGTAGCGCCAGGTCACGGATGGGACAAGACCTTGAACCTGTGAGACTCTGTTCGCCTCGAAAGTCTGTAATCTGTGAGGTGGAGTACGGAGCCACGATAACACGATAGTAGAATCGCACCAAGCTATCGTGTCAGAAATAACGGCTTTTCCTTCCAAAACCTGCGCAACGTGGCTGAGTAGGCGAGCTAGGAGCACGGCTCCTGACAGCTCGAGCCTAGGAATGGTGAGTTTTTGTTTTATTGGTGCGACTCTAGATTTAGCCAAGAGTAAATTAACTCCTACCTCCCCGGTAGAGTCGAGCACTCGGAGATAAACGACAGCGCTGTAACCAGCCTCCGAAGCGTCACTGAAACCTAAAAGTTCGCAACACTCAGGCTGATTACTTAGAATAAATCTAGGTATTCTAGGAATGTTTAGGAGATGGAATCCATCCAGGAAGGCATTCCATGCTTGAACGCTTTCCTGGATCATCCCATGAGAGATCGAGCGCCCACAGGCGCTGCATGATTACCTTTGCGTAGAAGGTGATTGGTGCCAGATAGCCGCACGGGTCATAAAGTCGCGCAATATTGGAAAGAATGTCACGCTTTGTGTAACATTTCCCAAGTTTCGAAACGCGGTACACGAAACTATCTGTGCTAGAGCTCCATTCGATACCTAAAATTTTGAATATGTTGTCCCCTTCTTCGAACCGAAACGGCGTTTCGAGGTGATCAGAAGGATGAATATTCAGTAAATCCTTACTATTGCTGGCCCACTTCCTTAGTTGGAAACCCCCCTGAGCCAGTACCTCTACTACTTGCTGCTGCAAGACTCTAGCAGACTCTACGTCACGGCTACCACAAATGACGTCATCAACAAAAGTGTCCTCCTGTAAGACGCGTGCAGCTTCAGGATGCGTGGCTTTATTAATGATAGCTAACTCGTGTATAACACGCATAGCCAGATACGCTGCGCTGGATACACCATAGGTGACCGTCGTCAACTCAAATTGCTGGAGCGGCTTATCGGGTGATTCCCGCCAAAATACGGTCGGGAACTTACAATCATTGTCGTGCATTCGAACCTGGCGGTACATCTGTTTGATGTCACAGGTGAATACGACTGCATGCGTGCTGAACCGCAAGATGATGTCCTCGATATTCTGCTGTAGCTTGGGACCTGGCATCAGGACCTGATTTAGAGACACTCCTGAGCTACTGGCAGCGGAAGCGTCGAACACAGCTCGGAGTTTTGCTGTGCTACTGCTTTCTTTAATAACCCCGTGATGAGGAATATAGTACCTCGCCTTAGATAGAGCACCCGTTACTGGTCGTATGTGTCCTGTTTCGAGATAGTCGGCCATGAATGCCACGTACATCTCCCTCAACCTTGTGTCCTTGAGCAGCTTGCGCTCCAAGTTGTGAAACCTTTTAAGAGCGTTATTGTATGTGTCACCTAATGGTTTACACTCCGTTTTGAAGGGTAGCCTAACGATGTATCTCCCTGTCTCATCGCGCGTGTGCGTCTCTACGAAATGCTTTTCGCATTGGAGGCTCTCCGGATCATACACGACCTTTGTCGGAGCCTCTTCCACCTCCCAGAACTTGTTAAGTGTAGAGTCCAAATCCGTCGAACAATGTAGGGCAACAATATGATTAGAGACAGCAGACTCCATAGGAGCGATGCCCATCAAAACCCAACCGAAAATAGAAGCGTATGCAGTAGGTAAGCCTTCCCCTAGCTGCAGCCGTCTGCCATCAAAAATCCTGTCGTACAGGTCTACGCCAATTAACAAGTCAATCGGACCAGGAATGGAACATTTAGAGTCCGCTAGAGAAATATCCCTACACATCTGTAAAACCTTTGATGATACTTTAATGTTGGGAAGGTCCCCTGTGATGCGCTTGAGAACAACCGCAGTAGTCACCAAGGCAGGTTTGAAAGTGTCGATTAGAGAATTGATAATACACTCTACACTGCCGCTGGTGTGCTGCGCGTTTGAACCTCCCAACCCAAATAGAACACCAGAAGTAGAACGAGAAAGACACTATTTCTGAGCTAAATTTTCTGTAATAATCGATACTTGTGACCCGCAGTCTAATAGGGCTCTTGCAGTATGCAGATGCCCGTTGATATCCCGAAGACCTACTAAAGCCGTACCTAACATCATAGTGGATTCATTGCGAACACCATGACTGCGAAAAGGTTTGACAGCAGAGCTAACAGTAGTGAGTGTAGCATCTGAGCATGAAGACTTGGGTGCGGGTGCTGATGTGGATGCAATAGCAGCATCATCCATAACCTTGTGTTGATTAGCAAGTTGATTCATGTGAAGCTTAGAATGGTGACGACCATTACATACTTGACACCTGCTTTTAGACAAGCACCTGCTAACCGAGTGTGTCCGCAGGCAGTTGAAGCATAAGCGTTGTTGAGTGACAAATTCCCTACGTTGAATTGGTGACATGTTGTTAAACTTGTCACATGTATAAAGCACATGCTCAGCGTTACAGCAAACGCAATGTTGAGAGGAGTTAACGGTGAATGTGACCTTAGAAGTACTACTTTGTACTGCAGTAGTTGGACCCTTCGCCCCACTGACAGTTTCCAACACCCTAAGATGAGTATCCAAGAAGTTAATTAAGTTCTCGAATGTTGGAATGCTATTGGGGGAACTGCTATGGGTCAGCTCAAATTTACCACGCAGCTCTATAGGAAGCTTTCGTAGAATAATGTGTAGCAATAGAAAGCTCCATGCCTTAACGTCAAATCCTAGCGCATGCAGAGCTTGAGAATTTCCCTTAAGAGTGTTGACAAACTTACGCAAGTTAGCCTGATTCTGTTGATTTGTCAATGATAAAATAGCCTCTAAGTGTTTGTCTGCTATAAGCCTTTTGTTTTCATACCTATCTATCAACAGCCTATATGCTATAGAGTAATTGTCATTTGAAAGTTCTAAATGTTTAACTAAACTCAAAGGCTCTTTCTCTAAAACACTAAATAGGTAATGCATTTTTTGTGTTGGTGATAATTCTATATTGTTATGAATCAGACTATCATACAAGGCTCTGAAATTTGGCCACTCGGTGTACACTCCAGAAAAGTGTGATAATGTTATTTTAGGTAAACAGACTTGATTCGACCTTGAAAGACATGGTGCTATTAGGATAGATTCCTGTAATACTTGAACCGAGTAGTACATATCGTAAAATTTATTGAACAGTGCCTCAATACCTGAACGTGTGTTCGCATCCTCACATCTCGACATAAAAATGTTATAAGCATCTTGAAAACGATCCCGAATGTTATCAATGTCCCTATATTTTGCTTTGAATTTCGTTACTCGTACCGGATCCTTATCAGATGAACCACTAATTTCTCCCGCTAAGTTATACAACGAAGTCATGAAGTTTCCTTGAACATTCATTGAAACACCGCTAAGTTTTTGTTGCGACTCATCCAAAGAATCTGTGGGAGCATATTGGGCAGCATTTTTGTCATAAGTTTTATCTGTAGGCATCGTTTAACAGCAAAACAAACTATTTATAATCAAAATAACAAGGTTAAGATATTGTTATTGTTAAAGGATGACAACTGACATAAAGCGTCAGTGTTGCCAGTGGAACTATAAAGGCAACCGTTTACCGTTTATAAGATCAAGCTTGATTGCTGGTCGTTTTCCTGGAAGACCAAGCATCCAGCAAGTAGTGTTACTACAAGGAAAGTTAGTTACCGGTTTTGTCTATGGGAACAAGATATAAAGTCTACCTGCGAAGTTGAATGAAAAAATTAGTAGGTAACTGATGATTTGCAAAATTTTGATAAATTATGAAAAGATGATTAGTAGATATATTGTATAAGGTTAGAAGGACCAAAATGAAGATGACAGGGCAAGGGAAATGTAAAAACGCGTACCTGGTTCTCTGCTGCTACGCGCTGGCAGGAGATGGTGTGGCTGCCGGTCTTACGCACTTCTCTTCCTTACACCTTCTGCGTTGATTTGGCGTAACGACGCCTGGTTGTACGCGAAGGCGTAGCTGATGTACCTTGAGCTCACTATTTCGTAAACTTGGACGAATGGCGGAATGGAGACCGTACTCGACATTGACCGACTCGTACCGTTATCTAAGCTGAACTGTCAGTTGTTGGAGGGCAGTCAGCGCTGTTAGGTTTCTACCCGCGTTTTCCATAGGAAAGGATATGACTGGGATAGGGGTAGATGACACGCGACTTGACGTTTAAGAATCAGATGATGTTTATACTGGACTTTGGACTTTGAAAAGAAAACGAATTTTATTCAAATTCAATTTTCTTGAGTCTCTTTAGAATCTTGCTCAAAAATATCGATACGAAAAGTTAATGCATTACAAGTTTCCCAACTCTAGTATTTAAAACAATTTCCACTTCCTTCGACGCTCCTGACGGCCGGAGCCGTCAACGCGTGACGTCATCGCCCCACAAAAAAACAAGTAGTGTTGTGACTCTATTACTAAATTAAAATGCATATCATGTAAACATTTTGGTGTTTTCATGCTTTATTGTGGGTTTATAATGTTAAAAAAAAAATTAAATTAAATAACATTATAATTGTAATGTATTTGTTAAGGTTTTCAGATACTCAAATACACTATTACATAGGGTCAATTATGCTATCGATATTTCTTTTTGGAATCACTACGTTTTTAGAGATCGACTTGTACGTTTTTGTTGTGGCGTCCGGGAGGCAGCATTTTGTTTCGAAGCTTGGCGTTCAAAAGGTTAAAGAAAAGTAACCATTCAAAAGCAGTATTATTTTTAATATTGTTTTCGCTCTCCTGTAATCGTGTTTTTCGAGTTGTATCACTTGTCACAGGAGGCACAGATATATTGTGACACGCAGTACAGCCCCATTGTACAGTCCGACAGCTCTAATAACATTTGGGTTTAGATAAAATCAAATTGCATCGGTGAGATTCAAATCGCAACGGCTTAAGAACAAGGAAGACAGGTATAACCCGAACATCTTTTCCAAAAGCTCATGAAGTGTACATAGGTACATATTAATATGTTTATGATATCTTTTAACTAAATTTATATAAACACCTCCTTAGTGTTTTACTGAAACTATGAGTGTCAGTTATATTAATCATCTGTCTATTTAATCAATTTAATAAAATTGCGATTGTTAAGAGATTCAACATGGTATAGGTAGGTACAGACAATTGTAACCCCCCCCATAAAAACCCCTAAAACGCATAAACCCTCAACCTCTAACTATCTATAACTATAGCCTAAAGTAAATAAAAGCCTACATTTTAAGTCTATAGAAAATCCTAACACTATACTGAAGCACTGAAATGAAAGCTATGAAAATTTGTATTAAGTTTAACCTAAGTAAAGCTTTTATGTAAAATTATTAAGCTTATAAAGTACCTATTAACTTTCCTATCTTTAAATATACCTATAGAGTAAGAATGATTAATATTGTTGAAATGGCCATATGATCGTCTAGTGTCAAAGGAACCTACTTTGTATACCGTTATAGATAGTAGGTAACCTAAGAACTTTTCATGCATATAAGTTTGGTATAAATATAAGTATATAACCTATCCCTATAAGATTTAGTTTAATGTAATATATGATAGTTAATTGTAATGAAATTACTATTTTAGGCTAGCTTGTGGGGAAGGGCGTCAGTGAAACCAAGCTTACGCGACAAATCGTCTATTCATGTAAAAGTACACACACGAATCAAAAGGCAAACAACAATCTGTTTAGGTTTAGGTACAGTACAAGGTACATTGAAACAAGTAGCACAACCGAGCGAGCGAGAGCCGAGGGAGATTCACCTACGATGCGCGCGTCAAAGCGTCCGTGCCGCGACTAACGAGGGACGCGAGGGAAGGGAGCGTCTGCACAAAATGGCGGCGCGTGAGTTAACCCCGCGCGCGCCTCTGGTGTTTACTACGCCTAACCCTGCGGCTGCGCCCGTATAGAGCTCGCGCTACAGGCTCCCCCTCTAACCCGAACGAACGTCCCCGCGGTCGGGTTAGTTCTTTCGAGGCCTTCCTCTCTTACGCTTTTCTTGTACGGGTGCTTGGATGTGTCCGACGAAGGGTGTCAGCACTGAGGCGTGATACTTGCCCAGTATTATACCGTCGCTTAGCCGCTCAAGGGTGTACGTTGTGGGGCCAACCACAGCCTGGACCCTATATGGCCCATCGCGGCGTGGTATAAATTTCGGTGTTTGACCTCTGTTCGTGTCATTCGGCCCTTGAGTTTTTAGTAACACCAAATCACCTACCTGATAATCTGGTGCCGGACGCCGATTCTCGTTGGCGTATCGAGTACGCGCGGCTTGAGTACTTTCGTGGACGTCACGCGCGTCAATGAGCACCGATGACATCTTCTTTAGGTGAGTTGTGATGTCACCTATGAAAGTGTCGTTTTCTACAATGGTCTGCATTTCAGACACTGCGTCAGCTGGGGCTCGCATCTCACGTGCAAAATTCAAATAGGCTGGCGAATAGCCTGTGCTTGACGCGACTGCCGAGTTCATCGCAAACCGGATCGCAGGTAAGTGGATATCCCACGTGGTGTGATCTTTACCTACCAGGATAGCCAACTGTGGTTTGAGGTCTCGGTTCTTGCGTTCCACCGGGTTAGCCTCCGGGTGATAGTAAGAAGTGAACGACTGCGTGATGCGCATGACGTGACACACCTGCTGCATCACCTCACTTATGAATTGGACTCCATTGTCACTTACGAGGCGCTTTGGAACTCCGTACCGCAAGAACACCTCTGAGGCCAACACCATAGCGCACTCTTCACTCGTGGCCGTTGGAAGGGCGAACAGCTCTACCCACCGCGTGCAGGTATCCTCCACTATAAGTACCCATTTGTTACCCCTATCCGTTTCAGGGAGTGGACCGAAGAGATCGACAGCCAGGACCTCAAAGCGTCGCGCAGATGCGGGTGTCTGCAGCAGTCCAGCCGGTTTCCTGTTCTCCGCCTTATAGCGCTGACAAGGTACGCAGTTTTTCACATACTGTGAGACGTAGGAACGCATTCCTGGCCAGTAGTACTTACCGACCAAGCGTTGTAACGTACGCTCAGCCCCCATGTGACCAGCGGTGGGTGCATCATGGTATTCGGCCATAACCTTCTCACGCTCTTGCTGTGGAACCACCAGGCTGGCGTCGTCGTTCTCTTCATTTTCAGGTCCGTAGCGATACAGCACCCCCTCGGTAAGTACGTACCCTCTGTCGGCCCAAATCCTCCCCCTGAAGGGATCGTCGGACTCCAAAGCTTCAACGATCTTGGTCACTTCCGGGTCCATGAGCTGATTCGTGCGCACCTCCTTGGGACTGCGTGAGGTCACGTCGACTATAGCGCAACATAGGTCGCAGTCAGCATTCTCGGGGCACGGTGGACGTGACAGGGTATCAGCTAAGACGTTCGACTTACCTGGAGTGTATTCAATTTTCAAGTTGAACTCTTGGAGGCTAAGGGCCCACCTCGCCAGTCGGCCGCTCGGGGACTTCATGCTCATCAACCATCTGAGCGGTTGATGGTCGGACCTGACTACCACGTCGGCCCCATCTATGTATCCTCGGAACTTTGAGACCGCCCAGACAACGGCCAAAGCCTCTCTCTCTGTCGTGGTGTAATTCTTCTCGGCCGCCGTCAAGAGGCGGCTAGCGTATTCAACGGGGCGTTCGTCAGGTCCCTCCCCCTGGAGAAGAGCTGCCCCGAGAGCATAGCCACTACTGTCTGTCCTAAGGATGAAAGGTAACGTCGCATCTGCCTGACGAAGAATCGGCGCTGACACAAGCAGTTGTTTGATGTGGTCGAAAGCGGTCTGTTGCTCAGAGCCCCACTGCCAAATACTTGCCTTCTTCAGCAGCGCCGTCAACGGTTTAGCGACCTCTGCGTAAGTCGGGATAAAGCGCCGAAACCAACTTGATGTTTGTAGGAAACATTTTAGGTGCCGTACGTTTCGCGGAGTCTGCATGTCCGCAATGGCAGCGGTCTTTTCTGGATCAACGTGTATACCACCTGGCATTATAACGTGCCCTAAGAATCTTACCGACTCCCTCGCAAAATGACTTTTCTCGCGGTTGACTCTCAGGTTGAACATAGCAAGCCGGTTGAACACTGAGGTGAGGTCGGCGAGATGTTTCTCGAAAGTCTGGTCGGACAACACCAACAAGTCATCCAGATAAGCCAACAGAGTGACATCTGGTAGGTTGGATTTAAATCTGTCGATTAGCCTCTGGAACGTGGCTCCCGAGTTGCGCAAGCCCATTGGCATTCGCTTGAACCTGTACGTACCCAGAGGCGTTGTGAAAGCAGTTTTATCCCTATCATCAGGATCTACCCTTACCTGAAAATACCCCGCTCGGAGGTCGAGAGTAGTCATATACTTAGCGGTCTTTGCAGCGTGCAGAATGTCTTCGATTCTCGGGAGAGGGTAGCGGTCAGGCTCGGTAACTGCGTTCAGCTTGCGGTAGTCTATGCACAGTCTCCAACCACCATCCTTCTTCTTAACGAGTACCACATTCGACGCCCATGGGGACTCGCACTCCTCTATGACATCGGCGCTCACGAGCTTATGCAGTTCTTTATCGAGTGCCTCCTTCTTTAGCGGTGACAGCCTATAGGGGGGTGTCGCTATAGGTTCCTGTGTGTCACTTACCTTAATCTTGTGCACCGCAAAATCGGTAGGAGGACCCTCTGCAGCGAACTGGCCGACCCTCTCGCGTAGAAGCGCGTTGAGTGCAGCCCTCTGTTCGGGTGACAGGCTTGTACCTTCATCATGACGTAGGGATACGTCGCAGACATCGGTCAGGGCGTCCATCACGGCCGTGTCGTTCAGCACGTAAGATTGCTCGAACGGGATTTTTTCATCCGGGCTGTCTGCAAAATACCAACCTTCTTGGGCTATATCTAACACCATACCCGCGTTTGCGATGAAATCGCGACCTAGAAGTGTCCTAGTCTCGTCACCAGGGAACACCCAAAATTCCGTGTCGACCTTACGTTTCCTTACTGTGACAGTCACCGTAGCGATTTTAATCACCTTCGCGTGCCGCGAGCCGTCGGCAAGACCGATGACGCGCTCCGCTTCCTGGAAACACACTCCACTGTCCACGAGTAAAGAATACAATAATGGGCTGGCCACGCTGTGTGTAGCCCCAGTATCGACTATAGCTACCCCTTCTTTACCAACCACACTTATGGTTATCAACGGGTGCGATGACGCGGCGTAAAATTCATCTTTTACGATATGGAAGTCGGACGGTTTAATAGGTGCCGACTTACTCGAACATACATCACACTTCGACCGAACTACCCCAGGCTGGCCGCATCCATAGCACCGTATCGTACCCTTACTATCATCGTCTACCTTACCAACTTTACGACATTCGTTAACAGAGTGTCCAAATGACTTACAAAACGAACATTTAATGCGTACACGCTTTGAACTTTCGTTCGAGTTAGAGGTGAGTTTGGAACCGGTAGTAGCGCACGAACTCGTGGTAGCGCCGCGATCGAGTGTCGCGCTCGCCGTAGGTACATTCGAGTTTTTAATAGTTACGACGGGCGCGGGAATGATTGACGCGGTCTTTATTTCAGTTATGGAATCTTCTACGATTCTCGCTTTCTCTAACAAAACATCTACATTAATACAAGCGTCCCTAGGTAATCTTTTGCGTATACGGCGATGGAGTAACCCGTAAATAATGTCAACTAGCATTTCTGTGGGCACAACATATGGTAATTTTACTAATAACGATCGTACCTTTGACACAAACACATCCGCACGTTCACTTTCACGTTGTTCAGTAGCCGTTACCTCCCTTAGTACCCGGTACCCGGGCTTTTGGACGCCGTACGTTGCGCGCAGGCGCGCCAAGGCGTCCGGCCACGTCGTGGCGCCGCCTCGGGCGCCGCGCCACCACACCGCCGCGTCGCCGGACAGCAACATGGGGAGGCCGCGGAGCGCGTGGTCGTCGGACACGTCGGCGCACTCCTTATACACTTCTACAGCATCGATGAACGCCTCTAGTACTTCGGGGTCGCGTGACCGCCCGTCGAATCGGGCAGTGCACTTCGAGAAGTTTCCGCTGCACACCGCTGATGCGTTCGCCGCGGGCGATGCCGCCGGTGTTGAAGCGGTCGGGGGCCATTGATTGCCGTAATGAAGAGATCGTAAGGTTTCCGTCAAGGTGCGATTGGTCTCCGCCTGTGTTCGTGCAAACGACTCCATCATAGTCGTCAGTAGTCTCTCGGTGTTCAGGGCAGCGGCAGCGCCAGTGTGGGCCTCGCTGAGAGTGGTGTCGTGAGCGGCGCTCTCGTGGGCGCGTGTCTCGTCGGGCACCTCGGGCGTGAGGCGTGCGTGGGCCGGGCCGGCGCCATCGCCGGCGCGCGTGTCCACCACGGAGTCACGGTCGTCATCGCTGCCATCGCTGGAGCTGGCGGTATCGCTTTTGTCTTGCGGTCGGCCTTGTGCCGCTCGGTTTTTTCGCGTTTTTGGCGGCATGGTCACTGAGTTCACTGGGTTCAACACTGTTTTGTCACAGGGCCACTGAGTTGGGCGACACTTTAGGCTAGCTTGTGGGGAAGGGCGTCAGTGAAACCAAGCTTACGCGACAAATCGTCTATTCATGTAAAAGTACACACACGAATCAAAAGGCAAACAACAATCTGTTTAGGTTTAGGTACAGTACAAGGTACATTGAAACAAGTAGCACAACCGAGCGAGCGAGAGCCGAGGGAGATTCACCTACGATGCGCGCGTCAAAGCGTCCGTGCCGCGACTAACGAGGGACGCGAGGGAAGGGAGCGTCTGCACAAAATGGCGGCGCGTGAGTTAACCCCGCGCGCGCCTCTGGTGTTTACTACGCCTAACCCTGCGGCTGCGCCCGTATAGAGCTCGCGCTACACTATTTTTAACTAAGAGATAAAAGTCTTGTTGTTTGATCTTATGAAATATATGTATAGGTCAGTCATAGTCTTTGGTACTAGTTAGGGTTATTAGATTGAAACTGGAAAGTATGCTTATGGCATTTTATTTTGCGCCTAAGGTCAGAGCCCAGGACTCCCCGCTCATGACTGTGGGACTCGTCTACCTGACTGGACATCCCTCCAGCGCCTACCAATCTTTTCTTTCTCTTTCCAGGTGGGATATATTAAATTTACAGTCTTTGTCAGCTGTCAATAGTAAATTAGTCAAAAGAAGTCTGTCATCAGTCAACCAAAGGACAAGAGGGTTTCTATACGCTCCATACTCAATGCAAGAGTGAAATATTATCTAATAGACATTTGGTATTGTTTGTTTGTCACATTAGATCTACTAGGAGCCGAATTATTAAAAGTCAAAGTCAAACTGTCTGGATAATGGTTATTGTGGTAAATAGTCGTATGAACGAGATTTGTTAGGTTATAGATAGTAAAAGTAAATAGTCTTAACAGACCAAGTTAATGAAGATTGATGTTTAATTTTTCACTGTAACTTTTATGAAGAATTTATTTATAATATATATTTATGGCATATTCTTGAATGATAGTGAAACTTTCTAGTCATGATGAATGCTGGTTCTGATAATGATTTCAATCATAAATTGTAGATAAAAGCTGAAGTTTATTCCCACAGGAATAGAATAGTGAATCTTACTGCTCACAACTATAAAGCCGGTTTTCCCTTGAGAACAACCAAGCAGGGTACGTAACCCATAGCGTAAACAGAGAAATCACTTGACGTAAAATATTCAAATTAAATTAAGAGAAATCATTTTATCTCGTTGATTCTTTCAATGCTGAAGGTATATTTGGCTATCTGCCATAAACTAGAAATATTCACTATGCTCAAGCTTTAGAAATACTGGAACTGATGAATATAATGTACAATCTGTTACATTGTCATTATTTAAAAGTTGCAGCTCACTTTGCACTAGCTGTTTTATTGATGTTTTAACTTATCAGACGTTAATTTTGCAGTAGATAGTTACTTTATTATTTATAGGAGAAAACAGTTTACTAATTCTCAATTAAACATTTGTAAAATAGATTTGAAGATATAGTAAAACTTCCCAGTCTTGATACTATTTGATGCTTTCAAGTACATTTACTAGAAGGAGTGACCTCGGTCATTATAGTGCATGTTCTTATGCATAATTCCCGTGGGAATGGCTGATTGAATTAACTATACAGTGACTAACCGGTGCTCGTAAGCAGTGACGGTAGAGACGTATCTCAGTATGTACAGCAATCTATCTGCCTCTGAAGATTGAATGAGAGAAGACAATCCAACTCATAAATATGACTTTGATATTTACTAAGAATGTTGTTTGTCAGTTAAAGACTGGAAATACAAACTAGCATAATTACTTATTATTGTATATGTCTATGTTCAATAAACTGAAATCTCCTTAAGATGAAACAAATAAGCATGGGAATAAATAGTATATCCCACTGATTCTTTAGTTATGGCGGATAACATATTTAATTTAAACTTCCTATTATTTTTCCTTTATAGTAGCGGTATAAGACCAAACAAGGATGAATTTAAAAGATTATTTTTAATTAACAAGATTTAATCCTATATGCCTAGTTGAATTCCTATTGGTTTATGTCCTAGTTCCCTATTTTCCCTACATTGAAGCTACCCTAAACCTACTGATAAGTCCTATTCTACTTGCTACACCTATGGGCTTACCTCACCCGGTAATTAGCTAGGTCCCTAGGGAATCTGGAAAGTTCAGCTGAGTCGGCTGAGAAGGCAACCTATAGCTCGTGTATTGTGTACCTCCCCCCTCACTTTTGGTGAACCGTAGTTCTCAGGGATAGTGAGAGTAAGGCGCCCTATTGTGTGGTTTAGTATATATACATAAAAAATAGGTTTATCGGAACCCAGCCTCAACTCCAATAAAGCTTCAGTAAGCGCGCGCCGGCATGTCAACTGGTGATCCTTACTTGTTCTTTAAAGGCTGACATTGAGACTAAGTAGGCGCTTCTACGGATGTCTATGTTGGTAAAGAGACATCCGGGCTTGCCCAAGGCTCTTTTAGACTCTAATAGTTCCAAATCAGAGGCTCCGTTAGGCTTCCTCGGACTTGTCAGACATTTACTAGTGGTAGCCTGATCACTGTTCTGGTACAAGTGTATGCTAATCTAGCTTAACTTCCCCACTATACAAGGAATGTCCTTTAATCTACAGCGTTGTAAAATATTGTACCAGACACGAATGATAACCAACCCAAGGTTTCTGAAAAGTACACAGAAAGGTATATTAGTACATGTATTGGTATTTGGGAAACCTCGCCAGCTGTGTCCGGACTCTGATCACAGTGGTTAGCTAAAGGTGTCCTGGCCCAGCAAGGATTTCTACCCACCAATACAAACAATAGAAATACAATCATACAATAGAAAGCCTCACTAACTGCAACCCAAGCTATGTAAACTAGGATTAACAGTAGCGAGAGAAATAATAAACCAAAAGTTCCTTACCAAGGTATAAATATAAAATATCAAAATAAACAATTCCAAATATAAAAATTCCCACCACCCGTCTACTGAAGTGAATCTGGAAAACAAAATCTTTTGATTAAAGCACAACCCCCCAACCAACACCAATCATATATAAAAATACAGAGCATTCGCACTGCATTCACATACATGACAGAAAACCATCTCCCACACATTAATATCTATATCCTACTCCCCAAGCAAACCGTTTCCCTATCTCCTCGCGGAAGGAATTTAATTACTACTCTAACTGTGAAAACGCGTCTTCCAAACACTATCAAAGCAATACATAAACCTATTTAAAGCCGGTAAAACAATAGTTAGCTAATGAGTCACACGAACTTAAACCCTACATATCTTATTCCTCCCTACTAGCTCTAAAGACAAAATTAACGTTAACTATACAAACGATGTAACTGTGTCACTTTAAAAGATCGCAAATATTAAACCGAATACTGCGTAGTTTAAATTTTACTGAAAGACTAGCACTGAATCAAGAATTTAACCGCGAACGCGTCGTACTCCCTTTTCTCTATAAAACTCGTAATTAACCGAAATTTACACAAAATATAGCAAATAAACGGGCGTAGCACGATATAAAAACCAAACGAAATTAACGCGACAAGGTAACTACGAACCGTAAGTGAATTTGAATGACGAAAATAAAGTCAAAATATAAACGTTCCGCGATGAATGCCCAGAAAATAATAATCATATTCCCTTTGAAATCTCTATATATATGTTCAATTGGCGGCCATCGCGCTCGAACCACTCGTGCCACTCGTGCAACTCGTGCAAGTCAAGCAACTCTTGCAACTCGTGCAAGTCATGCAATTCCTTCAAAATTATCCCTAACTATAAATAACATAAGGTATACTTTCAATCCCCATTTCAATCGCTTAAGTCATTTTAATCATTACAATCCTACATCACCTGATTCGTAATTAGAATCTACACTGATAATTGAAACTAATCCTTGTGCTATTCAATACACAGTACATTTTTCCATTATTCCCAGTACTACCGTTTTTAATATCTACTCGAGTCCGTATTCTGATGGCGTCTATCTCCGTCACTGTCGTATTCTACCAATTCGAACATGTCAGACTCTGCCTGTCTGTACCACCAGAAATCATAATAAGGCGCCATCTACTCGGTGATGTTCGTTTACGTAATCGGCTTGGTCCGATTCTAGCGAGACAACCTATATAGTTCCTTCCTTCTCTCTCTCGTGTTCATTACTCAAGAATTATAACATTCCCATTTCTTTTATATAACCATTGTTTATTGAAGAAATAAATAAGATTTACAATTCTAAAGTTTGTATTAAACAAATATTTAATTAATTAAGATTATAAAACTAGCACATGACTTGATTTAAAGCTTACTAAAATGTAGAGTGTCCTTCTAGATTTTTATTGCATTACACTTGTTTTGATGTAATATTGCGGACTATTTTTAGCAGGCGCTTAAATTTGTTGCATTCGCATTTTGTCATTTATTATTATTTTCATACATGAATACATATAATTAATATCTATTAATATTGTTATTTTATTAAAAATAGATTCTGCATATTAATCAGCTCTCGCTAGAGCCTGAACTAACTCTAATTATATTTGTGAATTTGAACGGGCATATCTGGACCGTTACACAATACACCTATATATATGGAAAGACAATGATTTAATTAATTTTAGTATTCACCGGTCACTGATGATAATTCTTCTAATAATTCGTCTGACTCTGGCATAGTAAATCGTTTTGCTCCAACTCTTTCAAGTGCTGAAGATTTTTCAAAACCGTTTGTTTTTCACCATCCACGTCCAGCTTATCTGAAAGGAATACATCGTTTAATTTCTTCATGGAAAAGAAATACCAATTCCAAAAGATAGGAAGACCAGAAAAAGGTATATATTCTATGAAACTTTGGATTGAAGATATAGAAATAATAAGTATCAAAATTAACATGCCATACTAACCTTGTACTAACCTGTGAATTCGGTCACCGTATCTAAACACTCTATTTTTTGTTTCAACAATGCTTCCCTCTTCTCTTGTTTTTCTTTTTATTTGTTTATAATGGTAAAAAGGATCTGTCGCACACCACTTTTGATTGTTTTGCGCATGATTAGTCCGTAAATTTCCAGAAGAAATCTTTAATTTGATAGACTCGTACCGACAACGACTTGTTTGTCAATGTCAAAACGTCATTTTAATAGTGTTGCCAGACCTGCCAGTCAAATAAAAGCCCGGTTCATCATTCATTAGACAGACTCTACCTATGTTTGAATATCTGCCCAGCTAAAATCCAGTCTCCTTCTGTGTGCACGACAGGCACCGACCAGATGCTGCGCCAGAAAATAGCATCCGGTAGGTGTCCGTCGCTCAATCCTTGATCGGTTCCTTCCCACTTTCGGTACACCTTCCTCAGATCACTTTGGAAGAGGCGATTTTGCTGGTATCTATTCATACGCTCTCTATATTAGCGACGAATACGGCTTGCCCACGCGCAAACTTTCTGCTTCAGGAAGTCGATACGTTCCGTGACACACAGGCCATATAATGCTGGGGCCTTATTCCGGTCCCAGCAAAAGCCTGGTTCACGAAACGCATGACTCGGGGGCGTTCATTGCCCCTCTGAAGCAGATTAGCTTCCCTATGAGAGTCCTTAACTTATCAATACGCCGCTTAATTCGCACTTGCCAAGCGGAGACAGACCCGCGAGCGCGCGGAGCTCGGTAAGTGTCCGAAAACTTGACTCGAGCTACGTGGCACGCAGCTATGGCCCCGCAGTACAAAATTGAGTGGTTATCGATAATATCCTCGCTGGCTTGTAAATATGACGCCAGCACGGCGTTTAGGGCTCCCATAAGTGCTAAATTTCGTTTACTGACAGGCAAGCGTGGTAAACGAGACCTAAAGTTGGGTGTGGACCGATACTGCGCGATCGCGTCTTCCAAAGCCCTCCTCAATTGCTCATTTACCTGGCTAGTTACGCTCATATTCGCACAATCCTCAACGTCGCTGGGGACGGGATCATCCTGCACTGATATCAGTGCGTGTTGGGCGACTGGCATCGAAGCCAATAACGCAGCAGGAGGGTCCCGTGATAAAGCGGAGGTTGTACGAATAGGTAGCGATTCAAGGCGTAGCCGATCAAGTACAGACTGATCCAGTTGCCGAAGCCGCTGAATGGCACGCACTTGATCAGATAGTCGTTGAGCGGTAACGGTGATGGCTGGCTCAAGAGTCTGAAACAGGAGTAGCATTCGATCGGTACGCAGTGAGGTTAATTCCTCCCTCTGTAGCCCCGTAGTATACTCGCACGCAATGCGCATGCGGCGCACTGAACCACCGGTAGCGGGAGCCGTGCGCGGAGCAGGATGCCCCGCAGGCCCCAAGCGTAGTTGTAAATTCATCGCATTTGCAGCTTTCTGAGACAATGACTCTCAGATCTCTCTCTGAAGTTGAAACCTACAAATATTTTGGTATGTCACAGTCTTTGGGTATTATGGACAGCCGGTGAAGGAGCGCTTCTTCTGCCGCTTGACAAAAGTTCTTAACAGTCTTTTGCCGGGGGGTAATAAAGTACGCGCCTTCAATGGTTGGGTGATGCCGCTGCTCACATACTCCTTTGGCATACTAAGGTGGACTCAGACTGAGCTGGACGCCCTGGATAGGAGGATCCGTCTACTGCTTAAATCACATCGCATGTTGCACCCACGCTCATCTTTCATGAGATTGTACATCCCGAGGAAATGTGGAGGTCGAGGCATTTTAAATGCTAAGAATCTCCACAACCGCGAGGTGTGCAATCTCAGGGATTATTTCCTTGGCAATGAGTGTGGGATGCATTTTGATGTGGTTGCAGTAGACAAGAGCCTCACGCCTCTCTCCTACGACGAAACGAAAGCTGGCGCAGACCAACGGTTTTGAGCACTGAAGACCGCAAACGTATGGAAGAGCAAGGAGCTACACGGACGCTTCTACCGGGCCCTGACAAGGCCCGACGTAGACTTTTTAGCGTCCGTAAACTGGCTACGGTTTGGTGACCGAAGATTTTGTCTGTGCAATAGCTGACGAGGTCATAATGACGAACAATTACCAGAAATAATGTTACGCCGATGGAATAAGGCGTCTCATTTTCAATCGTGAATTTCGATGCTTTAGAAGCGTTTTCAGCAGGCTGAAATATCGTTTCAGTCCGTTTCAGAGGTAGTTCTATCACATACTAGATTATCAAAATTTCGACCAACTTACAGTTATTTTTAGGCGCCTGAAACATGTTTTCAGTCCGTTTCAGGCCACCCTCTATCAGATTACGCCATATCCTGAAAACCCATTTTCAGGCGTTTTCAGGGCCTTTGAAGTACATTTCAGTATATGGCAATTTTCCACTAACCATACTAGAATCATGTTTTATCTAAAGCAGAGCGCCGGCTTGCAGTAGCTGTATTCAAGCGAAACCTTAATCCACGAAACCTTGCGGTCCTTCAGGACAAGATTAGAGAAGCACAGAAATTGATTAGAAATCGCAGAAGTGAAGGCTGGCAGCTCTTTTGTAATTCTTTGGGTGAATCATCGTCTGAGTCCGATGTATGGTCTCGAATGAGATGGTTGAAGGGATATAGATCCCCTAGACTTCATGTTAATCAGACCAAAGCAAGCCAACTCCTGCGCTCTCTCACTACAGCCGTAATCAGGGGATTACGTATCTTCTGTGACTCCAGTTTACACATCTTGTAATTCATTAATGAACGAGCCATTCTCCTTACAGGAGATGGAGTCCTGTATTAAAGTTAAAGATACCGCTCCCGGTACCGACTTTATATCCTTTTCTATGTTCAAAAATATGCCCAGTAATGGAAAGTCCATTTTATTGTCCCTATATAATAAATTTTATTCCTCTGGATTTGTGCCCAAGCAATGGAGAGACATAACTTTAATCCCAATACCAAAGCCTGGAAGAGATCCCCTTTCTGACTCTGCCTTACGTCCGATTTCTTTAATTTCGTGCCTGTGTAAAGGCTTTCACTCCATCATAAATAAAAGGCTAGAATGGTTTCTAGAAAAAAATAATAGTTTTGCGGAGGAGACCGTAGGATTTAGGAAAACAAGGTCTTGTTTAGATAGCCTTAGCTGTTTGGTTACCAGAATACAGACGGGATTTGCAAAAGATATGATTAGCGTCGGCTGTAGCTCGACATTGAAAACGCGTATAATAATGTGGACGTTACCAGTTTGCTTTTAATTCTTGATCACTTGGGGGCTGGATCTGGTGTCTGCAAATATCTGTGGAACTTCCTCAGTGAACGAAATCTCAGCATACACCTTGAAGATAAGGTTATAACAAGAACTACCGGACGGGGACTGGCTCAAGGAGATCCACTTTCTCCGCTACTGTTTAATGTTGCTACGATCGATATCCAAAGACAAATTCAAGATGTCTTTATTTCCCAATACGCCGATGACTATGTTTTATATATTTCTAGAAAAAGCATACATGATGCTGAAACAATTCTTCAAGATTCCCTTTCAACGTTTAATAATTGTCTCAGAGGCCTTGGATTGGATATATCGCTAAGTAAAACAAAGATTTGTGTTTTCAAGAAAGGTATTAACAGGAATCCAATAAATGTTACAATTAATGATAACCTAATAGATTTAGTCGACAACGTGAGGTATTTAGGGGTTTGGTTGGATCGATCACTTAGGTGGGGTAAGCACATTAAAGAGTTAACGCAAAAAATCCAAAGATTCCTTAATATTTTTAAAGTTTTGGTTGGCCCAGGTTGGGGCGTGCATCCAAAACACTTACGGCGGTTATATATTCCTATAATTAGAAGCAGAATAGACTTCGCTAGCTTTCTTTATGATAGTAGCTGCGCATCACATTTATACAAGCTTGAGAAGGTTCAAAATCAGGCCATGCGGTGTATTGGAGGATTCATAAAATCAACACCAGTCCACGTCATGGAAAGCGAGTTATCTGTTCAACCGCTACATATTCGACGAAGTTATTTAGCTTCCAAATTTTGGCTTAAATCCAAATCGATATTAAACAACATAACCTTAAAAGTTATAGAAGATTTATCTAGTGTCTCCCGAACGCAGTATATGACAAGAAAGAAAAAACCTTTACTGCTTACTGCGCATAATGAATTTCAGCTCCTACCGATACATTCCAGCCAAAAATTAGAAAAGTTTTCTTTAAAGTTTTGGATGAGTAAAATTGACCTCTCAAATATAATTAAGATTAATATCGATGAGATAACAAAAGCTAAACGTTCCTATAAAGCAACAAACTTAAAATCAGCAACTTTAAATCTTTTAAATTCTAGATATGCCGGATTTTACTCTATATTTATGGATGCTTCAAAAGAAATGGATTCCATTGGTTGTGCATTTTATGATCCACAAGAAAACACATCCATTATGCTTAAAATCATCTTTGAAATTTTTATCATGCATGCTGAGCTTGTTGCTATTTCTGAGGCCATATCGTATATAGTTTCAATACCTGATGATAAGTTTGTAATATTAACTGACTCTAAAAGTGCGCTTCAACATTTGGCTCGATGCACCTCGAACTTTCGAGGTCTACCGATAGCCTACGCTATAATAGAACTTATCGGAAAGTTAAGATCAGACGGCCAGTTTATAACCCTACAATGGGTTCCGTCACACATCGGTATATTAGGTAATGAGAAAGCTGATCGTCTAGCTAAGCAGGCTTGCTACGATTCCGTGCAATATTTTTCCTTTTTATACGGAGCATGTTAGTTTGGCCAAGAAACGAACCCATAAACTGTGGAAAGAGTATTTCGATGACAGATCAAAACAAAAAGGTATATGGTATAGGACGATAATATTTCTTTTAACCAAATCACTTTTTCATAGCCTTTTGTATGAATACATTTGTTTTTACAGTAATCAGATATTAAGAACTTATAATCACAGTAAAGTACATAATCTTCATTCCACAGTATTCCCCTGTTCCTTTCTATCCATCCTACTTGCTTACGTTTTTTCTTAGTTAAATAATAAAACGGATATGGGGGTTTAATCAACTATACCAGGACATGTTTTTCACTTAAAATAGCTATTTCTTTTGGTATAAGCTTGTTCTTTTCATCTTTAAAACCTTGGACATCGATGATAACATTCATGTCAGTTTCCGCACGATGTTACTCAACGGTTTATACTCAATAAGGCGATCGTTTATGATAAGGCAATAGGCTGTAGTATTCTGTATATCTTGCGAAGACTCTACTTCTTGACGAACATCAACTGGTCCAGTTTTTAGCGTATCGTTTTGTCTTGAACAATCAATAACAAATAATGGAGCCTTTTCTCCAAATGTCTTCAAATCAAGCAACGGATCAATGTCGGCGTTGTAATACGACTGACGAAAATTAGCATACATCTCATATGGGTGGCTATCTGGTCGCATAACAACTATTGTCATAATTTCGATTGTCATAACACATTACGCATAAAGTTGATGCTCATATTTTTTCTTGGCATAAATTGTTCCCTGTCATAATTATACGGAGTCATAATGTAGAATGTCATACATTTATTTAGTCATAATATAGATAATTATAATTATTTTTAGTAAAAATTGTAAATGTCATAATATTGATGATTATAATCATTTTTAATCATAATTGTATGGCATAAATTATGACAACGGACTTAAAATGGTGAGGGTTTTTCATAAAAAGAAACGAAAAATTATATTAAGTAAGTATACCCAAGATAGTGGTGTGTAAAGTTCAAGTTTTCACGTAGGCAGTAGGGAACAGGGACTTAGTGGCAAAACCGACTCGGATTGCGGATAGGTTAGGGTTATTTTTTTTATAAAAGAGCGGAAAAACTTGTTATTAAAACTTGTTTGTAAACTTTTATATTGACCGCCTTTTGCTATACTTTATGCGTTTAAACAGTATAGCTATTTTTTTTATGAGCAACCACTTTATGAACATTATAAAGTATGGTTAAATAATTTTATGCGCATCAAATTTATGCTCGTTACACAATATGTTCTTAAACATTATGATTAAAAACTTTATGCGCATAAATGTATGACTATTTACAGTTATGCGTAATGATGAGTATGACGAATCCACGTATGCCAATCAACAATATGACTTCAAACTTTATGCCACCCGACCCCTACCCATCTCATATAATATACTGTACTTAGCTTCATCAAATTTCAAGTTTAATGAATCATATGGAAAATATTGTGAATTTAAAAACAATTTCACATTTGTTATATTACAATGATCAAACAAAGTCGAATTTTTTGTTTGATTTAATTTTCTATTTGTTTGAAATCCCAATATAACAAATCGAGGTTTCTCCAACTGAGAAGCAGTTTTAACTGATCATGAATGTTTGGTTGTTTGAGGTACTAATGGATATTCATATAAATCCCAATTTCTAAAGGCAACTTGTATAGCTCTATCTTTTTCCAAATGCTTTAGCAGTAATAACCTTTTGCGATCAGAAACTTTAATATTCGGTATACGCCACTGAACCTTTTGTACGTCTATTATGACGGCATCACCTTTATCCATACACACACTGTTTGAAACAGAACTACTTCTATGTGGTATAAGTTCGTGTCTACAATTTTTAAGTATTTTATCTACACTCATATCATAAACCCTCTATGATGCGTACAGAAACCGCAAATTATGACCAGCATAATAATCAACTCTGTTCTTAGAGCAATTTTTTTATCTGTGGCAGTTTTCTTATGAATTCATAAGAACATCAATTTCGATGTTCTTATGACATTCAAATTTCGAACATCTCTGAAAAACGAAGCATTTTTGATTAGACCTCTATTCTAAATCAGTCGAGATGACATTTTATTGAAAATGAAATGTCAATTTCACACAACTTTGACATATCTCGCACGTTACTTGATATCGAACGATTTGATAGTTGACGCTTAATCTAGTTGTCTCTGAATTAAAAAAAAACAACTTGTCAAATTTTGATTTGCCGCCACATTTGACGCTTATTTTGTCGGAAAAATAAGTTTGTTGTGTTGTTTTGTTCGTAAATAATTATTGTATTGTACGACTACTTAAAATGAGTGATCAAGATAGTGATCATGATCACGATATTTCGGAGACAACACCTGATATCAGGGATAAAGAAATGAGCGTCGAAAATATTATGTTGTTGCCGTCAAAATCCACGAACATGATTCTACTATCAAAACTGGAAAAGTGGAATTCAATCACCGCACAATTAAAACTGTAAATAATAATTATTACAATAAATAATTGTCTCTGTTATCCCTTTTATTTTTGTATTATTTTACTAATAGCTCTAATCAATGCTGCAATAACGGTCATTACATGCGATTTCTGAATACATCATAGAGAGCTTTGATGATATGTGTGTAGATAAAGCAGTGTATGTAACTGTACATAATAAGCATTAAAATACTCGTGAGATGCTATTATGAAACTCGCCTTCGGCTCGTTTCATAAACACTCACTCGAATTTTAATGCCCCTTATTATGCAACAGTCACATAAACTACTATTATTATAGTCTTCTGCGAATCCGAGGATTTTATTCCATGGTAGAATAAAAGAGAAATGATTTTTTTTGGTGTGGGTTCCGCTCAGGTTCCACTCCCATAAGGCCGCATTTTTGCTTTCTCCTCCATTCATCGAGATATAAGACTTCATAGTTGTAGTTATTCCAGCATTTTTTATATGATCTATTTCAACGCCATTTAATTCGTTTCTGATATTTTGAAATAAAAACAAAATCGGATTGTTCGTCAACTTAACTTCTTTATCTATAGGTTTTCCTGTTGCATCGAGAGAGGTCGCAGCGGCATACCCCTCAATGTAAATGGAGCTAGCAGACGGTAGTAAATATACGTCTTGCTGATGAATGGGGATTCTGATTTCATCGTTTTCTTTGAAGCTGTTAGTATAGGGATTGTAAGTATGAATTTCATAACTTTCAATCGAATTATCGTGCTGAGGCAAGTCAGTGATTTGAAGCATTTTATATTTTAAATCCGAGAGAACGTAGAAATGTTTTATTATTTTTGGTAATTACTCTAGTTGATTTTAAACGTCTTTTGCCTTTCGATATCGGAGATGAAGTATTTAGTTTTCTTGTCTGAGCAGGGATTTTATTGAAAACAATCATTCTAGGTCAAGCAATCACCAATTTTAACATGTACATGCTAATAAGATCACCGACGGCGTAAGAATAATGTTAACTAATTAAAAGTATCTCGATATTTATTTGGTTTAATTAAAATCTGATTAGCGAAAGCATTTTATTTACGTAGTTCCTTGTTTTTCCAAAATGAACTTGAGAATTTTAAACATAAATGACCGCAATTGTATCTGCTATTACCCTGTAAGTTTTGATAATTGTAATTAATTTTCGGTCCCATATATTTAATAAATTCCTTCGGAGGTTTCAAGTTACCATAACTATCAAAGTATTCAATATAATCATAATATATATTTTTGCATAGGCTACCCAATGACTACCAGTAGATGATGAAGAATCTAAATTTATAATCCCACATTCGATTGGTAGTGGTGATTCTGGTAATTCATCTCTCATAAATACATTACGAAAATAAGGTATATTTTTCGCGTGATTTATAATGTCGATGTTAGTTAACGCTCTTTTAGGTAGCCGACTGATTAGTTTTTTGTGTTCGTAACATAAATCCCTACCCCATTCTTGTACGACTTAAGATGCAGTCCTTTCCCGATACACAGTCCTTTCATGTTCTCGTTTTGTTCCTTTACTTGTGCTAGTTGTTTTTTAGCTGAATTATATTCATTGACAGCTTTTGTGATTCCCGCAATGCCACCCGATAAAGTGCCGCTGGCAGACAATCCAGCAAATATAGGTATTAACGGGAGAAAACCGCCAGTTTTAGGTACAGGTATCACTCGCGGTATTTTAATAGGTAAATCTGACGCGAACTCTCGAGCTGCTTCGTATGCTAACTCTGTTAGCATTTTCTTACATTTAGGTTTTAGGTTACGAATGTGTTTTTTTGTATGTGAGACAATATTATTAAATGTTTTCTTTAAACCAGCACCGGTTTTGAACTTCAATGATGTTGGTCTTCTATTCTTCACTTTATGAATATCATGACATTGTCGTTTGCTCCTCGTGATATAATAATTTAGTTTAAAGTAAGGATTTCAATATTTCGAGTGTAAAAGTCCGTATCGTTTAAAGATTAACTTTCAAATGAGCACAACGTAACAAATATATCTTTAAATACATTAATTAGTGTCAGTAAAATATCTATAAACAATTTGTCTTTTCTAGCCAGATGTTCTCATAAGAGTTATATAACACTGAACAAATAACAAATCAAACAACAATGTGTTAAATTAAACTGTATGATAATAATAATAATAATAATAATAATAATATATATTATATATTATAAGAAATATAGACGCATCACATTATCAAAGGAAACCATACATATTGGACATTTCGTTTTTTTTATTGATAACGCACATTTAGCGCATGCAACTACATGACCGCACGGTACAAACGCGATATCACATGCCTTAACGTAACATATTTTACACACTTGTACTGCGTCACTATTCACCACCTCCTCCTTCGGCTGGGAGACAGGTTGCTCTAAGAAAGAAACAGTGTTCACTTTCTCCACGACGTAGTCTAGAGACTACGTCGTGGAGAAAGTGAACACTGTTTACTAAATTTACGTCCGATAATGCCTGCATGTCAATCAAATCCGCCTGCCAGAGGTCATCTATATCTTTTAACATAACACTTCTCCGAGGAAAGTTCACTCTAGCATTTTTGTGAATTTCATTTACGACGTCGGCTTTGCTCATAATGCTTGTCCAATGCTCCTTGAAGCTCTTTTAAGGCAATATCTTTTTTTATTGCTTTGATACTGTTTTTTAAACTTTCAGTTAGTATTAAGAAATTATCTCCCTGAAGCTTATTTAAAGCGATATCTTTTTCAATGTTGTCTACACGATTCAACAAACTTGAAGTTAGCTTTTCCAAACTGAACACTGTATTACGATTGTCCTCGACATGTTCTTTATTCACAAAATTTGACACTCTAGGTTCATTTATAGATTTTATTTTAATGACTTCTATTTGACAACAATCAACTGCATGATATTCACTTTTCTCGATACTCATGTCTAATGCTCCTCAGAGCATTAAGTGCAATGATAGCAATAGGCGATGTTTTATTCTTTTATTATACCAGCTTCTTTTAATTCTTCGATAATAGATACGATTTCATTATCATGATTACTGTTACCGGCACTTTTAGATGCAATTAATAGTTTGAGTCTTTCAATTAATTCATTCGGGTCATCCCAATAAACATAATCAGTGTTTTTCTTGTACTTTTTTAATAAAGGCAAGAAACCACCGCTTTTTAATTTCGTTAATTGTTCTGGGAAATCCTGATTTGCATCAATAAAGGTTTTATAATGTGACGGTATTTCGAACCTTTGTCCCCCTTCAATGGTCCGCTAGGATTGAAGTCTCGTTTGTGTGCGTTAGTAGGTATTAATTAGTATTTCTACTCAATTTTGTCTTGTTCTGTTACAATGACAAGATTACGTTTATTGCGTAATAAAAGTTCCTTTAAACCCTCTGTTAGTTCATAGTTTTTATTCTTAATGATAACCATATATTTTTTCCCCGCATCATTATTTGTTGATGACAAACGTACATCTATGTTTCCCATCATGAGCTTCTTGTTCTCGCTCCGAATACCGAATGGAACGTTAATGTTGTCATAAATATTAAGCATATCTTCTTTTTTAAGAGACAATAGTGTCTTTGATTATTTACTCTCTAGATAGAACTTTGATGACATGAATGCGTCGAAATTTTTATCAGATAACTGTTAGCCTATAAGTAGCTTTCCGCTCCTTATTGTCAATTGTGTTGTCAAGGGATACGGTCGTGTTACATGTTAGAATTTATTTCGCTAAAAAAGCACTAAAATGACGAGTTGCGTTATTAAAGTGTGTCGAAATTACAAAGGACGTATTAAATCAACCAGCAAAGTCACCTTCCACCCATAAATAATTCAGAATTCATAGTATTTCTTTCAAAAATCAATCAGTTAAATATGTCTAATTATTACGATTCCCTCTTGGCATTATTGTTGGTATTGCCAGTTTTGAAATACGAAATTCCCTAGGGGTGTGAGTATCGAAGTATGGAAGTTAAGTTTGGATAATGTTCACTTAATAATAGAAAAGTGCCAAGTGAAAGTCGTGAATAGTGGAAATTGATAAAAACATATTTTGACTTACAAACTGGAAATTTGACATGGGGTCAGCTGGCCTATTGCCTAACGCACTCGCAATCGCACGGCATATTTAGCAAAACATTAATGAAAAGTCTTAATTTAGAACGTAATAGTTTTGTTTCACAAATACAACTTTTTTTTTAAATACTGGATAAGGGCCGAATCTTAAGTACCCGAAACCGACGTGCATGCATGACTCGATGTGTGAATGTGGAAGAAGTGAAAGAGATTTGTCAGGATCGTAGCATGTCGGAAGAAGTGGTGCCTACCCCTCTGGGAAACAGGCGCGAATTAATGTATGTATGTATTTTTTTTTTACACTTAACTAATGACGTCTTATCTGTTATTTTTTTTATAAAAAACAAATTACTTAAAACATTTTATTCGGGCAAAAAAATAACTTTTCAAAATGTCTTACTTTTATTTTGTTAAGCAAATTTTGCCGGTGACTGTATTTTGTCAATCGAAAACATTAAAGGCAACCATTCCAATTTGAATTGATATCTTTTTAGTTTTTCAAACACCTCACAACAACTAAACCTTAACATGATCAGTTTTTCCAGTAAAATGGGAAATATGTCTTTAGCTGGCATCCCTATGTACACCCACAGAGATAAACAGAATGACGTTTTGCGAGTGTCAGACAAAGCAGTCACGCACACAAGCATACAAAAACTGGCCTGTTTCTGTCGTAGTGATTACAGGGCCACACTCTATCTAGAGAGTAAATAATCAAAGAATAGTGTATCATTATTTTGGTTTCGCAAACTACCATCTGCTAAATCATAATACTCTGAGCACTTACTAGAATCAGTCTTGATTATGTCTCTAAAATTTTCGTATTCTATAGAAGAATCCAAGTCATTAAAAGTATCTTTTACATTTAAACTTTTTGAAATGTTTAATTCAGGACGATCCGAGCCATTCACTTTTATCAGAGTTTCTAGAGGATCTGTAATAGGCTTGAATACTTTCTTAAATTTAAGATTAGCTGCATCCTCTTCATTTTGAATCATCTTTATTTTATGTTTTATGTTTTCAACAGATTTAATAAGTTGTTCTTTTACATTTGTTTCCATCGCAATGACTGTTTAATACTAATACTCATCATCTAGTGACATATTTTAAGCTTTGAATAAGTATTTATGAGAAGGCTAAAAATGGATAAATATGTCAAATCCTTTTCTATACCTTCCTTTATCAATAGCACAATCTTTATTAATCAGCAGGAAGTTGAACTGATCTTGCCAAACAGCGGCACAAAGCTTGTATATATGTTTTAAATTTGTATCATCTTGTTTGTAGATAATTAAAGATTAGCGTTATCTCTAATAAGCTGTTTTGGTATCTTTGGGTATGTTTGAGATAAATAAAAACAGTCTATCAGTCTGTGTCTTCCCATGGCAAAGTAATTTCGTATGTTCACCTGATTTTCACACGCAACGTCATCGAAAATTATGATTAAATTGATCAAAGCATCATTAGGGTGAAGAACTTCTTTATTGTAATTGCATAAAAAGAATTCAGCTTCTGGAATTTTCTGTATGATTTGTCTTAAGAAAATATACTTCGCTTGAAAGGCTGTCTTTGAATACAAATATATATGCTCAAACTTCAAACCGTTTTCATGTTACAATAAATTTAACATAACATTCGTTTTACCACACTTAGAAGGTCCACATATTATGCATCGAATTGTGTTTGGTAACAGTGTGCTATGTTTGACTTTTTGTGAGCGATTTTCTATATCAATAGTTTTCACTTCTAAAGTTTGAGTTTGCTTGACGAACTTCATTGTGTAGTGTGAGCTTAATTGAATTTTCCAAGTATTTATATACCACATAAAATTATGTAATTTTAAGTAAAATGACATTATAAAATTAGAACAGATTGTAAATGCTGGCATTACATTAAGATGTACGAAATCGTAGTTGGATTCCTTTATTTAGGTACATGATGAGTACCTAAAAGATAGAATAAGATTTAACCCTTCCTTTTCTATAGAAATGCAGTTTGAACGTGATATGGTAATTGAATCGGCTTAGCTATAGCTAGAAAGTAAAAAACAGATCAATTCACTTCAACAGTTTATTATAATTATTCGTATTATTAATTATACATGTTCTTGCTGTATAAAACAAATAAGAAATACCTAAATTCTTACATATACTAAAACTTAATTTTTTTCTTTTCGCTACTCAATCATCTATTAAATTTGATGTTAATGTAATTAATACCTCATTAATAACAAATAAAAAATTAAAACAACAATCTGCATTTGTCATTACCGATAGTATTATTCATGAGTAAATATTTATTACACGTATCCATAATTCATAATAACCAAAGACGACTTTTACACTTTATTCATGAACAATACTTAATCATTTAAAATATCGTCTCACAATGACCCCTTGGTAATGTATGTATTTGATCTCTCAAAACTTGTCTCTTATCATCACTTCTGTTCAATACTTGTTTGTCTACTTGTTGAGAATACAAAACATGTTTTATAGACCGTATCATGTTCATCTTACAACGAAGTTGTTTATCAGCTATCAATGCCATATTATAGTCATTTAGTGTTAAACGCTTAGAAATATATTTAGAGATGCCTTTTGCTTTTTTAATGGCACTGTTCTCACTTTTGATGCAATATAGTTTAGCCCTCAAACCTACAAATTCTGTTATTACATCATCTCCCATCTCGTCTTTGAATATGCCTGGTATTTTCTCATTCACTTTCGGTATGTTATACGGATTATTGATTGCAAAGTTGCTAGTGTCAAATTTAGAAATATCACGATACATCTCTTGATAAAAATCTTCTGTATAAATCAAGTACAACAGGCTGTCAGTATCTGTGTAGCACAGGTGTGCATCGTTTTTGAATTTATTTTTGATGTAGTCGTAATGAAACTGATATAGGTGTTGTTTGGCAAGCTCTAAAACTGTGAATCCGATATAAATTGGCCTGTCTAAAACAATTTTTTCATGGTTTAACTGTATTCCCACAAAGTTTTCTGAAAATATAGTTACACTTTTAAAGTTAGGTTTGGAGATCAATTTTTCAGCTGTAAGATGTTTATTTGTTACATTTTCATTGTCTTTTAGTTACCAATTTTACATCGATTTGGTTACGATTATTTTGCAGAGTCTTTCCGAAAATTGCGTTATTGGATAATTTAAAATGGTTCTTTTCATATTCAGTTTTAGCTGCTTGACGAAGGGTTGTAGTTATTTAAGTCAATGTATTTTTTCAAATAATTTTCTTGCCTAAAACTAAGAATGCGGTGAATTTTATTTAAAACTAGACCATGTTTCAAACAATATTTTAAGTGGGTGTAGTGAATAATGTAGTTAAATTTATCATAAAGATTTGCTATTAGCTTTGTACATTTACCACCGGGGGGAATGAACTTTTCTGCAGCGAACGGTAAGTCATTATGCTTACTATGCAAATGATCAGGGTATTCCAGGTCTACCTCCAAAATATAGCCATACTCATTGTTAGCAGGAATACTCATCACATCAATTGTTTCAATTTCATTTTGACTCAAAAATTTGAACTCTGATATAGGAAATCGTTGCATCATGGCGTAACCATACAAGTCATTACAGTCAAGATAAATCAAATAACTAGACGGTTCAGCATCATTGAAATCAGACATATATTTATTATTTGCTTTGGCGTGTCGAAGGGAGCACTGTGCTAATCCTCCGCGTATTCCTTTTTCTAACATTTGATATATCTCTAAGTCGCTTATTAACTCTAATTCAACCTGAGTATACAGAAGCATTGCATCCTAACTTAAACTTGGGGAAGTGATGTAATACGCAGGATCTAGATTATAATAATGCAAACTAGTCATCCTAAACTTTTCGAAAATGTCACATAATAATAATACGTCAATTTTTAAATATAAGTCGGTATATTCACCAATTGATTTTATATTAAAGACATTCCATATTGTTCGCGCGCGTTCGTATTCAGCATCAGTGATATGACTATCATTCAAACTGTTGTAGAAACAAGATTTTAGAGGATGTAATGTAACCTTTTTTACACAATAAGTCACGACGATTTTTATCAGGAAACTCACGTGATAAATTGACAAAATCGTTTTCCGATAAACTTTTGCTTAACGCATCCAGACTTGAACACATAAACTGATACGAATCAATGAATTTAATTTGAATAGAACGAGAGTTGGTATCTGTTTTTATGTATTTTGTTATAGAAAGGTACTTTTCTTTAGTTTGAGGAATAATTATAACGGAACCTTCTTGTTTTACTAACTCCTCAATAAATAAGTGAGAATCGTAACCTGATAAGTTATGAAAAACAACAGGTATGAATGGACATACTCTATGCATTAAGTTACAATGAGAATGCGCCGGCCCTCTGTACATGGATGTAACATGATTATGATCTCGCACCTTGTCACCGAACAGATGTTGTTTACATATATGACAATATGTTGCGTTTTGATAAGATGACTCTTGTTCAGCAGTTAATGGGGTCATAGGTTTAACATTAGATCATATTTTATGTAATCGTTTTACATCCTTTATTATTCTCTTGACAAAATTTTCAACACAGTCTTCACCTCGATATGTCACAAATTTATTTAATTGATCATCATACGAGCAACATATATAATAAGCAAAACATGATGGGCGGTGTTTTTCCAAAATTTTAGTGATTTCAGATATGTTTTCGGTGTGGTTACTCCGGAGGCATTCAAAATCGGCGTAAATAACGAAGTTGAGTTTCTGTTGTCTTTCATAATGTTCGAATTTTAAAACAGAATTTCTTTTAGGCAAAGTAACTAAGACGTCACTACAATCATGAGATCTATATTTTGTTTCATCATTATAAAATTGTAAACATCTCTCACATAAATATATCTTACCTTTGTGGTGCGAAACTTGCCGTCGAACTAACCTTACAAGATCTTTTATTAAACAGTAATTTGCTTTTCCCCCCCTTTCAGTATATAGTAAATTAATGTGATTAATTTCTCTTTTTTTTGTCTTGTATAGAGGTCCGGTAACTTTTGATTTATTATCTAACTCGTATATATTAACGCTTATATTCGGATTATTTTTTTCAAAAAGTTCGATTTGTTTAGGCGAAGGTGGGAATGACATTCCTTCTGTGTTGAGAACGGAAGAATAATGCGGATATGAACTGACTTTACATACCTACATTCCTTGTAGAAGGAAACAAACCGGCCATAATACTCCACAGAAAACAATGATTATCGCTATTCTGTATACTTATACAACTTTTCGAACTTCTGATTGTCGGAGGTAACGGAATATAAGAACCGCCTCGCAAAGGAGAATACTTGTTCATGTTAATTTCAATATGACTTATAGAGTGGTACGTCCATCCAGATTCACGAAGTTCGAATTCGGTTAGTTTTTCTTTCAGAGTGTTACTTGTATTCAATAATAATTCATTCAAATCAGTGCTCTTGTAAACAGTTTCATATTTAGTGTTGAATGACTTTAGCTCCTGTTTGTCTGAGTGAGGTTGTATAAAGTATGCAAAGAATTCAAAGTTAACTTTAATACAAGTAAGGCTCTCTACTGATATTGATATTGATAAGTTTTATAAGATCTTTCTGACACTCATTAAAGAATATCTCTGGCGTGAAATAATCTACTTTCTGAGATGGATTTATACGATATGAAACAATTCTGTTTTTAAAAGCAGTAGCAATCATATAAATATTCTCGAATTCTGTGTTCAGTAAGCAGTTTGACTTATGTAAATTAGTTTTTAAGTGAGATGAGTATTCTTTTCGAGACATCTCAATTTTACAGTTTTCACATTTCATTTTATTCATATTCTGGTATTAAGGCTGATACAGGATGAACTGTAAAGAAAAGAAAAAATTAAAGGTTTACAATATACTCATTTATTTTATAAATCCTAGTAATAGTTGCAAGCTGTAGTTTAATAAGCTTTACACTTTATTATTAACTGTGGGAGCTACGCGCTCTATTTCATCGCATTTATATACTTTTAATTCTACGTAATGAGAACCGAGTTTACATTCGTTAGACCGGCGAGCAACTCCGTTTGCTATTCGACGGTTTAGAAAAGATACGAGAGGAGTCTTTTTTTTACCAGGTCTGAAGGCTTGCTCATCTACTTCGTCAACCTCACAGTCGGTCCCGAACACGTCGCGCGCAGACTCCTTTCTGCTAACGTCAGCGGGAGGATTAGGGTTCGCAGTAGTTGGAGTAATAATGCTGACTTTACTTTTCTTTCGCTTCGGCTGCTCCAATTCACTATTATGTGGCTCTTTGCTTCCATGTTTTCCCGCCTTTTGTATTTTAGGGTTTTCACACCGTACTCCATCTTGAACAAAAGAATAAACATGATGACTAGTGTTAATGCTATAGGGGAGAAGTGGTATGAAGGGGCCAGGTTTTGAAAGAGCCACTTGCATTTTTTCGCAAGTTTCCAAACCAAATTGCACCAGTTTTTATTCTTAAGTGGCTACACTGATTTACATTCACCCACAAACATTTGACACCTCTTTGAAAGCAACGGACGCTGATGCGTTGAGTCAAAGTTTTCGGCACTAACAAGTAAGTATTGTGCTTCAATTACTTTGTTTTTTGGTATTTTATTGTAAACAAACACAAGTATATGGATTGTGCATTGGGTATGTGCATTTATTTGGGCTTGCAACTACGTAAAAGCTGAATTTATAAAGCGTTAACATTGTTTTCGTTTTTGAGATTATATTTTTTTAAAGCCAAAGTCATGAAAGAGCCGGTCTAAGGGGCTTTGAAAGAGCTGGCTTTTTCATAATAACTGGAAGGCTAATTATTAAGGAATTTTTTCAAGCTCGGTATAGAATTTACCTGTGCTATTTTTCATTAGATATATTATTATTTGATATTTTGATTATTATTAAAAAAAATATTAATTAAATTACAATATGCTACCTTAAATTTAAAGCAGTTGTTAGGAATGAGTTAATTTTTTTATTAAAATTAATAAATTGTTAAAAATGTTGCTTATTTTAAATAAGAATTTGTTAGAATCTTTTTTTTATACAGTGCAATAACTGTTATTTTGCGTAATTTACAGATAAACTTAACTATTTAATAAGTGGCTCTTTTATAACTATTAGTGGCTCTTTCAATACCGATTCGTTATGAAAGAGCCGAAAGACACATTGTTTTAAAACGGGTATTTTACTGTTTTGTTTATTGATTTTTGCGATTATTTGTATGAAAATACCAACTATAATAAATAAACTATCATTTAGACGCAAAATATGTGTATTTTTTTTATTTAAACTGTATCTTTTGGCCCCATTTAGTAAACTGGCTCTTTCATACCACTTCTCCCCTAACTTTTTGGATATCTTTTAAGCTCTTTTCTTATAATGCTTACAAACTGCTTTAGATATTGCCAGGTTTCTGAGTTGGTGTTGGTTTTATTTTTAATTTTTAGACCAAATAATATTTCATCATACTTGTACAATTTCAAAACTATGAAACTATGTAGTATGTAGTATTTTTTATGTTTATCGATCTGACGTGAAAATCCTTTCGGAATTTTGTTAGTGATGTAGGAATAAAGATGATTGTATTGCTCCTTACCACTATCGTCAGTGTTTCGATCCTCCCCCTCGCTATCTGTCCCGAACAATTCATACGATAACGCTGGATCGACGCGAGCCGGATTAATTCGCTTTTTCCCCTTTTTACATTTGTTATGTGTAGGTATAATTCTTCTCATCCTCCTCCGTCCGAAGTGGTCTCTCTTGAACATGGTGGGACCTGAAAAAGGGAGATTTTATTAAATTAATTTGTAATTGAACCCACAATCAAATCAGTAAAACAACTCAGATCGCAAAACAAAATACAAATTTATTTTAAACTTTAACTGTCTAAACATACGAGAGAATATTGAATGGATGCATTCATTTCTCTACCACTTGTCAAACTACACGATGTGCTAAGCCTGCAGCTCAGAAAAGATAATCGTATTTAAATAGATGAATAGATGATAGATGATATCTAATAGATGAATAGATGAATATCCAAAAGATACTTACATGATAGCAGATATGTTGACACTTATTGATGCACTTTAGTAACTTGAAGATCAGAAGACTTCGGTTGCTGATGACTTTGTGTCTCGGTCTCACAATTCCCGCTTTAAATATATGCGAGCGATATCCATTTTTGGAACGAAGAAACACACATTCAAATAAAAATCAAGCAGACTTGCACTTTTGCTGCTCCATACTTATCATGCACAATAACTGTTGTCAGCGTTCTGTATCCCGATATAAACGTAAAAAATCTAAATATTTAATTACAACCTTATCTACTATGCAACAAGCACTATAAATAATTGCAACCAAGAAATTAATCACTATCATGTTTATTTAGTTTCAACACGATTGGAATTCAGTCGGAAGTATACGTGGGTCGAACATTGAAATTAAACTTTATTATCTGTAAATATAGTTCAATTTCAATGGCAGAAAAATCATACCTAATACGTCTCACATCAAAGCTAGAATTTAAATAGATATGAAATCATCTTGCATTCGACCCGTGCATAAACTTTCCTTTTAGGGCGTATACCATAAAGGATTAGAATGTTAGATCAATATCCAATATTAAGCTACTTTGAATTCTATCGACACCATTTTATTTATATATAAAGCCAAGAATTTCTTAAGGGATACCTATTGTAATAAATATTTTGAACGTACGTGGTTGTCTTTCAAAATGTCGGTAAGTTAAATTTAATTATAAATATCCGTGTCTATGTTTTCTGTTTATATATTGCATGCTAACCGGTATGTAAATTTAAGGATACATCTGAGCATCTATTAAATTTTGTACCCTGCAATGCATCGCGACCTACAGATGAACCACGGCTCGGGTTAGATCGTAAACGAAAGCCAGAAAACACAACAATTTATTCGTATATCAAGAAACTTCTTCAGAATAGACCTGCTAAAGTAATTAAAATTGAAATTTATGACGGAGACAAAATAGAAGATAGTGAGCAAATATGCAAGTGTAATGCAGAATTGTGCCTGCAGTATGCGGTCAAAAGCGTTCCTCTAGACGGAATATATGACTCAACACTTAACGTAATAAATAAAATAACGGAGTCTATATCATCTAATCTCTGTAATCGCTACACAGTGTTGTAAAATATACATTTTACAGAATAAATATTAATCGAGTTCAATGTGTTTATTTATTTATCTACACTCATATCATAAGTTCTCTATAATGCGTTCAGAATCCGTAGACAATGACCAGCATTACAAGATACAATTTTACTATGATATGTTTTCTTATCTGTAGCTGTAATGAAAAGTTAAAATTACGATACAACTTTTGATAAAGTAATGTTGTTCAAATTTGGAACATCTTCCAAAACCAACACAATTCAAACAGGGGGCCAATTCTAGTATCAATTGAACGTCGACTCGGTATATTTGAAGTAAAGTGTCGTACGCCATTTTGATTTCGAATGACATTAGAATAGGGACTTTGTTAGTTTATCTATGATTTAAAAAAAACATTCATATTCGTGACACAGGTTAGCTTTGCCGCCATGTTTGTTCTGCCGCCTACTGAACGCATCTTAGAGTACTTATAATATGTGTGTAGATAAAGTAATGTATGTAACTGTACATAATTAGGCCTTAAAACACTCGTGTGATCTTATTATGAAACTCGCCTTCAGCTCGTTTCATAAAACCACACTCGTATTTTAAGGACCCTCTTTATGTATCAGTTACATAAAATACTATTATCACACCATTAACCCCACCATTTTAAATTCGACTTATCAGTTAATAGGCAAACAATAAGTGACAGTGCAGATTCCTTGCGTTGTTTTGAAAAGGTGAGACCACTAATTACTCGTAATTACCGGTGCCGATAACACTGTACGTCTCATAATTATGCTCACGTCGATGAATGAAACACTATCTATTTAATAGCGCTTAATATGAAATGATGCACTCATAATTGATGTTTTGAATACATGAATACTGATTGAGATCGATTATTAATCTTGCCTAGCTCATAACTATTATACTAGATGAAAACTTGTTCTATTCAGTATTCAGAACATGAAAACTTTATAGATTATTTATTAATAGATTCATTGATGAAAAGCGGAATTTATAGATTAATAGATGAATTGATGAAAACTTTATTCTCTTCTTGATCATTCATTTTCTGTTAGTAATTTTCTATTGCAATTTGGTAAGATGTTCTTGACTGCACTGTGAAAGGTATTTGCAAATTTGTTTGCAATATCGGTATTAGTTAAATGATTTGACTTAAAAGCATTTGTAATAGACTGATCAATGGATTTAGTTAATCGGCCACGTATAACCTAAAAATATAAATTAAAAAAAATCCATATTTTTTTAGAGTTAGTAAAGTTTGAATTTATTTCTTTGGTATAATACCTATTTCTATGGTATTCTATAACTTTATGCACCTTATTTCGTGTTTTGTTAAATAGAAGTCTAAGTGACTTATTATTGGTATCTTTTCTCCAAGCTTGAAATAAACTATCTCTTTTATTACACAATTTTAGAATATTTTCGTTTATCCACGGAAGGCGGCATCTACCAGCTGTTTTTACTGTAAATTTGGTTCATATTATCCTGGATATATTCAAGTATTTGGACGGGAGAAGTCATTTTATTAGTTATTGTCCAGTCGATTCTACTCAGTTCCTCATAAACATTTTTAATATTTCGTCGGATAATTCTTTGCCTGGAAGTTCCTACTTTATGTGGTAGCAGCCGCTCGCTCAAACAAGCAATAGCAGTGATGCGGTGGTCCGCCAGTACTGTGTCGACGGCGGCCGAGTATAGATCTAATGACGGACCGGGCAGAAATATGATCAATGCACGATTTCGTTACATTATTTTGTAAACATTCGATTCTGGTAAAGTCTGCGATTGCCGTCATCAGTCCATAGCCAGCCAGCACGTCTAAATAGGAGTCTCTGTATGAGGATGCCACCTTGAGGTCAATGTTTATATCTCCGGCGACAAGAAGATTATCCGACGACTGAATCTTGCTAAGCAACTGCTCAAGCTCATTTACAAATAGTGTTTTGTTCGTGGATGGTGGTCTATAAATAGCACACACAGTTACTACTTTGTTATAATAAGTTTTAATTGTGCCAGATATGTTTTCAAAAGTATGGGTTTTATTAGAATCAATTGCGGTGAATTTAAAATTGTTCTTAGAATAAATTATAATCCCACCCCCCCTTCTTTTATCTCGTAACTGTGAGTGTGTGTGTGTGTGTGTGTGTGCCTGCGTGCGTGCGTGCGTGCGTGCGTGCGTGCGTGCGTGTGTGCGTGCGTGCGTGCGTGCGTGCGTGCATGCGTGCTTGCGTGCGTGCGTGCGTGTTTTTTTTGTATAGCATATCTTTCACGTATCCCCAAAAGAAGAAATCTAATGGTGTAAGGTCCGGGGATCTGGCCGGCCATCTAATCGGTCCATTTGTACCAATCCATGTAGAAAAACATTCATTTAGAAAATCTGCTGCTCTCCGACTATTATGAGCCGGAGCTCCATCTTGTTGAAAAATTAAGTTTTCTTGCTCCGCCGCGGAAAGATTTCTTATCTCATCCCTTAAAATTTGAAGTATTTCTAAATACTTTTCTGTGTTCAAGGTTCCTTGGTAAAAATGGATTAAGAAAACCCGGTTTTTTTAAAAGTCCGCACCAACAGTTGAGTGAAAAACGCACTTGGTTATTCGTTTCAGTGACTCGTAGGGGATTTTCTTTAGACCAAATACGATTATTGTTGCGGTTATACATACCGTTATTGCTAAAGTTAGATTCGTCTGTCCAAATAATATTATCCAAAAAATTTGGATCTTCGAGCAAGCGTGCCTGGATATCAAGACAGAAATGTTTTCTCCTTTCTGTATCGCCCGGAAATCATTTTTGAACCAATCGTCCTTCAACATAACTCTTAAAACCGTGTTTTTTTAATACACGGTGTATTTTACTTTTCGAAACTCCAATTTCATGTTCTTCTTCTCTCATCGATGTTTTCGGAAAAGCCGAAAAGTAAATTAAAATATCAAGTTCTTTGTCGTTAATCGTATGGTTTTCTTGCTGCGTTGGCTCTTGGGCGTTTATCGAAATGTCCCAGAGTTTTCAAATTGTTCACTAGCCTTTTAAAAACTTTACGAGACGGTATTTGTCTATCAGGATATTTTACGCTATACCACCGCAAACTTCTAGAGATATCTTTATCGTTCAAAAAATATGCTTCCATTAGATCAAAACTTACTTGATATGCCATGTTCGCAATAAATTAACACAATAACACTTGTGTAAGTGAATTAAGACTAAACAGATCAATATCCGAAAAACAAACGCTCGCACAGACTGTTCCATTTTCAAATTTAAGAACAACATCTAAAAATATTACTTCTTTTTAAAATATCTTAAAAAGTATGCATTCAAACAAACGCTCTCATAAACTGTTCCATTTTCAAATTTAACAACAACATTATTTTTGTTTTAAATTTGCCTTCTGTCTAGCTTACAGAGGACGTATTGAAAACTAAGTTTTATCATTTATCTACACGTGCACTTATAATAAGGAAAACTATGCTAGTATTTTATGAAGGGGTACTTATTTACGAATAATCAGTGCTATATTTGGAATGATAATATCGCTACTTCTCTCCTCGACGGCAATAAATAACTTTCTTGAAATTTGACTCAATCATTTTACGTTGTTCCTTTCTTTTAAAATACAATGTTACTTAAGCAGAGTTATTATTTTTTAGCTATTCTTTCGATTGGCATCATAAAAGTAGGGTTTTTTTTTTTGAAATTTAAGTCGGTTCGATTCCCAGACGAAGCAAGTAATTTTTGGAAAATCTATGAATGCAGAATTACTAACTTTTAAAAATAACAAAGTCTTCTTTCAGCAAAATACACTATCTACGATATTTAAGGTACTTCCCCTTCAAGTCCCATATGTTTGGGACGCCCTGTATATCAGAAATAGTGTGGGACCCAGAACACTACCCTGAGGGACCCCAAAGGAGATATCTGAGTCCTCACTAATGTAATTATCAATTTTGACCCTCTGCGTACGCCCGTGTAAGTAGTCACTTAACAACTTCAAAGGTATTCCTCGAATTCCCACGTTATATAACTTCTGTTCAAGAATGAGAAGAGAGACTGTGTCAAATGCCTTTTTTAAGTTTAGGAATACCGTTAAGCACTTTTCCCCTTTATCTAACCTATCAGCGATAAGAGAGGTCAGAGAGAGTATTGCATCCTCGGTCGACAGTTTCTTTCTAAAACCATATTGTGACTTTGAGATAACATTATATTTATTAAAGTAGTTTATCAGACGGTTGTTAATTAGTTTTTCCATTATCTTTGAAAGCGCAGGTAGTACCGATATTGGCCTGTAATTATTAACATCTTCTCTCTTCCCACTCTTGAACACAGGGGTAACTATTGATTTTTCAAGTAATGTTGGGAATATTCATTAATTAAAACAAAGGTTTGCCAAGTGCGAAATTGCGGGCGCTAGAGCATCAGCACATCGCTTAAGGAATTTCGCAGTGATACTATCCCAGCCAGGAGCACTATCTGTTTTCAAAGACATAATTATTTGCCTAACTTCCCACGGATCAGTCTCTAACAGCGCGAAAGATGATGATTGTAAACTATTCGACGATTTGATAGGGGGTTTAGTATTATTGCTAGGTATTTTATTATTAATTATTTCATTTGCTAGATTTCTTCCAACATTTGCAAAGTATTTGTTTACATGATTAACAGAATCAAATGGAGAGTCTTTTATTATGTTTAATAGTTGTGTATTTTGATCTTTGCTTTTATTGCTGTAGGTAACGGTTTTTATAGTGTTCCATAATGTCTTATTGTTTTTAGCTGCTGCTTTAAGAAGTTCGCGTTCATATTTTCTCTTTATGTTTTTTATTAGCTTATTACAGAAATTTCGATACCGCTTAATGTTGTTGTAAGAGTAAGATTATCTGGATCAGTTCTTAGTTTTAATTGCATTTTATTCCTATTTTTGATACACCTAATAATTCCAGTTTTTATCCATGGCTTTATGTTACGCTGTATTTTAGGTCTGTTTCTTACCGTCTTTGCTTTATCAAAGGAAGCATTTAATAAATAAATCAAATTTTCTACTATAGAGTTAGGGTCATCGCTCATAAGAATAATCATAAGGTTATTTTTTAGTAAATTGTTATATGCCTCTTCATAGTCAATATTTACTAAGGTAGTTATTGCGGACTTATTAGGTTTGATTTTAGATATACTAAGTAGTGTAGTAAAGTGATCTGTTATTGTAGTTTGTAACATACCAATAGATGCACATTGTTTATTTTTATTGATTTTAAAGTTTATATGATCGAGACAATTTTTACCCCTAGTAGGTAATGTATGACCCGGTAGGATACTCTGTGAAGCTAGTGTATTTAAGTAGTTAATTCTGTTATGCGACTCATCTGGTCTTTCATACCGATCATATATGAGGTTTATGTTTATGTCTCCAGTTAGGATGACGTTTTCATAGGACTTAAATATGCTTTCCAGGTGGTCATTTAACGAGTTTATAAAGACAGATGCATTATGATTAGAAGGCGACCGGTACATACCTAATACAATGTAATTTAATATTTTTACTTGTATACACGAAGCATGAACTAATTTGATTTCTTTAAGTTCCGGTCTGAGTGATGTTTTTGCAACCCCATCGTTTTGATTTATGTTATGTTTAGTTGAGAGGCTCATGTAATTAGGAATTTGTGGGATTGGATGGTCTTTGTTTAACCAACACTCAGACAGGACTATGATATCCGCGGTGAAGTGTAATTGAGATAATAATATTTGGAAATCATCGAAATTTTTACAAATGCTTCTTATGTTTTGCGATATTAACGTCAGGTCAGTTTTGTTTATTTTTATGTGTTTACTTAGTTCCTCTAGTTCACATTTAACTGATGAGGCAATCGATGTTTGGTCAATATCACATAATGTGTCTAAATTTATAGTAGCCATTTATACATATATTTTAAATAGGGTGCAGTCATAAGTAATATAGCGACCGGAATGGTGATTGGCACCATTATATCTGTGCCATTTGACTAGTTGTGACCTCAGTATAATAGCTGTATAACATATACGAGAATGAGTTGTTTATTTAGATTGTGTTTGAGAGAGTGTATTGTAGTGTAGATAATTTGAACAGTGTGTAGTGTTACATTTTGTATCAAAAGTTGTATTTTACAAGCTTTGCATAATAAATAGAAACATGCAGATTGAGAGCGTGCGATAAAATCTACACCGTGTCCAATATATTTGGTTACAACTACGAAATATCATAAAAATAACTACACGATACCAAACGACATGAAAAGTATATTATATTAAAAAGAAACAAATAACAAATATTTACAATAAATGTTTTGGAATTACTCCGCCTTTAAGTTTCCGAACCAGCCTTAAACGTTTCTCAAACCCGTCACATGCGGCACGCACTGCTTCCATAGGCATTTCATCCCAAATAAGCTCGATATATTTTTTTTATTGGTCCAAATTTGATATTTTATAATTATTCAGTTTAGACAGCATATACGACCATACAAAAAAATCCAAACAATTGAGATCCGGAGAGCTGGGAGGCCATTCATTCTTGGGTAATAAATCGGTTAAATTTTCCTTACACCAGGCTTGAACGCTGTTTGCGGTATGGGAAGGTGCTCCATCCTGTTGAAAAATGTAATAATCATCTCCAAACATGCGTTGCAAATTAGGAGCAACAACTTTCTCCAGTACTTCGGTTTTAACACCTTTATCGATGAATATCAAAGTTAGTTTGCCCCGCTTACACACTGCTCCCCAAACCATTACTGAGGGGGCACCCTGAAATCTTGGAACGTATTTCTGATTCTCTGGAATATCTGCCATCTTTGCCGCCCTCAACCGATCATTTTGAGCATTGTGGGATTGCTCTAAAACAAACAGTTTTTCATCTGAGAAAACGAACTCATCCCCAGCGTGCCACGAAAGTATCGTATTTGATCTCTCGGCCCTCTTCTGCTTAGACGCCTGGGAAAGTCCATGAACTTTACGTTTCTTGTACGCGTAACACCCGAGATCATATCTCAAAATGTTATGGACAGATCCTCTTGAAATATTCAAGTCGGCTGCTAGTTTTCGAATGGAGCAATGGTTTTAACCTCTAATTCGCTCCCTTACAATTTTGACTACCCGATCTGTTCTCGCTGATCGTGGCTGACCCGATCTCCTACGATCTTCCGTTGAAGAGGTCTCTTTGAATCGTTTTAATGTTTTATAAACAAAATCACGTTTGATTCCAAGAGATTTCATCGCTTTACTCGCCATTACGGTATTTGGTAACAATTATTTCTCGAAATTGCTTCATCGTGTTTTAACCATGAATCAAATGTGGTAGACATTTGACATTACTGTATCTTGTTTCTGTAAATATATATTACAATTTTAAAAATAGAACAATTTATTTCGAGCTTCAGGTATTTTATACCAGTGCGAAACATATTGTATCCAAACTTATTGGACACGGTGTAAGTATAGTAATTGATTTGTTTCTGGTTACAGTTTCTTTGTATCGGCCTCTGTGTTTATACGTATTAATGCAGATGAGTCTTCTTTCCGTAGAAACACTTTCCCGGCGGCAGTCCAGCAGTGTTTGTATCCATTATGAGATTTGAAGTCTCGGGCCAAGTAAAAGAGACATCTATTAGATGCAGTTAGATTTTCACTAATGTATATCGGTTGACTAGGTACATTTCCCAACTGGAGATGTCCTGTGTTTAGCTTATTTTCTCTGTGTTCCTTATTATAATTTTTGACTGAGTGGAAGATCTTGTCTCGGGTTAAGGTTGATGTGAACTCAACGATAATTGGTTTTTGCTTAGCCATGCTGCTCACACGAAATACATCCTTCACGTCAGCTGACTGGATTGGGACATTTACAGTACTACATAGCTTAACAATAGTATCTAAAAGATCCTGTAAAAGGTAGTCTCTGTAGGCTTTTTTGGTATATTCCTAATCTCCAATGTAGAGCATCGCAGTTGCCTTTCCATATTTTCCACTTTCTCTTCCAATTTTTCAATATGTATTCTATCCTCTTTTTTTTCCTTTTCTAATTGCTGCATTCTAACCACAAATTCATCGTACTTTTCAGCAGTGAATTCAACAGTTTCTTTAAGCTGTGCATTTTGAGCTATAACTTCTTCCAATTTTATATTAACCGCTTTGAAAAACTGGTCTTGTTGAGCTTGTTGTGTTCTGAATAACTTTAAGATCTCTGTTCTCAAAACACTGATTTCAGCAGTCTGCTGCTGTGGTGAATTTAATGGTACAATTTCAGGCACGGTTTGCGAAACCGCGGTAGTAGCTGGGTGTTTTATCTCTGTAGGTTTTTGGCCCTTCGTTTGTACAGGAGTGTTAGTGTTGCCGCTCTTGGGGCGACATGCCACACACTCCGGGCATATCCACTTTGCTCGCACCGCTGGTGAGTCATTATTGTAATCTACGTAGTCCTGGTGGTATTCTTGCAAGCATGATCTATTTGTACACTTTATTCTTTTCTGTGTCACCAGTACATTATTTTTGCACGCGGAACACAACATAGCCGTTTTTTTTTGTTACATATACAATTTGATGTCTAAAGAGTCAAGCACACCACGCAAAGTACCAGGAGCGCATCAATTGCAAGCGTAGTTTGAGTTTATCGCGACGTGCTTGAGGGGTCTCATCGAATTGGTCACGATCGACAGTTTCGTATAACTTCGCTTGCCGTCCAGATTAGTAAGCCCCATATGAAACGTTCTTGACAAAAGTATATCTGTCCCTTTCTTTCCAATACAAAACAAATGCAGGTGGCTTTGATTTTAGTTCCTGACGTAGTAACGTAATAGATGTTTCACTGATTCCAGTGTTTCTGCTCGCTGGCTGGATGGTTTGTTGAAGCCTCTGGTCATTTATGTTCTCCTAATTTTTTGCGTTTTAATTAATTTTCAATTTATTTTAATATTTAATTTAGAATTAACATAAAGTAAGTGCACGCGTGTATACTCGTTAGAGGTCCGGGGGGAAGAGGAATGTAAAATAATAAAGCAATAAAGTAAAGTAATATAGTAACTTTTTGATTTAAGATACCTTATCTAAACAATAATCATCAACAAAAAAATATTAAGCGAATAACAATCGGTAAATAGTTATGATTATAACTAAAGCAAATTTTAAATTATGACAAAAAAGAGTAAAGTAATATAGGAACTTTTTCTACTACTAAATATCAAATATTTTTCCGAATACCAGGTATAAATTTCTTCTTGATTAGGTTATCATTTTCTTCCCAGGATTTGCAATTAGCAATTCATAATTGCATTGCATCCTACTGAAAATATTAAGGTGTTTTTTACTCTGAATGACATGCCTGATAGTGCTGTAGCGAGGTCACCAATGTAACAGCTGATACAGGTGATGTAGTTAGTTCTTATCAGATCATTAGTATTAGTATTAACTTATAATTCTGCTTACGATGCATTATCGTAAGTTTCACACCATTAACCCCAAGCCTAGATAATGAATAGAAACCATAGTATATAAGCAGAGCATTTTAACAATAAAGCACCAGAGCCGTGGCGCCCGCAAGCGAGCGCCCCCTCAACATCAATTGCGAAGATGTTACGGTGTGTAACCACACCAACATCAATTAGTCCAATAAATAAATAAAAAACAATAAAGCACAGTAAAAAATAAACCATAAAGCACAGTATTCTCCAAGACTCTTGAGTTGTCATTTCAACCTAGTCACCCTACACTTCAGGTCGACCCTGCCAGTCGGGCTGCTCGAGGCAGCCACAGCTTCAGCCTGGATGCCGCCGCTCGTACCAGCCAACTAACCAGCCACACGGAGAAAATATTTTTCAACTATACTACCAGAACGTATTGTAAATAACATTCTGGTTAATCAAAACAGAATTAAGTCATGTTTACTAGAATTATCTAAAACAACACAAAGCTGCTTTTTAATGAATGCCAGAATATTCTGTTTAATTTGCAACACATAAAACTATTTATGGATACATTTTATTAGTGTGAGGCAAGAAATACAATTTTGGTATTATTTAATGTTATAATAGTCACATGTACTTCAGTGATTTATTCGCTGTACCTACTTGTCATTAATCAATACTATGCGTATGTCATTTATTTGAAAATGCAGCAAGTATAAGCTACAATATTAACCTAGTTAACCAAACCATATTTATATAGTCCTGTTTACCAGATTATTTTTCACTAAGCCAACTGTCGTATTCAGTGTTACTAAAAAAATGTTACCATAATAAAACAATGCGTTTCTATTGCAAAATGTAATAGGCTGACGCAACAAACAATATATTTGTAGCTACGAAATTATATTTTAATGCTATCACTTATATTGTTAACACAATCATGTGTAGTTTACATCAAATTAAACTTTTGTTAACGATTAATATAATATTTTTGAATTCGCCACCTCACGCCCGCGACGCCGTGCTTTGTTTTGTTTCTTTCTTTGCTTGTTGCAACGCGAGCAGGACAGTGCGGTCAGTGCGTGCGGACCGGGTGAAACAAAATAATTACTTACCATTTATTTACTACCTGCTATTACTATTAGTTACTCTTTTTGCATCGGGTTGGAGGCAATAATAAAATTGTCATATATGTATAAAATAAGTGTTGTAAAAACTTTCGTATGGATACAAATACAATGGAGAATATGGAGATGGACCTCAGCCTTCTAACGGTGGAAAATTTACTGGAATCCTGGCAGCTGTCCTCATACAAAACCATTTTTAAAGGTGAGATTCGAAAAATATATTTAAAGTTAGACTTAAGTACTAACTACTTATTAATACTTACCAATATTTGAATTTAATCGTTTGAATATCCCTGTTTGTTAGAATTTGTTATTGTTCATCACTGCGGCTCTGTCCATAATAGGTGCATTTACTTACCTACCCCATATGTTAATTTACGTAAATATTTTGTTTTTAGATAAAACAATAGGTAACTCTAGAAACACTTGGTTACCTACATTCAAATTTAATTTATACCCTTACATTTATTTATTTATATAAATCTTTTGTTTTAAGATAACAAAATAACTTTAGAAACACTTGGTTACCTAGATTCAAACTTGATTAAATAATTAATTGGACCCATCGGAGACAGGATCCTTTTCACCAAAAAATTGGCTGAGTGGAACGAGTTGGCTAACACATTAAAAGTGAATGTTTGTAAATATAAATTTATGTTTTAATTTAACATTTAATTAGACTCCCATGTGACAGTAATCTGAATGAATTTGTATTTTATTTACAGGACAACTTAACTAACAGTGATAGCGTGATTGAGAACAGTACAGAGAACAGTACAATATTGGACAAATCGCACGTGAAGACGCTTGCCGCGCCGCTGACCAATGCACCCAGTCCAGTAGTAGTTACGCAGCCTTATTTTAGGAAATCAATTTCCGTGTCGACTGTCGCGCAAAGTCGTTTTGTACTGGGTTAAAAATAAACTAAATATAATAACTAAATGTCTTATTTTATTGGATACTTCTCTGTTCAATAATTATCTTGCCTATAATTGCCTGCCTGCCCTGCCTGGCTGCCTGTTAACTTAACAATATTATAGTAAACTTTATAAAGTAACCATTGTTAACTTAACAATATTATAGTAAACTACATGAACTAAACATTGTTAACTTAACAATATTATAGTAAACCTAACTGTTTTATTCGATATTGGCTAACCGCATTTTGGTTATCAAGACAAAAAAAATAGTAAGATTAAAAGAAAATATTTTACACTAAAAAATCACCTTAGTAATATTTACATTTATTTTACTTATACCTACTGTAATTATTTGTTGTAGCTACAGATAGTCAGGTTAACTCCACAATAAGACATAGTGGTTCTAACAATACTCGTTCCGTAATATCTTAAATAAAAACAAGTATTTTCTACAAACCACTTCGTGTACACCATGCGTAAATGTTTGTATAGTGTACCAAATGTATATTAAATTTCACCTTATTTATTGTTGGGATATAACTAGATTATTCTAGTAAACTGAACAATGAAGATAGATTTCACATATAATACAATGTTTTCTGTTTAAAATAACTAAATTCAGGTTAATGACACCAGAATTTTTTCTCAGTGCAGCCAGCCAACTCCAACCACATAGAACATCAATGCACGAAAGAAGACAAAAAGAAGAGGTCATCATCGCTCAGAACGGGCAATCCAACGACGCAAGCACGAGCCAAACTTACAGAGGCGAAGTCACGGTATATTTGACCACGACAATACTCATTGTCATAAGCATCGTCTTCGTCTATGCATCGTGGAAGAAGGTCCACAAATGCTTAGCTAAAAAAATCACGCGACAAGCAGTAGCAGCAACAATGCGGAACTGGCCGGAGCAGATCGTCTAGCAACAAATCTACGCAGCAGCAGCCACCCAGCAACAGCAGGCAACCTCAACCACACCACAGCACAACAACATGATGAAGGTATCAATTCAAGATAATCGTAACCATAACTGTGTAAATCCTATTAGTGTTCGCTTACCCTAAAAGTTACTTCCATTCAGGAGTCATATAATCAATTAAAATCCCTATAGGAGGATATTAGAAAATCACGACCAAAACGCTGAACTGAGGCTATTGGTCAAAATAAACTACAACATTGTAAACCACAAAAAGATTGTATAACCAGTACGAAGAATATATAGAGCGATATAGTTCCAAATTAGAAAAATCAGAACTTTCTGTAATAGACTGAGACTGAGACTGAGAATTAATTCAGTCTTACTTTAAAAAAAAAGAGGAACTTATAGTAAAATTTTGGCAACATACGAACAAGACAACAAAGACTTAGTCACAATGACGTCAAACGACAGCTTTGACCTTAAAACAGCGGTATCGTTGTTATCAGTCATGGACGGCTCGGAAGCCGTCACTAAACAACTTATAGATGCCATAGACTTATATTCAGCTATGATTAAGGACTCAGACTGTTAATTATTAATTAATTTCGTGATTAAGACAAGATTAACGCAAAATGCCAAACTTAGAATATCCGATAAACATACCAAAGTAAGCGATTTAATTGATGAAATGAAGCTCCATCTTTTATCTGTCAAATCATATACCGCGATACAAGTCAAACTAATGACAGCAAAACAAGGGAATTGGTCCATCGACAATTCGGACAAGAATTGGAGGATTTATTTGCAAACCTCACAATAACGCAGGCAAATGGAAAACCAGAAGCATATACAGTTTTAAAGCCCTTAAACGAAAAAACGGCAATTACTAAATTCTCAGAAGGATTGCGAAATGATAAGCTAAGTACCGTTCTAGCGTCCCGAAATTACACCTCGCTAAAGGACGCCATACAGGGAGCAAAAGACCAAGAGGTGACTGTAACACCCACACCTGGACATTATAGTAGACCTATGGGTAAATACAAACGCACGCACCCAGGTCCAAGCACGGACCATAAAAAAATACGGACAGAACCTCTTCTCATCATGATTGAAGCACACAAAATGGCCGCCCGTTTACGAGTGTGTGTGCTTTGAGGGTTGTTATATAAATCGTCAATTTGCCCATTTTAAGGCCTTTTACCCACTGCAATTTTTTGCAGCGATACATGTGCTCGTAAACCGCGCCACTGTATCGCAACTAAATGTAGACGATTTTTAACTGTGTCGAGACTGAATCGTTATTTTATCGCTGCAAAAACTTCGTACTTAATCATGTTATCATTTATGTACTACCCTACTTGAGCATTAGGTTCAATTGCGTCATGCAACCTTATGAATTTAATTGATCAATTTCAACTAAAAACAAATGGGACTAAGATATAAGAAAATTGTATGACAAAATTAATTTAAATTTCAACGGTTGCACGACAGAATATTATTAATAATGTTGATATATCAAAGTACATTTTTATATTTGTTAATGTAGTTTTAATAAGTTTTTACTACACAATGCGGCATTTTCTTCGGCGTAAAGTGTAATGTCACTGTGTGTAACTTGTGACGTGGCTCGACGCGTAATGGCGGCGGGTTCACCGACCTAGTACATTTGTGTGACGGTAGATAGTGTATGACGGAACGAAATCACCAACCTTGCTCACTTCATACTTTTCTGATGCAACGTTCCGTCCGTATTTTTTCAAGGTCCGTGGGTACAAGTGCGCAAAATAAACCCACAGGGAAGTACGCACATACAAACAATACTCGACCGGTACGAACCTCGAATAACTATTACACGCGTAAACATACTAGTTACCGCGGGCGCCCTCAAAATCCACCATAAAGACAGCATCAAGTTAATACAGCGATAGGCAGTACACAAAATATTTGCGATATGCCAGCAGAGTTAGAATTTTTTCGTCCCTAACAACTACATTCTAACGTATTGTCATATCGCTCACTTAATAATAAACCGGCTTAACTCAAAATTTGGAAAAAATGAGTTTTAGTCATAAAACGCCATTAATCCAATAGGACTATCATGTCTCTTTCTTAAAACGGCCAAAATCGAGCGAGAAAAAGAGATAGCCTTAGTTAACGCGTTTCATTTTTAACATATTCGCTAAGTTTGTTTTGTGCTAAAGCGGCTTACTTCAGACATGAGCCAGTCGCCGTGGAAGGGGGAAGGCGCTTGCGAGTGGCAATCGGAGTTATATCGATATTTCAATAAAGATAATGTAAGATTTTCGAACATTTTTTGTGAAGTATGCGCACATTTTGAGTTAATTCGTTTTACTGTACAAAATTTTCCAGACTTTGCGAAGCAATCATACTTAGCGCGTTACATTTTTATTAAAATCTATTTCACGTTCGTTGTATCATCTTGACAAACGCTAGTTTATTTTTATGTAATGAGACATTTTGTTGTGGCTATTTTGTAATATGTCAATTTATTAGTTACATTATATTCTATAGTTTCATTGTAACATCAGCTTTTATTAAATGAAATTTATCGTATTCTTCGTGACATATTTGTGTTTATTTCGTTTCACTAATAACGCAACTACACAAAATAAAGCATTATTTAATTTAAACATGGGTAAGGTATCATGCGGCAAGCAGGTGCTACCATTCAAGATTCCACAAAACAGATAAATGCGTTAGAAAATCTTACGCAGGTAAATCACGAGATAATAGTACACGCGTTTACAATACCAAAACGAAGATTTGAGATACTTACGAGAATAAACTTATATCAGCTTATTCATAATATCTTTACCTAATTGTATCTTAATATCTTATATATATTTTTTCACTTCTCATGCTCTTAAAATGTTACTTTAGTCTCTGCACATCGGGACTAAAGTTCCTTTTTAATCTCCAGGGATTAAAATAAAATTGTTTTAATTTACTTTGGAATCCCCTTGACATCCAATCACGGTGTTTGTGAATGGAGGATTTATTGCTATTTTCAGTCTTTTTGTATAGACCACAGAATAAAGACTAAAGGCAAAGAAGCCATGCAATAAGATGAACGTTGCATCAGCTACTTGTCTCTACTTTATAGATTACATTTTGATAAGAGGAAAAGAAACAAAAACTAGGTGTCTTTTCTTCTTTAATCTGTCATGATCAGAAGGTGAAGAAACGTCAAATCAACGACCGGTCTTCTTTGGCGTTACTTTCTTCCACACTGGTGCTTAAAGGTCCAAATCACGCCTTGTGACGATCTCTTTCCAACTCACTATGAAAACCATAAGTAAAAGGAAGTCAACCATAATGTATTTTCTGCCTATTTAGTACGGTTTCTATGCCTCTAGTTCTTATTCTGTGGTATAGACAATTTTTAGCGCGTGGAAATAACCTCAAAATGACAACTGTGAAAAAATACAAATAAAAATGATTTAATTTCGTGAAACACGATTAATGATTACGAATATGAATATATTTAATTATATTAAGAATGAATTCATTTAATTCATAAAATAGTTTTCAAGTTTGAACCTGTTGGCTAAATATGCAAGCATTTAAAGCGGCACTTAACAAAAAAAAAATAAAAGAAAAGAAAAAAGCCGCGGAACAAATTTGTAAGAAACTTTCTTATAATCAATATTGTAAATGTGTATAGAACTTCGTCAGTGCTGGATTGAGCAAGCCCCTCGGGGTCCGTAGCAAATTCTATAAAGAGACCCCTGGGTTTGTTTTAGGTTACAGGTTGTGGCGGTCTTTTTTCCGCAACTGAGCGACTTAGATATGCACCTATTTTGCGTGGGTGTTTGTTTTAAGTTATTCTGGTGGAGAATATCGACTGGATTATTCATCTTATCGTCAACCCTGATGCATATGAGTACACGCATACGCATACTGATGTAAGTACTAGCATTTTAGAGGTTAGACATGGATGCGCGGGGCCCGTAGCATTTGCTACTCTTGCTAGGTACGTGGCTAATCCGGCACTGAACGTTGTTTTTTTTCCTCGCATTCAAAGTGAAAAGAAGAGTGTTTAACGCGAGACTAAACAACCATAATGACACTCGAACTATAGCCACTCTCGCTCGCTGGCTCGCTCGCGTGGCTAAACATCTCGTGTCATTATGGCTTGTTTTAGTCCCTTGTTGAACAATCTACTATTTTTTGGTCTTGACATAATATAATTGATATTTACTACGTTCTTAATTTTGAAATACCTCCATTCTGGCATATCTTACGTGTGTTTCATCAAATCATTTTGTCTATGCGTAATATTCAAAAGATTATCAACAAAATCATGTTTTTTTCCCCGTACAATTAGGTTTTTGCGGTTATCATGTTGTTCTACAGGGATAATATTATAATATGTTTTACGCCTAAGTTACTCCAAGTAAAATCTTGTTTCAAAACATAGTAAGAGAGAAAGAGAGAAGAAAGTAGGTACCTGCTAGGGGTTTCACTTGGTAACTGTACCTACTTTCTCCACTATTGGTTATGAGCCATGTTTGGAGGGGTTTGGACGATTAACCCACCACGCTCGTCCAGTCGACGGGTGGAGGAAGAGAATGGTATATACTTAGAGGCCAAATAGTTACTTTTCAGTATTTACAATACCAGAAGCCCGTTTCACGAAACTACAAGTTACAAATTACAAGCGGAAGTCTCTTTCTAACTCCTCCTGCTAGAAAGAGACTTCCGCTTGTAAATTGTAACTTGTAGCTTCGTGAAACGGGCCTTAGGAGGTCGCAAAACGCACCGATAACGCCTGAAGGAGTTATTGGTCGATAAAGGTAAACCTTCCAACGTCACTTAAGCGTAAACTAATGGACATGTGCATTCTTCCGATCCTCACCTAAGGAGCGCAGACTTGGTCTTTGACAAATAGTCAGAAATCTGATCTCAAAGTTTGTCAGAGAGCCATGAAGCGTAGCATTTTGGGAGTCAAATTAACAGACCGCATTTGGAATACAATACTACGCTCCAAAACTAAAATAGCTGATGTAGCCCAAGCAGCCGTCAAGCTCAAACGGGAATGGGTTGGGCATGTTTGTCGCATCCCAGAGGAATTGTGGGCTAAAGTGTGTACCAAATGGGTCCCACGCGATAAAATTCACCTTTGCGGCAGACCAACATGACGTTGACGAGATGCGCTTGATGCCTTCATGCCAAGATAGGGCTACGTGGAAGGGAGGGAGGCCTTTGCCCAGCAGTGGGACATTAAAGGATGTTAAATAATAATAAATAACGGTACCTACAATATTTAGGAAAATTTAAATCAAAACTTTGCATATCGTTCCTGTTAAATGAAACTAATGTCCAACAATCGCCAGAATCATTTGGCATAAGGCAGTCTAGTTTTAAGATTATCAATTAATGTCCTTTTAGCATTGAATTATAACGTATATTTTAAAGTGACATGACTTAATTTATTGTAAAGTAAATAAACATCTGAAGAATAAAAATAGAATAAGATAAAATTAGAGGAAACTTGTAAAATTTGACCGTAAATACTCTGATGTGAAGATAATTATGAATGAGGGGGTTAGTGTTAGTACAGTGACCGTTTTTGGACCCTAGACAAGAAGAGCGTTTGCATTTTGCGTTATTGAAAATGTATAGGATTGACGTATGCTGCCGGACTTTCGCTGTTTTTAAAGTTTTTTTTTGGTATTTACATACATTTTGACTGTTTTTTTAATCGTTTACGTTAGCGTTTTGCATTTTGTTCAGAGCCCCTGTACCTTTACGCTGTAACAACAAAGTATAGTATCTTGTAGTGTCGGTATAAACTAATCCAAGACGCTGGCGCAGCCTGACTGACATAACAATATCCGGATGGAGTTAATCTTGTCCGTTTTGATTTGTAAGTAATCATCGACAGGCTATGAAGGGTACCAAATCATTCTTATTTTTTGAAATAACGTAAATAGTATAGCTGCTTAAGCGGTGGTAGGGCCTTGTGCGGGATCCAACCACATTACTACCATCATCGTGCTTATGAACCTAGAGCTAAGCAAAAGTGTTTGCTTTGTTGTGGTTCAGTTTAGGATTACACAACTAATTGGTGAAATAACAAGCGTAGAATTATATCATCAAGTCTTCAGGATTAACAATGCAATTGCATTCATGAATTTGTAATCGTCTATACTCCATCCTTTTTATTAATAATTGCGTCTTACATTTGTTTTGATCGGTGAAACTGCGAATGGTTGACGGATCCTCGGCCGAACGCAAGTGACCAAAACTCCTTACCAAACGCCACCCTGCGCGCTCTATTTACCAGTTAAAAGCTAACAGGTATCAAGTACTTCTAGGTTTTTAAATGGGTTAAGCCGGGTACTCACTAGAGCGCTGTAACTGTAACCGTAACAGTTACAGTAACGAGCTTCTAGTAGAGAACAGGCTCGCGAACCGCGTACACATCACGATTGCAACAGTAACAGTTACTGCTCGCTAGTGAGCACCCGGCAGGTAATTTACTACGTTTTTTACTGGACAAACTATAGTTTAATGATAAGTTACTAATGATAAATCTCAGGTATTCATGAGTTATACCACGTTTTATCAACCCCAAATTAAAAATAAAACGCGGTATTCCACATTCATACAAGGAAACCAACATATCTTTATTATAAAAATGATCTAACGCAAAATGTACGTCTCTCTTTGTCTGTATTATTCCACATAAACTGCTTCATTTAGAGTTGAGTCTTTTTAATTATAAAAACTTTGTGATTATTTTTACAATAAAGAGACGTATCTTCGTAATTTTTTTTGTTTACTATTATAATAAATCTTAAATACAAACATGTACCCTTGTTTTTAACTAGAAGTTTGAGTAAATAGTGTAAAGTATGTAGGTAATCCAAAAAAACTACGTTTTAACCATTATCGGCTTCAAGATATACGTGGCAAGTACGGAATTATGACTTTTTAAACTTTGAACTCAATTTGCCACAATTTACGCTTTTTGAGTTAAGCCGGTTTATTATTAGGTGAGCGATATGAATTCAGTTCAGTTTGCAATTAACGGCACAACGCACATATGGCTTATTGATACGGGCGCAAGTCTAAGCGCGATAACACATGACTCAGCGATAACATCCGGTGGTCGTATGACACCCAAGACGACTCACATTAACGGAGTGGGAGGAAACATAACGTCATACAATATAATTACTTTAAACTTACAGACAAAAATCATTTGAACATAAATTTTATGTATTCCCAAAATTACCATTACAAGCTGACGGAATCATTGGACAAGATTTGTTGATAAAATATAAATGTATCATAAATTACGAGAAAAAAACGGGTCTCCCTCGCGATCCCTAACATCGTTTGTCCTAAAATCACTTGCCCGAACTGTTTTGCTCTAATGGGCATTAGCCCTAACGATCAATTGCCATAACAATCATTTTCCATAATGTAATGATTGCCCTAAAACTCATTTGCCCGAGTATTTTTTACCATAACTATTAATATTCCTAATGTTATTTGGCATATTCCTCAAAATCCCTAATATCATTTCACCTCATGTCATTTATCCTAAGTGTAGTTGTCCTATCGTCGCATCCAACGAATAAAGGCGTAACTTCAAAAAGTCAACTTTACAGGAGAAGGTTTTTTATCTTTCAAAAAATCAGTTTCAAAGCAATTGCTGTGAAACTTATAGATTACGTGTTAAAAGTACTAAGACAACTATCGATTGTGATATTTTATTTTATTTGCATTAAAATACGATAAAAACTATCATAAATCTTTCTTCCACGTCAAATTTAATATTAGTTATTTTTATTATCGATGGAATAAAGGCCTTAGTCACTGACAAGACCTTATTCGTCGGAATAAGCAGGGTCACAACGGCACTTAGGGCTTTTTCAAATCATTTTGATGATAGATTAAATGCTTATATTAACGAAAATAAAAACTGGATGTAGTTTAATATATTTTAATAGTCATAAAAAATTGCTGTTATTGTTTAACAATGCGTTTTTCAAAAACAAAAAATCATGTTATAAAATTAGACGTGTATCTTCTTATCATTAAAAACGCAAACTAAAATCAGCTATTTTTATAATTTATCAAATTTCATTCAAATTCAACAATTTTAACAATAAGTATTTTGTATTAGTACCTACAGTCACCGGCATAAATAAGTGATAATTTATGAACCTTGTCACTAACGTCTTGTTTGAAATGTGTCAAACGATTAAAACCGACAAGGTACAGAAATCATCACTTATTTATGACGGTGACTGTACGATATATCTTTTATCAAATAAGCTTCTCAATGAGCATTAAATACTCTTAAATAGTTATTTCAAAGTAAGATTAAAATGTAACAAATATCAATAATGAGGTCACATGACTATAAAGTTATATTACCTTTCAAATGGTATATCTTAAACTTTAAATTAATATCTTAGTAAAACTAAAACAAATTATGTTTGGACGACCATAATACTTCTAGTCAGTTCATAAGTTTTGTCACTAAGGTTTAGTTAAAAAAGAATAGTTTAAGGATACTGTTTTACTATAAAAATCTGTGACAAAACTTATGGACCGACTACAGTGCGACAAAAAAAAGTAGAAATTAAATGAGGGCACCCTCATTGTGGTGATATTTTTTTTAGTTGGCCCTGGGACCCAATTCTCGTGACTTTGAGATGATTTTTCATGCGAGATTATGTCGAAAAAATGTATGCAGTTGACAGTTGATCTCGCATGAAAAATCATCTCGAAGTCACGAGAATTGGGTCCCTGGTCCTATTCACAATGAGATGAAGAGTTGGACTTCAAAATATTGGAGGCATTTGATGTAGCACGGCTCTCTGCTAAAACGATACGTGTGTCATTGCCGTCTTGTTTCGATACCGTATCGCCTTCCTGTATGTAAAAAACATGTATATTATCTTTTTTTAAGCACCAAGACACTTTACAAGGCAATATTATTATTTGTAACGAATAAAAAGCAAGTCACCATGAAGTTAGTAAGATCAACAAACATTTTTTTAGTAAACACAAACAAACAAACAACCATATGAAAAATAAAGCGAGTTAATGTTGCATTAATTATCATCAAGCGCTGAGCTATGTTTAGGGTTTCAGGTTTCTAGTTTATCGGGATGTTAGTTTTAAATCTATTGCAAGATTAGTATGGAACAGACAAGCGATAAAAAACAAACAGACAGACCAGAACGAGAGTATTGAGCTATTATAAAAAGTTTAAGTACTTATTTCATCGAGAAGTTAGTTGTATATGGATTGTAGATTCCTATCGGACGGATAACAATCGGACAGACAAAAAATCTCGTTAATACTAACGTGGCAAGACAAGACAATAATGTGATACCTAGATAAAACATAAATAGTTTAGTAATAATAGCGTGATAAGTAAAATAATACTCACCACCATGTTAAAGCCTTCACCAAAACATTCCATTAAATAATTAATTTCGTTTTCGGATCCCGCAGGCACCGGTGACGCTAAAATAAACGATAATCATAATTATAAGGGTTTTTGAATCAAGATAACATAAAACATTTTATTTTTTCCCTTGAATTACTGCGAGTAAATCAAGTTTCGATATAATGATAACTTGATAACTAAATGAAAAGCAAGTTTTAGAAACCCGACTGCATTTTTATATTGTCATCGGTATACACCTACCTATGTTAATAATTGTCATTTTGCCATTGTGGTTATTTACATTTTAACAGTTTAGGTATCCTATGTTACCCGGGATTGTGAGGATTCTAACGACACCACACACATCTAAATCGGCTCAGGCGTTTAGAAGTTGTGATAGAATAACGAATAATAGGGTAGACCGAGGCGAATAGGATCAATTTTTGTTTGGCGTTAAGTAAATACAACTTAGTAAACAGTTACATTGTTTATTTATATTTTAATGGATACAGCAGTTATCGTTTAACGAAATCCAAAGGTTTAACATTAAAAAATAAAATTAAAATCAAATGTTTAAAAGTAAAAACAAAATCATTCCAAAAATCCGATTCGCCCCATTTTTCGAGGCGAATCGGATCAAACAAAAACATGTTTTAAAATATAGTTATTATATGAATAACAAATCCAAAAACATTATTTAAAACAAACTAAGCCATATTAATGAGATCGACTATCGTCAGTGTAACAAAAGTTGAACTTGTGTAATATTATGATACTTCCTCGGTAGCAATATTACCGAAGCCCAATAGTTAAAATATAAAACGATAAAATCAACGTTCTAATACTGCACTTTCCTAAACAATAAATTTTGTGAATATTAACAGCCTCTAAATAATAAAATAAGATTGTTAAAACTAAAGTTAAAGTTTTAAATTAACTTTGGTTAATATAAATTGCAAACATAACAAATATCCGATTCGCCCCATTTACGGAGACAAATCGTATCAAGAAATAAATGTATTCTTTCTTATAATATTTAGTAAACATAAGCTTTAAATCAAATAAAGTATAGCACTATACAATCTAGTATCCTATTAATGAGATCAATTTTCATTGGTTTTACAAAGTTCACATTTGTAGAGTCCTTTGACACCGCCCCGGTCAGCACAGTTCTCATGGCACCATTCCTCGCAAGTATAACATTGGATCCAATCTTCAACCGGTGGATGTACAAACTTTTCTAAACAATAAATGCAATTCCAATCTCTAGATGAACTACTACCTTTTACTTTTAACTTTGGAGTTGCTTTGTTTTTATTTTTTATTGTCACGTTTTCTTTGCCTTGTTTCTGCTTATTAATACGAGAGCTTTTTTTGCTTGCCTGTTTGTTTGTTTTTTTGTCAGCTTGCGACTTTTTCTTCTCCATATTTTCTTTTTTTTTCGTTTCTCTTAAAAGCAAATTCGATTTATTTTGCGGTGATGTCAAATGTAAAACTGGTCTATTAATGTTACGAGGTTTTTTAGGCGGGTCCATGGGTTTATTAGGTGACGGTAGAATCTCCTTTATGGCATTTTGCGGCTGTATTGAATTCGTGGTTGGAAGGACGTCCCTTACCTGTTGTGTTTTTGATATTCCAGGTACCTTTTTCGGCTTTTGCATTAACGGTGGTTGCAGGGTTTGTTCAACTGTATTCACAACTGGTTGATGCATTGTTGATGGGATAACATCATCACCTACAAGCGTGTCTGGGTTTGTGGAAAGCTCTATTGGCGGTGGTGGTAGAATTGATATGATATTAACATCCGGTGGCTGTATGCTTGAAGGTGGAAGAATATCGTCAACTAACTGTGTGCTCGGGTTTGGGGAAGACTCAATTACCGGTAGTGGTAAAAATTGTACGTTGGCATCAGGTGCTTGTGTACTTGTTGATGGAATCGCATCGTCAACCGGTTGACCTGCTGTAGAACGTTCGGCGATACCATCGACCACAAACTTGTAATCCGGTACAGCATTGGGATTAAACGGATATATTTCAGTTTTTTCAAAGCCCTTTGTGGCATTTCCAACTGTAGCAGCCTGGTTCCAAGCTTGTTTAAAAATTCCTCCAAAAGCAACTTTGGTTATTCCCTTGTCCGGGTGTGAATGTTGCCATGCCGTGGCGTGTTGGTTGTAGTATGACTTAAGAGGTTTAAAAAACGAAACATCCAGTGGTTGCAAAGCGTGCGATGTGTGTGCAGGCATGAGAACAAGTTCTATGTCCAAAGTTTCGCATAAAGTAACCACTGATAAATTAGTGTGGCATGCGTGTCCATCCAAAACCAAAATAACTTTTCCCTTACTCCGATATCGATTAAAATGATGTACCCACTGCATAAATGAATCTTCGGTTATCCAGCCTTTCTCTGTCATGGCCATTTGTGTACCAGAAGGCATGCCAATCATAAAATCATCTCGTTTACGCACACCTTTAAAAAGTACGAATGACGGTATAAACTGTCCTGCGGCATTCATGCAAGCCAAAACAGTTACATTTTGACCTCGTTCTACGCTGGTTATGCTGACAACATCTCTTGACCCTCTCTGGGTGACAACATTCGGCGGGCGATTGTTAAGAGGAATGCCCGTTTCATCTACATTATAAATACACTCGGGTTTTCCTCTTAAATTATTGTCATCTATAACCTTGCCCAAAGTAGTGAAATAGTCTGACACTTTTTCTTTTGTCATCCCATTCATTCTTGCTCTAGATAGACCCTCAGGCTTGCGAATAGCTAAATGCTGATTTCTTTTCAGAAACCGATGAAACCAGTCTTGTCCTGCCATCCTAGCTTGTCTATTAAAGTTATGTCGGATGTTTTGCAGCTCGGCGTATTCAAAGGCGTACTTACGTACAGATTTAGGTCTGAGTCCAAATCCACGGGTTGCTAGCTGCACTAACCGCTCAGCAAATATTTTCTCCGCTTCTTCGCTTAAAGCTGGCTGTCCACCTCGATGTTTTAGAACGCCACGAGAGAATGTAACTCTTCTTTGCAAGCTCGTAAATGGTACATTGTACAACTCGGCAGCCCGACGAATGGACAATTGCTTAGTCAGTACCTTTTTAGCTGCTTCATTCATATTTTCTGTCATCCACTCCCCCTGGCTAGTCTTTCTTTTGTATGTGCGAACCATCTAAAACATGCAAGCAAAAGATATATAAAGTGTAAACAATTAATAAAACTGTCAAAATTAGTGATCCCAATCGCCCCAAAAAAAATGATCCGAATAGCCTCAAATGACTAGTTTCAAATATTTAAACCTAACGTAAATATGTTTTTAAATAGAGTTTAAATGAAATCGATTCTCAATTTTACCATAAACATACGCAATACAAAAAATAAAATACTGACCTTCAATCAATTCCTTATGATATTAACACCACAGTTTGAAACCACGTTTTTTACATCAGCTGCAAATTTACGACACATTTAAAAACACCACTCCGCTCGAAGCGTTGTCGCGACTGACGCTCAAGACTTATCCAATAGCATTCAAGGTCCTGCCATGCGGGAAGGACAGAGCGAACACGGCACGCTGATTGGCTACCCGTGGCTAGCCGCGTATTTTCAAATTTGACAGAAAAGCTTAATTTGATCCGATTCACCCACTGATCCGATTCGCCTCGGTCTACCCTAATACATGAACCTTGAAAACATTTCACATCTTTTTTTGGGCAGTCGTGTAAAAATCATTTCAAACCAGTTTAAAGTGTACAGTTCTTCCAATCAAAACATTTTTTATTTGAAAATAACTTTTAAAATAACAATATTAAATATTTCCCATGGAAAAGAGGCGCAAATGCCGCGGCGAGAGCATGCGCGCGGATATTTAGTCCGCGGAAAAAGGGCCTGCTGTTACCTCGCGCCCTTGTTCCGCGTTGGGTGCTTTAATTTCTATAAGGTATTGTTTTATACATAATATTACCTCTTTCCGTGTAACAACGCTATAATATTTACACATATTATTTATTACAATAGAAAAAACACTTGACGTGGTTAAAATGAAGTTATAACTAATTATAGGTAAAAACATATCGCTTAAAAAAAAAAACTATACTTACGTGTTGCGGTCCTTCTTCTTTTTACTTTAACGGCATCCGAATCCTTTACCATTTTCAGCTGCTTCTGACTTCTATTCATGTTTTTTCTAATATTACACCAACAAAACAAATGCACATCCGTCTGCGTACGCGCTCCGCGTGTAATAGCAGCGACGGCTCTTGCGACCCCTCCCCGCACTCGGTTCCCCCGCGGAGCAACGACCTTAATGACCTCGTAACCTTGTTCGTCGGAGAAAATGTGCCGAGACCGTTTACGTCCAAATTTAAAACCTTAATAACTTTTTCAAAATTAGGATTTTGACCATATTTTTAATGTGAAAAGGTGTAGTAAAATATGGAGAATACGATTCTGTAAGAATCGGAAAACGGTCATGAGGGCTGGTCGCGCCCTTATTCGTAGGACGCGACGCTATGGACATTAGCCCTAACGATCAATAGCCATAACAATCATTTTCCATAATGTAATGATTACCCTAAAACTCATTTGTCCGAAATCCTCCTCCTATACTCCTAGCGTAGTAAACGTGATTATCGCGCAATTGGATAAGTCTAAGGCAGAGCTCAGTTAGGTACGGCGACGAGCGTAGCGAGGAGGAGTGTTAGGTTGAACTGTGACCCTAAAGCGCGCGAGCCGAGCGAGCGCAGCGAGCGTGCCGCGGCAGCGGCCGGCGAAGCGCCAGAACCAGACTGCTGTCAGGTAAGTAGGTTACTATCGGCAGAAAAGTAGGTTAATAACAATTAGGGAAAATATGCATTAGGGCAAATAATGTTAGGTAGTACAAATATAGGACAAATTACAATATGCCATACAAAGTTAGGAAAAATAATCATTAGGATTAACGATCATTATGCTTACCGATAATTATGACACATGACTATTATGGCATATAACGTTAGGATGAAGAATCAATATGGCAAGTGATGTTAGGAAATAAAACATTATGGAACAAAAAAAACATCCATACGATTTTAGGAATCCTAAAGATAGGCCATGTGAGCGTTAGGACAAGTGATCATTATGACATACAACGTTAGGGAATACAAAAATAGTTTAAAAAACTTTAGGGATTCAGATATAGATCCGAAAAAAACAATCACGTTAAACAATAAAAACGAAATAATTACAATACCATCCACTGTAAAAAAAAAAATGTAATTAATAGTTCAAATCAAATACAAATAACAGCTCAATCAGCTGAATCAATTATACAAGTGTCCACAAACTCAACAGAGGATTACGTAATATTATCAAGCGAAATTGCTGACGGAATTTTTGTAGCAAATGCTTCTTGTACTTGTAGCAAAGAAGGAAAAATAACAGTTATAGTACATTACTGAAGAGGCCGTGAAGTCAGGGATTTAAGGACGAGTTTGGGGTAGACGGCCGATCGTAGACGAGGCCGGATAGAACGAGTCCTTCAATCCCTGTTCCGGCCGAGGATTGTATAGTACTTTTCTCAAGCAATGTGAGGAAATACTAATTAGTACATTACTGCAATCTTACGAGGGCAATCTCGAGACTGCAATCTTACGACTGCAATATATGATGGCACTCTCAAGACTACAATCTTACAATGGCAATCTCAAGACTGTAATCTTACGATGTCAATCTCAAGACTGTGCAATCTAACGATGGCAATCTTAAGACTGCAATCTTACGATGGCAATCTCAAGACAGTGCAATCTTAAGATGGCAATCTTAAGATGGCAATCTTAAGACTGCAATCTTACGATGGCAATCTCAAAACTGCAATCTTACGATGGCAGTCTGAAGACTGCAATCTTACGATGACAGTCTGAAGACTGCAATCTTACGATGGCAGTCTGAAGACTGCAATCTTACGATGGCAGTCTGAAGACTGCAATCTTACGATGTCAGTCTCAAGACTGTGCAATCTTACTATGGAAATCTCAAGACTGTGCAATCTTACGATGGCGATCTCAAGACTGCAATCTTACGATGGAAATCTCAAGACTGCAATCTTACGATTGTAATCTCAAGACTGTGTAATCTTACGATGGCAATCTTAACACTGCAACCTTTCGACGGCAATCTCAAGACTGCAATCTTACGATGGCAATCTCAAGACTGTGCAATCTTACGATGGCAATCCTAAGACTGAAATCTTACGATGGCAATCTCAAGACTGCAATCTTACGATGGCAGTCTGATGACTGCAATCTTACGATGGCAGTCTGAAAACTGCAATCTTACGATGGCAGTCTCAAGACTGTGCAATCTTACGATGGCAATCTCAAGACTGCAATCTTACGATGGCGATCTCAAGACTGAAATCTTACGATGGAAATCTCAAAATTGCAATCTTACGATTACAATCGTCGGGTACTTTGCGCTCACTTGACATTGCACGGCCTCATTTCTTGTTAAGGCTTGTTTACACTCTGTGAAGTAGCAAGTGCAGGTGAGAACAGGTGTAAAGTGATTTCACAATTTTCATTTATCTTATATGTTTTATTATACACTATTTAATTTATTAACTAACAAGGAAACTACCAACATTACTGGGCAAACACAAAGAGAAATAATAATAATTGTAGGAACAGCAAGTATCTATGTTAATATTGATAGTATAATGTATTTACAAACTAGAAATGGTAAAAAGTAAGGTTAAAATTGGTTTGTGGAATGTTGGTTCACTAGGCACTAATGGTGATAATTTTGTCGCCGCGTGTTTACGTCACCTGGCTGAGGGCGGGGGAGGAGGGGCGGGCACCTACAGTCGTTTCCGACACATCCCTAGGCCACTTGGGGCGCGTACTCGAGGTGGGGGGACGGGTTTCTATTACAAAGCAAACCAAAGTCTTAATATTTGGCGCCACCCTGTGGACCCTTTGCATAGATCGGTGGAACAAATGTGGGCCACATTGGTCCTGAACGGAAAGAAGTTGGTTATTGGCACGGCATATCGCCCTCCCTGGATGGACGTTGAATTATTTTTTGATGCTCTGAGTGGTTCTGTTAGTTCATTGCATGGGTATGACAATTTAATATTATTAGGCGACTTCAATATAATTTTACTTTCTATACACGAAGCAAAAGTCACTAAGTTCAATAATTTCATTTCTAGTTTCAGCCTATCTCAAATTGTAACAGAGCCTACTCACTTCACTGAGAACAGCCAGACACTGCTGGATGTAGTGTGTACCGACTTGCAGGCAACTTCTATTACTGTGGATCATGTGGGATCGCTGCATGGTCATTGTCTTGTGGTATGCGAGTATAGCATAAAGCGCACGAAATTTAAGCCCTACTCTGTGACATACAGGCCAATAAAAAATATTTGTCTTAGTAACTTTTTCAAAGATTTACAGACTGTTCCGAGGGGATTGATATCTGATTTTAATAATGTCAATGATATGGTTAGTGATCTGAATCTACGCATATTGTCCTTGTTTGACCAGCATGCTCCTGAGAGACTTACTACAATTAAAGACCGCTCTTACCCCTGGATAACAGCTACTGTTAAACTGATGATGCAGTTGCGGGATAGGGCTTTAGCTGAATATCACAGATCCGGAACAGACAGTAAAAGAGATTACTATAAATCTTTAAAAGCAGTGGTCAACCAAGCACTTTACTGGGAAAAAATAGCCTACTATAAATATAATATTAATAACAAAATACATAACCCTACACTACTTTGGAAAAATCTTAAATCTAATTTATTACCTAAGAAAGAAATTGACTTACCTATGTGTTTCTACGATCTAAATGCTTTAAATAGTCACTTTTTAATTTTACCAAATACAAATGAGATATCAATTTCACAATTAACATACTTTGAGTTTAATAGATTCAGTAGCTCAGTATTCCACATTGGCCCAGTCAGTTTGGATATGGTTAGTAAAATCATTAAGAGCCTAAAGTCAAATGCTGTAGGATGTGATGGAATTAATTTGAATTTGCTTTTGTTGACATTTCCTTTTACATTAGACACAATATTGAATTTAGTTAATGCATCCATTGAATCGTCAGTAGTACCTGACATCTGGAAAATGGCAATTGTGCATCCCTTACCTAAAATAGATAATCCTGTGTCACGTCCTACCGGGTGGCAAGTAAAAACTCAGGAGAAGTTTAAATAATTTAATTAAAAAGAACGCCGGTAGTTTGAACAGAACAGGGTAGGTAGGTTCGTAGGGTGTGGTCTGGTTCTGCGAAGCGAACTAGCACTTCCCTCGCAGTAGGTGACGTGGAGCGGCAGTGAAGAAACCGACGGCAGCCCAACGATGTGCGATGACAGGATCCTGGCGTCGGGGGGCAGCACCCGGTGTGTAGCACCGGAACCCACTCGACGATCCTGGTCACCGTGGTTAGAGGCCGCTCCGGCCAAGAAGAGGGGTGGACAGGGTTTAGAGCCCGATCCCACGAAGTAAGAAGTGTCGTCCAAGCGGTAGTGCTCCTAGCGGTGCAGTGCTCCTAGTGGTGCGGTGAAATGCTCCCAGCGGTGGAATGCTCCAAGCCGTGGAATGCTCCAAGCCGTGGACCCTGGAAAACCCAAGCATTGGCTGTGTGAGCCTGGTGTCCAGCATTGGGATAGTCCATGCCAGCCGCCGTTGAGAGGTGAAGCCCCGAGGGAATAGCGCAAGGTTAATTCTTGGCGGTGGCAAGAACTACCGGAACAGAGTTACAATTTAAAACAAGAAGAAGCTAAATCAAAAGAACAATTAATAGTCACTAACGACCGTTATGAAGTAACGGTCGGTTATTCGAAATAAAAAGGTTAAAAGAACAATTTGGAATAATCTAGAAGAACACAAAAAGTATAAAACACAAATACAATACACAGCAAAATAGAAATAGGATAGATAATTAGTTCGTTGCACTGAACTTACCCGATTTGGGGAAATGCACCGAATATAATAAAACTTAGGTATTTAGTACCTATTAAAAACAACACGTCAAGTTGTTTCAAAGTAGTAGGTGAGGCGGCAAAGAGGCCGAATGAAGGGTGCGTGGCCTATTTATAAGCTTTCACCCCTTTCTGTTAATTTTGAATCTGAGTAGGGCGAACAAAGAAATGCTAGATAGCAACTCGCGTCACGAGTGGAAAATAACTGGAGTCGTGTATGTGAGACACCAACATACCCACAATTATTTCCTCATGCGCTGAATGAAAATGATTAAATACGATATTTATTTACAATTACAATGAATTAATTATTAGAAGATTATTTCGATTAAAGTAGACTGTTAATTACTTCAACTTCAACTTTTGTTTATGGCAACCGGGTCACTTTAAGGTTAGCGACCATTACTGCCAATGACTCCTGAAAACAGCACAGTGTATGGCGTGGTTGACCAGTTATAAAAATGGGTCCAAAATATAGTCTGGCGTACAGTGAGGTTTTGATGTGAACGCTGAAATAAACGGACACAAGACATTTAGACATTACAAAACAGTACAAAACATACAGACAATACATAACAGAGGAAAATAACAAAAGCGGGGGCAAGCAATCGATTAGAGTTGAATTTTTTGCGAATGGATGTATTTAATTAAGGAATTTAGAACTTTTTTGTTGGTTGATGAAAGAAACAGAAGAGATTTAAGATCTATGGGTTTGGGCACACAGGGAGGGAGAATGTTATACAGGGAAACTGTTCTGTTTGGGCAATTAAAAAGAATGTGTTCTGCTGTGCCTTCCTCAAGGCCACATACACAGATGGGGGATTGGATAATACCCCATCTGTGCAGTCGTGTGGGGGTACAAGTGTGACTAATACGAAGTCTGCAGATGACTGACGTCGTCTGCTTGTCAACTAGGCGATAACGATAAAACCATGGCTTAGTTGGGATGCTGGGTTGGATGTCACTGTAATAGCGACCTTTAATTGATTTTGAACGATCGTAATAGAGTCGCCAGCTCGTGTCAAGTTCTAATTTGGCCAAGGAAAAAAGATCGTGAAAGAAGCAATGGAAGTGTTCCAGACTGCCTATTTCTATAGCTTCTTTAGCATAAGAGTCGACAATCTCGTTGCCTTGAATCCCTGAGTGGCCGGGGATCCAAGCCAACGAAACCTCAATGTTGCGAAGATGGCAATCAAACAGCGACTGCCTGATAAGTAGCACAAGGGGGTAAGTTTTTTTAGATGTAAACTGATTGGAGTTAATGGTCTGTAGGCCGCTCAGTGAATCCGAAAAAATAATTGCTCTATTGATCCCGTGAGAAAATACATACTTAATAGCTTCTAGGATAGCCACCAATTCTCCAGTGAATACCGATGTATGAGGGGGGCATTTGAAACTCAGGATATTAGCGTCTTTAGGGATCCATACTGCCGAGCCTACTGCACCATTAATTGTAAGTTTTGAAGAATCCGTGAATATCATCGTCCAGTCATGCCAAAATCAATTGAAGTTACTGTTGAAAAGCTCGTTGGCCCCGAGCTGTTTTTTTGCGATTCCAAAATCAAAAACTATATTCGGTTGGAACATTAAGGCATCATAGGGAGTGGAGTAAAGAGGGAACTGGGAGCAAGAGTATGTTGGGTCAGGAAGATTGTTGAATTTGCGGAGGCTGATTATCAGACACGGGACAGACTTGTTTAACCAGAATCCATTATTAGGAATCAAAGAGGAGAGTTCGCGAAGTTTTGGTATCAGAGGATGATCGGAGAGTGAAGCTAATCTGTAAAAGAAACGGTCAGCCAGGTATTGTCGCCGAATAGCAAGGGGGGAGTCCGCAGCTTCTACTTGAAGAGAGTTAGTCGGGGAAGATTTCATAGCTCCCAAGATCGTTCTAAGAGATTGATATTGAATTTTGTCCATTTTGCCCAGGGCAACCTTGCTACAAGGTTCCAAGATAAAGGCACCATAATCCAGTACACTGCGGACAATGGCATTGTATAGCAGTTTCTGGGAATATGGGTGGGCACCCCACCACACCCCTGATAAGCACCGCAAAATATTGATGTTTGATTGACATTTTTGCACTGTATAATTTATGTGGTGGGTCCCGGAAAGGCGTGAGTCCAAGATAACGCCCAAAAATTTAACTCTGTTGCTAATGGGGATCAGTTGATTATTAAAGGCTATTTCTATAGGAGGGACGACTCTCTTTCTAGTGAAAATTACCACAATGCTTTTGGAAATCGATAATGTTAATCTATGTGAAGAAAGCCAATCCCCCAAATAAAAAAGAGCTTGGTTGAGGCTGTTAGAAGCAACCTCGACCGAATGGGAAGAAGTGTACAGGGCTAAATCGTCTGCATATTGCAATATATTGCAAAACGGGATGACGGACTCCTCAAGGTCGTGAGTATAAAGGCTATATAGTAGAGGGCTTAACACTGATCCCTGAGGGAGACCTTTCCAAATGAGTCTTGGAGGGGAATGCGAGTCACAGTGTCTAACCTCTATAGCTCTTTCCATTAGGAAGTTGCATATAAAATGGGTCAACTTCTCGGGCAAACTCAGCTTTGATAATTTATCTCTGAGTAGGGAGAGTATCACATTATCATATGCCGAGGAAATGTCGAGAAACACCCCAACAAAAAACTCATTCTTTGTCATTGCGATCCTGATGTCGGTGGTCAAAATAGATAAGCTATCCATAGTGCACATTCCTTTGCAGAAGCCAAATTGGCTTCTGGCCAATAGCTTTTTTGATTCCACAAACCATTCCAACCGTTTCTTTATCATATGTCCCATTATTTTTAATAAACAGGAGGACAAAGCAATGGGGCGATAGGAAGACGGCAAAAGGGGATCTTTCCCTGGTTTATGGATAGGGATAACAATTTGTTTTTTCCATGATTCTGGTACAAATCCCAGATCAAAAAAGTTATTAATAATATCTAAAAACGTTTTTTTAGTAACTTGCCCGGAATTAGACAAGAAAGAGTATGGAATATTATCTGAACCAGGGGACGAATGACTCAAGTGATTCAGAGAAGCCAGGAGTTCGGACCATGAAAATGGTTCGTCGAATCTGTTGGGGCGACTATTAGCATAAGGGGAGGGGAGGGAATTTACACAAGGAGCAGAAGAGGGGGCCAGAGTGTCAATAAATGTCTTAAGCCAAACAGAAGCGTCGTTACTGGAAGGGTCGCACGGAAGGAAGGATCCACGGAAGCGTTTAATTGCTTTCCATAATAAAGTCGCAGGTGTTCGGGGAGATATGTTTTGGCAGAATCGAATCCATCCTTTTCTCTTTGTCTTTTTAAACATTCGCTTAGCCAAAGCCACGATTTTTTTAAATAGGAGGAAGTTATTCAAGGTCATGTAGTTACAATAAAAAAAATCAGCTTCTTTTCTGCGGCGAATCATGTCCGAACATTCCGAATCCCACCAGGGGGGAGAGGGTTTACCTTTTTTACCCTTTTGTTTAAAAGGGATATTTTTTTCGGCGGCAGCTTTGAGGGAGGTCACCAATTTCTCGTGACAGCCAAGTGCGTTATCTTGAGACACCACAGGGAATTCGTTGATGAAAGCGTCACAATCTTTGGCATATTGGTCCCAATCTGCCTTAGAAAGGAGGAACTTACGAGAACTTGATGGGGTTTTGGGTTGGGAAAAGGAGAAGGGGAAGGAAATTAAAATAGGGAGGTGATCACTACCGTAAGAGTCAAATAAAACAGACCAAGTAAGAAGAGTGCCGAAATTGGGGGAGCAAAGGGAAACATCAACCGCGCTGGCATTCTGGCCTGGGGCCGTCCTGCGGGTTGGAGAGCCATCATTGAGGAGACAGATGTTTTTATCCTCCATAAGATCCACCAAATCGCAAGCTAGGGCGTCATAGTCTGCGCTTCCCCACATAAGGTGGTGATAGTTAAAGTCGCCTAAGATAAGGAAAGAGCCGGAAAGGGAGGAAAATAAGAGTTCAAGATCAGAAATTTGAATAGAGTGGGGGTCCGAAATGTAGATGGAAAGGACTGATATATCCATGATTTTGGCAGCAACCGCGTTGATGCCAGATGGATAGGATGGGAGAGTAAGACGGGAAAATATGACAGATGATTTAATAAGTAGGGCAGCTCCTGCATAGCCGTCGCCTCTGTCATCCCGAAGGCAGGAATACCCAGGTACCCGAAACCGGGATCCCGGGACCAACCAAGTCTCCGAAATGGCAAAGGCAACAGGATCATACGAGGCAACCATTGTGACTATTCCATTGAATGAAATGGAATTTTAATAATGTTTAGGAATTCGGACAGTTTATCGGCGACGTTGGGCGGTAAAGGGAAGTCATTCATTTTGCTGAACATATTAATCAAAAGGGACAGCAAAACACCCAGAAGATTGTCACTAGACGAGGATTGGGAGAACGGAGGAGAAGGGGGGCCTTGGGGCTGAAGGGCGATTCCATTACTCGGGGGAGGAGGGTCACGTTCGGAAATAATAGACTGGTGAGCCAAACGGTCATATCCTTGTGGCAAGGGGCGACGGGGGGATTTTGGGATAGTGATTGTTTTCCTGTAGGAATGGGTGGGAGGAGGGGAAGAGGAAGGAATTGATGGATTTTGGGCCGGGTTACTACGGGCAGCATCTGAATAGGTTCTTGAAACGGGGGGGAATCTTTCACAGGCTTGCGGGTAGGAGATATTTTCTTGGGACATCGTGCTTTTGATGGACTTTTGCCGGGTTTGCTCGGGGCAGGACTGGCTCGTGGCAAAGTGCTTACCCGAGCAAAACAGGCACAGAGCTAACGATTCTGGGATAGTACAACTTTTCCCGTTGTGTTCTTGCGCGCATTTAAAACATTTTGATTTGGATCGACATTGTTCTGCAACATGTCCAAATTTGCAACAGTTATGGCATTGGACAGTAGGGAGCTGATATGTCTCCACAGGCATGGCAGTGTAGCAACAGAATATTCTTTGGGGCAGTACCTGGCCACTGAATGTTAGCACCACAGTCCCCGTGGTAGATATGAGCGCCGATGGGTGGAAGGTCGGCGGCGGCGCGCCGACTTTTTGGAGTCGGCGGCGGCGGCGTCGTCGGCGGCGTGACCTCCAAAGATTTTTTGACGTTGGCAAATAATTTTATTTATTGGAACCTTATAAACAAATTACGGTTGCGGAAACTATACAATTTTTGGCCCTTTATACTTTACTTAGGAAAAAAATATCATAATTATACAATTATGAATAACATGTAACAATAAATAAGCTATAAACAAAATATTGATAGGTTTTAAAAGCGGTTTAAACAGATAAATAATTTTATGTTAAATTTAACAAATGTGAAGTCTTTAAAAATATTTCTGAAGCCATTCAACAATTTGTGTCACCCTGAGATTCATGCAAAATCACATAACTTTTAGAGATAAAATATGAATAAAAGAACTTAATAATTTACAGTAAAATAAGTCACCAAAAAATTTGTAGCTCCTACACCTAGAGAGAGATATACGATACTCTACTCTAATAATTAAATAGAGGTAGGTAAATAATTTTACGGAAACGAACTTCTTCTGTCTTTCCAATAAAGCAAGATATTCCCACAATAAGGTTCTAAATCAACAGTAGTAACAATACTGAAGTATTTCCGGCGCGCCGATACCGTTTCGCGGCGGCGGCGGCGCGGCGAAATCTGCGGCGGCGGCGGCGCGCCGGCGCGGTGCTCATATCTACCCCGTGGGGACCCATTCCATACCACCTTCTTTGTAAACCTTCCGATTCAGTCGTCGAGCCTTAAGGATTTCACCACAGCCAGAGGGTACCTCAGCATCCTTGACGAAGTCCGCCAGGGAGAGGTCAGAGGGAACTCCCCTCACAATACCCATACGAGTGATATTAAATGTAGGAATCACTGCCTCATAGTGATTAGCAACCATAAGGGGGTTGGTTAGAAATGAGTTAGCTGCCGCTGGTGATTTAAATTCAATACTAATTCGGTTTCTACCTACTTTCTTAATCCCTCCCCGAGGAATATCCTGTACACGGGAATTTAGCATAACCTGGCCGAACTTGATTGGATTCAGGGTAGTGCCAGAAGATGGGTTAGACTCAACGCGAGAAACGTGAACGAGGAAAGGGCCCTCATCCTTGTTAGAGTATTTTCTGCCCTCTTTCAAATTGGGATGGATGAACATGGAAATTATGGAGTCGGATGGTGCCCTGTTCGACAATTTAGCCGGCGGTTGAGCTTCCTCCTGCTCAGACGATCTTTTGCTGGATCTACGGGATGGGTCAGAGGTGTCCATCGACATCTCGGCTACCGCGTCTTGCGACCCGGCAGCCTGAGAGTCGATAGAAAACTCCGTGTTGCTAGTCAAGTCAGGCGGTTTAGGCGGAATAGGAGACATTGCAGAATAGTTAGCAGCGTACAAAATGGGTTAAAACACTTACTAACGTTCGATGTACCCGATGCACACAACAAAACACAAAAACAATGCAATCAGCAACGAAATTTCGCAGGTCAAACACAAACACGTGCTATTCCCAAGGAAACCAAATGGCCGACTGTTAATTATTAAAACATTTAAATATTAGTGAAGCTAATAAAGAATGACTAGTAACGCCATCTGTCGGCTTACTGCCGCTAACATTTGACAAAAGTAGATTAATGAAAACGTCTTGGTTAATCTATGGCTGTCTGTTTGGCAGTTATAAGTTATTAGTAAACAACAAATATAAGATCTGTTGTATTATAGTGAATTTAAGTGAAAATGAAGTGATATTAAAGCTAGTTTGTCAATAAAATGCACACAGGTAAGGAGCGTAACAACTGCATTGTTATAGTATGAATCTTCCCAGCACGGCTAGCACATAAGCCCAAGCGACAAAGCTCGCGAGACGAGAAATCTCTGTCTCCAATGTCAGTTTTCTCAATTCCGGTAGCACAAGTGCACGTTGCGAGACATTCTCTTCAAGCGAGGAAGCTATCCGCGGGCGAGACGTAAGTGTTGCCTTTTGTGCAGATAGTATTCTACTAATGGCATATTCTTTTGTGGCAACACTGAATCGGTAATGAAAAAGGGCGCTTCCCTTCGTATTTTGAGTGAGCAGCAACCCTTACGCGAGCTTTATAATCTGTGTGTAAAGTCACATATGTCAAATTATACCCTTGTTATTATCTGGATTTGAAGTAAAGTACGTTAAGTTTGTTTTATAAAGTTTTGTTCAGATTGGCGGCTGAGTGTCGATCGCGAGCGGTTGTTATTTAGAAAAGTCAAACTTTATTTTGAGTTTAAAAGCGGATTTTCGTCTCTTTTCTTTTCGAATGTTAATGATTACTTACTTATAAATAGTTGCTATTCTTTTTTGTGGTGGTGGTGTTATCGGTAAGTGGTAATTGTGTTGAAATTGTGTATATAGCAGTAGTATAATTTTTATTGAATTAAGAGGGTAGTCAATGCCAGCATCCTCATGGATGAGGATGCTGGCCGGGACATCCCTGGTGAAGCAAATTTCGGCCCTTTTTTGAAGGGAATTAGCCTTTTACAACATGAGCAATTTGAAAATACTCAGGCGGAAATTTTCACACCTGTAATGGGGAAAAGAGAGAAAAGGAGGGCTCGCGAGAGGAAAAAAAGGTCTAATGAGCGGTCGCGGTCCAGAGAAAAACTCCCTTCGAGTTGCTCGGATGACTCGGATGTGGAAATAATAAATCAGGCCTCTAATGATACCCAACTTCATCCTGGCCAGCAAACCATGGTTAATTTGCCAACTCCACCTTCTCCGCCGGCTCATTTAGTTACCAGCCAACCTAGCGATTCTCAAACTCAGTCACAGATACCCCCTTCTCTCTTCACTCCAGTTGGACGTGAAAAATATAATAGTAGCGACCAGGGCCCATTTGTTGTTCATGTTCAAAAAGTCGAGGCGACTCCAGATTCAGGAACGGTATTACATCCGGTTTCATTCGGACTTTTTTAGCAAAAGAGGAAACGAGAGTTCCCTAACGTGGTTGACGGCAGCGTTAAGAGGATAGGGCGTAATAGAGTGTCAATGAACTTTCATTCAGCTGAGGATGCAAATCAATTTATTGAATCGCCGACTTTAATCCAACACAAATACAAAGCAATCGTGCCTTCTTTCAACGTAACCAGAATGGGCCTTGTACGGGGCGTGCCGGCGGAATGGAGGCCAGAGGAGGTACTCGAAAATACTCAGGTGCCAGTAAATTCAGGTGGGGCGCGGCCTGTTAAGATTAGGCGACTTAATTTCAAAAAAATCAGAACTGATGGTTCTTACTGCTGGATGCCTTCTGAGACCGTAGTGATAACGTTTGATGGTCAGATATTACCTAAGAGAATTTTTATTTGCCTGAATTCTCTCCCTGTAGAACAATATCAATATCCCACTATTCAGTGTTTCCGTTGCTGCCGTTTTGGACACACAAAGGAGAAGTGTCGGTCCCCTCCCCGTTGTTTTCGTTGCGGTGGGTCCCATTCTGGAGATGTTTGTACTATTGAGTCACATGAAGCGTATTGCTGTAATTGCCCTCAAGGGTTGGGATTGGGACACTTTGCTAACAGCAAGGCATGTCCGAAATACAATCGTCAGACTGCTATAAAAAAAACCATGACTGACGCGAATATCTCTTATGTAGAGGCTTCCAATCTTCATGCAAAGATAAGCTGAAAATCTTATGCAAATATTGCCGCGGCTCCTCCCCAGCCCCAATCTTCCCCTCAAGCACAAGGATTTACGTCGTACAGGAAGACAGTATATCGTAAACCCCGATCCCCACCATCTCTGGATAAGGGGTATGATAGAAACGTCCACCAATCTATTATTAAAGACCCTGTAATTCATTCTAGTCCTGTTTTCCCTGAATCCGTACCTCAGCAATCGAATGAAAATTTAATAAGGGAATTGATCAAAATCCTTTCTTCTGTTGTAAAAGTACTCGCTCCGTCCAGCCCCCTGGCTGACCCCTCTTTGCTTTCCCACGTTGTCCCGTTTATTTCTTCTCTTCTGTTTTCTTCAAATAATGGATCAAGTAGTTCTACAATGGAATTGCCACAGTATTAACAATAAGAAACATGATCTCCTCTTTTTAATAAACAAATATAATCCCTTTATTCTAGCTATATCGGAGATATGGCTTAAATCAGACTCTAATTTTAAGTTACCTGGTTATATCTCTCTATTAAATTGTAGGGTGGATGATCGTGCTGGATCCGCCCTGTTCATTAGAGATCACATTTCTTTTACTTACGTTACGGTCCCCCAACATAGATAGCACAAGTTTTAACACTGTTTGTGCTCGTGTAGAAAATATTACTTTTTTATCTGTGTATATACCTAGTCCTTCTTCTACAATTCTTAACGAATTAAAGAAAGTAATTGGAGCCCTACCGCAACCAATTATTATTATGGGAGATTTTAACGTTCACCATTTTCTATGGGGCTGCGATAGGAATGACTCTTTTAGTGATCAACTTCTGGATATCTTGGATTCAAGAAACCTTTGTTTATTAAATACAGGAACCCCAACATTACGCACTCTTCCTAATCAAAATTTTAGTGCCGTTGATTTATCTCTGGCTTCTCCTATTCTTGCCTCCCGAATTTCCTGGGAAGTATTAGATAGCTCATATGGGAGTGATCATTTCCCCATCCTCCTTCGTCTTCCATTTCTATCTTCAAAAAGACCAACTACTATCAATCCTTTACTAGTATACAATATCAACGGAGCAGATTGGGATAATTACAAGAGTTGTCTCAACTCTGAGGTTTCAAGGTTACCTCCCATTACCTCTAACTCTGTACAAATTTGCTCGGATGCTTTGATCTCAGTTATAAAATCTACCGCAGACAAGGTTTTTCCCCTTAAGAACACAGTTGTGGGTAAATTGGCATCTCCTCCTTGGTGGGATAAGGAATGTACCAAGGCCGTAAACTTAGAAAGACAGCGGAACTTACTTATGCTGCTAACATGTCGGCTGAGAATTTCCAAATATTGTTAAATTCTATGTCTGAAACAAAATTGTTGCTCAGTAGCAAGAAGTCCGACGGATGGAAATCTTTCTGCACTACGTTGAGTCCTTCCACACCGGATACTGTGGTTTGGAATAACATCCGGAGATTTAGGAGATCGTATAATACTCGTAGTTGCCCATACCCTAATTCGCTGCAGTGGGCGGAATCTTTTCTTGCTAATATAGCTCCGCCGCATGTTCCGGGTGTACTCGAGTTTCCCATAGGACTCCTTAATAGCAATTCAACTGACCCCTTAGATCAAGTTTTCACAATTCTAGAGCTTAAAAATGTCCTCGGTTCCGTTAAAGACTCTGCCCCGGGGCATGATGGAATTCCATATTCTTTTATAGTTAAAGCGGGAGATCCTTTTCTGAAATATTTTCTTAACCTAATTAATTTCATATTACTTTCTGGCCATCCACCCAAATCTTGGAAATCTCAGTTGATTATGCCTATACTGAAAACAGGTAAAGACCCCAAAGATCCGCGCTCATATCGCCCTATAGCTCTGTCTTCGGTTTTGATGAAGATTTTAGAACATCTAATTAAAAATAGATTAGAATGGTTCCTTGAAAGCCAGGATCTATTAGGAAAATCCCAATTTGGTTTTAGGAAAGGAAAGAGCACTATGGACAGTCTGGGGATTTTTACATCAGACATTAGGCTCTCTTTTTCAAAAGGCGCTTCGACTGTAGCTGTTTTTCTGGACGTTGAGGCTGCCTACGATAATGTTCAGCTCCCTATTCTCAGGGAAAAACTCCACAAGCTAAGAATTCCGGTGAGGCTGGCGTGTCTTGTGGGCAATCTCCTTTCAGAACGGCAAATCACTTTTCGTGGAAGAGACCCCCTAATTAATCCATCAATTTCAGTATGGCGGGGCCTACCCCAGGAATCTGTACTGAGCCCTTTACTTTACAATATCTATACACATGATTTGGAGTGCTCAGTTAATGGTTGTAAAATTTTGCAATATGCAGATGATTTACTAATATACTCCTCAAATACTAATATTGAATCTGCCTGCATTATGGTCGAGAACTCCCTACTATTACTTAACTCTTGGCTCATTAGAAATGGCTTGGGCCTGTCTCCATCAAAAAGTTGTGCTGTTGTTTACACTAGAAAAAGAGTCATTCCTACCGTTAGTATATCAATTAATAACTTTGAGATTCCTGTTCGTTCTTTTTATAAATTTCTTGGGGTTATACTTGACTCCAAATTAGATGGTACCCAGCATTTCGAGTATTTAGTTAAGAAGTGTGAACGGGGTCTCAACACCCTCAGGTGCCTTTCGGGGGTTTGGTGGGGGGCTCATCCAACCTCCTTAAGATTACTATACAATGCTACGATTAGAAGCGTACTAGATTATGGTTCCTACCTGTTGGTACCGGGGAATAAGGCAGGGCTAGGAAATCTGAACCTTATCCAATCCAAAGCTTTAAGAGTTATCTCGGGAGCAATGAGGTCTAGCCCTATCAATGCCCTGCAGGTAGGATGTTCTGAACCTCCTCTCAATCTGCGTAGGCAATTTATGGCTGATAGCTATCTTTTCCGTGCCCTTCAATTTTCCCATCACCACATCGATTGTTTGATCTTAAAGCAGCTAACTGTTGGAGTCATAAGAGTTTTCCAGGAATAGCAACTATAAATTATATATATATTTTAGTGTATCGTTCTCGTCCTACTTTTTTTATTAGTTGATCAAAAAATCGACATGACGCTGGCTAATCAATTGGCAAAGCCATAAAAAAAAAAAAAGTTTTGTTGGATGGCGGCTACGACTAAGCGCAAAGTGTAAGTATTTTGATTATTATTTTATTGGCTTCTAACTTTACGCAACAGTAATTTCCCATTATTTTAGAGAAATATTGTTAATCATTGTATTACAGGTATAAAAATTGATGCTTTTCTGACCGGTTTAGTGATAAATTGCCCATCGAAGTGTTGTTTTCTTTTCAAATATTTATTTTATACTTAAATGTTATTTCAGTGTTAGAAGCACCCAAGCTCAGATCAAGTTAATGGTGGACTACATGTCCACGAACCCTCTTTTCGCCGCGGGGGAATATACTGGCCCACTCGGTAGTCAAAAAATGGAAGCCGAGTGGGTCAAATTAAAAGACCTGCTCACTGAGAAAGGTCCGGACAAGTCCATCGAGCAATGGAAGCATGTAAGTAACAGTAGATTGAATTTATCTCTTTGATGTACTTCACTATTAAAAGTCGGTGCACGGAACAAAAACATCGATTCACACCTTCACAGAGAATATTTATCTGCTACCATGAACTCGTGCAACTCTGTTCCTAGTACATAGTCAAAGTTCTCTTCATACATTCATTATTTTACCACACATAAAACAACAGGCGGTCAGAAAACTAATAGATTTTTTATATAATATGTACTGTATAAGGAAAAATTTGACTGTTGTTTCAACCTAGGAACAGAGTTGTATTTGGTTGTAATGAGGTTTATGTTATCATTGCTTGTTCCTATATAAATTTACGTAAATTTTTAGACATGGCGTGACTTGAAAAAAAAAGCCCGCGACGAGGGAGCGCGAGCCCGATATGCACTCGGAGTGACGGGAAACGACACAATTGTCCCAAAAATTTCGGAGATATCTGAAAAGATTTTGGGCACAATTGGCAGGGAGTGTGCTGTTGGAATCGGGGCAGAAGGGTAATCCATGATAGGAGGAACTGTCGTAAGTACTTGAATATCACCATATTATACAAACTCACACAAATTTGACATAGTCCCAAACTACGCACTAGGCTTGTGCTATGGGCACTGGAATAAATACTCACAAATATTGCCCATATTAGGAATTGAACCCGTAGCCCAAAAGCCTAAGACGGCCAGACAGCATCCTTACTAATATTATAAACACAATAGTTTGTAACCCCCTTACTAATAAACGTTTAGTAACAGTGGTATAGCTATACAATGTTTTGTCCTTATCTGTAAAATTCAAATGTCGACAGATAAGGACAAAACATTGTATAGCTATACCACCGTTACTCAACGTTTATTAGTAAGGGGGTAAGTATGGATGTGTGGATGTATGGATGTAGGGATGTTTGTTACTCTTTTATGCTGCAACAGCTGGACAGAATTGCATTAAATTTGGAATAGGGATAGATTAACTAAACACATTTTATCACGGAAAATTTAAAAATTTAAAAGTTCCCGAGGGAAGAACGATTATAGAAATCTACACAGATGAAATCGTGAGCAGAAGCTATGTAATTTTGTGTGTGTATTTCAATGGGTTTGTGGATGGTTTGAAAACACAATTTGACCCAGTAGGTGGCGCCGCTGTTGGTATGTCACCAACTCCTCCTAAACGGCTGGACTGATTTGGATGAAATTTTGTGTGTTTCTTACAATAGGTTCCTGGATGGTTTGACAACACAATTGGTACTGGTAGGTGGTGCTGCTGTCAGTATATATAGAAACTGTCAGCCTTCGTAAAATAACAAATGTCGGGCTGTCACAGGCTCTTGCTTTATGGATCAATAGCTTGGGCAGGTTCATTTCCAACTTGACTGTGTTGTCAGAAGTGAAGTTTCGTCCGGCGTCGCCCAGGTGTTTTTTTTTCCTACAACCCTTATGAAATATACTTTACGTCCTATTCTCAGACCTACTGAATATACACTCAAAATTTCACAAGAATAGGTCAAGCCGTTTTGGAGGAGTTTTGTTAAAAAAACTGTGACACGAGAATTTTATATATTACATTCTTTCTCTAAATTGCTTTGGGTGTAAAAGGGGCACAAATCCCAATGACTTCTTGTGTAAATTAATTTTAATAAAATGACATTTATAAAACACCACAGTCATATGAGGATCCAAGGGCGGCTGAACAAGCCTTGGACCAGCCCTCAACCTCCTTTGGGACAGACCCTCCTGGCCCCAGCAGCAGCACTCCTCGTCGCCTCCCGGCAGCTCCGCGTCGCAGGCGGTCGCGTATCCCCTCGCGAGAGGGACCGATGGCACAGTACCTCAATTTAATGCGTAAGCAAACGCTGTTGCTGGAGGTATGATGTCTTTTTTTTACGCCTTTATCTTTTTCCGCCAACTTGGCCGTCTAAAACTTCTTAAAAGGTTTTCCTTGAACACTACTAGATTTCAAGGCCAAAGCTGAAAACTATGTTAAATTTCAAACTATATATCTCAATTCCAAATTTCATCAAAATCCGTTTAGTGGTTTACCTGCGAAGGGCAAGCAAATGAATGACAAAGATAACATAAATATTAGTCGGGATGTGTTGTATTGGCCATATTTTTTAGGGTTCCGTGCCTGAAGGAAGGGCGCTCAACGGGACCCTATTAATAAGCCTCCGCTGTCCGTCCGCTTATCTGTCCGTCCTAACTTAAATTATATTTGTTAGTAAACCCGACGTAATAACACGTGTTACGTTTCAAAAACGTAACATGTGTTATTACGTCAAGTTTACTATCAAATATAAAAAATTAAAGAAAGTCAAATAATAAAGGGCGTCCTCATTCATATAACGTTTTTAGTAGCGCTGATTCGATACGAAATCGTATTAAAATTGGAATGTATTTATTGAGCATCGCATCGGTACGGAACAACACAGTGCGCTAGTCCGACTCGCAATTGACCGAGTTTTTAACCCGACTGCCGAGGGAGGTGGGTAATGTGTTCATTGCACTTGCAGCACGCTTGCGCCGGCAGCTATGTAATAGTGGACGCCTTTAGATTTCTATATTGAATAATTTCATACTAAATTTATTTCAGGTAAATGCTAGTGCCACACACCGCCTGCTAAGGCAATTATTGAAAAAAAAAATGACTCGGCTCTCTCAAAACTTAGTTTTAATTAGATTATTTTAGTTTAAGTTTATTTTAAGTTAATCACATGGTGTAGGTATTTTGATTTTTGATTTCAAATTTACAAAATTATTTTGAATAATTACTTTAAGCTAGTTTTAAGTTAATTATTGTGGTAATAGACAATAGTTTAAGTTAATTATTATTAACTTAAACTATTGTCTAATAATAATTATTATTATTAATTATTAGTTTTAGTTAATGTTGATTGATGATTTACAAATTATTTTTAATAATGGGTATATTACTTTAAGTTAATTATCACGGTGAAGGTAATTTTGACTGATGATTTAGAAAAAATGCTATTGTTAAAACATTATTAGATTTCATTCTGAAAAAATATATATCTTAGTGCCTTTTTAGCTTTAAAACTTATAAAAAAATAAGTTTGCAAGTTGGGTTTACTATTTTACAATGTATGTGTCCAAGACTTAAATTTGGACCCACCTTAGGTCCAAAGTCAATCTGACATTCTACAACAATAACGTTGAGTTTACCTTCAAGCATATTTTTCTTGAAATGCACTATCCTACCTCGACATCAGAATCATCAAAATATTAATGGAGCCATTATTTTCCCAAACATTGAATTGAATTGGGTCACAAGTTAACATTCGTGACCGTACGCAATAACTGATTGTTTATATCAATATTATTGTAAGTGTTATAGTATTTCGTTAACAGTTTAGCTGCATCTATTTTTTACATCAATATTATCGTAAGTGTTATAGTATTTCATTTACAGTTTAGCTGCACCTATTTTTACATCAATATTATCGTAAGTGTTATAGTATTTCGTTGACTGTTTAGCTGAATCTATTTTTTATATCAATATTATCGTAAGTGTTATAGTATTTTGTTGACTGTTTAGCTGAATCTATTTTTTACATCAATATTATCGTAAGTGTTATACCTAGTATTTCGTTTACTGTTTAGCTGCATCTATTTAAAGAAGCAATACATGGGCTTTTACTCATATACAATAATGTTATGCTGCCAAACTAAACAAGAAAGAAATCAATAGGTAATAAAAACAACCTAGGGTTAACTTAAATTTAACTCAAATGATTGTAATATTAATGTAATTTGATTTATTCCTATAAAGTAATAAGTGCCATAATTATCATAATCACAGCTACAGTTGTGTGTTTATAATCTAAGTAGTAGGTAATAAAAACCTTGGTGTACTTTTACCTTTAAGATTTCTAGGATTAAGTTACTAAGGTTACCTTAAAATCAATTAATTATTATTTATTTAATCTTATGGCATAATCTAAAGGATATACAGAAACTTATGAGGCTACAAACTTAGTTTAAGAGATTTAAGCCACTCGGTGGTTAATATGACTGTAGTATTTAAAGTTGAGCAAGTCGCACAAAAATGTGAACTGCCATATCATATCACACTTGTACCTCTATTACATAATAAGTAAAACCTAGGCACCTTTCTACTTTCAATTTTTGCAAATTTTGTTAATTATTATAATTAATATTGTTATACTGTTAAAAGATTTATTAACGGCTGCAGTACAAGGTTAAAGAGTAGTCTCAAAAAAGCTGTGTTATAATATAATTGCAACACTATTTTATTCCAATTAAGGCTCTATAATCGTGAAATTAAAGCTATTTCAGTAAGTTCCCAAAAATAGAGATGTGTGTGTGTGTGTGTGTGTGTGTGAGAATCGTATCACACTTGTACTGTCACCAGCAATAATAATAATATCCAAAATTGGGCGCAAAAATATCTGATACGTCTTTATTACTAGAGGTATAAGAGCGTGTCAGATAATTTTGCCCCTAATGTTGGATAATATATTATTGCTGGTGACTGTACTTACCTATATTACATGGGGTAAGTGTAAAATCTGAGTCTTCCTTAACGTTTTAGTACACCCACACATACCGTTGTGAACAGTCAAAAAGTGCCAAAGAAGGCTGGATTGGGTGTTCACAGAGGGGTGCTAGTTCCCACATTAATATTTGGTAGTGAAAGATGGGTATGGCAGAGAAACATAAAAGTAGAGGTGAGAGCGTTGAGAAGTATGGTTGGGGTGAACGTGTGTGATAGGACTAGGAACGGTGTAATAAGAGATCATTGTGGTTTAAAAGATGTAGTGGAGTGCAGAGATGAAGGAATGCTGAGGTCATGTGGCGAGAATGGATGAAGTGAGATTAATAAAACAGATATATGAGGCAAGAGTAAATGGGATTGTTGGTAGGGGCGCACTTTCCACGATCAGATCGGGAATGTATTAAGAAAAGCCCAGGTCAGGAGTACCCTAAACCGACGCACGTGTATGAATACACGTAATGCAGGCGTGATTGTATGTATGTATAAACCACTGTATCCCGGGTGGGCATAACTATTACCAGCAATACAGTTTTGGCAACTGCAGCTGCTTACAAACAAACTAATATTGTATTATCTTTACATAGCATAAAATGAAGTCGCTTCCGCTGTCTGTTCGGTTAGATCTTTTAAACTACGCTACGGATTTTAATGCAGTTTTCAGGAATTGGTAGACTGATTCAAAAGGATGGTTTTTATTATGTATAATTTGTTCTGGATTTTGTACGGGTGTTACAGAAAACTCATACTAACCGAAGCGAAGCGCGACGCTTGTTAAAGTTGTCGCTTAATAAAGTGTGTTCAATAAATACATTTTATCTTTGTAACTAGTGTTAAGTAATATTGTGATACTACTTAATGAGTAATTGTTTATACGGATAGTAAAAAATATATATTGTTAAGGAACTAGTCTCAAAAAGTTGAGTTAACTGCAGATGTACAAAATGTTTTACACTGATTATTTTAATACAAAATGCAAATATTGTTTTATTTACTATTTCAAATGAAAAAAATTGTTTTGCTTTTTACTAATTCTACTATATTTGTTTTTAAATAAATACTTTTTGTTGAATTCAATGTTCTTTATTTATTAATGATTTTAATATAGCAAGCTGTTTAAAAGCACATGCTCATCTTCCTCCTGTGTGGTCGCATAATCATACCACCATATACAATACAACATTCAGTTCTTCAATAAACTACTTTTTCATTTATTAGAAAACAATAATGGTACTGGGAGTGGCACCGTATGGTCGATGTATGCTCGGTGCCGTGTTAAGCAGATTATTTTTAACTAGAGGACGCCTTCGAACGCGTAGAAATACTTTCCCGCTACTCCCCTTATTTCTTCCCGTTGGGGGTCGATTGTCGGAAAATCCTTTCTTAGTGCACCCCTAGGGCACCCAAGGAATACTCCCTCCAAATTTTAAGTCCCTAGGTCCAGCGGTTTGGGTTGTGTTTTGATATATGCCAGTAAGTCATGTAATTTGCCTTTTATCTTAGATTATCTTAATAAAACAACTTTGTTTTTAGTTGAAATATTGGTTTATTATTTCTTCCCGACGTGCCACTGCAGCTCGCAATAGCGTCGGCTCGTCGGACGACGAGCTCTCTCCGACTTCTTCGTCATTTACTTCTGTGATCTCTCTCAGTTCCACCCTGCAAATCCATATTAATGTTGTCATTATTACATAATCATAATATAAATTAACCTCAAAAAGTACTATACGGATTTTCATACAGTTTTCACCGATAGAAAGAGTGACTATCTAGGAAGGTTGTAGGCTATAATTTTATGAACACTAACCCATGGTAGTTAAAAACATACATATTTGTGCTATTTGATAACACTAAATGCTCACAAAGAAGTTTCTTTCTTTACTTACTTACTGGATTCCCATTATATTTTTGTTTAAGAATTTTGTATTAATGTACCTAGTATATTTTTTTATAAACTTATTTACCTACCTATAGTGTTTCATGATGTTATATAACGTGCAGCAGGCATATATGATGCGGCTCGCACAGTCGGGAGAGTAGTGGAGGGACCGATCTATACCCAGGCACCTCAAGGACCCCTTGAGGTACCCGTTGGTCCGCTCCACCACGTTGCGTGCCTGGCAGTGCCAGCGCGTGTAGCGGTCCTCCGGCGAGTGCGGCGCCGCGCGCAGCACCGGCGTCATGAGCCATGGCTCGAGGGCGTAACCCGAGTCTCCTGCATTTACATACATCTTGTTATGTTAATATCAAAGGACATGTCATCATCTTTTTTGGTCGAAATATGAAAGTGCCGGCCAAAAAGAAATAATGCTATATTTTATTATAACTTGTCCTCCTGAACATTTATTATTATGGCACCAACGCTGTAGTAGGTAGTATCAATATTCATGGTTTTATGAGGACCTTGCGACGAGTATAATTTTAGTTTAATTAATTAAATAAATAATATATATGCAGGCGTATCTTCGTTTAATTCAATGATAAAGAATCACCATCGTCTGGAACAACAATAATATTCCCAAGCCATAAGCTGAGGGTGTTATTTCTGGAAAATGTATTGCATGGCTACTTTGCACTAATACCATACAATGCATATGATATATGTAGATGATTTCTTTATTTATAAAAACCCCAAATAAACGCAATAAGTACATGATTCTCATGTCAAAAATAGGTTTGAAGCCACCGTATCTTACCAAAATAAATTTTAATGTCAAGTTATGGTAGAACAATTCATTTGTTTTTGTTAGTTTAATTAACCGAAACAAAGAATTTCAAAACTAAAATAATACCAAGGTCATTGACCCTACAATTTTAGTGCCATGACAATAAATGCTTAGATAGACAAGTTCTAATATAATATAGCATTATTTCTCTTTGCCTGGCACTTACATATTTGGTCCAAAAATGTATGATACCCGGATGATGTCCTTTGTCAACTGAATACAGAATCCTTTAAGCAAATTATAATATTTATAGGACATACCCAGAAGGAAATAACGCCCTATGCGGTTTTCATATAGCCGGCGCATTTCGGCACAAACATTCGAGTTTTTGAATATTCTGTTGTCGTGAACGTGCAGCACGCGGCAGTCAACATCTGTGACCTAAAATAAAAATAGATTAAAAAGTTTCTGACCCTGTCTACTACAACCAAAACTCATTCAAAGTGCTAAATACTAAAACTTACCAACTGCACATTTATAGTGTGCCTCCCCTTTCTATTAATATATTGAAGCCCATGTGGACGAGGCGGGGGGAAAATCGAAACATGGGTGCAGTCTACTGCACCCAATATGCCTGGCACTCCGAACTTCTCCCTAAATCCAGAGGCCACACTCCTCCTCTCTATCTCGGAGCCTGGGAATTTGATCCATGTGTTTTTCAACCTGTAATAATAATAATAATAACTTTTTAATTCAGAATAAAATTCCATAGTTTGGTAATAAATTAAGTTTTTATTTTAGATCTGTACATTGCTTAACACTTTATTCAGTACCCGGTAGTACAGGCATTAAAACCATGTTAGATATGAAGTCATCTATACAATCAATCTGAAGAACATATCCATAGTAAACTTATAAGTTTACTAGCTGTCCGCGCACGGCGTCGCCCGGGTGTTTTTTTTTTTTCATACTAACCTTATGAAAAATAGTTTACGACCTATTCTCAGACCTACTGAATATACACACAAAATTTCATAAGAATCGGTCGAGCCGTTTCGGAGGAGTTTGGTTACAAACACTGTGACACGAGAATTTTATATATTAGATTTGTGTAAAAATATGGTTGTCATTTGCTCTATGCCTGTTATTGTAGTTGTATTTGAATCGATTCACCTTATCTTCCATTTTCATAATATTAAAATGTATTTAGTTTACTTTACTTTGTATTTAAAGTAAACTAAATACTAGTACAGTCAAGGGCAAAAATAAATATACACATGAAGTTGCAAACTAAGTCTAACTAGGTCTAAGTAAATTAATGAAGTGCTATAAATTATAAATCAAATTTTACATGTTAATGCAAACAGTGCCCACATCTTACTGTCCCTAGTCTTGTGTAGGGTAATTATTTGATTAGACTTTTTTACAAAGTTATTAAAAAAGATACAGCAATAAAGAAATAGGTGTTATTTAAAAAAGGGGACCTAAAAATCTTGAATTAAGTACTTATTACATTATATGGTTTATGAAATATAGGCACTATACTTAATAAAAAAGGGTTCATGATTTCAGTAAATAGTATATATATTATGTGGTAAATGCCTTACCGCAGGTTTATGGCCGCTACAACTTTGCTCAGATATTTGGACACAGTCGTCTGAGCTACACAGAGGTTGTGGTCTTGACCCACCCCCCTCTGGTAACTCCCGGCAGTCATAAACATAACAGATGAAAGCACCTGCAATATGTTAAAATTACTTTGTCAGCACCATTGAATGTAAAAACCATTTCATTATAAAAATACTTCTCCAAAATCATGCTTTAAAACAAATCCAAATAGGTAACAAAAGAATTTGGTACATTCTCGTGTGAGAAAAACATTGGTTTATAAATATATAATGTTGTTTGATTGCTAGTTCAAATTTTCTGTCTTGCCGATAACCTTTAACTGAAGGTATGTGTATTACATACTTATGAAGTAGGTATATTTCTCTGACACTATTAAATATATTATGACAATAACAATCAATTGAATTATATAACAGACTAAACTAAAATGCTTCCTTAAACACGGTCACCAATTTTAAGGTTCTGACAGAATAACAACTTTGTGATTGCTTTGCCGTCACAACACAAGCCTGAGTCAGAACTCTTTTCATCCACTCACACACACTGCTGGCTCCTTCACATTTAATGAAAATTGATTGTATAATTTTGCATGTTCATAGTAGCACTTTTACTTTAACCATATAAGTATATTGTTTGAGCTGTTGTCTTTCTTTCTTATTTACAGTAGACATACTTGTACGTGAACTGGAACTCCGTGGGATGAGGTGAGGGTCAATGCGCTTTCAAGCTGCCGTATCAGGTACATTCCCATATCCTTGTTAATGCGGTACAGGTGTTGAAACTCCTGATCCGGCAGCTCGAAGGGGTTGTTGGCATCTCTTAACCTCCTTCTTTGTATTTTCCTTTGTCGGACCTCCTCGTCCCGGAAAAGGAAAAATGCCATCCTGTAGAATTAAGAACTTCGTCACTACACACAAAACATGTAAAATTACAATAAAGTAGCGGATGATACAAATAGCACTTCAAAAATGTATAAATGTGAACAAATAAACTTACATACACTGTTTAAAAGATCAACTAAACACCAAAACGTTACTTTAAAATCCGTGACGCTCAACACTAAAACACACTCTCGCGAGTCTCGCGCGCTTGAAAGCTCGAAGACTAACTGTCGGCTTTTGACGTTGAAAAGCGTGGTATTATTTCGCCTTATGGGCACTTGTGCTACGAGTTGCGACGAAATTTCGCCCCTAACTGTCAAGCGACTAAGATCTGTCGCCTTGACATTTGGTCGCGGACGTTGTGCTACCAACACGCGAGAGAGCGCGATATAGAGCTCTTTCTCGCTTGTCGCCGAAGTCGCTGGCAGATGTGCTAGCCGTGCAGGTGAATTTTTCGCTTCGAGCCCTAATCTTTCAAACAATGGCCATTGTCTCTATTATCGCAAAGCCGCTAGCTACCGAGTTAGCACGTGCCACTACAACATTCATATTGAAAAACAAACGGTATCGTCATAGTATTAAGGTTCAAATTTAATGTCACTCATATTCTGGATATTACGTTTTGGTAGTGTAGGACGTTAGACCGCCCCGAGGCAATACGGCACTCATATTATTTTGATACTTGGTGTTAAAAATGAGACGTGTCATCACGTAAATAATTATATTTACGTGGTGACACGAAATAATTATATTTATCAGGCTTTAGTCGGTTACTAATATCGTCATCGTGTGCATCGTGTTATTTTTATAAGTACTCTGCACCGCTCTTCTGATAAACCTATTGTATTTATGCAAAACAATAGTGGTCAGGTCGCAAATCCTTATCAGTGTTTTTATTGTCACCATGCGTCGGCACCACGTCAGGGGTGCTAATTTCACAGTATCGTTATTTTAAAGATAAGAAGAAATGACAATGCTTGCAGCTGCATCTTTTTAAACTATTACATTTACTAATAAAATAATATAATAAATCACCACGTTTTAGTTTTAACACCAAGTATCAAAATAATATGAGCGCCGTATTGCCTCGGGGCGGTCCATCGTCCTACACTACCAAAACGTAATATCTAGAATATCAGTGACATTAAATTTGAACCTTAATACTATGACGATAAGGTTTGTTTTTCAATATGAATGTTGTAGTGGCACGTGCTAACTCGGTAGCTAGCGGCTTTGCGATAATAGAGACAATGGCCATTGTTTGAAAGATTAGGGCTCGAAGCGAAAAATTCACCTGGGAAGATTCATAGTATAGTAACTTCCTAAGACCCCTAACCACCTATTTATTAATCTATTTTTTTGGAGCAATTAAAAGTCCAAAACAACTTTTACAGTTACGTTAAACGTGTGAGTAGTGTCAAAGGAGTTCCGGTGTAAGAAAACCTTTGCTAGACCAACTAAGACCTAACATAACCACGATTTCGGAAGTAAAACTTCCTGTGTGTAGTTCTAAGACCCTCCAACCGGCTATTTCTAGCCGGACCAAGTGTCGGTAGTCTATAAATACAGATATAAATAAGGGGACCAACGCCAAGGATAATCTATATATCCACACAACAATCGCAAACTGATTTCGGATCCACTTGGACAGGCCTGAAGAGGAGACATCATAGATTACCAAAAGCGTTGCCTGACATACCGAATAAAGGTGTCAGAGACCTTGTACGCGTACCTTCCAAACTCACTCAGTTAATGAGTTAAAACCGTCCATTCCCTGATCGTGGAAATCTTCAGGTCTCGACTCACAACCAAAATGTGAGTGTAGGTATTCATTTTTGTAAACTACGACTGCCTGGAGCTCTGCGTAACCGACTACCATTTGTCGCGTCGTTACAGAGTTCTGGAAAACAAAACAAGGTTTATAAACATGTTAACACAATCCCAGAACACACAAACACCAGTTATTAAAACATTCTCACAATCCTAGCAAATAAGAAAGTCGACTACATCATTCCTGTGTAGCGATAATCGTAAACTTGTAGCGTTACTCGAACGCAAAATACAGCGACACACAAAATAATATCACCTATAAAATAAAAACACAACACAAATAAATAATTATCAACAAAACAAAATGGACGATACATAACACCTCTCAGCAAAATATCAACTCACTCCTTCGACGACCGGAATAAAAAAGCCCCGCTCCGACCCTAACCAGCGTTTATATAGAAAAACCTGATCATGCGCAGAAACCCCTAATTTTCGCCCCCGCTGTGTGAAAAACTGCGTATAAAATCGCTTGGGTGCGACAAACTTTTCCCGCGAAAGTTATTTCAATTATCTAACTTCAGTGTCTATTTCATCATGTCAAGTAACAAATAAAGCTCACTTTCGTTTGAACTGATCCCTTTTCATATTAGCGTCTCCCAAGCGTACCCTGTGTATATCGTAGCTGGGATGTGCAGAAGTTTTCCCGCGATAATACATTTATCTCTCTAACTACAATGATTGTTCTAACATAACACGTAACAAACAAAGTTCATTATCCTTTGATTTTTTCCCCTACTCATCTTAGCATTATAGCGGTCATAGTTCTTTTTATTTTTTCAACTTCCAGCCAATTCGATCCTTCTTTATTAGGTTTTACAACTATAATGTTGCCTCATTACAAAAGAATTTGTGCAATTATTCCCTCTTTAATTTAATTTACTAACATAACGAAATAAATCTATTTATTTCCTAAATTCTAATTAGAATGATTCCCTGTTTTATTAATTATTCATTTCTTTGCTAGTTCCACAGCCCCATCTAGGTAACTCAAAGTAAACCCATTTTTCCCGCTAGTCGCTCAGAATTAACCTGTAAATTATTAATGTCTAATCGTTTAAATTGTTACCAATATTTTCCAGAGAGGGCGCTGTTTCCAGTTTGTTTAGAAAATCTAAAGACTAATTCCTAGCTATGTGATGGCGAAGATTAACCTGAGTTATAAACTGGATTTTAAAGGACACTTTACACTCGTGTTCCAGTACAAAGGATAAAAATATATAAAGCCGAATATTTTATTTAGTATAAAGTAACTATGATAATAATTCTTGATTAGTAAGGAATATCGTAAGGAGAAATTTGTTAACTTTTTCTGATTATTAAAATTTTGACAATGATAATTATGTTATTTGTTTTAAGAAGACTGTCTAAGATCTCCATAAATAACTACCTACTTTATTTAATTTTAGTTTAGTATTTTATATGCTATGTTTTAGTGTTTTAGTTCGCCTTTGTCCTTATTTTTATATTAATTGTATTGTTCTGTTTTTTTTTCTTTTGTAGAATAAAGTGTTTACATACATACATACATACATACATACAATATACAAATCACAAAGTGCCCGTTTATTAAAAACTTATTTAATGTTTGGAAAAGTTTAATTGTTATAAGTATTTTTAGATGTCTGTCCCTTGTGATTTATAATTTTAAGGATAAAAATATCTAAAGCCAAAAATTTTATTTGGTATAAAGTAACTATGATGATAATTCTTGATTAGTAAGGAATATCGTAAGGAGAAATCTCTTAACTTATTCTGATTATTAAAATTGATTTTCATTTTAAACATTGTTTTATTTTGTGAGTATAGTTACCCTACAATCTAATTAGTAGTACGATGCGGCTAAACGTGCCCGCCTTATTCAAGAACGTATCGCAATGACAATCCGGCTAATCGTTGAACCGTCGCATTTCAAAACGGCCCTGTTTTTGATAACGGCTAGCCGTAATGTAATATGGCGGATTATACAATCCGACTGCGACATATATAAAAAGCCGGAGGCGCGGAGGGAGAGCAGCCCCCGCCCGCTGTAAGTAGCAGGGATTCGCCGGTTCTGGCCCCGCCTCTACTCGGCCGAAAAAAATGGTGCTCTGACGAGCGAGAGGTGGGGTTTCGCTCCTAAAAAAAAATAAATTTAATATTTTTTTCGGTGTTTATCCCCCCATTTAGAGCGTTTGGGAAGGGTCCCGAGACTCCCAGATCACTCCTTCCCATAGCTTGCAATAGTCCATGTACTCAATACAAAAGGTTATCAACTACCTGGGTACCCTTTTTTGTCCCGTGGACGTTGCCTATTGTTTACACGTGCGCCAACCCCTTTGTTCTCGGGGCGCCCAACACCATTGTCTTGCATCGCACGCGTTCATACCTTTTTTTACATATTACCTGATTGCGCTATTAACTGTTGTAATGTGATTTTTAATGTTATCTATGTTTTTCTCCTATCATTTAATTAAGTTACCATAGTGGTTTTCTTAACATACTGTTATTTAGGATCATAGTTCTAACCTAACCTAACCTACCTTGTTGAAGTTAACCTAAAACCGTGAAACCTGTCCTAGCTTAAAATACCTACTGTTTTTAAGGGTTACAGTTCTAACCGAACCTAACCTACCTTACTGAAGTTAACCTAACATTATACAACCTAATCTAACTTAACATACCTACTGTTTTTTTAAGGGTTACAGTTCTAACCTAACCTAACCTACCTTACTGAAGTTAACCTAACATTATACAACCTAATCTAACTTAACATACCTACTGTTTTTAATACTTACCTAACCTAGCTTGGTGAAGTTAACCTAACATTATACAACCTAATCTAACTTAAAATACTTACTGTTTTTAATACTTTCAAGAAAATAAAGATGAATCAACCAACAAAGAAGTTACGAGTGGTTTTAAATTTTAACACCCCATGGTCGGCTGTTATTAAGGATCGCCTAACTTTACATGAGCTTAACCTAAGCTAAGAACTGATTTAAATGTAGCTTAAGTCCTAATTTTCACTTAATTGAATTTACCTAAGTTAATGTTAGTAAATCTAGGTAATCGTAGTATTCTTAGTATTATCTTAAGTCGTTGTTACTTAGAGCCTATTCTAAACAACTATCAAAACCAAATATTGTATATAGGTATTTCTAAATGAATTACCTACACTTAGCTTATTAAAAATATAGTGGTTAAATGCAATCTAACCTACGTACGGGTATGTACCTACGAATATGTATCCTTGACTAACATTAGCTATAACATTATCTATCTAGTACGTATATGGGGTTCACCTCCACATACATTTTAATTTTTAGTATGTAAAACTAAAACGAAGCAAGTAAACTGGTTCTGACTTGATTCAAAGCGCTATGGAGTAGGTATATCAATAAAAAAGCCTGTATCGACAAGTTTCGTGTACCGGAGTGCATTGTTATAACGGTTTAATTGTTTTATTGGTAGCCGCCTATTATGTTTTATGGTCACAACGGATGCGATTGTTACTTGTGCGTTTTATTATTTTGGGTGTTGTTGAATAAATCGGCGTCTGTGTTAGATGAACTACAAGTTCAAACATGTTTTTAGGAAGACGCTTAACTTACGGAGCGTATAAAAGCGGTGGGGTATTGTGTCTGAACAACTATTAGCCACGCAACAGTCTTCGTTACCGGAGCTCCCTGTACTTAAAGCAGTATATAGACATAATAGTCTTGTGTCGTGCAGTGAAGTGTTTATAAAAAGGCCTAATAATGGATGTGAGTATGTACAAATATTTTAACTTAATTGTGTTTTTTTAGCATTTGTGCACCGTGTTTTTGTTAAGCAGTTGTGTAATTTATTGTTTGATATTGTTTCAGTTCTCTGAAAATACTTTCAAGAACTATTACTACCCGGAAAATAAAGATGAATCAACCGACGAAGAAGGCACGCCTGGTTTTAAAGTTAAGCAGGCCATGGCAAAAAAGCGTTCAGTAAATAACATCGACAGCTTTTTTGAACGTCCCAAGAAGAAAACTAAAGTATTGAAGCGCTCTTCCAATGTCAGTCAAAGTTCTCTTGACGGGGTGGGCTATATATCAACCGGACAAGACGACGGGGCATACGCTTCTCACTTGATTAAAATCGAGATATATGATTTGCAAAAAATTAAAAACATTCCACCCACTGAGCACTGGAAACACGCAGATGTGAGATTAAAATTCTACGCGCCTTCTGAAGAAGACACTCAGCTCCAAACTACACGTGATGTTATATTTAACATCACAAAGCAAGTAGCTTCTAAAGACAGTTGTATGAAATATTTTATTGACAATAAGAAACAGTGATAAAAAGTGTTTGTGTAGGTTAAAAAAAAGCTTGTTATTGTATTACATGTAAAAACCTTACCTTTTAAGAATTCAAGACCTTTTCCAGTCTAAACAATTATCTTTTCTTTGTAAAATTAAATTGTGCGAAATACTTTATTTACTATAGGATGCAGTGATAAAAAGTGTTTGTGTAGATTAAACAAAAGGTTATTATTGTATTACATGTAAAAATAAAAATCATATTTTAGTTCACATATTCTTTTATTTCACAAAAAAAGTCTTAAACATATTTCTTAATATAAAATCATTACATAATGAATTTTCAGAAAACAAACTTAGCAAATCTTTCATAGTTTTTCCATGAAATTTAAAATACAAATAAACTAAACAATATTCCCCACAAACAGAGGTAAAATGGTTTTGAAGTGGTTTATAGTTATAAGACCAGCGCTTGGTATTCCTTTTTAAAAATAACTTATGATAATCTGAAGGTTTCCGAGCAAAGGAGTCAAAGTATTCCCCTATGCCATTAATGTCAATATGTATAGCAACCCAGTGGGAGCCCGGTTTCGAGTCTGGGTCCAAATTACTCACAATAAAGACGGGAAGATTAGCCCAAATAGGAATTTTGTTAGCAGCAAAAACGTTTAATTCAAACGAAGGGCTGATTTTTTTCATACAAAATTGAATTTCATTTGTATCCATTTTTAATAAAAAAATATGAATAATTTAATGATGTTGCCAACAATGGCTACAATGAAATAAACTAAATTGATTAAAACATTGTATTTATGTGTTTACTAACTATTGTAATCTACAGATATATCACGATTTTTGTTTATTTCAATAACGTTATCAAATTCTGCATACACAATACAATTAATGGTGCAGGGTAGAGCAACATCAAAGCGAATTTCTAAGCGAACACTTCCATGCCGTACAAGATTCCAGTGTGAAGTTGAACTAGCAGATAAATCGGGGGTTAAATCAAAACATAACAAACAATAACCTGCTCCATAATCCGTTCTGCTTATATCATTACCTTCGTTGTGAAAATGAATACCAGTTCCAGAAAATAAAGTGTGATATGATGATGCTATTAACCCAGAACCAGAACCAAATGATGGTTGTAATGTTTTAGAAGGAATTTCATGACCATCAACATATAAACTAAACGAATTCATATTATAGTGTTGAAAATTAAATGGATTCATAGGTAAATTGCCATTAAACCCTGAATTTGATACAAAACCAATAATACATCTTTTAGGAATTTGCCCGAGAAATATATTATCCAATGTTTTACCCTGTATCCCCGACGGTAATGTAAGAACCTTAACTTCTGCTCTTGTGATAGGATATTTTGCAGTCGTTGTTGCCAATACTTTTTGATGTGCTAACAAAACGCTAGGATTAATTCGTGCCCTTCTTATAATGAGACTGGCATCCATTATTTGCACTTTGAATTTTTTATCTTGGTGACAAATTAGATTAAATGACTCCTTCGAACGTACTAACTTAATGCGTATTTCGACACCATTTATTAAGAATTTCTCTTGGTTAAATATGTCGGCATGTAAATGGCCCATCATTTCCACTTCCTTACTCTCTTTGACAAATTCTAGTCTTTTGTGAAACCCTTTGTTATTTGCATCAATAGTATCCATATGATTTGCAGTATCAGCATACCACAATCCACAAGTAAGATGAGTTTCTTTGGCTGCTGGTCCATAGTTTAGAAGATTTTCCATATAAGCACGGCAAGCATATGTATTGTTTGGGGGTGATATGTGTTTTTGATTTAAATATACGTCTAGTTGACTGAAAAGGGAATGTAACCAGTTATTGACGGGTGCAACCAGGTTATCTGGTTTTAATTTTGTGCCATCCTGATTCAATATTTTAGCATTAATATGTAACATTGTGTGGGATAGATCAACATAGTCATCTCCTGATCCGGGAACTTGGAATTCGATAGGAGCGTCATCACTTGAAGAGTTTGTAATGAACCCACTGTCCACTTTCAATACTTGTTTGAGTTGATGGAAGGGCAAATATATCTAATTCAGATTTCGCACATTCACAAGAATGACTATGTAGGAATGACATTATTTAGTTTGTAAATATATCCTCAAGAGTTTTGTTTTTATTTTTTTTACTTCCTCTTCGTCTCGATGCTTTCAATGTAATGAGCGGTTCCCTTCTTTTAGATGTCATTTTATACCCAGATCCCGACATGAGGGAATCAATTTTTTCATCGGCTTTTCTTTTTAAATTAGCACTTGCCTCCTTGAATCGTGATCTAATCGAACTATCCATAGGGCGTGAATTTACCATATCGGATAACAAACCAACCCCTGCACCTAACGTTTCTTTTCCAATGGTTTTCAAACCACTAGATAACAAAGGGAGCACTGATCTAAATAGCCCTCCCAAAAAACTCCCTATACCATGGCCCCGTTGAAATGGAACTCCTTTATAGACAATTCCTACACCAGAGCCGGCTTGATGCGAATAATAATGCTGGTAAGGGCAAGAGACTGACGATCTGTTATAATTCATTTTACTCGTTGAAAGTGTAGCTTCACGCAGGAGCTACCAAATTGGAATGGTACATTAACACCGGTAGTTGTTCTTATATCTATTTCAATAGTATCAAACTCCCTACGTAAAACCGGTACATAGTGAGCAGGTGAGAAAATGTGAGTTTTATATGCACCATAAATAAACTTAGTTGGATCTAGTGGTATTATTCTAAGCAATGCTGTTATAACATCTCCAACTACTTGCGGATGAATTATATCGGTGTTAACAAATATTTGTGGTGGTAACCCTAAATATAAATTGGCAGGGTTTTTTCCATATGTAACTTGTTTCAAATTTGATCTCGGTTTGAAACCCAGCTGGAGACTTAGTATCGGGGTTGTTATGATAGAGGTTATTTCATTATTTGTTGTTGTTACTCCAACCATTTTTGTCAATGTATCATACCTAAATTTGACATTATTTTTTAGTTGAGGGTTCTCATTAAACGCTTGAAGGAAATGATCAATATTATCGTATGTAGTGGCTGGTATATGAGTTTTTATATAAACAATTTGCGTTGACTTGTTTGCGGGTGACACCACCTTTTTCTTTGTGTAAATTATATTTTCATGATCTTGGACATTATACATGGAACACGGGTATTGAAATTCCACTAATCCGACTACCCACTCCCCTTCTAATTTTATGTTCTTAGGTAATTTAGTTAGAAAATATGCAGTCGTGTTGTCCGTATAGTAATCCGTTAAACTGTTGCTTAACAAATTTAAATAAAAACTATTTTCATTCATTTTTTTTTCAAGCTTGATGCGAGTATCCAAGAGTTAAATTTATTGGGATAACCTTGCCACTTCACTAGTATTTCCTTTATGCCTCTAATATGACGCGAACGTATTATTTTATCAATTTTATGCTCGGTGGAGGGGAGGTAAGTCACTTTTTGTAACTCTTTAGAATAAAATGTACCAATGATGGGTTCGCCTTCCAAATCCTTTAACATATAAACAACTCGCGGTGATCTATTAATAATTGAATTAATTATAAATATTTCATCACTCCAGTTACTTTCATAACCCTTTTGAAATACATGTTTATATTTAGTTATTCTAACATGATCGCCTACATTCAATTTTGGGGTTTCCAATGAAATTTGTCTATCTTTTTTTCGATAATATAAATTATTCCAAACGGTCATAATATTACTAGAATTAACATCGATTGGCCGCATTTTAATGCTTGAATGATAGGTATGGTTGTAAGAATGAAGAACATCTTGTAAAATATTAGTGTAATTATATGTATTATTATGAGTGAAGTAACGCCACATTTTCATTTTAAGAGTTCTTTGAAACCTTTCTACTATACTTGCTTTAATGTCGGGATTATAAGTGGTGTAATAATTAATGTTTTTGCTCTTAAAAAAATCTCTCACCACCTTTGAAACAAATTCTGTACCTTTATCAGATTGTATATGACGAGGAACAGAGTTGGCTTCGGTAAATATGCTTTCAAAACATTCTTTAACTGTTGATGAATCTTTCTTTTTCATGGCTCTCGCAAAAGCATATTTACTGAACACATCAATAACACAAAGAATATATTTGTATCCATGATTATATTGACTATACGTACTCATGTCACTTAGATCAGCTTGCCAGAGTTCATTAAAGTTAGATAGGATATATCTATTTCTGGTGAATCGCTTATGAGTAGGTTTATGTAGCGTGTACGTATCTTGAGATTGTAACCATTTTTTTACTTCCTCTTTGTTCATTTGTTCTTTCATTTCCTTCGCTATATTATTTTAACTACTATAACCAGCTGGATTCGAGATATCATAGTAGATCCTATTAATATCTAATAAGGAGTCCATTTTTCCCAATCAATTTTCTTATGATGACGCTTAAGTTGTCCTGTAGTAAGTGGTGTAGCTCTTTGTTTTTCTATATCTGTTGACGATCTCGTATTTGTAGATGCAGTTAATGTAATTGGTTCATTCGCTTGAGCTGTTTTAATAAATTCCAAGTTTGCAGGATTGCCTATGCACCTTAAAGGAACTCTTATATCTCTTAAAAGTAATGCAAACTCTTCCCACCCTGTTGGTTTAGGACGTTTAAGAGATCTAACCGTGTCACTTACCAGATCAGTAATATTACTATTTGAAATGGTGCGGTTGTTTATTACAACTTCACTAGTTGGCTTCCACCAAATTTTTGGTTTACTTAAAACAATGCAATCCAACAAAGTGCGAGTTTTTTTCTCATATGATTTGGGTAATATATCTATAATTTTTGATGGGCTAATTGGCATCGGTTCTGGATTTGTTTTACCAATCGGTGTAACTGCTGTAGTACCATCTCCTTCTGGTAAAGGTGGATTTGCAACTGACTCATTATATTCATTAACCTCCTTTTTGTTCACTTTTGACTTTAGATCATTACTTTCGTAGTTGAGTTGAAGCTCCCCCTCCGTTACGATTGGTATTCTAAATGGTTTTCGATCTGTTTCAATAAAATGTAAAAATCGCTGCAATGCTTGTGAATATAAGGTCCACTTTTCACGATCATTCATTTTACTTTTAAGGATTTTTTGCATCTCAGCATCTAGACGGGATGATGAATTTTCAGGTAAGCTCTCATTGCGTTTGAGTCTTTCAATAAAATCTGATTCTACTCAGAGAGAGAGATCTCATGAAATATACTAAAGTCATACCTCTTTTTAAATCGGGCGACATGAGTGATATAACGAACTTCCGTCCCATTTCCATACTACCGGTTTTAAGTAAAGTCTTTGAAAAACTAATGCTGAATGATATGTTAGGTCACTTTAATAGAAATAAACTACTTAATAGTAACCAGTTTGGGTTTACCAGAGGTCGATCAACAATTGATGCGGCATCTGTTCTCATTAAATACATATATAACAGTTGGGAGAAATCTTGTGATGCGGTAGGAATATTTTGTGATCTTTCCAAAGCTTTTGATTGCGTGGATCATTCGACCCTTATTTTAAAATTAAAACACTATGGATTGTCCAATAAAGCTTTAAGTCTTATGTCTTCTTATCTAAGTGACAGAACTCAAACAGTGGTTGTAAACAAAACGCAATCAATTGGAGCTACAGTCAAACTAGGTGTGCCTCAAGGCTCCATTTTAGGTCCTTTTCTATTTCTCGTTTATATAAATGACTTACCACCAACAGTAGATAAACTTTGTGATATTGTACTTTTTGCTGATGATACTTCATTAATTTTCAAGGTAGATAGAAAGTCCGTAGACTACAGTATGATAAACGCCATACTAGTTAAAGTACTTAATTGGTTTACTAGTAACAATTTACTACTAAATGCTAAGAAAACTAAATGTGTTAGGTTCGCTTTGCCTAATGTTAAACCGGTAGATTCTAGTATTTTTATAAATGACGAGTGTCTGCAAATGGTAGATAAGGCAGTTTTTCTAGGCATAACAATAGATAAAAATTTGCAATGGGGTCCCCATATAGCTGTACTGGCAGGTAAACTAAGTTCGGCAGCTTATGCCGTTAGGAAAATTAGACAGCTAACTAATGTTGAAACAGCTCGCTTAGTTTATTATAGTTATTTCCATAGTGTCATGTCGTACGGTATTCTGGTTTGGGGTAAGGCAGCTGAAATACAAACTATATTTGTTTTACAAAAAAGGGCCATTCGTTCTATTTATAACTTAAATTCTCGTGACTCCTTAAGAGAACTATTTAAAGAAATTAATATCTTAACTGTAGCATCTCAATTTATTTATGAGAATATTATTTATGTTATTAAAAATTTAGATTCTTTCACCAAAAATTCTGATATACATAATTTAAATACAAGAAATAAAAATAAAATTGCTATTCGAAAATTCCGCGTACGTAAAGTATATAAATCATTTGTTGGTCAATGCATTCATTTCTATAATAAACTACCTGACGTAGTTTTAAAGCTATCGTTTCCAGCACTTAAAAAATACTTAAAAAAGTCGTTAATGTCAAAAGCGTACTATAGGGTCGAGGACTACCTAACAGACAAAAATGCTTGGCCTAAACCCGAAACTTAGTCATTCATAATAATTTGTGCAAATGCAAAAGTTGTATCTTGTCTAGGGGACACCGTTGATGTAGGAAAACATGTCGAAACTTTTATGTGGTTATCTTGTTGTTTTTTTTTTTTTCGTTTTTCTCCCTCTATCTCTCTCTCCTAATGTTTTGTCATGTTTTCCTGCTGAACTACGCATGATATTTGATATTAAATTTAATTTAATATTTATAGCTTTATAATAATACTAGACTAAGTAGTATCATTGTAGTAAGAAATATGGTTAAAAAATGACTGACTGCTGAGTTTCTTGCGGCGTTTCTTCTCGGCAGTGGTCTCCTCTTGGGAAGCGCTGGTAGACTCCTGACGTGTAAAGGTGCCCGTGCGGCCTACTTACTGAATAAATGACTTTTATCTTTTTTTTTTTTTACTAATAGCATTTTTTTCGTGTTTTCCATTTTGTTTATGATAAAGAGTTAACTAAGGCACTTAAAACTGCTCCTAATATAATAGGTAGAAATGCACCTCCCTTTTGAATTATAACAGTTTTTCTTATTTTATGTTTTCCTTTTGAAACTAATATCCGTAAGATATCTTTATATTTTTTTAATTTAGATTTTTCTTTTTTTTCTAAAGGATTTTTTCCATTTAGGACGTTATAAATGCACTCACAAATAATGTTGATCTCATCATCATCACGAGATTTAAGTAACGCCGTGCGATATTTTGGTTGGTTTAAGCAACTGCAATGCTTCAAGTAAATGTTTATATGTGTTTACTCTCGCATGCATTATGTAGAACTGCCTAAAATTTGTTGATTTTTGTCGTATTTAAACCCCTTTTTAGGAACATACACTGTGCAATGTCCATCAAACGGAAATATTTTTGTTTTAAAACGACATATGTCATTTGTATTTTGTTTTAAATCAATCATGAGGTAACCATGTGGTTCTTTAGTAGCATCTTTGTAGGCTTCATCTACAAATTTTGGGTTTTCCGGGTAAACTTGTCGTGACAAGTAGCGTATTTGGGTTTTGTCCCTGGGATTCTTAAAATATACAATGTAGCTTGTATTTAGTGAAATATCTCGTTGGCCTCTCCCCGATGAAATATGTTTTGAGTAATATAAAAAACACTTAAGTTTCTATGATGACTACCTTTTGTGAAAATGTCAACTATTCGTCCATCTGATTCTCTCATCAGATCATCTATTATAAGAAGCTTAGGTTTCTTCCCATCAAATATTGAAAAATCTGGTATTCCCTGACTATAATTTACATTTTCTAGATTGTACAGGGGTTGCATTTCATCATAACACCAAATTATTTCATCAAATTCAACATTACATACTTCTTTGAAATTATTTAAAAAGTTTGTGACAAATTGAGTTTTGCCACATCCACTTGGACCAGCTACAATGGTTGTGAAAGGATGATAAAAATGTATCATAATTAAAACTCGTAATACGTGTTGATATGAAAACAGTTAAACTTGAAACGATACAATTTATGAACTAAATTACTTTTTAAATAAATCAACCAAAATAAGGATAAACACATTAAAAAAACAAAGATATCATAGTCAAATATTTTTTATTTTCAAATTTACACTTTTTTGAGTATAATTTTTTAAAGAAACAGTGCAAAACACTCAACATAAGTCTCTTTTCAAGTTACAATAAAAAATTAAATAAAAATCAAATACAGAGTACCACCACTTTAATTCACCTTCACCAATTTATATTTACAAAAAAACTAAATGTATTTACATTTTCTACAATTATAACAATTCACAATTAAATTCACAATTAAAAATTAAAAATATACAATGTACAAAAAATAAAGTTGAAGTTTTTGAATGTTCTGTGATCATAAATTACATGGAAAAATTATTTTGAGATGATCCATGGGGTATTTTATAATGCCCCCACGCTAGAGTGTCCGAAGAGTTTTCTAACAAGTACCGTTTTGTATCGTTATGAGATAATGATACTTTATTTATATTTTGAGTAAATATTACGTGTTTTATTGATTTAAATCTCAGCATTTGAGCATGTTGCATATTTTTTTCAAATAAACACTTTTTATAATCGTTGAGGGTCAGTTTTTTAGTAACACATTTATTGACTCCTTTAGCTTTTGAGATAAGACTCATATTCTCAACATCTAAGGCATACATTTTAGATCGTAGACCAACAAACTCTTTAAATATTTTACCGTTATTTTCATCTTTGAAAAACCCCATCCGCTTTTTATTTATTAATGGTAAACCATATTCATTGTTAGGTGGATAGTCTGATGTGTCAAAATATAAATCGAGCTCTGATTTTATGTCCTCATAATAGTTTTCAGTGAATATTTGAAATACTAAACTATCTGTATCTGTATAAAGAAGCCTGAGATTTTCTTGATATTTCGTTTTCATGTAGTCGTAATTAAATTTATACATGAAAGTTTTCGATATATCTAAAATGCAAAATCCTAAGTAAATTGGTTTATTATAAAAGATTTTAGTTTTATTCAATTGAACAGCAGCTAAGTTCTCTGAAAATATTGATAAACTGTGGAACTCAGGTTTCGCTATCATAGTTTCAACTCCCTGTGATTTCCCATGATTTTCCCAGTGATTTAACAATTTGACATTCACATATTTCAAAACATTTTCCATGGTTTTACCGAACATTGAATTATTCATACTTTTATAGTGATCTTTATCAGAATCACACGTTGCCTGCGAGCGCATGCGTGTGTTTAAGTCTTTGTAACTTTTTAACTACTTAGATTGTTCAAATCTCAAAATACGATGGATTTTAAGTAATTGCAAACCATTCTTCAAACATTGTTTTAGATTTCTGTAATGTAGAACATAATTCGTTTTCCTATTTAAATTGGGAATTTTTTTTTTCTTTGGAATTCCCTAAACAAATATTTTCAGGACAGAATGGTAAATCCGAATGAGAGTCATGCAATTCGTGTGGGTATTCTAGATCGACTTCTAAAACGAACCCATGTTCAGCATCATCAGAAACATTAAAATCAGTATCTACATTCACCCATTCAAATTTACCTGTAGGGAGGCATTGAGACATAGCCCACCCATAAAGATTATTTGCATCCAAGTACATAAGAAATGAAGAAGGAATATTTTGATCATATTCTGGCATAAATTTATTATTAGCTTTTGCATGTCTTTTACTACATTGCGATATGCCACCACGAATATTTTTAGTTATGAAAGCAATTTTATCAATGTCGGTTAAGAGCTCTAGATTTATTTTTGTAGTTTTTAACATCGCATCCCAACTTAATCCTGGAGCAGTATAATAATGAGCTGGGTCTAATCCATATGTCCTAAGGCATACATTTCTAAAATTTTCAAATACATTAGTAAGTAACAAAACATCTGTTTTTAAATATAAATCAGAATAATCCCCCATATTTTGACAATGAAAATGAGTCCAAACATCTTTCGCATGTTCATAATCGTCGTCTGATATGTTGCAATCAGTCAAAGAACTGTAGAATTTATCTTGAGAGGGAAGAGAAGTCAATTTTAACGTTTCATATGATGTCATGTGCTCATAGGGATAGATACTCTTTCGTATTAATCGTTTAAAATCCTCTTCACATGGAAAACTCAATTTTAATTCACGAAATTGTTCAGCTGTCAAGGTTTTGGCTAATTTTTCAAGACTGCAGCTCATAAATTTTAGTGAATCAACAAACTTCAATTTCATTGTGCGATTATTCACTTGCAAACATTTAGAAAAGGAAATATATTTCTCTTTGTTCTCTGGTATCAGTTCAATGTCCCCTTCCTCAAATCCAAGCCCATGTACTATAAAATGACTATCATAGTTGCTCAAATTATGAAAAAATACAGGTACAAAATTAGGTGCCCTGTATTTTTCAGAACAAAATTGATGTGCTACTCCTTCATAAAAACCTGTATGATGATTATAAGAAATAGAAGAATCACCATTTAATTTTTTATCGCAAATGTAACATGTACTACTCTGAGCAATGTCTAAATTATTTGCATCAGATAAAGGCAAAGGGGTTTTGCCAAAAGTATTACTCCTACAAATGTTATCTAAATCTTTTTTAATGTATTTCATAAATGTCTGTGCACAATCTTTACCTTTGTATGTTCTATACATTGACAACTTATCATCATAAGAACACTTAATGTAGTATCCAAAACTATATACCTCGTGTTTTGTATATTTGTTGTAGAGGATGTACTAGGATTGTTGAAACATGATGGAATTGGGTTTAAAGAAAGCCTCAAAATCGGCATAAACAACAAAAGGCACCCTTAATTTACGTTCATAATTATTGAAGCTAAGTTGGTTTGATGGGACATTTTCATTGAACCAGTTTTTCTTTTTATCCTGTTCTGAAGGTAAATTCGTGCAAACATGGAAACAGTCGTTTCTTTGATGATTCATTAAATTTTCATGTGATGTAAAGCTTGTTAGGCAACCATCACAAATATGTGTAGCATGTTGTGTATTGGATAATTGTTTAGATACTAATCTAGATAAATTTTTGATCAAGCAATAATGTGCTTTACTACCTTTGGTTATATATAATAAGTTTAAGTGGGTAGCTTTTTTACATTTAGTTAAGTGAAATGGCCCTATCACATCATGTTTTTTACTTTGTGAATTGTACTCGAGTCCAAAAATATTAATGCTTATATCATTTATTTTTTCAAATTTATGAACATCCCCTAATTTAAATGGGAAAGTCAAATTTTCAAAGTTTAGTTTATGTTTATGCGCTATATATGAATTCCATGTATTTGAATGATGGTTTGTAGGTGGGTATAACCCTGACAATACAGCCCATCTAAAACATTCATGACCATTGTTTTTTTTATTAATAACTGCCTTTTTATTCATTATATCTCTAGCAATTTTATATAGGAAGAACCACGTAGTGGGTTAAATTTATTTACATTAACATCTAGATAGTTGAATTTTACTAAGCTCCATCCACTATCTTTCCTCTCAAAGTTAGATAATCTTGTTAAAATTTCGTTAACTATAGTTATAAAAATATCATTTTTGTCGCTGCTAAGATTCACCACATTGTTACTGAATTGAAAATCAAACGTATTATTTAGCTGTTTGGTATCTTGAGTAAAATCTGCATTAAGAATGAAATTTACTTTTAAAGCACAATGATCAGTAAGTGATCGATCCAATAATGTAAAGTTTTTTTCTTTATTTTTTTGTAAAATTGTTTCGGGGGTAAATGGGTTGCGAATATTTTCATTAAGCAATATTCTATAAGTAGCCACCCTATTCCTAAATGCGTTTTCAATTAACTGTACATTAACCCATTGAATATCAGACCTTAAGACATTATTTTTATGGATATTACTATTCAAATGGTTGGTGAAATATCTTTTGGATACAAACTTACTACACACAGAACATTCAACATTATCATTATTTTTTGTACTCACATTCTCATCTAAGATTGGTTCGGATGATGTTGATACTGTATCGCGACTAGTTGAAGGGCGGTTTTTCTTTGCCAGCACTTCTTCAGACTTCGAAACTGCAGCTGTCCTCTTTACTCCACCCCCGACTTGGGAAGATCTATAAAAATAAGAAAACATGAAATTAAACATAATGTACGACTTAATAACAAATACAAAGTTTTTAATTAATTGGATGGGATATTATACTAACTCAAATCTTGTCTACATTGTTGGCAGTATGCTTGCATTGTTAAAACTCCATCAATCACATCTGAGCACGAACTATTTTCTTTGCCTTTAATATGACCATCACATGGTGTAAAATATGGTCTTACATCAGAATCTTCTAATAGTGTGGTGGGTAATTGGTTTGATATAAACCACAGTCGAATACTTCTATGCAAATTAGTTATAATAAACTGTTTACTTAAACACTCAATTTGATCACGAACTAAATGGATTATGATGAACACCATGATGGAATAAACCGACACCTTAGTAACTCAAACACAGTAACGCAAACAATGAATAATTTCACCTCGTTGGTCGTCTCTATCCGCCCTTTTTATACAAAAAGGGGGATGAGGAGCCGGTATCGGGTCTGTATGACCCCCGACCGGGGAAATCTGCGCCGGCCGTGAAGACGGCCGGGTCCTTGGAGCGCAGCCGGCGCCGAAGGCGCAGGCTGCGCGGTGGAGGGGGTAGGTGTGTGTACCTACGCAGACTTGTTGCTATTCAGCCAGTTGAGGGCTGCTGCGGGCATGGGCTCGCCGTCCAGTCTGGCCCTTACGGCCTCCTGGACCACGGCGAAGCCCTCCATCAGCGCCGCTCTCTGGGCGATGGCTTCAGGTGGTATGGTCGGAAGTGTACTCACCGGGGTGTCGGTTTGAGTTGAGGTAGTTTTTGTGGCAGCTTGCACGGAGGGCTGCGGGCCACGGTTTCGGGCTCCGCGCCTCTTTCCGCGGCGGGTGGTGGGTGGCTGCTTGGGGTCGTTCCCGGGGGCCATCAGGGTGGCGCTGTGTTGCGCCGCCTCGACGGTTCGGGTAGTGGTGGTGGGCTCGGGGCCCTGCTTGGTGGGCTTCGGAGGGTGAGGTGACTTTTTAGTCCTCCGGTTTTCCCGCAGCAGGACTGGGCATTTGGCGCTGTTGGCGGTGTGCTCACCGCCACAGTTCGCGCATGATGGTGGCTCCTCTCGGGGCCGTGGGCAGTCGCTGGCAGCGTGGGGGCCTCCACAGCGCACGCAGGCTATGGGGCGGTGGCAGTGGTGAGAGGAGTGGGCGAAACTTTGGCAGCGGTGGCACTGCGCGATGCCTCGCTTACCTCTCCAAGGCTCCACGGTGATCCCTGGCATACAGAGGACCTCCGTGACGAGGAAAATGGCCGCATTTTTGGTGACCTGGGCGTAAAAAATACACCCGGGTCTGCCGCTGCGGGCTCTGATGGGCCTGACGTATTCCACGTCGAAGCCTTGGGAAGTGAGGTCGTCGGTGATGTCATCGGGGCTGGTGTCCACGGGGAGACCCCTAATGGCCACCTTTTGGCTTCGCTCGGCTGGCAGGGAGTAGGAGTACCACTCCAACGTAGAGTCCTCCTTCTCTAGGTCGGAGAGGTACCGCTGTACCACTCGGTACTCCTGCTCACCTGACGGGGAGAAGCGTACCCCTGTTCTGAAAGGGCGGGCATTAGGGGCGCGTCCCAGAAGCCCCTTTAGGGCCCGGAAGTGCTTACCCCATTGAGTGATCCGCTGGACAACCAGTGGCGGGTAGCGAATCTTCTTCGCGGGCGCCTGCGCTGCTGTCGCCGGTCCTTGACCGCTAGTTGCGGAAGGAGATGGCGGAGAGGCGGCTGCTGCGGCGAAGGAGAGTGGCGGCGATGGAGAGCTCAGCTGTGGAAGCTGTTGGGCACCTGGTGGTGACGGCCCGGTTGTGTCCATGGGACACAGGTCGAGCCGGGGCAGTGAACGCGGTTGCTGTAGCGTTGCAGGAGGGGTTTTCGCAACCCGCTTCTTGCTCGGCGTCGCTGCGGTGGAGGACGCAGCGGTAGCGACAGGCGGCACTGGGGTTTGTGGCGTTTTTGGCGCGGCTCGCGGCCGCGTAACGGCCTTTGGCTGTGGCGGCGGCGCACTTAAGCGCACAGGCGCGGTGGTCGGCCTTGCGCGAAAGGGTGGTGAGGTCGCGGGCGCGTGCGCTCTCGCGGGGATGGTCCGGGCCACGCGCGCTGGCGTGGCAGATGTTGAGGCACGGCTGGTGGAGGCGGCAGCGGCAGCGGCAACAACTCGCACGGGTGCGAGTGGCGGCGGCTCGTCCTCCGGCTCGTCCTCCGGGTTGTCGCGGAGCTCCGAGTTATCGGGCATCACGCGGGGCACAGTGCCGAAGCGCGGGAGGCTGCTGGGCAGTGCGAGCGAGGTGCGCGCCGTCTGTGGGCGCTGCTCTCGCGGTTTGGAGGCAGAGGGGGCCGATGTTGGGGCGGCGGCGGCAGCGGCAGTGGCAGCGGCGAGAGCGGCGGTGATCCGCGCGAACGCGGCACGCAGCACAGGCGGAGCTGTTTCGCCGTCCGCGAGCAACTCGCTCAACGTGAGCTGAGTGCCCGGGGAGTTGGCGAACTCCAGGTCGCGGGAGTGGCCCGGGGACCAGGTCCGCTGGGGTCGTCCCGGGTCAAGGCGGGGGTCGCGCTGAGGCGGCACGCCGGCAGCCATCTGTACGGCCAGCTCGGCAATAGCTTGGCCGTCCGGAGGCGGGGTGTTCGGAGCGGTCGTCGGCGGTGTTGCCTGACCGGCCGCTCGCAGCAGATTGATGGCGCGCACAACATGGGTGCGGTCCTCGGTAGAGATGGGGATCCTCCGGGTGTTGCGGAAGATCCGCGGGCGCGTTTGCCTACGCGCCGTTGGATCGCTCCGGGATCCAGGCTGCATGATGGGGGGTAGCCCTAAAAAGGGCTTTTACAGATGACCCCACCTTTGCGGACTCGCACAAGGTGGGAGAGACACGATGTTAATTTGGAGGGTAGATATATTTGCGGAAAAAATAATCTACCCACCCAAATAAAACAAAGGATGACGTAAGATGGGGCAGTGACTCACGCGACCATAACGCACCGCGGCCTCACCACTCCCCTCCCTTTTCCCCCGTCCCAAGGCTCCCCCCGCAAGCGAGAGGCCGAGACTAGGTACTGGAAGGAAAGTTACCGGCCGGCGGCGGGGAAATTCCACTGTTGATCGGTCCGAGCGTGTGACGTAGGGGAGCCAGATGTTGGTGACTCACCTGTGTTTTTCCGCAGTTCCGCAAAACAACACGTCCCTACGTCAGAGGTGGCAGCCAGATGGTCGGCTATTTGATTTAACGAATTTAATTTAATTACAAATTGAACGTCCACCTCGGGTCACTGCGGCCTATCCTCGAATATTTTCAACATCGAATACCTCACTTATATAGGAGCGCCCCACCTAACTGCTTCCATAACAATAGGATCAAGTTACTACAAGTCAGAAACCCATCCTTTGTCAGGTAAGTACTGGTCAAGCGCATTTACACAGGTTAAAACAGGAATATTAAGAATTAAAAATATAACTTACGCATCACGATGAAGTTGGCTTATGAATTCCCCGATATCAAGTAATTCTTGATCTTCTTCAAGCTCTTCACAGAGTCTGATGAGTTGGGCATCGTAGATGTCACAGTTCAAACTATCCATTTTGTTTAATCTACACAAACACTTTTTATCACTGCATCCTATAGTAAATAAAGTATTTCGCACAATTTAATTTTACAAAGAAAAGATAATTGTTTAGACTGGAAAAGGTCTTGAATTCTTAAAAGGTAAGGTTTTTACATGTAATACAATAACAAGCTTTTGTTTAACCTACACAAACACTTTTTATCACTGTTTCTTATTGTCAATAAAATATTTCATAAAACTGTCTTTAGAAGCTACTTGCTTTGTGATGTTAAATATAACATCACGTGTAGTTTGGAGCTGAGTGTCTTCTTCAGAAGGCGCGTAGAATTTTAATCTCACATCTGCGTGTTTCCAGTGCTCAGTGGGTGGAATGTTTTTAATTTTTTGCAAATCATATATCTCGATTTTAATCAAGTGAGAAGCGTATGCCCATCGAAATATAATAAGTATGGAAGAGTAACGTCTAACAAAAACGACTGACAAATCCGCTCCAAAACGCCCACTTTTTGAAATGAAAAGATCTTATGTATCGAGTGGTTTCAATAATCAACTAAATATTAATTGAGTTAAGGTATGAAGTCATTTATGTCAGATGCTGGTATAACGTTTGAGTAGACAGTAATTTCAGTAAGGTTTTATACCGTCTGAAAGACAAAAATCTGTTATTGGTTACAAGCTCTCTGACACAAGATTTCCATTGGTCAATATTTTTATTCATAAGGGTTACTTGAACGCGGCCATGTCTTTCAACATTTGACGTGGATGGTTTAATACAAAAACAACACAGTAATTGAATAACGAATTTTATTAATATTTTTTTATATTATTGAATGATTGTTCCCCTTGAATCATTTAACATACTTACTTATGTTACACTATTATAAAGTTGTAAAATAGTATATCAAAAGATATTATGTTGTAAGAGTAGTCAGCGTCAAATAGTCTTTAGCATCTAAAGTGCCAAATATATTGCAACCCCTTTTTTATTCTTATATAAAGATACGTGACAGTATAATACCTATATATAGGTATATAGTCGCTTTGGATGGTACAGCCTATTTGATGCTACCGAAAAAACATGACAAAAATTAACTTTATACGAGTAGTAAGACGAAAACATCACAAATAATCCATTTGGCACTGTTTCTATTCTACAGTTAGAGATGTGAAGCCAACTCTTAAGTTAGATCATATACAATAGAGTATAATTTATATTAACCGCCTGTTTCACAATCGACAAGTAAAGCGTATTTGACAGATAAATTTAGCCCTTTCTCTTTCTTACACTTGAAAATAGACAAGGAGAGAGCCAACTTTAAATGGCAGATAAATTTACTTGTCGATTGTGAAACAGGCCCTTACAATCTTAGCTTTACCAACTCAGTTATTGTACAAGTATCAATTAATATTAAGCCTATTGCTTTTTAGGGTTCCGCACTTCGAAAGGAAAAGGTCATATTTCGTTGTTTTTATTATGTTCATAAACTAACGATAGTAAAGATGACATAAAATTTAATTTCCTATTCATTCAAAGTAGTTGCTTGTAATTCTCATTTTTCAAAGATATATTGCATAACATCGGCCATGACATTTTGGTATGGAATATTAAAAATTAAATAACTTACTAATGAAAATAAATATCGCTTTGTTTTGCATCTGTGTGGGTACTGCACTAATTTACAATGCAACTTGGCATAGTTGCAGCGTCATTTAAATCCGGTAATCATTAATATCGATTTTTTCTTTTGTGATTGTAAACAACTGTTTGACACTACGTCAGAAAGTCGACTGATAGACAGTTCGGCACTCATTAATAGCTCCACCCCCGCCGGCACTAAGTCAGTGGGGCAGATTTTGAGCGTCGATTACTCTTCCATACTTATTATATTTCGATGCGTATGCCCCGTCGTCTTGTCCGGTTGATATATAGCCCACCCCGTCAGGAGAACTTTGACTGACATTGGAAGAGCGCTTCAATACTTTAGTTTTCTTCTTGGGACGTTCAAAAAAGCTGTCGATGTTATTTACTTAACGCTTTTTTGCCATGGCCTGCTTAACTTTAAAACCAGGCGTGCCTTCTTCGTCGGTTGATTCATCTTTATTTTCCGGGTAGTAATAGTTCTTGAAAGTATTTTCAGAGAACTGAAACAATATCAAACAATAAATTACACAACTGCTTAACAAAAACACGGTGCACAAATGCTAAAAAAACACACAATTAAGTTAAAATATTTGTACATACTCACATCCATTATTAGGCCTTTTTATAAACACTTCACTGCACGACACAAGACTATTATGTCCATATACTTCTTTAAGTACAGGGAGCCCCGGTAACGAAGACTGTTGCGTGGCTAATAGTTGTTCAGACACAATACCCCACCGCTTTTATACGCTCCGTAAGTTAAGCGTCTTCCTAAAAACATGTTTGAACTTGTAGTTCATCTAACACAGACGCCGATTTATTCAACAACACCCAAAATAATAAAACGCACAAGTAACAATCGCATCCGTTGTGACCATAAAACATAATAGGCGGCTACCAATAAAACAATTAAACCGTTATAACAATGCACTCCGGTACACGAAACTTGTCGATACAGGCTTTTTTATTGATATACCTACTCCATAGCGCTTTGAATCAAGTCAGAACCAGTTTACTTGCTTCGTTTTAGTTTTACATACTAAAAATTAAAATGTATGTGGAGGTGAACCCCATATACGTACTAGATAGATAATGTTATAGCTAATGTTAGTCAAGGATACATATTCGTAGGTACATACCCGTACGTAGGTTAGATTGCATTTAACCACTATATTTTTAATAAGCTAAGTGTAGGTAATTCATTTAGAAATACCTATATACAATATTTGGTTTTGATAGTTGTTTAGAATAGGCTCTAAGTAACAACGACTTAAGATAATACTAAGAATACTACGATTACCTAGATTTACTAACATTAACTTAGGTAAATTCAATTAAGTGAAAATTAGGACTTAAGCTACATTTAAATCAGTTCTTAGCTTAGGTTAAGCTCATGTAAAGTTAGGCGATCCTTAATAACAGCCGACCATGGGGTGTTAAAATTTAAAACCACTCGTAACTTCTTTGTTGGTTGATTCATCTTTATTTTCTTGAAAGTATTAAAAACAGTAAGTATTTTAAGTTAGATTAGGTTGTATAATGTTAGGTTAACTTCACCAAGCTAGGTTAGGTAAGTATTAAAAACAGTAGGTATGTTAAGTTAGATTAGGTTGTATAATGTTAGGTTAACTTCAGTAAGGTAGGTTAGGTTAGGTTAGAACTGTAACCCTTAAAAAACAGTAGGTATGTTAAGTTAGATTAGGTTGTATAATGTTAGGTTAACTTCAGTAAGGTAGGTTAGGTTAGGTAAGAACTGTAACCCTTAAAAAACAGTAGGTATGTTAAGTTAGATTAGGTTGTATAATGTTAGGTTAACTTCAGTAAGGTAGGTTAGGTTAGGTTAGAACTGTAACCCTTAAAAACAGTAGGTATTTTAAGCTAGGACAGGTTTCACGGTTTTAGGTTAACTTCAACAAGGTAGGTTAGGTTAGGTTAGAACTATGATCCTTAAAAACAGTATGTTAAGAAAACCACTATGGTAACTTAATTAAATGATATGAGAAAAACATAGATAACATTAAAAATCACATTACAACAGTTAATAGCGCAATCAGGTAATATGTAAAAAAAGGTATGAACGCGTGCGATGCAAGACAATGGTGTTGGGCGCCCCGAGAACAAAGGGGTTGGCGCACGCGTAAACAATAGGCAACGTCCACGGGACAAAAAAGGGTACCCAGGTAGTAGTATAATATTGGGCATTCTGGCCCACCTCGTTCGATCGGGCGAAAATTTCGCCCTCCTCACTCGTGTGATCCAAATGCCCAATATTATTTTGTGGATTTCAAAATTTGGGTTTGCTCAGAATGAAATTCATGCATGCATTCTGTCCCACCTTTTTCGATATCGAGCGATATTTGTGGATTTCAAAATTTGGGTTTGCGCAAAATTAAATAATCGCGCTAACGTGCGCGTTTCGCGACATGTAACGGAAATTGGGTTTGTGCTTAAAATAAAACGATTATCTCTCGCGTTAACATGCGTATTTAACAAATAACAAGTCGTAACGTAAACTGGGTTTGCGCAAAATTAAATTCATGCATGCATTCTGTTCCACCTTTTTCGATATCGAGCGAATTCGCCCTCCCCACTCGTATGATCCAAATGCCTGACATTATTTGTGGATTTCAAAACTTGGGTTTGCGTGGGTGTCTATCATTTTATCGAAATTCCTGTCATCGAATTTCATATCGACGAAAACTATTCCACGAATGTAATTACGTTTTATTTTCTATACACATAATTTTAAATTCATCGATTTTCAAATAGTCGAACAACTTTTCATCATAAATTGTTTCGAATATGTCTTAGAAGAAATGTAACAGCGATCAACTGAAGTTCGATGAATGATTCCTAAGTCATAACGACATTCTGCGAATAGTGTTCTGGGAACAGATATTCGATGAATCGATTTTCTGTAAAGTGATAGATTACTGGTTTGCGTAAAATGGTGGTATAGATTTTATACATTCTTAAAGTCCAAGTTAAACTAAGAATATTAGTTGATTTCGTAAAATGCAAAAGCTTAAACACCTCGCACTTGGCCGGAGCGCAGAGGCGTTTGTACAACTTGTCGTGAAGGTGATCAGGCTCCACAGACAAGATCGGGTCACCCAGGACGCTTAGTTCCCGGTGATCGTATGACCGCTTTTGTGTACATGGTGAGTTTGCATCCTTCACCAGGGACGAGTTCATCCGTTATCTACCACCGCATAGTAACAGAATCCCTCCCAAATATTCGAGATAGTTCAGCAATACTCAGTGCAAGGGTGATCAAATCGAGCATCGAGATTGACAAGCTGGGACTACCAAGCCGGTAGGTCACAAGGAGTAGGTACTAAGATACTTATGCATTTGGTAAAGTTCTTACTATATATATCAACTGAGTATAAAAACTTCAATAGCGTGATGTAGGTTTTAACTGGTTTTCGGATGTATAAAACCAGTCTTATCATCATTTAAATTACGAAACTATAAGATGTTTTATAAACAATTCGTTAGTTCAACTGATTTTTGGTTTGTAAAACCAAAACGCAAGAAAACTATGCATAAATGTGCTCCAGTTAATGTTAATGCTATTGTAATGCCATCTATAGGAACGTTATATATTAATACATTTCTAAAAAAACATATCTCACTTTAACATATTGATGTAAAATCAGTTTTATTGTGTGCAAAATTAAGCTTAGCTAAAAATATAATCGAATGCGACATACAATGTTTTGCGTAATTGTAATTAGAACTCGAAGACCGTGCGGTATGAGATCCGCGATCACATTTCAGCCATGGACGCTCGCTATTATTGTGATGATTTCACGCAAATGAACATAGGTGGCGTAGAATAACGAATATTTTGCTTAAACTATCGGAATTAATCGAAACCATTTGCAACCTATATGAAAGTGTAATGCATTCATTAAGCTAATAAATTAGTTCAGTACTTAGCCTGCAGAGGGCGCTTATGATGAAACCATTGTTAAATTCTTTATATTGGTAATATTTAATATTTATTACATGGGTGAATATACAGATCTCTATATTAAAACTGACGTTTTGCTTTTGTCAGACATATTTGAAAATTTTCGAAAAATTTGTAAGATTCGTTATGAATTAGATCCCGCATTCTATTTAACCGTGCCGAGTTTGTCATTTGACGCGATGTTATTGAAAACTGGTGTAAAATTAGAGTTGATATCTAATTTAGAAATCATTGGTCTTATTCAAAAAGGCATTCGAGGCGGAATTTGCATGTGCTCTACCAGACATGCTCTTGCTAATAATAAATATATGAAAACTTATTATGACAGTAAACCCGACTCGTTTCTTGTATACATTGATTGTAACAACTTATACGGATATAGTATGAGTTATTCATTACCCATATCTGATTTTCGCTTTCTAGATTCTGAGGAAATAGAGCAATTAGACTTTATGTCAATTTCAGACGATGCAGAATTTGGATTTATTCTTGAGGTCGACTTAGTTTACCCTAAAGAGTTACATCATTTGCATAACGATTATCCCTTCTGTGCACAAAAATTTGTACCACCAGGAGGGAAAAATTCAAAATTAATCCCAAATTTGTATAATAAATATGAGTACGTCATTCATTATGTACATTTAAAAACGTGCTTGCGTAATGGTTTGACTCTTAATAAAATTCATCGGGTAATCACCTTCCGACAAAGCCCCTTTTTGAAAAAATATATAGATTTAAATACAGAACTAAGAAAAAATGCAAAAACTCCATTTCAACAGAATCTTTTAAAAATTAAAAAATAACGCTGTTTTTGGCAAGACTCTCGAGGATAGTGAACGACGTGTAGATGTTAAGTTAGTAAATCAGTGGTGTGATGAGAGAAACTCTACAAAGAAGTTTGTAACAGCAAGTAAATTAATAGCACGACCAAATTTTCACAGCGCCACGATATTTTCGGATAATTTAGTCGCTGTTCAAATGAAACCGGAGAGAGTTGTCTTAGATAAACCGATATACATAGGATTCGCAATACTCGAGCTGTCTAAGAGTCACATGTATCAATTCCACTACTCTGCAAAAAAGCGAAAATTCCACTAAAAGCGAAAATTCATTACTCAAAAAAGCAAAAGGAGTAAAAAAGCCTGGTGTCCGAGAATTAACATTAGATGACTATAAGAATGTTCTGTTCAAGAATACGGTAATTAGGAAAAAAATATATTTAAATCTATTAAACATGAAATCTTTACGCAAACTGTTAACAAAATTGCATTATCCAGTAAAGACGATAAGCGACTTACATTAAAAGACAAAATTTCAACTAAAGCATGGGGTCATAGATCGATATTGTAGTTTTTATACATTATAAGCGAACCTCGTTAAATCTCGTTTAATAAATTGAATTGTAAATCTACAACTTTACCAGAAATGTATACCATTAAAATAAGTAATATGTTAGTATTAAGAAACAATTTATGATTATATGTTATGTAAATACCTATTAGTACTGCTATTTGAATAAACGTACATATGCCTAGTGCAATTTGTGTTTGGATTTTTAATTTCCTAATTACTCATAAATAATTGGTTCTCCATTTCACAAGAGGTGTATGTTTTTTTGTATTTTTATTTAACTCCAAACTAATTAGTGAGCTATTTGTGAAATGAATGAACTTTAATTTATATGAGTAAAATACAAACTTATTCATTAAAATTATTTTTATTTCTTTTTTTAATTAAGTGAATTTATTAGCTAAAGAAAGAAAGACAGTTAAATGTTAAAAAAAGATTTTCTTCAATGCTAATCAAAGTTTGCGTGAAAATAAAAAATACCGGTAAGTATTCTAAAATTTATTGTCTTTCTAACTAGCCGATAAAAATACTTACTTAAAATGAAATGTTAAAATAAGCATGTTAGCTGCTGACGCCTTGTCGAGTCAGCTATGACCGCGTTATACGATACTGACTGAAATTGTTCGTCAATTGTTGTGTAATTTTTTTGATTCATGAATTCTAATCGTTATAAATAAAGGCTCATATAATACTCAGCCAAACATCAGTCTATCTTCAGAACGAAGTTACAAGTTTTTACAAGTTGTTACGAGCTTCATATCCTCAGCCCCGGTGTGGTAAGTAAACATTTGATATATTTATATATTAACAATTTATTCAAGTTATACTGGATCTATTTATGTAAATGTTATCGTCTTGCATTTTTATTTTTATTTTTTTTGTCTACTAATAGCAAACATGTGCTAAAAATATTTATTTTGATTTATCTTGTTTCAGAATATGGAAGGAACACAAGACACTTTCCTATTTTCGCAATATGCTCAGGATCCATTGGAGGAATTCCTAGTGGAAGAAGAAGAAGACAGCGAGCTGGTGAAGAAACTTAATAGCGGAATCCAGAAAAAAAATAAAGAAAAAAGATCAAAACGAAATTTTTCCAATAAAGTTTTTAAAAGAAGTGGTCACGACCGTCTGCCATCATTTATAATAAATAATAAAGCAGGGAAAGGTACGAGACTACTAAAAATACAGATAATTGACCTGAACAAAGACAGTGATGATGAAGACAAAGTGATGTTGAGTGCTCAATATTTGGCGGACGATAATTACGATGAAGTTATAGATCATGCCGAAAGTGTGATAAATAAGATTTCAAAAAAACTGAGTGGATACAGTGCTAGTTTGTAGTTTTAGTTTAATTTTAATAATAATAATAATAATAATAAAGTTTTATTTTCAGGCATTAAACCCATATTTCAATTATATATATATATATATATATATATTATATATTAATTATATATTAGTATATTTTGTTGTAATTAACATAGTAAGTAAATAAATATAATGAAAATAACTTGTTGTTTCATTTTGCAGTTATTAATGGCCCCTTGCAGCTTTTTTAAATTTCGATATAACTTTTAAACTAGATTTAACAGTAATAGTACGTATAGTAAGAAAAAGCTGCAAGTGACCTTAAGAGTTTTTTTTTTTACCGGCACGTTTTTCTTCATCTCGACTGACAGCGATATTAATTCAATTTAGTGGAAAAACTTTTCGGTAATTGATAATTCTCTTTGAATAGGTGAAATAAAAAATATGTTTGTCAATAATATCATTTATTTTGAAATCAGATATGAGAATACAATTCTAAATTATTTTCAAAGTACCATTTTTTAATGCATAATACATTTTTTAACGCACAAGTTTTTTTATGAATTAAACAATTATATGTGCCGCTGTTTTTACAATATTTTTGATGCATTGATTGAAAATTAGGAAGGCCTTTTTCACCCAAGTCTATTACAGTACAATTATCACACAAATCTTTAACCCATTTAATTTTTTCTAACCCTTTTACAAATATTTTCTTATTTTCTAAGTGAACATAAATTATTCTTTTAAACTCTCTATAATCAATGAATCCTTCACGCCATAAGATACCGAGGTTTTTCTCTATCCATATAACATTACTTTTTTTCTTTTTCCGATAAAGTAAAAAATGCATACGGGGGTTTTATTAAAAATACTTGCGTGTATTCATTTGTACTATACGCAAATTCTTTAAGAATAAATTCATTTGTAAATGATTTAAACCCCTGGAGATCTACAAACAAGCAGTCTGAGCTCATGATATCCTTCGGGTAATATTGGTCAACGGTTTGTATTCTACAATGCTATCATTCAAAATAAGACAGTAAGCCGCAGTATTTCCGGGTATGTCCTGTTCACACTCTAATTCAACTCTCACATCGATTGAACCCGTTTTTAAGGTTTCGTTTTGCCGAGAACAGTCGATAACAAACAGAGTTGCTTTATCCTTAAATTCTTGCGGACTTAGCAACGGCGCTTGACTGCGGTTATAATACGACTGTTGGAATTTAGCATACTGATCGTATAATATAGCGAATTTTTCAGCTGCGAAACTAACATTAGTACTTTCATACGGAAAATAGGTTGAATTTAAAAAAACTTTTACATCTCTTAAATGACAATGATCAAAGTGTGTCATATCTTTGTTAGTCATATTTTTTCTATCTGTTTTTAATCCGATAACAACATATCGTGGCTTTTCAATTTGAGATGAAGTTTTGATTGCCCAGGAATGTTTTGATGTTTTCGGTAAAAGTGGATACTCATAAAGATCCCAGTTTCTAAATGCTACCTGAATAGCACGATCTTTTTCCAAGCACTTCATTAAATTTAACCTTTCCCGATCAGAAACTTTTATATGTGGCATACGCCATACTATTTTAGATATCGTAATGTTATCTATATATTCATTTGTATTTAATGTTACGCAATTTAAATTAGTATTGGATCTCAAAAGAATAAGTTCATGCTAACAGTTTATAACTATTTTATTGTAATCCTCTGCAAAGCCAAGAATCTTGTTTAAAGGAATGCATACAGAAAACGATCCATGCGTAACTTTTGTACCGTTAACATCCCAACCCCATGACTTTGACATTCTTGATTCATGTTCATTTAGAGATAAGAGAGATTTCATAGTAGTTGTAACTCCAGCATTTTTAATTTTGTCTATTTCGATTCCATTAAGCTCATATCGAATATCTTGAAACAAATGAAGTATGGGGTTATTAGTAAACTGAACACTGGCCACCGGTAGTTTTGTTTCTCTGTTGACTACTACCATGTTTCCCTCTATGTATAAGGCACTCTCAGAAGGTATAGATCTTGTTGGTTTATTGGTATACGGATTTCATCATTAAAATTGAAACTTGTTACGTAAGGTTTGTAGGAATGGAATTCAAAACATTCTATAGTGTTATCGTAGCCGAAAGTTTCTGTTAAGTTTAGAATACTCATTTTAATAAACCAATAGTTTTAAGAAATTCTTTATTTTCCTTGGAAAGCCTCGTAAGCTGATTTTTAGGTGTTCTTTTCTTGACAGCACAATGCGTACTAATAATTGTACTGCGCGAAACTAATCTTTTATTGAAATCTATCATCTTTTCCTGAGATGCAAATATATCTGGATCTCTTCACCGCGTAAATTGATTAAGTTATCGTTTATATCCAATATTCTTTACTTTAAAGAGCTTAAACTGTTTTGATTAAGAGGAAAATAAATAACGTTTTTAGGTGTTTCTATAATCCGATAGCCTGGTGGTACATTAGGCACAAACTCGTGAATAATATGACTTGGTTTTCCGTTAATAAATGAACCACTCACAATGTCACATTCAACTCGCACTATAATTGTAGAGAGAATGGACACAGGAAAAGGAGACTCTGTTAATATATTAGCTTGAATAGTTTCTTGACCAAAACCTAGTAAGTTACCAATCGAATTTTCTTTATTAAAATACACATTTTTAGAACACAATATGTCTTTAACGTATTATTATTACATGTCAGTGAAAATGAACATCCTTTCAGATGTCTTTTCAGGTAATCGTCGAGGTCTTGAAGTTCGTATGACCCTTCAGGAATTTCAACTACTTCATTTTGGCCATAATAAAACATATTATTTCTATAGTCTATATTAGGTATAGAGTTAAAAGTCGAAAAATATAGTAACCCGCATTCATATTCACCATTTAGTTGAAAAGCTGGTGAATGATTTGTGATCAGGGTAGAAGAGGTTCCAGTTATGGACAAAGTGAAAGACATCGTATGAATGATATGGTTTTTATTGAACAGAGATATTTAAACGGTTACTCCAGAATTGTTTTAAATATTTCAAACATAAATGACCGCAATTTACAGTATTAAACTTTTGATAAGTGACATAGTTGTATGAAATAATTTTATTTTTTAAATACTTTATTAATTCTATTGGAGGCTGAAGATCGCCGTAACTATCGAAATATTCACAGTAATTATTATCTTTGACATAGGCTACCCAGTGAGTTCCTTGGTTTTCAGAACTATCTAAATTAATAATTGAGCACTCTACTCTATTCGAACGCTTTGGCAAATTATCTCTCATATAAACGCCACGGAAATGAGGAATATCTAAAGAGTGTTTTAAAATATCTATATTAGTGAGAGCACGTCTGGGAAGCCTGGCGACTAGTTTTTTGAGTATTCTAAACACAATCCCTTTCCATTTCTGTACGGTTTAATGTGCAATCCTTTACCTAATGCAATAGATTCCATCATTTTGTTGTGACGTTGTGATTCGGTTAAGTTTTTCTTTGCAGCTTTGTAATCACCAACAGCTTTAGCTATCCCAGCAGCTCCTCCAGCCAATGATCCCAACGCAGAAAGTCCCGCAAAAATAGGTATCAGTGGTAATATACCGCCAGTTTCCGGAATCGGTATTAAACGCGGAATATGAATTTTACTGTTTCTAGTAAATACTTTCTTTGCGAGCGCAAGAGCTCGGGTGATTGTAGTGCCTTTATCTTTTGATTTGTTTCTTTTCAGTTCCTTCCGCATCTTTGTAACCAAACCTTTAAATGATTTTATGCCTGCACCAGCTTTCATTTTAGATTTCATCACTTTGCTAACTAACCATGAAGCAAGTTTTTCTCCTTTTCCAGCACTTTTCGACTTCAACCTCTGTTTAGCCATTTTATAAAGTTCTTAATCTGCGCGGTGTCGATCTGTTAGGTTAGAATGTTTATCATAAGCTATATCGTGTTTCATGCACGCGTCATCCAATTCATTAACTCCTTTATCACCTCTTAATAACCGTTTATGCAATTTAGTGCCTGGTCCGCAATAATTGTACCTAACCAGGTAAGTGTAATTCAAAAGGCAAGTGATTAATTACACTGTTTAAAAGTCCTCTTCCTTTCATATCCTATATGTTAATGACATTTTTTTTGTTCGGTAACTATATAAATATATTCATACAATGGCACTTCTATTAATCCAGCTGTTCTCACTATTATTAAGTCCTAACCACTTAACGTATAATTTCTTCCCTTTTTTTTTGATCACCTTTTCAATGAGATAAACGTCCGGGTACTTAGTTTTTTGAAGTTCTTGTTCGTAAAATGTGCCCAGAATAGTGTTTCCTCGCTGATCTTCTATATGATACGTAAACAGTTGAGTGTTACTGACTTGTTTAATAGTAAATAGCTCTGTTGACCAATTAGGTGTATAACTTTTATGGAAAGCGCTTTTATACTTGCTTATACGTACACGATCTCCCACATTGAATTTATTTAATTTATGATGTAGATTTTGTTGACGTTTCTTAATATTGTTCTTTACTTCCGATTCATTCTCAAAATTAACATCATTTGGTCTAAATTTTGTTGTACTATGAAAAGTTTCATTATAAGATTTGACTATATCATCTAAAGGTTTTCCAACCCATTTATAATTTCCAATTAAACTAAAATATTTGTACAGTTAGTTTTTAAGCGTCTTTATTAACCTTTCAACAATTGATGCCTTTTTAATTGAATAAGTTGAATAATGATTTATTCCTAAAGATTTTAAATAACAATCAAATTCACTATTGTAAAATTCTTTTCCAAAGTCTGTCTGCAAGTTTCTAGGAATTTGGATTGCTGACTTTATAATTTGTTGAAATGCATTTTTAACTTCTTGTCTAGTTTTCGATTTTGTTGGAATACACCACGTGTACTTTGAAAATGCATCAATGACAACTAAAATATATTTATTTCCTTTATTTATTTTATGGAATTTTTGTAAGTCAATCAAATCTGCTTGCCACAAATCGTGAATGCCTTTTAAAACAACTGCTCGTCGCTTAAAGTTTTTACGAGCTGATCTGTGGATCTCTTTCACTACTTGTTCTTTTGCCATTGCTTAATTGTTTTACAATGTTATCTACCTCGTTTTTTGTATAAAAGTTCAATTTCAACTGAGTTGCAAGCTGATGAATTTGAGAATTTATAACTTTGATTAAAGAATCTAGATACTTCTTGTCATAAATGTTCTGAACGAGCTGATCGACGTACTCCTTATTTACTGCATCATCAGCCGACAAAGGATGAGCAACACCTTTTAATCTCAGTGATTGTAAATCAAAATCTCCGTCTTCTGAACGAAGCAAAGCCTGACTTTTAAGTTCGTTGACTTCAGATATACCTGCTACACGTAAACGTTTATGAACATGGTGACCAAATTTATCTATGTTCATTTTATGATATATTTTTACGCCAAATGTTCTGCTTCGACTAACGATAATAGTAAAGTAACTGCTTTATATATTAACATTGTTCACTAATCCCGCCTCTTGTAGTTCTTCAATAATAGATATGATTTCATTGTCCAATCCTGTATTACCAGCATCACGAGAAGCTATAAGTATTTTTAACCTTTCTACTAATTCGTTTGGGTTATCCCAATATACATATGACACATCGTTTTTAACATTTTTCATCGTCGGTAATCCTTCACCACTTACTGAACGTTCTTTAGCTAATTTAAAAAGAGGTCTTATTACATATAAATATTTCATGCCTTTGTTGCTTTTTATTGGTTTATTAGGATTAAACTCTCTTCTATGTGCATTACTTTCTAATAATAAGGTTTTATAATTACATCTATCACCCTCAGTTACAATATCTAAATCCGGTACTTTCTTATATAGCAGTTCGAATAAACCTGGCGTTAAATAGTAAGTATGACCATTTACTTTCAGTTTTTTGTCATTTGTAGTGTATACCGGACAGGTTCCCAACATTAGCTTGTCCCGTTCCGTTCGAATACCAAAAGGTATATTTAAGTTGGTAATATATTGCTTTTAAAATTTAGGATCGTCACGAGGAGAAGCGTAAGAATCAGTCGTCTTAAATGAAATATTATTTGAAGAATCCTGATCATTAAAATGTTCACTTTCCACTTCATCGCTTACATCACTTTCATTATCTTTTGATGTCTCATCCTCATGATTTTTATTAACAAGGCTAGATTGAGAAAAATTCCTCACAACCGTTTGATCAGTAATAGATTCCTTCTTTTCTTCACTTGGGCTATATTTAATTCTTTTTACTAACTTTCCCCATTGCAATCCGTCATCAAAATCATCATCATTAGTATTGAAGTAATTATTCTCATTTTTAACTTTAACTATTTCATTAAGCGGTTCTGTAATTGGTTTTAAAACAGATTCCAGAATCATATCATTGTTTGTTTTTACATCGCGAATAAGTTTAACCTTCTTTTTTACTGCTTCGGCTGACCGGAGTATCTTTTCCTTTAGCACTTTATCTTCATTAACTTTCTCGACTTTCGAGCTCATGTCCGTTCTCTTTGGATTCATTTAATATAATAAACGATTATTCGAATACTATTCAATAAGTATGTACTTAAGTATATTAATCTACAATAATGAATGTATCAAACCCCATTCTATAACATCCAGAATTTTTGTTACTGAAAGGTGCGTTCCATATTTTAGCGCAAATTTCACGAAACTGCGACCATGACATATCGGTTCCAACGTGCTCATCATAAACATGACGTAAATTAACATCATCTTGCTTAAAAAGAATTATTAAATTAGCATTATCCCTTATTAATTGTTTTGGTACTTTACTGTACGTTTGATTTAAATAAAAGCTATCAATATTTTTATGTCTTCCCATTGCAAAGTAATGCCTTATGTTGTTTTGGTTTTCACAAGCCACATCATCAAATATCATGATTGAGTTATAGTTAGCTTCGTTTGGGCTAAGTATTTCTTCACTTTCACAATATTTTTGAAATTTAACCGTGGGAACTAACGCTAATACTTCTTCTAAAAATCGATACATAGGTTGGAAAAGGGTTTTTGAGTAAACATAAACATTTTGGTACCGTAACCCTTGTTCATGAAGTAAAAGACCAACCATTAAATTAGTTTTTCCGCAATTAGAAGGACCACAAATTATACTGCGAATATTGTAAGGTAAAAGTTCACCATGACGTACACAAGGCTTATTGCGAGCTGAAAAAACAACATCCAACTGCAAGCTCTGATTTTGTTTTACAAACTTCATATTTCTTCAAAATTTCTCAAGCGATGCATAGGTACGTTTTACTTGCATGAAAGACTTATTCCAATTAAGGGAAATCACGACTACGTTTTCGCATATATATAAAAATTTTGATGCGATTGTTTTTAGCTAATAATTCCCGTTGCGAACGCGCACGTTAACGCGATCATTTCATTTTGCGCAAACCCAATTTACGTTACGACTTGTTATTTGTTAAATACGCATGTTAACGCGAGAGATAATCGTTTTACGCGCACGTTAGCGCGATTATTTAATTTTGCGCAAACCCAAATTTTGAAATCCACAAATATCGCTCGATATCGAAAAAGGTGGGACAGAATGCATGCATGAATTTCATTTTGCGCAAACCCAAATTTTGAAATCCACAAAATATATTGGGCATTTGGATCACACGAGTGAGGAGGGCGAAATTTTCGCCCGATCGAACGAGGTGGGCCAGAATGCCCAATATTATACTACTCCAGGTAGTTGATAACCTTTTGTATTGAGTACATGTAAGCTATGGGAAGGAGTGATCTGGGAGTCTCGGGACCCTTCCCAAACGCTCTAAATGGGGGGATAAACACCGAAAAAAATTTTTTTTTTTTTTTTTTTAGGAGCGAAACCCCACCTCTCGCTCGTCAGAGCACCATTTTTTTCGGCCGAGTAGAGGCGGGGCCAGAACCGGCGAATCCCTACTACTGCTGTAGCTCCTCGCTGTGCCTGCCAAATTCGCTATGTGTTTGTTTTCACATAAAGGATTTTGAATTTTAGACAGTTGAATCAAAATTCATAATCCTTTTTGTGAAAACAAACACATAGCGAATTTGGCAGGTACAGCGACGAAGAGGCACATTGTGACCCGTAGCGGTTGAGGCTGGTCGCCGAAACTGCGAAGGTGAATATTGGTGCTTCTGATTTGATACGCAAGGGCGATGGGGCTGCACTTCCCGTAGTGCTGGAGCAGTTATACTACTATACAGGGTTGAAAACTGAGATGGGGCAGTAAGGGCAGCTACTAGATCCTTTGCTGCTACGCGAAAATGCTCTTGGGAGACCTTTACTAACTTTTTAAGTGATGAAAATCGACATTCACAGATTTTTGATAAAATGTACAGTCAGCGAGAAAATCGTCAGATTTGAGTTTTTTTTTTTAATGCCAATCGATCCCATTTCTATCAAGGATTAAAACACTCTTTGGGACTAACTAAGGTTAGAGTAAAAACTTTTTCCATACAATTTGTAGGGTAATTACAAAGTGTTCATTTTGCATGTTGTTTTTTACGCTTATGAGCAGTGATGGGAAATAGGTGAGCTAATTTACCTAAACTTGATGCATGTTCATTCAATAATGTATTCCCATCTCACTCACGCATGAATGAATATGCGTCAAGTTTAAGTAAATTAGCTCACCTATTTCCCATCACTGCTTATGAGTCATTTATGCTTAAAGAGAATTTAACAGTATGTGAAAAACTAAAGATCACTTGAACCAAAAATTTGATACTGGGTTAGTAAACGTCAGATTTATATTTATACATATTTATACAAAAGATGTCATTTTAACTCGCTAAAGGTACGTTATTTTTTATCAGTAGTTAATTCAACTAATTGTCAAAATTCGAAAAAGGAATCGAAAATTTGAAACATTTCCTTGAGATTTAACCATTAGTTACGGTTTTTACGATTAGTTAGTTTAACTGCTGATCATATCAGGCCCCAAACAGATTTTTTCAGAGAAAAAAGAAAATTCAAATAAAGCATGAGATCATCATCATTCTAATTTCAAAATTTTAATTTTTAACCTGTTACCTCCATGACAGAGTAAGGGGAGAACGGAACTAGACCTTATCCGACCCTATTGTCAACCTCACCTGCACGCGCCGGATGGCGGCGGGGTGGCGTATTACTACCCCGTGGTGCTCCCTGCTAGGCAACAGACGAGGCTCTGGCGACCGAGCAAATGGCGGGATAACCATTCACCTGGCTGGGCAACCGGTTGGAAGAGGCTAAAACGGCCTTGGGATTTAAATAACCCCAAAAAGGCTTTAATGCAGAAGGCAAGGGGAAACCACTGCATAACAAATTCCCAAGAAAGTCATCATGAAGGTACAGTCAAATACACAGAGGAGGCCATGCGATCCGCTTAGCAACCGGCGCCGTGCTGCGTCCGGGGCAGTCGGTGGGAAATTGGCTACCGGCCATACTGTTGTAGGGGACCAGGCAACTTATGGAAAACATGCTACTGGAGACCCCATGAAGATGCGACATATCCAAAGGATAGGGACATGGAATGTTCGCGGTCTACTTCAACCAGGCAAGCTAAACATCCTAGAGAAGGAGTTAACGAGGTGTGGCATTAATATCTGCGGCATTAGTGAAACTCACTGGAAGAGCAACGGTCATTTTCTCACAGAGACTCATGCCATATACTTCTCTGGAAATGACGATAACAGCAGAAATGGAGTTGCCTTCCTTATTCCAAAAAATCTAAGGAATAGTGTAATGGAGTATGAACCTATTAGCGACAGGATAATAAGGATAAAGCTTAAAGCGACACCTGTGAATTTTAACCTCATTCAGGTTTATGCACCGACTAGTGCAGCACGTGATGATGAGATAGAGAGCTTTTACACAGAACTGGAAAACACCATTGAAAAAATCGCCAATAGAGAAGTTTTGATCGTCTTGGGTGATCTCAACGCAAAAGTGGGAGCAGATGCTCATCAGCTGAGTCACTGTGCAGGTAAATTTGGCTTAGGCCAACGCAACGAGCGAGGGGACCGGCTCATTCAATTCGCGGCTGATAACAGCTTGGTGATGTCCAATACATTCTTTGAACATCACCGACGCAGACTATATACTTGGATATCGCCGGACGGTAAACACCGCAATCAAATTGATTATATACTGATTAGATCGCGGTGGAAAACATCTATTAAGAATGCTCATACTCTACCAGGAGCAGACTGCGGGTCAGATCATCAGTTGCTGATAGCGAAAGTGCAATTAATGTTAAGAGCAGTTAGGAAACTCGAGATACGACAAAAGATTGAAGTAACTGACAATGCGAAGTTTTTAAGTGCACTGGAGCAAGCGATGATACCGTGGACGAACGTGGACTCCAACGCAGAGACTCCAGATCAGTTGTGGGATCGCGCTAAAAACGTTATGGTGAGCTCGGTCAAAGAGTCTAGAGTCAACGTACGAAAACGGAAACGGCAGCATTGGATGAGCGATGAAACGTTAAGTCTTGTGGAGGAAAGGCGAAACATGAAGGCATCTGGAGCTAATATAAGATCTCTCAACGAAAAGTCCGCTAGAATTCAGGAAGCTTGTAGGCGGGACCAGAACGACCAACTTCGGGACATTTGTGCAGAAGTGGAAGTCCATGCAAATAAGCATGAATCTAGGGACCTGCACCAAAAAATCCGCGCTATCAAAAAAACTCTGTGTTGCAAGACCTGGGCCATCGAAAGCTCTACTGGAGAGACGGTGACGAACATAGAGACAATAGCTGAAACGTGGAGACAATACTGCGAGTCCCTCTTTCAAGACCAGCAATCAGAGTGTTACGCCCCTACGGAACCCGGAAACGAAGATCTTGAGCCCGATATTCTGAAAGATGAAATACGAGCTGCGATTAAACATCTGAAGAACGGTAAAGCCACAGGGGCAGATGCCATACCGATCGAGACGATCAAGGCATCGGGCGAACATGGGGTCCAAATCTTCCACACCCTGTGCAATAAGATATGGCTCACGGGGCAATGGCCGAAAGAATGGGCTCACACTGTTCTTGTCCCCTTGCACAAGAAGGGTTCCACTAAGACGTGCAGTAATTACCGACTTATTGCTCTTATCTCTCACGCAAGCAAGATTTTACTGCACGTACTGAACCAGCGTCTAAAGTCCTACTTGAACAAAGAAATTGCTCCTGAACAGGCTGGTTTTGTTAAGGGGAGGGGAACCCGGGAGCAGATTTTGACAGTTCGACAAATTATAGAGAAAGCCAGAGTATTCAACAAGCCCGCCTACATATGCTTTGTGGACTTCTCTAAGGCGTTCGACTCTGTCAAGTGGCCCAAACTCTGGGAAAAGCTGACGGCGATGGGTGTTCCAAAACACCTGGTACACCTCCTGCGAAGACTGTATGAGGATGGCACAGCCTCAGTACGCGCAGATGACGTTCAATCTAATCACTTCCACCCCAGCGCCGGAGTCCGTCAGGGATGCATTATTTCTCCACTACTGTTCAATGTGTACACAGAGCTCATAATGAGGATTGTACTAGAAGACTGGACAGATGGCATCTCGATCGGCGGCTTGAAGATCTCCAACCTGCAAAATGCAGACGATACCACTTTATTCGCCACCAGTACCCAGCACATGGAAGAACTTCTCGGCAAGATGGAACGCGTTAGCCTTGAGTTCGGACTTAAGATAAACCGGAATAAAACAAAAATGATGATTGTCGACCGCATGAATAACAATTCTCCAGAAACTACACAAATTGCTAATTGTGATGTGGTGCAATCATACATTTATCTGGGAGCCTTAATTACGAACAACGGTGGATGTATCGACGAAGTGAAGAGGCGTATGGCAATTTCTAGGTCTGCAATGGACAAGTTGAGGAAAATATGGAGGAATCGCAACATATATAGAGACACAAAAATCCGGCTAGTTCGGGCACTTGTATTCCCCATATTCCTATACGCCGCAGAAACGTGGACCCTGCGGGAAGTAGAGAAGAAGAGGATAGACGCCCTAGAGATGTGGTGCTGGAGGAGAATGCTCGGAGTATCATGGACTGAATTCCGTACCAACGAGTCTATACTTCGAGAACTCAGCATCAAGCAGCGTTTATCGTCTTTGGTACAGTCTCGCATCCTCACCTTTTTTGGCCACGTATGCCGCCGAGGAGAGGTGGCTATTGAGCGACTTGTGGTCCAGGGAAAGGTTGAGGGTACCAGGCCACGAGGAAGATCGCCTATGAGGTGGACTGACCAGATAAAAGCGGCAGTAAATGGCTCATCATCACTGCATGAATGCACGAGGAAGGCGGCTATCAGAGAAGAGTGGCGGCGTGTTGTGAAGCTTGCCACCAACACCTGAAGTGATGACCACGACCACTCTGTCAAGAGTGATACCGACAAAGAAGAAGACCTCCATGACGGCCAGCTTTATCAGTGTAGCTAGATGTTCGTTCTCTTTCCGCACAGACTCGAGTTTTTTTTACAATAATACTGATTTTTCTCATTTCTAATATCATAATTGCAGTTGTCTCCATATTTAATGATCTTAAAGCTAAAGAAAATTTCACTTTGTAACCAATTACCCTACGAACTGTATGGGAAAGGTTTTCTTTGATTTGTGGGTTTTCTAGTACTCTAACCTTAGTTGGTCTCAAAGAGTGTTTTAATCCTTAATAGAAATAGGATCGATTGGCATTTAAAAAAAAAAAACTAAAATCGGTCATTTTTCTCGATGACTGTTCATTTTATCAAAAATCTGTGAATGTCGATTTTCATAACTTAGAAAGTTAGTAAAGGTCTCCTAAGAGCATTTTCGCGTAGCAGCAAGGGATCTAGTAGCTGCCGTTACTGCCCCATCTCAACTTTCCACCCTGTATATATCGATGGTCCCACCGAATAAACGTGTATGTGAAAAAAGATGATTTTACAGGAAAAAATAAATACGTTAGAACTGTAATTACGAACACCTGTGACAACATAGGTATATAAGATATATATGTAAAAGATAGGTAAAAAAATAATCTTCCTATTACCATTTTAATAAGTTAAGTATTAAAGGTGGAAGCTTCCCGATCTTCGTGGTGCAGTACGCTGGCCGGCGTTCCGCAGGGTGGCGTGCTGTCTCCACTTCTTTTTTCTGTCTTCATCAACTCTATCACACATAGCCTTCTCTCTTCCTATCACCTTTATGCCAATGATCTGCAAATTTACTCTCAAGGCGTGCTCGGCGAACTTGATTCAATAATCAATACCACAAACAACGATTTAGCTCGTATCTTGCAATGGAGTAATAGTTTTGGTTTGAGAGTAAATCCTGCTAAAACTCAAACTATTATTATTGGCAGTCCTAAGTTATTACCCAGAGTTGACTTTGCAGGTCTTTCGCCTGTTTTGTTTGATGGGGTCCTTATTCCTTTTTCGCATCAAGTTAAAAACCTGAGCGTCGTGGGTTCCCCAAGTTAACGAGGTTAGCAGGAAGGTGTTTGCGTCAGTGTGGTCTCTTCGGTGGCTTCGTAACTTTCTCCCTCTCGCGACTAGAATTACGCTTGCTCAGTCATTACTTCTCCCAATTTTAGACTATGCTGATGTGTGTTTTTTGGATCTTACCGACGAGCAGCTTAACAAGCTTGAACGTATTCAAAATTTATGCATTCGGTTCATATTTGGTTTACGTAAGTATGATCTCTAGTTTTCGTTCGCAACTCAAGTGGCTCCCTTTCCGTTTTCGCCGGCACTTTGATATTCTTAATCTTCTCTACTGTGTTCTGTTCATCCCTGCAACCCCCCGTTACCTCAAGGAGCGTTTTAACTTTTTTACGTCGGTTCGTTGCTCCCAAAATTGTATTTTAACTGTACCCTCCTCTTCATCTAAATTCTACAACAATTCTTTTACATTTCAGGCTGTCAGACTGTGGAACTCCCTCCCTGTGGAGCTGCGGCGGGCTAAATCGTTGGCTATCTTTAAAATACTTCTTCATGAGCATTTTTTGTCGCAGTCATAATTGTATTGTATTTCTATCGTGTGGCTGTCTTTTTAATGTTTTCCCTGATGTGGATGTATTGATATTTATTTAGGTATTTACTTATATATAATTATCTGTTTATTTATGCAAGTCATTTGTATCTTGTGTGTTTTTGTATTTGTATTTATCTATTTATTTCTTTGGTTAGCGTTTATGTATTTATCACTTTTTCTAGTTTTTTGGTACTCGTGTTTTATGCTTAAATAGTTTCTTATTATTGCGCGCGTGTAGCCTGCACCACCTACTGTGTAAAATGTTTTAATTTGACACCATGTCCCTGCTAAGGTTGTCTGGAAGAGATCGCTAATTAGCGATAAGACCGCCTGTTATTTACCTGTGTTATTTTTAATTGTACTGTTTCTCTGTACTGTTTTTGTTTGTTGTACAATAAAGTGTTTTGTATTGTATTGTATTGTATGAAAGCTTGTTTTCAAGAAAATTTTGAAAAAGCATGTTATTTTTTTATTCTAGTGCAGGTAAACGCAGATAGTTTGTGTTTTAAACGTTTACACGTTTTTTCGTGTTATAAGGAGCGTCTACTTTAAATGTAATGCAAAGTAACGTTAGTTTTTCCGTAAAATCAAGACTATTACCTTGATGGGTATTAAGCTCTTGCATGTTTCTTTAGGTAGAAATATACGATTGTTCTAAACAGTAACATACTTTTCCAAGATTTTGTAAGGTAATTAATGTTGTGCAAATATACTTAACATTAACTAAGGCATTTTAATTGTTGTTTTGTAATTAAAACTGTCTTGTTTTTTACTGTTAAAACTTAACAAATCTTTGGTTATTTTGTGAGCTTTATAACAAAAATGCTTATATTAACTGATTTATAAAGAAAGCAGATACTCAATGGGGTTTTATCACTGAAATAAATACAGCAGGCTTGGTCAATATGCATAACGTTAACGTTAGCGGCATTAAAAAAAAAGTATTTTATTTTGTTATTGTGTCTTATTAAAACAACAAAACATATTTACCATATGCGAACACTAAGTGAGCACAGCCGGCTAGCCCAAGTAGAAGCAGAAAAGCTAAGGTATTAGCTACAGATACTCGGTCTCAGTGAGAAGCGCAGGAACGGATTCGGAGAGCTGAGGACATCTAGAGGCTTTTCATTACTTTACTCCGGGAAGGAAGATGAAGAGGCCGCCCGTGAAAATGGCGTGAGATTCCTCCTTACTGACGCGGCGAAGAAGAGCCTCTTTGACCGGAACCGCTTCTCTGCGCGAATCATAACATAACAGCCCGCTTCAACAGCAAAGCCCGAAAGATCACTATCGTTCAATGCTACGCACCCACGAACTTGGTTTCGGAAGAGTATAAAGAGGGTTTTTATAAACCTTGAAGAAAATCCGCAGGCAAGATAAAGTCATTGTCATGGGTGATCTGAATGCCAAGGTCGGCATGAACAACGATGGATGCTAAAGACATATGGGAAAATACAGGCTGGGCACCCGGAACAAAAATGCAGAGCGGTTCTTGGAGTTCTGTTAAGGTAACGATCTGACTATCAGAGGTACTTTATTCATTCATGGAGAACACCACAAAAATACACGGAATTCACCCGACGGAGTCACGAAAAATCAAATTTACCACCTTGCCATCAGCGCTAAATTGCGCTCATCGCTGCCCGATGTTCGCAACCGCCGAGGGGCGGACATCGATGGTGATCGCCACTGTGTGGTTTCTGAAATGCGGCTCGCTCAAACTGTCGCTCAAACTGCTGGCGGGACGACCAAAGTTAGCAAGTTAGGCGTGACAGACGAGTATGGACGGATGTTGTAGCCGATAATGCCCAACGGGCCGCTGACTCTGGCAATCTCAGGGAGTTGTATAAGGCGACACTGACCAAAAATTGGAACCGGAAGAAGAAGCCCCTGAAAGACAAGAAGGGCCAACTAAATGGTGACATCTGAGGGACAGCTTCAGCGCTAGCGGGAGCTCTTTGAGGAGGTCTTCAGAGCCCTCGACGACCCTATGACCACATATGCACCTGATTTCAGTTTGCCCCTGCATAGCCCAAACATAAAAAATTCTCCGCCCATAGAAGCGGAAGTAGCGAATGCCGTCAGATTGCTCAAAAATGGGAAGGTCCCAGGAGTTGACCTCATCACAGCGGAAATGCTTTAAGCCGACCTGCCTTTTGCCGTGAACGCGCTGACGCTGCTGACGCCACTCTTAAATAAAATATGGCAAGGAGAAAAATTACCGGACGACTAGAATAAAGGCCTTACTTGGCCTATCACTGTGCCAAAAAAGGGTACGGAGGGTAGGGAGGTCTCCTTTCGGCTCTTTCTAAGGTGATCTCGGACCGCTTGTCGGGGGCCGTTGAACCTCTTATTCTTCTTCATATTATTATATTATATTATACGCACGCAGGATTCCGACCTGGTCGATCTTGCATGGATGAGATCAACACACTACATATCATATTTGAACAGGCATCAGAATTGCAGAGGGAAATGTATCTAACCTTTGTAGATTTAGAAAAAGTTTTCGGTACACTAGGGTGGTCATGTATCTGGAACTGACTGCGTAGGATTAGTGATCCCGACAAAATCACGACCCTCATTAAGGCCATCTACAACAACTATTTTTGTAGAGTGACGTGTAAGGCCTCATCTCGGAGGACATACCGATACATGCGAGTGTACGACAGGGGTGTCTTCGCACACCTCTCTTTCTTGTTGTTCTGGATAGTTTACTCTAGCGTGTCGCGTCGGAAACTGGAGGAACCGACGAGGACATCGCTGTGAGAATCGCCAAAGCAGGAGCAACCTTTGCACAGCTCCGCCCGGTATGGCAATGGCGGAAATTGACACGGAGTTAAAACTAAAATATTTTGGTCGAACGTTGAAACCGTAATGCTATACGGATGCGAGACATGGAAGGTCACAAAAGACACCTCGCGTCGACTCCAAACTTGCATTAACCGCTGCCTTCACCGGATTCTTAACATATACTGGCCAACGCAAATCTGTGGGAACGTTGCAATGAAACTCCGAACGACTAACAGATAAAAAGCTGGAAATGGAACTGGATTGAGCCTACGCTCCGAAGGAACCCTAAAAATATACTGAGGCAAGCCCTAGGCTGGAATCCCCAAGGAAAGCGTAAACGTGGAAGTCCTAAGTAGAATTGGCGAAGGATGATTGCAGAAGCGGAGGCTATAGGGAAGACTTGGAGCGAGTTGAAACGCGATGTTCAACGCCGACCGTGCTGGCGACGCACTGTGGATGCCCTCTGTCCCATCTAGGGGACATAGGACCTTAAGTCAAGTAAATCAACCTTTTCCAGATTCGTCGTATATCATTTTGTGCTTTCTTTTGCACCAAGATGAACCAGTCGTTGCTCTCTTCATTTTGGATACGCACAACTAATTTGAATAACACAAAACCACTAACTTATCACCACTTATTGTCTTATTAACCCATTGTTTTTATTTGTAAACTCACAATTATCACGTTCCACACGACTGACATTGTTAAGGGAGCGAGCCCACCTAGTGACAATGTCACACGATGACCCCTGCGCCTCTTCGATTAAGCAGCTATCGCTGTTTTAATAACAGGTGCAAAGATAGTCTAAGCACTTAAAACGAAATTTGACGCAAATAATATTATCAGTGAATATTCGTATTTTGAATTATTTAATACAATACCGCATTGAGAAAATTATATGCTGCAACCGTTATTACACAGTGTTAGTATTATTTATTAAATAGCAAATACTTCTTACTATAACTTTTATAGCAACTTTATACGGCAAGAAGCAATACTCTAAAAACTTGTATCGTCCATAACACCAAAATGCGTGCATCAGAATAATACAAAAATATAAAGTTTAGTAAAGTTGTGTTTTCACTCACGCACGTTTATTCGTGTTAAGACGATAAATTGTAAGTTGTGTAACAAATGAGAATACCAATATTCGTGTGGCCTTGCTGATTATATTTTCCGTAGAATAAAAATATTTTACTTAATAAATCAGAAAATAATAAGCATACCCCCCTCAAAAAATTAGGGGGGGTATATTACAACATCAGGAACCGAAATCAGCAAAAACATTTTTTTACTGTAGGTTTATATACAGTTGCACGTTTATTCGGTGGGGCCATCGATATGTATACAAACACATATAAACATATACATAAAAGATAAAAAAGATAAAAGATGTTTATTCAGTAAGTAGGCCGCACGGGCACTTTTACACGTCAATAATCTACCAGCGCTTCGCAAGAGACCACTGCTGAGAAGAAACGCCGCAAGAAACTCAACAGTCAGTCGTTTTTTAAACATTTCTTATGATATGATATTATACAACGAAAAATAAAACTTAACCTAGTATTATATAAAACAATGAATGTAACAAAAATATGTCTATATATATCATGCGTAGTTGAGCAGGAAAATGTGTCAAAACTCAAAATTTCTACAAGAACTCATAAATAGTAAATATAAGAAATAAATAAAAATTAAAAATTATACTTACCTATGACGGTGCAAAACAACACATAATTAGTTTCGATACATTCCCCTACAGAAACCGTGTCCCCTAGACAATACACAATGTTTATATATTGGTATGATTAGGTTATTATTAAGATATTTAGGTGTTTAATTTAGGCCAAGCATTTTTATCTGTTAGATAGTCTTCGACCCTATAGTAAGCTTTAGACATCAACGACTTTTTCAAGTAATTTTTAAGTACTGGAAATGGTAACTTTAAAACTTCGTCAGGTAATTTATTATAGAAATGAATGCATTGACCTACAAATGATTTATATACCTTACGGACACGAAATTTTTTAATAGCAATTTTATTCTTATTTCTTGTATTCAAATTATGTATGTCACAATTCTTAATAAAAGAGTCTTGATTTTTAATGACATAAATAATATTCTCATAAATAAATTGTGATGCTACTGTCAAAATATTAATTTCTTTAAATAATAATCTTAAGGAATCACGGGAGTTTAGGTTATATATAGAACGAATGGCTCTTTTTTGTAACACGAAAATAGTTTGTATGTCAGCAGCTTTTCCCCAAACAAGAATACCGTACGACATAACACTATGAAAATAACTATAATAAACTAAGCGAGCTGTCTCAACATTGGTAAGTTGTCTAATTTTCCTAACAGCATAAGCTGCCGAACTTAATTTACCTGCTAGTACTGCTAAATGGGGACTCCATTGCAAGTTTTTGTCTATAGTTATTCCTAAGAAAAGTGCCTTATCCACCATTTCCAAACACTCATCATTTAGAAAAATACTAGATTCTACCGGTCTAACATTAGGCAAAGCGAACCTAACACATTTAGTTTTCTTAGCATTAAGTAGCAAATTGTTACTAGTAAACCAATTAAGTACTTTACCTAGCGTCGCGTTTAACCTACTATAATCAACGGATTTTCGGTCTACCTTGAAGATCAATGATGTATCATCAGCAAATAGCACAATATCGCAAAGGTTAACTACCGCGGGTGGTAAGTCATTTATATAAACGAGAAATAAGAAAGGACCTAATATAGAGCCCTGTGGCACACCCAGTTTAACAGCCGCTCCAATGGACTTTGTTTGGTTTACAACAACCGTTTGTGTTCTATCACTAAGATATGAAGACATAAGATTTAGAGAATTATTTGACAGACCATAATGTTCTAATTTTAATAAAAGAGTCGCATGGTCTACGCAATCGAAAGCTTTGGAAAGGTCACAAAAAATTCCTATTGCATCACAAGATGTCTCCCAAATATTGTATATATATTTAATGAGTACAGATGCTGCATCAATTGTGGATCGTCCTCTGGTGAAGCCGAACTGATTACTGTTAAGCAGTTTATTTCTATTGAAGTGCCCTAACATATCTTTTAACATTAACTTCTCAAAAACTTTACTTAAAACAGGTAGAATAGAAATGGGTCGGAAATTCGTTAAATCACTCCTCTCGCCCGATTTAAAAAGTGGTAGGACTTTACTATATTTCATAAGATTTGGAAAGACCCCCTCTAAAATGCAATTATTGTAGATTAAAGCTAAGTGAGGTGCAATTATATCTATGACATGGTGGATGACTTTAACTGACGTTCCCCATAAATCCTCCGTTTTTTTCAAACTGAGCGATTTAAATGCCTTAATAATAGAAACTGAATCTACGTGGGTAAAATCAAAGCTTATATTACATTTAGTCACATTAGCACAAAGTAATTTTTGAGCTCCAATCGCAGATGATTGAAGACATTTCGTGGTATTAATGGCTATGGTGGAGAAATACATTATACATACATCATCATCGGTCATCATCATCGGTCATTATCGGTCATCATAATCGGTCATCATCATCATCATCGGTCATCATCATCATCATCGGTCATCATCATCATCATCATCATCATCATCATTATCGGTCATCATCATCATCGGTCATCATCGGCCATCATAGGGCATCATCATCATCATCATCGGTCATCATCATCATCACCATCATCGGTCATCATAGGTCATAATCATCATCATCATCATCATCATCATCATCATCATCACCATCATCATCATCACCATCATCATCATCACACATATACAACTACTACAACTACTATGTTTTAACACTTTTGTTAAAAACATCTAAGTCTTTTTTCTGTGGTTACCCTTTGGTACACTCCGACCAAAAACTTTTTAATTTAGTTAGTGTTACTATATACGTGTTTAACTTCATTATTTTCTATGTATTTTCTTGCAGCTGGTGAAAAAGGTATAAAGGGGAGCAAGGTGTTCTTAAGCCGGATTTACACTTGTAAGTTATTACTGTAAGTTCTGAGACGCAACTATGGGTAAGAGTGAGTGGCAAATATCTGCATCTTTGTCTTGCATATAACTTTGTTTCAAAACTTACGGTAATAACATACAAGTGTAAATCCGGCCTTAGCTGACGGAACAGAAATAGATGAAATCGAAGCAGTAACAGAGTATATAGAAAGCCCTTTCCTTATTGGGGACGAATATGGACAGAACACAGTAAGGCGGCATTCTACCGACAGTGCTAAGGTCGGATTTTTATTCCCACAGAAAAAAATGTAAACAAAGTTACGTAAAAAAATGTAAAAGTGTCATTTCAGGGGATCTCAACGTTTGGGCCAGCAAGAAATATAATGTAAAGTTATCATTTCGCTCGAACCGTGATATAAAAATAAATTCGAGAAATAATTGAATTTAAAATCGCACATATGAGTCACTGGAAAGCGATTATGACGAAAGCACTAATTGTGAAGCGAAGCCAGTGAAATGATGTCTTACACCAATCAAGCGGCCCTCAACTTGTCGTCCCAGGTGTATCGAGTCAATAATACCAGTGCAATATAGTACATTACTACAGAGGCCGGGAAGTAGGGGTTGCCGGATACCGGATAGTTACGATGCTGGAAACCCCTTTTTAAGGCAAGGTATGTATAGTGCTTTTCTCAAACATATAATTCATTAAAAAAAATAAAACAAAAAATACACCGTCAAATACTAGGAGTGCATAAACATTAGTACCTACCTAACCTACAGTCATCCGCGCTGTGTCGGGCGCGCCCGAAGCCCACCTGCACCGCACCGTTCTAGCCTCCTGATTACCTCTGCGCTCCTGGTACCTGGTGCCTTTATTTTAAACATGCAAAAGCTTTGGTTGTATGTACGGCTTAGAATATTAAAAAAAACAGCTATTTAGCCTGTTCATAAACACAGCCGCCATGTTTATTTTAAAATTAAAAAAAAAACTTCCCGGCCTAGGCCTTCAATTTTGTATGAAATTCCTTTACAGCTCTCTCGAGTTGTTCCACCCGAAACGTGATACTTTGAAGCCTAAAATAACTAACACAACACCAACATTCCATTGCATATTTGAGAAATAGTACATTACTGCACAGACCGGGAAATAGGTCGTTGCGGGACGAGTAGAGTTAGCGTGGCCGAGACGCAGTCGAGGCCGCGCTATATACGAGTCCAGCAACCGCCCTTCCCGGTCGAGGCTTGTATAGTGCTTTTCTCCAACAATGCGAGAAAATATAACACAAATTTTTGAAATATTAAACACAGTCCCAAAATTTCCTTGAAAGAAAAAGAACAGAAACACGTACGATTAAAAGTACTGAAACAAAGCATTAAATAAAATCACGTAATAAATTCAATTTGAACAAAATATTATTTATATTATAACATTTATTACGCGTTTATGTTATTTCGGCAATTTATTTTGTTAATGAACACAATTTCAAACTATTTGATACACTTTTAAATACGCTGTAAACGCTGTGGGAAAATGTTTAACTTTTTAGTCTATGACATTTAAAAAGTAAAATATACAAGGAAGAATTTTTATTGTACGAGTGTTTGGCTGTTTGGACTTAGTTATCCTAGTCCAAACATGGTTTTAAAAAGTAAAACACCAGGTACGTAATGAAATTTGTATACATTTTCGCGGCCCCTGCCGCTGGTAAATAATATATATTTTTTTTAATTTTATCTGGACCTGGAACTCAGAACTTCGCGGGCTGATTTTACGACAGTAAGGTTGACATTTCCGAGCATGTGGGAGAAAAATCTATTTACTCAAAAATGCTATGTAATCTTGCCATAACACCAGTAAAAAGGAGCCAGTAGGTTGACGTTCCTGGACAACTGGAAAAGTGTCCAGTAAAGTTGAGGAATTTCGAATTTGGAATCAAAAAGTGTCCAGTAAGTAAGTATGGAAATTCCATAACATATCATATTATTTGAATTTGGAACTATCTGTAAAGACTGTGACAACCTTCAAAAAGGCTACTTATACTACATGAAAAGCTGATCATTCAGCTCCAAAAGTACCAGGGCATCATAAACCAAAAGCGTTATCTCGTTCAGACCAGACATCGCGCGATTTCTCTTCATTTCAGCATCGCTTGCTCCGCACCATCTCAGTTTTATGTGCGCCTAGTACATCTCGGCCGGTATGACGAGTTGTGAATCGTTAAAAACAAATAAAAAAACCGGGTAAGCGACCGGACTAGCGCCCTGAGGGTTGTGCACATGTGGTCATCAATATTTTAACATATATTTTTTTTAAATCATTCTACTTGTTCTATTTTTGAGTAAAGCACTATACATGCTTCGACCATTAAGAGCCATCCTGGCCTCGAATGTATAAAAGCCCTCGCCTGGCGGCTCGGGCTTTTACATCATACTCGTCCAGGAAGGCTCACTTACTGGTCTTTGCAGTAATGTACACATAAAAAAAAAATGTGTTAATAGTACATTACTTAACAAGGGCTGTAAAAGAAAGAAAGCCCGAAATCGCAGGTATTTGAGACCCGAGCCGTAGGCGAGGGTTGTAAATATGCGATAGAGGGCTTTCTTTTTTACTGCCCGTGATGAGTACACAATTTTACGTCTTCACCTGGCCACAATGCGAGCTTTACCGTGCGCGCAGCGTGCGATAAAACTCACATTATGGCCAGGTGTTACGTAAAATATTTATTGGTATTACCAATATTCAAGCTATAATGATGCTAAATTATAATGTATTTTTCTTTCGCTACCCTCTTCTATTTGGTCGCTTACTTTTCTCATTCAATATACGACCGTTGAAAAGTGCAGTTTGTTTCTTTTATCTTAACCCATTTTCTAATAGGTAATGAGCCCAGGTCGCGTTTTATCCTGCGTAAATTAACGTAAGATACGAGTACTGCACATCCTACAAATGGATTCGCGAAACAAACGAAATATTCAGCAATTTAACGGTGAAAGATACAGCACGTGGAAGTTCCGTGTTAAGTCGCTTTTAGAGGAACTGCAAGTGTTAACCGTTGTTGAAAATGAGGTACCGAAAACCCCCGACGAAGATTGGAAGAAGAAAAACATGATTGCAAAAGGTACGATTGTTGAGTTTTTGAGCGACGCGTTTTTAAATTTTGCCAAGGATACTGAAACCGCTAAGAGTATAATAGACGACCTAGACAAGATTTACGAGCGAAAAAGCTTAGCTACACAATTAGCGCTACGTAAACAACTACTCAACCTTAAATTGCAACCAGATGCGTCATTGTTACAACATTTCACAAAATTTGATAATGTAGTCACTGAACTGATATCCGCCGGGGCGAAACTTGACGAGATGGACAAGATATCCCACTTATTACTAACGTTACCCGTTTCATACGATGGTGTGATAACAGCGCTGGAAACGCTCGGTGAAGAACACCTGAATTTGGCCTTTGTAAAAACACGCCTGTTAGATTACGAGGTTAAACTGAAAGCCGAGCCTACGACAGAACTCAAGGCTCTGCACACAGGCATAAAACGGTTCTCAGTACAAAATTCACAAATCCCTCACAAAAAGAAAAAGTTCAACCCTCAAAGAAAAGAAAAATTTCAACCCGGAAATTCTACGCACAAGTTTACGAAAATGTATTGTGATCACTGTGGACGGCGAAACCATTTTAAAAAGGACTGCCGTTTCTTCAAGAACCAGCAGCAGCAGCAGACCAGTCAATCTACCACTTATAACAGGACGGCCAACAATATCCAAGCCTGCACAAATGACGAGGACGGTTTCGCTTTTATGTTCTCAAAATGTAAGTTGCCTGTTGCTGCTGACAATCGTTTAGCTAATGATGAAATTTATTTTCTTCTAGATTCCGGTGCGACGGATCATATTGTGAACACTTTAGAGGCATTTTCTTCATACGTGGAACTACCCGAACCTTTTAAGATCGGCGTTGCTAAAAACGGGACCTCCATACTTGCTTTCGGTAAAGGAAGAATTGAGGTAACCACCAACTTAGGTATTCGAGGATCCATCGACGACGTTTTATATTCGCCTGAGGTCCGCTACAATTTATTATCGGTAAATCGTATACAACAGACAGGTATGTTGGTTATTTTTGGTAACAATGGAGTCCAAGTCTATAATAAAAATAACAAATGTTACATGACAGGCGAAAATACTAATAATCTGTTTAGTATAACATTCCAGATCAATAAATCCCACAGTAATTTAAATATAGCTCAAAACAAATGCCAAGATCACTCAAACACATACAATTTATGGCATAGTCGACTTGGACATTTAAACAAACAAAGATTTATTCAGCTAAAAAGTTTAATTGACAAAGATGATAATAAATTGATAAATGATATAATACCTAGCGATGATATTTGAGAGCCTTGTGTACTTGGTAAACAATCACGATTGCCTTTTGCAAAATCCAAGGACAAATGTAACAAAAATAACCGACCACTGTTTATCATTCATTCGGACGTTTGTGGCCCGATATCACCTGCAACCATTGATGACAAAAATTATTTTGTGACATTTATTGACGAATTTACACATTATACAGTAACATACTTAATGCATTCAAAATCGGAAGTATTAAAATGTTTTCAGGATTTTGTAGCTAAGAGTGAAAATCTGTTTAACTTAAAAGTGACTAATTTATATTGTGACAGTGGGAGAGAATATCTTTCGAACGAATTTAAAGATTTTTGCGTTTGTAAGGGAATAACGTACCATTTGACGGTACCATACACGCCACAGCAAAACGGTGTAGCTGAGCGCATGAATCGCACGTTAACCGAAATGGCTCGTACATTGGTTACAAGTGCGAAATTGGACAAGTCATTTTGGGGGGAAGCTGTTTTAACGGCTACCTACTTAACCAACAGACTACCCTCAAAAGCGCTTACAAATAATAAAACACCGTATGAAAATTGGCACAATAGGAAACCGAAAATAAATCATTTAAAAATATTCGGTTCAACGGCCTATGTCCATGACAAGACTAGAACATCGAAATTTGATACAAAATCTTTTAAAGCCATATTAGTCGGATACGATCAAAATGGTTACAAATTATTTAATATTGAAAATAATCAATTTCTGATTGCACGAGACATTGTTTTTGATGAATCAAATTTCGAATCTTCTAGGCCAATAAATAAAAATCCTATTGAAATTCCCGCCAAAATTGATAAGCCCAGTGATAAATTGGCAAAATCAATAGGCAGCAAATACAAACATCTTCCAGACGATACCTCAGAAGCTGTCCCTTCATCTAGCAAACTGAGACGTAGTCAAAGAATTCTCGATTTACCCACAAAAGACTATAATCAGATGAATGACCCCGATTTCTATTTATCACTCGCAACCGCTCATTCGTTACCGAATACTTATAATGAAATTACCAGTAGAATTGATTCTGATAAATGGTTAAAAGCCATAAAAAGTGAAATTGATTCACTGCATAGTAATAAAACTTGGACTTTAGTTGACAGACCTCATAATGTAAATATAATTAGCTCGAAATGGGTATTTACTATTAAAAATAATGAGCTTGGTGAACCTGCACGGTATAAGGCACGTTTAGTCGCTCGTGGGTTCACTCAACAATACCTACAAGACTATGACGAAACGTTCGCCCCAGTTGCTCGCATATCAACATTTAGATTTATCTTAGCACTATCTAATCAATTCGATTTACATGTTCATCATATGGATGTAAAAACCGCATTCCTTAACGGTATTCTAAAAGAAGACATTTACATGGAGGTGCCGGAGGGTGTTTCGGCACAGCCAAACCAAGTCTGTAAATTAAATAAAACCCTTTACGGCTTGAAGCAATCATCCAGATGTTGGTTCGAACGTTTTGATCATGCTCTTAAGGCTATTGGTTTTAAGAGTTCATTCGTTGACCCTTGTCTATACATTCTTGATGGAAATAGTATAGATAAAAATATATATATTGTATTATATGTCGATGATTTGATAATTTGCACCAAAAATGAACAGAATTTGCAACTTTACAAAAACAGTTTAATGCAAAAACTTGAAATGACGGACTTAAATGAAATCAAAATGTTTCTAGGCATTAGGATAGAGCGAACTAAAGGTAAATTGACACTAGACCAATCAATGTACCTTCAAAGTGTTTTAAGCAAATTCTCCATGAGCGACTGCAATCCTTGTAAATCACCAAACGCTTCAAAATTGGATCATACAGCTTTAGACTCTGACACTCGTTATGAGGCTCCATGCAGAAATGTCATAGGATGCTTGATGTATGCCATGCTTTGTATTCGACCAGATATTTGTGCGACTATTGGTATTTTAAGTCGATACCAAAGTAAAAATAATGAGGCATTATGGAAATGCTTAAAACATCTCTTAAGGTACATAAAAGGAACCGTTGATTTAAGATTAACTTACGAGAAATGTGACTATAAACAACTAGTTCTTGGTTTCGTAGATTCTGATTGGGGAGGCGATTTAAATGACAGAAAAAGTACAACAGGGCATATATTTAAAGTGTTCGATAATTGTACAATTTCGTGGAATACACGCAAACAAAACTCTGTCGCTGCTTCCTCAACAGAAGCCGAATATATGGCCTTATTTGAGGCTGCTAGAGAGGCAATCTGGATAAAATCACTACTCAATAGTATCTCAATTCCAGTAATGCAGCCTATCATACTTTTCAAGGACAACAACAGTTGTATTAGCATAGCTAATAACCCCACGAACCACAAAAGGTCTAAACACATAGACATAAAATACCATTTCACAAGGGAACAAATTACTAACAAAGTAATAAAGCTAGAATATATTTCCACAGGAGACCAACTAGCTGATATTTTCACGAAAATGGTACCTACAACGAAGTTCCTAGAATTAAGGCAAAAGTTAAATTTGATTTAATTTTTTGTTGATAAATCTCACTCAATGTAAGAATTATTATTGTAAAATAACAAGTTTATGATAAGTTGAATGCTACATGAATGTTTATTGTTGCATTATCCATAACACATCTTAAATAAATGTGTGATTGTATTATTAATTATATGCTTAAATATTTGAGGGGGACTATTGGTATTACCAATATTCAAGCTATAATGATGCTAAATTATAATGTATTTTTCTTTCGCTACCCTCTTCTATTTGGTCGCTTACTTTTCTCATTCAATATACGACCGTTGAAAAGTGCAGTTTGTTTCTTTTATCTTAACCCATTTTCTAATAATATTGATGACCACAACCCTCAGGGCGCTAGTCCGACTCTTAGCCTGTCGCTTACCCGGTTTTTTTATATTTTTTTAACGATTCACAACTCTTCTGACCGGTCGAGATGTACTAGGCGCACATAAAACGGAGATGGTGCGGTGCAAGCGATGCTGAAATGAAGAGAAATCGCGCGATGTCTGGTCTGAACGAGATAACGCTTTTGGTTTATGATGCCCTGGTACTTTTGGAGTTGAATGATCAGCTTTTCATGAAGTATAAGTAGCCTTTTTGAAGGCTGTCACAGTCTGTACAGAAAGTTCCAAATTCAAATAATATGATATGTTATGGAATTCCCATACTTACTTACTGGACACTTTTTGATTCCAAATTCGAAATTCCTCAACTTTACTGGACACTTTTCCAGTTGTCCAGGAACGTCAACCTACTGGCTCCTTTTTACTGGTGTTATGGCAAGATTACATAGCATTTTTGAGTAATGTACTATACATGCTTCGACCATTAAGAGCCATCCTGGACTCGTATGTATAAAAGCCCTCGCCTGGCGGCTCGGGCTTTTACCTCATACTCGTCCAGGAAGGCTCACTTACTGGTCTTTGCAGTAATGTACTATTTCTCAAACATGCTCGGAAATGTATGCGTTAATGGCATGAAATGAAGACATGAAGTTTCTTGTTTATGGCTCCCTACATTACTTCTTGGCCTAGGCCAAGAAGTAATGTATGAAATCCCTAAGAAAAAATATTATTGGCCGCTGCTCTAACTTTTTAAATTTGCTTACTAACATTAAACTGACAAAGGACAAATTACATTCTGCCAACCACCACTAGATTCTATAACCATATTTTGCGACATAAAAAAAAAACAAAATCTATGGTAGGTACTAATATTTATGTGCAGTTTTGAGGTGGCCGTCGTAAGATTGCAGTCCTGAGATTGCTATCGTAAGATTGTTGTCTTGAGATTACCATCGTAAGATTGTTGTCTTGAGATTACCATCGTAAGATTGCAGTCTTGAGATTGCCATCGTAAGATTGCAATCTTGAGATTGCCAAAGAAAGGTTGCAGTCTTAAGATTGCCATCGTAAGATTACACAGTCTTGAGATTACAAACGTAAGATTGCAGTCTTGAGATTGCCATCGTAAGATTGCAATCTTGAGATTGCCATCGTAAGATTGCACAGTCTTGAGATTGCCATCGTAAGATTGCACAGTCTTGAGATTGCCATCGTAAGATTGTCTTGAGACTGCCACCGTAAGATTGTAGTCTTGAGACTGCCATCGTAAGATTGCACAGTCTTGAGACTGCCATCGTAAAATTGTAGTCTTGAGATTGCAGTATTAAGATTTCCATCGTCAGTCTAGTCCGCGCACTCGCAGCGACCGTTCTCATACAGCGCAATTCTCGCGACCAAAGTTCCCTAGTGGTTCTCAAACTTCGCTTAGTTATTATAATTATTATCTACCGAGTTACGCTTCGCCTTACTATCATAATGCAGTGTGCTACTTGTGATGCTAATACTAACGACCTAATTCAGTGTGCAGCTTGCAAAAAGGAATTTGGGTACTGTTGCGCTGGCATTACTGAACAGGGTTTCCGTAGACTTGGACCTGAACGCAGAGCAGGCTGGAAGTGTCATTCCTGCAAGAAGAGGGAGGTTTCGCCGTGCCAAACAAAACCTACAGATTTTGACACCGTTATGAACGAGTTGCGGGATATGAAAAAACAGCTTGCCTGTCTCCCGGGGCTAGTACGTGATATTGGCCTTCTAAAGACTGAATTATCCGACGTCAAGAACTCTTGTAATTTTGTTAGTTCCAAGCTGGATGAATTTTCTTCATCCTTGTCGGATGTGGTGCAGAGAGTTTCGGAGCTTGAGGCCTCCCAAGAGAAAGTCGCGCTTCTGACTAATGAAGTCTCCCTACTTAGAAGTGATATTGCTCGCAACGATCAGCTTCAGCGCGTGAATAATGTGGAGATTAAGGGGGTTCCTCTCAAAAAGAATGAGAACCTTTTTACAATCCTGGACAATATATGCGGTGCAGTTGGCCACAGAGTGGACAAAAGTAGTATCAACTATATATCAAGGGTCCCCGTTCATAATTCGAATGAGAAGCTGATCATAGTTAGTTTTAATAACCGCTACATAAAAGAAGACTTCGTGGCCTCAGCGCGATTGAAAAAGAAGGTCACTGCTGACGAAATTGGTTTTCAGGGCAATGCACAAAGTGTGTATTTGAATGATCACCTAACACCGGAAAATAAAAAGCTATTAACAAATACAAAAAATTCGCTTAAGGCTAAGGGCTATCAGTATGTTTGGGTTAAATTCTGTAAAATTCATGTCCGCAAGGATGATAATGCCAAAGTTTATATTATAAACAGTGAACGTGATTTAAACAAATTACTGTAGATTGTCGCTTGATAAAATCTTTGTGCAAAATTGTAATGTTATTTGTAGAGCACAAAAGTTTGAGTAACGTTGTACGGCTCATTAAGTTGGGTCGCTTCTTTTGTCTATCGCTTGGGCTTATCGCTACCCACATTGATTTTTATGCACTGTCAAACCGCTCTTTAAAATATAATTGTCTCATTTTTTCGCACTCGCTTCTAGTTATGCTAATTATCTTGCTCTTTCGCACTTACGGTACGGTTTCTGTGTCCTGCTTTGGATGGTGTTTGCGCGCTGAGTTATTATTTCTCGTATTTTATTTATTTCGTCAGACAGTCATGTTAGCTGGCTTTTTATTCGAAGTATTTTATAACTATTTAATTTTATTTGTAAGTAATTATATTCGATAACTCAGGTACGGAAATGAATTATCCTACTATTTATTATCAAAATGTGCGGGGGCTTCGTTCTAAAACGTTAACGTTTTACCATAATCTTACTCGAGCGGCTTACGATATAATTATTTTGACCGAGACGTGGTTGCTGGATGGAATTCTGGATTCTGAGCTATTTGATGACCGTTACGTTGTTTGGCGGCGGGATCGTGACCTCGCTTTGACGGGCCAAACCCGTGGTGGTGGCGTGGTTATTGCTACGCGCAGGCAGTTGACGGTAACGCCGCAGCCAAATTACCGGTCTTCGGCTGAGGACTTATGGCTCACTATTTCACTTACTGATGGTAATAAAAATATGATTTAGGTTCATTTGTGCGTCTTATACTTCTGCAAGCAATCTCAGGGTAACTCTTTTTCGCAGCAGTTGTCTAATTTCTTGAGCTGTTTAGGTGACATAGTTTTAAATAATCCTAATGATAAGTTGTTATTAGTCGGTGACTTCAACATGAGTAACATATTATGGACGCCTCGGGGTCCGGCGTTGGTTCCGTCTAACTACGTAAGTCACGACGAGTGTAGTTTAGTGGATGATTTAACAACACATAGCCTTTGCCAGTATAATGGTATCTCAAATAATTTCGGCAAACTATTGGATCTCGTTTTATCAAATGATGTTGTAAGTGTAAGTGAATGCTTGAGCCCGCTTGTACCGATTGACCCGTATCATAAAGCGTTAGTTGTTGTAATTAAATATACAGTTATTACCTTGTTGCAGCCTGAGTCTCGCACGAAATATTTCTATAACAAGGGTGACTATACGTCTATTAGTAGCGAGCTAGCTTTAATTAACTGGGAGCATGAGTTTTGTATGCGGTCATTAGTTAATTCCCTTGATTTCTTTTACGAGACTTATAATAAATTAAGGCTTAAATTTATCCCCAGTATGAAACTAAAAGTTGATTCGTATCCTAAGTGGTTCTCACATGCATTGAAACGTGCTATTAAAGAGAAATTTAAATTCTTGCAGAAATATAAAAAATATAAGAATAAATCTGACTTGGTTTCTTTCACAGTACTGCGTGATCGAGTGCGAAGGCTGGAGCAACAGTGTTTTGATACGTATATTAGTCACGTTGAGAACAATATTTTTACAAACCCCAAGCAATTCTGGTCGTTCATCAAGTCGCGTTCTGGCTCCCATGGCATTCCTAGTAGCCTAAATTATAATGGTGATTTAGTTAACACAGGGTCGGCCATATGCGATGCTTTTTCGGAGTACTTTTTATCGTCTTTCTCATCTTCAAACACTAGTAATGCTGTTTTTAATTCTATTAATAATGCTAGTTCTTCAGCTTTCTTGGCAAAAATTGAAGTTAGCCCTGACTTAGTTAAAAACCTCCTACTTAAGCTGGACCCGTCTAAATCAGCTGGTCCTGATGATCTACCTGCTCAGTTCCTTATAAATTGTGCGGAAAGCTTGGCATTTCCCATATTTCTACTATTTAAACGCTCGCTCACCGAGTGTATTGTCCCGCCATTGTGGAAATCGGCTTTTATAACACCAGTCCATAAAAAAGGGCCAAAAACAGAAGTACAAAATTATAGACCTATTTCTAAATTATGTATACTATCTAAAGTGTTGGAAAAAATTGTCTATAACCAAGTATACTGCGCTATAAAAAATTCTATTAGCCCTTTTCAACACGGTTTCTTGCAGCGCCGATCCACGGTATCCAACCTTGTGCTTCTTAATGAGTATTTCACTGGTTCAATGGATGATAACACTCAGGTTGATGTAATCTACACTGATTATAGTAAGGCTTTCGACCGGATTGATCATGCTCTTTTACTATCCAAGCTGTATGATATCGGAATCAGTGGTGACCTACTAAGATGGTTTTCTTCCTACATTGACAATAGGTCCCAGGCTGTGGTAGTCAATAACTACATCTCTGGATGGGTGACTGTTCCGAGTGGCGTCCCCCAGGGCTCTTTGCTTGGACCATTGCTTTTTAATATTTTTATAAATGACATTAGTAAATGCTTTATTTATTCCAAACTTCTTTGCTTTGCTGATGACATGAAGATCTTTGGGAAGGTAGAGTCAAGCTATCACTCGTCGTTGATTCAATCTGACCTCGTGCGACTTGATGAGTATTGTCTAAATAATAAGTTAGATTTAAATCCATCGAAATGTTATTCTCTGACATTCTCACGGAAACGTAACCTGATTCCTACTACTTACATACTTAAAGGTCAACCTCTGAATAACGTTCAGTCTATGCGTGATCTGGGGGTAGTTCATGATTCCAGACTTCTATTTAACACCCATATTGATGGTATCGTAAGTAGCGCATTGAAAACGCTAGGTCTTATTATGCGTAGTTCTGTTTATTTTAGTCAGGCTAAAACACTGAAGATTCTTTTTTGTGCCCTAGTTCGGAGTAAACTCGAATATGCGTCTCAAGTTTGGAATCCTTGCTACAATATTTACATTGACAGGATCGAACGTGTTCAAAAAAAATTTGTTAAATATTTGAGTTTCAAATTAAAGTGTCCCTATAATTCAACTAATTACTTGACTATTTGTAAGAAACACCATCTGGTCCCGTTAATTAAGCGTCGTGATATAGCTGATAGTATTTTCCTTCTTAAAATTACAACTGGCGCCATTGACTGTCCTGAATTGCTCCAGGAACTATCCTTCGTTACTCCCTCTCGGTCCAAAAGACACTTCTCCCCCATTTCTCTTAAGCGTACATCGTCCAGATACAGACAGAATAGTTTCCTTAACCGTGCTAGTCGAACAATAAATAATTTGACGAGAGAGCTTGATATTGATATATTTAACTGTGTAATTCCTTCTGTGAGGCGAAAATTAACTAAAATGTCTTTTGAATGAGCGGTCTTCAAGTTGTGAACTGATGGGCGAGATTAGCGGGTCTAGCATGCTATTAATGTTCAGTTCTTTTAAGTTTTTTTTTTAGGTCTTACATTGTGCATTGTTTTATTGTTTAATGTTTTTTTGGCTGTGGCACTGTTGTGCGTGGCACTAAGGTGTATGTTTCGTAAGTTACATCTATTTGTGAGTTCCTATAATTGGCTCTGTACTTCTATTTAAGCTACTATGTGAATTGTTAAAGCTGTTGGTTCTCCTTAAATAAATAAATAAATAAATAAATAAATAAGATTGCAGTTTTGAGATTGCAATCGTAAGATTTCAGTCTTAAGATTGCCATCGTAAGATTGCACAGTCTTGAGATTGCTACCGTAAGATTGCAGTCTTGAGATTGCCATCGAAAGGTTGCAGTCTTAAGATTGCCATCGTAAGATTACACAGTCTTGAGATTACAATCGTAAGATTGCAGTCTTGGGATTGGCATCGTAAGATTGCAATCTTGAGATTGCCATCTTAAGATTGCACAGTCTTGAGATTGCTATCGAAAGATTGCAGTCTTAAGATTGCCATCGTAAGATTACACAGTATTGAGATTACAATCGTAAGATTGCAGTCTTGAGATTGCCATCGTAAGATTGCAACCTTGAGATTTCCATCGTAAGATTGCACAGTCTTGAGATCGCCATCGTAAGATTGCAATCTCTTGTGTGCACAGTCTTGAGATTGACATCGTAAGATTGCACAGTCTTAAGACTGCTATCGTAAGATTACAGTCTTCAGACTGCCATCGTAAGATTGCAGCCTTCAAACTGCCATCGCAAGATTGCAGTCTTCAGACTGCCATCGTAAGATTGCAGTTTTGAGATTGCCAACGTAAGATGGAACAGGGATTGAAGGACTCGTTCTATCCGGCCTCGTCTACGACTCGGCCGTCTACCACAAACTCGTCCTTAAATCCCTTACTTCACGGCCTCTTCAGTAATGTACTATTAAAAAGGCGCGAAATTCATAACCGCGCGGCGCCGGGCCTTAAGGGCGCCCGGCGCGGGGGAGCCGGAGCCGACCGACCGAGCGATACGGCGATATATACCTCGTCCCCCGCATTGCCGCGCACGCCCTGCGTTCGTCAAACAGTTCGCAATAATTGTTTGTTTTCGTGCGCATATTATTGGATAATGTGAATGTAAAAAGTTTTTTCTCAAACATGCTATGGAATGTTGACGTTGTGTTCCTCATAATAGGCTTCAAAGTATCACGTTCCGGGTGGAACAACTCGAGAGAACTGTAAAGGAATTTCATACAAAATTGAAGGCCTAGGCCTGGAAGTATTTTTTTTTTAATTTCCATTCCACATAAATTTGTGGCACAGGCATCACGTCATTCTGCCACTATGAATATTAAAAAAGAACAATAATACATTGTGCATCAAGGGCGGTAAGACGGGGATTGCTAACGAGAGGCTATTAGAAGCCCGACGCCGAAGGCGGAGGGCTTTTAATGACTCGAGTTGGCAATCCCCGTACTGCCCGTGATACACACAATGTTTTTCATCACATTTGCGAGGAAATAAAAAAAAATAGAGAGAAAAAAAACAACAATCAAACAAATTAACTCGACTCGCTAAAAGAGTTTTTTAACTATTTTCAATATAGTCTTCAACAGATAATGCTTAGAACTGTTTTAGTTTTAAACTTGACAGGCCATACTTCCAGATAGTACCGATTTTCAAAATGAAATTTAATAAAATAAATGCAGTCTCTGAAACAATGGTAAAATATAAATATAATACACATAAATGTACCGTATAAGTTTAATTATACAGTAAAATTGGTTTGTAGCCAATTTTTGTATATAGGAAATAAACCTTGGCTGAATTTACACCTCCTTAGTCTGAAATGATGTACGAGTGGATTCTACATTTTAAAACTAAACTCATAACTCCCTAGGTAGTTATAAAAATCCATGACTCATCCCTAGGTAGTTATAAAATCCATAACTCCCGCGTTAGCTAAATCGGCTATAACTGCCATAGACGTCTGCGTGTTATAACACCCTTTCCGAGCAAGTGTGATGAAAACGATTTTTTTTTTAATTTTAATGTAAACATGGCGGCTTTGTTTATAAACAGGCTAAATAGCTGTTTTTTTTAAATATACTAAGCCGTGCATCCAACCAAAGCGTTTGCATGTTTAAATACAGTACAGCACCAAGTACCAGGAGCGCAGAGGTAATTAGGAGGCTAGCACCACGGTGCGGCGCAGGTGGGGGGCGGGCGCTCCCGACACAGCGCGGATGACTGTAGGTTAGGTAGGTACTTCTAATGTTTATGCACTCTTAGTATTTGACGTTGTAATTTTTGTTTTAATTATTTTAATGAATTACATGTTTGAGAAAAGCACTATACATACCTCGCCGTGAAAAGGGGTTGCCAGCCTCGTAACTATCCGGCCTCGCTCCGCTCGGCCGTCTATATAAACTCAGCCGGCAACCACCTACTTCCCGGCCTCTGTAGTAATGTACTATTAAGTGTATGTCGTACCTATTCCATCTTTAAAATGAGTGATAAATGTTTGATAGGGTAAGCTCGCCTGTTCGCGTCCATGGACCAGGTCGCGTCCAAAAGACGGATCAATCTTTAAAAACAGTGGAAAATATCTATACCGACAGACTACCAAAAATAAAAGCCATTTCTATAAATACCTGGATGTATGACAGGTACACAAACATAAACAAACGCTCCTTGCGCGCTACCCTTTTTCCGCAGGAAATAAAATAGTTTCGCGTTTGAAAGAAAAGCATGCGAACGTGCTAAATTGTAGAAAAAAATTAGTGAGCTGCTGCGCTTTTCACGATAGTTTTTAATGGATTTATAAGAAAAGAGACCATTCATATTGGGCCTTTTACGAAAGCGCCATCCAAAAAATAACTTGGTTTATGTCGCTAGAATTAATTATTTTGAGTAATTTTTATTATGGCATTAAAAACCTGTTGGGTCATTCTCTGACTTTTTATTTTATGGGTTCTATGACGGCTTATCAGTTAAAGTCCTTGACTATGCTATGAAAAAGTCGATCTTTCGAACCTCTATAAAAAGTCCGGCAATAATCCAACAGTTTTTGTGCCATAGTAAAAGTTGTTCAACATAAATAATTCTAGCGATGTGCACCAAAATTTTTTTTTGTCCGGCACTTTAAAAAAATCCCGAAAATGTATGAAGGATGAATGTTCTCCTTTGGGATTTATTGTTTTTTCTAACCATTAACCATTGAATAAGGATAATGATGTTTGTGCTTGTATTTTGTTACATGGAAGTTAAAATAAGGTGGACGCGAACTGCGACACCCAATTTATTAAATTTCCACTTTGCGTCCGCAGTGGACGCGGTTTGGTCTAACTGCCTCCAAGTTTGATTTTAATTGTCATATGATAAAATATGAGAAACAACATAAGTTTTATATTATTTTTAACATTATTTACAAACGGCGCAAACTGTCCCTATAGTAGAGACCATAGAACAGATTGCGTCCACCGTATAATCGCATTTTCTTAGTCATATAACAGTTGATTTGTTATTTAGAATCAATTGTAATTCCTAGACCTTAATTATGAACCATATATTAAGAATTATGATATTTGTGGCTGAATTTTATTATTTATAGTTAAAAGAAAGTGGACTCGATCTGATCTGCTGCATCGAATTTATAAACCATCGACTTTGCGTCCGGGCAGGTCCAGCTATCTCTAACTTGGTTGTTAGTAGTAGGGAATCCTCGGTACTGCCCCCGACTCTGCTCCCCCGAAAAAAATGGTGCTCTGACGAGCGAGAGGCGGGGTTTCGCTCCTAAAAAAAAATAATTTAGTATTTTTTTCGGTGTTTATCCCCCCATTTAGAGCGTTTGGGGCGGGTCCCGAGACTCCCAGATCACTCCTTCCCATAGCTTGCAATAGTCCATGTACTCAATACAAAAGTCGCGAAGTCATCTCAATCCGGCCCTTTTTATACAAAAAGGGGGATGAGGAGCCGGTGCCGGGTCGTAAGACCCCCGACCGGGGAAATCTGCGCCGGCCGTGAAGACGGCCGGGTCCTTGGAGCGCAGCCGGCGCCGAAGGCGCAGGCTGCGCGGTGGAGGGGGGTAGGTGTTGGTCCCTACGCAGAGAAGTATGTTTCTAACCATTTGAGGGCTGCTGCGGGCATGGGTTTGCCGTCCAGTCTGGCCTTTACGGCCTCCTGGACCACGGCAAAGCCCTCCATCAGCGCCTCTCTCTGGTAGATGGCTTCAGATGTTGTGGTCGGGAGTGTACTCACCGGGGTGTCGGTTTGCGTTGTGGTGGCGGATTTAGTAGCAGCTTGCGCGGAGGGCTGCGGGCCACGGTTTCGGGCTCCGCGCCTCTTTCCGCGGCGGATGGTGGTTGGCTGCTTGGGGTCGTTCCCGGGGGCCATCAGGGTGGCGCTGTGTTGCGCCGCCTCGACGGTTCGGGTAGTGGTGGGTTCGGGGCCCTGCTTGGTGGGCTTCGGAGGGTGAGGTGACTTTTTGGTCCTCCGGTTTTCCCTCAGCAGGACTGGGCATTTGGCGCTGTTGGCGGTGTGCTCACCGCCACAGTTCGCGCATGTTGGTGGCTCCTCTCGGGGCCGTGGGCAGTCGCTGGCAGCGTGGGGGCCTCCACAGCGCACGCAGGCTATGGGGCGGTGGCAGTGGTGAGAGGAGTGGGCGAAACTTTGGCAGCGGTGGCACTGCGCGATGCCTCGCTTACCTCTCCAAGGCTCCACGATGATCCCTGGCATGCAGAGGATCTCCGTGACGCGGAAAATGGCCGCATTTTTGGTGACCTGAGCGTAAAAAAATACACCCGGGTCTGCCGCTGCGGGCTCTGATGGGCCTGACGTATTCCACGTCGAAGCCTTGGGAAGTGAGGTCGTCGGTGATGTCGTCGGGGCTGGTGTCCACGGGCAAGCCCCTGATGGCCACCTTTTGGTTGCGCTCGGCGGGCAGGGAGTAGGAGTACCACTCCAAGCTGGAGTCCTCCTTCTCCAGGTCGGAGAGGTACCTCTGTACCAAACGGAACTCCTCCTCACCTGCCGGGGAGAAACGTACCCCGTCTCTGAACGGGCGGGCGTTTGGGGCGCGTCCCAGGAGTCCCTTGAGGGCCCGGAAATGCTTACCCCAGTTTGCGATCCGCTGGACAACCAGCGGCGGGTAGCGGGTCTTTTTCCCGGGCGCCTGCGCTGCTGTCGCCGGTCCTTGACCGCTTGTTGCGGAAGGAGATGGCGGAGAGGCGGCTGCCGCGGCGAAAGAGAGTGGCGGCGGTGGAGAGTGCAGCTGTGGGAGCTGTTGAGCAGATGGTGGTGACGGCCCGGTTGTGTCCATCGGACACAGATCGAGCCGGGGCACTGAGCGCGGTTGTTGGGATGTCGCCGGCGGGGTCTGAGCGGCCCGCTTTTTGCTCGGCGTCGCTGCGGTGGAGGACGCAGTGGTAGCGGCAGGCGGCACTGTGGTTCGTGGCACGACTCGCGGCCGCGCGACGGCCTTTGGCTGTGGCGGCGGCGCACTTAAGCGCACAGGCGCGGTGGTCGGCCTAGCGCGGAAGGGTGGTGAGGTCGTGGGCGCGTGCGCGCTCGCGGAGGTGGTCCGGGCCACGCGCGCAGGCGTGGCGGATGTCGAGGCGCGGCTGGTAGTGGCGGCAGCGCGCGCGGATGCGCGGCGCGGCGGCTCGTCCTCAGGCGAATCGCGGGGCGCTGCGTCGTCGGGCTGCAACGACATTTGCGGCACGGTGCCGCGGCGTGGGAGGCTGCTGGGCAGTATGAACGACGTGCGCGCCGTCTGTGGGCGCTGCTCACGAGGTTTGGAGGCAGAGTGGGCCGTTGGTGGGGCGGCGGCGGCAGCAGCAGTGGCTGCGGCGCGAGCGGCGGTGATCCGCGCGAACGCAGCACGCAGCACAGGCGGAGCGTCTGCGCCGTCCGCGAGCATCTCGCTCAACGTGAGCTGAGTGCCCGGGGAGTTTGCGAACTCCAGGTCGCAAGAGTGGCCCGGGGACGGGATCCGCCGGGGTCGTCCTGGGTCAAGGCGGGCGTCGCGCTGAGGCGGCACGCCGGCAGCCATCTGCACGGCCAGCTCGGCAATAGCTTGGCCGTCCGGTGGCGGGGTGTTCGGAGCGGTCGTCGGCGGTGTTGCTGCTCGCAGCAGGTTGATGGCGCGCACAACATGTGTGCGGTCCTCGTTGGAGATCGGGATCCGTCGGGTGTTGCGGAAGATCCGCGGGCGCGTCTGCCTTCGCGCCGTTGGATCACTCCGGGATCCAGGCTGCATAATGGGGGTAGCCCTAAAAAGGGCTTTTACGAATTACCCCACCTTTGCGGACTCGCGCAAGGTGGGAGAGACACGATGTTAATTTGGAGGGTAGATATATTTGCGGAAAAAATAATCTACCCACCCAAATAAAACAAAGGATGACGTAAGATGGGGCAGTGACTCACGCGACCATAACGCACCGCGGCCTCACCACTCCCCTCCCTTTTCCCCCGTCCCAAGGCTCCCCCCGCAAGCGAGAGGCCGAGACTAGGTACTGGAAGGAAAGTTACCGGCCGGCGGCTGGGAAATTCCACTGTTGATCGGTCCGAGCGTGTGACGTAGGGGAGCCAGATGTTGGTGACTCACCTGTGTTTTTCCGCAGTTCCGCAAAACAACACGTCCCTACGTCAGAGGTGGCAGCCAGATGGTCGGCTATTTGATTTAAACGAATTGATTTTAATTAAAAATTTAACGTCCACCTCGGGTCACTGCGGCCTATCCCAATACAAAAGGTTATCAACTACCTGGGTACCCTGCTGTCCCTTGCTCGCCCAGCCTATTGTTCGCCCGAACGTCAGCCCCTTTGTTCTCGGTGGCGTCCAACACCATTGTCTTGCATTGGGCGCGTTCCTACCTTTTATTACATATTACCTGATTGCGCTATTAATTGTTGTTATGCGATTTTTAATTTTACCTACGTGTTTCTCATATTATTTAATTAAGTAACCATAGTGGTTTTCTTAACATACTGTTTTTAAGGGTCATAGTTCTAACCTAACCTAACCTAGCTTGTTGAAGTTAGCCTAACATCGTGAAACCTGTCCTAGCTTAACATACCTACTGTTTTTTAAGGGTTACAGTTCTAACCTAACCTAACCTACCTTACTGAACATACCTACTGTTTTTAAGGGTTACAGTTCTAACCTAACCTAACCTACCTTACTGAAGTTAACCTAAAATTATACAACCTAATCTAACTTAACATACCTACTGTTTTTAATACTTACCTAACCTAGCTTGGTGAAGTTGACCTAACATTATACAACCTAATCTAACTTAAAATACTTACTGTTTTTAATACTTTGAAGAAAATAAAGATGAACCAACCAACAAAGAAGTTACGAGTGGTTTTAATTTTTAACACCCCATGGTCGACTATTTTGAAGGATCACCTAACTTTACATGAGCTTAACCTAAGCTAAGAGCTGATTTAAATCTAGCTTTAGTCCTTAGTTTCACTTAATTGAATTTACCTAAGTTAATTTTAGTAAATCTAGCTAATCGTAGTATTCGTAGTATTATCTTAAGCTGTTGTTACTTAGAGGCTATTCTAAACAACTATCAAAACCATATATTGCATATAGGTATTTCAAAATGAATTACCTTCACTTAGGTTGTTAAAAATATAGTGGTTAAATGCAATCTAACCTACGTACGGGTATGTATCTACGAGCATGTATCTGCGGCTAACATTGGCTATGACATTATCTATCTAGTACGTATATGTGGTTTACCTTCACATACATTTTAATTTTATTGTAAGACACTAGTATGTAAAACTTAAACGAAGCATGTAAACTGGTTCTGACTTGATTCAAAGTGCTATGGAGTAGGTGTATCAATCAAAAAAGCCTGTATCGACAAGTTTTGTGTACCCGAGTGCACTGTTATAACGGTTTAATTGTTTTATTGGTAGCCGCCTATTATGTTTTATGGTCACAACGGATGCGATTATTACTTGTGCGTTTTATTATTTTGGGTGTTGCTGAATAAGCGTCGTCTGTGTTAGATAAACTACAAGTTCAAACACGTGTTTAGGAAGACGCTTAACTTACGGAGCGTATAAAAGCGGTGGGGTATTGTGTCTGAACAACTATTAGCCGCGCAACAGTCTTCGTTACCGGAGCTCCCTGTACTTAAAGTAGTATATAGACATAATAGTGTTGTGTCGTGCAGTGAAGTGTTTATAAAAAGGCCTAATAATGGATGTGAGTATGTACAAATATTTTAACGTAATTGTGTGTTTTTTTAGCATTTGTGCATTGTGTTTTTGTTAAGCAGTTGTGTAATTTATTGTTTGATATTGTTTCAGTTCTCTGAAAATACTTTCAAGAACTATTACTACCCGGAAAATAAAGATGAATCAACCGACGAAGAAGGCACGCCTGGTTTTAAAGTTAAGCAGGCCATGGCAAAAAAGCGTTCAGTAAATAACATCGACAGCTTTTTTGAACGTCCCAAGAAGAAAACTAAAGTATTGAAGCGCTCTTCCAATGTCAGCCAAAGTTCTCCTGACGGGGTGGGCTATATATCAACCGGACAAGACGACGGGGCATACGCTTCTCACTTGATTAAAATCGAGATGTATGATTTGCAAAAAATTAAAAACATTCCGCCCACTGAGCACTGGAAACACGCAGATGTGAGATTAAAATTCTACGCGCCTTCTGAAGAAGACACTCAGCTCCAAACTACACGTGATGTTATATTTAACATCACAAAGCAAGTAGCTTCTAAAGACAGTTTTATGAAATATTTTATTGACGATAAGAAACAGTGATAAAAAGTGTTTGTGTAGGTTAAACAAAAGCTTGTTATTGTATTACATGTAAAAACCTTACCTTTTAAGAATTCAAGACCTTTTCCAGTCTAAACAATTATCTTTTCTTTGTAAAATTAAATTGTGCGAAATACTTTATTTACTATAAGATGCAGTGATAAAATGTGTAGAATAAACAAAATGTTATTGTATTACATGTAAAAATAAAAATCATATTTTAGTTCACATATTCTTTTATTTCACAAAAAAAGTCTTAAACATATTTCTTAATATAAGATCATTACATAATGAATTTTCAGAAAACAAACTTAGCAAATCTTTCATAGTTTTTCCATGAAATTTAAAATACAAATAAACTAAACAATATTCCCCACAAACAGAGGTAAAATGGTTTTGAAGTGGTTTATAGTTATAAGACCAGCGCTTGGTATTCCTTTTTAAAAATAACTTATGATAACCTGAAGGTTTCCGAGCAAAGGAGTCAAAGTATTCCCCTATACCATTAATGTCAATATGTATAGCAACCCAGTGGGAGCCCGGTTTCGAGTCTGGGTCCAAATTACTCACAATAAAGACGGGAAGATTAGCCCAAATAGGAATTTTGTTAGCAGCAAAAACGTTTAATTCAAACGAAGGGCTGACTTTTTTCATTCAAAATTGAATTTCATTTGTATCCATTTTTAATAAAAAAATATGAATAATTTGATGATGTTGCCAACAATGGCTACAATGAAATAAACTAAATTGATTAAAACATTGTATTTATGTGTTTACTAACTATTGTAATCTACAGATATATCACGATTTTTGTTTATTTCAATAATGTTATCAAATTCTGCATACACAATACAATTAATGGTGCAGGGTAGAGCAACATCAAAGCGAATTTCTAAGCGAACACTTCCATGCCGTACAAGATTCCAGTGTGAAGTTGAACTAGCTTAATAAATCGGGGGTTAAATCAAAACATAACAAACAATAACCTGCTCCATAATCCGTTCTGCTTATATCATTACCTTCGTTGTGAAAATGAATACCGTTCGTAGTTCCGGAAAATAAAGTGTGATATGATGATGCTATTAACCCAGAACCAGAACCAAATGATGGTTGTAATGTTTTAGAAGGAATTTCATGACCATCAACATATAAACTAAACGAATTCATATTATAGTGTTGAAAATTAAATGGATTCATAGGTAAATTGCCATTAAACCCTGAATTTGATACAAAACCAATAATACATCTTTTAGGAATTTGCCTGAGAAATATATTATCCAATGTTTTACCCTGTATCCCCGACGGTAATGTAAGAACCTTAACTTCTGCTCTTGTAATAGGATATTTTGCAGTCGTTGTTGCCAATACTTTTTGATGTGCTAACAAAACGCTAGGATTAATTCGTGCCCTTCTTTTAATGAGGCTGGCATCCATTATTTGCACTTTAATTTTTTTATCTTGGTGACAAATTAGATTAAATGACTCCTTCGAACGTACTAACTTAATACGTATTTCGACACCATTTATTAAGAATTTCTCTTGGTTAAATATGTCGGCATATAAATGCCCCATCATTTCCACTTCCTTACTCTCTTTGGTAAATTCTAGTCTTTTGTGAAACCCTTTGTTATTTGCATCAATAGTATCCATATGATTTGCAGTATCAGCATACCACAATCCACAAGTAAGGTGAGTTTCTTTGGCTGCTGGTCCATAGTTTAGAAGATTTTCCATATAAGCACGGCAAGCATATGTATTGTTTGGCGGTGATATGAGTTTTTGATTTAAATATACATCTAGTTGACTGAAAAGGGAATGTAACCAGTTATTGACGGGTGCAACCAGGGTATCTGGTTTTAATTTTGTACCATCCTGATTCAATATTTTAGCATTAATATGTAACATTGTGTGGGATAGATCAACATAGTCATCTCCTGATCCGGGAACTTGGAATTCGATGGGAGCGTCATCACTTAAAGATGAAATTGGTTTGTAATGAACCCACTGTCCACTTTCAATACTTGTTTGAGTTGATGGAACGGCAAATATATCTAATTCAGATTTCGCACATTCACAAGAATGACTATGTAGGAATGACATTATTTAGTTTGTAAATATATCCTCAAGAGTTTTGTTTTTATTTTTTTTACTTCCTCTTCGTCTCGATGCTTTCAATGTAATGAGCGGTTCCCTTCTTTTAGATGTCATTTTATACCCAGATCCCGACATGAGGGAATCAATTTTTTCATCGGCTTTTCTTTTTAAATTAGCACTTGCCTCCTTGAAACGTGATCTAATCGACCTATCCATAGGGCGTGAATTTACCATATCGGATAACAAACCAACCCCTGCACCTAACGTTTCTTTTCCAATGGTTTTCAAACCACTAGATAACAAAGGGAGCACTGATCTAAATAGCCCTCCCAAAAAACTCCCTATACCATGCCCTCGTTGAAATGGAACTCCTTTATAGACAATTCCTACACCAGAGCCGGCTTGATGCGAATAATAATGCTGGTAAGGGCAAGAGACTGACGATCTGTTATAATTCATTTTACTCGTTGAAAGTGTAGCTTCACGCAGGAGCTACCAAATTGGAATGGTACATTAACACCGGTAGTTGTTCTTATATCTATTTCAATAGTATCGAACTCCCTACGTAAAACCGGTACATAGTGAGCAGGTGAGAAAATGTGAGTTTTATATGCACCATAAATAGACTTAGTTGGATCTAGTGGTATTATTCTAAGCAATGCTGTTATAACATCTCCAACTACTTGCGGATGAATTATATCGGTGTAAACAAATATTTGTGGTGGTAACCCTAAATATAAATTGGCAGGGTTTTTTCCATATGTAACTTGTTTCAAATTTGATCTCGGTTTGAAACCCAGCTGGAGGCTTAGTATCGGGGTTGTTATGATAGAGGTTATTTCATTATTTGTTGTTGTTACTCCAACCATTTTTGTCAATGTATCATACCTAAATTTGACATTATTTTTTAGTTGAGGGTTCTCATTAAACGCTTGAAGGAAATGATCAATATTATCGTATGTAGTGGCTGGTATATGAGTTTTTATATCAACAATTTTTGTTGACTTGTTTGCGGGTGACACCACCTTTTTCTTTATGTAAATTATATTTTCATGATCTTGAACATTATACATGGAACACGGGTATTGAAATTCCACTAATCCAACTACCCACTCCCCTTCTAATTTTATGTTCTTCGGTAATTTAGTTAGAAAATGTGCAGTCGTGTTGTCCGTATAGTAATCCGTTGAACTGTTGCTTAACAAAGTTAAATAAAAACTATTTTCGTTCATATTTTTTTCAAGCTTGATGCGAGTATCCAAGAGTTAAATTTATTGGGATAACCTTGCCACTTCACTAGTATTTCCTTTATGCCTCTAATATGACGCGAACGTATTATTTTATCAATTTTATTCTCGGTGGAGGGGAGGTAAGTCACTTTTTGTAACTCTTTAGAATAAAATGTACCAATGATGGGTTCGCCTTCCAAATCCTTTAACATATAAACAACTCGCGGTGATCTATTAATAATTGAATTTATTATAAATATTTCATCACTCCAGTTACTTTCATAACCCTTTTGAAATACATGTTTATATTTAGTTATTCTAACATGATCGCCTACATTCAATTTTGGGGTTTCCAATGAAATTTGTCTATCTTTTTTTCGATAATATAAATTATTCCAAACGGTCATAATATTACCAGAATTAACATCAAATTAATACTAGAATGATAGGTATGGTTTTACGAATGAAGAAGATCTTGTAAAATTTTAGTGTAATTATATGTATTATTATGGGTGAAGTAACGCCACATTTTCATTTTAAGAGTTCTTTGAAACCTTTCTACTATACTTGCTTTAATGTCGGGGTTATTAGTAGTATAATAATTAATGTTTTTGCTCTTAAAATAATCTCTCACTACCTTTGAAACAAATTCTGTACCTTTATCAGATTGTATATGACGAGGAACAGAGTTGGCTTCAGTAAATATGCTTTCAAAACATTCTTTAACTGTTGATGAATCTTTCTTTTTCATGGCTCTTGCAAAAGCATATTTACTGAACACATCAATAACACAAAGAATATATTTGTATCCATGATTATATTGACTATACGTACTCATGTCACTTAGATCAGCTTGCCAGAGTTCATTAAAGTTAGATAGGATATATCTATTTCTGGTGAATCGCTTATGAATAGGTTTATGTAGCGTGTACGTATCTTGAGATTGTAACCATTTTTTTACTTCCTCTTTGTTCATTTGTTCTTTCATTTCCTTCGCTATATAATTTAAACTACTATAACCAGCTGGATTGGAGACATCATAGTAGATCCTATTAATATCTAATAAGGAGTCCATTTTTCCCAATCAATTTTCTTATGATGACGCTTAAGTTGTCCTGTAGTAAGTGGTGTAGCTCTTTGTTTTTCTTTATCTGTTGACGATCTCGAACTTGTAGATGCAGGTAATGTAATGGGTTCAATCGATTGAGCTGTTTTAATAAATTCCAAGTTTGCAGGATTGCCTATGCAGCTTAAAGGAACTCTTATATCTCTTAAAAGTAATGCAAACTCTTCCCACCCTGTTGGTTTAGGACGTTTTAGAGATATAACCGTGTCACTTATCAGATCAGTAATATTACTATTTGAAATGGTGCGGTTGTTTATTACAACTTCACCAGTTGGCTTCCACCAAATTTTTGGTTTACTTAAAACAATGCAATCCAACAAAGTTCGAGTTTTTTTCTCATATGATTTGGGTAATATATCTATAATTTTTGATGGGCTAATTGGCATCGGTTCTGGATTTGTTTTACCAATCGGTGTAACTGCAGTAGTACCATCTCCTTCTGGTAAAGGTGGTTTTGCAACTGACTCATTATATTCATTAACCTCCTTTTTGTTCACTTTTGACTTTAGATCATTACTTTCGTAGTTGAGTTGAACCTCCCCCTCCGTTACGATTGGTATTCTAAATGGTTTTCGATCTGTTTCAATAAAATGTAAAAATCGCTGCAATGCTTGTGAATATAAGGTCCACTTTTCACGATCATTCATTTTACTTTTAAGGATTTTTTGCATCTCAGCATCTAGACGGGATGATGAATTTTCAGGTAGGCTCTCATTGCGTTTGAGTCTTTCAATAAAATCTGATTCTACTAATAGCATTTTTTTCGTATTTTCCATTTTGTTTATGATAAAGAGTTAACTAAGGCACTTAAAACTGCTCCTAATATAATAGGTAGAAATGCACCTCACTTTTGAATTATAACAGTTTTTCTTATTTTATGTTTTCCTTTTGAAACTAATATCCGTAAGATATCTTTATATTTTTTTAATTTAGATTTTTCTTTTTTTTCTAAAGGATTTTTTCCATTTAGGACGTTATAAATGCACTCACAAATAATGTTGATCTCATCATCATCACGAGATTTAAGTAACGCCGTGCGATATTTTGGTTTAAGCAACTGCAATGCTTCAAGTAAATGTTTATATGTGTTTACTCTCGCATGCATCATGTAGAACTGACTAAAATTTGTTGATTTTTGTCGTATTTAAACCCCTTTTTAGAAACATACACTGTGCAATGTCCATCAAACGGAAATACTTTTGTTTTAAAACGACATATGTCATTTGTATTTTGTTTTAAATCAATCATGAGGTAACCATGTGGTTCTTTAGTAGCATCTTTGTAGGCTTCATCTACAAATTTTGGGTTTTCCGGGTAAACTTGTCGTGACAAGTAGCGTATTTGGGTTTTGTCCCTGGGATTCTTAAAATATACAATGTAGCTTGTATTTAGTGAAATATCTCGTTGGCCTCTCCCCTGATGAAATATGTTTTGAGTAATATAAAAAACACTTAAGTTTCTATGATGACTACCTTTTGTGAAAATGTCAACTATTCGTCCATCTGATTCTCTCATCAGATCATCTATTATAAGAAGCTTAGGTTTCTTCCCATCAAATATTGAAAAATCTGGTATTCCCTGACTATAATTTACATTTTCTAGATTGTACCGGGGTTGCATTTCATCATAACACCAAATTATTTCATCAAATTCAACATTACATACTTCTTTTAAATTATTTAAAAAGTTTGTGACAAATTGAGTTTTGCCACATCCACTTGGACCAGCTACAATGGTTGTGAAAGGATGATAAAAATGTATCATAATTAAAACTCGTAATACGTGTTGATATGAAAACAGTTAAACTTGAAATGATACAATTTATGAACTAAATTACTTTTTAAATAAATCAACCAAAATAAGGATAAACACATTAAAAAAACAAAGATATCATAGTCAAATATTTTTTATTTTCAAATTTACACTTTTTTGAGTATAATTTTTTAAAGAAACAGTGCAAAACACTCAACATAAGTCTCTTTTCAAGTTACAATAAAAAATTAAATAAAAATCAAATACAGAGTACCACCACTTTAATTCACCTTCACCAATTTATATTTACAAAAAAACTAAAATGTATTTACATTTTCTACAATTATAACAATTCACGGTTAAATTCACAATTAAAAATTAAAAATATACAATGTACAAAAAATAAAGTTGAAATTTTTGAATGTTCTGTGATTATAAATTACATGAAAAAATTATTTTGTGATGATCCATGGGGTATTTTATAATGCCCCCACGCTAGAGTGTCCGAAGAGTTTTCTAACAAGTACCGTTTTGTATCGTTATGAGATAATGATACTTTATTTATATTTTGAGTAAATATTACATGTTTTATTGATTTAAATCTCAGCATTTGAGCATGTTGCATATTTTTATCAAATAAACACTTTTTATAATCGTTGAGGGTCAGTTTTTTAGTAACACATTTATTGACTCCTTTAGCTTTTGATATAAGACTATGATTCTCAACATCTAAGGCATACATTTTAGATCGTAGGCCAACAAACTCTTTAAAAATTTTACCATTGTTTTCATCTTTGAAAAACCCCAACCGCTTTTTATTTATTAATGGTAAACCATATTGATTGTTAGATGGATAGTCTGATGTATCAAAATATAAATCGAGCTCTGATTTTATGTCCTCATAATAGTTTTCAGTGAATATTTGATATACTAAACTATCGGTATCTGTATAAAGAAGCCTGAGATTTTCTTGATATTTGGTTTTCATGTAATCGTAATGAAATTTATACATGAAAGTTTTAGATATATCTAAAATACAAAATCCTAAGTAAATTGGTTTATTATAAAAGATTTTAGTTTTATTCAATTGAATAGCAACTAAGTTCTCCGAAAATACTGATAAACTGTGGAACTCAGGTTTCGCTATCATGGATTCAACCCCCTGTGATTTCCCATGATTTTTCCAATGATTTAACAATTTAACGTTAACATATTTCAAAACATTTTCCATGGTCTTACCGAACATTGAATTATTCATACTTTTATAGTGATCTTTATCAGAATCACAAGTTGCCTGCGATCGCATGCGTGTGTTTAAATCTATGTAACTTTTTAACCACTTAGATTGTTCGAATCTCAAAATGCGATGGATTTTAAGTAATTGCAAACCATTCTTCAAACATTGTTTAAGATTTCTGTAATGTAGAACATAATTCATTTTCCTATTTAAATTAGGTATCAATTTTTTTTCTTTGGAATTCCCTAAACAAACATTTTCAGGACAGAATGGTAAATCCGAATGAGGGTCATGCAATTCATTGGGGTATTCTAGATCGACTTCTAAAATGAAACCATGTTCAGCATCATCAGAAACATTAAAATCAGTATCTACATTTACCCATTCAAATTTACCAGTAGGGAGACATTGGGACATAGCCCAACCATAAAGATTATTTGCATCCAAATACATAAGATATGAAGAAGGAATATTTTGATCATATTCTGACATAAATTTATTATTAGCTTTTGCGTGTCTTTTACTGCATTGTGATATGCCACCTCGAATATTTTTAGTTATGAAAGCTATTTTATCAATGTCGGTTAAGAGTTCTAGATTTATTTTTGTAGTTTTGAGCATCGCGTCCCAACTTAATCCCGGAGCAGTATAGTAATGGGCTGGATCTAACCCATAAGTTCTAAGACATACATTTCTAAAATTTTCAAATACATCTGTTAGTAACAAAACATCTGTTTTTAAATACAAATCAGAATAATCCCCCATATTTTCACAATGAAAATGGGACCAAACATCTTTCGCATGTTTATAATCGTCTTCTGAAATGTTGCAATCAGTCAGAGAACTGTAGAATTTATCTTGAGAAGGAAGAGAAGTTAACTTTAACGAGTCATATGATGTCATGTGTTCATAGGGATAGATACCCTTTCGTATTAATCGTTTAAAATCCTCTTCACATGGGAAACTCAATTTTAATTCACGAAATTTTTCGGGTGTCAAGGTTTTGGCTAATTTTTCAAGACTACAACTCATAAATTTAAGTGAATCATAAAATTTCAATTTTATTGTGCGATTATTCACTTTCAAGGATTTAGTAAAGGAAATGTATTTCTCTTTGTTCTCTGGTATCAATTCAATGTTTCCTTCCTCAAATCCAAGACCATGTACTATAAAATGACTATCATAGTTGCTCAAATTATGGAAAAATACAGGTACAAAATTAGGTGCCCTGTGTTTTTCAGAACAAATTTGATGTGCTACTCCTTCATAAAAACCTGTATGATGATTATAAGAAATAGTGGATTCACCGTTTAATTTTTTATCACAAATGTAACATGTGATACTCTGAGCAACATCTAAATTATTTGCATCAGACAAAGGTAAAGGAGTTTTGACAAAAGTATTACTCCTACAAATATTTTCTAAATCTTTTTTAATGTATTTCATAAATGTCTCGGCACAATCTTTACCTTTATATGTTCTATATATTGACAACTTATCATCATAAGAACACTTAATGTAGTATCCAAAACTATATACCTCATGTTTTTGTATATTTGTTGTAGAGGATGCACTAGGATTATTGAAACATGAAGGAATTGGATTTAAAAAAGCCTCAAAATCGGCATAAACAACAAAAGGCACCCTTAATTTACGATCATAATTATTGAAGGTAAGTTGGTTAGATGGCACATTTTCATTGAACCAGTTTTTCCTTTTGTCCTGTTCTGAAGGTAAATTTGTACAAACATGGAAACAGTCATTTCTTTGATGATTCAATAAATTTTCATTTGATGTAAAGCTTGTTAGACAACCATCGCAAATATGTACAGCATGTTGTGTATTATTCAGTTGTGTAGATACTAATCTGGATAAATTTTTGATAAAGCAATAATGTGCTTCGCTACCTTTGGTTAAATATAATAAGTTTAAGTGCCTAGCTTTTTTACATTTAGTAAAGTGTAATGGTCCTATCACATCATGTTTTTACTTTGTAAATTGTACTCGAGTCCAAAAACATTTATGCTTATATCGTTTATTTTTTCAAATTTATGAATATCAGTTAATTTAAATGGGAAAGTAAAATTTTCAAAATTTAATTTATTTTTATGCAATATGATGAATTCGTTGTATTTGTATGATGGTTAGTAGGTGGATATAACCCCGACAATACAGCCCATCTAAAACATTCATGGTCATTGTTTTTCACGTTAATAACTGCCTTTTTATTCATTATATCTCGCGGTAATTCTATATAGGAAGAACCACGTAATGGGTTAAATTTATTTACATTCACATCTAGATAGTTGAATTTTACTAAACTCCAACCACTATCTTTTCTCTCAAAGTTAGATAATCTTGTCAAAATTTCGTTAACTATAGTTACAAAAATATCATTTTTGTCGCTGCTATGATTCACTACATTGTTGCTAAATTGAAAGTCAAACGTATTATTTAGTTGTTTGCTATCTTGAGTAAAATCTGCATTGAGAATAAAATTTACTTTTAAGGCACAATGATCAGCAAGTGATCGATCCAATAATGTAAAGATTTTTTCTTTATTGTTTTGTAAAATTGTTTCGGGGGTAAATGGATTGTGAACATTTTCATTAAGCAATATTCTATACGTAGCCACCCTATTCCTAAATGCGTTTTCAATTAACTGTACATTAACCCACTGATCGTCGGACCTTAAGACATTATTTTTGTGCATGTTACTATTCAAATGGTTGGTAAAATATCTTTTGGATACAAACTTACTACACACAGAACATTCAACATTATCATTATTTTTTGTACTCACATTTTTATCTAAAAAAAAATCGGGTGATATTGATTCTGCTTCGTGACTGGTTGAAGCACGGTTTTTCTTTGTCAGCACGTCTTCTGACTCCGAAGCTGTCCTCTTTACTCCACGCCCGACTTGAGAAGATCTATAAACATAAGAAAACATGAAATTAAACATAATGTATGTGTTAATAACAAATACAGACTTATGGATTAATTGGTTGGGATACTATACTAACCTAAATCTTGGGTACATTGTTGGCAGTATGCTTGCATTGTTAAAACTCCATCAATCACATCTGATGATGAACTATTCTGTTTGCCTTTAATATGTCCATCACATGGTGTAAAATATGGTCTTATATCAGGATCTTCTAATAGTGTGGCGGGTAATTGATTTGATATAAACCACAACCGTATGCTTCTATGGAAATTAGCTATAATAAACTGTTTACTTAAACACTCAATTTGATCACGGACTAAATGGATTATGACGAACACCATGATGGAATAAACAGGCACTTAGTAACTCAAACACAGCAACCAAAACAGTGAATGATTTCAACATCGGGTACCTCGGTTATATAGGAGCGCCCCCTCCTAATTGTTTCCATAACAATAAGATCAAGTCTCAACGAGTCGGAAACCCATCCTTCGTCAAGTATTGCTCAAGAACTTATAAACAGGTTAGAACAGGAATATTAGGAATCAAAAATATTACTTACGCGTCACGATGAAGTTGGCTTATAAATTCCCCAATGGCGTATAATTCTTGATCTTCTTCAAGCTCTTCACAGAGTCTGATGAGTTGGGCATCATAGATGTCACAGTTCAAACTATCCATTTTGTTTATTCTACACAAACACTTTTTATCACTGCATCTTATAGTAAATAAAGTATTTCGCACAATTTAATTTTACAAAGAAAAGATAATTGTTTAGACTGGAAAAGGTCTTGAATTCTTAAAAGGTAAGGTTTTTACATGTAATACAATAACAAGCTTTTGTTTAACCTACACAAACACTTTTTATCACTGTTTCTTATTGTCAATAAAATATTTCATACAACTGTCTTTAGAAGCTACTTGCTTTGTGATGTTAAATATAACATCACGTGTAGTTTGGAGCTGAGTGTCTTCTTCAGAAGGCGCGTAGAATTTTAATCTCACATCTGCGTGTTTCCAGTGCTCAGTGGGCGGAATGTTTTTATTTTTTTGCAAATCATACATCTCGATTTTAATCAAGTGAGAAGCGTATGCCCCGTCGTCTTGTCCGGTTGATATATAGCCCACCCCGTCAGGAGAACTTTGGCTGACATTGGAAGAGCGCTTCAATACTTTAGTTTTCTTCTTGGGACGTTCAAAAAAGCTGTCGATGTTATTTACTGAACGCTTTTTTGCCATGGCCTGCTTAACTTTAAAACCAGGCGTGCCTTCTTCGTCGGTTGATTCATCTTTATTTTCCGGATAGTAATAGTTCTTGAAAGTATTTTCAGAGAACTGAAACAATATCAAACAATAAATTACACAACTGTTTAAATACAATACTCTTAACAAAAACACGGTGAACAAATGCTAAAAAACACACAATTAAGTTAAAATATTTGTACATACTCACATCCATTATTAGACCTTTTTATAAACACTTCACTGCACGACACAACACTATTATGTCTATATACTACTTTAAGTACAGGGAGCTCCGGTAACGAAGACTGTTGCGCGGCTAATAGTTGTTCAGACACAATACCCCACCGCTTTTATACGCTCCGTAAGTTAAGCGTCTTCCTAAACACGTGTTTGAACTTGTAGTTCATCTAACACAGACGACGCTTATTCAGCAACACCCAAAATAATAAAACGCACAAGTAATAATCGCATCCGTTGTGACCATAAAACATAATAGGCGGCTACCAATAAAACAATTAAACCGTTATAACAGTGCACTCGGGTACACAAAACTTGTCGATACAGGCTTTTTTGATTGATACACCTACTCCATAGCACTTTGAATCAAGTCAGAATCAGTTTACATGCTTCGTTTAAGTTTTACATACTAGTGTCTTACAATAAAATTAAAATGTATGTGAAGGTAAACCACATATACGTACTAGATAGATAATGTCATAGCCAATGTTAGCCGCAGATACATGCTCGTAGATACATACCCGTACGTAGGTTAGATTGCATTTAACCACTATACTTTTAACAACCTAAGTGAAGGTAATTCATTTTGAAATACCCATATGCAATATATGGTTTTGATAGTTGTTTAGAATAGCCTCTAAGTAACAACAGCTTAAGATAATACTACGAATACTACGATTAGCTAGATTTACTAAAATTAACTTAGGTAAATTCAATTAAGTGAAACTTAGGACTAAAGCTAGATTTAAATCAGCTCTTAGCTTAGGTTAAGCTCATGTAAAGTTAGGTGATCCTTCAAAATAGTCGACCATGGGGTGTTAAAAATTAAAACCACTCGTAACTTCTTTGTTGGTTGGTTCATCTTTATTTTCTTCAAAGTATTAAAAACAGTAAGTATTTTAAGTTAGATTAGGTTGTATAATGTTAGGTCAACTTCACCAAGCTAGGTTAGGTAAGTATTAAAAACAGTAGGTATGTTAAGTTAGATTATGTTGTATAATTTTAGGTTAACTTCAGTAAGGTAGGTTAGGTTAGGTTAGAACTGTAACCCTTAAAAACAGTAGGTATGTTCAGTAAGGTAGGTTAGGTTAGGTTAGAACTGTAACCCTTAAAAAACAGTAGGTATGTTAAGCTAGGACAGGTTTCACGATGTTAGGCTAACTTCAACAAGCTAGGTTAGGTTAGGTTAGAACTATGACCCTTAAAAACAGTATGTTAAGAAAACCACTATGGTTACTTAATTAAATAATATGAGAAACACGTAGGTAAAATTAAAAATCGCATAACAACAATTAATAGCGCAATCAGGTAATATGTAATAAAAGGTAGGAACGCGCCCAATGCAAGACAATGGTGTTGGACGCCACCGAGAACAAAGGGGCTGACGTTCGGGCGAACAATAGGCTGGGCGAGCAAGGGACAGCAGGGTACCCAGGTAGTTGATAACCTTTTGTATTGAGTACATGGACTATTGCAAGCTATGGGAAGGAGTGATCTGGGAGTCTCGGGACCCGCCCCAAACGCTCTAAATGGGGGGATAAACACCGAAAAAAATACTTTTTTTTTTTTTAGGAGCGAAACCCCGCCTCTCGCTCGTCAGAGCACCATTTTTTTCGGGGGAGCAGTGTCGGGGGCAGTACCGAGGATTCCCTACTGCTGTTGTTCATTATTATTTGTTAAAATATGTTTTTTTTTAACGTTTATTACATTCTCACAATTATAGAAAAAGATACAGATGTTTAAAATCACACATAGATCAAACTTTGCCTATAGAAGAGACTATGTAATAAATTGAGATATACCTTTTACCACTAATTTGTTACCAATGGTGTCAGCTGGGATTTTTTCCCATCTGTTACCTCATGTTAACTAATGGAAAAAAAACCAGCTGTTACCAATAAAATTAATAGGTAGTAACTACTGCGAATTATAGTTCCCAGTTGTTGCAACTGGTAACTGATGGGAAAAATTATTCCCAGTACATCTTTTTAATTTGAATATAATAAAAATAACTCTTTTTCCCAATTTACTGACTTAAATAAGAAGAGATACACATTAAACCCATCAGGGCGAAACCTAGGGAAGTTTAACTTGCCTACGGCGAATACATAAAAGGAAAACACGGAACATGATCAAAGTATTGAAATAACTATTAATATACATATGAAGTAAAAATTTAAAAATAAAATCGTTTATATGAAAATCAACTAACAATATAAAATGTTTATTGATTGATAATTACTTACTTAGGTATACGAATAAGAAATTAAGTGTTAAAAACAAAAATCTTAGCAAAGTATGATCGTGTTCCGGGCGCAGTACTGAATGACCGGTGGAGTCATTAGGTTTTCCCGATACTGACGCATTTTTATTGGTACCTATTAAAAATGGGAATTTTAATCCTCAGTAGTTGTCAGTGGTAACGGGTGGGTGAAATGCTAGCGATTACTAGTGGTAATAATTTGGTGGTAAAAAAAAGGTTTTCCCTTTATTCGGGTTATTTCAACTTGTTACCAGTCGGACTCGCCCACCGAGGGTTCCGCACATGACACGGTTAACTCAATTCAAAATTTGCACAGCCGCCGTTCCTTGCATAAAGACCCTGATTTTTGTGGGATATAATTAAAAATGTTGGGTTTTCAGATTTTTTCATATATTTGTAGTATGAGACGGTACTACTTGCCAAATTTCATAGTTCTCGGTCAACGGAAAATACCATGTAAATTTGAGAGTGTCGAAATATACGTTTTTAGCGGCATAAACGGCCGTATATTTTTTTTACGTTAACTTAAAAGTTTGATTTTTTCACGGCTTCAAGGGATTGTAGACTTCAGTAGGTATATGGTTTAAATTTCAACTCGATACCTCCACGCATTCCCGATATAAAGAGTCTTGACAGACAGACAGACGGACAAACGGAAAACAAAGTGATCCTATAAGGGTCCCTTTTTTCCTTTTGTGGTTACGGAACTCTAAAAGTGGGTATAAATTTTCCCAGTTGTTGCCACATGTGTTTTAGTGGCAACAGCTGGGAATTATTCTTTCTAGGAGTTGCCAGTGGTGGGAAAATGATGCCAGCTGTTATCAGTTGTAACAAATAGGTGGTGATAGATGGGAATATCCTAACGAATTATGCCCATATTTGCACGAAACGGAAATAACGCGTTGTTAGGAGTAGAGGGGTTCCAAAAAGATAATAGAAAGGCTTCTTAACATTTGCAAGTGGATTTCCAGGTAAAAAAAAACATGAATTGTTAGATGCTGTTCAAAAGATAGACTTAACGACGAAAATATTTTATTTTTAGTTTTGATTAAGATTCAGAAAAATAATTTGTGCTCACTTTTAAATAAATTTATATTCCCTATTTCCCTCTTCTAAATTAGTGGACGCTAAATGGTTCACAGGCGGACGCAATGTGGAAATTGTGGACGCGAACTGGGTAAATCGCCTGTAGGTATTTGACGATTTATATGTCGGGGAAGGGACAGGGATGGAATCTTCATCAGACATCGCAATTCATCGCAATTCAGATTTGGGAGATCGTGTAATGAGACAACGAAGTTAACCAAATCCACACTTGTATTCAGCTAACACTTATCAGTAGGTACAGGGTAGCGTGGACAGTTCCGAGGTCAAACCAATACGTGCAGTCTCTAGTGCAACCAGCAAGAGAATGCCCGGGTCTTGGCCCCACCTGGCTCCGTCCTAGCGCACAATATCAGGTTAAACGGTTCGGTGTGATGTCACCGAGGGATCGGCCAATCGTAAACAACCTCGCGCTGCGCTGCCGTTGAGTGTCCGTACTCATGACCGTCCTGTCTCCGTCATATAAAATAAATTATGATATGTATTGTCCTAAAGTATGCAGTAAACTTAAAAAAACTATATAAGGAATACATGACATCAATTTTTTGATCAAAAATATCACGAATACAATTCAATTTTTGTCTCAAACTTACCAACTCCACTAAGTGTACGCATACAGGCGAAATGACCCTATGTGGACTGGTTATTAGTAGTGACTTAGTAACTGTAAAAAAACGAGGAATTGAGCGGTTAATAATTGCGAGCAAAGAAAGAAATGACGGGAGAGATAAAGATTTCTACCGGAAGGCGGAACTTCGTTTCCCTAAAAAATATAGACTACTATATATTGAGTCAAAGACTATATCGACGAACAAAACACGATTGAAGACATCAGTTGCACAGCCAAGTGAAGGTGTAAAACGTTTTGATTTTCAAAACTTATCTTTTTGTAACGAACTCACACTCACTACTTTTATTATTTCTATTCTGCTCCCTTTTCCCATGTCCTTTCCAGTCCTATTCAATTTCTATTCCAGATTATAGGGGTGTGTAATGATCGGTATAAAAATAATTAATATAATTTCATTTGATATAATAACATTTGATATAATTTTAAAGGATATAATCACTCATTTTATATAATAAATGATTGGTATATTATCAAAATATCTATTTTTATTTACTATAATTATCATTTGGTATATCATTTATTTATTATAAACATCATTTGGTAAAAACATCATTTTGTATAAAAATCATATTGTATAACTATCATGTGGATTATTTTTTATTGCCACATATTTAAAATAATTGTGACCGTGAGGCAAAGTCGACGGAGCTCCGCTTTGCGGAGCTCCTATTCCGCGTAGTTATGGCGCTTCGCGCCTTGACACAATTCTAACCTAACCTAACCTATATATTAGTTGAGACCTAGGAGTTACCGCTCTGTAGGGTCACAATAGGTAACTAATAAACCGACCCTTGTGGTTGGACACGAGTTAGTATAGACAGTATTTTTTTATACCAACTGTACTTTATATGAAATTAACTTTACATCATAAGTTGATTATAGTAAATATGCATTATACTTAATGTATGTTATATAAAATATTTTTAGAACAAATGATCGTTATATAAAATGATAATTATATCATATTTAAATATATTAAATGTTGTTATATGATTCAATAATTATATGAAATGAGCGTTATATCGACTGATATTATAGAAAATATTTTTATATCGATCGTTACGCACCCGGATTATAGACTACCTTCTCCATATTTATACACCCTGAATGTACAAAAAACAGTGTATTAGCGATATCATCTAGGATAAATTGCCTATTACTTACCACATCTGTATAACTAACTGGCCACTTCGCAAAAAATTGTCCAAAACAAAATTTATCATTTGTTAGTCATTTTTCAATTAAAGTAATAAAACTAGAATCAAAACTCTAGTGTCAGGAGCATTGTTAAATTACTCATAGTAGCGGATTCCAAAATTTTATTGATAGCCAGTAGTCCAACTACGAACCCTTAATAGTTTCGCCATGTCCGTCCGTTAGTTCGTCCGTCCGTCCGTCCGCAGCTTAGCTCAGACTCTTAGTACTAGAAAGCTTTTATTTGGCAAGAATATGCATATTAGTCACGCAGACAAAGTGGTAAAAAAAAACGAGAAAATGAGGTGAAAAACTTCGCTGATTTGTAATGATTCTAATAATGTAAGATACCACTGAAAAACTTATGAAACAGAACATGAAATTAATGATTTTTCGTGACATGGACATAGGGGAAAATTACAAAAATTCAGATTAAAATGATTAATATCTCCGAAACTAGTCAAGATCGCTGAATATAAATAGGGGTTAAATCGATAGCTTTTTAGCTGCTCTATCAGCCCTCGCAGTTTTATCGTTGGTTTTAGGGACACCCTTTATAACGCACGGAGTGCTTACGTACCAGAATTTAGTGTCACCGTGATTTAATATTTCGAATCTTTTGTTTGATAACTGAGATCATTGTCATGACTGCTTATAATTAACTCTACAGACTCTAATTCAATATTGGCTTTACTGCTTCACCAGAAATTAATAATTATCTAGACACCCTGATACTCTAAATTTCTAACTTTTTTCCAGTAGGTATATTAAGTTGATCGATCATAATCATAATTTTGCGATATCAGCTACTCTTATTCTTTATTTACAAAATAATTAGCATTTTTTTGTTTACAAGAATGCAGGTGTTCCAGATTTCTAAAATCGAAATATTGTAAAGAAATTAAAGTGTTATATGATATGCCACAGTTTTTTTAAACTCTAATTCTATATTTACAAAGCCGCTGGCAAAAATTAAAATTTATCAATATGGCCGAAACCCCTAACTAAATTTTTTTAACTTTTTAGATGATTGTTTTTTAACATGTCTCCAACGTCATATCAAAAAATAACAAACTCTAATGTTATCAAAACCTATTTTTGCTCCACCGCTGGTCTAACAGCCTAAACCGCTGATCATAGAGACCTGAAACTTGAAGGGTGTGTTTTTTGTATGATGTAGGCAACCGTTAAGAAAGGATTTTCCCTTAAGGGGGTCAAAAGGGGGGCAAAGTTTGTATGGGACAACGTGATTCCTTGATCTACTTCAAAATTTGCATTAACATTCTTTAACAGAATTGATGGAAGACGTCTTTCATATTTTATTGAATTTCATAACCTAACGGGGTTAAAAGTTGTTTTGCTTCGAAGTTGATATCAATACTCCTCAGTGGTCACCTATTTTTAATGACCTTTATTATTATTATGTATTTTTTTTGACCGAATTTTATTTCACGAAAACGTTTCTTTTTTTTTACGTTTCTCCGATGCCACCATTCGTCAATTTTTTATTTCACTATTTGACATTAAGTAAACATATGTTTAGTCCGAGCAACTTTTCTCTTTGTAGTTACTTGACCTATGTATTGTTAAGTATTTTATTTCAAAGCCTATTTTTCATTACACCAATGCTACAAGTAGCCTAGGGATCGTTTCGTATTTTGTTTCTTAACCCGTTTTCTTCATCAATGCTACATATAGATTTCGCTATGTTACGTCAAATATTTTGGAATAGTATACTTAAGCATAACTGTCATAACGCATAATATTCATTTGGCAGAATTTTGAATAACAGAATACTAATAATCACCGACTTTAATTTCGCAAAATTTTATGTAGCAGAATATTAATTCCGCCGAATTTATTATAGCATAACCCAAGTAACATTTTGGGTATTAGAAAGGTTTTGAAAAGGTTCTAGGACTTTTGTATGGAAATCTGCTCGTAAGTCTTAATAGTCTCGCTAACGTTATATTAACCTTATATTAACCTCCTGAGTGCTAAAAGGGCCCAGGTTTTAGAACCTTCCTGAGAGCTGCAGCAAAACCTATACCTCAAATCCAGAACCTTTCGAACTACTTACACAGAACCCAAATATAACCTTCGCAACCTTAATTTAACCTTACTATGACCTTGCAAAGCAACTTTTGAGTTCTAAATTAGTAATGGATTTAACTCGATAACAGCTTAAAACCTTTTTGATGCACATAAATAAATGCCTTTCCAGGACTCTCGGGTTTTGGAATGGCTCTGTGTAAGATTTTTTTACACAGTGACAGCAATAGTAGATATTTATTTATAATGGAGCCATTCCTGTCATTATACCAAGTTTCAAAATGGCTAAGTAAACTTGTATTGACAAAAATTATAAATGGCTTGCTGAAGTCAGGAAAACTAAAAAACAGTGCAACTGGCACTTTATTGTGAAACTTTAGGATAATAGTACTGTATACGAGACGGGCCTTTCCAAAGTTAATTTTTTTGAAGATATTTTAATGAAATAAAAATTATAAAATTAGGTGTTTGGTGGTAAATCGCATTAGAAATAAAACTTCTATTTATATAAAAATTGTATTTTTAAATAATTATAGCACACAATACGTGATCTTGCCTTATTGAATTTCAATATTGCATTTTGTTTTGTTTTTTATTACTTTAGTGAAAAAATATGGCGGGCATTAGGAAATTACTAGAAAGCATTAAAATTAACCTTTTCAGAAATGTAACAGCTAAAAGCTCCTAATATTTGCCAAAATATGAGCTAAAGGTAATCTCGCGGAGCTACTTAAAACGAAAAGGCTGTTTTCGCAGCTTTAAGGTTATCGCCAGGAGTAGTTTAAGATCTACTAAGCGCGGAAACAACCTCTGCGCACAATTAGTTGCTTTCAAGTTTTGGTTGCAGAAAGACGTGCGCTTGGTGACGGTTCGAAAACAAACAGCTACAGGCTGCTCTTAAAGTGCAAGTAAGTTCCTAAGTTTTTTTTAATTATTTTTGGTAGGTACTTACCTAATTAATCTTTTATCCTTACCTACCTATGTCGTGACTTTCCAATTTATTGAAGCATAACACTTTTGTCTTGGGCGGGTACCTTGATTTTATTTTATTTCTCCGACCGATAGTGGGGGGCTCGTAACGAGGCAAAATGCATCTTAAATCCGCACCGCCAGAGTGTATTATTTCCCCCGGCGTACGTTCTTTACAGACACCGCCTAATTCGTAGGGCATGTACCTATACCTAGTTGTGATAAAACAATCGACCTCGAAATCGAAATTACCGATTTTAGGTAATATAATAATTAACATTTTGCTAGATGTAACGTCAAAAAAATAGTGAAAATAATGTAAACGTCTGTGAAACTTAGCTTATTTACCTACCTATAAGTACTATTTTATGTTTAATTTTTTTGCTGTTTAAAATACAACTATGCGACATGCGACGGCATTAATACCTAATAAACCATTTTCAATCTTTTTCTTTTATCGATCAAGTCATAAGTGTTTAACTAATAACCAGTACCTACCTTTATGCCGACCTTGCATTAGTAGGCAGTAGGCAGTCACTAGTACTGGGAGATCTAATTACACTGAGCGCCTGTAGTGTTCTGGTGTATCTATATTCATACGTATAGTATAGTATACTCCGCACTGTCTCTTGCGCGCCGGTAGTGGGGTTGCGCAGTGTCACGAGAGCCGTGTGAGAGTGCGCGTGTCGTGTGTTGTCGAGCCAAGGAGATAAGTCGTATACTAAAGGATTGTGTGTTCTACATATTGTGGCGACGAGGAAAAAGGTATTTAACAGAAGGATCATACTGTTGTTATGTGTAAAAGAAAGATTACAAGTGGGTAGGTTACAAACAATGCGACTAATGCGAGGTTACGTTCATAACAGGTGGTTTAGGTACAAATTAGCGTATATACGAAATAACGAGACAAGAAAAGGGTTTTGCATTGATGTTTTACTAGAATTATCGTATAATTGATAATCCGAAGTTTAAAATAAGAGATGGAGGTACGAAAAATAGAAAGTTCATTGACCTATGATGTAAGTATGATTGATACAAGAGCGACGGTAGGGAATAGGTACTTCTCATAGTTCATAGATGGGTTTTATTACGAACCTAAGTGTTAATTTACCTCGTGGAATAATACTATACCTACATAGTTTTGTTTTAGATTGAAATTGGCGTTGGTAGGTACGCTAAAAGAAAAGTCGAATTCGCGTGTTTAAGTTCGTGAACATTACCGTAGTGACATTTAAATTCATTCGTGTAGTCTAGTGGAACTATTCATAATTAAAAACAAAACTTTTTGTTAAAAAGACTTGTGTACGATTAAAATCAGTTAACGATTCGACTTTTCTCGGCTGTTATCGGCTAAACCGGGAGACGAAAATGACACAACATACATTGCTGCGATTTCTGTTAGGTGGCACTCGACTTAAAGTATCGTAAACGCAATGTATATCACCTGCCATGTTGACATTACTTACCAGTAGACCTAAGAAGCGATGCAGACATGCATTATTTATTGGGTACCTATAGCAAAAATATTCATGCTTCTTTATTAATCAATAGTTACCTATTGTTTTACGTAAGGTACACTACGATATTACGTCGTGATATAAGGATAGTTTTAATTTGAGAATTAATAAAAAAAATAGTTACTCAATTTTCCTGTACATATTGGTTTTATAAAATTACTAGAGGACGCCCGCGACTTCGTACGCGTAGAATTAGTTTCCCGCTACTCCCCCGTTTCTTCCCGTTGGGGGTTGATTTAATCCTTTTTACTTTATAATATAAACTATCTAACCTTTCTTTTTTCTATACTTAACATAATTTTGACTTTGGCAGTCAGTTTTTATGAACTTAGTAAAAATAACAAATCTCATTAATTTGCTGGTTTTTTTTTTCAGTATGCCTTACAAGGTCGTACAAACCATAGAGAATGGAAAAATATGCCTTTCCGTTATACCTAACAACTGGGAGAAAGAAGGAACTCTGTCTTGGCCCCCAAGATCACAAGCCAGCAGCATGTTAGATGAAAACTCTGTCCCTGGAAAAAATTGGTCGACCTTTCCATGTATCGTTAAAAGAACATGCAAGACATATAAGGCGGCTCGTCTGGAACTCGAAGCAATGGAAAATGTGACCGACACGGAAGAAGAATTTCCCACTGAAGTCATTGAACTTCGACAAGAAAATGATGTTGTTTTAGATTTAAACCGCTTCATGCAGGTTGATAGAAATTCTACAGCTATAGTGACATCAATTTCTACGACCACAAGTGACAATGCGATGGTAAGCTTTTCATTAAATTTGCAAGAATTTTTATATGAGGTTTGTTTATGGGTATCAAAATTGCTATACTTAGAATAAAATAAAGTTTCAGCAAAAAATAGTAACCGACTTCAAAACAGCAGTCATTTAATAAAAAGTTTAAAATAAGTAATTATAATGAATGACCACCGACTTCTAGAAAACATGTGTTTTAGGAAGAAAGAAGTCGTCAAAAGTGTTGTTTCGGTACCATCGGTCATTAAATAATTATTTACTGTTTTTTTTGTTAAAAGTTTATTTTATTTCTCATTTTTTTAATATTGACCCTCGTTCAATCAGCACCCTAACACAGGTTATGTGCTCTCATCCGAAGAGGAGTTAATCTATGGTAATGAGGCTAACCTCGAAAGTCAGGGGAAATAATGTCGGTTTTCAAGTAATACCATGCAATCAGCATACTGGTACAAAGAAGAAATACGATTTGAGAACCTCATCTTTTTTGAAGTCGGTTATAAAAAGGGCGCATTAATCTTGTGTGCTAATATGTATATGTGCGCCATGCTGACATTGTTTATATTTTTCAGGCCGACCAAATCTCCTTAAATGATGTTAACACTTCATTTTTACTGAAAAATGATAACGATGAAGTGATAAAAAATCAAGCGAAGATATTGGAAATACTTCAAGATGTGCAAAACACCCAAAAAAAAATCTTGCAACAACTCGCTAAACACGAAGTACAGTTCATCGAATTATTCAAAAAAATGGCAGATTATAGCGTCACAACAACAATAACCAACCGCGAGTGCTCTGCCGAAGAACGTTTTCCTCCTCTCAAAACAGTGGAAGAACTATCTCAACTGGAAGACAATTTAAAGAATCCAGAATTTCGTAGTCAATATTTCAAAATCATGTCCACTTTATGCTCTCCCGGCTTAGGAGCTAAAGGCATCAACATTTGCTACAAAATAATAGATTATTTCTTTTCCAGAGAGCTCTTAACTTTGGTCTCTTGGAGTGGCAACTCTAGACACCAAAATGAAAAAGTAGCATTTAAATTCTTTGCACAGACTCGTCAGATGTTTTTTTCTGTAATACACAATGCTGATAGTACCATAAGTCAGTTAGAGACTGATAATTTTATAAAAGCCATAATAAAAAAATCCAGGCAACGTTTCCAAGCTACCTTAAAGCCTGTGTCTGTTAGTACGCCAAAAAATCGGAAAAAGAGGTTAAACGCACAATTACAAAAAGAGCCTACTGCAGACGTAGAAGTCAATGTTGATGTACTTGCTACGCAGAACAATGAGTAATTTTATTTTTTGGCGTAGGTACTAAGAGACACAAGCTTTAAAGTCGACTGGGCAGTAGATGCAAGAACTTAACAGCACCTATACCTTACTACTGACTGACCCAAAGTTTAAACCTAAGGCATTCATTAAAGCTACGCCAAAGTATTCCAAAAACACTACGTTACAGAGTAACATTTTATTCGTTTAATTTTATTGAATTTACAAGGAGTAAAATTGTATTTGTTTAATTTTATTTAATTTACAAAGAGTAACATTTTATTTGTTTTAGAAGATAACATTTTATTTGTTGTGTTAAACTGATTGTTAAGTTTTATAATAATTATGAATAAAAATAAGAACACTTTTAAATGACTTTATTTTTATGACTTTACAGTATGTAGTAGTGGGATAAACACAATTTGATCATTACATGAAACCTTCACCAGTTTGCATTTTATGTCCGACAATTCAAAGGTACTTTCGGAAGACATCGCTGCCTATCAATGATAAAGGCATAACTCAAAAAAGCATTTTTTTCAGGAGAGCCATCTAAAAAAAGAAACAAAAACATTTTGAAATAACTTTTGACCTTCATAAGATAAAAAGATACTTGTTTTTGTCGGAATATTATCACCTCCCAGTTAATTTATGAAACCAAAAATCAAATACAAGAGACGCAAGTCTAATTTAATATCTTTACAAATTGTAGATCTATTCGACATGCTTCTCAAAACCTTCGTCGTGATTATGTGCAATAAGGACACAAGTAGTGAAACTACAAAATTATACGTGTAATCTTTTGGACAACAACGATGCTTTCGTGTTAATCCCTAGTATTTTTTTCTTTTTTTGATGACTAATGATGCATATCGTTTTATACCTAAAAAAATATCAATAAATCATGGAAAAAACCGAAGAAATACGAATTATGTCTATAAAAATATTAATTCTTTGTCATAAATAAGGGCATATTTTGTGATCGCACACCTCTTTTTTTACATTACAAAGTAATGATTTACCTTATTTTACGTGTGAGACCTTAGAAAACGCATTGGTCGAACATAATAAACCCTGAATTGTTTTGCTAACATAATATCTAAGACAAACTGGAATAAAACAGCGATCAGGGGTTCAACGACGCGGTTAGCCTAGTTGGTAGTGACCCTGCCTACGAGGCTAGCGGTCCAGGGCTCGATTCCCGGTAAGGAAAAATATTTGTGAGCTGAGCGCAAGTATTTTTTCCTAGTCTTTGAAGTTTTCTATGTATTTAAGCATTTATTTCTCTATTTAAGTATGTTTATCGTTGTTCAGTACCTATAGTACCAAGCCTAGAGCATAGTTTGGGACTAGGTCAATTTGTGTGAGATTGTCCCATCGATCGATCCTGACCGATTTCGGCCACAGCGACTGGGATCCGACTATTTAGAGCGTCGCTCGTGAGCTGTGAGCTGTATGATGATTGACATAGCTGATTCTCGCATCAAAAGTTCGACCACATTCGATGCAAGTCATCCCTCCAATATAATAGGGTATTTTCCTAATGTTTTATTAGTATTTAAATTGAAACTTTTTTACCTTCCAAATAGCCTAATTTAAATAGTTTTTTATATCTTTAAAAATGCAAAAGATATAAATGTTTAAAACTTGTTTTTAGAAAAAGGGGAAAATACATTAATATGACGTCATATTACTCAACCGCCATATGAATTACACGCACAACATCGTTTTGTGAGAAAAAAATAGACAAAAAACTTTATAAGGCTATAACTTTTTTTAATTACCAATTTTGAATTTTGAATTATTTTATCATACTACGTATGTTGATATATTATCCAAATTAATATATGAAATGTAATATCAGGCATATAAAAACCCTATTGTAGTGAAAACCCGCAGGTGTACGGCCCTTGAGCTCGTCTCGCTTAACATCGAGCACCTCACATCTCTTCCTTTCGAACTCGGAAACCTTAGTGCTCACTGTACTATATGCCTCCAAGACCGCCGGTCTGCTAACATTGCCTCCCATGGTGACGGGTCCACGTCACACCGCTTCATATGTCGCTCAAGCACATGTTTGTACCGCAGGAATTGGCCGCCTTGTTTCCGCTTGCCATCCTGTAGTTCTGAGTAGAAGTTGCGCCTTGCCTCTCTGTCATCTGACATGCGGGAGACATGGCCGCCCCACCGCAGCTGTCGTCGCATTAGATAGGCCTCTATTCCATCGACATTAGCTATTCGTAGGACTTCCGTGTTACGAACACCAGTGCCGGATTAGCCACGTAGCAAGAGTAGCAAATGCTGGGCCCCGCGCATTGAGAGGCCCCGCGCACACACATCTCCCTGACATGGATTTCTACCAGTTCTGTTTTATTTAGCACCCTAGACTTAAGAAATAACCTAAAACAAACCAAGGGTCTCTTTATATATAGAACTTACTACGGGCCCCGCGCTGGCTTAATCCGGCACTGACGAACACGGTCAGACCAACGAATGTTCATAATGTCGCGTAGGCATTCTAGGTGGAATCTATCTTATGTTCGAATATGCTTGCGGTAGAACTATCGCCATGTAAACAGCTATTTTATTAGAGCTTTTATGTAGTGTGAGCGAAACACCTTGGAACGAAGCTTGCCGAAGGCTGCGGCAGCTGCTCCAATTCTGCCGTTGATTTCGTTCTCAAGGAGGCACCGCCATCTGCTTAAGCGAGTTATCACCGAGTTTGATGTCAACCTGGGCCCCATTTAGCGTGTCAAGAACCATTACTTCGGTCTTTTTCACACTGATTTTCAGGCCAAATTTGCGACATCACTCATCGAGACTCGTCATAAGCCTTTGTAGATCCTCTGGGAATTCCGCCACAAAACCTCATAAAGAGCATAGATCAACTCCGTAATAGTTCCGTGAGACACCTTGGTGCCAGCTTTTAGTATTGCAAGGTTGAAGACTCCGCCACCAGCGGTACGGAAAGGAATACGAATGTCCCCTAGTTATTCTACCTAGATAGGATACTGATATATTTTTTAACTTTAATTTTATTTTTTGATCGTTCTAAATTGAAATGATTTTTTTGCCACAAAACATCGAATTGCTGAATATGCAATGGCAAGATGTGACACAAAACGCAATATAAGCCTCACAAGTACACACTGTATCCACATGCAAAAAATAAGCGACTTTAGAGTTTTTGTAACTTATGACCTCAAAACATGCCAGCGCCCCGCCGGACTAATTCGCTACCTATATTATAAATTAGCTTTTACCCGACTCCACCCGTGTAGAAGTCGTCTATCGCTGCTCCCGCAATTAAACAGTATCCTATGTCATTTCTCGAGACTCAAGCAATCTCCATACCAAATTTCATCGAAATCAGTTAAGCGGTTTGGCCGTAACGTAAGCGGTTTTGAAAGCGTATCAAACAGACACACTTTCGCATTTATAATATTAGTAGGTATAGATAATTCATCAGCATAATTGACGGTAATTTGCATTTCATCCCATTTAAATAACGAAAACTGGTTAAAAAATGCCTAGCACTGTTGCTAGGCATTTTACAATAATATACTTAAATACTAACATACAAGTTAACTGAATAAAAGGTCTTTAAAAATTAGCTTCATGCGGAAATAATCTTTTTGAAATACTTTTAATCTACTTCTTATTTAGATTTTTTCACTAACAAGGTAACTTTTGGTTTCCGATCAAATTATTTTTCATAAAATGGATCGAAATGTATCGTGCATAAAGATTTTTTAAGTTATAGGTCACAATTTTATTTACATATAAATATTGAATATAGGCATATACCGAAAACATTATGTACCTTATCGACTATTTTTTCATGACTAAGAGCTTATTTTGACATGTTACAAAAAAAATATACTTACTTTCTGGATGATAAAGTTGCAACTAAAAATTAATCACTATTGCACAAACTATTTTGTAATGTATCAATGTTACAAATATAATCAGCATTTTTTTCTGAATTATTTTGGGGTGTGCCTGTAGTCATGATAAAAATTTAGCTTCTTTGTTGGTAGTTGCGGCTCAACTGGCTTACCTACGCTGTTGCCCACAATATGGCGTCACAATTGGACCAATGGCATAAGGGCACAGTGCTGCCACGTGGCTGTTTTTGGAGATAATGCAATGGGTGTCTTAGTCATCATAAACTTTTGAATATTTCACGCGTCGTGTTATACTTATCTCAAAAACGTAGTATTTCGTGTTATGACACTATCATCGATAAGCAGCGACATATCATTTGCACGCACAGTACATATATTGACACAGTAAATGTTTAGTTTAGATGAATCAATGGGTGTTTTAAAAAAGTCCGAGCAATGTTTCATCTCCTTTCCACTGAAAATAATTTTTTCGTCAAGTTTACAAAATGCATTCACTCGAATAACACAATGATTTTTTGTAAGTATCCAACAATTTACTTCCCTTCCTCCAAAACAAACATCCTCTAAAATTAGCATTTTGTAAATAGGCGTTGAATTATCTTTGATCACATGACTAAGGTGGGAATTGCTGGTGACGTTTTTCAACTGCGGATAGGTATCGCTTTTTACATCCTTTTGCATATCAAACTGAGCTTTCTGAATCTCTATTAGCCTCTTTGCTATTTGAGCTAGAGGATTATTACCGCTACGCAACATATTTTTGATTTCATACAATTTTGACTCGAAAGGGTAGGCGCTGAATTTTGTTAAATTCCCCAAATTTTGGACATCTTCTGTTAAATGGATCAAGTTATGAACATTACTTGTAATATACTGCTCACCGTATATTATGCAATATTGATCTACAAAGTGTTTCAGAAGTTTAGTTGCAACGACATCATATCGTTTGTATTGATCTGTCGAACATATTGTAACTGCACAAAACAAAATCAGGAAATGTTCATACACGTCAGCTCGTAGCACCCCTTTCAGTACAACAATCCCATAATATAATAAAAAATTTCGGTATTCCAAAGCTTTCCAGAATGATAAGCAATCCAATCCTCTTATTTTTCTGTGTAGCTCTTTAGGTAATTTTATTGTTTGCATTTTTGAAGACAATTCTTCAGTTGTTTTACTAGGCCATTTCAACAACTTATTTTTGAAATATCCGTCACGCCATCCAGTAAGAAGTCTTTTTACAATGCCCAAATCTATTAAATGCAACGAGTCTGCTACTGGAAAGGCGTCAATCATGTTAATCGGAAGTTGCAAAAGAGGGGAATCAATCTTGTGATGATATTCATCTTCTTTATTACGAAATGTATGGTTAGTCCTTTTTGGGAAGATTTTGTTGGGATAGTAATTAGTGTGGGACACGTGCGAATACTCTCCCTCTATAGAACATTTATGACAGCCATGTTGGGAATTGAAGTTCGCCACTCCTGTAAGAAAAAACCTTAGGTAAGTATAGGTGGGTTTGAAACCTGATACAGAATGCACTGCATTTATATCTACGATATCCTAATGTCTTTCAACAGGTTTTTTTCGCAACTTTGATCAACAATTTTTGAGAAAAAATATTTAATATCGCTCCGTTTTTTCAGGTTCTACTTTCTGTATATCTGGGGCTAAATTTAAATTTAAATCATATTTGTTGAAACTTTACCAACATTATCCATTCTTGGTAATGACAAAAAAAGCGAATGGTTTTACAATTCCTACTAGTTATTTGATCACTCTTACCTTTGATGAATGACCTTGCTGGGGAATCACATACAATACATTTTAATGTCACGGCAATAGTATAATCACCAATTTTAATGCCCTGTTTTAAAACTGTGTTGAATTCTTCAACAAATGGTGACAAGAATTCACCGAGGTCTTTAGGTTTTCCTTTCCCGTAGTAAATACCAATAATCATTGGTTTGGGGTTCAAATCGTCAATTGTAAAAATTATTGGCCAAAATTCGTTTTTTGATGGATTGAATATTGGTAATCCATCGATGTTTATCTTAATTGAAATTTCTTTATCCACATTAAGATCATAAAAAAAATCTCGAAGACATACTTCGAGCCCGTAGTGCCAGTATTGACCGCCTTGAATATTTTTTATTAGTATATCACCACTGGGAGTATGCAGTAAAGTTCTGGGGTCCTTAGGAAGTGTCAGTAACGTTCGTTTGTTTAATATATCTAACAGATCTTTCAGAGCAACATGTTTAATTTTGTGTTTCAAAGACCACATTCTCAAGTCCTTTGCTGTATCAGCACTTATTTCTACTGTACGAGTTTCAGAGTCTTCACTATCTTCGGATAAACCGCCATCATCACCATCATCTGATTTACCACTTTGTGTTTCCTCCAATATTTCAGACAATGTCGTGTCAGCTGTGGTTGAAACGGAAGGGGTTTCAGCAGGTTCTGTATCTTCAACAGTGTCAATGATCTGTTAAAAAATGACAAAATCGAACAACCAAATAGCCTAGTTTTAATTGTTTGTTAGTCGTGTACCTCGAAATCATTAATTTCTTGTAGCGTTATTACCAGTGATCGGAAGTAGGTAAGCCAAAATACGTACTCTTTGCAATTGGACATAATATTGAGTGTAAAAGTGTTCTACCCGGTTGTAACTACTCTATATTATGTCCTCTTTCGAAGAGTACTTACTTATTTTGGATCACCTAATTCCGATCACTGTTTATTACATAAAACGATGTTTCATTTAAGAACTATAGATAAGTACCTATGTAGTTTTGTTTCTAAACGCATTTCGCACATGTAGTTTATCTCCTGGGTCGCGTTTTATACGTAACCTCATTGTATATTATCACTGATATGACTAACACGATCATAGACAGTTATTTAGTCAAGGTAAATTGCGATTAGTATTAAAGGTGATTAATAAAAAATACGTTTAATACTATACTTACACTACAACAATATTAGCGACCGAGGTATAATGCGACTAAAAATATTAGCGGCTAACTAAATAGGCGATCGATAATCGATGCTACAACAAAATATACTATTGCTGTAAAACGTGATGAAAAATATATGCGAGTAACAGAATAAACCACTGATAGGTATTATACTCGGTTTCATTCTCGACATAAGATTTACCAAGCAGCTCTTTGACGCCAGTCGGTAACCAACGCAGTACACTACCTAATCGTTTGGAAAACTCATTTTCTTTGTGTCAAATTGAGTTGATTTCTACACAAAATTAACTCCGTACCTACCTTAGTAAATAATAAAAAGAATAAAAACTTACCGGTGTATTAATTATTCGTAAGAAATTTTTACGCACTTTACGTTTAAAGTTACCACTCCATTTTTTTGAAATCACCCTGTGTCGCTCCATGTTACAAGACAAGGTAATGCTTCGAAGTCGCTGAGACAACTGACACTTTTTGAGAATGCCTCTAAAGCTTTAAAATATGCTTAAAGGACTTTAATCATGCCTTCAGCTCCTAAACAACAGCTTTAGATTTGGGTTTTCACCACAGAGTCCTAATTTGTTTGCCAAGACAACTCTAATATAGCCTAAAAGTTTTAAGTAGGTTTTAGAAATTACTAATAAGCGATTTCAACATTCCACAACTTTAAGGTTATATCCAAGTTAAAAATTAAACCTTTAGATCCCACTTTAGCATAATGCTAGCTTTTCCAGAACTTAATCAGTAGTCTACGACAACTAGAAGATCCTAGGACTATATACTCTTGAAACACAAGTCAAAATAACGTTAATTTAACCTACTGTCAGCGGCTTCAAGGTTGTTATAATAGGCTATTAGTTTTAGGACTTATTAATCATTCTCAAGTACTTAATATGACCAGATAGTAAAGCATTAACCATTTTACGACCTTTTTAGAACCTAAAGGTATTTTTTACAACCTAGGCCCGAATGAAATGTTACTTGGGAATGTCACGCGATTATTTAAACTCGCGCGACATGCGGTGCGATCTGATTATTTATTGCATCTTGATTCGTTTTAAGTACTCTATGACGTCTTAGACTCACGTTCGTTTTGACAGATGCTTGGACGAATGTTCGGTTCTGGACTATGGCGTCTTGTTTTTGTCTGTCGGGAAAAAATTTTTGACTCGGGACTGGCAACACTGGAATGGTGCTGTTAGGGAGGCGTTTTTTTTCTTTTTTTTTCTTGCGGGAGCTCCGTGACGCCGGTTTGCGTTTGTGGTGAAGCTGAGCTTATCAAAGCCATCCGTCCATTTTTCGTCGCTACTGAGAGGACGAGAATGTGGCACCGCGCCATAATTTGACCGAATTCTGAAGATCCATCGGTAAATATATTAATATTTCGATGTTTATTTTTTTCCTCCTCTTAGCCTCGGGCCTCGTATTTTACGATCCGTTGTTTTATTTCAGTCCGGATGCTACAGTGAGCCCTTAAAACAAAGCACCAGCAGATAACCGGCGATGGAACTCGGTTTAATTTAAACTAACTGGGTGGTACGTATTTTCATATTTATTTAATGAAAACTTTCTCGCCGCCATGTTGCCTACGGCAACTCGTTGCTTCTTATGCACGGGTTTAATATTTTTTATTTCTACTTGTTTCAGCGATTTCGCACCCATTTTATTAACATTTTAACTACTCTCTAACTACATTTTAGCTACAATTTAGGAACCCTTTTTTTGAACTTAACAACCATTTCATATGGACCCCTTTTTAGGCATTTAATGCCATAACTTAATTAGCTTCACTCCCACGATGTGGACGTTTCCAACTCTCTCTTTAGGCTATCTAGTCTAACCATTTTATATGGATCCTTTTGTGGGCATTTAATGCCGCAACTTAGCTTCCGTTTTTTATTTAGGCTGTGGCCTATCACTCTTATTAAGACTAGGGAATTAAGACTTAACGCCTTTGTGCAACTTTTTTTATGTCTAAGAAAACGCTTTATTTAGGGAATTTTGATATCACGCCCATGAGCAAATTTTCCTCTTTCTTTTATTTTCTGAGACCTAGTTCTCACTATTTACTTTTCTCCCGACGACCTTCCCTTTAGTTCCTTGTCAGGACCCTTCTGCTCCATAGTTTCTTTAACTCTACCCTCGTTGCCCTTCTCCAACGGTACTGGATCTGCGAAGCAAGAGTTCTGCGACCTGGACGAGGTTGGCGTGAAACGGCCTCGTTCTACCTCAAGACTCTGGTGCAGTTGGTGGACTCTTAGTAACATTATATTCGTTAAATTGTAATTTTTCTTTCCTTTCTAATTTCAACATGTCCAGGTGAACGACCAAACCTAAATTCTAATTAAAAACCTAAGACCTAATCTCTTTGTAACCTCTAGATCTAAGCTCTAGCTAGGATACCACCTAAGTATATAGGTTATTAGCTACCGTGTAACCGCCTGAACATAACTTATTAGTAAATAAACAGCCCGTAAACAATTTGGTGTTAATTATTTAACTCTTGACTATAACCACGCCCGCGTAGAGGTTAAAAGTATCCAGTACTCTACCATTTCTCTTTTCAGCTATCCTTTTTGTTTCTTACCTGGCATAGGGCCCTGGCGTCTGATGATTTCTTTACTTTCTTTGTGCAATTTTGCATATTTATATTTTTGGGTTCTAGACATAGGCCTCAAGTGCGCAATTTTTATACGACATTTGTCGCGCGCGAACTGGAACTTGATATAGTCACTGTTTTTGTAGTGTTTTTTGGGCTTTTATATCTCAAGTTTGGGTATTTGATGGTGTCATCTATTGACATAGGTTGTGTTCAGTGCAAGTAGTGGTCATTCACCTTCTTTATTTTCTGTTAACAGTGTAATTTTTTATCATATTTATCTCAGCCATAGGACGTTTATTGCTGGTCATTAGCTGAGTGATATTTTTTATGGTACCAGTGTAATATTGTTTCGGTTATTCTCACTGTTAACTTACTAGTTTTTTGTGGTTGTGTATGAAGATCCTTAATTGACTTAGCTTACAGTTTTGATACTATTTTCTCGGTTCATTGTATTTTACACAACAATTTAGTTTCTGTATATATATATACATATATAATACTAGTTCTGTTCTTTCTCAGTTACCTAATGCATTAAATTGAACTTATGCTCATCATAACACTTTGCTTTTGGATAACCGTTTGAGGTCGAATAATACTTTTGTAAAACAGCCAGATTTATAAAAAAAGTAAATAAGTAAGTAAGTAAAACATTTAGTCACAACAATAACACACATAAATATAACATAAAAAATAAGGAAAAGGAACGACAGATAGTGTAAGTAATTGTTGCGTAACGGTTCCAACTCAGCATGTTCTAAAACTAAAATTAATTTCAATGGGCGCACTTGCGTTTGCGAATTTTGATGCAAGTGGACTATCAATTTGCTCGTAGCATTGATGAATCATATCTGATCAGAACCTTCTCTTCTTTGTTCAGGCGTTGAAACGGTTTCGTTCCGTTCATACCACTATTGCCACTTGGTATGAATTGAAAGTAGTTTTAATGAGACGTTTTGATAAAAATGATTTTGATTATACACTTGAGTATCAACTTCGCACGCGTAAGCAAACGCCGAGAGAGTCTCTTTCTGATTATATTATTGATATGATGGACGTGTCTAGTCAATTGACATTTCCTTTGTCTGAAGCAACCTTGATCGACATTATTAGACACAATGTGTCACCGTCTCTCATGGTGGACTTCATTGGCAGACCTTTTGCAAAATTGGATTCCATAGTTTGTCTTAGCAAGGAAATTGATGCATTTAATTCTGTTAATGTGTTATCTAATCCGCCTATAGCTAGTGTAAGGAAACTTAATCCAATTTCTATAAACAAGGATATCTCATGTTTAAAATGCAAAAAGACTGGTCATCATTACAGAGATTGTAAAACTGTAAAAGGCATAGTTTGTTTTAAATGTAATAAAAAAGATGTCACTTCAATGACATGTGACAATCGTAATGTAGTGGGCGTGTTACCTGGTACTAGTAGTTCAAAAAACTTGTAGGCTCCGGTCGAACACCACTTTGCACTAAAGCTACTCGTGATTCGGCTGGCAAAGATAATATTACTTCTCCCTCTAAATTTAAACCCTCCGATACGGAAATTAAAACTGATATTAATTGTTGGCTTGACCATTTAAAAATATTCTTTGGAGTTCATAAAGCTGCCCCGGTGTTGTTTAAGACTAGTGACTCTCGGCCTTATTTATATTTCAGGGTTAGAGATCCATTTTTTTCAGGTTTATTAGACAGTGGTGCAAACAGTTGTGTTCTTGGTTCAAATTCTCATTTAACTTTTTTGAATTTTGGTGTGACACTTTGACAAAATCCAAAGCTTGTGGCTAGCACAGCTAAGATGGCTCTTCCAGAGGTGTTCTTGATGTTCTGAATATCCCAGTTACCGTTGATAATATAACTCACACTATTCCATTTTTGGTAAATCCTTCCTTTGAACCTCCTATCATATTAGGATTTAATTTCTGGTTGAAGTTTGGTATAGCTAAAGAATTATTTGAAAATATTTCCTATTGTGACGTTCCACCTTCAATTTGTTCGGTAACGTCAGCTGCTCTTCTGACTACATTTCAAAAAACTCAGTTAGAAGAAGTTATTAAAAAAATTGAAGACATTTCTTATGAAAAGAAGGGATTAGGTTCGACTCATTTGGTTGAAAATAAAATTAACACTACAGGTGATCCTATTAAGCAGTGTTATTGGCCTCTTAGCCCAGCAAAACAAAATGCGTTGTATGCTGAGGTAGAAGTTCTTCTTAAGGATGGTGTTATACAACCTTCTAAATCTCCTTGGTGCTCTCCTGTTAAAGCAGTTGCCAAGAAGGATGGTAGCACAAGATTATGTTTGGACTCTAGGCGTCTCAACTCAGTTACTATTAAGGACTCTGATCCACTACCTTATACCTCTAGAATTCTAGATAACCTGCGGGGTGCTAAATATATATAACCGCTATAGATTTGTCTAAGACATTTTTAAAAATTCCATTGGAGAAATCTTCACGTGAGAAACCGCATTTGTTGTTCCAGGTAAAGGACTTTTTGAGTATGTTCGTTTGCCCTTCGCGTTGACAAACACACCTGCTGAATTACAGCACTTAGTCGACAGATTGTTTGGTCCCGAGTTTGATGATGTTTTATTTAAATATTTAGACGACTTAATTTTGATTTCTTCCGAATTTTCTGATCACATATCACTTTTAGGTAAAGTTCATAAAGTTTTAAAAGACGCTGGTTTAACCATTAATTTTAAAAAATGTTAGTTTTGTAAGGATCGACTTCGCTACTTGGGTTATGTTGTTGACAGACAAGGTTAACATACGGATCACTCTAAATTAGAATCAATTCAAAAATTTCCTAAGCCATGAGCTTCATGGTTTCATAGGTCTTTGCTCTTACTATAGAAGGTTCATTTCAAATTTTGCTGATATTGCTGCTCCGTTAACTTGTCTTACAGGTGGTAGTAAAAATTCTAAGAAAATTGTTGTCTGGAATACCGAAGCTGATGATGCTTTTAATCATTTAAAATTGGTTCTAATGTCCGCACCTGTCTTACTGTCCCCTAACTTTGAAAAACCCTACTTCCTTCATTGCGACTCGAGTTCGGTGGGAATTGGAAGTATGTTGTATTAGGAGGATGATGCTGGAGACCAGCAACCTATTGCAGTTTACTCCCGCTCCCTCACAAAGTGTGAAAGGAATTATAGTACGACAGAGCGTGAATGAATGCGCTAACAGCGATTTTATTGTCCATAGAACACTTTAGACCCTATATAGAAGGGATGAAATTCACTTTTATTACAGACCATGCAAGTTTAAAATGGTTGTTAGGTCTCTCTTATCCTAGCGGACGTTTGGCAAGATGGGCTGCTCGGATTTCTCAATATACATTTGCCATTATTCATAAAAAGGTTTCATTACATGTTGTCCCAGATGCTCTTTCTCGCATTGAAATTGCTGCTTTGGTTGATCTCTCTGACTTTGTTTCCCCAGATGATGAAATTTTGGATACTTGGTATAAAAAGACATTTACAAATTGTATAAAAGTGGAAAATAGAACTCTACACAGATATTGTAAACCCAAATTTAATCAAAATTCGCGCTTAGATTGGAAAATAGTAGTTCCCTGAGGTGTGTAGAGCGTTTATGTTGAGTATAAATGTAACATGATATTAAGGTACATGCCCGTACCAGTAAGTGAGGGAGTTGTAATAAACCAGTGAACTAAACGGACGTGTTCACCTTTATTTCCACCCAACACCACATGGCGACCTTGCCAGTGCTGACTTGGCGCGGCGCTAAGGCGCAGCGCGCCGGACAGTCAGTGATAATTAATTGAATTGAATTACATTATAATTCAACAGAATTTGGACCAAGTGATAAAGTATATGTTAAAGAGATAAATGGACTAAATTAGAAGAGCAGGACTAGTGGCAAGATACGGGATTACGTTTGGAGATTTTACTGCTGGGAGCTGGATGATGAGTTGTGCGAGTGTTGCTGCCGGGAGAATTGATGGAGTCAATGAGAGCGGTGCTAATAATTAAGGACAGAGCGTTCGAGAAAAAGGAATGTGAGCTCAAGCTGTGAGTCAAAGAAAATATTATAGACACGATCAGGAACAACCATGATGATTCTGGTCACTTAGGTATACATAAAACCTTAAATATAAATTAAAATTACATCATTATCGGAATAAAATGTTTTTAGATAATCAAAATTATATTAAACTCTGTGACACCTGTAAAGCTCATAAATGTTCTAATGCTCCTCCTTTCGGTAAAATCCCGGTAAATTTCGGTAAATTTCGGTTTAACCCTAAAATCGTCGATAAACCTGTGACTATGTTGTCCATGGATTTAATTGGAATTTTACCCCGTACCTACCTATTCTGGTCACCGTTTAATTTTATCAGTTGTTGATGTCTTTACTAAATACGTTTGGCTTTTTCCCTTAGCAAACGCTACTACTAGAGTCATTTGTAAATTTCTAGAAAAAGATATATTTTTAAAATTTGGTTTACCTAAAGTAATAGTTTGATAATAGTACCCAATTTACTTCTAAACATTTTGTTGACTTTCTAAAAGGATTTAATATAAATAAAATATTTTATAATACTTTGTACACCCCACAAAATAACGTTATAGAGCGTTACAACCAGACCGTAGAAACTTGTATTTCTTGTTTTGTAAAGGACGACCATAGGTTATGGTTAAAGTTCTTGCCTCATATTCAATTGGCTTTAAATAACTCTATTAATTTTGCTACTGAATTTACTCCTAATTTTCTTATGTTTGGAAAAGAGCTTATTTTTGATGCTGCTCTGCATCGTTTTAGTAATTAGTTTGATAATTTGGACAACTTAACTATAGATAGTCGTCATTCTTTTGCTAATTCCTTTCAGGTATTAATAAAACCTACTTTTGAAAAAGTCACTAATTCCCTATTAAAAGCTTTTAAGCGCAATGCAGCTTATTATAATAAAGGCCACAAAGCCGTCTCTTATCTTGTAGGTGATGTAGTGTGGAGACGAAATTTCGCTCAGTCCAGTGCTCCGAACAATTTTTCGGCTAAATTAGCTCCAAGGTTCGTTAAATGTGAAATTCTTAACAAAATTTCAGATAATGTCTATGTTTAAAGACCTAGCTAAAGGCACTTCAGGCCCGATCATGTAAAAGACATTATTAAAACTTAATTTCATTTGGACTATAACTTCACTGTTTGTATGTCCAAACTGCTCATGAGTACAGTGTAATTTAAATGTACACTGGGCATTTAGTTCTTTTTTTTATGTCTGGGCGGCTATGCTATATATATTATAAGTGTCACTTTGTACAATGTGATGTACATTGGGCGGCACGAGGTTTGGAGTAATAAATAAGTATTTCTAAATAAAAATTAATAAAATTAAATAATTGTGATCTCAACATATAATGCACATGAATTAGTACAAAAGTTAAGTTTTAAAAAGATATTTTTTTGTTTGAATTACGTATTTATTTATCAATTAATGAAGACTGTAATTTTAGAGTTATTTTATAGCATGTAAGAAATATAAAACAGTATTTTTAATAAATGATAAACTTTTAATCACCTCTTTTCGCGTCTGCTCGTGAATAGGGACTCCGGACGAGCCCGAATGACGTCGAGCGTTTTTCGACAATTTTTACGTGAGTAACCCGGTGTGAACGCCTTAATATCTCTTTTTCAATCAATCAATCAAGTCATTTATTTGCGTAAAACATAAAATGCATGCAAATACAGTTTTAGGATTAAAATTATGCTTAAAATACATTTAACAATGCGCAGAATACATTTAAAGTAATATTAATTAAATAAATATAGGTATGGTACTAATCTAATAAGAAATAATTCAGTTCATTTAATAAGAAAAGCATTTCGATTTGCATAATTAATTTAAATAATCATAACCACATTAAATATTTAAACAATCGTTCATAAATTAATAAGAGCTAAATAATAAATATAAGTACAGATAAAAACACTCAGTCCAAGGCATTAGCATAATATTCCCTAATATCATAATATGGTCTATCAATGAAATATGCCTTCAGTCTACGTTCGAAAGTTCTAAGGTCCCTGCATTCTTTTATCTTAGAGTCGAGTTTATTGTAAACCCTCAATGCCGTGTTGTGCAGACTTTTGTCGTAATGTTTGAAGTGTGCTCTAGTCAGTTTAAATTCATTGATGTTCCTAAGGTTCTTGTGTTCGTTACGTCTGATGTTTATAGTATGTTTATCTTTAAATACATATAAGCATATACTATAAAGATATAGTGAGATTACTGTTAGAATTTTGTTCTCTTTAAACATATTTCTATGTGTATCAGGTACATAAGAGTATCCTGCCAAAATACGTAAAGCCTTTTATTAACCTTCCTACTCAGTTATGTCTAATTCTTCTGGTAAAACTCAACAAATTGTGAAATTTTATTGAAATTAAGATAATTAACAAATTACCAATATAAAATCGACTTTGACGCTTAAAAAATATAATTTAGTGAGGGAAAATGTATTTGTCTAACCCTAAAAGCCTCTTTTTATTTACAAACCACCTAAAAAAACAAAAATTGTCTAATTAAAATGCTCTCTTGTTTAACACAAATTTGGATGTTGCTTCAATGACTATTCCCGGAACGGACCAGTTACAAATAGTCGATTAAATGCTTTTTCCTTTGACTATCTACAACATTATGTTGTCGTTTAAAGATTTTTTCCGGGAACTTTTTAGTGGTCATTTTGGTTAAGCGACATTTATTTCAGAAATTATCTACTTCTTGCTAATGATGTTATTGCCATTAAAAAGATATTCAAAATTTTAAAATACGTTAAACGAACGATTTTTTTCTTAATTCACCACAGAAAAAGGTAAAATTTTTTTTTTTTTATAAAATCTTTAAATCGTTCTCCTGTACAATTTGCTAAATGTCGTTTCAGTGATTCTTCCTTTGCACTGTCGATGTGATTCCCAACAAAATCATTCCATAAGTCGTCAAGATCCTTAAGTTTTTTCTGTATGCTATCTTCGGTTCTTCTCGAAGCAGAATCTTTTCCGAAATTGATAACCATTTTTGGATCATCTCCGCTAGAGACTTCAGGCGGTTGATTAAGACGTCCATTTTTGTTCGTAGGGAACTGTATACGCTTCTACAATAAGATACCTACTGATATCAATTGACAATTGACAATATTGTCAATATGCCGTTCAATAAATTTAAGTCTTGCGAGACTTAATGCATTAAGTGCTGCTTGATGGGTAAGGCATATTATACTGTACATGACTTCCTAGATGATAAAGACTTTTTTCTCAAACATGCTCGGAAATGTATGCGTTAATGGCACGAAATGAAGACATGAAGTTTCTTGTTTATGGCTCCCTAAGAAAAAATATTATTGGCCGCTGCTCTAACTTTTTAAATTTGCTTACTAACATTAAACTGACAAAGGACAAATTACATTCTGCCAACCACCACTAGATTCTATAACCATATTTTGCGACATAAAAAAAAAACAAAATCTATGGTAGGTACTTTATGTGCAGTTTTGAGGTGGCCATCGTAAGATTGCAGTCCTGAGATTGCTATCGTAAGATTGTTGTCTTGAGATTACCATCGTAAGATTGTTGTCTTGAGATTACCATCGTAAGATTGCAGTCTTGAGATTGCCATCGTAAGATTGCAATCTTGAGATTGCCAAAGAAAGGTTGCAGTCTTAAGATTGCCATCGTAAGATTGCAATCTTGAGATTGCCATCGTAAGATTGCACAGTCTTGAGATGGCCATCGTAAGATTGCACAGTCTTGAGATTGCCATCGTAAGATTGCAGTCTTGAGACTGCCACCGTAAGATTGCAGTCTTGAGACTGCCAACGTAAGATTGCACAGTCTTGAGACTGCCATCGTAAAATTGTAGTCTTGAGATTGCAGTATTAAGATTTCCATCGTAAGATTGCAGTTTTGAGATTGCAATCGTAAGATTTCAGTCTTAAGATTGCCATCGTAAGATTGCACAGTCTTGAGATTGCTACCGTAAGATTGCAGTCTTGAGATTGCCATCGTAAGATTACACAGTCTTGAGATTACAATCGTAAAATTGCAGTCTTGAGATTGGCATCGTAAGATTGCAATCTTGAGATTGCCATCGTAAGATTGCACAGTCTTGAGATGGCCATCGTAAGATTGCACAGTCTTGAGATTGCCATCGTAAGATTGCAGACTTGAGACTGCCACCGTAAGATTGCAGTCTTGAGACTGCCATCGTAAAATTGTAGTCTTGAGATTGCAGTATTAAGATTACCATCGTAAGATTGCAGTTTTGAGATTGCAATCGTAAGATTTCAGTCTTAAGATTGCCATCGTAAGATTGCACAGTCTTGAGATTGCTACCGTAAGATTGCAGTCTTGAGATTGCCATCGTAAGATTACACAGTCTTGAGATTACAATCGTAAGATTGCAGTCTTGAGATTGGCATCGTAAGATTGCAATCTTGAGATTGCCATCTTAAGATTGCACAGTCTTGAGATTGCTATCGAAAGATTGCAGTCTTAAGATTGCCATCGTAAGATTGCAGTCTTGAGACTGCCACCGTAAGATTGCAGTCTTGAGACTGCCAACGTAAGATTGCACAGTCTTGAGACTGCCATCGTAAAATTGTAGTCTTGAGATTGCAGTATTAAGATTTCCATCGTAAGATTGCAGTTTTGAGATTGCAATCGTAAGATTTCAGTCTTAAGATTGCCATCGTAAGATTGCACAGTCTTGAGATTGCTACCGTAAGATTGCAGTCTTGAGATTGCCATCGTAAGATTACACAGTATTGAGATTACAATCGTAAGATTGCAGTCTTGAGATTGCCATCGTAAGATTGCAATCTTGAGATTTCCATCGTAAGATTGCACAGTCTTGAGATCGCCATCGTAAGATTGTAATCTCTTGTGTGCACAGTCTTGAGATTGACATCGTAAGATTGCACAGTCTTAAGACTGCAATCTTAAGACTGCAATATATGATGGCACTCTCAAGACTACAATATTACAATGGCAATCTCAAGACTGTAATCTTACGATGTCAATCTCAAGACCGTGCAATCTTAAGATTGCCATCGTAAGATTGCAGTCTTGAGATTGCTATTGTAATATTTCAGTCTTAAGATTGCCATCTTAAGATTGCACGGTCTTGAGATTGACATCGTAAGATTACAGTCTTGAGATTGCCATTGTAATATTGTAGTCTTGAGAGTGCCATCATATATTGCAGTCTTAAGATTGCAGTCTCGAGATTGCCCTTGTAAGGTTGTAGTAATGTACTATTAATATTTCCTCACATTGCTTGAGAAAAGTAGTCCTCGGCCGGAACAGGGATTGAAGGACTCGTTCTATCCGGCCTCGTCTACGACTCGGCCGTCTACCTCAAACTCGTCCTTAAATCCCTGACTTACGGCCTCTTCAGTAATGTACTATTAAGTAGTGTAATTATGTTTTTTTTTATTGTAATAATAGCTGAGCACTGGGCAGCGCTTATTGCAAAATACCTTTAAGCCAATAATGTAGACATTTTAAGTTTACCTAATGTTTACTTTTCTCGTTGTAATTTTATTGGTTCTTGTGCTCAAGACAGTTAAAAATGAGAACACATTGTGATGTTTCTCGCCGGACAGCTACTTTTTATTGATATATTGTCCGGCAACATGAGCATATCATGCTCACTCAAAGGTCTTTGCTTACGGCGGCGTCCCGAACACATGGTTGAGGGAGGCGATGGATGAGATACGCGTCATAATCGTGAACGGGTGCTGTCTGTGGGGTCCGGTCTGTTCACGCTTGCAAGGACCTGTTTTCCATTTAGTTATTTTAATTAGGTACTGTTCCTGACGTAGAGACCTCGTTATGTTGTTCTCCTAGTCAATATTTTTAATTTAATGTTATTGAGCTAACATTTGCAATGGTTTTATTTGTGTTAGTTTTAAAATAATTATTTATTACTTTATTACCTTGAAATGTTACTTTTAAGTATTATTGTATTTTATGATTGGAAAAAATGACCTTCTGCTGGAGTTTCTTCCGGCGGTTCTTCTCCGCAATGATGGTCTAGTCCGAAGCGCTAGTAGACATATTCCATATTACCGACGTGTAAAAGAGCCCTCATGTGGCCAATTTACTGAATAAATATTTTGAATTTTGAATTTTGTTACCAATGGCAACTGATTGTAAGACTGTAGGAGTTACCAACACGGGTAATAGGAATCGTTGACGTGGTTGTAGGTAGCTGAGTTACTGTACAACCCAACTCAGTTGTTGCTGTTGTCCCAGTCCTCTCCACGACCCTGATGTGCTAAGCTTCTTCTCAATCCACTAGTGGAATCCGCTTGTAGGAAGCAAGTGAACCGATTGCCAACACACAAGGCACGTACATAGAAAGGAGGATCCGGTTCGAAGGACCGAGCTGTTTGCCCGTGGATGTATGTTGTTCTTGGGTTTAAAAGACGTCTGAATTGCTTGAATGTCTTATAAGCACTGAAAGTTATACCTATTCACATAATATGTATACAATGTAAACAACTTAATTAGTACACAATTGCGCTATGTTAGCATTAATACAATAAGGTACGTTACATTATGTGCACCTTGCTTGTAAAAGTGCAAATCAGACATATGTGTCGGATATTCAGAAGTATTGTAAAGTAGCAAATTACTTAAATCGATGAAATCAGTGTATAGTATGAACAGATACTACAGTTACTATATTCAGTCACAAATCAGTTTTCAATGTTGGTGTTAGTACTAGCGAGCAGTATATTAAACAGGTTCAAAAAGGGTTCCAAAAGTAGTCTACCACGAATTAAAAAACTTTTTGGTTGAAAGTGTCAATTTTAAGAGTGTTTCTTGTCTTGTGTTTTAGTTAAAATAATAAATCATGTTCAATCTCAACGTGCTTTTATTTATTACCATTATAATATAATCACCATAAGCTACTGAAGCTTCTAGTCTGGGCCACACCCATGCCTGACAGATCCTCACCACAGATCCCAACATAGAAACTCCTTTCTGACATCCCCTTTTCTTACAAATTAACATTCAAAAGAATCTAAATATCTAGGTTTTTTCAACACTCTCCCATAACGTGAGACCCGTTCATTACTAGGAACCAAAGGCTTAGGTGTATGTTCAGTGTTGTTGTTTAAATTAAAAGAAACCCTTTTTTCTGTCCTATCATCAACATCAGACTCATTGTTAACATTAACATAACTATCATTATACATAAAATTATTAGCAGTATTAAAATTACTCTCCGGAGACCCCTTAAAGATATGATATTCATTCCTTACAACTTTTTCCCCATTTTCTAAAAGTACTATGTAAGATCTATAATTACCCTTTTTTACAATTTTACCCCTTATCTTCTTGTTAGAATTCTTATCATGTATATATACATTTTGACCTGTATGAAATCTTTCTATATCTTTAACATTATTTTTTCTGTCATGGTAGTACTTATACATCTTACGGTTTTTCTCCATATAATTTTTAACCTTGGCATAGTTCGTTTTAGTAACACCATCTTTTGTAGGCAGAAAAGATGACATTTGCCTACCTATCAATAATTCGTTAGGCGATTTAAGGTTACAATCAATTGGTGTGTTTCTGTATTCCAGTAATGCTAAGTATATGTCTTTTCCCTCAGCAATACATTTCTTAAACATTCTCTTAATAGTTTGTATATGTCTTTCTATCATACCATTGGATCTTGCATAATACGGTGTGGAGTGTATGTGCTCAAAATTCCAAGACCTACAAAATTCCTTAAAAACTTGACTTTTATATTGAGCCCCATCATCACTATATAATTTCTCTGGCATACCCCACCTCGCAAAAATCGATTTTAATGCTTTTATATGACTTTCAGCTGACTGATCCTGTAACTCTACCAACTCTGTATATTTAGTTAAGTAATCAACTACTAACATATAAATTTTACTGTTAATAAAAAACATATCTGCTCCTACTATAGCCCAGGGTTTGCTAGAAATGTTTCTTAACATCAATGGTTCATATGAATGATTTTTCCTGTATCTAAGACATGTGTCACAGTCCTGAATTAAATCTCCTAATTCTTTATTCATGAAAGGCCAAAATAATAAACCTCTGATCCTATTTTTACATTTGTCAATGCCCTGATGATTGAAATGAATTTTATCTAACATCTTTTTCCTTAATGATCTTGGTACTACAACTGCTATGTTTTTCATAATTATTCCATCTACTACATACAGCTCATCCTTGATAGAATGATAATATTGTAAACTGCATGGTATTTCTTTAGAAGAAGGCCATTCATTATGAATGAATTTAATCAATTGCATAAAATCACTGTCTTTAGCCGTTTCTGTTTTGAACAACTCCCATATCTCTTTACTTATGTTAATACCCTCCTTTACTAGACACACATGTAATTCTACAAACTGTACTGGTACACGAGTGTAGTGTCATTTTTAAAATCCATTCTAAAAACTCAGGTTAATCTTCGCCATCAGACAGCTAGTAATTAGTCATTAGATTTTCTAAACAAACTGAAAACAGCGCTCTCTCTGGAAAACATTGACAACTATTTAAACGATTAGACATTAAAATTTGACAGATTAATTCTGAGCGACTAGCGGAAATATAGGTTCACTTTGAGTTACCTAGATGGCGCTGAGGTGTGAAATAAAAGAAATTAATAATATGAATTAAAACAGATCATTCTAATTAGAGTTTAGGAAATAAATAGATTTATTTCGTTATGTTAGTAAAATAAATAAAAGAGGGAAGGTTTACACAAATTATTTTGTAGTGAAGTAACATTATAGTTGTGTAACCTAATAAAGAAAGATCGAATTGGCTGGAAGTTGAATAAAAAAGAAATGACGGCTATAATGCTAAGGAGAGTAGGAGACAAGTTCAAAGTATAATGAACTAGACGATTAGACATTTAAAATTGACAGGTTAATTCTGAGCGACTAGCGGAGAAATGGGTTCACTTTGAATTACCTAGATAGCGCTGTGGTGCAAGCAAAGGAAATGGTTGAAATTAAATAAAAACAGATCATTCTAATTAGAATTTAGAAATAAATCAATTTGTTTCGTTATGTTAGTAAAATAAATTAAAAAGGGAAAGTTTGCACAAATTATTTTGTAATGAAGAATTGGCTGGAAGTTGAATTAAAAAAGAAATGACGGTTATAATGCTAAGTTGAGTAGGAGACAAGTTCAAAGTATAATGAACTAAACGATTAGACATTTAAAATTGACAGGTTAATTCTGGGCGACTAGCAGAGAAATGGGTTCACTTTGAATTACCTAGATGGCGCTGTGGAGCAAGCGAAAGAAATGGTTGAAATTAAATAAAAAAACAGATCATTCTAATTAGAATTTAGGAAATAAATAGATTTATTTCATTATGTTAGTAAGATAAATTAAAGAGGAAAGAATTGCACAAATTATTTTGTAATGAGGTAACATTATAGTTGTAAAACCTAATAAATAAGGATCGAATAGGCTGGAAAATGACAAAAAAAAAAGAAGAATTATGACCGCTATGTTGCTAAAATGAGTAGGGGTCAAATTCAAAGGATAATGAACTTTGTTTGTTACATGTTATGTTAGAATAATCATTGTCATTAGAAAAGTAAATGCATTATTGCGGGAAAACTTCTGCGCATCCCAGCTTCTTAATACGCAGGGACGCTAGAGAGACGCTAATATGAGGAGAGATGAGTTCAAACGAAAGTGAGCTTTATTTGTTACTTGAAATGATGAAATAGACACTAAAGTTGAATAATTGAAATTTCTTTTGCGGGAAAAGTTCACGCAAAGCGATCTTATACGCAGGTTTCATACAGCGGGGCCGAAAATTAGGGGTTTCTACGCATGCTCAGGGTTTTCTATATAAAGTCTGGCGAGGGTCTGAGCGGGGCTTTTTTATTCCGGTCGTCGAAGGGGTGAGTTGATATTTTGCTGAGAGGTGTCACGTATCGTCCATTTTTGCCTTGTTGGTTTTTATTTATTTGTGTTGTGCTCGTATATTATAGGTGATATTATTTTGGGTGTCGCTTCACGTTGCGTTCGAGTAACGCTACAAGTTAACGATTATCGCTACACAGGAATGTTGTAGTTGACTTTCTTTTGCTAGGATTGTGAGAATGTTTTAATAACTGGTGTTTGTGTGTTCCGGGTTTGTTTTAACATGTTTATTAACCTTCTTTTGTTTTCCAGAACTCTGTAACGACGCCACAAATGGTAGTCGGTTACGCAGAGCTCCAGGCAGTTGTAGTTTACGAAAATGAATACCTACACTCACATTTTGGTTGTGAGTTGAGACCTGAAGATTTCCACAATCAGGAAACGGACGGTTTTAACTCATTAACTGAGTGAGTTTGGAAGGTACGCGTACAAGGTTTCCTGATACCTTTATTCGGTATATCAGGCTCTGCTGATGGTACTTTTCATGGTTTATCTCCAGGGCCCGTAGAAGTGGATCCGAAATCAGTTTGCGATTGTTGTGTGGCCATCTAAAGTACCTTTGGCATTGATCCCCTTATTTATATATGTATATATAGACCACCGTAGGTATTTTCCCCACCTGGAAGCCAACTAAAGGCTAGAAATAGCCGGTTGAAGGGTCTTAGGACTACACACAGGAAGTTTTACTTCCGAAATCGAGGTTATGTTAGGTCTTAGTTGGTCTAGCAAAGGTTTTCTTACACCGGAATTCTTTTACACTACTCACACGTTTAACGTAACTGTAAAAGTCATTTTGGACTTTTAATTGCCCTAAAACAATAGATTAATAGGTGGTTAGGGGTTATAGGTAGTCAGTAGCTTTTCCTTTACACCGAGGTAAGCTTATAAACACGTAATGTGACTAGCTAGGTATATGTAGACAAAGTTTGTTCTACTAATGGCATAGTAAAACAAGCTCTGTCGACATGAGAATTATAAATATTGAACCGAGAAGACTTAAATTAGCCTTCTAAAGCCAATAGGAAAATTAGGAACTAGTAATAATTAATTCATGTTACAAAAGTAAGCTTTTTAAATTAAATTCATATTAGGCAAATATTCAATCTAGGGTATCGAAACTTACTTATTGAACGTAATCTTGATAGTCTGTGGTTAGGTCTATCTATTCCTGTCAGAAACGTCAAATTCTAAGACCGTCCGTCTAATTAGAAAATAAATAGGTAAAGCGCTAGGCTGCGGAGTATGTATGTTGTCCGATAAACCCGTGTTGGTATGATTAGGGAGTTCGTTTAACATGAAAGGTATTGTAGTGGTTATAATTAGCAGATAGGTAGAGATCTAAGTTTAAGAAGCATTCGCGTCTAACCTTAGTGATAAACCTAGGCGGCTAACTAGGGAGATGCCCGCAAACATGTTTCATCAGTTAGTGTGTATAAAGAGTTCACGTTAAAACTGTCCCAAACGAATAAAAGTAATTAGTTAGCTATGTGTATTTACACAAGGTTGTTGTCATAGAAGTCATCTAAGCACGTAACGAAACTTATTAGTCTACGGTATTATTATTAACTTTCTAGGATAGTAAGGGTAAATTAAAGAGTTCACGTTAAAACTGTCTCAAACGAATAAAAGTAATTAGTTAGCTATGTGTATTTACACCAGGTTGTTGTCATAGAAGTCATCTAAGCACAACGAGAGTCTATGATATTATTATTAACTTTCTAGGATAGTAAGGGTAAATAAGTAAGGTTACATACCTGCTAAAAGAAAAGCTAGGCTTATCATATTTAGATATTATTCCGATGAGGTTCTAGTTGTAAGAATTAAATCGTCATCATTATAAGCTATACATTATCTTTAAACTTCAGGTAAAGCAAATAAATCTAGGTTAACGTAGTCCTTTTGTATAGGTAAAATTCAAAGTGATACTTACGAGTTGGTCTGTCCTTTCAATACATCTTTAACAGCTATAGATGTGCGGTACATACCTAGCTACGGCTTACTGTCTCTGTCCAAGGACAATCAGTGGTCACTGTACTTACACATATGCTTAGTTGTTGTCTGAAGGAACCCTAGTGTTGAGTATACACTATGTAGTTCAGGAACACACCACCTTTGTGAGAATATTAAGGTTATTAAAGAAGTTATTTAGCGATAAAACCAAAGGGCTACTAATTTAGTTAAATTAAGAGTTGAAACAGGATATCTGTAAGCGCATTAAATCAATTATAGGGCTACTTACTAGGGCTAATTAATTTTAGATATAATTTAGTGTTGGCAACTTCAGTGAAGTAGATAGTATATGTAAAATTTACACAATAGTGTCTCAGACTAAGTTATGAATGGTGTGGAAACACTAATTCATTATTTTATGAAATTTTAAACTAAACAGTTTATGTACTAGGGATATAGTACTGAAATTGAATTATAGTAATCTGAGTGATTCAATAATTCATACTACAATCCAGAGTATAAAGGTTGTAGAACCCGCCTAGTAGGGTTACATTTACATGATAATTACAGTAGGTATACTACTAAATAGTTTGGTAGTTATGACTACAAATTATAGAGAAAGACACACAAAGTTTGTCATAGGCATATTGAGTTTAATTCTATAAGTAAGAAGTAACAGGCTAAGAAATAAGAATAAAGCCTAAAACTAAGCATTGATATTATATTGTTCTAATATATTATTTTGTGTTCAAAAGTAAAATGAATAATTGAATTAAATAGTTTAATCCTTTGAGTTTGTCTCGGTCTCTCTTCTCAAAGGATCCTTTTGGAGAGACTAGTAGAGTCAAGTTTACCTAATTGACTAGAATTAGTCTACTAAATTTAACACTAATAGAATAATGTGTTATACTAAATAATAAAAGATATATTAGTGGGCGGGCTCTGAGGTTATGGATGAAGAGCAGCGGAACGGCGTGTGATGGGGCCGTTCCTTTAACCGCTAATATATTATTGCCATTTTATAAGAGTAGAAATAGTAAGAAATTTGAATTAATCCTAGAGTTTGTTCATAGTTATGTAGTTTATATCTGAAGCTCCAAGTAATATTCTAAGTTGCCTATAGATATTTTGTTTCAACACTACAGTTGAATTATCTATAATCATTCTACAATGATTATATTTTATGTTAGGATTTCTATATTCATGCTAGCTATAACTCTGTTCCTTGGTTAACAATAGAATGTTAGGTTAATTAATCCTTTCCAATATACTATTATAATAATTTGAACCTTGTTTCAATTAGGAATTTTATTAATACAATTCTATACTGAATAGTTAATGCTTTTAGTTTTGATTTATCAACATATAGATGTTAGCTGGCAAGTTTAATGGTATTCTCTAATAGTAATCAGTAGGAAGGAGTAATTAGGAACTTCATAATAGACTAGTAATAATAATCTCTCGCTCATTAAAGTTCTTTGGTTTACTATTCGGTTCACAATGTAGGGTTCCTACAAATTGAGATCATAAGGCCAATATAAACATTTAATTATAAAAACTGTATTTGGGGGGGTCAGGACAGTTTGGGATGCCTAGACCAGGATGTGAAACCTAAATTATTATTTATTACGTGATCTTAGATATAGTATAAATATATATGCTATGTCTTTGCTCACAATTTGATGTCCGTGTAAAAGGAGTGAGCTTCAGTTTATTATTGATAACTTAGTTGAGGTCGTTTCATTAGATAAATAACTTAACAACACAAATTGAATATCATTAATTTTAATTATCTGTATTACAATAGGTTAGGTTAAGTCTAGTCGAAGTATTTAGCTTAATCTATAGGTGAATTCTATGCAGGCTATCCGATCCATTTTGTTCTGAAATGCATGTCCACAATTTCACTAAAATACGTCCATGACGATTGCCCGCGACATCGTACCTAATGGCACTGAGTTCACTAAGGCACTGTGTTTCCACTAAATCACATCTTGTTACGTACTTTTCACTTATAATCACTGATTGTTTTGGTCACTAGAACTTAATTGGGTTTTATCAGAGATACGTGGTGATGGACATTGGACGTGACTCGGTGTTATGTATAATTTTTACAAGTCTTGATTAAAATGATACAGTTTACTCGGTGGTCGTTTAGAAGCGTTTAATAAAACCGTGTTACGTTCTCCTATCGTTTAACTTCACTGAACACTAGGATTGGTCGAAATCGTTATCTTTATCATCTATTTGACCAATCCGTGGTCATCGCATTGACAGTAGTCAGGGGCGTTTTTATAATGTGAAACGAAGCGAAGACAAAATGATATATACACGCTTTGTCTCATAAAAGTTGTACATACTAGTTCCATACGAGTATATTAATTTTTAGAATCAAAGGCCCTAAATTTTATATAATACGGTTTTAAGTAAAAGGCTAAGTATTTGCCATATGACGGATTTGAGAGTAATTCAAAAGACGACGAATGAAATTAAACGGCAACATTATATGAAAGGTCTTTGTGTATATCTGATTGGACAGAATCGGCGGTACCGATTGGCTGAATCACACTTAGTCTTACGTCTGATTAGTTAAAGTCGCGTGTGGCTCATAGATAATGTAATAAATAAATATTGCGTTACGTTTTACGGGAGATTTATTCGATGATTGGAAATTCGTTAGTCATATGAAATAATTAAAATTCATTAAATTATTTAGACTTGACATAATTATTATTAAAATAACAATATTTAATAACATGCTAAATACCCGAGTTGGTTATTTAATTACCGATTCTAAGTTAACTGTTAGTAATTAGGATTCTATAACATTCATTCCATAATTATAGAACTTTATGGATAGTGAGTATCGATTATACTCATTAAATTAATAAAAAAAAACTAATCGCATAGCTAGACCCGAATACGTTTATAATATAGGTAGGTAGGTAGATATTTGAATTGGTTAGGCGAGATAAATTAGGAGATATTTAGAATATAACTTGTAATAAGTAAAAGCTGGTATGTTATTTGAATTGAATTTACAAGACCAAGCTAGTTTTGGGTAAGATTAATAAAATGGACTATACTTACCCATCTTATAGATATGTTTGACAAATTTAAAACTGATTAAGAGATTTGCATATGGGGGGGTGATAATTGTTTGTTAGTAAGGAACTAAAACTAGATCATAAAATAAACATCATGCAATATTTAGTCATATTGTATAAGAAGTTAGGCATAAACATTGTTTTGATGTGTTTTTAGTAATGAAAATTAATGTAAAGCTTACATTATCATGAATCATTCATAACCTTTAAGTCAGGAAGAAATTTAAGTATGTAGATAAAACTAGCATAATAATACATAACTTTTAATAATAAAAACAGCGGTAAACAAAATTGCATCAACTTATCCCAGCTGATACATAAAAGAAATAAATCATGCTTGGTTTAAGGTAAAATAAGTAAATCATAAGACATTATTATGTAATCCATGAACAGTACATAACACAGGGTTAGTAGAAAGGAAAATAAGGTTTAGCACAACACAAATCACAATCGTTCACTTAGCAGGAAGCCGGACCGGGTAGCTTGCAATGGTTTTACATGTAGAATAGTTACTGCTAGATTGATTAAAACTTGCAGGCGATTAAACATTATGTTAACAGGGTAATGAACTCTATTATAACTGCAGAGGGTGTCATCTCTCAATATTGCTGAAATAAAAGCAGAATATTCCGTTAGTTACTGAAAACAACATTAAGTAAACTTCATATCTGACAACTATATTTATTACTAGAAAGACTAGGGTACCTTTATTAGTAAATTTAAGTTTAGAATTATGCTAAATAAAGGAGTTATGCGCATCGACATGAACTAAGGTTAATATAAATAAGTTATAGGTATAACTCACATATACATAGAATAGGATTGTACACTTACGTATTATAAGTAGTTCTCTCCATTAGGTTGTAATATGGTTCAAGTTATTAACAGGCAGGAACACATTAGCCATTTTGATTTGCTAATCACACCGGGTGATAAATTAACTATATAACACTTCTTGTTCTTCTCTTTAATGGCAATCTCAGGGCCTGGTGCCAATGTCAGGAATGTTCGATATTGGTTAAGTACGTAAAATACGGGACTTCTGTTTTATTTTGATAAACAAACAATATTAGTCATTGAGTTGGTAATGAACAATAAGCTGTCAAGTTATTATTTTGCAGTAGTGTCCACAGATAATAGGGATGTAAGGCGCGTCTCTGTCCGTTCAGAAACCTAAACACGTTCAAGTAGAAAAAAAACAGGTCTGAAAATGTTGAGTGGAAAAAAAATTATAATAATCTCACATTTATTTAGCTATAGTTGCTATGTATCACTACGTGCGGTAACTTTATTTTTATTGGTTATGATGGATGCGGAGATATTTAAGGCAAAGATGGTCAACGAATAATAAAACATTGTGGCCGTACCTTTATACAGATTACGATAAAATCCCTTTTGAAGTTGTTGCCTGCGAGTTGGACCGTGAATGTGACATGTCAATCGTAATGGGAGACAGTGTCAAAATAGGGAGCTGTCAGAGTTTGTTTGTGTTTATCTGTCATAATGTATTTAGTTATGAATATTTTATTCAAAGTTTAGTGAAATAAACTTTTATATACCTAGTGCAAAAATAATTACGCGAGCCGGGAATATAACTTGGTAATCTTGGCGTATGTTATTATAATAAGTTAGTGTCAAAAGTTATTAGCTTCGAAGGTTTGACTGTCAGTGGTTATAATAATGAAATGTAAGTTTATGGTTTTGTATTAGAATGAGTGAAATTAAATGTATTTAGTACACATAAGATTAAAGGATCAAAACTATCGAGTTATTATCGAAGTTTTTCATTCTAAATTCGCGGAGTAACTACATCTGATTTACGCGTAGTGTAAATGACTGAATTTTCTCTTGCTTGAGAAATATATACTAGACAATGTATATGTAAATATGTATAGTTCATACATTTATCGAAGTTTTCTCTTGCTGGATCCGCAGAGAAATATACATCGGACGTTATGTATATACTTTGAGAATCTCATGCTAGACTAGATGTATATATGAATAACTATAATAGTAATTTCACTTGTTAGATATGGTGGAAAATATACGCCAAGTATAGTGTTTTTATACTTTAAAATATTTAAGGAAACACTGGAATTATGTACTGGACATAATATATGCAACTATTAGGGTACCTATTAAATTCAAATTAGACATAGTGTGGTATTAGTAGATCTATAGTTTTTGAAGGTGGATTTTCTTATTTAATATAAGTAAGTAGGACAAATAAAATTTAAAATAAAAACAGAAAATCTAAATAACGGATAAAAATAAATAAAATGAAGAGTTTTAGAATAAGGCGATTAAGCATACTAGAATAATAATAATAATAATAATAATAATAATAATAAAATAATTAGGTTGTTTGCTGGCGAGATTGACTAGAGGAATAGGGAGAGGTTATAGTTAAATAAAATTTAATTGCGAAAATGACTTGTATCATAATAAGGTGAAATTAATTAATGAATAATAAGGTTAAGGGAAGGGAGATTTCTTGCAAAGAAATCTGGTTAAGAATTTATAGGGACGACTACTCAAATTTGGTTATTGATATTATAGGAACACAATTTCCTTAAATACTGAAATGAGAGTGTGATATCATGGTTTGAGATGAATTCAGAGGATGAAGTATGGTTTGAGGTTTTAACTTTTAATGGAACCATTTTGGAGTAGACGTTTTTGAATTGTAACCAGGCTGGATCTGTCGATATCTGAACCTCTGGGGGGGAAATATACACAACTAATTGTCAAGAATTTATGTGTTAGGTTAAAATCGTATTTACGATTCGACCCATTAGAAGAGGTAGTTCTTGATAATTAATACTATACAAGTGTAAGAGGTTATAACAAAAAAATACACACCTACTTTCAGTGATGAAAGGTTCAAAGTTAAATGTTAAATAATAATAATAAAAAAGCGGTATATGTATTGACATGCTTAATAGTCACAATATTGAGTGTGCTAATATAGCTGAAGTTGAACTATTTAGTTGTTGAAAGTAACACATGCGCCAAGAAAGAGAAAACAGACGATTAATTTTGTGGGGGTGAGGAATGGTTTTGGTTTTGACTTTTGAAGATATTAGTACTTGCTTAACATTATATTAGTTTGCAAGTAGATTTTCTCGGAGGAATCTCTTATTCCGGGCATTGTGGAAAAGAAATTTGAGTTCGGGCAATGAGAGCGTACAGATTTCGATTGATTCCCAGGAAAATTATTACTAGAATACACTTATCTCACAAGTAAGTGCTACTTTTGCGAACTAATAAAATTAGAGGAACATATCATCATAAATTAATACTAGGAATCATAGATCCAAGCTTCTACCTAAGGTGTCGTATGTTTGTCTTGTGATTGGTTAAATACACAACACATTAAAGCAAAGTGGTCGGAACAGATATCAACGGATTTGGTTTCCCATATAAGGTTATGGTAAGGAAATAGGTATTTGAGAATAATGAAAAAAAAAAAAAGGTAAATGCTAAGATTAAAGAACTTTGACTATAATTGGCATTCTGAATCATGTACTTTAAGGTAAACACCATAGGGAAGGTATTATCGATTTGTATGAGAGGACTCAACTGTTTCTTTTACCAGAGCAATGTTGGATATGAACAATAGTCGGGCAATGTGACTAAGTTCTAATTGAAAAAGTGGAGTCTGAAGGTATTTTCTTTTACTCCTATAATCGGTGCAGTGATGGGGGTTTAAGAACATCTGAGGGATCAATGTGATTATATCTCTAACTGCATTGGTGTAGTTTGAGTTATGCAAATTATTAACACACATCAGGACAGATTATATAAAATAGAAAGGACGTGATTCATTGTGTAAAATTAGTTATGATAAATACATACCTATTTCTAATTAGTGAATATATCAAAGAATTGAGAATTCAAAATTTTGATATAGGGTTCCAGTTAAAGGAGGTCATCCTTTTATTTTCCAATGTCTCTTACAGATAACATCAAAGATGTTGTCTTTCTTAGACATTGTGGGGGTGAGCTGTACTGGTACACGAGTTTAGTGTCCTTTTTAAAATCCATTCTAAAAACTCAGGTTAATCTCCGCCATCAGACAGCTAGAAATTAGTCATTAGATTTTCTAAACAAACTGAAAACAGCGCTCTCTCTGGAAAACATTGACAACTATTTAAACGATTAGACATTAAAATTTGACAGATTAATTCTGAGCGACTAGCGGAAATATAAGTTCACTTTGAGTTACCTAGATGGCGCTGAGGTGTGAAATAAAAGAAATTAATAATATGAATTAAAACAGATCATTCTAATTAGAGTTTAGGAAATAAATAGATTTATTTCGTTATGTTAGTAAAATAAATAAAAGAGGGAAGGTTTACACAAATTATTTTGTAGTGAAGTAACATTATAGTTGTGTAACCTAATAAAGAAAGATCGAATTGGCTGGAAGTTGAATAAAAAAGAAATGACGGCTATAATGCTAAGGAGAGTAGGAGACAAGTTCAAAGTATAATGAACTAGACGATTAGACATTTAAAATTGACAGGTTAATTCTGAGCGACTAGCGGAGAAATGGGTTCACTTTGAATTACCTAGATGGCGCTGTGGTGCAAGCAAAGGAAATGGTTGAAATTAAATAAAAACAGATCATTCTAATAAGAATTTAGAAATAAATCGATTTGTTTCATTATGTTAGTAAAATAAATTAAAAAGGGAAAGTTTGCACAAATTATTTTGTAATGAAGAATTGGCTGGAAGTTGAATTAAAAAAGAAATGACGGTTATAATGCTAAGTTGAGTAGGAGACAAGTTCAAAGTATAATGAACTAAACGATTAGACATTTAAAATTGACAGGTTAATTCTGGGCGACTAGCAGAGAAATGGGTTCACTTTGAATTATCTAGATGGCGCTGTGGAGCAAGCGAAGGAAATGGTTGAAATTAAATTAAAAAAAAAACAGATCATTCTAATTAGAATTTAGGAAATAAATAGGTTTATTTCATTATGTTAGTAAGATAAATTAAAGAGGAAAGAATTGCACAAATTATTTTGTAATGAGGTAACATTATAGTTGTAAAACCTAATAAATAAGGATCGAATAGGCTGGAAAATGACAAAAAAAAAAGAAGAATTATGACCGCTATGTTGCTAAAATGAGTAGGGGTCAAATTCAAAGGATAATGAACTTTGTTTGTTACATGTTATGTTAGAATAATCATTGTCATTAGAAAAGTAAATGCATTATTGCGGGAAAACTTCTGCGCATCCCAGCTTCTCTATACGCAGGGACGCTAGAGAGACGCTAATATGAGGAGAGATGAGTTCAAACGAAAGTGAGCTTTATTTGTTACTTGAAATGATGAAATAGACACTAAAGTTGAATAATTTAAATTTCTTTTGCGGGAAAAGTTTACGCATCCAAGCGATCTTATACGCATGTTTCATACAGCGGGGCCGAAAATTAGGGGTTTCTACGCATGCTCAGGGTTTTCTATATAAAGTCTGGCGAGGGTCTGAGCGGGGCTTTTTTATTCCGGTCGTCGAAGGGGTGAGTTGATATTTTGCTGAGAGGTGTCACGTATCGTCCATTTTTGCCTTGTTGGTTTTTATTTATTTGTGTTGTGCTCGTATATTATAGGTGATATTATTTTGGGTGTCGCTTCACGTTGCGTTCGAGTAACGCTACAAGTTAACGATTATCGCTACACAGGAATGTTGTAGTTGACTTTCTTTTGCTAGGATTGTGAGAATGTTTTAATAACTGGTGTTTGTGTGTTCCGGGTTTGTTTTAACATGTTTATTAACCTTCTTTTGTTTTCCAGAACTCTGTAACGACGCCACAAATGGTAGTCGGTTACGCAGAGCTCCAGGCAGTTGTAGTTTACGAAAATGAATACCTACACTCACATTTTGGTTGTGAGTTGAGACCTGAAGATTTCCACAATCAGGAAACGGACGGTTTTAACTCATTAACTGAGTGAGTTTGGAAGGTACGCGTACAAGGTTTCCTGATACCTTTATTCGGTATATCAGGCTCTGCTGATGGTACTTTTCATGGTTTATCTCCAGGGCCCGTAGAAGTGGATCCGAAATCAGTTTGCGATTGTTGTGTGGCCATCTAAAGTACCTTTGGCATTGATCCCCTTATTTATATATGTATATATAGACCACCGTAGGTATTTTCCCCACCTGGAAGCCAACTAAAGGCTAGAAATAGCCGGTTGAAGGGTCTTAGGACTACACACAGGAAGTTTTACTTCCGAAATCGAGGTTATGTTAGGTCTTAGTTGGTCTAGCAAAGGTTTTCTTACACCGGAATTCCTTTACACTACTCACACGTTTAACGTAACTGTAAAAGTCATTTTGGACTTTTAATTGCCCTAAAACAATAGATTAATAGGTGGTTAGGGGTTATAGGTAGTCAGTAGCTTTTCCTTTACACCGAGGTAAGCTTATAAACACGTAATGTGACTAGCTAGGTATAAGTAGACAAAGTTTGTTCTACTAATGGCATAGTAAAACAAGCTCTGTCGACATGAGAATTATAAATATTGAACCGAGAAGACTTAAATTAGCCTTCTAAAGCCAATAGGAAAATTAGGAACTAGTAATAATTAATTCATGTTACAAAAGTAAGCCTTTTAAATTAAATTCATATTAGGCAAATATTCAATCTAGGGTATCGAAACTTACTTATTGAACGTAATCTTGATAGTCTGTGGTTAGGTCTATCTATTCCTGTCAGAAACGTCAAATTCTAAGACCGTCCGTCTAATTAGAAAATAAATAGGTAAAGCGCTAGGCTGCGGAGTATGTATGTTGTCCGATAAACCCGTGTTGGTATGATTAGGGAGTTCGTTTAACATGAAAGGTATTGTAGTGGTTATAATTAGCAGATAGGTAGAGATCTAAGTTTAAGAAGCATTCGCGTCTAACCTTAGTGATAAACCTAGGCGGCTAACTAGGGAGATGCCCGCAAACATGTTTCATCAGTTAGTGTGTATAAAGAGTTCACGTTAAAACTGTCCCAAACGAATAAAAGTAATTAGTTAGCTATGTGTATTTACACAAGGTTGTTGTCATAGAAGTCATCTAAGCACGTAACGAAACTTATTAGTCTACGGTATTATTATTAACTTTCTAGGATAGTAAGGGTAAATTAAAGAGTTCACGTTAAAACTGTCTCAAACGAATAAAAGTAATTAGTTAGCTATGTGTATTTACACCAGGTTGTTGTCATAGAAGTCATCTAAGCACAACGAGAGTCTATGATATTATTATTAACTTTCTAGGATAGTAAGGGTAAATAAGTAAGGTTACATACCTGCTAAAAGAAAAGCTAGGCTTATCATATTTAGATATTATTCCGATGAGGTTATAGTTGTAAGAATTAAATCGTCATCATTATAAGCTATACATTATCTTTAAACTTCAGGTAAAGCAAATAAATCTAGGTTAACGTAGTCCTTTTGTATAGGTAAAATTCAAAGTGATACTTACGAGTTGGTCTGTCCTTTCAATACATCTTTAACAGCTATAGATGTGCGGTACATACCTAGCTACGGCTTACTGTCTCTGTCCAAGGACAATCAGTGGTCACTGTACTTACACATATGCTTAGTTGTTGTCTGAAGGAACCCTAGTGTTGAGTATACACTATGTAGTTCAGGAACACACCACCTTTGTGAGAATATTAAGGTTATTAAAGAAGTTATTTAGCGATAAAACCAAAGGGCTACTAATTTAGTTAAATTAAGAGTTGAAACAGGATATCTGTAAGCGCATTAAATCAATTATAGGGCTACTTACTAGGGCTAATTAATTTTAGATATAATTTAGTGTTGGCAACTTCAGTGAAGTAGATAGTATATGTAAAATTTACACAATAGTGTCTCAGACTAAGTTATGAATGGTGTGGAAACACTAATTCATTATTTTATTAAATTTTAAACTAAACAGTTTATGTACTAGGGATATAGTACTGAAATTGAATTATAGTAATCTGAGTGATTCAATAATTCATACTACAATCCAGAGTATAAAGGTTGTAGAACCCGCCTAGTAGGGTTACATTTACATGATAATTACAGTAGGTATACTACTAAATAGTTTGGTAGTTATGACTACAAATTATAGAGAAAGACACACAAAGTTTGTCATAGGCATATTGAGTTTAATTCTATAAGTAAGAAGTAACAGGCTAAGAAATAAGAATAAAGCCTAAAACTAAGCATTGATATTATATTGTTCTAATATATTATTTTGTGTTCAAAAGTAAAATGAATAATTGAATTAAATAGTTTAATCCTTTGAGTTTGTCTCGGTCTCTCTTCTCAAAGGATCCTTTTGGAGAGACTAGTAGAGTCAAGTTTACCTAATTGACTAGAATTAGTCTACTAAATTTAATACTAATAGAATAATGTGTTATACTAAATAATAAAAGATATATTAGTGGGCGGGCTCTGAGGTTATGGATGAAGAGCAGCGGAACGGCGTGTGATGGGGCCGTTCCTTTAACCGCTAATATATTATTGCCATTTTATAAGAGTAGAAATAGTAAGAAATTTGAATTAATCCTAGAGTTTGTTCATAGTTATGTAGTTTATATCTGAAGCTCCAAGTAATATTCTAAGTTGCCTATAGATATTTTGTTTCAACACTACAGTTGAATTATCTATAATCATTCTACAATGATTATATTTTATGGTAGGATTTCTATATTCATGCTAGCTATAACTCTGTTCCTTGGTTAACAATAGAATGTTAGGTTAATTAATCCTTTCCAATAGACTATTATAATAATTTGAACCTTGTTTCAATTAGGAATTTTATTAATACAATTCTATACTGAATAGTTAATGCTTTTAGTTTTGATTTATCAACATATAGATGTTAGCTGGCAAGTTTAATGGTATTCTCTAATAGTAATCAGTAGGAAGGAGTAATTAGGAACTTCATAATAGACTAGTAATAATAATCTCTCGCTCATTAAAGTTCTTTGGTTTACTATTCGGTTCACAATGTAGGGTTCCTACAAATTGAGATCATAAGGCCAATATAAACATTTAATTATAAAAAGGAGTTTTAGGGGGGGTCAGTACAAAACTCATCTAATTCTTTATTACAGATACTATCATTTACATACGCTCTGGACAGTGCATCTGCTACTAGCAATTCTTTACCTGGCCTATATTTGATCTCTAGGTCATAACCTTGTAATCTAAGACGCAACCTTTGCAGTCTTACTGGTGTCTCATTCATGGATTTTCTAAATATATGTTCTAATGGTTTATGATCAGTCTCAACCAATACATGTTTCCCATATATATATTGCTGAAACTTCTCACACGCATAAACAATGGCTAGAAGTTCTTTTTCTATTTGTGCCCACTGTTTTTGACTATCAGTCAGTGATTTAGATGCATATGCAACCGGTGCATTGTCCTGAAGGAGAACTGCTCTTAACCCTGTACTGCTACTATCAACTGACAATGTTATCTGATTGTTCACATCAAAAAACTTTAGTACTGGCTTGGATGTTAACAACTGTTTTAATTTAATAAAATCTTTTTTCTGTCTGTCTCCCCATATAAACACTGAATCTTTTTTTAATAATTCCCTCAGTGAAAATGTAGCATCAGATAGGTTAGGTACAAATTTTGTTACATATGTGACAATGCCTAGTATTGTTTGCAATTGTTTTTTATCTTTTGACTCATCCATGCTGACTATTGCTCTAATTTTCTCTGGATCCGGTTTGACTCCTTCACCACTCAAAATATGACCCACATATTTTACTTCTGTGACCCCAAATTGACATTTCTCTTTGTTAAATTTAACTCCTGAATCCTTTGCTTTCTGTAATACCTGTTCTAATCTTTCATTATGTTGCTGTAAATTCTCTCCCCATATAATTAACTCATCTATGTGCTGTTCTACTCCTTCTATACCTTTAAACAAATTTGAAAAGCATTTACTAAACACTTCAGGGGCGGAGTTCAAACCAAATGGTAATCGCCTATAGCAATACCGACCAAAATTGCCAGCATTAAATGTAGTGTACAACTGACTATCCTCTGATAATTTTATCATGTAGAAACCTTTAGATGCATCTAACACACTGAAATATTTGGCTTTAGGCATCCTAGCTACCAATTCTTCAAAAGTACTCATTTTGCATCACTCTCTAATTATGTATTTATTCAAGTTCTGTGGATCTAGACAAATTCTGATATTATCACCAGATTTTTTGGTCACAACCATAGAATTAACCCACTCTGTTGGCTCTTCAACCTTTCTTATAACTCCTAGACTTTCCATCCTCTCTAATTCTTCTTTAACCCTGCCCTCTAACTTAAATGGTATTTTCCTTGGTCTTTCTGCTATTGGAATGCAATTGTCTGTTAACTTTATTTTATACTCATAGTCTAGTTGTCCTAGTCCTGTAAACAAATCGTTGTATTTTTTTATCCACTCCCCAGATGTGGCTTCATTAATTTTGCTAACATGGTTTAAAATGCCCAATTTTACTGCTGTACTATAACTATAACTATAACTTATTATCCCTGTTTTACAACAGTCCACAATGAAAAACTTTGTTTTAATTTTCTTATTCTCATAACAAATTTCTTCATTACAAGCACCCAATATTTTAATTTCCGAACCATCAAAATTTGTCAGTTGGACATTGTGAACTTTGTACATGCATAAATTTAATTTCTTACATAACTCTAGACTTATAATATCCACATGAGAACCAGTGTCTATTTTAAAACTTATCCAGTCATTTTTAATAATGAGTTTCATTTGCCAGTCTCGATTAACTGCACTAACCTGATTTATAATATCTAAGTTAAATGTCTCATCCCTGTTTTCTTCCACCATACCACATTTGTTTAAACACACTGCTCTGAAATGACCGAACTTGCCACAAACCACACACTTTTTATTATAAGCCGGGCACCTTCTATATGAATGTTTGTTACCACATTTCCTGCATGCACCATAGTTTGGTCTGTCTCCTGCTCCTGTTCCTAGCCCTTGTCCTTGCCTCACCTCGGATTTTTGTCTCGGCCTGGATAAAGATCTTCCTGTTTGTGTCCTACATTGCGTTTGTGACCTACTTTGTGTTCGTCCTCTATTAATTTTATGCACCTCCGAATTATTCCCTTTTAGTGTTTCTACCTGGTTCCTGGCTACCTCCGACGCCCTGCATGTCGTTATGCACTTCTCTAAAGTCAAATCAGGCATCCTTAGTAAAATTTCTTTAAGGTTATTGTCCTTCATTCCCATTATTATTTGGTCTCTCGTAAGCCCTTCCTTCATTTTGTCAAAATTGCACTCCAAGCTAAGCTTCTTTAAAGCCGTGATGAATTCGTCGTACGATTCTCCCTCTTTTTGCTTTCTAGAGAAGAATAAATGTCTGTTGTAAGTCTCGTTACTCGGCGGACTACAGTGATTTTCCAATTTCACTAAAATCTCTTCATATGTTAATTTTTCCTTGTTATCGAAAGTGTTGTACACATTCAGCCCCTCGTCTCCAATACAATGTAACAATAATGCTTTTTGTTGTTCTTCAGACAGTCTATCTGCAGCTCCGCTCGCGCACAAACGCCTGTTTCACGTTTGCGGCACCTATATTTAACGGTGCTGGTGGCTTCAATAAATCCATTTTTATTTTTTCTTCGTCTGTACCACTATTTTTCTTTATCGGCTTCTCCTTGGCGGCACCCCCCGCCGGCCTTTTTCACACTCGTACCTACTTTATTTGACTTCACTTATACTTCTCTCCCTCGGTTCTTTAATTTCCGCAGCGCCATGTCTTGTGTTTTAGTTAAAATAATAAATCATGTTCAATCTCAACGTGCTTTTATTTATTACCATTATAATATAATCACCATAAGCTACTGAAGCTTCTAGTCTGGGCCACACCCATGCCTGACAGATCCTCACCACAGATCCCAACATAGAAACTCCTTTCTGACATTTCTCAAGTGTCAACAGTAGTAAAAACATGTTATGATGTCGATAAGTTATGTTCTTTTTTTGTCATTGGCAAAGACGCAAAATAAACAAATTAACAATGTTTCAATAGCCAATCCATTAAAATAGAGGCATGTGTAATGTGTAATCGCAAGATAAAATGAAATTATTTACAATGAAATAAATAATTATTATTTATAAAATGATGAAATTACTGTATTCCAACCTATTACATTATGAATAGCAATAAAGTATTGAGTATTGAGTATTAAACTGATACTTAATCTAGTGTTAATAATAGAGAATATTTTCAAGTTTCGTGTTGGTGCACTTAAAGCACAAATTTGGCACCAGGAATATTTTTTTGGACCAAGTTGTTTTCAATATCACCATCAAGTCAGGTTGTAACGGGGCGTTTTTAGTCCCTTGTTATCTCGTCCCCTGTATTGGTACTGAGGGACTGGAAATGTTTTATATAAGACAGCTCAGGAGGATCAGGGTTTCCGGGTTTAAAATATGAACAACAAGGTTTAATAATAATATACTGAGGCTTTATGCCTGTTTATTATAAAATAACTTAATCGGTATCTCTATTGCTTAAACTAAGATTATTCGATAGACGTATAGAGCCTAACAGGATGCCGTCCAGCGCGACGCGAGGGTAACCGCACCGCCCTGGACCAGCAAGGGGTTGTTATAGGGAAGCCGGTGATCACAGCGCGACGCGAGGGTAACCGTACCGCCCTGGATCAGCAAGGGTTTTTAGATAGGGATGGGAGCTGTTCAGCGCAACGCGAGGGGAATCGCACCGCCCTGTGACAGCAAGAGGGGGAGGAGAGGAGTCGGGTGAGCACCACCTGATGTGCTCCTAGCTTTGAGAGCGTTTGTTAGACGTCTTGTCAGCTGTAGAGCACACCACGCAGTCCTCGTTTGACTTCGTTGGTCGTCTCTATCCGCCCTTTTTATACAAAAAGGGGGATGAGGAGCCGGTGCCGGGTCGGTAGACCCCCGACCGGGGTGATCTGCGCCGACCGTGAAAACGGTCGGGTCCTTGGAGCGCAGCCGGCGCCGAAGGCGCGTGCTGCGCGGTGGAGGGGGTAGATGTATGTACCTACGCAGACTTGTGGGCAGCCATCCATTCGAGGACTGCTGCGGGCATGGGCTCGCCGTCCAGCCTTGCCCTTACGGCCTCCTGGACCAGGGCGAAGCCCTCCAACAGCGCCTCTCTCTGGATGATGGGTTCAGGTGTTGTGGCCGGGAGTGTACTCACCGGGGTTGCGGTTTGTGTTGTTGCGGCTTGCGCGGAAGGCTGCGGGCCACGGTTTCGGGCTCCGCGCCTCTTTCCGCGGCGGGTCGTGGGGGGCTGTTTGGGGTCGTTCCCGGGGGCCATCACGGTGGCGCTGCGTTGCGCCGCCTCGACGGTTCGGGTAGTGGTAGGCTCGGGTCCCTGCTTAATGGGCTTCGGAGGGTGGGGCCTCGTTTGAGCGCCGCGGCCGCGGTAGACAGGGTGGAAAGTTGAGATGGGGCAGTAAGGGCAGCTACTAGATCCCTTGCTGCTCGCGAAAATGCTCTTAGGAGACCTTTACTAACTTTTTAAGTAATGAAAATCGACATTCACAGATTTTTGATAAAATGTACAGTCAGCGAGAAAATCGACAGATTTGAGTTTTTTTTTTAATGCCAATCGATCCCATTTCTATCAAGGATTAAAACACTCTTTAAGACCTACTAAGGTTAGAGTACTAGAACACCCAAAAATCGAAGAAAACTTTCCCCATACAGTTCGTAGGGTAATAGAGAATGTCAACTAGTTTAGATTTTTGGCTTATCGTATTCTTCATTAAAAACAAAAAAATGCTGTAAAAAAATCATTTCGATACGTCTAATAGTTTCCGAGATATTGAATTTTAAACTTCGTATGCGGCGCTCGAAACCCGGCGGCTAGCGCTCACGGATGATGACGTCATCGTTTGGCTGCGGTACGCGCCCTTATATGAATGAGTGAGTTTACAGGGCTTCTATCTTTTTAACCGTAATAAATAGACAGTTGAAATTTTCACAGAATACGTGTTATTATAGATTCTATCGATTAAATTTTTAAAATGAACAATAAAGCAAATCCCAAGAGGGGTCCCCGTACAAAAACCATGAAAAAAACCATTTTTTTTTGCTTTTTTATATGGATTGTATTTCAATAATGGCTTCTTATTTTGATGCGATTTTAAGCTTAAGTTCTAGTCTAATTTTCATACTTTACGACTAAATAGAAATCTCAAGTAAAACTGCTACAAATAGGTGACAAAGCTGATTTTATCAACACGATGTTTTAAGCGGTCACCCATCCTGTTTTAGACTACGCTCGTAGTTGCTTAACTTTGGAAGTAGTAATTTTTTACGAATTCGTTTTGATGTGACTATGATAGTTATGGTTATCCATTGTTTTGTTTTACATACAGTTTAACCTGTTTAACTAAACTAACTGTCCGTTGCTGACCGGCTTTTCTGTTTGTAATGTTTGTCGAATAAGTTGGTTAAATAAAAATAGAATAATAATCAAGCACTTTTAATTTAGGGTTCACCGTATTCTACATAAAAATACCAAAACATTAATGCAAAAAACCGGGCGACAGCCTGTCGAACCATGCTCAGTGTAGGGTTCCGAAGCCGTTACTACAAACAAATTAGACCTCGCGACAAACTTAACTTTGCCGTTGGAAAACTGTTATCCCCATACATCGATATAGGTCGCGGTCAGTTTACCAACACCGCAAATAAGTTTTCGGCAGGTATAAACATTTAAACCGTTTAACTCAAGAGCCAATGAAGTCTACTTAGTCGTGATAGTTTTCCTTTGAAGATATTTTTCATATTTTTTATTTGTAGTTTTGGCTGTAGTGGGGAGGGGACGACGACACTTGACTCTAACAAAAATTTGCGCTTTAAAGCTTTTCATAAACGGATACCTTTATTGAAATATTGTTTTCACAAATCCGCAATATTTTGGAAAGACCTATACAACGACACCCCACACTATGGGGTAGACGAGAAAAAAAAACTTCCCCACGTTACGTAAAAAAAAAAAATTTCATGGTTTTACTTTTATTTAACTATGTTGGCGTGACTAATATGTATATTCATGCCAAATTACACGTTTCTAGTACTAAGAGTCTCTGAGCTAGACTGCGGATAGACGGACACACGTCACACACACACACACACACACACACGCACGCACGCACGCACTCACGCACGCACGCACGCACGCACGCACGCACGCACGCACGCACGCACGCACGCACGCACGCACGCACGCACGCACGCACGCACACACACACACACACACACACACACACACTCACACACACACACACACACACGCACGCTATCTAAGCTATCTTGCATACACGAAATAACAGTAATAATGCTCAAAAAAAGTTCAAAAACTACCTACTTGCTACAGCGGCCGCTAATACCAACAACTAGCGAGAGAGAGAGAGAGAGAGAGGCGGTCTAGGTACCTAACTTATGGCGAGTGAGCCACTTGGCAGCGCCCGCCCGCAAAATTTGAAATCGATGAAATGAATAAGTACACAAAATATCAGAACTACTACCTAGGTCAATCAAAAACTCATGTTTTATAGTTCATTATTTTATACGGTACCTAGCGATATGAATTCTACATTAGATACGACATTTGTAAAGAAAGGGCTATCACCAAAGTTAAGTAAACACCGCTTAAACATCGTGTAAGATTTTGTTGTTTGTTGTTTTACTACAGATTACTGTTTGGTCGTAAGTATGGAGTTTACATTATTGTGTGACACCGAAATAAAAAGCTAATACAAATACAACCCGTACTTCGGCTTCCAAAGTTAAGCAACTACCTACTTACAAGCGTATTCTAAAACAGGATGAGTGACCGCTTAAAACATCGTGTTGATAAAATCAGTTTGGTCAAATATTTTTAGCAGTTTTACTTGAGATTGTTATTTAGTCGTAAACTATGAAAGTTCGGCTGCAATTTAAGCTTAAAATAGCATCAAAATAATAAGCCATTATAAAAATATAATCCGTATAAAAATGCTAAAAAACTGGTTATTTGTCATGTTTCTTGTATGGGGACCCCTCTTGGGATTTGATTTATTGTTCATTTTGTAATTTTAAACAATAGAGTTTATAATAACACGTAATCTGTGAAAATTTCAACTGGTTACTTATAACGGTTAAAAAAATATAGCCCTGTAAACTTACTCAATCATATAAGGGGCCGTACCGCAACGAAACCATGACGTCACTCCAGTAAGATGGCGCCCGCACCCTTTAATATTTTTGACCGTAATTTCATACGTTCGTAGAATCAAAACTACTGGGTCTATTTGAATGAAACAAAAAGTAGTATGTTTGTTTATTTATAAGCTTTACTCTTACAAAGTTTCAAGCGATTTGGCGTACCTACTGACATTCTTCATTGGTTACATAGTGAAATTTTCTTTAGCTTTATGATTATTAAATATGGAGAAAACTGCAATTATGATATTAGAAATGAGAAAAATCAGTATTATTGTAAAATAAAACTAGAGTCTGTGCGGAAAGAGAACTCTAAATACGAACATCTTAATACACTGATAAAGCTGGCCGTCATGGATGAAACAGGTTAAAAATTAAAAAGAATGTAGATACTAAATTAAAATTTTGAAATTAGAACGATGATGATATCATGCTTTATTTGAATTTTCGTTTTTCTCTGAAACGTTCCGTTTAAGGCCTGATATGATCAGTAGTATCAGTAAAGTTACTAATCGTAAAAACCGTAACTAATGGTTAAATCTCAAGGAAATGTGTCAAATTTTCGATTCCTTTTTCGAATTTGGACAATTAGTTGAGTTAACTACTGATCAAATAACATACCTTTAGCGAGTTAAAATGTCAGTTTTTGTATAAATCTGACGTTTACTAACCCAGTATCAAATTTTTGGTTCAAGTGACCTGTAGTTTTTTACATACATACTGTTAAATTTTCTTTAAGCATAAAGGACTCATAAGCGTAAAAAACAACATGCAAAATGTACACTTTTTAATTAGGTACCCTACGAATTGTATGGAAAATGTTTTTTTTGATTTGTGGGTTTTCTAGTACTCTAACCTTAGTTGGTCCCAAAGAGTGTTTTAATCCTTGATAGAAATGGGATCGATTGGCATTAAAAAAAATTTTACTCAAATCTGACGATTTTCTCGCTGACTGTACATTTTATCATAAATCTGTGAATGTCGATTTTCATTACTTAAAAAGTTAGTAAAGGTCTCCTAAGAACATTTTCGCGTAGCAGCAAGGGATCTAGTAGCTGCCCTTACTGTCCCATCTCAACTTTCCACTCTGTATAAAGGAACCGGTGGCGACGGCGGGGATTTGCGGGCGCGGTCGGAGTGGGCTCGGAGCGCGCGCCGCCACCGGTGCAGTGCGTGTGGCCGTGACGTCACGCCGGACCGTTCGCCTGTTCGATGCCCGGGCGGCACTCGTTACACTCCCCTCCCTCGTATGGTGATTTTTACCTGTAAAAATCACAGTTATATTTCTGAGTATATTTATGGTCCATCTAGTGTAACGGATGTCATAATGCTTGGTTTTCTCCCTTTCCCCTAACAATTTAATCGGTACTGGTTGTTGTAACGAGTGCTTAATTATTCCCTATTTCATGTTATTTTGTTACATGTCTATATTTTATTTGTCGGACTTCGAATCGTAAACGGGCGAAACGTTTTATAAATCTGAATTTATTTATCTTCATTGCAAACATATTTTTTTAATGTGTTGCATTCATTCCGGAGTAATCTTTGTTCGCTAATCTTATTATCTTACTGGGCCGGTCTCGCGGCGCTCGGCGCCCTCCAATAAATTCCCGCGGTGTTAACTGTGCGTCCTGCGCGTTTATTTTTAGCTATCAAATTTTTTTGCTTCTTTATTTTGATGATTTATGTTTTGTTTATCTGTCCTATGGCTGTATTCGATTGGAATGTTATGTCACTGTTTTAATAGTGGTATCGGATATTGTTGTTACTATTATACATGGAACGGTTTTAAATCTTTTAAATGCGCTGTTATGATTCGTTTTTTTTACCGGTGTCTTGTAATAGGTATATTACTGGTGACCGACGCATTGTTTATATGCATCAGACCGGGTGTTTTCTGTTGTGACGGTTTATGCGTTTGGCATGCTACACACTTTTTTATTTATACTGCTATCGTTTTGTACATTCCGGGCCAGTAATACCTTTGCGCTATTTTTTGTAACGTTTTTGCGGTTCCTAAATGTCCCGCCATTGGTGTATCGTGGTGTTGACTAATAATGCTGTCCCTTTCTTACTTCGGTACGCATAGCCTCCACTCGGATCCTGGCATTACCTTTACCCCGTAGGACGGGTTTATATATTTTTTTAATATAATCTCCCCTCCTTGATGCAATACCCGGTTTGTGACCCTTTACCTTTATGTATCCCCGCCCTTATGGACTCGTACCAACTTAACTTTTCTGTTTGCGTTGTGCATACCGGGTTGCAAGATAATTCATCAATTATCTGTTGCTGTTTCGGATTCCGGGGGTAATACTTCTGTCTAACAGGCCCTTGGTGCTTTAACTTTATCCTGTGCTGTACCCCGCTGTTTCCGTTTGGGCTTTTATCGCACTGCTCGAATCCTTGTTCTAACACGTTCTGCTAGGTCACCTCCTGGACCGGTGTCAAAATCGGTTCGGTCTCCACGCCTACCGGTGTGCTCAATGGCTGCGCATCTGGCTTCTTGATTACACTATTCAAGGCCGTCCCCTGCTGGCCCCACAGTAGTCGAAAGCCTACCCTTCGCAATACGTCCATCCCGACTATCGCGTTTCTCGCGGACGGTAGTACCCTTACCCAGTGTTTAATTGAGGATCCCTGTATCCCTAGATTTACTAATACATTTTTGTTTATATCAATCTTTGTGCCGTCCGCCAATATTATCCTCCGTGATTTTTCCGACTCTAACGCGGCCTTAACGGTACATTCTTTATATATTTGCTCGTTTATATAAGTATTGGTTGATCCCGTGTCCACGAGGCATTTATATGAATCCCCCATAATCACGACATCCATATACAACCGGTTATCCTCTCTAGGATCTTCGTTCGCGGAGCCTACCTCTACAGATGTCATTCTTCGCCCCTCATCCTGAGAGATCCGCTCGTAATCGGCCGTTAACTACATCAAATCTTGTAAATCCTTAAAATCCCGTCTACGGACGTAGAGTTTATAATTGGGGTGCATGTTTTCGTAAACCCTATCTATTTGTTCTTGGTTTCCTAATTTGCTGTACCTCCTCATTAAAGTTTGCAAATCGGTTAAATAGCTCATAAAACTCTCATTAAACTTCTGTTTTCGCGCTATTACTTTCTCAATGAGGTTGGCCTCGTAATTGCTGGGGAAATAACAAAGTTTAAGGAATTTCATGAAGCTGTCCCACGAGTCCCATGTTTCTGTATTATTTCTGTACCATAGCAACGCTTTCTTTTAATAATCTAGGCAACATCTTGAGAACATCATCCCCCTCAATGCTACTAGCGTCTATGAGCTCCTCCAACCGTTCGTTAAACTCCACTGCGTTATCCGCAACATCGAAGGTTATGTCCCATTCTTTGACAATTTTCCTTAGGTTCCTCAATGGTTGTCCATCGAACTTACTGTTATCTAATTCGGTATCTGACATTTTTGTAGGTGTTCGGTACTCCTGGTCAAGTATGAATTCAACTAAATTCTTACGAAGTTGATCTACGGTAAGGTTCTCGGTTCCTAGCCCTCTATTTTGTGATTCTACGATTAATTCGGGTTTCTTTAATTCATATACCCAAGCGGTGGGCATTTGGTATAATGGTTACGGTATGGTTTATCAAAAGGTATGCTATGGTGGTAAACGATTATTTATTGTTTTGTTTTATTTATAACTTATTTTTAGTAAAACGGTTACGGTATGTTTTATCGGTATGCTATGACGGTGAACGGATAGTATCGGTTTGTTTTATTTCAAAGAAATTTAACTATATTCCTGATCCTGAGCAAAGAAGACTCTAGAAGTGAGTTTTTATCGTTGGGCGCCAAATATAACGAGGCGTTTTTAGTCCCTTGTTAACAATAATCTCGTCCCCTGTATTGCTACTGAGGGACTGGAGATGTTTTATATAAGTTAGCTCAGGAGGATCAGAGTTTCCGGGTTTAAAATATGAACAACAAGGTTTAATAATAATATACTGAGGCTTTATGCCTGTTTATTATAAAATAACTTAATCGGTATCTCGGGGTTGTTATAGGGGAGCTGTTAGTCACAGCGCGAAGCGAGGATAACCGCACCGCCCTGGACCAGCAAGGGGTTGTTATAGGGAAGCCGGTGATCACAGCGCGACGCGAGGGTAACCGTACCGCCCTGGATCAGCAAGGGTTTTTAGATAGGGATGGGAGCTGTTCAGCGCAACGCGAGGGGAATCGCACCGCCCTGTGACAGCAAGAGGGGGAGGAGAGGAGTCGGGTGAGCACCACCTGATGTTGTTTGAGAGCGTTTGTTAGACGTCTTGTCAGCTGTAGAGCACACCACGCAGTCCTCGTTTGACTTCGTTCAGTCGTCTCGATCCGACCTTTTTGTTCAACAAAAGTGGGATGAGGAGCCGGTGCCGGGTCGGTAGACCCCCGACCGGGGTGATCTGCGCCGACCGTGAAAACGATTAATGCTTTGATCATATCCGGCCAATTGAGATCGTTACAAGAAAATGTAACGAACCAAGTTGGAGGACCAAGACTCCTCACCATGGCAATCAACTCAGCGCAACATTTTTTCCAGTATGCCGCCGATCCTCTTATGTTTTGCATAGTAAGGTGCATATTATCGACCAGGCCTTGAGGTGTATGTTTACCTTGTTTCATTCGACACGAGACAGAAACACTTGCTTTAGCTTTAAAATACTCTACAACCGATAAATCAAAAAATAAATAATCGTTTCTTTGAAATCTACTATCAGTGCTCATAATTCGCGCTTGGAAATAATCAAGAGGAGTTATAGAAATATCTCTGTTTTCACCGAATCCGTTTTTCCCATCAGGGAAAAGAAAGTACCAACAAAGCTCTTCCATTCTTTTTTCCCTCTCTATGTTGATTGGCGGTGCGGTCTTTCTTTGGAGATCAACAATTCTGACTTGATTATCTAACTCGTTCCCATTATTAGCATTAACAACGCTATCTAAATTAGGTACGTCTTCGTCAATAGAATAGAGTAAACTTGTCGAAAAAATAACTCGTTTTTCTAAATTATTCGTGTCTGTTCCCATAGGAGAAACTTGAGTAGTGGAATCCTGCGACATATTACAAACAGGGTTGGGAGGTGATACATGTCGAGATGTGTCTATGGATCGAGAAGTGGCCGGTTCGTCATTTCTAGTAGAAGCGTCATCAGATGACGCAAGAAGTACGCTAGTGTTGAAAGGAACCATACATTGATGGGAACACGTGTAAACAAGTGACTCCTGTGTGGCTACTTGTTCTGAGTGTGAACTTCGAGAAGCAACGTCTTCCTCTTCGATGCCAATTGAAATGGGCGTAATGCAATATGTGTTTAAAAATTTTTCATTCCCTTTAGTTATCCTTAAATTACGTCGTAAGATTGCGAATAATTCATTAATACTCACAAAGCGCATGCAACATGCTGTACCTCTAGATGACGCTTTATAACCCTTTGGCCCCCTAGCATGAGAATCAAATAGCCAATAATGCACATTGTCAGATAAGTTGTATTGACAGGGAATAACAACAGAAACTGAATTGCTTGTAAGAATTCCACAACGGTGAATCCTGAAAAAAGTTATTAAAGCATTCTCCAAATTCGGGAATCCTTCTTCACTATCTTCTCTTCTACTCTCTTTCTATTTCTATCGATATGACCGTCTATCGAACTATCGTTTTGCACATCTAAATTTAACCATTGCCCATTAAATAATATACGCGGCAGAAATTCTCTCAATGCTAGATATTCAGCATTTAGTTCCCCAGCATCAGGATTTTCTCGTGCTACAATACATTGGCGGTAGAATGAATCCCCAATAATGATTATATAATCAAAATCACTTATGGACCATGTATTTGCATCTGATAAAGCAAATGCAGCACAAGCAACCGCCGCGACAGCGGTACATTGTTTTCCGCGAGAGTCGGTGCCAAATCGGTCATTGCCCTGATGAAAAGAACCACGCAAGATAGATATTTCGTTATTTACGTTTACAAACCTACTTGTTTGATTTTCTTGGTCTTGTAAAAGATTGGGCTCATCAGTCTGCACTTGTACATTACCGCAACCTTGGCGATCTTCAGTAACCTGCAGTATCTGTGATATATCGCAATTTAACAGATTTTCAAAGTTCGGAATGACCTCGCGATACAGGTTGTTATGAGTAATTAGCCATTGTAGAGCAATTTTTATAAGATACCGGCAGGCTATAAAGACAATATTATTCAGTTCACTAAGAAAAATACGACGAAACGAAATCCTTTATGTGGATCGATAAAATATATATGTTAAAAGACCAAGAGATTAATCGAATATGAATATGAATGTGAATCACAGATAAGGGTATATGTGAACTCATGAATAACATTAACATAACATGAATTTAATGCAGTGTTGCCAGACCCAATTTCCAAAAGTTCCCCCGGTGTGATAAAAAAGTAACCTTTTGCCAAGAAAAGTTACCTCATACTATGGACCGTTTTATATCAATTAAAAACATACCTCTTGAACCGACCGAGTATAACTCTGTGTATACATAAGACATTTTTATGAAATGAAAAACTGAACTCTGAAGTCCCTTTCACTCTTCTGTATTACATGTTATGAGTAAAAGAGACGGCACGGTAGCAACGTGCTTCGCGGTAGCTGAACTATTTTTACGTCAAACGCACGTTCCGTTTTACGTAGTTAAAGCGTCAGCCGGACAAAATTTAATAAATATTCAACAGCGCTTAAATAATATTTGAACATAAAAAAAAGAGTTCAAAAGTAACCTAAAAGTAACCTTTTGGGCTGAATAACCCGGGGCACGTTTTATAAAGCTACGAGTTACAATTTTACAGGTCTAAACTGGCAACACTGCTCAAATGGCTGGTCGTCATTGGTCGAGGTTGTGTCAAATGGAAACTTGTAACCTGTAAATTGTAATTTGTAGTTTTATAAAACAGGCCCCCGGTAGTAACCTGACAAAGCTAAAAGTACAAAAGTTACCTTCTGGCAACACTGATTTAATGGTCTGTCAATCCACAGACAGGGGCTCTACTTTGAAATCAGTAATTCGAACTTTTCGAATTAGATTTCGAATTAGTGACGCGTCGAGAGCAAAAGGGATAGCAATAGACGAAGTTCGAATTACGGATTTGAAAGTAGAGCCTCAGATTATATTATAGGGGTATGTCAAGTCATACGCTATGCACGCACGCGCAACTTTGCTTGTGCGCGCATAGCCGTCAATAGGGAATATGCATGTTTTTTTACAGCTTCAATAAACGCTAATTCATTTAACAAACAGATGAGAAAAAACATCTTTTGAATAGCTATAAAAATAACCAAGATGTAAGCCAAAAAAGATTTGTTCCTATCTACATACATATACATTAAATCACGCCTGTTTCCCAGAGGGGTAGGCAGAGACCACTTCTTGCCACCTGCTACGATCTTGACAAATCTTTTTCGCTTCTTCCATATTCATACATCGAGTCATGCACGCACGTCGGTTTCGGGTACTTAAAATTCGGCCCTTTTCCAGTATTTTCTAGCAAAACAGAATTTTACGTGGCGTTTATATGGCCGAACTGCACAATGACGTCACCGGTGCACTTCGGATCTCTCTGTCTAATTAGCAGTTTAAAATGCTTTTATCATCCGTATTTCTTGACCGATTTTAATTTTAAATTCACTTTTGGTGATGTCTTTTACGGTATTTTTATGTTTTGTTGACAAATGCGATTTAAAAAATCCAAGCATATTCCCTATTGGACGATTAGTCGATTATTTAGATCATTCGAATCACTTTGCAGATAATCGATTATCCGTCATACTACTAAGGTCTGACTTTTAATTCACTGCAGTAAAATGACAGAGCCAAATGTCATTCTGTGAAATAATTATAGCACATTTATTTTATTTAATAATGGGGGGTCTATGGCTGGCTGTCATTCTGAAAACATCTGTCCAATAATGTAATTTTTTGTAAATTACTTTATCGTTGATTTTGGTTCGCAAATCCAGAGCAGTTTTCTTAAACCCTACTTTGAAAATCGAAGTTCGAAGTTACGTTAGCTCCATCCCTGTCACTCGTCATTCGAGACTAAATCGAGAGAAGGTGATGGAGCGAACGTAACTTCGAACTTCGATTTTCAAAGTAGGGCCTCTGAAGATACCCGAATATCTACGAAAGACATCCGAAGTTCGATACTAAACAGATTAATATGGCGCCAACCACAATTACTGACATTTGTTACTAATTCGTAGTCAAAAATCGATTATCAATATTATATTAGTATAGTTCTAATTTCTTACTCGATTATTTATATTAGTAATCTTTGATTACTCGATTAGTCTAATCATTCGTAATCGCGCATCGCTGGACGGTCAGGGGCTCTACTTTGAAATCAGTAATTCGAACTTCGGATCGCCCCGTCACTTTCTTGCGAATTAGTGACACGACGAGAGTAAAAGGGATAGCAATAGACGAAGTTCGAATTACGGATTTCAAAGTAGAGCCTCAGTGGTCACGCAAGTGTGGTTGCCAGATGTAACGAAAAATTACAAAATTCATAAAGGAATATCAGCGTACGATATTTATGAATTTTGAAAATTAGTTACTTACCAATTTTCAAAGTATAATAGAAGTAGGTACATGTTGAATTTTAAAAGGTGTACTCATTGAAAATAAAGACATCGAACAAAAGAAGGCGAAATGGCAATACAATTATGTAACATTCAGCCAGTGATATCGATAAACGATACAATACAATAAATAAGTGATGATTTCTGTACCTTGTCGCTTTCAATCGTTTCACAATTTTGTATAACATTTCAAACGACGTTAAAGTGACAATGTACATAAATGATCACTTATTTATGCTGTTGACTGTACGTATCTAACACAGTTTACGGAAACTTTGAATCGTCGTTATTTTTGTGTTTGTTGAGAGTTGCGTCCAGTCCCTTCTTAAAAGGTCTGCACACGTGCCCCTGGGCTGCACACTGAGTACTGGAAGGTGCTCCACACAAAGGTCGAAAAGGGAGGGGTGACACTAACCCTTTCCCTAGACGACCTATCTGTGGAGACCCTTCGGAGATCGAACCTAAAGGCCAGTCTTGGCCTCCGAGAGGTATAGTTTAGACTAAAGGGCCCGGCCACAGGTGCTCAACAGTCACCACTGGACCCTCCTCCCACCCCAACACCGACGGCCACCACACATGGTCCCCACGCCCCACAAGACCAGCCAAGGCCTTCCAGGCCTGACACATCGGTCGCGCTGGCCCCCACGCCCAACCGCAAGATCCCGAGGGGATCAAAGAGGGCAGTCCCCTTCACCAATGCTCATCCCCACCCAACAACCAGTGGACCAGCAGAGGGCCGACAGCGGTTTTCCCTTAACAGGGGGACAAACAGGGCGCCAACCGCTCCAGGGGGACGCAAAGAGGCCGGCAAAGGCACCCCGGTGCCCACCGCCAGCCTCATCACTGACGCACCACGGACCAAGGGGGCGGTGTTCCTACAGGCCAATCTCCACCACGCTACCGCGGCCTCAGCGGTCGTGGAAAAAATCTTTGGCGAAAATGGCCTGGACATCGCCCTCATACAAGAACCATGGATCAACGCCAACTCCATGGTAGCAGGTATGAGTAATGCAGGTAAGATTCTGGTATATGAAAAAGGCTCAAAACCAAGGGCCTGTATCGTGTTTAACAAAAACATCAGCTTTTTGCCTGTTTTAGAACTCTGCAGTGAAGATCTAGTCGTCGCCTACGTGGACCTCAAAGGGCGTGGAACATCGAAGGTCCTAGTCTGCTCGGCCTGCTTGCCCGGAGAGAAACAGAACCCCACGGAAGAACTGACTAAAGTCGTGGACTACGCACAACGACAAAAGTCGGAACTGATCGTGGGATGCGACGCGAATGCCCACCATACCATCTGGGGCAGCACTGGAATCAACAGAAGAGGTGAGTTACTCTCTGAATTTATCTTTACTGCCTATACTTGCTAAATAAGGGCAACACACCAACCTTCGTTTAATAGAGCTAGGCAGGAAGTACTTGATATAACATTCGCAACTGAAAAAGTAGCCAAATGCCTAGCCAACTGGCATGTCAGTTCCGAAAACTCAATGTCGGACCACAAACATATTCTATTCGAGGTAACAAGTCCGTTAGGTAAAGAACCACAAAAACTTAGGAACCCAAGAAACACTTGCTGGCACACCTACAGAGACTATCTCGAAAAATACCTAACGGACCTCCCAAAATATGTTAAAACTCCAGATTCTCTCAACTGCGCAGTAATGAAACTCTCAGAAGGAATTAACAAAGCCTACGAGATGAGCTGCCCGTTAAAAGAATCTAAAACAAACAACACAACGACGTGGTGGAACAAAAAGCTGGAAAGGCTTCGCAGCTCCACACGGCGTATATTCAATCACTGCTCTAGGCCGCAAGATTGGGAAAAGTACGGTAGAGCTTTGACGGAGTATAACAAAGAAATCAGAAAAGCCAGAAGAGCGTCTTGGAGACGATTCTGTGAAGATATAGCCCAAACACACAAAGGAGCGAGAATTCACAGAATACTCGCCAAGACACCCACAAATTATCTCGGCCTACTCAAACGACCAGATAATACCTTTACGACCACAGAGAGGGAAACTCTTGAACTTCTCAGAGTAACCCACTTTCCAGGTTCGTACACCCCCGATGATACCCAGCGATGTACCCCAAGAAATCACCCAGATCACAGGGCGCATAGAGCGGATTGGAACAAGGCCACAAATATCTTTAGGCCTAACAATGTTAAATGGGCCATTGAGAAATTCCACCCATTTAAATCAGCGGGAGAAGATGGGATCTTTCCAGCCCTTCTTCAAAAGGGAGATACCATCCTCCTCCCGCATCTGGTAAGAATATTTCGGGCAAGCTTTGCCTGGGGTATAATACCAGAACCGTGGACCAGAGTCAAGGTACGCTTCATACCAAAAGCAGGGAAAAAGGACTACTCTCAGCCTAAATCCTTCAGACCGATCAGTCTCACATCCTTCCTACTCAAGGCTATGGAAAGGATTATAGAACAGCACATTAGAGCTAGATACCTAATAGCTAAACCCCCAGCTTAAACCAACACGCTTACCAAAAAGGGAAATCCACGGAAACTGCCCTCCTCGATCTGGTCGACAAAGTGCAGAAAACCTTAGAGGATAAGCAAACGGCCTTATGTGCTTTCCTTGATGTAGAAGGTGCATTCGACAACACACCCACAAATACCATTTTAAACGGAATGGTATCAAAGGGGATAGACGGCACCACCATCAACTGGGTCAAGAATATGCTCTCTAATAGGGTGGCATCTCTGACTCTCAATGCAATTTCGCATGAATTCCACACCACACGAGGTTGTCCACAAGGAGGTGTCCTTTCCCCACTTTTGTGGACCCTAGCAGTGGATCAACTACTTGCATTAATGACGGACCAAGACTATGACACACAGGGATATGCCGACGACCTTGTAGTCATAATCAAAGGCCCCAGCCTCCACACAATCTCATGTCTAATGCAAGGAGCTCTCAACACCATAAATAAATGGTGTAAAGAAAACGAATTGTCCATAAACGCAAGCAAAACTGTGATAGTTCCCTTCACTAAGAAAAGGAAGCTCGAAAAGCTACTAAATCTTAAGCTTAACGAACAAATAATTCCAATCTCAAGTGAAGTAAAGTATCTAGGGGTCACCTTAGACCAAAAGTTAACTTGGAACTCGCACATAAAAAACATAATCCAAAAAGCCAAAATGGCTATGTGGACTAGTTGTCGAATGGCGGGGTCAAGATGGGGCCTAAAGCCCAAAATTGCCCTCTGGCTGTACACGGCAGTGGTAAGGCCTATAATTACATATGCCTCCGCTGTCTGGTGCACAAAAACCAACCAAAAGACAACAATAAACACCCTAAACAGTCTGCAACGCACAGCCTGCGTTATCGCAACAGGAGCTCTATCCTCAACACCGGGAGCAGCTCTGGATGCACTGCTAGACCTAACACCACTGCAAAAAGAGGCTGAACAGTGTATATACAGAATCTGCACCACGACAAGGACGAAATGGAGCTCTCAAGCACTGACCAAGCGTATGGCATCGGTGTTTGAACACAAAACCTTATGCATGCCAACTGATGACATGCATATTGAATATAACTACAAAAAACTATACTCAGTGGAGATACCCTCCAGGGACAAATGGCTGAAAGGCCAGCTGGACTACAAAGAGGGCTGCCACATTTGGTATACAGATGGTTCCAAAAAAGGGAACGATGTGGGGTGCGGCATCTACGCTGAGAGACCAAGACTCAAAGTTAGCGTCAGCATGGGTACGGAGGCCTCAATCTTCCAAGCGGAAGTCTTCGCCATCAACAAATGCGCGGAAATCAACCTTGAGAAGAACCGTAGGCACCAGCACATCTACATCAACTCGGACAGCCAAGCTGCCCTTTTGGCACTAGACGCATTGAAATTAAACTCTAAACTAGTCCAAAACTGCAAAGAAAACCTGAATGCCCTAGGAAACTCCAACAAAGTAATACTTAGATGGGTACCAGGGCACTCCAACATTGATGGAAACGAAATAGCAGATGAACTGGCTAGGAAAGGTGCTGACAACCCCCTGGTTGGCCCGGAGCCTTTTTGTGGTATCACAAAAAGGAAATCCTATTCACTGCTAAACGACCTATATAAATCTAGGGCGATCGAGCTGTGGAAGTCCACGAAAGGACAAAAGCACTCGAAATCATTAATTACAGGGTTCAAAAGCAACTTCTCCAAAGAGTTTCTACAACTCAAAAGAGAAAAGACTTGCGCAGTGACTAGAATTCTAACTGGCCACTGCAAATTGAACAAACATCTGTTTCTAATGGGTATGAAACAAGAACCGACATGCAGGTTCTGTCAGGAAACAGAGGAAACAGCAATGCACATCCTCTGTTCTTGCGGACCACTAATGCGTAACAGAAGTATCTACCTAGGGCGACATATTGTGGACCCACAGGAGATACAACTTCTCACGGCCCAAAGCATCTGGAAATTCTTAGACGCAACGGGCCTTTGCAGTGAACTTTAAACAAAGGGCTGTTACAAAAGATCAGCAATGGTCGAAGTGACACACAAGGCCCATCCAAACCCCCCCAATAATAATCAGTTCGGCTTCACCAGAGGACGATCCACAACTGATGCAGCATCTGTACTCATTAAATATACAATATTTGGGAGACATCTTGTGATGCAATAGGAATTTTTTGAGACCTTTCCAAAGCTTTCGATTGCGTAGAACATGCAACTCTTATATTAAAATTAGAACATTATGGTCTGTCAAATAATTTTCTAAATCTTCATATCTTAGTGATAGAACACAAACGGTTGTTGTAAACCAAACAAAGTCTGTTCTATTTTTAACGTTATTAAACAGTACCAGCGATTTTTGAACGCGACACTACTTGCAACATTACACATCATCTATCTTCACTTACACACATTATATTGTATATATTTATCTCGCTCATCGGGGTTTGAAAATGGGCGCGAGCGGAACAAGTGGCGCCGTCTGACGGAAACGACGGCAACTAGAGAATCAAAATATGGCGTAAGAAACTCACGCGCTAAAACCGGCCGGCTCGCAATTAAATTGTGAAAACCTTGTGAAATCCATCAATTTTGGACTGTTGCGGCTCCTGGGGTGAGTGTAGGGCTTCTATTTTATTATATAGTGTTTTTCACAACATTACATGGCGTGTTAGAGGTCTGAGACGAAAAAACCGACGGACACCTTGAACCAGTGCACGCGGGATTCATATACTTTTGCTAAAATTCTCCGACGGCGGATTCGAACAGCAAAAATATAACATTTTGGTCACTTCGACCTGGATTAATAAGTATTTTGCGTCTCGGTGCCTTTTAACTCGATCCAACAAATAAATACTACATTTCGAGCGGTCGAAATTACTTGCTTAGTAGGTACCTACCTAACTAATGATAAATTGTTAAATTGTACTTCGGGTAACTAATCTACACACAAGTTTTAGCGGAAAATATGTGTTTTATTGTTAGTTACACGATATTTCATATATATTAAAGCCCTCCCATATTTAGTTACATTTCACTCCTCACAAATAGCATAGTATAAATAGAGAAGTAGCTCGTCTTCAAACAAAGGTACATCGCGAGGCTTGCACGTGTGCGTTACGCCGACCGTACGGCTGTGGGCGGGGCGAACGTCGCACACGAAACTACAAGCAGAGGTGCGGGTATGGTGATTAGACGGGGTCGCGGCGTCATTGCGTTCGGTCACGTTTGGCTGTTTGTAGGTAGTGCGCGTTAAATTAAAACATCGAGCGACAATGTCTTTGTCGAAAATTAGAAAATATTGTTCAGTTTACGGGTGTTTAAATAATGGTGTAAGAAATCCGGAGCTATCGTTTTTCCACATACCTTTTGAGTCGGAAAGGTGAGTACCTACATACCTATTTAGAGTTTGTGTTGTGAAGAATGCTGTTTATTTTTTTATATTTACCTATAGCTATAGTTATAGCCCACTTGCAGCTTTTGTTAAATCTATTTTATTGTCAGCGTGACATTTTCATTCGTTTCAAAACGCCTAAACTGTGCCCTAAACCTAGCTTAGGTAGGTACAACTATCCAGATTTAATAAAAGCTGCTAGTGATTAATGTAAATAACTACTCAATTAATTAGGTATTTCGTACCGGCTTGCCTGTAGATACCTATAGATAACTAATTAGGTGAAATAAATACGTATTAAGTAGGTAATTTGAGTTATTGAGTGTGACGTGTCAGTTAACATGTCACGACGTGGATGGCCTAGGTAGATGGTAGTGACCTAGTGACTAAGTACTGTTTACGAAGCTAGCGGTCCTGGGTTCGATTCCCGGTCAGGGCAAATATTTGTGTGATGAGTGCGAGTAGGTATTTGTTTCAGAGTCTTAGGTGTTTTATATGTACCTATATAGTAATATTAAGTATGTATTTGTCACTACATAGGTAAGTATGTTTATCGTTACGTAGTACCCAAAGTACAAGCCTAGAACCTAGTTTGGGACTACCTAGGTCAATTTGTGTAAGATTTTCCCGTGACATTATTATTCAGATATTTATTAAATGTACTTGTGTAATACCGCGCGGCGCGAGCTGCCAATGCTCAAAGAAAGACGCGAGGCGGCGGCGCGTGCCGCCAATAATAGGTAAGTACCTAGTCAAAGGAAGCCGCCTTGCGCGAAAGCGGCATTATCAAAAGGTCGAAAAGGAATTTACATATCACATCAGCATCACATACCTTTAAACATAATTAATATTTAGTGTCAACTGATAAAAGTATGTAAGTAAAATAATTTAAATTTCGTACTTAGGTACCTAACAATATTAATACTTAGGTACTTTAAGTTTGTGTAAAGTATGAAAATTACTATGATTAATATGATTATAGATCAAAGTAGGGCCAAGTAGGTCACTAAAATTTTAAAACAAGTTTGGACAACCCTTACGCCCGAGCGGCAATAGGTATCAGAATCTCCTAAAGGGCCGGAGTCGAGCTACTTGTCTATTTATACTATGCAAATAGGTACATTTACGTAAACACGTTTAGGTTCCCTTTTCAACGACAGCATTTTATAGCATTGCGGCTGCTGTTTGGTGACGTTGGAAATGGATTGTTTTAATTTCTTGTGAATTTTGTGTGGATTTCTTAACAAAAGCGGGTTAATTTTGATAAAATAAGTCAAAGTTGTGCTATCTGCGGATAGTATAGCGCAATTTTGTCGTAATTTGTAACGTAGTCCGTGGCCTAGCGGTATTGGTCGCGGCTATAGTGTGCGGGGTCGGGAGTTCGGTTCTCGGTAAGGGAAAATATCTTTTTGTATTTTTAAATTTTGTTTAAGTTTTGGTAACTGTTACTGGAATTAAAACTGGTTTTGGTAGTTACGTTTCTTAATTAAAAAATAAAAGTTAATATTTGTAAGTTTTAAATAGTAGATTGATCAACAAGGGACTAAAACAAGCCATAATGACACGAGATGTTTAGCCACGCGAGCGAGCCAGCGAGCGAGAGTGGCTATAGTTCGAGTGTCATTATGGTTGTTTAGTCTCGCTTTAAACACTCTACTTTTCACTTTGAATGCGAGGAAAAAAAACAACGTTCAATGCCAGATTAGCCACGTACCTAACAAGAGTAGCAAATGCTACGGGCCCCGCGCATACACGTCTAACCTCTAAAATGCTAGTACTTACATCAGTATGCGTATGCGTGTACTCATATGAATAATCCAGTCGATATTCTCCAGCCCAGCAGAATAACCTAAAACAAACACCCACGCAAAATAGGTGCATATCTAAGTCGCTCAGTTGCGGAAAAAAGCCCGCCACAACCTGTAACCTAAAACAAACCCAGGGGTCTCTTTATAGAATTAGCTACGGACCCCGTGCTTGCTCAATCCAGCACTGACGAAGTTCTATACACATTTACAATATTGATTATAAGAAAGTTTCTTACAAATTTGTTCCGCGGTTTTTTCTTTTCTTATATTTTTTTTGTGAAGTACCGCTTTAAATGCTTGCATATTTAGCCAACAGGTTCAAACTTGAAAACTATTTTAAAACTAATTGGACCAAGCATAATAAAATGAATTCATCCTTAATATAATTAAATAGATTTATATTCGTAATAATTAATCGTGTTTCACGAAATTAAATCATTTTTATTTATATTTTTTCACAGTTGTCATTTTGAGGTTATTTCCACGCGCTAAAAATTGTCTATAGCACAGAATAAAGACTAAAGGCATAGAAAACGTACTAAATAAGCAGAAAATACATTATGGTTACCTTCTTTTTACTTATGGTTTTGATAGTGAGTTGGAAAGAGATCGTCACAAGGCGTGATTTGGACCTTTAAGCACCAGTGTAGAAGAAAGTAACGCCAAAGAAGTCCGGTCGTTGATTTGACGTTTCTTCACTTTCTGATCATGGCAGATTAAAGAAGAAAAGACACCTAGTTTTTGTTTCTTTTCCTCTTATCAAAATGTAATCTATAAAGTAGAGACAAGTAGCTGGTACAACGTTCATCTTATTGCACGACTTCTATGCCTTTAGTCTTTATTCTGTGGTCTATACAAAAACATTGAAAATGGCAATAATCCTCCATTCACAAACACCTTGATTGGATGTTTAGGGGATTCCAAAGTAAATTAAAACAATTTTACTTTAATCCCTAGAGATTAAAAAGGAACTTTAGTCCCGATGTGCAGAGACTAAAGTAACATTTTAAGAGCATGAGAAGTGAAAAAAATATTATCGTGCCTGTTGGGGAATTTGTTTCATTGTTGGGTTTTGTATTTGGTTGCGTGTTTATCGGTAAACATGGCGGCGGCAGCTAAGCGGTTACAACTTTCGCAAATGAAATATGACATGGCGGTGCGAAATATTGATTTCATCGAAACACTTGCGCGATTTTCAGATTTGTCTGCGGAACAGAAAAATGATTTTTTGGTACGGTTTCAAGATTTGGAGAAATGGTTCGAATCATTAACTGACATGTATTACGAAATACAGCTCGCATCAGCTGATCAGGAAGGGTTCGATTTAGAAGAACACCAATGGTTGTACGAAGCTTAAATTAAAAAATATTACTTTGTTAAGCGGAGACACTTAGAAATAAATAATGCGAAGGCGGAAAGCGGTAGCGGTACTAGTGACAATAGTAACAATAATGGTGATGGCGCGAGGTCCAGAGCGGTCTTGCCGCGTCTTCAAATACCTACCTTCTCGGGCAAAATTGAAGAGTTTGCTCCATTTATGGAACTATTTCAGACGCTCGTAGGTAGTAGGGACTCGTCACTTTCCGACACTGAGAAAATGTATTATTTAGCGGGATCGTTATTGGGAGAACCCAAAACATTAATTCAACATTTGTCAGTTACTGGCGATAATTTCTCGGTAGCAATTGATTTGCTTAATTCGCGATATAATATAAACGTTTACTGGCGGATCGGTTGTTACATAACTTAATGGGTGCGCCGCAAGTTAACAGTAAGGGTTTGAATGGTTTGAAAATGTTTTTAAACACTTTGTTGGAAAGTACAAAGGCCTTGCAAAAAATGGATTTTCCCGTTGACTCTTGGTCCTATTTGTTGTTCTATATTAATTTTCAAAAGTTGGATAATAGCATACGGAAGCTTTTTGAGGATAAATATGCGGATAAGGATTTACCCACGTTTATGGATTTACTTAAATTCTTGGAAACCGAGATACGGATCTTGGAATCTAGTGCGGATACTCAATCGGCCAGCACGTCGACAAGGCGTAGTGCACCAAGCCATGCGGTTAAGGCTTACGCGGTTTTTCAAAGTGCGGGATCCACTTGTAAATTATGCGGAAAAGGCGGACACTTTATCGCTAAGTGCGAAAAGTTTTTATCGATGAAACCTACGGCTAGAAAACGTCAAGTGATGTCACTTAAGTTGTGTTTTCGGTGTTTAAATGGCCACAATATTGACCAATGTAACTATAATTATAATTGCTACAAATGCAATTCTCCCAAGCATCATCATTTATTGCATTTTGACCTTCCGGCTTCGGGACCGGAACGTCAACAGCGCTCGGCGGCGGCAAGAGACTGTTTATCGGCTACTGCTCCTATGGCGGCTGAGTCTTCAGCGGGTGCTCTTCCGGTGAGTGCGGCTCCTGGAATCACTGGACTGACGGCGTCAATCGCCTGTGAGTCGAACATGTCGTATCAACGCACGGTGCTACTTGCCACGGCGGTAGTGCGAGTACTGGATAGCAGCGGAAATTACCAGGAGGCGCGCGCGTTGCTTGATGGAGGTAGCCAGAGTACTTTTATTTCGGAATCATGCGTGCAGCGGTTGGGTTTGAAGCGGTTCCAATCCAACATGGTCACAGTCACGGGACTGAGCGGCGCCGCTGTAAGCGGTTGCAGAGGTGCTGTCAATCTGACCATGCTGCCGAAATATGCGGAACAACCGAGCCTAGTAACGACGGCTGCGGTTTTGAATAAAATCACGAATAATTTACCCAGTTTTACCTTGCCGTCTCAGTTAGAGGATAACTATCGAGGACTATATCTTGCGGATGAACAGTTTTACCTCAGCCGGGAAGTTGACATTTTGATTGGTGCGGATTTAATCTGTGACATTATGCTTAGTGGCGGGTGCCTTAAGATCAATGATGACTTACCTCGAGAGATGAACACGGTGTTCGGTCACGTGTTGACAGGTCCAATTACTTATGCGGTTTTTAATCCTTATCCTAAGGCGACCTACTTTTCTCAAACATTCTTTTGTAACACAACCACGGACCAGATTTTAGAGCGATTCTGGGAAGTCGAAGACATTCCGGTTAAGGTTGAGGATCCTAAGGATATGAAATGCGAGTCTTTTATTGAGGCTACTCATCAGCGGGATGAGCTCGGTAGGTACATAGTACGCTTGCCTTTTTTAGCGGATAGGCCTAAATTAGGAAATTCGGTACCATTAGCTGCGAAACGGTTTATGGCCACGGAGAAGCGGCTTCAGGCAAATAATGCGTTTCGAATGAAATACGTTGATTTCATGCGGGAATATTTAAACACCGGTCATATGTCCCTGTGTGACGGGAAACCAGAGGACTATGCGTCGGACTCGGGTTATATAATTCCACATCACGGAATATTTAAAGCTGACTCGGATAAAATACGGGTAGTGTTTGATGCCAGCTGTGCCACTAACAACGGAGTTTCTTTAAATGATTGTTTGCACGCGGGGCCTAAACTGCAGCGTGATATAGCGGAGATCATCTGTAAGTTTCGGTTACATAATTATGTTTTCACGTCGGATATCAGAATGATGTTTCGCCAAATTTTGACTGCGGAAGCTGATCGGCGATACCAGCTTATCTTCTGGAGAGACTCACCAGACTTACCGTTGCGTTTGTACCGGCTAAACACCGTGATTTACGGTATGAAATCAAGTCCTTACCTTGCTATTCGGGTGTTGAGGCAATTAGCGGATGACGAGGAGTCGCGATATCCGGCGGCGGCGCGCCTTCTTCGTTCTTCGGTCTACATGGATGACATTTTAGGCGGAGCAGACTCTCTAGGGGATGCGATTCGATTGAAACAGGGACTAACAGACTTACTACGCTCTGGCGGGTTTGAGTTAAGTAAGTGGACGTCCAACAGTAAAGATATTATACAGGACATACCAGAGGAGTATTTAGAGAAACCTCGGAAAATATTTGATGATGCGGATGAGACAAACTTTTACAAGGTTTTAGGCTTTCAATGGGACGCTAGCAGCGATAGTTTTTCTTATCGTACACAACTCGACAATACAAGCGGATGTACTAAGCGGTCGATCCTGTCAACTTTGGCTAGGACTTTTGATTCGTTGGGTTGGATTTGTCCCGTCATCTTTCAGGGCATAGTCCTCATGCAGCAACTATGGATGAAAAATTTACCTTGGGACGCGGAACCTCCTGCTGACGTCATTGCGGAATGGCGCGGTATTGTGGAGGATTTACCGTTGATCGCTCAGCTTCGAATAGAGCGATTTGTTTTGATTAATGTGAAGTCGTGCTCTCTTCACGGATTTTCGGACGCGTCGGAGCTTGGGTACGGTGCGGCGGTTTATTTGAGAACCATAGGGCCTGAAGGGCAGGTCAAGGTTAGTTTGTTGATGGCCAAGTCGCGGGTGGCCCCGATCAAGTCCAAACTAACCATACCTAAACTCGAACTTAGCGGTGCGGCATTGTTGGTACGCCTTTTTAAGTATGTCGTGGCACCCATCAGTGGGGATTTGGTGGTTGAAGCGATTGTGGGTTGGTGTGATAGCACCATCGTTCTTTCATGGCTTAGGCTATCTCCCCATTTGTTACAGACCTTCCAGGGTAACCGGGTCTCGCAAATAGTGAATTGCGGCTTAGACATAAGTTGGAGGCATTTACCCTCAGAGATGAACCCAGCCGATGTTGCAAGTCGTGGTTGTCGGGCATCGGAGTTGATCCAGCATTCATTATGGTGGGGACCTGCTTGGCTTATGGGTAATGCGGATACTTGGCCCAAGAACATATGGACAACCCGGAAGGCAACTTACCTGGTCTGCGTAAAACGAAGATAGCAGTCAAGGTTTTCACGGGGATTATCGAAGATGACACCCTTTTTACGCGGTTTAGCTCTTTAAATATGCTATTGGCGGTCGTAGCATATTGCTTTCGGTTTGTTAATAACGCTAAAGGTGCATCTAAAAGACTCGAGGGAGCGCTGACAGTTTCAGAGCGGCGGTTTGCTTTGGAGCGGTTAGTTAAATTAGTTCAAAGATCGGAGTTCGCTGATGATATTCAGTGCTTAAAGCGGAACAAACAGTGTTCCACGCGGATGAGAAGGCTCGGGCCTTTCATAAGTAATGACGGATTATTGCGTGTCGGAGGTCGCTTAGAGCATTCCGGGTTACCTTTTGGCAATAAGCATCCCATGATCCTGCCTAAGGCACACGCGCTCACGGTTTTAATCGTGGACCATTATCATGAACTGTACTGTCATGCAGGTGCTACAGTCTTGCTGAGTGTATTGCAGCGACATTTTTGGATTTTGTCAGCAGGACAAATAGTTCGGACACGAATATTTAAATGTATGAAGTGTTTTAGGACAAAGGCGAGGCCTACGGCGCCAATGATGGCGGCATTACCTTCGGATAGGGTTAATGCAACTGGGGTTTTTCACACCGTGCAAACGGATTTTGCCGGTCCCTTTACTATTAAACAATCGCGTTTGCGGAACGCAAAGACATTAAAAGCATATCTCTGCGTATTCATCTGTTCCTCATATAAAGGTGTTCATTTAGAGTGCGTTACTGACCTTTCAACTGACGGTTTTTTTGCGGCTTTGACGCGATTTACTTCTCGGCGCAGTTTTCCGAGTGTGATCCGTTCAAATTGCGGAACCAATTATGTTGGTGCGAATCGATATTTAGATGAGGTACGAAAGTATCTGGCTTCTCGGGAAGTTCAGCAGGCGCTTAGCGACGGCGCGGCCAAACATTTAATTACGTGGAGGTTCAATAGCCCTGCAGCACCACACTTCGGGGGGCTGTTCGAGGCCACAGTTAAGTCAGCCAAGACATTGTTACGGCGGGTCATAGGTGAACAGGTATTGACGTTCGACGAGCTAGTAACGGTATTCACCAGGGTGGAGGTAGTCTTAAACTATCGTCCGTTGTGCCCTTTGACTCAGGACCCCCAGGAACTGGAGGTACTTACACCTGCTCACTTATTAATCGGCAGACCTTTGCTCTCGGTTCCGGAGTATAACTTTGAAGACGTTCCGAATTCGCGGTTAAACCGGTTTAATCTTATTCAGGCTATGTCACAGCGCCTTTGGAAAAAATGGAGTGAACAGTATTTGCACACTCTGCAAATGCGTAGGAAGTGGACGTCACCGACGGATACACCAAAGTTGGGTGATCTTGTCCTTATTAAAGAGGAGAACTTACCTCCTCTCAAGTGGAGATTAGGGAGGATTGAGGAATTGCTGCCCGGCAAGGACGGCGTTGTACGGGTTGTTAAACTCAAGACCTCATCAGGCACGATGATGCGGCCGGTAGTTAAAATTTGTAGACTTCCCCTCGACGATTAAATAATTAACCAGACAGTTTTAATTTAGTTTTAAGTTGCGGTTTTCGGTCCTGTAATTTTGCGGTTACATTACAGTTTATGTACTTCTGATTAATTTGTGTTGATAAAGGCTTTAGCCTTTCTCGGGCGGGGGAATGTTCCATTTTTAACGTTATTACACAGTAGCAGCGATTTTTACGGTTTAAGATATTTATTTTCTCAAAAGAATACAATTCACTTAGAGAGAAAATACAAGTTTAAATCATAAACAATGCGTACTTATTTTAGCTTTAGCGTAGGTAGAATATAATTCAAACGGTTAACTTAAGCTCAACCAAGCTATGCTATTTATTAGCAGGTTGACGTAAATTAACTTTTTGACGGAAACGACGGCAACTAGAGAATCAAAATATGGCGTAAGAAACTCACGCGCTAAAGCCGGCCGGCTCGCAATTAAATTGTGAAAACCTTGTGAAATCCATCAATTTTGGACTGTTGCGGCTCCTGGGGTGAGTGTAGGGCTTCTATTTTATTATATAGTGTTTTTCACAACATTACACGAAGTGTTAGAGGTCTGAGACGCAAAAACCGACGGACACCTTGAACCAGTGCACGCGGGATTCATATACTTTTGCTAAAATTCTCCGACGGCGGATTCGAACAACAAAAATATAACAAATTCCATTGGAGCAGCTGTGAAATTAGGTGTGCCACAGGGGTCTATATTAGGTTCTTTCTTATTTCTCGTTTATATAAATGACTTACCACCCGCGGTAGTTAATTTGCTGATGATACATCATTGATTTTCAAGGTAGACCGAAAATCCGTCGATTATAGTGGGATAAACGCGACGCTAGATAAAGTACTTAATTGGTTTACTAGTAAAAATTTGCTACTTAATGCTAAGAAAACTAAATGTGGTAGGTTCGCTTTGCCTAATGTTAGACCGGGATTTTTCTAAATGATGAGTATTTGGAAATGGTGGATAAGGCGCTTTTCTTAGGAATAACTATAGACAAAATTGCAATAGAGTCCCCATATAGCAGTACTAGCAGGTAAATTAAGTTCGGCAGCTTATGCTGTTAGGAAAACAGACAACTTACCAATATTGAGACAGCTCGCTTAGTTTATTAAAGTTATTTTCATAGTGTTATGTCGTACGGTATTCTTGTTTGGGGAAAAGCTGCTGACATACAGACTATTTTCGTGTTACAAAAAAGAGCCATTCGTTCTATATATAACCTAAACTCCCGTGATTCCTTAAGTTTACTATTAAAAGAAATTAATATTTTGACAGTAGCATCACAATTTATTTATGACAATATTATTTATGTCATTAAAAATCAAGACTCTTTTATTAAGAATTGTGACATACATAATTTGAATACAAGAAATAAAAATAAAATTGCTATTAAAAAAATCCGTGTCCGTAAGGTATATAAATCATTTATAGGTCAATGCATTCATTTCTATAATAAATTACCTGACGAAGTTTTAAAGTTACCATTTCCAGTACTTAAAAATTACTTGAAATAGTCGTTGATGTCTAAAGCTTACTATAGGGTCGAAGACTATCTAACAGATAAAAATGCTTGGCCTAAATTAAACACCTAAATATCTTGTCTAGGGGACACGGTTTCTGTAGGAGAATGTATCGAAACTTTTTATGTGTTGTTTTGCACCGTCATAGGTAAGTATAATTTTTATTTATTTTTTATATTTTCTATTTATGAGTTATTGTAGAAATTTTGTGTTTTGACACATTTTCCTGCTCAACTACGCATGATATAATATATACATATTTTTTGTTACATTCATTATTTTATACAATGCTAGGTTAAGTTTTTTTTCGTTGTATAATATCATATCATAAGCAATGTTTAAAAAACGACTGACTGTTGAGTTTCTTGCGGCATTTCTTCTCAGCAGTGGTCTCTTGCGAAGCGCTGGTAGATTTATGACATATAAAAGTGCCCGTGCGGCCTACTTACTGAATAAACATCTTTTTTTTTTTATTACAGAGCAGTGTCGTGGGAAGAAACGATAGCCGACGCGGCGGACGACTGGAACTTCATCCATCGTCTGTGCCGCCGGCTCAGCGGAGCCTCCACACCTGTTCGCCTACTACTACACGCCGATGGTACCCCTAGGTACCGGGCCGAGGATCGTGCCGAAATCTTTGCAGAGTGCCTGGAGCGTCAGTTCCAGCCGAACCCATCCGACAAGGCAGACCACATCGCGGCAGTTGAAGAGCACCTTCGTACTTACTTCACCTCCCCGATAGCTCCCAATGAAGATCCCATCTTCTTCTCCCCGGGCAGAGTATGACTTTATTTCCATTGGCCAATATAATGTTGCGAGTTTTCGTCACGCCGGTTGCTGATTTGCGTAAGCATTCTCTGTTTATCTATTCGTTGATATACAAATTGGTCAAGCCTGTGTCTATGAGACTTTTATAGCTGCTCCCCATTATCTTGACCTCGGTAAAAATATGGTAGTCCTTCCTCGGTGTTTCGATTGCGGATCCCATTTTCCTTCAGTTTATTTTTTCTTATATTTTCTGCAGCAATGTGTGCTTAACACTCTTGTTTTCCCACACTGGCTGCAGAATAATTGTTTTTTTATTTTGCTGGAGCATTCTACAGTTCAAACAGATTTTTTTGTGTTTCGCGGTTTGATTGGGGTTGTTGGATATTTTGAGCGTGGCTGCATTACTAACTTCTTTTTTTTTATATCTTCGAATTCTTCTGCTAGCTGGATGAGCTCGGATATGTTATCGAAGTCGACTCTTTATATATTTTTTATAGTTTGTAATTCGGAAGCATGTTCTCCTATATTCTATATATATTTATCTTGCTGAGTAATGTTTCCGTGTCTTATCATTAATGTTTGTAGTGTACTCCATTAAACTTTCTCTAAACTTTTGCTTCCAGCTCGTTATTTTTTGTAAAAGATTCGCTGCGTAATTGGCAGGAAAGAAGTATGTCTTGAAAAGTTCTTTGAAGTCTTTCCATATCTTTCACGTATCTTTATTATTCCGGTACCATGAAAGAGCCTTTCCTTGAACGTGGCAATACTGTCAATAACTTGGTTTTGCTTATTTTATCTGCGAGACTCAATTCTTCGAGTCTTTCCATAAATTCTACTGCATCGGATGTAATATCGAAACAAATATGCCATTTATCGATTATTTTTGATATGTCCTTACTGGCTTCTTACGGTTTTTTCTTGTTCGTCCGGCATTATGTTGGTGGTTTCGCTAGAACTTGATGACTGTTTTTTTTAGTTTTTTTTTATTCGGCTAAATTCTTCCTTAGTTGTTCCAGAAAAGAAAGAAAAAGAAAAGAAAAATACATTTATTCACTACACACACAAGACACACAGAAAAATAGTGAAAACAGAAAACAGCAATAAACAAGTAGCGGGTGTGTCTTCGCGGCAGTGAATCGGACACTGGCTCAGCATAATGCTGAGGTGTTAAACACCTGCAGCGCTGATTTTCAGCCAGCTCCGAGTGTGACAGACGGACGGTACGCTAAACGAATAAAGTGTAATTTAAAAATAAATAAATATATAGGTACTATTTAACAAATACTTTTAGTTAGTGGCGAAATAAATACAAAAACTACATGCCAAACCTTACATAAACGTATTCAAAGTAGAAATACGAGTACTTAGCCAGTACACAGCATCGACAATTTGGCAAACTAAAACAAAAGAAAACTAAACTCTAATTTACAAAGTGCTGGTTGGGAAATTAGGATTTTTGGAGCGTCAACAAATAACCTTTAAGCTTACGCTTAAAGGTGTACTTGCTAGGCACTCCTTGGATGGGGGGGGGAGATCATTCCAGCACTTGGACGTCGCGAACTTGAAACTACCCCGAAACGCCGCGGTTCGGTGCAGCGGCACAATCGCCCTAGCTTTAAATCTGCGTACATTACTGAACCACTGGATCTTTTGAAAGAGGTACGACGGGGTCATGTGTTGCACCACACCGAACATAAGGGTCGCCAGGTGCATGCGCCTCCGCGAAGCCATGTTTAGCAAGTTAGTGGCGTTCAAATACGGAGTGATGTGGGAGCGGGGAAGGACTCTGAAACAAAAACGAGCACACGCGTTCTGTACTCGTTGCATTAGCCTCTTAGACCGACCAAGTATACGACTATCATAAACGACATCGCAATAGTTTAATCTAGATAATATAAGTGATTCACACAGGTGGACACGCATATCAACACTGAGGTAATCACGAATATTATAAAGAACCTTCAGGCGGTAAAAGCAATTACTCACGACTTTAGCTACGTGCCTCTCAAAGCGCAGCTCGCTGTCCATGAGCAGGCCAAGATTACTTGCTTCCACCACCCTTTCTATCGGTTTGCCATGATAGTAATATCCTCGGCCGCCAGGCTATCTAAAGTTCTACGGGTTTGACGCTTCGATCCAAATACCAAATATTTTGACTTTTTGGGATTGAGGACAAGGCAATTTCTCTCCGACCAAGAAGCAACACTATCGAGGTCAGCATTTATGTTCTCTACGGCGTTGACTGTATCTGAGAACGTGCTAGAAGTGTACAATATAAAGAGTAGAGGACCCAGGATCGAACCCTGCGGCACTCCCCTAGTCACAGGACTAAGAGAGGACGGCAAAGCACCTCCCGACGCTTTCCGAAGCTTGACCGTCTGCGCACGACCACGGTTAGGTTTTCGGTTGGTAAGTTCCTGTCTTGTGATTCTTGAATTATTTCGGATTTTTTTAACTCGTATTTCCACGACGACGTCAGCATCTAACAAAGTCGTATTTTTTTTCGTCGGTGTTTTTACGGTACGGTCGGTAATAAATAAACGGGATTTTTTCATATTTTTTTACGGCAAGAGAACGGACTTTTACGGGTTTTCTCTTGATTATTTACCGATTTTTTTCGAATTATTTTACGGGTTTTTCTTGAATTATTTACGGGTTTTATTTTATTTTACCTTCTCGGTGTTTCCTACGGTACGGTTGGTAATATGTACGGGATATTTGTGTGGTTTTATTTCCTATACGGTACGGGAACTGATTTTTACGGGTATCTCTTTAATACACGGTTTTTTTACGTTTTTCCCTAGGATCCTGAAACTTGGGCTACAGACTCTGGAAGTGAGTTATTTAGTTCGGTGCCAATGTGACGGTGTGCGCGGACGCACACAGCCTACAATGCCGAGTCCTGTGAGGGCTCGACTTTAATACCTCTAGTTCAGGGATCCTAATAGCAGTTTTCACGGAAACAACAGTTTACCCAAACAAACACCTTTAATACATTTACTATTTTACATAACACAATTCACTTAACCTAAATCACTCGCCGAAATACAGATGGTCAACGTGACTATAGGCAAAAATATCCCCTGATATGGGGCGGGGGTAAAGCTCCTTACTATACGGTCGGCGTGAGGTGCCGTGACGGGAAGAAAGAGGAGATTTCCCAAATCGCGGACGGAGTGAAGCTCTTTAATAGTATCTGACACTGCTGGCCTAAGTGCCCTCAGTCACAGTGCCGACGGGACGGTAATCCCCGAGCCGCCAGACGCACAGGCACTAGAGAGATCAGAGGTTTTGTGCAGATACTCCAAACAAGTACGGTATGGTTTCAACGCCGACGGGACGGTAATCCCCGAGCCGCCAGACACGCTGACCTTTTTGAGAAACAGAGTTTTGGTGTAGGAGATAACCCAGACGCTGACGGGACGGTAATCCCCGAGCCGCCATGCGCGTCTGGATCTTAGGAACGGTGGTTACGGAATAGGAAAGGGAATGATACTTCGTCAGTTAGATCTAAAGGTAGGGATGCAGCGAGACGGTAATCCCCGAGCCGCCAGCAATCCGAACCCTTTGTGAACACACCGCGAAGTGTGCGCTCCGTCGGATGGTCTTCTCAATACCTCCTTCTTTGAGGGGGATGAGGAACCGGTGAGGAGCCTTTCGGCCCCCGTCCGGGGTGTTCTCCGCTGACCGTTAAAACGGTTGGGTGCTAGGATAGCAGGCTGCGGTGACCTGAGAATGGAGGGGGATTTTGGATAGGGGGGATAGTGAGTCATCTATACGGGTGTTACAGTGCTTGCGATATCAAGCCAGCTAGGTGAGAGTTGGGGCAAGCACGGCTAGCGACCTACAAGCTGAGCAGCGTTTTCACGGGTTCATCCTGATGTCGAAGTCATCACCGTGTCGAAGTTGCCTGCCGTCGGGGGGTCGCGTGTGCTGTGGTGCGATATCCCTCAGGTGGGGGAATCGTGACGCATCTGCTCGCGCGAACATCGACGTGGCAAGGCGTCCAATGACGCCGTCCAGGCTCTCAACCTTAAGGTCCCTCAGGATCATAGCGTTCCTCATGTAGCGGGGGGCATCACGACTCACAGGCACAGGTTTTGCTGCCAGCTTCTTCCTGTGCAATGCAGCCAGGAGGGCGTACCACGAGGGTGCGACATAGATGAAGCGGGGTTTGATATAGGTCTTATAGACCCCGAGCTTCACACGCAGAGGGAGGCTAGATCGGAGCACTGGACGCAGCAGCGCTCGTGCTGTTCTTGCGAAGGCGACAACGGTTATATCAATCGTGATCCCCATGTATTTTACCCACCGGGTACCACGAGATGTCTTGGAGGTGGAGGGTGAGTGGTGGGAGACGGCAGAGGCACTTGCTCACGAAAATCACTTGGATCTTGGTGACGTTCACGGTCAGCCAATTTGGTAAGGCATCTAGTTGTCGCTGCAGCTTGACGACGGCAAATTCTGGCTTGTATGAGGAAGCATAGAATGCCGCGTCGTCAGCGTACAGGGCCAGGTGGGAACCATCAACGACCGGTATGTCATCGGTGTAAAGGTCGTAACATACCGGGGATAGGCAGCTACCTTGAGGAACTCCGGCTGCTATTGGGCGACTTTCGGAGATAGCGTCTTCCACCACCACTCTGAAGGTGTGATCCGTCAGGAACGACTGGACCACCTTCGTCAGTCTGCGGGGGGCCGAAGATAGGGACATCTTGTAGACCAGGTCTGAGTGCCAGACCCGGTCAAAGGCTTTCTCCATGTCCAGGAGGACTGCGGCTGTGCGCTCGCGTTTGTTCACGGCAACCGCCATGAAGTGCAGAATCCAGGACAGCTGGAGCGCAGTACTGTTATCCGCGCGGAACCCGAATTGTTCTTGATGGGGCATGATGTGTGGGACTAGTTTGGTGAGCAGCACCTTTCGAACACCTTCGAAATGCACGGTAGAAGGGTGATGGGCCGATAGCTCTCGGGCTTCAATATGTTCTTCCCCGGTTTGGGCAACATGATGACGTTGCGGAGGACACCATTGAAGAGGTGCGTTACCGTGGCGGAAGGTGGCGTTGGTGATACCATCCGCACCAGGGGCCTTTCTGGGCTTTGTCCTCGCGATCATGCTCTTAATTTTGCCAGGAGAGAAGAAGATGGGGTCTTCGTTGGGAGCTATCGGTAAGGTGAAGTATGGTCGAAGGTACTCTTCAACTGCCCCGATGTGATCTACCTCGTTAGATGAGTTCAGCAGGAACTGACGCTCCAGGCACTCGGCGAAAATTTTGGCGCGGTCCTCGGCACGGTATCTACGGTTACCGTCAGCATATTGTAGTGGGCGAACAGGTTTGGGAGCTCCGCTAAGACGGCGGTACAGACGATGGATGGAGTTCCAGTCGTCCGTCGCGTCGGCTAGCATTTCTTCCCACGACGCTGCTCTGTGGTCCTCCAGTGCCGCCTTGAGTTTCGTTGTCAGTTCGGTTAATTAGGTCTTCATCCTCGGACAACAGGTAAATTGCCAACGCTTTCGGAGGCGCCTTTTGTCCCCAATCATCTGTAACGTATAAACGTTACGTAACCTAGGTTACAATTATAAAATAACATAAAATTATACTTATTTAAACATTCTATTAATATAATAACAAATTTAAAAACCTTATTTGCGACACTTACCTAACAAGAAACTAAAATAACAGTAACGTATTAAACTTATATTAAAATAGGTTGATTGTACATGGCTACTTGTTACTAGTATCCGCGGCGCACTGTACTCGACTCGCATCGCCTTTGTTTCAATCGAACCGGTCGGTCGTTCCTCCTCTCCCCGCGCCGCACGGCCGCTCTCGCCCTAGCGCTCGCGCAGCCAGCCAGACAGATTTGGCTTTTAACGCAGGCGCACGTTCACTCATTCTAGTGACCTCACACGTCGCCGCGCTGGCGATAATTACGCGAGCGTATATTTTACAAGTCACGCCGTAATTTAATTCTACTAATTAATACTGTTAAGTGAGTGGTTATACCCCTATATTGGGTAAGTGTTGAACATATGTGTATCTTAAGTAGTAGGTATTTTTGAATTATAACGGTTTATCTTCACAATGATTTGTTCGATTTTGCTTGCCGAATATATAAATGCTTAATCACGCATCACATATCATTAAAATTAAATATCATATGACTAATATGCATTTTATCACACCTTATTTGTAATCCTTATTTAAATAAATGTAACTAGTGATCATTCTCGCTTTCATTTTCACCATTTGTAAACTCCGTCTGATTGTGACATCCGCACTTCACCAATCCATTTCACCATCACGCAGTGCTGCTTCTCTTTGCTTCTGCTTCACGCCGGTCACAATCAACGGAGCTGTTAAAAAGATAAATTTATTTAGACTGGACAAATGTAACATTCCAGGGTTCTACGTTACGGCTCGAGAGCGTTGCCACTATAGTCGGGTTGCCACGGCTGACGTCCCTCGGCCTCAGCTCGCTTCATCTCCACGGCGCTGCTCCGGGAACCAGGGGAGTACTAGCGTGGTGGCAGATACGTTTTTTTAACCGGGAGCAGAATCAGACGGGCAATTGTCGACCCTACAATCCCTACGACTTCTTCATGTGCTAGCGGCGGTTGGAGTTAATAAATATTAATCATTGAATTTTATGGTTTAATTTCCTCACGACAAAACGCAAACGTAGCACTGGCGCCTTACGGTGGTTTTTTTTAAAGGTCTGATTTTGCTCCTAGGTGGGTAGTTGTGCTTGATGTTTTTTGTTTTATTTTGTGAAACGTTTTTTCAGTTTTTATTTTTGGTTGCAAGCAGCTAAGGTGTACGAAACAAGTTTTCTTAAAAATAGTAATGAGAATTGAAATTGTTTTACATTTTTTTTGGTACAGTCGGACACATTATTGTGAAGTTATTTGGTAAGAACATTGTTTTTTTGTGTTACTATCGTTTACCATCGTTTTCTACGTATGTCCACTGGTACAGTCAGTCTAAATTATTTGAGGATTTTTTTGTTATTAAACTTTTTTTTTTTTAAAGAAATCCTTTTATACTTGTTTTCGTATACATTAGTTGTGCTTATAACGCTTTTTGTTTTTTAGTTTTTTTAGTGATTGTTTCCATTTTTGCGCTTACTTCGTTTTTTTTTAATAAAACTAGCGTTTTATTTTTAATATTAAAGAATAACAACGAAAAACGTTATTTAATATTAATTGTTTATTTTGGAACAGACGGAGTATTTCGTTGTTTTTTTATTTTTATTTTTAACTCTTCAACACTTATCCAATTTATAAATTATTGAACTCAGCGCTGTCTCAAAATTTTGCAATGGCTTATCCTATTAAGTTCATGTCTCTTCAGAAGACCGAATTAGAGTACGAAGTTTTTATTCGGGGCGAGACTCCAGCTTTCACAGTTCAGGAACTGCGTAAGCAAATTGCAAAATGTGGGCCTTTATTTCCATCAGAGGATATCCTCACAAGTCCCATTGATGTGAAAGATGATATGGATGGCATTGCAGATATGGTGGAATAAGTAAATTCTTTTCTTGACTCAAAGCCATTGGATAAAAGTACCTTACTACGAGCACAGAATTTGACTCATCATCTGTTCCATCGGCTACGCCGCATTGTTTATGAGAAGTCTGAACAAAAAGTAGCTTATGATCAGTGTGTTACCTTATATAAGCTTTGCTTTGACCGCGTTAATTTGCTTTTGGACAGCAATGTCGCTGATCCGCTTGCATCCACTGGCAATGACATCCAGATTCCTCTAGCCACTTCTGCATCTCCACTTAATGTCACGGTGACTTGCGACGGCAATAACATTAACCAACTGTCAAAGTTACGTTATGACGGCAAAACCTGCGTGAGGGCGTTCATTCAACGCGTTTCCGAATTTTGTAAAGCGAAGAATATTTCGAGCAGCAGGGTTCTTCACAATGCAACTGAAATATTCACAGGCGATGCGATTCACTGGTTTCGAAGTGTTCGGGAAAAGGTTACAAGTTGGGATGACCTTGTAGTGCTTCTGAGGCAAGATTTCGGCCAGGCTGACTTTGACTACAGGCTGCTTTCCGAGATCAGGTCTCGCACACAAGGAGAAACGGAAAATATAGTAATATACACATAATCAGTCATGTCCGGCCTCTTTTCGCGTTTGACAAGCGCCTTGTCAGAAGGTGACATGCTCGAAATTCTCTTGCACAACATCCGGCCATGTTACGCGGGTACTCTATCTTCCGTTTCTGAAATAAAAACTATAGAGGAATTAAAGACCTTATGTCGTAATTACGAGAGTATACAGTCGCGTCTTTCTCAATTCAAAGAACCTCCACGACCGACTACAGATACTCTGGCACCTGAATTTGCTTATTCAGGCGGATCATCAAGGAATAAACAAAATTTCAACAATAACACATATTTTAATAATAATAAGTATAAATACAACAATAACAATTACCCAAAATCATATTCAAATAATAACATTAACAGGAATTTAACAGATAAGACTAACTCTAACTATGTACATGCAATTGCTCCGTCCACATCCAAGACACGTTTTTGTTCCAGATGTCGGGTGAACAGTCATAACCTGAGGCAGTGTTCAGCGGATAAAGACGTCATAGTTTGTTTTGTGTGCGGCCGTAAGAATGTGAAGACACCGGATTGTCCAGATTGTAACAAAAATAGAAAACCAAAATCAAAAAACTAATTGCTCAGAATTGTGTCAATGTTAGTTTAGGTAAATTTGATAAAGATGATTGGGAAGATTGGCTTCGTACATTAAATTTATTTTTCAAAACTTACAACATTGATACAATTCTGAAAGAATATTTTGAAGATGATAATAGGCCCTATATTACGGTGCAGATCAATGGCATTACAATCTCGGGACTGTTAGACTCTGGTTCCGCTGTGACAATTCTAGGAAATGGTGCTCATTCAGTACTTGTAGATAGTGGGTTAAAAATAATTAGGGATGATTTTATCTCGGTAACCGCAGCAGGAGGTCAAATATTGCAAAGTGAAGGTTATATGGAGATTCCTGTATACTTAGATAATAAGTTTCACATTTTGAGAGCTTTTATCGTGCCTGGTATCCGAAACAATCTCATTTTAGGCGTAGACTTCTGGCGTGCATTTCAAATCTGCCCGAAGTACCTCAGCAGTATTGTTTTGGGTGATAGTGCTGCGGTTGATAATGGTGTTTTTCAACCCAATCGGCAAGCTTTTATTCAGGGTTATGATAATTTGGACGGTTCTCAAAAGCAATTAGCCGATAACGTCGTAAAACAGTTTGAGGACATTTCTTCTCAACGTAAAGGCTTAGGTGTCACTGACTTAATCACACATAGAATCGATACTGGAGATTCTAGTCCAATTCGACAACGCTATTACCGATTGTCACCCGAGAAACAGCGTATCTTGGTCAAGCAGGTGGACGAGATGCTTTCACTAGACGTGATTGAGCCTTGCGAAAGCGCGTGGTCATCGCCTGTTCTGCTCGTTACCAAGAAGAACGGCCAGCCTCGTTTCTGTCTCGACAGCCGTAAACTCAACTCAGTGACGAAACGTGATGCTTACAACCTTCCGTATATCTCGGAGATTTTGGATAACCTCAGGGATGCTCGTTACTTGTCCAGCATCGATTTGTCCAAAGCCTTTTGGCAGATCAAGATCGCTCCCGAGGATAGGAATAAGACGGCATTTTATGTACCTGGTAGGAGAACGTTCCACTTTAAGCGGACTGCGTTCGGCCTGACCAACGCTCCTGCTACTCAGCAAAGATTAGTGGACCTGTTGTTTTCAGAGTTTGAGCTTAAAGTGTTCGCTTACCTGGATGACATTATCATCGTTTCCGAAGATTTTAACAGTCACGTGACGTTACTTTTGCGCGTCTTAGAGAAATTGAAACAAGCCAATGTTACAGTAAATTTAGACAAGTGCCATTTCTTCAGCCACCAGCTTAATTACCTCGGCTATGTAGTCGATGGGTCTGGTCTACGCACTGATCCCGCGAAAGTTGAGGCTATTTTAAATTACCCTACACCTACATGTCGTAAAGACCTCAAACGTTTTCTTGGAACGGCAACCTGGTATAGGCGGTTTGTTCCTAATTTTAGCACCATAGCAGGGCAATAATAGCAATTAAATAAATTGACTTCTTCAAAAAATGGTTCACCTCCGTTTAAATGGCCCCTGAGGCAGAGTCTGCGTTCCAAGAACTGAAGGAGCGCCTAGTCTCTGCTCCAGTTCTTTGTTGTCTTTTGGCCAGGCATGTACCGGGAGGTCGTCGAGTTCATTGGAGCATGCGATAAGTGTTTGTCCTACAAATCTCAGAACCATCAAACCTTAGGGGAAATGGGTAGGCCTAAGCAATGCTCACGTCCGTTCCAAATGATCTCGATGGACCTGATGGGACCTTTGCCAACTACTAAGAAGCGAAACAACTACATCTTAGTCATCACATGTTGCTTTTCGAAGTATTGCCTAATTTACCCTATTAAAAGCGCTACTGCAGAGGTTATAGCGAGAATTTTAGAGGAATCAGTTTTCCTTGTACATGGTGTTCCACAAACGCACAGTGATTCGAACAGAACAAGCTAGCTGGACAAAAGTCATTTGGGAATTTCCGAGAAATGATTATAGAGAGTGACAAACAACAATCCAGTAATTACGAATTAGCAAAATTTGTTGCACCATCATTAACTAATGATGAGTACCGAACGTCTTATTTAAGGAGAAAAGGGTAAATGCATGATTCAATTTCATATTTCACTCTTCTTGCGATAGCACATAACATTATTTTTAACTACTGTGCCTAATATAAAAAAGTGATGGATTGTGAAGCTAAAGGTGAGTACTATATATTTTCTATAAAAGCTGGTACATAACATTGTTTATTGTTGTATAAAAAATGCCGAAATCTTGAACATTGCACTTTTTGATTTTTTCAATTTATCAGTCTAAAAGTTATATGCCCCCATCTGCCCCCGGTCTAGAACTTATGTATATTGTAGCTGTGACCATTGGGTTTCTAAAAATATCGATTTCTGTCTGCACACTTTTGTACAACTATTTTTTTTTTTCAGCTTGCTCCTACTCTGTTTAAAAAATAGAGTTCTTCGAAGAATGGCTGAAAAATGGAAAAACTGACTAAAGTTCTATGCTTTATCGATTTTTGTCCTCGAAATATGATGTTTCGAGTATTTCCGAGGCATCGATGAGGGATTCAAAAAATACTATCAGCAGGTTTTCTTCCAAGTTAATGGAAAAGTGGACGAAATGTGGAAAAAGAAAGGAGCGTTTTACATAAAAACAATAGTGAGTGGATGGAGGGAGACTAAGTGTTTAATGTCTCCCTTTATCAAGTTCAGCCTTCTACATTTGTGGACTCAACACCTGGACGGCCCACTGTGGGAGCGCGTAGAACAAACGGTCGGACATGCGAGTGCGCGACAGTAAACTGTTTATTGCAGATAAATTGCTTTTATTATGGCCTCTAAATTATAACGAAATGCTAGTATAGTGCATTTTTAACAACATATTAATAGGAGAAAAAGAATAGTCTTCCGATTATATAGCAAAAAAATAATTAAAAAAATACGCAAGATTTTTGGCAGTATTTTATTTTGGTCGCATGCAAACATCCCTTGATAAGTTTTTTATTGGCCCTGTGCTTAGGATTCACTTCAAAATGCATATTTATTTATTACGCCTACAATTTAAAATTATATCATCTAAAGAGATTGCTATTAAATTACACAAGGCGCACTGTCGAAATAGTAAATATACACCCCTTCAAAAAACTTTACTTACCCAATTCAATGAACTTAGGTACTTTTACAAAAATATTTTCATAAAATATTTAGCAGAAGCTACTTTTTAAGTTGTTTAAAAAAACCTCAGAAATCTATGTCACCTGTTAGACTGTCATGTTAAAAATGTTTTTATACCAGACCTAACAGAGATTTAAACTCAGTAAGTATGTTCAGGGATATTATTAGTAAGAGGATATCGTCTTAGGCAATCATAGAAGATAAATATCTTCTACCGATCTCTCATCAAAACCACATTCGCAGTTGTCCTTAATCCGTATATTCACCAATTCCACCCCCGTTCACGTATAATAAACTTCAAGGATACAATATAAATACAATTCCAAGGATAAAAAACTTGTCCGCCAAACGCCAGCTATTCTGCACGTCACTCGAGACTTGAATTCGGAGTTCTAGTATAGGGTACAGAACCCTCCTACTTCTGCTTGCTTCTGCCCGATGGCTCAATTTTGCCAAATAAAAGTAGCTATTGTATACAGAACGTCACTGGACTGCGTCGGAGTCCGACGGTCGGACCCAGATTTAAGTGCCGTAGTACTTCATGGAGAGCATATGGGATCTTTAATTTGGCGCGCCGCGTCTCCGTCTCGCATGAAATGTAATGTAAACAAAACAAACAAATCGTAAAACCGAACTCATAACATAAAAAACTTCACTACTGTCAAGACATAACAGACTGTGTGATCTGGCAATTTTTGCAATATACCTATACCTACCTATAACAAACAAAATGAAGTATAATACAAATGCATAAGCTTAATTATTTTTAAGTATAATATGTATCCTTTTACTTAGTTAATTATACAAATTGGTATGAAAAAATATAAACAATTTATTTTATACCATTCCGACATCAAGCAATTGTGAACCAGCTTTAAGAAATTCAATAAACTTCTCTGTATAACCTGTGTTATCTGTGGCTTTATCACGTTCGCAACGCTTTCGCCTTACCTGACGTTATTAGAGAATTGCGTGATAAAGTTGAGGTGATCGAGCAGACGGACGTATAAGGCTGCCTAATTGAGAATACACGCGCTAAATGTGTTTTGTTCGCTTTGACGGGACTACTTAAATTCGACGCTTGAACATTCACTCCTGCGTTCGCTCAACGTTGCTCTTGAAATAATCACTACCCAGGACCGCTAGCTTCGTAGGTAGGGTCACTACCAACTAGGCCAGCGCGTCGCCATATACATATTATCAATCTTACTAATGTTATAAACGAGAAAGATTGGATGTTTGTTACTCAATCACGCTTGAACCACTGAACGGATGAGGATAAAACTTGGCACATCATATAGGTTAGGTCCTGAAATAGGACATAGGATATTTTTTATCCCGGAAAATTGGACAGTTCCCGAGGAAGCAGCGATAACGACTTCCATGCGGACGGAGTCGCGGGCAAACGCTAGTTTATTTATAGGTATTTATTTATTTACTTAAAAGAAGTATTTATATTACTTCTTACAATAAGATAAAGATAGGTAGGACTTTTAATAACTATGACGAAAATTAGTAACGGGGTATAGAAATGATTTTGTTCTTAAAGTAGTATTTAATGATTTACGGCTGCACTCAGTCAAATAATGACGATTAAGTCTCTTTGGTGACGATTTTTCACACTTTGATAAAGGAATTAGTTAATTGTCTCTGAACTGATGTCTCTGAATGCGGCGGTTAGTTATAAGTCAAATGAATCATATTAAAACATGCGAACAAGATTCTTAACAGGCGAAACGTATTATTGTTTGCATTTAAAGCGGAACCACAAAAATGCCAAATTACTTTGTTTAGTTTGTTTCGGCATCATAAAAGACGACGATTCTGATAAGGGGTGTGATTCTCTTAAAGAAGTGCATTCTCAATTAGGCAGCAGGGCTTCTGCCAAACGTTGAGAATTCACCTCCTAAAATGTGTTTCGTACGTTCTGACGGGACTACATAAACTCGCCGGTGCGCCGCGTTCACTCGCTCACTCGTTCGACCGACCGAACGCAGTTTTTAAGAGAATAACACTCAAGAGCTTTAAAGTATTTCTATAAAAGGGAAAATACCTATAACTTCATTTCTAATTTACGAGTACAATAAACTAGTCAAAGTTATGTTTTTTTTTTCGATATTACTTTAAAGTGTTTAAACCATTGCATTGTCGTCAACGGACAAGCATGGTATTTTTTTACCAGTCCATGTTTTTTTAACTACGGTCCACGTCATTACCCAGGTGCGCAGGTAAACATATTTTGTGCCTACTGATTGAATGCTTTGTTTTATTTTGTACAAGGTAATGTTACAACTTATATAATTTTTGAGCTACACAGCTTCAGTCTGTTTAGCGATAAAAGAACTTACCACAACTGGCTGTTCTTACCACCACAAATGTAAACGACACCTTAAGGAAATGAAATCTAAATTGACAAGAAAAATCAAAAAGACAATGCTTACTATATTGTTTTTTTTTTAGCATGAAAGAACTTTCAAGAAGTAAATGTAAGGTTTTTTATTGGGAATGTTTACGATAGTATGACGGAATAAGTGGAAAATTATTAAAACACATGCCATGTTGAAGCATTTTGCATTACAATAGAAAATTGCAAAATGTGTAGTTTACTTTTACGTACAAAGATTTTTCAATAATAATGCGTTAACATTTTGTGTTACCTTTATTTATCACAAAAATATTGCTTGATAAAAAACCCAAAGAACAAACAAACGGATCGTTTTATAAAAAACCTCTCATGGGGTCGCTACTAATACTTTTTTATCTGTGTTTCGGGAATTGCAATAGAAATGTCAGTAATATAATTTCCGCAAGGTATATGGCGAGGTATTTATTTTTCTGGTCAAGCTATAAAGAGACTCGAGTCCCGCCCGTTACAAGGTCCATATGTCAATGTATCTCACAATTATTTTTAATCATAAAATGTTATAAGTTATAATCATCGGAATTCATAACGTATTTTTCAGTAACTGTTACTTTTTCGGGATTTATATAAATTAAACCTGACTAGCCTAGCCTTATCTACACGTTTACGGTTTTTGGTTCCAGCGATAATAAAAATGATGAATAACAATTTTATGAAGATAAAATGATTATGAACAAAAAAAGTTATGTTAATAAAGCCCTCCCCCCGTAACAATACGGATTGGGAATTTTGAAATTTCAATTGGTCGCATAATTATGTCTGCCATTATCTTGTTTGTTCATCTTTGTTTTTAAACGTCGTCACTCTCATGTCGTATGTCTTGCGAATGCGATACGTTCTTGGTACCTACTAGTTGTCCCAGAATCATTTATTGTTTGAGTTGTTGAGTTTAATTCCGTTGAAGTTTGTTGTTATTGTTATTAAAGATTTAGAAAAAGGTTAACGTCACCTGCTTCTTTGGTTACCAAATTTCTAATGCTAAAAAACAATCTAATTATAATAATGCATTAGAGCAATAACAGCTTTTTAATTAACATGTTATCCATGATATTTCAATATATGTGTTTGCTATTTAATTCAACTTTATAATCACAGGTACCTACTATCTTTTGCACGCGACTCCATCCACGTAGAAGTCCTTCATCGCAATTATCTCAGGAACTCTCCAATTTTCTGGGATAAAAAGTAACTCATGTGCTATTCTATCTCTGTGAATCAAATTTGATTTAGATCCGTGGCGTTTTGACGTGATCGGGTAACAAACATCCATACATTCGCATTTATAACATTAGTATACCTATAGGTACAATCCATATAAATAATCCTGTATTTTTGTATAAGTTGATTAGAACGTAGTACTTACAAACAAATAGTTGAAATGACGTACTGTTGGTAGGAGCAATGTTTAACTATAGCGGCTTCGGACAGGTCATTGTTTATCGCGGAGTCGATTGTTCTCGTGGAACGCTGCCGATAAGATTCAACTAGGCGGTGGCGGCGAGCCTAATCCCTTTATTATTTGCAAGTCTTTGTCGGCGGAATACTCGAAAAAAACCATTTAGAAATAAAAATAAAGTTAGGTATTAATGTATTGTAAGATTACTAGATGAATATTTATGTGAAGTTATTGTTTATATTTATTGGTAAAAAAAATGCAATAAGTACTTACTAAATTTTCTAACTTACTTATAACATAAATTTACATTGACAGATGCCTTATAGGCAGTCCATAAAATATGTAGACGTCAGTTCGTTTTTAACAATCTATGAAAATGTTAAAACCATTTCAAGGCATAGGCTTAGATTTTAAAAGTATGTTACAATGAATTAATTATATTAAAATTAATAACTACCTATCTTGCAGCCCGAATTGCGCTATATCAACTTTATTGTGGTTTTAAAATAAAACATTAAAAGAATCATTCTAGCGTGATTGTGTAACAAACATCCAAATTATTGCATTTATAATTTGTAAATTTTTTTTTTAAATAACAATAACACTTTTAATTAGATACTTATAAAAGGCTGTGTGGTTGCCGGCTTAGAATAGTGTCACTTCATGTCTTACTGTGGAAGTCGTAAGAGACGACTAACGGAATTAAGTCTTGTGGTATATTGAGGTATATTAACGAGAGCAGTTTTTTAGGTGTATTGTATCCCATCCAAAACTTATTAAAAGATGTGTTAAGTTCGTTTTTTTTTTTTCAATGTTTTGTTAGTTCTTAGTGTAATAATAAAATAAAACGATAAAAAAAAACAAATATCATAATCGGTTACGTAAAAAGTGTAATGTTAGATTTTCAACAACATAATTATTACATTATTTTAAACCATTACTATTACTATTGCCTTCGCCAACCCTAGGTTAAATACTATCATACGTCAGTGCAACGGTTTTGCCATAATGTAATAGGCCATTTAAGAAACGAATTTCATCTATTTTGCATTGCAATGACCTTATTCTTTCGTAGCAAATATTTTACGAACTTATTATGCATTAGCCCGTTGATGTCTTTTGGTACCAAACCTTAAAAATCGCGAATTATTTTACGAAAAGTCAAATAGGTAGTAACTAAAAAGCTGACGATTGAATTTGGGTGAGTAAACCTATTCCTCAGAATGAATAAGCTAGTCAATTTACTTAAGCTGATCAAACATACTGACTTAAAAACTGTCAGGTGATGACAATGCTGTAATGGCTATCACAATTATAGCTAGTACCTATAATTAACTTCGAAATTATTTTATTATTATTATCCCATTCTTACAAAACTTTTAAAACTCTTATGCCTAGGTGTTGTCGTCTTTGTTATGCCGAAACAGTGCATTTTGTAGTAATCTTTCTGCTTTAAGTAACATTTTTATTTGGCCGCTAGATAATGATTGTGACGATATTTTTACCAGGCCTTAGCGTATTTGTAATTGGTACAGACTTTACTTTTTTCATGATCATGAAATCCAATAAAAGTTCACTAAATACTCCTACCTCTTACTCCGGTCACTGATTAGATTAACTTAACGACCTAATTGAATACCTATGGATTTTTTCACAGATCAATGGTAGACAATTATTTTTAAATCTATGATGCGAAATACACACATCCAGACATAAATAAATTAAAAACTTGATTGAAGTAGGTACAAAGGGTACACCCAGAAATTCAGTTTCTTTTTTCCGAATATTCAGTCATCAAAATTTTATTGTTTTCGAAACGTTTGATATGCTGGATTAAATTTATTTATTTAAGGTTATTATCAAAAAATGAAGGAATTGCATTCGGAATTATGAAAATTCGGGATTCTGATCAATTATGACCCCTCGGAGTTATGTAGGGTACCCATACCTAGGCACAAAGGTTAGAACTCATCACACCAGAGGGCCGTTTCGTTTGTAAACCAATCGCGTCACTGGTAGATCACGTGACTTTTCGTATCACGTCATCTACTAGTGACGCGATTGGTTTAAAAACGAAACGAATAGAAACGCTAGTTAGCGTAGTGCATACCGCCTCCTTTTCGTAAACTCATATCCGTCAATTCTTTTAAGACCAAACTAAAAAAATACCTTTTTGATCATCAGAAAAAATTGCAATCTGGTGGTGGACGAGTTGTCCCAACTTATTTGTCTCAAGTAGTGCACTAAATTTCTAAATTATATAACCTTATTTATTTATTTAGATTTATACTCGGTTGGCCTTATATATATATATCCTTCCATCCCACCTCATCGGCTATCTTCCGCGTGGTCTGATGCCCTCGACCGTGGCTTGCACTACCACACTACCAGGCGTTCGATAGATTCGCATCCGCGCCGGGATACGTGTCCAAAGAAAGTGAGGATACAAGCTTTTACTATGCTTGATACCTAGTCTCTGCTTGATATCTAGCTCTCGAAGAATGGACTCATTTGATCGGAATTCCAACCACGATATATCGAGCATTCTCCTCTAACATCTCTAATTAATTCTAATTCCTAAAACTAACAATTGTAGTTCTTGCAAAAATAAATATTCGAATTTCCGATCAGTTCGGACTACAGATCCTAGAACTCGAATCGAGCTGTCAAGATAACCTATACATTTTAAAGAGTATGCCTAGTTCGCTCCTTTCAATGACTGCTTGATACCAACTCATTTTTGAAGCATTATATAAAGTCCGCCACTCAACATCCAACATGTACAAAAATAGATTGATTTCGTAACACTAGCAACTTTTTTCCAAAATGGTAGTAATCTCGCGTGATTCTTGTCACACTGGGCTTAAATACAATTGTCATCGCTATATCGGCGGAATAACTTAATCGACACTGCCAACCATATTAAGGATTTTGATAAAATAGACGACTTAGTTAAAAATTTAGACATATCCACTCGATAAAAAGGTGTCACGCATAATTGGCCCGCTGGTAATTATTTATGCAACAAAAAAATCGTCTTCAATTCCAAGACTAACTTTAGTTTATTAGAAAACAATAATAGTACTGAGAGTATCACTGTACATTCGGCGTATGGTCGGCCTCGGCTCTGTAAATCTGTTTATTCAAACAGAAGGTAAAAACTCCAAAAACTAATCCGCCGACAAAGACTTGCAAATAATAAAGGGATTAGGCTCGCCGCCGCCGCCGCCTAGTTGAATATTATCGGCAGCGTTCCTCGAGAACAATCGATTCCGCGATAAACAATGACCGTCGCAGTGCTACGTAAGAAACCGCTCTATTAGATATCTCTCCCGCTCTATCTTCTCAAAACTTTGCAAAATGTATTCTGCGATATAGGTCAGTTGCATTATGGCACCAAGTGAGAGAACGTCGATCACTCTGCCATTTTGGACTATTACCCGGACTTACCTACCTAGTTAGGTTTTCAGTTTCTATATAATACGTTAAATTACTTAAAATTTTATGACACAGTTTTCTTTATTTTATAGAAATCTATTTATTATAATATTAAGTCGTTATTATTTCATATTTTAAACATATGTCGTTTTAAAGTGTTTAAGATATTTAAAATAAGTTACACCGTCTTATTAATTAAGTTTTATAAATAAGTGAATAATTAATTATACTAAGTGCAATTAGAGTCTGTGTGTTTAATATTTTACGGATTGAATATTTGACAAATTAAGTAATTTTAAGTATGTTTTATTTATTATAAGTGTGATCATGACTGTGCAATTTTTAGTCCCGCTTAAGCTTTTAGGCTTAAGCGGGATTTTACCCAATACATATGTAGGTTAATATAATTATTATGAAATCTTTGGGACACCATAACGAAAGTTTCGGAGTTTTTGTTTGAGTGGAGAGTACAATATTTAATAAACAACAATGAATGTACACAAACTCAAGTGATACCAGCTGATTTCAGCAGAAATTTACAAACTTTTACCGTTTTTTCAAGAACATGATGTATTGTCTATAGACGATTGCCAAATAATCGCACAAAATTTAACACAAACTACGTGTAGATACACTTACCCAAGCCAGTTATATAATCTTATTAACAATAATAAGAGATTTAGAAATGTTCACTTTGGTAAAAAGGATAACACCAATCAAGAAGGAAGACTGTCAGAATATAACATAAAAAGAGCGTTAAATACACTCAAACTACCTCTAAAACCAATCTCGCCCAGAATTTTTTTTGGGTATGAGATTATTACTAACTATTTAGGTATATCGAATAATAAAAAAAACCGCACGAAAATCTACACAATATGGTTAAAAGTATTCAAATTTCACGAAGAAATGCACATTGCCACACATTCTTCACCAGTCTATGAAGCTTGTAAAAGCACTAAATCGTTAAATGACAATAAACAAACTGTTCAATGTAATGATGCGTTTGTTGATAGTAAAGCTTATGCTGGCGATAAGCCATCGGACTCAGATTCTTGCGAGGATAATTACAATGATAAGCAAACCACAGAAACAGGCAACTATAAATATTGTCGTACTTCTTCGCCTGAATATGAACTATGTGAAAACACAGAATCTTGTTATGATAATAAGCAAACTGATCAATTAGATGTAATGCTTAACCAAAGTAAAGCTGATGATAGCGATAAATCATTATCTGACTCATATTCTTTTCAGGATAATAACGGTTGTAATGTGCAACAGACAATTAAAGTCGATGTATCCCCTGATATACAAAAAGTTCCAAAAATTATAATAAATATTTCTAGCACAGAACCTTCCGCCGTTTTACTCCTCTTAGGAACCAAAAATTTGATTTCTTTAGGAGCTAGAAAATGCTCTGTTAATGAGGGATCTTTTAAGATGGAGGAAAATTTATGGAATTCAATGTTTATTGACAAAAAGTTGAAGGTAGGCATCCATATGTTCTTAGAACCACAATTGAGAGATATATTAATAATACCCGTTTGATTATTTTTAAGCACAAAAAATATCTGACTAACCAAAAGGTTTTGATTAGTGCTCAATGCAAACATAAAGGTTGCAAGAAATTTAAAATTTATTTACAAGACTGTGTAACGTCCTAAGGTTTAGGATCAAGTAGGTTATTGGATAGGTAATAAAACCACAGTATTGCGTTTGCCCCACACGCTCACACCGCGACCCACCGACCTACCGCCATGACAGATCTAATGTCACATCCAGTTGACAGGCAGGAAGTGTTGCCAACGGCAGGGCGTTTATTCCACATACACTACATCTCTTCCTTTGAATAATAATTAGTTTTATTACATGAGTCTACCAGCGCTTCCAAAGAGAAGACCTTGTTGAGAAGAAGCGCCGCAAGAAACTCAACAGTCGGTCCCTTTTATGTTTTTTTCTTTACAACATTCATCTTAAAATATTGGTCTTGATCTTATCTTACATAACATTAATAACAAATTAGATTAAGTAAATAATATTATGATGATACAGAGAGCAGATACGCCAGTTAATTTATATTACTTAATCTTTGATTTATTTTACTTAAACAGTTTGGGTAGGTAGGTACCTAATATTGCATATGCCTGAGACAAACTCCAAACATTCATATTCTTACTATTATATAAATGCAGCTATAGCACTGATCACTTATTAATTAACTTATTTATTTATTTTATTGCATTTATACAAAAAAACCGAACAAAAGACCTAAGTATAACCCTATTGGGGTAAGTATTGCAAAGTGTTACGTTACTTCAAGACTTTTATCTGTAGTAATTAATATAAATTAACACACAGATTTATTTTGTGTTAATACACAATAAAACATCTACAATATACGTGGCAAATAAAAAATCCCGATTTCAAGTAGTAGGTAATTTCAGATGGAAAGAATCAGAGCAATATCAACTTGGATACTCAATTTATTCTTTTCATCAACTTATCTTTAAATACACAGGTTATCAGATAACTGTGTCTAAATACTTCATTTCATTTATTTTTTGGTCATCTGAAAGAAGACTAGGGATCGTTCACTTGCTTTTAAACCTGATGGTATTCATAATTAGATACCTACATGAAATAATTCCATAAGTAGGTAAGTACCTATTACATCTTTAGCCGGTATAGAAAACTTTCTTCGAGTGTTTGTTTGCTGGATTAGTGTTAAAAATTAAATGTATTAACAAACACCACACACTTTTTTTTCAATACATGGCAACACCTGTTTTCAACAATTTTTGAACATCTATAAATCATTTTGAGGAATAGGCGTCTCAAATAATCTTTGCAGTAACATTTCGAAAATACGTTACAATTAATAAATTATATTAAAATTAAGAGATTACTCTCATTTATCCGCTAAACCTTGCGCTTACACTGAGCCGAATGTACCCGCATTTTTTATTTATTTTTTTGCAGGGTTTATCTGTGACTATTTTGGCTATCAGCTTTTTGATTGAGTTTACCACACCTGGTGCATACAGATGGTATTTTAGTTCTTGGTTTTAGATCATCAGTCAATTCTAGCTTTTTGACACATTCAAAAACGCTTCAGCTTCTAAAATGTTTTTTTTTTCCTTATTATTATGGCTGCAAGATATTTCTATATATTAATTAATTATTTATTGATTGCAAGTTGTAGAATATAATGTACGCTCATGTGTTAGGTAGTGCAAGTATGAACGCCGTTTGTCTACCAATTTGTTCTTTTCCGTGTCACCTACATTATATAATATTAAATCTTAATGAACTGAGAAGGAAAATAAGTAACGTTTATCTTTAGCACCGGCCGATAATTATCCATTTGTGCACTCCAGTATATAGCGCGCCCCTGCTCGTTAGCGTATTCTGCTGCGATGGACGCAAAGACATTGCATGAGTCATATTACTTGTTAAGTAACAGTATAACAATTGACATAGCATTGTGATATTTATAAATATTTGCGTACTCTCTATAAGCTTTATTTAATTTGCGTGCTTTAACAAGCATTGTAAATATTTGCGTGCTCTCTATGAGCTTTATTTAATTTGCGTGCTTTAACAAGCATTGTAAATATTTACGTGCTCTCTATGAGCTTTATTTATTTTGCGTGCTTCAACAAGCATTGTAAATATTTGCGTGCTCTCTATGAGCTTTATTTAATTTGCGTGCTTTAACAAGCATTGCGTGGTCATTATAGCTTTTAAAGCGTATTGGCGTGACCATAGTTTAGTGTCTACTGACACATGGCTTTTTACTTATTAAGTAACAGTATAATAACTGCAATAGCCTTGTAGTATGAAGAAATATTTGCGTGCTCTCTATGAGCTTTATTTATTTTGCGTGCTTCAACAAGCATTGTAAATATTTGCGTGCTCTCTATGAGCTTTATTTAATTTGCGTGCTTTAACAAGCATTGCGTGGTCATTATAGCTTTTAAAGCGTATTGGCGTGACCATAGTTTAGTGTCTACTGACACATGGCTTTTTACTTATTAAGTAACAGTATAATAACTGCAATAGCCTTGTAGTATGAAGAAATATTTGCGTGCTCTCTATGAGCTTTATTTAATTTGCGTGCTTCAACAAGCATTGCGTGGTCATTATAGCTTTTAAAGCGTATTGGCGTGACCATAGTTTAGTGTCTTATAATGGAAAAACATTATTTTTTTCAAACAATTTTAAGTTTTCTATGATATGAATATAATAACACCTGCACTCCTGATGGCCATCCAATGTGAATCCACCTTTACATGAACAACCTTACGGTGCCACCGCGCCGGGGCGCGGAAGGACTCTCAAAGTCGTGAACTAATAATAACATAAAGAGGAAAGATTTGTATTTTGTATGTTTGTAACGAATTAACTCAAAACCAATGGATCGATTTTAAAATCATTTTATTATTTGAATTCTACATTGTCCCCGAGTAACTTAAGCTAGGTTTTATTTTTCTGCAATTTCCATTTCAACTAATTGAGCGAGTGTTATGACTGAGATAACATAAAACGTTCACAAATTAAATAGACACCGGTTTACTGTTTGTTAGCATTTGACACTTTTTTGTTCACATAATTAGGTAAACACTTTTGTATACCTACTTCATGATGTACCTACTGTAGCGCAATTTTGCATGGCCCTTTGTTTCATTTTATAACTCGTATAGCATGGCCTTTAGGAACCTATCCATTCCTACGTAGGTGCGTAACCTATTTTGTTCTTACAACACTTGAATGGTTATTTAGACAACACCTAGGCAACATTTCGCTACATCATCAATCACACGTCCATATCGTACTTGGCCGTTTTTAATAGCGTATTTTTATTTATTGATCTCATGACCAATGTATAGTAAAGTATAGTCATCAGCAAAAGGAACTGATGAAATTTGACTGTCTTAAATAATTTTTAGTAGATATAAATATTTTATTCGCCGTATCTCAAAAACCAATCAAGTCTACTTAGTCGTGATAGTTTTCTTTTTAATTCGTTATATGTGCTTTCATTTAAGATTTTTGCAATGCAATGTTGAAATACAGTCGGCAATCTTATTTTTGTTTGTAAACTCATGGTCGTATATGTGTGACGTTTGACTCAGGTAAGATTACCGACCGAGATAGAATAGCAAGAAACCTTGTCAAATTAAACTGAAAATGAGGGTGAGGCGTCGTTGAATCAGGCTAGACCAATAACTTCAATAAATATTTTAAAGAAAACAGAAGTGGGTATTCAGCCATTACCATAAAAGTAAATTGTCTTCTTGTGGACAAATTTAATTTCATCATGCTTTATTCAAGTTTCCTGTACAGAGACAGTTATGACATCTTGTATTTTGCATTGACATATTGATTTGTCATTTTGTTTCCGTGTTATTTTATTATGATCATTTTCTTTTAACTCAAGAATATTCAGTGGAAAATGACACTTTGGTATATTTGGTATTTGGTATATTTGGTACTTATCTGTTATATCTGGGGCATCATGCGAGAACATGTTATGAAATTTTAATCGCTTACTTTTGACGTTGACTGTACAAAGTTGATAGGGCAGAGTAACATACTTACTAGTGTGTGGCACAAGTCATCTTAAAATAATATGTGGTGACAGGGAAACAGACCTCTTTGGCTGCAAAATTATGTCACAAGCTTTTTTTTTTAATTACTGCAACAGAAATGTCGTGCTATTTGATAATTAACATTAAATACTTGTCAGGAAATTATCAGATTACTGCATCACAGTTTTCCAATTTCATTGTCTAATGGTTTTAAACAGTGACTTCAGAATCATAGTACCTACATGATTATGAGTTGTTTTTATTTTATTTTATTATTTACTTATTTTCCAGCTAGTCGAGGAGATTATTCCCTAAGTTATTCTGTTATCGCCATAGCATAAGGTCGGTTACATGTGCATCGTACTTGTGTCAAAAATTAATAGTATTTAATGCACATAACTTACCGCCATGGTGTCAGGCTAGCTGGTGGATAATAAATGCTATGGTGGTTATTATTTTATTGTAATATAGTACACGTATAGACAGGTGAATAACTATATTTCTATATAATTGTTTACAGCCACGACAAAATGTAACAAAAGAACCAGTATACATTTATTTATGATTGAAACATTCACCCTTTTATACTTCTTTATGGGGAAGTATCACACCTTAGTATTGTTATCGATATACCTTTTATCCATTGGACGTTCGATTAAATTGTTTATTGTTTATTGCATAACCTGGCACAGTTAAAAGTTTATGAGAAAGTCAAGGAAGTTTCCTCCTCCGTTTTTCTTGTTACATTTGACTATACTAACAAGCACTAAATATTTTATTGATGTGTAGCATTAAAATTAACGATGTAATATTTATTTAATCTGTAACCTTCGTTCTATTTTTTCCGACATAGGTACTTAGTACATCTTGATGTAGTCGTAACATCGCAAATATGTAGTTCTTACTTTAAACCGATACCAACTACACAACAATGAGCACATTTTGTTTTGGCGGGTACTCAAAATGTGAGCCAACCAAGAAAGATTTTCTCTTAGTTGACATAAAATGGCTACAACTTCAATGATACCGGTCACATTAAACAAAGCTGACAGTAACAACAGCAAGTTCCTTAGTGATTGAAATAACATCTTAGTTGATGCATCCAACGTCTTTATTAGGCTCGTATGGAATCAAGAAACCTATGCACAACAATCACAATCTTGTTAGAAGCAACCGATTGTTTTCCGTGTAGCTGACACCTTATTTTGGATTAAGTAGTTAGACTAAGAGTGTGTCAGTTTGTTTACGTTATGTTCTAAGCCAATAGAGCTACGACTTACGACAAACATGAACTCATAATTTGAACCATGGATCCAACCTCCATTCTTTGTTTTTTTTCCTCTTGCAGGTATTAACAATTTATGCATTTACTCACGTTCTTTACCTCGTCGCCAATGTAACGTCCTAAGGTTTAGGATCAAGTAGGTTATTGGATAGGTAATAAAACCACAGTATTGCGTTTGCCCCACACGCTCATACCGCGACCCACCGACCTACCGCCATGACAGATCTAATGTCACATCCAGTTGACAGGCAGGAAGTGTTGCCAACGGCAGGGCGTTTATTCCACATACACTACAGACTGTACCGTCAGAATGTTAAGTTCCCATATCATTTTTTCCCACAAGCAGCTTCTTACACACCAAGTTAGAGGAGTCGAAAGGACGATTTTAATTTGACATTTGGAGACTGTTTACATCTCCGAAATTGTATTATTTATTATAATCTGACATTTTGATATATTTAATTATTATTACTACTGGGACCTGTACATCCCTGTGACATTTAAATTATGTAGCTTAAGTTTAGTATTGTAATAAGTGATTTATTTGGAAAAAACGGCTTACTGTTGAGTTTCTTGCGGCGCTTCTTCTCAACAGTGGTCTCTTTGGAAGCGCTGGTAGACTCAGACTTGTAAAAGTGCCTGCAGGGCCTACTTGCTAAATAAATTATTTGAATTTTGAATTTGAATTTTTGAATTTGATATTAAGGAATCAATCTCTTCAAACAAAGCCACTTTCTTTAAAAAAGGAAAGTCTATTACGAGTTAAAGAGCATATGCTACACAAAACTAAAAACCTTAAATCAGTTTAATCTGATACCACTCTTAGAAAAATAAGATCGGAGGCACTTGCTGTTAATGACAGGTCAAAAAATGACGTGTTAGATTTATATGTTTACCAAAAAGATCACCCGAATTATGTACAAGAAATATGTTTTCCTCTTAACATAAAACTTTTTAGCGAAGAGCAAATTAACGTTCTAAAATCTACCACCTTGCCTTTATTGCATTTAGATGCTACAGGAGGAGTTTGTAGGCCACCCAACAAAGATAAACACTTCAAAAGGATCTATTTATATGCTGGTGTGATTGAAGTACCCATTACTGAAAGAATCTTTTCAGTTCTTACTATGTTGTCAGCTAAGCATGACACAAATACAATTTTCAAATTTCTTAATGATTTCAGAGTATTTTGCGGGTCCAAAAATTGTTGGCCTGCTTTTTCAGGGGTGGTGACCGATTTCAGCTTTGCTCTAATAAACGCAGTGTGCTTGGCTTTTAACCACTGTTCGCTCACTGATTATCTTAAACAATGCTACACAATCATAGAAAACTGTACCGGTATGAAAAATCTTACACCTATATTTCTGTGTTGCGCTCATCTTGTTAAATGTATATGTAAAGATATTGACAAATCTACAATAGGTGACAAGAATGCTATGAAAGATTTTCTAGTAAGTGTAATTTTAATGAATGATTTAAGAACGATAGATGCTTTCATGACAAATCTGTATTAATACTAAAAATTTAACACACGGTGTCGCAAATGCACATACACAAATGTTAGTGTTGTGTAGAGATAAAGATTATAAACATGATATAGAACTGATAGAAAATATGAAAACCACCACATCATCTGTCTTTCAGGATACATACTTTAAACAGAATACAATATATTCCGGTAGTCCTTTTTACAGGCGATGCAAAGATCAACTATACATGTAGATACACAAGGAAATAATCCTAATAAGTTTTATGACCCAAATCTTTTTGATATATTCGTTACTAAATATATGACATATTTGCCCTTGTGGTGTAATTTATTGAAAGATAAGCGGACAAGTAACTCTTTGGTAGAAAACTATTTTGGCCAACTTAAACACAATATATTAAAGGGGCAAAGTAATTTGAAATGTACTCAGCTTTTAAGAAAACTTAGGGCCGACACGCTATCCACATCGAAAGAAATATTAAACCGAATTCCAAAGAAAAGGCTAACCAAAACTATCAAAGTAAAACAAGACGAAGAAAAATGGCAAAGGAAGAAAAAAACCTGTACACAGTCACTTTGAAGGCAGACATTTGAAAAGCGGCCTTTACACGGCACAGTTTGGACTGCGCAATTGGACTGCGTTCCGATCCGCAGATAAAACCGTCGGTCCATCCGCCGGTTTGGACTGCGCATAAAACCGTCAAGACTTTATTACGATCAAATGTAACCACGGTTTGGAATGCGGTTAGATCTGTGAGCTGGTATGGAGATTGTTGGACTGCGCATAAAACCGTCAAGACTTTATTACGATCAAATGTAACCACGGTTCGGAACGCGGTTAGATCTGTGAGCTGGTATGGAGATTGAGATTATACCTTATGTTAATTAGCGTTAGGGATATTTTCGGGATTGTGACCCGACTGGTTTGTATGTTGATTAATGATTATCCTCCGCATTAAAAATTCCGTGGAAATAGATTGACGATGCCTTGGCGTAGTTGGTGGTGACCCTGCCTATGAAGCTAGCGGTTCTGGGTTCGAATCCCGGTAAGGGCAGATATTTGTGTTATGAGCGCGAATATTTGTTCCTGAGTCATGGATGTTATTTATTTATTTATTTATTTATTTATTTATTTATTTATTGGTAGGAAATCCAACAGTTACAAATACAACATATGAAACAAGTATAGGAAACAAAAACCCAATTAAAGGATTTCACATATAGAGACTGAGTAGCTAATTTAAAGTTTAGTACAAACTTCAAAGGTACACGCACTCTTAGTCTATTACGCACGCGGTATTTAAGTATATATTTATATATAAGTATTAATATCGTTGTCTGGTACCCATAGTACAAGCCTAGAGCTTATTTTGGGACTAGGTCAATTGGTGTGACATTGTCCCCTGATATTTATTAATTTTATTTTATTTATAGATTTAAATTTAAAAATAACTGCAAATCTAAGACAAACATTATATTACCTATTTTTCTTTATCCTTGCCAAAATCAAACTTTCTAAAACGAACTAAATACCGTACTGTAATTGGTAAAAGGGGTAGCGAGCTAGCGAGCTAGCGACTCCCGCTACCTGCTACGTAATTATTATTTACTCAAAAATGCTATGTAATCTTGCCATAACACCAGAGGCCCTAAAAGCTCAGCAAACCATTAGCCGCTTGAGGATTAGTTCATGCATGTTCTTTGTGGTGTGGTGGTTAAAAGTAAAATTATTAATCAGCGGCAAATATAACCGCCCTCTCTCTCTCTCACCTCACCTTACAAACATGTATGTAGAGTGGGCGGTTAGATTGGCCGCCGAGTATAGTTTGAATTTCTTGATTGCCAAAAAGTTAATAGTTAGTAATTTCTTTACGGAACGAGTACTCATTATTGATTTGTTTTTATTGTAACTAATAATAAACAATGAAAAAATGTGTATCTGTGTATATTATGTGTATGTGTGTATGTGGGTATCTGTGAATCTGTTTATCCGTCCTCTTCCCCCAGGACCTCTGAAGTGAGCTTAACGTGTGCACACTCTGTCTGAAATTACTTACATTTTAATAAAATTATTAAAACAAAAATTATAACGTCAAATACTAGGAGTGCATAAACATTAGAAGTACCTACCTAACCTACAGTCATCCGACCTTTGTCGGGCGCGCCAGCCCGCCACCTGCGCCGCTCCGTGCTAGCCTCCTAATTACCTCTGCGCTCCTGGTACTTCATTTAAACATGCAAACTATTTGGTTGGATGCACGGCTTACTTACTATATTTAAAAAAAAATGTAAAAGTAAAACGCACTAGTTCGCTAAAACCAACTTTCCGCACGATATACAGCTACGAAAAGTACCACTTTTTGAGCAACTGTATTAAAAAGTAAATTTATATTGTAACTGTGCAGCTGTGTGCTGTGATTGGCTTATTAAATTGTATGTTTTATTTCAAAAGTTGTTATTATCCAAAGTAATATATTTTTATTTGTAGAATATACCATAAATGTTTTTTTTTAATTGTAAGGTCATTATATTTTAATTTTACATTACGTATTTTACAATAACACAACTTAGAATCATTACTTTGTTTTATTTTCAAAAATATTCGAATTATTCGAAAATATATTCGGTAATATTGAAAATCGAAGTATTCGTATTATTCGAATACGATAATTGGACGAATATTCAAACCATAATTTCAAAGCCTCGAATACATCAATGACGAAGGCAGCAAATCATTTTGTTTTGACACCAACGCCGCTCGTGCCACGTGACCTTCTATGCTTCTTACTAAACGGAAATCCATTTTTATTACGTCTTAAGGAAAACTTTTGTTTGTGAACGTGTTGTGATCACATTCCACGCGCCAGTCCAAACCGCGCTCCGATCTCTGGAATAGCGTTTACACGGACAGTTCGGACCGCGGGCCGGCAGAAAGCACAGATCGAACCGCGGTTAAAACCGTGGTCACATTTGGTCGTAATAAAGTCTTGACAGTTCGATGCGCGGTCCAAACCGGCGGATGGACTGACGGTTTTATCTGCGGTTCGGACCGCAGTCCAGATGCGCAGTCCAAACTGTGCCGTGCAATTCGTTCCTTTACTTTCTCAACCTCGTATCCGATCGAATAGTTCGACAGGAAAAGCACTCATGTTTTCTATGCAATAAAGACTACTTTCCTGCCTAACTATTCGATCCGATACGAGGTTGAGAAAGTAAAGGGACGAATTGCTTTCGCGCGCCAAACCGCCGCCATGCTCTTTTACACGTCGACACGAGATGCGCGCTCCGAACTGTAGCGATATGCGCTCGCGCCGGCCGCTCCAAGGATAGATCTGCCAACCGCCACGCGCCGCGTTGCATTTACACGTACGGTTCGGAAAGAAGATTGGAACGGCGCGTGGCGTTTCCCGCGGTCCGAACTCTACGTGTAAAGGCCGCTAAAGACTTACATATTCCAAACATTGCAGAGCTAGTTGAGTTAGGTGATAATTCAGAGGTCTGTTAATATTGCGGACATGGCACCGGTCTTGTAGACCTTACGACGAAATGGGTGCAATGTGATACTTGTGAGGAATATATTCACCAATCTTGCGCAAAATTTAACACAAAAAACGACAATGAGAGTGTTGATGTGTTTGTAAATGGTTTGATTAAAGATCCTAATTATTATAGATACACTGAATCTGGTAGAGGTTATACTGTTACACAAATGACTTCTATGCTAATTGAACCGAAAAGTTTGTTGATTGAAGATTATGCTAGCTTAGAGCCAAAAAATTATTTAAGTAGTTTAGTAGTGAACCATGCCTTACATATACTGAACTAGCTTTCCGCCCGCGACTTCGTCTGCGGAGAGTCAGAACTTCTGTTAAAAGTACAGTTATAGTTTACATAACCTTCAAAGGCTTTTTAAAAAAAAGTCTAGAACGTGAATTTTAAGTAAGCGGTCCACATAAACAACTTTAATTTCATGGCTCTAACCTTTAAAACAACAAAATTGACATACAAAATAAATTCACTGCCTCTCTTTCACCATTACGTTTTTTTAATACGATTCTAGATAAATTTGCCATATTTCTATACAAACAATTAACCCACTTAGCAGAAGATTTTCGAAAAACACCGAAGCTGAATATTTTCTGTATGTAATAGTAATTTGAATATTACATAATTTTGATACAAATTTTACAGTCAGTAGTCTTAGATCCCAAGTTTTTCCCTTTAGTTATTTTTTATTGATAATGGATTTGCTCTTAACTAACTATTCCTTTAAGGTGCAAATGTTTAAAAAACTCTGAAGATTGCAATGTTTTAGATGCTATAATTCATGTACCTGGCTAAAAAAAAACTCCTATTCAAACTTTCACCCGCTTTTCACACTGTTCAGGGATTGTTTTAAAAAATGGTTATTATTTAATTTATATTGGTGTTGATACCGAGTTTCATGTATCTAACTTCAGTCATAATTTTAATTTGTAGGTAGGTAGGTTTTTTATTGGAAGGTAAACATTAGGTTATCTTAATATCAATTTCCACATTTCTCACTTCAAAAATGACCAAATTTCTACCAAACTTTACCCCCCATTTAACCACCTTTGGGATAGTTTTTTCTAAATCGCCGAAAGTAACTTTTTTTTTGTTTATAAAAACAGTAGCGTAAATATACATTTCCACATTTTTTCCTTCAAAAATTATCATAATCCCTTACAAACTTCTACCGCCAATTTCCCCTAAGTGTTTCCAAAATCGCCGAAAGCAATATTTTTAATTTATAACTACAGTAGCCGTTACAACATTTTCCACGTTTCTCACTTCAAAAATATACCATACAATTTTCTACCCCCCGTTTTACCTCCTCAGAGGTAGTTTTTCCTGAATCGAGCATTTCTACCAAGTTTCAAGTAAATCAGAACATAAAAGTATTCGTTCCGATAGAAACTTTGCAACCCCCTTTCATCCCCCAAGGGGTTGAATTTTAGTTATCACGTGACTCATTATTTTCATTGCAGAGCAAGCATTTCTACCAAGTTTAAAGTAAATTTAAGCATACCAATTTTTTTTTCCTAAACAAACTTTGTAGCCCCGTTTTATCCCTCTAGGGGTTGAATTTTAGTAATCGCTAAAATAAGTGTCTCATTATTTGCATTGAAGAGTACTTCTACTAAGTTTGAAGTAAATTTGATCATAAAAATATTTTATCTATACACACTTTGCAACCCCCTTTCATCCCTCTAGGGGTTGAATTTTAGTAATCGCTGAAATACATGTCTCATTATTTGCATTGAAGAGCATTTCTACCAAGTTTCAAGTAAATTTGACCATAAAAGTATTTTTCCCATACAAAAGATAAAGATAAAGATAAAAGATGTTTATTCAGTAAGTAGGCCGCACGGGCACTTTTACACGTCAAAAATCTACCAGCGCTTCGCAAGAGACCACTGCTGAGAAGAAACGCCGCAAGAAACTCAACAGTCAGTCGTTTTTTAAATATTGCTTATGATAAATGATATTATACAACGAAAAGAAAAAACTTAACCTAGCATTATATAAAACAATGAATGTAACAAACAATATGAATATATATATCATGCGTAGTTGAGCAGGAAAATGTGTCTAAACCCAAAATTCTAAAAAAAAAAACTCATAAGTAGTAAATATAAAAATAAATAAAAATTATACTTAGACGGGGCAAAACAACACATAAATAGTTTCGATACATTTTCCTACAGAAACCGTGTCCCCTAGACAATACACAATGTTTTACATATTTGTATGATTAAGTTATTATTAAGATATTTAGGTGTTTAATTTTAATTTAGGCCAAGAATTTTTATCTGTTAGATAGTCTTCGACCCTATAGTAAGCTTTAGACATCAACGACTTTTTCAAATAATTTTTAAGTACTGGAAATGGTAACTTTAAAACTTCGTCAGGTAATTTATTATAGAAATGAATGCATTGACCTACAAATGATTTATATACCTTACGGACACGAAATTTTTTTATAGCTATTTTATTTTTATTTCTTGTATTCAAATTATGTATGTCACAATTCTTAATAAAAGAGTCTTGATTTTTAATGACATAAATAATATTCTCATAAATAAATTGTGATGCTACTGTCAAAATATTAATTTCTTTAAATAGTAATCTTAAGGAATCACGGGAGTTTAGGTTATATATAGAACGAATGGCTCTTTTTTGTAACACGAAAATAGTCTGTATGTCAGCAGCTTTTCCCGAAACAAGTATACCGTACGACATAACACTATGAAAATAACTATAATAAACTAAGCGAGCTGTCTCAACATTGGTAAGTTGTCTGATTTTCCTAACAGCATAAGCTGCCGAACTTAATTTGCCTGCTAGTACTGCTATATGGGGACTCCATTGCAAGTTTTTGTCTATAGTTATTCCTAAGAAAAGCGCCTTATCCACCATTTCCAAACACTCATCATTTAGAAAAATACTAGATTCTACCGGTCTAACATTCGGCAAAGCGAACCTAACACATTTAGTTTTCTTAGCATTAAGTAGCAAATTGTTAATAGTAAACCAATTAAGTACTTTACCTAGCGTCGCGTTTATCCTACTATAATCGACGGATTTTCGGTCTACCTTGAAAATCAATGATGTATCATCAGCAAATAGCACAATATCGCAAAGGTTAACTACCGCGGGTGGCAAGTCATTTATATAAACGAGAAATAAGAAAGGACCTAATATAGAGCCCTGTGGCACACCTAATTTAACAGCTGCTCCAATGGACTTTGTTTGGTTTACAACAACCGTTTGTGTTCTATCACTAAGATATGAAGACATAAGATTTAGAGAATTATTTGACAGACCATAATGTTCTAATTTTAATAAAAGAGTCGCATGGTCTACGCAATCGAAAGCTTTGGAAAGGTCACAAAAAATTCCTATTGCATCACAAGATGTCTCCCAAATATTGTATATATATTTAATGAGTACAGATGCTGCATCAATTGTGGATCGTCCTCTGGTGAAGCCGAACTGATTACTGTTAAGCAGTTTATTTCTATTGAAGTGCCCTAACATATCTTTTAACATTAACTTCTCAAAAACTTTACTTAAAACAGGTAGAATAGAAATGGGTCGGAAATTCGTTAAATCACTCCTCTCGCCCGATTTAAAAAGTGGTAAGACTTTACTATATTTCATAAGATTTGGAAAGACCCCCTCTAAAATGCAATTATTGTAGATTAAAGCTAAGTGAGGTGCAATTATATCTATGACATGATGAATGACTTTTACTGACGTTCCCCATAAATCCTCAGTATTTTTTAAACTGAGCGATTTAAATGCCTTAACAATAGAAACTGAATCTACGTGGGTAAAATCAAAGTTTACATTACAATTAGTAACATTAGCACAAAGTAATTTTTGAGCTCCAATCGCAGATGATTGAAGACATTTCGTGGTATTAATGGCTATGGTGGAGAAAAAATCTTCGAACGCTAAAGCCCCGTCTTTATTTGACGTGATTTGTTTGTCACCCTTGTTCAGGGTGATTTGATTATCGCGAGTTTTTGTATTACCTGTTTCTCTATTTATAATTTTCCACACAGTTTTTACCTTATTGTCAGAAGCTTTGAGTTTAAGACTTAAGAAATTTGACTTAGCAGTTAAGCAAACTTGCTTGAAGGTCCTAGAATAATTCTTAATATAAACTAAGAAGTCACCATTCTTATTCACCTCCCTCTCTCTATATAGTTCATAAAGCCTATTTCTACTTCTATGAATGCCTACAGTAGCCCATTCACTAAACTTGGTTTTAGACCCAGAAACAGTTTTCATTTTGAAATTTTTATTAAATTGGTAAAGAACTACACCGAACAAATCATTATAAATACTATTAGAATCATTATGTGAAAAGGATAACCTACAGATATTACTCTGAACTTTAGTTTTGAATAATTCCAAACGATTGCTAGTTATGGGTCTGTATGTTATTGTCTGTGGTTCTTGATGAAAATCATTTAAAAAAGAAGCCTTTTGGCCACTATGATCAGAATTAAAGCAATTAAATATTTCCTTATACAAACTTTGCAACCCCCTTTCATCCCTCTAGGGGTTGAATTTTAGTAATCGCTGACATACGTGTCTCATTATTTGCATTGAAGAGCATTTTTACCAAGTTTCAAGTAAATTGGACCACAAAAATGTTTTTTCCCATACAAACTTTGCAACCCCGTTTCATACCTTTAGGGGTTGAATTTCGAAAAATCCCTCCTTAAACGACGCCTCCATTACAAAACCAACTTCCCCTCAAAATTCCAACTTTTTATCTTTATCGGTTTGGGCTGGGCGTTGATATGTCACCCGGGACATTGCCTTTTAAATATATAGAAATAGATAACAATAAATACAATGTTTTGGGTGTTCAAAAATAAAGTCTTATATTTGACAATATTTCATATACTGAATTTTTTTATCAGTCAGTTGTTTTACCATTCGATAAGGAAACGGTTTTTCCGATTTGCCTTAACTGGCACTACACAATGGCTATTTTATCACTTAAGACTATGACCTTAACAATTCTTGATCCCCTGGGGAACGAGAGCAGGAAGAAAGCAAGTTACACGAAAAAACTTAACGAATTACTACAGAGGTTAAAATTAAATACTAAGATAGAGAAAGTGTACACGCCGAAGCGCTATTTGCAAAAAGACGGCTACAATTGTAGCCCGATAATCATATATATTTCTTGTTGTCTTGTCAATGAAGAGTCTCTAAATGGTGATGGCATGGATTTTGACCAATATAGAACTACTATTAAATTAATGCTGCTTGAAAAGAGTGACACAATGTTTAACAATTGTTTTTTTTGTTCGCAACATGTCTTTGAAACTGATAGGCATTTTAAGTGTCATGTAGGTATGTTATAGGAAAATACACAGCAAGTGTATAATAACAACTGAGGAACTGAATAAAATGAGTGTGACCCAAAAAATTTGTGAACTTAATAAAACTTGCGAATTATGCAAGGATTATTTTAGAAAACGTAATGTTTAGGCTATTAATGTTGTTAACTTAAGTAAGGAATATAAATATTTTGCTTAAATATCATGTACCACTTCCAGGTAAATTACTACTACTTGATACTTTGATCTGGGGTTCTCCCATTAACGGTTTATGCTAATATAATACATAACATAACACAAACCAAACCATATTTCTATTGACAATTCGCCTTTGGATCAATTTATTTTAAGAGGTTTTTTTAAGAACTCTACTTTAGGTTTAAAAACTAACCCAAGGGTTACTTTAGCATATTTTACTAACTAATGGGTCGTTATAAGCAATGCACAGTACCCGTTGATGATCCCCCTTAAACTTCTCATTATTCAGATTTTACAGGGTAAAAAGCTAAATATGTATAAGTAGGTACATTAGTATTATTTCCGAGTCGATTTTTTTTAATTTATCGGTCCATGTCAATCGCCGAAACGTTGAAATATGCATAGTATTACGTGACTCTAGTAGAGGAGTCAAAAAATAGTGTTGCAATCGAGCAGCACAGCAAAGTGCGGTGCCCCCTTAACTATAATGTTGGTTATTATAACTTAGTATTAATCACAGCTGCACTCAAGACAAAGGGTGATATGATAATACTGATAATGGATACAAGGTTTAGTAAAAATAACGTTTTTTTGAGTTTGTTGATTTTTACTTGTTATTTCTAAGTTGTTATTATATAGTTTAATAGTTACGACTCTACCAACCTAAATTATAAAATTGCGCATGTTCTACTACCATTACTATGCCCCTCCGGGGTTTACGTTGACGCTAGACTTACTTACTTTAACACCTTATGTACCTTCAACGAAAAATGCAATAAATAATTTGAATTTGAATTTGAACTTATAGTTTTTTCTTCAATAAACATTTATAGGTTTATAGCTTATACGCGTGTTCATGGCTAATATTTGTTATCATTCCAGGGTAAAGAAGTCGAATAAATATATTTTAGTATACGGGTACATACAACTTCTGATTTGGATATTATATAATTAATCAAAAAAATTAAATGGCCGGGTCGATGACATACGCGTAGCTTGAATGTGATTGTGGTGGTAAAGACGAAAATTTGCGTCGAGTCAATCAGCACAGAAAAACGCAGTGCTATCTTAACTAACATTTTACTTTAGGTGTTATAATAAGTATATATTTTTTCATACATTGCAGTTTTTTGTATTTTGTACTACTTATCAACAGTTTGTGGTTTTTTTTCAGTGTTTCCCTATTTAAATTAGTGTATTTGGATGGTAACAGCCTTGCAAAATATTTTACGTACCTACAGCAATGACAAGACATAGTGCTACATTTAAGGAATTATGTTTTTTTCATATATACATAATTATTTTCCTTATACCTCTAGGTACCCGCAGCTTTTTTTTACTTTACTTTTATATTATGTACTATCAACAATTCGTTTTTTTTTCCAGGGTTTCCCTATTAAAAATGAGTGTAATTGGTTGTAACCGCCTTGCAAAACATTTTACGTACCTACAGCAATGACAAGACATAATGCTACATTTAAAGAATTATATTTTTTTCATACATACATACATTAAATCAAGCCTGTTTCCCAGAGGGGTAGGCACTTAGGGGTAGGTAGATATTTTTTTCATATATACATAATTATTTAAGTTATAGGTACCCGCAGCTTTTTTTTAACTTTACTTTTATATTTTGTACTATCAACAGTTCCTGTTTTTTTTCCAGGGTTTCGCTATTAAAAATTAGTGTAATTGGTAGTAACGTAATGGCACCAGTGTTCGACACTTTAAGCTGACATGCACCAATAATCGACACTTAACTCTTAATTCAAAGATCATACGGTCATAAATTGAGTGTTACAAAACAAATGAATTAAATGAATAACCCTTATCTTCTGTGAAATAGAAATCAGTGTCGATCATTGGTCCTTGTCGATTACTGGTTCCATTACGTTACATACATACATATTTATTCATTTACTTTAAGCATTACATGGTTTCTTATTGTATAATCGTGACAAACTACAAAGCAGTTTGTCGGCACTTACTCCCGGAAATCATTTTATCAATAACGCTCACAAGTAGGTAACACATACATAACAGATTTTTTTTTATTCTACGCACTAGTTAATTTAACCTAAATTATTTTGACAAATAAAACTTTTTTAATTTAGACTTAAATACATTTGGCTTTATTCCGTTTAAGTCATTAATGAGTTCACTCGGTAGTTCATTGAATATTTGAGGAATCAAATTATTACTTGTTCTACAACCATAATAATTAGTGAATTTAGGCAAGATATATGTTTTAATCTTTTTAGGTCGACTTGAGAAGCTCCGGAATTTTATTAATTTAGAATTTAATTTATTAAAATATTCAGTTGCCAGCAAGAATTTAACTTTCCTATAAATAGACATAATTTTACAGATTTTGAAAAGCTTTTCATAATCTCCGTTACATTGGTCTTTCACTTTTTTAGTGACTAGACATTTTAAGAATCTTATTTGCAATCGTTTTATTTCATTCACGTGAGTTGGAAACGACCTGCCGTAGCCACTCAAGCCGTAACTCAGTACAGGATCTACCAGTGCATGGTAAACACAAAATAGCACTGATCTACTGACTGAATACTTAAGGTTATGAAATAATTAACCGCCTTGCAAAATATTTTACGTACCTACAGCAATGACAAGACATAGTGCTACATTTAAGGAATTATATTTTTTTCATATATATACATAATTATTTTACTTATAGGTACCCGCAGCTTTTTTTTAACTTTACTTTTATATTTCGTACTATCAACAGTTCGTGTTTTTTTCCCCAGGGTTTCCGTATTAAAAATTAGTGTAATTGGTTGTAACTGCCTTGGAAAAATATTTTACGTACCTACACCAATGACAAGACATAGTGCTACATTTAAGGAACTATATTTTTTTCATATATATACATAATTATTTTACTTATAGGTACCCGCAGCTTTTTTTTAACTTTACTTTTATATTTTGTACTATCAACAGTTCGTGTTTTTTTTTCCATGGTTTCCCTATTAAAAAATAGTGTAATTGGTTGTAACCGCCTTGGAAAAATATTTTACGTACCTACAGCAATGACAAGACATAGTGCTACATTTAAGGAATTATATTTTTTTCATATAAACGTAATTATTTTACGTATAGGTACCCTGTAACCCCCCCCAATAAATAACCCCTTACGCAACCCTATATACCTCTAACTAACAGCCTAAAGAAAATTAAAGCCTACATTTTAAGCCTATAGAAAATCCTAACACTCTATACTGAAGCACTGAAATGAAAGCTATGAAAATTTGTATTAAGTTTAACCTAAGTAAAGCTTTTATGTAAAAATTATTATGCTTATAAAGTACCTATAAACTTTCCTATCTTTAAATATACCTATAGAGTAAGAATGTTTAATATTGTTGAAATGGCCATATGATCATCTAGTGTCTAGGAACCTTCTTTGTGAACCGTTATAGATAGTAACCTAAGAACTTTTCATGCATATAAGTTTGGTATAAATATATGGATATAACCTATCCCTATATGATTTAGTTTAATGTAATATATAATAGTTAATTGTAATGAAATTACAAATTATAACTAAGAGATAAAAGTCTTGTTGTTTGATATTATTAAATATATGTATAGGTCAGTCATAGTCTTTGGTACTAGTTAGGGTTATTAGATAGAAACTGGAAAGTATGCTTATGGCATTTTATTTTGCACCTAAGGTCAGAGCCCATGACTCCCCGCTCATGACTGTGGGACTCGTCTACCTGACTGGGCATCCCTCCAGTGCCTACCAATCTTTTCTTTCTCTTTCCAGGTGGGATTTATTGATTTTACAGTCTTTGTCAGTCGTTAGTAGTAAATTGGTCAGAAGTAGTCTGTCGTCAGTCAACCAAAAGACAAGAGGATTTTCAAGCGCTCCATACTCAATGCAAGAGTGAAATACAATCTAAAGACATTTGGTATTGTTTGTATGTCTCAATAGATCTACTAGGAGCTAAATTATTAAAAGTCAAAGTCAAACTGTCAAGATGTAGATTATAGTGATAAACAGTCATATATTAGACCAAGTTTGTTAGGTTATATAATAATTACCTAATAGTCTTAAAAGACCAAGTTAATGAAGATTGAAGTGTAACATTGCACTGTAACTTTTATGAAGAGTTTATTTATAATATATATTAAAAACATATTCTCGAATGATAGTGAAACTTTCTAGTCATGAAGAATGCTGGTTCTGATAATGATTTCAATCATAAATTGTAAATAAAACTGAAGTTTATTCCCACAGGAATAGAATAGTGAATCTTACTGCTCACAACTATAAAGCCGGTTTTCCCTTGAGAACAACCAAACAGGGTACGTAACCCATAGCGTAAACAGAGAAATCACTTGATGTAAAATATTCAAATTAAATTGAGAGAAATCATTTAATCTCGTTGATTCTTTCAATGCCGAAGGTATATTTGGCTATCTGCCATAAACTAGAAATATTCACTATGCTCAAGCTTTAAAAATACTGGAACTGATGAACATAATGTACAATCTGTTACATTGTCATTATTTAAAAGTTGCAGCTTACTTTGCACAAGCTGTTTTATTGAAGTTATAACTTATCGGACGTTGGTTTTGCAGTAGATAGTTACTTTTTTATTTATAGGAGAAAACAGTTTACTAACTCTCAATTAAACATTTGTAAAATAGATTTGAAGATATAGTAAAGCTTTCTAGTCTTGATTCTATTTGATGCTTTTAAGTACATTTACTAGAAGGAGTGACCTCGGTCATTGTAGTGCATGTTCTTATGCATAATTCCCGTGGGAAAGGCTGATTGAATTAACTATACAGTGACTAACCGGTGCTCGTAAGCAGTGACGGTAGAGACGTATCTCAGTATGTACAGCAATCTATCTGCCTCTGAAGATTGAATGAGGGAAGACAATCCAACTCATAAATATGACTTTGAAATTTGCTAAGAACGTTGTTTGTCAGTTAAAGACTAGAAATATTTACTTCCTGACAAACTGGCATGAATATTATTGGAAAAGTCTATGTTCAATAAACTGAAATCTCCTTAAGGTAAAACAAATAAATATGGGAATAAATAGTATTTCCCACTGATTCTTTAGTTATGGTGGATAACATATTTAATTTAAACTTCCTAATATTTTCCCTATATAATAATGGTATAAGACCAAACTAGGATGAAGTTAAAAGTATATTTTTGATTAACAAGATTTAACCCTACATGCCTAGTTGAATTCCTATTGGTTTATGTCCTAGTTCCCTATTTTCCCTACATTGAAACTACCCTGAACCTACTGATAAGGCCTATTCTACTTGCTACACCTATGGGCTTACCTCACCCGGTAATTAGCTAGGTCCCTAGGGAATCTGGAAAGTTCAGCTGAGTCGGCTGAGAAGGCAACCTAAACGCTCGTGTTGTGTTTACCTCCCCCCTCACTTTTGGTGAACCGTAGTTCTCAGGGATAGTGAGAGTAAGGCGCCCTATTGTGTGGTTTAGTATATATACATAATAAATAGGTTTATCGGAACCCAGCCTCAACTCCAATAAAGCTTCCGTGAGTGCGCGCCGGCATGCCATCTATTGTGGACCTCACTTGTTCTTTAAAGGCTGACATTGAGACTAAGTAGGCGCTTCTACGGATGTCTATGTTGGTAAAGAGACATCCGGGCTTGCCCAAGGCTCTTTTAGACTCTAATAGTTCCAAATCAGAGGCTCCGTTAGGCTTCCTCGGACTTGTCAGACATTTACTAGTGGTAGCCTGATCACTGTTCTGGTACAAGTGTATGCTAATCTAGCTTAACTCAACAAATATTCCCCACTATACAAGGAATGTCTTTTATTCTACAGCTATGTAAAATATTGTACCAGACACGAATGATAACCAACCCAAGGTTTCTGAAAAGTACACAGAAAGGTATATTAGTACACGTATTGGTATTTGGGAAACCTCGCCAGCTGTGTCCGGACTCTGATCACAGTGGTTAGCTAAAGGTGTCCTGGCCCAGCAAGGATTTCTACCCACCAATACAAACAATAGAAATACAATCATACAATAGAAAGCCTCACTAACTGCAACCCAAGCTATGTAAACTAGGATTAACAGTAGCAAGAGAAATAATAAACCAAAGTTCCTTACCAAGGTATAAATAAAATATCAAAATAAATCAACTTTAAAAGATAAAAAAGATAAAAGTCATTTATTCAGTAAGTAGGCCGCACGGGCACCTTTACACGTCAGGAGTCTACCAGCGCTTCCCAAGAGGAGACCACTGCCGAGAAGAAACGCCGCAAGAAACTCAGCAGTCAGTCATTTTTTTAACCATATTTCCTATTACAATGATACAACTTAGTCTAGTATTATATAAAGCTATAAATATTAATTTAAATATAATATCAAATATCATGCGTAGATCAGCAGGAAAACATGGCAAAAATATTAGGAGAGATATAGACGGAGAAAAAGGCAAAAACAAAAAAATTAATAATAAACAAAGTTTCGACATGTTTTCCTACATCAACAGTGTCCCCTAGACAAGATAAAGGTTTTACATTTGAACAAATTATTATTGACTAATTTTCGAGTTTAGGCCATGCATTTTTGTCTGCTAGATAATCCTCGACCCTATAATACGCTTTAGACATTAACGACTTTTTCAAGTAATTTTTAAGTGCTGAAAAGGGTAACTTTAAAACTACGTCAGGTAATTTATTATAGAAATGAATGCATTGACCAACAAATGATTTATATACTTTACGTACGCGAAATTTTCTAATAGCAATTTTATTTTTATTTCTTGTATTTAAATTATGTATATCAGAATTTTTGGTGAAAGAATCTAAATTTTTAATAACATAAATAATATTCTCATAAATAAATTGAGATTCTACAGTTAAGATATTAATTTCTTTAAATAGTTCTCTTAAGGAGTCACGAGAATTTAAGTTATAAATAGAACGAATGGCCCTTTTTTGTAAAACAAATATAGTTTGTATTTCAGCTGCCTTACCCCAAACCAGAATACCGTACGACATGACACTATGGAAATAACTATAATAAACTAAGCGAGCTGTTTCAACATTAGTTAGCTGTCTAATTTTCCTAACGGCATAAGCTGCCGAACTTAGTTTACCTGCCAGTACAGCTATATGGGGACCCCATTGCAAATTTTTATCTATTGTTATGCCTAGAAAAACTGCCTTATCTACCATTTGCAGACACTTGTCATTTATAAAAATACTAGAATCTACCGGTTTAACATTAGGCAAAGCGAACCTAACACATTTAGTTTTCTTAGCATTTAGTAGTAAATTGTTACTAGTAAACCAATTAAGTACTTTAACTAGTATGGCGTTTATCATACTGTAGTCTACGGACTTTCTATCTACCTTGAAAATTAATGAAGTATCATCAGCAAAAAGCACAATATCACAAAGTTTATCTACTGTTGGTGGTAAGTCATTTATATAAACGAGAAATAGAAAAGGACCTAAAATGGAGCCTTGAGGCACACCTAGTTTCACTGTAGCTCCAATTGATTGCGTTTTGTTTACAACCACTGTTTGAGTTCTGTCACTTAGATAAGAAGACATAAGACTTAAAGCTTTATTGGACAATCCATAGTGTTTTAATTTTAAAATAAGGGTCGAATGATCCACGCAATCAAAAGCTTTGGAAAGATCACAAAATATTCCTACCGCATCACAAGATTTCTCCCAACTGTTATATATGTATTTAATGAGAACAGATGCCGCATCAATTGTTGATCGACCTCTGGTAAACCCAAACTGGTTACTATTAAGTAGTTTATTTCTATTAAAGTGACCTAACATATCATTCAGCATTAGTTTCTCAAAGACTTTACTTAAAACCGGTAGTATGGAAATGGGACGGAAGTTCGTTATATCACTCATGTCGCCCGATTTAAAAAGAGGTATGACTTTACTATATTTCATGAGATCTGGAAAGGTCCCCTCTGATATGCAGTTATTGTAAATTAATGCTAGGTGGGGTGCAATTACATCTATGATATGAAAAACTACTTTAACTGATGTGCCCCACAAATCCTCAGTCTTTTTTAAACTAAGCGATTTAAATACCTTGACTATTGAATCTGAATTTACAGGGCTGAATTCAAAGTTTATATTACATTTACTGACATTAGTGCAAAGTAATGATTTAGCTTCAACCGCGGATGATTTAAGACATTTTGTAGTATTGCTGGCTATGTTGGAAAAATAATCTTCGAATGCTAAGGCAACGTCTTTATTTGATGTGATTTGTTTGTTACCTGTGTTTATGGTGACTTGATTATCACGAGTTTTTGATTTTCCCGTTTCTCTATTTATAATATTCCATACAGTTTTTACTTTATTGTCAGATGATTTGAGTTTAAGACTAAGAAAATTTGCCTTAGCAGTTAAACAAGCTTGCTTAAAGGTCCTTGAATAATTTTTAACATAATTTAGGAAGTCAGCGTTCTTATTGTCTTCCCTCTCTCTATACAGCTCATAAAGCCTATTTCTACTCTTATGAATGCCTGCAGTAGCCCATTCACTAAACTTGGTTTTTGACTTCGAAATAGTTTTCATATTAAAATTATTATTAAATTGATCTAGAATTACGCCAAATAAGTCTTTATAAATACTATTACTCTCATTCTGTAAGAAAGGTAACACAGAAAGGTTACTTTGAACTTTATTTTTAAATAATTCCAAACGTTTACTAGTTATAGGTCGGTATGTTATTGTCTGCGGTTTTTGATAAAAATCATTGACGAAAGATGCCTTCTGACCACTATGGTCCGAATTAAAACAATTGAATATTTCTTTATCCAAACATTCGCAATTACAAAAAATATTATCTAAGCAGGTTGCACTACTAACACCTATCCGTGTTGGTTCAAAGAACAGATTACCTAAATTAAAAGATTTAAATAAACTTAGTAACCTAGTGGTATTATTTGATGTTTCGAGTAAGTTAATATTAAAATCTCCACAAACTATAATATGCTTCTGGCTATTACATGCTAATTTTAACACATGTTCCATTGTAGATTCAAATGTGCTAAAATCAGCCAATGGTGGCCTGTAAACACATATTATTATATAACTTTCTAGTTCTGCACATGAAATTTCTACAATCCTTTCTATCGATAGCTTTACAATATCCTTTCTTTCTTTAGATTTAAGAGTACTTTTAACAATTATAAAAGAGCCACCATGAATGGCACATTTTCTGGCAAAATAACTAACTAATTTAAAATTTAGAAAATCAAAAATTAATTGGTCTTGTCGAAGCCAATGTTCAGTAACGCACATAATTTGTATGTTTTCATTATCTAAGAACAACCCTATTTCTAGTTCTTTGCTGGAAAAACCTTGAATATTTTGGTGGATTAAATTTATACTCAAGGGTGTTTCCGCTGTCCTATACTTTAGTTTAAATCATGAGGCAAGGCATTATTGCCAATATTTGCTTGCTGGGGCTGGGTTCTACTGTATCTATTTGGTTCTATATTAAAAGCTAATAGGTCAACCAAGGTCAAGATATATTTCCTTGGCAAATGAATTTTTCCTGATGTTAGGGTGAGGCGCTTAATAAATTTGTTTAAATCAAAGAAATGATAGTTTTTATTACAGCAAATAGCGTTATACATAATAGAATTAAAGTGTGCTATTCTATTATTATGACTAAATGGCATACTTTCTGAGTATGGTAGCGCACACAGTATAATTTTACCTATGCCACGACCTTCAATAGTGTTTAGTGTTGACATTAATTTATCTACACTTGACTTATCCACACTAAAACTATTTCCTACCAAAATTACTAAAGTGGTGGACCTGTCAAAACTTCCTTTTAAAAGTAAATCACTTAATTGTAAAAGAGTTGCATTGTGGTAACAGTAATTTGTAACCTTTTGTTTCAATTTGTTATTTAACATTAAACCTAGTCCAGATCCAAGTTGGTCAGAATAAACAATAGTTTTATTCCTACTTATAATTTGTCTAGGGGACTCCTTTGAAGTATCAAGAGCCATATCTGGCTGAATCACAACAGTTGGTGAATCTCGTAATCTATCTGAATTACCATAACCACAGTTAATTAAAGAGTTAAAACGCTCTTCATTCAATCTACTTTCTTCTACCAATTGAGTGAAAGCCAGGATATGCTCCTTGACTTCCTTCTGAGCAGTTACATACTTTAAAGAAGTAACTTCAAGCTGGTCCTTTAACTTACTTATCTCCGCATCGAGTTTTTGAATATTTAAATCATATGCTATCCTATTGGAATCTAACTTTTCATTGCAATGGCTCACCCTATCTTTCATTATTGATAATTCTAATTTCATTGTCGAATAGTTTTTTATACATTTTTGGCTTCTGATTAATTTTTGTGTACGCCTAATATAATTATTAATTTTGACATATTTCTTCAATTTATTATTGCTTCTAAAAAATACTAACTTCTTACTGTCCTTATCGTTATTCCCTACCAGCTCTTGGTACAGGTTCTGCGTTGTTAAACTATCATAACACTGGCGTTCTTTCCTTAAATAATTTAATTCTTCATTAGCTGCGCCAAGTTCTTCCTCCAGGTTTGTGATGCGCCTTAATGCCACTTCATGGGTAGAAGCGCACTGGTTGAAGGTATCAATCACAGACTGTACTATTAGAAACTACTAACTTACTATTAAAATAGAGTATTATTACTAAAATATGACTTAATCCGAGGACGAGAAACGTGTTCTAATAGCAACAAATTGACTTTTGTAAATTCTATTAGTAGATTTTAAATTTGTTATGTTTGTAATTCCAAGCGTGCAACAGTAAAATCCGAAACTATGACGTCACAGATAAACACAAACTGTTATGTAATTAGAAGTTTGCATTTGTGATTCCCGCAATTACATGCTATGTAATTCCGACAGTACTTTAGCAATATCGGAGGTGGTGACGTCACGGTTGAAAACTAACCTCTTTGTAATTCCAACAATGCTTTAGCAATATCGGAGTGATGACGTCATGGTTGAGGTCAAACCGCTTTGTAATTCCGACAATGCTTTAGCAATATCGGAGTGATGACGTCACGGTTGAGAACTAACCGCTTTGTAATTCCGACAGTGCTTTAGCAATATCGGAGTGATGACGTCACGGTCGAGAACTAACCGCTTTGTAATTCCGATAGTGCTTTAGCAATATCGGAGTGATGACGTCACGGTCGAGAACTAACCGCTTTGTAATTCCGATAGTGCTTTAGCAATATCGGAGTGATGACGTCACGGTCAAGAACTAACCGCTTTGTAATTCCAACGGTGCTTTAGCAATATCAGAGGTGATTGCATCATAGGTTTTACTAACTGTTTTGCAATTCCGAGCTAGTTGTTGTTATTCCATCGGTAATGACGTCACAGGCAAGAACTGAACTGTTTGTAATTACAGGGCCCCGTTTCATGAAGCTACAAGTTACAAATTACAAGCGGAACTCTCTTTCTAGCAAAAGGAGTTAGAAAGAGACTTCCGCTTGTAATTAGTAACTTGTAGCTTCGTGAAACGGGCCTCAGGTGATTTAGCCGGCTCCACAGGTTAGCGGCAACGTGTGGTGCCGGCCTTATCTTTGTCATTTTGAAAGTGATGACACCATAGGTCATAAATCATTACCTATATCGAAATACGATCTATTTCAGAGTACCACCGCAATAGTGTAATTCTCGATCATAGGTCGATATAAGTGATGACTCGTGACTTAATGACGTCGTCACTTGCAAGATAGCAAAGAAAAACGCTTGCAATCACAGTTTAGTTTTACCTATAATGTCATCACCTTCCATTACATTCAAACGTATGCTTTTTTAAACTTAGGTACACAGGAATTGTGTAGGTCTTTGAAAATCATAAAACAGTATAAGATAACGACTATAAACCTATGATGGTATCACCTCCACAATACCAAAGGCGGGTTTTATAATGATCGATATCGAAAAACATGTAAGATTAAGGACAATTAGGTAGTACTGTTTTTGAAATCTACCGATCTGACATTTTACCTTATTGATCTTTATAAAACCTTTAGTTTTAGTGGTTTAGGTGAATCGTATTTAAAACTGTGAGTAATGTCAATAATTATTTATTGGTAAGCTTGTAATTTACAATCTCCTTTACGTTTAACAGTTGGCCTATCTACTTACAATAATATCATCTATATAGCCTATGGTAGGTATGGTGCTATTTATTAGAACTGATACATCTAGGGACATACAAAAAAGTGCATACTACTTTTTCTACAGAAATAAACCTCCTGATTCTAAAAACAAATAACCCAAAACTCTGTGAAGAAAAGTAGTGTGCACTTTTTTTCGTTATCTAGGCTTATTTTATGTACACTCATAAATAATGTACTTAAGGAAGACTTAAATACATCTTATGAGAAGGTACAAGCATTTTTACTTATTTGGACCAATCTTATACTTTACTTAACTATAGGTAAAAAATATAAACAGAAATCAGTATGATGCCTTAACTCATCTCCCATTGACCTGCCTATGCGTTAAAAATATTATAAATAAATATATAAATAAATAAACTTAGAATAAATAATTATTTTATTTATATTTATTTAATAAAAATAATTATTATTTTCTTTTTATTTATTTATTTGTAATTTATTTTTGACGCATATGTAGGTTAAAGGGAGATGAGTGGTAAACTTGCGAAGCAAACGTCAGTGTAGTCGGCGGCACCACATCATTGACACTGGCATGGCACCATACTGTGTCAGTGTTAATGACGCGGCATTGCTGACGCCACCAAAGTTTACTTCTTAAGTACCAACACAAATATTCATTTCATGACATCGTCAACTGACTTGTCTTGATTATCTCAATCGAGTTGTACAAAAATAACCAAGTCTATATCCAATACTTAATCACTAGAGAGCGGTTTTGAAGGAGCGATTACAAGTTTAATATGGATATAACTAGTGCTATCGGTGATAGGAACTGCGTAATAAATAGATGTATTATGTTTGAGCTATATAAAACTCCTTTAATTAGAATAAAATATTTTTCTTTACGTATAATTTGTTACAAGAATAACATTTATTGAATTTATTGTATTGCGGTAATTAAGAAAGTAAGTAATAACATAACTGTAAGACCAATAAAAACATGATAAATATCTAATAAATAAATCTATCTATCTATCTAACCAATCGCACTAGTTATATCTATATTAAACTTTTAATCGCTACTTCAAATCTGCTCTCTATTAGGGTCAATTCACACCGAGACGCGAAGTGGCGCGACGCTGCGCTGTACTGGAACACGAGTGTAGTGTCCTTTTTAAAATCCATTTTAAGACTCAGGTTAATCTTCGCCATCAGACAGCTAGAAATTAGTCATTAGATTTTCTAAAACAAACTGAAAACAGCGCTCTCTCTGGAAAACATTGACAACTATTTAAACGATTAGACATTAAAATTTGACAGATTAATTCTGAGCGACTAGCGGAAATATAGGTTCACTTTGAGTTACCTAGATGGCGCTGAGGTGTGAAATAAAAGAAATTAATAATATGAATTAAAACAGATCATTCTAATTAGAATTTAGGAAATAAATAGATTTATTTCGTTATGTTAGTAAAATAAATTAAAGAGGGAAGGTTTACACAAATTATTTTGTAGTGAAGTAACATTATAGTTGTGTAACCTAATAAAGAAAGATCGAATTGGCTGGAAGTTGAATAAAAAAAGAAATGACGGCTATAATGCTAAGGAGAGTAGGAGACAAGTTCAAAGTATAATGAACTAGACGATTAGACATTTAAAATTGACAGGTTAATTCTCAGCGACAAGCGGAGAAGTGGGTTCACTTTGAATTACCTAGATGGCGCTGTGGTGCAAGCAAAGGAAATGGTTGAAATTAAATAAAAACAGATCATTCTAATTAGAATTTAGAAATAAATAAATTTGTTTCGTTATGATAGTAAAATAAATTAAAGAGGGAAAGTTTGCACAAATTATTTTGTAATAAAGAATTGGCTGGAAGTTGAATTAAAAAAGAAATGACGGTTATAATGCTAAGGAGAGTAGGAGACAAGTTCAAAGTATAATGAACTAAACGATTAGACATTTAAAATTGACAGGTTAATTCTGGGCGACTAGCAGAGAAATGGGTTCACTTTGAATTACCTAGATGGCGCTGTGGAGCAAGCGAAGGAAATGGTTGAAATTAAATAAAAAAAAAACATCATTCTAATTAGAATTTAGGAAATAAATAGGTTTATTTCATTATGTTAGTAAGATAAATTAAAGAGGAAAGAATTGCACAAATTATTTTGTAATGAGGTAACATTATAGTTGTAAAACCTAATAAATAAGGATCGAATAGGCTGGAAGTTGAAAAAAAAAAAAAAGAAGAATTATGACCGCTATGTTGCTAAAATGAGTAGGGGTCAAATTCAAAGGATAATGAACTTTGTTTGTTACATGTTATGTTAGAATAATCATTGTCATTAGAAGAGTAAATGCATTATTGCGGGAAAACTTCTACGCATCCCAGCTTCTCTATACGCAGGGACGCTAGAGAGACGCTAATATGAGGAGAGATGAGTTCAAACGAAAGTGAGCTTTATTTGTTACTTGAAATGATGAAATAGACACTAAAGTTGAATAATTGAAATTTCTTTTGCGGGAAAAGTTTACGCATCCAAGCGATCTTATACGCATGTTTCTTACAGCGGGGCCGAAAATTAGGGGTTTCTACGCATGCTCAGGGTTTTCTATATAAAGTCTGGCGAGGGTCTGAGCGGGGCTTTTTTATTCCGGTCGTCGAAGGGGTGAGTTGATATTTTGCTGAGAGGTGTCACGTATCGTCCATTTTTGCCTTGTTGGTTTTTATTTATTTGTGTTGTGCTCGTATATTATAGGTGATATTATTTTGGGTGTCGCTTCACGTTGCGTTCGAGTAACGCTACAAGTTAACGATTATCGCTACACAGGAATGTTGTAGTTGACTTTATTTTGCTAGGATTGTGAGAATGTTTTAATAACTGGTGTTTGTGTGTTCCGGGATTGTTTTAACATGTTTATTAACCTTCTTTTGTTTTCCAGAACTCTGTAACGTCGCCACAAATGGTAGTCGGTTACGCAGAGCTCCAGGCAGTTGTAGTTTACGAAAATGAATACCTACACTCACATTTTGGTTGTGAGTTGAGACCTGAAGATTTCCACAATCAGGAAACGGACGGTTTTAACTCATTAACTGAGTGAGTTTGGAAGGTACGCGTACAAGGTTTCCTGATACCTTAATTCGGTATATCAGGCTCTGCTGAATGGTACTTTTTATGTCTCCTCTTCAGGGCCCGTAGAAGTGGATCCGAAATCAGTTTGCGATTGTTGTGTGGCCATCTAAAGTACCTTTGGCATTGATCCCCTTATTTATATATGTATATATAGACCACCGTAGGTATTTTCCCCACCTGGAAGCCAACTAAAGGCTAGAAATAGCCGGTTGAAGGGTCTTAGGACTACACACAGGGAGTTTTACTTCCGAAATCGAGGTTATGTTAGGTCTTAGTTGGTCTAGCAAAGGTTTTCTTACACCGGAATTCCTTTACAATACTCACACGTTTAACGTAACTGTAAAAGTCATTTTGGACTTTTAATTGCTCTAAAACAATAGATTAATAGGTGGTTAGGGGTTATAGGTAGTCAGTAGCTTTTCCTTTACACCGAGGGAAGCTTATAAACACGTAATGTGACTAGCTAGGTATATGTAGACAAAGTTTGTTCTACTACTGGCATAGTAAAACAAGCTCTGTCGACGTAAGAATTATAATTATTGAACCAAGAAGACTTAAATTAGCCTTCTAAAACCAATAGGAAAATTAGGAACTAGTATTAATTAAATCATGTTAGAAAAGTAATCCTTTTAAATTAAATTCATATTAGGCAAATATTCAATCTAGGGTATCGAAACTTACTTATTGAATGTAATCTTGATAGTCTGTGGTTAGGTCTATCTATACTTGTCAGAAACGTCAAATTCTAAGACCGTCCGTCTAGTTAGAAAGTAAATGAAGCGCTAGGCTGCGGAGTATGTATGTTGTCCAATAAACCCGTGTTGGTATGATTAGGGAGTTCGTTTAACATGAAAGGTATTGTAGTGGTTATAATTAGCAGATAGGTAGAGATCTAAGTTTAAGAAGCATTCGCGCCTAACCTTAGTGATAAACCTAGGCGGCTAACTAGGGAGATGCCCGCAAACATGTTTTATCAGTAAGTGTGTATAAAGAGTTCACGTTAAAACTGTCCCAAACGAATAAAAGTAATTAGTTAGCTATGTGTATTCACTCCAGGTTGTTGTCATAGAAGTCATCTAAGCACGTAACGAAACTTATTAGTCTACGGTATTTTTATTAACTTTCTAGGATAGTAAGGGTAAATTAAAGAGTTCACGTTAAAACTGTCCCAAACGAATAAAAGTATTTAGTTAGCTATGTGTATTTACACAAGGTTGTTGTCATAGAGGTCATCTAAGCACGTAACGAAACTTATTAGTCTACGGTATTATTATTAACTTTCTAGGATAGTAAGGGTAAATTAAAGGGTTCACGTTAAAACTGTCTCAAACGAATAAAAGTAATTAGTTAGCTATGTGTATTCACACCAGGTTGTTGTCATAGAAGTCATCTAAGCACAACGAGAGTCTATGATATTATTATTAACTTTCTAGGATAGTAAGGGTAAATAAGTACGGTTACATACCTGCTAAAAGAAAAGCTAGGCTTATCATATTTAGATATTATTCCGAAGAGGTTCTAGTTGTAAGAATTAAATCGTCATCATTATAAACTATACATTATCTTTAAAACATCAGGTAGAGTAAATAAATCTAGGTTAACGTAGTCCTTTTGTATAGGTAAAATTCAAAGTGATACTTACGAGTTGGTCTGTCCTTCCAATACACCTTTAACAGCTATAGATGTGCGGTACATACCTAGCTACGGCTTACTGTCTCTGTCCAAGGACAATCAGTGGTCACTGTACTTACACATATGCTTAGTTGTTGTCTGAAGGAACCCTAGTGTTGAGTATACACTATGCGGTTCAAGAACACACCACCTTTGTGAGAATATTAAGGTTATTAAAGAAGTTATTTAGTGATAAAACCAAAGGGCTACTAATTTAGTTAAATTAAGTGTTGAAACAGGATATCTGAAAGCGCATTAAATCAATTATAGGGCTACTTACTAGGGCTAATTAATTTTAGATATAATTTAGTGTTGGCAACTTCAGTGAAGTAGATGGTATATGTAAAATTTACACAATAGTGTCTCAGACTAAGTTATGAATGGTGAGGTTACACTAATTCATTATTATATTAAATTTTAAACTAAATAGTTTATGTACTAGGGATATAGTACTGAAATTGAATTATAGTAATCTGAGTGATTCAATAATTCATACTACAATCCAGGGTATAAAGGTTGTAGAACCCGCTTAGTAGGGTTAATTACATGATAATTACAGTAGGTATACTACTAAATAGTTTGGTAGTTATGACTACAAATTATAGAGAAAGACACACAAAGTTTGTCATAGGCATATTGAGTTTAATTCTATAAGTAAGAAGTAACAGGCTAAGAAATAAGAATAAAGCCTAAAATTAAGCATTGATATTATATTGTTCTAATATATTATTTTGTGTTCAAAAGTAAAATGAATAATTGAATTAAATAGTTTAATCCTTTGAGTTTGTCTCGGTCTCTCTTCTCAAAGGATCCTTTTGGAGAGACTAGTAGAATCAAGTTTACCTAATTGACTAGAATTAGTCTACTAAATTTAACACTAATAGAATAATGTGTTATACTAAATAATAAAAGATATATTAGTGGGCGGGCTCTGAGGTTATGGTTGAAGAGCAGCGGAACGGCGTGTGATGGGGCCGTTCCTTATCCGCTAATATATTATTGCCATTTTATAAAAGTATATCTAGTAAGATATTTGAATTAAACCTAGAGTTTGTTCATAGTTATGTAGGTTATATCTGAAGCTCCAAGTAATATTCTAAGTTGCCTATAGATATTTTGTTTCAACAGTAGAATGATTATATTTTATGTTAGGATTTCTATATTCATGCTTGCCATAACTCTGTTCCTTGGTTAATAATAGAATGTTAGGTTAATTAATCCTTTCCAATAGACTATTACAATAATTTGAACCATGTTTCAATTAGGAATTTTATTAATATAATTCTTTATTGAATAGTTAATACTTTTAGTTTTGACTTAACAATATAAATATATTAGCCTGCAAATTTAATGGTATTCTTCAATAGTAAACAGTAGAAAGGAGTAATTAGGTACTTCAAAATAGACTAGTAATGATAAACTCTCGCTCATTAAAGTTCTTTGGATTACTATTCGGTTCACAATGTAGGGTTCTTAGACATTAGACGATCATGAGGCCAACTTGTATAGTTAAATATATAAATAGAATTATTTTAAAAATGGAGTTATTGGGGGGGGATCAGTACAGCGCGCACATGAGACTCAAAATATACTTTATTTACTACACGAAAAGGTACATATTTCATTGTGAGAATACAGAATACGTTGCACTACTCAGCATGAATCTCATTCATTATGGAATGTGTACCTTTTCGTGTAGTAAATAAAGTATATTTTGAGTTGCATGTGCGCGCAGCGTTGCGTCTCGGTGTGAATTGACGCTTAATCACTAACCGCCTGTCTCACAATTTTCAAGTAAAGCATATCTGACAGATAAATTTAGGCCTTTAACTTTCTTACACTTTGAACATAGACAAGGATGGGTATAACTTTAACTGGCAGATAAGTTTACTAGTCGAATTATTGAATATAAGTTTACATTGGCCACATGTATACATTCTGAGTGTTGTTTTGTACTGGGAATGTCGTTATTTGCAAAAGTTTGTAAAAAAATCCTTATCGAATTGATAACAGGTTAGGAATGTTCGTGGCGAAAAATTCTAAAATTTATAATTCTATTTAACACCTAAATCAACGAGAAGACTATTAACTGTTCTAAATTCTTTGTCATATTCTGTTTGCATCTTATAGAACGCTTTTTGAATAATCATCCAGATAATAAATGATTCCTCCTGGTATTTAACGCCGGTTGCATGAATTATTTTGTAACATACATCTATAGCAGTTAACAATCGTTCGAATTTATAGTAAATATTTCCAGCAATGACATAGCAATGTGAAATTTCTGATATTGACATGCCCACAAACACTACAAAGGGTTGCAATGTCTTTCCAAACCTGAGAAGTTTAGCTTTTCGGCTTGTAATTGTAGTTTCTAAATCAGCATCAGATGCAATCTGAGTAATTATTCCATCTCTCACTTCAGTTTTAGACGGTTTCCACGTGGTCTTCTTTCTGTCCTTTAAAGGCACACTGGGTGCCAAAAAGGGTAGCAGCAGCAAACAGGCATTATTCAGTGTATAATTTGATGCATTTTCTGAAGAAAAAAAAAACATTATATTTATAAAAGCTGGTCAATTACGATCAGTAAATGGAACCATAGACCATAGGTTTTCCAGTAATCTATTATAAATTATAAAAAAACATTTAGACCCTCATACAAGTCCTTTCGTTTGAAATGACAGTTTTTTTTCGTTTTATAATTTAGTCCCCAAAAATGACTTAAAAAAATAATTTATTTACGTTAAACATCCGTGTTTGAGGCACAGACATACAAATGTGGAAACTTCAACTTAGTCGGACTAGTAGATTCAGAACAAATTGGCCATGACAGATGGACAGACAGACAGGACAGACAGATACACAAAGTGATCCTATAAGGGTTCAGTTTTTTTATTCAGAGGTACAGAACCCTAAAAATGGAAAAAACATGGATACAAAGATTACATTACATACTAACCAGTCACTGCAGAGAAATATTGTTCCACTGTTCGTTTCAATTCCTTGTCTCTAGTATTTGATAGTTTCTTTCTTGCAAGCTCAAATACTTTGTTTTGAAGGGTTATTATATTTATATACAAGGCATCTGATTTATCCTCGTATAAAATTTCGAAATCTTTTAAAAATAAATTGTACCCTGCAGGCTGTTTTAGTGCGGGATATTCATTAAAAATATCTTGAAGAGTTCCTCCAGATTCTGAATAGTTTTTCTTCAGTCTGTATCTGGAAGTAGCTATCCAATATTCTTCAACAAGATTCCAAGGTTCCAGTGTATTTTTCAAAACAGTGAGTTTGTCTTCAATAGCAGGTAAATCTAGAAAACACATTTATGTTAATAATTAATTAATAATGGGGTAATCTTATTAGAAGTATTTTTTTGGCATACATGCATTATTTTTGTAACAAATAGCTAAGATAAACATGAAAGCTATGTTATTAATATTGCATTTTACTATCCTACCTATATCTATTAAATTGGTCAGAGGTGACTGAGCTTTTGGAATAGATGAAGAAGCAGATGACGACCGTGAACGAGAGGAACCTTCAATTATCCCTTTTTCTCTTAACTGTCTACGCCTGTTATATACATAACGTAATAACTTTCCAGATGCATTGCGAGCTGAGGTTCGCACTAATGCAGATATATAAGGCGTGTAGTATAGTGCAGCAGACTCATTTGGGAATAGTTCTTGTATCTCAAGTGCCCAATCCAGGAGCAGTTTATTAGAAATTACAATGTTTGGATCTTTTTCGAAAAGAGGACTGATCACTAATTTCACAAGTAGGTTCCTCTGGGTGTCATCTAAGATGCCTGATTTTCGCCCTTGATTCAAAATAGCTTTTCCATCATAAGTGCATTTCAATGTTTGTAATACCTGAAGCATTATGAATAAAATAAACAAATAAACTACAGAATACAAGGCACAAAGAACTGCTAATAGTATTTTACGCAGAATCGCGTACAATACTTGATCTATGCCACAGAATAAGTAATAGTACTATTTACGCTCACATAAAAGTTTATAAAAAGACAAAAAGTTAAATTATGAAGTATGGCGGTATGCGTCAACATGCATAGCTCAGCTCGGCGGCGCGTTGTTGCGCACGCAGTGCACGCTCACCAAGAGCACCCAACCCGTGTGTAAAGTTACATGAAAATTTACATTATTTATTCATGATACAACATGTATCACAATGTATTTCATTGCCTCCAGTTTTTTGATAACGTTAAATAAAATGAATTTACAACATGGGCGTAGATAAAATTAATTATATTAACATAACCAGGCAGTAGTGGGTCAATAGCCCGTGTAAAGGCTTGGTCAACTTGTTGTGTACTGGATGAAGCTGGTTCAGGTGTGCTAGCTGCACACTGATCTAAAATTTAAAAAATGTTACCCTCCATAATCAAATTTTGTATCTTGTCATTGGGCTTGATGTCAATGTGTGAAATCAATAAATAGCAGTTGGTCAATTCAATAATTAGTGTAAAAGCAAGATCACCTTGTGTATGATAGCTCGATGCAGCTGATACAGGTGTACTCTTAGGACCTTAAAGGGTGTAGCAGGATAAGCCTTCAAAAATTGCCCCCAAAGCTTTGAGTTCAAAACTACTATCAGTTGATGCCCTGTCAAATGAAAATAATTCATACCAATTTTTAACCCTCTACTGCCACCTGGAACCCCACGACATTCATTTAACCCTAAAACGTTTTTATTTATTTTCTCAAAAAGTATAAAAAGGAGAATTGTCAAATTTTGCACAAATGTTGATGTGATCAATATAAACTATCAAAAAAAAATGAGCCCTCTATTTACTTATTTTCCTAGAAAAAAACCTAAATTAAAAATTAAAACATCCTGTGTACAATTCAAGCTCGTTGTACTATCACCATTTTTTTACTAAATATTATGTTTGCATTTGCAGACATTTTTTTCTTTTAAAACAGCAGCCAAGCTTCACGCCGAGGAGCGAATTATGAAAAAATATTCAAAAATCGAACACGGGCGGCATCACGGCCGAGGGCCAATTTTTTTTTTTTTCGCTAAGTAACTAGTACCTTTTTGCTAAACAGTAAAGTAAAATAAACAGAAACATTTGTTCAAATATGTATTAATGAGTTTCATTAATCGTAGCAAATTAAAAAAGATCGATTACGGATGGCTTCCCGGTTGGCGGGCCGATATCTTTTACTAATGTCGTCACCGTAAGCGTGTTACATACATGGTACGTACTGAACAATACCTATATTTTCACACTGTTCCACCTTTGTTAGTATTAGTTATTATGTAGATAGGTAGTTGGTTAATATTTAGTAAAAAAATGGTGATAGTACAACGAGCCTGAATTGTTATACAGGATGTTTTAATTTTTAATTTAGGTTTTTTTCTAGGAAAATAAGTAAGTAGAGGGCTAATTTTTTTTTTGATAGTTTATATTGATCACATCAACATTTGTGCAAAATTTGACAATTCTCCTTTTTATACTTTTTGAGAAAATAAATAAAAACGTTTTAGGGTTAAATGAATGTCGTGGGGTTCCAGGTGGCAGTAGAGGGTTAAAAATTGGTATGAATTATTTTCATTTGACGGGGCATCAACTGATAGTAGTTTTGAACTCAAAGCTTTGGGGGAAATTTTTGAAGGCTTATCCTGCTACACCCTTTGAAGAAAAAAAAACAGTTAACTAACAATAAACTGGGTATATGACCGAACATGACATTATAATAAATGCTTAATGAATCAATGATTGACCATGATTTGTTTGTGGCATGAAGTCGTCACTAATTGTACCAATTTCCAGCAGTTCAGATCCTAATGATGTGTCTGTCAAATTAAAATCACTGAGTAATGACGCAGTCAGTACCTGAAAGTAAAACACCATGCACAAACACAGGCACACACATCCTAACTTAAAAAAAAGCAGCACAACCGCAAATTAGGTGTCAAGTCTTATGAACAAAGTATTCACTTCAAAACCTAGCATAAGCTACTCCATTATTCGCAGAAAACTGAAAGCCAACTCAAACTCTTAAACAAATATTATTGTTTTTGTTATTTTTATGTTTTAAGTGCAATAATACGTTTACATAGGTACATACATATACAATACAATAATTTTCTTGATCTTTAGACCTACAATTGCTAGAAGAAGAGCATTGTAACTAAGTTTCATAGGCGCATTGCGTGGACTTGCACGATGCCTTCCCGGGAAAGTAAAGTATTCTATATACAACTCCCTAATCAAATCACATATTGAATATCTGATCCAAATCTGGGGATCAGCAAGTAAAACAAATTTACGCGCACTACAATGTGCTCAAAACAAATGTATCAAGCGCTTATTTGGATATAAACCTCTGACACCAACCACTACTATTTACAAGAGAACCATGCTAATGACCCTAAAACAATTGTACAAGTATAATATCTGCGTTCTAGTTCGAAAAATAATTACTAAGGATATACATACAAACATAACTTTTACAAAAAGAATCCAGATACAAAAACGCGTCACTAGACAAGAACAAATTATGGAAAGACGTCTATAATGTATGAGGGAGCACAAATCTATAACAAATTGCCAAAGGATATTAAAGACAGCAAGTCATTGCCGTTGTTTAAAAAACATTTAAGATGCCATATACAAAAGGATTTCTCGTAATGTGTAATCTGAACATGTGTTCAGTTTTAAACAATTGTCCCTTATGCTATTTTTGTATTAAAATACCGAATTATATTATAATACATCATATAAATATAATTTTAATAATACATCCAACATTGCATGCTAACACGCCGTACTGTGGTAGCAACCTTATACTCGGCCCGGGGAACCTTGATCCCTATGACACTGACAGTTATTCCCACGACACAACCTTGTAGTGGCGTCACCGTTACATTAGAATCGAATTGGAGGCGTCTAAAAATTACATTTATTAATTTTAGGTAGATATATGCCATTACAATGATATTCCGTTGGAATTATAACAATTCTTAACATTTACAAGAAATTATCTCAATCAGACTTTACGTTTACGTCTTGCAAAACTTACTTCGTTTGGAAGATATCGACTAGTGCGGAAAAGTATCGATAAACAAATGTCGATAATGGAAACGAGTGTACAATATACATTAACATAGTACGCTTTCAGTGTCCGATTTATAATCATTTAAGTTATAGGTGCTGAATGTTAAAAAAAGTTACATGAAATTGTTTTTATTCCACTCAAATTATTCCGGTTATTTTTGGGGACACCAGTTTTTGTTTTAATTAAGATTAGGTTTTATTCGTATCAGTTTTCATGTGTGACATAATTAAGTAATAAATTATGTGTCATAATTTTTTTTTAAACATGTTTACCAACGTGGCTGAATGCAAGTCACGCCTTTGCCTATAAAAAAGTTAAGTTACATCGACACGACCCATCACTAACATGAACTGTCATAGGGATCAAGGTTCCCCGGGCCGGGTATAGTAAACAATATGCAGTAATTTCAATGTCTCTATATCTACCCCCATGTTTGTAAAATTATTATCACACTGTTTTGTCGTTTTGATGTTGCTTAGTTAAAGTATTTTATAGAGTTAAAAGCAAATGTTATTTTTACGCCAGTGTGTTCTCATTCTAAGTTGTTTAAGTCTATGCTTGTACGCACGCTAACTATACTAATTTTAAGAAAGTGTATTTTCTCTGTAAGTGAATTTTTGTAATTCTTTTGAGGAAATAAATCTCTTTAACCGTATATGCTCAGGATACCAATTTGAGAATATAAGCGTGAGAATATGTAGGGGAGACCAGGTATGAAATTAACACGGGATGAACGTAACAAATTAGTTTTTGAACGAATTATGTTGGCTACACTGATGGCTGTATTGCCGATATGCGCCATTTTGAACCCCCCCGGACCTCAGTTGCGCTCAAGGCGCTGTGACGTCAGGTTGTGGATGTAGCGAGTCGGTGCCGCAAAAACACCTCCAAAGTAAGTTTTGACCGTTTTTATCATCTGTGTTTGTTTTTATTATGGTAGGCCTAAGCTTGCGTGTCTTGTGTCAGTAAATTAGCATAACTATTGGTCTTTCTATTTTGATGGTCGAAACGGTTTCTTTCTAACGGTTTTTTGGGTTATAGGTATGTGTCTGTAATATTCGGGAAAATTTCAAGTTAGGGATGAAAGTAACAACTTGTTACTTTCATCAAGATCAAAAAGAAGAGTTTTTACTAACGAAGAAGAAAAAATCCTGGCCGAGTATTTACTCCACTGTTCTCAAATTAATTACGGATTAACGACCAAAGAAGTAAGAAAGCTAGCGTTTCAATTAGCAATTAAATATAATAAAGAAATTCCTAGCTCGTGGAGGTCCAATGAATGTGCTGGTGACGACTGGCTGAGATTGTTTATGCGTCGTAATCCGAGATTATCAATAAGGGCCCCGCAAGCTACAAGTATTGCCCGCGCGACGAGCTTTAATCAAAGCAATGTTGAATTGTTTTTTCAACATTATGCTGAGATTCTAGGACGAGATAATTATACTGCATCAGCTATTTGGAACATGGATGAAACTGGCATAACCACGGTTCAAAAACCAAACAGAGTTTTAGCAGGAAGAGGCACTAAGCAAGTAAGCTCTGTGACATCTGCAGAACGTGGCGTGCTAGTTACAGTAGCTACAGCAGTCAACGCCATCGGAAATAGTATCCCTCCCATGTTCATATTCCCACGAAAAAGGTTTAAGGATCATTTTATCCGTGATGCACCCCAAGGGTCAGTTGGAAGTGCGAATGGAAGTGGTTGGATGCAGGAAGATTATTTTAATATATTTTTGAATCATTTCAACACTCATGCTAGGCCATCTAAGGAAAATAAGTGCATTCTTCTCTTGGACAACCAGAGCTCCCATGTAGCACTGAAGAATATTGACTTGTGTAGAGATTCTGGCATAGTCCTTTTGACTTTCCCACCACACTGCACACACAAGATGCAACCACTTGATCGCAGTGTATTTGGACCCCTGAAAAAAGCCGTTAATGCATGCTGTGACAACTGGATGAGATCAAACCCTGGGAAAGTTATGACGATATATGATATACCCAGTATAGTCCGAGACTCTTTTCCGATCGCCGTAACTCCACGAAATATACAGGCGGGTTTTGCTTGCACAGGGATATGGCCCGTCAATACACAAGTATTTACAGAAGTCGACTTCTTGCCTAGCTCCGTCACTGATCGACAATTAGATGTTGCAGTCCCATTACCAGACCCGATTCCATCAACAAGTCGTCAGACTGATGCAATGCCCTCTTCATCATCATCAAGTGTGCAAGCAATTTCGACTGACGATTTGCTGCCCCTACAGCCTGAGTTACGGTCACCACCACCATTAGAAATACCACCATTGGTAGATTCACCGGCTTCGTTAGCGTCACAATTACTGCCACGAACCCCTCCTGAATTAACTTTGCCACGAACCCCTTCCTGAATTACCTTTGCCCCCAATAATGGCCTTGCCATCAACAACTATTTCAGAAGTTGATGTGGCTATTTCGTCGACATGGTCTGATCCCATCCCATCTACCTCTTCTGCTACTGAGGACGATAAGTTGACATCGTTTAGCCCCTATGCAGTTAAGCCCCTACCAAAAGCAGGACCCAGGAAAAATAATGGAAAGGGAAGGAAAGGCAGTAAAACAGCAATAATGACTGATACTCCAAACAAGCAAGAAATTCAAGAACGAGAAGAGAGAAGGCTTAAAGCCAAAACAGTTAAGAAACCCATTTTGCAGACTGCAAAAAAAACAAGAGGTTCAGTTAAAAAAACCATTAAAAAAAAGGGAAATAAAACGCTAAACAAGAAAAAAGATGCTAAAGTAACTAAGGATAGTGATAATTCAGACAGCGAAGATTGTTTCTGTTTAGTTTGTATGGAATCCTTTTCAAACAGCAGGTCAAATGAAAAATGAGTTCAATGCCTAGAGTGTCAGCTGTGGGCTCATGTAGACTGCACTAAGAACGAAATAAGTTATGTTTGCCATAATTGTTTGTCTGAGTGAGAACTCATTTTTAAATATTGTTGATTATTTTAGAAGATATTTTTTTAATTATAATGATAATTGTGATACAAATGTAAAACCTAAAAGGCTGATTATAAATAAATAATGTTGATTATGAAATAAACTTTGTTTTTATTTACAATGTTACAACCATCCCCTTACACTGTAACAACCAACCCTAGGGGTAGGGATGGTTGTAACAAATTCCACTTTATAAATTTGGTAGTTTTTCTTAAAATCTGTATTATATATTGCATTTAAGCTGATGTTAAAAGATAACTGAAATACCAAGCTATCATGTGAACTGCTTAGAAATTAGATATTTAAAAAGCTTTGTCAGATATTACGTGAAAATCGAAAATTGTTACGTTCATCCCTGGTCTCCCCTATGTACATTACGTTATAATTTTTAGAAAGGCAAGACATCCATACAAAAAGTTGGTTCTATTAAAGTGGAAAAAAAAAAGAACCTCCGCTTGGTGTTCTGTTATGAAAGCCAGTGTATTCAGATTCCGACTCTAATGATTTTAATTCCGTTTTCCAGTTTTCTAGGTTTGCTTTGAAGCGGGCTCTATCTCCAGGAATTGGAATAAGTTGGTTGATTTCATCGTTTCCTAAGAGTCTTAATATGCCAGCATCTATTTTTCCTTCTAGAAAAATACAGAATATTATATAATATTAACTAGTTCCTGGCTTCGCACGGATTATAAAGTTACGAGTTCGTATCTAACCCCAGACAGCAGCAGCAGACGTGTCGCTGCGACACTACTGGTTTATATATTTTACATTTGTATGAATACGATGTGTCGCTTGCTATGTAAGGTATTTAGAAGTACAAAGAAACGAGTAGTGTCACAGCGATACGTCGTCTCGTCTGCTGCTGCTGTCTGCGGTTGGCTATACGACGAACTCGTTCAGGTAAGAGTACGTCATATACCCAACCGCTGACAGCAGCAGCATGATGCAACATGCTGAAGTAGATATTATACATAACATAAATTACTTAATAAAACACCATCCTCAACGAACAAACTATATTTATTACCTGTAACCTACATAACAATATTTGGTAAAACTCACTGTTAAAACCGTCGATGTACTCGGCGAGGCCCCAACTACATAAAAAGTCTCTCGTGAGATTGTCCATTTTATTTTAACAGCTGGATTTTTCCTTCCTGCACACTGCCCTTGATGCTGCACATGGCATATGAAACTTGATTTGTTTAATGTTTTTAAACAATGCAATATAACGACACACCCAGTACAAAACAACACCCAAAACAAAATGAACGAATACGGCAAGCAAGATGGCGTCGCGTCGCGTGCTCGCGTGGCGTCGGTTGCTGCCAACATTACAACACTGGGAATCACTAAGCATTTTGTTGAAAATATTCAATTTTACTTAAACCACCTGTATTTAGTAATTACAGTAAAAGTAGTGTAATCACAGGATAGGGTAAAATCCCCAAAATAAGAACATTAAAATTAATTTTATTATAAAATTTATTTTATACGAAGAACAGTGGCCCGTTTCACGAAGCTACAAGTTACAAATTACAAGAGGAACCCTCTTTCTAGCAATACGAGTTAGAAAGAGACTTCCGTTTGTAATTTGTAACTTGTAGCTTCGTGAAACGGGCCTCAGGTAACATTTTCGCGTATTTTTTATTGCCCCTGTACACGTCGGCGGATCATGGGCGAGCGTAAGGGACGCATTTACACCTTAGAGTGAGCAACATATTCTTGCATATCACTCTTACGCATTGCTCCGTCCCTTACGCTCGCCCATGATCTGCCGAGGCGCCGACGAGTAGCGGGGCAGGGCCTTAAAGCAGGCTGTAAACGCTCAAATAATTTGTCAAATTTTACGTGTTTGTTTGTACGTTTTCATCAAAAGCACGCCGTCAACCAAATCTTTCAAACATACCTACAGCCAAACACGTAGTTTGCTTGCCAAACACAGACTGTCAAATAATTTGCCAAACACGTAAAATTTGACAAATTATTTGTGCGTTTACAGCCTGCTTTATGCGCGAAACTCGCGGTGCGCCAACCCCGGCAAGAGAGTGAGAAAGTGGGAACACACATATGACGGAAAATCCTTCCGTGGGTGGAAACGATACTTAATTCTAACTTCTTCCTTCTCAAATATTTTCCCGTCTTTTTGTTTTGATATGATCACGATAGGATACACTAACGGCCTAATCCTATATTCCAACCGCCGACGGATAAGAAGCTCTACTTTGAAAATCGAAGTTTGAAGCTACGTTAGCTCCATCTCTTTCCCTCGATTTAGCTTTGAATGACGAGTGACAGAGATGGATGTAGGTAATTCATCTCATTGTATTTGCAAAGTTTTATATAAATCCTGTGTTGTTAGTAAATGAGAACTAAACTACGCTTGTATGCGGAGTCGAGTTCAGTGCCTTAAGATACACTGTCCTGCGAGGTGGACTGCAGACAGCGACGTACTTATCGAATAGAATTAGAGACATATAAAGCCTCTTTACTCGATCAAAAAGTTAAAGAAATAAGTGTATTTGCGAAAATAAATTGGTCGTCTGTGGGGCATAAGAACGTTGGGAGTTTATAGAGTGCAGACGTACGCAGTCAAGCAAAGTTCTTTTTCACGCCACTGCTCGGAAATATGGCCAAAGAAGGATCGAAATCAGAATAGAAAGTTGCTCTTAGTAGTACAACACAAAAACAGTCCAACAATGTTGAGTTGCAAAGTAAAATGGAGTGTTTTTAGACCAGTTTACTTTCTACTCTGCTATTGGTCGGTTATTTATGACATTAGTAACTCGTTCGGAAATAAATAAAAAAATGTTTGACAAATATGACATTAGAACGTTTAATTAAAAAATTAAAACGTCAAATCCGCTCAGTGAAAGTGTATTTTTGCGATTGTAAACGTGTTTTTATGTAAGTTTTTAAGGCGTACGTGAAAAACGCCTTTGCATCTTTAAATAAGGTAAAAATTAAAAAAGTTAAAAAGGCGGGAATGAAAATTACTTCTGTTCTTTTAATTGGAAACAAACGCTAAACTTTTGAACTTTTGATTGGAAATTTGTACGATATTCAACAAAAATGAGTGATACAAGTACAGATATGGATCTTACACCGCCTGAAATTCAGGATACGGCAAAGTCGGTAATTCGGAATTTACTGCCAATAAAATCCCGTCGCAAATATCAGAAAGTGTATGAAAATTTCAAAGCATGGCAAATAAATAAAAAAACGAACTCTTTCTCTGAAAGCGTAATGCTGACCTACTTTGATGAACTTTCAAATATCAATATTACTTTTAATTAAACTGTGTATTATGTCCTAACCTGTTTTATTTCCTTACATTAGGCGTGAAAAGCACATAGTATTGCCTCGGTAGAAAGTGCAATAGATGGACTCGTATCTTCGCGGTCCTCACCTGCGGCTCGGCCCGCGAACTAACTCGTCCATCTATTGCTTACTTTCTGTACCTGGGCTACAATGTACTAGAATTTGACTTTGACACTAACTACACTAAATGGCGCTGCAAGCGGTCAAATGTCTTTGATAATTTATTTTGATTGTCAAATGTAATTTAAATGTATAAAAATATAGGTACTTCATAAGATAGTAAATTTAGTGATACTGACCTTGTGAATAATGGTTTTCGGCCCCTGCTGGCAATATTAAGTTATGTGTTCGTCACAGGGTGCCACTACCCTATTAACCGTCACAGATTACTAAACTCATTTTGTTATTTCAATCAAAATAAATGTAAACACAACAAACCCATTTTGCACATGGCAGTAACGTAGATTGTATTGGCATTACAAAACTCGTGTAGTGATTCCTACAGAAACAAATATAAAAACAACAAATCTATTTACTAAATACCAGTAAACTTTGTAATGTTAGCATGTACTAAACTGGATTGTTATTTTGAACGAGTCAAAGTAATTCCAGCGAACTTTGTTTGTTATTTCAATCAAAATAAATGTAAACAAAACAAACCAATTTTGCACATGGCAGTAACGTGGTTGTGTTGGCATTACAAAACTCGTTTAGTGATTCCTAAAGAAACAAATATGAACACAACCAATCTATTTACTAAATACCAGTAAACTTTGTACTGTTAGCATATACTCAACTGGATTGTTATTTCAAATGAGTCAATGTAATTCCAGCGAACTTGTTTTTTAAATATTAGCAAACTTTGTAATGGAGTCATGTACTAAAATCATAACTTGGAATCAGAAATGGCTTTTCCAAAAATAAGCAATATAATTCGTAAAAATAACAGAACTTTAATAATAATTACAGTGATTTGTAATAAATAATGAAATTTGGTTTATGTTACATTTATTAAAGTCTGTTTGTTGAAATCAGATTTAGGATTACTAAGCTGTTTGTAGAACTAGGTAACTTCTACAAAAACCGTAAAACTTCAGTAATTATAGAATAGAATAGAATAGAATAGAATAACTTTAATTCAGGCTACAAGGCCCATATTTACAAATACCTTACAGACTAACATACATAACAATATATAACATAAAATTATCACCACTACTATACTAATACACTTTCGCGGTATCCACTAGCCGGCGGCCACGAAAACGCTGAAAGATGACACCCCTCGGCCAGAATTCTTCCTTTAAAAAGGTCGACAGATCTTTGGTCGTTACTCTCACCACAAATGATTTTTCTCAAACATGCTCGGAAAAAACGGTTTTGCGATTGAAAGACAAAGATGGAAAGAGCCTCATTTTACTCCTAGGAGTAAAAAAACCATATGAAAACACTTTCCGTCCTTGTCCATATTTTTCTTAAAAATGCTGTCAATTTGCATACAAAATCAAAAGGACCAAGAAAAAAATTCCAAACAGCCAAAGTAACTGCTCGCTTTTTTAGCACAGTGCGTGTGTTTTTTTTTGAATTTGCATTCCAATGTCTATGGTTAGTATTTAAAAACAATTGACAGTCGGTAACATTCGTTTATTCTGCATAATATAATTGTGAAACCGAATGTGTAACTATTTGTTGTGCGAAATACCTACTTACTATAAAAAATGAGCTCAAGCGACGAAAGCGACGAAATACCTAGGTACCACACCGCCTTTATTAAAATCTGAAGCTGCCTCGGTTAGGCAAAACCTGCTTCCCGCTAAATCTAAGGAAAAATATAACCGAACTTATGACTAATTTATGCTGTGGAAGGCAAACAAAAATGTACATTAAATTACTTGCTTTTTAAAAATGTATTTGTATTATTTCCTCATATGTTTGAGAAAAGCATTATGTACGCCTCGGCGGAAACGAGGATTTCCTGACTCGTATTTTAGCAGGCCTCGCTGTTGCTCGGCCTGCTAACCACCTCGTCAGGAAAACCCTTACTTCCCGTGCCTAGGCAACAATGTACTATAAAATTAACCTTGTGGCGGGGCTCCAACCACTCGACCCTAAGGGTAACTCCGGTCTTAACTCGTACATACTCTACGAGATCCTTCGCCTCCGTAGAGTAATGTAATCGGGACACGTACAACATTATAGTACATTACTGCAAAGACCAGTAAGTGAGCCTTCCTGGACAAGTATGAGGTAAAAGCCCGAGCCGCCAGGCGAGGGCTTTTATACATACGAGTCCAGGATGGCTCTTAATGGTCGAAGCATGTATAGTGCTTTACTCAAAAAATAGAACAAGTAGAATGATTTAAAAAAAAATTGTTAAAATATTGATGACCACATGTGCACAACCCTCAGGGCGCTAGTCCGACTCTTAGCCGGTCGCTTACCCGGAAAAAATACTTTTATGGTCAAATTTACTTGAAACTTGGTAGAAATGCTCGTCAATGCAAATAATGAGACACGTATTTCAGCGATTACTAAAATTCAACCCCTAGAGGGATGAAAGGGAGTTGCAAAGTGTGTTTAGATAAAATATTTTTATGATCAAATTTACTTGAAACTTTGTAGAAGTACTCTTCAATGCAAATAATGAAACATGTATTTCATCGATTACTAAAATTCAACCCCTAGAGGGATAAAAGGCGGTTGCAAAGATTGTTTAGGAAAAAATATTTGGTATGCTCAAATTTACTTTAAAATTGGTAGAAATGCTCTGAAATGAATATAATAAGTCACGTATATCAGTGATAACTAAAATTCAACCCCTAGAGGGATGAAAGGGGATTGCAAAATTTAAATGGAAAAAAATAATTTGTTGTCAAATTTACTTTAAACTTTGTAAAAATGCTTTTCAATGCAAATAATGAGATATATATTTGAGCGATTACTAAAATTCAACCCCTAGAGGAATGAAAGGGAGTTGCAAAGTGTGTAGAATAAAATATTTTTATGATCAAATTTATTTGAAACTTGGTAGAAATACTATTCAATGCAAATAATGAGACACGTATTTCAGCGATTACTAAAAGTCACCCCCCAGAGGGATGAAAGGGGGTTGCAAAGTTTGAACGTACGTGGTACGTGTACGTGGTACGTTTGTAGGTCACCATAATTTAGTTTAATTTAATATTTGTTGTGCTAATTAGTCATAGATTGTTAACTAGTTTTGTAGCCTTAATCCCATGTGGTTTTATTTGATGTTTAGTGTTTGGTTTGTTTATAGTTTGTTTTCTGTTCTGTTTCGTTGTGATCCCGCTGGCGCTAGTAGTTACCGGTTGTGTATGGGCTGCGTTCACTGTTACCGTAAAGGCCCATACACACGTAGTGCGGGATGCAACGTTTAGATGTTTGTATTTTAAAATTGTTCATTCTTTCCTTTTTATCTATTTTGATTACTATGTATGTAGTTTAGTATTTTTGGTTATATTATTTGTTTGTCCTTGTCATTTGTGCATCTGTCGTTGTTGCCCACCGTGCTCTCACCGAATGGGTCCTGCGGAAGACCAGCGCTGGCTGTAAAGCTAGCAACATGCTGAGCAAGGTCCATTTCGTGACAAAGTGTGTTTTTTTTATTTTTTATTTGTTTTGTATGTGTTCTTTTTTTATTTTGTCACGAATAAAGACATGAATTTGAATTTTGAATTTGAATGGAAAAAATACTTTAAGGTCAAATTTTCTTAAAACTTGGTAGAAATGCTTTTCAATGCAAATTATGAGACATGTATTTCAGCGATTACTATAATTCAACCCCTAGAGGGATAAGAGTGGGTTGCAAAGTTTGTTTAGGAAAAAATATTTGGTATGCTCATATTTACTTGAAACTTAGAAGAAATACTTTTTAATGCAAATAATGAGACACGTATTTAAGCGATTATTAAAAGTCAACCCCTAGAGGGATGAAAGGGGGTTGCAAAGTTTGAATAGGAAAAAAATACTTTTACGGTCAAATTTACTTGAAACTATGTAGAAATGCTCTTCAATGCAAATATTAGACACGTATTTCAGCTATTACTAAAATTCAACCCGTAGAGCGATGAAAGGTGGTTGCAAACTGTGTATAAATAAAATATTTTTATGATCAAATTTACTTGACACTTAGTAGAAATTCTCCTCAATGCAAATAATGAGACAACTATTTAAGTGATTACTAAAATTCAAATCCTAAAGGGATGAAAGGGGGTTGCAAAGTGTGTATTGATATTTTTTTTAAGATCAAATTTACATGAAACTTAGTAGAAATGCTCTTCAATGGAAATAATGGGACACGTATTTCAGCGATTACTAAAAGTTAACCCTAGAGGGATGAAAGGAGGTTGCAAAGTGTGTACAAATAAAATATTTTTATGATCAAATTTACTTGAAACTTGGTAGAAATGCTCTTCAAAGCAAATGATGAGTCACATTTTTCAGTGATAACTAAACTTCAACCCCTAGGGGATGAAAGGGGGTTGCAATACTTTTTTATTATTATTATTTAATTTATTTAGGCAACATACAGTCTTATAAGTATTACAAAAAATACATTTTATGAAAGGACCTTGACTGCCATACTTAAACATACTAATTGCATTACATTTTACATTGGAAGCGGTTGTACTGGTACACGAGTGTAGTGTCCTTTTTAAAATCCATTTTAAAAACTCAGGTTAATCTTCGCCATCAGACAGCTAGAAATTAGTCATTAGATTTTCTAAACAAACTGAACAGCGTCCTCTCTGGAAAACATTGACAACTATTTAAACGATTAGACATTAAAATTTGACAGATTAATTCTGAGAGACTAGCGGAAAAATGGGTTCACTTTGAGTTACCTAGATGGCGCTGAGGTGTGAAGTAAAAGAAATTAATAATATGAAATAAAGCAGATCATTCTAATTAGAATTTAGAAATAAATAGATTTATTTCGTTATGTTAGTAAAATAAATTAAAGAGGGAAGGTTTGCACAAATTATTTTGTAATGAAGTAACATAATAGTTGTGTAACCTAATAAAGAAAGATCGAATTGGCTGGAAGTTGAATAAAAAAAGAAATGTCGGCTATAATGGTAAGGTGAGTAGGAGACAAGTTCAAAGTATACTGAACTAAACGATTAGACATTTAAAATTGACAGGTTAATTCTGGGCGACTAGCAGAGAAATGGGTTCACTTTGAATTACCTAGATGGCGCTGTGGAGCAAGCGAAGGAAATGGTTGAAATTAAATAAAAAAAACAGATCATTCTAATTAGAATTTAGGAAATAAATAGATTTATTTCATTATGTTAGTAAAATAAATTAAAGAGGAAAGAATTGCACAAATTAATTTGTAATGAGGTAACATTAAATTTGTAAAACCTAATAAATAAGGATCGAATAGGCTGGAAGTTGAATAAAAAAAAAAAAGAAGAATTATGACCGCTATGATGCTAAAATGAGTAGGGGTCAAATTCAAAGGATAATGAACTTTGTTTGTTACATGTTATGTTAGAATAATCATTGTCATTAGAAAAGTAAATGCATTATTGCGGGAAAACTTCTACACATCCCAGCTACGTTATACGCAGGGTACGCTAGAGAGACGCTAATATGAGGAGAGATGAGTTCAAACGAAAGTGAGCTTTATTTGTTACTTAAAATGATGAAATAGACACTAAAGTTGAATAATTGAAATTATTTTTGCGGGAAAAAGTTTACATATCCAAGCGATCTTATACGCAGATTTCATACAGCGGGCCTGAAAATTAGGGGTTTCTACGCATGCTCAGGGTTTTCTATATAAAGTCTGGCGAGGGTCTGAGCGGGGCTTTTTTATTCCGTTCGTCGAAGGGGTGAGTTGTTATTTTGCTGAGAGGTGTCATGTATCGTCCATTTTTGCCTTGTTGGTTTTTATTTATTTGTGTTGTGCTCGTATTATTATAGGTGATATTATTTTGTTCGTCGCTTCACGTTGCGTTCGAGTAAAGCTACAAGTTAACGATTATCGCTACACAGGAATGTTGTAGTTGACTTTCTTTTGCTAGGATTGTGAGAATGTTTTAATAACTGGTGTTTGTGTGTTCCGGGATTGTTTTAACATGTTTATTAACCTTCTTTTGTTTTCCAGAACTCTGTAACGACGCCACAAATGGTAGTCGGTTACGCAGAGCTCCAGGCAGTTGTAGTTTACGAAAATGAATACCTACACTCACATTTTGGTTGTGAGTTGAGACCTGAAGATTTCCACAATCAGGAAATGGACGGTTTTAACTCATTAACTGAGTGAGTTTGGAAGGTACGCGTACAAGGTTTCCTGATACCTTTATTCGGTATATCAGGCTCTGCTGATGGTACTTTTTCATGGTTTCTCTTCAGGGCCCGTAGAAGTGGATCCGAAATCAGTTTGCGATTGTTGTGTGGCCATATAAAGTACCTTTGGCATTGATCCCCTTATTTATATATGTATTTATAGACCACCGTAGGTATTTTCCCAACCTGGAAGCCAACTAAAGGCTAGAAATAGCCGGTTGAAGGGTCTTAGGACTACACACAGGAAGTTTTACTTCCGAAATCGAGGTTATGTTAGGTCTTAGTTGGTCTAGTAAAGGTTTTCTTACACCGGAATTCCTTTAAAACTACTCACACGTTTAAAGTAACTGTAAAAGTCATTTTGGACTTTTAATTGCTCTAAAACAATAGATTAATAGGTATTTAGGGGTCTTAGGTAGTCAGTAGCTTTTCCATTACACCGTGGGAAGCTTATAAACACGTAATGTGACTAGCTAGGTATATGTAGACAAAGTTTGTTCTACTACTGGCATAGTAGAACAAGCTCTGTCGACGTAAGAACTATAATTATTGAACCAAGAAGACTTAAATTAGCCTTCTAAAACCAATAGGAAAATTAGGAACTAATAATAATTAATTCATATTAGAAAAGTAATCCTTTTAAATTAAATTCATATTAGGCAAATATTCAATCTAGGGTATCGAAACTTACTTATTGAAAGCAATCTTGATAGTCTGTGGTTAGGTCTATCTATACCTGACAGAAACGTCAAATTCTAAAACCGTCCGTCTAGTTAGAAAATCTAAAAGATTGATTGATTAGTTAGAAAATAAATAAAGCGCTAGGCTGCGGAGTATGTATGTTGTCCGATAAACCCGTGTTGGTATGATTAGGGAGTTCATTTAACATGAAAGGTATTGTAGTGGTTATAATTAGCAGATAGGTAGAGATCTTAGTTTAAGAAGCATTCGCGTCTAACCTTAGTGATAAATCTAGGCGGCTAACTAGGGAGACGCCCGCAAACATGTTTTATCAGTTAGTGTGTATAAAGAGTTCACGTTAGAACTGTCTCAAACGAATAAAAGTAATTAGTTAGCTATGTGTATTTACACAAGGTTGTTGTTATAGAAGTCATCTAAGCACGTAACGAAACTTATTAGTCTACGGTATTATTATTAACTTTCTAGGATAGTAAGGGTAAATTAAAGAGTTCACGTTAAAACTGTCTCAAACGAATAAAAGTAATTAGTTAGCTATGTGTATTTACACCAGGTTGTTGTCATAAAAGTCATCTAAGCACAACGAGAGTCTATGATATTATTATTAACTTTCTAGGATAGTAAGGGTAAATAAGTACGGTTACATACCTGCTAAAAGAAAAGCTAGGCTTATCATATTTAGATATTATTCCGAAGAGGTTCTAGTTGTAAGAATTAAATCGTCATCATTATAAGCTATACATTATCTTTAAACATCAGATAAAGCAAATAAATCTAGGTTAACGTAGTCCTTTTGTATAGGTAAAATTCAAAGTGATACTTACGAGTTGGTCTGTCCTTTCAATACACCTTTAACAGCTATAGATGTACGGTACATACCTAGCTACGGCTTACTGTCTCTGTCCAAGGACAATCAGTGGTCACTGTACTTACACATATGTTTAGTTGTTGTCTGAAGGAACCCTAGTGTTGATGATACACTATGTAGTTCAAGAACACACCACCTTTGTGAGAATATTAAGGTTATTAAAGAAGTTATTTAGCGATAAAACCAAAGGGCTACTAATTTAGTTAAATTAAGAGTTGAAACAGGATATCTGAAAGCACACTAAATCAATTATAGGGTTACTTACTAGGTGAACGATAATAATAGCCGCCTGATCCTGGCGGCTGGGTTGTATTACCGATCTCGTGGTGGTTGAAGACGTTGACTCCTGTCCCCGAAGTCTGGCGCGGGTTCGAATCGTGCAGGCTTCCAGGGATTGTGATGATTGACGTTTAATATGAACACTGGTGCTTTTCTACTAGTATTTAATCCAAGTTAAACAGTAAAACACGAAATACAATATGACGAATATGATTTGCGTCCGGCACGCTGTGAATTGACAGGGGAAGAGATGAAGCAGTGATCTAACCTCAAAGCGTTGACAGCTCTGAGTCTATGACTAAACTAGATTAGGTCTATGTCTATGGTTATAAGGCGGCTCCACACAGCACAATCTATTTATATATACGATCATACAAAATAAATTAGAAACATGTGAATTTGCATGAACATTTCCTGGGCCGCCAGGGGAAAAATGAACTGAACACTTGAAGTCCATAATGAACTCTACTTATAGTATAGTGACACATGATATTGATACATAGACATAGCTTAACATAAGTTGAAACACCATGAATAAACAGACATAATGAATACTTAGTAAATACACAGGTTGACACTATATGAACAGACACATAAATGGTTAACTTAAGTTACCTTTCATAGGGAAGTTACATAACTTGACTACTGACCTAACAACATCATCTGAACCTTTGAACAACTCTATAACTCGACCTCTTCGCTACTGAAGAGGCGGGGAATTTGTTTTCTATTATTTCTATGTTGTTAGTATGACTATACCATTTATTACGTGACTGTAGTGTATTGAGGTATTCAATATGCCATCGTAACCAAATTGACTGATATATTTTCTGAGTGACTTGAAAGCGTGATAATCGCGACATTTTAGTATCCTTTCACTGAGATTCTGGGAAGGCTATTAGTGGTTGACCAATGATGAAATGACCGGGGTTAAGTACTTCGAGATCCTAGAGGACGGGAATTAAGTGTCGACTCTATTTTAGAAAATAGAGAGTATAATTCCTCGAATGTCAAAATGATATCGCCAACCTCTCTCTTAGGAGAATTTGGCGCCTTTGACTGCAGCCTCGAACAGGCCCCCCATGAGGGGAGGCGCAGGAGGATTGAACTCCCAGCGAATACTCTGTTAGAACGAGTAAAATTTGTACCTCGGTCCGATCTGAGCAGTAAAGGCATCTCACGGCGGCTGACAAACCTGGTGAATGCCGCAATGAAAGCCTCGACGCTCAGTGAAGAGACGATCTCGAAATTAACAGCCTTTGTACCTAAACATACAAAGACACAAAGGTAAGCCTTGACTGATTTAGCGTTTCTTAATAAACGGCTTCTAACCACTGGTACCTGCTTTCCTACAGGTTTAATGACTAATTTGACTACATTTCCCGGTGTATTAACCGGTTCATGACCTATACCATAAAATGAATTACCGTTACACTGTTGGTGCAAATTGAAATTATGAACTAATGATTGTTTGATTACTGAAACAGCGGCCCCTGTATCCAACAGTGCCCTGACCCTGACATACATACCATCACCAGACCTGATTACTATTGCAGAGGGACAAATAGTTATGGGGAGTGATGGACCCTGAGATGCGCCGACAGTGACCTTATCTCATAGTTTATCAGGACTCGTTCGAGGTCCAAAACGGAGAGACTGAAATGTGACTTGACCATTTTGAGTTCGCTCACCAACAGGTGACCGTGGCTGGTGAGCCATTGATTGCACCGGTGGTGCCTGATAATGAACAGACTGGGTCTGATTCCCATCAGGTGGATCGGTGGGGATGTGAGGTGGCGAGGCACGTCTCACATATGATAATGATGGTTGGTTCGCATCCTGCTGAGTTGATCCTTGATCCCTGGATCGTGCATTTGACCGAGAGGCTGCTTGCTGAGTCTGAGTATCTGCATTGCAGATTAATGAGTTATGATCAGGTGACTTGCAGTATAAGCACCAATTGCGCTGAGTACACTCGCTAGCATAATGTTTCCGTAAACATTTCTAGCAGTGTCCCTTCCTTGATGCCCATGATCGGCGACCTCCCCTTGACAGTTGACGGAATTCGGGACACTTGTATAGTGTATGAGCCTGACTAGAACAATATGAACATGAACATAAAACGTTCACCTGATGTGGAGGCGGCGCACTCCTCTGTGATGAGAGCACTCCTCTGGAGGGCTGTGAAGACCACCTTGGCGGCGGCTGACGTGCACGCGGTGGCGATGACCGACGTGGCGGCGACTGACGTGGCGACGGCCGACGTGGTGGTGAACGACGTGGCGGTGACCGACGTGGCGGTGACCGACGTTGCGGCGACCGACGTTGCGGCGACCGACGTTGCGGTGACCAACGTGGCGGTGACCGACGTTGCGGCGACCGACGTTGCGGCGACCGACGTTGCGGTGACCAACGTGGCGGTGACCGACGTGGTCTCCTGACGTCAGCTTGCTGCTCCAGAGTTGGCGAGACAGCTAACTGAAGTCTGCACTGCTCATCCATCAGCTCCAGCAGTTGATAGATGGTAGGCAGGGTTGTGGCATCCTTGCCGTACCGTTCCTCAAATAGAGAACGGAGCCTGACCGGTAATTTCTGTAATGCCAAGTACAAAATTAAATATGACCACTCTTTGATTGGCTGATTAAGTTTTTCCAAGGCCTGCATGGCCTCCTGAAGCGGATCATAAAACTCTGATCTGATATGACTGACCGATGTCATAACAGGCAAATTGATTATCCTACATATATAGGTATCTAGCAACAATCTAGTATTCTGATACCTAGATGTTAAAAGTCCTAGCGCCACTGAGTAGTTTTTATCATCTACCGGCAACTGACGCACTATATGAAGAGCCTCACCGGATAACGATGACCTGAGATAATAATGCTTTTCAGCATCTGACAAATCACGCTCATGAACGAGCGAATGAAACAAATCATAAAATGGAATCCAGTCCATTAAGTTACCTGAAAACTTAGGTAATTCTATTAGTGGTAACTTTGCCATTACCTGATTTGATGCAAACTTGCGCGAGTAGGATGCCCCGGCGTGTGACTCCGACGCCGCGAGCTCCAATTTGACCAATAGTTTGTTTACCTCCGTGAACTGTTGTTCAAACAAACTAATTTCCTCACAAGAAACTTCATCACTTGCAAAGCCTAGCAAGGTTTCGTACGCTGCAATAAAGTCCTTATAATACGTATCGAAATGCTTCTTTGCTACCGAAGCGCCGATGGAACCGGTCGTTTCGTCGATCGTACTAGCAAAATCCAACAACATACGATGATGCGATCGAAATTGTGTCCTAACACGGCGCGATGACATGTTGATAGCTCAATACACGATGAGTACACGTAAGTAGCTTGATATTACACGTTAAAACACTAATCGTTCACTTAACAAACAATAATACTTGAGATTATTCCTTTAAACACCAATAACTTTAATGTAAACAAACATTTGCTACCTGATTTGACATTAAATAGATAACTGATGACCTATTTCCTCAGTGACATTTGACAACAGACGGATAAGTGCACAGTTTACCACAGATTAACTAGCAATATTGATCTGATCGATCTGTTTATGAACCTATTACAATTGTTAACTTCAAATTGACATTGACAGTTAACAGATAGCAAGCAAAATAGATGCAAATTAAATATCCATAAAGTAAACTTTGACGTTTGACGTACCGGTGACAGGTGCCAACCTGACAAGTGACACTTGCATGACTTGATGACCGGCGAGTTTGAATATGATGTGATGCATGCGCCCTCTGACGTCGGAGTTGGTGGCGTCTTGGTGCAGAGTCCCGTTATCGAGACAAAATAGATGGCGTATCTTATCTCCGATAAGAGTCGACTATGAGAACCGATGAAATACTCGCGTTACGCGATTCGCACACTGAATTTAGGCACAAATATACGGCACTGAAGCTAATAAAACACTGATTCTATGTAGCGTAGCACTGAGATCTTCAGTGACGATCGATGCAATCGAAGTACCTCTATGCGGGCGGCGTGTCCTGCGTGACCTTGCGTGCGCCGATCCCTTGACTGTATGATGACTTATGAACTCGCGCTCCGCGCTTAGTTCTGAGATTGATTCCTGGGTCGCGAGTAGGCCGGTACTGACCTTGAAGGCTACCGCGTGCCCAGTAAATCTTGATTATCCCGTCCTGGGTTTAATTATGGATTTTTCCCCTCATGGGTTCCACCAAAAATGAACGATAATAATAGCCGCCTGATCCTGGCGGCTGGGTTGTATTACCGATCTCGTGGTGGTTGAAGACGTTGACTCCTGTCCCCGAAGTCTGGCGCGGGTTCGAATCGTGCAGGCTTCCAGGGATTGTGATGATTGACGTTTAATATGAACACTGGTGCTTTTCTACTAGTATTTAATCCAAGTTAAACAGTAAAACACAAAATACAATATGACGAATATGATTTGCGTCCGGCACGCTGTGAATTGACAGGGGAAGCGATGAAGCAGTGATCTAACCTCAAAGCGTTGACAGCTCTGAGTCTATGACTAAACTAGATTAGGTCTATGTCTATGGTTATAAGGCGGCTCCACACAGCACAACCTATTTATATATACGATCATACAAAATAAATTAGAAACATGTGAATTTGCATGAACACTAGGGCTTATTCATTTTAGATATAATTTAGTGTTGGCAACTTCATTGTAGTAGATGGTATATGTAAAATTTACACAATAGTGTCTCAGACTAAGTTATGAATGGTGAGGAAACACTAATTCATTATTTTATTAAATTTTAAACTAAACAGTTTATGTACTAGGGATATAGTACTGAAATTGAATTATAGTAATCTGAGTGATTCAATAATTCATACTACAATCCAGAGAATAAAAGGTTGTAGAACCCGCTTAGTAGGGTTACATGATAATTACAGTAGGTATACTACTAAATAGTTTGATAGTTATGACTACCAATTATAGAAAAAGATACACAAAGTTTGTCATAGGCATATTGAGTTTAATTCTATAAGTAAGAAGTAACAGGCTAAGAAATAAGAATAAAGCCTAAAATTAAGCATTGATATTATATTGTTCTAATATATTATTTTGTGTTCAAAAGTAAAATGAATAATTGAATTAAAGAGTTTAATCCTTTGAGTTTGTCTCGGTCTCTCTTCTCAAAGGATCCTTTTGGAGAGACTAGTAGAATCAAGTTTACCTAATTGACTAGAATTAGTCTACTAAATTTAACACTAATAGAATAATGTGTTATATTGAATAATAAAATATATATTAGTGGGCGGGCTCTGAGGTTATGGTTGAAGAGCAGCGGAATGGCGAGAGATGGAGCCTTTCCTATATTCACTAATATATTATTGCCATTTTATAAGAGAAGAAATAATAAGAAATTCAAATTGATCCTAGTTTGTTCTAAGTCGCTTAATAGATATTTTGTTTCAACAGTAGAATGATTATGGTTTATGATAAGACTTCTATATTCATGCTAGCTATAACTCTGTTCCTTGGTTAATAATACAAAGTTAGGTTAATTAATCTTTTCCAGTAGACTACTATAATAATTTGAACCTTATTTCAATTAGGAATTTTATTAATATAATTCTTTACTGAATAGTTAATACTTTTAGGTTTGATTTAACAACATATAGATGTTAGCTGGCAAGTTTAATGGTATTCTCTAATAGTAATCAGTAGGAAGGAGTAATTAGGAACTTCATAATTGACTAGTAATAATAATCTCTCGCTCATTAAAGTTCTTTGGTTTACTATTCGGTTCACAAAGTAGGGTTCTACATTAGACGATCGTGAGGCCAACTTAAAGATAAAAATAATAAAAATATAAATATATAATATAAAATTGATTTTTTATGGGGGGGGGGGTCGGTACACGGTAAACAATGAGACGCAAAATGAGATATTGTTTTTAAAGTAAGTAACAAATTAACAATAAGGAAGTATTTGATTAACACTAAATACTTGGGAAAATAGAACACTAGAGTGGTAGAACAATAAATAGTAAACCTTACTAGAAGGATCATACATTCGAATACCAGTAATAATAAAGAAAAAGGTGACCTTTCCTAATATAGTGGAATCCAGGAGGTAAAACAATAAAAATCAAAAAATGTGTAAGTAAGTATAAAATATACTTAATAACAACAAAAAATGAATATTTTTTTGTTAGGTATGACAATGCCTGGGTGCAATGTAATCAAGTAAGACAAGAGTTTAAGTGACAAATCACTTGATCTTTGAACCTGTGCGGGACGTCGACCGGGTATTGCCCCGCACAAAGGAGATCGTGGACTGTAGTTTTTAGCGGCTGTATTCGTTGTCAAAAGAAACTCGAAGATTTTTTCATTACTATTGCCAGTAAGCTTGAGCGGTCGGTTTTCTATTGGTTTGAGGGTGAGAGCGCTTCCTCAGGGAATGGCGATTCCGTGAGGTCTATGCCGGGCTTTTATGGGGTAGTTGCTTCTATGGGGGTTTTCCGTAGGCTTCTTTAGGCTTCTTAGGAGTGGCAGCTGTACCCGGTGTTTGCGTCGTCGTGTCCTAATTTTTCAGTCAGTCAGTCACGTAGTCATCTCAATCCGGCCCTTTTTATACAAAAAGGGGGATGAGGAGCCGGTGCCGGGTCGTATGACCCCCGACCGGGGTTATCTGCGCCGACCGTGAAAACGGTCGGGTCCTTCGAGCGGAGCCGGCGCCGAAGGCGCAGGCTGCGCGGTGGAGCGGGTAGATGTTGGTACCTACGCAGACATGTGGGTGTTCAACCATTTGAGGGCTGCTGCGGGCATGGGCTCACCGTCCAGTCTGGCCCTTACGGCCTCCTGGACCACGGCGAAGCCCTCCATCAGCGCCACTCTTTGGGTGGTGGCTTCAGGTGTTGTGGTCGTGAGTGTACTCACCGGGGTGTCGGTTTGCGTTGTGGTGGTTTTGGTAGCAGCTTGCGCGGAGGGCTGCGGGCCACGGTTTCGGGCTCCGCGCCTCTTTCCGCGGCGGGTAGTGGGTGGCTGTTTGGGGTCGTTCCCGGGGGCCATCAGGGTGGCGCTGTATTGCGCCGCCTCGACGGTTCGGGTAGTGGTGGGCTCGGGGCCCTGCTTGATGGGCTTCGGAGGGTGGGGTGACTTTCTGGTCCTCCGGTTTTCCCTGAGCAGGACTGGGCATTTGGCGCTGTTGGCGGTGTACTCACCGCTACAGTTCGCGCATGTTGGTGGCTCCTCTCGGGGCCGTGGGCAGTCGCTGGCAGCGTGGGGGCCTCCACAGCGCACGCAGGCTATGGGGCGATGGCAGTGGTGAGAGGAGTGGGCGAAACTTTGGCAGCGGTGGCATTGCGCGATGCCTCGCTTACCTCTCCAAGGCTCCACGATGATCCCTGGCATGCAGAGGATCTCCGTGACGCGGAAAATGGCCGCATTTTTGGTGACCTGGGCGTAAAAAATACACCCTGGTCTGCCGCTGCGGGCTCTGATGGGCCTGACGTATTCCACGTCGAAGCCTTGGGAAGTGAGGTCGTCGGTGATGTCGTCGGGGCTGGTGTCCACGGGGAGGCCCCTAATGGCCACCTTTTGGTTGCGCTCGGCGGGCAGGGAGTAGGAGTACCACTCCAAGCTGGAGTCCTCCTTCTCCAGGTCGGAGAGGTACCTCTGTACCAAACGGAACTCCTCCTCACCTGCCGGGGAGAAACGGACTCCGTCTCTGAACGGGCGGGCATTAGGGGCGCGTCCCAGAAGTCCTTTGAGGGCCCGGAAATGCTTATCCCAGTTGGCGATCCGCTGGACAACCAGCGGCGGGTAGCGAGTCTTTTTCACGGGCGCCTGCGCTGCTGTCGCCGGTCCTTGACCGCTTGTTGCGGAAGGAGATGGCGGTGAAGCGGCTGCCGCGGCGAAAGAGAGTGGCGGCGGTGGAGAGTGCAGCTGTGGAAGCTGTTGGGCACCTGGTGGAGACGGCCCGGTTGTGTCCATTTGGCACAAATCGAGCCGGGGCAGTGAGCGCGGTTGTTGTAGCGTCGCAGGAGGGGTTTTGGCAACCCGCTTTTTGCTCGGCGTCGCTGCGGTGGAGGACACGGCGGTAGCGGCAGGCGGCACTGGGGTTCGTGGCGCGACTCGCGGCCGCGCGACGGCCTTCGGCTGTGGCGGCGGCGCACTTAAGCGCACAGGCGCGGTGGTCGGCCTGGCGCAGAAGGGTGGTGAGGTCGCGGGTGCGTGCGCGCTCGCGGAGGTGGTCCGGGCCACGCGCGCTGGCGTGGTGGGTGTCGAGGCGCGGCTGGTAGTGGCGGCAGCTCGCACGGGTGCGAGGCGCGGCGGCTCGTCCTCGGGCGAATCGCGGGGCGCTGCGTCATCGGGCTGCAACAACACGTGGGGCACGGTGCCGCGGCGTGGGAGGCTGCTGGGCAGTACGAATGAGGTGCGCGCCGTCTGTGGGCGCTGCTCTCACGGTTGGGAGGCAGAGGGGGCCGGTGTTGGGGCGGCGGCGGCAGCAGCAGTGGCTGCGGCGCGAGCGGCGGTGATCCGCGCGAACGCGGCACGCAGCACAGGCGGAGCAGTTTCGCCGTCCGCGAGCATCTCGCTCAGCGTGAGCTGAGTGCCCGGGTAGTTGGCGAACTCCAGGTCGCAGGAGTGGCCCGGGGACCGGATCCGCAGGGGTCGTCCTGGGTCAAGGCGGGGGTCGCGCTGAGGCGGCACGCCGGCAGCCATCTACACGGCCAGCTCGGCAATAGCTTGGCCGTCCGGTGGCGGGGTGTTCGGAGCGGTCGTCGGCGGTGTTGCCTTACCGGCCGCTCGCAGCAGGTTGATCGCGCGCACGACATGGGTGCGGTCCTCAGTCGAGATCGGGATCCGTCGGGTGTTGCGGAAGATCCGCGGGCGCGTCTGCCTTCGCGCCGTTGGGTCACTCCGGGATCCAGGCTGCATCATGTGGGTAGCCCTAAAAAGGGCTTTTTACAGAATACCCCACCTTTGCGGACTCGCACAAGGTGGGAGGGACACAAATGTAAATTTGGAGGGTGGATATATTTGCGGAAAAATTAATCTACCCAACCAAATAATGAAATAAATGACAAATAAATGATTCAAATAGGTAATACAAAGGATGACGTAAGATGGAGCAGTGACTCACGCGACCATAACGCACCGCGGCCTCACCACTCCCCTCCCTTTTCCCCCGTCCCAAGGCTCCCCCCGCAAGCGAGAGGCTGAGACTAGGTACTGGAAGGAAAGTTACCGGCCGGCGGCGGGGAAATTCCACTGTTGATCGGTCCGAGCGTGTGACGTAGGGGAGCCAGATGTTGGTGACTCACCTGTGTTTTTCCGCAGTTCCGCAAAACAACACGTCCCTACGTCAGAGGTGGCAGCCAGATGGTCGGCTATTTGATTTTACGAATTGATTTTAATTTAAAATTCAACGTCCACCTCGGGTCACTGCAGGCCTATCCCTTAATTTTTCTGAACTTCGTGGTCATCTCAATCCTTTCTTGTCGAGGGATGAGGAGCCGGTGCGGGCCTTTCGGCCCCTGTCCGGGGTGTTCTGCGCCGACCGTCAAAACGGTCGGGTGCTAGGCCAGCAGCCGGATGTGGGGTAGGAAAGGGATTTCGGGTAGGTGGGGAAAGGGAGGCGTCGATACGGGTGTTACGTTGCTCGCGATATCAAGCCAGCCGAGTGAGACCCCGTTGGAGGAGGCCCGGCTAGCGACCTACAAGCTGAGCAGCGTCTTCATGGGTTCATTTTTCTTGTCGACATCGTCGCCGTGTCGAGATCTCGAGGGTACGCCTTGCCGTCGGGGGGTCGCGCGTGCTGTGGTGCGATATCCCTCAGGTGGGGGAATCGCGATGCTCCGACGTGGCGAGGCGTTTGATGAATTCGTCCAGGCTCTCGACCTTAAGGTCCCTCTGGATCGTGGCATTCCTCATGTAGCGGGGGGCATTCGTCACGATTCGCAGGCACAGGTTTTGCTGGGACTCCAGCTTCTTCCTGTGCGTTGCGGCCAAGAGAGCGTACCACGAGGGTGCGGCATACGTGAGGCAGGGTCTAATGTAGGTCTTGTAGACCCCGAGCTTCACGTGCAGAAGGAGGCTAGATCCGAGCACTGGACGCAGCAGGACTCGTGCTATTCTCGCTGATGCGACGACGGTCTTTACGTGAGGGCCCATGGTTAGGCGTCTATCGATCGTGATCCCCAAGTATTTCACAACCGGGGACCACGAGATGTCTTGTCCGTGGAGGGTGAGTGGTGGGATACGGCGTATGCATTTACTTACGAAAATCGCTTGGGTCTTGGTGACGTTTACGGCGAGCCATTCTGGTAAGGCGTCAATTAGTCGCTGCAGCTTGACGGCGGCGAATTCTGGCTTGTAAGAGGAAGCGTAGAATGCCGCATCGTCGGCATACAGAGCCAGGTGGGAACCATCAACGACCGGTATGTCATCGGTGTAAAGGTCGTAACATACCGGTGATAGGCAGCTGCCTTGAGGGACTCCGGCTGCTATCGGGCGACTTTCGGAAGTGGCGTCTTCTACCACCACTCTGAAGGTGCGATCCGTCAAAAACGACTGGACCACCTTCGTCAGTCTGCGTGGGGCCGAGGATTGGGACATTTTGTAGACCAGGCCTGAGTGCCAGACCCGGTCGAAGGCCTTCTCCATGTCCAGGAGAACTGCGGCCGTGTGCTCGCGTTTGTTCGCGGCGACCGCCATGTGATGCAGGACTCAGGACAGCTGGAGCGTGGTACTGTGTTCAGCGCGGAACCCGAATTGTTCTTGGCGAGGCGTGATGTGTGGGACCAGTTTGGTGAGCAGCAGCTTTTCGAACACCTTCGAGATGCACGGTAAAAGGGTGATTGGCCGATAGCTCTCAGGCTTCAGTATGTTCTTCCCCGGTTTGGGCAACATGATCACATTGCCGGCCTTCCAGTTGAGTGGGAAGTTGCCGGTGCGGAGGACGCCATTAAAAAGGTGCGTTACCGCCGCGATAGCGCGCGGCGGTAAGTGGCGAAGGGTGGCGTTGGTGATACCATCCGCACCGGGGGCCTTTCTGGGCTTTGTTTTTGCGATCATGCGCTTTACTTTGCCCGGGGAGAAGAAGATGGGATCTTCATTGGGAGCTATCGGGGAGGTGAAGTAAGTACGAAGGTGCTCTTCAACTGCCGCGATGTGGTCTGCCTCGTCGAGAATCTGTCGATGTCCGCGGCGTCGGAGAGCGTCTGCTGAGGAACGGGGACATCCATGATCCTTGAGAACTCCTCCCAGTCAGTGGCGGGTCTGGGAGCCCTCGGAGTGAAAACTGTGGGTGCCGCGGTCAGGACGAGGAGCACCGGCTGGTGGTCGGACTGGACGTCATCGTCGAGGGTCTCTTGGGTGAGCTGGCCTTGGAGTCCACTGTGTACGGCGATGTCCAGGACGTCCGGAGTGTACGCGACATTTCTGGGGTAGTGCGTGGGCGTCTCCGGGCCGTTCACGTGATATCCGTGGATCTCGGCGTCATTGAGGAGTCGGTGACCGTCTGTGTTGGAGATGTTTGAATTCCATGCCGGATCCTTACAGTTCCAGTCGCCAGCCGCTATGGTAGGCAGCGGCGAGTCTAGCAAGGTCCTGACCTCAGCGAGGTCAAGCCGGGATCTTGGGGGCTTGTATATGGCATAGATTCGCATGGGAGCGGCGGCAACATGGATCTCCACACCTAGGGCTTGTAAAGAGCCCAGGTGGATCTGCGGCAGCGGTTGGTGGACGACTCCTCGTCTGACGAGTATGGCCAGTCCTCGGAAGGCCCTGCCTCCTTGTTCGTCGTCCTGACGATAGGTGTCATAATGCGGCACCTTTAGCTTGATGGATGGTGTCAGCATGGTCTCCGAGATCAGGGCTATATGGATCTTCTGCTCTCGGAGAACTGCAGCTGGGAGCGGGATTTTTTGCTTCAGTCCCGCGGCGTTCCAGTGCACGATCCTCAGACTGTCCATTGCTGGAGCAGTCTAACAAACCCTCTGGTAATTGTGGCGAATACGTCCTCGCCATCCTGCACAGCTATCCAGACTTCGAGCAGGATTTGTAGGGCCACCTTGTCCCTCTCGGTTCTTACACCTTGCGCAGCTGACCTCGGGCCTGGTCCTTGGGTAGGGGCAATAGCGGCCTGAGTTGTTGCTATGGTGGCGGCTATGGTGGCCGCAGGAACCGGGGCTGGTTTGTCCCGCTTGGTGGTGGTTGCGGGGGTGGTGGTTTCAGGGGTGATGTTGGCGGCTGCAGCAGTCGTGGCCTCGCCCTCCTGGGGGGGTCTCGGTCCCCGTTTTCTACCGCCGCGCCTCTTCCCGCGGCGGGATGGAGGTTTGGTGGGGTCGTTTGCAGAGGCCATGAGGTTAGCGCTCTCCTGCGCTGCCCCGACGGTCCGCACCTATGTTATTTCGGAGCCCTGCCTGGGCTTCGGGGGGTGAACAGACTTCTTTGCCTTACGATTCTCCTTCAGGAGAACCGGGCAAGAAGTACTGTTTGCTGTGTGCGAACCCTTGCAGTTCGCGCACGTTGGTGGCTCCTCCCTGGGCCGGTCGCATTCGCCGGCGGTATGTGGACCGCCACAGCGCACACAGGCTATGGGGCGGTGGCAGTTGTGGGAGGAGTGGGCGAACTTCTGGCAGCGGTGGCACTGTGCCAGGCCACGCTTACCCCTACAGGGCTCAATGATTACCCCCGGCATGCAGAGGACTTCAGTGACCCTGTAGAGTCTGGCGGCAGTGTTTAGATCTTTCTTTACCTGGGCGTAAAAAATACACCCAGGTCTGCCTTGACGGGCCCTGATGGGTCTGACGTATTCCACGTCGAACCCCTGGGTCGTCAGGTCCTCCAGGATCTCATCAGGTTGGGTGTCTACAGGGAGGCCACTGGGTTGTCTTCTCGACCCCGTCAGGGGTCGGGGAGGCTGGCCTGGGTTGGTGACCCACTTCCAGCGGTTTCTGGCGCTGTCCGTGACTACGGACACGGCTATGGGATGGGCGATTAAGTCCCGTTGATTCCGTTTCCTCCTGTCCGGGCAGGCGAGGTCAAGCCTGTATGTCCGCTTACAGGCGTCCATCAGTCTGCATCGGCGGGAGTCGGGTTCCGGTCTGGTGGTGATGGTGCGTTAGGCGGTGCCAGCTCGAAAGAGTTGGCGGAACGCAATCCGTCTTTGGACGGCTTTTGTGGCGGGAGCGGCGATCTTGGGGGGAGTAGGCCACTGTCTTAACTACTCGACGAGGAGTAGTAGAAGTGGCCAACTTAGGGATGGGTTCCTGGTGCCCGTTACGATCTTTCTCCCTGTGCAGGAGATGGCGGGGCAGTGATAGATTCTCAGTGATGAGGCCATACGCGTTCCGGTACTGCTTTCGGAGGATTAGCCATCGCAGCCGTATAGGTTGGCTAATCCTCTGAAGATTATCGGGACAGGGTTCTGTCCCACTTGGATGGCTCTAAGGACCTCGGTCAATATCGCGACGCACTCCGCGATCACCGCGTCCCTGGCGGCCTTGTTGTTGGATTGGGGTGCCACTGTCTTCCCCGTCGGCGGGGTAGTAGGGCGGGCTTCCGGCCTCCCTGGAATAGGGGGCGGAGGAGGAGCGTGGTCCCTTGGTTCGGGATACTGCTCGGTCAGCTGGTTTTTGACGATTCCGGGTGGTTGTGGTAGCCTCCCTTGGCCTCCCCTGCGCTTCTTGCGCCTCGGGGGGTGAGCGCCATCGTTCGCCGCTGCCATCAGGGATTGTGGGGCGTTGGGGTCGTCCGTGGGTTTGTCCTGGCGCAAGGCTTGGCCTGGTCTGGACACGCTGCTGGACGTCTTTGCACGTGCCTCGCGGCGGAATACCGGGCATACGACGTTGTTTGCCGTGTGCAATCCCCCACAGTTGGCACAGGTGGGGGGGTCCTCTCTGGGACGGAGGCAGTCTCGGGCAGCATGTCCCTCTCCACAGCGGACACATGCTTGAGGGCGGTGGCAGTTGATTGAAGAATGCCGGAAGGTCTGGCACCTGTGGCACTGAGCCGGGCCTTTTCGACCACGCCATGCCTCAATGATAACTCCTGGCATGCCCAGGAGTTCATTTACGGCATAGATGGCCGGGACAGTGTTTGGAGTCCTCCGGAGCTGCACGAAAAAGATGCAGCTGGGTCTTCCTGCGCGTGCGTTGATCTGACGGGCGTACTCCGGGGAGAATCCTCTCTCCTCGAGTTCCGCCTCGATCTCCGCCGGTGGGGTGTTTGGGGGAAGCCCCCTTATGGCAACCTTCATGCTTCTCTCCGCTGGCAGGGAATAACTAACCCACGACAGTGGCTCTGTTTTCTCCAGGTCGGAGAGATAGCGCTGAACGCTGCGGAACTCGTCCTCGGTCTTCGGGAGGAACCTGATTCCCTTCCCGAATGCACGAGCGCTGGGCTTGCGTCCCAGGATGCGGTGTAGCTCCTTGAAGTGGCGCGGCCAATCCGGGAATACTTCCACGATGATCAGTGGGTAGCGGCTTCTCTGTTGAGCCTTGGATGCCGTGTCTGCCTCCACCTGAGGGGGTGGCTCTTTGTCCCCGATGTCGGCCGTGATTACAGGCGCATCAGGGGACAAGTCCAGCCTCAGCAGTGATAGAGGAGGTTCGGTTGTCGGTGGGGACCCAGGTCCACGTTTCTGGGACTGCTGCTCCGCAATGCGGGGCAGGGTTCCTTTGCTGCGCGAAGGGCTTGCCACTTCGGCAAAGGAGACCCTGGGCCAGTCCGCACTTGTGCTCGCTTGCGAATGGCTCGCTGCGGCAGCAAAGGGCGGAGGGGAGAACCTGGGTGCGGCTCTCGGTGTGGCGGTTGGTGGCTGCGCTTGTTTCGATGCTGTGGTCGGCCTTGTGAGGGCGGGTCGAACGGTCGCGGGCGCACGCGCGGGAGCAGTTGCGGCCGCGCGCACGGGCGCGGTGGGTTTTTGGGGGATTGTCGGCCCCATTTGCGGCACGCGCGGGTGCGCGGGATTTCGCGGACGCGGGTGCCTTGCGAGGCGCAGTGGTGCCTGGTCCGATGGGCGGCAGTGCCACGGGAGGGCGCGCCTTGGGTGGGCGCTGCTCCGGTGGGTGCGGGGCCGATGTTTCGGCGGAGCCCCGTGTTGGGGCTGCGCGCAGGGCGGGTCGTGCGGCTTGGGCGAGGAGCTCGCTCAGGGCCACTTGCGTGCCCGGGGAGTTCGCGAACTCCGGGGCAGACGCGGTCTAGGTCGGCAGCCTGCGGTGGTGTGGTCCAGCCTGGCGTGGTGCACCGATCGAGACACTCCCGAGAATGTCCTCGGGATTGGGATGTCTTCGGGGGCGGAAGAGTTCTCCCCTGGATTCCTCTTCAGTCGGGGTGCCGGCGGGCGACGGTGTTTTCGCCTCGCCTGCCGCCCTGAGGATTGCGAGGGCGCGCTCCACATGGGCGATGGTGGCGGTGTCGCGCCTTTGGGTTCTCGTGAACACCCTTGGGCGCGTGCGCCGGCGAATGGTGGGGTCCGGTATGGTCTTCGGAGGCATTCCTGAGATGGTGGTGAGCTCTGATGGCCACCTTCAGGCTGCGCTCGCTTGGCAGGGAGTAGCAGTGCCACTCGACGCCGGGGACCTCCTTCTCCAGGTCGGTGAGGTAACGCTGCACCTCCCTGAATTCTTGCTCCCCTGCTGGTGAGAAGCGCACTCCGTTTCCGAAGGGGCGGGCGTTTGGGGCGTGTCCCAGAAGGGCCTTGAGTGCCCGGAAGTGGGTGTCCCAATTGGGAATTCGCTCGACCACGATCGGCGGGTATCTAATCTTCTTGGGGGGGGGGCTGTGTTGGTCCCGCACCCCCTTGCCCGCCGGTTGCGGAGGGAGACGGTGGGGAGGCAGCCGCGTCGGCGAAGGACAGCCGTAGCGGTGCCGGAGGCGGAGGTGTGTGCAGCTGTGGTGGCTGCTGCGGTTTGCGGGGGGCAGGAGGTGGCGGTGATGATGGCCCTGCGGAGTCCATCGGGGACAAATCCAGCCGAGGCAGGGAGTGTGGAGGCTGCGACGCTTGCGGCGGAGACCCAGAAGCCCGTTTTTGCTGGGGGGAGCTGAAGGGCGGCGGCGAGAATCGCACCGCGGATCCCGGCTGTGCAGCGGGTGGTGGGGCGCTCATACGCGGAGGCACTGTAGGTGGCCTTGAGCGGGTAATGTACGCGGCAATGCACGGGGGGGGAGCGGTCGCGATCGCGGTCACGGACGCGGTAGGTGTTTGGGGGTTGCCGGCCCCATTCGCGGCACGCGCGGGTGCGCGGGGTGGCGCGGTCGCGGGCGCGGGCGCCTTGCGGGGCGCTGGGGTGTCAAGCCTGGCGGGCGGCGGTCCCACGGCCGGGCGCGCCTTAGTTGGGCGCTGCTCGCGGGGTTGCGGGGCAATTAAGATTGCGGAGCGTGGTTTAGTTGCTGCGCGCAGGGCGGATGTATTCCCTTGCGCGAGCCGCTCACTGAGGGCTACCATCGATCCCGGGGAGTTTGCGAACTCCTGGGCGACGGGGGTCCTGGACGCGTGTGCAGGATTTCGGCTGGGGCCGGGGTCATCCCGCAGTGGGTTCCCGATAGTGGCGCTGTCCAGAAAATTTTCCGGATGGCCACGGGGGCGGAAGAGTTCCTCACCGGCTCCTTCTTCGGTCGGGGTGGCAGAGGACGACGATGTCAGTGACTGCGCCTGGCCTGCCTGGATCCCCTTAATGAAGTGGAGCACCTGGTTCCGAGCCTCTTCGGTGATAGCGGCGTCCCTCTGCTGGGTGTTCGCAAACATCCTGGTGCGGGTGCGCCTGCGCGATGTTGGGTCATGCCGTTTGTTCGGCAGCGGCATTTCGGCGGTGGTAGTCGAAGAGGTGGTGGAGCCCTAAAAAGGGCTTTTGTTATTCACCCCCACCTTTGCGGACTCGCAAAAGGCGGGGGACACGAACAAGTTTTGGGGGGGGGGGGGAAATAAACACGGACTATTTAGACACCCCACACAAAAACTTGTCGCGGAGATTTCCTTTAAGGAAAGTTTTCGGGCGGGCAGTGACTCACGCGACCGGTCGCGCCGCGGCCTTTTCCACTTCCCCCCCTCTTCCCCCGCCCCAAGGTTCCACCCGCAAGCGAGTGACCGGGACTAGGTACTGGGAGGAAAGTTTTCGGTCGTCGGCGCGGAAATTTCCGTTGTTGACTCCGGTCCGAGCGCGTCACGCTGTGACGTGGGCAAGCCAGATGTTGTTGACTTGATTTGTTTCAAAGTATTTGTTTTTTCTTGTCCGCAAAACACAACACGTCCCACTAGCCACTGCGGCCTATCCTTTAATTTTTCGGAACTGGGGGCCTATTTATATTTCAGAAGTAGCGGGCGGATCTAGTTTCCGTCCCGACGAGGTGTGACTCGGTATGTAAGACAGGGACTTGAGAAGAGAGATAGCTACACGAAGCGGAGAGGGTCGTGCGAAGAGTGGGGCGGACCTCGTTTGAGGAGTAACGAGGTGTGAAACTACGTGTGAGACAGAGTATGAGTAAGAGAGAGGTCCGATATGACCAGGTCCTCGAACTGGGAGGGTCGTGCAGAGAGGGGGCGGATATAGACAGAGGAGTGTCGAGAAGTGACATTTCTAGAGACAAGGAAGTCTATGTTAAATCATCTCAAATTGGCTCAATTCTGTACAGAGGGGATGCAAGCTCCTAACTTTGGGAGGGGATGCATGTTTTATTAAACCTATACGAAAGGGGATGATTTATCTATAACGTACCTATACCTAAAGTGAAAGGGGGTTGGCTTTACCTACTTTCCTATTTCCCTACTGGCAATATTTTTATTTACTTATAACTAACTTACAAATCAACTCAGACCTTAATTAACAGAGTTATTCTCAAGTAATCAAGACAGCGATTGAAGAAGGCATTTGAAGTGTAAATAGTAGTAGAGGCACGTACAACAAATAAGTTTCTACGGCGTTTAGGGCGATGAGGAACTTTAAATGACATTCTACCAAGAAGTGAGGGGGAGTTGATGATGTAATGCAGTAATTTGAAAAGAAACATTGTATTAAATTGGCTTCGACGACTGTCTAACGGTTACATTTTGTAACGAATTAAAGTATCTTTATATAAGTTGTAGTCATTACCCCCCGGCCCATTTTATAATCCAGAGTTTTAAGGAATTTCTTTTGAATTCTCTCGATTCTATTTTTATGATATGCATAAAAAAGGGCTCCAAGCTGTAGTACAAAATTGTATAGGTGGTTGTTTGACGAAAAGGCTTACAAACTCTAAGGATAAAACCAAGCTGTTTGTAGGCCCTTTGGACAATAGAATCAATATGCGGGATAAAAGTGAGCTTACTATCCAAAATGACGCCGAGATCACGAATTTTGTCAAGTTTGTTTATGTTACAATTGTTAAGAGAATAATTAAATAGGATTGGGTTCTTCTTGCGGGTATACGAAACAACAAAACATTTATCGGGATTAAGATATAACTGGTTGTTGCTACAATATCCCGCTAGTGATTCCATATCAGATTCCAATTTATAACAATCATCTAAAGGAGTAATTATTTTATAGATTTTTGCATCGTCGGCGTAAAGTAAGTAGTTACTGTATGAATAATTAAATGATGAGCCAGATTAATTAAAGTACTTTATTGTATTTTAACACACGTGGTACACAAATCAAGTTCACACCAAGTGACAGCTCTCCTCTCGAACTCGAGCTGTCAATTAGTGATGTCCACCACAAATAGTGATGTGGGACTTGACAGAAGCGCGTGGAGCTAACCCCATGTGCTTCTGTTTAGTCCACCAGAGTAAATCTCTTTAACCGAACAATTGTCCTCGCGTGTAATATCCATGGACTTGTTTCTCTAATAAGTTCATGGCGATTGTCTAAAACTCGATACTGGCGAAATACACCTTGTTAAAACAAGGAGTGAAAGCCATTAATTAAGATAAAAAAAAAAAAGTGATGTACTACTACAACATCCTCCCTCATAAGAATTAAAATTATTAGGTTACACAATCATCCATCCACGGTTTAGCTCTTGTTCTCTGATTTCTCTGGATCAATACAGAATCTCCCGTTCCACTAACTTTCCTTTCCTCGCTCACCTCATTACCTACAATTTCAGATTCATTTTCTTTCCCTCCTAATAATTCTACATCATTATTTCCATTTTCACAATTACTGTTACTTGAACTATCATCATTTTCAAGACTATTGTTTCTTAAACTATTACTAATATCTACCCTATTTTTATCATACTCAATCAAACATTCAGGGGTAGAACTTAAACCTGAATGTCCTATTTTTAAATTTCTGAAAGGCGCTGGAATCAAATGCCATCTGTTCCTTCTATATGTAATTCCTTCAACATTAACAAAATAAGACCTTGGTTCCTTCGCCTTTCTTACAACTACTCCATATTTTCTTAAATTAACAATCCAAACTTTATCTCCCTCTTCTAAATCACTTAATTGTGTTACTCTATGCCTTTTGTTATAATAAGTACCCATTTTAGCCCTGAATGTACTCTTTTTCTCATGAAAGTTATTGTGAACGTTAGTTACATTATTTAATTTGTCTGGATGAATAGGTAAAATTTCTCTAATTTTTCTATTGAATAACAATTCACTCGGGCTATATCCACCTTCCAAAGGTGTGTTTCTATATATTAACAATGCTAACTGAATATCATCATTCTTTTTTAACAAACTCTTTGCAATGTTGACTCCTGCTTCTGCACAACCGTTGCTTTGAGCGTATTATGGGCTACTTGTGACATGTTGGAAGTTATATTTTTTTGAAAATTCTATAAATTTACTTTTGAACTGTGTTCCACAATCAGTCCGTACTACCTCTGGCACCCCAAACCTAGAAAATGTTTCTTTACAATGTTTGATGATGGTGTTCTCTTATAAATCATACAATTCGAATAAATTTATATACCTGGAATAATAATCTATGATTACCTACAGCATACCAAGTTTTTTCATTTTTAAACAAATCAATACCTACTTTTTGCCATGCTCTCACAGGCATCTTTTCTATTACTATAGGTTCTTTAATATTTATTCTTTCTTCAATGCATTTGGGACAATTTTCAATTAGAATTTTAATTTGAGATGATAGCCACCATACTGACTGTTTGGCTCTTTCTCTGCACTTTGTCACACCCAAATGTCCCTCATGTATGTCAAACAATATTTCTTTTTGTAAGCTAGCTGGTATAACTAACCTGTGGTTGTACAATAAAAACCCATCCTGAATTGTAAAATTGAACCTATACTGATGATAAATGATAATTTCTTTAGGAATTTTATTTAATTTGTTCTTCTTTTAATTTTTTTAATTTGAGGTCCGCTTTAATTTCAGAATTTATATTATTAATAATAATGTTTGTTGTTTCAGGGTATTCTGGCTCAGAATGTGCCAGGGGGGGCTCTGGACAGGGCATCAGCTACAACTAATTTCTTTCCTGAAACAAATAATGTTGTAGGAATATCTCATTATATTCAATCTAAATCTTAATAATCGTGGAGTTAAATCATCTAACGGTTTTGTCTGTAATATTTGAAGCAGAGGCTTGTGGTCTGTTTCTAAAATAACATCTAACCCTATCACAAAATCTTTAAACTTATGCAATGCCCACACCAAAGCCAACCCTTCCTTTTCAATTTGAGCATAATTCTTTTCTGAACTATTTAGTGTTCTACTGGCATACGAGACTACCTCTCTGCCTCCGTCTTGATTTTCCTGCATTAATACAGCCCCTAGGCCATAGGAACTACTATCCGCTGAAATAATTATTTGTTTATTTGGATCATAGTGACATAAAGTTGGTGCTTTTAAAATAACTTCTTTAATTTTGTTAAAAGCTGCCTCTTGAGGGTGATCCCATATAAATGGTACACCATCTTTCAACAATTCATTTAACGGCTTTGTAAACAACTGTCTTGTAGCGTGATGACTCACAAATATGGGCTCTAAAGCATAAGATGCAACGGTTGACATTTGATTGCATTACATACGGTATATACATTAACAAGTGTCACTTTTTTATCTTAACGAGATCACTTTCATCAAAAATGAGAATAGGCTTGGAGGTATCATTTCTACCTACGAGGATCTTGCATTCCCTGACCCATATGTACTTGAACCCGTGCTCGCTACATAGACCCCTGGCCTTTCGAAGAAGTAGTTTGTTTGCGGGCGATAAATGTTCACAAACATAAATAGTTTTCGCCGGTCCGTCGAAGCCCAAATCAGCTGTGTTGAGTCCCCGCCGCGCCTTTACAGCCGATAACAGCTCATTTTTGCGCCGGCGCTGCGTGAAGCGTATAATAATATTCAGTACTCGGGTCATCTGCTTACCCTCGGCATCATTTTGGCCGGCTGCGGCTAGCGCTGGGTAGCGACGTACTCGATGGATAGTATCAACGTCACCGGGCAATAAGGAAAATCCCACTTTGACACATAGGTTCTGTAAAATGATTATGTAGGTTATCACTGTTTGTAACAGGGACGCCAGCGATTTCGAGGTTATTAATGCGGTCTTGCTCCTTCACCTATAATTGTATCTGAAGAATAGATATTGTGGAAGACATTTTTTGTACCTGGGCGTTAAGATCACTGTATTTGGGCTTTAATGTTTCAATTATCTTCAGACGCTGATCAAAACTAATCAGTTTCTCGGTAATGTCACGCACGTCTGCCTTGACCTGCGTGATCTCACCCTTGAGGTCCTTACGAGTCTCCTGCAGCTCACGGAGAATTGTGGCGAGGGAGATCTCCTCCGTAGTCGAGGGCAGGCGACACGGACCACACCGCCATGCAGTTCTTTTTTCCACATCCCACCTCCTGAAGGCCGCTTCACGTACTCCAGCACACTCGAAATGATTAAAGCCACGACACTGTTGGCATATGAATCCGTCAGTTCCCATTTCACCACACTTCGCACAGGTTTTATCCATGTTGTCGCGATGAAGGTGGGATAAAATAATTAATTACGTAACGTGAGCGCGTCCGATCGCAACCGCTCCCGTGCGGGGTGTGTTTTATAGTCAAATTTACTTGAAACTTGGTAGAAATGCTCTTCAATGCAAATAAACAGACACGTACTTCAGCGATTACTAAAATTCAACCCCTAGAGGGATAAAACAGGCTTGCAAAGTGTGTAGGTATAGATAAAATATTTTTATGATCAAATTTACTTGAAACTTAGTAGAAATTCTTTTTAATGCAAATAATGAGACACGTATTTTAGCGATTACTAAAAGTCAACCCCTAGAGGGATGAAAGGGGGATGCAAAGTTTGTATGGGAAAAAAAATACTTTTACGGTCAAATTTACTTGAAACCATGTAGAAATGCTCTTCAATGCAAATATTAGACACGTATTTCAGCGATTACTAAAATTAAACCCCTAGAGGGATGAAAGGGGGTAGCAAAGTGTGTACAAATAAAATATTTTTATGTTAAAATTTACTTGAAACTATGTAGAAATGCTCTTCAATGCAAATAATGAGACACGTATTTCAGCGATTAATAAAATTCAACCCCTAGAGGGATAAAAGGGGGTTGCAAAGTTAGTTTAGGAAAAAAATATTGGTATGCTCAAAATTTAATTTAAACTTGTAGAAATGCTTGCTCTGCAATGAAAATAATGAGTCCCTTATTTCAGTGATAACTAAAATTCCACCCCTTGGGGGATGAAAGGGGGTTACAAAGTTTCTATAGGAAAAATACTTTTATGTTCTGATTTATTTGAAACTTGGTAGAAATGCTCGATTCAGGAAAAACTACCTCTGAGGTGGTAAAATATAGAGATAGAGATAAAATATAGAGGGGGGTAGAAAATTGTATGGTATATTTTTGAAGTGAAAAACGTGGAAAATGTTGTAATGGCTACTGTCCCTTAACAGTGTGAAAAGCGGGTAAAAGTTTGAATAGGAGTTTGTTTTTTTAGCCAGGTACATGAATTATAGCATCTAAAACAGTGCAATCTTCAGTGTTTTTAGGGTTCCGTAGCCAAATGGCAAAAAACGGAACCCTTATAGATTCGTCATGTCTGTCCGTCCGTCCGTCCGTCTGTCCGTCCGTATGTCACAGCCACTTTTTTCCGTAACAATGAGAGCTATACTATGGAAACTTTGTAAGTAGATGTATTCGGTGAACCGCATTAAGATTTTCATACAAAAATAGAAAAAAAACAATAAATTTTTAGGGTTCCCCATACTTAGAACTGAAACTCAATTCTTTTTTTTTCATCAAACCCATACGTGTGGGGTATCTATGGATAGGTCTTCAAAAATGATATTGAGGTTTTTAATATAATTTTTTTCTAAACTGAATAGTTTGCGCGAGAGACGCTTCCAAAGTGGAAAAATGTGTGTCCCCCCCCCGTAACTTCTAAAATAAGGGAATGATAAATGTAAAAAATTATATATGATGTACATTACCATGCAAACTTCCACCGAAAATTGGTTTGAACGAGATCTAATAATTAGTTTTTTTTTAAACTTTATAAATCGTAAACCGCATTTTACCTTTCATTCAATCAACTCCAATATAATAAATAATAAAGAAAAACATTTATTTAGATGTATAGTGGTACGGAACCCTACGTGCGCGAGTCCGACTCGCACTTGGCCGGTATTTTTAAACATTTGCACCTTAAAGGAATAGTTAGTTAAGAGCAAATCCATTATCAATAATAAAAAATAACTAATGGGAAAAACTTGGGATCTAAAACTACACACTGTAAAGTTTGTATCGAAATTATGTAATATTCAAAGTTACATACCTGCAAAATCGATGGCCCCTACGTAGGTAAATCATCGAAAGCTCAATAAAGCCTTTATTGAACTTTCGATGATTTACGTAAGGGCCATCGAAATATGAACATGGGAATTGAGACTACTTTTACATAAAGAAAATATTCAGCTATGGTGCTGACTCTCCGCAGACGAAGTCGCGGGCGGAAAGCTAGTTTATCATATAAAAGTTATTTCATATTTAGGAAGTACAAGAATACTGTTTTTACGTCCACTTTTGTAAAAATAAATCTTAAAAAGATTAGTAAAATAAATAAAAAAGGATGTATGATATCAATAATTCAATAATTACTACATACATACATACATTAAATCACGCCTGTTTCCCAGAGGGGTAGGCAGAGACCACTTCTTTCCACCTGTTACGATCTTGACAAATCTCTTTCGCTTCTTCCACATTCATACATCGAGTCATGCACGCACGTCGGTTTCGGGTATTTAAAATTCAGCCCTTTTCCAGTATTTCTCCGATTTGATTCCAAAAAGTACGCCTAGGGCGGCCCCTTCCGACCCTTCCACTCACTTTAGCTCTGTATATCTCTTTCGTCAATCTTCTTTCATCCATCCTTTCCAAATGACCGAACCATCGAAGCATGCCCTTTTCAATCTTAGTCACTACATCTTCTTTTAGTCCACATTTCTCTCTGACTTCTTCATTTCTTACTCTATCAGTCAGTTTCACACCACACATACTACGCAAAGAGCGCATTTCAACTGCATTTATACGACTTCCATGCTTGTCCTGCCACACCCAACATTCACTACCATACATCAGTGTAGGGGCTAGCACTCCATTGTGAACAACCAGTCTGGCTTTTTGTGAAACGCCCTTTCTGCTCACAAAAGAGTACAGAACCCCATTTATTTGATTTCCCGCATTCACCCTCCTCTCGACATCCTTTTCACACTTACCATCTCTTGTAAACATACTTCCCAGGTACACAAATTCACTCACTTGCTCTACTAATTCACCATTTATATTTATTACGCACTCTGTCATCTCCTCGTCCTTCTCTATCACCATGACCTTGGTCTTGGCAACATTTACTTTCATCCCCTTTTGCTTAAATCCCTCATTCATCATTGTCACCATCTCCTGCAACTCAAGTACCGATGGAGCAAGTATAACTTGATCATCGGCATATAAGAGGCATCTGATTAGCAACTCTTGCATACGCAAACCCTTATCATACTCTTTAAAATCTCGCATACAACTGTCCATGAATAGATTGAACAGCCATGGTGAGGCAACACACCCCTGTCTAACACCTCGAGAGATATTAAACCAGGCAGAGTATGCCCCATTGATCCTGACACAGGCTCTGGAGCCCTCATAAAGGGACCTCAAAGCCTGCACCAGGTTGCTGCTCACTCCATACATAGACAGCACCTTCCACAACTCCTTTCTATCTACCCTATCATAGGCCTTTTCCAGGTCCACAAAAGCACAGAAAACCTTTTGGTTGACAGCCAAGAACTTTTCTGTGATAGACCGTAGTGAAAAGACCTGATCCGTACATCCCATTCCCTTTCGAAATCCCGCTTGTAAATCCCAGATTTTGTCATTCGTAACTTTCAATACCCTTTCAATCTTCGCATATACTTTGCCGGCAACACTAAGGAGGCTGATACTGCGGTAGTTTTTGCAGTCTTGCTGTGACCCCTTTCCTTTATACAGAGGGACGATAACGGCTTTGACCCAATCTTCCGGGACTCGACCGCTACTCCAACATGCATTGAAAAGGCGGTACAATAGACTACCCACTACGCCATCCCCTCTCCTCAGCATTTCTATCGACACTCTATGACAACCTGCCGACTTTCCCGCTTTCATACTTTTTAAAGCTTTCACGATTTCACTCATGTTAATCACACTTTCATCTTCGCTACTTGCATCCTTACTCATGTTTTCTGGCTCAAGAGGAACATCTTCGCATTCAAACAAACTTTCAAAATAACTTTTCCATCTATCAAGCATTTTTTCTTCCGCACATATCAAGTCTCTACACTCATCCCTCACCGCGCTTAATTTAGTTTTCTCTGATTTCCCCCGAGCCGATTTTATCAAGCTCCAAAAGAGTTTAATATTCGACCGGAAGTTGTCAGAGAAACTCCTATCATACTTTACATTCAGTAAATCTTTCTTTCTAGCTACAACTTCTTTCACTCTTTTCTTTGATCTATTATACTCTTCTTTCTTTCTGTTGCTTAGATCTTGTGCTGACTCTACAGCTATAAAATCCAACCAACACTTTTTCTTTTCTTTCACTGCATCATTTACCTCTCTATCCCACCATTCCGGACGTTCATTCTTGCTCTTTCTTCTCTTTACTACACCGCATACTTCAATGGCCGATTTAACCATTCCATTCTTCATAATCTCCCATACATTATTTATATCATTCTCAACTTCACTGTCATTCATCTTATTAACACATTCAAAACAATCTTTCAGCTTCCTTACGTACTCATCTTTTATAACTTGATCATTCAATTTTTCTACTTTTATCCTCTCTAACGCAGTTGTCGATACGGGAACACGATGGCGCCAACGTGTGAACAGACCCCTTACTCGTGTTACCACTAAGTAGTGATCTGAACCTACGCTAACCCCCCGAAATGCTCTGGTATCTACGACTTTGTTACGCAAACGTTCATCCACAATCATCAAGTCTATCATAGACTTCTCATTCTGACGTCTCCACGTATACTGATGAATCTCTTTGTGATCAAACAAAGTGTTTGTCACGCAGAGATTCTTAGCCAAACATACATTGAGAAGGCATATGCCATTCTCGTTCACTCGCTCATCACCATACTTTCCTAGTACCGATTCATAACCATCCCTTTGCACGCCTGTCCAACCATTAAAATCGCCTAATAAAATAATCCTTTCATTCTCCTTGCATTTTGTTAAAACCTCATGCAGACTTTCCCAAAACTTCTCCCGCTCTTTTTTAGATTTATTCGTATCGGGGGCATAAGCCCCGATTACGAATAAACGGGTGATACCTACCTTGAGTCTCACCCAGAGAAGTCTTGGGCTCACACATTCATGCTCTTGCATACATTCAGCCATTCGCTCTGTGAGTACGATACCAACTCCCTGACGACCGTGCTCGGATACCGGAACCCCGGACCACAATGCTGTCAAGGTTCCGTGTGTGGACGTACTCACCCCTTTTTTCTTCGTCTCAGTCACACATAGAATATCTATTTTTCTCTCTTTCATCATCATACATACCTCATCTAATTTATGTTCCATTCCTCCACAAACATTCATCGTAATTACTACACTTATATAAATACAATACTAACTAACAAATAAATAAATTAATAACGTTGAGTAATGTTTAAAAAATATGAATGTGATCTACAACATCTTTAGTTAAATTTTAAACAACTAGATGCATGTTAAAACTATGTTTATTTTGTAGAACTAATTATAATTAAGAGATGACTTGCCATTATTTAAATAAAAAAGCGTTTTGAACGTATGGTCCCTTTCCATTGATTATAAATGTTACTTGTTTTCTTCTACTCGTGTCAAAATGTTTTTTCTTTACCTTAATGATAATACATATTATGTATATGTGGAAATATGAAGATCAAAAAATTACTCTTTTGTCATTCTTTCTACTTTATTGTATGAATAAAGAGTATTCAATAAATATTTTAAACTTTAATTCTTGTAACATAACGTAACACTAAGGGCTGATTTTTCAATCCCCAGATAAAGCTATCCGGAAGGTAAATTTTAGCTCTGTCCTTTTCTTTCATATGACTTCAGAAAAGGATAGTAATACATTAAACGGATAGTTTTATCTGGGGATTGAAAAATCAGCCCTGAATCTAATATATAAAAGAATAATTCTACTAATTTTGTAAATGTGAAAGTTTGTGTGTTAGTTTGTTACTCTTTCACGGTGCAACGGCTAAAAGGATTTGGATGAAATTTGGGATGGAGATAGCTTATACCTTGGATTAACACATAGGCTACTTTACATCCCAGAAAACTTGAATCTACACGGACGAAGTCGCGGGCTGAATCTAGTGTAGGTACAATAATAATAATAAAAATTTCGTTGTTGGCGCCTCCGAACTTTGTTGTGAGAGGCCCACAAAAGTCTTAAGGAATGCATTATGCAATATTTCAATAGGTACGTGAGCTTGATATTAATGTGATTCTTGACGAAACTTGTCCGTAACGAGCATGTCCGCCTAGTGCCTGCTATACGGGCACATCTCAAAAAACCAATATTAAGAGAAATCGCCGATCAAAGTTTTGCGAGTTGAGTGTGCGGCAGAAAAATAGGTCTAATTCCTTAAGTTTTGGATCAATAACACTGTGGTTTAGGTTATTTTGTTGTTCATTATATAGAGCTTCAAATCAATGTGTAATTGTTTTTCAAGTATGCACAGTTTTTAAAGTACTGGACTTCAAATAAAGTCACTTCGTGTTGTGGCCATATCGCAGAAAGTATTTTACGAAATTTCAAGATGTGTCCAAAATTGCAGAAGAATTAAATGACGATAATAAGCATAATATCATACAAAAACACATTTAAAAAAATAAAATGAATGTAAAACACGAAAAATAATTATCAGATACATCATAATCATCTTTGGCAGAGTAACAACATTATTAAATGAGATAATCAATGTCTCGAAGTTTGCCTACCGCGTAAATTCTTTTGACAGATAGGTACATAATTTAAATTACCTTATGTTTGAATATCTGCCCAGCTAAAATCCAGTCTCCTACTGAGTGCACGACAGGCAGTGACCAGATGCTGCGCCAGAAACTAATCATAGCAGCAGCATCCGTTAGGTGTCCGTCGCTAACTTCTTAATCGGTTCCTTCCCACTTTCGGTACTCCTTCCTCTGATCACTTTGGAAGAGGCGATTTTGCTGGTATCTGTCCACACGCTCTCTACAGCGACAAATATGGCTTACCCACGCGCAAACTTTCTGCTTCAGGTTGTCGATACGTTCCGTGACACAGGCCATATAATGCTGGGACCTTATTCCGGTCCCAGCAAAAGCCTGGTTCACGAAACGCATGACTCGGGGGCGTTCATTGCCCCCCTGAAGCAGATTAGCTTTCCTATGAGAGTCCACTTATCATTATGCCGCTCAATTCGCACTTGCCAAGCGGGGACAGACCCGCGAGCGCGCGGAGCTCGGCCGGTGTCCGAAAACTTGACTTGAGCTACGCGGCACGCAGCTATGGCCCCGCAGTACAAAATTGAGCGGGTATAGATAATATCCTCGCTGGCTTGTAAATATGACACCAGCAAGGCGTATAGGGCTCCCATAAGTGCTAAATTTCGTTTACTGGCAGGCAAGCGTGGTAAACGAGGCCTAGAGTTGGGTGTGGACCGATACCGCGCGATCGCGTCTTCCAAAGCCCTCCTCAATTGCTCATTTACCTGGCTAGTTACGCTTATATTCGCACAATCCTCAACGTCGCTAACGGGATCATCCTGCACTGACATCAGTGCGTGTTGGGCGACTGGCATCGAAGCCGATAACGCAGCAGGAGGGTCCCGTGATGAAACGGAGGTTGTACGAATAGGTAGCGATTCAAGGCGTAGCCGATCAAGTATAGACTGATCCAGTCGCCGAAGCCGCTGAATGGCCCGCACTTCCGATAGTCGTTGGGCGGTAACGGTGATGGCTGGTTAAAGAGTCTGATACAGGAGCAGCATTCGTTCACGGTTCGCAGTGAGGTTAGTTCCTCCCTCTGTAGCCCCGTAGTATGGTCGCATGCAATTCTCATTATATGATGTTGACCATCGCATGCGGCGCACTAAACCACCGGTGGCGGGAGCCCTGCGCGGAGCAGGATGCCCCGCAAGCCCCAAGTGTGCCGGCAGCGGTGGTCGCCCGTTACGCAGGTGGTCGCGGCGACGGAGGCAGCGGCCCGCGCTCGTCGCTCGACTCGCTGGTGTCGGGTGCAGTGGCGAACTCATCACCCGACGACGATGGCGAGGAGCTGAACGAAGCGGGCTGGGGTGGAGGGTGTGCGTTCGCAGTATCTGCTTCTGTTCTATACATTCCTGGTCTTGTTATCATGTTTTTTTCATGTCATGGTATTAAGGACGGCGATCTCAAGCAGTCAGTGAAGGAGCGCTTCTTCTGCCGCTTGCCAAAAGTTCTTAACAGTCTTTTGTCGGAGGGTAATAAGGTGCACGCCTTCAATAGTTGGGTGATGCCGCTGATCACATACTCCTTTGGCATACTAAGGTGGACTCTATTGCTTAAATCACATCGCATGTTGCACCCACGCTCTTCTGTCATGAGATTGTACATCCCGAGAAAATGTGGAGGTCGAGGCATTTTAAATGCTTAGAATCTCCACAACCGCGAGGTGTGCAATCTCAGGGATTATTTCCTTGGCAATGAGTGTGGGATACATCGTCATGTGGTTACAGTAGACAGGAGCCTCACGCCTCTCTCCTCGGTAAACGAAAACTGGCGCAGACCAATGTTGTTGAGCACTGAAGACCGCAAGAACGTATGGAAGAGCAAGGAGCTACACGATCTGTCATCACGTACAGGACTATTGTCACCAATAAGCCTGATATCGTATTGACAGATCGATGTAAGTAATTTTTATTTCGTTTATATTTTGACGCATTCATTGTAATCACGGTCCCATTTAAGCACTATTACCACCAAACGGCCCGCAACGGCTCGGAACGGAAAGAATTTTATGGTCTTTAAACGATATTAAATCATGTTCACAGTATTTAAAGTCTTATAACCAAGCCGCGCACAGCAACTTGACCCGCGAGACGCGATCTTAGCCGAAAGTATGCTGCGACGCGCGATCGGCTTCGTCATAAATAGACAATAATAATTTTAATAGACGCGATCGGCTGTCGCCGCATCCGTCCGTATCCTTTCCGATCCGAAGCGATGTAAGCCGTTTGGTGGAAATCATCCTTTACTGTTTTGCGATGGGGACGTAACTCAAAACTTTGTTCCGAACGTTTATGCTACACGGCCGCAACCCCGAAGTGGCCGTATTGCAGGTAAGAGATAGTCGATTTTTGAAAATTTGTATAAAGCCACAAGTGCATTAAGAGGCTTTAGAGGATAGTTTTCCTTATTTTTTTGAGTTAAGGTGGTAAATTAAACCCTTCCGACCACGAATCTGCAATAATATCAAAAATGAAATATTTTGAGATGAGGCCGTATAGCAGCCACTAGGCGAGTATTCTCTAAATACTGCCAGAAGCCCGTTTCACGAAGCTACAAGTTACAAATTACAAGCGGAAGTCTCTTTCTAACTCGTACTGCTAGAAAGAGGGTTCCGCTCACAGAACAGAAAAAACAGTAGAAGTGTCAAGTGGGTGTGTAACGTGTGGCATAGTTATGCGGAGTTCCGCATAACCTACCACACATTTGCCGCGATCGCTTATTTCGATATTTCGTTATTTCTAAAACAGGAAATAAATCCCCAAGCATGCCTTATTGTGCTATTTTGGAGTGTAAAAACGATAGCCGCATCAAAAAAAAAATCCATGGTGGCGTGTTGTTTTTATGATAGTTTGGGTATTGGCGACAACAGGTCTGATACTAAGCGAAGCTCATGCCACTTCCACTGTTTTTTCTATTCCGTGGTTCCGCTTGTAATTTGTAACTTGTAGCTTCGTGAAACGGGCCACAGGTATACAAATACAAAGTTTCGTAGTAGGTACTCATCCAAAACGGATCGCTTGTGCGATTCCATCACGAATCCATAACTATGTCTCAGCCAAGACCATTTAGAGAATGAAATCGCCTTTTCTTTCCATTTTTTCGTTTATGTTGGCATTTTATCTATTAATATCTATGCTTTACTCTACTTGAAACGTCAATCAAAGTACCTACCTAATGAATAACATTGACATCAACTATCAATGCACAAACAACATAATGAAGCTCTGTGGAGCGCGGGCAGGGTAAAACGTCTTCTATCCTCTCTCCTGAGGCTCTACTTTGAAATCCGTAGTTCAAACTTCGTCTATTGCTATCCCTTTTGCTCTCGACGCGTCACTAATTCGCAAGAAAGTGACGGAGCGATCCGAAGTTCGAATTACTGATTTCAAAGTAGAGTCCCTAGTAGGAATTAATTAATTAACATTTTTTGGTGTCGGAATGTTAACGGTACGTTATTACTATTGTTTACTGTATTTATTTGTATATTTCGCGATTAATCTTTGTTTTCGAGTTGGTCCAAGCCATGACTTTTAGGCCGGCATAATGGTGGGTAGTTTCAACTCACCATTGGGGCCGGCCCTCAATAGTCAAGAAATGGACGCAGACCCAGTTATTTCTCCTTATATCCCTCCAATGGCGGATCAAGTAGCCTCAGTTGCTCCAGATTTAGATAATGAGGGGTTTACTTTGGTAAAAAACAAGGGTCATGTTCAGGGTCAAAAAAGAAATGCGTCTAGCTTAGTCGAATTAGATTCTCACAATGAAACAAATAAAGTCAAAGTAACCAAAACGAAACAGAACCACGCTCATCCGTCGGCACCGCTTCCAATAAGTAGGCAATGTTATACACATATAGATATGGGTCCGTTTATAGTACGTGTTCAATTGAAAAATGTGACTCCAGGTGATGGCACCGACCTGAATCCTGTCAAATTTGGTCAGCTATTATGTGGTAGAGGCATAGAAAGTTTTTTTTTTTTGGTAATCGCCTGAACTGCCAAAGACAAAAGTCCTTGCTTTTGTTTACTGTTTTTTAAAACATTACTTTTGAGAAAAAGAAAAAGGGCAGAGGTGAATTCAAATTCAGATTCAAAATTCAAATCATTTATTCTGTAAGTAGGCCCTGTAGGCACTTTTACAAGTCTGAGTCTACCAGCGCTTCCAAAGAGACCACTGTTGAGAAGAAGCGCCGCAAGAACCTCAACAGTAAGCCGTTTTTTCCAAATAAATCACTTATTACAACTAAACTTAAGCTACATAATTTAAATGTCACAGGGATGTACAGGTCCCAGTAGTAATAATAATTAAATATATCAAAATGTCGGATTAAAATAAATAATACAATTTCGGAGATGTAAACAGTCTCCAAATGTCAAATTAAAATTAAGAATTAAATATAATTAAAAAAAAACACAAAACAAGGGAGATGTAGAAAGTCTCCACGGTCAATTTTGGAGATGTAAAGAGTCTCCAGATGTCAAATTAAAATTAAATACAATTATTAAAAAAAAAACACACACACACACACACACAAAAAATAAAATAAGGGAGATGTAGAAAGTCTCCACGGTCAATTTTGGAGATGTAAAGAGTCTCCAGATGTCATATTAGAATAATAGGTAATCATATAGGGAGATGTATATAGTCTCCACGGTCATTAATAATTGTAATACAAAAAACAAATATATATCAGTCCCAAGCATTGTCATCATTCATATAATCTTTAATACTATAATAAGCTTTAGAAATTAGTTTACGTTTAACGTAACTCTTAAATTTATTTACTGATAAATGAGTAACAGTACTTGGGAGCTTATTATAGAACCTTATACAATTACCCATGAAAGAGTTTTTTATTTTGTGAAGCCGTGTGAAGGGCACCGCGAGCTTATGTTTATTTCTGGTATTAACATTATGTATGTCACAGTTCTTTCTAAAATTACTGATGTTCTTATGAACATGCATAATGTTTTCATAAATATATTGACTGTATACGGTTAATATATTCGTTTCTTTGAACTTATCTCTAAGCGAGTCTCTATGACCCATCTTGTAAACAGCACGAATAGCCCTCTTTTGAAGAACAAAGATGCTGTTTACGTCAGCACCACTACCCCATAGTAAAATACCATATCTAACTAATCGAGCGGTTTTCAAGTCTATTAGATTCCGAATTTTATTAACTGCAAAAGCTGCAGAACTTAGTCTATTCGCTAATTTAGCCAGATGAGGACCCCATTGGAGTTTTGAGTCTAACGTTATACCAAGAAATACTGTATCATTAACTAAGTCTAATTTGTCATTTTTAATAGTTACAGTAGTTTGTCTATTTTTCACATTGGTAGTCATAAATTTAATACATTTAGTCTTTTTCTCATTTAGTAATAAATTATTAACACTAAACCAATCTACTACTTTTGATATAGCATTGTTTACATCCACATTAAACTCCTGTTGTCGTTTGACTTTAAATACGAGTGAGGTATCATCAGCAAACAATACTATATCGAGGGTTGAGTGGTCAAACCCAATAAGTCGATATAAATTGTTGTGTCATAAAGAACATTATTGAATACATCAAGACAATTGAAATTTTAAGAAACAATTATTTCGATTTATCGGGTTTGACCACTCAACCCTCGATATCATGGTTGTCCTTTATAAGGTATGGTAGGGAAATCATTTATGTAAATGAGGAATAGAAATGGACCCAAAATTGAGCCCTGTGGCACGCCCATTGAGACCAAAGACCCAGGTGATCGTTTTCCATTCACGTCTACCCTTTGTATTCTCCCGAATAAGTACGTTTTAATTAAGTTTAGCGCAGTACTTCTAACTCCATAATGGTGTAGCTTCCTGACCAATGTGTCATGGTTAACGCAATCGAAGGCCTTGGACAAATCACAGAAAATACCTAAAGCATCATGTGACCCCTCCCAGGCATCAAAAATATGTTTAATTAGCTCAACACCAGCTTCGGTTGCCGAACGACCCCGAGTAAAACCAAATTGTTTATTATGTAATAAATTATTATCTTGAAAATGTTGCATTAACTGTGATAAAATTAATTTCTCAAAGATTTTACTTTATTTTATTTTATTTTGAAAGTAAGTAGTATCGATATCGGTCTAAAGTTAGTGGGGTCAGAAGTACTAACCGTTTTAAATAATGAAATTATCTTGCTATGTTTCATAAGATCAGGAAACTCACCACAATCAACACAGTGATTAAATATGATCATTAAGTCAGATGCTATGACTTCCATTAAGGATTTAAGGACGTGAACCGAAACCCCCCAAAGATCATTGGTTTTCTTAATGTTAATTGATTTGAATGCTTTGATAACATCCAAGGCAGTAACGTGCTTGAATTCAAAGTGTATACTGCATTCAGACACGTTATCTTCTAATAATAAAATGGCAGACGCCGGCGAAGAGTTCAGACACTTTCCACCAGGCCATGCGGAACGGAAACTGCGAAGTAGCACTGCTACAGGAACCGTATGTGGGCAGAAAGGGAGAGATGACGCCGCAACGAGGTTTCAAGGTGATTCAGTGTACACAAAATCGCGCGAAACCAGTGAAGTCAGCAATAGTAGTGCTAGGTGATCGAGTCCAGGTGCAACACGACCCACAGCTGGTCACGGAGAACATCACGGCGGCACTCCTGAAGTTTGGTAATGTATCAGTTGGAGTAATCTCGGTTTATTTCGAGGGAAACCAAGACTTAGAAGGATACATGGCCAAAACAAAGGAGATCATGCTTAAATTGGGTGCAGACAGCTACATTGTGGGAGGTGATGTGAATGCCTGGAGCTACTGGTGGGGAAGCAGATCGGAGAACCACAGGGGGGCAGCTTACCATAGCTTCCTCAATGAGGTAGATCTGAATGTCCTGAATGTTGGACACACTCCGACATTCGAGACATACCGGGGGGGCAAGCTATACTCTAGCATCGTTGACGTGACGGCGTGCAGTACAAACATTCTGTCCAGGATCCGAGACTGGGAAGTAGACAGGAATGTTGTCACGTCCGATCATCACCATAAAATTTGCAGTGTGTAGTGAAGCAGCCCCAAAGCCAGTACCAAGACCAACTAACAGGATTTACAACACAAAGAAAGCTGACTGGACCAAGTTTAAGACAGTTCTGTCAGGGGAGCTTCTGGAAAGAGACTTGACAGTGCATTCCTTCAATAACATTGGAGACACAGCAGCACTGAAGCGGGCGACCAACGCCTACATTGGTGCGGTGTCGAAAGCATGCGAAGAATGCATCCCAAAACCGGGAGCCCCCAAGACAAACGCAAAGCCGCCGTGGTGGTCCAAAGATTTGGACCGACTGAAAAAAGAGGTGTTAAGAAGGAAAAGGCGGATAAGGAACGCAGCCCCAAACCGAAGGCAGTACGTACTCGACCAATACCACGTAAAAGAAGAGTACGCCGTGAAAGCGAAAGGGGCTCAGAAGGCTAGCTGGAAAGATTTTTGTACCACACAGGATAGGAAGTCTATGTGGGACAAAATCTACCGAGTAATCAGGAAAACGGCTAGATGTCAGGAAGACACGTTGCTCAGAGACGAACAGGGGCTCACCTTAACACCGAAACAGTCGGCTCAAAGACTGGCAGAATGCTTTTACCCGGTTGACCGTCAGGACGGTGAGTCGGACCATCACAGGAGCATCGGGGACGATACGGAGGGAGACAACCCAGCAGTGGAGTCACACCTCATTGGCGATGATCCACCTTTCACACAAGTGGAAATGGATACAGTAGTCAGAAGTATGAACCCGAAAAAGGCACCTGGGTCGGACGGACTCACTGCAGACATATGCGCAGCAGCTATCCAGTGCAATGAAGAAGTATTTTTGTGCTTAGCGAATTCCTGCCTTAAGCTAGCCTACTTCCCCAATGGAAGTCAGCACACGTCTGCATCCTACGGAAACCTGGTAAGGAGGACTATAACCACCCCAAGTCATACCGACCGATTGGTCTATTGACGGTACTAGGGAAAATCCTGGAAAAAATGCTGGTAAACAGGATCAAGTGGCATATCCTCCCGGCCCTGAACAAACGTCAGTACGGGTTCATGCCCCAAAAGTCAACGGAAGACGCCCTCTATGACCTGATGAGACACATAAGAACTGAAGCAGAAACGAAGAAACGCATCGTGCTACTTGTCTCGCTAGACATAGACGGAGCTTTCGATAACGCCTGGTGGCCGAAGCTCAGAGCCCAACTGGCCATGAAAGGCTGCCCGAGAAATCTTTATCATACGGTCTGCTCCTACCTGGACGACTGCATGATAAGGGTACACTACGCGGGCGAAATCAGCGAAAAGCCCACCACAAAGGGATGTGTCCAAGGCTCTATAGGAGGTCCAATCTTCTGGAATGTAATTCTAGACGATCTCCTACAGATGCTCAACGACACGGACGCCCATTGTCAGGCCTTCGCTGACGACGTCACTCTGGTGTTCTCTGGCAACGACTCAGGTGCAGTAAAAGCAAAAGCCGAACGGACTCTCCAAAAAGTGGTCGAATGGGGTACCCAAAATAAGCTAAATTTCGCCGCTCACAAAACGGGAGCCATGGTGATAACGAGGAAGCTGAAGTGGGACCCCATCCGAATCTCAATGGCTGGGACCGCAGTTGAGCTTGTCGACGAAATCAAACTATTGGAACTTACCATAGACCGTCAACGCACACGTAGAAAAAACGTACCGAAAGGTAACGAATATCTAGAGACAGCTGTCACGTGCGGCAAGGGTGTCATGGGGTCTCAATAGCGAGATAGTGAAAACCATCTACGTGGCAGTAATAGAACCGATCGTCCTGTACGCAGCAAGCGCATGGCACGAGTCTGCCAACAAGTTGATGGTGCGAAACCAGCTAGATTCAATACAGCGTGGTTTCACCCAGAAGATTTGCAAAACGTACAGGACGGTCTCTCTGACATCGGCGCTGATCCTGTCGGGAACCCTCCCACTGGATTTGCGCATTCATGAAGCGGCAAGCCTCTACGAGGTCAAAAAGGGCTACAGTAAGTACCACATTCCACCAGGAAGAGAAATTGAAGAAAAAACTAATGCCCTAAAGAGACCGCACCCGTCAAGGGTTGTGTCCATCGACTACGTCTGCTTGGAGGAATTCAACCAAGACGTGGTCGATAGATACGACCTCGAAGGCCCTCAAATTTACACCGATGGGAGTAAATTGAGGGCCAGGCGGGAGCGGCACTCACATGGTGGGAGAATGGAAGAGAAATCCGCCACTCAACCTTCAAGCTAGCGCCCTATAACACCGTGTTTCAAACTGAACTGTACGCCCTTCTCAGGGCAGTACAGATCGCAGGGAAACACAAGGCGCGGAGCGTCAGCATCCTCAGTGACTCAAAATCCTCACTGGAGCTCCTCAAATCACCGGACACGACACACCCCTTGGTCCAAGAGATCAAAAACGCCGCAACCCAAACAAGAGCAATGGGGACCGACCTCAGGTTCTATTGGCTGCGAGCTCATGTTGGAATGCCAGGAAATGAGAGAGCAGACGAACTGGCAAAGCAAGCAGCCCTTAGGAAGAAGACCGCCCCCAAATACGACATGGTGCCGGTATCCTACGCCAAGAGGTCGATAAGACAAAACACGGTCGAACAGTGGCAGGTTCGCTTCGACGCATCCGGGACAGGTGCGACAACCAAGAAGTTTTTTACAACTGTGAGAGATGCGAACAGCATATTAAAGAAACTCAAACTCACAAACTTCTTCAAATTCAAATTTCAAAATTCAAATTCATTTATTTGTCAGAATACAGTAAAATACATGGTCTCATAAATGTTTCATTATTGTTCTTGTATTCAGCATGCAGAGCAAGCGTACAAATATCTGGTCGCGCAATCTAACTTATTTATCACCAACTAACTATAATACTATTTACATTTTTGTCAGCATTAAAAACTTATAACTAAGGGTGCCTGTCACTCAAGTATTCCTTGACGCTGTAAAAACATTTCTCCATTAACCATTTTGTTACTTTGCTTTTAAATATATTTCCTGACAACCTTCTTAAATCTAACGGTAAATGATTAAAAACTTCAATGCTCATATTAACTATATTTCTTTTATACATGTCTTTGCGACAAGGTGGTTTGTACAAAAGGGACATGATATGTGTTCTTGTCTGCCTCTGTATAACTTCACTGCGTTTCTTAAAGTATTCAGGGTGCGACTTGACAAAAACACACACGTCTCTAATATACAAACATGGCAGTGGCAATATCCTTAATTTTCTAAATAACGGGACACAGGTCTCATCCATCCAGGCATTACTTAAAATTCTTATACATTTTTTTTGAATTTTAAACACTCTGTCGATTTGTACAGAGTTCCCCCACAGTATTAAGCCACTGCAAAGAACCGAGGACACATAGCCGTGGTAGGCCGTTAGCGCAGCATCTGCGGACACAGTGTCTCGCAATCTTTTTAGAGCAAAGACAAATCTATTTAATTTATTACAAATTTGATTGATTTGATCTTTCCAGTTGAGGTGCTTATCTATCATTATTCCAAGAAATTTAAATGTGTCTACTTTGTCTACTTTTTCATTATCATACTCAATTTTAATAGGTAAAGGATTAGAATTATAGGAATGGAATTGTATATATTTAGTCTTATTCATATTTATTTGCAAATTATTCATTTTCATCCATTTAATAATGTCAATCAGGCCTCTATGAATTATTTCTTCATATGTATCCAACTTTTCGCATTTTACTACAAGTGTTGTGTCATCAGCAAACATTATACATTTTTGTGCGGTGGCTTTAGGTAAATCATTAATGTAAAGGAGGAAAAGCAAAGGCCCCAGGATGCTTCCTTGTGGGACACCAGTATTGCTAGCTCTATATTCCGATCTATAAGTATGTTTTACTATTACTTTGCTTGAACAATTCACAGGAATTGTTTTAATTTGTACACACTGCATTCTATTAAATAAATAGCTTCCTATCCATTCGAGCACTTTCCCTCTGATCCCATAGACTTCAAGTTTATGAAGAAGCTTGGAATGATTGACAAAGTCAAAAGCTTTTGACATATCCAAAAATATTGACATAACCGGGATTCTGTCATTAATGCTTTCTGTTATGGATCGTACAAGATCAAAACATGCAAGTGTGGTGGAACAGCCGTCGCGAAAACCATATTGTTCTGAGCAAAGTATGTTGTGTTTAGTTAAAAAATTATTTATCCTTTTAAATGCAGCTTTTTCTAAAATTTTTGATAAAATAGGGACCAATGTGATGGGTCTATAATTATCTGTATTTAGTCTATCTCCTTTCTTGAACAAAGGTTTAACAGTGGAGTATTTCAAATTTTGCGGGAAGATTCCATCAGAGAAAGATAAGTTAATGATGTGAGTTAGTGGTACCGTAATATACTTGACACAAAGCTTAAGAATGATTGTGGTAATGTCATCATAACCACTGCATTTACTGTTTTTTAAGGACATGATTATATTGTAGGTTTCATTTTCGTCAACTGGTTTTAAAAACATCGAATGTGGATTACAGTAACTTAAATTAGCTTTATAAGATAAATTATCCAGAGTTAAGTTTTGATTAAATGGCATATCTATAAAATAATTATTAAAAATGTTACAAATGTCAACGGGATTAGAGTAGATTATATCATTATATTGAATTTTATTTATGTCGCTTTCATGTACATTATTCATTACCGTGTCAGATATCGCATTCCAAGTGGCTTTACACTTATTCTTGCTATTCTTTATGAATTTATTATTCTTCATTCGTTGTGCATAAAGCAAGCACTTCTTAAGGATATTTGTATAATTTTTATATTTATTTTTATTTAAAGATTTGTTACATTTCAAATGTCTGTAATTTAGGTAGAGATTACGTTTAACTTTACATGACTTTTTTAACCCCTTCGTAAGCCAACTAATTTTTTTTGGTTTATTGGTAATCTTAACTTTAATTAAGGGGAAGCATAAGTCATAAAATAGGCGTACTAGGTCGTAAAAATTATTAAACGCATCTGTTACGTTTGTCGAGTTTATTATATCTGAAAAAGAAAGAGCTGACATGCATTCACAAAACTTTTGGACATTATCAGAACTGTAATCTCGTCTATACTCAAACCAAGTTGTAAATATATTAAGTTTTCTTACTGGCAGGGTTATTGTCTGGGCAGTCTCGTGATCAGAGAGACCTAAGGGGTATACATCTGATTTAACCGATTTGACATTACTCGCAATTTGATCGATACAGGCATTTAGTCTTGTGGGGACTAATATATGTGCAGCGAAGTTATAATTTAAAAGCAGATCACTAAGATCAGTAGCAGCTGCATTTTTTTTTAATATGTCGATGTTCCAGTCACCACAGATTATAATTTTTTTATTTTTATACCTAGTTGTCAAATAATATAATAGATTATCCAGTTTATGAAGAAAAATACCTACATGAGATTTCGTTTGCTCTGGAATCCTGTAAATAGTAATGATAATGATTCCTATGCCAATCCCCTCGATGCCACAACATTCAAAATAGAACCTAGTCGCAAGCTGTGTAACATAGGATAAAATCTTAGTTTCATACATTATTTTAGTCAAAATGCAAGTTCCACCTCTCCCCTTATCACGACAGTAGGCAGAAGCTAATTTAAAGTTTTTAAGCTTGATATTACCTACAGAGCCTGCGCGAACAAATGTCTCACTAAGGCACACTATATCAATATCATTACCCTTTTCACCTAAGTCCTGTAATGCTATCTCTAGGAACTCTAATTTGCCGCACAGTCCTCCTATGTTTTGGTTAAAGATTGTCATAGTATTTAAATTGCAAGAAGAGGTAGACATACAACGTTTATCAAATTTAGACAGTATAGCACGATTTTTACGCTTACTGTTATCGTTGACGCTGAGTTTTGTTTTGTTAGTCACGAAAAAAAATCTGATTTGATAACCTCCTCTGCCGTGTCTAAGACTGTATCTGTAATATTTTTCTTCGTTCTAGCCTGATTTAATTAAATTTTCCTAAATAGGTCAGGGATGGTGCTTTGTAGTTTATTTTTAGTATTAGTATGATATGTTGGGTTAATTTTTCCACTTTTGCTTATAAAATAATCTGTAATACGTTTTTGATTTGGTTCAAGCGTTTACTGGTCACGGAGGCTTCGCCGCCTATCTCCACCGTTTTAAGATCAAAGACACACCCTCGTGTGTCTGCGACCCGACCCTTGACGAGGACATCTGGCACGTTGTCTGCGATTGCCGACGTTTTTTCAAAGTTTCTCCGGATAGCTCAAGCTGGAAAGCCCTGCTGGGAACAGAAGCCTACCGCGGAAGCACGAAGGGTTGCATAGAAAAAGTGGTACGCGTAGCGTGTTTAAGGAACAAATAGTTCGGTACCCGGACTTAAAGGAGCGAAAGCATTAGTATTGTAGGACACACATACGACTGCTTACATAAGAACCAAATAGGCTGTAAATGTCCTACTATTGAATTTGTAGATAAATATAAATACTTAGGCTTGACTATAGATACCAAATTCAATTGGAGCATCCACATAGATATAGTATGCAATAAACTTCGAGCAATTATGGTAAAATTATTTAGTTTAAAGAATATTGTAAACAGGAAAATATTGCACACTTTATACCACTCGCTAGCCGAGGCAGTAATTAGTTACGGCTTAAATGCGTACGGGCTTACTTTTAAAACTTATCTTGATAAAATATATAATATACAGATTAGAATTATTAAAAATGTGTTGGTGGATAAAAATACTAAAATCAATTGCAAACAAAACTATAAATTACTTTATAAAAAGTTAAAAATCTTACCAGTTCATGAAAAAGTTAGATATTTAATATCTATAGAAAACTACGGCCATGACAGATTTAAAACATGTAGAAAATCATCACGTAACTTTAGGGTAGGCACAAAAAGACGATATGTAGAATATAACACTAATAATTACTATGGCAAAAGAACTCGTAAGCACATGATACCTAAGATTTTTAACCAACTGAGCCAAGATATGGAAGAATGTAGTAGTAAGGCGATTTTTAAAAAACGATTAAAGAAGATACTTTTAGATAATATAGATCCATAATAACAGATAAATAGTATTTACACTTAGTCTTGTAACCGAATTAGATCCAAGTAGATTAGTAACTTAACTTAGTACTTAATTTAGTTTGTTTAAGTAGGTATAACACAAAAGGGTTAAACATGACTGTGAGCGCACTCTTCGCCAACAAACTGCCCCCAGTTTGGCGAAAATTTTATGTATACCTACCACCTAAGTTGTTTTTGAAATAAATAAATAAATAAAATAAATAAATATTCTGGAAAACGCTACGCTGAAATTTGACCCCACGCAAACCCCTCGGGCACAGGACCCGGGAAGGATTCCATGCCGAAAAAACCCCCACAGACCTCCCCCAACCTTCCCTCCAAACCTTCGTACTCGTACCCCCCTTCCAACCACCCCCTCGCTGTAACTCCCCCCCCCCCTCGCCGTACCCCAACAACCCGAGCATTCTTTTCCCACATACAACTCAAACCTTGCTGTTTCAGGAATGACGCCTACACCTACCAAACGTCGCAACAAACATCAGCTGAGGGAAGTAAAGTTCGTGAGGAAAACGGCCACTCAGGCAAGCCCAGAGGACAAGTCTGCATCGGAGAACATCAGCCAAGAGGCGGTTAATGTTCATACGAGCGGACGGGTTAAAAAGGTCGCAAAAAAACCTGGAGGCAACCAGGGAGGTTTCCTTCAACTGACAGTTGGTCCTGGAGTCAATAACGATGAGGTCGACAGAAACCAGCACCCAGGACCAGGAAAAGGAAACCAAAGCCGAAACCCCCCTGTAAGGAAAGGGAACGAAATTGGTTTGGACTATGGCAGCGACTTTGCCTATAGGATAGCAACCAGCCTCCTGTCGAACAGTGGCGTCTACCAGAGAGCAAGACTTCAGCTTGCCTTCTTTAGACACCACAGGGACGCTGCCATAGACTCCAATTCATACGTGGCTAACAGGATAGTGCTGACAAACGGGGGACTGCCGGGCGACGACCAGGATCTGGAGAGGGTGTACTTCAGATTCTGCTTGGAGAAGGGACTGGATCGGGAACTGGTAGAGTGAGACCTGGTGAACGCCCGCTCAGAGTTGAGCTCGAGGTGGCTAATGCAGAAAAACGCAACCAGGAGGAACTTTGACGAGTTCCACGGTCTGAGGCGGTCAGTCTGGAGCCCAGGCCCACAGGCCGGGTGCGATCCTGAGTGCACCATTCTCTAATCAGCATCTGAAGTGGACCTTCCGCCCCCGCCCCCCCTACCCCTAAACCTCCTTCTCCTATTCTGCCCCCCCCCTCCAAGAAAACCCAATTTTCTTCTCTCCCCCTGCACCCCTAATCTTGTGGATGATGCAATAGTATAAAATAAATAGTATAAAATTTCCAATCCCAAACACCCCATTCCCTAAGCACCTCTGTACAATCTCTTTGTTTAAACCCTAGCTAACTCCGATCTTAAGTGTACCTATGTTAAGCAACCTCCTGACGCACGCACCACCCGAACACCTAAGGGGTGTTGGTAGGACGGGGGATGGGGAATCCTGCGGCCTCCTAAACGGGAGAATGATTTTCTCTCCCGGCCCTTCAGCACTGCTGAGGCTGAGGCTGGGGTAAGGCTCCGCTCGCGATTCACCGGTCCCTCGTCAAACTGACACCTGCCCCTCCTCCCTTAATTATAGCAGATGTTTAGACTAAATTGGAATGGAAAAGGTCACAAAAGAGGGCAGCGCAAGGAGACACGCGCAAAAATAGTATCTCCAGGCAAAAGACCAAGCCTCAAAAAAGGGTAGCCCCACCCATAAAGATGGTGTCCACAGCCACACTTGTGTTAGTTTTTTTTTTTTAATAATGATTTATTACTTTATTACCTTGTAATGTTATTTTTAAGTATTATTGTATTTTATGATTGGAAAAAATGACATTCTGCTGGAGTTTCTTGCGGCGCTTCTTCTCCGCAATGATGGTCTTGTCCGAAGCGCTAGTAGATTCACTACATATTACCGACGTGTAAAAGAGCCCTCATGTGGCCAATTTACTGAATAATTTTTTTGAATTTTGAAATTATTGAATTTTTGACACAAGCGGTCCAGAAAAGATCTCCGACCCAACCCTTCCCTTGTCGGGCAAAAGAAAGGAAGCCCGTAGTCCGTAAGCATGCATGCGTCAGGATTCCCACTCCGCGACTCACATAGACATAAGTCTCCCCCCGATCCCAACCCCCACTCCTATCCCCCCTTTTTGGAAAAACCCCGCGGATAATACGTTTGACTTTCAATTAAGTAACAATGTGGTGAATCTTAGCAGTTACTTAATTGAAAGTCAAACGTATTATTTAGCTGTTTGGTATCTTGAGTAAAATCTGCATTAAGAATGAAATTTACTTTTAAAGCACAATGATCAGTAAGTGATCGATCCAATAATGTAAAGATTTTTTCTTTATTTTTTTGTAAAATTGTTTCGGGGGTAAATGGGTTGCGAACATTTTCATTAAGCAATATTCTATAAGTAGCCACCCTATTCCTAAATGCGTTTTCAATTAATTGTACATTAACCCATTGAATATCAGACCTTAAGACATTATTTTTGTGGATATTACTATTCAAATGGTTGGTGAAATATCTTTTGGATACAAACTTACTACACACAGAACATTCAACATTATCATTATTTTTTGTACTCACATTCTCATCTAAGATTGGTTCGAATGATGTTGATACTGTATCGCGACTAGTTGAACGGCGGTTTTTCTTTGTCAGCACTTCTTCTGACTTCGAAACTGCAGCTGTCCTCTTTACTCCACCCCCGACTTGGGAAGATCTATAAAAATAAGAAAACATGAAATTAAACATAATGTACGACTCAATAACAAATACAAAGTTTTTAATTAATTGGATGGGATATTATACTAACTCAAATGTTGTCTACATTGTTGGCAGTATGCTTGCATTGTTAAAACTCCATCAATCACATCTGAGCACGAACTGTTTTGTTTGCCTTTAATATGACCATCACATGGTGTAAAATATGGTCTTGCATTAGAATCTTCTAATAGTGCGGTGGGTAATTGATTTGATATAAACCACAGTCGTATACTTCTATGAAAATTGGTTATAATAAACTGTTTACTTAAACACTCAATTTGATCACGAACTAAATGGATTATGATGAACACCATGATGGAATAAACCGACACCTTACTAACTCAAACACAGTAACGCAAACAATGAATAATTTCAACATCGAATACCTCACTTATATAGGAGCGCCCCACCTAACTGCTTCCATAACAATAAGATCAAGTTACTACAAGTCAGAAACCCATCCTTTGTCAGGTAAGTACCAGTACAAGCGCTTTTACACAGGTTACAACAGGAATATTAAGAATTAAAATTATTACTTACGCATCACGATGAAGTTGGCTTATGAATTCCCCGATGCCAAGTAATTCTTGATCTTCTTCAAGCTCTTCACAGAGTCTGAAGAGTTGGGCATCGTAGATGTCACAATTCAAACTATCCATTTTGTTTAATCTATCCTTCTTTCGTCTATTTTTTTCTTCTATTTTTTTTTTTTATGTCTTGCTTACATTCCTCTGACATGGGCCAGAGACTTTGTATAGCTGACATGGCACATCTTTTTTGTATTTCTTTGCCTTGCTCTGTTTGAGGGTAAAGGGTTTTTTATTATAACACAGGGAATTTTATCTTTACAATTTACAATTTGTACACGAGTATTTCTTAAATATAACTTTCTTTATACAGGTTTGTCCTATAGGTCTTACTTATTCTTACAGTTAATACATTATTTTATAGGGACACCTTTTTGTAATCATGTTACAGATTTTCTAATTTTACTTTTTATTTTACATTATGTTTCCTTATTTCATACATCTTCTTTACACTTCTTATTTCTATTTATCCTAGAGCTATCGCTAAGCTACTCTCTTAATGACTATTATTTTTATATTACTAATATTATATACGCATAATATATAACCTAGTAATATTATTTATCTTTATTTCTATTTATTACGACGGTGCAAATTTTTTCGCAATACTTTAGGAATATTTTGCGCAGTTTCTTGTTTTGTAGAGAATGTTGTATGTTTTGTGCTGATAATTTTGTGTTTGTGTGCATCTCGAAATCGTACCTATCTACATGGTGGGTGGGACATTCCAAAAGGATGTGGGAAACTGTTTCTTCTGTTCCTTCTTCGCAGATGCAGGATGGGTTCTCCCTGCATTTGAATCTAGCCAAATACGCGGCGAACCCACCATGCCCTGTCAGAAGCTGTGTAAGGACTCCTGTTGGCTGCAGCTGCCTAATGATTCCGTAAGCCACTGTTGCGTCCGGGAAGAACATTTTCGTTACGGAGGCTGTCTCACCCGACTGATATCTCCGATTCCATTCGTCGAGCGACTCCTTGCGGAGCTGCCGCTTGACGAATGAAATCGGACACAGGTCATAGTCGGGTTTCCTTCGCAACGACAATGCCGCGTCCTTTGCGAGCTCGTCAGCAAGTTCGTTCCCTGGCAGTCCTGCGTGTGCTTTGATCCAAAACAAAGAAACATCTTTGTTCTGGTGCAGAGCTTCCCGTAGGTTATGACGGGTTTTTACTGCCAAGGGGTGGAGGGAGCTATGGTTGGTGACTGACTCCAGCGCTGCTCTTGAGTCACTGTATATGCCAAAGCTCGACTCCTTGCGCTTGAGGATTATGCTTGTGGCCTTGCATATGGCCAGCAGTTCCGCTTGGTATACAGTGCAGTACGCCGGCAAGCTCAACTTGAGGGACCCAGTCTCCATCTCATTGTTCCACAGAGACAATGCTGCGCCGACCTTGGCCTCAATTTTGCTACCGTCGGTGAATATGCGCACCGCCTGCACATTGCACTTGTCCACAAGCTCCTGGGTCAACAGACTCGAAAATTTCAGGTCCAGGTGCGTAGCTGGGTGTGGCGTCTCTATGAATTCCACCACACGCTCCGTTTCCGTATCTCCCAACACCATCCGGGTCGTCCCCTTACGAGCCTCGTACAGGGCGGCTACCTCCTTTATTCTGAGGTCCAGAGGTAATATCCCGGAGAGTACTAGTGCCGAGTTAAGAGAAACCGTGCGGTAGGACTTACACAGCTTCTGTGCAAAGCCTCGCTGAACCGTGTCAAGCAGCTTACGAATACCGATCTTATTGGTGGCTGGCGCCCAGGCGCTGGCTGCGTACAATATGACCGGCTCCACTGCCGCAGTGTACAAAACGCGAATCACCTCTGGGTGCAATCCCCAACTTGCTTTTGCGGCTCTTGACAGCTGCTTGTAGAAGTTTAGTCCTTTTTTACAGACGTTCGCTACGTGGGAATTAAAGGTGAGTTTATCATCGATCGTGAGCCCTAATATCTTGATCTCCCTAGACATGTCAATGTCGACCCCGGCCATCCTCAGCCGTGGAGTGTCGTACTTAAGCTTTCTGGTTAGCACCATGCCGCACGTTTTGTGTGGTGCAAATTTCAGCTTGTTCCTGACACCCCACTGGTGAACATGGGCGAGGATTGCATTGGCTCGTCTTTCGATATCAGTTGCCGTTCTGTCGCTAAAGATCAGTACGAAGTCATCCGCAAACGCCTGACAATAGACGCCTTGCTTCTCCAGCTCCTGCAATAGTGGATCCAGAAGCAGGTTCCATAGTATAGGACCACCTATTGACCCCTGGACGCACCCTTTGTTGGTGTTCTTGATGCATTGTTCTCCGGCATACCTTACTTTAACTTTTCTGCAAGCAAGATAGCTGTCCAGCAACCGCCTAATATTGACTGGGCACTTTTCCTCTGCCAGTCTGACCTTTATGGACGGCCACCAGGCGCTGTCGAAGGCGCCCTCTATATCCAGGGACACCAGAGTGATAAGCTTTTTCAGCTGCAACTCACCCTGTATATGTCGTATTAGAGTACAGAGGGCGTCCTCGGTGCTCTTTTGGGGCATGAAGCCATACTGGCGAGTACTGATTCGCGGTACCAAGTGCCATTTAATTCTTGTCACTGTCATTTTCTCCAGGATCTTCCCCAGAAAAGGCAGGAGACCGATTGGTCTGTATGAGTTCGGTACCTCGTAGTCGTCCTTTCCCGGTTTTCTTAACACTACGACTGTGGCCTCTTTCCAGATGGTCGGAAAATGTCCCAACAGTAGACACTTGTTGGTCAGGGTAAGGAAAGTCTCCAGGTCCTGGTAGATAGCCTGCTTGCAGATGTCCGCTGTAAAGCCGTCTGCTCCTGGGGCCTTCTTTGGGTTGAAACTTTCGACGGCGGTTTTTAGCTCCAGCGCCGTAAACGGTGGGTCATGAGTCTCAGCATGAGTACACTCGTTTACTCGCTCTGCGGCTTCTCTGGTGCGCCTGTGTTCAATGCTGTCAGTTTCTTCCGTATCTTCGGGGTAAAATGTCTCTGCGAGTAAGGCTGCAGATTCCGCTGGGTTAAGATATGCACCATCCCACTTTAGGGCCAAGTCTTCTTGTCTCTTGGTGGTCCTTCCTATAATTCTGTAAATACCCTCCCAGACTCCTTCTCTATCCTGTTTCCTGCAGAACTCTTTCCAACTGTCAATCTGGGCTTTTTTGGCTGTGCATTCATAATCTTCCTTTGCTTTCAGGTACTCTTCAACGACTTTCGCTCTTCGGGTTTGTGCAGCGCACCTGATGCGGCGCTTCTTCGTGGTGACTGCCTTCTTCATTGCAGCGAGATCCTCGGACCACTAAGGCATTTTAAGAGTCTCTACGTGTTTCTTGCTGGGAATGCTTGCTTTACAGGCTTCCGTTATTATGCATGTATACCTATCTATTGCCATTTCTAACTCGGTTTTGTTACTGATGTTTTGCATTTCCTCAGCGTTGATGTTGTGTTGTTGTTTGGATTGTGCCAGTTTCTCACGAAACCGGCTCCAATCAGCCTTTTTCGTGTTGTAGAGCCTCGTTGTTCTTTGTATTTTAGTGCCCTTGGTCCGGTGTAGTTTTATTTTAAAAACTATGGTGTTGTGGTCTGAGCTCGTGATCCCCTGATCAATTCTCCAGTCTTCCACTAAATCGAGAAGGTCTTCAGAGCAGGTGGTGATATCTACATGGCTGCTATATATTGTGTTACCTCTTACTGTGTAGAAAGTCGGTGTGTTCCCTATGTTGAGTACCTGTAGGCCTGATTCTTCCAGGGTTCCGGACATGGATTCTCCCCTGTGATCCACCACTGTGCTGCCCCACCAGGTATTCTTTGCATTGCAATCTCCGCATATAAGCAGTCTTTTCGGGCCCATATCCACAATTATCTGTTTCAACTGCTCCAAGTATGGCTCTATGGGTTGGTCTGACTCGAGATAAAAGGACACCGCTACGATTTCCCAGGCACCAGTCCGGATCCTCACCACTACTATGTTGTTAGTAGTGAGTTCTGGGCACCGGATGACATCCAAGTCATCGTCAAAGACGACTATGGCTGCCTTCACAGTCCCGTTTCCTTGGTCTGCACACTGGTAGATTCTCGTCCCGCGGTAAGCCTTCATTCTTCTTGCCCCGCCCACATATGGCTCCTGGAGCAGTGCGAAAGCGAACTTTCGCTCACTTGCTTCTTGAAACAGTTCGTTTGTCGCCAGTTCCTTTCTTTGGAGGTTCGCCTGAGCCACAGCATATCCTCTGGTATGGTTGTTAGCCGGATTGACAGTTGTCTCCACCTTAGCAATACGCAACTTTTGCTCTAGCTAGAACCTCCCATTTCCTCCGTATGGCACATTCTGAACTAAAGGCGTTGTGTTCTGTTGTATCCAGTTTGGCGTGCCTGCAGTTGCAACACGATGGGGCTACTCCAGCGAGCCAGTCGGCACACTCTGTCTTCATGTGCGGGCCCCCGCAGTGGCTGCATTTCGCAACTGTTTCTTTACAGAAACGTCTGCCATGGCCATATCCTAGGCACATTGAGCATTGCACCAACGGGGATTGGTCAGCCATTTTAATCCTTTGAATATCTATATGGACCGCTTCCTGTTCTAATATGCGGTTCCATACGCGGGGAGATACTCTTATTACTACGTGGGAAGTGTGGGGGTTTCTTGTCTTCTTTCTGTATCTAATCTCAATCCTGTCTTCCTGACTTTCCAATCCGCGGAACACCTCTTTGTTCTGGTTCCTAAGAGCTCTGATGATGTCTTCATCAGTGTTGCAGTTCAGTACGTCTTTCAGTACAAGCATAGGATCTTGGTTCTGTATCTCTTCTACAGTCAAGTGCTCTCCCACACTTTTTAGTCGGTCTTGTACCCTGGTTCTGCCCTCTAGAGTTTTGCACCCCACTATTATCTTCCTGTCTTTGGCTTTCCCTATTCGGTCAACTGTGATCCAGCCATCGGTTGCGTTCACAGCTTTCCTTATATGCGCGATGACTTCATCTCCGGTTTCGGTCTCATCTTTTGATGATATGATCACAGAATGCAGCGCGGTTTGTTCCCGAGGTTGTTTTTGGGGTTGAACCGCAGCTAAACTAGCGTATGTCATTTTCATCATTGCGTCCTGTTGTTTGTCTATCGACTCTTGCAACTTATTCATCTTTTCGCTGTTTTCTCTCAGAAGCTTGGCGTGTTCTTCCATTGACTTTTTCAAGTCAAGGCTTTTTTGTGTCATGTCAGGCTGAATTGTCTCCTTCTCTGTTGGTATTTCCGTCCTGTCCATCTTCTTTACCCCTTCCGCTTCCTTCACCAGTTGGTACAATCTCTCGATTGCCTGTGTGACTTCTATCTTGATGTCTGTCTTTAGGTTCCTCGAGTTACCGAGGTGGTGCTTAGCCTTATTTAGGCACGCTCTTGCCTCGGCCACTCGCCCTGACTGTGATGTTGTTTTGACAGGTTTCGGAGAGTTCGCTGCAGCTTCTGTTGGATTAGGTTTGTGGTTTGGGTTGAGTTTGGGATTTTGTTTGGGACTGGGTTTTGGGTTAGGGATGGGGTTGGGATTGGGGTTAGGAGTAATTATTGATTTTATTTTTGCAGGTGCAGCGGTTACCGCAGTGGTTGGCGCGGTGGTTGGTGAATGACTTGGAGGGGAAATCGACAGTCTGTACGTTTGTGATAGTGTTTCAGCTCTACCACTTTCCCACTTCCCTATACTTCTCCTCACATTTGAAGGACCTGCTTTCTGTGTGTCTTTTGGGGACCTAGAGGTGTCCATATCTATTTTCTGAGGAGTCAAAGGGTTTTCGGGGGGGGGTTTGAACATTTGGACTTGGTCAGGGGAATGGGTCAATAATCTAGCCAAAGGGGTTTTTAAAAGGAGTAAATCCAATTAATCTGATGTACTCCTATGTGTATATAAGGTAAGTTTGTAAAAGTTTTAAAAGATATTTTTGTGTATTTACTTTTATCTGTTTTTGTTTCAGATGCGCGGCTACACAATTCCAGCCAGCCGGCAGGAGGTCACGATATTCCTAGGAAAGTGTCCAAGAAAGTGTCGGCGGGTGTAAAGCCCGTGTCTAATAAAATGAACGATCCGTAACTTACATTAACAAATAAAAATAAAATCAAATTAAAAATAAAAATAAAAATAAAATAAAAATAAAGATAAAGATAAACAAAGTTTTTCTTTCTAGTCAAGTTACTTTTTTCTATTTTACACACAAAATATATTTTGCTCTAGGTAGAGCCGTTTTGACTGTATAATACAGCGTCAGTAGTCAGCAATTTATTAAAATATTGTAAAACAGACTATAAAAAATTAAGTTTTTCTTTGTAGAGTCGTTGGCTCTACAACTCAGTTATGACACTTGTTATCTACTAATTACACATAGAAACTTAACTATATTTATTTTGAACCAAAAATATTTTTTGACTCTACAATAGAGTCGTTATTTTTAGTTCAAAATGCACCTCTACTTATTGGTTAGGTTAGGTTAGAACTGTAATCCTTAAAAAACAGTAGGTATGTTAAGTTAGATTAGGTTGTATAATGTTAGGTTAACTTCAGTAAGGTAGGTTAGGTTAGGTTAGAACTGTAACCCTTAAAAAAGAGTAGGTATGTTAAGTTAGATTAGGTTGTATAATGTTAGGTTAACTTCAGTAAGGAAGGTTAGGTTAGGTTAGAACTGTAACCCTTAAAAAACAGTAGGTATTTTAAGCTAGGACAGGTTTCACGATTTTAGGTTAACTTCAACAAGGTAGCTTAGGTTAGGTTAGAACTATGATCCTTAAAAACGGTATGTTAAGAAAACCACTATGGTAACTTAATTAAATGATATGAGAAAAACATAGATAACATTAAAAATCACATTACAACAGTTAATAGCGCAATCAGCTAATATGTAAAAAAAGGTATGAACGCGTCCGATGCAAGACAATGGTGTTGGGCGCCCCGAGAACAAAGGGGGTTGGCGCACGCGCAAACAATAGGCAACCTCAAAGGGACAAAAAAGGGTACCCAGGTAGTTGATAACCTTTTGTATTGAGTACATGGACTATTGCAAGCTATGGGAAGGAGTGATCTGGGAGTCTCGGGTCCCTTCTCAAACGCTCTAAATGGGGGGATAAACACCGAAAAAAATCAGAGCACCATTTTTTCGGCCGAATGGAGGCGGGGCCAGAACCGGCGAATCCCTACTACTGGTACCAAAACCAGAACAACTATGTAAAGTGGGCAAACACATTATCCGAACCATATAAAATGGAATGTGGAGTCAGACAGGGTGGTCTGACTTCCCCGAGACTGTTTAATTTCTACATTAACCAACTCATAGAGGAGCTCAGCAGTACATATGTCGGATGTCATATAGACGATGTAAGTTTTAATAACATTAGTTATGCAGATGATATGGTGCTGCTGGGCCCCACGGTTGGCGCAATACGCAAACTACTTGCAATTTGTGAGGCATACGCTGGAAAGCACGGGCTAATGTACAACTCAAAGAAGAGCGAATTATTAGTATTTAGAGGAAAAAACAAATCTCCAGCGTGTGTTTCTCCTTTACAGTTGAATGGGGTCACTCTTCAAAGGGTAACTCAATTTAAATATTTAGGTCACGTTGTTACGGAAGAATTAAAAGATAACTGTGACATCGAAAGAGAACGTAGGGCGCTTTCTGTAAGGGGTAATATGTTGGCCCGCAGATTTGCTGGTTGCACACCAGAAGTTAAGATCACACTCTTTAAGGCTTATTGCCAAACGTTTTACACCAGCAGTCTGTGGGTTAACTATATAACCAAAAAGCGTATAATTCTCTACGTGTTCAATATAATAACGCCTTCAGGACGCTGTTGAGGCTGCCATTTCGTTGCAGTGCTTCCGGTATGTTTGCCGATGCGCACACGGACGACTTTTTTGCGCTGATGCGCAAGAAAGTTGCTTCCGTTGTTCGCAGAGTGAAGGGCAGCAGCAACAGCCTCCTCGAGGTGTTCGCGGGGCGGGGGGACAGCGCGGTGCGCGAGCGACTGCGCCGGCTGCACGCGCATGCGCCCGGCGGGGTCGCTCGACCTCCTTGAGGTTATGCACCTAACGTAGTGCTATAGTTAAGTTACTAACAATAGGTATAAGTTTTTGTGTAAACTAACATCTATGGACCATAATAGTTGTCTGATAATAAAAACATTTTGTTTTATTTTATTTATTTATTTAATATACGTGTACACTACACTACACTTTCAGCTTTTCGTTTACGCCCCAACCCGAGGCGAGATTCAGTTGAAATGTTTCTTTGGGTCGAATTGGGGGGCACGAAGTTGAATAGATCTTCAGTATCCTGGAAATAAGATTATTAACTATAGATAATTGCGGAAGATATAAGTAATTGCGAACTCAAAACTATTTATTGAACTTACCGACATTTTTAGATGAGCAGGTTTCCGATTAGTTCTTAAATTAACGTCCTGTATCCACCAACTGAACTGAACAATATGAAAAATATTTTTGAAGTGATTATTTTTGTACTCAATTTATATAAAATTAAATCGTGTTGTTAGAGTCTAAAATCATCCAGTTTTACTTACTATGCGCATCATCAATTCCCTTTAAGGAAAGTAATAAATATGGAGCGTTAGGCGGCAGGAGTAAGATGATTCCGTCTGTGTTTACACCCATATACATTTATTATAATAATACTAGCGACCTGCCAGGACTTTGCTTGCATTATATTTTAAATGTATAGTGTTTATTTTTTGTATTAGTTTTGTTATTTTACTTTTATATGTAAATATTGCAAAAACGTAACCTACAGAAAATTTTATAAATATTTGCATAATAATACGAATAATACAGGGAATCTCACGGCTATGATGTGTGGCCGGGGTTTATATTTACAAATATTTATTCTGCATTGCCTGTCTGTCTACTCGAATTAGATATGAGCGCCGATGGGTGGAAGGTCGGCGGCGGCGCGCCGACTTTTTGGAGTCGGCGGCGGCGGCGTCGTCGGCGGCGTGACCTCCAAAGATTTTTTTGACGTCGGCAAATATTTTTATTTATTGGAACCTTATAAACAAATTACGGTTCAGGAAACTGTAACATTTTTGGCCCTTTATACTTTACTGAGGAAAAAAATATCGTAATTATACAATTATGAATAACATGTAACAATAAATATGCTATAAACAAAATATTGATGGGTTTTAAAAGAGGTTTAAACAGATAAATAATTTTATGTTAAATTTAACAAATGTGAAGGCTTTAAAAATATTGCTGAAGCCATTCTACAATTTGTGTCACCCTGAGATTCATGCAAAATCACATAACTTTTAGAGATAAAATATGAATAAAAGAACTTAATAATTTACAGTAAAATAAGCCACCAAAAAATTCGTAGCTCCAGAACCTAGAGAGAGATATACGATAATCTACTCTAATAATTAAATAGAGGTAGGTAAATAATTTTACTATATCACTCACAGCACTTCGTGCTGATAAGTACAGAAACGAAGTTCTTCTGTCTTTCCAATAAAGCAAGATATTCCCACTATAAGGTTCTAAATCAACAGTAGTAATAATACTGAAGTATTTCCGGCGCGCCGATACCTTTTCGCGGCGGCGGCGGCGCGGCGAAATCTGCGGCGGCGGCGGCGCGCCGGCGCGGCGCTCATATCTAACTCGAATACAATAATAATTTCATGCTAATATCGATAAATAACTCTATTAACATAACATACATGCTAATCGCCAAGTAAAGCCAGGGTATAGACTTCAATCGAAAATTATTTTTCAAACTTGATGCGAGTATCCAAGAGTTAAATTTATTGGGATAACCTTGCCACTTCACTAGTATTTCTTTTATGCCTCTAATATGACGCGAACGTATTATTTTATCAATTTTATACTCGGTGGAGGGGAGGTAAGTCACTTTTTGTAACTCTTTAGAATAAAATGTACCAATGATGGGTTCGCCTTCCAAATCCTTTAACATATAAACAACTCGCGGTGATCTATTAATAATTGAATTAATTATAAATATTTCATCACTCCAGTTACTTTCATAACCCCTTTGGAATACATGTTTATATTTAGTTATTCTAACATGATCGCCTACATTCAATTTTGGGGTTTCCAATGAAATTTGTCTATCTTTCTTTCGATAATATAAATTATTCCAAACGGTCATAATATTACTAGAATTAACATCAATTGGTCGCATTTTAATGCTAGAATGATAGGTATGGTTGTAAGAATGAAGAAGATCTTGTAAAATTTTAGTGTAATTATATGTATTTTTATGAGTGAAGTAACGCCACATTTTCATTTTAAGAGTTCTTTGAAACCTTTCTACTATACTTGCTTTAATGTCGGGATTATTAGTGGTGTAATAATTAATGTTTTTGCTCTTAAAATAATCTCTCACCACCTTTGAAACAAATTCTGTACCTTTATCAGATTGTATATGACGAGGAACAGAGTTGGCTTCAGTAAATATGCTTTCAAAACATTCTTTAACTGTTGATGAATCTTTCTTTTTCATGGCTTTTGCAAAAGCATATTTACTGAACACATCAATAACACAAAAAAAATATTTGTATCCATGATTATATTGACTATACATACTCATGTCACTTAGATCAGCTTGCCAGAGTTCATTAAAGTTAGATAGGATATATCTATTTCTGGTGAATCGCTTATGAATAGGTTTATGTAGCGTGTACGTATCTTGAGTTTGTAACCATTTTTTTACTTCCTCTTTGTTCATTTGTTCTTTCATTTCCTTCGCTATATTATTTAAACTACTATAACCAGCTGGATTGGAGACATCAAAGTAGATCCTATTAATATCTAATAAGGAGTCCATTTTTGCCAATCAATTTTTTTATGATGACGCTTAAGTAGTCCTGTAGTAAGTGGTGTAGCTCTTTTTTTTTCTTTATCTGTTGACGATCTCGTACTTGTAGATGCAGGTAATGTAATGGGTTCAATCGATTGAGCTGTTTTAATAAATTCCAAGTTTGCAGGATTGCCTATGCAGCTTAAAGGACCTCTTATATCTCTTAAAAGTAATGCAAACTCTTCCCACCCTGTTGGTTTAGGACGTTTAAGAGATCTAACCGTGTCACTTATCAGATCAGTAATATTACTATTTGAAATGGTGCGGTTGTTTATTACAACTTCACCAGTTGGCTTCCAGCAAATTTTTGGTTTACTTAAAACAATGCAATCCAACAAAGTTCGAGTTTCTTTCTCATATGATTTGGGTAATATATCTATAATTTTTGATGGGCTAATTGGCATCGGTTCTGGATTTGTTTTACCAATCGGTGTAACTGCTGTAGTACCATTTCCTTCTGGTAAAGGTGGATTTGCAACTGACTCATTATATTCATTTTTTGTTCACTTTTGACTTTAGATCATTACTTTCGTAGTTGAGTTGAAGCTCCCCCTCCATTACGATTGGTATTATAAATGGTTTTCGATCTGTTTCAATAAAATGTAAAAATCGCTGCAATGCTTGTGAATATAAGGTCCACTTTTCACGATCATTCATTTTACTTTTACGGATTTTTTGCATCTCAGCATCTAGACGAGATGATGAATTTTCAGGTAGGCTCTCATTGCGTTTGAGTCTTTCAATAAAATTTGATTCTACTAATAGCATTTTTTTCGTGTTTTCCATTTTGTTTATGATAAAGAGTTAACTAAGGCACTTAAAACTGCTCCTAATATAATAGGTAGAAATGCACCTCCCTTTTGAATTATAACAGTTTTTCTTATTTTATGTTTTCCTTTTGAAACTTATTTCCGTAAGATAATCTTTATATTTTTTTAATTTAGATTTTTCTTTTTTTTCTAAAGGATTTTTTCCATTTAGGACGTTATAAATGCACTCACAAATAATGTTGATCTCATCATCATCACAAGATTTAAGTAACGCCGTGCGATATTTTGGTTTAAGCAACTGCAATGCTTCAAGTAAATGTTTTTTATGTGTTTACTCTCGCATGCATCATGTAGAACTGACTAAAATTTGTTGATTTTTGTCGTATTTAAACCCCTTTTTAGGGACATACACTGAACAATGTCCATCAAACGGAAATATTTTTGTTTTAAAACGACATATGTCATTTGTATTTTGTTTCAAATCAATCATGAGGTAACCATGTGGTTCTTTAGTAGCATCTTTGTAGGCTTCATCTACAAATTTTGGGTTTTCCGGGTAAACTTGTCGTGACAAGTAGCGTAATTGGGTTTTGTCCCTGGAATTCTTAAAATATACAATGTAGCTTGTATTTAGCGAAATATCTCGTTGGCCTCTCCCCTGATCAAATATGTTTTGAGTAGTATAAAAAACACTTAAGTTTCTATGATGGCTACCTTTTGTGAAAATGTCAACTATTCGTCCATCTGATTCTCTCATCAGATCATCTATTATAAGAAGCTTAGGTTTCTTTCCATCGAATATTGAAAAATCTGGTATTCCCTGTGTGCCGTACTCTGAGGGTGTGGGAGAATAACGAACGACCTTTGTAATCGATATCCAGTGCAAGACAAGTTTATTCAATAACATCTATATTAAGCAACAATTTGGATTTAGTAACGCCCTCTAGCGGCAGTTATGTGACCTATTGTCGGTAAACATTCCTATGACATGCAAAATCTTATAGGTATAGACGAATTTAGATAGTATAAACCTCAAAAATACACTAAACAAACAATATAACTAATATTAACCCAAACATACTCCCCCGGAAAGGACGGAGTCCTTTAACATTGGTAAGACACATAGCTTGGTTATAGGTCTTCGCATAACACCAGATGTTGTACGCACATCATAAGTTCGTGTCAACCCATCCGAGCCTGGGTACTTTGCAGCTATACGACCCATTGGCCAGTGGCCAGGAGGCAGTCGTTGATCCTTAATCAACACCAAGTCTCCTGTGTCTAAATCCTTTTGCACGCGATTCCACTTTGGGCGCTGTTGAAGACGCGTTAAGTACTCGGACTGCCACTTCTTCCAAAAATCCTGTACCATCTTTTGAGTCAGTTGCCATCTAGACAAGCTGTGCATTTTCCATTCAGTGAAATCGTCATCCGGAATACTGACGAGCTGCTCGCCAATCAAAAAATGACCAGGGGTTAATGGGTGAAGATTCGTTGGGTCGTCGTTGAGAGGGTACAGTGGGCGAGAGTTCAAACATGCTTCGATCTGGGTAAGCAAAGTGGTTAGTTCTTCAAATGTGAGAGTGGAGTTCCCCGCGACTCTCTTCAAATGGTGTTTTATCGATTTCACTCCTGCTTCCCACAGACCGCCAAAGTTAGGAGCCCCAGGGGGGGGATAAACTTCCATTTAATATGCAGGTCTTCTAGCTGCGCCGCAAATTCATCAGGTAAGCCAGCTTTGCCCTGACTCCACATCGCGATCAACTCTTTTTGAGCGCCAATAAAATTCGTACCGTGGTCACTCCATATCTCTGCACACCTTCCCCGTCGCGCCACAAATCTTTTAAGGGCAGCTAGGAATGCCTGAGATGTTAAACTGCTGACCAGCTCAATATGGAAGGCGCGGGTCACCATGCACACGAAAAGTGAAATATAAGCCTTGTTGCTTTTTGCCCCGCGACCTTTGCTCATACGCACGTTGATTGGGCCAGCAAAATCTACTCCAGTGAAGAGGAACGGTTTAGCTGGCTTTACTCTTACAACAGGCAAGTCCCCCATCAGCTGTTTACTAGTCTCTGCCTTCTGTCTTAGGCAAATAACGCATCTGCGTACATATTTTTTGATAATATTTCCGACATTGATCAGCCAGTATTTTGATCGCAGGTACGTCACCATCAGTTGCGGGCCGCCGTGAAGGGTACGGCTGTGAGCTTCTGCCAAAAGAAGAGTTAACAGAGCGTTACTCTTCGATATAATGATAGGGTGCTTCTGTTCCGTATCTAGGTCCGCATGGTGCAGGCGTCCACCCACTCTTAGCACGCCCTTTGGATCTAAAAAGGGGGAGAGTGGTAACAAATGACTTCTTTTTTTAACTAATCTTTTGTTTTTCAGATGGTTAATTTCCTCTGCAAATTCATACTCCTGGGATTTTCTCAAGCAAATAGTAAGCGCTTCCTTCCTCTCTTCTGATGTCAAATAAACAGGTAAACGCTTTTTATTTTCTTTTTTGTTTTTCAGGTGTAATCTCCATCTTCTGCAGTACGCGACGGTGTTCACAAGTTTTCCGAAGGAAGAGTGTCTGCACGTTAAGGTAAGTATAAATTCATCTTCATTATTAGTATTTATTTCCGTCACCATCGACTGAATTGTTTTACGACATTCTAAGTCTGTTTCAGGTATGTTTGGTTCAGAAAGTGCAATCACTGGTTCCAGCAAAAATCTTGGGCCATACCACCAAAGTGTATTAGATAACAATTTGCTTGGCATCACTCCACGCGACGCGGGATCAGCAGGATTGTGTTTAGTGTTGATATAGTACCAACCTTGGATTCCATCAGTTTTTTGGATTTCAGTAACTCGGTTCTTGACAAAAGGATTCCATCGAACTGGATGCTAGGGTTACTTGTGAATCGGACCATGCAAACACTTGATCTTTTCTCAACTTTAATAATTTTGCGACATGTTTCAGCAGCTTATTTAATAGTACAGCTGCGCATAACTCTAGTCTTGGTACTGATACTTGCTTTAGAGGAGCAGCCTTCGTTCTAGCTATCAACAATGAGACGTTGATTTGTCCATTAGGGTACAGCTCTCACGTAGACTACGGCAGCGTAAGCGCTTATCGATGCGTCGGCGAATCCGTGTATTTCAATCACGTTATCTTTACTGGTATGAATCCAGCGATCTATCTTAACTTCGGTCAACGCAGGGATCTCGTTCCTGAATATTTTCCATTCTTTTTTCAGTTCTTCCGGTAGTTCATCATCCCAACTTATGCCTAGCGTCCATAATTTTTGCATAAATGTTTTAGCGATGACAATCGAAGGGGCCAGCCATCCAAGGGGGTCGAAGAGCGAAGCTATATTCGCCAAAACATTTCTTTTCGTGACAGGCTGATCCGGTAAGTCTCTTAAGTTATTTGTTATCTTTAGCTTGTCTCCTCTTGTCTCCCAAACAATACTCAAAGTTTTAATATTCTCACGTCTATTTACATCTAGTTGTTTATTTTGTTCTCTTTTATCTGGATCCACTTCTTGTAAGACCTTTTCACTGTTTGAGCTCCATTTTTGCATTTCAAATCCTCCTTTTTTTAGAATTTTGGAAACAGTTTTGAGATCCTTTACAGCGTCCTCTTCCATATCATGGCCTGACAAAAGATCATCCATGTAAAAATCTTCGAGAATTATACGCTTTGCTTCGGGATGATCGTAACCTTCATCTATCGCCACTTGACGTAAAGTTTTTATAGCCAAGTATGGAGCACAGGCAGTTCCGAATGTTACGGTAAGGAGACGATAATCTTCTATTGGTTTGAGGCGATCAGCCCGCCAAATTATACGTTGATAATTTGTGTCTGCTTCGTGTACGCCTATCTGCCGGTACATCTTTATTATATCAGCAACATAAGCAATTCTATGAGTTCGCCATCGAAGCAGAATATCTCTCAAGTCTTCTTGTAAAGTCGGTCCTATGAGTAGCCCGTCGTTCAACGTGACTCCATTAGAACCAGCACAGGACGCGTTGAAAACGACGCGCACTCTGGTGGTTTCCTTGTCATCCCTGACAACGGCGTGGTGTGGTAAGTACACGCACTTTTCAGACGTAACTTCCTTTTCTATCTTCTCCATATGTTTTAAATCTATATACTCTTGCAACACGTTGTTATAATCGTTTTTCAGAGACGGTGTTTTTTCTAATCTTCTCTCTAAGGCGTTCCATCTTCTGACTGCGATTTCTCTCGAGTCACGTGGTAAGATCGGTGGATGCTTTCTAAATGGCAGCCTAACCACGTAACGGCCATCAATTTCTCGTGTATGTGTAGATTCGTATATGTCTTCTGCCTTCCTATCTTCTGAAGCTAGTGTGTTCGTATCTTCTTCTTCTAGGGTCTCTAGCTCCCAGAACTTCTTCAACATGCTGTGCAAATCAACATTAAGATGCATGTTGACGATGTTTTTCAAGACAGTAGTGTCCGTCTTCGCAGGTCCAGAAACAATCCACCCCAGGTGAGTCTCTTGGGCTATGGGTGATCCAGAGGGGCCTTTTATCACACCAGGTTTAATAACTTCACTGCAAACTTCGACTCCTAAGAGTAAATCGATGTGACCTGGTGTGTGACAAGAGGGATCTGCTAAGCACAGATTATCTAAGTGTCTCCAATCTCCAATATCAATCCTTTTTCCCGGCATCATGTCGGTGATTTGACGTACAACGTACGCTGTTACCTTCATCTTAAGTGTCGGTTCGGTTCTTGATGAAAACTCTAATTCTGTACAATGTTTGAGACGGGTCTTCATTTGCCCAACTCCTGTGACGTGTCCGCTTATAGATTCCCGTCGTAACCTAAGCCTCTGCGCAGCGTCTTCGGTGATAAAGGATTCCTGCGAGCAGGGGTCCAGCAGCGCTCTCATCAAGTGTTTTTCTCCATTTGCAGCCTGTACTTGCACCAATGCTGTTGGCATCAGCACCGCCTGCCTCCCCGTAGTGAGGTGAGAAATAATATGCTTTTTATTTTTATCTTCTTTTTCTTCCTTGATATCTTCTTGGCTTTCAAAAGGCGGCGCCGAGTTCGTCGGTGATTGCGCAGGGCTTCCCGGGCTCGGGCTCGGGCTCCATGTGCTGTGCAGCAGAGAGTGATGTTTTCTCCCACATCGGCGGCAAGAAGATTTATGTTTACAGAACTTCACTGAATGCCCCGGCACCAGGCAATTGAAACAAAGCCGCCGGCCTTGCACAAACTCCACTCTCTTTTCTACTGTTAATTTTGCAAATTCTTTACAAGTGTATAACAAATGGTCTTGATTACAGAAAGTACATTTATGTTCCACAGTGCTGGCATGGAATGTTCTCTGCTTGACAATTGAGCTCGATGACGACGATGACGGTGAACACGACGTTTGAATCATTTCCGGTATAAGTACGGAACCTTTTTTCTAGGAATTTAGTCAACATTTCTAATTTCGGTAATTCACTAATACTTAGCGTGCCTAATTCTTGTTCCCACTCTTTATGTGATTCTTGGTCGAATTTATTCACAATTAAATAAATTATCAGAATATCCCATGATTCGATATTAATATTTAAGTTTTTTAATTTATTTAAACATTCGTTCGTCGTGTCTAATAATTCTCGTAAACCTTTGGTTGTTACAGAAGTTAATTTTCGTTGATTTACTCATCGACTCAATATTGTGTTTACAATAATCCTTTTATTGTTAAATCTGAGCATAAGCGTTTCCCACGCCGTGTCGTAATTGTCCTCCGTTATCGGTATATGCTTTAATAATTGTTCGGCAGCACCCGATAGATAACTTTTTAAGTAATGCATTTTCTGAACCTTACTTAGCGTACTTTTACTGTGTATAAGCGAAACGTACAAATCATGAAAGGAAGTCCATTCGTGATAATCGCCAGAAAATTGGGGAATGTTGATTTTGGGCAATTTTACTTCGTCGTTCACGCTCGGCAAAGTGCAGGTTAAACCCGATGTACTCGCTTCGCCTCCGTTAGTCGGCGTGGTCATCAACATATCCATCATATCAGCCTTTAAATTAGCAACATTCTCTTCCAACTCCGCAAAATAATCTTTAGTAAAATACTCGTACTGACTTCGTTCTCGTTTAGGTACTAACTTCAACATTTCGAAATGATTGTTGTGGTATTTTTTCCAATAATCACTGAGTACTTCCATCTTAACCTGCACATAACCTTTAGTTAATCTTTGCTTCGGTGTTTTCTTAAAATTAGTAATCGTCGTCATCACCAACACGTAAGTATTTTCTTGTTCAACGATGTAGTCTTCCATGATTTACTATAAGTTCACAGTTCACAGGTTCCCGGTAATGTTTTTACACTTATAAATTCACTTTATACGTAATTTTAAGTCTATTCTTTACGAAATAATGTACAATTTTCACTTTTTCACTTGAACTCGTAAACAACTTCTTTTAGGTTAATTTACTGTTATTCAAATATAGTTCTTATTATCCGTTCGGTAAGGACCACTTTTTATGTGCCGTACTCTGAGGGTGTGGGAGAAATAACGAACGACCTTTGTAATCGATATCCAGTGCAAGACAAGTTTATTCAATAACATCTATATTAAGCAACAATTTGGAACTAGTAACGCCCTCTAGCGGCAGTTATGTGACCTATTGTCGGTAAACATTCCTATGACATGCAAAATCTTATAGGTATAGATGAATTTAGATAGTATAAACCTCAAAAATACACTAAACAAACAATATAACTAATATTAACCCAAACACCCTGACTATAATTTACATTTTCTAGATTGTACAGGGGTTGCATTTCATCATAACACCAAATTATTTCATCAAATTTAACATTACATACTTCTTTGAAATAATTTAAAAGTTCGTGACAAATTGAGTTTTGCCACATCCACTTGGACCAGCTACAATGGTTGTGAAAGGATGATAAAAATGTATCATAATTAAAACTCGTAATACGTGTTGAAATGATAACAGTTAAACTTAAAATGACACAATTTATGAACTCAATTACTTTTTAAATAAATCAATCAAAATAAGGATAAACACATTAAAAAAAAACAGATATCATAGTCAATAATTTTTTATTTTCAAATTTACACTTTTTTGAGTATAATTTTTTAAAGAAACTGTGCAAAAAACTCAACATAAGTCTCTTTTCAAGTTACAATAAAAAATTAAATACAGAGTACCACCACTTTAATTTACCTTCATCAATTTATATTTACAAAAAACTAAAATGTATTTACATTTTCTACAATTATAACAATTCACAATAAAATACACAATTAAAAATTAAAAATATACAATGTACAAAAAATAAAGTTGAAATTTTTGAATGTTCTGTGATTATAAATTACATGGAAAAATTATTTTGTCATGATTCATGGGGTATTTTATAATGCCCCCACGCCAGAGTGTCCGAAGAGTTTTCTAACAAGTATCGTTTTGTATCGTTATGAGATAATGATACTTTATTTATATTTTGAGTAAATATTACATGTTTTATTGATTATAATCTCAGCATTTGAGCATGTTGCATATTTTTTTCAAATAAACACTTTTTATAATCGTTGAGGGTCAATTTTTTAGTAACACATTTATTGACTCCTTTAGCTTTTGATATAAGACTATGATTCTCAACATCTAAGGCATACATTTTAGATCGTAGACCAACAAACTCTTTAAATATTTTACCGTTGTTTTCATCTTTGAAAAACCCTAACCGCTTTTTATTTATTAATGGTAAACCATATTCATTGTTAGGATGACAGTCTGATGTGTCAAAATATAAATCGAGCTCTGATTTTATGTCCTCATAATAGTTTTCAGTGAATATTTGATATACTAAATTATCTATATCTGTATAAAGAAGCCTGAGATTTTCTTGATATTTCGTTTTCATGTAGTCGTAATGAAATTTATACATGAAAGTTTTCGATATATCTAAAATGCAAAATCCTAAGTAAATTGGTTTATTATAAAATATTTTAGTTTTATTCAATTGAACAGCAGCTAAGTTCTCTGAAAATATTGATAAACTGTGGAACTCAGGTTTCGCTATCATAGTTTCAACTCCCTGTGATTTCCCATGAATTTCCCAGTGATTTAACAATTTGACATTCACATATTTCAAAACATTTTCCATGGTTTTACCGAACATTGAATTATTCATACTTTTATAGTGATCTTTATCAGAATCACACGTTGCCTGCGATCACATGCGTGTGTTTAAGTCTATGTAACTTTTTAACCACTTAGATTGTTCAAATCTCAAAATACGATGGATTTTAAGTAATTGCAAACCATTCTTCAAACATTGTTTTAGATTTCTGTAATGTAGAACATAATTCGTTTTCCTATTTAAATTGGGAATTAATGTTTTTCTTTGGATTTCCCTAAACAAACATTTTCAGGACAGAATGGTAAATCCGAATGAGAGTCATCCAATTCGTGTGGGTATTCTAGATCGACTTCTAAAATGAATCCATGTTCAGCATCATCAGAAACATTAAAATCAGTATCTACATTCACCCATTCAAATTTACCTGTAGGGAGGCATTGAGACATAGCCCACCCATAAAGATTATTTGCATCCAAGTACATAAGTAATGAAGAAGGAATATTTTGATCATATTCTGGCATAAATTTATTAGGTTTTGCATGTCTTTTACTACATTGCGATATGCCACCTCGAATATTTTTAGTTATGAAAGCAATTTTATCAATGTCGCTTAAGAGCTCTAGATTTATTTTTGTAGTTTTTAACATCGCATCCCTTAATTTTTTATGTATTTCATAAATGTCTGTGCACAATCTTTACCTTTGTATGTTCTATACATTGACAACTTATCATCATAAGAACACTTAATGTAGTATCCAAAACTATATACCTCGTATTTTTGTATATTTGTTGTAGAGGATGTACTAGGATTATTGAAACATGATGGAATTGGGTTTTAAAAAAGCCTCAAAATCTGCATAAACAACAATAGGCACCCTTAATTTACGTTCATAATTATTGAAGCTAAGTTGGTTTGATGGGACATTTTCATTGAACCAGTTTTTCTTTTTATCCTGTTCTGAAGGTAAATTCGTGCAAACATGGAAACAGTCGTTTCTTTGATGATTCATTAAATTTTCATGTGATGTAAAGCTTGTTAGGCAACCATCACAGATATGTGTAGCATGTTATGTATTGGATAATTGTTTAGATACTAATCTAGATAAATTTTTGATCAAGCAATAATGTGCTTTACTACCTTTGGTAATATATAATAAGTTTAAGTGGGTAGCTTTTTTACATTTAGTTAAGTGAAATGGCCCTATCACATCATGTTTTTTACTTTGTGAATTGTACTCGAGTCCAAAAATATTAATGCTTATATCATTCATTTTTTCAAATTTATGAACATCTCCTAGTTTAAATGTGAAAGTCAAATTTTCAAAGTTTAGTTTATGTTTATGCGCCATATATGAATTCCATGTATTTGAATGATGGTTTGTAGGTGGGTATAACCCGGACAATACAGCCCATCTAAAACAATCATGATCATTGTTTTTTACATTAATAACTGCCTTTTTATTCATTATATCTCTCGGCAATTTTATATAGGAAGAACCACGTAATGGGTTAAATTTATTTACATTCACATCTAGATAGTTGAATTTTACTAAGCTCCATCCACTATCTTTCCTCTCAAAGTTAGATAATCTTGTTAAAATTTCGTGAACTATAGTTATAAAAATATCATTTTTGTCGCTGCTAAGATTCACCACATTGTTACTTAATTGAAAATCAAACGTATTATTTAGCTGTTTGGTATCTCGAGTAAAATCTGCATTAAGAATGAAATTTACTTTTAAAGCACAATGATCAGTAAGTGATCGATCCAATAATGTAAAGATTTTTTCTTTATTTTTTGTAAAATTGTTTCGGGGGTAAATGGGTTGCGAACATTTTCATTAAGCAATATTCTATAAGTAGCCACCCTATTCCTAAATGCGTTTTCAATTAATTGTACATTAACCCATGGAACATCAGACCTTAAGACATTATTTTTGTGGATATTACTATTCAAATTGTTGGTATAATATCTTTTGGATACAAACTTACTACACACAGAACATTCAACATTATCATTATTTTTTGTACTCACATTATCATCTAAGATTGGTTCGGATGATGTTGATACTGTATCGCGACTAGTTGAACGGCGGTTTTTCTTTGTCAGCACTTCTTCTGACTTCGAAACTGCAGCTGTCCTCTTTACTCCACCCCCGACTTGGGAAGATCTATAAAAATAAGAAAACATGAAATTAAACATAATGTACGACTTAATAACAAATACAAAGTTTTTAATTAATTGGATGGGATATTATACTAACTCAAATGTTGTCTACATTGTTGGCAGTATGCTTGCATTGTTAAAACTCCATCAATCACATCTGAGCACGAACTGTTTTGTTTGCCTTTAATATGACCATCACATGGTGTAAAATATGGTCTTGCATCAGAATCTTCTAATAGTGTGGTGGGTAATTGATTTGATATAAACCACAGTCGTATACTTCTATGAAAATTGATTATAATAAACTGTTTACTTAAACACTCAATTTGATCACGAACTAAATGGATTATGATGAACACCATGATGGAATAAACCGACACCTTACTAACTCAAACACAGTAACGCAAACAATGAATAATTTCACATTGGGTTGACTTCTCGACCCCACAAGGGGTCGGGGATGCTGGCCTGGGTTGGTACCCCACTTCCAGCGGTTTCTGGCGCTGTCCGCGACTACGGACAGGGCAATGGGTTGGGCGATTTAGTCCCGATGTTTATTTCGCTTATGGTTTCTCCGATATCTCCTAACCGATCTGTACTGACGAGGTCAAACCTGTTTGTCCGAGGACTTGCAGGCGTCCATCGGTCATCGGTGGTAGGAGTCGGGTTTAATTTAAGGTTGGCGGCTGCTCACGGACTAGGTCACGTGGCAGTGGCTTCCTGTCGGGTGGTCGAGCATGGAGCGGGGCCAGCTCGCGTAGGTGGCGGAAGCGCGATCTGTCGGCCGTTTCAAACAGCCTTGTGGCTAGCCGAGACACGAACTCGTCTAGGGATTCGACCGATAGGTCCCTGGCAATCGTGGTGTTTCTAACGTATCTCGGCGCGCCCACAATCGTTCTCAACGACTGCGACTGCTGAGACTGGAGCCTTTTCCTATTCCCAGCGCGTGAGGTGCGAGGTGCTGCAGTAGCAGCCTCTCAAAGACCTTGGAGGTGGTACTGAGCAGGGTGATGGGGCGATAACTTTCCGGCTTCAGGATGTTCTTCCCTGGTTTTGGCAGCATTATGACTCGCCCCAGTTTCCAGGGGCGAGGGAAGTGGCTGGTCCTGAGTATCCCGTTGAACAGCCTTGTGAAGGCAGCAACGGAACGCGGCGGTAGGTGTGCCAGCGCTTCGTTGGGGATTCTGTCAGGACCTGGAGCTTTCCTCTTCTTGGTCCGCTGGAAGGCCCTTGCGACTTGGCCGGGAGTGATTGTCACCGGGTCCTCGTCGGGGGGTATCTGCTCCCTGAAGTAGTCGGTCAGGTGGTCGGCTATTTCTGCTTCCGGCAGGGGTCCGTGGCTGGGTTTGGGCTGAACTGGGTCTCCAGGTGGTTGGCGAAGATTTCCGCCCTGTCCTCTGCTCTGTACCTGGGGGTACCATCGTTTGCTAAGAGGGGGCGGACTGGGGGTGGTTGGTTATTGAGGCGCCTGCACAGACGGTGGATGCTGTTCCACTCACTGCCGGCCGCCTCCACGTCCTCTAGCCATGAGATCCTCGGGATGTCGGCTAGTTTGTTGCTGATTTTGTCGGCACGATTGTTCAGGCGGGTTTTCATGATGGGGCAACGGGTCCTCTGGGGTACTGGCGTCTCAGTTTTCTTTTCTCCTCCAGTAGTGCGACAATGGCTGCCGGGGTTTCCTTGCGGGATGGTTGTCTGGTCGTCCTGACCGTTGAGGCTTCCAGCGCTGCTGCGATGGTGCCTGTTAGCTCGTCGGCCAGTCGGTCAAGCTCTTCCGGCTCAGAGAGAGGAAAGGACGGCGTGTGGTTTGCCATGTGGTCGCTGACTTTGCCCCAGTCGTGAATGGTTTTGCTGGGGGGTGGGGCGGTCCTCGATGGTGATGCTGTCAGTGTCGTCAGCACTGGCTGGTGGTCCGACATAAGATGTTCGTCCAGGACCTCCAGCGTGGGCCAAGATGTTAGGCCATGCACCAGCATGAGGTCGATGACGTCGGGGGCGTGGGCTGCGTTGTGTGGGTAGTGCGTGGGAGCCTCGGGTCCGAGCACTGTATAGCCTCTTTTCTCGGCGTCGTTGAAGAGGTAGTTGCCGTCAGGACAGTTCTTTACCGAGTTCCACGCCGTGTGTTTACAATTGAAGTCCCCCGCTACAATTGTAGGCAACGGTGAATCCAGGAGTGAGTGGATGTCTGCCACCGCCAAGCGTTTTTGGGGCGGCTTGTATAGGGAGAAGATGCGCATGGGGATTCTGTTGAAGCAGACCTCCACTCCTATGGCGTAGATGGTACGCAGGGGGAGGGTGGGCGTAGGCAGAGGTTGGTGAATTACCACCCTCCTGACCAAGATTGCCAGGCCACGGAAGGGATTCCCTAGTGGTGAGGTTTCCTCCTTCCTGTAGACAACGTAGCCTGGAATCCTGATCTTGTCCTCCGATCTTAGGATGGTCTCCTGGATGAGTGCCACGTCGACTTTCTTCCGATGTAGGAGATGTCGCAGCAGCGTTTGCTTGGCCGGTGTGAGGCCGTAGGCGTTCCAAAATACAATTCTCAGAGGATTAGCCATCGAAGCTGTAAAGGTTAGCTAATCCTCTGAAGATGATCGGGACAGGGTTCTGGCCCGATTGTATGGCGCCAAGAACCTCGGTCAGGACTGTGATGCATTCCGCAATCACTGTGTCCCTGGCGGCTTTGGCGTCTTGGGGTGCCCTTGTCTTACCACGCGACGAGGTAGCTGGGCGGGCTTCCGACCTCCCTGTCTGTGGTAGAGGGGGAGGGGCGTGGTCCCTCTTTTCAGGATGTTGCTCAGACTGAGGGTTCTCTGAGGATGATGGGAGTTGCTCTTGTTTCCTCCCTTTTCCACCCCTGCGCTTTCTGCGCCTCGGGGGGTTTGAACCATCGTTTGCCGCCGCCATCAGTGAATGGGGGGCATTTAGGTCGTTGGTGGCAGGGTCCTGTCTCGGGGCTTGCCCTGATCTGCCGACATTGCTGGACCTCTTTTCACGGGCTACCCCTCGGAACACCGGGCATTTGACGTTATTCGCCGTGTGCTCCCCACCGCAGTTGGCACAGGTGGGGGGGTCTTCTCTGGGGCGGGTGCAGTCTCGTGCAGCGTGTCCCTCCCCGCAGCGGACGCATGCTTGGGGGCGGTGGCAATGAGTCGAGGAGTGCCGGAAGGTCTGGCACCTATGGCACTGTGCTGGGCCTTTACGGCCTCGCCATGCCTCGACGATCACTCCCGGCATGCCCAGGAGTTCGTTGATGGCGTAGATGGCCGGGATTGTGTCAGGGGTCCTGTGCAGCTGCGCGTAGAAGATGCAGCCGGGTCTCCCTGCACGGGCGTTTATTTGGCGGGCGTACTCAGGCGAGAAGCCTCTCTCTGCGAGCTCCGGCTCGATGTCTGCCGGTGGGGTGTTTGGTGGTAAACCCCTGATCGCAACCTTAAGGCTCCTCTCCGCTGGCAGGGAATAGCAGACCCACGACAGTGGCTCTGTTTTCTCCAGATCGGAGAAAATTCAAAAATTCAAAATTCAAAATATTTATTCAGTAAATAGGCCACATGAGGGCTCTTTTACACGTCGGTAACATGAGTGAATCTACCAGCGCTTCGGACAAGACCATCATTGCGGAGAAGAAGCGCCGCAAGAAACTCCAGCAGAAGGTCATTTTTTCAATAATAATAACAAAATAATACTTAAAAGTAAGTTACATTAAGTAATAATAAGGTAATAAAGTAATAAACAATAAATTCTTAAAACTAGCAAAAATAAAATTATTACAAATGTAAGGTCAATAAACCTTAAACTAATAATAAAGACTATGAGAACAACACGACGAGGTCTCTACGTCAAAAGCCATGTAACTAACCCCCCCTTAACTTAACCTCCCCTACCCTATCTTCTTCTTAGCCTAGCCTAACGATCTACTTTTAAAATGATGATTGATTTGGCTCGTGATTGTCTTGTGATTAGGACTCTTTAATTGTGAACCGATAATAACCCTAACGGTCTTTATTCTATTGTTTTGACTTTGAAAGCGCAATAATACATGAGAATACTAAACAAAAATTGACTAATTGAAGCAAAGAATTTAAATTTAAAATGAGAATGAAGTATGGTCAAACGCTAAAGGTTAAATACTTAGAATCAAGAATAATGCCTATAAGTAAGTAGAAGTACCTAATGAAATTAATTTTTAGTCATTTAATTAATTATTTAATTAAATAATAGTTAGAGTAAAGGTTTGTCATAGTCTTTGGTATTAGTTAGGAATACTAGGGTTATACTGGAAAGTATGCTTAAGGCATTTTTCTTTGCGCCTAAGGTCAGAGCCCACGACTCCCCGCTCATGACTGTGGGACTCGTCTACCAGACTGGACATCCCTCCAGCGCCTATCATTTTTTTTCTTTCCAGGTTGGGATTATTGATTTTACAGTCTTTGTCAATAGTCTTTAATAAATTAGCCATTAGTAAACTGTCTTCAGTCTTCAAGGGTCGAGAGGATTTCACAAGACTCCTTTCTCCATTGCAGGAGTTAAATATTAAATAATAATCATATGGTATTAATGATATTGTATGTAAACCATATTAAATACACTAGGAGCAGCTTTATAATATGTCCAAGTCAAATTGTCCAGATGAGGATAGTATTGGTAGGTATTCATATAAAACCAAATTAATGAAAAGCTTATTAATGTTCATACATTACAGTTTCTATTTCAAGATCCTTCATTATTATGCTTATAATTTTGATAGCAACTTTTATAATTTTATAATAAAAGGTGACTTTAGCCTGATATTGCTAAATTATTGTATATATATAAGTCTAATTTTGGACTTAGGTTTATTTTTATACCATAATGAAGTGTTCAATTTTCACCATTGTACTCATGTTGTACCTTATATTTTTGGTAAACAGTGGAGATACAGAAGTCATTTTGTCTTCGGCTATTTTGAAACCTCATAATAGCTATATATGCTTTGTATGATTTAGGTAACTAGCAATTCATTTATAAAGCCACTTTTTTATTGTTATTAAATTAGCTTGCTTATTTTATGCAACATAAATAAAGAATCTTTATAATTAGAAACTGAAGTATCATACTATGTTTATATAATCTAGATTTATTTTATTATGGTTCAATCTAGATTAAATATATTTAATCTCTCAAAGTCTAGTAATTTATACTATCAAACTGTATTGTATGTCAAATTCCGATCTGGAGTATATCTCACAGTTCTAGGAATCCTATTTCTATTATCAGTCCTAAACAGATATTTAGATATCAGAAAGTAAATAGGGAAACTTTCCTACTTTAGAAGTTACCAACGTTCATATAAACTATGTAAGACTTTCTAGTCTTTAACTATAGGTTTTAGTTAATCTAACCTAACCATTTCAACTTATTTTATCAAACCTTTTTATACGGTATATAATGTAATTTTCATGTAACTTTTTAATTGAAGTTTACTATTAATAATTACGTTACAAAACCCTAATTTCTTACTATCTCAACTTGAATATTTACTGCTAATTAATTTAATTCATTCAATATCATGTCAAATAGTCTACAGCGACTACTTTCTATAAGACAATTTTGACATTTCAAGAACTTGACATTTACCTACGTTTTGATAACGCTACGTCTATCCCAGAATACGATTTTCTATTGCTAAATTTCCTAAGTTTACTAAACTGATTATTTAATTTTAATATTTGGATTTTTAAATATAAATATTAATTTGGGAATCCTAATTTATATTTTTTTGGGAATTTCTAGATTTCTTTGTAATCCTACTCTAATGGTTTTATGACTAATTAGAGAGACTGCTGACTCTCTTATTTAGTCTAAAACTGTGGCGAATGTTTTAAAAAGTTCTTCACGGTGTAATGAAGATCTTTTCTAGCTATTCCTATAGCCCTAAAGTTCTACTGTTTTAAATCAAAACTAAGAGTCATGTAACTCTTACATTTACATTTAAACGTGTGAGTTGTGTTTAAAAATATCCGGTGTAAGATATTTTTACTAGGCCAGCTAACCTATCATAAGAGTTTTTCGAAGGCAAAAGCCCTCTATGAGTAGCCTACTACCTGTCCTTCGGTTTAATGAAAAACCTTCAGATGAAAGACAGGCCGGGATCATACCTACTTTGGCCAGATATATACATATATAAAGATTCTGGGGATCGTCACCAAAAATATTCCACGTATCCGTCTCAATTTTCTACCGAAAAACGGTCCAACCTGTGGTCCTTTGAGAAGAATAAATGAGATATAGTCAGTCACGCCTGGTGTACCGAGTTAAGGCATCAGTCCTTGTACGCGAAAACCCATAATTTACTTGACTAATGGAGGTAAATCATCCGTTTTCTGATTGTGAAACTCTTTCAGATCTACAACCATAGTCAAACTGTAAATGCGGTTTTTGTATGTGATCAACGTCTGCCTCGGATCTTTATAAGACGGTTTACATATAACCATCACAGCAAAGATCTGGAAAACAGAAAATATTAATAACGGTACACGACAACACATAAAACAGTTTCCCACTTCCCACAAATATATACTGCAAAATCCCCACACATATTAAAATAACACTAAATAAATAATGAGCACAAACACAACAAAGAAAATTACGCAAATGGAACGATAACCTCCAACCCACAATCCAAAATAATGACAACTCACCGCGTCGACGCTAGTAACAAAAGTGAACCCCGTCAACCTGCGCGCTCTTATATACCCTCGGTCTACATTTCGTGCAAAGCTCGCGCATCGGACATATTGAACATTTTGAGCACTTGAAGCACTTCGTACACATTTGCGCTCAGAGCGCTGCCCAAGGCGGACCTATGCTTGTCGTCATCCCATAAGGTTCAATTTCGCGTACCCGCTGACATGCATAACATCAAGATGGCGTCTATTTTTATGTTTCTTATTCTGTTTATGGCCTGCTGGATCTAAACCCTTTATTAACCTTAACTTATTTTATTAGCTCAATTTGCTAAATTTGTTTAATAATTGGTTAAGTTTAAAGCATAATTAATCATTATTTGTCCAATTATAAATTAATTTGTTTGGCATTGAAATTAGCGCCATCTATGGATTTCTTGATGTATTTTTTACTTACTATCGTATCTCGGACCCGCTAAGTGAATTTAGTATTCAAAAAAAATCAGAGAGGCCGCTGTCTTCAATTCATCAAGTAGAGTTAGTTTGGTATTGTCTTGTGAATTTAGTTCGCAAAATAAATCAAAGAGGCCGCTAACTACCCTATTCTATAAATAGATGTGATTTTTGTTATTTGTCTTCAATCTTAAACATAGTTTAAATGAAATTGTGCTCATTTTATATTTTGATTATGTTACGGAATACATTTTATCTGTGATAAATTGGTTATTAAATATGAACCATATTTTTATTCCTTATGTTTTCTTGTTTGATAAATAATAATAAGCTTTATTTAACCCTCAAATTAATTAACAATCTTATTTACTTTCCTACTTCACAATAAAACATTATGAATTCCTTTACTTTTGTATACTACTTAATTCAAAGTTATTTAACGATTATGAATGGAATATCGTTCCTTGGAAATAACTGAACAGGACCGATTGGACCATTACACCCTGCCTTTGATTTATCGTAAAATGACTATATACTTTAAAATTGGCATTTGAAGAGAAATCACCCATCTTCTATTTAAAATAACATTTCACCGCTTTAACTACTTTAATTATTCTAATAATTTATCAACACTTAGCCTTTCCTGATCAGAAATTCTGATAATTATGTGGTGTGTGTTTATACCAGTCTGAGTTGAAAACAAAATGTACACACAATTTGTCAACAATAAATATTTAGCCATAAAGTTATTGTCACATTTTTATTTGATGTCAAATTCTCTCTGTGGTGAATGGATGTTGTGAGTACCCACAGCTCTAGTAGCACATAACCAAATGAAATTAATCCGGATCTTTTGTATTTATGATTTGAACTTAATGCCATCGATTATGTCTCCCAGAGAGAATCTTAACGAGACAATCCTGTATGTCATTCTATCCTATCAACAATCGTCTGTCTATTAAGTCTTACAACTCTGAGCTGGAGTATGTGTAGTGTATCGACGAGTTTGGTCTTCCTAATAGTGAAGTATTGTTTTGTTAATAAAATGCATACAAGCTACCCAATATTTTCATATTATCTCTAATATGAAATATTACTCTAACCTAACATCAATGGGTCTATTTAATTAACAAAACATTTGTATCAAGTTGTGTCTCCAGGCTAAATTTTGACAAACATGGCTGGATGCTTAGATATGTGGTCTCAATTGTACCCCTTTCTAATATATAAAGCTAAATCTTGCAAAAATCTACTTACAAACATCGGTATCAAAAATTCTTCCAGACTCAAAATAAAGCTCGTCAAAACTCCTCATTAGTTTTACACACTAGTACAACCAAGAACACAACCTTTCTCTACATCAAACCATTATATACAAAGTTAATTTCACAAACTATGAAGTTTTCTCTTTTTCAAAACCAACTTTAAATTGTTCAAAAATAAACAAACAATGTTAAAATGAAATGACATCTGTCCAGTCCAATTGATTCCACTCAAAAATCCAAATGACGTTTTGCTAAACAAAACTTTGAATTAAACAGTTACCGCGATTTTTCCAATACCTCGAACGTTCCTAGAAAAGCTATAGTTTAAAAAAACATTTTTGCTCTAAAATATTTTTTAAAAGTTTCTAGGGTATTTTTTTTTGAAAATGTCTCTACTCATAATTATCTAAATCTGTGTCCCTAGTGTAAATAATTTCTTTCCTGAACTTCACACAACGTAAGGTAGGGTCCCAACTCTCAACCACTTGACGATCACGGCTTAATCTCTATTGCTACATTTTTCCGAAACGTATTAATTAATTCGAAAGCTAAATCAATTTGCAATGTTTACATACATTGATACATACTAACTATTTTATTACTTAAATTGTATTACCAAACCGATTTTTGATTGACAACATTTCATTTTGGTGACACCTGCAAATTACTATAGGAATCGAAAGGATTTTGCCTCCTTAACACGGCAAAATATACATTTCAATTTATTTTTCATTATTTAAAAAATTATAAGAATGTTAAAAAAAATATATCGAATTTTACCAATACTACGCCCGAATAGATTATAATACCATTGCCTTTTTCAGATCATCCAGTGCATTACCAAAATTAACAGGTGTGGCAAAGACATGGTATCAGGCCGTTCCTACAATGTCTTCTACGTGGCTCCAATGGAAATGTAAATAATTGTATCATTCCCTAACAGTGATGATTACAAGGAATTATTAACTGAGATATTAAGTAAGCGTGATAAGTTCGTGATTCATTACAACTATATTATTATGAAAAATTAATTTGCTAAATAGATGCAATATACATGGTAAACGAGCAGTAAGATACAATCATCTTATATGGAATCGATGATCGGTCTGTAAGATTAGGTGCTTAGGCAGTTAAATGTCAAGAACCAGAACAAGTTTTAGAATATATTTACTTAACAATAAAACAACAGTCGCAAGAATTTGAAAAGACAAGACATAACTTTGAATCTTCAGCCAAGTGTCTTAATAAAATGAATGTCACAAATTAAAACTTAATCCTACATTTAATGATTCAGAACCGCAGTCTGAACTCGTTATTGTCTGTTAATATGAATAAGTTGGGTCATTTCAGTTTCAAATTTACAAAAGGAAAGATTTTGAAGTGTAACATTTATCATAGGCTAGGGCTATCAACAGGTTGTCCTAAGTTACCTTCTGTAATCTCAGATAAAAACAAAAGTTCTTCAGAAAAGGTTGTTCCACCTGTAGACGTCAATGGGGACAATGACAATAAATACTTATTGGAGTTAAAACTAAAAGTAAATCATGTGCTTACATTTACTACCCATGACAATGCCCATGTGCTATGGGTAGTCAATGCACGTTAATAATAAGGCGCAGCGAAGCAGTTAAAATAGGTATGAATTGGTCAACAACAGGTCACCTTCCAGTTATGAGAAATAATATTGTCTTGCCTGTAGGATCAACCAGTATTGAGTTTTCTGAATAAATAAAAAAAACCTACTACCTAATATCGTAAATGCGAAAGTTTGAGTGTGTGTGTGTGTTTGTGTGTTAATTTGTTGCTTCTTCACGCTGCAATGGTTTTGTGGATTTGGATAAGAATTAGGATGGACATAAGTTATAACCTGGAGTAATTCATAACACATAAGGGTTTTCATCCCGGAAAAATATAAAAAAAACTTATGGGAATTATGATAATCGAATTATGCGCGGGCGAGGACGCGGACAGAAGCTAGTACAAAATATAATGGAAACAGTAAACGTTTTAATCGTTGATATACACGGATTAAGTGGATTGTTAGTAAATTTTTTTAGTTCAAAATTTTAATTCAAATTTATGATGAATTAATTACTCGTGTTTTAAATACTAATTATCGTTTGTATGTAATTATTTTAGAGCTTTATGGAGATGACTCAATTTTAAATTTGAATGTGAGTGAACACCTTAGCAACGATGAGATACGAGAAATCAAGCAACTATTGATGAAACATGAGAATTGTTTTTTTTCCAGTAGTCTCAAAGATTTAGGCGTTACAAATTTGATACAAATGGAGATCGAATTCACAGATAACTTGATAAACAATTATTTTTATTTTTATTTTGATACCGGTGCGATCTTTTGAGGAAAGTTTAAGTAGATTAGAGGGAGTCTAACTGTTGAGCGAGGCAGGGCTCACAATTAAACTAAAGAAATGACATTTTTTCTGTAAGCGGTTGGATTTCTTACGTTTTTATGTAAGTGCTGAAGGCGTAGGCCATGATTCGCGAAAAACCTTCAATACCACAATATTTTCATGACGTGAGACGTTTCATAGGATTAGTTAGTTTCTTTCGTAGATTCGTTAAAGATTTCGCCTTAATTGCTCAACCTTTAACGGATCTCTTGAAATTAAAATTCGAGTGGAAATAGACAGATGATCATACAACAGCTTTTAATACTTTAAAACAAAAAAAATGTTATACGACCAATATTAGCTAAGAATACAATACAATGGAATAGAAAAACGTTTATTCGACAAACACATCAACACAGGGGTACATCATAGAAAAGATACAACGATGTAAAGGCCAAGGTTGGTGGTTGAGATCCATTCTCTCGAGTTGGAGACCCTTTCGGTTGTAGCATCCTTAAGCCATTTTAGGGTGTATCTTTTCATTCATTCATTCATTCAAAATTATGACTGACTGTAATGTGTTACGAACTACGCTAACAAGAAGAGACTTGATTCCGCGAATTTTCGTACGACTGTGGAATCGAGTACAGGCATGGGTCGCGTATGGCAGACGTAGACGCACTTAGTCGTGGTCCTGTAACTGGGCCAACTGCTGAAAACCAAACACAATATTGACGTGTTGCATGTTGATGTTAAGGATTGGATCATAACCGTGCAAGGTAATGACGAATAATTAAGGTGTATTAGTCTAATTATCATGATCAGGATACCAGATTGATGGCTGAACACGTAAGTGGAGATGATTTGATGATGTTGAGATCAGATGCCAAAGAAAAGATTGTTATGCAACAAGAGTGTTCTAAGAAGGATTTCGATAAGCACAGGCAGGTAGGAAAGTCATACAGTATCGGAAATCTTGTTCGGGTAGAATGAACTGTTTATGACAAAGACCATTCTGGTCAATAAAAAGTTATTTTCCAAATTTTATGGGCCGTACAGAAGTATAAAAATATTGCCAAACAATGGATTTTTAGTTGAAGACACTCCCTTAACTAAGAAAGGTAGCGAAAAGTATGAAAATGTAGTAGCACTAGACAAAGTACATCCATGACTTAGTTTTAAGGGTTACTCCAGTGATAATAGCGATAAAAGCGTAAATTGAGACGACAGCAGTGACGACTTTAAGTAAAATTTGTGCAAATGTGATGTGAATACCTACTATTGAGTTGTATTGGAATATATAGCTAAATACGTCTAGATGAATGTTTATGTATCATTATAAGTTAGTTATGAGCTGTCAGTGTCGATTTGAATGGTGTTGTAACGATATTGCATAGATGATCGGGATGATCAGTGCAGCTTTGAATGATGTCGTATAAGAATATATTGTAGCTAAATACGTCTAGATTAATGTTTATGTATCATTATAAGTTAGTTATGAGCTGTCAGTGTAGATTTGAATGGTGTTGTAACGATATTGCATAAATGATCGGGATGATCAGTGCAGCTTTGAATGATGTCGTATAAGAATATATTGTAGCTAAATACGTCTAGATTAATGTTTATGTATCATTATAAGTTAGTTATGAGCTGTCAGTGTAGATTTGAATGGTGTTGTAACGATATTGCATAGATGATCGGGATGATCAGTGCAGCTTTGAATGATGTCGTATAAGAATATATTGTAGCTAAATACGTCTAGATAAATGTTTATGTATCATTATAAGTTGGTTATGAGCGGTCAGTGTCGATTTGAATGGTGTTGTAACGATATTGCATAGATGATCGGTATGATCAGTGCAGCTTTGAATGATGTTGTATTTAATATCGCACAAATGATCGTAGATTATAATTAACTTTGTAGAAAATAATTGTGATGAGGCTATGAGCGATCAGTGCAAAAAAGAGAGATATTGAGCAATCATTATCGCACAGATGGTCGTAGATTGTAGCAGACTGTGCGAGATCCTAGAGATATTGTTTGACTTTGTGGAATAAGAATACTGAGCATAGGCTGAGCAGTCAGTGCAGATATGTCAGAAGTTGATATAGCATAGATGGCTGTAGATTATAGCAGACTGTGCAAGATAGCAAATAGGGTTGAATTATCCACAAATGTCTAATAAAACGAATTGGACCATAGGTTATAACCAGTCAGTGCAGATATATCAGGAGTTGATATACTTAGCATAGATGGCTGTAGGTTATAGCAGACTGCAAGAGCAAATAGGGTTGAATTATCCACAAATGAATAAAACGAATTGGAGCTTAGGCTATGAGCAGTCAGTGCACATATATCAGAAGTTGATATAGCATAGATGACTGTAGATTATAGCAAACTGCGCAAGGTAGCTAATAAGGTTAAATAAATAAATAGTAAATAAATTATCCACAAATGTCTAATAAAACGTGTACTATATTAACAATTGGAGCTTAGGCTATGAGCAATCAGTGCAGATATGTCAGAAGTTGATATAGCATAGATGGCTGTAGATTATAGCAAACTGCGCAAGGTAGCTAATAAGATTAAATAAATAAATTATGCACGAATTTCTAACAAAACGTGTATTATATTAACAACTGGAGTAAAGGCTATGAGCAGTCAGTGCAGATATGTCAGAAGTTATCTATATATATAAAAGGCAAAACTGACTGACTGACATATCAACTGAAACTGAATGACTGTATATCAACGCACAGCCGAAACTACTGTACCTAGAAACTTGAAATTTGTTACAGGGGTTCCTTTCATGATGTAAGCGAGCACGAAGAAAGGATTTTCCAAAAATCGACCCCCAACGGGAAGAAATGGGGGGAGTAGCGGGAAACTAATTCTACGTGTACGAAGTCGCGGGCGTCCTCTAGTATAGCATAGATCGCTGTAGATTGTAGCATACTGCGCAAGATCCTAGAGCTATTGTTTTATTAATAATTAGTCGTAGATTATAACAGACTGTGCAAGATCCTAGAATTATTGTTTTATTAATAATTAGTCGTAAATTGTAGCAGACTGTGCAAGATTCTAGAATTACTGTATTTTTTTTTAATGCAATATGTTGATTTGTTATTATTATTATTATAAATGTTTTTGTTGTAATTGGAGGACCCATTTTGCTAAGGATGGCCGAGTTGTAAGGTTCATCACTATAGATATCATAGTCTTAAGAAATGGCATGATGTAAATACTCCTTTATATCAGTAGTTGAATATATTCATAACTGACAACACTGTATTTGAGATGGATTATATTTTAAGATCTGTAAATACTGATTCGAGAATGTCAGATTTTCATATATGTAACGAAATGATGGGAACAAATGTATTTAAAAAAGAGATAATTAAAAACCAATAATCAGATAAAAGTGTTTTGTTCGATAAATAATCCAATAATAATAAGAAGAGTTTTCACGTGTATGTGACGGTCCTGCGCACCGGGTTCGGCAAAGTACCGAGCGAGACTCGCCCAGTCGGTGGCACGCAAGGCGCGCGCGGTCCGGGCGGCGCGGGCGCGCAGCTTGGAGTGTCCCCTTGCTGCGCTGCAGCCGCTGCCGACGGAGCTCGCGGCGGCCCCGCGCCCGGCGCCGCCGGGGGGGCCGGGCGGGGCGCGCGCGGCGCGGCGCCGGTGCCGGTGACGGCGAGGCCGGCAGGCTCTGCCTCCGGTTTTGCCAGGGAGAGCCGCCGTAGCTATCGCACGATTTACCTACCAGCGAGTCCAGTTTGTCCATGTTGGTATTACCTAGATCGAGGATGTTATTCATGAAGCCTATGTACTCCTCCATTTGTTTGCAAGACAATGTATACTTATTAGTTACATCTTGCAGAGCAAATTCCAATACCTTAAGTTGTTTGGCATTGGCATCAAAATCATGCATATAGTTCGTGTTGACAATTTAATAGGTCATTATGTAAGGCTACATTACTATATCTAATAGGTGCTCATTTCATAAAACTTTTATTACATCGGAGTAGAACTTTTGTTTTTTTTATAAATCTACTTAATCTTAAATACTTTTTAATTTTGTTTGATCCCCTCACAGTAATGTTAGAAGGTTTTGGATCAATAAGGTCTAAAGAGTTAGTAAGGTCTACCGTTTCTAAGCATTTGTTAACTTCACAGTCAGAAGTATTGAGCTCCGCAAACAAGCTTACATTGTAAGCCGACTCCTCCGCAACACATCTGGCACAAGTAGAGTCTTGTTTAACTGGTCGCTCCTCCAGAAGCTGTTCCAGGTCCCGAATCCGCCGTAGCGCCTCCTCATGCGTCTCCCGGCACTGCTGGAACTGGTCCATGCTGGCCTGGAGGCGATCCCGTTGTTCTCGCATATAGTCAAAATCCAAGTCCAGCTTGGCGAGAGAACTTTTGAGGGTTTTGTTATGGTTTATAACACGCAGAACCTCCTCTTCACTCTCGTCACGCTCCTGCAGCAGCCGTGCATTGAGCTCTTTAACTGTCTTCAGCTCTAACTGTGTGTTCCGGAGTTTGTCAACAAGGACGTCCCGACGGGTAGTAGGCTTGCTGGTAGCTGGAAACATAATGACAAAGAACAGTACCAGTGCGCAAAAAAGATACACCTAATAGCCTAATTATAATTTAAGGTCAATTCAAGTCTAAAAATCTCACTGTGTTAATATCACACAATAATCTCTTAAAGATATTTATTTTGATTTAATAATTATTACCATAATTTTACTATTGTAATACTAATGACACTTTAATATACGTAATCTTTAATTAAGGCTTTAAATAAGCCACAACCTATTTAAGTTACTACTAAAATCTGACTCGTCTAAATTCCTTTCTCCTGTCAGTGTCACTAAATTTTGTTAAGTTTCTTAGCTAGGTGGACAGTATTTTCGTTAAAAATTTAACACAGAGGTAAGTAATAACAAGATTATGGAATATCAATACTCCCCTGGTTTCGTTGATGATCAATCAGCACGGCAAACGGTGTACTTTTTTAAAATATTTTTCAAATCACGAAGTCGTTGACCCAGTTACTTGTCAAATTTTGCACTCGTGATAATACTTTCTTCACAGCACTTATGGCCTTAATAACATTTACACTGAACATTTGCGTGTTTATCTTCGGTTTTAGTCCCAAATATTAACAATTTAATCATTAAAACTACTTAAAATACATTTAACAAAACCGGTGGCCGATTTTGACGTCTTGACCGGCCGGTGTTGCCAGCCCAAGCAAGAGAGGTAGCGCTGTACGCTGCGGAATTCGTCCTCGGATTTTGGGAGGAATCTGATCCCCTTCCCGAACGCGCGGGCACTGGGGGGCCGTTTCAAGATACGGCGCAGCTCCCTAAAGTGGCGCGGCCAGTCCGGGAAGACCTCCACAATGATGGGTGGGTAGCGGTTCCTCTCTTGGGCTTTGGGTGCCGTGTTCTTCCGGTGGTTGTCCGCCTCCTCCTGGGGGGGTAGCTCGTTGTCCCCGATGTCGGCCGTGTTATCGAGCGCATCAGGGGACAAATCCAGCCTCGGCAAAGATAGGGGAGGTTCGGCTGTCGGTGGGGACCCAGGTCCCCGTTTTTGAGCCTGCTGCTCCGCAATGCGGGGCAGGGTCTCTTTTCTGCGCGAAGGGCTTCCCGCTTCGGCAAAGGAGACTCTGGGCCAGTCCGCACTTGTGCTCGCTTGCGAGTGGCTCGTAGCGGCACTAAGCGGCGGAGGGGAGAACCTGGGTGCGGCTCTCGGTGTGGCGGTTGGTGGCTGCGCTTGCTTCGACGATGTGGTCGGCCTTTTGAGGGCGGGTCGAACGGTCGCTGGCGCACTCGCGGGAGCGGTTTCGGCCGCGCGCGCGGGCGCGGCGGGTTTTTGGGGGTTGTCGGCCCCATTTGCGGCACGCGCGGGTGCGCGGGTTGTCGCGGACGCGGGCGCCTTGCGAGGCAAAGAGGTGCCTGGTCCGATAGGCGGCGTTGCCACGGGAGTGCGCACCTTGGATGGGCGCTGCTCCAGCGGACGCGGGGCCGAAGTTGTGGCGGGGAGCTCACTCAGGGCCACTTGCGTGCCCGGGGAGTTTGTAAACCTCGGGGCAGAGGCGTTAGAGGTCGGCAGCGTGCGGCGGTGAGGGCCAGCCTGGTGCGGAGCCCCGACTGAGACACTTCCGAGAATGTCGTCGGAATTGGGATGTCCTCGGGGGCGGAAGAGTTCCTCTCCGGCTCCCTCTTCAGTCGGGGTGACGGTGGGCGACGGTGTTCGCGCCTCGCCTGCCGCCCTGAGGATCGCAAAAGCGCGCTCCACATGGGCGACGGTAGTGGGGTCGCGCTTTGGGTGCTCGCGAACACCCTTGGGCGCGTGCGCCGGCGAGATGTTGGGTCCGGTATGGCCTTCGGCAGCATTCCGGAGATGGTAGGGTGCTGATAGCCCTAAAAAGGGCGGGCTCGCAATAGGCGGGGGCCAGTAAAAAGTTTGGGAGGGTAACTACCCTCGCCAAACTCCTACCTACGGAAATTTCCACGGGCTCCAAAAATTTCCGTTGTTGACAAACTTTTTTGTCAACAAGCGTGACGTGGGTAGTGACGACGCGACCGGTTTCACGCCGCTACCTGGATTTCCGGTCGGGCGGCGGAAATTTCCGTGACGTATCGGTCCGAGCGTCAGAGGTGGGTAGCCAGATGTTGTGACTAATTGATTGCACTGAATTTAATTTTAAATGCAACGCGACCACATCGGTCACTGCGGCTGTCCATGAATAATTTCAACATCGAATACCTCACTTATATAGGAGCGCCCCACCTAACTGCTTCCATAACAATAAGATCAAGTTACTACAAGTCAGAAACTCATCCTTTGTCAGGTAAGTACTGGTCAAGCGCTTTTACACAGGTTACAACAGGAATATTAAGAATTAAAAATATTACTTACGCATCACGATGAAGTTGGCTTATGAATTCCCCGATGCCAAGTAATTCTTGATCTTCTTCAAGCTCTTCACAGAGTCTGAAGAGTTGGGCATCGTAGATGTCACAGTTCAAACTATCCATTTTGTTTAATCTACACAAACACTATTTATCACTGCATCTTATAGTAAATAAAGTATTTCGCACAATTTAATTTTACAAAGAAAAGATAATTGTTTAGACTGGAAAAGGTCTTGAATTCTTAAAAGGTAAGGTTTTTACATGTAATACAATAACAAGCTTTTGTTTAACCTACACAAACACTTTTTATCACTGTTTCTTATTGTCAATAAAATATTTCATACAACTGTATTTAGAAGCTACTTGCTTTGTGATGTTAAATATAACATCACGTGTAGTTTGGAGCTGAGTGTCTTCTTCAGAAGGCGCGTAGAATTTTAATCTCACATCTGCGTGTTTCCAGTGCTCAGTGGGTGGAATGTTTTTAATTTTTTGCAAATCATATATCTCGATTTTAATCAAGTGAGAAGCGTATGCCCCGTCGTCTTGTCCGGTTGTTATATAGCCCACCCCGTCAGGAGAACTTTGACTGACATTGGAAGAGCGCTTCAATACTTTAGTTTTCTTCTTGGGACGTTCAAAAAATCTGTCGATGTTATTTACTGAACGCTTTTTTGCCATGGCCTGCTTAACTTTAAAACCAGGCGTGCCTTCTTCGTCGGTTGATTCATCTTTATTTTCCGGGTAGTAATAGTTCTTGAAAGTATTTTCAGAGAACTGAAACAATATCAAACAATAAATTACACAACTGTTTAAATACAATACTCTTAACAAAAACACGGTGCACAAATGCTAAAAAAACACACAATTAAGTTAAAATATTTGTACATACTCACATCCATTATTAGGCCTTTTTATAAGCACTTCACTGCACGACACAACACTATTATGTCTATATACTGCTTTAAGTACAGGGAGCTCCGGTAACGAAGACTGTTGCGTGGCTAATAGTTGTTCAGACACAATACCCCACCGCTTTTATACGCTCCGTAAGTTAAGCGTCTTCCTAAAAACATGTTTGCACTTGTAGTTCATCTAACACAGACGCCGGTTTATTCAACAATACCCAAAATAATAAAACGCACAAGTAACAATCGCATCCGTTGTGATCATAAAACATAATAGGCGGCTACCAATAAAACAATTAAACCGTTATAACAATGCCCTCGGGTACACAAAACTTGTCGATACAGGCTTTTTTGATTGATATACTTGCTCTATAGCGCTTTGAATCAAGTCAGAACCAGTTTACTTGCTTCGTTTTAGTTTTACATACTAGTGTGTTATAATAAAATTAAAATGTATGTGGAGGTGAACCCCATATACGTACTAGATAGATAATGTTATAGCTAACGTTAGTCACAGATACATACTCGTAGATACATACCCGTACGTAGGTTAGATTGCATTTAACCACTATATTTTTAATAAGCTAAGTGTAGGTAATTCATTTAGAAATACCTATATGCAATATATGATTTTGATAGTTGTTTAGAATAGGCTCTAAGTAACAACGGCTTAAGATAATACTAAAAATACTACGATTAGCTAGATTTACTAACATTAACTCAGGTAAATTCAATTAAGTGAAACTTAGGACTTAAGCTAGATTTAAATCAGTTAGGTTAGGCTAGGTTAGGTTAATTAAGCTCATATAAAGTTAGGCGATCCTTAATAACAGCCGACCATGGGGTGTTAAAATTTAAAACCACTCGTAACTTCTTTGTTGGTTGATTCATCTTTATTTTCTTGAAATTATTAAAAACAGTAAGTATTTTAAGTTAGAATAGGTTGTATAATGTTAGGTTAACTTCACCAAGCTAGGTTATGTAAGTATTAAAAACAGTAGGTATATAATGTTAGGTTAACTTCAGTTAGGTAGGTTAGGTTAAATTAGAACTGTAACCCTTAAAAAACAGTACTGCCCCCGATAGTGAAAAGGGCGCATCTAACATGAAGTCGAAATCGAGAAATTAAATGTTTTAGTTGAAAATTAAAAAAATGTATGCTGTCTCTAAACAAATAGACATAGACACTTTCCGTAAACGAAGTAATATAGATATGTTCCATATTGTCAATATAATAATCAAATATTTTATAAATTATTCTTATTTATTTATTTATTTAAGATTTTCCTTTTCATCTATGCAAAAAAATCACTGGAAAATACTCGGTACTCCGTTTAAAAGACGCAAGTAACCAATTACGCCTTTTCAACTAAGTACAATCACAAACTTCTTTTTAATGTAAGTGCTTGACAGATATTTCCTGCTTTTTTCCTAAGATGAAAGGGCGCATTTGGACACAAGCGTCTTTTTAACATAGTAATTGATATTTCAAAAAACTAACTCTACTTAATTAAAAAGTAATTATCTTCTCTTTTTTTATTACTTTCACATGTAGGTAGTTCAATTGCCTGTAAAATAAATGTTTTGAAATAATAGTTTGCACATTAACAACGTTCTAAGGTGCAATCAGGAAAAACCGTATGAAAAGATAAAAGTTTATTAACCCTTAATTTGACCATGTCCAGTAAAATGGACGTTGTAAAAATCAAAATCTACGCGTAAAAATAAAATTATTACATGAATTTTAGGTAATACAGGGGAATCTCATATTAATATTATAATACAAAAACTATACTAAAAAAAAAACCAGTGCGAACGGTAATTTTTCGTCAATTGCCGTCAGAATGTAAAGGTAGCGGTTCGCGCCGCGACAGAGACAAGCGACTGAGACATGAGACCGAGACCGGAGACACGAGACACTACTGGTCCGGGGCAGCGACCGTCTCGCTGTCTCCTGTCTCTGTCTCGCTCGCGAACTGTCGCTTATACATTGCCTAACGTCAAGTGACGGTCGCGGTCTCCGGTCGCGGTCTCCTGTCTCGGTCTCCTGTCTCTGTCGCGGCGCGAACCGCCACCTTTAATGGGGAAAGACGCTTCTTACTTACGCTCGGTAAATGTTTTACTTTTATGATTTTTCTGTAAATATATGATAACATTATGTTTTTTTTTTAAGAATTTTAAAAATCGTTCGTTTATAGTATGTGATAATGTAAATTCCTTTTTAAATAACCCTTTAACATTATGATTTATTTGCATAATATATAAAATTTTAAAAATTAAAAAAATCCCATTTATGTCTTAAAAACTTGCAAAGTTAAAGTGTATCCAGTATACTTCCCATTGCCAATGCCGCAGTGTTCTAACTCGCGTTTGCTACGGCTAGCATACTTCCTATTGCCAATTAATATGAACTTTTTTTTCATCCTGAAGTAAAAAAATGTTGAATTGATTCTACAACTTAATGCCCCATCAGAATTCAGACAAAGGAGAAATAGTATAGCGTTCCTCAGGGACTCTGTCCCTCTGATCGCCATTTATTTATTTGTATTTATTAAGCCTGTTCTCCCCCATCATTGGGTAAAGACTTTCTCCTTTTTTTCCCCACTCTGCTCCTCACAAAGCGGTGACTGATCAATATTTTCCAAACGTTTGCTGTTTGTTCATTCCGCGACCTCCGTCGTCGTCGTAAACGTCTGCAACTAAACTTGTGTTTAAGAGCTTGGGAGAAGACTTCCATGCTCTGTTTGATGCAGTTGGAAATTAGGTTGTTCTTTGACATGTTTATTAGAAGTCCAAACTCAAGGTTTACTATGCTTTACTGTTCCTAAGTTCTATAGCCAACGCCGGGAAAATAACGCCGCCATCAGCAAACCTGTATGTTTATTTGTTTCTTCTTCACGCTCAACCGCCGAATCGAAATGAAGATAGCTTGAGTCCCGGGGATGGACATTTTGATTTTTATCTCGGAAATGTAATAATTACTACAGGAAAATTCGTTAACAGAGTTCCATGCGGACAAAGCCACCAGCAAACACTATATTATAAAATACTATTATGTTTCAGTTTTTATTCAATTAAACCTGTAAGCGGATTTTCATTAATGTTTTATTTCTCTCACATGCTCGGAAATGTTAACCTTATTGTCGTAAAATCAGCCCACGAAGTTTTGAGTTCCAGATACAGGCAAAATTAAAAAAAAAAAAGTTATTATTTACCAGCGGCAGCGGCCGCGAAAATGTATACAAATTTCATTACGTACCCGGTGTTTTACTTTTTAAAACCATCTTTAGATTAGGATAACTAACTCCAAAGCGCCAAACAATCGTGCAATCAAAATTCTGCCTTGTATATTTTACTTTTTAAATGTCATAGACTAAAAAGTTAAACATTTTCAAAAACCGTTTACAGCGTATTTAAAAGTGTATCAAATAGTTTGACGTTTTTTTATAGAAATTGTGTTCATAAACAAAATAAATTGCCGAAATAACATAAATTAATGCGTAATAAATGTTATAATTTAAACTATATTTTATTCAAATTGAATTTATTACGTTTAAATGTGTAATTTTATTTAATGCTTTGTTTCAGTACTTTTAATAGTACGTGTTTCTGTTCTTTTTTTTTCAAGGAAATTTTGACCTGTGTTTAATTTAACAATTTGTGTTATATTTTCTCGCATTGTTGGAGAAAAGCACTATACAAGCCTCGACCGGGAAGGGCGGTTGCTGGACTCGTATATAGCGCGGCCTCGACTGCGTCTCGGCCTGTTTCCCGGTCTGTGCAGTAATGTACTATTTCTTAAAAATAGAAAACATATTTTGCATATCTTTGGCAATGTCCATCATGCTGGACATTTAATGCCCGGTTTCAATATTCAAGAAACGAATGGTTTTAATAATAATAATAATAATAAATTTATTTGGTAATAAGAAGCAGTTTACAAACAAAAGCAGTGCTATAGTCGCCACGCTAGGATTCCCTGTGTTGTGGCAGGCTTAGCTCTTCCGTCTTTAAATTATGAATTTAAACACAAAAAAATGGGCATGGAAAAGGTACTAATAATAAATTACAAAAATTAAGTCTAACAGTTCAATGGACTTTAAAATAAAATAGAAATAAACAGGTTATAATGTAGAAACTAGTTACCTACTACTAATAAAGTTCAAAGTGAACGAATTTACAAAAAGTAATTTGATAAATATAAAAAAAGAAGCAATGCAAATAACATTACATTCTTAAGCTTAGTATTTATACCACTGTGTTTTGTGTGTGTGCGTGTGAATTAGTGTATGTATGTGTGTGTGCATGTGTATGTATGTGTGTGTGCATGTGTGTGTGTGTGAGTGTGTGTGAGAGAGAGAGAGAGAGAGAGAGAGAGAGAGTGTCTGTCACATCTTTTTTGTCATTTTGTTGGCTTAAGAATTAATTCGGTTGAGTCATAGTCCAGGAGTAATAGATATTGCTTTACACATGCTTTACAGCGAAACCTATTAATTTTATAGAAGTTAAGCTCTCTGTTTAGTTTGCTATATAAGAAGGGACCAAGGTACGCAAAACATCTTTGTGCGAATATGGTTCGCGTTTTAAGGGGAGCCCAACGTAAGTACCTGGATAGGGTAATGACAGTATCTTTCGCAATCTTGTGGAACCTGAGAATTACAGTCGTACCCTGAGAAAGTTCCGCTCCGAGTACAGGAGGTTAGTGGGGTAGCGAAAAGGTTTTCTGTATGCAACCTTAAGAAGGGCGCGTTGGGCTCGTTCGATTTTCATAAGATGGGTTTGGCAAGCCGCTCCCCAAGTCACAATACTATAGCTTAGTATGGACTGGCAAAGTGCCAAATACACCATTCTTAAGGTGTCATTATCAGCCACTGCCCCAACGCGTCTAAATACGTGCATTAGTTTTCTAATACGGCTACTTAAGGATGAGATATGGTTAGACCGTGTAAGATGTCGATCAATTAAAACCCCAAGATATTTGATAACATCCACTTCTTCGAGATGTGGGCATGTGCAATCTGTGTTTTGGTTATTACAGGAATGAATTACTATTGAACGAAAAGTTGAAGGTGCAGACCGTTTTGAAATGCTAAAATTTATAACCTTCGTCTTTGTAATATTCAGAGTGAGCAAGTTGTTCTGAAGCCAGTCTGCCACTGAACCAAGACCCCTCTCCACTAAGTTTCTGACCGTATCCCATGATTTACCATGAAAGATAATTGCCGTATCATCAGCGAAAGTGAACATCTCCGCATCGCCTAGCTTAAGTTTGCACAAGTCATTAATGTAGACCAAGAAGAGAGTGGGACCAAGTACGCTACCCTGAGGTACGCCGAAATCAACATTGGAATAGTTACTTAAGGTTCCATTTACTATAACTCGTTGTTTTCTATCCATCAAATAAGATTGGAACCAACTAAGCGCAATGCCACGTATACCAAGTAGCTCAAGCTTTCGCGTAAGCAATGGCCGGGAAACCGTATCGAAAGCTTTTGCAAGGTCAAGGAAAACTCCAACACATCTTTGCCCTTCATCTAATTTACGTGCTACTAGGTCAGTAAGCGATGTGATGGCATCCTCCGTGGATCTATTGGTGCGAAAACCATACTGGTTACGAGCCAGTATATCTTCATCTTCGAGGTACTTAAGCAAGCGCTTATTGACCACTTTTTCCAATATTTTAGAGAGTGTACTCAGCAAAGAGATTGGGCGGTAGTTCGAAGCCAGTGACGGGTCACCGGCTTTGTATATCGGACTTACATTTGCAATCTTAAAGCACGTGGGAACAGAGCCACTTGAAATGCTATGATTACATATGTGAGTAATTGGACTAGCAACTGCAAATTTGGCATGCTTTATCAACTTGCTACTTATGTTATCCCATCCCGGAGCAGAATCCGCTTTGAGGGAGTTAATAATATTAATAATGTCAATTTCGTCTGTAGGAGTAATGAAGAATGAATTGGGGCTTAGTTTGTTAATAAGCAGTGGATCCAGGGAGTTTGCCAGTTCAGTTTCACTTTTCTTAATCGTGTGTAGAATTTCACCTGCCAAGTTTTGTCCCACGTTCGAGAAATAGTCATTCACAGCATTAAGGGTAGCTTTTGCATCATCCTTACCTTGAATTAGTTTTCCATTGTTAATTTTACTTGGCGAGATGTTGCATATATTTTTAACAGCTGACCATGTTTTTTTGCTATCACCCTTACTTTTTGCTAGTTGGTCTCGGTCATACTCATTTTTAATGTTTTGTAGGATATTATTTTCCTGTAGAAGTTGATCCTCTGGATTTTGCCGTGCTTTAGCATGAAGCGCATCTCGACGTTTTTTGCATCTAACTAATCCAGGTGTAATCCACGGTTTCAATATTCTGTCTGCGTTTTTAACAACATTTATGGTTTTATTTTTGTTGATCAGGTGATTGCAGACAGAAATAAACTCTTGAGAAGCTGCTTCCACATCAGTCAGTGCATGAAGTTTCGCCCAGTCCTGTTTTTCAAAGCTTTGTGTTAACGCCGTATAGTCTATTTTAGTAATGAGTTTACTACTAGAATCGTAACGTTGAGGGGCATCATTCATGCCACATATCACTGTATCGTGGTCAGTTATGTTAGAGCTACATACAATAACAGTAGATGACATACTGGTTCTCAACAAGCAGTGGTCCACGCAGTTTGGCCCACGGGTACGAAAATAGTGACCTGACATGAAACCATAGTGCGCCAAAAAGTTGAGGTATTCGTCGATTCGTGCGTTAGTGGTGCCTTCTTTGATGTCTAGATTCATGTCACCAATGACGACACAGTTATTGCCATTACATAAGGTTACTGCCTTTTCAAGTGACTGCAAAAAACCGCTAATGTTGTAAGTAGCCGGTGATCGATATACTGCTAGTACAGAATGTGTTAGCCCAATGTCTATTAGAAGGTAATTGGCGTCGCCCGACTGCGGCTCGGATATTTTTATATTTAGCCCTCCTTTGCAAAAAACCACGATCCCATCATTCTGGTTTAAATAATGTTTTGTGAAATAGCAAGTATAATCCTGAAGAACAATATTAGTAAAGTCATTATTTAGCCAACACTCTGTCAATATAATTAGGTCTGGTTTGAACTCCAGTCTAGATAAAAATACCGTAAACGCATCAAAATTCTTTCGAATACTCCTTATATTCTGTGTTACTATCGTAAGTTTTTTGTTAGTATCTCCTAGGTGTTGTTTACATTGTTCCGGATCAGTTACATACACGCTATTTACCATGGAAATGTCATCTAAATCATCAATAAGTTGTCTAGCCATTTTATTTATTTATAATAACACGAGCGTCCTGATTGACGCTTAAAGTATGAACGGGCTGCATACAGATCCCGTTAGTATCAATTATTTCAATTTTTTAAAAAGTTGACGTTTTCCATGGGTTAATCATTTGAATAAGGAGACAGGGTATGTATCTAAGTAGATGTGCATACAGATAGTACACAGAATAAGTATCGACAATTATACTTTGTATAAATATTATGAGTTTGCAGTTAATTTTTGTAGGGTATGTCGATAATCATTGAATCTGGTTATGTAACATTTAGTTATCTCCAGCTTGCCGTCGCGTAACGACAAGGAGCGTTCCGTATTTGTTTTTATTGTCTATTGTGATTTTGTTTTAGTTTTTAAGGTGTTTAAGTTGAGGTTTGTGTTTGGTGTATTACAGTGGATCTTAGTAGAAAAAAGTAAAACGTAAGTGTATATAAAAATAGTTATTAAATACCAATTAAGACCTAAGCGTAAACATAAACATGCAGCATACATATCTAAGCACTAATTTATATGGGTTGCTTTCGGTGAGTAGTCACGCCGAGTCCTTGTCCGCCGGCTGCGGCACCAGCGCCGCCAGCTGGGCCTCGCTGTCGACGGGCATGGCTGGAGCCCCGTCTTGTTTGCGCAGAAAAACGCGTCCATTCGAGATCCAGCAGTATGCATATCCCTCAGCCTTAGCAAAATTGCGAGCGAGAAAGTGAAGCCTCCGCATTTTAGGTGTAAGGTTGTCCGAAAGGTATATTGGAGTACTTTTTTCAAATCCTAAGTGAGTCGAGTTGAACTGGGATTTTGGGTTAATTTTATTATATTTACGAATCGCACTCATAAGTTTATATTTCTGGAGCGTATTGGGAAGTTCAGCAATAATAGTGCTTTGATTGTGGTTTTGTTTACTATGTACGCGATAAACATCTCGGATGTTTTCTCTTTCGATTTCTAAATGAACGAACTTGAATGCATTTTCGACAAGTGTAAAAAGGACTTCTTTGGTTTCCTTGTCCTGACGCGGTAACCCTCTTATCTCAATGCTAGTTTTCCGGGAGTTTCGATCCAATAATTCGATTTTATTCTCCAAAGTGTTTATACTGGAGACCATATCTTTACGTTGAAGGTCAAGAGAGTCTATGTTTTTTTGCATATTGCTCAGTTGGTCTGACATTACTTCCAAAGATTTACCAATTTCCTGGTTGGTGCTTTGTATAGAAGTATTCTGAGCTTTGACATCGAATATGTGTTGCTCCAACTTTTCAAGTCTTGAATTTTGATCCGTCGTTAGGTTTATAAGCAAGTCTTTCATCTCGTTTTTAAAAGAATTCAAAACATCATTTATTGTGGTTCCCCCCGGTGAGCGGCGACGTTTTGGGCGACGTATAATATTTGAACTGTCTTCTGCAATAGGTCATTTTCTGATACCGAATGCTGTAAGTTATTATTTGGTGGTGTACGGTTTTTTTTTATTTTTTATACTGTATGTAAAGTTTATTTGTAGGCCTATTTGCAGTTACCGACGGCAATGTTAAAAGCACACTAGCAAAGCTTCACACACATTCAAGCGGATGATAACACGCATGTGATGGGCGGAGCATGCGCATGCACTTGTTGACAAATTGCAATTATCTCGCTTTAACTTGCACGAATGCGTATAAGCGATTACTTACCTTTGTCACTGTCACTCACTCGTCAGCAGCGTCTTAGTTCACTTAGTTTATGTTGACCTAGTACTTGATCCAAATTTAACGTATTTTAATTTAACGAAATTTATTTTAGCAATTTAAACACAAATCACACGACCGGTCAGTAATGCTAGATGGGGTGCAATTGACTCCTTACGTCTCGTTAAAATTTGACACATTTTGTACGTAGCAAATGTCAAATTTTAACGAGACGTAAGGAAAACCATTCGTTTCTTGAATATTAAAACCGGGCATAAGCCGACTTTGTATTCTTATAATTTTTATGATTTTCCGGTAGATATAAACACCGCAAAAAATAATGACACTAACTTAGTTTTTATGTTTTTTCTTCTGGCCAAATTAAGGGTTATCCTACTGACATAATTTAAATTTAAATGCACGATTAACTAGGTACCTCTTTTCAATGTTGTAATTATCGCAAAAATAAAAAATTCCTAAATCAAAATCAGACGCGAACCCCATTAGCATACTTGTGAATTAGCAAAATACACTATTGAAAAGGCGCAAGTGGTCATTTGCGTCTTTTCTACTTAGTATTAGGTGTAGATGCGTCTGCGTTAACATAACGTTATCAAGCTCTGGCTAAGTTGAAAAGGCGCAAGTGGTCTCTAGCGCCCTTTTCATTGAATATTTAAGTTAGATGCGTCTAAGTCAATATAATTCTTTCAAGTCCTGGCTTAGTTGAAAAGGCAAAAGTACTTAGATGCGTCTTTTTATTGAAGTATACGGTGATGGATTATACCTTGCGTCTTTTCTTTTACTAAACAGTTGAAAGTTTGACAAAACAAAAGGGCGCATTATCCGTAATTACGTCTTTTTTATGAAGACCATTTACATGTTTTTCAAATGCGTCTTTTTATTTAAGTTTTTGTAACAAAGTGTGTGAAGTTACGCCCTTTTTGCTTATGGTAACTTCTAATCTAGGCTACCTAGGAAAAAACTAAAAACATCAGTAGGTAGGTCTTTTTCTGCTGATCACGGCAATATGAATAACTCATTTTTGACAAAAATGTAAGATGCGCCCTTTTTACTATCGGGGGCAGAGTAGGTATGTTAAGTTAGATTAGGTTGTATAATGTTAGGTTAACTTCAGTAAGGTAGGTTAGGTTAGGTTAGAACTGTAACCCTTAAAAAACAGTAGGTATTTTAAGCTAGGACAGGTTTCACGATTTTAGGTTAACTTCAACAAGGTAGCTTAGGTTAGGTTAGAACTATGATCCTTAAAAACGGTATTTTAAAACCACTATGGTAGCTTAATTAAATGATATGAGAAAAACATAGATAAAATTAAAAATCACATTATAACAGTTAATAGCGCAATCAGCTAATATGTAAAAAAAGGTATGAACGCGTCCGATGCAAGACAATGGTGTTGGGCGCCCCGAGAACAAAGGGGTTGGCGCACGCGCAAACAATAGGCAACGTCCACGGGACAAAAAAGGGTACCCAGGTAGTTGATAACCTTTTGTATTGAATACATGGACTATTGCAAGCTATTGGAAGGAGTGATCTGGGAGTCTCGGGACCCTTCCCAAACGCTCTAAATGGGGGGATAAACACCGAAAAAAATCAGAGCACCATTTTTTCGGTCAAGTAGAGGCGGGGCCAGAACCGGCGAATCCCTACTACTGGTACCAAAACCAGACCAACTATGTAAAGTGTGCAAACACATTATCCGAACCATATAAAATGGAATGTGGAGTCAGACAGGGTGGTCTGACTTCCCCGAGACTGTTTAATTTCTACATTAACCAACTCATAGAGGAGCTCACCAGCACATATGTCGGATGTCATATAGACGATGTAAGTTTTAATAACATTAGTTATGCAGATGATATGGTGCTGCTGGGCCCCACGGTTGGCGCAATACGAAAACTACTTGCAATTTGTGAGGCATACGCTGGAAAGCACGGGCTAATGTACAACTCAAAGAAGAGCGAATTATTAGTATTTAGAGGAAAAAACAAAGCTCCAGCGTGTGTTTCTCCTTTACAGTTGAATGGGGTCACTCTTCAAAGGGTAACTCAATTTAAATATTTAGGTCACGTTGTTACGGACGAATTAAAAGATGACTGTGACATCGAAAGAGAACGTAGGGCGCTTTCTGTAAGGGGTAATATGTTGGCCCGCAGATTTGCTGGTTGCACACCAGAAGTTAAGATCACACTCTTTAAGGCTTATTGCCAAACGTTTTACACCAGCAGTCTGTGGGTTAACTATATACCCAAAAAGCGTATAATTCTCTACGTGTTCAATATAATAACGCCTTCAGGATGCTGTTGAGGCTGCCATTTCGTTGCAGTGCTTCCGCGCTGATGCGCAAGAAAGTTGCTTCCGTTGTTCGCAGAGTGAAGGGCAGCAGCAACAGCCTCCTCGAGGTGTTCGCGGGGCGGGGGGACAGCGCGGTGCGCGAGCGACTGCGCCGGCTGCACGCGCGTGCGCCCGGCGGGGTCGCTCGAGCTCCTTGAGGTTATGTACCTAACGTAGTTCTATAGTTAAGTTACTAACAATAGGTATAAGTTTTTGTGTAAACTAACATCTATGGACCATAATAGTTGTCTGATAATCAAAACATTTTGTTTTATTTTATTTATTTATTTAATATACGTGTACACTACACTACACTTTCAGCTTTTCGTTTACGCCCCAACCCGAGGCGAGATTCAGTTGAAATGTTTCTTTGGGTCGAATTGGGGGGCACGAAGTTGAATAGATCTTCAGTATCCTGGAAATAAGATTATTAACTATAGATAATTGCGGAAGATATAAGTAATTGCGAACTCAAAACTATTTATTGAACTTACCGACGTTTTTAGATGAGCAGGTTTCCGATTAGTTCTTAAATTAACGTCCTGTATCCACCAACTGAACTGAACAATATGAAAAATATTTTTGTAGTGATTATTTTAAATAAAATTACTCAATTTATATTTAATTAAATCGTGTTGTTAGAGTCTAAAATCATCCAGTTTTACTTACTATGCGCATCATCAGTTCCCTTTAAGGGAAGTAATAAATATGGAGCGTTAGGCGGCAGGAGTAAGATGATTCCGTCTGTGTTTACACCCATATACATTTATTATAATAATACTAGCGACCTGCCAGGACTTTGCTTGCATTATATTTTAAATGTATAGTGTTTATTTTTTGTATTAGTTTTGTTATTTTACTTTTATATGTATATATAAAAGTATAGTATAAGTATATATAAAATTTTATAAATATTTGCATAATAATAAGAATAATACAGGGAATCTCACGGCTATGATGTGTGGCCGGGCTTTATATTTACAAATATTTATTCTGCATTGCCTGTCTGTCTAATCGAATACAATAATAATTTCATGCTAATATCGATAAATAACTCTATTAACATAACATACATGCTAATCGCCAAGTAAAGCCAGGGTATAGACTTCAATCGAAAATTATAATGATGATGCACTCATCTTGTCCTATATGTTCTTACCTTAAACAATATGCTCACAAACATATTGATTACAAATCATGTATATAATATCACTCTTATTAATAAGGCATAAGGTTCCGAATCAGTTCAAATATTTCAATAAACTACTTGTTGCAAAATGCAATCGTAGTGGCACGTGTCGTGCAGCGTATGTATCATCAGCAAAAGCTTCAGGGTGGAAGGCCGGGGGATTTTACAAAAAATGAGCATATGTCGTATGATTTGGGCGCTATTTATGTATGTATGTATGTATGTATGTATGTATGTAAACACTTTATTGTACAAACAAAAGAGATAACAATTATAAAATAGACAAAAATATAACAGGGATGTACAAAGGCGAACTTATCCCTTTAAGGGATCTTTTCCAGTTAACCTTTGAGCGATTGAGAAATAAATATTACAACGAATAAGCAAATAAGTAGTAAGTACAACACTAAAATAAATTTCTATAAATATTAACAGATGTAATAAATAAACACATATATATACAATATAACTAATAATATAATAAATAAATATATACAATAAGCAGGAAAAAGTTTAAGAACAAGTGTCAAGCCAGAACTTCTTTAGTGTAGATTTGAAAGAATCTACAGACTGAGACTGCCTAATTTCAGTAGGCAACAAATTCCACAACCGCACAGCGTGAACCGAAAAGGATTTAGAATACGTTTTGGATTTATTTGATGGGAAAGCAAGGGAAAGATTGTCACTTGAACGCAAGCGATTCTGAGATCCAGAATAAATGATCCTAGATCATCATATCTTTCCGGCACCCACCAGTGAACCTTCTTCTTCAAGTTACGAGTTGGCTGATTAACCCCACACCCAAAAAAAATAGTTAAAAGTTAATTTAATTAATATACTCAGTATTCAGTTACTTTGCACCCCAAAACTCTATTCAAATAGATTAGTTTTTCGAAAATATAAATTATTGTTCAGTAAACTTGTTTTTTTGTTTTTTATATTTGCTGACCATAGAAATGAATGAATGATAAACGAATTAATAAATGGAATTAACAAGTGTATTGATCAATTAGCGAATTAATTAGTTAATGATCGAATCAATGAAGTAATCAATGAATTAATAAATTAATGACTTTTTATTTATATCACGATGAATATGTTTATGACAGGTTCTTATAAGTAATATTGTTTTCAGACGCCATTCATTAAATAATAAACATATTTTTCATTTACAACTTTGGGTAGATTCTTGATGTGTAAAAGTGTCCGTGCGGTCTACTTACTGAAAAAATATCTTACCTATCGTTTATCTTTTTTTATCAACAGGTCAAAATCCGATGTCAATGCTGATGAACTCTTCCCTCTCTGAGTCTCTGGTTGGCGAAAAGAAAAGCAGGGGCAAAAAGAGATCTGCTTGCGACGAGTCACGCACGTCAACCCGCACGGAGCCCAACCCGACCACATCTTCAAGGCCGAGCTCCAAGAAGACGAAAACAACTTTTCATCCTGTCACGATTAAGAAGGCGACTGCACGCGATCTTTTCGGGAGTGATAGCGACGAGGAGGAAGATCCAGGAGTTCACAGCACTGGTACGAAAGCACCTTTACAGTGTTATTTAACAAGAAGAATTGCCAATGGCTTCAGTCGACTGGTTGACCCAGAGAAGTCGGGCTCACACTATATAGAACTTAAAGTATACAAATACAGTGAATTAGAGAACGTAGCCCCGATGAATCGTTGGCGTCATGCAGCGATTACTGTTAGGAATAGGACAGATACAGATACGCCGTCGTGGCAGTATTTGTCCAACTTTATTTCCTCAACGAGGAAGGAATTTAAGACCCCGTCGACATTTATTTCCTCATATTATTAGTTTTTAGTTATTTTTAATGTTTTGGTATATATAATATATATAAATATATACCATAAGTATGTAACTAAATCGGGTTAAGAATATTTATTTCTCAATAAGAAGATATACAAACTTCACTTACATTGAGAATCTTAAATTACTTAATGTAGGGGCAACTGTTGTACCTATGGACGATTGTACCTAAGGACACTAGCAGTAAAAAAAAAACTACAAACCATAGACTGTTATCTTGAACACACCCGAATAGCATTTTTCTCGTATGGCAACATTAACTATCTGTCATTTTCGTATTTGTCAGTAGTAGTGTCTTTTATGGCCGCGGAAAGTTCTCGTCGTCAAAAGTAAGTTTTTATTCCTATTTTGAGTGTGTTTTGTAAAGTTTTAAGCATAATGCTGCGAGTCTCTTTGTAGTTAATGAATGATTTCATGATTTGTTTGTTAATTTATGTAGTTATTGCTGCTCTCGGGTGACTTTTAACGGACTGATATTAGTTTAAATTGTAAAGTGTCAAATTTGTACCTGTGGACAAATTTTTTATCGTACCTGTGGTCTGTCCACAGGTACAAAATCACAGGTTGAACCTGTGGACAGCGAGATATGAATTTAGTTTTCTCTTTGATTTCAGTGCCTCGTAGTAAAACCGGCCAAACACGAAAAAAAATATGTCCTGAAAGTCTAACCGAGGCCATTAAGGAAGTTAAAAAGGGAGTTTCTCTTAGAAAAGCTGCTGAAAAGTTCAATGTACCTAAGTCGACTATTTTCAAGTATCAGAAATTAAATCAAAGCGTGAATTTGGAAAATAAATGTTTGGATCTTTTAAAAAATGACATTAGGAGGGTATTTGCTGAAGTAGAAGAGCAACAGCTACACGATTACTTAAAAAAAGCAGCATATTTGCACATGGGCTTAGATCAGAAACAAATACGGGAACTTGCTTATCAATTTGCTGTGGCAAAGGACAAAAGTTACATCCCAAACAGTTGGCAGAAAAATAAAATGGCAGGAATAGGATGGTTAAGGTATTTTCGAGAGCGTCATTCGGATTTATCTCTCCGGAAACCGGAGGCGACAAGCTTGGCCAGAGCAACGAGTTTTAACAAAACCAACGTTCACAATTTTTTTGATAACCTTGAAAAAAGTTTGAAGAAATGGAATTTCCCGCCAGAATCTATATATAATATTGATGAAACTGGTGTAACTACTGTGCACAAACCAGGAAAAGTCCTAGCTCCAAAACATATACGACAACTAGGCAAATTAACTTCAGGTGAACGTGGGGTAAATAACACTATGATAGCCTGTATCAATGCTGTTGGAAATTCTGTACCCCCGATGCTCATATTTCCGCGAGTACATTTTAAGGACAACATGTTAAAAGGTGCTCCACCTGGCTCAGTTGGTGCAGCAAATCAATCAGGATGGTCTACGGAACAGATTTTTCGAATGTGGTTAGACCATTTTATACAATTTGTGAAGCCAACAAAAGAACGCCCAGTTTTATTAATTATGGACAACCATGAATCACACATTTCAATCGCAATTATCGACAAAGCGAAAGATAATGGTGTCATCTTATTGACTTTGCCACCACATACTTCACATCGCCTGCAGCCACTTGATAGATGCGTGTTTGGACCTTTTAAGAAGCATTACAATAACGCTGCAGAAAGGTGGATGTTGAACAATCCTGGAAAAGTCATCACGATTTACGATGTAGCAGAAATCATAGGCGAAGCCTATCCGATTTCCTTTACCCCAAAGAACATCATTAAAAGCTTTGAGGTTTCTGGGATATGCCCATACAACAAGAACATTTTTAGCGATGATGATTTTTTGGGTTCCTATGTTACTGACCGCCCGGATCCGACATTGTTACAAACTGTGGCAAGTGATGAAAACGCAAGCAAGCAAGTAAAACAAAATCAGTTAGTTGTGGAAAAACCATCTATGAGCCCAAAGCCAGAAGAGATACCTAACGCAAAGCAAAAAGACCAGCTGATTGAAAAAGACTTCGCTAGTAGTTCGACAGATAATCATCAGCGAGTGTCAAGTGGTTCCCTATCTGCTATTACACACCAAAGTTTACCAGTCAACCAATCTTTCATTGATATTGACCCAAACCATACGATCTCCGAAAACGAATACTTAGATTCTATAAAAACGATCAAAGAAACATCACCACTAAATGCTACGTTTGACCACTGCCTTACGCCGCAGCAAAATACAACCTCAGAATTGATAACACCAGAATTCATAAAACCATTCTTGAAAGCTGGCCCAAGAAAGACTGTTCAACGGGGAAGAAAACCGGGAAGAACTAGAATTTTAACCGATACTCCTGAGAAAAATGCTATTGAGATGGATGAATTGAATCGTGCAGAGAAAAAGAAAAAAACTACTAAAAATACTAAACAAACACAGAAAATACCAGACTCAGAGCGACCAAGTACAAGCAAATCGTCTTGCAAAAATAATGATAAAAAGAAAAAAACTAATGCAAAAAGCCTTGGTTCCGTCAAAGTAAATCTAGAAACATCTAGTATAAGCAAGCCTAATCTTACAACTAATAAACCAAAAATTAATATTATCAAGGTTCAGACATTGTCACACGTTATGTGCGTGGGATGCAAAAAATATAGTACTAAAACAAGTTTACTTACATGCAGCATGTGTTCTGCAAGATATCATAAGACATGTGTTTTAAAGGCTCACAAGGATAATGTGGATTCTGACGACGAATCTAGCTTTATATGTCAAAAATGTTATATATTAAATGATGACTCAGATGATTCTATTAAAGACGCAGGCGATTGTAACTCCGACGATTCTGCTGAAGAGTTATACCGACAATACTGCACTTCTAAAAAACAAAAAATATATTAGGAGATGCTGAATGTATTGCCAAATACTTTGCTATTTGTTTTGTTTTATTTTATTAAGATTTTGATGTTTAATTATTTTGTTATAATGCTTTGTTGATTTTTTGTCCATAGGTACAGTGCCGTCCACAGGTACAATTTTGCCGTCCACAGGTACAAACTGTAGTTGTACCTATGGACAAAATGGGATTTTTTAAAAATATGCTTAGATCTCTATAATGTAAGTAGATAATTAAAAACAAAGCGGTGATTATGAAAGACTGTTTAATTAAGATACTAAAACAATAAATATTTTTACAAAATGATTGTCACTTTTTTTTTAAATATTTAAAATAGTCTAAAAATTGGACAGTGTCCACAGGTACAACAGATGCCCCTAATAAGTAGGTAGGTAGCATATTAACACTGCCTCGCCTCGCCTAGTAACTCGTCCTTTTAGCGTTAGCGGGTAGATGTGCGCTATCTCACATTCTAGCGCACGGCGCACGGCTCGCGCGCGGCTCGGTCGAGTGACGTAGAGGTTAAGCAGTGTCAATAACGAGCTCTTAAATCTAACTTTATATTAATTAATCATGCATGTTATTGCAAAGCACTTTTTCAAAAAAAAGAAAAAAAACCTTAAAACAAAAATAAAGCAAAATTTTAGTAATACTAGGTAATTATGGTAGTTGAAAACCGTTATTGATTCTTAGGATAGGTAAACACTGTAATTTCAAAACGGCCCATTCGTTGTAGATGTTTAAAAGGTTGAGTTAAATGTAATAATAAAGCAAAATGTATGTAGCAATACTTTAACAATTTGGGTTCCTTGTTTGCTTTTATATTTATTCGACTGGATATTTTTGTAGTACATGTAATTTCAGGTTTTTTTTTAAATATATTTACTGTTTTTGCATTTCGTACATTTATTGGTAAGCTATTATATAATTTTACTCCTTCGTAGGTTATGCTTTTTTTACCATAATTCGTTCTCGTTTTGGGTAAGGCTACATTGTTAGCACTTCGCGTTTTTCTTCATTATTTGTGACAAAAGATAATTGTGTGTGAACCTGCTTGTTTCTGATTTTTTGTATTAAAGAGCAAGTGCTATAAATATACGTTTGTCTTATGTTAAGTATTTTTGTTTCTCTATATACTTTGGATGTGGGTGTTAAAAAATCGTAATTAAATAAGACTTTTATTATTTTGTTTCGCGATCTCTGTAATTTTACTAGGCTAGTTTTTGCTGCACTGCCCCAGACTTCTACCCGATAATCCAGATGTGGCTTTACAAGGCTGTTATAGATAAGAAAACGAATGGGACGCGGGACACAACCAATCATTCTCCGCAATGCCCCGATAAGGGATAGTACGGGCGGTAACGACCATAGGTAAAATTTTTGATATCGGATGAATTCACTTGGCACAGATGTATCCTAGGTCAAACTGAGCTGATTTAGCCCGGTAGCCATCAGCCACCCCCTGGTGGGTAGGGAGGGGGGGTATTCAAAGTTACTCGCCGCCGCGCTTCAAATAAAAAAAAATATCGGCTTCAGTTTACCTACCACCTCGAGTGTGGTGTCATTTTCTGATAAACCATAGATGGGGGTTTCATTTTTGATATAATAATTACACTCTTTCATTAATATACATAAAGAAGTTTCACAACATCAGCTTATCATTTTTGTTTCAATACACAATATTTTAAAATATATGTATTATATTGTATTTACAAAAAATACGGTTGAAAAGCCCAATTTATGCAGATTTAAAAAACATGAAGTTTTAATTTATATCATTAATTTAAGACGAGTAGAATAAATAAATATATCCGCGCGGCAGCGCGAATTAAGACAGCGGGCGGAACTAACTCAGACTAGAACTCGCCACGCAGCCTGCTGCACTAGATACTATTGATATCACAAATTACATATTAAATAAATAAATATCAAGGGACAATGTCACACCAATTGACCTAGTTCCAAACTAAGCTCTAGGCTTGTACAATGGGTACTAGACAACGATATAAATACTTACATAGGGAAATATATACCTACTTAAATACATAGAAAACATCCATGACTCAGGAACAAATATTCGCGCTCATCGCACAAATATCTGCCCTTACCGGGATTTGAACCCAGGACCGCTAGCTTCGAAGGCAGGGTCACAACCGACTAGGCCAACGTGTCGTCAATATCGTAATTAACAAAATAAACTTAAGGTCAATTCATAATAAATACGGATTTTACGACCGTCAGCTAAAGAATATTCCGCCTACGGATGCCAGTAGCATCTCCTAAGAGCCGTCTACCGGGGTGTGCACGTATGGGGCCAAGCGATGGTGCCGATTCTTCGTCCGGCGGATTGGGGATGGGAACTACAATCGAATCACAATTGGAAACCAATTCCGACTACTGCACCCGTTGCTGCTACAGCATGTCTGGAATTAATTCGGTGCAAGAGCAAGTGACAGTCAGTGAGGTGTTAGATGCACACGCACGCAAAAAACTGCTAGTAATATACCGAATTATGCCACTGTGGTGGAAAATGTAATAATGGCATAAACGCTATCTTAATTTTTTCAGATAGACGTTGTAGTATAAATGAAACTATGTGTAAAGGGATTAAGAATTTTATAACTTAATTACAGCATAAACTTAATTTCTAATAACAATCAGTTCAAAAAAACTATTTAATAAAAGTGAAAGATAAAATGTTGTACTACAGCTGACTTAAAAGTAAATTCCTCCATTGCACCCATTTGCGGCATCGTGCCGAGGACACTCGCAGCGTTACTCCGCTGCACCGCGATGCTCAGTCTTGGGGCAAAAAAGGAGCCTTGCCTGTGGTCGCCAGAAACGCTGATTAATTTATCTGACACTTCTTTTATAAATTTCTCTGTGTCAGATGACCACGGCCTAAAAGTTTCTATAGCAAGGGCAGCAACTGGGTAAACGTACCAGTGAATGAACAGTGCTAGTGAATGAACAAAGTGAGCATATTTTCGCAAAATAAGAATTCTGTAAATTTCTACACAACAAAGTATTTTTTTTAGATTAGCAACATTACTAGTAACATCATGGTAACATTGAATTCAACTCAGGTGCATTAGTTGCAAAATAACAGATACACAAAGTGGACGTTTCGCAGACGTGTTTTCGTTGTATGGGGCAGTAGGTAGTTAGCGGACGGTAAGAGGACCTTTTGTTTGATGTGATACTGTACTTATTCCAAACAACAACGATCCGTAGTATGTGTTTATTTTAAGTCTTAAGGATATATTTTTTCTATTTACGTACCATACCATGTGTTTTCCTTTCAAATTGCCATTTTTAAGCAAATGTTTTTTAACTGGATCACAGAAACTGCTAAAACCAATGAATAAACCGCGGTGTTCATTCACTAAAACCGTGTGAATTACTTATTTTACAATATTGTGCGTTTTCGTTGTTGTATTAATGTTTATTTTTCAGAAACATAGCTGTAAATTGATTGTCCGTCATATGGCCAGTATTCGAACAAACTCATAAATGCTAAAAATGTTCGTTCATTTACTAGTTTATAATTTCCATTAAATGAACTACCATCAATACGACTTGTTCATTCATTGGTTGCGCATAAAATTTAAGAGCCAGTTAATGAACGATCGTTATTTTAAAAGAACCTATTATACCTATAGCGTTTTCAGGCGGGAAAGTGGCACGTCAATGAATACTAAGTAGTAAAATAATTTTTTTTTAAATAAATATAAAAGAAGAAAAAAACAAAGTAAACAATTAAACATAGTTAATTCACTGGTTTCATTTGTTCACTTACTGGTGTTTTCATGTTCATTCACTGGTGTTTTGGGGTTTTTTCGGCTAAAATAGCTATAACTTGAAATTTGCCAATATCATTATAAAACAAACGTTATATAAGCAAACCAGAACACTTTCTTGATTGATAAGGACAATAATATTTGTCGGTAACTGCTTCAATTTTATAAAAAAAATATTTAAAGACGAAAATCTCCTTAAGGGTTCATTCACTGGTACGCTTACCTTACGTAATTTGGCTTTAAAAAAGCATATTTGCGGCACCTGATGGCTTGGGCGTGGTCTGCGACGTTTCCTGGCTTGCGAGCAGAACCTTGGACATGAGACTTTGCTCGCGTATCAACGCAAGTGACGTCCCGCGCCAAGGGACGACCAAGAGGCCACGGTACTAAAGTGCATTCGTTGGTTATCTTTTCGTCTGAGGCAGACAGGCCAGTGGCCTTAAGCGAAGATGGAAAAGAAATTGTGCTAAAGCCCGACTGATCAAAAAGGTTATCGATACATGTCTGTAAACTCGACCAGCACTGGATTGGTAACACAGACCGTGGTGTCCTAGGTCTAGCAATGTGACGCGGGAATATTCCCGTTCCCAGTAAAACACCATTTGGGAATATTCCCAGTAACTTACTATTGTTACTAGTAACATTCCCAAATGATGGGAACATTGAAACTGATAGTTTAATTTTATGAATCGAAGAGTAATACATTATTTTAAAAACAGTAGGTATATTAAGTCGATTTTTTTTCGATTTCATTCATTTGTATGCGAATTTTGTAATTTTTTTTCGATTCAGCTATAAAAGTATTTGTTGTCATCAACATCAAAACATGTTTAATGCTATATTTCACTGCGTTCTGGGTAAAATAAAAGTATTTCTCAACTTTAGAGGCCCGTTTCACGAAGCTACAAGTTACAAATTACAAGCGGAACTCTCTTTCTAGCAAAAGGAGTTAGATTTGTAACTTGTAGCTTCGTGAATCGGGCCACAGGTGTTTTAATTACTGCAATAATAGGTATAGTGACATAAAGTACGCTGACAATGTATATTTACTAAAGTTCTATCATCCGTCTCCAAAAAAAAATGCCACGTGCGACGTGTCAGTGTAGTAGCGATAATCCTTTGTTTAAATAGGCTTAGAGTTAGACGACGTTATTGTTATCTCTTTAACTCATCATACCGTCTCATTATTTTTTGCATAGATGTTTATCAGTTGTTGACTTAGTTTTGCTCTAGTCTTCAATAAATGTGTGCGTATTTGTTGTGTTAAGTTTAAAGCGTCAAAATGAAACCAAAAATTAAAGTGTTTACTCATTTTACAGAAGACACATGTAATGAGAAAAAATCTTACACATGTAATTTCTGCGGTGTTGTGTATAAGTTTAAAAATGCAACCAAATTTGCGTTTCATATTGTAAAGTGTAAAAAATGTCCTGAAGATGTGAAGGGAACTTTTAAAAAGTATAAAACTAATGCATCAGATACGTCGACATTGTCTGGAAGTGACCGAGCATCATCATCGCAAGATCATTCTACGATCGAAAAAAACGAACCAGTAAGTTGATAGAGTTTATATACTTCTGTTAATCCACACTATTACTTGTTTACATGAAATTGGTTTTGAAATAGACTTAAATAATTTTAAAAAAGGTTTTTTCCTTAAATTATAATTATCATATTGTTCCAGATGAATATACACAAAGCTATCGCAAGAGCCATGTACTATCAGACCATTGGAACCTTGACCCACCATAGAACTGTGTCACAGAGACGTTATGATTCAAGTCATAAGAAGTGTCAAACAAATTGTTTTAAATGTCACTGTGACACCGTTCTATGGTGGGTCAGGGTTCCATTGGGCTGATAGTACGTAACTGGCACACTGTTTAATCATTTCGAACACCCATTTTGGAAAAAAGCATTTCATATAATGAATCCATTGTATACCCCGCCGTCCCGAAGGTTGTTGACCACATCGTTGTTAAACCAAGAATACTCGGAAGTTCAGAGTGACATAACAAGCAAAATAAATCAATCCAATGTGATTCACTTAGCTATTGACGGCTGGTCTAATATAAGAAGAGAATCAATTTTAAATGTAGTACGCTGCGCCCCTCAACCGTTTTTCTACAAGTTTATCGAAACTAAAGACCAAAGACATACATCAGAATATTTGTGTGAAGAAGTAACAAATATAATGGAAGAATTCAATGTTTCGAAGTTCGTAGCGATCGTGACTGATAATGCCGCAAATATGGTCAAACTCGGCAAATTGCTGCATGACAAATATGAGCAAACTCAATGGGTAGGGTGTTTGGCCCATACATTACATTTATTTGTGGGAAATTTGCTAAAAATATTGAAAATACGGCAACTATTTTCAAGGATTGTAAATATTTCTAAAACAATTGCCAGATCTCACATACTTGGAGCCGAATTCCGAAAAATAGCAGAAGAAAAATTAATTAACACGTCTCTTCAATTACCCGTTAAAACAAGATGGGGAAGTTATCTTATGTCCCTTCGTTACTTCATTAAATCGAAACTCATTTTACAAAATATGGTAATAAACGATTCAATGACATTGTTGAGTTTACATAGAAGGCATTTGTTAAGCGAAGAGATGTGGTCAGAGCTGCAACGACTTGAGTCATTTATGAGTCCAATCGTACAGTGGATTTTCACTTTGGAAGGAGATTACTATGCAGTTCATCTAGTTCACAAAGCGTTTACAGAATTGAGTGCCTTATTGGATAACTCGCTTTCGTTGTATCTTTTGGAGGATAGCTTATCCAATTTAAAAGTAAATTCGAGGAAAGAAAGGAAAATGCCTTGAAACCCATTCATCTGGCAGCAGCAATATTAGATCCTAAGAATCAAGGGGTACTTTTAAGCAATGAAGAAAATATTAACGGCTGCGAGGTAATATTCAATTTCGGAGACCAATCAGCTGATATTTTAATGGATTTATCGAATTACAAGACACGTAGCGGTATCTGGGAAAAAGATTTTATCTGGAAATTGGCAGAATCTGCAGACCCAGTGACATGGTGGAAAACATTATTTACTAAGACGGCTTTAGGACAAATAGCCCTTAAAATACTGACTATTCCTGCCACTTCTGCAGCAGTGGAGCGGTCTTTTTCAACATTTTCCCACATCCACTCCAAGAAAAGGCACCGCCTACATACAACTCGAGCTGGAAAGCTTACTTTCATATCTCATAACTGAAAGTTGGCCCACCAATCTCAGAAAAAAACAACAAATAATGATATAGACGGAAGCAGACACGAAGAGGCGGTTACTTCCGATTCTGAAGATGAATTTTCAGATATCGATGAGGGGTTTGAATATTTACCCACAAATACATCTAGCAGTACTCATTCGGTCAGTAACGATCAACTTGACTCTAATTCTGTACGTGATCCTTTGGATTCTTGTGACAGTGATAGCGATTAGTTAATTACTTTGATATGTATTCTTTCTCTAAGAAAACTATTTAACTATACCTTATCATGATAAGTAATTAATAGACTGAAAATTTAATTATGAAACTAAGTCTACTCTGATTAAACTGTGATTTTTTGATTAATATTGTTAAAAGCTGTATTAATAGGTATTTAGCCATTGTTGATTAGTTTAGTTTAAAATTTAATAATATCCATGTTTTCATTTGATTTGATTCGAGCTTTAGGCTAAGTAAACTGAAAAATATGTTCATATAACCTATATATAATTTAATTTTCTTTAAAAATGTGATTATTAAATTGTAATTTTATTGAACTGTGATTTTATGATTAATATTGTTATAAAACTGAATTCGTACCTACGTATTTAGCCATTGTTGATTCGTTTTGTTTAAGATTTAATTATACTCATATTTTCATTTCATTTGACCTGCGGCCCGTTTCACGAAGCTACAAGTTACAAATTACAAGCGGAACTCTCTTTCTAACTCCTTCTGTTAGAAAGTGAGCTCCGCTTGTAATTTGTAATTTGATGCTTCGTGAAACGGGCCACAATGGGCAAAAAAAAAACGGAATAATAACATAGTAACATAGAGATTGTTAATCACCTTAATTATTTGATAGTTTTTCTACTTAATTAAGTATGTTTTCACTTAATTTACGTGACATTTAGGATAATAAAGACATGACTGTGATTATTCGGATTAAACTGTGATTTTTATGATTTAACTGATTTTTATTTTCGCTTAAATTGGTTTTTTCTAATGGGGAATATTCCCAGCAACATTGGGAATATTCCCAGTAGTTTTGGGAATATTCCCGGTAGTACTGGGAATTTACTTGTAGATACATTAACTGTCTGATATTTGTATTGCACAAGATTTAGCTAGTTCTAAAGTGACATTTTAATGCAAAAAAATATATGATTATATATACCAATTTTGAAAGTTACTCAATATTACCGCATTTTGGGAATATTCCTAGTGGCGTTACTAGGAAAATACCCGCTTGGGGAATATTCCCAGTAACATCACATTGCTACCTAGGTCGTCGACCGCATTTCCACAACAGCAACAAGGATGCGGCTCGTAGACTTTAAGACCGTGGCGGAGTCACACTGCTATCCTTAAAGTATAAAGATCTAAAAGAGAACCCCTTAGGGTTCGTGAAGGGAGCAACGGGCCTTCTCGAATAAATTTTGAGTATTTTCCAAAAGTTTGCGATGGCAAATTTTGACCGAAATAAGTGACCTTATTTCAAAATGGTAAAATGAAGAGTATGTGGGCAAATTTGGACTAGGGGAAAGGAACTCAAGAGGGCATGACCTGGCAAGTTATCTCTGCCAGCATAAACTATTTGCCATGAATACGTTTTTCCGCAAGAAACCCCAAAAACTGTGTACCTGGAGAAGCCCAGACGGGAAAACTAAGAATCAGATAGATGATATTCTTAGCTCCAAAAGATATATCTTCGAAAACGTAGACGTCATCAACATGGTAGGCGCGGGACCAAAAAAAAAAATACAGCGAGAATACTACCAGGGCAAACTTGCAGAGAAACTGACAGCTGAAGAAACTTGGGACATAAACGCCATAAACGACCAACTAGTCAGCTCAATCAACGAAACATTAAAGGAGATAAGACCTAAATCCAAATTAGCACAGGCACCAAAGTCACAAGAGCTTGCCACGCTATTACAAGAACGCAAGAAGATCCTGGCCACCTCAAGTCAGACCGGCATTTCTATAGTCAACAAGCAAATTAGGCACCTCCTTCGAAAGCTTCTTAGGCAGAGAAAACATAAGCAAATTTAAGAGACTATAGAGAAGCACAAAGGGCCAAAGGTGTGTAGGAAACAGCTAAAAAGGGGCAGCCAGTAGATTCATAGGCTGATGACGGAAGAGGGTTCCATAACAACTGATCGAACGAAAATTCTGGAAGTAGTTGAAAACTATTATTCAGAATTATACAGCTGCAAAAATCCAGAAAAGGCTACAGCCCCCAAAGATCCGCGAGCTCCGTTAAGGAAACATCTTACCACGGATCTTCCTGAAATCAGTTTATATGAGATAAAACGAGCCCTTAAACTCATGAAAGCTGGGAAGTCGCCAGGTGAAGATAAGGTCACATACGAAAGTCTGCAACATGGCGGAAGAGTAGTATAGAAGCAGTTGCAGTTACTGTTCAACAAGGTGTTGTTCGAGGGTGTGCCACCAGAGGAATGGAAAAATGCAATAGTAATTATGCTGCACAAAAAAGGCGATGTCACCAAACTCTCTAACTATCGGCCTATTTCCTTGCTGAGCCATGTCTACAAGCTCTTCACCAAGGTGATTACACTGCGTTTAACTAGCCGGCTCGACGCAGGCCAACCAGTGGAACAAGCAGGATTCAGGGGTGGCTTCTCAACAATAGAACACATACACACTGTTCGCCAAGTGGTAGAGAAGTGCAACGAATATAACCAGCCCCTAGCCGTAGCCTTCATAGACTACGAGAAGGCATTCGACACTGTAGAACACTGGGCAGTTATGCACTCTTTACAAAGACGCCAGGTGGACAGTAGGTATATAGAAGCCATCAAAGCTGTATATTGTTCTAGCTACTCTGCAAGTTAGGTTACACGAGCTGACGAACCCAGTTCCGGTGAAGAGGGGTGTGAGGCAGGGAGACACCATTTCCCCTAAATTGTTTACCTCTTGCCTGGAGGATGTATTTAGGCTTCTCGATTAGTCAAATAGAGGCATCAACATCAACGGGAAACAATTCACACACCTTCGGTTCGCTGATGACATCATACTCTTCGCAGAGAGCCTGGAAGATGTGGAAGCCATGGTCGCTGAACTGTACGACGTATCTGTAATGGTGGGTCTTAAAATGAACATGGCAATGGCAATGAATGATAATGTGCAAGAACACCGATGCCACCCACATTACAGTTCAAGGACAGGTGCTGGAGAGGGTGGAAGAGTATATCTACCTCGGTTAATTGATGAGCCTGGGAAAAAGTGGACAAGACCGGGAAGTCCAGCGCAGAATCCGCTTAGGCTGGGCGGCTTTCGGTAGATTATCCGATGTGCTTAAAGGGGACATACCTCTAAATCTCAAGCGCAGATGCTTCGAACAGTGTGTCCTCCCCGTCCTGGTATATGGAGCCGAAACTTGGACGCTCACGCAGAAGGTAATTAACACGCTGCAAGTCACGCAAAGGGCGATGGAACGGGCGATGTTGGGCCTCTCTCTCCGCGACAGAGTCCGAAGTACGGAGATCCGGAGACGAACAAGGCTCACCGATATAGCCAGAGTATAGATATAGGTAGTGGAAGTGGGCTGGACATATATGCCGCAGAGAGGATAGAAGATGGGGAAAGGCTGTGGTTGAGTGGAGACCCAGAACCGGGCGAAGGAACGTTGGCAGACAGGAAATGAGGTGGACCGACAATCTGGTCAAGGTGGCAGGAAGGTACTGGATGATGAGAGCACTAGACCGAGATGGGTGGTGAGCAATGCAGGATGCCTACACTCAGCATTGGGTGGCTATAGGCTGAAGAAGAAGAAGAATATTTGTTTTAATTGTAGTTATTAGGTCAATAGTTGCTGATAATGTATTTGATTTTTGTCTAAAGCCATATTGTTTGTCTGATATGTACCGTATTGAAGTGAGATAGTTATTTAGGCGTGTATAAAGCAATTTTTCAATAACCTTAGAGAGCACTGGTAAGACAGATACTGGACGATAATTTCCAGGGTCAGATTTGTTGCCTGATTTAAAAAATCGGAGTCACCTTTGCTATCTTTAAGCTATTCGGAAAATCACCTGCTACAAAACATTTGTTAAAACAATCACTCAAATGATCAATAATGAAATTCTTGATGCATTTTATACTTTTAGTGTTAATTTCGTCCACACCCTTGCTCACATTTGGGTCTAAATCATCAATTATTTTTCCTATTTCCTCCGCAGTGCAATGTGACATTTGATTAAATGTTCTACATTGTGTACTACTACTACTTTTAGGACTACATGGAGGTGCACCTGTTATACTAATATGGTGCTGACTCGGGATCTGTTCAGCTAATCGAGCTCCTATGTTAGAAAAGTAACTGTTGAAATGCTCACATATTTCATTAGCGTCCGTGATAGATCTAGAATCTATGTTGAGATTCGAAGGAACGGCACTAGTCTTCAGTTTGTTGCTTGCTAATGAGTTGATGAGTTCCCACATGCGTTTAGGTTTCTGTTTGCACATTTTAAAGGCTCCGTGATAATATTTATTCTTAGCTGATTGAATAGATGCGCGCACGCCGTTTCGTTCCTTTTTAAAATTACTTTTTATCTCCTCGTCTTCCGGATTTTTCTTTAGATTATTCCATAGTGTATTTTTTTTGTAATACCAGAAATTATGTTTTTATTGATCCAGTCTTCCTGTGGCAAATTTTGTATCTTTGTTTTTTGAATTTTGTTGCTATTTATGTTAAGGCTTATGTATTCTTCTAAAATCGAGTAGTTATTATATGTATTATTTAAAGTAGTGTTAGAAAAGCTTTTGTATAGGCCTTCGTAATCAATTGCTATATATTTTTCTCGCATTTTCATTATTGGCTAAATGATTTTTAAATTCATTATTCTTTATTCTTATAATTTTAATCTAATAAAGTTCGTAATTGTTAACATTTTTATTATTTCAGTAATTCCTACACAGCAACCAGCGGCCCCAAGAAACATTAATTTGAATATTATTGAATGTACAAAATGTCATATTACATTACCGAAAACTCGATATCAGTATCATATTAAAACTAATGTTCATAAATCTAACTGTTTATTGAATACTGAATTTACGAATGTCGAAATTATTGCCACAGCGTTTAAAAATAGAATTATGACTTACAGATTTAACCCCCCGCAAGAAGATGAGTACTTCATGCCTGAAGTATTCTTGCGTGGGTCTATTGATGATATTATAAAGTTAATAAATATATCTCTATCTGAACATGTTCGTGTTCAAGTTAATTATGAGTTATATGCAAACTTTACGCTTCCACATATTGCCGAACAACAAGTTAAATCCTTTAATACGAAATATGAAGTTATCTGTGGAAATTCAAACATCAGAGAATTATATTCGAATGCAATAAATATTATGATAAATAAACTGTCTGAGTTCCAGCATTGCCAATCAGGGTGGACGATGGCGTCAGTAAGTCATTTAGAAATAAATATAAATAAGTACACTCCTTTAAGGGGTGGCTCTTTTGTAGAGTTGCCTCCGAGCATAAAGAATACTAAAAGTTGTATAAATATTCGCAACAGAGATGATCATTGTTTATTATGGTGAATTGTGGCTGCTTTATATCCAAGTAAAACAAACGTATGTAGACCGAGCTCATATCCTCATTATTCCACTAAGTTCAATATCCAGGGTATGTCATTCCCACCTTCTGCAAGTGATATTAGATTATTTGAGAAAAATAATTCAAGCATTAAACATTTATGTTTTAGATAATAAAAATCATGTTACCGGACCGTTGTACAAATCCGAATCCAGAAAAGTAAACCATGTCAATTTATTATTTATTGAGCGAAATGGTGAGCAACACTATTGCCTGATTAAAGATCTCCTGCGATTAACGAGCAATCAAGTATCACGTCATAGACGTAAAATGTTTTTATGCGAGGATTTTTTGCAGTTTTACTCGAGTAAATTGAAGTATGATGCTCATACATGTTCTAAAATCCTGGCTGAATTACCTAAAAATAACAGTGCAATTTGTTTTAAAAATTTCGAGAGACAAAAAAGTTAATTTTGTGATATATGCCGATTTTGAAAGTTTGTTAATTCGATCACGTAGATTGTAATAATACTAATACCAGGAAAACAAAATTGCATAAACATTCTTGTTTCGCGTTTTATGTTTGTGTATGTATTCAAAATTTAACAAAAGAAGTTAAAGAAATTTATAAAGTATTACGAGTAAAAAAGACAATGACTCCATTAACAATGGAGCAGATGAATCTATATAAAAATGCTAAAACGTGTCACATCTGTAATAAGTTACTCTTTGATGATAAAGTCATGGATCATGATCACATTACATCTCAGTTTAGAGGCGCAGCACATTCACGGTATAATCTGTTGTTTCAAGTCTGTTCATTTGTACCAGTTTTGTTTCATAATTTATCAAGTTATGACTGCCATTTGTTCATTAAAGAATTAGCAAAGTACCCTGACGAAATAAAAATTATACCGAAAACTAAAGAAAAATATATTACTGTCACCAAATTCCTGCTGACGAATGATCCAAAGTTCAGCATGCAAATCAAATTTCTAGATTCATTTAAATTTTTGGATTCAAGGTTAAATAACTTGAGCAAAACTTTAAACGACGAAGACTTTGTACAACTTTCAAGTTACCTACTTTAATGATGAAAAACAATTCAGATTGATGCGGCAGAAGGGTAATACGAATACTTTGATACATTTTCTAAATATAGTGAGGAGACTCTTCCCCCCAAAGAATGTTTTTATAACACTATTATCGGTGAGCATATATCTGATGAGGATTATTTATTGGCTCAAAATGTTTGGAGTACTTTCGACTTACGATGTCTCGGGGAATATACAGGTTTATATGTGAAATGCGATGTTTTACTGCTGTGATATATTCGAAAATTTCAGAAACACCTGTTTACAATATTATAATCTTGACCCCGTTTATTACGTAACTTTACCAGCATTAAGTTGGGATGCAATGTTGCTGTACACAAAAGTACATCTTGAGCTAATTAGCGATTTAGAAATATACGAAATGATTGAGAGAGGGATACGCGGTGGGCTCGCTCAATGCTCTTTTAGGCACACGAAAGCGAATAACAAATACCTCCCCATTTTGATGATCTTAAACCCCCGTCATATTTAATTTATTTAGACTGTGATAATTTGTATGGCTATGCAATGATGAAAAAGATGCCTATTTCAAATTTCCGATTCTTAACAACAGATGAAATTAATAATTTCGATATATTTAGTGTGGGAGAGGATGACGAATTTGGTTATATTCTGGAAGTTGATTTACTTTACAACGATGACCTACACGATACACACAGCGACATGCCATTTGCACCTGAAAAGTTTAAACCCCCTGGTGGCAAAACCCCCAAACTTGTATGACAAATTTAATTATATTATTCATTATGTTCATCTATAAAAGTTTAAAAAAACAAAAAAACCGCCTTCAAAAAGCAAAAAATAACTTCATTTAAAATGGTAGGTAATAGGTCAGTCCAACTGAAGTCTGCTTTTGGTTAAAATATTGTTGGACGCCGACTTCAGTTGGACTGACCTATTACCTACCATTTTAAATGAAGTTATTTTTTGCTTTTTGAAGGCGGTTTTTTTGTTTTTTTAAACTTTTATTTTATTTTATACTTTTTAGTGATCATAATTATGTAGTCCCACTTTAATTAATAAGAATTAATAAGAAACTATAGAACATTGAAATTCAATCTCGCCGCAAGCAACGCCGTGGGAAAGTCATAGTCATATACTTAAACATACATATGCTTCGTCATAGTCGCTCAACTATCTTAATCGAAATATCTTGTCGCCACCCTTGAAATATATACCGTTTAGGAGTTCCGGTGGCCATCTGTGGTTTTCATCATCAGTTCCACTTTACCAAATAGTGTTTTCCAAGAGCAAATACACGAGTTACAATGAAAAATACCAAAATCGCTATAGGTGTGCCTATAAATTTTGAAGAGTTCCGTCAATTCCTCATAGACTCCATCATCAAATCTTCATTTTGATAAAATGGGACCAAATGGGAAGCACCAACTTTCAATCAAAAAAAGAATCTTCAAAATCGGTTCACCCAGTCGAAAGTTCTGAGGTAACAAACATTAAAAAAAAAAAAAAAAAAATACAGTTGAATTGAGAACCTCCTCCTTTTTTGAAGTCGGTTAAAAAGAATGTCTGAACCACGGCCTTATATGCCACAAAATTCATCGCATTATAAAATTCCGTCAGGACGATTATTTGAAAAAATACATCGACTCAAATACATCATTGCGTCAGCAATCAGAATCAGCATTCGGCAAAAATTTATTTAATAAAAGTTTAAAAAAACAAAAAAACCGCCTTCAAAAAGCAAAAAAAATAACTTCATTTAAAATGGTCGGTAATAGGTCAGTCCAACTGAAGTCTGCTTTTGGTTAAAATATTGTAGGACGCCGACTTCAGTTGGGCTGACCTATTACCGACCATTTTAAATGAAGTTATTTTTTGCTTTTTGAAGGCGGTTTTTTTGTTTTTTTAAACTTTTATTTTATTTTATACTTTTTAGTGGTCATAATTATGCTGTTTTGTAGTCCCACTTTAATTACCTAAAAAGATTTAATAAGAAACTATAGAACATTGAAATTCAATCTCGCCGCAAGCAACGCCGTGGGAAAGTCATAGTCATATATTTAAACGTACATATGCTTCGTCATAGTCGCTCAACTATCTTAATCGAAATATCTTGTCGCCACCTTTGAAATATATACCGTTTAGGAGTTCCGGTGGCCATCTGTGGTTTTCATCATCAGTTCCACTTTACCAAATAGTGCTTTCCAAGAGCAAATACACGAGTTACAATGAAAAATACCAAAATCGCTATAGGTGTGCCTATAAATTTTGAAGAGTTCCGTCGATTCCTCATGGATTCCATCATCAAATCTTCATTTTGAAAAAAATGGGACCAAATGGGAAGCACTAGCTTTCAAATAAAAAAAGAATCATCAAAATCGGATCACCCAGTCGTAAGTTCTGAGGTAACAAACATTTAAAAAAAAAAAAAAAAAAATACAGTCGAATTGAGAACCTCCTCCTTTTTTTGAAGTCGGTTAAAAAGAAAAATAATGCTATTTTTGGAAAAACTATTCAAAATAAACGAAAACAAGTGATTGTTAAATTAGTTACTCAGTGGGAAGATAAAGATAATATAACGAATAAAAGTATCGGTGCAGAAACATATATTACAAAACCAAATTTAAAAAATATATCGATATTTTCTGAAAACTTGGAAGCAATTTAATTTAATCCTGAAAAAATAATACTTGATCGCCCGATATACATTGGGTTTAGTGTTCCTGAATACGCTAAAACTCATTTGTATAGATTTCATTACAATTTCATAAAGAAAATGTACAATGAGCGTGCTAAATTGTGCTATACTGACACGGACAGCCTGCTTTATTTCGTGCTAACGGATGATTTCTATAAAGATATCTCACAGCATTTATCTGAATTTGATACCAGTAATTTCTCACCCAACAACCCATTTAGCTTGCCCCTCGTAAATGCCAAAGTCCCGGGAATATTTAAAGATGAAATGGGCGGAAAAGTGATTTAGAGCCAAACTATACTGTATCAAAAGCACGATTGTGCAAATCAATAAGGCTAAGGGTATATCCAAAGCTGTTACGAATCGCTTAAAATTGAACAATTATAAAAATACACTTTTCACCAATAAACAACTCAAGTGTAAAATGAACATGATTAAATCTATTAAGCATACTTTATACTCGCAAGAAGTCAATAAGCTAGTTTTAAATAGAAATGATGATAAGAGACAAGTACCTACTTTCGAATCAAATCGACACGATGCCTTGGGGGCACTGGAAAACAATATCATAAATAAATAAGTGTTATATTGCAATGTATATTTTTTTTAAATTTCATGTTGTTACTTAGAAATTACCGAATATCAAACGATGTTTATTTGAATAAGTTTGTTTGTTAACTTGAGGTTACACACATAATGACGTTTGTTTGTAAGATAAAATGAACTGCATATTGAAAATATGCGCTTAGCTATAAGTACATATTTAATAAATTATGTTTACAAATAAGAGTTTTATTTCTACTCACAGTCTCATAACCCCTTTTATGCGCGCTCTATTTGTGCATATAAATGAGTTTGTACTTAGAACTTCGTGAAGCCTATACCCATGAAGCATTTAAATATTTACTTATTTCACAATTACAATGAAGTTCGTCAAGCATGCTCAAACTGTTGAAGTAAATAACATAAAAGTAGAGCGTCACACACAAAAAGTAAAGCATAGTACGCTGTTCCCTAATACAATTCGCTGTGTAATATGCGGTCCCTCCAACTGTGGTAAAACTAATATTATGCTTAATTTATTGCTGCATGAAAATGGTTTAAGGTTTCAACATGTCTATTTGTATTCAAAGACAGCCTTTCAGCCAAAGTATCGCTATCTGGAGTTCATTATGAAGAGAATACCTGAAGCTAAGTTGTTTATATTTAGCGAGAACAGTGAAGTTCTACACCCTAATGATGCTCTGACTAATTCAATTATAATTTTTGATGATGTTGCTTGCGAAAATCAAGTAAATATTCGAAATTACTTTACTTTGGGGCGACATAAACAGATAGACTGTTTTTATTTATCTCAAACTTATTCAAAAATACCGAAACAACTGCTTAGAGATAATGTTATTCTTTTGTTTGTTTTTAGACAAGATGATACTAATCTAAAACACATATACAACGAGCATGTCAATACGGATATAGATTGGATAAAATTCAAAGAGCTTTGTTCTACTATATGGCAAGATAAATATAGCTTCCTATTAATAAATAAAGATTGCGAAATAAATAAAGGAAGATGTAGACAAGGATTTGACACATTTATTCACTTTTAATTTAGTAATATATACTATTTTATATTACAAATTTCTCACTTGAAGTTTAGTGTCTGTATAAAGCGGTGGACATTGATTTTTCGGCAATGGATATATATTTAAAAGAGCAACTCGTGAAATCAGTGAACAGTATAAAACACAAAATTAAAAAGATTAAAAATTAAGAGGATGAAGCTAATCTTAAATTCAAAAAGTCTTTAAACCGATCACGGATCCTCTAGACACACTGATCAGAATAAATGACCAAGATAGCCCGGATTTTAACACGCCAACATGTCTGCAGGATACGATAATTTCAAAGATTAGAAATGCTGATTCTTATAAGCACTCGGAATATTATGAATATACTGGATGAAGATGATAAAAATTCGGTAAAACAGACTAATGACACACATTTGTCTTTAAAAAAAGAAGATATGATTGATATTTACGAAAATATCAACATACCATTTGAGATTCATATTAAAAACAATAAACTCTCAATGGGAAATACTGCTGTAAGCTTATCATTTGTGAATAATTCTACTAACGCAAAAAATACGTGGTTACTATCAATCATAAAAATTACGAATTAACCGCAGGTTTAAAAGAACTATTAATGCGCAACAAACCCGATCATAATCTTGTAAGTGAAAAAGATAAAACAGATTACAAAGAAATGTTAATTAACACAAACGCACATAAACGGGACTATGATCCTAACGGTCAATTAAAAGGTGACAAAGGATAAAAATACTGCACAATCATCAAGCCGTTTTTTTCGTACAAAAATGATGCAAATGAAAAAAATCCGGGAGAGTTGTCGAAATTAAAGACCGGTGGTCATTTACCTGAAATAAAACGATATAAGAGTAATACAGATTACATTTATTGGGATGATCCAAACGAACTGATTGAAAGACTAAACCTTTTAATCGCATCTAGAAATGCTGGCAATAGCAATCACAATAGCGAAATTATGTCAATTATTGAAGAATTAAAGGAGGCTGGTATTATAAAAGAATGAAATTTGGTGAGCAATTAACATTCTGTTTACTAATCTAAAGTATAATAGACATGAATATCGAAAATAATGACATTGATAATTCTGAAATAGAATTTAATAAAATCTCTACTGCGACAGAACCGGTATTGTTCCATACTGTTAATCAAGAGCATATTGATAAAATAGTAAAATACTGTTTGAAAAAAGTGTCAAATCTTAACAAGCTAGTTGCGACTTTAATGGATCAAATAAAAAATCTTGAAAAAGATTTTTTGTTTAAAGAACTCGAAAAAAATATCAACAGACATCTTGCGCAAAGCAGTCGTTATAAATAGAGATCCGCAATGAGAATTAAACATTAATTATGAGTAAAGCAGATGTTGTAAATTAAATTCATAGAAATGTTAGAGTGCACTTCCCGCGAAGAAGTGTAATACTAAAAGATATAGATGATTTTTGGCAAGCAGATTTGATAGATATGCAGTCTTTATCAAAATAGAACGCCGGGTATAAGTACATAATTAGTAATAATCGATTGTTTCTCAAAATATGCTTGGGCATTTCGCGTGAAGCAAAAAGCGAAAGAAATCGTGTCTAAACAGTTCGAGACATTGTTCGCAAGGGGACGTTTTCCAAAAAAAATACAAACAGATAAAGGTAAAGAGTTTTACAACAATCAATTCAAAAAAGTTACTGAAATGTATAATATTAATCACTACTCTACATTTTCTACAAAAAAAGCCTCAATCGTGGAAAGATTTATAAGAACCCTGAAGAATATGCTGTGCAAGGAATTTAGTTTAAATGGCAACTATAAATGGATTGATGGAAACCTTGACAAGAAAGTTTACGAATACAATCATGCTATTCATAGAACTGTGGGGAAACCACCAGCGCAAATTAATCATTATAATAAAGAAGTTATATTACAGAGGTACATTAAAAATTCATAAACTATGAAAATACGGAATTGAAAAAGATTTAATGTTGGAGATTTTGTGAGAATCAGTAAATACAAAGGATGTTTTGAAAAAGGGTTTACACCTAATTGGTCTACAGAAATATTTAAGAGAACTAAAGTCCAGCTTACTAACCCCACTACATATTTACTGGAAGACGCAAAGTCAAGACCGATTTTAGGAGCATTTTATGCACAGGAAATCCAGAAAACTGCACACCCTGAAGTATATCTCGTTGAAAAAATTTTGAAGCGTAAAGGAAACAAAGTATATATTAAATGGTTAGGTTTACCATCAAGTGAAAACTCATGGATAGATAAAAACAATCGTTTGTAAAATGTAAAATAATGGTTAATGTGTTTATATAATGCTACTTTCATATCATTTCGTCATTTGTATTTAGTCTTTTATGTAATCAAGACCGCTTTTGAAAAAAAATATTATCATTAAATTTTTAACGAAAATGAAGCGGAAACAAAATAATCCTAGTAATGCGAATAAAAAGCAAAACTCACCAGCAACCTCATCAACAGCCCAGAAAAATGGATCTGGATTGAAAAAAACTTTCAATAGGTACCATTGTTTCGCATACTAAAAAACATATCTGTAATGTAGGGTAGATCCGCATCTTCAACTTGTATTAGTATAATTAAGGTAGTTTAGATCAGTCGCAAATAAACGCTGCTATATAACGGAGCTACATGGTTTTATTACAGTGGCTAACGAGGCTGGGATTATCTAAGCGTGCATAAATATTGTGTTGTGTACTAGTGTTATTACAACTGGTGCTAGCAGCATAAATAATAATAACTGTGCAGAGTCGATTTTTACTGATAACACACCATGTCAGTGGGGAAGGTCGGCATGTTCGATTGCCAAAGCAGAGCGTGGTCGTCATACGTGGATAGACTGGAGATGTACTTTATAGTGAATGATGTGAAACCCGAATTAAAATTACCTACGTTGATAGCGGTAATGGGTAATGAAGCCTACGAGTTGTTGGTGAACTTGGCGAGTCCGAAGAAACCGGCCACGTTGCAATACGACGACGCGGTCGCTCTCATTAGTCAGCACCTCCAACCGACACCTTCAGTACTTGCGGAAAGGTACCGGTTCCGTCAACGCAGGCAAGCAAGCGACGAGAAGGTGGCGGAGTACGTCACAGAATTAAAAAAACTGGCGAGATATTGCAAATTTGAAGCTAACCTAAATGAGAATCTTCGGGATCAATTCGTTTGCGGTTTGCGAAGTGACGTGATACGACAAAGGTTATTCGCCGAGGACGACACGGTGACTTACGTCACCGCTATAAAACTTGCGGGCTCTTTAGAGGCGGCGGAACGGGACGCGGCTGCGGTAGAAGCGGCGCCGGGCACCGGGAACGTAGGTGCGGGGACCGGCGGGCCGGCAGCGGTTCATGCGATGGTGCAAGAGGGCTCGGGCCGGCGCCCGGCGCCCGGCGCGCGGCTCGCGGGCCGCGGGCGGCTGGCGCTCCCGGAGCGCGAGCGGCTCGGCTCGAGGAGGCGCGGGCGGAGCGCGCGGTGCGGCGCGGATCGGCGTCCCCGCTTACAGAACGGACGGCGCGAGTGGCTCGCCGGAGTAACTGCGCGGGCTGCGGAGCGACGGATCACGAGCATGCGATTTGTCGGTTCCGGGACTACGTGTGCAGCATGTGCCAACGCACGGGACATCTCCGTCGGGTGTGCCCGGGCCGCGAGGGTCCCGCCCGGGGCGGGGGCGGGCCCGGCAGGCTGTACTACGGCGCGGCGGAGGCGGCGGATTCGGACGGGAGCGACGCTGCCGCGGAAGAAGATTTTCACCATTTGTGTTTGAATGACTACCGGCCGGTGAGTTTACCAATCACTATAAACAAACAAAAGATAAACATGGAGGTGGATACGGGTACGGCCGTTTCATGTATAAATAGTGAAACTTATAGAAATCTTTTTAGTCGGATCTCACTCGCACCTTGCTATTTAATCTTAAAGTTTTATGATGGCTCGAAAATAAAACCGTTAGGGGTTTTAAAACCCAGTGTAACCTACGGGGGGCAGACAGAGCGCTTAGATCTTTTTGTAATCGACGGGGGTACCACAGCACTGCTAGGGAGGCAATGGTTGACGGAGCTTAATATCAACATACCAAAATTTAGCCAGTGTCACAGTGTATCAACTGACCGTACACAAATGTCTGACGATATAAATGAATTGTGTTCCAGATTTAAGGAGGTATTTAGCGGCGGGCTCGGGAGGTACACAGGCGGGGTGGCTACACTGCGCGTGCGCGAGGGCGCAGCGCCTGTGTTCCATCGCGCTCGGCCCGTGCCGTACGCGCTGCGCGAGCGCATCGACACCGAGCTGGACGCCATGCTGCGCGACGGCATCATCGAGCCCGTCGACTGCTCCGACTGGGCTTCGCCTTTGGTGCCGGTAACTAAGTCTGACGGTTCTCTGAGAATTTGTGCGGATTATAAAGCGACAGTTAACCCTGTATTGCTAATTGATCGGTACCCCTTGCCCAGGATAGACGACCTTATGGTGAACTTAAGTGGTGCGTGCTATTTCTCCAAGATAGATCTTTCGCAGGCCTATAACCAAATAGAGCTCGATGATATAAAGAAATACACAGTTATTAATACGCATCGCGGGTTATATAGATACAATAGGTTGGTATACGGGTTAGCGTCGAGTCCTGGAATCTTTCAACGAATAATGTGTAACGTACTTCAAAATATTCCTAACGTAGAAACATCTTTAGACGACGTCATTATAGGGGGAAAAACTAAACAGGAGCACCTAGTGGCGCTCGAAGCAGTCCTTAAGCGGATGCAAAAATTCGGATTAAAGTTAAAAACTACTAAGTGCGTTTTCTTAGTGGAGGAGGTCCAATACCTCGGTTACATTATTAGCAAAAATGGAATTAAAACCGACCCGTTTAAGGTTGAAGCAATAGTGGGGGCACCTAGACCTACTAATGTTACAGAGCTACGATCTTTTTTAGGTATTATTAATTTCTACGGAAAATTCATCAAGAACATGAGTGATACGCTAGCGCCCTTGCATGAGTTACTTAAGAAAGAAAAGCAGTGGTTCTGGTCCACGGAGTGCGAAAAGTCATTTAATCAAATTAAATCATTGTTATCTAGTGCCGAGGTATTGGCGCATTACGACCCTAAGGTGCCGTTAATAGTGACGTGTGACGCGAGTGCGCGGGGGGTCGCGGGAGTGCTCTCACAGTCGGCCGCCGTCGGCGGCGCCGAGCGGCCGGTTGCCTACGTGTCCCGTACGCTGAATGAAGCTGAGAAGAACTACTCGCAAATACACCGGGAAGCTCTAGCCATAATTTTTTGCATGAACAAATTTCATCAATATTTATATGGGAGGCACTTCACTTTACGTACCGACCATAAGCCTTTGGTGTCAATATTCGGTCCAAATACAGGCATACCTACAATGGTAGCTAGCCGTATGCAGAGATGGGCAATAATTTTATCAGCATACTCGTACGATATCGAGTATGTGCGCACAGATGAGAACGGCGCCGACGGATTGTCGAGGCTGCCTATCGCTAGTAGCTCCCGGGTAAAAGGACGCCGCCGGAGCAAACTTACTTACATTTTGTGCAACAGGCTTTATTGTTAGACTATAATGAAATCAAGCGGGAGACGTCACGAGACCCGTTACTGTCAAAAGTGTTGAGTTACGTTAGAGACGGTTGGCCGCCTCGATGCGAAATTTCTAGCTTACAACCATATCACAATAGGAAGAATGAACTGTACGAGGAATTAGGTTGTGTAATGTGGGGGCATAGGCTTGTGGTTCCGGAGAAATGTAAGGACAAGGTACTGGAAATGATTCATGAACCGCACATGGGTATTGTTAAGTCAAAAGCGTTAGCTCGTAGTTACGTGTGGTGGGGAGGCGTCGACGAGGCGGTGGAGGCAACGTGCCGCGCGTGCGCCGTGTGTGCGGCGCAAGCAGACGCGCCGCCACGTCACGCGCCGCGCATGTGGCCCTGGCCGCAGCGGCCCTGGGTGCGCCTGCATCTCGACTTCATGGGGCCCATCGCAGGAAAAACCTATCTCGTAGTAGTGGACGCCATGTCCAAATGGGTAGAGGTTTTTAACGTTAATAGCACCACCGCCGGCGGGTTGATAGATCGATTAAGTGAATTATTTAGTAGGTGGGGATTACCTAAACAAATAGTTAGTGATAACGGGCCACAATTTGCTGCGAAGGAATTTGATACTTTTATTAAGTGTCACGGAATTGAACACATATTCACGGCGCCCTATCACCCTTCCTCGAACGTTCTAGCGGAGAACGCGGTTAGAACATTAAAACGGGTTATTAAAAAAGCAATACAAGAAAAACAAAACGTAGACCGGGCTCTTTGGGCCTTTTTGATCTATTATAGGAACGTAGAACATTCAACTACAGGGGAAAGCCCGGCTATGTTGCTCCTAGGAAGACGTATTCGAACTCGTTTAGATGTTATCAAACCGGACAGAGATGGTCAAGTGCGCCGAGCACAGCGGCGCCAGCAGGAGGCGGCGGCGGGTGTGAGTAGGAGCGTCAGCAGGGAAGAGGAAGTGTGGTATAGGCAATATCTAAAAGGGGAAAAATGGATACCAGGTCGAGTAGTGGATGTTCTAGGACCCAGTAATTTTAGGATTGTAGGTGAAAATGGAGAAACGGTACATAGGCATATCGATCAATTACGCAGTCGGCCGAGTAAGGGTAGATTATCACTCGCGACTACTACTTGCGGCTTAGATAGCTCGGGGCTCAAATTCTCAGACATAACTGTCAGACACACACACGCCAGAGAGCGCGGCGGAGGGTCGGTCGGAGCGGGCGGCGGGTGCGGAGGTGTCGCCGCGTGGCACGGTGGCCCGGCCGGACCAGGCGCCTGCCTCTCCATCCTCTCCGGACTGGCAATTCGGGTCGCCCCAAGCCACTACGCCCCGAGCTCGCCCTATTAGACACTGTAGGCTTAACAAGCCTAATTATAGATATTAAGGAAATCGATGTACTCGTAAGTAGTTATATTATGCCACTTTGGTAGTGTAAATTATGTAAGTTAAATTTAAGGATTTAGTGTAGAGGAGTGTAATGTAGGGTAGATCCGCATCTTCAACTTGTATTAGTATAATTAAGGTAGTTTAGATCAGTCGCAAATAAACGCTGCTATATAACGGAGCTACATGGTTTTATTACAATATCCGTAATTTGAAGCCAAAATGCAAGAAAATGTTAATGGAATTAGCGTACGCAGCTGCTCAGTATATAGCTTCTGATTTCCCTATGAAAATACCGCGAGTGATTCCTCTGCCTAAAACTGGCGGATTCCTACCATTAATACCTATTTTTGCTGGCTTGTCTGCTGCGGCAATTTAGCCCCCGGTGTTGGCAGAATCATCAAACCTGTCGATCATTATAAATCTGCTAAAAAACAAAACGCCCAATTACGTAAAAATAAAAACAAAATGGATTCAATCTGTATTGGAAATGGATTACATCTTAAACCGTACAAGGATGGGTTAGGAATTTATGCGTCAAATAAAAAAAACTAGATACCAGGCTGCCCGATAGAGCATTAAGTAACATCGATATAATGAAGGTACTCGAAAAATATTCCTTATTTCCAATAGAATGCGGTGTCATTAATTTAGATTCGTTTAAAAATTCTGGTACTCATTGGGTAGCCTATGGAAAATTTAATGATTATATTGAATACTTTGATAGTTACGGTAATTTAAAACCACCAAAGGAATTTATAGTATATGTAGGATCGAATATTCGGTATAATTATGTATAACCATAATTGTGGGCATTTATGCTTGAAATTCTTAAAATCATTTTGGGGAAACAAGCAAAAAAATAATGGGTACATGAATAAACATACATATAATCAATAAGTTCATCTGCAATAAAATGTCGCGTCAAAGCAGTGGAAAACATTCCTTTGTGAGAAGTGTTCAGAATTGGACGTAAATTACTATTAATTAAATCGCATCACTATCTATTTGCCTAGAAAACAATCATGTACGTTTTCAATAAAACCCTTGCTAATAACGAGAAATCTAATATTCAACTGCCGGTGTCCAAAGAAAGAAGACGGTTAATTGGAACAAGGAATATAACTAGAAGTAATAAACAGTTTCTCGATAATCTTGGTTTTAAAATATAATAAAAAATAAAATGCTTCAAATCACTGACCCACCGCAGCAAGACAATTCTATTGAAAGTTATGAGATTCACTGTTACAATCCCTACAACCACAGCTTTGAGGAAAATTATGAAATCAGAATACCTATTCATCAGCAAGATGTTTATGTACCTACTACCATCTGCAAGCTCCATTTACATTGCGGGGTATGCGAATGTGTTCCGGCTAGATGCAGCAGGGAAAAAAATACCTAAAGACATTAATTATACAAATAATCAAATATTGTTTTTGTTTCAAGACATAAGATATGAGTTGAATGGTGTTGAAATAGATCGCATTAAACATGCCGGAATTACAAAAACAATAAAATCTTATGTATCAATGAATGACGGAGAAAGTAAAAGCGCCGCACTGTGGGGGTGGAATTTAAATGGATCCACAAGCAAAAATGGACATTTCTCTGTTATTATACCCCTTAACAAAGTACTCGGATTTGCAGAAGATTATAACAAAATTCTCGTCAATTGTAAACATGAACTTATTCTTCATAGAAGTAATTTCGTTCAAAATAGTGTTTTGATTCATAAAAATGATAATATAAAAATACAGATACAAAAAGTTCAATGGCGCGTACCACATATTACAGTTTCAGATCGTAATAGATTAGCATTACTCAAGCATTTGGAAAAAGATCGAGTTGTGCAATTAGCTTTCCGAAATTGGGATTTATATGAGTATCCTCTTTTACCTAAAACCACAAAGCATTCATGGTCTGTCAAAACTGCGTCTCAGCTAGAAAAACCAAGATACGTTATATTTGGCTTGCACACTGACAGAAAATTGAGCAAAACAAAAAGTTCATCCTAGTTTGACCATTGTAATATAACAAATGTCAAGTTATTTTTAAATTCGCAGTACTTTCCGTATGACTCACTCAATTTGAAATTTGATGACGGCAAGTATAGTATATTATATGAGATGTACCTACGCTAATTTCCGTCAGCCGTATTACAACACCACCATCGATCCTTTGCTTAATTTGAATACTTTCATAAAAACTCCGCTGTTTGTGATCGATTGTCAAGACAAAACGATACACTGAAAACGGGGCCAGTCGATGTGCGATTAGAAATCGAATCGTCAGAAGACATACCCGAGAATACAACGGCTTACTGTTTGATCTTAAACGATCGTCTTATCGAGTACAAGGCATTGAGTAACATAGTTCGAAAAATATCATGATCGTGGTCATGGATGTTCAAGGCTTTAAAGATGAGCACAATAAATTTATCCCGAAAGAAATAGCAATGATCTACAAGAATAGTTTTCTTGTAATGTTGATTAAACCACCATATCCATATTATGAATTAACAAAGACAGAAAAAATACAGGTTGCATGGATAGAAACAAACAGAGGAATTTTATGGAATGAGGGTTATGTACCGTATTTTAAATGTAATAGAAAGATATTGAATTTTTGTAAAAATAAACATATCGATGGTGGAAATCTCAATTGGCGTAAGGGACAAAACATAACTTTTCAGGAGAGCAAAAATAAGATTTCTTTGATTTAAAAAAAATACAAAACTTTTTTATTTATTAACATAGCGGGAAGTTATAAATACCAAATACGTTGAATTTTCTTCTTCTTTAACATGAAACTAAAGGCATTTTAGTACTAAGCTTAGTTAAAAAAATGACTCTCCCTTACGTCCATAAAATACTTGGGTTTCTGATCCTTACATCTAAAAACCTTAAATTGTTGAAAAAAGTGGAATCCGGTTTTGGGTCTTAAAGGACATCAGCTTTGCAATTTACCTAAAATTAAGACGTAAGTTCCCATAGTAAAATGAATAAAATCAGTCAAGAACCATTTAATTTATTATAATGAAGTTAGTACTCTAACTAAATCATATCTGCTGATGTAGTTTAAGCAGTATTTAAGATAAGCATATTTTTTGGATTTTTGAGTACTAAAATAAAACTCATGATTATTCATTATTGTAACAAATTTGTTTCATCATCAACGCAAATTGTAGAACATAAACGAAAAAAAGTAAACCTTTTAGGCATACATTTTTGCAAAAAAAAACGTTTCATTAACTCATATTCATAAAAAAGAACAGGAACTTCAAATTCGTTTCGTAAATATCGACGTTTTACTTAGAACAATCGACAAAAGCAATTAACTAATCATAAAAAAGTATTTTAAATCACATCATCGTCCTTGGCAGAATTTCGATATGCTGATATTATTTTAATAGTTCTATTTACTTACGAGTACATGCTCGTAGTATCAATCACTCTCATCCTCTTCGTCCGTCTGTGAAAGCGTATCTTTGATGCTAGTCTTATTAGGTAAGCTTAAGTATTCTTGATGATTTTTTTTAGGGATGGTTCCATTCTCACACAGACGCTTTAAATCGTTGTAATTCGCAGAAGATATTTTCAGTCACTCATAATATAGATGTTTTAGCATCATGCTGCTGCTGTTTGAGTCTTGGTCTAGGTTAGTCATCTCTAAATTTCTTAATGTTTGTTTTCCTTGCCCTTTTCTTTTCGTGGTATATTTTTTGTAAAGCTGTATTGTTTGATTCAGATTCAGGTTTTATTGATGTATTGAATTCTATCTTCTTAAGATCCTTCTTATTTAATGTAGCTGTTCGAGATTTTTGTATAATTTTTTATCTTTTTTTATCTTTGTATTTTCATTTCTTTCATTGTTTTTGTTGTAAAGACAACGCTGGCAGCTTTTTCCTACTCTATGAAGTCGATGTTCCAAACATCGAACTTTGTATGGTGCCAGGGACCCGACCACCCATTGTACGATAAAAGCCTTTAAAAGACTTACCTCTCGAAGTATAACCCACTAAAAGAATAACCCCTTTGGAAGAAATATATGACTTAGTTATTTGTTAAACTAACCAATCACATAAGGGAAACCTAAAGAGCTAAAGCTCAGATCGTCAGGAGTAAATTGATAACCCTCTCTTATTGCATAACCAAATATTTAAGGGTAACCCTTATAAATAGCGCTTATAAAGCCAATCGAACGGCTTTTTTAGGTTAAAGGGATATTAGTATCACTCAAAATATAGCGCTTTAAAACCAAAACCGAACAATTCTTATAGGAAACGGATTTGGATAGTTAATCCTTTCGAAATACCCATTCCAAACCCTTGGTAAGGGTAACCCTTATAAATAGCGCTTTAAAAAGCAAATCAAACGGCTTTCAAGCGATACGGCTTTTCTAAATGAATCCTTATAAAAACCCATTCGAAACCCCTTGAATGGAATAGCAGGCCGGTCCCTGAGTGAATGAAGTTGTAATCCGAGCAATTTGTTTCGGTACCTGTCTCCAGCCAAAGATCCTAGATTTTTTATTTCAATTACCTATCCTTAAAACCCATAAATTCAGTACATATTTGTTTACATGTGTTTGTTAATGTCCCTTAAGACTAACAATTTTCTATAATTCTTATATCCAATTCCTCTTACGACCAACCATATCTTTATTATAATATCAAATGCTCCTTACGGCAAATTTGTTTTAATACTAATAACATCCAACGCCCCATACGACCATCAATTTAGTATATATTTCTAACCACCAGTGTCCTTACAACCTAAAATTACTCATTAAATTTCAAATAATATGATGTTTTTGATGCCTCTTACGACATAGTAGGTAATAATAAAATAATAAAAGCATTTCTTAATTCTTAAACACTTTATTGTACAAAACAAAAACAATACAATGAAGATAAAAAAAATGTACAAAAGCGAACGTATCCCTTTAAGACATCTCTTCCAGCTAACCCTTGACCCCAGTGTCGCTATACCTGCACACACTTGTGGTTGCCAAAATTCACTTTCCGCCACGTTCGGGTGTATGCCGCTCGCACTTTTTGTTTACGCGACGGCGGTATCCTTTGACAAGAGTTGGCATGTGCCAAGGTGGCGCGGTACAGACGCGGATTTAACATATCCATACTACGAATACTAATATATCATCATAAATGCGAAAGTAACTCTGTTTGTCTTTTACGCTATCACAGCTAAAGTACTGAACAGGTATAAATGGAATTAAGCAAGGACTTTACAATCTAGGGAAGAACAGAAGATACTTTTTACCCCGGAAAATAAAACAGTTTCCGAGATAATCCCAATAAACAAATTCCACTCGAACGAATTCGTGGGTACTAGGTAGCTAGTAAATAATAAATGACAATTATTTTTTGCTTTCGTTGCTTTTCAAGTTTTTTTTTTAAATAGACTACAATATTTCAAGATGCTGCTTCGCCTACGGCTAATAATTAATTAATTGCCACTACTATGAGATTTTTGATTTAAAATAATCATGACGAGAAATCCCCAATGCGTAGTATATTAATATAAAACTGTCAATATAATTATAATTGACAAGATTTCATATTTTCAAGACTTTAATTTTATTCGTTCTATAGATATGTTTGGAAGGAGGAAAACACTAATAGTTTTAATTTTTCCCTAGGCTGAATAATTAATTTATTATTCATTTATTAAGATGTACTTATTCTAAAAGGGCGTAACTTCATTTCTACGACACAATGGATATTACGTTAGGCCAGTCTGTATTTAAAAAAAAAGTTCTTATTTTTTAATAATGGCGGTACACCGATAATTATTTAAGTATCTATCTGTCTGTCAATAGTGTCAATGTCAAATTTAGAATTATGACAGCTTTTTTTCTCGTGAAAAAGGCGGACTTGACGGAAGCGCGTGGAGCTAACCCCATGTGCTTCTGTTTAGTCCACCAGAGTAAATCTCTTTAACCGAACAATTGTCCTCGCGTGTGATATCCATGGACTTGTTTCTCTAATAAGTCCATGGCGATTGTCTAAAACTCGATACTGGCGAAATACACCTTGTTAAAACAAGGAGTGAAAGCCATTAATTAAGAAAAAAAAAAAGGCAATGGTATTATATCTATTCGGGCGTAGTATTGGTAAAATTCGATATATTTTTTTAACTTTCTTATAATTGTTTAAATAAAGAAAAATAAATTGTAATAAATATTTTGCCGTGTTCAGGAGGCAAAATCCTTTCGATTCCTATGGTAATTTGCAGGTGTCACCAAAATGAAATGTTGTCAATTCTGGTTTAAGTTATTACTGTTTAATTGGGTGCTTAAAAATTACAAAATATAAGTAGCGAGCTTACTTTAACTTCCTTGAATGATACTCGATAACGGAATTATTAGCACGACGTATAGAAATTAGTGGATCGCATATCTTCTTTTTTTTTGTTTTCTGCATCGTAAATAATCACACGCGATCTTAATGCGAACAACACAATCGACTTAATCGGCTCAAATCACTGACTGCACTCTGCCCAAACGCGCGGCGCGTGGACGGTAGTTAGATATTTACTTATGACAGTTATGACTCAGCCGGCGCCGGCGGCGACGAGATGAAATGAGTTGCGAGGCGAAGGTGTAACGTACAAATGTAAGCGCTAAATGTATATAAATTTTAGCGTAAGTTTACAACCATTCAAACCTAATAATCAAGTTTCATGTAGTAAGGGTCCGTCCCTTTTAAAATAAGCTGTTATCAATATTTGGATTTAAGGTACAACAAATACAATGAATAACTTTACGACCTAGAACCGCAGGTTTCTTTATCTTATTTACCCTGAAATATTAGGGTGTAACGGCCAATAAAACACTTCGGGACCCTTACGCCCTATTATATATTTTTTACATTTTGTGTTTAGGTACATGAGCATAGCCTTAAAGGACGTCAACAAAAAATAGGGTTCTTTACAACCCGTTTATGAATAATTGTTGTCATTTACACCATTTTGCGAGAAAAATATGAAATTTTATGTCACTTAAGCGTCTCTTTAAAAAAAACTAATACAATTATAACTTAAAATGTAATAGGAATATTGAGACTTCAATAATATCAATCGATAGAGAAAAATTAACTCTATTTCCCAGTGTATAAAAGTGATTTTCGGTATTTTACCCCTTACGCCAATTGAGATTTCCATCATTTATACAAAAGGTTGTGAAAATGTGAGATGGTTGAAGGAGATATTAGAAAATGATAATGTTCATAATTTTGAAGAATTTATTGACTGCCCTAATTTAGAAACGCTTCATGAGAAATATGCCACATCATCCGATATTCAAAATTGTATTTATCATTCTAATACATGTGCATTCAAAAATGCAGCTTGCTTGAATAATTGGTACCTGGAAAATATTTTTCATAAAATAAACGGAATAAAATAAATACGTGTTTGATTTTTTCTGTACTTAAAAGAATAATTCCTGAGTATTCAGCAATTGAAATTATAACCAATTGCTATATCTATCTATTAAATCTGTAGTTATCATTTCCCGATGATGTAGCATTTAATAATGCATATGTATGCAATACAATTTTTTTTAATTTAGTTACGAGTGTGTCTATAGATTGCGAAGATTAGTTGTAATTTTTCAAACAATTTTAATTTTAATTTTATTATGCGGTGTATGTAATTATTAATAAATTTGTACCATATAAACAATAATTATAGTTCTTTTTTTATTATCCCTATTAAATTTGATATAATCTACAACAACACGCTCAAGCTTTGATGATAGTTTTTGTTGATTCGATTCAAATTATTTTTTGACTAGACAGATAATTCAGCTGAATCGATTCAAGATAGTTCATGAATAGAACATTAATTCAGCTGAATTGATTACAGCGAGATACTTTAATTAGTTATGGTGAGAAGCTAAGTCAACTATCATAATGATAAATATGTATTAAAACTTTATTTAGATACTTCTCGAGAGTTGATGATTTAAATCAGTTATAGAATAGAGTTTTAAGTTTTTGAATAGATTAAAACTGTACTTCTTGAATGGTTGATGATTCTAAATGTGTTATAGAATAGATAGTTTTATTTCATGAACAGATAAATATACAACATTCGATCTATTCAAGTGTATAATTGGTTGTTCTGGATATTATACACTACTCTAGTACACTGCTGGACGTAGGCCTCTCCCATTGCACACCACCGAGCACAATCTGCGGCCACTCTCATCCAGCTCTTGCCAACCATCTTACCAAGATCGTCGCTCCACCTAGTTTGAGGGCATCGTACACTGCGTCTGCCAATCCGCGGTCTCCATTCAAGAACTCGATATCTACAGCGGTTATCTGCGGCACGTCAAAAAATTCCCAAGAGACCACACTGCTGAGGAGAAGCGTCGCAAGAAACTTAACAGTCAGTCATTCTTTAAACAAACTTTTTCCTGCTCAACTACGCTGATATGATAATTTTTACTTTATATTCATTGCTTTATTTTAATGCTAGGTTAAGTATTATCAATGCATTGCCATAAGCAATATTTAAAAAAATGACTGACTGTTGTTGAGTTTCTTGCGGAGTTTCTTCTCATCAGTGGTCTCCTCTTGGGAAGCGCTGGTAGATTTTTAACGAGCAAAAATGCCCGTGCGGCCAACTTAGTGAATAAACACTTAACTTTTTTTAACGCACGAGTTTTCTATGCATGGTGCATGCCTGGTGGCACTTTCACGTACTATCAGACCATTGGAACCTTGACCCACCATAGAACTGTGTCACAGAGACGTTATGATTCAAGTTATAAGAAGTGTGAAACAAATTTTTTTATAATGTCACTGTGACACCGTTCTATGGTGGGTCAGGGTTCCATTGGGCTGATAGTACCGCAGAACAGAAGCATATTACCACATACCAGCTGTTACAAAGCAGCTCTCAAGTAAGCCAACCACGCGCATGCGTCTATGCCGAGGTAGGAGGTTAGGTTAGGTCAGCAACACCATGTTGAGACAACTTTTCGTAGGCAGCGCCCTATCGGCCATAACGCCTAACTAGTTCAATCCAAATAATTTCAAATTTTCAAAATTCAAATAATAAGTATGGGTGTGTAAAAAATTTGTTCCAGAAATGAATTCCTCGTCCTCGAATTATAAGAAAAAGACACCAAACTTGATATCGTTGCTAAATGTATGGAGATATAAAATTTAGAGTGAGGCGCGCCGGATGCACTCCTCCCCCCACTCCCCTGCCCACCTGCGGGCGGGGACCGCTGGGCAACCGGGCTAAATCAGCTCAGATCACACCCAGGAACGCCTGTTCCAAGCGATTTGGTTTTTCTCAAAAATGCAAGGTGCCGGACCTAAGATCCCCCACTAATAGCTTGGTAATTGAAAGTAATTTACTTTGACTAAAATTATTGGGATTTTTGTGTATTTTTTGGAGATCCCTAAGGAATTGAATGTCGCCGTCTGTATTGAACAAATATAATTCAAATTATAGTTTGAAAATAAATTATATTTTGGAAATAAATTTATTCTCACTATAGCAATTACTTGAAATAGGGGTCTGCAAGCAACATTTTGCAGAGTTCCTTTATTGAAAAATAATTTAATTTATATTTTTGTGGTTTGCATTGTAGAACAATATAAGTTAGGTAAGTTAAAGTTAATTGAATATCTGGGTTAGTGAGTTTGTGGTCTTGTTTAACCAAAACTACCCCACTTTCAAGGAGCTTTTAGTGAAAAGATATGCCAGCATTAGGCGTTTGGCAGACACCCATGTGGCACAGATTCTAGCGCTTCCCCACATACATAGAGTTGCCAACTTGCGGAGGGACTTGGTGAATCCCATGTTGGTGGCCTTAAATGCGTTAAGGCGGCTTGGTCTGCCGGTGGACGAGTGGTCCTTCATGCTCCTACATATTGTTTTGTCGGGCTTGCCCACGGACCTGAAGGTCTGTTTCCAACAGAAGTATGGTGGTGACAGTGCCACGCAACTGCCACCGTTTGCTGACTTGCTAACGTTCCTGGAAGAGGAGTGCCAAGCAAGCGGACGACGCCTGTATTGACGGCCCCTCACGACCCCCAGCGGGGCCCCCTCTGGAACAGCGGCGTGTGGTTGCTTCCCCCCCTAATCGAGGGGTGGTAGAGCCACGCCGCCCGCCTGTCAGATACGCGACGGCCCAAGCACCTAGGTGCGTCTACTGCAATGGTGACGGCCATTTTGTTGCAGCGTGTCGCCGGTTCCTGCAAAGGAGGGTCAAGGATAGGCACGGCATTGCAAATGAGCGCCGATGGTGCTACTCGTGTTAGAGGCAGCATCTACAGCGGGATTGTCCACGGTCTGAGCAGTGCCCGCAGTGCCAGGGGAAACACCACCCGGTGTTGTGCGTAAACAAGAACGGTGTTGGTCGGGTGGATAGTACTGGAAGCTCCTCCTCGGTTAGTATCGTCGGGTTTAGTCGCTCACGGGCGGGGGTTCCCCTCCCCCACTCCTCGTTCACAGGCCAGGTTCGCCGCGGCTCAGCGCAGCGCCCCGCCGGTGAGGTTTTTGCCGCCGCTGTGTAAACAGTTGGAACGCCGCCCGCCCCAATTTGGACGCCGCTCGGGGTACTACGCGTCGAGCTGGATACGTCCTGGTTGCTGCCCTGAAGTTCCAGTGGACCGTTACCTGACGCGGTCCAATTGGGCGATGCTTGCTCCACAGGCTCTGCTCCTGTTTTCGCTCCTGGGTTCGGTCCCACGGGTTGAAGATGAAATTTTACAGTAGGGCTCTCACTCTCTGACGCCGTCCAGCGCTTTTGGGAGGTCGAGGAGCCCCCCCAAGCTCTCAGAGTCGATCCAGCGGAACAGGAATGCGAATTATCCTACCAGAATAATAATGGTCGCCTCGCTGATGGTCATTTTGTTACTCGGTTGCCTTTTAGGGCTGTACGCCCCCTTCGGTCCGTCTCATGCCCTAGGGGAAAAAAGGTTGTTGTCCATGGAGCCCCGAATGAAGAGGGATTCGGATTTTCGTGGTAAGTATATTGAATTTATGCGAGAGTATGAGACTTTAGGACATACGTCCCCCTCGGCTTTTGATTGACGTTCGCTCGAACACTACTTTTTGCCCCACCATGCGGCTTTGAAGACTCCTGGGGGCAAGATTAGGGTAGTTTTTGACGGTTTGGCCCCTATGTCAAGTGGGGTTACTTTGAACCAATGTTTGCACTCCGGTCCCAAAATACACAGGGACATCTCAGATATCCTCACCAACTTCCGCCATCATCAAATCGTTTTCGTGGCTGACATCCGAATGATGTTCCGACAGTCGGTGGTTCACCGAGATGACTGGCGTTACCAGTTAATTTTGTGGCGTGAGCGACCTTGTGATCCGATGCAAGTGTATGAGTTGAACACTACCACGTACGGACTTAAATCCAGTCCATATATCGCAATCCGGACTTTGTTGGAGTTGGCTCATCGTGAGCGATTGAACTATCCCCGTGCGACGGCTATCTTGGAGGATTCCATGTATATCGATGACGTGTGCACTGGGGCTTCTACCGTCACGGAGGCTTTGATTTTCCGGGATGAGTTGATTGGGATCCTGACGTCAGGTGGGTACGAGTTGCGTAAGTGGTTGTCAAATTGCCCTGACTTGTTGAGTGACTCCCAGTAGAACATCAGCAGTATCCTCTCCTGTTTGAAGATGCGGACAACCCTAATTTTATTGTGGTCCTCGGCATTGTAACCCACCCCCCCTATTATAATTTTTTTAAATATCTATTAATATTTTAATTTTATAAATTTATTATTATATTTTTTTAATTCTAACCTAATCTAACTATACTATAACTATTTATAACAATCACTAATATCTAATATCTAAGTATAACTAACTATCAATATCTATCTAAAATTATCTCTTAATAACTAGCCTAAGCTATCCTAACAAAACCTAAATTCTTAGCAAGATGGCACCAAATTGAAACAATCCCTAGAAAGGTCCGGACCAATACTCCTTTTGTGACACTACTGAAGGATTATCATATGGTTAATAATTATAATGCCCTAGAATTCCTATAATACTTATTAAAAATGATTTTATTTGGCCAAGTGATCATTTAGTGTTTAGGAACCTACTTTGTGAACCGGAAATAGTAACCTGAGATCTTTAATGAAAATGAGATTGGTACAATCCTAATTTTAATAATATATTTCCCTACTCTAATTTACTACCAACCATACCACAAAATATGAAGAGTTAAAATTAGTTCTGATATATAGGACTTAGTAGTATTTGTTTAAGATTTATAGATTCAAAATGTTAGGTTTCTTTGTTTAGTTAATTACTATATGAATAATTTATTTGTTTATATAGAATTGTATTAAACTATGAATCAATTACTCAATATACCTATAAATTTATACTATATTAGTATTTAGATTTAAAATTCTATAAAGGTCTAGTTTCCGAGTAACAAAAATACTAACTAATTTAAGTATGAAACTTTCTCCTTAGTACTTAATTACTATTGCTGAGATAATGGTATTTCAACTAAATTGTTTGTTAACTTAATTTATTTTGTGGCAGACACTAAATAGTAACTGATCAAGTTAATACCGCTGTTAGGCTGTCTATCCTACTTCTAATTGTAAGCAGGCCCTATCTCCTACCATACCAACTTTCCGTTTCAAGCTATAAATGTTCAGATAGTTTTGCTTGACTTAAATCTATCTCTATGAACTTATAACAATATAGAATAGATGGACATTGTGTTTACCAACCACTTTACAAGACCACCTTAATTATATTTTTATAACCATAGAATTTTTAAGTCTTTGTTTTATGACCTAGTTTTACCTAATACTACCTAATAATATAGCTACACATTTACAAACAACCTATTATTTATACTATTTATTATCCTAATTTATTTAGTGACTCCTACCTATTAACTTTCTTACTGTTCTAAATGTGAGAAATTATAAGAGATAAAGTCAATATTAAGCATCTAAAGTGTAGCTTAGGATATTTGAGTGTAGATTGCAGCAATCTAGGAATTTATAGGTTTTAGTGGCCCCAATAGGGGAAGAGAGCACCTCCTACGCTCTGGGATTGCTATCCCAAGACCTTAGTTTTCTTCAATAGGCATCTTCCAGCGACTAGGGCAGCCTTCTTGCCAATATATTCGATTAGTCAGTCAGTTGTCTAGTATAGGACAAATTTGGGTAATCTATAATATGAGAAATTATTACTCTGTTCAAATTTCAAAAATTCAAAATATTTGGTATGAATTATATCTCAATTCTTGACTAAGTAAATAGGTAATTATCTATGTTTATCTAGATAATAAATAGTAAACTATGAAAGTCACTTCGCCTTCTAGCTAGTCTTGACACTATATGTCGGTAACATCTATGTTAAAATAAAGTCAATCTCGACCTCAAGAAACATAAGAATATTGTTAAGTAGGTTCTCTGCCCTTTAACTCTATATAGTAATGAATAGTCTCCAGCTGATTGATTATTTTATAACAATAAGGATGGTATGAATTATATCTCAATTCTTGACTAAGTAAATAGGTAATTATCTATGTTTATCTAGATAATAAGTAGTAAACTATGAAAGTCACTTCGCCTTCTAGCTAGTTTTGACTCTATATATAAGTAACATCTATGTTAAAATAAAGTCAATCTCGACCTCAAGAAACATAAGAATATTGTTAAGTAGGTTCTCTGCCCTTTAACTCTATATAGTAATGAATAGTCTCCAGCTGATTGATTATTTTTATAACAATAAGGATGGTATGAATTATATCTCAACCCCAATCTTAGGTCCAAACCAAATCCAACACTATTTTGGGTGTAGGTGAAACTATGTATCTATCTGCGATACTAGCACATCCACAGAGACATCTGCTCTATAATATGTCAAAACTGGTTTAGTGAGATTCATTCTAGAACCTTTTAGTCTTGATTTCGTATCTTAAAAAACCAATCTAGCCAGAGTGTTTCTGTTACTTTCTTAGATCTAGGTATTTTACCGTCACTGATCTATGCATAAACCATATTATTTACTAGAACATGAAATTCGTACCTATCTTTCTTATGTTTCTCTAAGCAAAGATTTAGTTTGACTCAGACTAAAACTAGGAACTTATTACTTTATTTGAGGTGTAGATGGAACTATGTAACAATCTGCGATACTAGCTCATCCTCAGAGTCATCTGCTCTATAATACTTATGTCAAAACTGGATTAATGAGATTCATTTTCGAATCTTTTGATTTTGATTTCGTAACTTAAAAATCAGTCTAGCCAGAGTGCTTCCGTTACTTTCTTGGATCTAGGTCTTTTACCGTCACCGATCTATGCATAAACAATGTAATTTACTAGAATATGAAATTCGTATCTTTCTTATGTTTCTCTAAGCAAAGATTTAGTTTGACTCAGACTAAAATTCGGAACTTATCACTTTTAAATTCATCCAAACTCAGCTGATCCATAAAATACAATTTTGCCTACAATTCTCACTAATAAATATATTATATTAGTTAGCTAGCTATCAATGAATTAATTAACTACCTAATCAATCTTTGACGTTTTAGAAACCCTAATACCACAGATAATCAAATTGTTAGTTCTCTATACATTTGGAATTTGTCAAAATTAAATATATTTTAAGTGAATTTCTTTTTATTATATATTTAGTTTCGTGCAAATAAAATTTAGTTTAATTACCTAATTTACCCAAGATTTTATACCTAAGCGTGATTTTATTATATTCATCAGACTCAAAGCTACCACTGTTTTTCTTTTGTTTTACATGGCAACAAATGACTCCAATGTCTATGCCTAGCTATAGTCACAATAGATATGTGCTTTGTTTATAAACTCCGCCTCGGTGTAAAGGATGAGTTTCTAGCTAACTAAACCCTAGATTCCTACCAGACTACTGTTTTAATGCAACTAAAAGTCCAAAACGACTTTTATTATTACGTTAATCGTGTGTGTAGTGTTTAAAAATATCAGGTGCAGGATATTTTTACTAGGCCAGCTAACCTATCATAAGAGTTTTTCGAAGGCGAAAGCCCTCTATGAGTAGCCTACTACCTGTCCTTCGGTTTAATGAAAAACCTTCAGATGAAAGACAGGCCGGGACCATACCTACATTGGCCAGATATATACATATATAAAGATTCTGGGGATCGTCACCAAAGATATTCCACGTATCCGACTCAATTTCTACCGAAAAACGGTCCAACTTGTGGTCCTTTGAGTAGAGTAAATGAAATATACATCAGTGACGTCTGATGTACCGAGTTAAGGCATCAGTCCTTGTACGCGAAAACCCATAATTTACTTGACTAATGAAGGTAAATCATCCGTTTTCTGATTGTGAAACTCTTTCAGATTTACAACCATAGTCAAACTGTAAATGCGGTTTTTGTATGTGATCAACGTCTGCCTCGGATCTTTATTAGACGGTTTACATATAACCATCACAGCAAAGATCTGGAAAATAGAAAATATTAGTACCAAGAAAATACACATGATATCACATAGTTACACGAAATTATTAAGTTAGAGTCCTATATTGTAAGTAAAATGAATTATTTAGTTTATCGCAATCACGAAGTGCAGCTCACAGGTCCTCCGGAATCCCTTCCGGAATAAAACCAACAATAAATAAGTACATGATAATGAAAATATTATATACCACACGTAGATAATCTCCAACTCCGGACAGCGGCAACGACTTACCCCTCAACGATGCAAAGCAGAAAAAAGCCCCGAACTACTTAACCACCTATATTGATAACTTTTTGCTGCGACAACTTTTACATCTCTGCTAAATCTATCCTTGTAGCTTTTGATTTAAAGTTTATTTTCTTTATTTATCAAATTTTTCCCTCTCTACAGCCACCATTTAATTACTAAAACTACAGTTTTTACATCCCTCCTAATTTCCCCGTTACGGCTTTTAACCTAAGGTTCATTATCAATCTACAAAAGATTTCCTCTTTTCGTTCGCCATTTTTATTACACATATTTTACAGATATTACATCCCTTCAAATCCCATCTTTACGACTTTTGATTTAAAGTTCATTTCCTATCTATAAGAGTTTTCCCTTCTTACGTTCCTCATTTAATTACACATGTTTTACAGATATTACATCCCTTCAAATCTCATCTTTACGACTTTTGATTTAAAGTTCATTTTCTATCTATAAGAGTTTTCCCTTCTTACGTTCCTCATTTAATTACACATGTTTTACAGATATTACATCCCTTCAAATCTCATCTTTACGACTTTTGATTTAAAGTTCATTTTCTATCTATAAGAGTTTTCCCTTCTTACGTTCCTCATTTAATTACACATGTTTTACAGATATTACATCCCTTCAAATCCCATCTTTACGACTTTTGATTTAAAGTTCATTTTCTATCTATAAGAGTTTTCCCTCCTTGTTACCATAACAAAATGGCGCTCGCTTCCCAGCTGTTCTTGTCAAACCCGTCATAATGACCAACAAATAAAGACTATTTTTATTTGCCTAATTGATAAGTCACATTATTTATTCCTAAACTATGCTTGCCTCTCGACTTTCCTTAATAAATTTAATTTTAACAGATTTTGTTGATTGTTTTTAATTTTGCTTTTAATTTTTCCTTAGTTATTTATTATCTAATTAATTTCTCATTTTCCTACAATAATGACAATTGTTTAAATATTTATTTAATATGATATTGAATCTAAATTCCTTCTATTAAATATAATTCAATTTAAAACATAATTGAATTAGGTTACCTTACAGTACTTTACTCTGCCCTAATATGTATATTGATTATTTTGTTTCCAAAGTTATAAATCGCTTATTTTCAATTATTATTTGCTCTTACCGTTTGTAACTTTATTTTGTGAAGTGCGGAATTGGCTTAAGATGAAGTTAGTTCCGTTACAGCATACAGTACTAGACCGTCCAGGATGTCTTCACTTATCGGGTTAAGTTGGGACTCCCCTAAGACCTGGACGAAGCGCTCGGTCTTATCGACTGTTGCTCGGACCTTCGATCTTAAAGGATGGATCACACCTGTCATTTTTCTGGCTAAGTGTTTTTGCAGAAGCTGTGGATTGCGAAAGCTACGTGGGACGAACCCCTTCAGGGAGAATTGTTAAGAGAATGGTGTTTGATTGTCTCCTTACTTCCGGACGTGACCCGGATTTCCTTGCCCAGACTCTTTCTGCCGTTCGGCAAATGTAGAGTTAGTTTCCACGGGTTTTCTGACGCGTCCGAACGAGGGTACGCGGCTGTGATGTTTTTGCGTATTTGCGAACGTTTATTATTCAATCCGGTCACGTGGGACTTCATTTGGTAATGGCCAAGAGTAAGGTGGCGCCTATCAGGACTAGGTTAACTATTCCTAAGTTGGAATTGTCGGGAGCAGCCTTCCTTACTAGGCTCCTCAATCATTTTGTGATTCTTTGGGTCGTACCATTGAGATTTCAGAAGTTTTTGCGTGGACTGATAGTGAGATCGTTCTTTGTTGGATCCGCACCTCCGTGCATAATTTAGAGGTTTTTGTTGCAAATCGAATTTCACAGATCCAGAGCTCTGCGACCCCGCTGATCTGGAGACATGTTCCAGGAGAAGTGAACCCCGCTGACTGCGCTGCGCGAGGCTGCGAGGCTCCGGTACTTGTAAACCATTCCTTGTGGTGGGTACCAGGTTGGTGGTCGTATCCTGAGGCGTCCTGGCCCCAGAATCGGTTCTCCGCTCCAGAGGCGTTGCCAAGTTTACGTGTTTGCGTTGTGGAAACGCAACCTGCATATAATTTGAATCCTCTTTTGGACAGGTACAGTTCGCTGTGAAGATTGATTGGGGTTACCGGTTGGATCCAGCGTCTCATACACAACGGGCGGAACCCAACTAAGAAGGATTTGGCATCGGTTTTGTCGCCCTTGGAATGCCAAGAGCCTTTGATGTTTGGGTTCGTGTAGTGCAAGTTGAACACTTCGAATCGACAATTGAACGTCTTAAGAAAGGATCGACAGCTAAGGGTCCCCTCGCTCGTTTGAATCTCTTTTTGGACGAATCAGGTCTGTTTCGAGTCGGTGAACGACTTTGAAACTCGAATTTGCCTTATGGCGCTTGTCATCCTTTGTTGCTCCCTAAAGGAGGAGCTTTGGTGAATCTGTTGGTGTCGGATAGACACATTGTTAATGCTCACGTAGGCTGCAATGCCATTTTAGCCATTTTGCAACGTGAATTTTGGATTTTGTCTGCCAGACGCACTATTCGCGGCATTATTTTCAGATGTATGCCGTGCTATCGCTTGAAGGCCACTCCCACACTGCCAATGATGGGTGATCTGCCATCTGAACTGTGACCACATTAATAGTAATGAAAGCAGTTAGAAATATTTATTTTTCAATTTATAAACATTATAGTTTTTGAAATTATGCATTTCGTTTTATGCATCATGACTATTATATCGATGGTTTATTATGCAGATTGAAATTATGCAATTAGTCTTATGCAAAATGATCATTAGACCATTTGTTTTTATGCTAAATATTACACACCCCCGGTATGTCATCGGTGTAACGGTCGTAACATACCGGGGATAGGTAGCTGCCTTGAGGAACTCCGGCTGCTATTGGGCGACTTTCGGAGATAGCGTCTTCCACCACCACTCTGAAGGTGCGATCCGTCAAAGGCGACTGGATCATCTTCGTCAGTCTGCGGGGGCCCGAGGATAGGGACATCTTGTAGACCAGGGATGAGTGCCGGACCTGGTCGGAGGCTTTCTCCATGACCAGGAGGACTCCGTGTGCTCGCGTTTGTTCGCGGCGACCGCCATGAAGTGCAGGACCCTGGACAGCTGAAGCGTGGTGCTATGTTCCGCACGGAACCCGAATTGTTCTTGACGGGGCATGATGTGAGGGACCAGTTGGGTGAGCAGCAGTTTTTCGAGTACTTTCGTGATGCACGGTAAGAGGGTGATAGGCCGATAGCTCTCGGGCTTCAATATGTTCTTCCCCGGTTTCGGCAACATGACCACGTTGCCGGACGTTGAGCGGGAAGTGACCGGTGCAAAGAATGCCATTAAAGAGGTGCGTTACCTTTGCGATAGCGTGCGGCGGTAAGTGGCGAAGGGTGGCATTGGTGATTCCATCCGCACCGGGGGCCTTTCTGGGCTTTGTCCTCGTGATCATGCGCTTGACTTTGCCAGGGGAGAAGAAGATGGGATCTTCATTGGGAGCTATCGGGGAGGTGAAGTATGCACGAAGGTGCTCTTCAACTGCCGCGATGTGGTCTCTACCTCGTCGGATGGGTTCGGCTAGAACTGACGCTCCAGGCCAGGGACCCGACCACCCATTCCCCGATAAAATCCTTTAAAAGACTTACCTCTCGAAGTATAACCCACTAAAAGAATAACCCCTTTGGAAATATATGACTTGGTTATTTGGTAAACTAACCATTCACATAAGGAAAACCTAAAGAGCTAAAGATAAGGGCAACCCTTATAAATAGCGCTTAAAAAGCCAATCGAACGGCTTTTCGGTCGACAACGGGTTTCTTGCCAACGCTTTCGGAGGCGACTCCGAGATCAGGGCTATGTGGATCTTCTGCTCTCGGAGAACCGCAGTCAGGAGCGGGATTTTGTGCTGCAAGCCCGCACCGTTCCAATGAATAATCCCTCTGTGGATTATGGGGACGGCGTCATCGCCAGTCTGCAGGGCCGTCAGGGCCTCCAGCAGCATCCCTATCCCTATGGCCACCACCTTCATCGAGTCGGAGTTTGTAGTGGCCTGAGGTGCTGCTTTGGTGGCTGCTGGGACCGAGGCTGGTTTCGACGGTTTTGTGGTGGGTGCGGCAGCTGGTCAATTCGTCTGCCGCGGACGCCGTATTTAAAGAAGGCGGTGGCGAGAGCGGGTGTTTGCGGGCGCGGGCGGCGAGGTCTCGGCTCGCGCGCTCCGCCGGTGCAGTGCGTGTGGCTGTGATGTCATGCCGGCTGTTAGTTGCATCGAAGCCCGGCCGGTGCTCGTTACATTCTCCTCCCTCGTATGGAGATTGTTACCTGTAAAAATCACAGTTATACTATTTTTATACCTATTAAGTTTTGTGTGTTATGACGGATGTCCTAACGGTTGCTGTTCCCTTTTTTTCCTATAGAAAAAAAACATTATGATCGGTCCCGGTGTTTGTAACGAGCATCTACTTTTTGTGACTCCTTAACAAAATTCTCTGAGCTAAATACTTTTTTATTTCGTTATTCCGTTCGTCATTCCATTATTAACCTCCTCTCTGTTTGTATCTATTTTTATTAACGTTTCATTACAACCATTGTTGATATAACGCGCACGTCTAGTTTCTCCCGAAGTTATCTTTATTTGCTAATACTGGTTATTTTACCGGTCGGTGTTACGGCGCTCGGCGGCGCGATTTTTACTTCTACTTTACAACTTATTTTTGCGGTGCAAATTGCGCCTCCTGCGCACCTATTTTAGTTATTAAATTTTATTACTTCTACGTTTGGATGATTCATGTTTTTGTTTACTCATTTGTTTTATGGTCATATTCGATAGTAACGTTATGTGACTTGTTTAAGAGGGTAATTGGACATTATACTTCGCGCCTCGCCCTCTAGATTAGTAACTGCAGATATAATACACATGTATTAACGCTAGATGTCACCACTCAGCACTTAGTTTGGATTTATATATATATATTTTTATCTGTCAAAAGAGGGTACGCCTGGAACCTTTGGTCGTGCCAGCCATCTTAGCCGTTCATACGCAATTAAGTGCTCGACCACTCCAGTCATTTTATTTCATTTAACGTTCATCTCGTGAATTCTCACAAAAATTCCTAAACGTAAACGTTCCAACAAATACGAAGAAGATTTAGATAGTTGAAGGCATAAGATCCGTAAGTTGCAAAGTAAAATACAAAGTCGCGGAGAAAGTGTTTCGTCACACAGTGGTTCCATACAGGAAGACTTTGTTCTACAAGAAGGTATTTATTAAAAGTCTTATACTATCTTTCGGGGGGCACGGTAGTGCCTCCGCCAAGACTGAGCATAGGTATAATACCTACTCATATTTGCACTCCGATTACCTACTGGAGCTATTATCGATGCAAGTTAGCCACGTGTAAAGACGCCTTTGCAACATAACGTATCTTAATTAAAAAGGTGTGCGATGTATGAAACTTAAGTTATTTGTTTTTCTTAGATTGCGCCTCGAGGATAATTCGGTCGGTTGGTGCAAACTTACATTAAGCTTTTTAAAGTATTATAAACGCCCAGTTTATTTTGCACCCCTGTGCAAATTAGGGAACATTATTTTTTAATTATTTTATAGATTGTACTTGGCGGCAAATTACTGTAGTCGTCAAAATTTAAACTTGGCACTTATTCTTAAGATACTACATTCGCACTTTATATAAAAAGGAAAAAATACCGAGAAGTTTGTCAAATGTAATCGCAGCGAACGCCTGGCGACCGCGGGCATATTTAATCTTTGCCGCGGGTAGTATGTAGGAGCGCGGCGCGGGGCGGGGAAGAACGCAACGCATGGCAACTAGCGTTGAAAATGACTTGTAAAATACAAGTATCTTTCAAACGCCCCTGTATTTTTCAATAAAATACTGAATCTTTCCTTGCGGATCTTTGCTTGAATCTTTCGCAAGTTTAAGTTTATTACGTGTATTTTACAATGTATTTTTCGCATTATTATTTATATAGAGACATTAATTCGATTACATAAAGAACATTACTGTTCAATTATTATTAATAAGCAAGATTAATTACCTTTTGATTGTTAATATGAAAATTACAGTATGAAACAAGTATTATACGTGTATGATTGTACTTTTCAGACGAACCTCTTATGTGTTTTTTCCGAAAATTACATGTATTTTATAGGAAAGTTACAAAGTTTCGAAAAAAACAAAATGTATCTTTCGCCATTTTCATCACTAATGGCAACGCTGTGAAATTTGAACCCAAAATCGGAAATCCTTGTTTTGTTCGAGGGTAGGACAGCGGTTATTATTTTGAATGCGTGACGGAACTCTTGCGTGCCAAATTTCCTTAGTTAAGAAATACAGAATTTTTAATTTCCTTTTATTTTTATGCGGTATAAATAAAAAGGCATAAATACTCTTAATAAGTAAGTAAAAAAAAATTAAGCTTGAACTATCATAGAAAAGGATTAAAATACACATATTAGCACTTGTTTCTATTTGGATTTGTTACGGGATACATAAAAAATTGCGTTTTCCTTATTTTCGTTTTTATTTATTTTCTACGTAACACTACAGAATTAGAATTTTACTTAAGGATACATAATAACCTTTAAATTTCCTTTTTAATATATCGAATTCTAATTTCATGGCACTTGAAAGATATACTTCTTCGAATTTTTGCATCAGGGCTGTTACAAAAAATACCGGTTATATTGTTTGTATTTCTGTGCCTCCTGTGACAAGTGATACAACTCGAAAAACACGATTTTACAGGAGAGCGAAAACAAGTTTAAAAAAATACTGCTCTTGAATGGTTACTTTTCTTTAAACATTGCTTTCGATTTTTATAACATATAATATCACTTTATTAACTGCTTTGACAAAAATATTGATACTAGTTATAGATTTTGACATATTCGAAGAAACGTGCTTAATGTATCATTTTTCAATTCAGATTGAGCTCCATGTACTCGTATAAGAGGATACAACTCGAGTTGTATTACTTAACACAAAAAAATGTCATCAAGAAGCTCTGGTGATGACTGATACAACTTTTTTTTAAAAGCAATTTTTTTCTATTATTTCTAGAGTTAGAATTTTAACTTTTGTACATAAGTTGTAGGAAATTTCATAAGTAATATTTCATAAGACGAACGGACTTAATATAAAGGATTTTAGTGAGTTTTATCATTTATCACAAACAAAACTGGTAATTTAAACCGTGAGTAATGTTATATATTGAGTTATTCTTAGGTCTGATTACGAAAAAACTTGTGTCAAATAATACAAGTAATTGATTAAAACAAACGATTGCAATCATGATAACTACATATTAATTATTTCACGTTCTTTTTTGTCCCTTATTTTTTATTTTTCAATTTACTGAGTGAATGTAATGTTTGGTATATTATTTAACAGTTACAATTATAAAAATGTAAATCCGATATTGTCCGGTGATGTATAAACATAATAATGTTTAAAATTTGTTATGTATTGTGATTTTATATCAATAAATAAATAAATAAAGAATTAACTATAAAAACCCCCGTTAAAATGGAAACTGCAACTTTCAAAGCTAATATATTTTAACAGCGCAACACTAAAACCTAGCTAAGGACCATCCCGATTAATAATTAAGGCCGCAGGGCAGCTAGTGGCGAGCTGCTGGTGAATGGCGACACCACGGACATGAGTGCTCCCGAGGTTTGGTCCTGTTCCTCACCTCACGCTTGCCTTCACCGGCGTGCTGCGGTGTACAATGACGAGGAACAAACCCTCACCTCTGGCTTGCCTGTATTGGCCGGTCAGAGTGTAGTCGCAAGAGCTATATGCTCGTGATGAGTGGGCACCGTTTAAAGTCCAGAAGCACTTACACACTCCACCCTTAGCCCCTCTGGAACTGTTGCCTCCCTGCTGCTATGTATATGTGGCTATTTTGGGAGGCCCACTCCATTGAGTTGGTGAGTCATCGCCTACCATTTCAACTAAAGCAATAAGCATTGGCCAGGTAGGTGCCGTAGTTTCATGTTGAATTCTACAAATATTTTGGTATGTCACAGTCTTCGGGTATTATGAACGGCGATGTCAAGCATTCAGTGAAGGAGCGCCTCAAACGGCAAAAACTTGACAAAAGTTCTTAACAGTCTTTTGTCGGGTGGCAATAAGGCCTTCAATAGATGGGTGATGCCGCTGCTCACATACTCCTTGGTATACTAAGATGGAATCAGATTGAGCTGGACGCCCTGGATAGGAGGGCCCGTCTATATGTAAATCACATCGCATGTTGCACCCACGCTCATTTTTCATGAGATTGTACATCCCGAGGAAACGTCCTCCACATTCACACACATCAAGACATTTTAAATGCTAAAAATCTCCACAACCGAGAGGTGTGCAATCTCAGGGATTATTTCCGTGGCAATGACTGTGGGATCATCGTCATGTGGTTGCAGTAGACAGGAGCCTCATTCCTCTCCTTAACAAACGAGAACTGGCGCAGACCAATGGTGTTGAGCACTGAAGATCGCAAGAACTTATGGAAGAGCAAGGAGCTACACGGACGCTTCTACCGGGCCCTAACAAGGCCCGACGTAGGTAGACTTTTAAGCGTCCGTGAATTGGCTGCGGTTTGGTATTGCTGACGAGGTCATAATGATCAACAATTACCGGAAAGGTATTCTGAAGGATGGCACGGTCGACATTTGTCGAGCGTGCCGTTACCTCGGCGAGTCCCTCAGACATAATGATAATTTCCGGTTGTTCGCATTTGGCCAACGGCGTGTACTTGCGCAGACATAAAATCGTGGCCAGGATCATCCATCAGCAACTTGCTCTTCAATCTCTCTTCAAATGGTCTTGTTGAGTCTGAAGTGCCGTACTATAAGTAGGTATAAATTTTATACACACCGGCGCTAGTTCTCAAAAATGGTCGTGCTACGCTCTATTGGGATCGATCTGTCATCACGGACAGGACTATTGTCGCCAATAAGCCTGATATCCTGTTAAAGGTCGATCTCAACGCCGGGCAGTGCTCGCAAACGCACCATCCCGAATGACGAGAACCTCGTGAAGGCCGAGAAGGACAAGCTCAGCAAGTACCTTAACTTGCCTCACGAGGTGACCGCCATGTGGTATGTTGACTCAACGATCATTGTCCTGATAATTGTTTCGGCAAACGGTTTTATAGCGAAGAGTCTCGACCAACACCCCAAGAGACTCTCGCTAGATGGCTGGATCAAGGGCTTTCTGTAGAAAGCAGTTCTCCTCGACACGGCACAGCGGCATGCTTGAGCCCTGCCCCGCTGCCACTGGCACTCAGGTTTTTTATATTAGTATTGTTAATTTACTTTTATATTTGAATATTTATTGCAAAAAACCTAATTTACAGAAAATTAATAAAATAATTATATAATCATTTATTTCAGATAATGCAATTCATAATAATGTTAGTAAAATCTTTAAAACTAGGTATATTAGTAGTACGGCCACGTTGCTTGAATGCACGGCCAGGCGAGCCCCAGACTGGCTCCCGGAAAATGCTAAGAGAAACCGGGGCCGCCCCAGAAAGAGATGGAATGATGAGTTGGGATCATGGGACAAGACTTGGAGGGATCCCGCTCAAGATCGGATAGAGTGGAAGAGGGGGAGAGAGCCCTTTGCCCAGCAGTGGGACATTATGGGCTCATAATAATTATAATAATAATAATAATAATATTAGTAGTAATATGTTCGCTCTAATAACAGGTACGAGTACCTTAAGAGCTAATTATGTACCATTGCATACATACGTTTTTCTACAAGTTTAAAATGATAATGACAAAAATGAACAATGAGTAAATTTTCTTGCATACTTTCCTTGTTTTTTCTGCTAACAAATTACTTGTCAGCAAAGTCATTTTCCTTATTTCGAATGGTGTTAATAATTTGTGAATTTTACTGTTAAATTTAAATGTTTACAAGTAATTTCATGCAAATTTTGGTTAGTATAGTTATTAAAACAGTTCTGATCATTTATCAATTATCATAAAAAATGGAATGCTAAACGAAGCGCCATTGTTGATAACGATAATAATTAATTATCAGATCTTTTTAGTGATGTAAGTAAAAAGTTATTTTAAACATTTCATAATTCATCAATAAATTTGTTTGGATAGTAATTGTATCACTATGCACCAAACTTTAAAGGTTCTAAATGTTAGTGATATTCTCACATTTTTGATACAACTGACTTGTGCCATAAGAAAAATTTGCAAAGATTAGGAAATATTTGGTGACATTTGATATAAATCGAGTTGTATCACTTAACAGAAATCAAAAGAAACAAAAACAGATTCAATTTTTGGTCTAACTCTAGTTGTAACTTTCGAAATACGCAAAACTCTGGTAATAAATGATACAACTCAAGTTATATCAAAAGACATGAAATTTTTCAAGGTGTAAAAACCGTGATTAATAATACATTTTTAGATATATCAGTAGGCACGTAAACAAATAATACTTTTTATTTTTTTGGAGTGCTTTAACTAGAGAAATAGCATTAAACACTAAAAAATGGAAAAAAAAATGGTCAATTGTATCATTTTACACAGTATCTTGGGAACTAGAAGGCCTAGGAACAGGGAGTTGGAGCAAAAGATGCGTATTTTTTTAAGTTGATACATGAAAGAACACGAAAATTGCTACAACTCGAGTAGTATCACTTGTCACAGGAGGCACAGATTTAATTGGACAGTTATATAAAAGAATAGCAAAGTATGCATGCGTCCCTATGTTGGAGAAATATCTTTATTACACGTAATAATTACCAAAAAATACCAGTCAGGACATCAAAACTAGCTGTTTTCCTCAGCTTCAAAATAAAAATCAAATCAAAATCAAAATGCGTTTATTTGCTGTAATACAGTCATAAAGATATTACATGTTTTGGGTGCAGTGTATCAATGTTTATAATAACAGATGAATTTAATAAGTCAGAAATTATACAATAAAAAGATATAAAATTAAAATAGAATGTCAACTTAATTCCTATCATGCTCGACGTACATCTTAACACTATAAAAACATTTGTCCAGAAGCCATTTTGTGAGCGAGCGCTTAAAATCGTTACCTTCTAAAGTTTTCAGGTTTATGGGTTGTTTTTTATATATGACAATGCACATATTAAAAACATTTCTTTTATAAATGCACTTGTGGGCTGGAGGTTTATATAAAAGATTCATAATCTTTTCCCTAGTCTGTCTATGCAAGGCTTCACTTTGCTTCTTAAAATATGATGGGTGAGAGACGACAAAAAGACAGATTTCTCTTACATACAAGCAGGGCAATGGGAGAATATTTTAGCGTTTAAAAAGAGGAACGCAGCTGTCGTCCCACCATGCATTACAAAGGACCCTGACACATTTTTTCTGAATTTTAAACACCCTCTCCATATCCACTGCATTACCCCATAGAATCAGTCCATATAAATGTATAGATGATACATAACCATGGTATGCGGTTAATGCAGCTTCAACGGAAATAGTGTCCCTTAATCGTTTTAAGGCAAAAACGAATCGACAGATTTTAAGGCAGACACTATCAATGTGTTCCTTCCAATTAAGATGTTTGTCAACCGTGATACCAAGGAATTTAAACGATTCTACTTCATCCACTTTTTTATTGCCGTACGTTAAGTTCAGTGGTAAGCTCTCTGAATTATAAGATATAAACTGGATGAGTTTGGTTTTAATAATATTTACTCAAAAATGATTCGTAATCTTGCCATAACACCAGTAAATAGGAGCTAGTAGGTTAAAGTTCCTGGACAAATGGAAAAGTGTCCAGTAAAGTTGAGGAATTTCGAATTTGGAACCAAAAAGTGTCCAGTATGTAAGTATGGAAATTCCATAAAATAATTATCATATTATTTGAATTTGGAACTTTCCGTACAGACCTGTGACAGCCTTCAAAAAGGCTACAGAGGTAAGCAAGAAAAGGTCACGTGACACAAAAAAAAAATGAAAATGAAAACTATTTTGACATCATTAGGATTTCTTTAAAAAGCACCACTTTAAAAAAAAAATCATTAGCTTTTTTATTTAAAATCTCACATTTATACTAAATGAAAAGCTGGACATTCAGCTCCAAAAGTACTAAGGCATCATAAACCAAAAGCGTTATCTCGTTTAGCAGACATCGCGTTCATCGAGAACGTCGCTCGCACGGCTCGCTCCGCACAATCTCCGTTTTACGCGCGCCTAGTACATCTCGACCGGTCTGACATGTTGCATAATAAGGGGCATTAAAATTCGAGTTTATGAAACGAGCCGAAGGCGAGTTTCATAATAGCATCTCACGAGTATTTTAATGCTTATTATAAACAGTTACATACACTGCTTTATCTACACACATATCATCAAAGCTCTCTATGATGTATTCAGAAATCGCATGTAATGACCGGCATTGCAGCATTGATTAGAGCTATTAGTAAAATAATACAAAAAATAAATGGGATAACAGAGACAATTATTTATTGTAATAATTATTATTTACAGTTTTAATTGTGCGGTGGTTGAATTCCACTTTTCCAGTTTTGATAGTAGAATCATGTTCGTGGATTTTGACGGCAACAACATATTTTCGACGCTCATTGCTTTATCCCTGATATCAGGTGGCGTCTCCGAAATATCGTGATCATGATCACTATCTTGATCACTCATTTTAAGTTTTTTTTTTTTCCTTTTATTTCTTTAATATTAAACAAGAAACAATACAATTTAATACCTAGTGTTCATTTTAAAGTCCTAGGTTTAAATAACATGCAATATTTAGACATGGTTACTTGAGCTATTTGACGCCCATTATAAACCTTACATAATAACAATAATGATGCTTAGTATTAAGGATTAACAATTAATACTAGTAATGTTAACTAGTGACATTATTAAGTTTATGCTCACTTTTCGGAGATCGCATTTATAGCATAAGTATAATAAATTAAATTAAAGTTAACTTAAGAGACTATAATACAGTCTCATTCTAAGTAGTCGTACAATACAATAATTATTTAGGAACAAAACAACACAACAAACTTATTTTTCCGACAAAATAAGCGTCAAATGTGGCGGCAAATCAAAATTTGATAAGTTGTTTTTTTTTTATATGACTTATTTAATTTGTCTGAGGCCCTCACTGAAGTTAGCAAAGGTGATAGAGTCTGTCTAATGAAAGATGAACCTGAGAAAAAGCGGCAAATTCAAAAAATCTTCATATGGTATTACCGGTCAATGTAGGAATAAACGATTTTGATACTTTTCTTATTTTGTTTATTTTGGTGGGCACAAAGGAAGAGGAAACGCGTACTTTTTCACAATACTAAGGCCCGTATTAATAAACTATAGGTACTCAAGTCTACTAATACCGCACTCAAGTGTCCGTTTATCCATATTAAGACCACACAAGGTATCATATTTAAGTACAGTTTATTAGTAGAAGCCCGAGAGTCTTACTACTTAATACGTATGGGTGGATCAACTTTTTTGTTGTTGTTAGTGTCCCGTAAGCCAGGAGACAATAGTGATAGTTTCTTAGAAAAAATGTTATAATATATACTTCTATCACACTCAGGAGAAAAGCCATAAAAGAATGATAGTGGACTTATATCCTTTGAAATCATAGTTTTAATGAGTGACCCAGGAAACGTCACCCTGGCACCGAACTACAAAGAAAAGTTGATTGACCCGTAAAGTCAGCATTAAATAAATAGATAGTGACACCCAAAGTCGCCAAACGTGTACCGAACTATTTAGCAACTTTGGGTATCACGAAGTATTTGATGCTTTGAAACTATCGATGAAAAAAAAATGCAGACCACCATAATAATGCTTGCATCAGCATGCTTTCTCATTTGTGAGCTCTTTTAGTAAATAAAATCACCAATAACAAGTCAGTAAGTAAAAATATTTTTATTATTAGGGTAAAACCGATGATTTCTCTCAACTCTGCTAATAGGCATCTGAGTGTAGGCACTTGCTTGTTTACAATATAAAATTTGTTCACTTTATTTCCGATGGTATGGATGTCAAAACTATCTAAATTGGATACTGTGGCCTTGTGAGTTCGCTTCTTTCCTGGAGTACTGAAGACACCATGGTTTACTTTGCCTTCATTCTCTTCAATGTCGAAACACTGATATCTGTAAGAAGAAAGAATGAATGAATTAAACAGAACACCATTTACAAATATATTGTGACACGCAGTACAGCCCCATTTTACAGTCCGACAGCTCTAAGAACATTTGGGTTTAGGTGAAATCAAATTGCATCGGTGAGGTTCAAATCGCAACGGTTTAAGAACAAGGAAGACAGGTATAACCCGAAAATCTTTTCCAAGAGCTCATGAAGTGTACGTAGGTACATATTAATATGTTTATGATATCTTTAAACTAAATGTATATAAACACCTCCTTAGTGTTTTACTGAAACTAGGTATGAGTGTCAGTTATATTAATCATCTGTCTATTTAATTAATTTAATAAAATTGCGATTGTTAAGAGATTCAACATGGTATAGGTACAGACAATACACCTATGTATAGGGAAAGACAATGATTTAATTAATCTTAGTATTTACCGGTCATTGATGATAATTCTTCTAAATACTTCGTTTGACTCTGGCATAGTAAATCGTTTTGCTCCAACTCTTTCAACTGCTGAAGATTTTTCAAAACCGTTTGTTTTTCACCATCCACGTCCAGCTTATCTGAAAAGAATACATCGTTTAATTTCTTAATGGAAAAGAAATACCAATTTCAAAAGATAGGTAGAACAGAAAAGGTATATATTCTATGAAACGTTGGATTGAAGATATAGAAATAATAAGTATCAAAATTAACATGCCATACTAACCTTGTTATAACCTATGAATTCGGTCACCGTATGTAAACACTCTATTTTTTGTTTCAACAATGCTTCCCTCTTCTCTTGTTTTTCTTTATATTTGTTTATAATGGTACAAAGGATCTGTTGCACACCACTTTTGATAGTTTTACGCATGTTTAGTCCGTAAATTTCGAGAAGAAAACTTTAATTTGACAGACTCGAACCAACAACGACTTGTTTGTCAATGTCAAAACGTCATTTTAATAGTGTTGCCAGACCTGCCAGTCAAATAAAAGCCCGGTTCATCATTCATTAGACAGACTCTATAGGTAAAATAATTATTTGCGCTTGTCTGTTTTCCCACAGATTAACAAATAAATGTAATAGAAATATTGATTATTTTAACTCGATATTATATAAAATGTCATTATATAATTCAAAAATTTCATATTTCGATACGAATAAATTTGTAAAAAAGTTCGATTTGACGCATAACTATTGTTATTTACCACGTAGGTACTTAGATGAGTGTGCTAATTTGTTAGCATATAATATTTTAAACCCCGCTATGACTAGCATAGCGAGCGACTGTAGAACGGAGCCTGCGCTGAGTTTTATTAGCGCCGGCCCCGCACTGGAGCTGCCGGTGGATTTAAACTGACAGCTTCGACAACGGCCGCGGCTGTCGTCGTTCGCGGCGGCAGTCGCGGCGGCCTCGTGCCTGCCCACAGGTCGACAAACATTAAAAATAAATTGTGTAATAATGTAATAAATATAATTCATCAGAATATTCAGGGATTTTCTAGTAAGGAACTAGAAATTAGTTTGTTTATTGATAGTGCTAATATACACGTTCTATGTGTTACTGAACATTGGCTTAAGGGTCATGAGTGAATGTTTAATTTTAATAATCATGACATTGTTAGCATGTTTGCTAGACAATCTTGCAGTCGGGGCGGATCCCTTATTATGGTCAAACGAAACATTAAATGTAAGGAACGTAAAGATATTGTTGCGAAGTCAGTTGAACGTCATATTGAACTTGCGTGTGTTGAATTGGAACAATTTATTATTATTTGCGTATACAGACCCCCTACGGCGGATTACAAGCTTTTTGAGAGCATTTTGGAAAATGTTCTTAGTTGTGTTTTTAATACTAAAAAGTGTATTGTTGTATGTGGTGATTTTAATGTTAATCTGCTAGACGAATCACCCACGTCTATTAACTTACTGAGTGCTTTTAAATCTTTTAATTTAGTCAATCTGTTCTATGAGCCAACTAGAATTACAGCAACTAGTGCTACGTGTATTGATAATATATTTAGTAATTTTGACCCTATTCAGAAATCCGTAATCAATATCTTAAGTTCGGATCACTGCGGCCAGCAAGCTTCCTTTACGGGGAAGACTGATAAAGCGCCCCAAGAGTTTATACTTAGACAAATTACTGAACATCGATTAGAATTATTTAATAACAAGGTCACTAACCAACTGAGTTATATGACGTGTACTGGGGAAGATCCGGATAGTTTATGTACTTCTTTATTTAATTGTATTATTAAGGAATTTGATGCCTGCTTTAGTCTGAAAAAGGTAAAAGCCAAGCAAGGTACGAAATTTTGTGATTGGGCTACACCGGAGATTCATAAAAAGAGGCACAAATTGTATGAGTTGTATGGTATAAGAGCTGTCGATCATAGGCCTGAGTTTCTAGAGTACGTCAAAAATTATTCTAAGGAATTCAAGCAGATTTGTGCTACCGCGAAGTCTGAGTATTATTCGAACAAAATTTGTAAATCTGACAACAAAATTAAAACCGTTTGGAACGTAATTAACACTGAAACTGGTAGAACTAGAATTAGAGACCCGCACTACAGCCTGCAAGTTGAAGATACTTTAGTAAATTCGGACCTTGATGTGGCAAAAGAATTCGAGCAGTTTTTTACGAGCATACCTTTGGAGACTACTAAATCTTTACTATCATCTCCTGATAAGGCTGAAATATTGTTAAGATCTAATGTTAAGGAATGCACGAATGTGTTTAAATTTTATCATGTCACCTCTAAAGTTGTGATCAAAACGTTTAGGTCTCTTAATATCAAAAAGACTGAAGATCTTTGGGGCCTCTCTGTTACAGTACTTAATTCCATTTTAGAGGCAACTGCGCCTTACCTAGCTACTATGTTTAACGAGTGTGTCGATATTGGAGTATTTCCTGATCTGATGAAACATAGTAAGATCATACCCTTGTTTAAGTCAGGGGCAAAATCAGACCCCACAAATTTCAGACCGATTTCGATACTACCAGCACTAAGTAAAGTTTTTGAGAAATTAATTCTTGATCAAATATCCTCACACTTTAATCAACATAGGCTACTTCATAGCAGTCAATTTGGATTTACCAAGGGACGATCTACTACCGATGCCGGTTCCACTTTGGTAAAACATATCTTTGATGCCTGGGAAAAATCTCTAGATGTAATTGGAGTGTTTTGTGATCTATCCAAAGCATTTGATTGTGTTGATCATATTACGTTAGTGCGGAAGTTAAGCTACTATGGCATAAAAAACGGTGCACTTGATCTTATTACATCTTACCTTGCTCACAGAACTCAGCGGGTAGACATTAACAGAACACAATCCTCTGGTTCATCTGTTGCTATGGGAGTGCCTCAAGGCTCTATTCTAGGCCCGTTCTTATTTTTAATCTATATTAACGATCTCCCGTATGTAGTACGCGATAAACATGAAATAGTCTTGTTTGCTGACGATACCTCTCTTATATTCAAAGCGGATAGGAAACAGAATAATTTTAATGACATCAATGTTGCGTTGTCCACAATTGTTGACTGGTTTACAGCCAACAACTTACTTTTAAATGCCAAAAAAACCAAGTGCATTAAATTTTCTCTGTCCAACGTGAAAAGTATGAATGCGGATAGAATACGACTGAAGGATGAGACACTGGACTTCGAACATAGAACAGTATTTTTAGGTGTCACTCTGGACTCGAAACTGCAATGGAGTGCGCATATATCCACACTTGCAGGTAAACTAAGTTCGGCGGCTTATGCGGTAAAGCGGATTCGACAACTGACTGACGTCGAGACGGCGAGACTTGTGTACTATAGTTATTTCCATAGTGTTATGAGCTACGGAATTTTGCTATGGGGAAAAGCGGCTGACATCCAAATCATCTTTGTACTACAGAAGCGGGCTGTACGTGCAATTTATCAATTAGGGTCTCGTGTTTCGCTGAGGGATAAATTTAAAGAAATCAATATTCTTACAGTCGCGTCTCAATATATCTTTGAGAATATCATGTATGTACGTAAACACATACATGAGTTTAGGCATAACCGCGACGTTCATAATTTAAATACTAGAAACAGGGATAAGCTCGCTATTCCAGGTCACCGACTCCGTAAGGTAAGCACTTCGTTTGCGGGGAACTGTATACGTTTTTACAACAAGATACCATCTGATATCGTCAATATGCCGTTCAATAAATTTAAGTCTCACATCAAGCGCTGCTTGTTGGGTAGGGCATATTACACTGTAAATGACTTCATTAGTGACCAAGATGTCTATAAGTAGTATCTACGATAGTTACAATATTTGTACCTTGATTAACAAAGCCTTTAAGCAAACTGTGTATTCAAGCACTAAATTTTATGTTCACTGTCTGTATTATTATTTTTTTAACTTTACTAGTTCTTGTGTGTACAAGACGCTTTTAAATGAGAACACACTGTGATGTTTCTCGCCGGACAGCTGTTTCACACAATATTACCTTTATGTTGGTTGTCCGGCAGCATGAGCATGACATGCTCGCTTAAAGGTCTTTGCTTACGGCGGCGTCGTTGATCGGGTCTCCACTTTCCCGAACACATGGTTGAGAGAGGCGATGGCTGAGATACGCGTCATACTCGTGAACGGGTGCTGTTTGTGGGGTCCGGTCTGTTCACGTTTGCAAGGACTTTTTGTTAAATTAAGCATTCTACCTAGTTATGGCTTTTGACGTAGAGACCTCGTCGTGTTGTTCTCATAGTCTTTATTATTAGTTTAAGGTTTATTGACCTTACATTTGTAATAATTTTATTTTTGCTAGTTTTAAGAATTTATTGTTTATTACTTTATTGCCTTATTATTACTTAATGTAACTTACTTTTAAGTATTATTTTGTTATTATTATTGAAAAAATGACCTTCTGCTGGAGTTTCTTGCGGCGCTTCTTCTCCGCAATGATGGTCTTGTCCGAAGCGCTGGTAGATTCACTCATGTTACCGACGTGTAAAAGAGCCCTCATGTGGCCTATTTACTGAATAAATATTTTGAATTTTGATTTTTTTTGAATTTTGAATTTAATTCAGAGACAACTAGATTAAGCGTCAACTATCAAATCGTTCGATATCAAGTAACGTGCGAGATATGTCAAAGTTGTGTGAAATTGACATTCATTTTCAATAAAATGTCATCTCGACTGATTTAGAATAGAGGTCTAATCAAAAATGCTTAGTTTTTCAGAGATGTTCGAAATTTGAATGTCATAAGAACATCGAAATCGATGTTCTTATGAATTCATAAGAAAACTGCCACAGATAAAAAAATTGCTCTAAGAACAGAGTTGATTATTATGCTGGTCATAATTTGCGGTTTCTGAACGCATCATAGAGGGTTTATGATATGAGTGTAGATAATAGTTATTTATGTAACTGGTACATAATGAAGCTTCTTAAGGTACGAGCGCCGAGGTTAGAGCGCGAGCTTGCGAGCGCTCTAATTATAGGCACGAGTACCTTAAGAGCTAATTATGTACCGTTGCATACATAACTTTTTCTACAAGCTTAGAATGATAATGACAAAAATAAACAATCGCTAACTTTTCTCTCGTCTTCACTCGATTTTTCTGCTAACAAATTACTTGTTAGCAAAGTCATTTTCATTATTCCGATTGGCGTTAATAGTTTGTAAATTTTATTGCTAAATTTTTATAAATTTCATGCAATCTTTAATAGTTAGGTACTAAAACAGTTCTGACAATTTATCATAAAAGTTGGAATGCCAAACAAAACGCCATTTTGTTGATATCCATATTGAACGTAACCATGGTAACCAAATAACAAATCGATGGATATTACTCATCTATTTTTAGTAACTTGATAAAAATGTAATTCTAAACACATATTTAGTCTCAAAAATAATTTTATTTTTAATATAGATAATTTTAATTGGTGTTAACATTTTTTAACGGTTTATTATACAAATTATTAGGATGTCAAGTGTTAACTAAACGCTAAGACTGATATCCGGAATGACCGTTACCATGGTAATAACAATGCTATAATAAATTATAGAACTGTTATTACCATGGCAACGCTAATTATAGAATTGTTTTTACTCTTCGGTTACGCTATAGGTGGTATTCTGACACCATTAACGATGTCAATATTAGCGGTTTATAGTACGCGAGTAGAAAAAATTAATTAAAAAACCTCTTTTTATTTCCATTCTACATAAATTTATGGCACAGGCACTAATTTTTTTTAAATTTTAATGTAAACATGGCGGCTGTGTTTATGAACAGGCTAAATAGTTTTTTTAAATATACTTTGCCGTTCATCCAACCAAAGCGTTTGCATATTTAAATAAAGTACCAGGAGCGCAGAGGTAATTAGGAGGCTAGAACGGTACGGCGCAGGCGGGCGGGCGGGCGCGCCCAACACAGCGCGGATGACTGTAGGTTAGGTAGATACTTCTAATGTTTATTCACTCCTAGTATTTGACGATGTATTTTTTTAAAATGTATTTATGTGTTTGAGAAAAGCATGTATACATACCTCGGCCTGAAATATGGGGTTGCCCGCCTCAGACCTATCCGTCTATATATCTTCGGCCGGCAACCCCTTTTGTCCCGGCCTCGGTAGTAATGTACTATTTTTTCATTCATCATTCTAATTGTTCTATTTTTGAGTAAAGCACTGCACTGCACATGCTTCGACCATTAAGAGCCATCCTGGACTCGTATGTATAAAAGCTTTTACCTCATATTCGTCCAGGAAGGTCCACTTACTGGTCTTTGCAGTAATGTACTATAATTCGGAGGTTATTTAATACAAGCCAATCAATACAAATACAAATATCAATACAAATGTTACGTACGTTCAAAAGTATTTTTATTATTACATTTTACTACTTATGTTGTGTCATCGGCAAATAGGATTTATGATATTACGTCATCGTTTCTTATTTGACTGGACATGTTGTGTAGACTCTCCAATACCTGAGAACCTGATGCGTACGGTTTATTCATAGCAGATACACCATATCCCCGGCTCCTGAACTAGCACTGGAGTTAATAAGACGCGTAGACAAGCCTCGTATCTGTTCGTCGCCAAACAAGTGTATATATTTCTTCTCGGTATTTGGTTTGCTTCGAGACGGTGGTGTACTAAAGTGTGCCGGCCTAGCTATTGGCGAGACCTGGAGGCTAGCTTCGCGACGTACTGCCGATGAAACACAATCCGGGGAGCTATTGTGCCGGTGTGTACTACTCGTAAGTTCAATATAGCTCTGATCAAGGCTCTGGTTCATACTTTGCCTTCCTACTTTTTTCCTCTTAGATCGTGATTGTTTACTTATTTATTTGGTCGTTATCGATCTGCTCGGGGACTTTAAGTGATTAACTTTACATTCATAGCCTTTCAATTAATTTTTTAGACTGTAGTTTTCCGAAAGTAAATTTTCTAACTCATTCTCAGCGATTTTCAGCTTCTCATGTAGTTCCGAAACGGTTTTTTCAAGCTGTTCTGTCCGCGCATAAGTGCCCACATTTTCCGGACAGCTTCTATTTAAGTCTACAGGAGGGGTTTCATCTCGCATAGATATTTAAAATTATAGAAGTGTCCTGATTTCCTGTTTCTGTAGGAATCGTACAAAATCCCTTTTTAGGGAGCGTACTAAATTCTACTTATGAAATTGTCTTAGCTTAAAAATGTTACAGCCTTCTTACTGTCAGATGTTTTATTTTTTATGCTTAGGGTTCCTTACAAAAAAATAAAAAACGGAACCCTTACAGGATCACTCGTGCGCCTCTGTGTCCGTCCGTCTGTCACAGCCAATTTGCTCCGAAATTACTGGACAATTGAATTTAAATTTAGTACACATATGTCAATTGATGACCCGAACACATATGTGCAAAGTATTTTTTTTTAATAAGGTTCATTTTCGGGGGACAAATTAGGAAATTAAAAATAAAAGTTTTGCAAACCTTACTCTGTCATATATCAAATGAAAGGATCCCAAATAAGTAATATCTAAGTTTATGGTATTAGGTACGCGGCAATTTAGGTCACAAGTGATATCTTGCAATCCACAAGTAACAATTTTGGGTGATAAATTGAGTCGAGTATGAGAGTCTAGGAACTTGGGCGTACTCATGGACGGATCGTTACGTTTTGAGAATCATGTGCTTGAAACAGTTCGCAACTGCTTCTATCGTTTGAAAGTATTATGTAGAATTAGAGAGTATCTAAATTCGTATTAAATTAACAGATACCTTGGTACTGTCTAAACTAAATTATGCTGATACCGTCTTTGGCTAATGTTTACTATCTCGCACCAAGATCCTGATTCAACGCCTGCAAAATGCGTGCGTCAGATTTTGTTTTCCTGTCCCACATCGATCTCATGTTACACCATTTCTAAACAAAGGTGGTTTGTTAAAGATGGAAGCTCGTCGAAAAGTTCATTTTGCCTCACTTCTGTTTGAGATTGTTAAAAGAAAAAAACCGCCGTATCTCTACCGGAGACTGAAATTTTCGCGGAGACCTGAAAGACAGGCTCCCAAACTAATCTGTCCTCGACACGGAACCGCGGCATTTCGTGGTAGCTTCCAGTATGCAGCCACGAAATGCTGGAACAATCTCCCTCCTCCTATTATAAATTCAAAATCATTATTTACCTTCAAGCTACTTTTAAAAGCGCATTTACTATCCATTCAAGTTTAATGTAAACGGTTTCGTGTTGAGGCACAAATTTAAATACAGGTATGAAAACACTGGCAGGTTTGGTTAAGTTATTTATTATTGTGTTATACCTACTTCTTAAAACAGAATTCATTCCATATAAGCACTTATTGTGTAGATAATGAGTTCTTTCATATATAAATGATTTCCCTATTATAACTTGGAGGGACAAGCGAATGCAATGCATGCTGTCTACCAAAACCAGTCCGCGGGTCCACAGAAAACCAGCGTCGCACCTCCGACAGGTTGTACGACATATAGCTGAGTGGATACCATTTTCGCAGCACTACTTTTCACACACTGTATTGATTTATAATTAAGCGAAATAAATGTTTTTCCATTCTATTCTATTCTATTCTAAATATATTTTTGTTATTATTGTAAAAAAATTTTTTGTATTTATTCATAAAAGCAGACGAAAATTACGCATTGCGCTGAGTTGGGACCGTTCCGTGGCTATTTTCTTGTACGATTTTATCTGTTCTTGTTTATGTTTGTCACGAATAAATGATTTTCATTCTTTATTTCTGTTCAATCTTTGCCAAATGAGGGTAGATAAATTTATTCCCCACTAATTTGACGGTGCTCCTGTCCCTCGCTTTAGCTGGTAATCTTGAGCTGGAGACGCTACCGTGCGGACGTTCCGTATTTCGTGTGTGCTTGTGTGAGCTTCCGAAAGACCTGACCCTCGTTCTGGTCTCCGTACTACTAAAGAACAGCCGTGCTGTAGTGCGTTGTCGAGCTCGTAGCTCCAAACCCTCAAACAGGATTAAGCCCCCTGGATCAATTCGCCGCGGTGCTCGCGCTGTGACCCATGTGCTGAGCTGGTGCTGGTGGCGGAAGGTTAGTGGAGATTTTCATACACTCGTATTTGGCAAGGGTTAATGCTGCTCCTCATCAAAAATTTACAGTCCACATTTTATGTATTAAACCAAAAAACTAGTGACGTTTAAGTTGCATCGGCAACATTTTTTGGCCTTCGAACCTTGATATAGCTTAATTTAGTATATTTATATTATAACGTACCTTACGTTAAGAACTTGTCGTACAAGGTATCATAATTATATTGAAATTATTTTCATAAGGTGTAAAATATATTTCGTTTAGTAACTCGTGAAGGTAGATTCAAAACGCCTCCGAAGAAAGATCTAGAAAAACTCAGTACGTTAACAACACGTAAAGAAAGGATACAAAATACGTACGTTTACAAAATATATTCGATTTGATTGGCACTGTATCCGATTCAGATTCAAAGCAGATATTTTTACTTCGTGCCCCTGAGGCCGAGGAACTCAGAATTGCATGTGAAAAACTTGTTTTCTAAATTTTTGAGATCGAGTCTCAAGATGATCCTGAGGCTAACCTTGGTAATAACGAATTAAATTCTTTTGATGAAATGTATTGTTGTATTAAATTGCTATCAGCGAAATTACAACCTAAAGTCGATGACAATAAAGATCAAAATTCTCAGTTGAGTTCGGGAATACAGCCGCGCCTACCTAAGTCAGAATTGTTTTCGTTTGACGGTAACATTGAGGAATTTACAACTTTTTACGAGAAATTTCGCTCGTTGGTGCACGATAAACCTCACATTTCAAAAATAGACAAGTTTCATTACTTGATATCGTGCACTAAGGGTTTCGTGCTGAATATAGTTAAGAGCCTTCCAATCACGGCTAGCAACTATGACGTGGTATGGAAAAGCCTACTCGATAAATATCAAGATAACCGAATGCTTGTGGGTCGGTACCTAGATAAAATGATAAATTTTTCCCCGCTAAATAAGGAGTCCTCTACTCATTTAAGTTCGTTTATAGAAACATTCGAGCATTCTGTACGCGCGATTGAGTCTTTAAATATTCCGAACTTAAGCAGTTACGTTTTGTGTCACATTGCATTAAGGGCATTGGACCCACAAACTAGAAAATCCTTCGAACAAAAACTTGATCAAACATCGATTCCATCATTCACATAATTGATGACATTTGTTCATAATCAAATAAAAGTACTCGACCATTCGGCTTTAAATTTAGTAAATCAAAATGATAATAATACACAACAAAATAAGCGACAGATAAATAATAACGCTGAAAGTAAATTGAATAAATATGAAAAGACCAATTTAAGGAATTTTAGTTCACATACATCTGCAGTGCGTATTAAATTATCTTGTTTAAATAGCGGTGAGAGTCACATGCTTTTTCGCTGTGATTGATTTCGTAAATTGTTCAGCCATCAACGTCTCAACCGTGTTGAGACCCTCAAGCTATGTAAAAATTGTCTTAAACCTAATCACTCTGCAAATGAATGCTCTAGTTCCTTTAAATGCTTCATCTGTCAGCTACGCCATCATACATTGTTGTACATACGTCTATACGTCGTCAGACGTGTCGAGCCCCGCGCCCGCCTCCGCGCCCTCGCCCGCGCTCGTGTCTGCGCCGTGCGCGCCCGCCGCGGCCCGCGGGAACGAACTCAACCATCACGCGGCGGCAACGAGTGACTGCACGTATACTGTAGTCCTAGGCACGGCGGTCGTACACGTCGTCGACTCGATGGGCAGTCAACAGCCGTGTCGTATTTTGATCGAACCGGTGTGAAGTTAGCGGCCAAAAGTTGGCGGCCGATTGGCTCCAACATTTGGCCGCCAACTTTTGGCCGCAAACTTCACACCGCTATTACCCTCCCAAATTAAGAAGTTCTATATAAAACTGTTTCAACATTACAACAAATAGTACATTTTGCGACTGCAGTGAAAAATCTGAATCTAACTAACTATCTAACAAGCTATCTAACTTGGGTTCCATCAAAATTTCAGTAATTAGTTCAACAGATGTGTGTGTTGGTTTAACCGAGACCTAACTATTTTAGAGGAAAACTGAAATAAATGAAAAACTGGAATACAAGACACTCTGGAATGGCATAAAATCAATGCTAAAGCACCAGAGCTTTCTGTAAAGGCATCCAGAACTCACTTACCAACATTACTTTTGACACTGTGCCTGTTTAAAAGTTAGCGGCCGATTGAATGAATTAACAAAATTCTCAATAAATCAAAAAAATAAAAAGACAGTTTTATTGAGTGATATTAATTAAAAACACTGATAAATGAGCTTTCGATAAAAGCTTAAAAAATTAAAATTTACTAATTAGTTCAGAAGATGTGTGTGTTTGTTTTACAGCGGCCTAATTATTTTAGAAGAAAACTGACATAAATGAAAAACTGGAATACATGACACTCTGGAATGGAATAAAATCAATGCTATAGCACAAGAGCTTTCTGTAAAGGCATCCAGAACTCACTTACCTACATTACTTTTGACACTGTGCCTGTTTAAAAGTTAGCGGCCGATTGAATGAAATAACAAAATGCTCAATAAATCAAAAAAATAAACAGAAACTTTTATTGAGTGATATTAATTAAAAACACTGCTAAATGAGCTTTCGACAAAAGCATAAAAATTTAAATTTTACTTATTAGTTCAGAAGATGTGTGTGTTTGTTTTACAGCGGAATAATTATTTTAGAGGAAAACTGACATAAATGAAAAACTGGAATACATGACACTCTGGAATGACATAAAATCAATGCTATAGCACAAGAGCTTTCTGTAAAGGCATCCAGAACTCACTTACCTACATTACTTTTGACACTGTGCCTGTTTAAAAGTTTGCGGCCGATTGAATGAAATAACAAAATTGACAAAAAATAATAAAATAAAAAGATAGTTTTATTGAGTGATATTAATTAAAAACACTGCTAAATGAGCTTTCGATAAAAGCTTAAAAATTGAAATTTTACTTATTAGTTCAGAAGATGTGTGTGTTTGTTTTACAGCGGCCTAATTATTTTAGAGGAAAACTGAAATAAATTAAAAACTGGAATACATGACACTCTGGAATGGCATTAAATCAATGCTATAGCACAAGAGCTTTCTGTAAAGGCATCCAGAACTCACTTACCAACATTAGTTTTGACATTGTGCCTGTTTAAATGTTAGCGGCCGATTGAATGAAATAACAAAATTCTCAGTAAGTAAATCAAAAAAATAAAATGATAGTTTTATTGAGCGATATTAATTAAAAACACTGATAAATGAGCTGATAAAGTCGCGAAAAAAACTTGTCTGTCGAGACGGCACGTTGCTCACACACTTACGCTAGCAGCGACGAACGGCGACTGTAATGTTGCCAGTAAGAAAATATCGCGGCGTTTGGTAGTTTTTACAACTTTCGCAATTACCCCAATGCACCCTAAATCACTTAAGTTGCCTTCAATAGAACTTGCAAAAGGTGTAAACAAAACCAAACGAACCATTTCACCATGATTAATCGATAATCATTTACTTACTTAGATCAAGTGAGGTCTTTGCAATGATTCATATACTAGATCATAACTTTTCAATTTACGTTATTTTTAATAAAAACACGCTTTGCGAATATTTGAGGTTATGTGTCAAACAGTACTTATTTGTTTACATCGTTCGACTTTAGCAATAATAAAATAATTATCGTTTGATAAAAGCTTTAAAACCGATATTTGACTCATCGTTTTTAATGTAGGTATAATAAGTTTGTTTACGCGTTTTACAGAAAACTCACATAAACCGAAGCGAAGGCGGGTCGCCACTAGCTTAGTGTACCTACTATAAATTAAAAGCATCTAAGACTGGGAAACAAAATTACTCGCGCCATCACACAAATAAATACTTGAACATACCCGGATATGAAACCAGAACCGCTAACTTTATAAACAGTGTCTTTAACTAATTAATTTAATTACTCATTAACTAGACTAACCCGTCGCCAAAAAAAAATGGTATACGATCGATTTAAATAAATCATTATTTTTGTATAAGTTGATTAGAACGTAGTACAAACAAATAGTTTAAATGACGGACCGTTGGTAGGAGCAATGTTTAACTATAGCGGCTTCGGACAGGTCATTGTTTATCGCGGAGTCGATTGTTCTCGAGGAACGCTGCCGACAAGATTCAACTAGGCGGCGGCGGCGATCCTAATCCCTTTAGTTAGTCTTTGTCGGCGGATTAGTTTGTGGACTTTCTAAACAACACCTCTTACACCACTACTGTCAAGGTTAGGGGAAGCAGATTTGCTGTTAGATTACTGTTTAACTTTCTCGAGCATAGGTATATTATGTTTAAAAAGTACGGTTTATCTGCCTCGCCTAGTCTCGCCGAGAGTGTGGTGGGCTGGCACTATGATAAAATATAACTACTGTCGTTTTCTCCTTGTCTAATTTCTTATCACATTTTATATGACACCGGCCGGTGAAGATAGTTTTTGAACAGAATCGAATGGAAATTATTTTTTTAACGCTACAACAGATTTAAAACTACACATTAAACATGGTGTTGAAAGGGCTCCTACAAAGTATTGTGCTGCAACAAGCCCCGACGCTTGTCTTCAGAGGGAGTCAGACTTAAAAACTTAAATATCTAAAACAACAAAGGGGTAACGACACAAACATCAGTGGCTATAAATAAATTTAAAAAATCCAATATGTTTGCTACATTGCACCCGTTTTTTTTCCTCATACCTCCAACCCTGTGTTATTTGCAAGTGTTTTCTGGCGGAAATAGATTATGGATTTTTTAACCTTTAGTTTTAACACTCGTAATTAGGTTTAAAACAGCCTACCTATACAATAAATTAATTTACTTTCGCTTTCACTTTATTATACCAGAGCCAGAGAATCAATATTTAGGTATGTATTGTTTGTTCCAGTTAAAATGACGAAAAGCATTTAAAACCAACCATTACCAAGATCTATTGTTCAATTCTTATCTTCAAGTAGGGTTGTAAAACAATTACGCAGGAGTGTCGGTGGGCCCAAAGTATACTGTGAACAAACAATCTTGATAGTTTTGATGTGGTTTGTCGGCATTACACTGCACGACATGCGTTTCTAAAATAATAATTTAATACTCTGTCGATATCAATTTGTACAATTTTGGTAAGTATAGTATTATAAATATATTTTTTTCCTGAATGTTAACAGCACTGTATTTGTATTTGGAAAACCCATTAATTCTAACGTCGATTGTTTAAGGGAGAGCGAGAGATTCATTGTTAACGACATTTAAAATTATATTGAATGTTATTATTAGCCATAAGAATATTTACTAAATATGCATTTTTTTTATCCTTTTAGCATTTCAATATAAACGGCTTAAAAAATCTTTCATGTCAATGATCAAGAAGTTTTAAGCTACTCCAGTACACGTGCCACAGTTCGGTCAGTTTACTTACGTCCTTTTGTTATCTTTTCCTTTCATATTAAGCAACAAAAGAAGTTGTAAAATATTAAGTTTCGTGACCCGAGACCACACCCGAACTGTTTATAGGTACCTATTTTACAGTAACATCGCGAGCTATAAATAAATAAATATCTTGGGACAATGTCACACTAATTGACCTAGTCCCAAACTAAGTTCTAGGCTTGTACTATGGGTACTAGTCAACGATATAAATACTTGTATAGAGAAATATATCCTTAAATACATAGAAAACATCCATGACTCAGGAACAAATATTCGCGCTCATCACACAAACATCTGTCCTTAGCGGGATTTGAACCCAGGACCGCTAGCTTCGTAGGTAGGGTCACTACCAACTAGGCCAGCGCGTCGCCATATACATATTATCAATCTTACTAATGTTATAAACGAGAAAGATTGGATGTTTGTTACTCAATCACGCTTGAACCACTGAACGGATTAGGATGAAACTTGGCACATCATATAGGTTAGGTCCTGAAATAGGACATAGGATATTTTTTATCCCGGAAAATTGGACAGTTCCCGAGGAAGCAGCGATAACGACTTCTATGCGGACGGAGTCGCGGGCAAACGCTAGTTTATTTATAGGTATTTATTTATTTACTTAAAAGAAGTATTTATATACTTCTTACAATAAGATACAGATAGGTAGGACTTTTAATAACTATGACGAAAATTATCAACGGTCATATAGAAATGATTTTTTCTTAAAGTAGTATTTAATGACTTACGGCTGCACTCAGTCAGATAATGACGATTAAGTCTCTTTGGTGACGATTTTTCACACTTTGATAAAGGAACAAGTTAATTGTCTCTTAACTGATGTCTCTGAGTGCGGCCGTTAGTTATAACTCAAATGAATCATATTAAAACATGCGAACAAGACTCTTAACAGGCGAAACGTATTATTGTTTGCATTTTAAGCGGAACCACAAAAATGCCAAATTACTTTGTTTCGGCATCATAAAAGACGAAGATTCTGATAAGGGGTGTGATTCTCTTAAAGAAGTGCATTCTCAATTAGGCAGCAGGGTTTCTGCCAAACGTTCGAACTTAAAAAGGCTGCTTAATTGAGAATTCACCTCCTAAAATGTGTTTCGTACGTTCTGACGGGACTACATAAACTCGCCGGTGCGCCGCGTTCACTCGCTCACTCGTTCGACCGACCGAACGCCGTTTTTAAGAGAATAACACTCAAGAGCTTTAAAGTATTTCTATAAAAGGGAAAATACCTATAACTTCATTTCTAATTTACGAGTACAATAAACTAGTCAAAGTTATGTTTTTTTTTTCGATATTACTTTAAAGTGTTTAAACCATTGCATTGTTGTCAACGGACAAGCATGGTATTTTTTTACCAGTCCATGTTTTTTAAAAAAAGATAAAAGATAAAAGACATTTATTTAGTAAGTAGGCCGCACGGGCACTTTTACACGTCAGGAGTCTACCAGCGCTTCCCAAGAGGAGACCACTGCCGAGAAGAAACGCCGCAAGAAACTCAGCAGTCAGTCATTTTTTTAACCATATTTCTTATTACAATGATACAACTTAGTCTAGTATTATATAAAGCTACAAATATTAATTTAAATATAATATCAAATATCATGCGTAGTTCAGCAGGAAAACATGGCAAAAATATTAGGAGAGATATCGACGGCGAAAAAGGCAAAAAAAAAAAAACAAAGTTTCGACATGTTTTCCTACATCAACAGTGTCCCCTAGACAAGATAAAGGTTTTTACATTTGAACAAATTATTATTGACTAAGTTTCGAGTTTAGGCCATGCATTTTTGTCTGCTAGATAATCCTCGACCCTATAATACGCTTTAGACATTAACGACTTTTTCAAGTAATTTTTAAGTGCTGAAAAGGGTAACTTTAAAACTACGTCAGGTAATTTATTATAGAAATGAATGCATTGACCTACAAATAATTTATATACTTTACGGACACGGAATTTTCGAATAGCGATTTTGTTTTTATTTCTAGTATTTAAATTATGTATATCAGAATTTTTGGTGAACAAATCTAAATTCTTAATAACATAAATAATATTCTCATAAATAAATTGAGACGCTACAGTTAAGATATTAATTTCTTTAAAAAGTTCTCTTAAGGAGTCACGTGAATTTAAGTTGTAAATAGAACGAATGGCCCTTTTTTGTATCACAAATATAGTTTGTATGTCAGCTGCCTTACCCCAAACCAGAATACCGTACGACATAACACTATGGAAATAAGTATAATAAACTAAGCGAGCTGTCTCAATATTAGTTAGTTGTCTAATTTTCCTAACGGCGTAAGCGGCCGAACTTAGTTTACCTGCCAGTACAGCTATATGGGGACTCCATTGCAATTTTTGATCTATTGTTATGCCTAAGAAAACTGCCTTATCTACCATTTGCAGACACTCGTCATTTAGAAAAATACTTGAATCTACCGATTTAACATTAGGCAAAGCGAACCTAACACATTTAGTTTTCTTAGCATTTAGTAGCAAATTGTTGCTAGTAAACCAATTAAGTACTTTATCTAGTGTGGCGTTTATCCTACTGTAGTCTACGGATTTTCTATCTACCTTGAAAATAAGTGAAGTATCATCAGCAAAAAGTACAATGTCACAAAGTTTATCTACTGTTGGTGGTAAGTCATTTATATAAACCAAAAATAAAAAAGGACCTAAAATAGAGCCTTGAGGCACTCCTATTTTTAATGTAGCTCCAACAGATTGCGTTTTGTTTACAACAACTGTTTGAGTTTTGTTTACAACAACTGTTTGAGTTCTATCACTTAGATAAGAAGACATAAGATTTAAAGCTTTATTGGACAATCCATAATGTTCTAATTTTAAAATAAGGGTCGCATGATCTACGCAATCAAATGCTTTAGAAAGATCAAAAAATATTCCTACTGCATCGCAAGATGTCTCCCAACTGTTATATATATATTTAACGAGTACAGATGCCGCATCAATTGTTGATCGACCTCTGGTAAAGCCGAACTGGTTATTGCTAAGTAGTTTATTTCTATTAAAGTGACCTAACATATCATTCAGCATTAATTTCTCAAAGACTTTACTTAGAACTGGTAGTATGGAAATGGGACGGAAGTTCGTTAAATCACTTATATCGCCCGATTTAAAAAGAGGTATGACTTTGCTATATTTCATGAGATCTGGAAAGATCCCCTCTGATATGCAATTATTGTAAATTAATGCTAGATGGGGTGCAATTACATCAATGATATGAAAGACTACTTTAACTGATGTGCCCCACAAATCCTCCGTCTTTTTTAAACTAAGTGATTTAAATACCTTGACTATTGAATCTGAATCAACGGGGATGAATTCAAAGTTTATATTACATTTACTGATATTAGTGCAAAGTAATGATTTAGCTTCAACCGCGGATGATTTAAGACATTTCGTAGTATTAATGGCTATGTTGGAAAAATAATGTTCGAAAGCTAAGGCGACGTCTTTATTTGACGTGATTTGTTTGTCACCTGTGTTTAGTGTGATTTGATTATCACGAGTTTTTGATTTTCCCGTTTCTCTATTTATAATATTCCATACAGTTTTTACCTTATTGTCAGATGATTTGAGTTTAAGACTAAGAAAATTTGCCTTAGCAGTTAAACAAACTTGCTTAAAAGTCCTCGAATAATTCTTAACATAATTTTTTTTTTAACTACGGTCCACGTCATTAGCCAGGTGCGCAGGTAAACATATTTTGTGCCTACTGATTGAATGCTTTGTTTTATTTTGTACAAGGTAATGTTACAACTTATATAATTTTTGAGCTCCACAGCTTCAGTCTGTTTAGCTATATAATAACTTACCACAACTGGCTGTTCTTACCACCACAAATATAAACGACACCTTAAGGAAATGAAATCTAATTTGACAAGAAAAATCAAAAAGACAATGCTTACTATATTGTTTTTTTAGCATGAAAGAACTTTCAAGAAGTAAATGTAAGGTGTTTTATTGGGAATGTTTACGATAGTATGACGGAATAAGTGGAAAATTATTAAAACACATGCCATGTTGAAGCATTTTGCATTACAATAGAAAATTGCAAAAAGTGTAGTTTGCTTTTACGTACAAAGATTTTTCAATAATAATGCGTTAACATTTTGTGATAACTTTAATTTATCACAAAAATATTGCTTGATAAAAACCCAAAGAACAAACAAACGGATCGTTTTATAAAAAACCTCTCATGAGGTCGCTACTAATACTTTTTTATCCGTGTTTCAGGAATTGCAATAGAAATGTCAGTAATATAATTTCCGCTAGGTATATGGCGAGGTATTTATTTTTCTGGTCAGGCTATAAAGAGACTCGTGTCCCGTTACAAGGTCCATATGTCAATGTATCTCACAATTATTTTTAATCATAAAATGTTATAAGTTATAATCATCGGAATTCATAACGTATTTTTCAGTAACTGTTACTTCGCGCGCGCTCTCTCTGGAAAACATTGACAACTATTTAAACGATTAGACATTAAAATTTGACAGATTAATTCTGAGCGACTAGCGGAAATATAGGTTCACTTTGAGTTACCTAGATGACGCTGAGGTGTGAAATAAAAGAAATTAATAATAAAACAGATCATTCTAATTAGAATTTAGGAAATAAATAGATTTATTTCGTTATGTTAGTAAAATAAATTAAAGAGGGAAGGTTTACACAAATTATTTTGTAGTGAAGTAACATTATAGTTGTGTAACCTAATAAAGAAAGATCGAATTGGCTGGAAGTTGAATAAAAAAAGAAATGACGGCTATAATGCTAAGGAGAGTAGGAGACAAGTTCAAAGTATAATGAACTAGACGATTAGACATTTAAAATTGACAGGTTAATTCTGAGCGACTAGCGGAGAAATGGGTTCACTTTGAATTACCTAGATGGCGCTGTGGTGCAAGCAAAGGAAATGGTTGAAATGAAATAAAAACAGATCATTCTAATTAGAATTTAGAAATAAATAAATTTGTTTCGTTATGTTAGTAAAATAAATTAAAGAGGGAAAGTTTGCACAAATTATTTTGAAATAAAGAATTGGCTGGAAGTTGAATAAAAAAAGAAATGACGGCTATAATGCTAAGGAGAGTAGGAGACAAGTTTAAAGTATAATGAACTAGACGATTAGACATTTAAAATTGACAGGTTAATTCTGGGCGACTAGCAGAGAAATGGGTTCACTTTGAATTACCTAGATGGCGCTGTGGAGCAAGCGAAGGAAATGGTTGAAATTAAAAAAAAATAACAGATCATTCTAATTAGAATTTAGGAAATAAATAGGTTTATTTCATTATGTTAGTAAGATAAATTAAAGAGGAAAGAATTGCACAAATTATTTTGTAATGAGGTAACATTATAGTTGTAAAACCTAATAAATAAGGATCGAATAGGCTGGAAGTTGAAAAAAAAAAAAGAAGAATTATGACCGCTATGTTGCTAAACTGAGTAGGGGTCAAATTCAAAGGATAATGAACTTTGTTTGTTACATGTTATGTTAGAATAATCATTGTCATTAGAAAAGTAAATGCATTATTGCGGGAAAACTTCTGCGCATCCCAGCTTCTCTATACGCAGGGACGCTAGAGAGACGCTAATATGAGGAGAGATGAGTTCAAACGAAAGTGAGCTTTATTTGTTACTTGAAATGATGAAATAGACACTAAAGTTGAATAATTGAAATTTCTTTTGCGGGAAAAGTTTACGCATCCAAGCGATCTTATACGCATGTTTCATACAGCGGGGCCGAAAATTAGGGGTTTCTACGCATGCTCAGGGTTTTCTATATAAAGTCTGGCGAGGGTCTGAGCGGGGCTTTTTTATTCCGGTCGTCGAAGGGGTGAGTTGATATTTTGCTGAGAGGTGTCACGTATCGTCCATTTTTGCCTTGTTGGTTTTTATTTATTTGTGTTGTGCTCGTATATTATAGGTGATATTATTTTGGGTGTTCTTGTTCGCTTCACGTTGCGTTCGAGTAACGCTACAAGTTAACGATTATCGCTACACAGGAATGTTGTAGTTGACTTTCTTTTGCTAGGATTGTGAGAATGTTTTAATAACTGGTGTTTGTGTGTTCCGGGATTGTTTTAACATGTTTATTAACCTTCTTTTGTTTTCCAGAACTCTGTAACGACGCCACAAATGGTAGTCGGTTACGCAGAGCTCCAGGCAGTTGTAGTTTACGAAAATGAATACCTACACTCACATTTTGGTTGTGAGTTGAGACCTGAAGATTTCCACAATCAGGAAATGGACGGTTTTAACTCATTAACTGAGTGAGTTTGGAAGGTACGCGTACAAGGTTTCCTGATACCTTTATTCGGTATATCAGGCTCTGCTGAATGGTACTTTTTCATGGTCCCTCTTCAGGGCCCGTAGAAGTGGATCCGAAATCAGTTTGCGATTGTTGTGTGGCCATATAAAGTACCTTTGGCATTGATCCCCTTATTTATATATGTATATATAGACCACCGTAGGTATTTTCCCCACCTGGAAGCCAACTAAAGGCTAGAAATAGCCGGTCGAAGGGTCTTAGGACTACACACAGGAAGTTTTACTTCCGAAATCGAGGTTATGTTAGGTCTTAGTTGGTCTAGCAAAGGTTTTCTTACACCGGAATTCCTTTACACTACTCACACGTTTAACGTAACTGTAAAAGTCATTTTGGACTTTTAATTGCTCTAAAACAATAGATTAATAGGTGGTTAGGGGTTATAGGTAGTCAGTAGCTTTTCCTTTACACCGAGGGAAGCTTATAAACACGTAATGTGACTAGCTAGGTATATGTAGACAAAGTTTGTTCTACTACTGGCATAGTAAAACAAGCTCTGTCGACGTAAGAATTATAATTATTGAACCAAGAAGACTTAAATTAGCCTTCTAAACCCAATAGGAAAATTAGGAACTAGTAATAATTAATTCATGTTAGATAAGTAATCCTTTTAAATTAAATTCATATTAGGCAAATATTCAATCTAGAGTATCGAAACTTACTTATTGAATGTAATCTTGATAGTCTGTGGTTAGGTCTATCTATACTTGTCAGAAACGTCAAATTCTAAGACCGTCCGTCTAGTTAGAAAGTAAATGAAGCGATAGGCTGCGGAGTATGTATGTTGTCCGATAAACCCGTGTTGGTATGATTAGGGAGTTCGTTTAACATGAAAGGTATTGTAGTGGTTATAATTAGCAGATAGGTAGAGATCTAAGTTTAAGAAGCATTCGCGCCTAACCTTAGTGATAAACCTAGGCGGCTAACTAGGGAGATGCCCGCAAACATGTTTTATCAGTTAGTGTGTATAAAGAGTTCACGTTAAAACTGTCCCAAACGAATAAAAGTAATTAGTTAGCTATGTGTATTTACACAAGGTTGTTGTCATAGAAGTCATCTAAGCACGTAACGAAACTTATTAGTCTACGGTATTATTATTAACTTTCTAGGATAGTAAGGGTAAATTAAAGAGTTCACGTTAAAACTGTCTCAAACGAATAAAAGTAATTAGTTAGCTATGTGTATTTACATCAGGTTGTTGTCATAGAAGTCATCTAAGCACAACGAGAGTCTATGATATTATTATTAACTTACTAGGATAGTAAGGGTAAATAAGTACGGTAACATACCTGATAAAAGAAAAGCTAGGCTTATCATATTTAGATATTATTCCGGAGAGGTCCTAGTTGTAAGAATGAAATCGTCATCATTATAAGCTATATATTATCTTTAAACATCAGGTAAAGCGAATAAATCTAGGTTAACGTAGTCCTTTTGTATAGGTAAAATTCAAAGTGATACTTACGAGTTGGTCTGTCCTTTCAATACACCTTTAACAGCTATAGATGTGCGGTACATACCTAGCTACGGCTTACTGTTTCTGTCCAAGGACAATCAGTGGTCACTGTACTTACACATATGCTTAGTTGTTGTCTGAAGGAACCCTAGTGTTGAGTATACACTATGTGGTTCAAGAACACACCACCTTTGTGAGAATATTAAGGTTATTAAAAAGTTATTTAGTGATAAAACCAAAGGGCTACTAATTTAGTTAAATTAAGTGTTGAAACAGGATATCTGAAAGCACACTAAATCAATTATAGGGCTACTTACTATGGCTAATTAATTTTAGATATAATTTAGTGTTGGCAACTTCAGTGTAGTAGATGGTATATGTAAAATTTACACAATAGTGTCTCAGACTAAGTTATGAATGGTGAGGTAACACTAATTCATTATTTTATTAAATTTTAAACTAAACAGTTTATGTACTAGGGATATAGTACTGAAATTGAATTATAGTAATCTGAGTGATTCAATAATTCATACTACAATCCAGAGTATAAAGGTTGTAGAACCCGCCTAGTAGGGTTACATTTACATGATAATTACAGTAGGTATACTACTAAATAGTTTGGTAGTTATGACTACAAATTATAGAGAAAGACACACAAAGTTTGTCATAGGCATATTGAGTTTAATTCTATAAGTAAGAAGTAACAGGCTAAGAAATAAGAATAAAGCCTAAAACTAAGCATTGATAATATATTGTTCTAATATATTATTTTGTGTTCAAAAGTAAAATGAATAATTGAATTAAATAGTTTAATCCTTTGAGTTTGTCTCGGTCTCTCTTCTCAAAGGATCCTTTTGGAGAGACTAGTAGAATCAAGTTTACCTAATTGACTAGAATTAGTCTACTAAAATTTAACACTAATAGAATAATGTGTTATACTAAATAATAAAAGATATATTAGTGGGCGGGCTCTGAGGTTATGGTTGAAGAGCAGCGGTACGGCGGGTGATGGGGCCGTTCCTTAACCGCTAATATATTATTGCCATTTTATATAGGTATATCTAGTAAAATATTTGAATTAAGTCGCTTAATGGATATTATGTTTCAACAGTAGAATGATTATGGTTTATGATAAGACTTCTATATTCATGCTAGCTATAACTCTGTTCCTTGGTTAATAATAGAATGTTAGGTTAATTAATCCTTTCCAGTAGACTATTATAATAATTTGAACCTTATTTCAATTAGGAATTTTATTAATACAATTCTATACTGAATAGTTAATGCTTTTAGGTTTGATTTAACAACATATAGATGTTAGCTGGCAAGTTTAATGGTATTCTCTAATAGTAATCAGTAGGGAGGAGTAATTAGGAACTTCATAATAGACTAGTAATAATAAACTCTCGCTCATTCAAGTTCTTTGGTTTACTATTCGGTTCACAAGGTAGGGTTCTTAAACATTAGACGATTATGAGGCCAATATAAACATTTAATTATAATTATAAAAAGAGTTTGGGGGGGATCAGTACACGTCGTCACTCTCATGTCGTATGTCTTGCGGGTGCGATACGTTCTAGGTACTAACTAGTTGTCCCAGAATCATTTATTGTTTGAGTTGTTGAGTTTAATTCCGTTGAAGTTTGATGTTATTGTTATTAAAGATTTAGAAAAAGGTTAATGTCACCTGCTTCTTTGGTTAACGAATTTCTATTGCTAAAAAACAATCTAATTATAATAATGCATTAGAGCAATAACAGCTTTTTAATTAAAATGTTATCCATGATATTTCAATATTATGTGTTTGCTATTTAATTCAACTTTATAATCACAGGTACCTACTATCTTTTGCACGCGACTCCATCCACGTAGAAGTCGTTCATCGCAATTATCTCAGGAACTCTCCAATTTTCCGGGATAAAAAGAAACTCATGTGCTATTCTATCTCTGTGAATCAAATTTGATTTAGATCCGTGGCGTTTTGACGTGATCGGGTAACAAACATCCATACATTCGCATTTATAACATTAGTATTACCTATAGGTACAATCCATATAAATAATCCTTTATTTTTGTATAAGTTGATTAGAACGTAGTACAAACAAATAGTTTAAATGACGGACCGTTGGTAGGAGCAATGTTTACTATAGCGGCTTCGGACAGGTCTTTGTTTATCGCGGAGTCGATTGTTCTCGAGGAACGCTGCCGATAAGATTCAACTAGGCGGCGGCGGCGAGCCTAATCCCTTTATTATTTGCAAGTCTTTGTCGGCGGAATACTCGAAAAAAACCATGTAGAAATAAAAATTAAGTTAGGTATTAATGTATTGAAAGATTACTAGATGAATATTTATGTGAAGTTATTGTTTATATTTATTGTTAAAAAAATGCAATAAGTACTTACTAAATTTTCTAACTTACTTATAACATAAATTTGCATTGACAGATGCCTTATAGGCAGTCCATAAAATATGTAGACGTCAGTTCGTTTTTAACAATCTATGAAAATGTTAAAACCATTTCAAGGCATAGGCTTAGATTTTAAAAGTATGTTACAATGAAATAATTATATTAAAATTAATAACTACCTATCTTGCAGCCCGAATTGCGCTATATCAACTTTATTGTGGTTTTAAAATAAAACATTAAAAGAATCAATCTAGCGTGATTGTGTAACAAACATCCAAATGAATTTTTTATTGCATTTATAATTAGTAAAATTATTTTTTAAATAACAATAACACTTTTAATTAGATACTTATAAAAGGCTGTGTGGTTGCCGGCTTAGAATAGTGTCACTTCATGTCTTACTGTGGAAGTCGTAAGAGACGACTAACGGAATAAAGTCTTGTGGTATATTGAGGTATATTAACGAGAGCAGTTTTTAGGTGTATTGTATCCCATCCAAAACTTAGGTATTAAAAGATTTGTTAAGTTCGTTTATTAATTTTTTTTTCTATGTTTTGTTAGTTCGTAGTGTAATAATAAAAAAAAACGATAAAAAAAAACAAATATAATAATCGGTTACGTAAAAAGTGTAATGTTAGATTTTCAACAACATAATTATTGCATTATTTTAAACCATTACTATTACTATTGCCTTCGCCAACCCTAGGTTAAATACTATCATACGTCAGTGCAACGGTTTTTCCACAATGTAATAGGGCATTTAAGAAACGAATTTCATCTATTTCGCATTGCAATGACCTTATTCTTTCGTAGCAAATATTTTACGAACTTATTATGCATTAGCCCGTTGATGTCTTTTCCTCTAAAATAATTAGCCCGCTGTAAAAAAAACACACACATCTTCTGAACTAATAAGTAAAATTTAAATTTTTAAGCTTTTATCGAAAGCTCATTTTGCAGTGTTTTTAATTAATATCACTCAACAAGACTATCTTTTTATTTTTTTGATTTATTGACAATTTTGTTATTTCATTCAATCGGCCGCTACCTTTTAAACAGGCACAGTGTCAAAAGTAATGTAGGTAAGTGAGTTCTGGATGCCTTTACAGAAAGCTCTTGTGCTAAAGCATTGATTTTATGCGAATCCAGAGTGTCATGTATTACAGTTTTTCATTTATTTCAGTTTTCCTCTAAAATAATTAGGCCGCTGTAAAACAAACACACACATCTTCTGAACTGATAGGTAAAATTTTAATTTTTAAACTTTTATCGAAAGGTCATTTAGCAGTGTTTTTAATTAATATCACTCAATAAAACTTTATTTTTATTTTTTTGATTTATTGAGAATTTTGTTATTTCATTCAATCGGCCGCTACCTTTTAAACAGGCACAGTGTCAAAAGTAATGTAGGTAAGTGAGTTCTGGATGCCTTTACAGAAAGCTCTTGTGCTAAAGCATTGATTTTATGCGAATCCAGAGTGTCATGTATTACAGTTTTTCATTTATTTCAGTTTTCCTCTAAAATAATTAGGCCGCTGTAAAACAAACACACACATCTTCTGAACTGATAGGTAAAATTTTAATTTTTAAACTTTTATCGAAAGGTCATTTAGCAGTGTTTTTAATTAATATCACTCAATAAAACTTTATTTTTATTTTTTTGATTTATTGAGAATTTTGTTATTTCATTCAATCGGCCGCTACCTTTTAAACAGGCACAGTGTCAAAAGTAATGTAGGTAAGTGAGTTCTGGATGCCTTTACAGAAAGCTCTTGTGCTATGGCATTGATTTTATGCCCTTCCAGAGTGTCATGTATTCCAGTTTTTCATTTATTTCAGTTTTCCTCTAAAATAATTAGGCCGCTGTAAAACAAACACACACATCTTCTGAACTGATAAGTAAAATTTTAATTTTTAAGCTTTTATCGAAAGTTCATTTAGCAGTGTTTTTAATCGATGCATCGACTTTAGTAAGGCATTCGATACGCTAAGTTATCCCACGTTATTTGCAAAGCTCCAGCAGAATGGCATACAGGGCCCCCTGCTGAAGTGGTTCCAAGACTATCATAATAACAGACATACCATGGTCAAAATAGCCGGAACACTCAGCAGCCCGCTTCAGACGATGCAAGGCACGGCCCAGGGGTCAACAATCGGACCAACCGAGTACTTAGTTTATGTTAATGACATGTGTAACATTTTTCGCGGGGGTTCCGTATATCAATTTGCCGACGACACATGTCTGGTTGCATCACATGAAGACTTACATAAAGCTCAGGAAGAAATGCAATATAACTTTAATCAATTGTGTAAGTGGGCCCACGATGTAGGTTTAGTAATAAATGCTAGTAAAACTAAAATCATTCATATACACTCGGCCTACGCAAAGGAGACGCGGATCCCTAGAATCGTGGCGCACGAGCATCAGTGCCTGCACGGCGCGCGCCGTGACTGCACGTGTCCGGCGCTCGAGCTCGTACAACAACACACGTATCTGGGTCTAATTATTGATAGCAAATTCAGCTGGAGACCACACATAGATCACATTTGTTCCAAACTTAGATCCATCATGGCTAACCTGTCTATATTAAAATATAAATTACCTTATAACATCCTACGGTTACTTTACCTATCACTGGCGGATTCAATCGTTTGTTATGGCATAAGTAGCTACGGGCGGACTTACAAAACCTACCTGGAGCAAATATATAGATTACAACTTGCGTTAATAAAAACGATAGTACCGATTAAGATAAAAGCTAAATATGGTGAAGACTATTCCGGTCTGTTTAAACATTGTAAGTTCGTAAAAGTCTTCAGTAGGTTTTGTTTATCGTTGCTTTGTGAAGAATGTTATAGTATTCCGATACTTAGCGGAAAACGCGCCCTGAACGGCTGCGTTGTCTTGAATACTTGTCTGCGTACCAATTGCCAAGTAATAATAATGTTTACGGCAGGCGAACCAATGAGCATGTGATTCCATTCATTCTTAACACCTTACCAAAAGAATTGTTAGATAGTCTTCGTAGTACTTGTGATAATAATGTTAAATTTAAAACTCTTATTAAGAAGTATTACCTGGAATGTACAGCACTTACAACATTAGTTTAGTGGAGTAACCTCTTATATATGTAAATAAAATAAATGTATAATTAATACCGCGGGCCTTACCGCGCGAGCTCGCCAACTATTACATAAACCGACTGGGTTTTCAAAAGTGGCTAAAATGTATACTTATTACATGTCTCTTTAAAAATTTGAAAAAAAAAAAAAAAAAAAAATCACTCAATAAAACTACCTTTTTATTTTTTTGATTTATTGAACATTTTGTTATTTCATTCAATCGGCCGCTAACTTTTAAACGGGCACAGTGTCAAAAGTAATGTAGGTAAGTAAGTTCTGGATGCCTTTACAGAAAGCTCTTGTGCTATAGCATTGATTTTATGCCATTCCAGAGTGTCATATATTCCAGTTTTTAATTTATTTCAGTTTTCCTCTAAAATAATTAGGCCGCTGTAAAACAAACACACACATCTTCTGACCTGAACAGTTAAATTTAAATTTTTAAGCTTTTATCGAAAGCTCATTTAGCAGTGTTTTTAATTAATATCACTCAATACAACTATCTTTTTATTTTTTGATTTATTGAGAATTTTGTTATTTCATTCAATCGGCCGCTAACATTTAAACAGGCACAGTGTCAAAAGTAATGTAGGTAAGTGAGTTCTGGATGCCTTTACAGAAAGCTCTTGTGCTATAGGATTGATTTTATGCCATTCCAGAGTGTCATGTATTCCAGTTTTTAATTTATTCCAGTTTTCCTCTAAAATAATTAGGCCGCTGTAAAACAAACACACACATCTGTTGAACTAATAAGTAAAATTTAAATTTTTAAGCTTTTGTCGAAAGCTCATTTAGCAGTGTTTTTAATTAATATCACTCAATAAAACTTTATTTTTATTTTTTTGATTTATTGAGAATTTTGTTATTTCATTCAATCGGCCGCAAACTTTTAAACAGGCACAGTGTCAAAAGTAATGTAGGTAAGTGAGTTCTGAATGCCTTTACAGAAAGCTCTTGTGCTAAATCATTGATTTTATGCCCTTCCAGAGTGTCATGTATTCTAGTTTTTCATTTATTTCAGTTTTCCTCTAAAATAATTAGGCCGCTGTAAAACAAACACACACATCTTCCGAACTGATAAGTAAAATTTTAATTTTTAAGCTTTTATCGAAAGCTCATTTAGCAGTGTTTTTAATTAATATCACTCAATAAAACTATCTTTTTATTTTTTTAATTTATTGAGAATTTTGTTATTTCATTCAATCTGGCGCTAACTTTTAAACAGGCACAGTGTCAAAAGTAATGTAGGTAAGTGAGTTCTGGAGGCCTTTACAAAAAGCTCTTGTGCTATAGCATTTATTTATTTATTTATTTAATCTTTATTGCACAAAAATACAAATTAAAGTACAAAAGGTGAACTTAATGCCTAATGGCCTTCTCTACCAGTTGTTCTTTGGGCAAATCAGATTTTTTTTGTAGGCGGTGCAATATTGTATGAACAATAGCATCAACAATATATATATAAACTAAGGCACATGCAAATGAATACATACTTAAATATAGGACAATAATAAGATGTCAGTTCAATGAGGAAAAGTGTGCTCGAACTAATTTCTTAAACGCAAATTTATTGGGGGCTTGCCCGATTTTAGGAGGGAGACCGTTCCAAAGACGAATAGCTTGAAGGGTGAAAGAGTTGCTAACAAAACCAGAGCGGTGGATTGGGAAAGAAAGAGTTAAATTTCGAGCTGGGCGTTGCTGACGTTCGCTAGAAGAACCGAGGTAGTGAAAGAATGATTTGAGGTAACTAGGAGAAATAGGATCATTTAGGATAGAATAAAGTGTGCAAAGCATTCTAGTACTACGCCGTTGACGGATAGTGAGCCATCCCAAAAGAGAACGAGAAGCAGAAATATGGTCAAATTTACGCAAACAGAAAATAAAGCGGATACAATAATTGAGAAGGCGATCTAATTTATTTAAAAGCTCTTCAGTTAAGTCGCAATAATACACATCACCATAGTCAATTATTGGGATAATAAGGGTAGCATTGATTTTATGCCATTCCAGAGTGTCATGTATTCCAGTTTTTCATTTATTTCAGTTTTCCTCTAAAATAATTAGGCCGCTGTAAAACAAACACACACATTTTCCGAACTGATAAGTAAAATTTTAATTTTTAAGCTTTTATCGAAAGCTCATTTAGCAGTGTTTTTAATTAATATCACTCAATAAAACTATCTTTTTATTTTTTTGATTTATTGAGTGTTTTGTTATTTCATTCAATCGGCCGCAAACTTTTAAACAGGCACAGTGTCAAAAGTAATGGAGGTAAGTGAGTTCTGGAGGCCTTTACAAAAAGCTCTTGTGCTATAGCATTGATTTTATGCCATTCTAGAGTGTCATGTATTCCAGTTTTTCATTTATTTCAGTTTTCCTCTAAAATAATTAGGCCGCTGTAAAACAAACACACACATCTTCCGAACTGATAAGTAAAATTTTAAATTTTAAGCTTTTATCGAAAGGTCATTTAGCAGTGTTTTTAATTAATATCACTTAATAAAACTTTATTTTTAATTTTTTGATTTATTGAGCATTTTGTTATTTCATTCAATCGGCCGCTAATTTTTAAACAGGCAATGTGTCAAAAGTAATGTAGGTAAATGAGTTCTGGATGCCTTTACAGAAAGCTCTTGTGCTATAGCATTGAGTTTATGCCCTTTCAGAGTGTCATGTCGCCTAGTGCCTGCTATACGGGCACATCTCAAAAAACCAATATTAAGAGAAATCGCCGCTCAAAGTTTTGCGAGTTGAGTGTGCGGCAGAAAAAAGGGTCTAATTCCTTAAGTTTTGGGTCAATAACACTGTGATTTAGGTTATTTTGTTGTTCATTATATAGAGCTTCAAATGAACGTGCATTTTTTTTTTCAAGTATGCGTAGTTTTTAAAGTACTGGCCTTCAAATATAGGCACTTCGTGTTGTGGCCATATCGCAGAAAGTATTTTACGGAATTTCGAGATGTGTCCAAAATCGCAAAAGAATTAAATGACGGTAATAAGCATACTATCATACAAAAATACATTTAAAAATAATAAAATAAATGAAAAACACGAAAAATAGTTATCAGATACCTTTATTAATCATCTTTGGCACAGTAAAACATTATTATATGCGATAATCAATGTCTCGAAGTATGCCTAACGCGTAAATTCTCTTGACAGATAGGTATATAATTTAAATTACCTATGTTTGAATATCTGCCTAGCTAAAATCCAGTCTCCTTCTGTGTGCACGACAGGCACCAACTAGATGCTGCGCCAGAAATTAACCATAGCAGGAGCATCCGGTAGGTGTCCGTCGCTCACTCCTTGATCGGTTCCTTCCCACTTTCGGTACACCTTCCTCGGATCACTTTGGAAGAGGTGATTTTGCTGGTATCTATCCACACGCTCTCTATAGCGACGAATACGGCTTGCCCACGCGCAAACTTTCTGCTTCAGGAAGTCGATACGTTCCGTGACACAGGCCATAATAATGTTGGGGCCTTATTCCGGTCCAAGCAAAAGCCTGGTTCACGAAACGTATGACTCGGGGGCGTTCATTGCCACCCTGAAGCAGACTAGCTTTCCTATGAGAGTCCTAAACTTATCAATACGCCGCTCAACTCGCACTTGCCAAGCGGGGACAGACCCGCGAGCGCACGTCGCTCGGTCAGTGTCCGAAAACTTGACTCGAGCTACGCGGCATGCAGTCCTGGCCCCACAGTACAAATTTGAGTGGGTATCGATAATATCCTCGCTGGCTTGTAAATATGACGCCAGTAAGGCGTTTAGGGCTCCCATAAGTGCTAAATTTCGTTTACTGCCAGGCAAGCGTGGTAAACGAGACCTAGAGTTGGGTGTGGACCGATACTGCGCGATCGCGTCTTCCAAAGCCCTCCTCAGTTGCTCATTCACCTGGTTAGTTACGCTTATATTCACACAATCCTCGACGTCGCTAACGGGATCATACTGCACTGATATCAGTGCGTGTTGGGCGACTGGCATCGAAGCCGATAACGCAGCAGGAGGGTCCCGTGATGAAGCGGAGGCTGTACGAATATGTAGCGATTCAAGGCGTAGCCGATCAAGGTACAGACTGATCCAGTCGCCGAAGCCGCTGAATGGCCCGCACCTGATCCGATAGTCATTGGGCGGTAACAGTGATGGCTGGTTCAAGAGTCTGAAACAGGAGCAGCATTCGATCACGGTACGCGGTGAGGTAAGTTCCTCCCTCTGTAGCCCCGTATTATGCTCGCATGCAATTTTCATTATTCGATGTTGACCATCGCATGCGGTGCACTAAACCACCGGTAGCGGGAGCCGTGCGCAGAGCAGGATGCCCCGCAGGCCCCAAGCGTGCCGGCAGCGGTGGTCGCACGTCACGTAGGTGGTCGCGACGGCGGAGGTCGCTCGACTCGCTGGTGTCGGGTGCAGTGGCTAACTCATCACCCAACAGCGATGGCGACATGAGCTGAACGAAGCGGGCTGGGGTGGAGGGCGTGCTATCGCAGTATCCGCTTCTGTTCTATTCGTTCTAGATCTTGTTATCATGGTTTTTGCATAACATGATATGATATTAAATGTCAACATTGTCACGGGGTAGTAAGGCGCGCCTTCAATGGTTGGGTGGTGCCGCTGCTCACATACCCCTTTGGCATACTAAGGTATACTCAGACTGAGCTGGACGCCCTGGATAGGGGGATCCGTCTACTGCTTAAATCACATCGCATGTTGCACCCACGCTCATCTGTCATGAGATTGTACATCCCAAGGAAATGTGGAGGTCGAGGCATTTTAAATGCTAAGAATCTCCACAACCGCGAGGTGTGCGTGCAATCTCAGGGATTATTTCCTTGGCAATGAGTGTGGGGTGCATCGTGGTTGCAGTAGATAGGAGCCTCACGCCTCTCTCCTTGGCAAACGAAAACTGGCGCAGACCAACGGTGTTGAGCACTGAAGACCGCAAGAACGTATGGAAAAGCAACGAGCTACGCGGACGCTTCTACCTGGCCCTAACAAGGCCCGACGTAGACTTTCTAGCGTCCGTGAAAACCGAAATCTTTGGGGAACCGAAGGTTTTGTCTGTGCAATTGCTGACGAGGTCATAATGACGACCAATTACCGGAAATATATTCTGAGGGATGGCACGGTCGACATTTGTCGAGCGTGCCGTTGCCCCGGCAAGTCCCTCAGATACATAATTTCAACGGCGAGTACTTGCTCATACATCCAGGATCATCCATCAGCAACTTGCTCTTCAATAATGGTCTTGTTGAGTCTGAAGTGCCGTACTATAAGTAAACACTGGCGCCAGTTCTCGAAAATGGTCGTGCTACGCTCTATTGGGATCGATTTGTCATCACGGACAGGACTATTGTCGCCAATAAGCCTGATATCGTATTGACAGATCGATCTCAATCGATCGATCTGCCCGGCGGCAGTGCTCGTCGACGTCACCATCCCGCATGACGAGAACCTCGTGAAGGCCGAGAAGGACAAGCTCAGCAAGTACCTTGACTTAGCTCACGAGGTGACCGCTATGTGGGATGTTGTTTCGACGATCTTTGTCCCAATAGTTGTTTCGGCAAACGGTCTTATAGCGAAGAGTCTCGACCAACACCTCAAGAGACTCTCGCTGGATTAAGGGCCAGATACAGAAGGTAGTACTCCTCGGCACGCATTGTGAGGAGGTTCCTCTCTCTGCAGCCCTAACCACCGGTAGCTTGGCCCTGCCCCGCTGCCGGCGGCACTCATAGGTTAGGTTTTTTATAATGTATATTTTTGTATTAGTATTTTATTTTACTTTTATATTTGAATATTTATCATACAAAACCTATGTACAGAAAATTAAATAAATATCAAAATAATAATAAAACAATACATTATAATGAAAGGAGTTAATGATATAACTATAATTTTATAATAATTTCACTTCCAATAAGTCCCGAGATTTTATTTTATTTATTAAAATCTGAACAGTGGGCAACAGACAGAATTGTGTGTGTAAAAAAGTTGATTGACCCTTATATTGTTATATTACAACCTTTAGGTATATTAATCATAGGTAACGACTTATAACTATTATATAAAGTTACCTACTTACTGTAGTTGTCTTATCATCAAGTGATTTTTATTTCGTTTATATTTTGACGCGTTCATTGTAATCACGGTCTTATTTACTGTTGTGCGATGTGGACGTAACTCAAAAACTTGTTCCGAACGTTTGTGCTACACGGCCGCAACTCCGAAGTGTCTGAACAGCATGGTAGTTTTGCGTGCGATCGTAGCGGGCGCAAGCGGCGGACTGGCGAGTGGCCATATTGCAGGTAAGGGATAGTCGATTTTTGGAAATTTGCATAAGGCCACAAGTGCATTAAGAGGCTTTAGAGGATAGTTTTCCTTATTTTTTTGAGTTAAGGTGGTAAATTAAACCCTTCTGACCACGAATCTGCAATAATATCAAAAATGAAAAATTTTGAGATGCGGCCGTATAGCAGGCACTAGGCGATGTATTCCAGTTTTTCATTTATTTCAGTTTTCCTCTAAAATAATTAGGCCGCTGTAAAACAAACACACACATCTTCCGAACTGATAAGTAAATTTTAAATTTTTAAGCTTTTATCAAAAGCTCATTCAGCAGTGTTTTTAATTAATATCACTCAATAAAACTTTATTTTAATTTTTTTGATTTATTGAGAATTTTGTTATTTCATTCAATCGGCCGCAAACTTTTAAACAGGCACAGTGTCAAAAGTAATGGAGGTAAGTGAGTTCTGGATGCCTTTACAGAAAGCTCTTGTGCTATAGCATTGATTTTATGGCCTTCCAGAGTGTCATGTATTCCAGTTTTTAATTTATTTCAGTTTTCCTCTAAAATAATTAGGCCGCTGTATAACAAACACACACATCTTCTGAACTAATACGTAAAATTTTAAGTTTTAAGCTTTTATCGAAAGGTCATTTAGCATTGTTTTTAATTAATATCACTCAATAAAACTATCTTTTTATTTTTTTGATTTATCGAGAATTTTGTTATTTCATTCAATCTGCCGCTAACTTTTAAACAGGCACAGGCACAGTGTCAAAAGTAATGTAGGTAAGTGAGTTCTGGAGGCCTTTACAAAAAGCTCTTGTGCTATAGCATTGATTTTATGCCATTCCAGAGTGTCATGTATTCCAGGTTTTCATTTATTTCAGTTTTCCTCTAAAATAATTAGGCCGCTGTAAAACAAACACACACATCTTCCGAACTGATACGTAAAATTTTAATTTTTAAGCTTTTATCGAAAGGTCATTTAGCAGTGTTTTTAATTAATATCACTCAATAAAACTTTATTTTTAATTTTTTGATTTATTGAGCATTTTGTTATTTCATTCAATCGGCCGCTAACTTTTAAACAGGTACAGTGTCAAAAGTAATGTAGGTAAATGAGTTCTGTATGCCTTTACAGAAAGCTCTTGTGCTATAGCATTGAGTTTATGCCCTTTCAGAGTGTCATGTATTCCAGTTTTTCATTTATTTCAGTTTTCCTCTAAAATAATTAGGCCAATGTAAAACAAACACACACATCTTCCGAACTGATAAGTAAATTTTAAATTTTTAAGCTTTTATCGAAAGCTCATTTAGCAGTGTTTTTAATTAATATCACTCAATAAAACTTTATTTTTATTTTTTTGATTTATTGAGAATTTTGTTATTTCATTCAATCGGCCGCAAACTTTTAAACAGGCACAGTGTCAAAAGTTATGTAGGTAAGTGAGTTCTGGATGCCTTTACAGAAAGCTCTTGTGCTATAGCATTGATTTTATGCCCTTCCAGAGTGTCATGTATTCCAGTTTTTAATTTATTTCAGTTTTCCTCTAAAATAATTAGGCCGCTGTATAACAAACACACACATCTTCTGAACTAATAAGTAAAATTTTAATTTTTAAGCTTTTATCGAAAGGTCACTTAGCAGTGTTTTTAATTAATATCACTTAATAAAACTATCTTTTTTTTTTGATTTATTGAGCATTTTGTTATTTCATTCAATCTGCCGCTAACTTTTAAACAGGCACAGTGTCCAAAGTAATGTTGTTAGGTGAGTTCTGGATGTTTTTACGCATTTTGTTTTGTTGTCTTTTGTGTTATAGCATTGATTTTATGCCATTCCTGCGTGTCATGTATTCCAGTTTTTAATTTATGTCGGTTTTCTTCTTAGATAATGAAAAAACACACACATCTTTTGAACTAAAACTAATAATAAACCCAAGTCACATAGCTTGTTATAATTCGATTCAGATTTTTCACTGCAGTCGCAAAATGAACTATTGTTACGTTGAAACAGTTTTCTATAGAACTTCTTAATTTGGTAGGGTAATTTCGGTGTGAAGTTAGCGGCCAAAAGTTGGCGGCCAAATGTTGGTCCCAATCGGCCGCTAACTTTTGGCCGCTAACTTCACACCGGTTTTGATTGATTCCGGTGCACAATCTAACTTTATTTCAGTTGATTGCCTGCAACGGTTAGGGTTGTCAACACGTAAGTGCCCGTTTTATATATTTGCGTTAGCGGGTGAGAATGTTAAAACATTCAATTTGGAATGACGTCATGCGTTGTATCACCGAGACACAGTGCCGGCCCGAGTTTCCACATTGACGCGGTAATTTTGCCAAAAATTACCTCGGACCTACCTACCGTACAGATTCCGGTTAAAATTGCCAAAAATTATGATAACTTGTTTTTGGCTGATCTTAAATTTTACCAACGTTCACCTATTGACATACTTTTATCTGGGGACGTATTCCCACCCAATATATACACCGGTAATAAAATTAGTTTTAATTCTGATATACCGACTGCGTTAAATAGCGTGTTCGGTTACGTAATAACTGGACGGCTGGCCGTGCCACCCCCCAGTGATGTCGATGTCGTAGCGTCTGCCACATCCCTAGTGTCGTACACTGTCCAAGATAATATTCTCAATGACACTCTAAAGATGTTTTGGGAGATGGAATCTTTGCCGTGCGATATTCCATTAAATCCGTTAGATCAATTGGCCGAGAATATATATGACAAAGATCATTATCGTGACGGCAAGGGTCGTTACGTTTCACCAATTCTGATTAATCCAGAGCACAAGCCCCTGGGCGACTCGTACGCCGCCGCCGAGCGCCACTTGTTGCAGGTGGAGCGCCGCCTGGCCCGCGCGCCGCCCCTGCGCGACGCCCGACGCTCAGTTCATGCGCGAGTACGAGGCGCTGGGCCACATGGCGTTGTACGAAGTGTAAGGTTCATCACTATAGATATCATAGTCTTAAGCAATGGCGTGATGTAAATACTCCTTTATATCAGTAGTTGAACATATTCATAACTGACAACACTGTATTTGAGATGGATTATATTTAAGATCTGTAAACACTGATTTGAGAATGTCAGATTTCATATATGTAACGAAATGATGGGAACAAATGTATTTAAAAAGAGATAATTAAAAACCAATAATCAGATAAAAGTGTTTTGTTCGATAAATAATCCAATAATAATAAGAAGAGTTTTCATCTCAGTAGTAATATTAGTAAACAAGCCCACAAAAATACCTGACATTACGGCGGTGAGAAGTGTTAGTTACCTATTCTTTACGAGATGAGAGTGTTACGAACACAACAATGATGAGCATCACAGGAGCTGAAGTGAGCCAAGAACATCCCGTTCAAAACAATAAATAAGGGAACGGCAACGCAAGTGTGAACGTCACGAGAAGGAAGCACGGGAGCGAAATGTTCGTCGCGAGGCGACGCTTGTTAAGCACGAGTGAGGATGATCGAAGGAGCCGTTTGCATACAAGACACAACTATGATAGATGTGAACCGCTCCAGCAAGGACATCAAATAAGCGCAAATAAATTAACAAATCGAGAGACGGAACACGGGACACGACACCAAGTATTGCGGGTACGATATTACATTATCCAAAGGAACCAAGTATGGCTGGTATGATATTACAGTGAATAAATATATTTTCTTTCTTTTCATAAACGAAATCGGAGCCGGAGTTGTTGTTGTCATCGAGCGCATCCGGTGAGTCGGAGTATGGAGCGCAGAGACAGCAAGAGAAGTCAAGGGCGCCGCAACCTTCGCCACGAGCACGGCGCGCGCAGCGGGGAGTCGTCCCAGAGCAGTGGCAGCAGTAGGAGTCAGCGCTGCAGCACGAGTCAGCACTGCAGCAGGACTCAGCACTGCAGCCGTGACCGTGAGCGTCGCGGCGGTATTGTCGAGTGCAGCGCGCCCAGCGTTGTCGGCGCGTCACAGAGCAGAAATGGTATGCAGATGTCGCGAAATGAGTCAGTGAGTGGAAATGATTTCCAAGGTAAAGATAATCAATTATTTTTGGTGAAACTGATCAAATCTTTGCATAGTAACAGATCTCAAGGTAATAAATTTCCTATGTTAGGTAATTGTATAACAGAGTTTGACCCGATGGTTTAGGGACCGACTGTACACATGTGGCTTGATAAAGTAGACGAGTGCGCCAAGTTGTACTGTAACTGGGGCAACGATCAGATCATCCAGTGCATTACCAAAATTAACAGGTGTGGCAAAGACATGGTATCAGGCCCTTCCTACAATGTCCTCTACGTGGCCCCAATGGAAATGTAAATAATTGTATCATTCCCTAACAGTGATAATTACAAGGAATTATTAACTGAGATATTAAGTAAGCGTGGTAAGTTCGTGATTAGAACTATATTATTATGAAAAATTAATTTGCTAAATACATGCGATATACATGGTAAACGAGCAGTAAGATACAATCATCTTATATGGAATCGATGATCGGTCTGTAAGATTAGGTGCTTAGGCAGTTAAATGTCAAGAACCAGAACAAGTTTTAGAATATATTTACTTAACAATAAAACAACAGTCGCAAGAATTTGAAAAGACAAGACATAACTTTGAATCTTCAGCCAAGTGGCTTAATAAATTGAATGTCACAAGTTAAAACTTAATCCTACATTTAATGATTCAGAACCGCAGTCTGAACTCGTTATTGTCTGTTAATTTGAATAAGTCGGGTCATTTCAGTTTCAAATTTACAAAAGGAAAGATTTTGAAGTGTAACATTTATCATAGGCTAGGGCTATCAACAGGTTGTCCTAAGTTACCTTCTGTTATCTCAGATAAAATCAAAAGTCCTTCAGAAAAGGTTGTTCCACCTGTAGACGTCAATGGGGACAATGACAATAAATACTTATTGGAGTTAAAACTAAAAGTAAATCATGTGCTTACATATACTACCCATGACAATGCCCATGTGCTATGGGTAGTCAATGCACGTTAATAATAAGGCGCAGCGAAGCAGTTAAAATAGGTATGAATTGGTCAACAACAGGTCACCTTCCAGTTATGAGAAATAATATTGTCTTGCCTGTAGGATCAACCAGTATTGAGTTTTCTGAATAAATAAAAAAAAACCTACTACCTAATATCGTAAATGCGAAAGTTTGAGTGTGTGTGTGTGTTTGTGTGTTAATTTGTTGCTTCTTCACGCTGCAATAGTTTTGTGGATTTGGATAAGACTTAGGATGGACATAAGTTATAACCTGGAGTAATTCATAACACATAAGGGTTTTCATCCCGGAAAAATATAAAAAAAAACTTATGGGAATTATGATAATCGAATTATGCGCGGGCGAGGACGCGGACAGAAGCTAGTACAAAATATAATGGAAACAGTAAACGTTTTAATCGTTGATATACACGGATTAGGTGGATTGTTAGTAAAATTTTTTAGTTCAAAATTTTAATTCAAATTTATGATGAATTAATTACTCGTGTTTTAAATACTAATTATCGTTTGTATGTTATTATTTTAGAGCTTTATGGAGATGACTCAATTTTAAATTTGAATGTGAGTGAACACCTTAGCAACGATGAGATACGAGAAATCAAGCAACTATTGATCAAACATGAGAATTGTTTTTTTTTCCAGAAGTCTCAAAGATTTAGGCGTTACAAATTTGATACAAATGGAGATAGAATTCACAGATAACTTGATAAGCAATTATTTTTATTTTTATTTTGATACCGGTGCGATCTTTTGAGGAAAGTTTAAGTAGATTAGAGGGAGTCTAACTGTTGAGCGAGGCAGGGCTCACAATTAAACTAAAGAAATGACATTTTTTCTGTAAGCGGTTGGATTTCTTACGTTTTTATGTAAGTGCTGAAGGCGTAGGCCATGATTCGCGAAAAACCTTCAATACCACAATATTTTCATGACGTGAGACGTTTCATAGGATTAGTTAGTTTCTTTCGTAGATTCGTTAAAGATTTCGCCTTAATTGCTCAACCTTTAACGGATCTCTTGAAATTAAAATTCGAGTGGAAATAGACAGATGATCATACAACAGCTTTTAATACTTTAAAACAAAAAATTGTTATACGACCAATATTAGCTAAGAATACAATACAATGGAATAGAAAAACGTTTATTCGACAAACACATCAACACAGGGGTACATCATAGAAAAGATACAACGATGTAAAGGCCAAGGTTGGTGGTTGAGATCCATTCTCTCGAGTTGGAGACCCTTTCGGTTGTAGCATCCTTAAGCCATTTTAGGGTGTATCTTTTCATTCATTCATTCATTCAAAATTATGACTGACTGTAATGTGTTACGAACTACGCTAACAAGAAGAGACTTGATTCCGCGAATTTTCGTACGACTGTGGAATCGAGTACAGGCATGGGTCGCGTATGGCAGACGTAGACGCACTTAGTCATGGTCCTGTAACTGGGCCAACTGCTGAAAACCAAACACAATATTGACGTGTTGCATGTTGATGTTAAGGATTGGATCATAACCGTCCAAGGTAATGACGAATAATTAAGGTGTATTAGTCTAATTATCATGATCAGGATACCAGATTGATGGCTGAACACGTAAGTGGAGATGATTTGATGATGTTGAGATCAGATGCCAAAGAAAAGATTGTTATGCAACAAGAGTGTTCTAAGAAGGATTTCGATAAGCACAGGCAGGTAGGAAAGTCATACAGTGTCGGAAATCTTGTTCGGGTAGAATGAACTGTTTATGACAAAGATCATTCTGGTCAATAAAAAGTTATTTTCCAAATTTTATGGGCCGTACAGAAGTATAAAAATATTGCCAAACAATGGATTTTTAGTTGAAGACACTCCCTTAACTAAGAAAGGTAGCGAAAAGTATGAAAATGTAGTAGCACTAGACAAAGTACATCCATGACTTAGTTTTAAGGGTTACTCCAGTGATAATAGCGATAAAAGCGAAAATTGAGATGACAGCAGTGACGACTTTAAGTAAAATTTGTGCAAATGTGATGTGAATACCTACTATTGAGTTGTATTGGAATATATAGCTAAATACGTCTAGATGAATGTTTATGTATCATTATAAGTTAGTTATGAGCTGTCAGTGTCGATTTGAATGGTGTTGTAACGATATTGCATAGATGATCGGCATGATCAGTGCAGCTTTGAATGATGTCGTATAAGAATATATTGTAGCTAAATACGTCTAGATGAATGTTTATGTATCATTATAAGTTAGTTATGAGCTGTCAGTGTAGATTTGAATGGTGTTGTAACGATATTGCATAGATGATCGGGATGATCAGTGCAGCTTTGAATGATGTCGTATAAGAATATATTGTAGCTAAATACGTCTAGATAAATATTTATGTATCATTATAAGTTGGTTACGAGCGGTCAGTGTCGATTTGAATGGTGTTGTAACGATATTGCATAGATGATCGGTATGATCAGTGCAGCTTTGAATGATGTCGTATTTAATATCGCACAAATGATCGTAGATTATAATTAACTTTGTAGAAAATAATTGTGATGAGGCTATGAGCGATCAGTGCAAAAAAGAGAGATATTGAGCAATCATTATCGCACAGATGGTCGTAGATTGTAGCAGACTGTGCGAGATCCTAGAGATATTGTTTGACTTTGTGGAATAAGAATACTGAGCATAGGCTGAGCAGTCAGTGCAGATATGTCAGAAGTTGATATAGCATAGATGGCTGTAGATTATAGCAGACTGTGCAAGATAGCAAATAGGGTTGAATTATCCACAAATGTCTAATAAAACGAATTGGACCATAGGTTATAACCAGTCAGTGCAGATATATCAGGAGTTGATATACTTAGCATAGATGGCTGTAGGTTATAGCAGACTGCAAGATAGCAAAAAGGGTTGAATTAACCACAAATGAATAAAACGAATTGGAGCTTAGGCTATGAGCAGTCAGTGCACATATATCAGAAGTTGATATAGCATAGATGACTGTAGATTATAGCAAACTGCGCAAGGTAGCTAATAAGGTTAAATAAATAAATAGTAAATAAATTATCCACAAATGTCTAATAAAACGTGTACTATATTAACAATTGGAGCTTAGGCTATGAGCAGTCAGTGCAGATATGTCAGAAGTTGATATAGCATAGATGGCTGTAGATTATAGCAAACTGCGCAAGGTAGCTAATAAGATTAAAAAAATAAATTATGCACGAATTTCCAACAAAACGTGTATTATATTAACAATTGGAGTAAAGGCTATGAGCAGTCAGTGCAGATATGTCAGAAGTTATCTATATATATAAAAGGCAAAACTGACTGACTGACATATCAACGCACAGCCGAAACTACTGTACCTAGAAACTTGAAATTTGTTACAGGGGTTCCTTTCATGATGTAAGCGAGCACGAAGAAAGGATTTTCCGAAAATCGACCCCCAACGGGAAGAAATGGGGGGAGTAGCGGGAAACTAATTCTACGTGTACGAAGTCGCGGGCGTCCTCTAGTATAGCATAGATCGCTGTAGATTGTAGCAGACTGCGCCTATCCTAGAGCTATTGTTTTATTAATAATTAGTCGTAGATTATAACAGACTGTGCAAGATCCTAGAATTATTGTTTTATTAATAATTAGTCGTAAATTGTAGCAGACTGTGCAAGATTCTAGAATTACTGTTTTTTTTTAAATGCAATATGTTGATTTGTTATTAATATTATTATTATAAATGTTTTTGCTGTAATGGGAGGACCCATTTTGCTAAGGATGGCCGAGTTGTAAGGTTCATCACTATAAATATCATAGTCTTAAGCAATGGCATGATGTAAATTCTCCTTTATATCAGTAGTTGAATATATTCATAACTGACAACACTGTATTTGAGATGGATTATATTTAAGATCTGTAAACACTGATTTGAGAATGTCAGATTTCATATATGTAACGAAATGATGGGAACAAATGTATTTAAAAAGAGATAATTAAAAACCAATAATCAGATAAAAGTTGTTTGTTCGATAAATAATCCAATAATAATAAGAAGAGTTTTCAGAAGGAACTGAGCCATCTCGGTACTTCATACCGCACCATTGTGTGCTGCGACCTTCTAGTACAAGCACCCCCTTAAGGGTGGTTTATGACGGTTCATCGAAAACTAGTACTGATGTGTCATTAAACGATATTCTTTTGACAGGTCGAAAATTACACCAGGATATTTTTAAAATTATTAGTAACTTTCGATTATACGACGTATGTTTTTTTGCTGACGTGTCAAAAATTTCTCGGGCGGTCCTTATATGCCCTGAAGGCCAGAGGTACCAGCATATCCTCTGGCACTACTCGCCATCCGAGCCCATACGTATTAACGAGTTAAAAACAAATACGTACGGTCTTCGCGGCGCACCGTATGTCGCGGTGCGCACGCTGCACCAGCTGGCGCGCGACGAGCAAGCGAGCTTTCCTAACGCCTCTCGGATACTTCTCCAAGGGTTTTATGTCGATGACTTACTTTGATCTTGCCAAACAGAACCAGAAGCCTGCACGGTCCAAGACGAACTGATGTCCCTTCTTAAATGGGGCGGTTTTGACCTCAAAAAGTGAGCGAGTAACTGTCCTAACCTTTTAACCCGAATTCAATCTGACCAAGTTACGACAATTAATTTCCAAGACGATTCGTTATCATCATCGGTAAAGGTTTTAGGTTCAACCTGGTTACCAGCCTGTGATTGTTTTTCATTTAATTACAATTTGAAAGATGAATATTTTACTAAACGCTCGGTACTGAAGCTTCTTGCAAGCATTTTTGACCCCGTTGGTTTTATTTCGCCGTGCACATTTGTCGCAAAATGTATTATGTAAGACTTGTGGAAACTAAATCTCAGCTGGGATGAGCTGATCATCCCGATGAGTTACGACATAATAGGAGCAAATTCATAACTGAGTATTTTGCGTTGATTTTGTGCCCGACTTCATTGCAAGCCGAAATCGATGTGCGGGAGGATATGGAACAAGATTTTATCTCATTGATTTCTGTCAGTCAACTTTCTAAGGATGCTTTTATTTTACCCCTACGTCGCTTTATCTCTCGGAGAGGAAAGCCGCGTGAAATTCTCTGCGATAATAAAGTTCCGGACGCGTCATCAGAGGGATGCGGGGCACGGGCGGAGCCGTCTACCTGACCGGTCCGACCGCCCCCGTCACCCGCCGCCGGGCTCGCCGGATCTCTCGGACGAGCCAACGAGACCTCACTTCGCCATACACGAGCCAAGCCGATGCTTGTTGTCTCCTTTTCTTTTTTTGAGATTTTTTGCACCACTAAAATCATTGTGGAACTCTAATTAAATTTATATTAGTACATTTGAATTTTACTTCATCTCAAGAACCCCATATTATTCATGGTGACCCCGACGTGATTGCTAACTACACGTTCAACGCAATTCTACGCACCGCGCGGCGAAGCTTCGAGAAGGACATTCAGAGGTCACGGATCGACATTCACGTATCGTAACCACTGTTACTGATAATCCAGGTGTGAGACAATAAGGAATCTCATCGCCCGACTATCAGCTACGAACTGCTGAATACGGAGAATGCAAAGATTGCGCTTATTTTTGCTGCGTAACCTACGTTGACGACCTTTGGACCCCATACTTCAGCTTCCAGCCAGCCCCTGCTTCAAGCCAGCCGGTCATACTACTACGCCGCAGCTAAGGCTTAGCCAGGAAAGTGCACCATTCCTTACTTTTCCCAATTATTTCCAATTTTTTTCCATTATAAAAATCCCCTTTTACTTGATTATTAAGTTTTGCCACTTTCTATATAGCTTCTAGCTCTTTCGCAAGCCCACTTTGCCTATTATCTCGCTTAGTCTATTTTTCTTACAAGGTGACTTTCATTTTTTGAGGCTTAACATTCTTTTTGTGCTAGTTATTTAAGCTATTTTCTAGTTGCGTCTCTGCCGTTTGAGCATAAGCGTTCGCTTCTAGCATTTTAATTATTTATTGAGATTGAATTAATTAAAATTATCTGCACCAATTGTGTTGCACGAGTACGTTATTGCGTATGTAAGTGCAGTCTACCCCTTTTGATTATTTTAAAAGTAAAAGAAGCCTAAATCCCATTTAAATCATTTTATTGCTTAATTTTAATATAAAGAAATTTTTGCCTAGTACGCGCGGCGCTCGGTCGGTAGACGCCAGCGCAGGTGCAGCGGTGATCGACCCGCCTATTGTTCGATCAGCTGACGCTGAGTACATCCCGCTCGCCGCCACGTCGGGCTGTCGCCACGCTGTCTGGGAGCATAAGCCGAACGCATTTACGTATTCCTTTTAATTTTCTTGCTTTAATTTTAATTTAATTGTTCGTCCATTTGCGTTAGTTTGTTTCACATTTTGCTCTTAAATATGACCGATAAATCTTCCCTTCTAACGACGAGAAGCTCGATTAGAGGTCGTGTAACTAAATTTAAAAATTATGTTGACAAATTGAAAGCCTCAGACAGCCTCGCTTCTGATCAAATGGATGAACTTGCATTGAAGTTGGAGCGTTTTCGTGATCTTTTTACCCATTTCGATGAAATTCAATCTCAAATTGAGATTTTGTGCCCGACTTCATTGCAAGCCGAAATCGATGTGCGGGAGGATATGGAACAAGATTTTATCTCATTGATTTCTGTCAGTCAACGGTTAACTGAGAAATCTAATGATAAATTTTCTAGCTTGAAATCAGAAGCGCCCTCTGGTTGTGACCATAACAACTATAGCTTTAAACTACCGTTAATAAAGGTCGCTAATTTTGACGGATCGTATTTTAAGTGGCTTGAATTTCGAGATACTTTCAAATCCCTCATTCATTCTAATGATCGAATCCAGACGATCCATAAATTTCATTACCTGAATTCGTACCTAGAGGGAGAAGCATCTCAAGTGACAAGCAACTTAGAAGTCAGTGAGTCCAATTATAACGTAGCTTGGAAACTCCTCTGCGAGAGATACGACAATAAAAAGCAGTTGATAAGCAATCATGTAAATTCTCTGTTTAATATACAACAAGTAGGCCGTGAGTCGGCCAAGGCTTTGCGATATTTAGTCGACCACGTGTCTAGGAACTTACGGGCTCTAGAAACATTAGGCCAACCCACGGCTCAGTGGGATACCTTAATAGTCCATATGGTATCAGCCAAACTAGATAGTAACTCTAATTTGAAATGGGAGGAGTTTAAAAACACTTGTGATGATATGCCTTCTCTAAATGATTTAAATAAGTTTTTAAAGGGTCGCGCCGACGTCTTAGAGTCGGTCCAGCGCAATAGGTCAGAGAAGGTAATTAATAGCCCAAAACGTGACTTCTCAAACTCCCCGAAAGTACCCATGAAATCTTTCCAAATTTCAGCCACTCCTGGTGCTTCTTCTGCTGGCACTTTCCCTGCCGCTCCTGCTTCATGTGTCGCCTGCAACGGCGGTCATCGCATTTACGACTGCACGTTGTTCAAGTCCAAGTCCATTGAAGACAGGATTTCCGAGGCGGTGAAGTTGAACCTTTGTTTAAATTGTTTGCGTAAGGGCCATTCCTTGCATCGCTGCAGGTTGGGTCCTTGTTTAAAATGTAAGAAGCGCCACAACACCATGTTGCATAGGGAGATTCCTCAGGCTGCTAGTACACCCGTAGATGCGCCACCGCAGCTGGAGACTCAGGTCACGGCCGGCATGGCGACTTTTAACACAAATAATGTTTTATTGTCTACGGCTCTTATTGATGTTTTTAATCCTATAACCAATGCTAGCTTAACTGTGCGTTGCTTGTTAGACAGCGGGTCTCAAACTAGTCTAATAACCTCCAGTCTAAAAAATCAATTGCAGTTGACTCCTCAGCTCAATAACACCAGCGTAGTAGGTGTAGGTAATGTACCTCTATCGGGCACGCCAGAGCGCTGCACTATTCAAATACGATCAAGGCACGATAATAAACTTGATCTTAATTTATCATGTTTGGTTCTACCAACAATTTCGGGAAACATGCCGCATAAATATATCGATGTTTCACAATTTAAATTCCCCCCTTACATAAAACTCGCAGATCCCTACTTTAATCAGCCCGCTCCTATTGATGTATTAATCGGTGCTGACATTTTTTGGTACTTACTTGGATCCGAGCAGATTACGTTAGGCGATAACTTACCCTTTATGCGCAACACTAAGTTAGGCTGGGTACTAGCTGGGCCCATGCACGAGAAGTACAAGCCACAGCAAGTTTCCTTTAACTCTTTTATTCAATGCAATCATTTGTCTACTAGTAATAATTTAGACGAAGAGTTAACTAAGTTTTGGGAACTCGAGCAGATTCCCCAGCCTACTAGACAGCACACGGATATCGAATCCGAATGTGAACAACATTTTGTTACACACACTTACCGCGACCACGATGGCCGTTTTTGTGTGCGCCTTCCATTAATTACTGAGCCTGACTGTTTAGGTAACTCGTTCCATTTGGCTAAGAAACGTTTTTTAGGTTTGGAAAAGAGATTTAAAAACAATCCCGAGCTTAAAACTCTTTACCAACAGTTTATTTCCGAGTACTTAGACTTAGGTCATCTCTCTGAATCTGACACTAGATTTCCCGATACCTCATTTTATGTACCTCATCACGCTGTACTCAAGCCTTCGAGTGAATCCACTAAGCTGCGCGTAGTCTTTAATGGCAGCGCCCCCACCACATCTGGCTACTCGGTCAACGACCTCCAGATGGTTGGGCCATGCATACAGGACTTACTTTTTAATATACTCCTTCGATTCCGAACATACAAGTACGTGATAACTGGCGACATCGAAAAGATGTATAGACAGATTTTAGTTCAGGAGTGTGACCGTAACTTGCAATTGCTATTGTGGCGAAGCGATGAAAACGATCGTCTAAAAACATTTAAATTAAACACTGTAACTTATGGCTATTCAAGTGCTAGTTTTTTGAGTACGCGTTGTTTATGGCAATTAGGTGAAGACTGTGTTGACAGCAGGATCAAAACAATAATACAGCGTGATTTCCTGGTTGACGATTTGCTTACAGGGTTGGATTCAGAGGAAGATCTATTATATATAAAAAAATCTGTTGAGCAAATTTTATCGGCTGCATGTTTTCCCCTACGCAAATTTCGTTCCAATTCAGCACTTATTTTAAATGACAGCCAGAGTCCAAAGCCCCAAGGGAGTCTAATTCTTAGTTCTTCCTCACATACCTTAGGAGTAGGCTGGGATTCTGCAGCTGATATCGTGCATTTTCCAACTCAATATTCAGCTAAGGACGATTCTCCTACTAAAAGGTCTATTTTATCTGATTCTGGTAAGATATTTGATCCCCTAGGTCTTTTATGTTTACTGACAATAATTCCTAAAATTTTAATACAAAAATTGTGGCTAGCTAAAATTAACTGGGATGAGTCCGTACCCGACTCCATCAAGCAGTCATGGCGATATTTTGTTAACGGACTGTCCTCTTTAACAGCGCTTAAAATACCTCGGTATGTACTCTGTGACTCACCTAATTATATCGAAATGCATTGTTTTTGTGACAGAAGCATTAGTGCTTACGCCTCATGCATTTATTTAAAGTCAACGAATGAGAAAGGCGACGTTGCCGTTCGTCTCCTATGTGCAAAAGCGCGCGTTAGCCCAGTCGCGGCGACGACTATCCCGCGCTTAGAGTTGTGTGCTGCAGTACTAGGCGCTCAGCTCACCAAGGCGGTCGGCAACATCCTACGTTCTGAAATATCGCGTACCTACTTTTGGACCGATTCATCTATAGTTCTGGCATGGCTTAAAACTAGTCATAATAAATTAAAAACTTTCGTTTCCAACAGAGTAGCCACTATATTAGAATTGACCGAGGGTTCTGAATGGCGTCACGTCCCCACTGCATGTAATCCGGCAGATTACGCTTCGCGAGGTGTTGACGCGCACAAATTAAATAACTTAGACATGTGGTGGACCGGTCCCTCATTTCTTTTTGAACCTGTAGAAAATTGGCCCCAATTAAACCACAATAACAATATTAATTCATACTTCACGGCCGGTTGTCAAACTATCAACAAGTCATTGTAGTAGCTCTGGTTAAAATAATTAGTAACAAGTGTTAAACAGTGCGTACGAGTGTAAAATCTTGCTTATAAGCCTGGAAAAGGTTCAGAAAATACGGGCAGTGCAAAAAATCGTGAAAAGTATTGCAGTAAATTGCGTAAATCACCTCGCAAAACTACGAAAATTGAGGTTATCTATAACCCGACCAAATTGCGAAGCCCAATCGCAGCGACAGCAGCTAACTTCACGCAACAGAAAGTGACAGTCGTCCTGTCTGTGTGACCAGTAAAAAGAATAACAAGAATACTTACGTTCCGTTTTACGATAAGATGAATAACTCGCTACAAGTATTATTTGACAGCTTGAAAATGGAGATGGAGAAACAAACGGAAAAAATACACGACTCAGTGACCAAAACAATGAGTGATAGAATGGATGAAAAACTATCATTGGTTCTCGAAGAAAACAAAATATTGAAATCAAAAGTAGAATCTTTGGGTGAAAAAATTATTCTTTTAGAAAGAGAAAATAAAAAGAATAATATATTGTTATTTGGACTGGAGGAAAAAGAAAAAGATCAAAGGGAATTGATAGAGATTGTGAAAGAAAAGATAAGGAGCGACTTGCAGATCACACTAGAAAAATCAGAAATTAATAAGCTACACCGAATTGGTAAGAGAAAGGCAAACAACGAAAAAGTTAGACCAGTTTTGATATCCTTTGTGAATGAGTGGAAGAAGACCGAAATTTTCAGAAATAAAAAACACTTTCAGGATGTATATGTAACAGAAGACTATCCTAAAGCAATATTGGATAAGAGGAAGGAACTTCAAGGGCAATTAGAAGAAGAAAGAAAGAAGGGAAACTATGTGTACATAAATTATGATAAAATTGTGGTAAATAGGGAAGGAACAAAAGAGAGCCGGAAGAGAATGCCATCTACATCACCTGAACAAAATACCCAAACCAAGAAATTGCCTTGGAACCCCTCAAAGACAAGCAGGACAAATGCTTTTGATGTAATGAGGAACAGGTCTAACTCTTTAACCTTTCCACCAGCACCAGAAAACAAAGAATAGGAATACAAATACAACTACTAGAATCAAACCCAACAAAAATACTAAGTCAACAAATTCAAGAACAAGAATAAATACAACAAAACGTAATTTTAAACAAAATATTAGAACTCTCCCAGCACGGTTGGTCCCCGCGGGAGTTTCAGACCGCACCCCTCTAACAAAGGACAACAATTTGATTTATATAGCAACATTAAACACCAGATCCCTTAGAACACCCGAAGCCCTAATTGAACTCGAGGAAGCATTAAAAAACCTTAATTGGGATATCCTAGGTATGTGCGAAATGAGGAGAGAAGGAGAAGCAATAGAAGAACACCCAGGTTATGTGCTCTACAATAAAGGAGAGAAGGGAGGTCAGAGAGGAATTGGATTCATGATAAAAATTCACTTGAAAAAATACATACAAGACATCATTGGGGTCTCTGACAGAATAGCAGTCCTAAACATCAAAATACCCAATTCTAAAAAAACATGGACAATCATCCAAGCCTACGCACCCACAGAGCAAGCAAATGAGTTAGAAACTAAAGCATTCTACGACGAGCTATCCGAGACAACTGGGAAATATCATGACAACTTAATTATACTGATGGGTGACTTCAATGCTCAAGTCGGCGGCAAACAGAACTCGGATGAGTACATAATAGGAAACTTTGGTCATGGAAAAAGAAGTAATAATGGACAGCGACTGATAGACTTCCTATTAGAACACAACCTTACCATCTTAAACAGTATTTTCAAGAAAGGATACAAAAACAAATGGACCTGGAGATCCCCCGGTGGGAAATATAAAAATAAGATTGACTATATCATGAGCAATTCTCCAAAAGCATTTACTAACACATCGGTGGTGTCAAGATTCAACTTCAACTCGGATCATCGTATGGTCAGAGCTTCACTCCGTAACAAACTTCCCAAAATGGGCAGGAAAAACCAATCAACCCGCACACCCGATATTACAAGCAAAGATAAACGCAGTGAAACAGCCAATATACTGTTAGAAATGAGCTCAGAGATTACGGAGAGTCAAGAAACTGATATACAAAAATACTACGGAAAATTACACAACCACCTCTCAAATGTCAAAAATACCGGAACGACAAAACAAAAATACACACTAAGCCATTCAACACTGCAACTTATTCACGACAGAAGACGTCTCCTTTCTACCACCTCAAAAAAAGAGAATATTAAAGCAATCTCAGATCTAAGTAAGAAAATTAAACAAGGTATTAAAAAGGATAGGAAAATCAATAGACTCCAGACACTAGAAAAACACATACAAGCAACAGGAGGAACTAGAAAGGCACTCAAACAGCTTCGCGAGTCAAACAAGGACTGGATACCTAGCTTGAATCATAAACAGAAAAACATCACAAATAGGAGAAATATCAACACCCTAGCTACAAACTTCTACCGACAGCTCTACTCAAACCAAGACAACAACCAAGATAAGGAGAGTGACAGGAAAGACAGTCTACCACCAACAGATCCAGTACCTGAAATCCTACCATGTGAAGTCGAGAAAGCTATTAGGAGTCAAAAAATGGAAAAGGCACCAGGTCCGGACAAGATTACAAACGAGATTCTAAAGGGCACCACAGAAGAACTTTCACCAGTACTCGCGACAATCTTCAATAAAGTTCTGACACTGGGACAGATCCCAGAACAATGGGAAACTTCCCACATAACCTTAATACACAAAAAAGGTCCAAAAGAGGACATTGGGAATTATAGACCAATAAACTTGATGTCTAATATCTATAAGATTTTCGCAAAAATAATTCTTGACCGCCTAACAACCACGCTAGATGAGAACCAACCTATGGAACAGGCAGGATTCAGGAAACGCTTTTCCACTATAGACCATATATTCACGGTAAAGCAAGTTCTAGAGAAATTTAATGAATATAACAAAACCCTTTATATGGCTTTTATCGATTACACCAAGGCCTTCGACAGCATAAGTCACAAAGCAATCTGGGAAAGCCTAGACAATCAAGGAATACCTGCTATGTATAGTAACATCATCAAAACCATATACTCAAATAGTAAAGCAAGAATTCAACTAGAAACGCTCGGCAACCCCTTTGGAATAAACAGGGGCGTCAGACAAGGAGACCCACTATCCCCTAAATTGTTCTCTGCAGTGCTCGAAGACATATTTCGCAAGGTTGACTGGGAAAAGCATGGACTCAACATAGATGGCAAAAGGCTAAACCACCTCAGATTCGCTGACGACATAGTACTATTTGCCGAAACCCCAGAAGCCCTGGAAGGAATGCTATGCGAACTCAACACAGAAAGCGAGAGGGTGGGGCTGACAATGAACACTGCCAAAACAAAACTGCTGACAAACTCAGCCCATATTCCAATCAGAGTCAAAAACAAACCACTTGATTACACAGATGAGTACACCTATCTAGGCCAAATCATATCTCATAAAGATCAAACTTCCAAAGAAATTAACTCTCGGATTGCCAACGGCTGGAGGAGATACTGGTCGCTGAAAGAGGTCATGAAGGCAAAAGACCTGAGCATCGCAACAAAACGTAGAGTCTTCGATACTTGCATTCTTCCTTGCATGACTTATGGATGCGAAACCTGGTCTCTTAACAAACACCACAGAGATATGCTAGTCCACTGCCAGAGAGCCATGGAAAGGAGCATGTCAGGCATAAAGAAAAGAGATAGAATACAAAGTGCAAAGATCAGGGAGAAAACAAGAGTGACGGATGTGCTTGCCAAAATTGACCAGCAAAAGTGGAGATGGACTGGGCACATGTTGAGAAGCAAACAAGACAAGTGGAGCAAAATAGTCATAGAATGGTACCCGAGGAAAGGAAAAAGGAGCAGGGGAAGACAAAACAAAAGATGGGAGGATGAAATCAAACTGACGGCTGGCCCCAACTGGAGGAGAGTCGCTAAGGATAGACAGCAATGGAAATCGTTAGAGGAGGCCTTTGCCATGAGGCACGCTGAATTAAGAGATATAATTTAATACAAACTTATCTAATTAAAATCACAATGTAAAGATTCTTAATTCTGAATAAAGAGGCTATTGATTGATTGATTGATTGAACAATATTAATGACATTCCTGAATTAAAAGTTAACTTGACAAGCACAAACGAGAATCAGAAAAATAAAAATAAATTAATTGATTTAGAAAAATATTCTAAACTTAGAACTATACAACGCCCATTTGCTTATCTATTAAGATTTTTGAACAATTGCCGTTATCCCAAAAATAAACAAGAGGGAGACTTACAGCCTGAGGAGCTCGAAGTATCGTTCAAACGATTAGTTAAATTATCTCAGACGGATAGTTTTGAACCTGAGATAAAAATTCTTCGCGCTAAGCTTTCTCTTAATTCTAAAAATCACATCGTTTCTTTAAATCCCTTTCTCGACAGCGAAGGTATTTTACGAGTCGGTGGTCGGCTGAACTCCTCTTTTTATTCTTTCGAGAAGCGCCATCCCATGCTATTACATGCCAAACATCGGCTTACAAAGTTGCTTTTTCAGCAGGAACACTTGCGTCTACTCCACGCTGGTCCCCAGCTCCTACTAGCTTCCGTTCGAGAGTCTGTGTGGGCAGTAGCCGGGCGCGATCTGGCGCGTACGGTCGCGCGGCAGTGCATCGCATGCCGGCGCGTCACCGCTAAAACCGCCGTTCCTCTCATGGGCGATCTGCCTTCGGAGCGCATCACACCCGATTTCCCTTTTGTCAGTGTTGGTGTTGACTTCGCTGGCCCGTTTCTTATCACGGATAGGAAAGGGAAGGGATGTAGAATTACCAAATGCTATTTGGCTATATTTGTTTGCACTAGGTTTAAATGTGTACATTTAGAGGCTGTCAGCCAACTTTCTAAGGATGCTTTTATTTTATCCCTACGTCGCTTTATCTCTCGGAGAGGAAAGCCGCGTGAAATTCTCTGCGATAATGGTCGCAATTTTGTTGCAGCGGCCAGAGAAATTAGCGATTTTTTAAAATTAAACTCTTCTTCCATCTCTAATTTCGCATCAGATGAAGGTATTAAATTTAAATTTCAGCCGGCTTATGCCCCGCACTTCGGGGGCTTATGGGAGGCAGGGGTTAAATCGGCTAAGTTCCATATTAAAAGGATCTTAGGTAATAGTCATCTCACTTTCGAGGAATTGGCAACCCTGTTTAACCAAGTAGAAGCTATCTTAAATAGCCGCCCTTTATGTCCTATTTCTTCCTCCCCTAATGATTTCCAACCCTTGACTCCAGGTCACTTCATCGTCGGCCGCGACCTGACGTCGCTGCCATCTCCCAGCTTGGAGGCCATTAACCCAAATAGATTAGACCGGTTTCAGAGGCTTGAGGCAATGAGACAACATTTTTGGAAGCGCTGGCAGCTGGAATATGTCACGGAGCTCCAGCAGCGGACCAAATGGAAGGTGCCTGGAAGACCACTGCAGCTTGGAGACCTGGTGCTCGTAAAGGAGGAGAACGCGCCACCCCTTCACTGGCGCCTTGGGCGGATTTCAAAGTTATTTCCCGGATCGGACGGGATATCCCGCGTTGCTGACGTTGCCACGGTTACGGGCACTTACAGACGAGGTGTGAAGTACCTCTGCCCCTTATTTGACCAAACTGAAGAGTTCTTGAAGGCTGACACCTTCAGGGGCCCCCAGGATGTTCCGGACGCGTCATCAGAGGGATGCGGGGCACGGGCGGAGCCGTCTACCTGACCGGTCCGACCGCCCCCGTCACCCGCCGCCGGGCTCGCCGGATCTCTCGGACGAGCCAACGAGACCTCACTTCGCCATACACGAGCCAAGCCGATGCTTGTTGTCTCCTTTTCTTTTTTTTGAGATTTTTTGCACCACTAAAATCATTGTGGAACTCTAATTAAATTTATATTCGTACATTTGAATTTTACTTCATCTCAAGAACCCCATATTATTCATAGGAGCAAATTCATAACTGAGTTGCCGGCATTAGGTATCTGATTTACGAATCGAGCGTCACGTACTTATTCCGAATTTTAAAACTGTTCAGTTAGTTGCATTTTGCGATGCCTCAAGGCTAGGGTTCGCTAGTTGCGTGTATTTACGTAGTGTTGACGACAAGGGAAACGTAAAAGTAAGGTTATTGACTAGCAAATCTAAAGTCGCGCCAATAAAGCCCAGTTCGATTCCCCGCTTAGAATTAATGGCCGCCGTTCTGCTATCGAAACTTGTTAAATGTGTCGTACAAAATATTAACGATTTTGAATTGCCTATAATCGCCCTAAGCGATTCAACCGTTGTTTTATCATGGCTTCAAACACCGCCATATAAATTAAAATTATTCGTGGCTAATCGAGTTAGTGAGATAACTGACGTCGTCCCGCCGAGCTGTTGGTTCCACGTGAATAGCGAAAATAACGCTGCAGACATGTGCTCGCGGGGCGCGCTGCCCGGTCAGCTGGTCGCCCGGTGCACAGTGGCTGCACGGCCCCGCGTGGTTGACTGACGACCCTTCCAACTGGCCTACTAACAATTTTTATGTAAAAAACTATGATACAATTCCAGAGATGAAATCAAATGCCGATACTTTTGTTTTTAATTCATGTGAAAACACATTTAATAATGACCTCGATGAAAACTTAAATAAAATTTCAACTATTATAAAATTACAGCGCGTCATGGCTTGGTGTTTTCGATTCATCAACAATTTAAAATTAAAACGATCAGAAAGGTGTTTCAGCCCTTTAAAAACTATAGAATTAAATAAAAGTGATGACACTATAATTCGCGTCATCCAATTAAACCATTTTCCAGCGGAAATTAAATTGTTAAGGAAAAATAATTACGTATCTACGCTACGAAAATTAGCACCTTTTATTGATGCCCTTGGTTTTCTCAGGGTGGGGGGTAGGATTTCCCAGGCCGACCTACCCTTTAACAAAAAACATCCTGTTTTGCTTCCGAAAAAATGTCACGTAACCAGATTAATTATAGTGCATCATCATGAGTTTTATATGCACACTGGCCCACGGACACTGCAAGGTATATTGTGTAAAAATATTGGATTGTTGGCGCTCGTAGCGTCATTAGATCTGTACTTGCTAAGTGCCTTAAATGTTTTATGTTTCGACCTTTGATCCTTCAACCCAGTATGGGCTCTTTGCCCGCGTCTCGCGTGAGCCCTGATAAAGTGTTCAACCATGTTGGTTGTGACATTGGCGGTCTCTTCTACGTAAAGGAAAGTTCTCGACGCAATGCAAAGCAATATAAGGCTTATCTTATAATATTTATTTGTTTTTCTACAAAACTCGTTCACTGCGAGATTTTAACTGAATTGTCATGCGACGCGTTTTTAGCTTTATTTGTTCGTTTCGTATCTCGGCGCGGTTTATGTAGCAGTTTGTACTCAGATTGTGGAAAAAACTTTGTAGCCGCAGCCAGACATATGAAAGAAGTTCACAGTTTTTTTAACTCTATGGACAATAACGACAAAATAACGGATCAATTGTCGCTTCGAAAAGTCGAGTGGCGGTTTAACCCGCCAAGTGCTCCCTCAATGGGAGGATTATGGGGGGCTGGGATTAAATCCGCAAAATATCACCTGTACCGCGCTATAGGTGATCGCGCGCTTACTTATGAGGAAATTACTACGGTCTTCGCAAAGATCGAGGCCGTTATGAACTCGCGCCCTCTTTGTACGCTGTCGGACGATCCTAGTGAGTTCGACATACTGACACCCGGTCACTTTGTCATTAGACAAAGCTTGCTAGCCGTTCCTGAACATAACGTCGAGGACGTTTCTCTGAATAGATTGTCACGTTGGCAATCCATTCAGAAGATTACGCAATCCTTTTGGAGACGTTGGTCTGATGACTACCTGCACACTCTGCAACAGAGAGTGAAATGGTTTTCATCACCACCTAATATAAAAATCGGCGATCTAGTGCTAATCAAATCTGAGCTTACTCGACCTTTACACTGGCCACGCGGCCGAGTCGAGGCAGTTTTTCCCGGTCAAGACAATGTGGTGCGTGTTGTTACCGTGTGAACTCAAACTGGTGTGTACAAGAGGCCAGTAAATAAACTGTGCCCATTCCCTTATGCAAATTAAAGGATAAACAGCAATTAAGTTAATTAATCTATATTAGAATAAGTATATGTTACAAATCTGTTTTAAAACCTATTAATTACATTAAGCTAGGAAATCACTATACTGATTTCGGTGAGGGGTATGTTCAATCTTTGCCAAATGAGGGTAGATAAATTTATTCCCCACTAATTTGACGGTGCGCCTGTCCCTCGCTTTAGCTGGTAATCTTGCGCTGGAGACGCTACCGTGCGGACGTTCCGTATTTCATGTGTGCTTGTGTGAGCTTCCGAAAGACCTGACCCTCGTTCTGGTCTCCGTACTACTAAAGAACAGCCGTGCTGTACTGTGTTGTCGAGCTCGTAGCTCCAAACCCTCAAACAGGAGCAAGCCCTGGATCAATTCGCCGCGGTGCTCGCGCTGTGACCCATGTGCTGAGCTGGTGCTGGTGCCGGAAGGTTAGTGGAGATTTTCATACACTCGTATTTGGCAAGGGTTAATGCTGCTCCTCATCAAAAATTTCCAGTCCACATTTTATGTATTAAACCAAAAAACTAGTGACGTTCAAGTTGCATCGGCAACAATTTCAAAATTGGCCATTTCCCCCCCTGATCTCCGAAACAACGGAGCCTAAAATTTTGAAAAAAAAATACAAAATATAGTTCATTACCTATAAGAAACAGGAAACCTATAAGAATTCTATAAAAAAAAACGTATGTACGGAACCCTCTCCACGCGAGTTCAACTCGCACTTGGCCGGTTTTTAGAGGTACTTTAGTTACGACAGTTGTTGATCATGTCAAGTGTCACAGTTTTATATACGAACGTGGCTTTTTTTAAACTCATAACATACACGTTGGACGAGGCTTCATGGAGCCGTCAAAGAGCCTGAATCCACACTACTGGCTCAACAGGAACTGACCCGACCTGTTGGGGAATGTCCGACTGAGCTAAGATCAACGGACAGGAGGGCATGAGGACGCCAACCCTTATGCTGGTCAGCGACTGGCTAATACTGGACTGGATTTGTTAGACGTATTTTCGGATATTTTAATTTGCTTCAATAAAAAAAATCCGATTGCGTTCTTTCCCTATAGACAAATTTCCGAACGCCTTCTTTTCCTATAGACACATTTTCTGATATGTTCATTTTCTTGTATAAAAATTTCCGAACGCCTTCTGTCCCTATATACATATTTTCTGATATTTTTATTTTCTTGTATAAAAATTTCCGAACGCCTTTTGTCCCATTCCAAAAAAATTATTTGACAGAGTCGACGTGTTTTTTTGTTTACTTCTAAGTGTTTTTATCATACTATACGCCGAATTAACATAATAACCGTAACTTAACGTTACGCCCTTCAACATGTAACGCACGTAATTGTATGAAATAAACAAGCAAGCAATTATTAGATATAAATACTGTGTAATAGTCTTTAAGCGTCTCTCTTATATTGGATCTTGAGAAAACATACCTTCAGCAAGTATGTCTAGTTTTACCTAATCACTCCGTTCCAACCACCACCCTATCTCCACATATCTCATGGCGACCCATACCAGAAGACCGAGAAAAATGAAGATTTCTGTGAAACAGTGACAAGAAGAAATTTAACAACGAAATTACAAATAAAAGCTCCAAGGGAAGAAAGAAACCATTTGAAGATGAACATATTTTATGCCGTATGCAGCAGCAGTCCCGCTCCACGTGCCAGGCAGCGTCGAGGGCCCGGCCGACGACCGTGCAACGTCGCGCAGCGTCAGCATAGCCTACATACGGTTTGTTGCTCGCTATTAAATGTAAGTTTAATAAACATTTTATTGTAATGACTTTAGATACATAGAATATTTAGAAAAGTAGCTCGACTTCGGCCCTTTAGGAGATTCTGATACCTCTTGCCGCTCGGGCGTCCGGGTTGTCCAAACTTGTTTTTCAATTTTAGTCACCTACTTGGCCACATTTTGATCTACGATTTATAATCATAGTAATTTTCATACATTATACAAACCTAAAGTAAGTATTAATATTGTTAGGTACCTTACCTTACCTTACCGTACCTACTTAATACGTATCTATTTCACCTAAGTAGGTATCTATAGGTATAGGCAGGCCGGTATGAAATACCTAATTAACTGAGTAGGGATTTACATTAATTACTTGCAGCTTTTATTAAATCTGGATAGTTGTACCTACCTAAGCTAGGTTTAGAGCACAGTTTAGGCGTTTTGAAACGAATGAAAATGTCACGCTGACAATAAAATAGATTTAACAAAAGCTGCAAGTGGGCTATAAGCTATAGGTAAATATCAAAAAATAAACAGCATTCTTCACAACACAAACTCTAAATAGGTATGTAGGTACTCACGTTTCCGACTCAAAAGGTATGTTGGAAAACGATAGCTCCGGATTTCTTATACCATTATTTAAACATCCGTAAACTGAACAATATTTTCTACTTTCCGGCAAAGACATTGTCGCTCGATGTTTTAACGCGCACTACAACCAAACGTCACTGAACGCAATGACGCCGCGACCCCGTCTAGTCATTCTTCCTGATGTACATGGAATAAGTTTATTAGTAGACAGCAGCGCAAGCCTGTGCGTCACTAAGTACGAATGTTTACAAAACAGACATGACCTCTTTAGGCAAATACAAGGAGATAGAATAACAATTAAAGGAATATGTGGAGATTTAGTTTCAGAGCGACATATTTATTTAACTTTGAACTTTGGGAATTTCATTTTGCAAAGATAAGTTTTATGTGTTTAAACAATTGTCATGTTATGCCGAAGGAATTTTAGGCAAAGATTTTTTTAAACGTTTTAACACAATTATTAGTTACAAGGATAATACTATAACTGTGGAGGATCGAAAACAAAGCTTTTCAATTCCTATAGAAGGTAATTTGAACAATTATATCATACATAGTGTCCCTCCACGTTGCGAAATAATCACACACATTCCCGCGCAGTCATGCGAGGACTGTGTAGTATTAGCGGAAGAAATGCAGACAGGTGTTTTCGTTGCTGGTATGCATAATTACAAAACCAGAAAAAGGGCAAATTCCAGTACGAATACTAAAAACAACCGATAAAATGGTAAACCTAGATTTATCCAAATTAAACGTGAATAGTTTAGGAAATTTCAATAGTTGTAACTTTGACTCAGGGTATGTAGATAGAGTGAAAACTTTACTTACACTCTTAAATTTAGAGTCATACTTAAACAACTAAACTAAGTATAGAACAAATATGTGCTAAATATGCAGATGTTTTTCATCTACCCGGTGACAAACTTAGTACTACGAACTTGTTAGAACACACAAATAAGTTAAAAGATAATGCGAGTCCAGTTTATGTGAAACCTTACAGAATTCCCCATGCTTTAAGTAAAGAATTGCAGCGACAGATTCAAGACATGATCGATAATGACATTATTGAAGAAACAACTTCCGAGTTTTCAAGCCCAGTTTTGTTAGTCCCCAAAAGATGTGATAAGTCAGGAGAAAAAAAATGGAGATTATTCGTGGACTATAGGCAACTGAACAATAAAATTCAAGACGACAAGTTCCCGTTGCCTAATATCACCGAAATATTAGATTCTCTAACAGGTAGTATCTATTTTTCAAAACTAGACCTATCGCAAGGTTATTCAACTCATCAACACGCTTTAGATAAAGAATCACGTAAATATACCGCATTCACAACTGACAAGATGTATCAAATGAAGAGGTGCTCAATGGGGCTTCGCACTAGCCCCAGTGTATTCTCTAGACTAATGACTATGGCTATGTCAGGATTAATTTATAAACTATGTTTCATATATTTCGATCATTGTATAGTAATAGGTAATTCCATGATGTCACATAATCAAAACCTCGTTAAAATCTTAGATAGATTAAGAAAAACAAATCTTAAACTCAATCCCTTAAAGTGTGAATTCTTGCGAAAAGAAATAATATATCTAGGTCATAGAATTACTTCACAAGGAGAAGAACCAGATCCTGCAAAAGTAGAGGTGTTAAAACAATACCCAAGTTCGATAAATACGGACGAAGTCAAAAGATTTGTGGCTTTTGCCAACTATTACAGACGATTTATTCCAAATTTCGCAAACATCGCTTATCCGTTGAACCAATTATCAAAGAAAAACGCAACCTTCAATTGGACCTCAGAGCGTGAAACAGCATTTTCAAAATTAAAAAAAGAAACTTTCAAGCCCACATATTACACTATCCGGATTTCTCGAATAAAAACAACTTCGTTTTACATACCTACGCGTCAAAAATAGGCCTTGGCGCTGTTCTGTCAAACAGCAATGGTAAAGTCGTAGCTAGTCGTAATTTGAAACCCGCAGAAACACGCTACCGTATTATCGAGCTAGAACTTTTGGCAATTGTATGGGCTACAAGACACTTTAGACCATATCTGTATGGTAAAAAGTTTAAGATCTTAACCGATCATAAACCATTAATTTATCTCTTCGGGATGACTGATCCATCGAGCAGATTAACTAAATTCAGGTTATATCTAGAAGAATTTAATTTCGAAATCGAATACACTCCGGGACGAAACATTGTAGCTGCAGACGCAACGCGTTGTATCAGTCACGACGAGAGCACAGGCGAAAAAGATAAAAGACAAACAAATTTATGACAACAATACCACAACTAACAGGCTTGATCAACCTAGAATTGTGGAAATTACAAAAGCATCCAAAGACTGTATTAAGTTAGCATTAAACGCGAACTATAACTACAATACAGACCCGTTTTTACATAAAATAATCAAAAACACAGTCACGAGGAGAAAACCAAAGGTATTTGCCGACACGTTTAGCCCTGTTAACTATTATGGGAAACGTACATTTGAATATCTAATCCCTAAAATATGTAACTCCTTGCCCGAAAAATTGTTTGTGGAAAAAGTTAAAACGAGTATGTTTAAGAAAAGTGTCAGTAGGATATTATTAGAAAATTGTGATCAGGATCAGTGAGAATATACCTACCCATTCTTATTGGTCCAGCTCGCAGGGTGGGTATTTATGGGTCTCTAAATATAATAGCATGAATTTAAATTAGCCATATGTTTTTGACACAACTGTGTATCAAGAGCAATTAATGCGCTGCCAACAAACTGTTATGCAGTTTGGCAGTATACTATCATATTATGTAAACATAAATGTGTCTTTCATGAATAAATGAATAATAATAAGCGTAACATGCATGAGCACATTTAATAATGAAATTATGAGCAATACACAAAGTTTTGTGTACGTACCAAGCAAATCATGTATCTATCTAATAACCCCATCGTTATCTACCGTAGGCGTATTAGCAAGGGAATTGGAAATATTTTGAAAGAAGCTCAATATACATGAAGTTACTATAATAAAAAATAAGTAGAATGAAACGAAAGTAAATGCATTTTTAGCTAATTACAAAAGAGATTTTCCTAGGATCCTAGTGACGAAAAGTGTTACAAGAATATACGAAAATATCTTAAAAGATTTTCATCTTTTACCTACTAGTGGCCACGCGGGGGTAAACAGGATGCTTAACAATATAAAATGACACTACTTCTGGCCGAAAATGAGCCATGACGTCTATGAATATGTTAGAAAATGTGCACATTGTTAACACAAAAAACACACCAATAAATATGTTAAGGAACCAATGGTGATAACTAACACACCAGATACGTCCTTCGAAAGGATATCGTTAGATATAGTAGGGCCCTTAGATTTAGATAACCATAATTTTAAGTATGTATTACCAATTCAGTGTGAACTAACCAAGTTCGTTGAGGCGTATCCCTTAGAAAGGAAGGACACTGAAACTGTCAGGTACGGCATACCGAAAGATGTAATAACGGATCAAGGTACCGAATTTATGTAGATTATTAGGTGTTAACAAGTTGCATTCTGTTGTCGTACCATCATGAAACAATAGGCGCGTTTGAAAATACACACAAGAACCTAGGAGCATACCTTAGGATTCAATGCAGCAACAACAGACTGACTGGAGTAGTTGGTTAGGTTATTGGTGTTTTGCATACAACACTACCGTGCATACTGAGACGCAATACATAGACCTGCGGCGCTAACTTTTGAGGTTTCAAAAATATTAAAGTGTTTTGTTTTTGGCATATAGTTTCCGGAACATTTTCCGAACCTAATATTTTAATTTGTGTCATCCTAGGTACTTGCTTAGGTAGAAATTACGATATTTATCTTTTCGATCAGCATTTTACAAAAAAAATATACGAGATGAAAATTTTACTTTTATGGTAATTATTTATTTATTTATTTATTTATTTATTTATTTATTTATTTATTTATTTATTTATTTATTTATTTATTTATTTATTTGTACAATTAACACTTACAGTCTAGACAGACATGTTAATCGGTGACAGTTACTGGATTACATATTGTTGAGGTTTGCTCCAATGGAGCCAATTAAACTTGATATTACTTAATTACAATTCTATATTGAAAGATTACAAGTCTTTGTATTAAAGTTATAGAAATTAAAAATTAACGACGCGATAGCTGCGGCGGCGTTGGTGGGTCTGGCGGGCAGCGGTACCCCCGCGCCCCGCTCCCCGTTGGGTGCGTTTGAGCACAGGTTTAAAACGTGCGTGGACATTCTCCGCCCCTTGAAAGCTCTCTCTCAGCTTTCAAAGTAGATCTGGTTCCACGGGCAGGCGAACAATGTGGTGAACAGCTCTGCGAATCGTTCCCCTTGCAGTATATAAATCTACGACTCTGCATATGTTGTCGCCTCCTTCATGCAGCTTGGTTATCCGGCCGAGTTGCCAGCGCTGTGGTGGTTGGTTCTCGTCCCTTATTAGTACCAAGTCCCCTATCTTTGGGTTTGCAGTACCTTGCTTCTATTTTGTGCGTTGTTGCAGTTCAGCGATGAACTCCTTTGTCCATCTCTCCCAAAAGTCCCTTCGGATCTTCTCTATAATGTGGTACTTCGTGCTGGTCTCCTCGGCTGTAAGAGAAGGCACCGACATCAGTGGCCGCCCGATAAGGAAGTGCCCGGGGGTAAGGGGGTTTAAGTCCAAAGGATCCGATGAAATAGGTGACAGTAGGCGGGAATTTAATATTGCCTCTATCTGCATGAATAAAGTAGTTAACTCTTCGAAAGTTAACGAAGCATTACCGGTTACCCTTCTCAAGTGATGTTTGGCGGATTTCACTCCTGCCACAAAAATACCTCCGAAATGTGGAGAGTATGCCGGACTAAATTTAAAACGTATACCTTCGGTACAGGCGAAATCGGTAACAGTCTCCCGACTGGAGCGCACCATCTTACTTAGTTCATTGTTAGCACCCACAAAATTTGTTCCGTTATCGCAATAGATTCGATAGGGTTTCCCTCTTCGCGAAACAAATCTACGCAAACATAAAACGAAGGCGTGAGTGCTAAGGTCACTGACAATTTTCAAATGTAAAGCTCTAGTGGTTAAGCAAACAAACACACACAAATAGCATTTACTAATACGATTACCTCTACCCTTTTTACTAGAAATTTGAAAGGGACCGGCGAAGTCGGTACCAGTTGAATAAAATGGGAACGTTGGATTAGTCCTATCAAATTGTAAGTGACCCATTATCGGGTTCCTAGTCTCACCACGGTAACGTACACATATTACACATTTTTGTTCAGTCTTTCGGGCGAGGTTTCTTCCCCCGATAGGCCAATATTCTTCTCGCATAGAAGAACGAAGAAGTTGGGGACCTGCATGAAATAGGTATGAATGTTTATGCTTCATTAGCAAAATCGTAAATGGGTGCTTACTGTCAAGAATAATAGGATGTTTTTACTATATTCAAATTTTGACCTTCCTAATCTACCACCAACCCTCATCACACCCTCTGAATCCATAAATGGATATAGTCCTGGCAATGAAAGATTGTGGGTGGAAAAGTTGAAAGCAGAAATTTTGACTTCGGAACTTTGTTTTGTTCTAAAGTGCATTATTTTTATCCGAGAAATAGACTTCCCACCTTCAATGTATCCGAAAATGTTATATTATACGCCATAACAATTATAGTTTTAGAGAAATATGGCTTCAATTAAATGCGCGGTGGCTCTCGATGGCTCCCGGTCTGAATTCACTCGAGACCACCTACAGATCAACGGATCAACTGTGCCAAGTTTCAGCGCATAGTCAAAAAGTGCAAGGTTCCCGTACAACGGATTGTACTATCAAACCAGCTACTTTGGCCCCCCAATTATTTGTTATACATGTCAGTCGATACCTACGCTCATGTTCAGATGTCTTTGTGCTGTTTACAGAGTTGGTTTATCCTTAGAATACACATTCTCCCTGGGTAGCTTTTAGTCTTTTCTACTTTATTCATTTTTTTTGCTACAAAGTGCACTGTTTTTATTTGAAAAATAGATTCCTCGTTCTTAATTTATCCGAAAATGATACATCGCATACCCTAGTATGTATAGTTTTAGAGAAATGATGCCTCAATTACAGTGCGGCAGCGTCGAACTTCCCTCCCTCACCCCCACTAAATGCGCGATGGCTTTCGATGACTCCCGGTCTGAATCTACTCAGGACCAGCTAAGAGTCAAGTGTGCCAAGTGTCACCGCATAGACACAAGCGCAAGGCGTCGTGCAGTCATACCCTAGCTAAAAACACTTTTTTGAAAATCGTCCGTTTTTCGGAGCTCATATTTAGACAACGATTGAAAATAAGTAAAAAATGAATAGAATCAAAGTTGTAGAGAAATTTATCAGCTTTAATAATGCCATACAGCAACATTTCCTATGACGCATCGTTTTCAAGATGTAAACAAAAAACAAAAAAACGGGACCTTCTTTGTGCCCCCCTCCCTAGGGCTCACCTCCGAGGGGTGGGGACTTTTAGTATGTTTATCTCCTAACTAGTCCAAACAAAGTTCCGAAGTCAAAATTTCTGCTTTCAACTTTTCCATCCACACCCTCTTTTTGAGCTTTTACCAAGCTATTAATGATACAAGTTTGGACTTTTTATGTAGAGCCTCTAAATTTGAGGGCGCTCTTACTTCGGCTTTAAAGGAATCAGCTTGAGACAATTTAATAAGAGCTGTACAAGATCTGAATATTTCTTCTCTCATGAGTGTTAATTCATCGTTTTGTTTACGATTGTAATTAAATCTGAATACGTAAGCAAATGATCGGATTAGAAAATTATAGCTCGAATATTTTTTGAAATCAACAACAAGAGCACCCCGAGATACCTCCTCAACACCTACTGTGACATATACTTTAAGCTCGGGCAAATCAGTATTAGTGGTTAGCTGGTGAGGCCAAGCATGAGCGTCCTTTCTCAAGAAGAAAGGTCCTTCCCACCACAAGGGTTCAACCTGCAAACGCTGAGGATTAACGCCTCTAGAAGCTAAATCTGCAGGGTTGAGGCTTGTAGGGACATGCCTCCAAGAAAACCCTTGAGTAAGCTCACAAATCTCAATAACGCGGTTGGCAACAAAGGTCTTAAGCACTTTAGGTTGTGTTTTTATCCATCCTAACACAACAGTGGAATCTGTCCACATTACCTTTTGAGTTATTGGAAAACGAATTGATTTGAGTACATTTGTTGACAGCCGCGCTCCGAGCAATGCAGCGGTTAATTCAAGCCGCGGTATAGTCATCATCGATACTGGTGCGACTCGCGCCTTAGCGCACAGTAGGTAGTCTTACTGAAACGTTATTTTTGTCATCAACAGATCGTAAATACACACAGGCCCCGTAGGCCTCCTGTGAAGCGTCGACAAAACAGTGCAGTTCTATTGAACAAGGAGAGTTACACAATGCGTTTCTAGGCAAAACAATCTTAGGCAAATAATTTAAATTCTCTATTACGTGTAACCATTTTTTTGAAATAACAGCCGGTACTGGGTCGTCGCAATCCAGCTTCTCCTTCCACAACTGCTGCAAAATAATTTTGGCTGTATTTATGCAAGCACACAAAAGTCCCAACGGATCAAATAATTTACATGTGGAAGAGATAATAATTCGGTTAGTTATTTTTCTTTTATCATCAATATCTACTGCAAAGTGCAGCGTGTCTGGTGTAGGTGACCAATTGAGCCCTAATACTGTTGATTGCTTGCTCAGCTCTAAAGTATCAGGGGTTGCTTCTCCCCGTAGCACCATGGGACAGTTCGTGCGTATCTTATGCAGTGGAAAACATCCAGAAGAAAGCACACCAGTGACTTTCTCATAAATCTCTTTTATGTGTTGTTCTGACTGAGCTCCAGTGATCAAATCGTCCATATTATATATCGTGTTCTAAAATATTAGCTATTCGAGAATCTGAACACTCGCGAGCCAGCTGCAGAATACACCTTGTACTCAAATATGGCGCAGAAGCTGTCCAATAGGTGACAGTATTTAGCTGCAAGACCTGAAGAGGTATAGTTTAATCGTCCCTCCAAATGATAAGTAAAAGGTGCCTTTGTGACGGATCTATCTCAACCTACCTATACATTTTTTGTATGTCACCAGTCAGTAGGTATATACCGATGGCAACGAAATCTCAACAAAATTGAAAGTAAGTCATCCTGTACTACAGGGCCTACACACTGTATGTCATTTAGTGATTTACCAGTACTAGTTTTCATAGAAGCGTCAAAAACTGTGCGAAGTTTAGTAGTCTCACTGCTCTCGCGGATTACTACATGGTGCGGTAAGTAGTATCCGAACTCCGGCTTGGTCACTTCTGTTAAATGGTTCAACGAACGATATTCATTTATAAACTCTACATACTTTGCTTTTTAGGATGGATTTTTCTTAAATTTTGCCTCTAAATTAAGTAACCTCTTTTTTGCCAAATAAAAAGAATCACCAAGTGCTTCTTCAGGAACCTCTTTCATTGGCATTTTTACTGAAAATTTTCCACTAGGAAGTGTACCGTAAAATGGGGTGAATAGGGTGGTTTTTAGACTTTGGTGACGTATTTCAATCACTTAAAGACCAAAATTGTAAAATCCAACTGCATAGTGCTTTGTCCGGATACTCATTCTTCTGAACGATCATAGACAAATTTTACGTTTTCTTTATAAAATAACAAGAAAACTGCAAAAATGTTACGAAACCCGAGTCACCCCGAGGATGGGGTCAATAGAATCAAACCTGGGGTGAAACGGGTTTTCGGTCAGGGTTGTCAAAAATACTGCCATAATATTTATATATTTATTAACCAACAAAGTTAGCCATAAGTAGTTGTGACAAGTTGAAAGGTACCTAGTAGGTAATCAATATAGGTAATTAAAAACTGTTGCATTTGTTTTTTTTTGTACTTAAGACTTTTTAGCATCTTTCATTTAGCATAATTAATACTAATTAAATCTAGATAATAACATTTAAAAACATTGATTGTTCTTAAAAATCACAAATTATTAAGAGTAATAATTGTGGTACTTATTTGGTAATATTTAGAACAAGTTCAGTACCTAGTTAATGTATCTAGTTAGACACAATATTAAATAAAAAACACTTCTTTAAAATCAGAATTCAAACATTTTTTGAAAATAAGTACTTATCTACTTTAGTAACATACATACATCTTTTTATAAAATTCTACACTTATTATTTATAATCACAGAGATTATTGCTGTATTCCAAATTATACGTAATCACAGTACAATTGTTACTAATTATAAGTAAAATCACACATACATTTACTAAGACTTAATATTAATCACATAGGCTACCATGTGATTGCGGTACCATAAGGCCACTGATGAGTAACGGACATGACAAATTATACGACAAAAAAACTCCAAAAATACAAGAAATGCTAGAAAATTACATGCGGTTACCTTATTTTAGAATAGACTATATAAGTATATATTAACCCAGGTTTATAACGTTAGCATAGCGTAGCATAGCGTTTTTTTCGTGGGTGGGTAGGCAAATAAAGTACACACAAGAATTGAGCTCTACTATTTTTAATTACATATTTATTATTTACAACAGTTCGACAACAGGAATTATACATTTAATGTAACCAAGGGACTATAATCGCCACCCCCAGCTAATTAACTTTAATAAAACTATCACCTTACTCAGTTAAGAAGTTGTTCATTCACTGCGCACTATCACCACACTTTTCACTTCACGCATTGCTATGGACACTTTATCCCAATTAATGAAGAACATGAACGAGATGAAGGAGCTGTTTGCTAGCAGGATGGCCCGTTTTGAAAATTCCCAGTCAAGCAAGGATGCAGAGGACACCTCACTCAGTGAGTTTCAGGTTTTTAAAACTTTTATTTGGAAGGCTGTCTCAAGCCTACAGGGGCAAATTGAGCTTGTTGCAAAATCTCTCGAAGATTTAGAGATGAGGTCACGAGTCAAGGTACTGTTGCTTCATGGTGTTCCGGAACAGGCAGATGAAAGCACCATAGAGACTGCAAGTGCAATATGCTCTCAGAACCTGCAGCTTCATAACTTTACAGTGCAGTCTTTCAATGTCTGCCACCGTCTTGGTAAGCAAAGGGATACTTCTAAACCGAGACTCATTCTTATGCGTTTCTCATCCATTGTACTAAGGAGCACAGTGTGGGCCGCTAAGACGAAACTTAAAGGGTCAGGGTTGACAATGTCAGAGTTCCTGACAGGTAGCCGGCATGCAGTGTTTGTAGAGGCGCGGCGGATCCATGGGATAAAGGGCTGCTGGACGAGCGATGGGCGTATCGTCGTGCTTGGCAAGGATGGCTCCCGTCGCCGCATAACCTCTATGGCTGAGCTCTGAGCGCTGCCGGCCCCAACCTCCCAGGCGGGAGGTGGAGCCTCGTCGTCCTCCGTCGTCGCGTGCCAGTTCAGGAGCCCAGCAAGCCTGCGGTACGAGCCAAGGCTCCCAAGCGCGCTACGGCCTCAGTAAAACCCAAATAATTTCGTGGATTCACACACAGCGTTGCTGCCCAACCTTTGTTATCATTCCACTTTTCTTACTTCAAATTCAAATTCAAATTTATTTATACTTTCGTTGTTAGTGACGTCATAATTTCTTCACCATTTTAAGTAGTTGCCTTCTCTGCATTAAAGTACCCTTTTTTCCTGCTATTATCCATGTATCACTTTCGATTTACTACTTGACGTTTATTTGATTGACGTATTGATTGACTTTGACAGACAAGAGTAAAGATAAACTGTCATAGTTACTTGCGTTTTTGCGTTTCGTTTTTGCAGAGACTTATGTTTGGTGATAAAAATATGTTGGCTCTTTTACTTTTATTGTCTTTAACGTGTCAAAATTATTAATATTTTTCTCTTTTTAAATGTTACTAATGTGTCTAGATGATAGTTAACTCGTTTCTTTGACTCGGGTACATCCCTATGATTATAAGTTTAATTTCCTACCTTTTAAGGTTCTGATTTTGTACCTGTGATCAGCTGCTGGCGTGCGATTGAGTCGTTAGCAATTTTAGAAATTTTTAAAAACCAGTGTTTATATATATTGTCATAAGTATTATTATTATAGTATAATATACATATTTATTTATTTTCCTGCTTACATGTCAGACGTCTTTGACGCTAGTCATGAAAGTGAATTTTACTCACTGTCTTCTTCAAGCCTTTATGGTTCTTTGAGTGATGTGTCCGATATGCCTGATCTTGGTGATCGTATAAACAACACTTTTTCCTCTTCTTTTAAAAACTTTAATGTCATCCACATTAATGCACAGAGTGTGCCGGCTCACTTCCCTGACCTGCTCTCAACTTTCTCTTGTAAAAACGTCCACGCTATTCTTATCTCTGAGACATGGCTTAAGCCATCCCTTCCGTCTAACCTCTATCCTTTGCCTGGGTACCGTCTTATTCGCAACGACAGGACTGGCTTTAAAGATGGCGGGAGCGGCACTGTACGTGGAGGTGGTGTTCCCATTTATTTAAAGAACGATATTGTTTTCGAGATAATAGATCAATCACCTTCTCTGTATTCCAAGTCCCCTGAATATTTATTCCTTAATGTTTCCTTGCACCACGCAAAAGTTCTTCTCGGCGTTTATTACAGCCCCTCTTCCAATATTAACTTTTTTGATTCCTTCGAGAAAACTCTTTCTGATCTCTGTCCACAATTTGACCACAGTATTATAATGGGTGACTTTAACACATGCCTCCTTAAAAACGATTCTCGTTCCTCTAAATTGCAATCTTTAGTAAACTCATTGAATTTCAGTATTCTCCCTCTCAGTCCCACACATTACCCACATAACGGCCCCCCTTCTCTTTTAGACCTTGTTATAACGTCATCCCCAGACCTTGTCTCTTTTCACGGCCAGTTTAATGCTGTTGCCTTTTCCCAACATGACCTTATCTTCGCATCCTTCAACATCCGTCCCCCAAAACATAAGCATAAAATAGTTCTTCGTCGAAATCTCAATAAAGTTAATCTGCAGGCCCTTCTGTCTGATCTGGCCAAAGCCGACTGGCAGACCATTGAAGCCTGCACTGACATCGACGCCAAGCTCGAGGCCTTTAACAGCACATTGCTTGCGATTTTTGACCAGCACGCACCTCTAAGACCCACGCGAGTGAAGCATTACCCGGCTCCGTGGCTCACAGCTGACATTAAGGCCCTTATGGCGAAAAGAAATCGGGCCCGGCTGAAGCTGCGCAATGACTCATCAGAGGAAAGTCATCGAATCTATGTTGCCCTGCGTAACCGCTGTAATAAAAAGTGTAGGGAGGCTAGACGTCGCTACATTCATGAGTCGATTGAAGGTTGTCCTCCCCACAAACTCTGGAAGTTCTTAAAGTCGCTAGGGGTGGGCAAGTCTCAAAATTCTTCTTTAAATAATCAATTAGATCTTAACGCCCTTAATAAGCATTTTAGCACTTCTCCTGTCACTCTTGACCCTTCTATAAAGCACTGTACACTTTCTCTTCTCGCCAATGCCCCTCGCCCCGACATTCCTCCTTTCGATCTGGGTCTTATTTCTCCAGGTGAAACATTGTCTCTCCTAAAATCTATTAAGACGAAAGCCGTTGGTGAAGATGGCTTAAGCTCGGATATGCTTATGCTCGTGGCGGATGCAATATCCCCTGTCCTTTCAAATATTATTAATTTTTCTTTTACCTCTGGCTGTTTTCCGTCTCCGTGGAAACTTGCACACATGTCCTCCCTCTCCAAAAATCCTCAAACCCTTCTTCTTTTTCTGACTATCGTCCAATTTCTATCCTCCCGGTCCTTTCCAAGATAATTGAACATTTTGTTAACCGCAAACTGTCCCGTTTTCTTAACTACCATAGTCTTTTAAACCCTTTCCAATTCGGTTTTCGCCCCGGGCATAGCACTGTTACGGCTTTAGTCAAGGTCACCGATGACATTCGTCTTAATATAGAAAATAAGAAGCTCACTGTCTTGGTTTTGCTAGACTTTAGTAGCGCCTTCAATACAGTAGACTTTGATATCCTTCTAAGCATTCTTAAATCTCTCAATCTTTCTTCACCGGCCCTAGCGTGGTTTCAGTCATACCTCCGTGGGAGGCGCCAGTGTGTCAGAATGAATGACACTGTCTCTGACTGGAATGATCTTACTGCTGGCGTACCCCAGGGAGCGGTGCTCTCTCCTCTTCTTTTTTCTATTTTCATTAATAGTATTACGGCTTCTCTTCAATCGTCTTACCACCTGTATGCAGATGATCTACAGATTTACGCGGGGGCAAGTTTGGATGACTTCCCAACTATGATATCCTCTATTAATGCGGACCTTACCACCATCCGGGACTGGGCTGCTAACTTTGGGCTTAAGGTAAATGCTAGAAAGTCGCAAGCAATTGTGGTTGGCAGTTCCTACTTCATCAATAAGCTGACTGATCTCGTGGTTCCCAGTATAAGTTTTGATGGAACCACTATTCCTTTTTCTACCTCCGTAAAAAACTTGGGGGTCACGATGGATCAGACCCTTTCTTGGTCCTGTCAAGTCGCCGAGGTCAGTCGCAGGCTCTTTGCTTCTCTGCACTCTCTCAGGCGCCTGCAGAATTTTCTTCCCCATCACACCAAAATTACATTAGCGCAATCCCTTCTACTTCCCCTCCTCGACTACGGCGACGTCGCATATCTCGACGTATCGGAAGAACTGCTGGATAAGTTAGAACGCCTGCAAAATGTATGTATTCGCTTTATTTACGGCCTGCGGAAGTATGACCACGTGTCCCACTTCCGCGCCCAGTTAAAATGGTTACCAATCCGTTTTCGCAGAAATGTTCATATCCTGTCGTTGCTTTTCAACACTTTGTTTTTGCCTCACTCTCCCTCTTACCTTTCCGAGAGGTTTAGCTTCATGGCGAGCGGTTCCCAGAATCGCTTGCGGTCGAGTGCTAACCTCTCTCTTGCCTTTCCAGCCCATACGTCTAAAACCTACTCCAAATCCTTCTCGGTGCACTCTGTCAGATTGTGGAACCGGCTGCCTATATTAGGAAATCGCAATCGGTCGCATCTCTACAGGGAAATTTGAGGACATACTGGCTTGACTCCTTATAATTGTTTACTATCCTTTATTTTACTCCATAATATATATATATATATATATACATATATTTATTTATTTATTTATTTATTTTATATATATAGTATGTAGGTATACATATGTGTATATATGTCAGGTCGTGTATTTAATTATTTTGATAACTATTATTATTATTTTTATATACGTCTGTTAGTATTTATTCTTAAGGTCTAAAATGTTGTTATGCAATTTCCGATAACTCTGTTTTGTACTAATGTCTGCCACATTCTACTTTCTTATTTTCTTCAATCACCCAAAGGTTAGCTGGAAGAGATCCCTTAAAGGGATAAGTTCGCCTTTGTACATTCCAACTTTGTAATTATTGTATTTGATTTTATGTTTTTTGTACAATAAAGTGTTTACATACATACATACATACATAATCTGTATAAACAATAATTTTAATTTACGCAAGTGTTTTTTCTGATATAAAATTGATGACTAAAAACATCCACCCTTAACTTTCTGGCAGCTTATAAATTAACGTTTAATTATTTGAGACATCATTCATTCAGTATCTTTAATATTTCTTCAGCATTATTGTAATAATTTTTAAGTCTCATCGAGCTTCTTAGATTTTGCTGAGATTTTGTGTTCGAATTTGCAGCCAAAGTTAAGTGTGATTGGGCTTCGTAAACATAATCTTGATTTTTTTTTGTTGTTACCTTTTTTTAACGGCTTGCCTATTCTTTTTAAACTGTCAACATTTTTAATTATTACCTGTGATAAAAAAATTATCTGAGACTTTTTTGTTCTCGCCCCGGTGTTAATTACGTCTTCAACATCTTTCTTTATATTTTTTTTTAATAAGTTATCTTCATCTATTGTAATCACTTTTTCAGGATCTGTACTTGTATCAGCTACCACTTTTAACTTTTGTTCATTCTTGTATTCACTGCATCTGTTTACTTCTCTTGTGATATTGTTAAGATTATTTCCACAAATTTCTTCTTCTTGACAATAAAATAGATCTTCTGCTAAAATAATAGGCATACACTCTATATCTGCTGATGTTAATGAGGTTTCGGGTATGTTTATGCTTGCTGTCTGTGGCTGTGGGTAAGGTGGTAGGATAGAAATTGGCTCCTGTTCGATTGAAAGCTGGGGTTGTATTTTTGTTTTTTTTCCTTGACCTTTATTTTTCATAGATTTTTTGATTTTAATAAGACTGTCCAGATTAAGATTTCTATCCTTTTCAACTAGTTCTTCAGGATCTAAACTTGGGCCTGCTACCGCTTCTAACTTCCGTTCATTCTTATATTCACTACATCTGCTAACTTCTGTTGTGATATCTTTAAGATTATATCCACAAATTTCTTCTTCTTGAGAATAAAACAGATCTTCCCCTAAAACAATAGGCATACACTCTATATCTTCTGATGTTATTGTTGTTTCAGGTGTGTTTCTGCTTGCTGTCGGTAGTTGTGGGTTAGGTGGTAGGATAGAAATTGGCTCCTGTTCGATTGAAAGCTGGGGTTGTTTTTTTGCTTTTTTTCCTTGACCTTTATTTTTCTAAGACTTTTTGTTTTGATTAAGACTGTCCAGATTAAGAATTGTAGCATTTGCTACTAGTTCTTCGGGATCTACACTTCGGCTAGCTACCACTTCTAGCTTTTTCTTCTTTTTAGGTTCGTTTACATTCATTGTCCCATACCTCATCTCTTTAAAAAGCTGAACAAATGAGTCGTCAACAGCAGTAGCATCGTTCCGGCGTTCAGCTTCATTTGGGAGTCTGGAAATTACTTCCTGGCTGTTTAGTGGTACTATCCCAGTTTTTCTAAAACCAGAACGAATATTCTGTTCAGCAGTGGGAGTCATGTGTTGAAATAACAGTTTAAGTAATTTAGGGAAACAACCCTTTGGTATAGAACTTAGACACCGTCCATCGTTTTTCTTCCATTTTTTTAATATTTGACGCCACGCCTGTTTCATAGGGCGAAAAAATGCCACATCAAGGGGTTGCGTTAAATGTGTTGAGTTTGGTGGCAAAAATACAAAATGTATATTCTTCTCCTTGCATTTAGTTATTAAATCTGCAGACAGATGGGACGACAAGTTGTCACCTATAAGTACTTTTTTCCCTTCTTTATTATCAAAATAAGGAATGACTATTGTTAGTACCCAGTCGATAAAAATAGTACCATCAAACTATCCAGATGAGGACCTGTTGTACCTTGTTCCAGTAGGCCCGTTTGCTGTCCAAGTGTCATACAAATGAGTGGATTTATAAACCACATACGAAGGCAATAATTCACCCTCCGCATTTGCTGCAATCATTAAAGATACACAACCTTTGGATTGGTTTCTGACCCTTTCCGGATATTTGCAACCTCGCTTTACAATAACTTCTCTCGTCCTGGGTCATCGGCTAAGTTTGTTTATCATAATTTATGATGTTTGATAAAGGAACACCTTCCAGAGAATTTTCAAGCTCGGTGAAATATTGTTGCATAGTTTCAGGCGAAACTTTTGCCCTTGAAAGTTTGATATTCTGAGATATTCTCTTAGAGATTCTATCAGAATGGCGTTTCAAAAAGTTATCCGCGAAGTCTGGTCCTGGGAAATTGTTTTTAAATCGTTTAATTGATATATTTGCTGAATCTAAATACATTTTAACAATATATCGAAGATCTAATCTTTCTAGTGGATAGCCCCAATCTGCACATATGTTTAAATTGCGGATGATATTTTCTTCAGCTTCAGGTGTTAAAGCTGTTTGTCCACCCTGCGATTTCATAATTTTCTGATTATGACGCTGCAAAACCGAGAAAGGTATACCATGCTTTTCTGCAACAGATGCTATAGATGGAAGAGCTGTTGAGGTATTCGGGTGCCTTAAATCTTGTAGGGCTTGCTGTATAACGACATCATCATATTTTCTATAGGTCTTTGAACCAGGTTTGGGCTTGTAAGTCCGGGGCATCTTGTAATCAAATAGGTACCTGAAGAAACAAACAGTTCAAAAACAAACATAGGCACCTAATTCAAAGAACAAATGTGAGCTTTCAGCAAGGAGTAATAAAACAAAATTCAAAGACACATACACACACACACGCTCAAAAACACACACACACACACACACACACACACACACACACACACACACACACACACACTCACACACTTAAACGAACGAACAAACAAACAAACAAACAAACCGACAGACGGACCGACGGACAAACAAACAAACACATACATGGCTAAATGACAAAATATTCGCAAAATATACTTTTGGCAGCCCTAACAATTCACCCCTATACTGATTCTAATGACCCCTGCCACGACTCTATTGCCCCCATTCGTTACCTTATTCACCTCATGGTCTTACCTTATTGACCCCTCAGGTAACCCGAATAACCCCAAAAGTATTAAAAAAACAAGTACATAAACTATTTCAACATTACACCCTTAAAAACACAATATTTCTACTTACTTTTTGTCTCTTCGTGTTCTTCATGAAATTCCTGGTACATCACAACAACTAAAAACACATATACCCTCATAAATAAACCGATTTCTTAAAGTTTATTGACCACTATAAACAGGACAGTTTGAATGGTTGCGTTTAAATGACTTTTTCTTTTAAATTGTCTATGGTTTCACCTTGTTTGAGTTGCCAGTCTAAAAATTAATTTATCGAAAACAGAAAACGTAAAGGCAACCTTGGGCATCAAAAACTATAATCATAGTTTTTGGTAGTTCAAAGAAAATACTCAGGGTCACCCTATTCACCCCTGGGATTCTATTCACCCCATTTTACGGTATTCATATTTTCGTTAAAATGTAATTTGCATAACTTTTCTTCATGGCTAAAACCAGGCTCGTCTGACGAGTTGAGCTCTTCTATTTGCCAAAACCTTTGAAGGTCATCATGTATTTCCCTATTAAAATTGCATGTCACGTGGCTGGGTGAATTAGTACCCGTTGGGCCACTGATTAGCCACCCTAAATGGGAATGCTGCAATATTGGTTTTCCTATACCTAATGTGATACGCTTCGAACCTAAAATGTCCCAAAAAATATCTGCCCCTAACAGTATATCAATCTCAGAGGGACGATGAAACTCGGGGTCTGCTAGCTGGATATCACTAGGTATTTGCAACTGCTGTCTATCTACTGGTGCGTTCGGTAACATTCCTGTAATCATAGATACAACCAGACAATTTACGCTTACATTAAACGAATTATATGCTGAACCTATCTTTAAATAACACTTCTGCATTATGTCAAAAGAAATGTTATTAATGCCTGAAACACGTATTGGTTCAATAGTTTGAGTCAGCAGGTTTAATTTCCTTTTTAACTTTTCCGTTATGTATGACGATTGACTACCAGTGTCTAATAGCGCACGAGCCGTATAAGTTTCGTTTGTGCACTCATTAAATATGCGCACTATAGCTGTGCACAACAGAACTTGGCCGACAGAGACAGCTGATAGAGTCACGGGTACGTTTGGTGCAGGCGAGGGCTCTGGTGGCGACGGGAGGGTGGACGGTGACGTAGGAGTGGTGACAGGTAAGCTAGTGTTCATGTTCCTTTGAATATTTTTATGCAAGTTTAACAAAGAATTATGTTTCTGTTTACAATGCTTACAAAAGCCTTTCAAAAAATAATGAAACGCATTGTGACCCTCTCTTAAACAGTTTTTGCAAAGTTTTAAGTCTGATGCTAGGTTAACCCTACAATGCATGTTTTTTTTTTTGCCGTGAAAAAAATATACGAGGTTTAAGTGGGCGTGCAAATGACGAGAAAAATAATGAAATTTTTTTTTATTATATTTTAGTATAAAAAAAAACAATTTTAATGGTGGTGACACATATGGCACAATATGTATTAACCTATATTTTAGTGCTACGTACACTAACACGAGATATGTAATAATTTTCAATTTTACAATCAATTACGATGAAAGTTAATAATAGTAGATTGTTCAACAAGGGACTAAAATAAGCCATAATGACACGAGATGTTTAGCCACGCGAGCGAGCCAGCGAGCGAGAGTGGCTATAGTTCGAGTGTCATTATGGTTGTTTAGTCTCGCGTTAAACACTCTACTTTTCACTTTGAATGCGAGGAAAAAAAACAACGTTCAGTGCGGGATTAGCCACGTACCTAGCAAGAGTAGCAAATGCTACGGGCCCCGCGCATCCACGTCTAAACTCTAAAATGCTAGTACTTACATCAGTATGCGTATGCGTGTACTCATATTATTATGCATCAGGGTTGACGATAAGATGAATAATCCAGTCGATATTCTCCACCAGAATAACCTAAAACCCAAAATAGGTGCATATCTAAGTCGCTCAGTTGCGGAAAAAAGCCCGCCACAACCTGTAACCTAAAACAAACCCAGGGGTCTCTTTATAGAATTTGCTACGGACCCCGTGCTTGCTCAATCCAGCACTTTTTCAATAAAGTTCTATACACATTTTTATAAAATTGATTATAAGAAAGTTTCTTACAAATTTGTTCCGCGGTTTTTTCTTTTCTTTTGTATTTTTTTTGTGAAGTGCCGCTTTAAATGCTTGCATATTTAGCCAACAGGTTCAAACTTGAAAACTATTTTAAAACTAATTGGACCAAGCATAATAAAATGAATTCATCCTTAATATAATTAAATATATTCATATTCGTAATCATTAATCGTGTTTCACGAAATTAAATCATTTTTATTTTATATTTTTTCACAGTTGTCATTTTGAGGTTATTTCCACGCGCTAAAAATTGTCTACACCACAGAATAAAAACTAGAGGCATAGAAACCGTACTTAATAGACAGAAAATACATTATGGTTGACTTCTTTTTACTTATGGTTTTCATAGTGAGTTGGAAAGAGATCGTCACAAGGCGTGATTTGGACCTTTAAGCACCAGTGTGGAAGAAAGTAACGCCAAAGAAGACCGGTCGTTGATTTGACGTTTCTTCACCTACTGATCATGACAGATTAAAGAAGAAAAGACACCTAGGTTTTGTTTCTTTTCCTCTTATCAAAATGTAATCTATAAAGTAGAGACAAGTAGCTAGTGCAACGTTCATCTTATTGCACGGCTTCTATGCCTTTAGTCTTTATTCTGTGGTCTGTACAAAAAGACTGAAAATAGCAATAAATCCTCCATTCACAAACACCATGATTGGATGTTTAGGGGATTCCAAAGTAAATTAAAACAATTTTAATTTAATCCCTAGGGATTAAAAAAGGAACTTTAGTCCCGATGTGCAGAGACTAAAGTAACATTTTAAGAGCATGAGAAGTGAAAAACATTTTTTATCTTTATTTAAACAAAGCTCTACTTTGCATTTATCGCAAGATATAAAAGATTTTCCGTTACAGCCCGGATACTTGCAGCGTTGGCGTTTTGTGTTCCATGTCGGAAGATGATCAATTCCGTCCAGCCTAACATCACGAGTAGGAAGAATCGCTACATTCGGCTTTTGTCTCTTTATAGCTATTAAGTCTTCTGATATGGAAGATGATGGTCGACCCTTTTTCTTAATCAATTGCGGCCCACACATGCAAAGAGATTTCGCTACATCCAATTTGAATTCCCTGAGCTTGAGTGGCGTTGGAATTTTTGTTTGCTCTCCCAGTCTTTTATACAGTAGCCAACTATTTATCACAATAACATCAAGAAGATGATAGAATAAACGTAAGTACCATTTTCTAGTCCTCATTTTAATTTTATCTTTTCCCAGGTATGAATCTAACAAGTCCACTCCTCCCATGTGCTTATTATAATTTTGGACTATTTGAGGGTAATCTATTTCTATGCGTGTGCGGCAGCTCAATTGCGTTCCATTTCAACCGAATTGTCTACCTCTGTGTGTTTACATCATCGTGTACATAGCAAACGACATCCCGGGTTCCCATTACCTATAATCCTATAATCTGTGATCATGACTACCCAACTGTCAGGAGAGATGTCATTGCTTTTGGACAAATTGAAAGAAGAGCTAAATAAGCAAACAATACAAATAACAGAAAGCGTTACAGCAACAGTGCTAAAAAGAGTGGACGAAAAGATCCAACCTATAATAACGGAAAACGAAAGACTTACACGTGAAGTGGAAAAATTGAACATGAAACTCCGTACTATGGACATGAATGCTAGGAAAAATAACATCATCCTACATGGAATCCCAGAACCTAGTGTCGAAAAATATGAAGATCTAAACACTTTGGTAATACAATCAACAAAGGACATAGATGTAGCACTCGAAAACGGGGATATAAATAAAGTACAACGCCTTGGCAAAAAAGTAGACAATGGAAAAATAAGACCGATATTGTTGACAACAACAACTCTGCAGAAGAAAATTCAAATACTAAAAAACAAAATGAAAATGAAGGAGAATACATACATAACCAATGATTATCCCAAGGACTACATAGAAAAACGTAAAGCAAGAGCAAACAACTTTCGCGAGAGCGACAAAAGGAAAAGAACTTCCGAGACACCAAGTCCAAAAGAAAATATCAACAATACTAGCAAGAAAATACAACGAACTGACGCATTTCAACTTATGCGGGAGCGAGCATACTCCATGTCCGACAAAAATACCTACCTCAATCACTAACCAGAAACGAAACAACACACATCAAAAAACACAACAAGCTAAATACAACAACAACACCTCTCCAATACGGCTAGACCCCACGGAGAAGTACAACCAAAAAGGAAATAAAACAAAACATAAATACAAACCATATATTGGAACATTCCCCAATCCGGCTGGTCCCCGTGGGGAATTAGACCACAACCCTCCCATTCCTTGTATGACTGGGCCGAAGGAAAACAAGGTAAAAGAAAATAAACCAAACATGAAAACAAAGGAAAGCACTGAAAATTGGGGGAAAAAGTCAAACATACATATAGCCACTCTTAACACTCTAACACTGAAATCTGAGGACAGTCTTTTGGAACTAAGAATGGCATTGAAGAAAATAAAATGGGACATTTTAGGACTGAGCGAAGTGAGGAGAATGGGTGATAACATTGAGGAACTAGATGACTGCATATTCTTCTACAAAGGAGAGACACCAGGGAGACATGGAGTGGGTTTTTTAATCCAAAAGAACATGAAAGACACTATCAAGGAATTTAAAGGTGTTTCGGAGAGAATTGCTACTCTAAAAATATCAGTCCCCGGCTACAAAGACGACTGGTCAATCATACAGATCTATGCTCCCACCGAACAAGCAAATAGAGAGGATGTTGATGCCTTCTACACACAATTAAGCGAGGTCTTAAATAACCTAACAACTAAACACCACATAGTAATGGGCGACTTTAATGCTCAAACTGGTAAACGATGCGAAGGTGAAGAGCGAATATTAGGTCCCTATTGCTTCGGCAGAAGAAGTAAAAATGGTGAAAAATTGGTGAGTCTAGCTCTGGAACACAACCTAACAATACTGAATAGTAAATATAAGAAGCGGAAGAATCGCCAATGGACATGGATATCCCCCAATGGAAAGTACAAAAACACAATAGATTTTATTCTGACAACCAACCCAAAAATTGTAGAAAATATAGATGTCATCAACCAACTTAACTTTAATACAAACCACAGAATGGTACGGGCAGACTTCAAAGCAAAACAACCAAAAAAATCAAGAAGTTCGTTTACAAAGTCCCAACAAAAGTTAGATACCCATACTCTTCAAAGCATAAAAAAAGATTTGATAGAATCATTGATGAACTTTGACAATGAGACAAAATCTAAATCACTACAAGAAACTTACAATACCTTCGAAAACAAACTAAACTTAGCAGTATCAAAACAGTATCAACAACCCAAAAGTTCACAACACCTCTCCGAAATTACCATTAACCTAATTGAAGACAGAGAACAACTGAAAAACAATCCTCCTGAAGACAAAGCAACACTTAGGAAACAACTATCAAATCTAAACAAAGAAATAAGACAAAATATGAGGAAAGATAGAGTACACCACAGGATGAAGATAATAGAAGAAAACATTATTAAAACTGGAGGTACAAAAAAAGCACTTAAACAACTGAGGGATAGAACAACATGGATACCAAAATTAAAAAATAATTCAGGTCAAGACAAATTTGAAAGGCAGGATATTTTAAAATTGGCAACAGACTTTTATAAACAATTATACACAAAGAGGATAACAACATTTGAAACTTACAGGACTAACGAGTACCTAATCGAAGAAAATGAAATACCAGAAATCTTGATAGGTGAAGTACATAAAGCAGTAGCATCTCAGAAAAAAGACAAAGCACCGGGCCCAGACAACATAACAAACGAACTGTTAATCAGTACCTGCAACATCATCAGCCCAATACTCACTAAAATTTTCAATACAGTCCTAGACACAGAACAGATTCCAGCTCAGTGGGCAACATCTAAAATAATACTACTATTCAAGAAAGGAGACAAAGAAGATATTCGAAACTACAGACCGATAAGCCTTATGTCTAATATTTATAAGATCTTCTCAAAAATAGTCTTGGACAGAATATCAGTAGTACTGGATGAGAACCAACCAATTGAGCAGGCAGGCTTCAGAAAAGGTTATTCAGTGATAGACCATATTCACACAGTCAGACAAATATTTGAAAAGACAAGAGAATACAACATCAACCTATATTGTGCATTCATCGGTTACAACAAGGCGTTTGATTCGTTAGATCACAACAAAATATGGGAAGCACTGAAGAGCCAAGGAGTGGACAGTAAATACACGAGAGTAATAATGAACATCTACAAAGAGAGCACTGCAAAAGTTAAACTGGAGAGGGAAGGACAGCTGCTGCAAATACAACGAGGAGTACGCCAAGGCGACCCACTGTCACCAAAACTGTTCTCTGCAGTGTTGGAACAGGTGTTCAGACAACTCAACTGGAATACACAGGGTATCAGTATTGATGGAACTAATCTGACCCACTTAAGATTTGCAGACGACATAATAGTATTCGCCAAAACCTCAGAAGAGCTAGAGACTATGATGTCAGAACTCGCAACGGAAAGCGAAAAGGTAGGATTGGAAATGAATGTTACAAAAACAAAAGTCATGTCGAATACATACAAGAAGCCCATCATAGTAAACCAGAATGGCATTGAATATGTAGATCAATATATTTACTTGGGCCAAACAATATCATTCGAGGACCAGATGCCAAAGGAAATAAACAGAAGGGTAACAAATGCATGGAACAGATACTGGTCACTTAAAGAGATTATGAAGGACAAAACCATCAGTATAAAACTCAAGAAGAAAGTGTTTGATTCATGTATTTTACCAGTAATAACCTATGGATGCCAAACATGGGCACCAACAAAAGCACTGGAAAGGAAACTTCAAGTATGTCAACGATCTATGGAACGAAGTATACTAGGCGTAAAGATACAAGATAAAATAAGAATCAGCAAGCTCAGAGAAGAAACGGAATTGCAAGATGTGAGGAAAACAATAAAAAGGCTTAAATGGAGATGGGCAGGCCACATGATTAGAGGCAACGACAAATGGAGCAAAAGAACAACACTATGGTATCCAAGAGACAAAATAAGGAAAAGAGGAAGACAATACCGAAGATGGATAGATGAACTCAAACAATTTGCTGGTAAAACGTGGACAAGACTTACAAGAGAAAGAACGGAGTGGAAGGAAAGGGAGGAGGCCTTTGCTATTGAGCACTCGGACAAATTGTAGCACTAATACGTCTTTTTTTTGTATTCCGAAATAAAGAGGCTTTATTATTATTTTTATTATTTATTTCTATGTACTTCTTTTCTTTTCTGCAGAATCTCATAATTTTTTGGATTGGTTGCTGTCCAGTAAAAGACGATGACAAGACAACGGGTTTATTGTCATACCACACAAGTGTTACAATGTCAGTTCCGTCTACGTCAGCCACCCATTCTTCTGAATGCCCTCTACTTTTTTGTAATTTTTTAAAATCTTTCACTGAGGGAATGGGTAAATCTTTCCCCAGTCGACCTTTATTTATGGTTCCTAGTGATAGTATCTTTTCCTTTGCTAGGTACGAAATCAATTCTGGGCAAGTGTAATAGTTGTCAAAAAATAGTTTGTAATTTTGACCCCTAGGTATATCCCTTGCGAGACGAATAACGATATTTGCACTCGCACCCAAGTCGGGTTCATTTTCGTACCTCCGCTCTGGATCATTCTCCATCCCAGAATATATTTCGAAATCATACGCAAACCCACGGTCATCACACAACACCAACAGTTTATATCCCCACTTATGCGGCTTATTTGGTAGGTACTGTCGTAACATGTTGGAAGCCTTGGTAGAACACATTTGCTCGTCCACAGACAATGTTTCCCGCTTTGGTACGTCTGAGCATTTCTTTCGAAGGGTTTCCAATATGGGGCGAATCTTATGCAGGCGATCATGCCCAGGTGCACCTGACGGTGGTTGCACAGAATTATCGTTAAAGTGCAAATATCGTCGAATTTTTTCAAATTCATTTACCGTCATGGTCTGCATAACTAACGGTAATCCTAGTTCAACTCCCCAGTACATACGAACATTAGGCAATGGAGCAGGACCCATGAGCATACATATTCCCAAGTACTTTTTAAATTCAACTTTTGTCATATTAAACGGTTTTGACGTATCCTTCTGTACACTAAATCTATGTGTTTCCTCTACTATGTGATGAAGTAAATCGTCATCAAAAAAGTGTAAAAAGAATTGCAAAGGAGTATCGAGTTCTGTAATTGGTGATTTTAACTGGTCATTTCCAGTAAATTGACAAAAGCTGGGTGCTTGAAAAGTTTTTTTTTTCCATAAATAGTGCCGTTTCTTCCTTTTTACAATAACGGTCTTTTTCGTACCCTTTTTTTTTTGATGACTTTGACGACGAAGTATTTTTTGAAGAAGGATTTTTCACGGATTTTTTGCTGAGTTTTGACGTACTAGGTTGAGGGTTCATCACGCTAGGGCCAGGGTGTAAAATAGGCTGGTTAGTAATCGGTTTTTTTTTTGAGGGCTTAGTCGACGGTGAAGTTTTACGAGCAGATGGATTTCGCACGGTTTTTTTGTTAAGGCCTGATGTACTGGGCTCAGGGTTCACCACGCTAGGGCCAGGGTGTAAAACAGACTGGTCGAATGGTTTTTCATCGACATCGGCTATGTTCACAGGTGACGAAAATGTTGACCTTGGAATAATACCCGAAGTACACGGCAGAGGGTCTAGTGATACATGGCTTGGACTTGGTGGCCGACTTTCTTGCGAATCACTACTCTCTTCACATATTCTATTTATAGTTGCACGTAATATTTCTATGTCCTCGTCACTATCAGCTCCTGAATCATCCTGACCATCTTCACTATCAGATGGTATCGTCAAGTAATGCTGAATATCCACATCTCGCAGGGGATTTTTCCTCATTATCGGAAATAACACAATATTGTATGTATTAGTATTATGAAAATTAATGCATAGTGTGACATATCAGGCACAATAGGAAAAAACTCGATATCAAGGTTAATGCATGGTGTGACATATCTGGTACGTTAAAAAAAACTTACGAATTTATATCTAATTATCACTTTAACAACAAATATTACTTACGGTTTTTTCAAACACAGTTTTCCACACACACTTAAATTTTTTATTGACACTTTTCCACACAAAAACTATTTTTAAATGCACGACGAAAAAGTTAAAAACCTGTCTTTCACGGTGACCTCCAACTTTTGAGTTACTTGCTCGCCCGTTGGAAGTACATCGACATCTAGCGGAAATGTATTACACTACGTTATTGCAGTGATGTCCAAGTTTACTTTGGCATCCAACAGGTGTCGCTGCCTAACCATTATTTTTAACTACAGACTATTAATTTGGTTGTGACAGATCTGTCACCGGATGCATTGTAGGGTTAAGTCTATCATTAACACTCATTTTCTTAAATTCCGAACATTCATACACCCTGTGCCCTTGTGCATTACAACACAAACACACATATTCACTGACATTTTCTGTAGATACGGCAAAGGAGTTTGATTTTGTAAATTCTTTATTAGGTTTCATAGTAGAATTATATTTTTTATTGTTCCAATTACTCTTGTTAAGGTTTGTACTTTCAAGAATTTTATTACTTTCTTTGCCATTTCTATTCATTGTAGTGGTTTCCAAAATGTCTGCCCTGTTACGAATAAACTTATAAAAGTCATCTAAACTAGGAATATCTTGCAAATTATTTCTATGTTCCTCCCACTTCCTATGTGTAGTTGGGTTCAACTTCGACGTCACCATAAAAATAATTATCGAGTCCTAATAGTCTGTTCGCTAACCAAGACTATTTAGAGCATGCAAATTTTTTGAAACAAGATCTATTACAAATCGTAAAGAACTATAGCACTCACGATTCATCTGCTGAATACTGAATAAAGCCTTTAAGTGGTTATTTATTAGTACTGTTTTATTGTCATAGCGGGTACATAACAGGTCCCATGCTGTTACATAATTATTTGAAGTAAACTCTAGCGAATCTATTACTTGTAGAGCACCACCTTTCAAAGATGACCTCAAATAATGAAATTTATTAATCTCTGGCAATGATTCATTAGTATGAATTAATGATTGGAATGTATCTCTAAACTCTAACCATTCCAAATAACTATCATTAAATTTTGGAATGGTGATGGTAGGCAATTTCACTGATTGTAATCCATGCAAACCACAAGTTGAGGGCTGCGCTTCCGAATTTTGTTTATGTTTATCTAATATATCTTGCATGACTGACATAATTGAAATAAACTGATTTTCAACACCTTCTCGTAAGTCAAACTGTTCCTCAACATCAATTTCTTTACAATATTGTTCAATTTGTGATTGAACCTCATCATATTGCACAAATAAATCCTGACACTTTTGCAGGCGCAACTTAATATCAATTATTTGAGTACTATTAAATATACTCGCATCATTTGAATGCAAAACTGAATTTATGTGATCAGTAAGCTTTTTTAACCGACCTTTAATATTGCCGCGGACCCTAATTCGTTTTGGGTAATCAACTTCAGCTTCATTATCCATCATAGTTGATGGTTGTAATATTCACTTGAAGTGAATAATAAATAGAATAGATATAGTGAAATAAGCAGTAGTCCCTAGTAAATAAATACACACCTATAACAATGAACTAGGCAAGAGATAATCTGTGCATCGAACCCAACACTGAGAAATGAGCTGATCCACTCTCCAGTCGACAGCCTCCGTTTACTTCTTCCGCCTGCCTGGAACAACTCGTGGCACGGTGTACGTCACAGCTTATCCTCCAGCGCAGTTCCGAAAGACCGCTCAGACGTTCGATGCAGCTGTGATCATAGTTACACAGCGCGACGTCATGCTGAAACGTTCGGCAAATATCTTTGAAGCAAAGGCTAGCCATGTGAAGTTTAGGTTAAGGGGTTAAGGGTGCCGTAAATTATACCGCCGCTTATGGAATAGGCATAGTTAAACTCCCAGTGGGATAAACACGTGCTAAGTTTGTAAAATAGGCACAAACTTAAAGTAAAGAACCCTTGGTAAGTTCAAGGGCATAACCAACCTCCAAAAACACACGTGCAGAGTCTATAATATAGGCACAAACTCATAGAAAATAAGCCCGTGGTAAGTACCTAAGGGCAAAACCAACCTCAAAAAACACACGTGCAGAGTCTATAATATAGGAACAAACTCATAGAAAATAAACCCGTGCTTGTTTATTGTACAGGCATTGGTGTCTCTTAATGAGAGAAACATAAACTACGTAAGTATTAAGTTTATTAAATAGGCACAAACTGAGAGTTAAGAAACTCGTTTTAAATTTAATGGCAAACCAATCACAAAAACACGTGCCGAGTTTATAAAATAGGCAAACTCAGAGAGAAGAGGCACGACAACATGAATTTTTTCACACATAAAGATTATAAATAGGCACAATCTTAACATACATTGTAACATGTGCAATTATCATTGGTGTGAAGTTTGTAATGTAGGCACAAACAAAGAAATTATAGAAAATAAGCCACCCACGGCCACCAAATGAGGGAAAACGTAGGGGAAATGCAAGGATTAATGGATTGGCAACGGTACTTCCCTCGGACAGGCCTCCTGACGCGATGCCTCTCTTGTGCCGGTGACGTTGTAGTGGTCCAAGTCCAGCATTTTGAGATTCTTCCAATTATGGCTTGTCCAAATTTTCATGTTGATCCATCCATATATAAAACCTCTTGCTTCCTTGGATGATAATGATTTTAGTGGTTTGAGACCCAGGGCGTGGCAGGTGTGTCGTGGCGTAGTGCCTCGTCCGTTTCTTGTAATGGCCGCCCGCAACCGCGACGTTTTCTTTCTTCGCCAAAGTAGCAGTTTTCTTTTATTAGACGGTCGCCAAATGTTGAGGTTTGCTCCAATGGAGCCAATAAAACTTGAGATTACTTATTAAATTTCTATATTGAAAGATTACAAGTCTTTGTATTAAAGATATAGAAATTAAAAATTAACGACGCGATAGCTGCGGCGGCGTTGGTGGTTCTGGCGGGCAGCGGTACCCCCGCACCCCGCTCCCCGTTGGGTGCGTTTGAGCACAGGTTTAAAACGTGCGTGGACACATATGAACCAATATAATACTAGACTTAATTAAAACGAACTACCTACCTTACATAATACTAATTAGCCAATATCCTGCACTGAACTAGCCGTGACAATGGTTTCCAGGTATCGACTGGCGATGTAATTAGTTTGGACTCAGAGTCGTGGAAAATATCTAGTTTGCTGTTGCTGTCTAGGATATCGTTTAACAGCTTCAGCGCGCGGTGCAGCGGCGAGTGAGAGTCTGCACGCGTGCGCGCCGGCGGGACAGCGAACAGCAGGCTACGACGAGCACGCAGCTGTTTACTGGCTTCAAGGGAAGTATAGTTGACCATACCTAGAATATAAAGTGTAGGGTACATGTGCGGATAACATCCATAACTTTTCTTAAAAAGAAAACGCAAAAATGATTTTTGCACACGCTCTACCATGAGAGTGTACTGTTGTGCATGGGGGCTCCAGACAATTGCATTGGTTTCATGGCGACTGCGAACGTATGCATTATATAGACTACTAATCGCGCTCCGATTGGTGAAAAACTTTGACTGTCGTATGACAAAGCCCAAAGATTTTCTTGCTGCATTACAAATTTGAGTGATGTTGTTGTGAAAAGTAATATGAAGGTCAAACCAAGTGCCCAAGTCACGTACCAAGGATCGACTTAGTAGCGGCACAGAGTTGATGGTGTATGTGAAACAGAATGGCTGCCTCGCGCGTGTGAATGACATTAAATGACACTTTTCAACGTTAAGGGTTAGACTGTTTTTAAGACCCCAGGCACATATGCTATCCATGTCATTCTGCAGTTTTATACTGTCCTCGCGGCAACTAATTGGCAATGCAAGTTTTACATCATCAGCAAACATTAAACAGGTTGAGTAGGTGAGTGACTCAGGAAGATCATTAATTAGTATAAGGAATAGTAAGGGGCCGAGATTACTCCCCTGGCCGATTCCAGACATTACCTGATATGGTACCGACTTAGCAGTACGAAACTGTACATACTGATGTCTACCCTTCAAGTAGCAGGCCAAAAATGCCAATAGGGTGGGAGAGAAACCTGCCAATGCAGCCTTTACTAGCAGGATATCGTTGTTTACTCTATCAAAGGCCTTGCAGAAGTCAAAATAAGCGATATCAACCTGCGCTTTATTATCTAAATGGTTCGCAATCAAAGTAACCGTATTTATAAGATTAGACGCAGTCGAACGCCTAGAGAGAAAACCGTGTTGTTGGTCACAGAACCAGCCTCTGAGCTGGGGATATAACAGAGAATAAATTACCGACTCAAAAACTTTTCCAAATATAGAAAGAACCGCGATCGGCCTATAATTATGAGTATCTGACTTAGACTCCGACTTGTGTACAGGGAGAACTTTGGTGAGTTTCCATTGCTCAGGATATGAAGTTGTTTGTATCGACAGGTTAAATATGTACTGAAGCGACTGGACAAATACTTCGCAACAATCCTTAACGATAAACTGAGGAATGCCGTCAGGACCTTGAGTGTGCTTGGGCGATAGGCGCTTGATTGCTCGGCGAACGACATCTTCGCTTATGTACGCGAGCGTAACGTGTCGGTGATGAGCTTTTGGCGAGTTGGCGGCGTCAGAGATATTTGGGTTGGTAACGTCGAGTGTTGGGGCTTTCGGAAGGAAAACACTTTTGCAAAAACTGCCAAAGGAATCTGCAGTCTCTTGATTAGTCACGGTGCCAAATGCCTCGGGTTGATTCGACTTTCTATTCATCTTGACAAATGACCAAAATGACGACAGATTTTCAACAATATTTAATTGTAGTTGGTTAATAAAAGAAGACATGCTGTCTACAGACATTTGATTGACTAATTTTCTGTAATAATAAAAAATCGCGTAATATAGTTGGTTTCCTGTTTGCTTATAAGTTTTGTGATACATATTTTTTTACTTATTCAAATGAATAATCTCAGCAGTGAACCATATGGGGTAAATCAGTTTCTTATTTGCTTTCTTTTTATTAGGGACACATTCAGAGATTACGTTATTGAGCATAGTATAGAAAGAGTTTACCGAGTCGTTGGCATTTTGCATATTATATAATTGCGACCAATCGACATTTGCTAATTTCTGGTATAGCAGTAGAAAATTGGCTTTACGAAAGTTTCTTACAGTGTTTATGTCCCTATTATCATCGTCGACAGTAGATGATTTGTTTAGACGTGATGTGTGGAACACTAATTTTATGTCAAGGGGCAGATGGTGTTTTTCAGACGATACTAGGCCAGCAACAGATTCACAAACTAAAATTTCCGACACATACTCATTCGTTAACACTAAATCTAAAAGACGTCCTAAACTATTGACTATGTTGTTTACCTGGGTTAAGTTAGAAAATGATAGAAACAAGTCAAAATCTCCACGCACATTAGTAGAAGTTGAAAACAAATTAAAATCGCCCACTACCATAAGTGGCAGGGTGTGTTCACACATGATCTGTTCAACACATTTAAAAATAGAGTAATACTTAGATGGGGCAATATTAGGTGCAAGATAAATTACACATAGAACGAAGCGTAGCCGTCCCTTAGCCACTAGTGCACACAAGATTTCGTCGTCCTGCGACGCTCCGCAGTCCAACGCGGCGAGCTGGCAGGGCGCGCGCGCTGCTAGCAACACGCGCCGCCTCCGCTCCGCCACGCCCAACGCGGTCCGCCCGGAGCACATCAAAGTCCGGCGGAAAAAGTTCAGCGTCATGAACAGTGTTATCGAGACGAGACTCTGTTAGTGCAAGTATTTCACTGTTGAACGTCACTAAGGCATTCTATACCATTGGCAATTTACCTTTTAAGTCCCTGACATTTTGGTAAAACAAGTTAATTCTACGCGGTTTTGGTGATTTATGAACGAAAAAATGTTCTCTTTGCGCTATCATCTGCTACATCAGCCGATTCAAGCTCAGAATCAACGCATGATTTGTTAACAACCACAATTTCGGCTATAGCTGGTGAAATTGAAATAGAGTTTATAGCATCTATTTCATTAACCAGCTCTTTAAGATCCCAAAATATGTTTTTTATACCATTACTGTTTATTAATCCATTTGACCTATTCAACATCTTGTATGAATATTCAATGTTTCTATGTTTCTATTGCAGTTTCTATTTCAGTTTATATAAGCATATTCATAACATAGCATATTCATAACGGCACACGTAATCATACAACATTTGATTAAATGCTTCTATACGCCTATTAAACAGATTTCCATATTTATTTAACTTGAAATTTGGTAAACCTCTTATAATGTTAGTATGCTTAATGCTTTGCAATTTAAACTGAATAAACTTGACCAATTTAAAATAGTCCGTAGTAGTTTGAAAATCCGCTGCTCCTAGTAGCTAGTAGGTTCAAGGCCAAGGGTTGGAGTTGAAAAAGGTGTGCTCTGTTTAGATGAGTCCTCTCCTCTCACAGGTGTACATAAATTGAAATTTTTTTCGCTATCTACCAGTAACTTGTTTTTTTTTTCGTATTCTTGAAGGTGTTACCTTTTGTGGTGTACTTTCACTAAGAATTTTCTTGTAAGTGCTTATTTGCATCTGACAACTCTCGACTGTTTTAGTTAGATTTGTGACCTGACTGTTCAATTTTGCAATTTCATCGTGAGCTTATGATATTTCAAGTTTGAGCTACTCTATTTCATCTTTTAGAGTTATTGAAATTGATGAATCATTGGTGGATACATTCGGCCAGCTTCTTGGTGTCCGAGGGCTTGCTCCATCGCAGGTAGAAGTGCTCCGGTCGCTATCGGTAGTGACATTCAGGTTCTCCTCGGATAAAGAACGAGGTATTTTTGGTTTTTGACTGATGGTAGTTTCTAAATCACAGTCCCGATTAAATGACCCGTCTTCTCTTGAAGGCGCACTTTTTGGTTCTTTGGAGGTTTTAGCTGGTGAATGTTTTTTTGAAGCGCCCGGTGTCAAGAGTCCTACGGTAGGCGAGGAGTTACGGCACTTCACACATTTCCATGACTTTTTAGTGACATTGGTCATGACTAAAAATCTACTTCTGGTGACTACTTTGGTGCAATCGAGGTGAAAAATGTGTTCACAAGAACAGCATTTTAAATATTCGTTGTTGGATATTTCATTTCCACATATACTGCATTTAATTTTCTTATTTCTCCTGCCCGACATCATGATAAGATGCGCTTTAATAAACGAGCCGAACAGTTTTGTTTTTATTCCAGGCAACACTATTTAATAAAATTTCGGAGGGTAGGAACTTAACGAATATGATTATATGGGTAGGTTGGAATTACGCACATACCAATAACGTCACATAGGTATTTTTAAGCACTAATTAACACGCTATTTGTTACATTTTATTAACGTTAAATCCAACGGTAAAATTCACTTTTTCGTTGCTTTTAAACCATATTAAATGGATTTAGTATTATAATTTATAAAAAGTTCGACAGTACTTGTGTAGTGTGGCACTCTCGGCTTTACGGTTTATGTAGTATGGTAATAACGAAGTAGTAACCGAAGTACATAGGTATTTTGTGTCATCTCTGTCCACGGGAATCCTGATTTTTAACCAGTATCTATCACGTCCCCCAATAGTGTAACGTTGTATATCTTGCGTGAAACGGAACCTAAAGACTGGGGAAATATTTAAGGTGTTAATGGCATTACTGTTCATTACTTTTGATTGTCAAACGTCAACACCATAGATTTGTATGTTGGTGTTGCCGCGTTAGGGTAAAATACCTTGAATTAGGGGAATAATAAATATTCGTAATTAATCAATAAATGGAGTCAATAGTTAATTACATTTATTAAGTAAACAAAACAATACAAAGATTTCTTTTAGCAGTAATTGTACATACAAGAATTAAACAAACACATTTCAGTCAAAAGTTAATTTAATGTAGTACTTTCATGTAGGTAATATATTAATTGGGTACCTAATTACCCAGACTACCTAATTTGTATAGCTACATTGTATGCATTTTGGTTGCATCTATGTTTTGACTAAGTATCTTTCATCAAGATGTCCAAGATGATAGCCCATTACAAAATCAGACTTAAGCTGAATGACAGCGGAGGAGCCATCCTCAATAAAGTAACCAAGCACCTGCTGTGGAGATATAGTACATACTTTCAGTCATATTTCGGTGAAAGGAACTTGTAAGTAATAATTAATAACATCTTTCTGATGGAGGCATTTGTTGCAATTTAATATGCAATTCTCTGACCAAATGGTGAATTTTCAGTTATTGTTTCTCACACGTGGAAGAGGAGGGAATGTCTTAGCGTCGAGATTACCAGGGGTTTTCCTTGAAGTTTTCCGGTAAGATTCATAATTTTGTTAACCTTAAATGTCAGCCCACATGTCTTATATATTTCTTAAATCGTAGTGCTAATCAGAGCAATTCCTCTCTGTCTTTACAGCTGGACTGGGTTTTCTGGTTTTCTAGTATTTTCAGTATCTTTTAGTGTCTGGATATTTTTCTAGTATTTTCAGTTTCATTTAGTTTTCTGGATATTTTCAGTATGTACTGATTTACGTTTCCGTCTACATAGTTTCTGTTTTCTGTTATTCTGTTTAGTTACTTCAGAATAATTTAGCCTTCTGATTTGCCTTTATGGTTGGATGATTTATTTTGCATTCCGTTATTCCGATTCAGGCTCCAACTATATTCTGGTTTAGTAAAGCTATGAAGTAGTTAATATAGACATTCAGTATTTGGCAGGAACTCTCTTTAGATCTGTAAGTAATAAATTCATGTTTAGGTTCCTGATCATTCAGAAAACATATAAGTAATGAAGTAGGATATAAAGGTTTAAACCAACCTTTAGTAGGCGTGCCTTAGGCACGAGGATTCAGTAGACCTTCACAAGCTGCTGTGAGCTGACCGAGGATACTGTGGCTTGCGACACAGTGTGCTGGGACCGCTCCACCAGTCTGCCGACCTGGGACTACATCGAGTCGATCGTCCAGGAAGGAAGGTTTTCTTCAGATTAAGGTCTGTGGAAATTATATTTGTAATTAGGGAATTAGGATATCAATAATAGTTATTTGAACTTAAATTGGAATTGGTGGCAACTCTATAAGTAGGGACTAACAAATTACTATCTAAGAATTGTGAATTATAACATAAGAACCTTTACTTGTGTAAAACGACCAGCCTTCCGCTGAGCTAAACATATTTTCTGGTAGAGTAAGAATTATGAGCAAAGTTATGTTCACAATTAAATAACATCATGTATAGAGCTGCATAGGAATAAAGACTGTGATATTTACTAACCTGTTTCATTGAGCTCCTCATCATACGTCCTAGAACACTCCATATCTTCAACTTATTCTACAAACTTTCTGTTTACGTTATTCCGTATCTATTTCGTTTTGTCACTTGGTAAAACCAGCCGGGCATTTAGCAACGTTACAATAGCCCTAAAATAATATTACAACTACATATTTCCGGTTCCGGCGTTCTAACAGTAAAGTTGATTGTCAGTGCTCTCCGTAAAAAATAATCGTTAACTCAATGCAAACGAAGCAAAATTAATCTTGCAGTGAAGAATAGTATAAATAAGAACTTTACAAAAGGGATTCAGTGAAAACCTCAGTGTTCTACATTAAGATTGCGACAAAAATCTCTGAAAAAACCGATAGCAATATAACCTCAAAAGTTAAACGTCATATCAACAGACCATAAATCGATCGGTCATTAAATCTGCCAACATAACGGCGAGAGGTCAGTGTTGTCAACAGAAATTTAATAATCGCATCTCAACAAAAGTGACACGGCAAGCAACCTAATAAAAAAACACGTTCCATTTCAAGCACATTAAGCGTTCCATATTGCATCGGCAAGTACACCAAATGGATCAAAGCATGGAACTATTTCTACTCAAACTTGACGAGAGATTAGAGAAACAAACTGAAATAATAACTCATTCGGTAACTAAACATGTCATGGAAGCATTAGATGAGAAGCTGAAATCCATTACTGAGGAAAACAATATCCTTAAAAGCAAAGTAACACAACTTGAACAAAAACTTAAAGCAATAGACACAGAAAAACGGAAAAGTAACCTGGTGTTCTTTGGAGTGGAGGAGAAGGGAAAATCGGAATGTGAGCTGGTAGACTACATTAATGACCTCATAATAGACGCGGGGGTGCAATTGGACAGTCATGCAATTAGCAACGTATTTAGAATCCGGCAAAAAAGTGAAAACAAGCTTTGTCCAGTCGTGGCTTTTATCACGACACAATGGAAAAAACATCTAATACTCAAAAACGAGGTAAACCTCCCAGCAGGTATTAATGTGAAGGAAGACTACTCTAGGGAAATCCTGGAAAAACGCAATCAGCTACAACCCCAGCTAGAAGAAGAGAAAAAGAAGGGAAATATCGCTTATATAAAATATGACAAACTTGTAGTGTTAAAACCGAAGGACAACACTAGAGAAAAAAGAATAAGATTAGCTTCGGCTTCTCCTAAGTCATCAATTTAGAAGAAACCAAATACAAACAACATGCTGAGCAACCCTTCACAACCACTACCCAAAACTAGCACGAAAGAGATCGTCAGACCTAACATACTTAACTATGTAAACCGAACAAGTTCAGATTCACAACTAAATGCTCAAAAAAAACTACAGGGTGGCCAAATAACAGGTATACACTTTAGTTTTGTAATTTTATTCTAAGAAATATAAAATATATTAACTATTCCTTGTTAAATATAGTATTTAGGGCCGGCAGTTAAACATGGAAAATAATGTCAGACAAATGTCCACCACTAGCAGCATGGCAGATGTGAACCCTTTTCATTGCGTTTTTCACCACATTTTCACACATTTCCTGCGTTATCTCAGTGACTGTGTCTCGAATATTTCGTTTTAATTGCTGAAGGTTCATAGGCCTGTTAGCAGAGACACGTCCCTTTAGATAGCCCCACAGAAAAAAGTCAGGAGCTGTTAAATCAGGCGATCTTTGGGGCCAATTAATGTCACCGTTTCTCGAAATTAATCGACCGGGAAACGTTCTTTTTAATGTTTCTATTGTGGCTTTTGGGTTGAGTAAAACGTTTTAATAATTTAAACACGTTGTTCCGTCGTAAAACGATTCATAACAAAGAATGATGGGCAAATTGGCCCATATAACCAATACACATCTCATGTATACCAACTGAAAGCTAATTACATAAGCTTCATTTCCTAATATGGGGACAAACTCCAAAAACACCGGAGAAGAGAATTATCAGCCTTCAAATATTCACCCACACACAACGTTTATTACTACACTAGCTGTGCCCCACATGCGTTGCAATGCTATTTTTCCTATATCCGACTCATGCTTTTTTTAGATTAAACTGTACTCATGAAACTGGCTAACATGTACAAAAATATTTATTCCAATTCGAGGGGTACGACGACGGGTTCGACGGGGGTTTAAACAAAGACAAAACCCACAAGCAAAAAACTCTCCTGCTTTATTATGTTAAAAATAATTAATACAACTTCACTAATTAAATAGTTGCAAATCAATACTTTATTTCGAAGTAGCCAATTGAGAAGTGTATTTTCAAAAGGGCTTTTTTCCAGTTTGAACTTTATATATATATTACGTTAGAAAATAATCTATCTGTGATAACATGTTGGGCTTATTGTTTTATTCTCGATATTGTGTTAAATAGGTTGTTATAAATAATGTGGCAGTTAAAAAAATAATAAAAATGGAAATAAGTCCTTTTGAAAAGACACTCCTCAATTAACCTAACTATATCTAATCTTAAACAATAACATTTTCTAAATATAATGCGGGATGAACAAAAGGCTCATATCGTCCTAAACCGAGATACCATATAATAGATATTATATGAGCACAGGACCCTATCGTACGCCGACCTGTCAGGCACGTACAGTAATTATGAACTAGAGCATCTATACCATTTTGCCCATGATCTATAATTACATACGAATAATATTTGCGTGATGTTATGTGTCTTGATTGGACACGTCCGCGAAGTAGCCACACGTTGTTTTGCATGATATTGCACTCTTGAAGATCGGGTAACCTATCTTCACGACAAACATCTATGACGTAGTCTCCATCTCGCAAATGTTCAGCCACATATGATTTCGATAACCTCAGCTGATAAGTGCCTAACGCGTAGACAATTATATCCGCCTCTGATAAACGCGGAAAATCCAATAAGTTATTATTTGCATCAATTCTTGCAAACATTGCAGCCCGGCGGTTAAGATTTTTCATTATGACATAATCATATAATACATTAGTAGCATTTATATTTCGAGAAATAGAATTTATAATGTCAGCAGCATATCTGCTGTCATGAAACACTGGATGAAAAGCGTTAACTAGACTTGCGGCAATTTTGAAAGCCGTAAACATGTGCTGAAGGCTTTTGTTGAAATATTTTTGGCGTAATAGTTTGAAACATTGTTTGATTCGCCCATTGATTGCTTCAATTACCCAACGAGAAATTGACACTAAGCGTGACTTATTCGCTTCTAGCGTCGTCAACTGGCTTTCATTCCTCTGCTTCGAGGGAGGTATATGAGCTTCATAACCATTTTCCTCTATATACGGAACGCTGTCTCTGAATCCTCGATCAAGTATAAAAACATCACCTGGCAACAACAACCAATGAATCGGGTTGTCTTCATTATTAACAATATCTGTCATAATTCTAGCATCTGATGTTGTGGCTGCGTAAGGGCCTACTACGTCGATAATATATCCGTCAGTGGATACCATTAAAAAAGGCTTCAATAGATTTTTAAACTTGTGAAGACTGTAACTTTTGCGTTGAAAAAAGAAATTGGAACTTTTTTCTATGTATATATAAGTTCCATCGCATATAATAATTGCTTTTGTGTTGTTATCATCACCAAATATACTTCTTGGTATGCTCAAATTCCTATCGCAAATCATTTGCCGTGTCATTTGATCAAAACCTAGATGTAAGTTGACAAAAGTCATCAAACATTCTCTCGCAATTGATAACATACGCTCAAGATTACGACGAGACATATTAAAAATAGAAGACAAGCGGTGATTTGTTTCGCCGATTCGTAATTTTGATAAATATACTCCCAGAATTGTACGTGGGCGTTTACTTTGTTGTCTTAGGGAAGGCGTTTGATCTAATATCTGATTAAATTGTTCGTTATTTAATCCAACCCAGAAATATAAATCATTGTCAGTTAATCTATGCATTACATCGAAATCGAATCTTGAGTTGTTAGCAGACTTTAATATATTACATATATCAGTAAACTGCATTGCGTCGAATGTGTGAAGTACGTTGCAGTAATTAATCAAGTCGTTCCAGTTGTTATCATTTAGGTGAGGTAAACATACCCTAGCATTAATTGGTATGTACAAGTTAAACTCACAAAGCATATGTGTTCTAATGCTGGTTGCTATGTGGTGATATGAATCATTTACGCAATAATTATAAATGCAGTGGTTTGCAGTATTTGGAGCTCTTCGGTATTCCGGGACGGTAATAGTTTGTTCATTTTGTTCCTCTCTAATATTAGCTTCAGGAACTGGATTTCCATGTGCTTCCTCTTGTACTCCAATAGCAGTGTTAGCTCTCTGCCAACATCGATGACAAACCGACCGTTCGTTATTGAATTCGACCTAAATAAAAAAAGAATTTTGAGAATCGGTCCACAAACGCCGTAGTAATCGGTGAACATACATAAAAAACACATACACCCGAACGTTTTCCTTTTTTTTTAATTCGGATAAAAGTGACAACCATCGATTACAATCACAAACATGCATTTTTGCTCAATGTTAATAATTATGAGATATAGTTATATACGTACTTGTACCAAAGCATGTTCCCGTATATATGCCACCAATTCAGGTCTTACGTTTTCACCTAATACATGTCGTTGTCTAACTCGGTACACAGATCGCGGACACAAAACGCAACGGCGTTGCAAATCCAATTGTTCCATTATGTAAATAATATGTAGTTAGAAATAAAATCAATATACTTCTTGGTATGCTCAAATTCATATTTTTGACAGATAGAATAACAAGCGTCGAAAGTCTCAAAAAGACTGAAGACAGAGGCACTGATGCATATCGATGTTTGCGGATGGTGCGAGTTTTCCGAACTACCCGCACTTGGTCTTTTTTTTGTTAATTCGAATCAGTTATACGGCACACGGCACTCACAGCATCCGACGATAATAAATAATAATTCTTTAAGTTATAATGTATACATATCTATAGATTAAGTGCTATTTATCAAAAACCATTATAGTTAAGACAGTCGTATCGTGATAAAGGGCTGCTTAGAGTTGAATGTTACCCTCGCTTTCATTCCGGGTCTGTACGAACTTAAACATTTCATCTTAAAATATCTCGATTCTCCCAGCCTTCACAGTCAAGGCACCATAATAACAATTACAGCAAATAGTGGGATCTACAAGCCTGCATACTTAATAATTATATTGGTGATTGGGCTGGGTTCCATACATTTTTGCCCATCATTCTTTGCCGTATCTACACAAAGTAATTTTCATGCAACAACTGTCATATTTACCGCCAAAACAAAATGGCGGCAAAAAAAAGTTGTATACCTCCAAGTTGGCCACCCTGTATAACTGCCCCGGAATATCGGAAACAAACATTACCAATACCAACTAAAACTAAATAATGCAAAGTCTCACAGAACGGCTGGTCCCCGCGGGAGCTATTGACCATCACGCTCTAGCAACAAAATAAAGTAACAAAACACTCAAGTGTGCAACCTTAAACACCAGAACCCTCAGAACAGAAGAAAGCCTAAACGAGCTAGAAAAAGCTCTTGAAGATATAAGATGGGATATCCTGGGTATTAGTGAGATGCGAAGACTGGGAGAAAGGATTGAGGAGCGCTCCGAATATATACTATGCCATAAAGGTGTAGTACCTGGGCAAAGAGGTGTAGGATTCATTATCAAAAAGTCATTGAAACAATACATACAAAGCCTAATCGGAATTTCTGATCGAATAGCCATTCTAAACATTAATCGACCTGGATACAAAAAAGTATGGTCAATAATACAAATATATGCTCCAACAGAGCAAGCAACTGTAACAGAAATCACACTTTTCTACAACGAATTAGCACAAACGCTAACTAGGTATTTAAACAACCATATTATTCTAATGGGCGACTTCAATGCTCAAGTCGGAGCAAAGAAATGCAAGGAAGAACATGTCTTGGGAAACTTTGGACAAGGAAAAAGAAGCCCACATGGTGAACTTCTGGTTGAATTCCTAGTACAACATAACCTAACGCTCCTCAACAGTCTGTAATTGAAAGATAAGAAAAATAAGTGGACATGGATCTCACCTGATGGCAACATTAAAAACGAAATTAACTATGTAATAACAAACTTCCCATAAGCTTTTACGGATACATCAGTCTTAACTAAATTCAATTTCAATACAAACCATTGAATGGTAAGATGTAACATAAAAACAGAACCGCCAACAAAACCCAGAAAATATTTAGCTACCCACATTACCACCACAGTGAAGAAATACTAAAGAAAATAACACAATCTCTAACTGAATCAGCTAAAAAAATAACTACGAGTAACTCCGATGTCCATACAAAATACGAAAAGCTAGAAAATTTACTAACTAAAGTAAAAGCTGAGAGTAGCACAAAAAACAGATACAGTCTAAGCGAAACTACCCTGAAACTTATTGAAAAAAGAAAACACCTGCTTTCAAAACATCCTAAAAAAGATAACATAAAAGCAATAACAAAACCAAGTAAGGAAATCAGAGAGAATATTAGGAAAGACAGGAAGACCAAGAGGCTGCAAATACTAGAAAAGCATATAGCAAAAACAGGGGGAGTGAAAAAAGTGCTTAGGGAACTGAGGGAATCAAATAAAGAGTGGATACCAAAACTTAACAGAAAGGAGCAAACTACTACTTCTTCAAATATAAGTATCATATACATAATAACTACCAATTTTTATCAGGAGGTTTACTCAAACCCAGACAGCGAAAATGAACAAGATCGAAGGATAGGCGTCAATCCAGAGCAGGAAAAAGTGATTTTGGACCCAAAAATACTACCCGGTGAAGTGAAAAAAGCTATTTATAGTCAAAAAATGGAAAAGGCTCCAGGTCCCGACAAAGTGACCAACGAACTTCTCAAAGGCACCCTTGTAGAACTTTTACCAATACTCACTTCATTATTCAATGAAATACTGGTCACAGGCTTAATCCCTACACAGTGTACCTACAGTGGAAAACGTCAAACATTATCCTCATATTCAAGAAAGGGCAAAGGGAAGATATAGGGAACTACAGACCTATAAGTTTGCTATCGAACATCTATAAGGTATTCTCCAAAGTTATACTGGAAATAATAAGCAAATTGCTGGACGAGAACCAACCACGGGAGCAAGCTGGCTTTAGACGAAATTACTCCACCCTGGATCATATACATACGGTGAAACAAATAGTAGAAAAATATAAAGAATATAATAAAAAAACTTTACATGGCTTTCATTGACTACTCCAAAGCTTTTGACAGCATAAAGCACATAGCTATATGGGACAGCCTAGAACAGCAAGGGATACCTATAACCTACATCAACATTATAAAAAACATCTACTCTAATAGCGAAGCAAGGATCCAACTGGAAGCCCCGGGGAAAAGTTCAAGATCGAGAGGGGAGTAAGACAGGGAGACCCTTTGTCACCAAAGTTGTTCTCGGCTGCTATGGAGAGTATATTCCGCAAACTAGAATGGAATGCTTACGGTCTCAACATGCAAGGTGCAAAATTAAACCATCTAAGATTTGCGGATGATATAGTCCTGTTTGAGGAAAACCCCACATACCTAAGAAAAATGATACAATCGCTGAGCGAGGAAACTATGAAAGTGGGCTTATGCATGAACAAGGACAAAACAAAATTGATGACAAACTCTGAACCAGTAACTATAAAAATTCACAACCAACCACTAGAATATGTGTCTCTGACACTTCTACACCTATTTAGGTCAGGTTATATCTTTTAAAGACCAAACTACTAAAGAAATTGAGCGGAGAATAGTAAACAGATGGAAGAAATACTGGTCCTTGAAAGAAGTCATGAAATCCAAGGAGATAAGCATGCACATAAAGAGGAAAGTCTTCAACACATGTATACTTCCAGTCATCACCTATGGATGTGAAACCTGGGCACTTACCAAACTCCACAGGGATAAACTAGAACGATGCCAGAGGGCAATGGAGAGAAGTTTGACAGGAATAAGGAAGCAAGATAGAGTAAGATTTAGCATAATCAGAGAGAAAACTAAAGTTGTCGATATAGGTACCCGTATAGACCAACAAAAGTGGAGATGGGCAGGCTACATGATCCGTGACCCATAGGAGAAATGGTGCAGAAGTGTCACTTACTGATACCCCAGAGATGGAAAGAGAAGTAGAGGACGAAAACAAACTAGATGGGAAGAGGATCTAAAACTCACGGCTGGACATCATTGGAGAAGGGTAGCATGTGACAGAACCCAGTGGAAAATGCTAGAAGAGGCCTATGCCAAGAGGCAAACTGAGCTACGGGACATATTGTAGCAAACATAATTATAGCAAACTCTGTTTAGTTTAGGATATACAGATAAAGGCTTATTATTATTATAATATTACAAAAGGTTAAATAGGTGTTACGCATTTTAGATTACTGATATCTCTTGTTCAAAATATTTTGTGCCAAATTCATCCACGCATTTTAGATTTATAGATTTTTAATACTTTTATTACAACACCTTGTAAAAGACGCAAAGTAAAATGCAAGTTATGAGAGTTTACGTCTTTATAAGTATTATGGTGAAACAAAACACTGTTCATAATTTGTGTCGTTTTTATCCACGAAATCTTTAGGTATTTGGGAAAAACCAGCACGCGAAGTACCTAAAGGGCGAAGTGCGCGGGGAAGCGCATGGGCGCGGGCGGGGTACACCTACCGGCCGGCGACCAGCCAGACGCGTGCGTGTTGTTTGCTTACATTCGGTGCAAGTTGCGAAAAGTGCGTGCATTAATTCGATTTCCAAAGTTAGTTATGAAGCTGTGAAAGACTTAAGTGAAGGTTGAAAACAATAAATGTATTATAATGTGGTCTCATACAGGGCGTTAATACAGTGATCGCAAAGAAAAAGTCAAAGTCAAAAGTCAAAATCATTTATTGTTTGATTGCAGACGTACAATAATATGTCATGGATACATTTATTGGGCGCATCACAAACAACCGTTTCTGGTGTACAATAATGAAAGCACTATTTAGCACTATTTATATTTAAAAGTTACTTACTAAAATTAAACTTGTAATTAGGTACTACTTCATACTATGTACCTAGGTGAATATGTATCCTCAACACGGCTAGCGTGGAGTTTACTTATATGTGAAATGGGTGCAAAATATTTATTTACGATCTACACGATTTACGTGGAATGATAAAACCTGATCACTGTAAAAGTGGAGGGGTAAGAACAAATCCTCTACACGACTCGCGTGGAGTAACGGGCCTCAACACTGTTCAAGTGGAGTGAATGTTATATAGGTACATCCTCTACACGATTTACGTGGAGTTGAGCAAACCATACGTACAAATTATAATGGGGTTGGTATGCACATACGCTCAATTTCGAAACGCTCAATTTCATTTGAAATACCAAGATAAGAAATAAAAAATAAAATCAGGGTAGTTGTACCCTAACGGTAATTATGTTCTGGACACATATTTATTCTACTATGTTAAAATAAAATTTACAAGTTTACCTTGGTAATCCCTGTTATACTCGTAATACCGCTGGTACGAGTGATCGCTTTCTGAGGACATTGATAATGCGGAACGTCGCCGATTTCTTGATTTGGACGCGATCTTTTTGATTTTCCGCAATATATCGTCGTAATCACGATCTCTTGACTTTGACCGCTTTCGTTTTCCCATAGTCACTTCACTAACAAATATTTTAATTCTCAACGACAAAATACGTGCAACTTTGATAACACAAAAACATGTAATGAGGGCAGGCGTAGGGTCGCCAGTGTCAGATGGGATACCCACCTTGGGAGCAAGAGATATTTTTTTTCAGGATACTATAGCTTTAAATGTGTGACAGAGATAGCACCATGTCATGTACTGCTGCAAGTAATATTATAGTAATTGTCTTCGGTTGCAACACGAAATATAATGTGAAACTTGGATAACATGGCAGGGTTCGCCGAGAAAAATCAAGACTCCAAAAAAGAAAAATATGGATATTTTGAGAAGACAGTGTTCACGAATTTCGACAGCCGGCCTAGGGTTGCCAACCGTACTATATTATAAAGTGAGTTGTGTGTTGAAGAATTATATAGTACGCAAAAATACTATATTTCGGTCAGTCTCTTATAGTCTGTGCCAATTGAAATTGGCAAAGATGTAAACACAACCAAACAAACCAACTCACCATTATTACTCGATAATCACATGCTTTTAATGATCAAGTAAGGTCTTAGCAATGATTTACACACTAGTTTAAGGTTAAATACGTTACACGTTACGTATACGTTATTTTAAATAAAAACATGCTTGATGAATTTGACGTTATGTGTCAAACAGAAGGTACTAATTTTTTCATTTTTGCCAATTTCAATTGACACAGACTACATATGCTGCGGTTTGGGTTGGTCGTTTCAACCTGATTTTAAGCACCAATGTAGGTAGTTGGAGCGGAGAAATAGGCTTTTTTCAGCTCAGATAGTTGCCCCAAAAGCAGGCAGAATGTTACTAGGTAAACTTGCCGTCCCCAGGCAAGTCTAAATGGAGCGGAGCGGTATCCTGCCATCATTTCAGAAATCGAAAGTCTATGGGAACAGATTTTCGGTGATTATTCCTCCGTGGTATGTCCGATCTTAAATTTTATTCTTTCTAAACCATCTGTGCCTAGATGTCGTATTACGGGCTAAATTTGATCCCGATATCTCTAATAGTTTGGGAAATGAAAATCAGAATCGGGGAGGAATGGAACTTCGCTCCAATTAAGTAGTAAATATTGTGCATTATATTTAATGAATTAATTAATACAAAGTTTTCTTCAAAGTACTATATTTTCTTTCAGTGTACTATATTTTTCACACCTTGGGCTTGAAAATACTATATTTACCCAAGAAATAGTTGGCAACCCCAGCCTGCCCCACGCAGTTGTCGAGAATGGCAATTCATTTGCCAATTTCCAAACATATTTATGTCCATGAGGTTTGCATGAGGTATAATATTATTATTTACAAAGTTAATCATTTAATTAAAAAATCAGTTTTTAAGTATTCAAAATTATGCTTTCTTACAAAATTTGTAAGAAAGCATAATTTTGAATACATTAAAAGACAATGATTATTTAATAATCATTGTCTTTGAATAAAGTAACTTTAAGACTGCAAGGCTGTAACAATGTATAATAATATTTGCTTAAGTCGGTAAGTTCTAATAATAATAAAAAATACGAATAGGCATTTATTTATATTCTAAATTAGCCATCTTGATTTCATCATAGTGATGTTTAACATAACGCCGGTTAATGAGTAGAGAAAGTGTATTATTTCCGTGTATTTTCACGACCCTATGGTCCTTTCCAGATCGGTGATAACGCTTTACGAAGTCTTAAATGATATTTAAGGTAAACCATGTCACCGATCTTATAAGTAATTGGACGAGATTTTAGATCATAGTATTTTTTTGAGGTTTCTTTCGAATTAACAATGTTTTGGAAAGCTTTATCACGAGATAATTTGAAACGATGATTTAACATCTTAACATATTAATGATAAGTGCTAGTAGGATTGAGTTCGTACAGGGAGTTGGGGAGATGAGGTTTATGCCCAAATACAAGTTCATATGGTGTGAATTTAGTAGTTGTGTGGATGTTAGTATTATAGGCTAGGATTGCGGTGTGGACATATTTGTGCCAGTTAGTTTGATTATCATTAACATACGACTTTAAGTATTCTTTAAGAGTTGAGTGACTTCTTTCTAAGGCGCCTTGCGTTTGTGGGTGATAAGGTGCGGACCAAAGCTGTTTTATCTTTAGGAATTCACATGTTTTTTTGAATAGATCTGCGGTAAAATTGGTACCTTGGTCTGTAAGTATCATTTTCGGTATTCCAAAAAGAGATATAAAATTTATAAGACATTCACAAGATTCTTCAGCTGTAGCACTTGTAATTGGATATGCAGTGGAAAATTTTGTCAGATCATCTTGTAAGGTAAGTATACCTAGTCTAGCCATAAGTTCTGTCACTGAGATTTATCACAATTTAAAAAATAAATAAAAGAGTTTCATAAACCTGTAGCACATCAATCAAAACCTTATTTTATCTAGAATAAAAAGAAGCATAATTTGTATTCTTTACCATTGCAATCATTTGATGAACGATCTTCAAGCATTCTATTCGGGTTAGGAAATCATATCATATTTCGGGTCAAAACACGCACGACCACGATACTGATAACGGCTACAACTTTTGTAAGAGTTCTCGTATTGAGTCGAAATTTGCGTGACATATTGACCAGAATTTTATGTTTAAACCCTGATACAAATGTATTTCCAAGCAACTAAAGATCCTCTTATACACCGGTCAATCTTCGTGTCTCATTAAATCGACCCTAAGATTTCGCATCAATTTGCAGCAATATGAAAACAGACTAAACTTTGAGCTTCATAAGCTGGTTTTTGAGTGTCGTTAAGAAAATAATGCTGGTCTCTAAAGATACCCACAGATGAGAGGCTTCACAATATTAAACAAAAAAAAACTTAGTCAACAAAAACTAACCTTTACTAAGGAGTTTTCAAAAAGGGAAATTTTCAAAAACCTCGTGCGTGTTTTAATCGGTGCCGGCCGTGAATGTTAGAAGATCGTATCGGGAATTGCGGCGACTATGTGGAATGATTATTAGTTCTTAAAAATGTACATTAATTAAGCTTTTAATTTGTGTATATTATGAAATTAAGAAATAAACAGAAGTTAGTTTTATTTGACTAAACCTTTGTAATAGAACTTATGGCCAGACTAGGTATATTTCAAATTAATCTGGCTGGCTTCTGGAAGGGGTCCTACAATGTCTAAACTTATTCGTTCAAATGGTGCAGTAGAAGTTGATGTTATTTCCATTGGGGTTCGATTAATTTTGCGAAGTGCTTTGTTAGTCTGACATAGATTACACCTATTTACGTATTTTTCAACATCGGATTTCATGTTTTTCCAGTGGTATCTTTCTTTTATACGATTATACATTCTAGAGGAGCCAATATGACTAGCTATGGGTAGATTGTGATTATCCTTCAGGATTTTAGGGATTTCGCTCGGAATAGGGAAGATCATTGAATTTCTGTATATATTAACCGTGATATTAGTATTATGAAATATAAAACCTATAATATTATATATTTTGGTGAAGGAAGTTTTTGAAAAAGGGTCAGTAAAATCTGAGATAGCGATAACTTTGGGATCTGTAGTACATCCAATAAGTAGTTCTTTTGTTAATGTTTTTAAAGATTTAAATAACTCTGGGTATTGTAAAGTATCAAAGTTATGAACCTTTGTAAATAATAAATAAAATATGCTATCTTTCTGTGTAAGTTTTAGAAAAGAATGTAGTGTTCTTTCCTTGTTAAGAATAGCAGGGTTATCGTTGTGATAAGCTAGAACTTCCTCAATGTAGGGGTTGGTTTCATCAAGATCGATAGACGTTGGAATAATGACGATTTTGGAATCAGGTTGTAACAATGGATTAGTATATTTGTTAATTGTTGTATTATATGTAATCTCTTTATTACACATTAATTTTATAAAATCTGAATAAGAATTTTTGTTGACATCCGGGTACTGTATGTCAATATCGGAAGATACTGGTAAATTTTCATTATCTACCAATGATAATGAAAATTTACCAGTATCTTCCGATAGGTTAGGTTTGTAAGATTAGGATTAGTATTAGTTTTTTCTTTTTCAGGGTTTGAAGGTAAATATTGTAGATGGGGATCGGAAGGGTCTGTATTTGGTAAATTTAAAGAATTGGTACTTCGGAGTTCCGAAATCGGCAAGGTAGGTTCAACAATAGGACATGTGTCATAGGATTTGGCAATGTTAACTGGGTATCGAGAAAGAGCATCTGCAGCTGAATTGAGTTTACCTTTTCTATATGTAATTTCATAATCGTATTTTTCAAGTTTTAATCGCCACCTCTGCATTTTACTAGAGGGGTCTTTGTGATTGAAGAGCCATCTCAAAGGGTTGTGGTCGGTTACGATCACGAATTTGCGACCATACAGATATGATCGGAAGTTTTTACAACCAAAGAGTATAGCTAGTAGTTCTTTTTCAGTCACATTATAATTGATTTCGCTTTTGTTTAATGTTCGCGATGCGTATGCGATAGGTTTTTCTTTTCCAGTTTCTCCTTGAGAGAGAATAGCGCTAATGGCGTAATTAGAAGCATCACATGTAAGAGTAAAGGGTTTTGAAAAATCAGGGTATATCAAAACAGGGGGAGAAATAAGTTGGTGTTTTAGAATCTCAAATGCGAGTTGGTGTTCATTTTGCCAGGTAAATGGGGTATCTTTCTTTAAAAGAGATGTTAGAGGTTTTGCTGTTTTTGAAAAATCTGGTATAAATTTTCGATAGTAGGACATTAATCCTAGAAATGATTTTACGTCTTTTGGAGACTTAGGGACTGGGAATTCAGAGACAGCGGTTATCTTTGCAGAATCAGGTTTCACTCCTTCATCTGTAATTTGATGGCCCAGATAAGAGACTTCCTTGCGAAAGAATTCGCATTTATCGGGTTGAAGCTTAAGATTAAATGACCTCAGACGTTGGAATATGGTTTCGAGATTTTTTTACATGAGAATCGAGATCATAAGAATAGATGACTATGTCATCGAGATAAACATAACATTTAATGCCTTGTAGGCCAGCGAGAATGGAATTCATTAGTCGTTGAAAGGTGGATGGGGCATTTTTCAAATCGAAAGGCATTCTTTTAAATTCAAAATGGCCTTGAGGAATACTGAATGCAGTTTTTTCTGCATCTTGCTTAGACATTAGAATTTGATGAAAACCAGAAGCGAGATCTAGCGTTGAGAAGTATTTTGATTTTCCAAGCTGGTCTAGTATTTCATTAATGTTCGGAATAGGATAAGAATCACCAATTGTGATATCATTTAACTTGCGATAATCGATTACCACTCTCCATTTACGCTGTCAGGAAGCGTCAAGGTTTTTTGGGTACAACCCAAATGGGAGCTGACCATGGGGTCATTGATGGTTGGATAATATCGTCTTTTAACATTTTTGTTATCTGATCTTGGACCTCTTGTTTGTGGCATTCAGGAAAACGATGTGATTTAGTATGAATGGGTTCATTTGTAGTCGTTTTGATTTCATGTTGTAAAGCATTTGTAGAAGTCAGGGGGTCACCAGATAGATGAAAAATATCTGAGTAGTTTGAGCATACTTGGAAAAGAGAATCGGTTTCTTCGGAATTAAGATGAGAAGTTCGGAGCTGGTTTAAAACTTCTTGAGTACGCCGGTATGTATCTTGAGTTTCTAATGTGTTGATTGAATATTCTATATGCGATAATTGAGACTGGGGTGGTGTTTCTTTTTGAAAAGATTCTACAGGAACTAGAGTTAATTTCAAATTGGAGCTAAGAGATTTAGGAGACTCGGATACGTTTATTACTGTCAAATTTATTCGATTATTATCTTTGACCTTGACCAAACAATTGGCTATTGAGATATCTTTGATTTGATTTTGGTCTATAACAAGGCCTTCTTTGATTTCAGGGTTAGATATAGAGCATTCAATGGTCATTTCGGATCTGGCAGGTATTGAATAAATTGGATCATGGAACTAGAGTGGTATTTGTATATCTTGGATTTGTAATATATTGGTTGTGTAGTTAATACTACATCCAAAGGAATTAAGCATACCTGTCCCTAAGATACCGTCATATGGTAAATTCATTTTTTCGATCACGTGGAATTTGTCAGCAATGAATTTGCGTGAGGAGTCAGTGAGATGAATTTTTAGGGGAAAATTACCTAAGGTTTTTGTTGAACTTTGTTTGGACTCGATTCCTTTAAGATATGTGGGTTCTTTGGTGATTTTAGTTTTTTTTTATACAAGAGGATTTGATGAGACTGACTGCTGAACCAGAGTCTACAAGAAGACAAATTGGGAATTCTGATACTGTGGAATTTATTAAAACATATGGAAGGAGAATTCTTTGATGGAGCAGGCAACCTCCGCTCTACCTCTTAACTGACTAATAATATATTTAGACAAAATTGGCTTTTGTATTTCCGTGGCTAGGTCATAAGCATTATCACAATTCACAATAAAAGAGTTCAAACTTTCTCTAGTACCGTCATAAGTGTTTATGAATTTAAATAAAATGTTCAGATCCATCTCGACGATTGCAGTGGCCTGAACAGTTTTCGGCAATGGTGTAGGTGGTTTGGGGTCGTTTTGTGATTCGACAGTGTCTATATTTAATTTAAGATTGTCTTTTTTTTTTTTACTCATCACTATCTTCTGAGAATTTCGAGTAAATAGTTTGTTATGACTGGGGATAGAAAGTAACGTTGGACTCACTGAGCGTAGGCGGCGAGCAATGCGATAAGCATTGCAGCGACGGTGTCCTTGGCACTTTAGAATGCTCTTTGTGATCAAATAAATCTTTATTATAACTATTCACTGGTCACAAGATTACACTTTTATCTAGATTTTCACTTTTCACTTTTCACGATTTTCCAGTCTTGGGAAAACAGAGACGAAACCGAGGACCTTTTTAAATCCCTTTTACGCTGCCACCAATGTTATATAGGATTATAACATTCCGGATTTCTTGAAGAAGAAGACTTAGTTAATGACTTAATACTTTATTACAAAAGAAAGATTTAGAAATAAAAGAACAAAGGAAACTTTGATTTGGAAAACGTGTGCTCTCTTCTAGAATTTGAACTGCACTGACGCGCATCGGCGCTTCGAATTATTCCACGAACTGAAAAGTGCAGGCATGCACTTTTCGGTTCACACGGTATGCATTTGCCAACATTTAAGGGTTTTATAACAGTACGTTTTTTTTTAAACAATAAGTTAATTTTGACTCACCGTTTTTATTTTGGTCATTTAATAAAGACATGTCAAGCATACGCCTGACTCTTGCTTTTTTAAAGGTCATTATTTGAAGTTAGCTGCTAACGTTTAGGCGAAGACTAACTGTAATCCATTTTGACATTCACTCACTACACTACTATGTATAGTCCAATTAGATGAAACTGCACTAAAGTCTGGAAATAATTCTAAGTACTGATAAAAACATTTCTGGTTGCTTTGTATAGATTAAAAATCGAAGTTGATACATCCCTTAATAAGTTCACCCCCCCGGAAAGGGGTGCAATTAGTTGAAAACCCTGCAATGGTCATAATTAATGAGAGAAAAAAGGTGTAAGTGCTCGGTGCAATTAAGTATACGTTTTAATCCATCTCAATCTACATTTGCACGTGTTATTTAGTTTAATCCAAACTACGGAACATATATATGTAAGTAAAAACTCACTTTGGGCCATTGCGGCTCTGAGGAACATGTAAAACGCGGTGCAAGTTGTGGAAATGATTAGAAAAAAATATTTCACGGGAAATTTTCAAACTATTGAAAAACATCATAATCGTATTCATATGATTTGATTTAAATTCGCCGACATATAAAATTGGCATTCTTATCGGGATCATGCATGCTACCACCCGCGGTCAGCTGGCGTTTGCTGCGATTACATTTGGCAATCTTCCCCTTTTTTATATATAAAGTGCGAATCATAAGAATAAGTGCCATGTTTAAATTTTCACCACTACCTTAATTTACCCCGAGGTACAGTCTATAAAATAATGAAAAATACATGTTCCATAATTTGCCCCATAAGTGCAAAATAAACTAGGCGTTCAAAACAGACTGAAATATCTTCGAGCCGTAGTCTAAGAAAAACAAATAACTGAAGTTTCATACATCGCACACCTTTTTAATCAAGATACGTGTACCAAAGTGGCCTTTACACGTGGCTAAACTTGCGCCAGATATTTTTTAACACACTCCAAAATTACGGCACTTTAAAGTTTATATCTAACATTTAAAGGCCTTCCGTACATAATAGAAACGGTGCAAACCGGGGGAAACCATCTAGTGGGGCCCTCTGGTGATTCCTAAAAAACCAAGATTTACTTCCATACTTTTTACTAATTTGAGTATACTAATAATAATTATAACGTTCAACACACAAAACGACGTAAAACTCTGCGCGAACGCACGATCAATAATAGTTGGATGGACATTACCTCTCGAAGCTCACCGCGATACTGTCCGTCCATCTGGGTATCCGCTCGGGTGGCGGCGGCTTGCCTTTATATCGCGAGCGACACGAGAGTACAGCCATAGTATAAATAGACAAGTAGCTCGACTCCGGCCCTTTAGGAGATTCTGATACCTATTGCCGCTCGGGCGTAAGGGTTGTACAAACTTGTTTTAAAATTTTAGTCACCTACTTGACCCTACTTTGATCTATAATCATATTAATCAAAGTAATTTTCATACATTACACAAACCTAAAGTAAGTATTAATATTGTTATGTACCTAAATACGAAATTTAAATTATAGTACTTACATACTTTTATCAGATGACACTAAATATTAATTATGTTTAAAGGTATGTGATGTGATATGTAAATTCCTTTTCGACCTTTTGATAATGCCGCTTTCGCGCAAGGCGGCTTCCTTTGACTAGGTACGCGCCGCCGCCGCGCGTCTTTCTTTGAGCATTGGCAGCTCGCACCGCGCGGTATTACACAACATTGAATAAATATCTGAATAATAATGTCACGGGAAAATCTTACACAAATTGACCTAGGTAGTCCCAAACTAGGTTCTAGGCTTGTACTTTGGGTACTACGTAACGATAAACATACTTACCTATGTAGTGACAAATACATACTTAATATTACTATATAGGTACATATAAAACACCTAAGACTCTGAAACAAATACCTACTCGCACTCATCACACGAATATTTGCCTTGACCGGGAATCGAACCCAGGACCGCTAGCTTCGTAAACAGTACTTAGTCACTAGGTTACTACCAACTACCTAGGCCATCCACGTCGTCACATGTTAACTGACACGTCACACTCAATAACTTAAATTACCTACTTAATACGTATTTATTTCACCTAAGTAGGTATCTATAGGTATCTATAGGCAAGCCGGTACGAAATACCTAATTAATTGAGTAGTTATTTACATTAATCACTAGCAGCTTTTATTAAATCTGGATAGTTGTACCTACCTAAGCTAAGTTTAGGGCACAGTTTAGGCGTTTTGAAACGAATGAAAATGTCACGCTGACAATAAAATAGATTTAACAAAAGCTGCAAGTGGGCTATAAGCTATAGGTAAATATCAAAAAATAAACGGCATTCTTCACAACACAAACTCTAAATAGGTATGTAGGTACTCACCTTTCCGACTCAAAAGGTATGTGGAAAAACGATAGCTCCGGATTTCTTACACCATTATTTAAACACCCGTAAACTTAACAATATTTTCTAGTTTTCTACAAAGACATTGTCGCTCGATGTTTTAATTTAACACGCACTACCTACAAACAACCAAACGTGACCGAACGCAATGACGCCGCGACCCCGTCTAATCACCATTCCCGCACCTCTGCATGTAGTTTCGTGTGCGAGGTTCGCCCCGCCCACAGCCGTACGGTCGGCGTAACGCACACGTGCAAGCCGCGCGATGTACCTTTGTTTGAAGACGAGCTACTTCTCTATTTATACTATGGTACAGCGCCATCCCACTCTATTTGTCGTTACTTACCGAGCGGCAAAATTGCGTATACTTAGAAACGATTTTAAACGTTCGATAAATTATTTTGTATGTATAGTTATGTAATTGTTACTAAACAACCGATACACATCAAAATTATGTTTGACTATGTACGAATTTAAAATAAATTCATATTTTATTTAAACAAAAGCTTATGCGAATTTACGACGGATAAGTCTTCTAAGTTCCGCGCAGAAAAAACGTGTAAGTTAACTTATGCCAATGTGTAATTGCGCAAGTAAAGATAAGAATTTTAAGTGTTAAAATATCTCGAGGATTAAGGGCGTAACTTTACGAACACCAAAATATAATGTTTTTTTTTTCTAAGTAGAACTACTTATTTCCACATGCTTCCAAAGTTAATGACGCATTGGCGTGGAATAAATATGCAAGTCTATTTGCACTTTTTATTCATACGTCGCGCTTCTTAACTATAACTTACATCGTTTTTGCCAACGAAGATTTTTATAAAAAAATGTCGTACTGTTGGTTTTATTTTAGCGATAACTTTCTTCATTTTGTTCCAAAAAATCTGAATTTTTCTGAGGTTATGTATTTTTTAATCCTTTATCAGGAGTGAAATAATGGCAAAAACGAGTAACTAAAGTTAACGTCTTTCTTCCACGAATGGTGCGAAATAAAATTAAGTAGTTACCTCCGCTTTTACTGCAAGTTAATCTGCAAGTGGGTACCTAAGTGTGGGTCACCCTTACCATTACCAGACTTGCCAGATAAGTATAAAAGTAGGTACTAAATTAAATGGTTTTGTATATAGGTTTCATAACAGATATAAGGACGTATATTTATAACTCGACATTGGCATCTGGATTAAAAATTAACAGTACGGGTTCCGACGTCAGTACTGATATAATTTGCTGTCGTATTGCCTCGTGGGAAGGCTGCCAGTCAATCCTAGCTCCTTTATCTGTGCTCGTCAGCCTATACAAGGGCCCCATAACTCTTGAAAAGTCTGGCACAAATTGCCGAAAGTAAGAAGCGAGTCCAATATATTGCCGTAATTGAGTGACGGTCTGAGGTGGCGGAAGTTTAGTAAGTGCAGCAATTTTTGTAGGGTTTGGGCGTAATTTACCATCTTCTACAACAAAACCAAGATATTCGATACGCTTTTTAAGAAAAGAACACTTTTTCAGATTTAAACTAAAACCAGCTTTCGTTAATATGTCAAGCACAACACAAAGTCTATCTAAACCCTGCTGAACGTCCGATGAAATAATTAGAATGTCATCTACGTAGTATATGACAAAGTCATTTACCAGATCTCCTAGGGCATTTGTAACCGCGCGTTGAAATACTGATGTGGCATTTTTCAAGCCAAATGGCATTGTGAGATATTCCCACTGTCCATCCGGGGTCACAAAAGCCGTCTTTTCAATTGAATCTGGATGAACCGGAATTTGATGGTAGCCACTTAACATATCAAGGACTGTGTACCACTTGGCACCGCACAGTCTGTCTATTTGATCTGCTATTAATGGCAAAGGATATCTATCTGCAACGGTATTTCCATTGAGCTCTCTATAATCAACGCACATTCGATCAGACCCATCTTTTTTTTTACTAGTATTGGGCTCGAAAAAGGAGAGCAACTAGGACGGATGACTCCAGCGCTCAATAACTCTTCAATCTTTTCTCTAACTATCTTGCGCTCATCCGCACTCAGACGATAAGGGCGGCGCTGAACAAAACGTGACTGATCAATAAGACGTATCTTCAAATGTCCCGTAGTTACTCGAGATTTAGAAACCTTCTCAGCAAAGGATGAGGAAAAATCTTGTAGGATATCTAATAGTTGAGATTTAAAACTATCAGGAATGTTACTGTCTACATCATGAAACTTGTTTATGTTATCACAGTTACTTTTTCCGGCTAAATCACAACTTAACACTTCAACCTTATCCCGAAATAGAACAAAGGACCCTGTTGTTACCGTAACACTAAACCCTTGAGATAAGACTTCTCGGCCGACCATAACATCATAACTTAAATCTCCGTCGGGGACTACATGAAAGAGTATTTCTAAACAATAATCGTTAATGTAAACAGTTGATAAAACCCGTAGCGTACTACGAATCGTGTGTTGACCAATTCCAGTTAACGTTACTAAGTTATGCAATCGTTGCCCACTAAATTTATTTGCGAAACTCTCCTTTATAAGCGAGCATTCCGCACCAGAATCAAAATAAAATTCAAAGGACTGACCGTTATTAATTAAGCGACCACGCGGATTGACCACACTGCAGTGGTCCACGAGGTACTCTTGCTTTGAAGTTGCACTCGAGTCCGCAGAGTTGCTGCCACCGCCGTTACCTCCGCCGCTTGCACGCGATGCACGTGTACACTTCGAAGCATAGTGACCGCTTGTCCCGCAATTGAAACAAATCACGTTGGTTTTGCCTTGACCTTGTTGTCTTTCTTGAATTTTTGGGTGTTTCGATTTACAATCCACAGCTTTATGGCCGGCTCTGCCACATTGAAAACATCTAAGTGAAGATGAAGAAGCTCTGAACCGCTTTGCACTGGCTAAAGGTCCATCATTCGGGTCTATCAGAAATTTTCTCTTAATGTGATAAAGTGCGTTCAATTCTCGTTGCAGTTTATCACGAGTTATCACTTCGTTAGTGAATGCAATTCTTTTCAGACGATCATCATGCTGCGCCATGTGTGCGAGCACAGTAGATATCGCGATTTGCTCAGCGTCAAAGTGCCGCCACTTCGCTACAAGTATCGTAATTAATCGAGATGCGTATGCGGCAGAATGTTCGTTTACTTTAGGGCGACTACATTGTAGGTTTATTAGTGTAGCCGCAGCGGTTTCATGACTGTCATAGCGTGCATTAAATAATTCTTTAAATTGATTCCAATTCATTCCGGCAAAAGACATTTGTGAAAACCAGTACGATGCATTACCTTTTAATGCCCCACTCAAAGCTATCATAAGAGTACTCCCTTGCAGCGACTTTTCAGATAGACACAAATCCACGGTGTTGCACCAAGCCCTCGGGTCAGCATCAGGAGATTCTGGATCAAACTCGGGAAGCTTAACATCAGCATACGTTGTCGGGGCCTTCATGGCTTCAATCAAATTAAGAATTTGTCGATTTTGATTCTCCATTTGTCGATTATTCATTTCCAACATAACACGCCACATTTCTTCACCATTGGTGTCCTCGTTTTTGTCTCTAGGTGATCCCGCTTCTGATGTCGGAGAACGAGGCATATTATCAGGTAGTTCCGGATCTGTGGGCATGATTAGCTTGATGTGGGTGCCTAGAGACAATAAAATACGCACATACACTGGTTTTACACTAGATGGATGAAAATAATTCAGATTGGAATACTCTCACTGCTGGTGTCCCTCAGGGGGCTGTGCTCTCTCCTCTTCTTTTTTCAATTTTCATAAATGGTAAAACGACTTCCCTTCTTTCTTCTTACCACTTATACGCTGACGATTTGCAGATTTATGCGGGGGCTAGTTTTGATGACTTCCCTTCCCTGATTGACCTTATCAATGACGATCTTGCCACGATCCAGAAATAGGCCACTAATTTTGGACTAAAGGTCAATACAAAGAAGTCGCAGGCCATTGTTGTTGGAAGTCCCCACTACATCTCGAAGCTGTCTGACATTGTGATACCCAATTTGGTGTTTGACGGTACCATAATTCCCTTTTCCTCTACGGTTAAAAATTTGGGTATTACTATAGATCAGACACTTTCCTGGTCGACTCAGGTAACCGAAGTCAGTCGCAAGCTCTTCGCTTCACTTCATTCTCTCAGGCGCCTGCAGAATTTTCTTCCTCAACAAACCAAGATAACTTTAGCCCAATCTCTTCTTCTCCCTCTCTTAGACTACGCTGACGTTGCTTATATGGACCTCTCAGAACAGTTCCTTGATAAACTTGAGCGACTCCAAAACGTGTGCATTCGATACATTTTCGGCCTACGTAAATACGATCATGTCTCCCACTTCCGTGAACAGCTAAACTGGTTACCTATTCGGTTTCGCCGAAACGTTCACATCCTGTCGCTGCTTTTTAATACTATTTTTAATCCTCGTTCTCCCTTCTACCTTTCTGAGCGATTTAGCTTCATGGCCACCGGCTCCCAAAACCGGTTACGGTCAAAGGCCAATCTCACCCTCGCTTTCCCGTCCCACAAATCCAAATCCTATTCCAAATCCTTCTCGGTGCATTCTGTCAGGTTGTGGAATCGGCTACCAACTGGCCATCACAAACGGTAGATTCCCTAAAAGGCAAATTAAAGAAGTTCTGGCTTGACTCTATCTCCTAAATATCAACTATCCTCTAGGTACATAAAATGTAGTTTATGTATGTATATTTAAGTATTAATATATATTTCTGTATCTATTTATGTAGGTATTTGAATGTATTTTTATTTTATTTATTATTGTTTATATTTTTATTTTTATTTTATTTGTTCTTCTAAATAAATTTGTACACTTGCTTACTCGATGCACAACCTTAAATTTTCTCAATCTCTCAAGGGTTCGCTGGAAGAGATCCCTTAAAGGGATAAGTTCGCCTTTGTACTTATTTTTATATTAATTGTGTTGTTCTGTTTTTTTTTTCTTTTGTACAATAAAGTGTTTACATACATACATATATACATAATCAGTTTACTAATTATCCACTAAACAATTGGTAGTAAGAATGTCACTATCACTAAGTCAATGTTTTAGGACTATATTATAATTAGCAAATTAAGTAGTACAGAGCATGTCGCAGCCTGTTTATCCCCCCATTTAGAGCGTTTGGGAAGGGTCCCGAGACTCCCAGATCACTCCTTCCCATAGCTTGCAATAGTCCATGTACTCAATACAAAAGGTTATCAACTACCTGGGTACCCTTTTTAGTCCCGTGGACGTTGCCTATTGTTTGCGCGTGGGCCAACCCCTTTGTTCTCGGGGCGCCCAACACCATTTTCTTGCATCGGACGCGTTCATACCTTTTTTTTACATATTACCTGATTGCGCTATTAAATGTTGTAATGTGATTTTTAATGTTATCTATGTTTTTCTCATATCATTTAATTAAGTTACCATAGTGGTTTTCTTAACATACTGTTTTTAAGGATCATAGTTCTAACCTAAGCTAACCTACCTTGTTGAAGTTAACCTAAAACCGTGAAACCCGTCCTAGCTTAAAATACCTACTGTTTTTTAAGGGTTACAGTTCTAACCTAACCTAACCTACCTTACCGAAGTTAACCTAACATTATATGTACAACCTAATCTAACTTAACATACCTACTGTTTTTAAGGGTTACAGTTCTAACCTAACCTAACCTACCTTACTGAAGTTAACCTAACATTATACAACCTAATCTAACTTAAAATACTTACTGTTTTTAATACTTTCAAGAAAATAAAGATGAATCAACCAACAAAGAAGTTACGAGTGGTTTTAAATTTTAACACCCCATGGTCGGCTGTTATTAAGGATCGCCTAACTTTACATGAGCTTAACCTGAGCTAAGAACTGATTTAAATCTAGCTTAAGTCCTAAGTTTCACTTAATTGAATTTACCTAAGTTAATGTTAGTAAATCTAGCTAATCGTAGTATTATCTGAAGCCGTTGTTACTTAGAGCATATTCTAAACAACAAAACCATATATTGCATATAAGTATTTCCAAATGAATTACCTACACTTAGCTTATTAAAAATATAGTGGTTAAATGCAATCTAACCTACGTACGGGTATGTATCTACGAGCATGTGTCTGTGACTAACATTAGCTATAACATTATCTATCTAGTACGTATATGGGGTTTACCTTCACATACATTTTAATTTTATTGTAACACACTAGTATGTAAAACTAAAACGAAGCATGTAAACTGGTTCTGACTTGATTCAAAGCGCTATGGAGTAGGTATATCGATCAAAAAAGCCTGTATCGACAAGTTTTGTGTACCCGAGTGCATTGTTATAACAGTTTAATTGTTTTATTGGTAGCCGCTTATTATGTTTTATGGTCACAACGGATGCGATTGTTACTTGTGCGTTTTATTATTTTGGGTATTTTTGAATAAGCCGGCGTCTGTGTTAGATGAACTACAAGTTCAAACATGTTTTTAGGAAGACGCTTAACTTACGGAGCGTATAAAAGCGGTGGGGTATTGTGTCTGAACAACTATTAGCCACGCAGCAGTCTTCGTTACCGGAGCTCCCTGTACTTAAAGCAGTATATAGACATAATAGTGTTGTGTCGTGCAGTGAAGTGTTTATAAAAAGGCCTAATAATGGATGTGAGTATGTACAAATATTTTAACTTAATTGTCTGTTTTTTTAGCATTTGTGCACCGTGTTTTTGTTAAGAGTATTGTATTTAAACAGTTGTGTAATTTATTGTTTGATATTGTTTCAGTTCTCTGAAAATACTTTCAAGAACTATTACTACCCGGAAAATAAAGATGAATCAACCGACGAAGAAGGCACGCCTGGTTTTAAAGTTAAGCAGGCCATGGCAAAAAAGCGTTCAGTAAATAACATCGACAGCTTTTCTGAACGTCCCAAGAAGAAAACTAAAGTATTGAAGCGCTCTTCCAATGTCAGTCAAAGTTCTCCTGACAGGGTGGGCTATATATCAACCGGACAAGACGACGGGGCATACGCTTCTCACTTGATTAAAATCGAGATATATGATTTGCAAAAAATTCAAAACATTCCACACACTGAGCACTGGAAACACGCAGATGTGAGATTAAAATTCTACGCGCCTTCTGAAGAAGACACTCAGCTCCAAACTACACGTAATGTTATATTTAACATCACAAAGCAAGTAGCTTCTACAGACAGTTGTATGAAATATTTTATTGACAATAAGAAACAGTGATAAAAAGTGTTTGTGTAGGTTAAACAAAAGCTTGTTATTGTATTACATGTAAAAACCTTACCTTTTAAGAATTCAAGACCTTTTCCACTCTAAACAATTATCTTTTCTTTGTAAAATTAAATTGTGCGAAATACTTTATTTACTATAAGATGCAGTGATAAAAAGTGTTTGTGTAGATTAAACAAAAGGTTATTATTGTATTACATGTAAAAATAAAAATCATATTTTAGTTCACATATTCTTTTATTTCACAAAAAAAGTCTTAAAAATATTTCTTAACTTTTGCTCTTGTAATAGGATATTTTGCAGTCGTTGTTGCCAATACTTTTTGATGTGCTAACAAAACGCTGGGATTAATTCGTGCCCTTCTTATAATGAGGCTGGCATCCATTATTTGCACTTTATTTTTTTTATCTTGGTGACAAATTAGATTAAATGACTCCTTCGAACCTACTAACTTAATACGTATTTCGACACGATTTATTAAGAATTTCTCTTGGTTAAATATGTCGGCATGTAAATGCCCCATCATTTCCACTTCCTTACTCTCTTTGGTAAATTCTAGTCTTTTGTGAAACCCTTTGTTATTTGCATCAATAGTATCCATATAATTTGCAGTATCATCATACCACAATCCACAAGTAAGGTGAGTTTCTTTGGCTGCTGGTCCATAGTTTAGAAGATTTTCCATATAAGCACGGTAAGCATATGTATTGTTTGGCGGTGATATCAGTTTTTGATTTAAATATACATCTAGTTGACTGAAAAGGGAATGTAACCAGTTATTGACGGGTGCAACCAGGGTATCTGGTTTTAATTTTGTACCATCCTGATTCAATATTTTAGCATTAATATGTAACATTGTGTGGGATAGATCAACATAGTCATCTCCTGATCCGGGAACTTGGAATTCGATGGGGGCGTCATCACTTAAAGATGAAAGTGGTTTGTAATGAACCCACTGTCCACTTTCAATACTTGTTTGAGTTGATGGAAGGGCAAATATATCTAATTCAGATTTCGCACATTCACAAGAATGATTATGTAGGAATGACATTATTTAGTTTGTAAATATATCCTCAAGAGTTTTGTTTTTATTTTTTTTACTTCCTCTTCGTCTCGATGCTTTCAATGTAATGAGCGGTTCCCTTCTTTTAGATGTAATTTTATACCCAGATCCCGACATGAGGAAATCAATTTTTTCATCGGCACCTAACGTTTCTTTTCCAATGGTTTTCAAACCACTAGATAACAAAGGGAGCACTGATCTAAATAGCCCTCTCAAAAAACTCCCTATACCATGCCCTCGTTGAAATGGAACTCCTTTATAGACAATTCCTACACCAGAGCCGGCTTGATGCGAATAATAATGCTGGTAAGGGCAAGAGACTGACGATCTGTTACAATTCATTTTACTCGTTGAAAGTGTAGCTTCACGCAGGAGCTAACAAATTGGAATGGTACATTAACACCGGTAGTTGTTCTTATATCTATTTCAATAGTATCGACCTCCCTACGCAAAACCGGTACATAGTGAGCAGGTGAGAAAATGTGAGTTTTATATGCACCATAAGTAAACTTAGTTGGATCTAGTGGTATTATCCTAATCAATTCTGTTTTAACATCTCCAACTACTTGCGGATGAATTATATCGGTGTAAACAAATATTTGTGGTGGTAACCCTAAATATAAATTGGCAGGGTTTTATCCATATGTAACTTGTTTCAAATTTGATCTCGGTTTGAAACCCAGCTGGAGACTTAATATCGGGGTTGTTATGATAGAGGCTATTTCATTATTTGTTGTTGTTACTCCAACCATTTTTGTCAATGTATTATACCTAAATTTGACATTATTTTTATTATTGTGGGTTCTCATTAAACGCTTGAAGGAAATGATCAATATTATCGTATGTAGTGGCTGGTATATGAGTTTTTATATCAACTATTTTCGTTGACTTGTTTGCGGGTGACACCACCTTTTTCTTTATGTAAATTATATTTTCATGATGTTGAACATTATTAACATGGAACACGGGTATTGAAATTCCACTAATCCAACTACCCACTCCCCTTCTAATTTTATGTTCTTAGGTAATTTAGTTAGAAAATGTGCAGTCGTGTTGTCCGTATAGTAATCCGTTGAACTGTTGCTTAACAATGTTAAATAAAAACTATTTTCATTCATATTTTTTTCAAGCTTTATGCGAGTATCCAAGAGTTAAATTTATTGGGATAACCTTGCCACTTCACTAGTATTTCTTTTATGCCTCTAATATGACGCGAACGTATTATTTTATTAATTTTATACTCGGTGGAGGGGAGGTAAGTCACTTTTTGTAACTCTTTAGAATAAAATGTACCAATGATGGGTTCGCCTTCCAAATCCTTTAACATATAAACAACTCGCGGTGATCTATTAATAATTGAATTAATTATAAATATTTCATCACTCCAGTTACTTTCATAACCCTTTTGGAATACATGTTTATATTTAGTTATTCTAACATGATCGCCTACATTCAATTTTGGGGTTTCCAATGAAATTTGTCTATCTTTTTTCGATAATATAAATTATTCCAAACGGTCATAATATTACTAGAATTAACATCAATTGGTCGCATTTTAATGCTAGAATGATAGGTATGGTTGTAAGAATGAAGAAGATCTTGTAAAATTTTAGTGTAATTATATGTTTTATTATGAGTGAAGTAACGCCACATTTTCATTTTAAGAGTTCTTTAAAACCTTTCTACTATACTTGTTTTAATGTCGGGATTATTAGTGGTGTAATAATTAATGTTTTTGCTCTTAAAATAATCTCTCACCACCTTTGAAACAAATTCTGTAACTTTATCAGATTGTATATGACGAGGAACAGAGTTGGCTTCAGTAAATATGCTTTCAAAACATTCTTTAACTGTTGATGAATCTTTCTTTTTCATGGCTCTCGCAAAAGCATATTTACTGAACACATCAATAACACAAAAAATATATTTGTATCCATGATTATATTGACTATACATACTCATGTCACTTAGATCAGCTTGCCAGAGTTCATTAAAGTTAGATAGGATATATCTATTTCTGGTGAATCGCTTATGAATAGGTTTATGTAGCGTGTACGTGTCTTGAGTTTGTAACCATTTTTTTACTTCCTCTTTGTTCATTTGTTCTTTCATTTCCTTCGCTATATTATTTAAACTACTATAACCAGCTGGATTGGAGACATCAAAGTAGATCCTATTAATATCTAATAAGGAGTCCATTTTTGCCAATCAATTTTCTTATGATGACGCTTAAGTAGTCCTGTAGTAAGTGGTGTAGCTCTTTTTTTTTCTTTATCTGTTGACGATCTCGTACTTGTAGATGCAGGTAATGTAATGGGTTCAATCGATTGAGCTGTTTTAATAAATTCCAAGTTTGCAGGATTGCCTATGCAGCTTAAAGGACCTCTTATATCTCTTAAAAGTAATGCAAACTCTTCCCACCCTGTTGGTTTAGGACGTTTAAGAGATCTAACCGTGTCACTTATCAGATCAGTATTATTACTATTTGAAATGGTGCGGTTGTTTATTACAACTTCACCAGTTGGCTTCCACCAAATTTTTGGTTTACTTAAAACAATGCAATCCAACAAAGTTCGAGTTTCTTTCTCATATGATTTGGGTAATATATCTATAATTTTTGATGGGCTAATTGGCATCGGTTCTGGATTTGTTTTACCAATCGGTTTAACTGCTGTAGTACCATCTCCTTCTGGTAAAGGTGGATTTGCAACTGACTCATCATATTCATTAACCTCCTTTTTGTTCACTTTTGACTTTAGATCATTACTTTCGTAGTTGAGTTGAAGCTCCCCCTCCGTTACGATTGGTATTCTAAATGGTTTTCGATCTGTTTCAATAAAATGTAAAAATCGTTGCAATGCTTGTGAATATAATGTCCACTTTTCACGATCATTCATTTTACTTTTAAGGATTTTTTGCATCTCAGCATCTAGACGGGATGATGAATTTTCAGGTAGGCTCTCATTGCGTTTGAGTCTTTCAATAAAATCTGATTCTACTAATAGCATTTTTTTCCTATTTTCCATTTTGTTTATGATAAAGAGTTAACTAAGGCACTTAAAACTGCTCCTAATATAATAGGTAGAAATGCACCTCCCTTTTGAATTATAACAGTTTTTCTTATTTTATGTTTTCCTTTTGAAACTTATTTCCGTAAGATAATCTTTATATTTTTTTAATTTTCTTTTGTTTCTAAAGGAATTTTTCCATTTAGGACGTTATAAATGCACTCACAAATAATGTTGATCTCATCATCATCACAATACTTAAGTAACGCCGTGCGATATTTTGGTTTAAGCAACTGCAATGCTTCAAGTAAATGTTTATATGTGTTTACTCTCGCATGCATCATGTAGAACTGACTAAAATTTGTTGATTTTTGTCGTATTTAAACCCCTTTTTAGGGACATACACTGTGCAATGTCCATCAAACGGAAATATTTTTGTTTTAAAACGACATAATATCATTTGTATTTTGTTTCAAATCAATCATGAGGTAACCATGTGGTTCTTTAGTAGAATCTTTGTAAGCTTCATCTGCAAATTTTGGGTTTTCCGGGTAAACTTGTCGTGACAAGTAGCGTATTTGGGTTTTGTCCCTTGGATTCTTAAAATATACAATGTAGCTTGTATTTAGTAAAATATATCGTTGGCCTCTCCCCTGATGAAATATGTTTTGAGTAATATAAAAAACACTTAAGTTTCTATGATGGCTACCTTTTGTGAAAATGTCAACTATTCGTCCATCTGATTCTCTCATCAGATCATCTATTATAAGAAGCTTAGGTTTACATTTTCTAGATTTTACACGGGTTGCATTTCATCATAACACCAAATTATTTCATCAAATTCAACATTACATACTTTTTTGAAATTATTTAAAAGTTTGTGACAAATTCAGTTTTGCCACATCCACTTGGACCAGCTACAATGGTTGTGAAAGTATGATAAAAATGTATCATAATTAAAACTCGTAATACGTGTTGATATGAAAACAGTTAAACTCGAAATGACACAATTTATGAACTCAATTACTTTTTAAATAAATCAACCAAAATAAGGATAAACACATTAAAAAAAAACAAAGATATCATAATCAAATATTTTTTATTTTGAAATTTACACTTTTTCGAGTAATATATTTTTTAAAGAAACTGTGCAAAAAACTCAACATAACATAAGTCTCTTTTCAAGTTACAATAAAAAATTAGCTAAAAATCAAATACAGAGTACCACTATTTCATTTTAATTCACGTTCACCAATTTATATTAACAAAAAACTAAAATGTATTTACATTTTCTACAATTATTACAATTTACAATTAAAAATTAAAAGTACACAATGTACAAAAAATAAAGTTGAAATTTTTGAATGTTCTGTGATTATAAATTACATGGAAAAAATATTCTGTTATGATCCATGGGGTATTTTATAATGCCCCCACGCTAGAGTATCCGAAGAGTTTTCTAACAAGTACCGTTTAGATCGTTATGAGATAATGATACTTTATTTATATTTTGAGTAAATATTACATGTTTTATTGATTTAAATCTCAGCATTTGAGCATGTTGCATATTTTTTTCAAATAAACACTTTTTATAATCGTTGAGGGTCAGTTTTTTAGTATAACTATAGCTTTTGATATAAGACTATGATTCTCAACATCTAAGGCATACATTTTAGATCGTAGACCAACAAACTCTTTAAATATTTTACCGTTGTTTTCATCTTTGAAAAACCCCAACCGCTTTTTATTTATTAATGGTAAACCATATTCATTGTTAGGTGGATAGTCTGATGTGTCAAAATATAAATCGAGCTCTGATTTTATGTCCTCATAATAGTTTTCAGTGAATATTTGATATACAAAATTATCTGTATCTGTATAAAGAAGCCTGAGATTTTCTGGATATTTCGTTTTCATGTAGTCGTAATGAAATTTATACATGAAAGTTTTCGATATATCTAAAATGCAAAATCCTAAGTAAATTGGTTTATTATAAAATATTTTAGTTTTATTCAATTGAACAGCAGCTAAGTTCTCTGAAAAAATTGATAAACTGTGGAACTCAGGTTTCGCTATCATAGTTTCAACTCCCTGTGATTTCCCATGATTTTCCCAGTGATTTAACAATTTGACATTCACATATTTCAAAACATTTTCCATGGTTTTACCGAACATTGAATTATTCATACTTTTATAGTGATCTTTATCAGAATCACATGTTGCCTGCGATCGCATGCGTGTGTTTAAGTCTATGTAACTTTTTAACCACTTAGATTGTTCAAATCTCAAAATACGATGGATTTTAAGTAATTGCAAACCATTCTTCAAACATTGTTTTAGATTTCTGTAATGTAGAACATAATTAGTTTTCCTATTTAAATTGGGATTTTTTTTTTCTTTGGAATTCCCTAAATAATTTTTTTCAGGACAGAATGGTAAATCGGAATGAGAGTCATGCAATTCGTGTGGGTATTCTAGATCGACTTCTGAAAATTCATGTTCAGCATCATCAGAAACATTAAAATCAGTATCTACATTCACCCATTCAAATTTACCTGTAGGGAGGTATTGAGACATAGTCCACCCATAAAGATTATTTGCATCCAAGTACATAAGAAATGAAGAAGGAATATTTTGATCATATTCTGGCATAAATTTATTATTAGCTTTTGCATGTCTTTTACTACATTGCGATATGCCACCTCGAATATTTTTAGTTATGGAAGCAATTTTATCAATGTCGGTTAAGAGCTCTAGATTTATTTTTGTAGTTTTTAACATCGCATCCCAACTTAATCCTGGAGCAGTATAATAAAGAGCTGGGTCTAATCCATATGTCCTAAGACATATATTTCTAAAATTTTCAAATACATCACTAAGTAACAAAACATCTGTTTTTAAATATAAATCAGAATAATTCCCCATATTTTGACAATGAAAATGAGTCCAAACATCTTTCGCATGTTCATAATCGTCTTCTGATATGTTGCAATCAGTCAAAGAACTGTAGAATTTATCTTGAGAGGGAAGAGAAGTTAATTTTAACGTTTCATATGATGTCATGTGCTCATAGGGATAAATACCCTTCCGTATTAATCGTTTAAAATCCTCTTCACATGGAAAACTCAATTTTAATTCACGAAATTGTTCAGCTGTCAAGGTTTTGGCTAATTTTTCAAGACTGCAACTTAAAAATTTTAGTGAATCAACAAACTTCAATTTCATTGTGCGATTATTCACTTGCAAAGATTTAGAAAAGGAAATATATTTCTCTTTGTTCTCTGGTATCAGTTCAATGTCCCCTTCCTCAAATCCAAGCCCATGTACTATAAAATGACTATCATAGTTGCTCAAATTATGGAAAAATTCAGGTACACAATTAGGTGCCCTGTATTTTTCAGAACAAAATTTATGTGCTACTCCTTCATAAAAACCTGTATACATGATGATTATAAGAAATAGAAGAATCATCATTTAATTTTTTATCACAAATGTAACATGTACTACTCTGAGCAATGTCTAAATTATTTGCATCAGATAAAGGCAAAGGGGTTTTGCCAAAAGTATTACTCCTACAAATGTTATCTAAATCTTTTTTAATGTATTTCATAAATGTCTGTGCACAATCTTTACCTTTGTATGTTCTATACATTGACAACTTATCATCATAAGAACACTTAATGTAGTATCCAAAATTATATACCTCGTGTTTTTGTATATTTGTTGTAGAGGATGTACTAGGATTATTGAAACATGATGGAATTGGGTTTAAAAAAGCCTCAAAATCGGCATAAACAACAAAAGGCACCCTTAATTTACGTTCATAATTATTGAAGCTAAGTTGGTTTGATGGGACATTGTTCTGAAGGTCGTGCAAACATGGAAACAATCGTTTCTTTGATGATTCATTAAATTTTCATGTGATGTAAAGCTTGTTAGGCAACCATCACAAATATGTGTAGCATGTTGTGTATTGGATAATTGTTTAGATACTAATCTAGATAAATTTTTGATCAAGCAATAATGTGCTTTACTACCTTTGGTTATATATAATAAGTTTAAGTGGGTAGCTTTTTTACATTTAGTTAAGTGAAATGGTCCTATCACATCATGTTTTTTACTTTGTGAATTGTACTCGAGTCCAAAAATATTAATGCATATATCATTCATTTTTTCAAATTTATGAACATCCCCTAATTTAAATGGGAAAGTCAAATTTTCAAAGTTTAGTTTATGTTTATGCGCTACATATAAAATCCATGCATTTGAATGATGGTTTGTAGGTGGGTATAACCCTGACAATACAGCCCATCTAAAATATTCATGATCATTGTTTTTTACATTAATAACTGCCTTTTTATTCATTATATCTCTCGGCAATTTTATATAGGAAGAACCACGTAATGGGTTAAATTTATTTACATTCACATCTAGATAGTTGAATTTTACTAAGCTCCAACCACTATCTTTCCTCTCAAAGTTAGATAATCTTGTTAAAATTTCGTTAACTATAGTTATAAAAATATCATTTTTGTCGCTGCTAAGATTCACCACATTGTTACTTAATTGAAATTCAAACGTTTTATTTAGCTGTTTGGTACCTTGAGTAAAATCTGCATTAAGAATGAAATTTACTTTTAAAGCACAATGATCAGTAAGTGATCGATCCAAGAATGTAAAGATTTTATCTTTATTTTTTTGTAAAATTGTTTCGGGGGTAAATGGGTTGCGAACATTTTCATTAAGCAATATTCTATAAGTAGCCACCCTATTCCTAAATGCGTTTTCAATTAACTGTACATTAACCCATTGAATATCAGACCTTAAGACATTATATTTGTGGATATTACTATTCAAATGGTTGGTGAAATATCTTTTGGATACAAACTTACTACACACAGAACATTCAACATTATCATTATATTTTGTACTCACATTCTCATCTAAGACTGGTTCGGATGATGTTGATACTGTATCGCGACTAGTTGAAGGGCGGTTTTTCTTTGCCAGCACTTCTTCTGACTTCGAAACTGCAGCTGTCCTCTTTAACAAAGTTTTTAATTAATTGGATGGGATATTATACTAACTCAAATGTTGTCTACATTGTTGGCAGTATGCTTGCATTGTTAAAACTCCATCAATCACATCTGAGCACGAACTATTTTGTTTGCCTTTAATATGACCATCACATGGTGTAAAATATGGTCTTGCATCAGAATCTTCTAATAGTGTGGTGGGTAATTGATTTGATATAAACCACAGTCGTATACTTCTATGAAAATTAGTTATAATAAACTGTTTACTTAAACACTCAATTTGATCACGAACTAAATGGATTATGATGAACACCATGATGGAATAAACCGACACCTTAGTAACTCAAACACAGTAACGCAAACAATGAATAATTTCGAACAAACAACATCTAGTCGTCTCGATCCTCCTTCTTTGAGGAGAATGAGGAGCCGGTTTCGGGCTGGAGGCCCTCGACCGGGGTGGTCTGCGCCGGCCGTAAAAACGGCCGGGTCCTTGGATAGCAGCCGGCGCCGTAGGCGCAGGCTGCTGGGAAATGAGGTGGGAAGAGGGGAAAAATTGGGTAGGTGGGGAGAGGAAGGCGTCAATCCGGGTATTACGCTGCTTGCGAGGTCGAGCCAGCCTGGTGTGATCCCTTTAGGGGGGCCCGGCTAGCGACCTACAAGCAGAGCAGCGTCTTCATGGGTCCATTTGGGTTTACGACGACGTCGCCGTGTTGAGGTCGCGGGGGTACGCCTTGCCGTCGGGGGGCCGCGCATGCTGAGGCGCGATGTCCCTCAGATGGGGGAAACGCGACACGTCTGCACGCGCGAACATCGACGTGGCAAGGCGCCCAATGAAGTCGTCCAGGCTCTCGATCCTAAGGTCCCTCTGGATCGTGGCATTCCTCACGTAGCGAGGGGCGTCTGTAATGGCACGCAGGCACAGATTTTGCTGTACTTGCAGCTTCTTCTTGTGACCTGCGGCCAAGAGGGCATACCAGGAGGGTGCGGCGTACGTGAGGCGGGGTCTAATGTAGGTTTTGTAGACCCCGAGCTTCACACGCAGAGGGAGGCTGGAGTGGAGCACTGGACGCAGTAGCGCTCGGGCTGTTCTCGCGGAGGCGACGACGGTCTTGGAGTGGGGACCCATGGTGAGTCTGCGGTCGATGCTGATCCCCAGGTATTTTACTACCGGGGACCAGGGGATGTCTTGTCCGTGTAGGGAGAGTGGAGGAAGTCGGCGGATGCACCTGCTCACGAAGATCGCCTGAGTCTTCGCTACGTTGACGGTTAGCCTCCACCTGGCTAGCCAAGCTGGTAGGGCGTCGAGTTGGCGCTGCAGCTTGACGACGGCATGCTCGGGCTTGAAGGAAGATGCATAAAATGCCGCGTCGTCAGCATACAGGGCCAAGTGGGAACCGTCAACGACCGGTATGTCGTCGGTGTAGAGATCGTAACATACCGGGGAGAGGCAGCTGCCCTGGGGGACTCCAGCAGCAACTGGGCGATCTTCGGAGGAGGCGTCTTCCACCACTACTCGGAAGGTCCGGTCCGTTAGGAAGGATTTGACGACCTTCGTCAGTCTGCGGGGGGCCGAGGACAGCGCGACCTTGTGGACCAGGCCAGAGTGCCAGACCCGGTCAAAGGCCTTCTCCATGTCTAGGAGGACTGCGGCCGTGTGCTCGCGTTTATTCGCGGCGACAGCCATGTGGTGCAGAACCCTGGATAGCTGGAGCGTGGTGCTATGTTCAGCGCGGAACCCAAATTGTTCGGGGCGAGGCATAATATGGGGGACCAGTTGGGTGAGCAGCAGTTTCTCGAACACCTTCGAGATGCTCGGGAGAAGGGTGATAGGCCGATAGCTCTCAGGCTTCAGTATGTTTTTCCCCGGCTTGGGCAACATGATCACGTTTCCGGACTTCCAGTTTGATGGGAAGTTTCCGGTGCGGAGGATGCCGTTAAAAAGGTGCGTTACCGCCGCGATAGCGCGCGGCGGTAAGTGTCGGAGGGTGGCGTTTGTGATTTATTTATTTATTTATTTATTTATTTATTCAAATATAATTACACAGCATAACAGTTATATACCAAGGCACCGTGAAATTAAAAGTAAAGTAACAGGAATATAACACGACAAAACAAGATATAAACAAAGTTACACTGAAGAAGGACGAGTATCCATCATCTCACAGAAATTTAAGCATTCGTCACGCACATACGCATCTTTATACGGCATTACAGTGAACACTAGTGCACCGAATAAATTAACAAACAAACAATTACAATATGATCAAACGAGTCTTAAAGATTATATACTAATACTGGATGGCCTTACATCCATCGCCTCGCAAAATCGTAAACATTCTTTACGCAGAATCGTCCAAGTAGATGCAAGCAGATCGCAATCCGGTGCTGATGCCAGCAGCGCGTTGAGCAGCGCGAGTGCGCGGGGCAGCGGAGAATGCCTGCGCGCCTGCGTGCGCGCAGCCGGCACGGCCAGCAGCGCTCGCGCCCGCGGCCGCAGCCCTATACGCGGCACGTCCGGGACGAACAATCGAGCGACCCGCCCCACGAGCTCAGGGCAATCCAGCTCGCCACGCAATATACGACAGGCCATGAGGAGTAAATTATTATTTCGCCTCACCTCCAATGAGTTAAACCCTAGAGTGCCGAGCAAAAATTTTGACGGATATAGGAAAGGGAAATATCCAAACCGTTTCCTATATAAATGTCTAAGGAACGCCTTTTGAATTTTATCTAACAAGAGAGAGTAAGTAATTTCATAAGGGTTCCATATTACCGACGACGCTTCAAGTTTACTTCTCACGAGAGCGTTAAAAACTAGCGTCACAGCTCCAAGGTTGTGGAAATCTTTTAGGTGTCGTAATACAAAACCAAGTCTCCGAAAACAGTTACTGGCGAGTGTCTGGATATGCTCATGAAAAGTAAGCCGCGTGTCAAAGACAACACCGAGATCTTTAATAGAGGACACACGGTGGATCGACTCATCACCGAGCATGTATTGAGCATGAAGAGGGGCACTTGCACGACTAAAAGTACAGACACAGCATTTTGCAGAATTGAAGAGGAGTTTGTTAAGCTCACTCCACCGAACAACAGATGTAATATCTTCCTGTAACAACTCGCTATCCCTGAGGCTTTTTACTCCATATACAAGCTTAAGGTCGTCAGCGTATAGCAGACATTTGGCGTGCTTAACAACCGACTCCAAATCGTTAACCATTATTCCGAACAAGAGAGGACCTAGGATAGATCCCTGACTGACGCCGGAACGTGTATGATAAAACGGCGACACGAAGCATCCATGTTGGACAAACTGCTGTCGATCGCGTAGGTAACTAGCAAAAAATGTAAGCAGCTTTGGAGAGAAACCAATATCATCCAGCTTGCTTAGTAGTACGTCATTATCCACGCGATCGAAGGCCTTCTTGAAGTCGAAGTAAATGACGTCAACTTGGACACCTCTGTCGAGATGGTCGGAGATATCGTCTACCAGGGTGAGAAGATTCGTGTCCACGGAACGCTTCGCCCGAAAACCGTGTTGCGAGTCGCACAAAAAAGGTTTTATCTGGGTAGATATGTTCCGATGGAGTAGACCCTCAAACAATTTGACTAAGGCTGAAAGGATAGCTATGGGCCTATAATTTTCAACACGGGCTATCTCGCTAGTCTTTGGGATGGGTCTCACTCGCGTAATCTTCCACTGAAGAGGATAAGTGCCAGTAGAAAGCGCCAAGTTGAACATGTGGAGTATAGGGAATTTCAGCCAGTCCATGCATCCTTTGATGATAAATGCTGGGAGTTTGTCGGGTCCAACCGCACTACAAGCTTTGAGCGACTTTATGCCTTCCTCCAATTCCTGCATAGTTATACACACCACATTCACGTAGTTGGCAGAACGTCTCTGACTATGCTGTGCATTTACATCCAGTCTAGGAGCATGTGGTAAAAATACGCTAGAAAAGAAGTTCGCGAAAGCTGATGCCACCTCTGCACCAGAGACCTGTTTGTTGTCGACAATAACTTCGTTCACAAAACCTCCCTTTGATTTAAGGCTACCAATATGCTGCCAGAAAGAACGCGGATTGATCTTTAGCCTATCTTGGATTCGGTCGAGGAAAGAGTTGTAAGCTATTGTAATTCGTTTTTTAATGTCAGCCCTGAGTAAACCAAATGCGGCGTAAATATCCCCGTCTTTAGTAGCCTTCCACTTACGGTGGAGACTAGCTTTCAGCGCTATATGAGCAATTAAGTCCGCAGTAAACCAGACCGGATATCGTCTACTGGTTCCTTTGACTCGGATCTTCTTAGGTATAGCGACGTCAAAGATGCGAAACAATGTTTTGTAGAAGTGGTCCACAACATAGTCTACATCTTCAGATTGGAATAAATCCTGCCAACTTACCTCAGAAACGAGCTTAAACAAGAGTTCGTAATTCCCATTCGGGAAATTCCAGTCTCGTCCCAAATCCAAATTACTCGGATCAAGCTGTTTGATGTGGGGTCGCAAAGAAGTTTTGATTGGAATTAATATCTCTAATGGAGGGTGATACGAGTCACGACGCGGGACTAGCCCACCGCCATCAATTTCGAGGACACTAACACTACGAATACGCTCTGACACCAGCACAACATCTAGTTTTCCTCCACTGGCATTCCTCACCTCATTCGTCTCGCACAGGCCACAGACAGTTAGGAAGTAAGAATAGTAATACAGAACATTACGTGACGTATACAGCGGATTCAAATTCAAGTCGCCTACTACTATCACAACACCATTCAGGCTCTTGATCGCTTGCTCAACTGAATCGAACCAATTCATATATGTTTCATTTGAAACACCAGGCGGGATGTACACCACGCATATATAACACACAACATAGTTCAGATCGAATGAAACCCACAGATCTTCGCCCGATGCAGTCTCTAGGTTGTGACACCGCCTGATATGAAGTCCAGGGCGCGCCGCAAGCAGCACGCCACCGCCGCGCGCACCTGTGGCACGGTCGCGGCGCGTCACACTCCAACCATCACCGGACAACTCGGAGTCGACAATTGCCTCAGTCAGAAAAGTTTCCGTTACTGCCACCACATCACAATCCAGTGACAATAGGTTGAGCCGAAAGTGGGTGAGCTTTGTATTAAGGCCTCTTACGTTCTGGTATATTACACCCAAGTTCGAAGTCGTTCTGGATGTTGGTTTTATATTAGGGGCGTGCCGGGGGTTGTCCGTTATTTTGTGGTCTACGAAATGACCATGACTTAACTCTGGCGTTATCAGGCCAAACAGATGCAGATAGACATTTCTCCAGCAAACTGGGCGGTACTCCTATCTTAAACGATTTATAGTCTCCCTTTGGCTTGAGTTCATCGACCGTGCATGTGCTCCCCGGGCATAAGTCCTGTAAGTAACTAGTAATATCATCCGCTCCTGACACCATGTTCCATAAGTGGATATATTTGCGATATTCTACCGCTTTGAGAGACGTCACGTCAGGACCAGCAGTACAACGTACGGAAGACAGGCGCCCTTTTCGATAGCGAACTTCCTGGAAATCCCCTTCATCACCAACGTCCGTAACTGCAGTATTCGCTCCATCCAGCACCGCATTTTGCTCGGGATGAACTAAAGCAGTCCGTGTCACAGCTGCAGCAGGTGATCCCATATCTTGCGAGTCTTGGAGCACACAAGTAGTATGCGCGTCTGCCGAGCCAACCTCCGACCGATACCCCGACTCGCAAGCCGTTTGCTTCGGCTCCCGTTTCGACTTCGCTGTCCGTTTGTAAGTTCCCGTCATCTTCTGTTGAGATTCTACACACTTACAGTGACAAATCGTTGCTAATTCGAGCTTCGTGAGCCTGTCGCTAACTGCTTCAAACTTACTGGTACTCTCATCTAGTGCAGCCTGATACCGAGCAATTGTGGAAACAGCTGTCACGAGCGCTGCCGCCAAGTTAGACATCTCCGTACGGATTTGTTGCATTGTTGTGATGCCGTCCGCACCAGGAGCCTTTCTGGGCTTTGTCCTCGTGATCATGCGCTTGACTCTACCGGGGGAGAAAAAGATGGGGTCTTCGTTGAGAGCTATCGGAGTGGAGTAGGTTCGAAGGTGTTCCTCAACTGCTGCGATGTGGTCTGCCTCGTCGGATGGGTTCGGCTGGACCTGTCGCTCCAGGCACTCGGCGAAGATTTCAGCGCGGTCCTCGGCTCGGTAACGTGGAGTACCGTCGGAGTGGAGTAGTGGTCGTACAGGTGTGGGGGCTCCACTGAGTCGACGGCATAGACGATGGATGGAGTTCCAGTCGTCCGCCGCGTCGGCTAGCGTTTCTTCCCACGACGCTGTTTTGTGGTCTTCCATCGCCGTCTTGACCCTTGTAGTCAGGGCGTTTAGTTCGGCCTTTTGCCTCGGGCACCGGGTGACTTGCCAGCGCTTTCGGAGACGCCTCTTGTCCCCTAACATCTTGTTGATGTGCGCTGGCAGTGGAGGCAGTATGTTGGATGGCCGTCCTGCCTTCGACGACGCGGACAGAGCTTCTCGTATGCGGGTGGTTAGGTCGGACGAGAATCTGTCGATGTCCGCGGCGTCGGAGAACTTCTGGTGGGGGACAGCGACGTCCATGAGCCTCGAGAACTCCTCCCAGTCAGTGACGGGTCTAGGAGCCTTCGGGGTCAATGTTGTGGGTGCCGCTGTCAGCACGAGGAGCACCGGTTGGTGGTCAGATTGGACCTCGTCGTCGACAGTTTCTTGCCTGAGCTGGCCTAGAAGCCCACGGTGCACGGCGATGTCCAAGACGTCCGGGGCGTGCGCAGCATTGGGAGGATAGTGCGTGGGCGTCTCCGGACCGTCTATGTGGTAGCCGTGAGCTTCCGCGTCCGAGAGGAGAAGGCGTCCGTCTGCGTTTGAGGTGGAAGAGTTCCACGCCGGGTTCTTGCAGTTCCAGTCGCCTGCCGCCAGAGTAGGCAGCGGCGAGTCTAACAGGGCCCTGACTTCTGCAGGGTCAAGTCGAGATGAAGGGGGCTTGTAGACTGCGTAGACTCGCATGCTGGCGGCGGCGACATGGATCTCCACACCTAAGGCTTGGAAGGTACTCGGGTGGATCTGCGGCAGCGGTTGATGGACGACTCCTCTCTTGACTAGTACGGCCAGCCCTCGGTAGGCCCTTATTCCGTGTTCGTCTTGCCGGTATGTGTGGTAACACGGCACCTTGAGAGGGATCGACGGGTCCAACATGGTCTCCGAGATCAAGACCAGGTGGATGTTTTGCTCTCGAAGGACAGCGATGAGGAGCGGGATCTTGTTCCTGAGGCCCGCGGCGTTCCAGTGAATAATCCTCAGAGGGGTCATTGCTAAACCAGTCGTGCAATCCCTCTGAGGACTATGGCGACAATGTCTTCGCCAGTTTGCAGGGCCATCAGGACCTCCTGCAGAATCTGAAGGGCCACCTTGACCGTCTCGGTCTTTTCGGCCTGGGCAGCTTTCCTCTGGCCAGGTCCCTGTGTAGAGGCGATAGCGGCTTGAGGTGCTGGAGTTGCAGCTGGGGTAGTCGCCTGGGCGGCGCGGGAGGAGGGGATGGTAATTTCCGCAACCGCGTCTTCACCGTCCTGAGGGGCCTTTTGTCCGCGTTTCCTGCCCCCACGCTTCTTTCCGCGTCGGGGGAGGGGGTTTGAGGGGCCGTTTGCTGGGGCCATGAGGGTGGCGCTCTCCTGCTCCGCCACGACGTCCCGGCTGCGGGTCAGCTCGGAGCCCTGCTTGGGCTTCGGGGGGTGCACGCTCTTCTTGGCTCTGCGGTTTTCCCTTAGGAGAACCGGGCAAGACGAGCTGTTGGCAGTGTGCGCACCACTGCAGTTTGCGCAGGTTGGTGGCTCCTCCCGGGGACGGTCGCATGTTCCGGCGACGTGTGGGCCGCCACAACGCACGCAGGCTATGGGGCGGTGACAGTTGTGGGAGGAGTGGGCAAACTTTTGGCAGCGGTGGCACTGAGCGATTCCCCGCTTGCCCCTCCAGGGCTCATGAATAATTTCAACATCGAATACCTCACTTATATAGGAGCGCCCCACCTAACTGCTTCCATAACAATAAGATCAAGTTACTACAAGTCAGAAACCCATCCTTTGTCAGGTAAGTACTGGTCAAGCGCTTTTACACAGGTTACAACAGGAATATTAAGAATTAAAAATATTACTTACGCATCACGATGAAGTTGGCTTATGAATTCCCCGATGCCAAGTAATTCTTGATCTTCTTCAAGCTCTTCACAGAGTCTGATGAGTTGGGCATCGTAGATATCACAGTTCAAACTATCCATTTGGTTTAATCTACACAAACACTTTTTATCACTGCATCTTATATTAAATAAAGTATTTCGCACAATTTAATTTTACAAAGAAAAGATAATTGTTTAGAGTGGAAAAGGTCTTGAATTCTTAAAAGGTAAGGTTTTTACATGTAATACAATAACAAGCTTTTGTTTAACCTACACAAACACTTTTTATCACTGTTTCTTATTGTCAATAAAATATTTCATACAACTGTCTTTAGAAGCTACTTGCTTTGTGATGTTAAATATAACATTACGTGTAGTTTGGAGCTGAGTGTCTTCTTCAGAAGGCGCGTAGAATTTTAATCTCACATCTGCGTGTTTCCAGTGCTCAGTGTGTGGAATGTTTTGAATTTTTTGCAAATCATATATCTCGATTTTAATCAAGTGATAAGCGTATGCCCCGTCGTCTTGTCCGGTTGATATATAGCCCACCCCGTCAGGAGAACTTTGACTGACATTGGAAGAGCGCTTCAATACTTTAGTTTTCTTCTTGGGACGTTCAGAAAAGCTGTCGATGTTATTTACTGAACGCTTTTTTGCCATGGCCTGCTTAACTTTAAAACCAGGCGTGCCTTCTTCGTCGGTTGATTCATCTTTATTTTCCGGGTAGTAATAGTTCTTGAAAGTATTTTCAGAGAACTGAAACAATATCAAACAATAAATTACACAACTGTTTAAATACAATACTCTTAACAAAAACACGGTGCACAAATGCTAAAAAAAACAGACAATTAAGTTAAAATATTTGTACATACTCACATCCATTATTAGGCCTTTTTATAAACACTTCACTGCACGACACAACACTATTATGTCTATATACTGCTTTAAGTACAGGGAGCTCCGGTAACGAAGACTGTTGCGTGGCTAATAGTTGATCAGGCACAATACCCCACCGCTTTTATACGCTCCGTACGTTAAGCGTCTTCCTAAAAACATGTTTGAACTTGTAGTTCATCTAACATAGACACCGACTTATTCAACAATACCCAAAATAATAAAACGCACAAGTAACAATCGCATCCGTTGTGACCATAAAACATAATAAGCGGCTACCAATAAAACAATTAAACCGTTATTACAATGCACTCGGGTACACAAAACTTGTCGATACAGGCTTTTTTGATTGATATACCTACTCCATAGCGCTTTGAATCAAGTCAGAACCAGTTTACATGCTTCGTTTTAGTTTTACATACTAGTGTGTTACAATAAAATTAAAATGTATGTGAAGGTAAACCCCATATACGTACTAGATAGATAATGTTATAGCTAATGTTAGTCACAGACACATGCTCGTAGATACATACCCGTAAGTAGGTTAGATTGCATTTAACCACTATATTTTTAATAAGCTAAGTGTAGGTAATTCATTTATAAATACTTATATGCAATATATGGTTTTGATAGTTGTTTAGAATAGGCTCTAAGTAACAACGGCTTAAGATAATACTACGAATACTACTATTAGCTAGATTTACTAACATTAACTTAGGTAAATTCAATTAAGTGAAACTTAGGACTTAAGCTAGATTTAAATCAGTTCTTAGCTCAGGTTAAGCTCATGTAAAGTTAGGCGATCCTTAATAACAGCCGACCATGGGGTGTTAAAATTTAAAACCACTCGTAACTTCTTTGTTGGTTGATTCATCTTTATTTTCTTGAAAGTATTAAAAACAGTAAGTATTTTAAGTTAGATTAGGTTGTATAATGTTAGGTTAACTTCACCAAGCTAGGTTAGGTAAGTTTTAAAAACAGTAGGTATGCTAAGTTAGATTAGGTTGTATAATGTTAGGTTAACTTCAGTAAGGTAGGTTAGGTTAGGTTAGAACTGTAACCCTTAAAAAACAGTAGGTATTTTAAGCTAGGACAGGTTTCACGGTTTTAGGTTAACTTCAACAAGGTAGGTTAGGTTAGGTTAGAACTATGATCCTTAAAAACAGTATGTTAAGAAAACCACTATGGTAACTTAATTAAATGATATGAGAAAAACATAGATAACATTAAAAATCACATTACAACAGTTAATAGCGCAATCAGGTAATATGTAAAAAAAAGGTATGAACGCGTCCGATGCAAGACAATGGTGTTGGGCGCCCCGAGAACAAAGGGGTTGGCGCACGCGCAAATAATAGACAACGTCCACGGGACAAAAAAGGGTACCCAGGTAGTTGATAATCTTTTGTATTGAGTACATGCACTATTGCAAGCTATGGGAAGGAGTGATCTGGGAGTCTCAGGACCCTTCCCAAACGCTCTAAATGGGGGGATAAACACCGAAAAAATTTTTTTTTTTTTTTAGGATCGAAACCCCACCTCTCCCTCGTCAGAGCACCATTTTTTCGGCCGAGTAGAGGCGGGGCCAGAACCGGCGAATCCCTACTACTTACGGAACCGTACGTGCGCGAGTCTGACTCGCACGTGGCCGGGTTTTTTTATAAATTAAGAACTTATGCTACGCGGGAGTTCTAGTCATGCATTCGGGATCGTAACTGCTGTCTTGTTTTCGTATATAGCAGAGATGTCCGATTTTGGGGTAAAATTTTACACCGTGGCTCAGTCAGTTACTTACCGAGAAACGTTTTGAGACTGGTTGTTTTTGATAATCTAAAATTCAACGTGGTAAAATAATGGATTTTGAGGTGTATTGCATGTTGACTGCGTTCGTGAAAAAGGTACTCGTACGTAAGGTCAGCCGGGGCAAATGCATCTTTCAAAGATTAAAAGGAAATACGAAACGTTGTAATTAGTGCTGCCTGCCTTCTCATAGTGAAGTTTAGTACTGTTGCCCACTACTAATGGTGAATGTCCAAGAATATTTATTTATTTTAAAAAAAGATATCCCACTACTACGCTACTTTTGCACATGCCTCAAGAACCGTGCATCATCGGTCCATTTACGTATAGTATAAATAGAAAAGTAGGTCGTCTTCAAACAAAGGTACATCGCGCGGCTTGCATGTGTGCGTTACGCCGACCGTACGGCTGTGGGCGGGGCGAACCTCCCACACGAAACTACAAATAGAGGTGCAGGAATGGTGATTAGACGGGGCCGCGGCGTCATTGCGTTCGGTCACGTTTGGTTGTAGTGCGCGTTAAAACATCGAGCGACAATGTCTTTGCCGAAAAGTAGAAAATATTGTTCAGTTTACGGGTGTTTAAATAATGGTATAAGACATCTGGAGCTATCGTTTTTCAACATACCTTCTGAGTCGGATAGGTACAAACCTATTTAGAGCTTGCGTTGTGAAGAATGCTGTTTATTTTTTGATATTTACCTATAGCTTATAGCCCACTTGCAGCTTTTGTTAAATCTATTTTATTGTCAGCGTGACATTTTCATTCGTTTCAAAACGCCTAAACTGTGCCCTAAACCTAGCTTAGGTAGGTACAACTATCCAGATTTAATAAAAACTGCTAGTGATTAATGTAAATAACTACTCAATTAATTAGGTATTTCGTACCGGCCTGCCTATATATACCTATAGATACTCGTACCTACTTAGGTGAAATAAATACGTATTAAGTAGGTAATTTAAGATATTGAGTATGACGTGTCAGTTAACATGACATGTGACGACGTGGATGGCCTATACTTCAATTGTTTAGGTACTTAACTAAATGTAAACAATCCAAACCACGTGGCTCAGTTAAACAGCCAATCAAAACTCTTTCGTCGAGCTTTGACGTATCAGTGTTCTGCTCCTATTGGCTGACGAACTACATCACGTGGTTATTTTGTTTACATTTAGTTAAGTACCTAAACAGTTGAAGTATAGGTAGTTGGTAGTGACCTAGTGACTAAGTACCTACTGTTTACGAAGCTAGCGGTCCTGGTTTCGATTCCCGGTCAGGGCAAATATTCGTGTGATGAGTGCGAGTATGTACTTGTTTCTGAGTCTTAAGTGTTTTATATGTACTTACTTATATAGTAATATTAAGTATGTATTTGTCACTACATAGGTAAGTATGTTTATCGTTACGTAGTACCCAAAGTACAAGCCTAGAACCTAAGATTTTCCCGTGACATTATTATTCAGATATTTATTCAATGTTGTGTAATACCGCGCGGCGCGAGCTGCCAATGCTCAAAGAGAGCCGCGCGGCGGCGGCGCGTGCCGCCAAACATAGGTAAGTACCTACCTAGTCAAAGGAAGCCGCCTTGCGCGAAAGCGGCATTATCAAAAGGTCGAAAAGGTATTAACATACCACATCACATACCTTTAAACATAATTAATATTTAGTGTCAATTGATAAAATTATGTAAGTAAAATAATTTAAATTTCGTACTTAGGTACCTAACAATAGTAATACTTACTTTAGGTTTGTGTTATGTATGAAAATTACTATGATTATAGATCAAAGTAGGGCCAAGTAGGTGACTAAAATTTAAAAAAAAGTTTGGACAACCCTGGCGCCCGAGCGGCAATAGGTATGAGAATCTCCTAAAGGGCCGGAGTCGAGCTACTTGTCTATTTATACTATGGCTTACGCGTGCGTGCGCTTCTGTAGCTTTATTGCTCTATGGTAATAAGTAATTTACAAACATACAGAAAACTGCATGATCCTGATAAGAATGCCAATTTTTTATGGGGTGCGAATTTAAAATAAATCAAATATGATTGTCACGATTTTTCATTTTTTCAAAATGTCCCACGAAGTACAAATACCGTTAAACGTGCATAACTACTTTCCGGGGTTTGTACCCTGGTGCAAATTAGGTATTGTATTTCGATATTTTTTCAAATCATTTCCTCAATTTGCACCGCGTTCTATATTTTCCCCAGAACCGCAATGGCCGAAAGTAAGTTTTTACATATATATATTTTATTTGATATGTTCCGAAGGTTGAATTAAATGAAATAATACGTGCAAATGTAGATTGAGTTGGATTAAAATGTATGCCAAATTGCACCGAGTACACCTTTTTTCCCTCGTTAGTTATGACTATTGCATGGTTTTCAACTAATTGCACCCCTTTCGGGGGGGGGGCGAATTTATTAAGGGATATATAAAGTTTGATTTTGAACCCATACACAGCAATCAGAAATGTTTTTAACAGTTCTTAGAATTATATCCAGACTTTAGTGAAATTTCATCTAATTTTCTCGTACTTAAAGCGTTATGACCGATAGGGCGCTGCCTAAGAAAAGTTGTCTCAACATGGTGTTGCTGACCGTACCGCTGCTGCAATACACCTAGTACCTCTGCATAGACGCATGCGCGAGGTTGGCTTACTTGAGAGCTGCTTTGTAACAGCTGGTAGGTGGTAATATGCTTCTGTTCTGCGGTACGTGAAAGTGCCACCATGCATGCACCATGCATAGAAGTTGGCCGCACTAGAGACACCTACGTCCAGCAGTGAACTAGTATAGGCTGATGATGATGATTTTTTTTTAACGGACGCGTTTTCTGTGCATGGTGCATGCATGGTGGCACTTGCACGTACCGCAGAACAGAAGCCTGTTACCAGGCAGTAACCTACCAGCTGTTACAAAGCAGCTCTCAAGTAAGCCAAACTTGCGCATGCGTCTATGCAGAGGTACTAGGTGTATTGCAGCAGCGGTACGGACAGCAACACCATGTTGAGACAACTTTTCGTAGACAGCGTCCTGTTGGCCATAACGCTTAAGTATACAGGACGATCAATTCAAATAATTCAGTACGAAGAATTCAAAAACGAAAAGTAAGATAATCAGTTTTTAGGAGCCAAGATTGATTTTGATTTTGGAAAAGAGGAGCTGCACTTAAAGGTTTCGCCTTGGTTTTGGAAAAGTGAATCGAACCATGTACTTTTTCCCGAATAAGCTCACATCGTTTTATTGCTGTCTTTGAAAGCGTAAAGTGGTAAGCAACGATTAATTAGAGCAGCTGTTTTCAAAATGAACAAAACCCAGAAATTACACAAAAAAGGTCAAGCGCTGGGTTTGTTTCCCGATTAGTTACTGCGTATATTTTTTAGGGTTCCGTATCCTAACAATATGCCTACGCTTGAAACCGTAATATATAGCGGGTTTTATTAGAATATTCTAATTATTAAGGCGGATTCACAAGAAAAAAAAGATAAAAAGTGAAATAATAAAGGGGGTCCCCATACAAGAAACGTTTTATTTCAACGTATTTTTATTTTTCCTGTATCGTTAGAACGGTAATGGAATGATTATATTACAAACCCCTGAAGAAAAATAACAAATAGTAAAATATATGGTCAATTGTGAGTTGGATCGAGTGGATTCGATTCGAAATCGAATTCAAATTGGAATATAATATCTACTGTGCGGCGGTACGGAACCCTCGGTGCGCAAGTCCGACTAGCACTGGACCGATTTTTTCAAAATTAAGGCCTTTGTTTCTAACAACATAATCCTAGGTATAACCTATAGTTTCCAATTTCCCCATACTGACTGACCCATTTGGATTGCTTTTAAAGTAAAAGTTCTACCTATAGCACAGGATCATCCCATATTCAGTTATATATGATAATTTTAATTTATATTTTCCCTTATTTTATTTGTTACTAGCGGCCCGCCAGCGGCTTCGCCCTGCTGCAAATTTCTGACTTCCCCGGTGGATTTTTCTATTATTTTCTTTCACGTAAACCTTGTCCTGACAATGACAAACACAACAAAAAAGAAATCAGCCAAATCGGTTCAAACCGTTCTCGAGCTTTGCGCTTAGCAACACATTTAGCGATTCATTTTTATTATATAGATAGAAGAAGATTACTGCCTTTACTTACTTGTGTATGTAGAATAAAGTTTTAAAATGAATTCGCGTCCCTAATACTACATCTGACTGTGTGTACCTACTTCGGCGCGGACCGCCGCGCGGCACAAAACATTTTTTTACCCCACTGCGTTTAACACAGTTGTTAGACAAAAATGTATGACAATTTTATTTTCTCTATATAGTAGGATAACTGGGCTATTAACTAGTATTTGTTTTCTGGAGCAAATCACCATAGTTTTAAGTCCGGAGAAGATTTTCGAAAAAAAAAACGTAAAGTTTTTTTTTGATTTTTGTTGTTTTTTTTTCTATGGGTGTGTAAAATTTTTGTTCCAGAAATGAATTCCTCGTCCCCGAATTATAAGAAAAAGATACCAAACTTGATATAGTTGAAGGTGGAAGACGCTACCTCCGAAAGTCGCCAAATAGCAGCCGGAGTCCCTAAAGGCAGCTGCCTATCCCCGGTATGTTACGACCTTTACATCGATGACATACCGGTCGTTGATGGGTCCCACCTGGCCCTGTACGCTGATGACGCGGCATTCTATGCCTCCTCTTACAAGGCTGAATTCGCCGTTGTCAAGCTACAGCGACAACTCGATGCCTTACCAACTTGGCTAGCTAGATGGAGGCTGACCGTGAACGTCACCAAGACTCAAGCGATTTTTGTGAGCAAGTACCTTCGCCGTCTCCCACCACTCACCCTCCACGGACAAGACATCTCGTGGTTCCCGGTTGTAAAATACCTCGGGATCACGATCGATCACTGACCATGGGTACCCATGTCAAAACCGTCGTCGCCTCCGCAAGAACAGCAAGAGCGCTGCTGCGTCCAGTGCTCCGATCTAGTCTCCCTCTGCGTTTAAAACTCGGGGTCTATAAGACCTACATTAGACCCCGCCTCACGTATGCCGCACCCTCGTGGTACGCCCTCTTTGCAGCAACGCACAGGAAGAAGCTGGTATCACAAAAATTCAAATTCAAATTCAAATGCAAAATATTTATTCAGTAAATGGGCCACATGAGGGCTCTTTTACACGTCGGTAACATGAGTGAATCTACCAGCGCTTCGGACAAGACCATCATTGCGGAGAAGAAGCGCCGCAAGAAACTCCAGCAGAAGGTCATTTTTTCAATCATAAAAACAAAATAATACTTAAAAGTAAGTTACATTAAGTAATAATAAGGTAATAAAGTAATCTATATACAGTGTGGAAAAATAAGTCGGGCCCTGAAGGGAAACTACCTTAAATCCTTAAGTTGGCTCATTTTACTTAAAAGAGACATTCCTTTATTTTAACAAAGAAACAAAACTGCATTCAAAGATTTTCTAAAACTCGCTTGCCTCGCCCGGGAATCAAACCAGCTAAAAATTAAAAAAATTAAAACTGGCTTTTTTATTCTACTAATCGATAGGGTTATTGTTCAGGGTAAAATCTTTCTAATAAACGTTTGCTCTTAGAAATAAAAAAGATCGTGAAAACTACGTTTATTTTTTGAATTTTTAGCTGGTTCGATTCCTGGGTGAGACAAACGATTTTAGAAAATCTTTGAATGCAGTTTTGTTTCTTTTCAAAAATAAAAGAATGTCTCCCTTAAGCAAAATGAGCCAACTTAAGGATTTAAGGTAGTTTCCCTCCAGGGCCCGACTTATTTTTCCACCCTGTATATATAAAAGGCAATGTCCCGGGTGACATATCAACGCCCAGCCTAAACCGCTAAAGATATAAATTTGGAATTTTGAGGGGAAGTTGATTTTGTAATGGAGGCGTCGTTTAAGAAGGGATTTTTCGAAATTCAACCCCTAAAGGTATGAAAGGGGGTTGCAAAGTTTGTATGTGAAAAAATATTTTTATTGTCTAATTTACTTGAAACTTGGTAGAAATGCTCTTCAATGCAAATAATGAAACACTTATTTCAGCGATTACTAAAATTCACCCCTAGAGGGATGAAAGGGGGTTGCAAATTGTGTATAGATAAAATATTTTTATGATCAAATTTACTTGAAACTTGGTAGGAATACTCTTAAATGCAAATAATGAGACACGTATTTCAGCGATTACTAAAATTCAACCCCTAGAGGGATGTAAGGGGGTTGCAAAGTTTGTATGGGAAAATATACTTTTATGGTCAAATTTACTTGAAAATCGGTAGGAATGCTCTTCAATGCAAATAATGAGACACATATTTCGGCGATCACTAAAATTCAACCCCTAGAGGGATGAAAGGGGGTTGCAAAATGTGTATAGATAAAATATTTTTATGGTCAAATTTACTTGAAACTCGGTAGGAATGCTCTTCAATGCAAATAATGAGACACATATTTCGGCGATCACTAAAATTCAACCCCTAGAGGGATGAAAGGGGGTTGCAAAATGTGTATAGATAAAATATTTTTATGATCAAATTTACTTGAAACTTGGTAGAAATGCTCTTCAATGCAAATAATGAGACACCAATTTCAGCGATTACTAAAATTCAACCCCTAGAGGGATGAAAAGGGGTTGCAAAGTGTGTATACATAAAATATTTTTATGATCAAATTTACTTGAAACTTGGCAGGAATACTCTTTAATGCAAATAATGAAACATGTATTTCAGCGATTACTAAAATTCAACCCCTAGAGGGATGAAAGGGGGTTGCAAAGTTTGTATATTAAAATAATTATACTTTTATGATCAAATTTACTTGAAACTTGGTAGTAATACTCTTAAATGCAAATAATGAGACACATATTTCGGCGATCACTAAAATTCAACCCCTAGAGGGATGAAAGGAGGTTGCAAAGTGTTTACAGATAAAATATTTTTATGATCAAATTTACTTGAAACTTGGTAGGAATGCTCTTCAATGCAAATAATGAGACACGTATTTCAGCGATTACTAAAATTCAACCCCTAGAGGGATGAAAAGTGTGTATACATAAAATATTTTTATGATCAAATTTACTTGAAACTTGGTAGGAATACTCTTAAATGCAAATAATGAGACACGTATTTCAGCGATTACTTAAATTCAACCTCTAGAGGGATGAAAGGGGGTTACAATGTTTGTATGGGAAAAAATACTTCTATGGTCAAATTTACTTGAAACTCGGTAGAAATGCTCTGAAATGAAAATAATGAGTCAGGTATATGAGTGATAACTAAACTTCAACCCCTAGAGGGATAAAAGGCGGTTGCAAATTTTGTTTAGGAAAAAATATTTGGTATGCTCAAATTTACTTTAAACTTGGTAGAAATGCTTGCTCTGCAATGAAAATAATGAGTCACGTGATAACTAAAATTCAACCCCTTGGGGGATGAAAGGGGGTTGCAAAGTTTTTATAGGAACGAATACTTTTATGTTCTGATTTACTTGAAACTTGGTAGAAATGCTCGATTCAGGAAAAACTACCTCTGAGGAGGTAAAACGGGGGATAGAAATTTGTATGGTATATTTTTGAAGTGAGAAGGCTACTGTAGTTATAAATTAAAAATATTGCTTTCGGCGATTTTGGAAAAACTTACGGGTAAATTGGCGGTAGAACTTTGTAAGGGATTATGATAATTTTTGAAGGAAAAAATGTGGAAATGTATATTTACGCTACTGTTTTTATAAACAAAAAAATTATTTTCGGCGATTTAGAAAAAACTATCCCAAAGGTGGTTAAATGGGGGGTAGTAGTTTGGTAGAAATTTGGTCATTTTTGAAGTGAGAAATGTGGGGTATTAAGATAACCTAATGTTTACCTGGCTATAAAAAAACCTACCTACCTACAAATTAAAATTATGACTGAAGGAAGTTAGATACATGAAACTCGGTATCAACACCAATATAAATTAAATAATAACCATTTTTTAAAACAATCCCTTAACAGTGTGAAAAGCGGGTGAAAGTTTGAATAGGAGTTTGTTTTTTTTATCCAGTAACATGAATTATACTTAGCATCTAAAACATTGCAATCTTCAGTGTTTATAGTTAGTTAAGAGCAAATCCATTATCAATAAACAATAAGTAACTAAAGGGAAAAACTTGGGATCTAAGACTACTGACTGTAAAGTTTGTATCGAAATTTTGTAATATTCATAGTTACATACCTGTAAAATATGAAAATGGGTATTAGACTACTATTACATACCTACAGAAAATGTTCAGCTTCGGTGTTTTTCGAAAATCTTCTGCTAAGTGGGTTAATTGTTTGTATAGAATACATGGCAAATTTATCTAGAATCGTATAAAAAAACGTAATGGTGAAAGAGAGGCAGTGAATTTATTTTGTGTGTCAATTTTGTTTTTTTTAAAGGTTAGTGCCATAAAATTAAAGTTGTTTATGTGGACCGCTTACTTAAAATTCACGCCCTAGACTTTTTTTAAAAGCCTTTGAAGGTGATGTGAACTATAACTGTACTTTTAACAGAAGTTCTGACTCTCCGCAGACGAAGTCGCGGGCGGAAAGCTAGTAAACAATAAATTCTTAAACCTAGCAAAAATAAAATTATTACAAATGTAAGGTCAATAAACCTTAAACTAATAATAAAGACTATGAGAACAACACGACGAAGTCTCTACGTCAAAAGCCATAACTAGGTAGAATTATTAATTTAACAATAAGTCCTTGCAAACGTGAACAGACCGGACCCCACAAACAGCACCCGTTCACGAGTATGACGCGTATCTCAGCTATTACCACCGGAGAGAACGTGAGTGTTATGACAGTTCAATTACACAAAATTTGTATCAGGAGATGTTAGGTAATAAGAATAATAAAGACAGTAACATAAATAACTTAATATTTTTTAATAGTAACGATAAGTTAAAGAAATATGTTAATATAAACAAGTAAATAAGGCGTACTCAGAAGCTAATTAAAAGTCAGAGGTGTATTAAAAACTTTTCTAATATGAAATTAGAGTTATCTGTTCTGAAAAATAGGGTACAAAAATGCAATGAAAAATTAGATTCAGATATGACTGAACATGGTTTAAGTGTTCAGAAATTAAATGCTGAGATTAGTAGATTAAGAAGTAAGCTTGAGGATATGTCATCAAAATTTTGCCGAGACAGTATCGTCGTCATCTGTCTTTAATGACTTAATCGCGGAATTACAAGATCGGGATGAGCGTAAAAAACATATAATAATGACGGGCATCCCGATACCATGCATAAACAAAATTCGGGATATACGAGAAACAGAAAAATTTGAAGTAATGAAGATACTTGTATCCATTTATCCCGAATGCCCGAATCCAGTAAAAATTGTGTGGATTGGCAAGTATGAGCCTGAAAAAGTGCGTCCTCTAAAGATTTGGTTTGCGTCTGAGGAAATTGTTAAAACTATACTCCAAAACAAAACAAACTCCACAGCAACTGCTGTTAAAATTTACCCCGACCAAACACCATCCCAACAAAAATATATGCAGTGTCTGAGAGATGACATGTTAAAACGCACGGAGAAGGGAGAAAAGAACCTGACGATTAAATATATCAGAGGAACTCCAAAAATCATAACGCTGCCATCAAAAAACTAAATAACGATACCAAAAAAGAAGACTCAAACATTACATACAATATAACTAGTAATTACTACAACATCACGACCTCAAAGAAATCAATTAGATTCTTTTATGCTAACATCCGCAGCCTGGTTAAGCCCGGAAAGTTTGATGAACTACGCTGTATCCTGGAAACATTTAAATATATTATACATGTCGTAATACTTACCGAAACATGGATAAAACATGAGCTGGAAGCGCAAGCGCTAACTTTTCCTAACTACACACATTACTATAATCATAGAACACACTCACGAGGTGGGGGGGTGTCTATCTACGTTCATAATGACTTAAAGCACGAGCTTCTAGAAGAGGAAGTTGATGAAGGTAATCATTACCTATGGGTGCATATAGATAAACTCTCACTAGATATTGGAGCTGTGTACAAACAACCTTCATCAAATGCAACCCAATTTCTAGAAAAAATTGAAAGTCAACTTCAGAAACGAAAAAGGGTTTTTGTCTTCGGAGATTTTAACTTAAATCTACTTAGTAACGATCAACCAGTCAAAGAATATCAAACAATGCTGCAAGAAAATGGCTTCACAGTATTGAACAAAATCAACAATGATCATTGTACACGAGAAACTGAAACCTCGAAGACTATACTGGACCACCTGAGTACAAATTTAAAAGAAAATACTTTTCAATTAACTATAATAGAATCCGTGTTATCTGATCATAAACAAATTTACTTCGAGATCAACCGATCACATTTGGATAAACCTAGACAAGTACAATACACAGCGGTAAACTACGACGAATTATACATAAATATCGAAAATACAAAATCAGACGCCAGCCAGTGTGTTCTCATTCTAAGTTGTTTAAGTCTATGCTTGTACGCACGCTAACTATACTAATTTTAAGAAAGTGTATTTTCTCTGTAAGTGATTTTTTGTAATTCTTTTGAGGAAATAAATCTCTTTAACCGTAAATACTCAACGGCTCAAAGTGAAATCAAGGAGCACAAGCTGGCATTCACGCAATTGCTGGAAAGTAGTAGATATAATGAAGAGCGTTTTAATTCCTTAATTAATAATAGCATTTGTAATTGTAATTGTTTAGGATCTGCACCAACAGCTGTGGTTCAGCCAGAGGTGGCTCTTGATACTTCTGAGCTATGTGCCCCAAAAATAGTTTTAGATAAGTCCCCTATACAAATTAGTAATAATAAAACTATTATTTATTCAGATCAAATAGGGTCTGGAATAGGTTCCATGTTAAGGAATAAATTGACACAAAATGTAACAAACTATTGTTATCATAATGCAAGTCTTATGCAATTATGTCAATTAATATCAAAGGGAAGTTATGACAGTTCTACTACTCTAGTGATTTTAGTAGGAAACAGTCTTGGTATAGATAATTCTAGTGTAGATAGATTAATGACAACATTAAAACTCATTGAAGAGGCCGGAATAGGTAAAATTATACCTTTGTGCATTACCATATTCACAAAATATGCCATATAATTATAATAATTAAATAGGATAATTAAATTCTTTAATGTATAATTCTGTATGTTATAATAGCAAATATCACTTCTTTGACGTAAATTAATTCATAAAGCGCCTCACGCTAACATCTGAAAAAATTCATTTGCTAAAGAAATATATTTTAACTTTGGTAGAACTTTTGGCTTTTAATATAGAACCAAATAGATATTATAAACAAATACAAACAACTAACAAATACCAATCAACAAATATAAATGCCAATCCTGATCATTTAAACTAAAGTATAGGACAGCGGAAACACCTTTGAGTATAAATATAATTCATCAAAATATTCAAGGGTTTTCCAGCTAAGAATTAGAAGTAGGATTATTTTTAGATACTGAAAATGTACAGATTATGTATGTATTACTGAACATTGGCTTAGACCACATCAATTAATTTTTGATTTTGTTAATTTTAAATTAGTTAGTTTTTTTGCCAGAAAATCTGCCATTCATGGTGGTTCTTTAATAATTGTTAAAAGTACTGTAAAATCAAAAGAAAGGAAAGATATTGTTAGGCTATCCATAGAGAGGCTTGTAGAAATTTGTAGCGTAGAACTAGAAATTACATAATCATTTGTGTTTACAGACCACCATCGGCTGATTTCAGCACAAACCCAAAAGCATGTTAATGTTTGTGGAGACTTTAATGTTAACTTACTGGAATCGTCAACTGATACTATTAAGATCTTAAGTTTATTTAAATCTATTAATTTAGGTAATTTGTTTTTTGAACCTACACGGATAGGTGTTTCAAGTGCAACCTGTTTAGACAATATTTTTTGTAATTGCGAATGTTTGGATAAGGAAATATTGAATTGCTTTAATTCTGATAGTGGCCAAAATGCTTCTTTTTTAAATGATTTTCATCAAGAACCACAGATAATAACGTACAGACCCATAACTATAGTGCCCGGCCGTTAGGAAGTCAATCCTGACAGCTGTCATCGCAGTACAATTTATAACCTATTCTTGGGTTTGAGGTTATAAATTGTACTGAAATGACAGCTGTCAGGATTGACTTCCCAACGGCCGGGCACTGTAGCAATCGTTTGGAATTATTCAAAAATAAAGTTCAGAGTAATATCAGTGGGTTTTCCTTTTCACATAATGATTCTAATAGTATTTATAATGATTTGTTCGGTGTAGTTCTTCACCAATTTAATAAAAAATTCAAAATGAAAACTGTTTCTGGGTCTAAAACCAAGTTTAGTGAATGGGCTACTGTAGGCATTCATAGAAGTAGAAATAGGCTTTATGAACTATATACAGAGAGGGAGTGTTCATGCAAATTCACATGTTTTAAATTTATTTGTATGATTGTGTATGCAAATAGGTTGTGCTGTGTGAAGCCGCCTTATGACCATAGACATAGACCTAATCTAGTGAGTCATAGACTCAGAGCTGTCAAAGCTTAGAGGTTAGATCAACTTCTTCTCGACTTCGGTTCAAATCCTGTCAACGGATAACGTGCTTTTTATTCAGTCTAATTGTATTTAGTATTTTACTGTTTAACTTGGATTAAATACTAGTTAGAAAAGCACCAGTGTTCACATTTCAACGTCATCACCAAAATCCCTAGGAGCCTGCACGATTCGAACCCGCGCCAGACTCCGGGGACAGACCTTCATCAATTTCATCAACCACCACGAGATCGGTAAAACAACCCAGCCGCCAGGATCAGGCGGCTATTATTATCGTTCATTTTTGGTGGAACCCATGAGGGGAAAATCCATAATTAAACCCAGGACGGGATAATCAAGATTTACTGGGCACGCGGTAGCCTTCAAGGTCAGTACCGGCCTACTCGCGACCCAGGAATCAATCTCAGAACTAAGCGCGGAGCGCGAGTTCATAAGTCATCACCCTTCCCCCCACAATATCAGCCCCACTAATATTGTGGGGGGAAAAGCGAAAGTCATTGAACTGGGTTTGTCTGATCACACCGCACAGTTCTATTTCATCCCAATTAAGAAGCGCCATCCTCCGCCGGTTAAGTGGTGGTACGAATACAGAAGAGACTACAGTGATGATAATCAACGTAAATTTTTGGAATGCTTGTCTTCCATTTCTTTTATCGATATTCTGTATGAAACTGAAGCGACAGTAGCATTCAATGGACTTTATAATTTGTTTATACTATTTTATAATTTGTGTTTTCCGACAATAAGGGTGAAGCTTTCTAATCAGAAGTACAAATCGCGCATGTTAACCAAAGGAATACGTAACTGTTGCAGAAAGAAAAGACAGCTTTACCTTTTGAGTCGGAAGAGACGAGATTACAGAGCATTATATCAGACATATTCTTGATCATTAAAGAACTGTATTAACTTGCATAAAAGGTCTGAGAATCTTGAATATATTAGAAAGACAGACAGTAAATCTAAGGCGGTTTGGAATTTAATTAAAAAAATATACTACATCGGACATTGAAGTAAAATCTATCAATAGTATAATAGTGGACAATAATAATGTTGATGATCCACAGCAAATTGCAGAGTATTTTAATGAGTTTTTTATCAAGATGGTGAGTAATAATTCGCGGGCAGACTCTGACAATGATATACGTATCGAGAACCACTCATCAAGTATTTTTTTGAATCCAGTCAGCGAGGATGAACTTGTTAAAATAGTTAATTCTCTAAGTAACTCAAAAGCCGTTGGTAATGACGGTGTGCGCACGGATATAATAAAAAAATGTATTTCAGTTATAGCACTCCCTCTTGTACATACATTAAATCTATCCTTGCATCAAGGCATTTTTCCAGATTTACTTAAACAATCGGTAGTAAAGCCATTACATAAAAAAGGGGAAAAGAGTAATATGAATAACTACCGTCCAGTAACTCTCATACCCATTTTTTCAAAAATTTATGAAAAGGCCATGTACAAGAGGCTGGTTGCATTCTTTGAAAAGAATAGTTTAATAAACGAAGAGCAGCATGGCTTTAGGAAGTCCTATAGTACTTCCTTAGCAATGTTTAAGCTAATAAAACAAGTTTTGGACTGTACTGATAAGAAAATCCCGGTAACAGTGCTCTTCATGGATATGAGCAAGGCATTTGATGTTGTATGCCATAGACGTCTTATCACTAAGTTGTCACGATATGGGGTAAGAGGCCCCGCACTTGACTGGATCAAATCGTACCTCTATGACCGAACGCAATGTGTAGAGACTGTTAGGTATTGCTCGGGGTCCAAAGTACTTGAAACATATAGATCGTCTTATGCTAAGAATAAGTTTGGTGTACCCCAAGGTAGCATCTTGGGTCCTCTATTATTTTTGATGTATATCAATGACTTGCCCAATGCTCTCTCCCAGGAATGCATCTTATTTGCCGATGATACTTCAATTATTATAAAAGGTTATAACTTGGCGACCTACGACAAAGATATAAATGATGTACTTGCACAATCTATAACATGGTTAAGAGCGAACAATTTAAAAGTAAATATTGACAAAACTAAGTTTATCCAGTTCCACACATATAAAAGTCAACCGAAGTTGTTAAATGTAAGGTTTGATAACGAACCAGTCGAAGAAGTGGTGCAAACCAAGTTTCTGGGTGTAATAGTTGACCGGAACTGCAACTGGAAGACTCATTTAGATCAAATCTGTTCAAAGGTCAACAGTTTTGTATATGCCCTTAGAAAAATAAGGCAGACAGTATCCGTACCGGCTGCCTTAATTGCATATCACGGTTATGTCAATTCCTTATTGCGTTATGGTATAGTTCTTTGGGGAAACTGTGTAGATATGGAGAGATTATTTTTGGTTCAGAAACGTTGTATCAGAGCAATATTCAACCTAAGTCTAATCGAATCATGTCGCCAATATTTCATTCAATATGGCATTCTAACTGTGACGGGTTTGTATATTTTGGAAGTTTGCGTTTTTGTACACAAACACAAGGCTCTCTTTACTAAAAAGGAAGATTTGTATACGAACAGAGTCCGGAGTCAGTATAAACAAAAATTGTATAAACCTTTAGTTAGACTGGCCCTAAAATCCAAAAACTCCTACATTATGTGTATCAAAATTTATAATAAGTTACCTGACGATTATAAAGAATACAAATTAAGTACATTTAAGAAAAAAACCAAAGAATGGCTTAATGAGAGATGTTTTTATTCTATTAATGATCTTTTGAATTATAACCATTATTAATTATGTAATTTTATTGTGACATTTAATTTAATCTCGTTGTTAACAATTGTGATCTCTTTTTTTTTTTTTTCTCTTCTTTTGATTATACTATGTAAGCAAGAAGTGTGAACGCCTGAAAAGGTAAGGGCTTAGTGAGACTATATAGTAATAGTGCAATTATTGAACACCTATGTACTGTACCTAAATTCTTCACAATAAATTGATTTTGATTTTGATTTTGATTTTGATCATACAGTCAAGGGATCGGCGTGGCGCAAGGTCACGCAAGACACGCCGCCCGCATACAGGTACTTCGATTGCATCGATCGGCACGGAAGATCTGTGCTACATTTACATAGATTCAGTGTTTTATTAGCTTCAGTGCCGTATATTTGTGCCTAAATTCAGTGTGCGAATCGCGTAACGCGAGCATTTCGTCGGTTCTCATAGTCGATTCTTATCGGAGATAAGATACGACATCCATTTTGTCTCGATAACGGGACCCTGCACCAAGACGCCGCCAACTCCGACGTCAGAGGGCGCATGCATCACATCACATTCAAACTCGCCGGTCATCACGTCATCCAAGTGTCACTTGTCAGGTTGGCACCGGTACGTCAAACGTCAAATATTACTTTAATTTGCATCTATTTTATTTACTTGGCAACTGTCAATGTCAACTTGAGGTTGACAATTATAATAGGTTTTCATAGATCCATCTGATCAATATTTGTATTTAGTCTGTGCTAAACTATGCACTTATCCTCTATCTGTTGTGTCAAATGTCATATCAATTATAATGTTTGTTGATTTATTTAAAGTTATTTAGTGTTTTAACAAAATAATATCAAGTATTATTGTTTGTTAAGTGAACTATTAGTGCTTACGCGTGGTAATATCAAGTATTACTGTTCATTAGGACGTTAACTAATAGGTATTAATAGATCGCCGGTATCAGTGTTTGTAGATAAACAAACATTAGGTTGGTATCATTCATCATAAATCGGTGATCAAATAACTTTGCAAGTATATTCTTTATATTAAGTGTATATTGAGTATTCACAATGTCCGTGCGAAAGGCTCGAACGTAATTCAGTTCTAAATATCAAATGTTGCTTGATTTCTCAGCAACAATAAGTGACACAACAAGTTCAATTGCTGCCGCAGTCACTAAGCGACATTTTAATCAATATTATATTTTGTTTGTTGAAGCCTATGAGTTACTGGTGGGGGCCAGTGATGAAGTGTCCGAGGAGGACATGGCTTCATATAGGGTTAAGTTTACTGAAGTTAATAAGTTGCTACTCAAAATTGAGGAGCTCTGTGAAACTGACGCGTCGACTTCGTCTCGCACAAAGCTGCCTTCACAAACAATAGCAAAGTTGCAAAGTTGCGTATCATCAACTTGCCTATGATCATGTCAATTGGTCAGCTGCGCTCAGAGTTTTCTGACCCTCTTCAGGAGGCAATTCAGGCTTTAGAAAAACTAAAGCAACCTGTCAAAGAGTGGTCATACTTTGTGCTATACTTATGTTTACAGAAGCTACCTATCAAGTTGCGCTCATTGTTTGAAGAGCGCTATGGCAAGGATCCGGACACCCTGCCCACCATCACGCAACTGCTGGAGTTGTTGGATGAGCAGTGTCGACTGTAGCTGTCAGTTGCGTCGGAGCCGGAGCCTGTCAGAAAACCAGAACGTGTGTCACCTCCGCCTGTGCGTTCATCAGCACAGCGGTCCCCTCAACACTGAGTGGCGTCTGGCAAGACTCATCTGTACAATCAAGTGATGTCATCATCGACCGACCAAGGATCATCATCAGCTCATCAGGTGAGGCCTCCATGCTCTTATTGTAGTGTCCAGGGACACACACTGTATAGGTGCTTCCGTATTCAACAACTGTCACGGTCTAACCGCCGGTCATGGGCGACTAAGACAGGTCATTGTTATAGATGCTTGAGAAAGCACTATGCCAATGAGTGCACTCACACAAACTGGTGTTCTCATTGTGGGTCCTCCGCGCATAATTCATTGATTTGCAATGCCGATGCGAACACCAGTGCTCATCAGCAGCCGGATCAACCTGCCGCTCGTGTGGTCACGCGGCATGCAGGCGATCGAGACACGCCAACTTCTACAGAAGCGCGTCATGTCTCACCAGTGCATGGCCCATCATCAGCCGTTCACTATCAAGGGGCACCCCCTGTGCAGTCTATGGCGCATTATCAGCCTAAACCACCAATTGGTGCCAGAGCACAGTATGCTCAAGTAAAGTTTAATTCTCTCAGGTTTGGGTCTCGGACGAGTCCTGATAGACTATGAGATAAGGTCACTGTTGGCGCATCTCAGGGTCCATCACTCCCTGTAACCATCTGCCCTACTGCAATGGTTATGGTCAGGTCAGGTGATGGTACATACGTCAAGGTCAGGGCACTGTTGGATACAGGAGCCGCTGTTTCAATCATCAAACAATGTTCATAATTTAAATTTGCACCAACAGTGTAACAGTAATTCACTTTATGGTATAGGCCATGAACCGGTTAATACACCCGGCACTATGGTCAAATTGGTTATCGAACCTATAGGTACTCAATTACCCGTTTTAGGTACCATGGCAATGGTAATGTACACATTAACTGGAAATATTCCTTCATATGACATTCAATTTAAAGATCAATTATTATCATCAAATATCATACTTGCTGATAGCAATTTTCATAAATCCAGAGATGTTGGTATCATATTAGGTACAGATATACTGAATTATGTGCTTGATGGTTCTAAGATACCCACAAACATTCCAGGGATAACAGCTTACGGATCATACTTTGGTCACGTCATCATGGGCGCAGTGCCTACGCCACGGTCGCCATCGACGGTCGCGGCGCCGCACCAGTCAGCCAGTACTTCAGTCGAAGACTATGGACTTCATGCAGTCAAGCTGGAGGAAGTATTGGAGAGGTTTTGGAAGGTGGAGGAGCCCCCTTCAAAGCCAGCTGTTCATCCGGATCATTTGGAATGTGAAAGGTTGTATGAATCCACTACTCAGCGTACGCCAGATGGCAAGTACATGGTTAGGTTACCACTAATGTCAACAAGACCGCCATTGGGTGAATCAAAGACCCTAGCTATTCAAAGGTTGCGATCTTTAGAAAGAAAGATGGCCAGAAATTCAGTATTTGCTGGTAAATACAAAGAGTTCATGAAGGAGTATGAAACACTTGGTCATATGTCAAAATCAAATTTTCAGTTCGATTCAGAACATTTTATAATACCTCATCATGGTATATTCAAGAAGGGTGTAACGTTGTATATCTTGCGTGAATCGGAACCTAAAGACTGGGGGAATATTTAAGGTGTTCATGGCATTACTGTTCATTTCTTTTGATTGTCAAACGTCAACACCATAGATTTGTAGATTGGTGTTGCCGCGTTAGGGTAAAATACCTTGAATTAGGGGAATAATAAATATTCGTAATTAATCAATAAATGGAGTCAATAGTTAATTACATTTATTAAGTAAACAAAACAATACAAAGATTTCTTTTGGCAGTAATTGTACATACAAGAATTAAACAAACACATTTCAGTCAAAAGTTAATTTAATGTAGTACTTTCATGTAGGTAATATATTAATTGGGTATCTAATTACCCAGACTACCTAAATTGTATAGCTACATTGTATGCATTTTGGTTGCATCTATGTTTTGACTAAGTATCTTTCATCAAGATGTCCAAGATGATAGCCCATTACAAAATCAGGCTTAAGCTGAATGACAGCGGAGGAGCCATCCTCAATAAAGTAACCAAGCACCTGCTGTGGAGATATAGTACATACTGTCAGTCATATTTCGGTGAAAGGAATTTGTAAGTAATAATTAATAACATCTTTCTGATGGAGGCAATTTGTTGCAATTTAATATGCAATTCTCTGACCAAATGGTGAATTTTCAGTTATTGTTTCTCACACGTGGAAGAGGAGGGAATGTCTTAGCGTCGAGATTACCAGGGGTTTTCCTTGAAGTTTTCCGGTAAGATTCATAATTTTGTTAACCTTAAATGTCAGCCCACATGTCTTATATATTTCTTAATCGTAGTGCTAATCAGAGCAATTTATCTCTGTCTTTACAGCTGGACTGGGTTTTCTAGTATTTTTCAGTTAGTGTCTGGATATTTTCTAGTTTTCTAGTTTTGTCAGTAGGTCTTCTTTAGTTTCCGGATGTTTTCAGTTAGGTACTGATTTAAGTTTTGTCTACATAGTATCGGTTTTCTGTTATTCTGTTTAGATACTTTCAGAATAATTTAGCTTACTGATTTGCCGTTATGGTTGGATGATTTATTTTGCATTCCGTTATTCCGATTCAGGCTCCAACTATATTCTGGTTCAGTAAAGCTATGAAGTAGCTTATATAGACATTCAGTATTTGGCAGGAACTCTCTTTAGATCTGTAGGTAATAAATTCATGTTTAGGTTCCTGATCATTCAGTAAACATATAAGTAATGAAGTAGGATAAAGGTTTAAACCAACCTTTAGTAGGCGTGCCATAGGCACGAGGATTCAGTAGACCTTCACAAGCTGCTGTGAGCTGACCGAGGATACTGTGGCTTGCGACACAGTGTGCTGGGACCGCTCCACCAGTCTGCCGACCTGGGACTACATCGAGTCGATCGTCCAGGAAGGAAGGTTTTCTTCAGATTAAGGTCTGTGGAAATTATATTTATAATTAGGGAATTAGGATATCAATAATAGTTATTTGAACTTAAATTGGAATTGGTGGCAACTCTATAAATAGGGACTAACAAATTACTATCTAAGAATTGTGAATTATAACATAAGAACCTTTACTTGTGTAAAACGACCAGCCTTCCGCTGAGCTAAACATATTTTCTGGTAGAGTAAGAATTATGAGCAAAGTTATGTTCGCAATTAAATAACATCATGTATAGAGCTGCATAGGAATAAAGACTGTGATATTTACTAACCTGTTTCATTGAGCTCCTCATCATACGTCCTAGATCACTCCATATCTTCAACTTATTCTACAAACATTCTGTTTACGTTATTCCGTATTTATTTCGTTTTGTCACTTGGTAAAACCAGCCGGGTATTTAGCAACGTGACAAATGGCGCCCATTTCCGTGCAATATTGAAGATTTTGAGACCTTTTTTGATCATTTTTATGGAGTTTTCTACGATTTTTATGGATTGCCACCAACTGTCCAAATAGCTTGACATTTCTAGTTAGAGACCACATTTAGCTTTTGTCTTATATTATCTAGCTATTTTGCACTGTATTTCTTGATAATTTCGTGTATTTCAGTTGTTTTCAGCATATTTTGATCATTTACAATGTGTAAAACTGTTGAAATTTTGAGGTTAAAACACTTGTCAAACTAGATAATCTTGAATACTAGGTCATAGACTGTGTTCATTTTTTTTTGCGTAAGGGTTGCTGTGCTTGTTGGTATTGCTGAAAGCACGATATTTTTATCTGTGGTTTTGGAAATACTGTTGAGATACTTCTAATAAATTAATTAAAATTTAAAGCCATTTTGCATAATTTCTAAATACAAATTTATAAATATTATTATAGAACTAATTTGCTTTTGTGCATTAAGAAAAGTTAAATTTGTAATAAAAGTTTACTTATTTACAAACTTACATTTGAGTACTTATGTCAAATTTGACAATTGAAGGACATATACCTACCTTTTGTATTGTAACTTTTGTTTGGCCATAGTAGATTTTGAAAAACAATTGATAATTTCACCTTAGTTTTGTTTTCATAACTATGTTTTTAAGGAAATAAAAGAACACATTTTGTAATTTAAAAATATTTATTAAGAATTGCAATAAGTAATTTTATTTTAGTACTTATACAGAAATTGTATTAACATTTAACTTTTGCCAACAATTCTGATTTAGAGTATATTGTTAAAACATAACAATATGGATAGAACTATTCAGTTTCATTCACTGCATAAGGATGAGTTAATATATGAAGTTGAGATAAGATCAGAAACACCACTTAGTACTGTTGATGGTCTTCGGAAACAATTAAGATCTTTAAATATAGAATGTCCATCTGAGGCAGTTCTTGAAACAAGTTTAGATGCAAAGGTTGAGTTAAGGTTAGTTTCAGAGAAGTTAAAGCAGTTAACAAGTTTAGTAGACAAATATATTAAAGACAAGGACAGTTTTACACTAAATAGATCTAGAGCATTAGGTGCACATCTGTATTACAGACTTTTAAGAATTCAAGTTGTCTTAGGCCGCTTCCTGACTTGGCGGTATACTTGCAGTAAAACACGGAATCGGTAAGCGTTGCTAGGCAACTTAGTGGCATCCACCAATCAACGCGCAGTATTTATGCCGACAGTATGTTTTACTGCAAGCATACCGCCAAGTCAGGAAGCGGCCTTAGATGCAGGCAACTTACAATTAAAAACAGAACTTAGTTACAAATTAGAATCACTTTTAGTTAGGATTGAATCACTTGTGCCGACTTCAGACCAAAGTGTAGTTACTCCTTCGGAGGTCACTGAGATGCATGTTGAATGCACGGGTGACAAGAATGTTTCAAAATGGGGAGTCAAGTTCAATGGATGCACTGACCCCAGATCATTTTTAGATCGTATTGAAGAACTTAAGTTAGCTTTTGGTGTATCAGACATCAAATTGTTTCATTCAGCGGCACAACTGTTTACAGATCAAGCCTTATTATGGTACAGAGGTATAAGACAACAGGTTTTTAGCTGGAAGGATATTAAGGAGTTGTTGTTAGAAGAGTTTGATCCTGTTGATTATGACTACAGGTTATTAGGGGAGATTAGGTTAAGAACACAAGGTATAACTGAACCTATACACATTTATTTTTCGGTTATGGCGTGTTTGTTTTCCCGTCTTAAGGTTGCGTTGTCTGAGGAGATGAAATTGGAGATCCTTTTGCACAATATTAGGCCAACATTAGCACAACATTTGGCTTTAGTGCACATAACATCGGTGTCACAGCTGAAGGATCATTGTCGCAGATTGGAAGGTGCTAAACAGCGTGCAGAGTTATTCACGGAGCCTTCCAAGACCGCCACAAACATTTTGTCGGACGAATTTGTTTACAAGAGCAAGTCCAAGCCGGTTCATTCGGTAAATTCAGGTTCATCGTCGTCTCCTAGCAACTGCAAGAAAACAACTTGTGCGTTTGCGCAGCATAGTACTGCAGCATCTCGGGGTAAACAACAAACGCAGTTTCGATCCACTCATGTACAGCCACCGGTTTGTTACAAGTGCGGACGTTCTAATCATAATTTTAGACTTTGCAGGGCAAGGGCCCGTGATAGTAAAATCAGATGTTTTGGTTGTGGTTTGACAGATGTTGTTATTGCCAACTGTCCGAATTGTACTAAACGTATAAAGCCGACACTACACGTTCCGACTTCAAAAAACTAAATTGTTTTGATCGTAGCAAATTTAAAAACAGTAAATCTATTTCTAAATTTTGTAATTATAATTCGATTGCTACGATCATGTTTAAACCAAATAAAGATGATATTCGGCCTTATTTAAAGTTTAAAGTTTATGACCTTGAGATTTTCGGCTTATTAGATTCGGGAGCTTCGGTATCGATTTTAGGCAATAATGCACATCTGGATTTTGAGAAATTTGGATTTAGGGTACAATCATGTGAGCCGACGACATTTAATGTTGCTAATGGCGTCGAGGTCCAAACAATCGGGTGTATTTTTGTTCCGTTGACATTTAAGGACGTCACACACGTCATTAAATTTTATGTGATACCCAGCATTGTTTCGGACGTCATTTTAGGTATAGACTTTTGGACATCATTTCGTTTGGCGCCAGAGATATTTGACAACATCGATTACATGATAACGCCGGACTCATATTTTAAAAACATTAATGGTATTACCGATCAGGTAAATACAATTCAATCTTACGATCATTTAAGTACGCCGCAGAAGGAACTTGCCGATGCAGTGGTAGGGAAATTTAAAGAGATTTCGTTTGAGGAGAAAGGGTTAGGTAGGACCGCCTTAATTGAGCATACTATCGAGACCGGAGACGCTATGCCGATTAGGACCCGGCAGTATCCACTGTCGCCGGAAAAGCGTGCAGCGTTAAGTTCGGAGCTCGATAGGATGCTGCAATTGGACGTTGTCACTCCGTGTGAAAGCCCTTGGAATAACCCTGCTCTTTTAGTTCGCAAGGCAAACGGCGATTGGCGTTTCTGCCTAGATTGTAGGAAGTTAAATTCAGTCACGAAAGGGGATTCGTATTCCATTCCGTATATTCCGCAAATTCTGGACAGTTTAAAGGAAGCGAAATACCTGACGTCGATTGATTTAAGTTCCTCATTCTGGCAAATACCGTTAAATAAGGAGTCACAAGAGAAGACGAGTTTCACTGTCCCTGGTCGTGGTTTGTTTAAGTTCAAGGTTATGCCATTCGGGTTGTGCGGAGCGCCTGCTAGACAGCAGCGCCTTATGGATAGGCTAATCGACCACAACCTGACCAGTGACATTGAAAATGGTCTTGCCTTCTGCTATATTGATGACATTGTGATATGTACTTCCGATTTTCAGACACATTTAGTACTTTTGAACAGGGTTTTGGAGAAATTGAAGATGGCGAATTTGACTATCAATTTTGCGAAGTCCAACTTTTTCAGGCAGTCGCTTAGATACCTCGGTTACGTCGTAGACGAGTTCGGGTTGCGGACTGATCCTGAAAAGGTTGCGGCCATCTTGAATTTCCCCATTCCGACTACTCCCAAGGAGGTAAAGATATTTTTAGGAACGTGCTCATGGTACCGGCGGTTTATTCGCAACTTTTCGACCATAGCCGCTCCTTTAAATAGACTTACCGCCAAGGGAAAGAACGTTCCGGCTTTTCAATGGTCTGAGGAGGCTGAGGTCGCCTTCAATTCGTTGAAGAACGCGTTGGTGTCAGCACCTATTTTGGCAGTGCCGGATTTTGATAAGCCTTTCGTTGTGCACTGCGACGCTTCTTCTTACGGATTGGGCGGAATGGTCTCACAGACCATAGATGACCACGAGCACTCGATCGCGTACGTAAGCCGTTCCTTAAATAAGGCGGAACGTAATTATAGCGCTACCGAAAGGGAGGCTCTGGCCGTTCTGTTCTCAGTGGAGAAATTTCAGTCTTATTTAGGATCTCGTCATTTTAAGGTGGTCACGGACCACGCGTCTCTGAAGTGGTTCATGAACCTAGAGAACCCATCAGGAAGATTGGCTCGTTGGGGGTATCGACTGTCTCAATATAATTTTGATATTGAGCACAGGAAAGGCACCGATAACGTTGTCCCTGATGCGTTGTCTAGGCTCATGAAGGTAGACGCCCTAAATATTTTGGATGGTGATGCCGAGAAAGACGAGTGGTATGACAAGGTTTTGAGTGGATGTAGGACTTTTCCTGCTAACTTTCCGAATTTTTGTGTTAAGCAGGGAAAGCTTTTCCGTTTTTGTAAAAGTAAGTATAACTTACTTAGGGAGTTTGATGGAAGGAGGTTGTGAAGAAGGGTGATCGAAGGAGGGTGATCGAGGAGAACCATTGCGAGTCCACAGCCGCGCATTTTGGCGTTTTTAAGACACACCGGCGGCTATCTCTGACGTACTTTTGGCCTGGCATGCACAAGGATGTTGTCGATTTTGTAAAGGCTTGCGACGTGTGTTGTGCTTACAAACACTCGCAGCGACAAACTCCGGGTTTAATGGGTCAGCCAAAAGTATGTCACAGACCGTTTCAGGTGGTCTCAATAGATTTAGTGGGTCCTCTTCCACGCTCTCGTTCAGGATTCACATTTTTGTTCGTCGTGCAACTAGCGCTCTAGTTGCTAAACATTTCGAAAATAACGTCATTTTAGCACATGGTGTGCCTGAAACCGTGATTGCAGATAATGGAGTGCAATTCACGGGATCAGAATTTAAGCAACTTTTGAAACGTTACAACATTCCGAAAATTCATTATGGGCCTCGCTATACACCCCAGGTAAATTTAGTTGAGCGGTATAACAAAACAGTTATGACTGCCGTAGCGTCGTACGTAGAGGAGAACCACCGTTCTTGGGACGAACAACTGCACCGGATACAGTTCGCTTTGAACAGTGCAGTTAACGAGTCCACTGGGTTCTCTCCTTTCTTCTTGGTACACGCACGGGAGCCAGTCATAAATGGCTTGTTTTACAAGGACTCTTAGGAGGAGTATAGCGCAGCCATTCCCCGTGAAGAATATGCCGGTGAATTTGGTACCTTAAAGGGTATTTTCGGACAAGTACGTGCTCAACTTCTAAAAACACATGCAAATAATGCTAGGCATTATAATTTGAGACGACGTTCAGCTAAATTTTCAGTAGGTGATACTGTTTGGAAACGTTGCTTTGTACAAAGCGATGCTTTGAAATTTAAAATGGCAAAGCTCGCGCCTAAGTACGAGAAATGTAGAGTTAAAACAGTATTATCGCCTTTAGTTTACGAGTTAGAGCGGATGGATGGACATCCGATAGGTTCTTGGCACATTAAGGACTTGAAAGTTTAACAGAGATTCTGTACGTATAAGATTGTAGTTAGCATTTAGTGTTGAATATTGTATAAAATATTCAATCACAAATTGTAAGGCGTGATGAACAGTTATTACTGTATCACTACCGATTAAGAGCGAGATGTATGAAAGTTAATAGTATTTTATGTAACTGATACATAAAGAGGGTCCTTAAAATACGAGTGTGGTTTTATGAAACGAGCTGAAAGCGAGTTTCATAATAAGATCACACGAGTGTTTTAAGGCCTAATTATGTACAGTTACATACATTACTTTATCTACACACATATTATAAGTACTCTAAGATGCGTTCAGTAGGCGGCAGAACAAACATGGCGGCAAAGCTAACCTGTGTCACGAATATGAATGTTTTTTTTTAAATCATAGACAAACTAACACAGTCCCTATTCTAATGTCATTCGAAATCAAAATGGCGTACGACACTTTACTTCAAATATACCGAGTCGACGTTCAATTAATACTAGAATTGGCCCCCTTTTTGAATTTTGTTGGTTTTGGAAGATGTTCCAAATTTGAACTACAGCTACAGATAAGAAAACATATCATAGTAAAATTGTATCAAGTAATGCTGGTCATTGTCTACGGATTCTGAACGCATTAAAGAGAACTTATGATATGAGTGTAGATAAAGTATTTATTTATTTATTTATTTAATCTTTATTGCACAAAAATACAAATTAGAGTACAAAAGGTGAACTTAATGCCTAATGGCATTCTCTACCAGTTGACCTTTGGGCAAATCAGAAATTTTTTGTAGGCGGTGCAATATTGTATGAACAATAGCATCAACAATATATATATAAACTAAGGCACATGCAAAAGAATACATACTTAAATATATACATAAATACAATATATATATATATATATATATATATATATATATATATATATATATATATATATATATATATATATATACTCTAAAAGGACAATAATAAGATGTCAGTTCAATGAGGAAAAGTGTGCTCGAACTAATTTCTTAAACGCAAATTTATTGGGGGCTTGCCTGATTTTAGGAGGGAGACCGTTCCAAAGACGAATAGCTTGAAGGGTGAAAGAGTTGCTAACAAAACCAGAGCGGTGGATTGGGAAAGAAAGAGTTAAATTTCGAGCTGGGCGTTGCTGACGTTCGCTAGAAGAACCGAGGTAGTGAAAGAATGATTTGAGGTAACTAGGAGAAATAGGATCATTTAGGATAGAATAAAGTGTGCAAAGCATTCTAGTACTACGCCGTTGACGGATAGTGAGCCATCCCAAAAGAGAACGAGAAGCAGAAATATGGTCAAATTTACGCAAACAGAAAATAAAGCGGATACAATAATTGAGAAGGCGATCTAATTTATTTAAAAGCTCTTCAGTTAAGTCGCAATAACACACATCACCATAGTCAATTATTGGGATAATAAGGGTTTGTACCAGTAAAATTTTGGTTTTGACGGGAAGAAAGTGCTTAAACCTGCTGAGGTAGTGAAAGGCGCCTATTACCTTACGGCTTAATTCGGTGACATGAGTTTTCCAGGAAAGAGTGCTGTCTATGTAGAGGCCCAGGTCTTTGACACTGGAGCTATAAGCAATAGGGATGCCATTGAAACTAACCAGCGGAGCGACTGCCAAGTCAAGTTTCGCAAGTTGTCGAGAACTACCAATTATAATGGCTTGACACTTGGAAGGGTTAACAAACAAGCCAAACTTCTCAGACCACTGATGAATGTGCTTCAGATCGTTATTCAGTCTACCGACAGCAACATCAAGTTCAGTCACATTACACTGAGAGTAGATTTGTAGATCGTCTGCATAAAGGTGGTGCGTGCAACCAAGTCCAGGGGTAATAAAATTGACAAAAATTGAGAAAAGGAGAGGAGAAAGGATACCACCTTGGGGCACGCCAGCAGCCAAGTCACACCAGTCAGACAGTGACCTATCAACCCGCACCGCCTGCTGACGTCCTCGAAGATAGGAGGAAAACCAATTTAAGGCGGAAGGCAAAACTTTCAAGTGTTTCACAAGAGCGAGGAGAATATCGTGGTCGACAGTATTAAATGCGTTAGAGAAATCTATGAGAACAAGAACTGTGACAAACGTATTCTCCATGCCCCACCTAATGTCTTCGGTGATCTTAAGTAGTGCCGTAGAGGTACTGTGGCCAGGACGAAAGCCTGATTGGACTGGGCTTAAAATATTGTTCTTTTGCAAGAAGCAAGAAAGTTGTTTATGAGCCACAGCTTCGACAATTTTAGAAAGAAAAGGCAGGATAGAAATTGGTCTAAAGTTATTGACTGAGGCAGGATTATTGATTTTAGGTAATGGAATAACATAGGCTTTGCGCCAAACAGAAGAAAAGTCGCCAGAAGATAGAGAGAAGTTAATGATGTGAGTGACTATAGGAAGAACACCATCAATAATAAGTAAAATCATGGAGCGACTCACATCATCGCAGCCAACAGCCTTAGACTTAATGGATGAAATAATTTTCTTTACGTCGTCTTGAGTAATATGTGAAAAAGAGAAGGACTCCGAAAGATTTGAGGGTAAACTGGAGATAACAGAAAGAGTATGTTAGTATAATATTTAGGGCGGCTCAATCTTAACTCTATAACATCTTGAGTATTCAGTCTTTAATATGTGTTAAGTTTACCGTGTTAGGAGGTAATTCCTTATCATTATTAAGTTATGTTTTCTGTATTCGCATTCAACACTGACTGGTTGCGGTACATGTGTGGATGCGATTTCGGTGTATTTCGGTACTTTTCGTTATTCCGGGACGTACGCTCGGGATATTATTTTGTCTCCTCAGACGCGCGCTGAGATGTTTTGTATTTTCGAATTACTCGGCTACAGCTTCGGTTAAGTCTGAGTAATATTGAGTTTTTTGATATTTTGGTAAGGGTACGGTTTTAGTATAGTTTCGGTATTTAGATTTTGTAGAGTTTCAGACAGTAGTCTTAGACTACTTATTAGGGTTTCGCCCGGACAAGAAGTGAATTATATTGGAGAATGCTGAACATAGGTCCTGGCTGTTGGAAATTAGCCTCTACAACACAACATTGCCGTTGTGTTGGAGAAGCTAATAGGATAGTTACTGTTTGTTAGATTTCAGTTAGTTTTATTGTAACATGGTTGTTACAATAGTTTGGTTTCATTAGGATTGCGTTGTCGTGTGGTTTAGTTTTGGAAAATTTGGAACTTTAATGTCAGTTATCACTTTTCTTCAGTCTTTAGGGGATGTTTATGATATGGTCGCTGGTCGCTGGTCGCGTAAGGTCGTACGTTAAACCTTTCATTGGGAAGGGGGGTATTGTAACGTTGTATATCTTGCGTGAATCGGAACCTAAAGACTGGGGGAATATTTAAGGTGTTCATGGCATTACTGTTCATTTCTTTTGATTGTCAAACGTCAACACCATAGATTTGTAGATTGGTGTTGCCGCGTTAGGGTAAAATACCTTGAATTAGGGGAATAATAAATATTCGTAATTAATCAATAAATGGAGTCAATAGTTAATTACATTTATTAAGTAAACAAAACAATACAAAGATTTCTTTTGGCAGTAATTGTACATACAAGAATTAAACAAACACATTTCAGTCAAAAGTTAATTTAATGTAGTACTTTCATGTAGGTAATATATTAATTGGGTATCTAATTACCCAGACTACCTAAATTGTATAGCTACATTGTATGCATTTTGGTTGCATCTATGTTTTGACTAAGTATCTTTCATCAAGATGTCCAAGATGATAGCCCATTACAAAATCAGGCTTAAGCTGAATGACAGCGGAGGAGCCATCCTCAATAAAGTAACCAAGCACCTGCTGTGGAGATATAGCACATACTGTCAGTCATATTTCGGTGAAAGGAACTTGTAAGTAATAATTAATAACATCTTTCTGATGGAGGCAATTTGTTGCAATTTAATATGCAATTCTCTGACCAAATGGTGAATTTTCAGTTATTGTTTCTCACACGTGGAAGAGGAGGGAATGTCTTAGCGTCGAGATTACCAGGGGTTTTCCTTGAAGTTTTCCGGTAAGATTCATAATTTTGTTAACCTTAAATGTCAGCCCACATGTCTTATATATTTCTTAATCGTAGTGCTAATCAGAGCAATTTATCTTTGTCTTTACAGCTGGACTGGGTTTTCTAGTATTTTTCAGTTAGTGTCTGGATATTTTCTAGTTTTCTAGTTTTGTCAGTAGGTCTTCTTTAGTTTCCGGATGTTTTCAGTTAGGTACTGATTTAAGTTTTGTCTACATAGTATCGGTTTTCTGTTATTCTGTTTAGATACTTTCAGAATAATTTAGCTTACTGATTTGCCGTTATGGTTGGATGATTTATTTTGCATTCCGTTATTCCGATTCAGGCTCCAACTATATTCTGGTTCAGTAAAGCTATGAAGTAGCTTATATAGACATTCAGTATTTGGCAGGAACTCTCTTTAGATCTGTAGGTAATAAATTCATGTTTAGGTTCCTGATCATTCAGTAAACATATAAGTAATGAAGTAGGATAAAGGTTTAAACCAACCTTTAGTAGGCGTGCCATAGGCACGAGGATTCAGTAGACCTTCACAAGCTGCTGTGAGCTGACCGAGGATACTGTGGCTTGCGACACAGTGTGCTGGGACCGCTCCACCAGTCTGCCGACCTGGGACTACATCGAGTCGATCGTCCAGGAAGGAAGGTTTTCTTCAGATTAAGGTCTGTGGAAATTATATTTATAATTAGGGAATTAGGATATCAATAATAGTTATTTGAACTTAAATTGGAATTGGTGGCAACTCTATAAATAGGGACTAACAAATTACTATCTAAGAATTGTGAATTATAACATAAGAACCTTTACTTGTGTAAAACGACCAGCCTTCCGCTGAGCTAAACATATTTTCTGGTAGAGTAAGAATTATGAGCAAAGTTATGTTCGCAATTAAATAACATCATGTATAGAGCTGCATAGGAATAAAGACTGTGATATTTACTAACCTGTTTCATTGAGCTCCTCATCATACGTCCTAGATCACTCCATATCTTCAACTTATTCTACAAACATTCTGTTTACGTTATTCCGTATCTATTTCGTTTTGTCACTTGGTAAAACCAGCCGGGTATTTAGCAACGTGACAAGGGTACGGATAAGATCCGTGTAGTATTTGATGGAAGTGGACGTACGTCCACGGGCCCATCTCTTAATCAATGCCTTCATACAGGCCAACCACTTCAAAACGATATTACAAAAATATTGTTGAATTTCAGACGACATCAAATAGTCTTCACGACCGACATCAAGCAGATGTTCAGAATGACCTGGATACACCCGGAGGACAGGAGGTATCAGATCATCTTATGGCGAGAGGAGCCATCTGAACCAATTCAGGTATACGAGTTAAATATTAATACCTACGGACTAAGGTCAAGTCCATTCGTTTCAATCCGGACGTTATTACGTCTAGCCGATGATTGGGAGGCTAATCATCAAGACTCACTAGCTTCAGACGTCATAAGACGAGATATCTTCGTCGACGATATTCTCACGGGCGCGGACTCACTGTCAGATGCGCAACAATTAAAATCGGAACTCACCGCGCTTATGAAAAGCGCCGGATACGAGCTTCGGAAATGGTCATCGAATTGCGGTGAACTACTGCAAGATTTGCCGCAGGAACACTGCGAAACACCACGACAGTTTGATACTGACGATAAAACCTTCATTAAAGTATTAGGTATACAATGGGATCCAATATCAGACTCAATGTCGTATCAAATCAATGTACCATTGGGTCAACCAGTCACTAAACGTCATATCCTCAGTACTATAGCACGACTATATGACCCGTGTGGTTATTGTGCGCCTATTGTGTTCAGATTCAAAGTGTTCCTACAGTCACTATTTTTCAGACGGATTGTCGTGGGATGAACCCGTCAGTCAAAATCAATGTCATCAGTGGGACGAACTTATTCAGGATTTAAACTATTTATCAAATTTGCAGATCCCTAGATGTGTTGCACTACCACAGGCTGTATCATATTCACTTCATGGATTCGGAGACGCCTCGGAGGCCGGATTTGCTGCGAGCGTCTACCTGAGGACAGTGGATAAGTCTGGGAGCGTCATGGTACGTTTGCTTTTGGCTAAATCACGAGTAGCTTCTAAGAAGTCACGACAAACGATACCAAAGCTAGAGCTCAGCGCCGCACATCTAGTGTACAAGCTATTAAATCTCGTAGCTGAGTCATATGAGCATTCCATTCATTTTGACAGCATTAATGCTTGGTCAGACAGCACCATCGTGTTGTCGTGGTTAAATACGAAACCTCACATGCTGCAAACATTCGAATGCAACCGAGTACAGGATATTCAGACCTCCAAACGTGTCATGACATGGCGCCATATTAGGTCCGAATTAAATCCCGCAGATGTCGCTTCAAGGGGTCTGTCAGCTAAAGAACTACTTGGATTTAATTTATGGTGGTCACCAGACTGGTTACTGAGGGAACAGTCACAATGGCCTTCACTGCCAGTCATAATGCCTCATGACTTACCTGGATTTAAAAAAAAATAGTCCATTTTGTTACCCATGTCGAGCCATGGGAGGACACGCTATTGTCACGCGTTAGTTCATTCAGTACACTAATCAATGTTACATCATTTGTACTCAGATTTTGCCGGAATGCCAGATTACCAAAGGAAAAACGGAATCTTACGTCATCATTATCACTAGACGAGACTCGTGAGGCTACAAAACATTGGATTAGGAAAATTCAACTCGATTCATATAAGGATGAAATTGTACTAATCAAGCAAGGAAAATTGGTCTGTAAATCACTACAGAAATTAAGTGTATTCGTGGATGACGAACAATTTATCAGAGTCGGCGGACGACTCCGCAAATCGTCATTGCCTTACGGAGCAAGGCATCCATATCTGATACCTAAGGATCATAGGTGGGGTCAACTACTCATCGAATATTATCACAAGGCATACTGTCACGCTGCGACAAACGCGCTCATGTCCATACTCAGGCGAGAGTATTGGATAACTTCAGCCAGGCGACAAGTGTCTAGGGTTATTCGAAACTGCTTAACTTGTTTCAGATTTAATGCTTCATCGCTGCCACCTTTCATGGCAGACCTGCCCGCTGATAGAGTCGCAGCCGCACGACCATTTTCAGGCGTAGTGACTGACTTTGCTGGGCCGTTCTTAGTCAAAAGCAGTTTATTAAGAAACGCTAAATCACTCAAGGCTTACCTGTGTGTCTTTGTATGTTTAGGTACAAAAGCTGTTCATTTGGAGGTTGTCTCCGCGCTGAGCGTCGAGGCCTTCATTGCAGCATTCACCAGGTTTCTCAGCCGTCGCGGGCTGCCTTCGCTAATCAGATCGGACCAAGGTACAAATTTCATTGGTTCTAACAACTACCTTAGGGAGATTAATCAGTTCTTGTTGGACAACGAGATAATCCTCAAGGAGGAATTCAGAAAACAGAGTATTCGCTGGGAGTTCAATCCTCCTGCATCGCCCCACATGGGGGGCCTATTCGAGGCTGCCGTCAAGAGCGCCAAAAATCTCCTTAAGAGAGAGGTTGGCGATACCATTTTGACATTCGAAGAATTATCTACTCTATTTTCCAAAATAGAGTCGATACTTAATTCCAGGCCACTAGTATCCATGTCGGAGGACCCTTGCGATCTCGAAGTCCTTTCACCCGGTCATTTCATCATTGGTCAACCCCTAGTAGCCTTGCCAGAATCTCACTGGAAGGACACTAAAATGTCGCGATTATCACGCTTTCAAGTCATTCAGAAAATGTATCAGTCAATTTGGTCACGATGGCATATTGAATATCTCAATACACTACAGTCACGTAATAAATGGTATAGTCATACTAACAACATAGAGCTCAATGATTTAGTGCTTGTTATTGATGAAAACTCAACGCCCCTTCAGTGGCGAAGAGGTAGAGTTATAGAATTGTTCAAAGGTTCAGATAATGTTGTTAGGTCAGTTAAACTCAAGACTCAATCTGGTGAGCTTGTAAGACCAGTGGTCAAGTTATGTAAACTACCTATGGAAGGTAACTTAAATTAACCATTTATGTGTCTGTTCATATAGTGTTAAACCTGTGTACTTTTTAAGTATTCTGTATGTCTGTTTAGCTACAGTGTTTCAACTTGTGTTAAACTATGTTCATGTCTCAATATCATGTATCACTATACTATGGGTAGAGTTCATTAGGGACTTCAAGTGTTCAGTTCATTTTTCCCCTGGCGGCCCAGGAAATGTTCATGCAAATTCACATGTTTTAAATTTATTTGTATGATTGTGTATGCAAATAGGTTGTACTGTGTGAAGCCGCCTTATGACCATAGACATAGACCTAATCTAGTGAGTCATAGACTCAGAGCTGTCAACGCTTAGAGGTTAGATCAACTTCTTCTCGACTTCGGTTCAAATCCTGTCAACGGATAACGTGCTTTTTATTCAGTCTAATTGTATTTAGTATTTTACTGTTTAACTTGGATTAAATACTAGTTAGAAAAGCACCAGTGTTCACATTTCAACGTCATCACCAAAATCCCTAGGAGCCTGCACGATTCGAACCCGCGCCAGACTCCGGGGACAGACCTTCATCAATTTCATCAACCACCACGAGATCGGTAAAACAACCCAGCCGCCAGGATCAGGCGGCTATTATTATCGTTCAGGGAGGTAAACAAGAATGGTGACTTCTTAGTTTATATTAAGAATTATTCGAGGACCTTCAAGCAAGTTTGCTTAACTGCTAAGTCAAATTTCTTAAGTCTTAAACTCAAAGCTTCTGACAATAAGGTAAAACTGTGTGGAAAATTATAAATAGAGAAACAGGTAAAACTAAAACTCGCGATAATCAAATCACCCTAAACAAGGGTGACAAACAAATCACGTCAAATAAAGACGTGGCCTTAGCGTTCGAAGATTTTTTCTCCACCATAGCCATTAATACCACGAAATGTCTTCAATCATCTGCGATTGGAGCTCAAAAATTATTTTGTGCTAATGTGACTAAATGTAATATAAGCTTTGATTTTACCCACGTAGATTCAGTTTCTATTATTAAGGCATTTAAATCGCTCAGTTTTAAAAAAAACTGAGGATTTATGGGGAACGTCAGTTAAAGTCATCCACCATGTCATAGATATAATTGCACCTCACTTAGCTTTAATCTACAATAATTGCATTTCAGAGGGGGTCTTTCCAAATCTTATGAAATATAGTAAAGTCTTACCACTTTTTAAATCGGGCGAGAGGAGTGATTTAACGAATTTCCGACCCATTTCTATTCTACCTGTTTTGAGTAAAGTTTTTGAGAAGTTAATGTTAAAAGATATGTTAGGTCACTTCAATAGAAATAAACTGCTTAACAGTAATCAGTTCGGCTTCACCAGAGGACGATTCACAACTGATGCAGCATCTATACTCATAATATATATATATATACAATATTTGGGAGACATCTTGTGATGCAATAGGAATTTTTTGTGACCTTTCCAAAGCTTTCGATTGCGTAGATCATGCGACACTTTTATTAAAATTAGAACATTATGGTCTGTCAAATATTTCTCTAAATCTTATGTCTTCATATCTTAGTGATAGAACACAAACGGTTGTTGTAAACCAAACAAAGTCCATTGGAGCATCTGTTAAATTAGGTGTGCCACAGGGCTCTATATTAGGTCCTTTCTTATTTCTCGTTTATATAAATGACTTACCACCCGCGGTAGTTAACCTTTGCGATATTGTGCTATTTGCTGATATATACATCATTGATTTTCAAGGTAGACCGAAAATCCGTCGATTATAGTAGGATAAACGCGACGCTAGGTAAAGTACTTAATTGGTTTACTAGTAACAATTTGCTACTTAATGCTAAGAAAACTAAATGTGTTAGGTTCGCTTTGCCTAATGTTAGACCGGTAGAATCTAGTATTTTTCTAAATTATGAGTGTTTGGAAATGGTGGATAAGGCGCTCTTCTTAGGAATAACTATAGACAAAAACTTGCAATGGAGTCCCCATATAGCATTACTAGCAGGCAAATTAAGTTCGGCAGCTTATGCTGTTAGGAAAATCAGACAACTTACCAACGTTGAGACAGCTCGCTTAGTTTATTATAGTTATTTTCATAGTGTTATGTCGTACGGTATTCTTGTTTGGGGAAAAGCTGCTGGGAAAAGAGCCATTCGTTCTATATATAACCTAAACTCCCGTGATTCCTTAAGTTTACTATTTAAAGAAATTAATATTTGGACAGTAGCATCATAATTTATTTATGTCATTAAAAATCAAGACTCTTTTATTAAGAATTGTGACATACATAATTTGAACACAAGAAATAAAAATAAAATTGCTATTAAGAAATTTCGTGTCCGTAAGGTATATAAATCATTTGTAGGTCAATGCATTCATTTCTTTAATAAATTACCTGACGAAGTTTTAAAGTTACCATTTCCAGTACTTAAAAATTACTTGAAAAAGTCGTTGATGTCTAAAGCTTACTATAGGGTCGAAGACTATCTAACAGATAAAAATGCTTGGCTAAAATTAAACACCTAAATATCTTAATAATAACTTAATACATTCAAGATATGAACTTAAAAATACAATAGGGGTCCTCAGAATGAGCAGCAATATACGTTTCTTCAATTTTTAGAATTGGTGTCTGTTTGTCTGTTTGTCTATTTAATTTTGTTTCTCCTCGCATCAATTGAAAACCCCTGAACCAATGTTAATGTGGTTTTCACTAAAGCGTTTCAACAAAGGGTGACCAGGTTTATATACAGGCTGTTTTTTTGGTCAACAACTTCCAAAACAGGAGAGATAGTTTAATCAATGCTAAATCCGAATATCACATTAAAAAATTAAAAAACCTTAGGAGGTCAGAGAAATAGCATTTTAAAATTTTCCCATTATTTTACTTAATTGTGGTTACCATGCGCCGTGTTTACCGAAGACGTTAATGACGTAATCACCGTGCACAATGTTATGATTCATCTTTCCCTTCATACTTGTTACGGGCTTAGGACCGTCAAAGATTACAAACACGGTTTAGGTTAAAAAATTGTTGTTAAAAATCGTTCTGAAATGGCATTTAACTACAGAATAACGGTATGGATTATTAAACCGCAAGAGTTGTCTTTGGCGTATTTAAAAAGGTGAATCAGCTTTGTACAACGATTGTTAAAAATTTACAAAATTTACATTTTTACATTAGGTCACTTTTAATAAATGTTCGAAGTGACGGCCGCCTTCCGAGATGCACAATGTAGCTCGTCGTCGCAAATTAGTGTTTAAACTGCTTAAGACGAGAACATTATTGCGGATTTTGTCGAATGCCTCCACTATCGCATTTCGCAACTCAGTAACGTTTTGGAATTCGTTCGGTCTATCGTAAACTAGTCGTTTTACGTCACCCCACAGGTAAAAATCTAACGGCGTGATGTCCGGTGACCTTGGGGGCCATGGTACTGGTCCTCCTCTGCCTATCCAACGATCCCCAAACGCACTCGTCAAGTAATCACGTACGACACGCGCGTAATGCGGGGGAGCTCCATCCTGTTGGTAGAAAATTCCCGCTAGGAGAGCGAGGGGAATGTCTTCCAACATTTCGCCTACTACACGTTCGCGAAGAATGTCTAAATAGGACACACCAGTCAATCTTCCCTCGATAAAATACGGACCGAGAACTCGGTCACCAAGTATGCCTGCCCACACATTTAGCGAAAACCGTACTTGGAACGAATCTTTAACTGTCTTGTGAGGGTTTTCACTACCTACATTACTACGAATGTCCCACCAGTGCTCATTGTGTACATTAAATAACCCTACCCTAGTAAACAAAGCTTCGTCGGTCCACAAAATGTTTTGATTGAGATTCAGTAGCAACTATTCACAAAATGCTACACGACTAGCGTAATCCGAAGGGTAAAGGTCTTGAACTCTTTGAAAATGGAATGGGTGCATTCTTTCACCTCGTAACAAATTCCAAACTGTTGAATGTACGAGACCAAAACGTCGCCCTGCGTCGCGAGTACTCGCCCGTGGATGTTCTTCGAAGTAATCGAGAATAGCCTGCTTAACATCCACTGCAAGCCCACTTTGGCCTCTTCCTTGAGCATGGCGTGGCGTTTCAAAAGTGCCCCACTCGTAAAGGTTGCTAACGATAGACCTTACAGTGTAGCGCGTAATAGCCTGCCGATTAGGAAATCGTTCAGTCCAAACTCTAACGGTGTCAGGTGTTTTGACCACTCACAAAGTAAATGTTCACAACGTCAAACATTTCCCGATTGTCCAGAAGTAAATTTCCTTGCCGAGCCATTTTATTATCAATAAATGATTTAACACTTCATTTAATGAGCACTCGCTTCGAAACAATCACGGAACTGACGTCGCTTGCGCATAGTTTTGTGAGGGTAGTATCAAACAATAACATCGTGACGATAAGCGGCCTACCCCCTTCGTAGCTACAGAAACGAGAGACCATGATTTATAAAATAGCGAGGACATTCTTTCGAATTTTGATGAAAAAAAAAAATTTTCATTTGTATTTTTTTTTCATGAATATAGTAACCCCTATTGTGGAAGTTGCCGACCAAAAAAACACCCTGTATAATAAAAAATTAAGATATGATAACCCAATAAGTTACCGGATTGAGCTGGTCACTTGAAACTTTGTATAATTACTCTTCGTAACAAATTAATGTATACCTTTTTCAGGATTTCTCGATTAAAGTTAAAAAAACTAAGAAATTATTAAATTATCTTCATTGCTTCGTCTTCTAGATTAGAATTTAATACACATGTAGTAACACGTACGGTGTTGCCAATCCACACTGAATTTTGAGAGATTTTGACTATAAAAAATAAAAATAAAATGAAAAGAGGGTATCTTCATGACTCGTTCAGCTCCCACCCACAGATCGTCATTCACAGTTACAGTGCTCTGCCAGTTCGGTTTCATCAGTTTTAGTATAAGAAGTGTTAATTATTGCGTCATGGGTAAAAGAAAACGTGAAAAAGAAGATTGTGAAGATTACGATTATATCGCTCGAAAATTGAAGAAACTGGAAAGGAAGTTAAAGTATGGACGACGCAGACGCCGACATTATTCTGACGACTCGGAGACTTCGATATCACCGAGGGCTAATCCTCCGGTTGACTTGGAAGGTTAGTGTAATACCAGTTTACAAACAGGTACTTAGCGTTACATTAACGTTTAGTAAGTTAAGGGCCAGTGATGCGAGTATGTGTTTAAACCTTATGCATAATTGCCATTTGGCGGCAACGAATATTATTGTAAATACTTATTTTGTGTTACCACGTAGAGGGTCAGTAATGCGGGCAGTTTTTGGGACTGTCACTTTACTTGCTAGCGTGAACCCATACGAGTGCTGCGGGCCACCTTTGGGGTGGCCACTTCACCGTGACCGTGTTCTTGGTGGTAAAGAAACGGGCCTAATATTATTATCAAGTATAATAATCAAATATAAGTTTGATGTTAAGTACTGCGGGCAACCATGACGGGTGGTCACTTTACTTATGACTATTAATTTTAGCAAAAATAAATAATTTAGCAATCTGACTAATAATAATGTTGCGGATAGTTTTTGGGACTATCACTCACTTCTAAACGTAGCCAAAGCTAGGTTTTATGTTCAATTATTACGTCACTTGCAGAGGGCGCGCTCCCATTGGAATTTAACCCCTCGGCAGCAGAGGACGAGTTGTTAGATGAATACACATTACGCTCAGTTGTTAACGTACCGGGCCAGTCTACAAGCGCCACCGAGCCGATCGCGCCTTTTACGTCAACTTCATCAACACCGCCGCCGCCGCAACCGCCGCCTGTAGAACTTGAGAACGCTATAGATATAACAACGGTTCCGGAGATAGATAGCAATATTTTAGAAATATTAGGAGATGACCCTTTAGTACCGAAACAATATGGCAATGAAATTCAGGCTGATGTCGCGGTGAGGCTCCAACATATTGCTACTAATGGACTTCCTAAAGACATTCGTAAAGAGCTTTACGAAAAATACTTACCACCTAGTAATTGTACTATCATCGACGCTCCGGAACTTAACCCGGAAATAAAGGCTGCGGTTTCGGATACTGTTCTAAAGCGGGATAAAGCCATTGAGCTAAAACAAAAACAGCTAGGTCGAGCGATTACATGTATTGGCGAAGCCATCAGTATCTTAATGTCTAAGGGTGATAAAGACACGGCGCTTATAAAACTTCTTATGGAGGCTAGTCGCCTGCTTTGCGACAATCAAAATCTTGACTCAGTAACTCATCGAAACTTTGTTCTCTTCAATCTTAAAAAAGACATGAAGGACCAGATGCAGAAGACAAAGGTTGACAAACTTCTTTTTGGCGCGGACCTTGCTGACACGCTGAAAACTGCAAAAACCATATCAAAGTCAGGAGCTGACCTCAAAGCGGCGACATCTTTAATCAAACCGACCACATCCAGGGGCAAGTCTGGACCTCCGCAGACTGCACCTCCACCACCTCCACGGAACAATTTAAACTGGAAGGCCCCTCCTCTGAACCGCAGGCCTTAGGGGAATCCGAGGCCCAGAGGGTCTGCTCCGAGGTTTCAGCACGCCGGCAGCTCGCGAACATCGTATCGAGCGCCGCAGCGTCAATACAACAACCGCCGTTAGATGTCGACTCGGTGAGATATGCAGGCAGACTTTCACAGTTTTATGACCAATGGTCATTATTAACCAACGATCCTGTCGTTTTGTCATGGATAGCTGGTTACGAAATTCACTTGTCTCGTCCTATCGTGCAGACTCACTTTCCTATAAACAAAAATCATTCAAATATAGACAAAATGCGTATTGCAAACTCCATTGGGGATCTATTAAGGTCTGGCGTTATATCTGAGTGTGAGCCTTGCACGGATCAGTTTCTTTCAAGTATTTTTTTAGCACCGAAGCCGAACGGTAAACACAGGTTTATACTAAATTAAAAAAAAAACAATAAGTTTATTGACACCGAGCACTTTAAGCTCGAGGATTTACGTACAGCTCTAAAGCTAGTTTCTGAGGGCTGCTTCATGACCACAATGGACCTAAAAGATGCCTATTTCCTAATAAACATTCATAAAAATTCACGTAAATACCTCCGTTTCGAGTTTGATAACCTATTGTATGAATTTAATGTTCTACCGTTTGGCCTCAGTACCGCACCTTTCGTTTTCACGAAAATAATGAAACCCGTCATAAAATTACTCAGGTCATGTGGTTATCTATCCACCGTCTATTTAGACGATATTTTTTTAATAGGCACATGCATTAACTCATGTTTAAATAATATAAATGACACAAAAGAATTGTTGACTGCTTTAGGTTTCATTATTAATTATGAGAAAAGTAATTTGATACCCAGCACCACTTGCAAGTTTTTGGGTTATTTAATAGACAGTAAAAAGTTCCAAGTCAGTTTACCCCCCGAAAAAATTTACAATATTAAAAAAGAACTTAATTACTTCAAAAATTTAAGACGTTGCAAAATAAGGGATTTTGCACGATTGCTCGGACTCCTTAACTCAGCATGCCCAGCTATTGAGTATGGCTGGCTTTACACGAAAGCATTCGAAAGAGAGAAATATCTAAACTTTAAAGATAATCCCGATGATTACGATAGGTATATGAACTTACCTCAATGTTTGTCATCCGAGTTCGAGTGGTGGTGCAGCGTCATCGATAAACCTGCAAATAAAATCAAATACGACGACTACTGCATGGAAATTTTTAGTGATGCTTCGACTACGGGGTGGGGGGCAGCGTGTAGAGAGGAGACTGCAAGCGGCCCATGGACCGTGGAGGAAAGCTGTAGGCACATTAATTACCTGGAAATATTGGCAGCCTTTTTCAGCTTAAAGGCATTTGCCAAAAGTATGTCGAGCTGTCAGATTCTACTTCGTGTGGATAACACCACAGCCATATCCTACATCAACCGAATGGGCGGCGTGCAGTTTCCTCACCTCACACAAATTGCAAAAGATTTATGGCAATGGTGCGAATCCAGGAAAATTATAGTATATGCATCATACATTAAGTCGGTTGACAATAGCGTAGCTGATGCCTAATCGCGACGTTCACACCCGGATGTTGAGTGGGAACTAAACGATTTCGCCTTTCGTAAGATAACAAGAGCCTTTGGTATGCCTGACGTTGATCTTTTTGCCAGCCGACTTAATAAAAAATGTAACAACTACGTGTCATGGTACAGAGATTCGGACGCATTTGCCATAAACGCTTTTACCTTACCTTGGGGTAAGTTTTATTTTTATGCATTTCCTCCGTTTACGATGATTCTAAAAGCATTGAGGAAAATTATAAGAGACAAAGCCACTGGTATAGTTGTAGTTCCTCTATGGCCAACTCAACCGTGGTACCCTTTGTTTAAAAAAAATACTTACATCCAACCTTTTGGTCTTAGGCCCAACAGACAATTTGATTTTGTGTTCTTCCAGCAACCGCAATGTTCACCGTCGGCTTACCCTGGCTGCCGAAGTCTTGTCCGGGAGTCGCTACTGAGACAGAATGTTCCTCCAGAGGCAACCAAAATAATGCTAGCCTCACTATCAGAAAATTCTATCAAGCAATATGACACATACTTAAAAAAGTGGTACCTTTTTTGTGTTTTAAAAAACTTTAACATTTTTGAATGTAATATTTCTCGAATAATATGTTTTCTAACCCAGCTCTTTGAAAATGGTGCGCAGTACAATACCCTCAATAGCTGTAGATCAGCCTTGTCGCTCATTTTTGAATCGCTGATAGGTAGCGACGAACGCCTTAAGCGTTTTTTTTAAGTTATTTTTAGATTGCGCCCTCCGCTACCAAGGTACAATATCACCTGGGACACCTCATTAGTGTTAGATGCTTTAGCCACTTGGTATCCTACCGAAAACCTTAATTTAGATAAAACTACTAGAAAACTTGTTACGTTATTTGCTCTTGTTACTGCCCACAGGGCTCAAACTTTGTCAAAAATTCTTGTCAACAATATTGAATTTCAATCTGATAAAGTACTTGTTAAAATTCCTGACCTTGTTAAGACTTCCAGGGGAGGTGCCACGCAACCTTTGCTTACCTTGCCATACTTTAAAGAAAAGCCTGAAATTTACCCAGTAAAAACACTGTCTGTGTACCTAGAAAAGACTAAGCTATTGCGCGGCAACTACGAACCACTGTTCATAGGCCTAAAAAAACCTCATAAATCGGTGACTTCTCAGACGATAAGCCGCTGGATTAAATTGACGTTAGGGGAATGTGGTATAGACATAACTTGATTCACCGCTCACAGTACGCGTCACGCGTCGACCTCCAAGGCACACAGCCTGGGAGTTAACATAGACCTGATCAGGAAGACCGCAGGATGGAGCGGCTCTTCACAGACATTTGGCAAGTTTTATAAAAAAGATATCACAGGTACCGATGATTCTTGTTTTGCCAGACGTATTATGTTAAATAACTAACAAGATCTAAGACCTAATCATACAAATGATAATACTTAAATAATGATTATTGATTACTTATGTTAAACTTCATAGCATAAAATTTTTATTTATTGTTAATGTTTATGGTCTATTCATAATGATGATTAAACTTTGCTGTTTATTCATTTTTTTGCATTTTACTTGATATTTCACGATGTCTCTCAATATCTACATGTGTATTAAATTCTAATCTAGAAGACGAAGCAATGAAGATAATTAGTGATTAAACGAACTTACCTTACGTGAAGTTCTATCATAATTATCTGAGTTGCTTCGTCGAATAGATTAGAATCCCACCCTCCCATTTACTTGCCCGTGGCGCAGTATCCCATGGCGTGAAATATCTAAGAAAATATCTCTAAACTAAATGACGATCTGCGGGTGGGAGCTGAACGAGTCATGAAGATACCCTCTTTTCATTTTATTTTTATTTTTTATAGTCAAAATCTCTCAAAACTCAGTGTGGATTGGCAACACCGTACGTGTTACTACATGTGTATTAAATTCTAATCTATTCGACGAAGCAACTCAGATAATTATGATAGAACTTCACGTAAGGTAAGTTCGTTTAATCACTAATTATGCCACTTATAAGTATTTCTTTTAAACCCTTGTAACGGGGCGTTTTACGTCCCTTGTTAACATTAATCTCGTCCCCTGTATTGGTACTGAGGGACTAGAGATGTTTTATTCAGTTAGCTCAGGAGGATCAGGGTTTCTAGGTTTGAAATATAAACAACAAGATTTACTTATAAAATACTGAGGCTTTATGCCTGTTTATTATAACTTAAACGGTATCCCTAGTGCTTAAACTTAAGATTGATTTGATTGATAGACGTATAGAGCCTAGCGGGATGCCGCCCAGCGCGACGCGAGGGTAACCGCACCGCCCTGGATCAGCAAGGGGTTGTTATGGGGTAGCTGCTGCTTCACAGCGCGACGCGAGGGTAACCGCACCGCCCTGGACCAGCAAGGGGTTGTTATGGGGTAGCTGCTGTTTCACAGCGCGACGCGAGGGTAACCGCACCGCCCTGGACCAGCAAGGGGTTGTTATGGGGTAGTTGCTGCTTCACAGCGCGACGCGAGGGTAACCGCACCGCCCTGGACCAGCAAGGGTTTTAGATGAGGATGCCGGGAGCTGTTTCAGCGCGACGCGAGGGGAACCGCACCGCCCTGTTACAGCGAGAGGAGGAGGGAAGGAGTCGGGTGAGCACCACCTGATGTGCTCCTAGCCTCGAGAGTGTTTATTGAACGTCTTGTCGGCTCTAGAGCACACCACGCAGTCCTCTGTTTGAACTCGTTGGTCGTCTCAATCCCGCCATCCATGAGGGGGATGAGTAACCGGTGACGGGCCTTTCGGCCCTCTTCCGGAGTGTTCTTCGCCGACCGTTAAGACGGCCTCCGGCGCAGGCTGCGGGGATATGGGGGAGGGAAGGGATTTTGGGTAGGGGGGAAAGGGAGGCGTCAAAATGTGGGTTACACTGCTCGCGAGATCGAGCCAGCCAGGTGAGACCCCGTTGGGGGAGGCCCGGCTATCGACCTACGAGCTGAGCAGCGTCTTCACGGATTCTGTGTTATGTCGACGTCGTCGCCGTGTCGAGGTCTCGGGGATAGGCCTTGCCGTCGGGGGGCCGCGCGTGCTGAGGTGCGATATCCCTCAGATGGGGGAATCGCGACGCGTCTGCTCGCGCGAACATTGACGTGGCAAGGCGTCCAACGAAGTCGTCCAGGCTCTCGACCTTAAGGTCCCTCTGGATCGTGGCGTTCTTCACGTAGCGGGGGGCATTCGTCACGGTCCGCATGCACATGTTTTGTTGGGATGCCAACTTCTTTTTGTGCGATGCGGCCAGGAGGGCGTACCACGCGGGTGCGGCATACGTGAGGCGGGATCTGATATAAGACTTATAGTCCGTCCACGTGATAGCCGTGTATCTCGGCGTCGTTGAGGAGTCGGCGTCCGTCATTGTTGGAGATGTTGGAATTCCATGCCGGATCCTTGCAGTTCCAGTCGCCAGCCGCTATGGTAGGCAGCGGCGAGTCTAGCAAGGTCCTGACCACAGCTAGGTCAAGCCGGGATTGTGAGGGCTTGTATACGGCATAGACTCGCATGGGGGCGGCGGCAACATTGATCTCCACACCTAGGGCTTGTAAAGAGCCCAGGTGGATCTGCGGCAGCGGTTGGTGGACGACTCCTCTTCTGACAAGTATGGCCAGTCCTCGAAAGGCCTTGCCTCCTTGCTCGTCCTGACGATATGTGTCGTAATACGGCACCTTTAGTGGTATGGATGGTGTCAGCATGGTCTCCGAGATCAGGGCTATGTGGATCTCCTGTTCTCAGAGAAGTGCAGCCAGTAGCGGGATTTTTTTCTGCAAGCCCGCGGTGTTCCAGTGGACGATCTTCAGGGACGTGAGTTCTGGTTAATTTTTTCCATCCCTCTGCGGGCTAACGCGGTGATGTCCGCGTTCGAGTGCGTGGCTTCCAGAGCCAACACAACCTCCTGCAGTGCCTGCATCGCCGTCATCACCACGTTAATATACTCGGCGGCTGTGTAGTGAGCGGCAGTTCTCGAGCTTGGACCCTGGGTCGGGGCAATAAAAGCCTGAGTTGCTGCTGCCGTGGTGGCTGCTGCTAGAACCGGGGCTGGTTTTACCGGTTTGGTGGTGGGTGCAATGGTGGGGGTGGCGGCTGTAACAGCCGTGTTCTCACCGTCCTGGGGGGGGTCTTGGTCCCCGTTTCCTACCGCCGCGCCTCTTCCCGCGGCGGGGGGGCCATGAGGGTGGCGCTCTCCTGCGCTGCCTCAACGACCTGCATGCGGGCCATGTCGGTGCCCTGCCTGGGCTTTGGGGGGTGGACAGTCTTCTTCGCCTTACGGTTCTCTCTGAGGAGAACTGGGCAAGAAGCACTGTTGGCTGTGTGCGAACCGCTGCAGTTCGCGCACGTTGGTGGCTCCTCTCTGGGCCGGTCGCATGCTCCGGCAGCATGTGGGCCGCCACAGCGCACACAAGCTATGAGGCGGTGGCAGTTGTGAGAGGAGTGGGCGCACTTCTGGCAACGGTGGCACTGCGCCAGGCCACGTTTGCCCCTCCAAGGCTCGATAGTTACCCCCGGCATGCAGAGGACTTCTGTGACCCTGTAGAGTCTGGCGGCAGTTTCGAGATCTTTCTTCACCTGGGCGTAAAAAATACACCCAGGTCTGCCTTGACGGGCCCTGATGGGTCTGACGTATTCCACGTCAAACCCCTGGTTCGTCAGGTCCTCCAGGATCTCCTCAGGTTGGGTATCAACGGGTAGGCCTCTGATGGCCACCTTCAGGCTGCGCTCGCTGGGCAGGGAGTAGCAGTGCCACTCGACACCGGGGACCTCCTTCTCCAGGTCGGTGAGGTACCGCTGCACCTTCCTGAATTCTTGCTCCCCCGCTGGTGAGAAGCGCACTCCGTTTCCGAAGGGGCGGAGGCGTGTGCAGCTGTGGTGGTTGCTGCGGTTTGCGGGGGGCAGGAGGTGGCGATGATGATGGCCCTGCGGAGTCCATCGGGGACAAATCCAGCCGAGGCAGGGAGTGTGGAGGCTGCGACGCTTGCGGCGGAGACCCAGCAGCCCGTTTTTGCTAGGGGGAGCTGAAGGGCGGCGGCGAGAATCGCACCGCGGCTCCCGGCTGTGCAGCGGGTGGTGGGGCGCTCATACGCGGAGGCGCTGTAGGCGGCCTTGAGCGGGTCATATACGCGGCAATGCACGGGGGGGGAGCGGTCGCGGTCGCGGACGCGCTCGCGGGCGCGGTGGGGTTTTCGGCCCCATTCGCGGCACGCGCGGGTGCGCGGGATGGCGCGGACGCGGGCGCGGGCGCCTTGCGGGGCGCTGAGGTGTCAAGCCTGGCGGGCGGCGACACCACGAGCGGGCGCGCCTTAGTTGGGCGCTGCTCGCGGGGTTGCGGGGCAATTAAAATTTCGGAGCGCGGTTTAGTTGCTGCGCGCAGGGCGGATGGAGTGCCTTGCGCGAGCCGCTCACTAAGGGCCACCTGAGTGCCCGGGGAGTTTGCGAACTCCAGGGCAGTAGGGGCCGTAGTTGGTGTGGCTGATGCCTTGGGCCTTCTTGCTTCGGCCTCCACGCCACGATGTGCTCCAGAATCTTTACTGGAGGGCCGTGGGGACCGAAGAGTGCCTCGCCGGCTCCCTCTTCTGTCGGGGTGCCGGCAGGGGGGGGCGTCATGGGGTGGTTTTCGCCGAAGGCGCGCATGAGGTTGACGGCGCCCTGTAAATGGGCGCGGGTCGCGGCGGCGGCGGCGTCATCCCTCCTCTGGGTGTTCTCAAACACCCTCGGGCGGGTGCGCCTGCGCGCCGTGGGGTCTTGCCGTTTATCCCTCAGGGGCATATCTGGCGCTTTCCTATGCATAGCCCTAAAAAGGGCTTTTTTCTTTCACCCCCACCTTTGCGGATTCGCAAAAAGGCAGGGGACACAAACAGCTTTTGGGGGGGGATATAAGTGCGGACTGCTTATTCCTCCCTCGCCAAAGTTGTTGTGGAAGAGTTTGGGGTGATGGAGATCACGAGGGCAGTGACTCACGCGACCGGTCACGCCGCGGCCTTTTCCACTCCCCCCCCTCCTTCCCCGCCCCAAGGTTCCACCCGCAAGCGAGTGACCGGGACTAGGTACTGGGAGGAAAGTTTTCGGTCGTCGGCGCGGAAATTTCCGTTGTTGACTCCGGTCCGAGCGCGTCACGCTGTGACGTGGGCAAGCCAGATGTTGTTGACTTGATTTGTTTGAATTGATTTGTTTTTTCTTGTCCGCAAAAACAACACGTCCCACTAGCCACTGCGGCCTATCCCTTCCTCTGTTTGGACTTGATTTGATTGTGACTAATGATGTTGGTGCTTGCGTACCGTGACATCTTCGCATTTGACATAGAGGGGGCGCTCGCTTGCGGGCGCCACGGCTCTTCTTAACCTAGGTACTTAAAATTTTTTAGAAAATTCCGCCCGAGCATGGCGAGGGCGGTTAGGTCGGGTTGGGACCCTGGGTCTGTTTGGACGCCGCGGCCGCGGTATATAAAGGCCCCGGTGACGACCGCGGGGATTTGCGGGCGCGGGCGGAGTGGGCTCGGAGCGCGCGCCGCCACCGGTGCAGCGCGTATGGCCGTGACGTCACGCCGGACCGTTCGCCCGTTCGATGACTGGCCGGCGCTCGTTACACCCTATTCGAGGGCTGTCGATTACTTTACGTGTTTACAAATATCAACATTTTATTCTCCGTTTATTACATACAAACTATATTCAAGGATTTCTAAAAATTCATTGTGCAAAATGTTATAAAGAAGCAACCGGTGTGAAGTTAGCGGCCAAAAGTTGGCGGCCGATTGGCGCCAACATTTGGCCGCCAACTTTTGGCCGCTAACTTCACAAGGAAATTACCCTACCAAATAAAGAAGTTCTATAAGAAACTGTTTCGACATAACAATAAACCATTCATTTTGCGACTGCAGTGTATAAACTGGATCTAATTATTTAAATCTATCTGACTTGGGTTCCATTACTTTTAGTTCAAAAGATGTGTGTGTTTGTTTTACAGCAGCCTAATAATTTTGAGAAAAAACCGATATAAATGAAAATCTGGAATACTTAACACTCTGGAATGGCATAAAATCAATGCAATAGCACGAGAGCTTTCTGTAAAGGCATTCAGAACTCACTTACCAACATTATTTTTGACACTGTGCCTGTTTAAAAGTTAGCGGCCGATTGAACGAAATTACTAAATTCTCAATAAATCAAAAAAATTAAAAGATACTTTTATTGAGTGATATTGATTAAAAACAATGATAAACGAGCTTTTGATAAAAGCTTTAACATAAATATTTTAGTAATCAGTTCAAAAGATGTGTGTGTTTGTTTTACAGCGGCCTAATAATTTTGAGAAAAAACCGATATTAATGAAAATCTGGAATACTTAACACTCTGGAATGGCATAAAATCAATGCAATAGCACGAGAGCTTTCTGTAAAGGCATTCAGAACTCACTTACCAACATTATTTTTGACACTGTGCCTGTTTAAAAGTTAGCGGCCGATTGAACGAAATTACTAAATTCTCAATAAATCAAAAAAATTAAAAGATACTTTTATTGAGTGATATTGATTAAAAACAATGATAAACGAGCTTTTGATAAAAGCTTTAACATAAATATTTTAGTAATCAGTTCAAAAGATGTGTGTGTTTGTTTTACAGCGGCCTAATTATTTAGAGACAAAACAAATATAAATGAAAAACTGGAATACTTAACACTCTGGAATGGCATAAAATCAATGCAGTAGCACGAGAGCTTTCTGTAAAGGCATTCAGAACTCACTTACCAACATTACTTTTGACACTGTGCCCGTTTAATAGTTAGCGGCCGATTGAATAGAATTACTAAATTCTCAATAAATCAAAAAAATGAAAAGATACTTTTATTGAGTGATATTAATTAAAAACAATGATAAACGAGCTTTTGATAAAAACTTTAACATAAATATTTTAGTAATCAGTTCAAAAGATGTGTGTGTTTGTTTTACAGCGGCCTAATAATTTTGAGAAAAAACCGATATTAATGAAAATCTGGAATACTTAACACTCTGGAATGGCATAAAATCAATGCAATAGCACGAGAGCTTTCTGTAAAGGCATTCAGAACTCACTTACCAACATTACTTTTGACACTGTGCCCGTTTAAAAGTTAGCGGCGGATTGAATGAAATTACTAAACTCTCAATAAATCAAAAAAATGAAAAGGTAGTTTTATTGAGTGATATTAATTAAAAACAATGATAAACGAGCTTTTGATAAAAGTTTTAACATAAATATTTTAGTAATCAGTTCAAAAGATGTGTGTGTTTGTTTTACAGCGGCCTAATTATTTTGAGAAAAAACTAATATAAATGAAAAACTGGAATACTTAACACTCTGGAATGGCATAAAATCAATGCAGTAGCACGAGAGCTTTCTGTAAAGGCATTCAGAACTCACTTACCAACATTACTTTTGACACTGTGCCCGTTTAATAGTTAGCGGCCGATTGAATAGAATTACTAAATTCTCAATAAATCAAAAAAATGAAAAGATACTTTTATTGAGTGATATTAATTAAAAACAATGATAAACGAGCTTTTGATAAAAGCTTTAACATAAATATTTTAGTAATCAGTTCAAAAGATGTGTGTGTTTGTTTTACAGCGGCCTAATTATTAAGAGAAAAAACTAATATAAATGAAAAACTGGAATACTTAACACTCTGGAATGGCATAAAATCAATGCAGTAGCACGAGAGCTTTCTGTAAAGGCATTCAGAACTCACTTACCAACATTACTTTTGACACTGTGCCCGTTTAAAAGTTAGCGGCGGATTGAATGAAATTACTAAACTCTCAATAAATCAAAAAAATGAAAAGGTAGTTTTATTGAGTGATATTAATTAAAAACAATGATAAACGAGCTTTTGATAAAAGCTTTAACATAAATATTTTAGTAATCAGTTCAAAAGATGAGTGTGTTTGTTTTACAGCGGCCTAATTATTTTGAGAAAAAACTAATATAAATGAAAAACTGGAATACTTAACACTCTGAAATGGCATAAAATCAATGCAGTAGCACGAGAGCTTTCTGTAAAGGCATTCAGAACTCACTTACCAACATTACTTTTGACACTGTGCCCTTTAATAGTTAGCGGCCGATTGAATAGAATTACAAAATTCTCAATAAATCAAAAAAATGAAAAGATACTTTTATTGAGTGATATTAATTAAAAACAATGATAAACGAGCTTTTGATAAAAGCTTTAACATAAATATTTTAGTAATCAGTTCAAAAGATGTGTGTGTTTGTTTTACAGCGGCCTAATTATTTTGAGAAAAAACTAATATAAATGAAAAACTGGAATACTTAACACTCTGGAATGGCATAAAATCAATGCAGTAGCACGAGAGCTTTCTGTAAAGGCATTCAGAACTCACTGACCAACATTACTTTTGACACTGTGCCCGTTTAAAAGTTAGCGGCGGATTGAATGAATAAACAAAATTCTCAATAATTCAAAAAAATAAAAAGACAGTTTTATTGAGTGATATTAATTAAAAACACTGCTGAATGACCTTTCGATAAAAGCTTAAAAAATTAAATTTTACTAATTAGTTCAGAAGATGTGTGTGTTTGTTTTACAGCGGCCTAATTATTTTAGAGGAAAACTGAAATAAATGAAAAACCGGAATACATGACACTCTGGAATGGCATAAAATCAATGCTATAGCACTAGAACTTTCTGTAAAGGCATCCAGAACTCACTTACCTACATTACTTTTGACACTGTGCCTGTTTAAAAGTTAGCGGCGGATTGAATGAATTAACAAAATTCTCAATAATTCAAAAAAATAAAAAGACAGTTTGATAGAGTGATATTAATTAAAAACACTGCTAAATGACCTTTCGATGAAAGCTTAAAAAATAATATTTTACTTATCAGTTCAGAAGATGTGTGTGTTTGTTTTACAGCGGCCTAATTATTTTGAGAAAAAACTAATATAAATGAAAAACTGGAATACTTAACACTCTGGAATGGCATAAAATCAATGCAATAGCACGAGAGCTTTCTGTAAAGGCATTCAGAACTCACTTACCAACATTACTTTTGACACTGTGCCCGTTTAATAGTTAGCGGCCGATTGAATAGAATTACTAAATTCTCAATAAATCAAAAAAATGAAAAGATACTTTTATTGAGTGATATTAATTAAAAACAATGATAAACGAGTTTTTGATAAAAGCTTAAACATAAATATTTTAGTAATCAGTTCAAAAGATGTGTGTGTTTGTTTTACAGCGGCCTAATAATTTTGAGAAAAAACCGATATTAATGAAAATCTGGAATACTTAACACTCTGGAATGGCATAAAATCAATGCAGTAGCACGAGAGCTTTATGTAAAGGCATTCAGAACTCACTTACCAACATTACTTTTGACACTGTGCCCGTTTAAAAGTTAGCGGCGGATTGAATGAAATTACTAAACTCTCAATAAATCAAAAAAATGAAAAGATACTTTTATTGAGTGATATTAATTAAAAACAATGATAAACGAGCTTTTGATAAAAGCTTTAACATAAATATTTTAGTAATCAGTTCAAAAGATGTGTGTGTTTGTTTTACAGCGGCCTAATTATTTTGAGAAAAAACTAATATAAATGAAAAACTGGAATACTTAACACTCTGGAATGGCATAAAATCAATGCAGTAGCACGAGAGCTTTCTGTATAGGCATTCAGAACTCACTGACCAACATTACTTTTGACACTGTGCCCGTTTAAAAGTTAGCGGCGGATTGAATGAAATTACTAAACTCTCAATAAATCAAAAAAATGAAAAGGTAGTTTTATTGAGTGATATTAATTAAAAACAATGATAAACGAGCTTTTGATAAAAGCTTTAACATAAATATTTTAGTAATCAGTTCAAAAGATGAGTGTGTTTGTTTTACAGCGGCCTAATTATTTTGAGAAAAAACTAATATAAATGAAAAACTGGAATACTTAACACTCTGAAATGGCATAAAATCAATGCAGTAGCACGAGAGCTTTCTGTAAAGGCATTCAGAACTCACTTACCAACATTACTTTTGACACTGTGCCCGTTTAAAAGTTAGCGGCGGATTGAATAGAATTACAAAATTCTCAATAAATCAAAAAAATGAAAAGATACTTTTATTGAGTGATATTAATTAAAAACAATGATAAACGAGCTTTTGATAAAAGCTTTAACATAAATATTTTAGTAATCAGTTCAAAAGATGTGTGTGTTTGTTTTACAGCGGCCTAATTATTTTGAGAAAAAACTAATATAAATGAAAAACTGGAATACTTAACACTCTGGAATGGCATAAAATCAATGCAGTAGCACGAGAGCTTTCTGTATAGGCATTCAGAACTCACTGACCAACATTACTTTTGACACTGTGCCCGTTTAAAAGTTAGCGGCGGATTGAATGAAATTACTAAACTCTCAATAAATCAAAAAAATGAAAAGGTAGTTTTATTGAGTGATATTAATTAAAAACAATGATAAACGAGCTTTTGATAAAAGCTTTAACATAAATATTTTAGTAATCAGTTCAAAAGATGAGTGTGTTTGTTTTACAGCGGCCTAATTATTTTGAGAAAAAACTAATATAAATGAAAAACTGGAATACTTAACACTCTGAAATGGCATAAAATCAATGCAGTAGCACGAGAGCTTTCTGTAAAGGCATTCAGAACTCACTTACCAACATTACTTTTGACACTGTGCCCGTTTAAAAGTTAGCGGCGGATTGAATGAAATTACTAAACTCTCAATAAATCAAAAAAATGAAAAGATACTTTTATTGAGTGATATTAATTAAAAACAATGATAAACGAGCTTTTGATAAAAGCTTTAACATAAATATTTTAGTAATCAGTTCAAAAGATGTGTGTGTTTGTTTTACAGCGGCCTAATTATTTTGAGAAAAAACTAATATAAATGAAAAACTGGAATACTTAACACTCTGGAATGGCATAAAATCAATGCAGTAGCACGAGAGCTTTCTGTATAGGCATTCAGAACTCACTGACCAACATTACTTTTGACACTGTGCCCGTTTAAAAGTTAGCGGCGGATTGAATGAAATTACTAAACTCTCAATAAATCAAAAAAATGAAAAGGTAGTTTTATTGAGTGATATTAATTAAAAACAATGATAAACGAGCTTTTGATAAAAGCTTTATTATAAATATTTTAGTAATCAGTTCAAAAGATGTGTGTGTTTGTTTTACAGCGGCCTAATTATTTTAGAGGAAAACTAAAATAAATGAAAAACTGGAATACATGACACTATGGAATGGCAAAAAATCAATGCTATAGCACAAGAGCTTTCTGTAAAAGTATCCAGAACTCACTTACCTAGATTACTTTTGACACTGTGCCTGTTTAAAAGTTAGCGGCGGATTGAATGAATAAACAAAATTCTCAATAATTCAAAAAAATAAAAAGACAGTTTTATTGAGTGATATTAATTAAAAACACTGCTGAATGACCTTTCGATAAAAGCTTAAAAAATTTAATTTTACTAATTAGTTCAGAAGATGTGTGTGTTTGTTTTACAGCGGCCTAATTATTTTAGAGGAAAACTGAAATAAATGAAAAACCGGAATACATGACACTCTGGAATGGCATAAAATCAATGCTATAGCACTAGAACTTTCTGTAAAGGCATCCAGAACTCACTTACCAACATTACTTTTGACACTGTGCCCGTTTAATAGTTAGCGGCCGATTGAATAGAATTACTAAATTCTCAATAAATCAAAAAAATGAAAAGATACTTTTATTGAGTGATATTAATTAAAAACAATGATAAACGAGTTTTTGATAAAAGCTTAAACATAAATATTTTAGTAATCAGTTCAAAAGATGTGTGTGTTTGTTTTACAGCGGCCTAATAATTTTGAGAAAAAACCGATATTAATGAAAATCTGGAATACTTAACACTCTGGAATGGCATAAAATCAATGCAGTAGCACGAGAGCTTTATGTAAAGGCATTCAGAACTCACTTACCAACATTACTTTTGACACTGTGCCCGTTTAAAAGTTAGCGGCGGATTGAATGAAATTACTAAACTCTCAATAAATCAAAAAAATGAAAAGATACTTTTATTGAGTGATATTAATTAAAAACAATGATAAACGAGCTTTTGATAAAAGCTTTAACATAAATATTTTAGTAATCAGTTCAAAAGATGTGTGTGTTTGTTTTACAGCGGCCTAATTATTTTGAGAAAAAACTAATATAAATGAAAAACTGGAATACTTAACACTCTGGAATGGCATAAAATCAATGCAGTAGCACGAGAGCTTTCTGTATAGGCATTCAGAACTCACTGACCAACATTACTTTTGACACTGTGCCCGTTTAAAAGTTAGCGGCGGATTGAATGAAATTACTAAACTCTCAATAAATCAAAAAAATGAAAAGGTAGTTTTATTGAGTGATATTAATTAAAAACAATGATAAACGAGCTTTTGATAAAAGCTTTAACATAAATATTTTAGTAATCAGTTCAAAAGATGAGTGTGTTTGTTTTACAGCGGCCTAATTATTTTGAGAAAAAACTAATATAAATGAAAAACTGGAATACTTAACACTCTGAAATGGCATAAAATCAATGCAGTAGCACGAGAGCTTTCTGTAAAGGCATTCAGAACTCACTTACCAACATTACTTTTGACACTGTGCCCGTTTAAAAGTTAGCGGCGGATTGAATAGAATTACAAAATTCTCAATAAATCAAAAAAATGAAAAGATACTTTTATTGAGTGATATTAATTAAAAACAATGATAAACGAGCTTTTGATAAAAGCTTTAACATAAATATTTTAGTAATCAGTTCAAAAGATGTGTGTGTTTGTTTTACAGCGGCCTAATTATTTTGAGAAAAAACTAATATAAATGAAAAACTGGAATACTTAACACTCTGGAATGGCATAAAATCAATGCAGTAGCACGAGAGCTTTCTGTATAGGCATTCAGAACTCACTGACCAACATTACTTTTGACACTGTGCCCGTTTAAAAGTTAGCGGCGGATTGAATGAAATTACTAAACTCTCAATAAATCAAAAAAATGAAAAGGTAGTTTTATTGAGTGATATTAATTAAAAACAATGATAAACGAGCTTTTGATAAAAGCTTTAACATAAATATTTTAGTAATCAGTTCAAAAGATGAGTGTGTTTGTTTTACAGCGGCCTAATTATTTTGAGAAAAAACTAATATAAATGAAAAACTGGAATACTTAACACTCTGAAATGGCATAAAATCAATGCAGTAGCACGAGAGCTTTCTGTAAAGGCATTCAGAACTCACTTACCAACATTACTTTTGACACTGTGCCCGTTTAAAAGTTAGCGGCGGATTGAATGAAATTACTAAACTCTCAATAAATCAAAAAAATGAAAAGATACTTTTATTGAGTGATATTAATTAAAAACAATGATAAACGAGCTTTTGATAAAAGCTTTAACATAAATATTTTAGTAATCAGTTCAAAAGATGTGTGTGTTTGTTTTACAGCGGCCTAATTATTTTGAGAAAAAACTAATATAAATGAAAAACTGGAATACTTAACACTCTGGAATGGCATAAAATCAATGCAGTAGCACGAGAGCTTTCTGTATAGGCATTCAGAACTCACTGACCAACATTACTTTTGACACTGTGCCCGTTTAAAAGTTAGCGGCGGATTGAATGAAATTACTAAACTCTCAATAAATCAAAAAAATGAAAAGGTAGTTTTATTGAGTGATATTAATTAAAAACAATGATAAACGAGCTTTTGATAAAAGCTTTATTATAAATATTTTAGTAATCAGTTCAAAAGATGTGTGTGTTTGTTTTACAGCGGCCTAATTATTTTAGAGGAAAACTAAAATAAATGAAAAACTGGAATACATGACACTATGGAATGGCAAAAAATCAATGCTATAGCACAAGAGCTTTCTGTAAAAGTATCCAGAACTCACTTACCTAGATTACTTTTGACACTGTGCCTGTTTAAAAGTTAGCGGCGGATTGAATGAATAAACAAAATTCTCAATAATTCAAAAAAATAAAAAGACAGTTTTATTGAGTGATATTAATTAAAAACACTGCTGAATGACCTTTCGATAAAAGCTTAAAAAATTTAATTTTACTAATTAGTTCAGAAGATGTGTGTGTTTGTTTTACAGCGGCCTAATTATTTTAGAGGAAAACTGAAATAAATGAAAAACCGGAATACATGACACTCTGGAATGGCATAAAATCAATGCTATAGCACTAGAACTTTCTGTAAAGGCATCCAGAACTCACTTACCTACATTACTTTTGACACTGTGCCTGTTTAAAGTTAGCGGCGGATTGAATGAATTAACAAAATTCTCAATAAATCAAAAAAATGAAAAGATACTTTTATTGAGTGATATTAATTAAAAACAATGATAAACGAGCTTTTGATAAAAGCTTTAACATAAATATTTTAGTAATCAGTTCAAAAGATGTGTGTGTTTGTTTTACAGCGGCCTAATAATTTTGAGAAAAAACCGATATAAATGAAAATCTGGAATACTTAACACTCTGGAATGGCATAAAATCAATGCAATAGCACGAGAGCTTTCTGTAAAGGCATTCAGAACTCACTTACCAACATTACTTTTGACACTGTGCCCGTTTAAAAGTTAGCGGCGGATTGAATGAAATTACTAAACTCTCAATAAATCAAAAAAAATGAAAAGGTAGTTTTATTGAGTGATATTAATTAAAAACAATGATAAACGAGCTTTTGATAAAAGTTTTAACGTAAACATTTTAGTAATCAGTTCAAAAGATGTGTGTGTTTGTTTTACAGCAGCCTTATTATTTAGAGAAAAAACTAATATAAATGAAAAACTGAAATACTTAACACTCTGGAATGGCATAAAATCAATGCAGTAGCACGAGAGCTTTCTGTAAAGGCATTCAGAACTCACTTACCAACATTACTTTTGACACTGTGCCCGTTTAATAGTTAGCGGCCGATTGAATAGAATTACTAAATTCTCAATAAATCAAAAAAATGAAAAGATACTTTTATTGAGTGATATTAATTAAAAACAATGATAAACGAGTTTTTGATAAAAGCTTAAACATAAATATTTTAGTAATCAGTTCAAAAGATGTGTGTGTTTGTTTTACAGCGGCCTAATAATTTTGAGAAAAAACCGATATTAATGAAAATCTGGAATACTTAACACTCTGGAATGGCATAAAAACAATGCAGTAGCACGAGAGCTTTCTGTAAAGGCATTCAGAACTCACTTACCAACATTACTTTTGACACTGTGCCCGTTTAATAGTTAGCGGCCGATTGAATAGAATTACTAAATTCTCAATAAATCAAAAAAATGAAAAGATACTTTTATTGAGTGATATTAATTAAAAACAATGATAAACGAGTTTTTGATAAAAGCTTAAACATAAATATTTTAGTAATCAGTTCAAAAGATGTGTGTGTTTGTTTTACAGCGGCCTAATTATTTTGAGAAAAAACTAATATAAATGAAAAACTGGAATACTTAACACTCTGGAATGGCATAAAATCAATGCAATAGCACGAGAGCTTTATGTAAAGGCATTCAGAACTCACTTACCAACATTACTTTTGACACTGTGCCCGTTTAAAAGTTAGCGGCGGATTGAATGAAATTACGAAATTCTCAAGAAATCAAAAAAAATAAAAGATAGGTTTATTGAGTGATATTAATTGAAAGCAATGATAAACGAGCTTTTGATAAAAGATTTAACAATAATATTTTAGTAATTAGTTTAAAAGATGTGTGTGTTTGTTTTACAGCGGCCTAATAATTTTGAGAAAAAACCGATATTAATGAAAATCTGGAATACTTAACACTCTGGAATGGCATAAAATCAATGCAGTAGCACGAGAGCTTTCTGTCAAGGCATTCAGAACTCACTTACCAACATTACTTTTGACACTGTGCCCGTTTAATAGTTAGCGGCCGATTGAATAGAATTACAAAATTCTCAATAAATCAAAAAAATGAAAAGATACTTTTATTGAGTGATATTAATTAAAAACAATGATAAACGAGCTTTTGATAAAAGCTTTAACATAAATATTTTAGTAATCAGTTCAAAAGATGTGTGTGTTTGTTTTACAGCGGCCTAATTATTTTGAGAAAAAACCGATATTAATGAAAATCTGGAATACTTAACACTCTGGAATGGCATAAAATCAATGCAGTAGCACGAGAGCTTTCTGTCAAGGCATTCAGAACTCACTTACCAACATTACTTTTGACACTGTGCCCGTTTAAAAGTTAGCGGCGGATTGAATGAAATTACTAAACTCTCAATAAATCAAAAAAATGAAAAGGTAGTTTTATTGAGTGATATTAATTAAAAACAATGATAAACGAGCTTTTGATAAAAGCTTTAACATAAATATTTTAGTAATCAGTTCAAAAGATGTGTGTGTTTGTTTTACAGCGGCCTAATTATTTTGAGAAAAAACTAATATAAATGAAAAACTGGAATACTTAACACTCTGGAATGGCATAAAATCAATGCAGTAGCACGAAAGCTTTCTGTAAAGGCATTCAGAACTCACTTACCAACATTACTTTTGACACTGTGCCCGTTTAAAAGTTAGCGGCGGATTGAATGAAATTACTAAACTCTCAATAAATCAAAAAAATGAAAACATACTTTTATTGAGTGATATTAATTAAAAACAATGATAAACGAGCTTTTGATAAAAGCTTTAACATAAATATTTTAGTAATCAGTTCAAAAGATGTGTGTGTTTGTTTTACAGCGGCCTAATTATTTTGAGAAAAAACTAATATAAATGAAAAACTGGAATACTTAACACTCTGGAATGGCATAAAATCAATGCAGTAGCACGAGAGCTTTCTGTAAAGGCATTCAGAACTCACTTACCAACATTACTTTTGACACTGTGCCCGTTTAATAGTTAGCGGCCGATTGAATAGAATTACTAAATTCTCAATAAATCAAAAAAATGAAAAGGTAGTTTTATTGAGTGATATTAATTAAAAACAATGATAAACGAGCTTTTGATAAAAGCTTTAACATAAATATTTTAGTAATCAGTTCAAAAGATGTGTGTGTTTGTTTTACAGCGGCCTAATTATTTTGAGAAAAAACCGATATTAATGAAAATCTGGAATACTTAACACTCTGGAATGGCATAAAATCAATGCAGTAGCACGAGAGCTTTCTGTAAAGGCATTCAGAACTCACTAACCAACATTACTTTTGACAATGTGCCCGTTTAATAGTTAGCGGCCGATTGAATAGAATTACTAAATTCTCAATAAATCAAAAAAATGAAAAGGTAGTTTTATTGAGTGATATTAATTAAAAACAATGATAAACGAGCTTTTGATAAAAGCTTTAACATAAATATTTTAGTAATCAGTTCAAAAGATGTGTGTGTTTGTTTTACAGCGGCCTAATTATTTTGAGAAAAAACCGATATTAATGAAAAACTGGAATACTTAACACTCTGGAATGGCATTAAATCAATGCAGTAGCACGAGAGCTTTCTGTAAAGGCATTCAGAACTCACTAACCAACATTACTTTTGACACTGTGCCCGTTTAATAGTTAGCGGCCGATTGAATAAAATTACTAAATTCTCAATAAATCAAAAAAATGAAAAGATACTTTTATTGAGTGATATTAATTAAAAACAATGATAAACGAGCTTTTGATAAAAGCTTTAACATAAATATTTTAGTAATCAGTTCAAAAGATATGTGTGTGTTTGTTTTACAGCGGCCTAATAATTTTGAGAAAAAACCGATATTAATGAAAATCTGGAATACTTAACACTCTGGAATGGCATAAAATCAATGCAATAGCACGAGAGCTTTCTGTAAAGGCATTCAGAACTCACTTACCAACATTACTTTTGACACTGTGCCCGCTTAAAAGTTAGCGGCGGATTGAATGAAATTACTAAACTCTCAATAAATCAAAAAAATGAAAAGATACTTTTATTGAGTGATATTAATTAAAAACAATGATAAACGAGCTTTTGATAAAAGCTTTAACATAAATATTTTAGTAATCAGTTCAAAAGATGTGTGTGTTTGTTTTAAAGCGGCCTAATTATTTAGAGAAAAAACTAATATAAATGAAAAACTGGAATACTTAACACTCTGGAATGGCATAAAATCAATGCAATAGCACAAGAGCTTTCTGTAAAAGCATCCAGAATTCACTTACCTACATTACTTTTGACACTGTGCCTGTTTAAAAGTTAGCGGCCAAAATAATGAAATAACAAAATTGTCAATAAATCAAAAAAATAAAATGATAGTATTGTTAAATGATATTTATTAAAAACACTGCTAAACAAAAGTTCGATAAAAGCTTAAAAATTAAAATTTTACTTATTAGTTCAGAAGATGTGTGTGTTTGTTTTAGAGCGGCCTAATTATATTAGAGGAAATCTGAAATAAATGTAAAACTGGAATACATGACACTCTGGAATGGCATAAAATCAATGCTATAGCACAAGAGCTTTCTGTAAAGGCATCCAGAACTCACTTACCTACATTACTTTTGACACTGTGCCTGTTTAAAAGTTTACGGCCGATTGAAAGAAATTACAAAATTTTCTATTAATCAAAAAAATGAAAAGATAAATTATTTGAGTGATATTAATTAAAAACACTGCTAAATGAGCTTTCTACAAAAGCTTAAAAATTTAAATTTTACTTATTAGTTCAGAAGATGTGTGTGTTTGTTTTACAGCGGCCTAATTATTTTAGAGGAAAACTGAAATAAATGAAAAACTGGAATACATGACACTCTGGAATGGCATAAAATCAATGCTATAGCACTATAGCTTTCTGTAAAGGCATCCAGAACTCACTTACCAACATTAGTTTTGACATTGTGCCTGTTTAAATGTTAGCGGCCAATTGAATGAAATAACAAAATTCTCAGTAAGTAAATCAAAAAAATAAAAAGATAGTTTTATTGATCGATATTAATTAAAAACACTGATAAATGAGCTGATAAAGTCGCGAAAAAAACTTGTCTGTCGAGACGGCACGTTGCTCACACACTTACGCTAGCAGCGACGAACGGCGACTGTAATGTTGCCAGTAAGAAAATATCGCGGCGTTTGGTAGTATTTACAACTTTCGCAATTACCCCAATGCACCCTAAATCACTTAAGTTACCTTCAATAGAACTTGCAAAAGGTGTAAACAATACCAAACGAACAATTTCACCATGATTAATCGATAATCATTTACTTACTTAGATCAAGTGAGGTCTTTGCAATAATTCATATACTAGATCATAACTTTTCAATTTACGTTATTTTTAATAAAAACACGCTTGGTGAATATTTTTGGGTTATGTGTCAAACAGTACTTATTTGTTTACATCGTTCGACTTTAGCACTAATAAAATAATTATCTTTTGATAAAAGCTTTAAAACCGATATTTGACTGATCGTTTTTAATGTAGGTATAATAAGTTTGTTTACGCGTTTTACAGAAAACTCACATAAACCGAAGCGAAGGCGGGTCGCCACTAGCTTAGTGTACCTACTATAAATTAAAAGCATCTAAGACTGGGAAACAAAATTACTCGCGCCATCACACAAATAAATACTTGAACATACCCGGATATGAAACCAGAACCGCTAACTTTATAAACAGTGTCTTTAACTAATTAATTTAATTACTCATTAACTAGACTAACCCGTCGCCAAAAAAAAATGGTATACGATCGATTTAAATAAATCATTTTTTTTTTTTGTATAACCAAGTTGATTAGAACGTAGTACAAACAAATAGTTTAAATGACGGACCGTTGGTAGGAGCAATGTTTAACTATAGCGGCTTCGGACAGGTCATTGTTTATCGCGGAGTCGATTGTTCTCGAGGAACGCTGCCGATAAGATTCAACTAGGCGGCGGCGGCGAGCCTAATCCCTTTAGTTAGTCTTTGTCGGCGGATTAGTTTCTAAACAACACCTCTTACACCACTACTGTCAAGGTTAGGGGAAGCAGATTTGCTGTTAGATTACTGTTTAACTTTCTCGAGCATAGGTATATTATGTTTAAAAAGTACGGTTTATCTGCCTCGCCTAGTCTCGGCGAGAGTGTGGTGGGCTGGCACTATGATAAAATATAACTACTGTCGTTTTCTCCTTGTCTAATCTCTTATCACATTTTATATGACACCGGCCGGTGAAGATAGTTTTTGAACAGAATCGAATGGAAATTATTTTTTTAACGCTACAACAGATTTAAAACTACAGATTAAACACGGTGTTGAAAGGGCTCCTGCAAAGTATTGTGCTGCAACAAGCCCCGACGCTTGTCTTCAGAGGGAGTCAGACTTAAAAACTTAAATATCTAAAACAACAAAGGGGTAACAACACAAACATCAGTGGCTATAAATAAATTTAAAAAATCCAGTATGTTTGCTACATTGCAACCCTGTGTTATTTGCAAGTGTTTGCTGGCGGAAATAGATTATGGATTTTTTAACCTTTAGTTTTGACACTCGTAATTAGGTTTAAAACAGCCTACCTATACAATAAATTAATTTACTTTCGCTTTCACTTTATTATACCAGAGCCAGAGAATCAATATTTAGGTATGTATTGTTTGTTCCAGTTAAAATGACGAAAAGCATTTAAAACCAACCATTACCAAGATCTATTGTTCAATTGTTATCTTCAAGTAGGGTTGTAAAACAATTACGCAGGAGTGTCGGTGGGCCCAAAGTATACTGTGAACAAACAATCTTGATAGTTTTGATGTGGTTTGTCGGCATTACACTGCTCGACATGCGTTTCTAAAATAATAATTTAATACTCTGTCGATATCAATTTGTACAATTTTGGTAAGTTAGTATAGTATTATAAATATATTTTTTTCCTGAATGTTAACAGCACTGTATTTGTATTTGGAAAACCCATTAATTCTAACGTCGATTGTTTAAGGGAGATTAGGGAGAGCGAGAGATTCATTGTTAACGACATTTAAAATTATATTGAATGTTATTATTGGCCATAAGAATATTTACTAAATATGCATTTTTTTTATCCTTTTAGCATTTCAATATAAACGGCTTAAAAAAAAAACATGTCAATGATCAAGAAGGGTTAAGCTACTCCAGTACACGTGCCACAGTTCGGTCAGTTTACTTACGTCCTTTTGTTATCTTTTCCTTTCATATTTAGCAACAAAAGAAGTTGTAAAATTATTAAGTTTCGTGACCCGAGACCACACCCGAACTGTTTATAGGTACCTGTTTTACAGTAACATCGCGAAATATAAATAAATAAATATCTTGGGACAATGTCACACTAATTGACCTAGTCCCAAACTAAGCTCTAGGTTTGTACTATGGGTACTAGACAACGATATAAATACTTGTATAGAGAAATATATCCTTAAATACATAGAAAACATCCATGACTCAGGAACAAATATTCGCGCTCATCACACAAACATCTGCGGTCCTTAGCGGGATTTGAACCCAGGACCGCTAGCTTCGTAGGTAGGGTCACTACCAACTAGGCCAGCGCGTCGCCATATACATATTATCAATCTTACTAATGTTATAAGCGAGAAAGATTGGATGTTTGTTACTCAATCGCGCTTGAACCACTGAACGGATGAGGATGAAACTTGGCACATCATATAGGTTAGGTCCTGGAATAGGACATAGGATATTTTTTATCCCGGAAAATTGGACAGTTCCCGAGGAAGCAGCGATAACGACTTCTATGCGGACGGAGTCGCGGGCCAACGCTAGTTTATTTATAGGTATTTATTTATTTACTTAAAAGAAGTATTTATATACTTCTTAAAATAAGATACAGATAGGTAGGACTTTTAATAACTATGACGAAAATTATTAACGGTCATATAGAAATGATTTTTTCTTGAAGTAGTATTTAATAAGTTACGGCTGCACTCAGTCAGATAATGACGATTTTTCACACTTTGATAAAGGAACAAGTTGTCTCTTAACTGATGTCTCTGAGTGCGGCGGTTAGTTATAACTCAAATGAATCATATTAAAACATGCGAACAAGATTCTTATTCTTAACAAGCGAAACGTATTATTGTTTGCATTTTAAGCGGAACCACAAAAATGACAAATTACTTTATTTCGGCATCATAAAAGACGAAGATTCTGATAAGGGGTGTGATTCTCTTAAAGAAGTGCATTCTCAATTGGGCAGCAGGGTTTCTGCCAAACGTTCGAACTTAAAAAGGCTGCTTAATTGAGAATTCACCTCCTAAAATGTGTTTCGTACGTTCTGACGGGACTACATAAACTCGCCGGTGCGCCGCGATCACTCGCTCACTCGTTCGACCGACCGAACGCAGTTTTTAAGAGAATACCACTCAAGAGCTTTAAAGTATTTCTATGAAAGGGAAAATACCTATAACTTCATTTCTAATTTACGAGTACAATAAACTAGTCAAAGTTATGTTTTTTTTTTCGATATTACTTTAAAGTTTAAAGTGTTTAAACCATTGCATTGTCGTCAACGGACAAGCATGGTATTTTTTTACCAGTCCATGTTTTTTTTAACTACGGTCCACGTCATTAGGCAGGTGTGCAGGTAAACATATTTTGTGCCTACTGATTGAATGCTTTGTTTTATTTTGTACAAGGTAATGTTACAACTTGTATATTTTTTGAGCTCCACAGCTTCAGTCTGTTTAGCGATAAAATAACTTACCACAACTGGCTGTTCTTACAACCACAAATATAAACGACACCTTAAGTTAATGAAATCTAAATTGACAAGAAAAATCAAAAAGACAATGCTTACTATATTGTTTTTTTTTAGCATGAAAGAACTTTCAAGAAGTAAATGTAAGGTTTTTTATTGGGAATGTTTACGATAGTATGACGGAATAAGTGGAAAATTATTAAAACACATGCCATGTTGAAGCATTTTGCATTACAATAGAAAATTGCAAAATGTGTAGTTTGCTTTTACGTACAAAGATTTTTCAATAATAATGCGTTAACATTTTGTGATAAACTTTAATTTATCACAAAAATATTGCTTGATAAAAAACCCAAAGAATAAACAAACGGATCGTTTTATAAAAAACCTCTCTTGGGGTCGCTACTAATACTTTTTTATCTGTGTTTCGGGAATTGCAATAGAAATGTCAGTAATATAATTTCCGCAAGGTATATGGCGAGGTATTTATTTTTCTGGTCAGGCTATAAAGAGACTCGAGTCCCGTTACAAGGTCCATATGTCAATGTATCTCACAATTATTTTTAATCATAAAATGTTATAAGTTATAATCATCGGAATTCATAACGTATTTTTCAGTAACTGTTACTTTTTCTGGATTTTTATAAATCAAACCTGACTAGCCTAGCCTTATCTACACGTTTACGGTTTTTGGTTCCAGCTATAATAAAAATGATGAATAAAATTTTTATGAAGATAAAATGATTATAAACAAAAAAAGTTATGTTAAAAAAGCCCTCCCCCGTAACAATACGGATTGGGAATTTTGAAATTTCAATTGGTCGCATAATTATGTCTGCCATTATCTTGTTTGTTTATCTTTGTTTTTAAATGTCGTCACTCTCATGTCGTATGTCTTGCGAGTGCGATACGTTCTAGGTACCTACTAGTTGTCCCAGAATCATTTATTGTTTGAGTTGTTGAGTTTAATTCCGTTGAAGTTTGTTGTTATTGTTATTAAAGATTTAGAAAAAGGTTAATGTCACCTGCTTCTTTGGTTACCGAATTTCTAATGCTAAAAAACAATCTAATTATAATAATGCATTAGAGCAATAACAGCTTTTTAATTAAAATGTTATCCATGATATTTCAATATATGTGTTTGCTATTTAATTCAACTTTATAATCACAGGTACCTACTATCTTTTGCACGCGACTCCATCCACGTAGAAGTCTTTCATCGCAATTATCTCAGGAACTCTCCAATTTTCCGGGATAAAAAGTAACTCATGTGCTATTCTATCTCTGTGAATCAAATTTGATTTAGATCCGTGGCGTTTTGACGTGATCGGGTAACAAACATCCATACATTCGCATTTATAACATTAGTATTACCTATAGGTACAATCCATATAAATAATCCTTTATTTTTGTATAAGTTGATTAGAACGTAGTACTTACAAACAAATAGTTGAAATGACGTACCGTTGATAGGAGCAATGTTTAACTATAGCGGCTTCGGACAGGTCATTGTTTATCGCGGAGTCGATTGTTCTCGAGGAACGCTGCCCATAAGATTCAACTAGGCGGCGGCGGCGAGCCTAATCCCTTTATTATTTGCAAGTCTTTGTCGGCGGAATACTCGAAAAAAACCATGTAGAAATAAAAATAAAGTTAGGTATTAATGTATTGTAAGATTAAGATGAATATTTATGTGAAGTTATTGTTTATATTTATTGTTAAAAAAATGCAATAAGTACTTACTAAATTTTCTAACTTACTTATAACATAAATTTGCATTGACAGATGCCTTATAGGCAGTCCATAAAATATGTTTTCACTTCTCATGCTCTTAAAATGTTACTTTAGTCTCTGCACATCGGGACTAAAGTTCCTTTTTAAGCTCTAGGGATTAAAGTAAAATTGTTTTAATTTACTTTGGAATCCCCTTAACATCCAATCACGGTGTTTGTGAATGGAGGATTTATTGCTATGTTCAGTCTTTTTGTATAGACGACAGAATAAAGACTAAAGGCAAAGAAGCCGTGCAATAAGATGAACGTTGCACCAGCTACTTGTCTCTACTTTATAGATTACATTTTGATAAGAGGAAAAGAAACAAAAACTAGGTGTCTTTTCTTCTTTAATCTGCCATGATCAGAAGGTGAAGAAACGTCAAATCAACGACCGGTCTTCTTTGGCGTTACTTTCGTCCACACTGGTGCTTAAAGGTCCAAATCACGCCTTGTGACGATCTCTTTCCAACTCACTATGAAAACCATAAGTAAAAGGAAGTCAACCATAATGTATTTTCTGCCTATTTAGTACGGTTTCTATGCCTCTAGTTTTTATTCTGTGGTATAGACAATTTTTAGCGCGTGGAAATAACCTCAAAATGACAACTGTGAAAAAATACAAATAAAAATGATTTAATTTCGTGAAACACGATTAATGATTACGAATATGAATATATTTAATTATATTAAGGATGAATTCATTTAATTATGCTTGGTCCAATTAGTTTTAAAATAGTTTGAACCTGTTGGCTAAATATGCAAGCATTTAAAGCGGCACTTAACAAAAAAAAAATAATAGAAAAGAAAAAAACCGCGGAAGAAAATTGTAAGAAACTTTCTTATAATCAATATTGTAAATGTGTATAGAACTTCGTCAGTGCTGGATTGAGCAAGCCCGTCAGGGTCCGTAGCAAATTCTATAAAGAGACGCCTGGGTAAGGCCGTAGATTTTGCCACTTTTTGAAAAACAAAAATGTCCCAAAGTTTAAATACATATAAAAAACAAAGTACTTGATACATTGTAAATTAAGTATTTTCATTAAATTATGTATTTCTTTAAATCTTACAATGTATTCTTAATGTTAATGTAAGTCGAACAGTTACAAATATACAATGAGTTTAATTCATCCAGTGCCCTAAATTTAAACAAAAACACGCTGTCTTTTTGATTCATTTGAACACAACACTATAAAATTTATATATTTTTTGTATTGGAGGTCTAATTAATTAAGAACTAATTGAAATATTTAAACGTTAAGCAGCTACTTTGTGGTGGCAATGTTTTAAATACGCGTTTTTAGTTGGTTTAATCACAATTAAAAAAACTGTCTTTACATTTTCACTTATATGTTACTATTTTCTATGTTACCATAATTTCGCCTAGCTAAGTATTTAAAACAGTATGGTAATATTTTGTAATGACACTGGCAATACCAAGTACCCGCGACACAAAGAAATATTAAAACAAGACAGTTTTTTTGCGGTCTGGACTCAATCAAAGATGGACGGGTGTGTTTCGGCAGTGGATATTTTTGTGAATTTTGGCGTTTTCAAAGGTAAATAACAGTTTTTATTTCACAATGGTGATGTAGTACTATTCGTAAGTGACTTATAAGAGCGTTATAATATGTCTTTGTTTAAAATTCGCTAAGTTTTCATATTATTGTCGATTTAAAACCTTGAAAATCCCACTTCTACGTTACTTTTACGTAACTTCTATGTTACTGGTAACGTTGATTGTATGTTATGTAACATAGAAGTGTTGTAAAGGTTTGTGCATATTGAAAATTTTATACTTTTCTGTTTGCATGCCAAAACTTGCAAACTGAAACTTGCCTACTTAAACTTGCTTAAGATTTTTTTTCTACAGTGGGGAAAATATCCGACCAGATACCTTTTTAACCGACTTAAAAAAGGAGGTTTTTTTTTTGACCCGTATGTATGTATGTTTGCATCTTTGCGATAACATAAACTGCTGCACCGATTTGCAAAATTCTTTCGGAAATATAATCTTCGTACTTTTTAGATGATTCTTAAATAATACACTATGACTTTACAGATGCCGTTGACTGCAGCTGAAAATCCTTCTTTACATTATTTTGATAAGAAGCAAAGTTAAGGTTGTTTGTTTATTGTAAAAAATATATTGTTAATTACCTACTTTGAACTTAGTTGTTGATAGTTATCTCAATAATATAATAATAATAATATTATTCTATGTTTTATTAAACGGACCGAAATTTGAACTTTTTTTTATCTAAACAAGTACATCTTATGACTTTCACGTCAAAGAGTGCGTTATGATATCGCCCTTACAGATATTATGTGTTACTTTCGCGTTACTTTTACGTTACCGTAACATAGAAGTGTCTATGTTACTCTATGTTACAAAGTGGCAAAATCTACGGCCTTACCCGCCTGGGTTTGTTTTAGGTTACAGGTTGTGGCGGTCTGTTTTCCGCAACTGAGCGACTTAGATATGCACCTATTTTGCGTGGGTGTTTGTTTTAGGTTATTCTGGTGGAGAATACGACTGGATTATTCATCTTATCGTCAACCCTGATGCATATGAGTACACGCATACGCATACTGATGTAAGTACTAGCATTTTAGAGGTTAGACGTGGATGCGCGGGGCCCGTAGCATTTGCTACTCTTGCTAGGTATGTGGCTAATCCGGCACTGTTGTTTTTTTTCCTCGCATTCAAAGTGAAAAGTAGAGTGTTTAACGCGAGACTAAACAACCATAATGACACTCGAACTATAGCCACTCTCGCTCGCTGGCTCGCTCGCGTGGCTAAACATCTCGTGTCATTATGGCTTGTTTTAGTCCCTTGTTGAACAATCTACTATGACGTCAGTTCGTTTTTAACAATCTATGAAAATGTTAAAACCATTTCAAGGCATAGGCTTAGATTTTAAAAGTATGTTACAATGAATTAATTATATTAAAATTAATAACTACCTATCTTGCAGCCCGAATTGCGCTATATCAACTTTATTCTGGTTTTAAAATAAAACATTAAAAGAATCATTCTAGCGTGATTGTGTAACAAACATCCAAATTATTGCATTTATAATTAGTAAAATTATTTTTTAAATAACAATAACACTTTTAATTAGATACTTATAAAAGGCTGTGTGTTTGCCGGCTTAGAATAGTGTCACTTCATGTCTTTCTGTGGAAGTCGTAAGAGACGACTAACGGAATAAAGTCTTGTGGTATAGATGAATTACCGAGAGCGTGGAATTGCATATGTAGTGGTAACATGTCTTTACAGGCATTCTATATTTAAATTTCCTCTACTTCTTATACCATCAGCATTAAAAGAGTATTGTTATATATTAAATAAGTAAGTACAAAAATAATGTCAGTGTCAAATTCTAAATACTTTTTACAATGCCCTAAAATATACGTCTTATTTTATTGTAAATACATACCTTCACGCCTGTAATCCCAGAGTGGGGTAGGCAGAGCCATAAAATTACCCAGAATTTTAAAAACTATTTTATTGGATACTCGCAATTTTCAGAATTATTTTGACTGGGCACGTGCATAAGAAAGTAACAGTAATTTTGGTCCGATTTAGGGTCAAAGTAAACAAATAATTTTAACTGTCATAAATATTTTGAACTCGAACTATTGAAAAATGTAAATTCACCTCACACCGTTGCCCATTTCGTTGAAAAAGCTACAGGTGTTTCTCTCTCGAGTATTTATAAAATTATGACTGAGAGTAAGAGTGACAAATTCAAAGCATCGAAAAAATTCCTCTCTCCGAGTAAGAAAAAGTTACGTACGGTCCGTTGGCTGTAGATGATTTTGATCTAGAGGTCATCAGGAGAACTACCTATATATAATTTTCATCTGTCCCATAAGCAATTTCCAAACTTAAATGCTTTCCTTTTCATGCGAACGGTACAACCACTACATATGCAATTCCACGCTCTCGGTAATTCATCTATATATTGAGGTATATTAACGAGAGCAGTTTTTTAGGTGTTTTGTATCCCATCCAAAACTTATTAAAAGATTTGTTAAGTTCGTTTATTATTATTTTTTCAATGTTTTGTTAGTTCGTAGTGTAATAATAAAATAAAACGATAAAAAAAACAAATATAATAATCGGTTACGTAAAAAGTGTAATGTTAGATTTTCAACAACATAAATATTACATTATTTTAAACCATTGCTATTACTATTGCCTTCGCCAACCCTAGGTTAAATACTATCATACGTCAGTGCAACGGTTTTGCCATAATGTAATAGGCCATTTAAGAAACGAATTTCATCTATTTCGCATTGCAATGACCTTATTCTTTCGTAGGAAATATTTTACGAAATTATTATGCATTAGCCCGTTGATGTCTTTTCCTCTAAAATAATTAGGCCGCTGTAAAACAAACACACACATCTTCTGAACTGATTCGAGCGGTTTTTTACGAGCATACCTTTGGAGACTACTAAATCTTTACTATCATCTCCTGATAAGGCTGAAATATTGTTAAGATCTAATGTTAAGGAATGCACGAATGTGTTTAAATTTTATCATGTCACCTCTAAAGTTGTGATCAAAACGTTTAGGTCTCTTAATATCAAAAAGACTGAAGATCTTTGGGGCCTCTCTGTTACAGTACTTAATTCCATTTTAGAGGCAACTGCGCCTTACCTAGCTACTATGTTTAACAAGTGTGTCGATATTGGAGTATTTCCTGATCTGATGAAACATAGTAAGATCATACCCTTGTTTAAGTCAGGGGCAAAATCAGACCCCACAAATTTCAGACCAATTTCGATACTACCAGCACTAAGTAAAGTTTTTGAGAAATTAATTCTTAATCAAATGTCCTCACACTTTAATCAACATAAGCTACTTCATAGCAGTCAATTTGGGTTTACCAAGGGACGATCTACTACCGATGCCGGTTCCACTTTGGTAAAACATATCTTTGATGCCTGGGAAAAATCTCTAGATGTAATTGGAGTGTTTTGTGATCTATCCAAAGCATTTGATTGTGTTGATCATATTACGTTAGTGCGGAAGTTAAGCTACTATGGCATAAAAAACGGTGCACTTGATCTTATTACATCTTACCTTGCTCACAGAACTCAGCGGGTAGACATTAACAGAACACAATCCTCTGGTTCATCTGTTGCTATGGGAGTGCCTCAAGGCTCTATTCTAGGCCCGTTCTTATTTTTAATCTATATTAACGATCTCCCGTATGTAGTACGCGATAAACATGAAATAGTCTTGTTTGCTGACGATACCTCTCTTATATTCAAAGCGGATAGGAAACAGAATAATTTTAATGACATCAATGTTGCGTTGTCCACAATTGTTGACTGGTTTACAGCCAACAACTTACTTTTAAATGCCAAAAAAACCAAGTGCATTAAATTTTCTCTGTCCAACGTGAAAAGTATGAATGCGGATAGAATACGACTGAAGGATGAGACACTGGACTTCGAACATAGAACAGTATTTTTAGGTGTCACTCTGGACTCGAAACTGCAATGGAGTGCGCATATATCCACACTTGCAGGTAAACTAAGTTCGGCGGCTTATGCGGTAAAGCGGATTCGACAACTGACTGACGTCGAGACGGCGAGACTTGTGTACTATAGTTATTTCCATAGTGTTATGAGCTACGGAATTTTGCTATGGGGAAAAGCGGCTGACATCCAAATCATCTTTGTACTACAGAAGCGGGCTGTACGTGCAATTTATCAATTAGGGTCTCGTGTTTCGCTGAGGGATAAATTTAAAGAAATCAATATTCTTACAGTCGCGTCTCAATATATATTTGAGAATATCATGTATGTACGTAAACACATACATGAGTTTAGGCATAACCGCGACGTTCATAATTTAAATACTAGAAACAGGGATAAGCTCGCTATTCCAGGTCACCGTCTCCGTAAGGTAAGCACTTCGTTTGCGGGGAACTGTATACGTTTTTACAACAAGATACCATCTGATATCGTCAATATGCCGTTCAATAAATTTAAGTCTCACATCAAGCGCTGCTTGTTGGGTAGGGCATATTACACTGTAAATGACTTCATTAGTGACCAAGATGTCTTTAAGTAGTATCTACGATAGTTACAATATTTGTACCTTGATTAACATAGCCTTTAAGCAAACTGTGTATTCAAGCACTAAATTTTATGTTCACTGTATTTTTTTATTTTTTTTAACTTTACCAGTTCTTGTGTGTATAAGACGCTTTTAAATGAGAACACACTGTGATGTTTCTCGCCGGACAGCTGTTTCACACAATATTACCTTTATGTTGGTTGTCCGGCAGCATGAGCATGACATGCTCGCTTAAAGGTCTTTGCTTACGGCGGCGTCGTTGATCGGGTCGCCACTTTCCCGAACACATGGTTGAGAGAGGCGATGGCTGAGATACGCGTCATACTCGTGAACGGGTGCTGTTTGTGGGGTCCGGTCTGTTCACGTTTGCAAGGACTTTTTGTTAAATTAAGCATTCTACCTAGTTATGGCTTTTGACGTAGAGACCTCGTCGTGTTGTTCTCATAGTCTTTATTATTAGTTTAAGGTTTATTGACCTTACATTTGTAATAATTTTATTTTTGCTAGTTTTAAGAATTTATTGTTTATTACTTTATTACCTTATTATTACTTAATGTAACTTACTTTTAAGTATTATTTTGTTATTATTATTGAAAAAATGACCTTCTGCTGGAGTTTCTTGCGGCGCTTCTTCTCCGCAATGATGGTCTTGTCCGAAGCGCTGGTAGATTCACTCATGTTACCGACGTGTAAAAGAGCCCTCATCTGGCCTATTTACTGAATAAATATTTTGAATTTTGAATTTTGAACTAATCAGTAAAATTTTAATTTTTAAGCTTTTATCTAAAGCTCATTTAGCAGTGTTTTTAATTAATATCACTCAATAAAACTATCTTTTTATTTTTTTGATTTATTGTCAATTTTGTTATTTCATTATTTTGGCCGCTAACTTTTAAACAGGCACAGTGTCAAAAGTAATGTAGGTAAGTGAGTTCTGGATGCCTTTACAGAAAGCTCTTGTGCTATAGCATTGATTTTATGCCATTCCAGACTGTCATGTATTCCAGTTTTTCATTAATTTCGGTTTTCCTCTAAAATAATTAGGCCGCTGTAAAACAAACACACACATCTTCTGAACTCATTTAGCAGTGTTTTAAATTAATATCACTCGATAAAACTGTCTTTTTATTTTTTTGAATTATTGAGAATTTTGTTAATTCATTCAATCCGCCGCTAACTTTTAAACAGGCACAGTGTCAAAAGTAATGTAGGTAAGTGAGTTCTGGATGCCTTTACAGAAAGTTCTTGTGCTATAGCATTGATTTTATGCCATTCCAGAGTGTCATGTATTCCAGTTTTTCATTTATTTCAGTTTTCCTCTAAAATAATTAGGCCGCTGTAAAACAAACACACACATCTTCTGAACTGATAAGTAAAATTTGAATTTTTAAGCTTTTATCGAAAGGTCATTTAGCAATGTTTTTAATTAATATCACTCGATAAAACTGTCTTTTTATTTTTTTGAATTATTGAGAATTTTGTTAATTCATTCAATCCGCCGCTAACTTTTAAACAGGCACAGTGTCAAAAGTAATGTAGGTAAGTGAGTTCTGGATACCTTTACAGAAAGCTCTTGTGCTATAGCATTGATTTAATGCCATTCCAGAGTGTCATGTATTCCAGTTTTTCATTTATTTCAGTTTTCCTCTAAAATAATTAGGCCGCTGTAAAACAAACACACACATCTTCTGAACTAAAAGGTAAAATTTTAATTTTTAAGCTTTTATCGAAAGGTCATTTAGCAGTGTTTTTAATTAATATCACTCAATAAAACTGTCTTTTTATTTTTTTGAATTATTGAGAATTTTGTTAATTCATTCAATCCGCCGCTAACTTTTAAACAGGCACAGTGTCAAAAGTAATGTAGGTAAGTGAGTTCTGGATGCCTTTACAGAAAGTTCTAGTGCTATAGCATTGATTTTATGCCATTCCAGAGTGTCATGTATTCCAGTTTTTCATTTATTTCAGTTTTCCTCTAAAATAATTAGGCCGCTGTAAAACAAACACACACATCTTCTGAACTGATAAGTGAAATTTTAATTTTTAAGCTTTTATCGAAAGCTCGTTTAGCAGTGTTTTTAATTAATATCACTCAATAAAACTTTCTTTTTATTTTTTGATTTATTGACAATTTTGTTATTTCTTTCAATCGGCCGCTAACTTTTAAACAGGCACAGTGTCAAAAGTAATGTAGGTAAGTGAGTTCTGGATGCCTTTTCAGAAAGCTCTTGTGCTATAGCATTGATTTTATGCCCTTCCGGAGTGTCATGTATTCCAGTTTTTCATTTATTTCAGTTTTCCTCTAAAATAATGAGGCCGCTGTAAAACAAACACACACATCTTCTGAACTAATAAGTAAAATTAAAAATTTTAAGCTTTTGTCGAAAGCTTATTAACCAGTGTTTTAAATTAATATCACTCAATAAAACTTTATTTTTATTTTTTTGATTTATTGAGCATTTTTTTATTTGGTTCAATCGGCCGCTAACTTTTAATCAGGCACAGTGTCAAAAGTAATGAAGGTAAGTGAGATCTGGATGCCTTTACAGAAAGCTCTTGTGCTATAGCATTGATTTTATGCCCTTCCGGAGTGTCATGTATTCCAGTTTTTCATTTATTTCAGTTTTCCTCTAAAATAATTAGGCCGCTGTAAAACAAACACACACATCTTCTGAACTGATAAGTAAATTTTTTATTTGTAAGCTTTTATCGAACGCTCATTTAGCAGTGTTTTTAATTAATATCACTCAACAAGACTATCTTTTTATTTTTTTGATTTATTGAGCATTTTGTTATTTCATTCAATCGGCCGCAAACTTTTAAACAGGCACAGTGTCAAAAGTAATGTAGGTAAGTGAGTTCTGGATGCTTTTACAGAAAGCAGTTTTTCATTTATTTCAGTTTTCCTCTAAAATAATTAGGCCGCTGTAAAACAAACACACACATCTTCTGAACTGATAAGTGAAATTTTAATTTTTAAGCTTTTATCGAAAGCTCGTTTAGCAGTGTTTTTAATTAATATCACTCAATAAAACTTTCTTTTTATTTTTTTGATTTATTGACAATTTTGTTATTTCTTTCAATCGGCCGCTAACTTTTAAACAGGCACAGTGTCAAAAGTAATGTAGGTAAGTGAGTTCTGGATGCCTTTACAGAAAGCTCTTGTGCTATAGCATTGATTTTATGCCATTCCAGAGTGTCATGTATTCCAGTTTTTCATTTATTTCAGTTTTCCTCTAAAATAATTAGGCCGCTGTAAAACAAACACACACATCTTCTGAACTGATAAGTAAAATTTGAATTTTTAAGCTTTTATCGTAAGGTCATTTAGCAGTGTTTTTAATTAATATCACTCGATAAAACTGTCTTTTTATTTTTTTGAATTATTGAGAATTTTGTTAATTCATTCAATCCGCCGCTAACTTTTAAACAGGCACAGTGTCAAAAGTAATGTTGGTAAGTGAGTTCTGGATGCCTTTACAGAAAGCTCTTGTGCTATAGCATTGATTTTATGCCAGTCCAGAGTGTCATGTATTCCAGTTTTTCATTTATTTCAGTTTTCGTCTAAAATAATTTGGCCGCTGCAAAACAAACACACACATCTTCTGAACTAATTAGTTAAATTTTAATTTTTAAGCTTTTATCGAAAGGTCATTTAGCAATGTTTTTAATTAATATCACTCGATAAAACTGTCTTTTTATTTTTTTGAATTATTGAGAATTTTGTTAATTCATTCAATCGGCCGCTAACTTTTAAACAGGCACAGTGTCAAAAGTAATGTAGGTAAGTGAGTTCTGGATGCCTTTACAGAAAGCTCTTGTGCTATAGCATTGATTTTATGCCATTCCAGAGTGTCATGTATTCCAGTTTTTCATTTATTTCAGTTTTCGTCTAAAATAATTTGGCCGCTGCAAAACAAACACACACATCTTCTGAACTAATTAGTTAAATTTTAATTTTTAAGCTTTTATCGAAAGGTCATTTAGAAATGTTTTTAATTAATATCACTCGATAAAACTGTCTTTTTATTTTTTTGAATTATTGAGAATTTTGTTAATTCATTCAATCGGCCGCTAACTTTTAAACAGGCACAGTGTCAAAAGTAATGTAGGTAAGTGAGTTCTGGATGCCTTTACAGAAAGCACTTGTGCTATAGCATTGATTTTATGCCATTCCAGAGTGTCATGTATTCCAGTTTTTCATTTATTTCAGTTTTCCTCTAAAATAATTAAGCCGCTGCAAAACAAACACACACATCTTCTGAACTAATCAGTTAAATTTTAATTTTTAACCTTTTATCGAAAGGTCATTTAGCAGTGTTTTTAATTAATATCACTCAATAAAACTGTCTTTTTATTTTTTTGATTTATTGAGAATTTTGTTAATTCATTCAATCGGCCGCTAACTTTTAAACAGGCACAGTGTCAAAAGTAATGTAGGTAAGTGAGTTCTGGATGCCTTTACAGAAAGTTCTAGTGCTATAGCATTGATTTTATGCCATTCCAGAGTGTCATGTATTCCAGTTTTTCATTTATTTCAGTTTTCCTCTAAAATAATTAGGCCGCTGTAAAACAAACACACACATCTTCTGAACTGATAAGTGAAATTTTAATTTTTAAGCTTTTATCGAAAGCTCGTTTAGCAGTGTTTTTAATTAATATCACTCAATAAAACTTTATTTTTATTTTTTTGATTTATTGACAATTTTGTTATTTCTTTCAATCGGCCGCTAACTTTTAAACAGGCACAGTGTCAAAAGTAATGTAGGTAAGTGAGTTCTGGATGCCTTTTTAGAAAGCTCTTGTGCTATAGCATTGATTTTATGCCCTTCCGGAGTGTCATGTATTCCAGTTTTTCATTTATTTCAGTTTTCCTCTAAAATAATGAGGCCGCTGTAAAACAAACACACACATCTTTTGAACTGATTACTAAAATATTTATGTTAAAGCTTTTATCAAAAGCTCGTTTATCATTGTTTTTAATTAATATCACTCAATAAAAGTATCTTTTCATTTTTTTGATTTATTGAGAGTTTAGTAATTTCATTCAATCCGCCGCTAACTTTTAAACGGGCACAGTGTCAAAAGTAATGTTGGTAAGTGAGTTCTGAATGCCTTTACAGAAAGCTCTCGTGCTACTGCATTGATTTTATGCCATTCCAGAGTGTTAAGTATTTCAGTTTTTCATTTATATTAGTTTTTTCTCTTAATAATTAGGCCGCTGTAAAACAAACACACACATCTTTTGAACTGATTACTAAAATATTTATGTTAAAGCTTTTATCAAAAGCTCGTTTATCATTGTTTTTAATTAATATCACTCAATAAAAGTATCTTTTCATTTTTTTGATTTATTGAGAGTTTAGTAATTTCATTCAATCCGCCGCTAACTTTTAAACGGGCACAGTGTCAAAAGTAATGTTGGTAAGTGAGTTCTGAATGCCTTTACAGAAAGCTCTTGTGCTACTGCATTGATTTTATGCCATTCCAGAGTGTTAAGTATTCCAGTTTATCATTTATATTAGTTTTTTCTCTAAATAATTAGGCCGCTGTAAAACAAACACACACATCTTTTGAACTGATTACTAAAATATTTATGTTAAAGCTTTTATCAAAAGTTCGTTTATCATTGTTTTTAATTAATATCACTCAATAAAAGTATCTTGTCATTTTTTTGATTTATTGAGAGTTTAGTAATTTCATTCAATCCGCCGCTAACTTTTAAACGGGCACAGTGTCAAAAGTAATGTTGGTAAGTGAGTTCTGAATGCTTTTACAGAAAGCTCTCATGCTACTGCATTGATTTTTTGCCATTCCAGAGTGTTAAGTATTCCAGTTTTTCATTTATATTAGTTTTTTCTCAAAATAATTAGGCCGCTGTAAAACAAACACACACATCTTTTGAACTGATTACTAAAATATTTATGTTAAAGCTTTTATCAAAAGCTCGTTTATCATTGTTTTTAATTAATATCACTCAATAAAAGTATCTTTTCATTTTTTTGATTTATTGAGAGTTTAGTAATTTCATTCAATTCGCCGCTAACTTTTAAACGGGCACAGTGTCAAAAGTAATGTTGGTAAGTGAGTTCTGAATGCCTTAACAGAAAGCTCTTTTGCTATTGCATTGATTTTATGCCATTCCAGAGTGTTAAGTATTCCAGATTTTCATTAATATCGGTTTTTTCTCTAAATAATTAGGCCGCTGTAAAACAAACACACACATCTTTTGAACTGATTACTAAAATATTTATGTTAAAGCTTTTATCAAAAGCTCGTTTATCATTGTTTTTAATTAATGTCACTCAATAAAAGTGTCTTTTCATTTTTTTGATTTATTGAGAATTTAGTAATTCTATTCAATCGGCCGCTAACTATTAAACGGGCACAGTGTCAAAAGTAATGTTGGTAAGTGAGTTCTGAATGCCTTTACAGAAAGCTCTCGTGCTACTGCATTGATTTTATGCCATTCCAGAGTGTTAAGTATTTCGGATTTTCATTTATATCGGCTTTTTCTCAAAATTATTAGGCCGCAGTAAAACAGACACACACATCTTTTGAACTGATTATTAAAATATTTATGTTAAAGCTTTTATCAAAAGCTCGTTTATAATTGCTTTCAATTAATATCACTCAATAAACCTATCTTTTATTTTTTTTGATTTATTGAGAATTTCGTAATTTCATTCAATTGGCCGCTAACTTTTAAACGGGCACAGTGTCAAAAGTAATGATGGTAAGTGAGTTCTGAATGCCTTTACAGAAAGCTCTCGTGCTACTGCATTGATTTTATGCCATTCCAGATTGTTAAGTATTCCAGTTTTTCATTTATATTAGTTTTTTCTCAAAATAATTAGGCCGCTGTAAAACAAACACACACATCTTTTGAACTGATTACTAAAATATTTATGTTAAAGCTTTTATCAAAAGCTCGTTTATCATTGTTTTTAATTAATATCACTCAATAAAAGTATCTTTTCATTTTTTTGATTTATTGAGAGTTTAGTAATTTCATTTAATCCGCCGCTAACTTTTAAACGGGCACAGTGTCAAAAGTAATGTTGGTAAGTGAGTTCTGAATGCCTTTACAGAAAGCTCTCGTGCTACTGCATTGATTTTATGATATTCCAGAGTGTTAAGTATTTCAGTTTTTCATTTATATTAGTTTTTTCTCTAAATAATTAGGCCGCTGTAAAACAAACACACACATCTTTTGAACTGATTACTAAAATATTTATGTTAAAGCTTTTATCAAAAGTTCGTTTATCATTGTTTTTAATTAATATCACTCAATAAAAGTATCTTTTCATTTTTTTGATTTATTGAGAGTTTAGTAATTTCATTCAATCCGCCGCTAACTTTTAAACGGGCACAGTGTCAAAAGTAATGTTGGTAAGTGAGTTCTGAATGCCTTTACAGAAAGCTCTCATGCTACTGCATTGATTTTTTGCCATTCCAGAGTGTTAAGTATTCCAGATTTTCATTAATATCGGTTTTTTCTCTAAATAATTAGGCCGCTGTAAAACAAACACACACATCTTTTGAACTGATTACTAAAATATTTATGTTAAAGCTTTTATCAAAAGCTCGTTTATCATTGTTTTTAATTAATATCACTCAATAAAAGTATCTTTTCATTTTTTTGATTTATTGAGAGTTTAGTAATTTCATTCAATCCGCCGCTAACTTTTAAACGGGCACAGTGTCAAAAGTAATGTTGGTAAGTTAGTTCTGAATGCCTTTACAAAAAGCTCTCGTGCTATTGCATTGATTTTTTGCCATTCCAGAGTGTTAAGTATTCCAGATTTTCATTAATATCGGTTTTTTCACAAAATTATTAGGCCGCTGTAAATCAAACACACACATCTTTTGAACTAATTACTAAAATATTTATGTTAAAGCTTTTATCAAGAGCTCATTTATTATTGTTTTTAATTAATATCACTCAATAAAACTACCTTTTCATTTTTTTGATTTATTAAGAAATTAGTAATTTCATTAAATCGGCCGCTAACTTTTAAACGGGCACAGTGTCAATAGTCATGTTGGTAAGTGAGTTCTGAATGCCTTTACAGAAAGCTCTCGTGCTACTGCATTGATTTTATGCCATTCCAGAGTGTTAAGTATTCCAGATTTTCATTTATATCGGATTTTTCTCAAAATAATTAGGCCGCTGTAAAACAAACACACACATCTTTTGAACTGATTACTAAAATATTTATGTTAAAGCTTTTATCAAAAGCTCGTTTATCATTGTTTATAATTAATATCACTCAATAAAACTACCTTTTCATTTTTTTGATTTATTGAGAGTTTAGTAATTTCATTCAATCCGCCGCTAACTTTTAAACGGACACAGTGTCAAAAATAATGTTGGTAAGTGAGTTCTGAATGCCTTTACAGAAAGCTCTCGTGCTATTGCATTGATTTTATGCCATTCCAGAGTGTTAAGTATTTCAGATTTTCATTAATATCGGTTTTTTCTCTAAATAATTAGGCCGCTGTAAAACAAACACACATCTTTTGAACTGATTACTAAAATATTTATGTTAAAGCTTTTATCAAAAGCTCGTTTATCATTGTTTTTAATTAATATCACTCAATAAAACTACCTTTTCATTTTTTTGATTTATTGAGAGTTTAGTAATTTCATTCAATCCGCCGCTAACTTTTAAACGGGCACAGTGTCAAAAGTAATGTTGGTAAGTGAGTTCTGAATGCCTTTACAGAAAGCTCTCGTGCTATTGCATTGATTTTTTGCCATTCCAGAGTGTTAAGTATTCCAGATTTTCATTAATATCGGTTTTTTCTCTAAATAATTAGGCCGCTGTAAAACAAACACACACATCTTTTGAACTGATTACTAAAATATTTATGTTAAAGCTTTTATCGAAAGCTCGTTTATCATTGTTTTTAATTAATATCACTCAATAAAACTACCTTTTCATTTTTTTGATTTATTGAGAGTTTAGTAATTTCATTCAATCCGCCGCTAACTTTTAAACGGGCACAGTGTCAAAAGTAATGTAGGTAAGTGAGTTCTGAATGCCTTTACAAAAAGCTCTCGTGCTATTGCATTGATTTTATGCCATTCCAGAGTGTTAAGTATTCCAGATTTTCATTAATATCGGTTTTTTCACAAAATTATTAGGCCGCTGTAAATCAAACACACACATCTTTTGAACTAATTACTAAAATATTTATGTTAAAGCTTTTATCAAGAGCTCATTTATCATTGTTTTTAATTAATATCACTCAATAAAACTACCTTTTCATTTTTTTGATTTATTAAGAAATTAGTAATTTCATTAAATCGGCCGCTAACTTTTAAACGGGCACAGTGTCAAAAGTCATGTTGGTAAGTGAGTTCTGAATGCCTTTACAGAAAGCTCTCGTGCTACTGCATTGATTTTATGCCATTCCAGAGTGTTAAGTATTCCAGATTTTCATTTATATCGGCTTTTTCTCAAAATAATTAGGCCGCTGTAAAACAAACACACACATCTTTTGAACTGATTACTAAAATATTTATGTTAAAGCTTTTATCAAAAGCTCGTTTATCATTGTTTATAATTAATATCACTCAATAAAACTACCTTTTCATTTTTTTGATTTATTGAGAGTTTAGTAATTTCATTCAATCCGCCGCTAACTTTTAAACGGGCACAGTGTCAAAAGTAATGTTGGTAAGTGAGTTCTGAATGCCTTTACAGAAAGCTCTCGTGCTACTGCATTGATTTTATGCCATTCCAGAGTGTTAAGTATTCCAGATTTTCATTAATATCGGTTTTTTCTCAAAATTATTAGGCTGCTGTAAAACAAACACACATCTTTTGAACTAAAAGTAATGGAACCCAAGTCAGATAGATTTAAATAATTAGATCCAGTTTATACACTGCAGTCGCAAAATGAATCGTTTATTGTTATGTCGAAACAGTTTCTTATAGAACTTCTTTATTTGGTAGGGTAATTTCGTTGTGAAGTTAGCGGCCAAAAGATGGCGGCCAAATGTTGGCGCCAATCGGCCGCTAACTTTTGGCCGCTAACTTCACACCGGTAAAGAAGCAAAACAAATTATTTCAGTTTGTTGTAACATTAAGGAAAGGGACAGCCATTTTCCTCTCATAAGAGTTTGAATACATATTTAAGACAATATTTGGACAACCAAACTCCTTTTATTAAATCAGCTTGGGTTTTAAAATTTTGATTATAGTGATAAGTGAAAACATACAATTTCATCATGTATAACATATGTCACAAATACCTACATTTTTTTGGTGTTAGTTGTTTATCAATTATCAATCAGATTATGAAATAAAAAAATATTTCGTTGGATAGTTAGATTAGTTCCTCAATCTGATTGATTCCGCGTAGCAAACTTTCCAGTAATTTTTAACAATCGCATATTTTCCATTTAGGATTTTCCATACTCACAAAATTTCCCATTGTTATTAAGTAGAAATATGTAGATAGGTTTAGGTTATGTTAGTTTTCCAGAAGGCCCAAAGGGCCATAGCACCCAGAAATAGCTCGATTGACTCAGTGACATTGATTTTGAATTGAGAAAACACGCAAGTGGGGAAAATCCAAAATTGAAAATTCGCAATTGGTAAAAAAAAACAATGTGATTGGAGAAAAAATTAAATGGGGAAAAATGCGAATGGAAAGGTTTGCTACTACGTGGAATTAGTCAGTAAGGGTAACCGATCTATGTTCTCATTTCGTTAGTGGTAAGGCAAAATCAACGGTCAAGTGCGAGTCGGACTCGCACACCGAGTGTTCCGTATTTAAGATAACATGCTTGGTAACCGCAAACGAACGAACGAAACGCTGATAAAACGGGACTGCACCGGCCGTCGCGATGACTCAACTAGTGCCCGAGCGAGAATCGAAGCGCAAGACTATGCCGAGACACACGGATGAAACAGGCAACTCAGAAAAAAATGCGCTTTACTCTGAAATTGCACAGGGTGGTGGTGGGTGGTGGTGGTTTAAGGCAGCGGACATAAAAAATCCAGTTTACATTTACAATGTTGCTAAGGAAGTAGGAAGTGTCCGTGTGTGACATCACCGAGTATATAAGGAGCAAAACAAATGTTGCCGTTACGTTGGATAAAATGACAATGAAAATGAAAAAAGACTACGATGCATACAAAGTTTTATGTTCCCAACCTAAATTGGATATTTTTTAAAAGATGATTTTTGGCCCGATGGTATTGCATTTCGTCGTTTTGTGAACTTTAGAGGAAAAAATTAAAGTAATGGTAGTAGTTAAATACGAATTATGGACGACACTACTAATGCCCGGTTTCAATATTCAAGAAACGAATGGTTTTCCTTACGTCTCGTTAAAATTTGACACATTTTGTACGTAGCAAATGTCAAATTTTAACGATACGTAATTAAGGAAAACCATTCATTTCTTGAATATTGAAACCGGGCATAAGTTGATAAGTTTCAATTGTCGAAGTGTGACTAAATCTGTAGAATGTGTGCGTAGTTTGTATCGATCAGCTGGAATCATCGCGTTGCAGGAAACATGGCTGATGGAGTATGATGTCTCCTTTTGTACTGGTACACGAGTGTAGTGTCCTTTTTAAAATCCATTTTAAAAACTCAGGTTAATCTTCGCCATCAGACAGCTAGAAATTAGTCATTAGATTTTTTAAACAAACTGAAAACAGCGCTCTCTCTGGAAAACATTGACAACTATTTCAACGATTAGACATTAAAATTTGACAGATTAATTCTGAGCGACTAGCGGAAAAATGGGTTCATTTTGAGTTACCTAGATGGCGCTGAGGTGTGAAGTAAAAGAAATTAATAATATGAAATAAAACAGATCATTCTAATTAGAATTTAGGAAATAAATAGATTTATTTCGTTATGTTAGTAAAATAAATTAAAGAGAGAAGGTTTACACAAATTATTTTGTAGTGAAGTAACATTATAGTTGTGTAACCTAATAAAGAAAGATCGAATTGGCTGGAAGTTGAATAAAAAAGAAATGACGGCTATAATGCTAAGGAGAGTAGGAGACAAGTTCAAAGTATAATGAACTAAACGATTAGACATTTAAAATTGACAGGTTAATTCTGAGCGACTAGCAGAGAAATGGGTTCACTTTGAATTACCTAGATGGCGCTGTGGTGCAAGCAAAGGAAATGGTTGAAATTAAATAAAAAAACAGATCATTCTAATTAGAATTTAGAAATAAATAAATTTGTTTCGTTATGTTAGTAAAATAAATTAAAGAGGGAAGGTTTGCACAAATTATTTTGTAATGAAGAATTGGCTGGAAGTTGAATAAAAAAAGAAATGACGGCTATAATGCTAAGGTGAGTAGGAGACAAGTTCAAAGTATAATGAACTAAACGATTAGACATTTAAAATTGACAGGTTAATTCTGGGCGACTAGCAGAGAAATGGGTTCACTTTGAATTACCTAGATGGCGCTGTGGAGCAAGCGAAGGAAATGGTTGAAATTAAATAAAAAAACAGATCATTCTAATTAGAATTTAGGAAATAAATAGATTTATTTCATTATGTTAGTAAGATAAATTAAAGAGGAAAAAATTGCACAAATTATTTTGTAATGAGGTAACATTATAGTTGTAAAACCTAATAAATAAGAATCGAATAGGCTGGAAGTTGAATAAAAAAAAAAGAAGAATTATGACCGCTATGTTGCTAAAATGAGTAGGGGTCAAATTCAAAGGATAATGAACTTTGTTTGTTACATGTTATGTTAGAATAATCATTGTCATTAGAAAAGTAAATGCATTATTGCGGGAAAACTTCTACGCATCCCAGCTACGTTATACGCAGGGTACGCTAGAGAGACGCTAATATGAGGAGAGATGAGTTCAAACGAAAGTGAGCTTTATTTGTTACTTGAAATGATGAAATAGACACTAAAGTTGAATAATTGAAATTTCTTTTGCGGGAAAAGTTTACGCATCCAAGCGATCTTATACGAAGGTTTCATACAGCGGGGCCGAAAATTAGGGGTTATATATATAGGTTATAGGTTATGGCGGGCTCTTTTCCGCAACTCGACGACTTAAATATGCGCCTATTTTGCGTGAAGGGTCGGCGGCACTACTCCTGCCAACCCAGTTCCACCAGGAAGCCTAGCAAACCCTTGATGTTGCCGACGGCATCTGGTAGCGACCTCGGTGTTCCAAGGTGACGTGCCCGGTATGTTGTCACCCCAGGGCATTCCATGATGACGTGGGCTGCGGTTTCCTCCGCCGTCATGCAGGCTCTGCACAGGGGGCTGTCTGTAACACCTAATGTGAACAAGTGTTTATTAAACAAGGCATGGCCAGTTATAGCTCCAGTTATCAACCGGAGTTGGGCCCTTTTGAGTAGTCGTAACTTACGCGACAATCAGGGACTGATTGTCGGAAGGGCTTCTCTACTTTGCCTGCAGGTGTTTAGGTTGCTCCAGTAGTGTTGGTGCTTTACCTTGGTGATTTGGCACAGTTTGTTCCGCAGCCAGCTGGTCGGCAGGGGCAGAAATGGTTCAGGACCTATCAGTACCGTTTCTGAGCCCCTTCTCGCGAGTATGTTAGCTGCGTCGTTACCGCGTGAGTTGCTATGTCCCTTTATCCCCTGTAGGGTGATGGGGTTTATGTTACATACCTTGGAAAGGGCGTTGTGACATTCGTATATTAGCCCTGACGTTGCCGTGTAGCACTTTAGGGCTTGGAGAACTGATCGGCTGTCGGAGAGTATTCGGATAGGGAGGTCCTTTACCTTCCTTTGCTCGACCGCTTTTGTAGCCATAATGATGCCCACGCATTCCGCCTGGAAGACTGTGCTGTGGGCTCCTAATGGCGTTGAGATGTGTATGTTTAGATCTTCCGAGAAAGTACCTGCACCGGATCCCGACTTAGTCTTGGATCCATCTGTGAAGATCCTTACTTCCCTGGGGTTGAGGCCTTCCCACGGATCTTCGTGCAGTTGTATTTTGTACTTCTTGTCGAAGATAAACTGTTTTGGTATTGTGTCAGTAGCTGCCTCTATGAGCGGTTCCTCGCTGATCGCTGCATAGAGTATTTCGGTGTGTGGTACCCTGGCGGGTTTCCACAGGTGCAAATTCCTAAGACGTACCGCTGTCGCCGCCGCCTCCTGCTGGATGAAGAGATGCAGTGGCGGGAGGTCAAGTAGGGCTTCCAGGGATGCTGTGGGCGTAGTCCGCATGCATCCGGTGGCTGCCATACCGGCTAGTCTCTGGAGTCGTTGTAGTTTCGCTTCCGCAGTGGACAGCTTGGTGCGTGGCCACCAGACTACCGCACCATAGGCTATGATTGGTCGTATCACTGACGTGTAGAGCCACAGGATGATCTTGGGGTGTAGTCCCCAGGTTTTACCTACCATCCTGCGACACTGCCAGAAAACGATTGTTGCCTTGTCTATCTTGTTGTTCAGGTGATTGCTCCAGTTCAATTTGCAGTCGAGTATGACACCTAGATACTTTACCTCATTTGATAACTGGAGTTCTGTTCCAAATAACTTGGGGAGTTTGTAGTTGCCCAGGTTGCGTTTGTTAGTGAACAATACCATCTCCGTTTTCTTCGGGTTGACAGATAGTTCGTTGGTTGAGCACCAGCGTTCCACGATACCTAGGGCTGAGCGGGTGACGTCACATACCGTGCCGGTGACGCTGCCGCTTGTGAGTATCGCTATGTCGTCCGCGTAGCCTACCGCGTAGTAGTGACTGTCGTTTAGTTTGGCGATCAGCTCGTTCACAACTATGTTCCATAGTAGCGGAGAGAGAACGCCGCCCTGAGGACAGCCCTTTGCCACCAGTGCTAGTTGGTTGTTGTTTGCATTGAGTCTGATGACCCTTTTGCTAAGCATCTTACCTATCCACTCGACAAGCGTCGGGTTCGCCCCGTGCCTGACTAGCGCAGCTGTTATGCTGTTGAAGTTGGTCCTGTCGAAGGCCCCCTCAATGTCTATGAAGACGCCCAGGCACATTGATCTGTTCTTTATGGCTTCCTCTACCTTGCTTACTACTGCATGTAGGGCTGAGTCTGTAGATTTACCTTGGCTGTAGGCATGTTGGTTTGGGTGCATTGGTACGCTAACCAGGCTGCTCTCCCGTAGATTTCTGTCGCATAGCCTTTCCAAGGTCTTTAATAGGAACGAGGTTAGGCTGATGGGTCTGTAGGATCTGGGGTCTGAGTAGTCACTCTTGCCTGGTTTTGGTATAAATATTACTTTGACCTCCCTCCACCGTCTAGGCACATACCTGTGTGCCAGGCAAGCGGTCAGGATCCCGGCAAGGGTCTGAATTAGTCGCTCGCCGCCCCACTTCAGAAGGGCTGGGAAGATCTCGTCTAGACCCGGTGATTTAAAGGAGTCAAAGCTGTTGATTGCCCATTTAACTTTATGGGAGTTGATTACCTTGAGGGCCTGCTCCCAATCTACCGTGGTAGGGGGGGCCTCTTCGCTCGTCCAGCTTGTCGACTGTGATATCACACAGTCAGGGAAGTGCGTTTCTACGAGGACCCGCTCTGCCTCTTCTGACGAGCTGGTGAGTGTGTTATCTGGCTTGTGTAAGGAGCCCATGGTGAGCGTGGTCTGGTTAGAGAGAACTTTCCTTACCCTGTTGGCCTGTGAACATGTTTCTATGTTGTTGCAGAAGTTACGCCATGAGCTCGTACTCCTGTATCTAAGGCGCTTTTTGTACCTAGACTTGGTCGTTTTATATATCTCCCAGTCGTGGTCTGCACCGGTGTTCATTGCTCTGTTCAGTTGTCGCCTCATCTTCTTCCTGAGCCTCTCCAGCTCAGGGCCCCACCATTTTCCTTCGCTGTTGCGGTTGGCCGGTGGGTTAGAGAGAGGACAGGCATAGTGATAACTTGCTACAATGGCCTCCGTTAGGAGAGTTACCTGGTTTTCTATCGCTTCGCAGCCCTCGATTTGGAGTGGAGCCGACGGCAACGTGAGTTCCAGCCGCTCGGCGTATTGCAAGCGGTTGGTTCTATGTGGGTTCCGCCTTGGAGTTTCTGCGATTTTATTTACCTGAATATCGAAACGTATCCATCTATGATCTGAGCACGATAGTTCCTTTGAGACGTGCCAGTTCATGATGTACTGTGAAGTTTCTTCAGTTGCTAAAGTCAAGTCAATGATTGTGCTACTTCGTCTGTTTACGAATGTGGGTTCAGAGCCTGTATTAAGGATGTTAAGGTTAGTTGACACTAGGTATTCTACAAGTAGCTTACCTCTGTTGTTAGCGGTTTTCATGCCCCAGAGGGGGTGGTGTGCGTTGGAGTCCGTGGCCACAATCAGCTGCAGCTTGTGCTTCTCACAGTGGGTCACCAGCCTTGTCATCTCGTGTGGCGGTGGGTCCTCTGCCTCTGGCATATAGATGGAAGCCAGGACCACCTCCGGCAGGCTGGAATCTTGCGCCCCTCGCATCTTGATGGCACACAGGTCTCTAGAGCAGAAACTGGTTAAGGGTTCGCATTGTATATTCCTAGATGTGTAAATGCAGGTCCGGGGATTATCCGGTCCCGTGTGTACTATGAGCTTACCTCCGATGTTCCGGAGCCCGCAAATGGCCCCCTTCCTGACCCACGGCTCCTGGATCAGGACCACGGCGGTGTTGTTGGCCTCCAGCCACTTCCGGACCTGAGCCGTCGCGGTTTCGCTGTGGTGGAGGTTTGCTTGTAGGATGTTACAGCTGGGAGAAGGGGGTTCCGTCATTGGTGCAGAGCCCCGATGACCCCTCCCCGCCGTCACCCTCGCCGATGGCCAGCATGCCTTCCCCTGAGCGCACTCCTCCCCGCTTTCCGACGGGTCACGGAGGAGCTCCTCCTCATCGTGCTCGGAGCAGGGGGCGCCTTGCGCCGGGGATTGGGACCCGGACGTAACCTCGACAACGTCGTCGGCCTCGTCGGTCACTGTGGCCGTGTCCATCGGCTCTGTTGTTTGCCTTGGTGCTGTTGTGGCGTTGGCGCTAGGGGGTGGAGTCTCCACGAACTTCCCCCGTGGCCCCTGAAACTTGAGGTACACCGACCCACACAAAAATGTGAGCCGGCGTCCCCTGTCCAGGATGGCCTGCACCTCCGTCTCCGGTATGCTGACAATGGCGAATGTCTCCTTCCCCTGCCTGTCAGCGCTGTGCAGAAGCCACCGGTCCATCTGCACCCAGGTGTTTTGATAGCGGAGCGAGTGCGCTACTACGCCGAAGTCCTCGTAAACACCTGGGAGCAGAATGCCGCAGCGTACTCTGCGCGGTATTTCGCTTTGGCGCTTCACCACCAGTTTGTCTCCTGAAGAGAGGGTGATGGCGGCCACACATTCCTTCAGCCAGTTTACCGCCGATTGGTCCCCGCACCACAGCCTCAGGGTGCCGTTCACGTGTAACGGCTTTCCCTGAAACTGTGGTCCGCCCCTGCTTTGCAGGTTTTGGACCGCTTCGCTCATCACGCGGGCTTGGATGAGGTTTAGGGCCTCGTCGGCGAGTTCAGCCGAAAGGTGACCCGTGTTTGCTGAAGTAACAGCAACCATCAGGTCCGCCTTCGCTGCGTCCGCGTACGCTACCCGCAGGGTACCCGGCGATGGCTCCATCCTCTGCTTTTTGGGCTCGCCTCTCGGAGACAAAGTCTCGTCCAGGCGCACCCTCTTAGCAGTGGCCCGAGCCACCGGGGGGTCCCCTCCGAGGCCCTGTTAACGGCTCCTTTCCCTTTGGGAGCGGCACGGCTTGTTGTCGGATGACCAGGGTCACCGGCAGCGCCTCGCACCATCTCCATCCCGGGAGCACCTGACTTTTGGTCAGGCACCGGAGCAGCAGCTTGTTCCGCCAGTAACTTACGGTACTTGCGGCGCTGCTTCTGATACCTGTGCTTCTTCTTCCCGAGTTCGGTCACATTGGGTACTGGGTTGTCCCGCTTGGCGGTTTGCTCCCTTTTTCCCCACGTGGTCAACACGGGAAGTTTCCAGCTGGGATCCAGCTGGGAAGCTGCAGAGGGCGTAGGTAGCAGCGCCGGTGTCTGCCCCGCGTCTGCGGATTTCTCCGCAGGTGCAGGCGGGACGATCTCCGGGCTGGCTTTGCGTAGTGGCCTGGGTTGGGTGTGTTGAGTCCACGCTCGGGGTTTTGAGCCCGCCGGTTTTCCAGCAGACTTCCCGCCCCTCGCAGACTTTTTGTGTGTGTGTGGTGGTGCCTTGGCGCCACCCCCGTGTGGGTGTGTTTTTGTGGTCTTCGGGGTCGATGACGATGCCTCGAAGCCACGTGTGAAGGAAGGTAGCGTCACTTTCGCGCCACTTACCTTCCGTTGTGTTTGGTGTGTGTGGGTAGCTGGCGGGGCTTGCGCCCTACCGCCACCTCTGTGTGGTGTGTGTGTGTGGTGTGACCCTTGGCCACTACTACCCGCACCTGGTGTGTTGAGAGAGGCTGGCACGCCGTTAGGAGCACCGGTCTCTTGTTGAGCGCCTTTGGGTTTCCCTTTCGGCACTCTCGGGATTTCGGATCTATGAGTTTCCATATTCCGTTGTTGTTTATTTCATCTCACGAGATTCCCACCCTCCACGGAGCCCGCACCGGGGATGTCTACGATAGAACACCAGGAGTACTCGTGAGATATAGATGTGCAGAGTTAGGTGTCACTGCGCGACATCGGGAGCTGCAGACAGTGTGGCTGGGTGGATCGATCCGGATCCCCCCAGGTGTTCCACACGCCCTTGCCCCGTCAGCATGGCCGACACCCCGCCCTCCCAGAGAGCCCCCACACATCTCGCCTGCGAACCTTACCCACCTCGACCGTAAGGACGCGTGTCCATTACCTTGTAGTGGCTAGCAAACAAGGCTACCGTTTTGCGTGAAATTCGGACCAAAGGGGGCGTGTTGTCTCCCGGTAGTATTGGGACTGATATATATATTTTTTGTATTACAATTATTAATGACCGTGGAGACTATATACATCTCCCTGTATGATTACCTATTATTTTAATATGACATCTGGAGACTCTTTACCATCTCCAAAATTGACCGTGGAGACTTTCTACATCTCCCTTATTTTTTAATTTGACATCTGGAGACTCTTTACATCTCCAAAATTGACCGTGGAGACTTTCTACATCTCCCTTGTTTTGTGTTTTTTTTTAAATTATATTTTATTCTTAATTTTAATTTGACATTTGGAGACTGTTTACATCTCCGAAATTGTATTATTTATTATAATCTGACATTTAGATATATTTAATTATTATTACTACTGGGACCTGTACATCCCTGTGACATTTAAATTATGTAGCTTAAGTTTAGTATTGTAATAAGTGATTTATTTGGAAAAAACGGCTTACTGTTGAGTTTCTTGCGGCGCTTCTTCTCAACAGTGGTCTCTTTGGAAGCGCTGGTAGACTCAGACATGTAAAAGTGCCTGCAGGGCCTACTTACTGAATAAATTATTTGAATTTGAATTTGAGTACTATCCCGACTCCGTTCGACTCAACCCCCCAGGACTCCTGCATCCTCGCTCACGGCGCTCGACTGCGGAGGACTACCGCAGGTAGGCTGGATAGTCCATCGGGTCGCCTACAAACCCGATGGAGCCGAGAGATCTCAGCCATTACTGGTAAAGAGGGCACATTGAACTGCGCTGCGACCAGTCTACCAGCAATGTTGCCCGGGGTGTGCCGTGGTAGTTGGTAGTATTCCGTTTGGGTTTTTAGGTCCTCACGGTTTCCTACCATCCACCCACACTAGGAGGCGATACTCTAAACACCCCAAAAAAAATTAGGGGTTTCTACGCATGCTCAGGGTTTTCTATATAAAGTCTGGCGTGGGTCTGAGCGGGGCTTTTTTATTCCGGTCGTCGAAGGGGTGAGTTGTTATTTTGCTGAGAGGTGTCATGTATCGTCCATTTTTGCCTTGTTGGTCTTTATTTATTTGTGTTGTGCTCGTATTATTATAGGTGATATTATTTTGTTCGTCGCTTCACGTTGCGTTCGAGTAACGCTACAAGTTAACGATTATCGCTACACAGGAATGTTGTAGTCGACTTTCTTTTGCCAGGATTGTGAGAATGTTTTAATAACTGGTGTTTGTGTGTTCCGGGATTGTTTTAACATGTTTATTAACCTTCTTTTGTTTTCCAGAACTCTGTAACGACGCCACAAAGTAGTAGTCGGTTACGCAGAGCTCCAGGCAGTCGTAGTTTACGAAAATGAATACCTACACTCACATTTTGGTTGTGAGTTGAGACCTGAAGATTTCCACAATCAGGAAATGGACGGTTTTAACTCATTAACTGAGTGAGTTTGGAAGGTACGCGTACAAGGTTTCCTGACACCTTTATTCGGTATGTCAGACTCCGCTGATGGTACTTTTTCATGGTTTCTCTTCAGGGCCCGTAGAAGTGGATCCGAAATCAGTTTGCGATTGTTGTGTGGCCATATAAAGTACCTTTGGCGTTGATCCCCTTATTTATATATGTATTTATAGACCACCGTAGGTATTTTCCCCACCTGGAAGCCAACTAAAGGCTAGAAATAGCCGGTTGAAGGGTCTTAGGACTACACACAGGAAATTTTACTTCCGAATTCGAGGTTATGTTAGGTCTTAGTTGGTCTAGTAAAGGTTTTCTTACACCGGAATTCCTTTAACACTACTCACACGTTTAACGTAACTGTAAAAGTCATTTTGGACTTTTAATTGCTCTAAAACAATAAATTAATAGGTGTTTAGGGGTCTTAGGTAATCAGTAGATTTTCCATTACACCGTGGGAAGCTTATAAACACGTAATGTGACTAGCTAGGTATATGTAGACAAAGTTTGTTCTACTACTGGCATAGTAGAACAAACTCTGTCGACGTAAGAATTATAATTATTGAACCAAGAAGACTTAAATTAGCCTTCTAAAACCAATAGGAAAATTAGGAACTAATAATAATTAATTCATATTAGAAAAGTAATCCTTTTAAATTAAATTCATATTAGGCAAATATTCAATCTAGGGTATCGAAACTTACTTATTGAAAGCAATCTTGATAGTCTGTGGTTAGGTCTATCTATACCTGACAGAAACGTCAAATTCTAAAACCGTCCGTCTAGTTAGAAAATCTAAAAGATTGATTGATTAGTTAGAAAATAAATAAAGCGCTAGGCTGCGGAGTATGTATGTTGTCCGATAAACCCGTGTTGGTATGATTAAGGAGTTCGTTTAACATGAAAGGTATTGTAGTGGTTATAATTAGCAAATAGGTAGAGATCTAAGTTTAAGAAGCATTCGCGTCTAACCTTAGTGATAAACCTAGGCGGCTAACTAGGGAGACGCCCGCAAACATGGTTTATCAGTTAGTGTGTATAACGAGTTCACGTTAAAACTGTCTCAAACGAATAAAAGTAATTATTTAGCTATGTGTATTTACACCAGGTTGTTGTCATAGAAGTCTTCTAAGCACAACGAGAGTCTATGATATTATTATTAACTTTCTAGCATAGTAAGGGTAAATAAGTACGGTTACATACCTGCTAAAAGAAAAGCTAGGCTTATCATATTTAGATATTATTCCGAAGAGGTTCTAGTTGTAAGAATTAAATCGTCATCATTATAAACTATACATTATCTTTAAAACATCAGGTAGAGTTAATAAATCTAGGTTAACGTAGTCCTTTTGTATAGGTAAAATTCAAAGTGATACTTACGAGTTGGTCTGTCCTTTCAATACACCTTTAACAGCTATAGATGTGCGGTACATACCTAGCTACGGCTTACTGTCTCTGTCCAAGGACAATCAGTGGTCACTGTACTTACACATATGCTTAGTTGTTGTCTGAAGGAACCCTAGTGTTGAGTATACACTATGTATACACTATGTGGTTCAAGAACACACCACCTTTGTGAGAATATTAAGGTTATTAAAAAAGTTATTTAGTGATAAAACCAAAGGGCTACTAATTTAGTTAAATTAAGTGTTGAAACAGGATATCTGAAAGCGCACTAAATCAATTATAGGGCTACTTACTAGGGCTAATTAATTTTAGATATATTTAGTGTTGGCAATTTCAAAGAAGTAGATGGTATATGTAAAATTTCACATTATAGTGTTTCAGACTAAGTTATGAATGTACTAGGAATATAGTACTGAAATTAAATTATAGTAATCTGAGTGATTCAATAATTCATACTACAACCCAGAGAATAAAAGGTTGTAGAACCCGCTTAGTTGGGTTACATGATAAATACATTTACATACATTACATTTATTTACTTTTTGTGCACTTTCTTGTTATTTTGCCTATCCTCGTACAGTTTCCTCAGTCATGATCAGGTTAACTGGAAGAGATCCCTTAAAGGGATAAGTTCGCCATTGTACATGTCAATCTTAAGTTTATGTACGAAATTATTTGAAATTGTTTTTTTTTTGTGCAATAAAGAGTTCACATACATACATACAAATACAGTAGGTACCTATACTACTAAATAGTTTGGTAGTTATGGCTATCAATTATAGAGGAAGACACACAAAGGTTGTCATAGGAAAATTGAATTTAATTCCTTAAGTAAGAAGTTACAGGCTAAGAAATAAGAAAAAAGCCTAAAATTAAGCATTGATATTATATTGTCCTAATATATTATTTTGTGTTGAAAAGTAAAGTGAATAATTAAATTAAAGAGATTAATCCTTTGAGTTTAACTCCGTCCCTCTTCTCAAAGGATCTTCTTGGAGAGACTAGTAGAATCAAGTTTACCTAATTGACTAGAATAAGTCTACTAAATTTAACACTAATAGAATAATGTGTTATACTAAATAATAAAAGATATATTAGTGGGCGGGCTCTGAGGTTATGGTTGAAGAGCAGCGGAACGGCGTGTGATGGGGCCGTTCCTGTAATCACTAATATATTATTGCCATTTTATAAGAGTAGAAATAGTAAGAAATTCGAATTGATTCTAGAGTTTGTTCACAGTTATGTAGTTTATATCTGAAGCTCCAAGTAATATTCTAAGTTGCCTATAGATATTTTGTTTCAACAGTAGAATGATTATATTTCATGTTAGGATTTCTATATTCATGCTAACTATAACTCAGTTCTTTGGTTAATAATAGAATGTTAGGTTAATTAATCCTTTCCAGTAGACTATTATAATAATTTGAACCTTATTTCAATTAGGAATTTTATTAATTTAATTCTTTGCTGAATAAAATTAATAAAAAAAAAAAAAAAAAAAAATGAATTTAATTAGTATTTAGTTTTGATTTAACAATATATAGATGTTAGCCAGCAAATTTAATGATATTCTCTAATAGTAAACAGTAGAAAGGAGTAATTAGGTACTTCATAATAGACTAGTAATAATAATCTCTCGCTCATTAAAGTTCTTTGGTTTACTATTCGGTTCACAATGTAGGGTTCCTAGGGTTCTTACACATTAGACGATCATGAGGCCAACTTAAAGATAATAAATATATAAATATAAATTTTTAAAAGTAATTTTTTGGGGGGGTTCAGTACACTTTGATCGATTGATGATTTCGCTTTTACGGGCAAATCAGCTATAGAATCGTTGGCACGTTTACTTCGAGGAAGACCACACGGAGGCGTTGCACTGCTGTGGCGGAACGCATTATTCCCGTGTGTATCAGTTATTCAGTGTAAAAGTGCGCGTCTAGTTGCTATCAAGATAGTGCTTAATGACCGGTCAGTGATTATAATGTCTGTTTAAATGCCCACTGACTCTGTTGACAATCTTAGTGAATTCACGGAATGTTTGAGTTAAATACAGTCAATTGTGGAAAGTAATGATGTGGAATCTGTATATATCCTTGGGGACTTCAACGCACACCTGGGTGAGTTGTTCTCGTCTGAGTTAATGAACTTTTGTTCTGACGATCCTTGTTCTGCGTAGATATGGAATTGTTGCCAAGTGAAACCCACATATATGTTAGCGACGCTCATGCGTGTAGACGCTGGTTCGACCACTGCGTGGTAACGAGCGCTGCACGCGCCACGGTCATTAGTGCCTCGGTGTTATATAACGTTTATTGGTCTGACCACTATCCTTTGTTATTAGAGTGTGACTTTAATTTGATAAAATCAAAAATTATACATCCTATCAATTATTCTTGTAAAACAAATAGATAAATATTTGAATTATTGTTCGTACAAGTTGAGGGACATACATTTTCCTACTGAGTTTTCTGTCTGTGCAGACCACATGTGTTCTGATACTAATCATAAGTAGTTATTAGGAGATTCGTTCCGTAATTTAATAACGGTTTTTAAGTCTGCCGCTATTAAATCGCATAAGCGCGATAGTGGGAACCATAGACGTGTAGTGGGCTGGAATTCGTACGTCGGGGAGGCTCACCGTGAGGCTCGGCTTTGGTTTCAGTGGTGGGTGTCACATGGTAAACCTACGACTGGATTTGTTTATGATAAGATGCTAAGACTAAAAAGGTTTTTAAATCCAAGCTGAAATTCTGTCAAAATCACGAGCAAAATATAAAAATGGACATAATTGCTAAAAACCATTCTATAAAGGACTTTGGTAGGTTTTGGAAGAATACTGGCAAGTTGAATCCTAAATCGGGTCTCCCGGTGAGCGTGGCCGGCAATCATGAGCGTTCTGATATCGCGAATGCTTTCCAGCGGTATTTTAAAGTAGAGTCTCCGCTATCGGCGGCTGGGGTGCTCCGTGCTGAATTTGAAGGCAAAAGTCCGTCCGTAAGGTTTTCGGCAAAGCAAATTGCTAGTAAAATTAGTAAAATGCAGAGAGGAAAGTCTCCCGGACATGACGGTCTCAGCATTGAGCATCTCAAGTATGCGGGTGTGCATCTTCCAAGGGTTTTGTCGATGTTCTTCAATTTATGTATCAGTCACAGTTATTTGCCCGACGAGCTTATAGCCTCCGACATTTCCAATTACAGGCCAATATCGCTTGCTACTGTTGTAGCGAAGGTGCTGGATAGTCTGCTTGATGATATTTTGGAGCAAAAGATCGATGTACATGATGCTCAATTCGGATTTAGGCCGGGTTTATCTACTGAAAGCGCTATCCTTTGTCTCAAGCAGACTGTCCCATTTCTACACATCACGCGAGACGCCTGTGTTTGTCTGTTTTTTGGATTTGTCAAAGGTTTTCGACACGGTCTCGTATGATGTGTTATGGCGGAAACTCAACAGTGATACAAAGGTACCGCACGAAATCACCTCAATGTCAGTCTCGCTCGCGCACCGCTGGAGTTCGGGTGTGTTTATGCGTGTACCGCGTAAAAAATGTCGGTAATGAAGTTAAAGTGCAATAACTGTAATATTGTCATTTGTGAAGTGTTGTCGTACATTCAGTACAAGCACGATGTGATGGACATTGAAAGTGTAATAACAATATGCGACGCGGCCTTCTCGGACAAGGAAAATGAAGACGCGAAATCACTCCTTTTTGAATCCGTAACGGTACAGTGCGATAAAATCGGAAGGCGGAGTTCGGGAAAGAAACAAAGGAATATCAAGGACGTTATTTCTATGTTTAAGCTCGTCCCCAAGGATTCCATTCAAGGCGGCGGAAATAAAAATACCTTTGTTTATATCCAACGTCAACAAAGACACGTCTGAACAAGATATACGTGACTACATAAAATCAAAAACGAATGAAAATGTCACCTTGGAAAAAAATAATATGAAGAGTGAGCGACCATATAACGCATTTAAAGTCTTGGTTTTTTTTTCTCTGTGGAGCGCGGGCAGGGTAACACGTCTTCTATCCTCTCTCCTGGTAGGAATTAATTAACTAACATTTTTTGGTGTCGGATTGTTAACGGTACGTTATTAGTGTTATTACTATTGTTTACTGTATTTATTTTTGTATTTTGTGTTTAATCTTTGTTTTAAAGTTGGTCAAAGCCATGAGTTTTAGACCGGCATAATGGTGGGTAGTTTCAACTCACCATTGGGGCCGGCCCTCAATAGTCAAGAAATGGACGCTGACCCAGTTATTTCTCCATATAGCCCTCCAATGGCGGATCAAGTAGCCTCAGTTGCTCCGGATTTAGATAATGAGGGTTTTACTTTGGAAAAAAACAAGGGTCATGTACAGGGTCAAAAAAGAAATGCGTCTAGCTTAATCGAATTAGATTCTCACAATGAAACAAATAAAGTCAAAGTTACCAAAACGAACCAGAACCACGCTCATCCGTCGGCTCCGCTTCCAATAAGTAGGCAATGTAATACACATATAGATATGGGTCCGTTTATAGTTCATGTCCAATTGAAAAATGTGACTCCAGGTGATGGCACCAACCTGAATCCTGTCAAATTTGGTCAGCTACTATGTGGTAGAGGCATAGACAGATTGAATCAGGGAGGAATAAATAAAATAGGACGAAACAGAATAAGTTTAGAGTTCACTTGCGCGGCCGCTGCTAACAAGTTCTTAGAAAGTCATCATCTTGAAAGTTCCCAATATCTAGCGTTTATCCCATCCTTTAGCGTCTGCAAAATGTGCATTATACGTAAGATTAAACAAACGAGGAGATTGTCGCTGGTGTTCTTACGCCGGAAGGTTTCGGTAAAGTATTAAAGGCCAGGCGACTTAATACGAAAAGAAAAGTAGGTGCAACTCACGAATGGATGCCAACTGAGACTGTGGCACTCACAATTGATGGCCAAAAGCTACCTCAACGTGTTTTTCTTTTTCACAATTCGTTTGTAACTGAAAAATACAACTTCCCGGTAATACAGTGTTACCAATACTGTAGGTATGGTCACGTCAAAACGAATTGTAGATCAGAGCCCCGGTGCTCAAAGTGTAGCCAGGCTCACTTGACGAGTGAGTGCACATCGTCCACCGATGTAGTATGTATGTTCTGCTCTGGTTCCCACCCTGCTACTGACAAATCTTGCCCAGAGTATGACCGTCAACATAAAATAAAGTCGGCCATGACTGAAGATGCTATCTCATTCATGGAAGCATCTCAACGTTTCCCAACATCCAGACGTTCATTTGCAGAAGTTGCAGCTAGTGACCCTTCTACAACTGTGTCGTACAGAAAAACTGTAACTCTTCCTCGTAAACCTCGTACTCCTATACAGGAAGGTTATGACCAAAAAGCCCATCACGCAATTCTTAATAGCTATCGCATCCCCACACCCCAGAACGGTTGCGCCATCCGGGAGAGGTTTAGTGCTGATGATGGTAATATGTTGAGTGGAGATTCTTTATACAGGGTGTCCCAAAAGTACCACGCCACAGTGACACCGGAGGTAGGTCAGCTCAAGAGGAACCTAACCAGCCTAACATGACCTCAGTAAAATGACTTTATTTTTTTCAAATTGCTAGACCAATTGCAAATTAAAATTAAATTGGTCTAGCAATTTGAAAAAAATAAAGTCATTTTACTGAGGTCATGTTATGCTGGTTAGGTTCCTCTTGAGCTGACCTACCTCCGGTGTCACTGTGGCGTGGTACTTTTGGGACACCCTGTATGCGTCCCAAGATGTTCGTGAATCGCAATCTAATGAGATTCCCTTTGAGGAGGGTCTTATAAATGATAGGGTGCTGGATTCACTTTTGTCAACTGTCATAATGCTTCTTAGTTTAGACAGAATACCGTCCAACGTTGCATCTAAAATTGAAACCCTTTGTGTTATTTTAAATAAAAGACTTCATAATGTATACGGCCGCACAATGGAATGTGGGGTCCGGTCTGTTCACGTATGCAAGGACTTTTTGTTAAATTAATCATTCTACCTAGTTATGGCTTTTGACGTAGAGACCTCGTCGTGTTGTTCTCATAGTCTTTATTATTAGTTTAAGGTTTATTGACCTTACATTTGTAATAATTTTATTTTTGCTAGTTTTAAGAATTTATTGTTTATTACTTTATTACCTTATTATTACTTAATGTGACTTACTTTTAAGTATTATTTTGTTATTATTATTGAAAAAATGACCTTCTGCTGGAGTTTCTTGCGGCGCTTCTTCTCCGCAATGATGGTCTTTGTAACCCCCCCCATATTACCCTTATAAATCCTCTCTCTAACTCTAACTAACAGACTAAAGAAAATTAAAGCCTACATTTTAAGTCTATAGAAAATCCTAACACTCTATACTGAAGCACTGAAATGAAAGCTATGAAAATTTGTATTAAGTTTAACCTAAGTAAAGCTTTTATGTAAAAATTATTATGCTTATAAAGTACCTATAAACTTTCCTATCTTTAAATATACCTATAGAGTAAGAATGTTTAATATTGTTGAAATGGCCATATGATCATCTAGTGTCAAGGAACCTACTTTGTGAACCGTTATAGATAGTAACCTAAGAACTTTTCATGCATATAAGTTTGGTATAAATATAGGTATATAACCTATCCCTATAAGATTTAGTTTAATGTAATATATAATAGTTAATTGTAATGAAATTACAAATTATAACTAAGAGATAAAAGTCTTGTTGTTTGATCTTATGAAATATATGTATAGGTCAGTCATAGTCTTTGGTACTAGTTAGGTTATTAGATAGAAACTGGAAAGTATGCTTATGGCATTTTATTTTGCGCCTAAGGTCAGAGCCCATGACTCCCCGCTCATGACTGTGGGACTCGTCTACCTGACTGGACATCCCTCCAGCGCCTACCTTTCTCTTTCCAGGTGGGATATATTGAATTTACAGTCTTTGTCAGTTGTTATTAGTAAATTGGTCAGAAGTAGTCTGTCATCAGTCAACAAAAGGACAAGAGGGTTTTCAAGCGCTCCATACTCAATGCAAGAGTGAAATATAATCTAATAGACATTTGGTATTGTATGTATATCACATTAGATCTACTAGGAGCTGAATTATTAAAAAGTCAAAGTCAAACTGTCAGGATGTAGATTGTAGTGGTAAATAGTCATATATTAGACCAAGTTTGTTAGGTTGTATATAGTAATAATTAGTAGTCTTAAAAGACCAAGTTAATGAAGTTTGAAGTGTAACATTGCACTGTAACTTTTATGAAGAGTTCATTTATAATATTATATTAAAAACATATTCTCGAATGATAGTGAAACTTTCTAGTCATGAAGAATGCTGGTTCTGATAATGATTTCAATCATAAATTGTAGATAAAACTGAAGTTTATTCCCACAGGAATAGAATAGTGAATCTTACTGCTCACAACTATAAAGCCGGTTTTCCCTTGAGAACAACCAAACAGGGTACGTAACCCATAGCGTAAACAGAGAAATCACTTGATGTAAAATATTCAAATTAAATTGAGAGAAATCATTTAATCTCGTTGATTCTTTCAATGCTGAAGGTATATTTGGCTATCTGCCATAAACTAGAAATATTCACTATGCTCAAGCTTTAAAAATACTGGAACTGATGAACATAATGTACAATCTGTTACATTGTCATTATTTAAAAGTTGCAGCTACTTTGCATAAGCTGTTTTATTGAAGTTATAACTTATCGGACGTCGGTTTTGCAGTAGATAGTTATTTTATTAATTATAGGAGAAAACAGTTTACTTACTCTCAATTAAACATTTGTAAAATAGATTTGAAGATATAGTAAAGCTTTCTAGTCTTGATACTATTTGATGCTTTTAAGTACATTTACTAGAAGGAGTGACCTCGGTCATTGTAGTGCATGTTCTTATGCATAATTCCCGTGGGAAAGGCTGATTGAATTAACTATACAGTGACTAACCGGTGCTCGTAAGCAGTGACGGTAGAGACGTATCTCAGTATGTACAGCAATCTATCTGCCTCTGAAGATTGAATGAGGGAAGACAATCCAACTCATAAATATGACTTTGAAATTTGCTAAGAACGTTGTTTGTCAGTTAAAGACTAGAAATATTTACTTCCTGACAAACTGGCATGAATATTATTGGAAAAGTCTATGTTCAATAAACTGAAATCTCCTTAAGGTAAAACAAATAAATATGGGAATAAATAGTATTTCCCACTGATTCTTTAGTTATGGTGGATAACATATTTAATTTAAACTTCCTAATATTTTCCCTATATAATAATGGTATAAGACCAAACTAGGATGAAGTTAAAAGTATATTTTTGATTAACAAGATTTAACCCTACATGCCTAGTTGAATTCCTATTGGTTTATGTCCTAGTTCCCTATTTTCCCTACATTGAAACTACCCTGAACCTACTGATAAGGCCTATTCTACTTGCTACACCTATGGGCTTACCTCACCCGGTAATTAGCTAGGTCCCTAGGGAATCTGGAAAGTTCAGCTGAGTCGGCTGAGAAGGCAACCTAAACGCTCGTGTTGTGTTTACCTCCCCCCTCACTTTTGGTGAACCGTAGTTCTCAGGGATAGTGAGAGTAAGGCGCCCTATTTTGTGGTTTAGTATATATACATAATAAATAGGTTTATCGGAACCCAGCCTCAACTCCAATAAAGCTTCCGTGAGTGCGCGCCGGCATGCCATCTATTGTGGACCTCACTTGTTCTTTAAAGGCTGACATTGAGACTAAGTAGGCGCTTCTACGGATGTCTATGTTGGTAAAGAGACATCCGGGCTTGCCCAAGGCTCTTTTAGACTCTAATAGTTCCAAATCAGAGGCTCCGTTAGGCTTCCTCGGACTTGTCAGACATTTACTAGTGGTAGCCTGATCACTGTTCTGGTACAAGTGTATGCTAATCTAGCTTAACTCAACAAATATTCCCCACTATACAAGGAATGTCTTTTATTCTACAGCTATGTAAAATATTGTACCAGACACGAATGATAACCAACCCAAGGTTTCTGAAAAGTACACAGAAAGGTATATTAGTACACGTATTGGTATTTGGGAAACCTCGCCAGCTGTGTCCGGACTCTGATCACAGTGGTTAGCTAAAGGTGTCCTGGCCCAGCAAGGATTTCTACCCACCAATACAAACAATAGAAATACAATCATACAATAGAAAGCCTCACTAACTGCAACCCAAGCTATGTAAACTAGGATTAACAGTAGCAAGAGAAATAATAAACCAAAGTTCCTTACCAAGGTATAAATAAAATATCAAAATAAATCAACTTTAAATATAAAAGTTCCCACCACCCGTCTACTGAAGTGAATCTGGAAAACAAAATCTTTTGATTAAAACACAACCCCCCAACCAACACCAATCATATATAAAAATACAGAGCTTTCGCACTGCATTCCCATACATGACAGAAAACCATCTCCCACACAGTAATATCTATAGCCTACTTCCCAAGCAAACCGTTTCCCTATCCCCTCGCGGAAGGAATTAAATTACTATTCTAACTGCGAAAACGCGCCTTCCTAACACTACCAAAGCAATATATGATTCTTTTTAAAACCGAAAAGACAAAAGATAACTAATGAGTCACACGAATTTAGCCCTACATATTTTATACCTCCCTTCTAGCTCTAAAGACAAAATTAACGTTAACTATACAAACGATGTAACTGTATCGCTTTAAAACATCGCAAATATTAAACCGAATACTGCGTAGTTTAAATTTTACTGAAAGACTAGCACTGAATCAAGAATTTAACCGCGAACGCGTCGTACTCCTATTTCACTATAAAACCCGTAATTAACCGAAATTTACACAAAATATAACAAATAAGCGAGCGTAGCACGATATAAAACCCAAACGAAGTTAACGCGACAAGGTAACTACTTACGAACCGTAAATGAATATTACGCAAGGCGCTCCCCAGTAAACGAGCCTATCCCCTTTGAATAACGGAAATAAAGTCAAAATATAAACGTTCCGCGATAAATGCCCAGAAAATAATAATCATATTCCCTTTGAAATCTCTATATATAAGTTCAACTGGCGGCCATCGCGCTCGAACCAGTCGAACCACTCATGCCAGTCATGCCACTCATGCCACTCGAACCAGTCATGCAATTCCTTCAAAAATATCCCTTACTATAAATAACATAAGGTATACTTTCAATCCCTATTCCAATCGCTTAGGTCATTTTTATCATTACAAACCTACATCACCTGATTCGTAATTAGAATCTGCACTGATAATTGAAACTAATCCTTATGCTATTCAATACACAGTACATTTTTCCATTTTTTCCCAGTACTACCGTTTTTAATAACTACTTGAATCCGTATTCTGATGGCGTCTATCTCCGTCACTGTCGTATTCTACCAATTCGAACATGACAGACTCTGCCTGTCTGTACCACCAATAATCATAATAAGGCGCCACCTACTCGGTGATGTTCGTTTACGTAATCGGCTTGGCCCGATTCTAGCGAGACAACCTATATAGTTCCTTCTTTCTCTCTCTCGTGTTCATTACTCAAGAATTATAACATTCCCATTTCTTTTATATAACCATTGTTTATTGAAGAAATAAATAAGATTTACAATTCTAAAGTTTGTATTAAACAAATATTTAATTGATTAAGATTATAAAACTAACACATGACTTGATTTAAAGCTTACTAAAATGGTGAATGTCCTTCTAGTTTCTTATTGCATTACTCTTGTTTTGAAGTAATATTGCGGACTATTTTTAGCAGGCGCTTAAATTTGTTGCATTCGCATTTTGTCATTTATTATTGTTTTCATACATGAATACGTATAATATCTATTAATAATGATATTTTATTAAAAATAGATTTTGCATATTAATCAGCTCTCGCTAAAGCCTGAACTAACTCTATTTATATTTGTGAATTTGAACGGGCATATCTGGACCGTTACATCTTGTCCGAAGCGCTGGTAGATTCACTCATGTTACCGACGTGTAAAAGAGCCCTCATGTGGCCTATTTACTGAATAAATATTTTTAATTTTGAATTTTGAATTTTGCGCGTAGTATAACAAATAAAAAATCGGAACTAACCTATTTCTGTAAAAAATATAATCCTATTTTGTTTGCAATAGCTGAAACGTGGCTTAAGCCGCAACATTTCTTTAAATTGCCGGGTTATTGTTCGTTAAGAGATGACAGAGTAGATGGATGGGACGGTTCTGCTCTGCTTATCAAAAATAATATCCCATTTTCACAAATTCAGTTGCCGGCCCGCTCTACTAATATCTTTATTGTAGCCGCCTGTATATATAATGTTTCCTACGTCTCAGTGTATATCCCTTATCCCTCCACTATACTTTGTCTGAATTTTATTCTATTCTCAATGATATTCCTAAACCGGTTGTGATTATGGGAGACTTGAATTGTCATCACGTGTGTTGGGGTTCAGGTGTAACTGATGCCAACGGCAGATTTTTGTTAGATATATCAGATAAATTGAATCTCTGTTGTTTGAATAATGGAAGTCCGACCAGACGGACGGCTCCCAATCAAAATTCTTCTGCAGTTGACGTAACGCTCTGTTCCATTGATCTTGCCTCAGACCTTTCATGGAGTATTTCGACTTTGTCTCATAATAGTGATCATTTCCCCATTTTTATTACTTTGCCTAGTAAATCAAGCCCCCATAGCTCTCTCCCCCCATTACAAAAATATAAATTAGATAAAGCAGATTGGGATAATTATTCCTTTTTATTGGATAATAAAATCCAAGCGCTCTCCTCAAACTTGTTTTTAAGTCTAAATGCTATCCATGAATCATTTGTGGACTCAATCCACGAATCTGCTGAGGGAGCTATCCCTCTTAAAAAGTCTAACCTGCGCCATAGGCCCTCACAGCCGTGGTGGGATTCTGAGTGTTCTGCTGCTATAAAAGAACGTAATGCAGCTGAATTTGAATATGCTAATAATATAAATATTGAAAATTACATTATTTTTAAGAAAGTAAGAGCAAAATGTCGTAGAATACTTTCAGCAAAAAAATCTGAAGGATGGAATTCATTCTGTGAATCTATTTCTCCTTCCACTCCTGCTTCGTTGGTGTGGAAGAATATTCGTAGATTTCGTACAGGGATATCGCCTTCGTCATCTTTGGGCTCGTCTTTGGTTTGGACAAATGATTTTTTAAACAAGTTAGCCCCTCCAACTGTGCCTAACTTTTATGATATTCCGGTTGTATATTCATTTAATCAAGCGGATCGCGGATTTTAAAAAAGAATTTCGATTTGGCTGAACTAAATACAGTTTTGGACGCAGTCAAGGACTCTTGTCCAGGCTTTGATGGTATTGTATATTCTTTGTTGAAAAAGGCTGGCCCAGTGCCACGTGTTTTCTTTTTAAACCTAATTAACAATATATTTGAAACGGGGGATATTCCTGAGTCATGGAAATATCAAATAATTTTACCAATTTTTAAGCCTGGAAAGGATCCTGAGCATCATAACTCTTATCGTCCTATTGCTCTTTCATCAGTTTTATGTAAGATAGTTGAACATATGTTAAAAAATAGACTTGAATGGTTTGTAGAGAATTCAGGTGCTCTTGCGGAAACTCAATTCGGTTTTAGAAAGGGAAGAAGTATAACAGACAGTCATGCTCTACTATCGACAGATATCATATTAGCTTTTTCACAGAAACATGCGGTAGTTGCTGTTTTTTTGGACATTTCGGCTGCTTATGACAACGTGCTGCTCTCGGTGCTCAGTAGCAAGTTGCGTCATATGAGTATCCCAGAGAAAGTGGTACGTTTCATAAACAATCTATTGTCCGGAAGAAAGATCTCATTGAGATTACTTAATTGTCAAGATAATGTCAAATTAGTTTGGAGGGGTCTACCACAGGGCTCGGTTCTGAGCCCCTTATTATACAGTATATATACCGCTGATTTAGAACAGTCTATTAACCAACATTGCAATGTTCTCCAATATGCCGACGACATAGCTATATACTCCCAACATAAAAACGTTAACGAGGCTGCTAATTTCATTAATAATGCGCTTGACTCTTTGGGCCTTTGGCTAGACGTCCACGGTTTAGATTTATCCCCTTCCAAAAGTGTAGTTTTGGTTTTTTCCAGAAACCGAGTGACACCCTCTGTCAATATTTCATTTCGTTCTCAGTCCATCCAGGTTCAAGATAGTGTAAAATTTTTAGGAGTGACATTTGACTCTAAATTATCAGGGACTGAGCATATTAATAATGTTGTGGGAAAATGTGAAAAGAATTTGAATATCATTCGTGCTCTATCTGGTTCGTGGTGGGGTGCCCATCCGTACTCTCAAAAGCTGTTATATAATGCTTTAATAAGATCTCATCTGGATTTTGGCTCTATTATTGTTGAACCGTGTAACAAAGCTGAACTTAAGAAACTAGATTTAGTCCAATCCAAGTCTCTAAGGATGGTCACTGGTGCTATGAAGTCATCGCCCATCAGAGCACTTCAAGTTGAATGCGCTGACCCTCCTCTAAATGTCCGCCGTCAATATTTAGCCGATAGATATTTATGTCGTATTGCACAGTTGGAACACCACCCCCTTTTTCCTAAACTTAATATATTAAATGATCATGTACGTGTGGACTCGTTCTGGCGTAAGAAATCAAAACCGAATCTTTTAACTAGCTTTAGTAGGCTAAACGATATTGAAGCTCCATTAGCAAAATTTTCTAAAATCCCTATTTATATAGTTCCTTTTCCAGCGCTCACTTTTCAGTCGAAATCAGTTGATGTTGGTATTCAGAGAAACTCGACTTCTGTTAATAATAGGTTCACGGCTGCAGTAAGAGCTAAGTGGCAGGAATGGGATTTAATTTATACAGACGCCTCGAAGCTCGAAAATAATGGTCATGTCGGTTGTGCTTTTTTTCATGATAATTCTGGTTCAACCCACAAATTTAAGCTGCCTACGATATGTTCTATATTCACGGGCGAATGTTATGCCATCTTGAAGGCGGTTAAATATGTAATTGAACACAAGTTGTCTAAATCAGTTATCTTTTCGGATAGCCTTAGCTCTATCCAGGCTATTACTTATAATTCTTTTAAAAACTGTACTAAATCACCTTTAATATGTCTCATTAAAGAGGCTCTGTTCTCTTGCCATTTGTTACAATTGGAAGTTGTATTGTCTTGGATTCCAAGTCATAAGGGTATTCCCGGTAATGAAACAGTTGACAAAGCTGCAAGAGACGCAGGTGTAAATGGTAATCGCTCTATATATCAATGTTTTAGTAAGGACCTGGACACAATCTCCTCGTTAAAGTTATTTGAATCATGGTCAAACTTATAGGTAGCTGATAATAAACTTCATTTCTATCAAATCCAAAGAAATATATCTCCGAGACCCTGGTTTTTCAAATTTAAATTAAAAAAAAAGATAATTAGCTCTCTTATTCGCCTTAGGCTTGGTCACGTGTCGTCCTCAGAATTTTTGTACAAAATAAAAGTTAAAGATAGTGCGGAATGTCAATGCAGTTATGAGGTTGGTTCAATTGATCATATATTTTTCGAATGTCCATTAAACAGGTTCTGTCTCTATGATCAATTGATTAAACTTAAAGTTCAGTTACCAACCAATGCCAAAGCTCTTTTAGCTAATTCTGATCCGAATGCTACGAAAGCTTTGGCAGAGTTTCTAAATAAAAATAATATTAAATTATGACATATTTTTTTTTTCTGTATAACATTAATATTTGAAAGATTAGGTATATTTTTGGTTCATATTTGTATCATTATTTATATTTATTATTTTTTAACAAAACTAATTTCCTCAGAATATCCTTCCTTCTTCCTACGGGGAAAACAAATAAAGCGTTCCACAGTTATACGTCAAGGATTGTCAAATCATAATATGACAACTCTTGAATCACTTGACATTGGCAAAGTGCCTCGCAGCAAAAAGCCATAAAAACAGGAAAAAAAAAAGTCTTGGTTGACAAACGCAATATTGATACATTCTGTAATGACCAAATGTGGCCAGATGGGATTAAGTTTAGATGCTATATTTATTTTAAGAAGCGAGACGGAACTATTCTAGCTAATGGATCAGGATAAAAAGAGCATACTTATAAGTTACAACTGCAAAAATGTTAAAAGAAGTTTTAGCTGCGTGCAAGGACTGTGTCAATCGGCGGACGTCGTGGCTCTGCAAGAAACATGGCTGTTGCCGCATGACATAGCGTTCCTGGGAAGTATTGATAAGGATTTTAACTACACCGGCAAGTCGGGAGTTGATACAGCAGAGGGTGTTTTACGAGGTCGTCCTCACGGGGGGGTAGCGTTGTTATGGCGTAGCAGTGTTTTTTGTAATGTTTCGGTAGTGAAATGTGAAAGTGAGCGTATTATTGCAATAAAAGCAGAGACATTAGATTTACGTGAGGTTTTGATTATGTGTGTGTATATACTAACCGATCAACGGGATAACCTGCCTTTGTTCACGCAATGCTTAGGTGAGTTGAATGCCTTAGTACAAGATAGTGGTGTGAAATCCCTGTATATATTGGGGGATTTTAATGCCCACCCCTCGGCTCCTTTTTGCGAGGATTTGTTAAACTTTTGTAGTGACAGCAATTGGGTGTGTGCTGACCTAATAAAACTGGGCATCTCGTCGGATACGTACACATTTATTAGTGAGGCTCACGGGAGTAAAAGATGGCTTGACCATTGTGTTGTAAGTCAATCACCTTGGAAAACTATACGCCATGTTAAAATACTTTACGATGTGTACTGGTCTGACCATTTCCCTATACAAATTGAGTGTGATTTATGTTGGATAAGGAACAAGATAAAGTTTAAGAATGATCAATGTAATAAAGTAATATGGGGCCTGAGAGGTGTGGAGGAAATAAATAAATATACCGAGTTAAGCAATAATAGTTTGAAATTAATTGATTTCCCACCTGAATTCCATTTTTGTGCAGACCAAATGTGTAACGTGGTAAGTCATAAGGATATTATAGATAGGTATTATAAGGGGGTGTGTAATGTTTAGCATAAAAACAAATGGTCTAATGATCATTTTGCATAACACTAATTGCATAATTTCAATCTGCATAATAAACCACCGATATAACCCTCATGATGCATAAAACGAAATGCATAATTTCAAAAACTATAATGTTTATAAATTGGAAAATAAATATTTCTAACTGCTTTCATTACTATTAATGTGGTCACAGTTCTAACCTAACCTAACCTAGTTAGAAGAAATTGACTGACTTAAAATGCATAATAACAAGAAAATAACAGTTATAGTAATTGAGTGTTATGTTATTCGATCGTATGCCAGTTAAAATTATACAATTGGTTTTTATGCTAAACGTTCATTATGTTTTTCGTGGTTAGTTAAATGAAATTATGCAAAATGTTTTTATACTGATTGAAGCGCACCCATTATAAGGAGATAACAAACATACTATGCCGGGCAGCAAGTGACTGTAGCACGAGAAATTCAGTTCGTAAACACGTCAAAAATAAATTTGTTCGCGGCTGGAATAAGCACGTAGCAGAGGCTCACAAACAAGCTAGGTTAGATTTTAGTATGTATGTTTTGTTTGGAAAACCGGTGAGCGGACCTATATTTGAAAAAATGTGTCTGAGTAGAAAGATTTTTAAGTCCAGACTTAGGTTCTGTCAGCTGAATCAGGAGCAAATCCGTTTGGACATACTTGCCTCGCAGCACACTTCTAAACAGTTCACTAAGTTTTGGAAGAGTACTAGAAAAATGAATAGCAAGGTTAGCCTACCTGTTAGTGTTGAAGGGATTAACCAGCAGCATTTCAAGGTGGAATCACCCCTGAAAAGCTCTTGTGCACGAACGGATGAGGATGAATGTCTGTCAAACGTTCCAATCGGAATCTCTGCTATTGAAGTATCACATGCAATCCAAAACATGAAAAGAGGGAAATCGCCGGGGCATGACGGGCTTAGTATAGAGCACCTACAACACGCGGGTCCGCATATAAGCAGAGTGTTGTCAATGCTTTTTACTTTTTGTATACGGCACTCGCATCTGCCGTCGGATTTGATGAAGACGGTAGTGGTGCCGCTTGTAAAGAATTCCACAGGTGATATTGCCGACAAATAAAATTATAGACCGATCTCGCTCGCTACAGTTATTGCAAAAGTGTTAGATAAAATCCTAGATTCCTACCTGAATAAACACATACAACTGCGGGATGCGCAATTTGGTTTTCGGGCAGGGTTATCAACCGAAAGTGCTATTTTAACGCTATAGTATACAGTCAAGTACTACGTGAAGAGAAAAACTCCAATATACGCATGTTTTCTAGACTTGTCTAAGGCTTTCGATTTAGTAAATTATGACTTACTGTGGAACAAACTAAGAATGGCAGGGGTGGGATCGGAAGTGGTTGGTATTCTGTCGCACTGGTACAGCAAGCAAACTAATATTGTTAAATGGGCTAACGCGCAGTCGGATGACTATACTCTAAATTGTGGAGTGCGGCAGGGGGGGCTGACGTCTCCGCGATTATTTAACTTGTACCTCAACCAGCTGATTGACGTACTGAGCAGCATGCATGTCGGGTGTCGGATAGATAACGTTAGCGTTAATAACATCAGTTACGCGGATGACATGGTGCTGCTCGGTCCGTCGATTGGGGGACTGAATGACTTGTTGGAAGTATGTGAAAAGTATGCTGTAGATCACGGTTTAAGGTACAACAAGAAAAAGAGTGAGTTCATGATCTTTACAGGTAAAATAAAATTTCCTTATTACATACCATCACCTCTTTTGAACGGAGTGCCTCTGAAGCGCGTGCCTTATGTTAAGTACCTTGGTCTCATTGTGACGGAGGACCTTAAAGACGACATGGACATAGAGCGAGAGCGCAGATCATTGTCTATTCGTGGTAATATGGTGGCACACAGATTAACTCGATGTACTATAAACGTCAAATTAACGTTGTTTAGAGCGTATTGTCAAAGTTTTTATACGAGTAGTCTGTGGGTCAATTTTACACAGAAGTCATATAATGCATTACGGGTGCAGTATAATAACGTGTTCAGGGCCTTGCTGAGGCTTCCCCGCTTCTGCAGCGCATCTGGTATGTTTGCGGATGCCGGCGTCGATGACTTTTACGCAATCACGCGAAAGAAATCCGCTTCCATAGTCAGGCGTATGCGGGAAAGCCGCAACGAGATTCTGCAGATGGTAGCGGACAGAATGAACTCTGCCGTCCTAAGCCGCTTCATGGACTTGCACGTGATACGCGGGAGCTCATGATGCCAGGCCTTTATCTATTAAGAGCATTTAATTGTACTAACATAGTGTTTTAAGTACTCTTGTGCCTAATAAATTATGGATTGATTTATCTGAATTAAATGATTTTTATTTTTATTTTTTATTAATGTTCAGGCACTGGTATGGGAATCAAAAAAATAGTGTCAAATGGGCAGGTGCTTTCTCCGATAACTATGTTATGTCATGCGGGGTTAGACAGGGAGGTATGAGCTCGCCTAAATTGTTCAACTTGTACATGAATGGCCTACTTGAGGAGCTCAGTAGCAGCCATGTCGGATATCACATAGAAGACGTGTGCGTGAACAATTTAAGCTATGCTGATGATATGGTGCTGCTGAGCCCCTCGATGGGGGGTCTAATAAAAATGTTAGGTATTTGTGAAGCATACGCTGGGACCCATGGACTCAGGTACAAGCGAGCTTTTACAATTTAAAGCTGGTAGCAAAAGCTACAGTATGCAACCGGTTATGCTTTGTGGGACTCGTTTGAAGAGAGTAGACAAATTTAAGTACCTGGGTCACTGGGTCACTGAAACGTTTTCTGATAAGATAAGATAAAAGTCATTTATTCAGTAAGAAGGCCGCACGGGCCCACACGTCAGGAGTCTACCAGCGCTTCCCAAGAGGAGACCACTGCCGAGAAGAAACGCCGCAAGAAACTCAGCAGTCAGTCATTTTTTAACCATATTTCTTACTACAATGATACTACTTAGTCTAGTATTTTTTTTTTTTTTTTGGTAATCGCCTGAAGGGCCAAAGACAAAAGTCCTTGCTTTTATTTACTGTTTTTAAAACATTACTTTAGAGAAAAAGAAAAAGGGCAGAGGTGAAAATCCCTTCCGGAGACCTGGGAATGGAGGGCCCAGGTACTGCCGGGGTCGCACCGGCTAAAAACACCAATGCCCCTATTACCAACAAGAATTTAGACTCCCGCGGATACTACCCCAGCCAGTGCTGAAAGGCCGGAGGAGAAAGTCCTTCCTCCGTTTACTTATCCGCGGGGTTTTTCCAAAAAGGGGGGATAGGAGTGGGGGTTGGGATGGGGGGGAGACTATATCTATGTGAGTCGCGGAGTGGGAATCCTGACGCATGCATGCTTACGGACTACGGGCTTCCTTTCTTTTGCCCGACAATGGAAGGGTTGGGTCGGAGATCTTTTCAGGACCGCTTGTGTGGCTGTGGATACCATCTTTATGGGTGGGGCTACCCTTTTTGAGGCTTGGTCTTTTGCCTGGAGATACTATTTTTGCGCGTGTCTCCTTGCGCTACCCTCTTTTGTGACCTCTTCCATTGCAATTTAGCCTAAACATCTGCTATAATTAAGGGGGGAGGGGCAGGTGTCAGTTTGACGAGGGACCAGTGAATCGCGAGCGGAGCCTTACCCCAGCCAGTGCTGAAGGGCCGGGAGAGAAAATCATTCTCCCGTTTAGGAGGCCGCAGGATTCCCCATCCCCCGTCCTACCAACACCCCTTAGGTGTTCGGGTGGTGCGTGCGTCAGGAGGTTGCTTATGTTAACATAGGTACACTTAAGGTCAGAGTTAGCTAGGGTTTAAACAAAGAGATTGTACAGAGGTGCTTAAGGAATGGGGTGTATTTTATATTATTGCATCATCCTACAAGATTAGGGGTGCAAGGGGGGAGAAGAAAATTGGGTTTTCTTGGAGGGGGGGGGGGCAGAATTGGGGGGATACGGGGAAGGTTGGGGGAGGTCTGTGGGGGTTGTTTCGGCGTGGAATCCTGCCCGGGTCCTGTGCCCGAGGGGTTTGCGTGGTGTCAAATTTCAGCGTAGCGTTTTCCAGAATAGTCCGGGTACCGAACTATTTGTTCCTTAAACACGCTACGCGTACCACTTTTTCTATAAAACCCTTCGTGCTTTCGCGGTTGGCTTCTATTCCCAGCAGGGCTTTCCAGCTTGAGCTATCCGGAGAAACTTTGACCCCGGTCTTTTGCTCAAGGTCGAGCCTTTCCATGCCGAAACGCGGGCAATCGCAGACAACGTGCCAGATGTCCTCGTCAAGGGTCGGGTCGCAGACACACGAGGGTGTGTCTTTGATCTTAAAACGGTGGAGATAGGCAGCGAAGCCTCCGTGACCAGTAAACGCTTGAACCAAGAAGTTTGTGAGTTTGAGTTTCTTTAATATGCTGTTCGCATCTCTCACAGTTGTAAAAAACTTCTTGGTTGTCGCACCTGTCCCGGATGCCCCGTAGCGAACCTGCCACTGTTCGACCGTGTTTTGTCTTATCGACCTCTTGGCGTAGGACACCGGCACCATGTCGTATTGGGGGGCGGTCTTCTTCCTAAGGGCTGCTTGCTTTGCCAGTCCGTCTGCTCTCTCATTTCCTGGCGTTCCAACGTGAGCTCGCAGCCAATAGAACCTTAGGTCGGTCCCCATTGCTCTTGTTTGGGTTGCGGCGTTTTTGATCTCTTGGACCAAGGGGTGTGTCGTGTCCGGTGATTTGAGGAGCTCCAGTGAGGATCTTGAGTCACTGAGGATGCTGACGGTCCGCGCCTTGTGCTTCCCTGCGATCTGTACTGCCCTGAGTAGGGCGTACAGTTCAGTTTGAAACACGGTGTTATAGGGCGCTAGCTTGAAGGTTGAGTGGCGGATTTCTCTTCCATTCTCCCACCATGTGAGTGCCGCTCCCGTCTGGCCCTCAATTTTACTCCCATCGGTGTAAATTTGAGGGCCTTCGAGGTCGTATCTATCGACCACGTCTTGGTTGAATTCCTCCAAGCAGACGTAATCGATGGACACAACCCTTGACGGGTGCGGTCTCTTCAGGGCGTCAGTTTTTTCTTCAATTTCTCTTCCTGGTGGAATGTAGTCCTCACTGTAGCCCTTTTTGACCTCGTAGAGGCTTGCCGCTTCGTGAATGCGCAAATCCAGTGGGAGGGTTCCCGACAGGATCAGCGCCGATGTCAGAGAGACCGTCCTGTACGCTTTGCAAATCTTCTGGGCGAAACCACGCTGTATTGAATCTAGCTGGTTTCGCACCATCAACTTGTTGGCAGACTCGTGCCATGCGCTTGCTGCGTACAGGACGATCGGCTCTATCACCGCCACGTAGATGGTTTTCACTATCTCGCTATTGAGACCCCATGACACCCTTGCCGCACGTGACAGCTGTCTGTAGATATTCGTTACCTTTCGGCACGTTTTTTCTACGTGTGCGTTGAAGGTCAACTTACGGTCTATGGTAAGTCCCAATAGTTTGATTTCGTCGACAAGCTCCACTGCGGTCCCAGCCATTGAGATTCGGATGGGGTCCCATTTCAGCTTCCTCGTTATCACCATGGCTCCCGTTTTGTGAGCGGCGAAGTTTAGCTTATTTTGGGTACCCCATTCAACCACTTTTTGGAGAGTCCGTTCGGCTTTTGCTTTTACTGCACCTGAGTCGTTGCCAGAGAATACCAGAGTGACGTCGTCAGCGAAGGCCTGACAATGGGCGTCCGTGTCGTTGAACATCTGTAGGAGATCGTCTAGAATTACATTCCAGAAGATTGGACCTCCTATAGAGCCTTGGACACATCCCTTTGTGGTTGGCTTTTCGCTGATTTCGCCCGCGTAGTGTACCCTTATCATGCGGTCGTCCAGGTAGGAGCAGACCGTATGATAAAGATTTCTCGGGCAGCCTTTCTTGGCCAGTTGGGCTCTGAGCTTCGGCCACCAGGCGTTATCGAAAGCTCCCTCTATGTCTAGCGAGACAAGTAGCACGATGCGTTTCTTCGTTTCTGCTTCAGTTCTTATGTGTCTCATCAGGTCATAGAGGGCGTCTTCCGTTGACTTTTGGGGCATGAACCCGTACTGACGTTTGTTTGTGTACTAGTCTAGAAAAATATTAGGAGAGAGAGATAGAGGGAGACTCAGGAAAAAAAACAACAAGACGACCACATAAAAGTTTCGACATGTTTTCCTACATCAACGGTGTCCCCTAGACAAGATACAACTTTTGCATTTGCACAAATTATTAATGAATGACTAAGTTTCGGGTTTAGGCCAAGCATTTTTGTCTGTTAGGTAGTCCTCGACCCTATAGTACGCTTTAGACATTAACGACTTTTTTAAGTAATTTTTAAATGCTGGAAACGATAGCTTTAAAACTACGTCAGGTAGTTTATTATAGAAATGAATGCATTGACCAACAAATGATTTATATACTTTACGGACGCGGAATTTTCGAAAAGCAATTTTATTTTTATTTCTTGTATTTAAATTATGTATATCAGAATTTTTGGTGAAAGAATCTAAATTTTTAATAACATAAATAATATTTTCATAAATAAATTGAGATGCTACAGTTAAGATATTAATTTCTTTAAATAGTTCTCTTAAGGAGTCACGAGAATTTAAGTTATAAATAGAACGAATGGCCCTTTTTTGTAAAACAAATATAGTTTGTATTTCACCTGCCTTACCCCAAACCAGAATACCGTACGACATGACACTATGGAAATAACTATAATAAACTAAGCGAGCTGTTTCAGCATTAGTTAGTTGTCTAATTTTCCTAACGGCGTAAGCTGCCGAACTTAGTTTACCTGCCAGTACAGCTATATGGGGACCCCACTGCAAATTTTTATCTATTGTTATGCCTAGAAAAACTGCCTTATCTACCATTTGCAGACACTCGTCATTTATAAAAATACTAGAATCTACCGGTTTAACATTAGGCAAAGCGAACCTAACACATTTAGTTTTCTTAGCATTTAGTAGTAAATTGTTACTAGTAAACCAATTAAGTACTTTAACTAGTATGGCGTTTATCATACTGTAGTCTACGGACTTTCTATCCACCTTGAAAATTAATGAAGTATCATCAGCAAAAAGTACAATATCACAAAGTTTATCTACTGTTGGTGGTATGTCATTTATATAAACGAGAAATAGAAAAGGACCTAAAATGGAGCATTGAGGCACACCTAGTTGCACTGTAGTATTGCTGGCTATGTTGGAAAAATAATCTTCGAATGCTAAGGCAACGTGATTTGTTTGTTACCTGTGTTTAGGGTGACTTGATTATCACGAGTTTTTGATTTTCCCGTTTCTCTATTTATAATATTCCATACAGTTTTTACTTTATTGTCAGATGATTTGAGTTTAAGAATAAGAAAATTTGCCTTAGCAGTTAAACAAGCTTGCTTAAAGGTCCTTGAATAATTTTTAACATAATTTAGGAAGTCAGCGTTCTTATTGTCTTCCCTCTCTCTATATAGCTCATAAGGCCTATTTCTACTCTTATGAATGCCTGCAGTAGCCCATTCACTAAACTTGGTTTTTGACTTCGAAATAGTTTTCATATTAAAATTATTATTAAATTGATCTAGAATTACGCCAAATAAGTCTTTATAAATACTATTACTCTCATTCTGTATGAAAGGTAACACAGAAAGGTTACTTTGAACTTTATTTTTAAATAATTCCAAACGTTTACTAGTTATAGGTCGGTATGTTATTGTCTGCGGTTTTTGATAAAAATCATTGACGAAAGATGCCTTCTGACCACTATGGTCCGAATTAAAACAATTAAATATTTCTTTATCCAAACATTTGCAATAACAAAAACTATTACTAAGCAGGTTGCACTACTAACACCTATCCGTGTTGGTTCAAAGAACAGATTACCTAAATTAAAAGATTTAAATAAACTTAGTAACCTAGTGGTATTATTTGATGTTTCGAGTAAGTTAATATTAAAATCTCCACAAACTATAATATGCTTCTGGCTATTACATGCTAATTTTAACACATGTTCCATTGTAGATTCAAATGTGCTAAAATCAGCCAATGGTGGTCTGTAAACACATATTATTACTTTCTAGTTCTGCACATGAAATTTCTACAATCCTTTCTATCGATAGCTTTCCTTTCTTTCTTTAGATTTAAGAGTACTTTTAACAATTATAAAAGAGCCACCATGAATGGCACATTTTCTGGCAAAATAACTAACTAATTTAAAATTTAGAAAATCAAAAATTATTTGGTCTTGTCGAAGCCAATGTTCAGTAACGCACATAATTTGTATGTTTTCATTATCTAAGAACAACCCTATTTCTAGTTCTTTGCTGGAAAAACCTTGAATGTTTTGGTGGATTAGGTACATTTATACTCAAGGGTGTTTCCGCTGTCCTATACTTTAGTTTAAATCATGAGGCAAGGCATTATTGCCAATATTTGCTTGCTGGGGCTGGGTTCTACTGTATCTATTTGGTTCTATATTAAAAGCTAATAGGTCAACCAAGGTCAAGATATATTTCCTTGGCAAATGAATTTTTCCTGATGTTAGGGTGAGGCGCTTAGTAAATTTGTTTAAATCAAAGAAATGATAGTTTTTATTACAGCAAATAGCGTTATACATAATAGCATTAATAGTAGATTGTTCAACAAGGGACTAAAACAAGCCATAATGACACGAGATGTTTAGCCACGCGAGCGAGCCAGCGAGCGAGAGTGGCTATAGTTTGAGTGTCATTATGGTTGTTTAGTCTCGCGTTAAACACTCTACTTTTCACTTTGAATGCGAGGAAAAAAACAACGTTCAGTGCCGGATTAGCCACGTACCTAGCAAGAGTAGCAAATGCTACGGGCCCCGCGCATCCACGTCTAAACTCTAAAATGCTAGTACTTACATCAGTATGCGTATGCGTGTACTCATATGCATCAGGGTTGACGATAAGATGAATAATCCAGTCGATATTCTCCACCAGAATAACCTAAAACAAACACCCACGCAAAATAGGTGCATATCTAAGTCGCTCAGTTGCGGAAAAAAACCCGCCACAACCTGTTACCTAAAACAAACCCAGGGGTCTCTTTATAGAATTTACTACGGACCCCGTGCTTGCTCAATCCAGCACTGACGAAGTTCTATACACATTTATAAGATTGATTATAAGAAAGTTTCTTACAAATTTGTTCCGCGGTTTTTTCTTTTCTTTTATATTTTTTTTGTGAAGTGCCGCTTTAAATGCTTGCATATTTAGCCGACAGGTTCAAACTTGAAAACTATTTTAAAACTAATTGGACCAAGCATAATAAAATGAATTCATCCTTAATATAATTAAATATATTCATATTCGTAATCATTAATCGTGTTTCACGAAATTAAATCATTTTTATTTATATTTTTTCACAGTTGTCATTTTGAGGTTATTTCCACGCGCTAAAAATTGTCTACACCACAGAATAAAATACTAGAGGCATAGAAACCGTACTAAATAGGCAGAAAATACATTATGGTTGACTTCTTTCTACTTATGGTTTTCATAGTGAGTTGGAAAGAGATCGTCACAAGGCGTGATTTGGACCTTTAAGCACCAATGTGGAAGAAAGTAACGCCAAAGAAGACCGGTCGTTGATTTGACGTTTCTTCAACTTCTGATCATGACAGATTAAAGAAGAAAAGACACCTAGTTTTTGTTTCTTTTGCTCTTATCAAAATGTAATCTATAAAGTAGAGACAAGTAGCTAGTGCAACGTTCATCTTATTGCACGGCTTCTATGCCTTTAGTCTTTATTCTGTGGTCTATACAAAAAGACTGAAAATAGCAATAAATCCTCCATTCACAAACACCGTGATTGGATGTTTAGGGGATTCCAAAGTAAATTAAAACAATTTTACTTTAATCCCTAGAGATTAAAAAGGAACTTTAGTCCCGATGTGCAGAGACTAAAGTAACATTTTAAGAGCATGAGAAGTGAAAAGTGTGTTATTCTATTATTATGACTAAATGGCATGCTTTGTGAGTATGGCTACCATACTCACAAAGCATAATTTTAATATTATTATAATTTTACCTATGCCACGACCTTCAATAGTGTTTAGTGTTGACATTAATTTATCTACACTCGACTTATCCACACTAAAACTATTTCCTACCAAAATTACTAAAGTGGTGGACCTGTCAAAACTTCCTTTTAAAAGTAAATCACTTAATTGTAAAAGAGTTGCATTATGGTAACAGTAATTTGTAACCTTTTGTTTCAATTTGTTATTTAACATTAAACCTAGTCCAGATCCAAGTTGGTCAGAATAAACAATAGTTTTATTCCTACTTATAATTTGTCTAGGGGACTCCTTCGAAGTATCAAGAACCATATCTGGCTGAATCACAACAGTTGGTGAATCTCGTAATCTATCTGAATTACCATAACCACAATTAATTAAAGAGTAAACGCTCTTCATTCAATCTACTTTCTTCTACCAATTGAGTGAAAGCCAGGATATGCTCCTTGACTTCCTTCTGAGCAGTTACATACTTTAAAGAAGTAACTTCAAGCTGGTCCTTTAACTTAGGTACTTATCTCCGCATCGAGTTTTTGAATATTTAAATCATATGCTATCCTATTGGAATCTAACTTTTCATTGCAACCCTACCCTATCTTTCATTATCGATAATTCTAATTTCATTATCGAATAGTTTTTTATACATTTTTGGCTTCTGATTAATTTTTGTGTATGCCTAATATAATTATTAATTTTAACATATTTCTTCAATTTATTATTGCTACTAAAAATACTAACTTCTTACTGTCCATATCGTTATTCCCTACCAGCTCTTGGAACAGGTTCTGCGTTGTTAAACTATCATAACACTGGCGTTCTTTCCTTAAATAATTTAATTCTTCATAAGCTGCGCCAAGTTCTTCCTTTGATGTCGTAAACATCGAGCGGGAGCGTCGAGCACTTTGTGTTCGCTGTAACATGTTGGCCCGCAGATTCGCGTTGTAGTAAAGAAGTGAAGTTAACTCAATTTAAAGCCTTCTGTCAAACTTTCTACACGTGTGGTCTGTGGACCAACTTTACGCAGCGGGCATATGGCGCGCTGCGCGTCCAATACAATGACGTGTTCAGGATGCTGTTCGGGCTGCCGCGATATTGTAGGGCCTCAATGATGTTTGCCGAAGCACGATTGGACTGCTTCCACGCCATCATGAGGAAACGATGTGCGTCGCTGCTCTGCCGCAGCCGCGACAGCACGAACCGCATCCTGAGCACGGTGGCGCGGCGCTGAGACGCGCCGCTGCTGCAGCGACACGTGCGCAGACACGCGCCACCAGCTGCTCCAGCGCGCAGGCTTTGATTGTTATGTTGTCTAGTGTATTACTAACCCTAATATTAATATTATTAAGATGCTGTGTTTACTAACCCTATGGATTTAAAGTCTGAAAATAAACTTATTTGATTTGATTTTGATAAAGCTGTTAGGGACTAAAAAGCTGCAAAGAAAAACTTAGTCGAATCAGAACGCCATAACAAAATAATGGAATCTATTGCATTAGGAAAAGGTTTACATATTAAACCGTATAAGAACGGTAAAGGATTGTGTTTAAAAAGGTTAAAAAACTAAATAAAGGGCTACCCAGACGTGCTCTCACTCATATAGATATTTTAAAATATTCTAAAGAAATGCCTCATTTTCGCGGTGTTTATATGAGAGATAGTTTGCCAACACAACCAAAAAGAGCAGAATGTGGAATCATAAATTTAGACAGTTCTGAAAACCAAGGGACTCACTGGGTAACCTATGTCAAGGACAATAAATATTGTGAATATTAATAGTTATGGTGATCTTCAGCCGCCGATAGAATTAATAATGTATTTGAAAAAATCATAATATTTCATACAACTACAACACTCACCAAAAGTTTAACAATGTGAATTGCGGACATTTATGTATTTTTTTTTTTTAATTTATTGAAAAGGGCTTTGTCGCTGAGCGACCACATCGCCCCGTTAAAAATGTATTCTAGTACAACCCAGTACCTATCTTAAATTAACTCTTATCTAAAGCCGGCCATCCACGTTACGGTCCACGGGAGAGGTTACCTGCGCAGGCGACCGGAGGACACGGCACACACGCACAGGTTCACCGTACGGTGTCACTCGAAAGAATTTATTTTTGGTTTTGCTCCGGTCGCCTGCACAGGTAGACCTCTCCGGTAACCGTAACGTGTATGGCCGGCTTAAACCTAAATCAGCTAACCTATACAGCATCTCAGCCTCCTTAGACAAGGGGAACGCCAAGATACCGTTGAGGAAGCCAACATGTACAGTTCTACTTCTCTTAAAACATAATCCTTTAAATGCCTCGTTCCTGACACACTCCAAAAGAACATGCTCAACATCTTCAACTACTGCACAATCCTTACAATTAGGCGACGAAACCTTTTTCATCAAGAATGCAAACTTGTTTGATGGGATATGTCCGGAACGAAGCCTGAGAGCAGTTTTTAATTTATTTCTACCAAACGGAACTTGATCAATCCATAGGAATTGTGGAATCTGTGGCTGGATTGTTCGGAACCAAATATCCTTTTCTCTCGACCTTTCGTCAAAATATTCCTGCCACGAGGTTCTGCATAGTGTTTTAACTTGTCTTACGTAATCAGAAAACAGTGGAATAACCGACAATGACACACCATCCTCGGTTACTTGATTTGCCAATAAATCAACCGCATCATTTTCTTTTAGCTGTATATTAGAGGGTATCCATTGAAGCACCACCTTCTTATTCAAGGACTGAAGTTTTAAGATTGATTCTAAAATACGATAGGCAATCGGTGATCCTCGCAGGTTAGAGGTGCAACGAGCCAAGTGTTGCAATGAGCTTTTCGAGTCCGTCAATATGACGAATTTATCAAAATTTATTCCCTATCATATATCGATATATGATAGGGCTTCTGCTATAGCAATCAACTCAATATGCATAATAGAAATATCAGAATCGATCTTAAACCTCATGTTACACTGTAGTAAAGGGTCATAAATAGCTGCACCACCCCCTCTGTCAGCCTTGGATCCGTCAGTAAAAAGTCTATACCAATCTTTGTAATCTTGTTCGATAAAATTGACGCAAATGGATCTTAAGACTTGACAACTATATGTGGACTTAGGTCGATCGATAAGTGGAATAGAATCGCTTATTACCTGGAGTAAATCAATGTTACTAACCCATGAATCCAATGTATACATTTAAAGTTGGGGACTACTGTGGATCGGGACCGAATCGAAAAAAATATGTGTAGAAATAAGTAACGGAAGTTTTTTATTTATCCAATACCTAGAACGGCTAAGTAAAGATAAGTTCTGCAAAACCTGGATAGTACAGTCAGCTGCAGAGAAAAGTAACCCCCTTTGCTAAGAAACTTGTATGCAGGGGGGGTACTATTATTGGTAAAAGATTTTGATTTTGTATAAAATTTTCCGGCCAAAAATTGTCTTCTAAACGGAAGTGGTGGAAGGGATAATTCACTTTCCATCACGTGAATTGGGGTGCTTCGAATGTAACCACCTATTACACGCAGTACCTGATTTTGGATCCTGTCTAGTGTTATTAAGTTAGTTTGACAGCTGTTATCATATAGAAAACTAGCATAGTCTACTCTGCTACGAATGATAGATATATACAGACGTCTTAGGTGTTTTTGATGAATACCCCACCCAGGCCCTGAAAGAACTTTAAGCAAGTTGATTAATTTTGATACTCTTTGTACTGTTTCCTTGATATGTCTTCCCCACCTTAACGAACTATCCAGCCAAAGACCAAGGTATTTAACTTGACTAACTAATTGCAAGGAGCAGTCATCAAATCTTAAATCAATTGTACTTCTAAAACAACCTTTTTTAAAAACACAAACTTTACTCTTATTTGATGAAATTGTTAAGCCTAAACTAAACAATATTTGGTTGAGATTAACACACGCTATTTCTAGTTCATTCACGGCAGAATTTACACATTTGTCCGATATATATAACACAAAATCATCGGCATATTAGAGATTTCAACGTTTGTTATGTCTTTACATATATTGATAGTAGCCGCGTTGAAAAGAAGTGGGGACAGAGGATCTCCCTGGGCCAGACCACGTCCCGTGGTTCGCGTTACATCACTTCCATCAACCGCTCTATTGTTAGTTCTCTCTGTTTTAAATAAGACCAAAGATAAAGACAAATTTTCGAACCTACTCCCAGCTGATCTAATACATTTAACAAACAAGTGACATCTACATTATTATAGGCATTATCGATGTCTATAAAACACACAACTGTTAGAAGGTCTTTAGAAAAACCAACTTGAATTTGTGACACTAGACGAGTGAGATTATCAAAACACGACCGAGCTTTACGAAAGCCCACCATACTTTCAGGGAACATTAAATGTTTTTCCAAATACCATTCAAGCCTTTTGTTTAAAACGGAATGCAAAATTTTACAGATACATGATATTAATGAAATTGACCGAAGCGCTGATGGTGAATTAGTATCTCTGCCCGGTTTAGGAATTGGTACTACTTTGACCTGACGCCACTGCAACGGTATAAAGCCAGAACAAATAAACATATTATATAGGTTAACTAAAAGCTTTTTTGCATTTATAGGTAGATGTTTGATCTTAGAAAATGATATTTCGTCACTACCAGGAGCAGTGCCACTTTTTTTAATTGAATTCTCAAGTTCGTGTAATGTAATTTCCGAATCTAAATGACTATTACTCGATTTGAATTGCGGTTGCGGCGGACACGCGTAATTTGGAGTTAGGTCGTTTAACAGTCGTTCAGGCTTGTCTTTGTCCACGCATCGATCAGACGTCCTAGTACCATGGCTCTTTACCCATCTCATTTTACGCCACATCTGGGACGATGATGTGGACTCGTCTACCGATGTACAGAAACCTTGCCAGGCTCTGCACTTGGCTAATCGGATGACTCTCTATGCATTTCGTATTTTCTCTTGTAGGGCGTCCAAGTTTTCTGGAGATGGAGTTTGTCTTAACTTTGCTAATGCCAGTCTTCGCTCAGCAACAACCCGTGACAGTTCCGTTGTCCAGTATGGTTTAGGCATGAATTTATTACTTACGTGGAGCGGCGTTTTAATAACAGGAATGAACTTGTTTGCGGCTAATTGTAAAATTTGCTCAAACTTGTCATAACATTCTTGCGGACTAGACGACAGATCACTACTATAGGTAGACAAAGCATCTTGTATATATGATGAGTATGAGATCCAATCACTTTTTTTGTAATTTCTTTTTGTCCTATATTCATAGTTTGTGTTTACCACAGTTGACATTTTAATCACAATGTGGTCACTACCGAGGGATTCATTTGTAGTTTTCCATGAAAACATCGTAGCTAGATCCGACGATACAAAGGAGATATCCGGCGCAGACCGTTGCAAAGACCCATTAACAAAGCGGACCCTAGTCGCTTCACCATTATTTAAATAAACAAAATTGTGATCTATGGTACAGTCAAATATCTGTGAACCTCTAAGGTCAGTTTTGTAGGACCAACTATTGTGATGTGCGTTAAAATCGCCCATAATCAGGGACTTTTTTCTAACAAGAGAAAATACGTAATTCCAATCGTTTTGAGTTGTCCTAATCGTTGAAGGACAATATATAGAAATTATACTGTCAATATTCCGACAGTTAAGTATTTAAACGTGCAGAAGTTCAATACCAAGGTTCGGGCTAGCCGTAAAACACCTAACCGCTTTAACGGACTTGTGCGTCAAAATTGCTACGCCACCATAAGCATCTGGTCTATCTAACCGAAAAGTATTGTAGCCGTTTATATTTAATTGACTATCCGGTTGAAGCCAGGTTTCACTTAGCACAGCAACATGTATTTTTTCTTGACTGAGTAAGGACTCTAGAGATACTAATTTAGGCCTTAAACTTTGGCAGTTCCACTGTATAATGTTCACATGTACGTTAATATCGGAATTAGGCATTATTAAAATACTGTTTTAACCAAGAACCTGTAGACATGTTACTGACTATTTTAGATATTACCCACTCTGCACAAGTTGCTACCACCTGTTGGATTTTGACCTCTAAAGACTCCTTGCTAATCACAATATTTTTAAGTTTCCATAATAAGTAAATGAACCCCATATCCTTTATTCTACTTTCCTTAGGTGTCCGGTGAGTGCCTTCATTGTCGCTTGTGTACTCTTGTGATTGATCCGAGTGTGACAGTTCTTCGTTCCAGTCCATCCCCATCGCCAGCGGGGCCGGAGACGGTGGCCGCGGCAGTTTTCTTTGTATTTTGTGTTTCTTGTGGTGGTTCGTAACTGCCCTGGAAGGCGTTTCCACATTAGAGGTAAATAACTCTGACATCAGCTTTCTCCCTGAAGGTCTGATCTCTTTCACATCCGTTCTATCACAGTTAGGTTCTTGGGTGTCATATTGCTGTGTTGGATTCGATTTTTGTGTTGTGATAGGACGGCCTAGGGAACGATGCTCTCGTTCTGGTATCGGAGAAGGCGGAACGTACATAAGGAGAGCTTTTCTATAGATGCAATTGAACTCAGATATCAGTTCCCTTAGTCTCCTTTCCTTTTTAAAAACTGGGCAATTTTTTTGCAAAGCCATGTGATTGCCTCCGCAATTAACGCATCTAAATTCTGTAGTTTCGCAGTTTTCATGCTTCCTGGAACACTTAGGGCAGACTACTTTATTTGTTGGGCACACTAAACGGGTGTGGCCAAATTTCCAGCAGCGGGAACATAGGGTCACTGGAAAGACATAGGGATCCACTTTTGCTCTCAACCCGTCGATAGAAACGTGCGTAGGCAAATTTGGTCCTACAAATGCCAAGCGAATAGATTCACATTTCACCCAAACGGAGGAAGAATCATTATTGTAATTCCTCTTACTCAATCTTTTTGCTGATACAATTTCGAGATCGCACGCTAAATATTTTATAATATCCTCGTTGGTAATATCTAAATCGATGTCTTTAATTACCCCATACGATATTCCTACCTCCGAAGTTTTTTGACATTTCCACTCAAGATCGCGAAATGTTTTGCATTGCACGAACTGATCGGCACAACTTGTCTCTTGGAACCTCCTAACGATGTCTTTCACTTTACCTATAACCGAAACCTCTTCTACCCTGGTCACTAATCATTCACAAGCTTTTCAACTAGATGGTGAATATGAATGCGGGTTGCTATATATGTCAACTTTTAACTCTATCCCTAATATAGACTATAGAAATAATAAGTTTTATTATACTCAAAATGAAGTAGTAGAAATTCCTGAAGGATCGTACGAACTTCAAGACCTTGACGATTACCTCAAAAGACACCTGCAAGGATGCACATTTTCACTGACGTGTAATAATAATACGTTCAATACGTCTATATTGTGTTCTAAAAATGTGTATTTTTATAAAGAAAATTCCATTGGCAAGTTACTAGGTTTTAGTGAAGCAACTATTCAAGCTAATATACTAACAGGGTCCCCTTTCCCTGTGTCCTTTCTGTCTACAACTATAGAGCGGATTGACTGTGATATAGTGAGCGGATCATTTGTAAACGGAAAACCAAGCCACATTATTCATAAATTTGTACCTAATGTGCCTGCAGGTTATCGGATTATAGAAACACCGAAACACGTTATATATTTCCCTGTGACATAAAACAATTTAAGCTCTCTTAAAATAAGAATATTAGACCTAAACGATAATTTAGTTAATTTACGATCTGAAGATATTCAAATATATTTGCATTTTCAAAAAAAAATGATACATTACTATAAAAACACGGTCTTATACGTTCTTGCAATGGAGTCCCCATATAGCAGTACTAGCAGGCAAATTAAGTTCGGCAGCTTATGCTGTTAGGAAAATCAGACAACTTACCAACGTTGAGACAGCTCGCTTAGTTTATTATACTTATTTTCATAGTGTTATGTCGTACGGTATTCTTGTTTGGGGAAAAGCTGCTGACATACAGACTATTTTCGTGTTACAAAAAGAGCCATTCGTTCTATATATAACCTAAACTCCCGTGATTCCTTAAGATTACTATTTAAAGAAATTAATATTTTGACAGTAGCATCACAATTTATTTATGAGAATATTATTTATGTCATTAAAAATCAAGACTCTTTTATTAAGAATTGTGACATAAGTACATAATTTGAATACAAGAAATAAAAATAAAATAGCCATAAAAAAAATTCGTGTCCGTAAGGTATATAAATCATTTGTAGGTCAATGCATTCATTTCTATAATAAATTACCTGACGAAGTTTTAAAGTTACCATTTCCAGTACTTAAAAATTACTTGAAAAAGTCGTTGATGTCTAAAGCTTACTATAGGGTCGAAGACTATCTAACAGATAAAAATGCTTGGCCTAAATTAAACACCTAAATATCTTAATAATAACTTGATCATACAAATATGTAAAACATTGTGTATCGTCTAGGGGACTGTACTGGTACACGTGTGTAGTGTCCTTTATTAAAATCCATTTTAAAAACTCAGGTTTATCTTCGCCATCAGACAGCTAGAAATTAGTCATTAGATTTTCTAAACAAACTGAAATCAGCGCTCTCTCTGGAAAACATTGACAACTATTTAAACGATTAGACATTAAAATTTGACAGATTAATTCTGAGCGACTAGCGGAAAAATGGGTTCACTTTGAGTTACCTAGATGGCGCTGAGATGTGAAATAAAAGAAATTAATAATATGAAATAAAACAGATCATTCTAATTAGAATTTAGGAAATAAATAGATTTATTTCGTTATGTTAGTAAAATAAATTAAAGAGGGAAGGATTACACAAATTATTTTGTAGTGAAGTAACATTATAGTTGTGTAACCTAATAAAGAAAGATCGAATTAGCTGGAAGTTGAATAAAAAAGAAATGACGGCTATAATGCTAAGGAGAGTAGGAGACAAGTTCAAAGTATAATGAACTAGACGATTAGACATTTAAAATTGACAGGTTAATTCTGAGCGACTAGCGGAGAAATGGGTTCACTTTGAGTTACCTAGATGGCGCTGTGGTGCAAGCAAAGGAAATGGTTGAAATTAAATAAAAACAGATCATTCTAATTAGAATTTAGAAATAAATAAATTTGTTTCGTTATGTTAGTAAAATAAATTAAAAAGGGAAAGTTTGCACAAATTATTTTGTAATGAAGAATTGGCTGGAAGTTGAATTAAAAAAAGAAATGACGGTTATAATGCTAAGGAGAGTAGGAGACAAGTTCAAAGTATAATGAACTAAACGATTAGACATTTAAAATTGACAGGTTAATTCTGGGCGACTAGCAGAGAAATGGGTTCACTTTGAATTACCTAGATGGCGCTGTGGAGCAAGCGAAGGAAATGGTTGAAATTAAATAAAAAAAAACAGATCATTCTAATTAGAATTTAGGAAATAAATAGGTTTATTTCACTATGTTAGTAAGATAAATTAAAGAGGAAAGAATTGCACAAATTATTTTGTAATGAGGTAACATTATAGTTGTAAAACCTAATAAATAAGGATCGAATAGGCTGGAAGTTGAAAAAAAAAAAGAAGAATTATGACCGCTATGTTGCTAAAATGAGTAGGGGTCAAATTCAAAGGATAATGAACTTTGTTTGTTACATGTTATGTTAGAATAATCATTGTCATTAGAAGAGTAAATGCATTATTGCGGGAAAACTTCTGCGCATCCCAGCTTCTCTATACGCAGGGACGCTAGAGAGACGCTAATATGAGGAGAGATGAGTTCAAACGAAAGTGAGCTTTATTTGTTACTTGAAATGATGAAATAGACACTAAAGTTGAATAATTGAAATTTCTTTTGCGGGAAAAGTTTACGCATCCAAGCGATCTTATACGCAAGTTTCATACAGCGGGGCCGAAAATTAGGGGTTTCTACGCATGCTCAGGGTTTTCTATATAAAGTCTGGCGAGGGTCTGAGCGGGGCTTTTTTATTCCGGTCGTCGAAGGGGTGAGTTGATATTTTGCTGAGAGGTGTCACGTATCGTCCATTTTTGCCTTGTTGGTTTTTATTTATTTGTGTTGTGCTCGTATATTATAGGTGATATTATTTTGGGTGTCGCTTCACGTTGCGTTCGAGTAACGCTACAAGTTAACGATTATCGCTACACAGGAATGTTGTAGTTGACTTTATTTTGCTAGGATTGTGAGAATGTTTTAATAACTGGTGTTTGTGTGTTCCGGGATTGTTTTAACATGTTTATTAACCTTCTTTTGTTTTCCAGAACTCTGTAACGTCGCCACAAATGGTAGTCGGTTACGCAGAGCTCCAGGCAGTTGTAGTTTACGAAAATGAATACCTACACTCACATTTTGGTTGTGAGTTGAGACCTGAAGATTTCCACAATCAGGAAACGGACGGTTTTAACTCATTAACTGAGTGAGTTTGGAAGGTACGCGTACAAGGTTTCCTGATACCTTTATTCGGTATATCAGGCTCTGCTGAATGGTACTTTTTATGTCTCCTCTTCAGGGCCCGTAGAAGTGGATCCGAAATCAGTTTGCGATTGTTGTGTGGCCATCTAAAGTACCTTTGGCATTTATCCCCTTATTTATATATGTATATATAGACCACCGTAGGTATTTTCCCCACCTGGAAGCCAACTAAAGGCTAGAAATAGCCGGTTGAAGGGTCTTAGGACTACACACAGGAAGTTTTACTTCCGAAATCGAGGTTATGTTAGGTCTTAGTTGGTCTAGCAAAGGTTTTCTTACACCGGAATTCCTTTACACTACACACACGTTTAACGTAACTGTAAAAGTCATTTTGGACTTTTAATTGCTCTAAAACAATAGATTAATAGGTGGTTAGGGGTTATAGGTAGTCAGTAGCTTTTCCTTTACAACGAGGGAAGCTTATAAACACGTAATGTGACTAGCTAGGTATATGTAGACAAAGTTTGTTCTACTACTGGCATAGTAAAACAAGCTCTGTCGACGTAAGAATTATAATTATTGAACCAAGAAGACTTAAATTAGCCTTCTAAAACCAATAGGAAAATTAGGAACTAGTAATAATTAAATCATGTTAGAAAAGTAATCCTTTTAAATTAAATTCATATTAGGCAAATATTCAATCTAGGGTATCGAAACTTACTTATTGAATGTAATCTTGATAGTCTGTGGTTAGGTCTATCTATACTTGTCAGAAACGTCAAATTCTAAGACCGTCCGTCTAGTTAGAAAATAACCAAAGCGCTAGGCTGCGGAGTATGTATGTTGTCCGATAAACCCGTGTTGGTATGATTAGGAAGTTCGTTTAACATGAAAGGTATTGTAGTGGTTATAATTAGCAGATAGGTAGAGATCTAAGTTTAAGAAGCATTCGCGCCTAACCTTAGTGATAAACCTAGGCGGCTAACTAGGGAGATGCCCGCAAACATGTTTTATCAGTTAGTGTGTATAAAGATTTCACGTTAAAACTGTCCCAAACGAATAAAAGTAATTAGTTAGCTATGTGTATTCACACCAGGTTGTTGTCATAGAAGTCATCTAAGCACGTAACGAAACTTATTAGTCTACGGTATTTTTATTAACTTTCTAGGATAGTAAGGGTAAATTAAAGAGTTCACGTTAAAACTGTCCCAAACGAATAAAAGTATTTAGTTAGCTATGTGTATTTACACAAGGTTGTTGTCATAGAAGTCATCTAATCACGTAACGAAACTTATTAGTCTACGGTATTATTATTAACTTTCTAGAATAGTAAGGGTAAATTAAAGAGTTCACGTTAAAACTGTCTCAAACGAATAAAAGTAATTAGTTAGCTATGTGTATTTACACCAGGTTGTTGTCATAGAAGTCATCTAAGCACAACGAGAGTCTATGATATTATTATAACTTTCTAGGATAGTAAGGGTAAATAAGTAAGGTTACATACCTGCTAAAAGAAAAGCTAGGCTTATCATATTTAGATATTATTCCGAAGAGGTTCTAGTTGTAAGAATTAAATCGTCATCATTATAAGCTATACATTATCTTTAAACATCAGGTAAAGCAAATAAATCTAGGTTAACGTAGTCCTTTTGTATAGGTAAAATTCAAAGGGATACTTACGAGTTGGTCTGTCCTTTCAATACACCTTTAACAGCTATAGATGTGCGGTACATACCTAGCTACGGCTTACTGTCTCTGTCCAAGGACAATCAGTGGTCACTGTACTTACACATATGCTTAGTTGTTGTCTGAAGGAACCCTAGTGTTGAGTATACACTATGTGGTTCAAGAACACACCACCTTTGTGAGAATATTAAGATTATTAAAGAAGTTATTTAGTGATAAAACCAAAGGGCTACTAATTTAGTTAAATTAAGTGTTGAAACAGGATATCTGAAAGTGCACTAAATCAATTATAGAGCTACTAACTAGGGCTAATTAATTTTAGATATAATTTAGAGTTGGCAATTTCAATGAAGTAGATGGTATATGTATAATTTACACAATAGTGTCTCAGACTAAGTTATGAATGGTGAGGTAACACTAATTCATTATTTTATTAAATTTTAAACTAAACAGTTTATGTACTAGGGATATAGTACTGAAATTGAATTATAGTAATCTGAGTGATTCAATAATTCATACTACAATCCAGAGTATAAAGGTTGTAGAACCCGCCTAGTAGGGTTACATTTACATGATAATTACAGTAGGTATACTACTAAATAGTTTGGTAGTTATGACTACAAATTATAGAGAAAGACACACAAAGTTTGTCATAGGCATATTGAGTTTAATTCTATAAGTAAGAAGTAACAGGCTAAGAAATAAGAATAAAGCCTAAAACTAAGCATTGATATTATATTGTTCTAATATATTATTTTGTGTTCAAAAGTAAAATGAATAATTGAATTAAATAGTTTAATCCTTTGAGTTTGTCTCGGTCTCTCTTCTCAAAGGATCCTTTTGGAGAGACTAGTAGAATCAAGTTTACCTAAGACTAGAATTAGTCTACTAAATTTAACATTAATAAAATAATGTGTTATACTAAATAATAAAAGATATATTAGTGGGCGGGCTCTGAGGTTATGGTTGAAGAGCAGCGGAACGGCGTGTGATGGGGCCGTTCCTGTAATCACTAATATATTATTGCCATTTTATAAAAGTATATCTAGTATGATATTTGAATTAAACCAAGAGTTTGTTCTTAGTTATATAGTTAATATCTGAAGCTTCAAGTAATATTCTAAGTTGCCTATAGATATTTTGTTTCAACAGTAGAATGATTATATTTTATGTTAGGTTTTCTATATTCATGCTAGCTATAACTCTGTTCCTTGGTTAATAATACAAAGTTAGGATAATTAATCTTTTCCAGTAGACTATTATAATAATTTGAACCTTATTTCAATTAGAAATTTTATTAATATAATTCTTTATTGAATAGTTAATACTTTTAGGTTTGATTTAACAACATATAGATGTTAGCTGGCAAGTTTAATAGTATTCTCTAATAGTAATCAGTAGGTAGGAGTAATTAGGAACTTCATAATAGACTAGTAATAATAATCTCTCGCTCATTAAAGTTCTTTGGTTTACTATTCGGTTCACAATGTAGGGTTCTTAGACATTAGACGATCATGAGGCCAACTTGTATACTTAAATATAAATATATAAAATTTTAAAAGTTCAGTATTTGGGGGGGATCAGTACAGGACACGGTTTCTGTAGGAGAATGTATCGAAACTTTTTGTGTTGTTTTGCACCGTCATAGGTAAGTATAATTTTTATTTATTTTTTATATTTACTACTTATGAGTTCTTGTAGAAATTTTGAGTTTTGACACATTTTCCTGCTCAACTACGCATGATATATATATTCATATTTTTTGTTACATTCATTGTTTTATATAATGCTAGGTTAAGTTTTTTTTTCGTTGTGTTATATCATTTACTCAAAAATGCTATGTAATCTTGCCATAACACCAGTAAAAAGGAGCCAGTAGGTTGACGTTCCTGGACAACTGGAAAAGTGTCCAGTAAAGTTGAGGAATTTCGAATTTGGAATCAAAAAGTGTCCAGTAAGTAAGTATGGAAATTCCATAACATATCATATTATTTGAATTTGGAACGATCTGTTAAGACTGTGACAGCCTTCAAAAAGGCTACCTATAACTACATGAAAAGCTGATCATTCAGCTCCAAAAGTACCAGGGCATGATAAACAAAAAGCGTTATCTCGTTCAGACCAGACATCGCGCGATTTCTCTTCATTTCAGCATCGCTTGCTCCGCACCATCTCAATTTTATGTGCGCCTAGTACATCTTGGCCGGTATGACGAGTTGTGAATCGTTAATTTAAAAAAAAAAAACCGGGTAAGCGACCGGCTAAGAGTCGGACTAGCGCCCTGAGGGTTGTGCACATGTGGTCATCAATATTTTAACATATTTTTTTTAAAAATCATTCTACTTGTTCTATTTTTGAGTAAAGCACTATACATGCTTCGACCATTAAGAGCCATCCTGGACTCGTATGTATAAAAGCCCTCGCCTGGCGGCTCGGGCTTTTACCTCATACTCGTATAGGAAGGCTCACTTCGCCTAGTGCCTGCTATACGGCCTCATCTCAAAAATTTTCATTTTTGATATTATTGCAGATTCGTGGTCAGAAGGGTTTAATTTACCACCTTAATTCAAAAAAAATAAGAAAAACTATCCTCTAAAGCCTCTTAATGCACTTGTGGCCTTATGCAAATTTCCAAAAATCGACTATCCCTTACCTGCAATATGGCCACTCGCCAGTCCGCCGCTTGCGCCCGCGACGATCGCACGCAAAACTACCATGCTGTTCAGACACTTCGGAGTTGCGGCCGTGTAGCACAAACGTTCGGAACAAGTTTTTGAGTTACGTCCAAATCGCACAACAGTAAATAAGACCGTGATTACAATGAACGCGTCAAAATATAAACGAAAAAAAAATCACTTGATGATAAGACAACTACAGTAAGTAGGTACCTTTATATAATAGTTATAAGTAGTTTAATATACCTACGATTTGTAATATAACAATATAAGGGTCAATCAACTTTTTTACACACACAATTCTATCTGTTGCCCACTGTTCAGATTTTAATAAATAAAATAAAATCTGGGGACTTATTGGAAGTGAAATTATTATAAAATTGTAGTTATATCATTAACTCTTTTCATAAATCACATTATAATGTATTGTTTTATTATTATTTTGATATTTATTTAATTTTCTGTACATAGGTTTTTTATGATAAATATTCAAATATAAAAGTAAAATAAAATACTAATACAAAAAATATACATTATAAAAAACCTAACCTACGAGTGCCGCCGGCAGCGGGGCAGGGCTCAAGCTACCGGTGGTTAGGGCTGCAGAGAGAGGAACCTCCTCACAATGCGTGCCGAGGAGTACTACCTTCTGTATCTGGCCCTTGATCCAGCGAGAGTCTCTTGAGGTGTTGGTCGAGACTCTTCGCTATAAGACCGTTTGCCGAAACCCACATGGCGGTCACCTCGTGAGCCAAGTCAAGGTACTTGCTGAGCTTGTCCTTCTCGACCTTCACGAGGTTCTCGTCATGCGGGATGGTGACGTCGAAGAGCACTGCCGCCGGGCAGATCGATCGATTGAGATCGATCTGTCAATACGATACCAGGCTTATTGGTGACAATAGTCCTGTCCGTGATGACAAATCGATCCCAATAGAGCGTAGCACGACCATTTTCGAGAACTGGCGCCGGTGTTTACTTATAGTACGGCACTTCAGACTCAACAAGACCATTAGTGAAGAGCAAGTTGCTGATGGATGATCCTGGATGTATGAGCAAGTACTCGCCGTTGAAATTAGTGTCTGAGGGACTTGCCGGGGCAACGGCAAGCTCGACAAATGTCGACCGTGCCATCCCTCAGAATATATTTCCGGTAATTGTTCGTCATTATGACCTTGTCTCGTCAGCAATTGCACAGACAAAACCTTCGGTTCCCCAAAGATTTCGGTTTTCACGGACGCTAAAAAGTCTACATCGGGCCTTGTTAGGGCCAGGTAGAAGCGTCCGTGTAGCTCGTTGCTTTTCCATACGTTCTTGCGGTCTTCAGTGCTCAACACCGTTGGTCTGCGCCAGTTTTCGTTTGCAAAGGAGAGAGGCGTGAGGCTCCTGTCTACTGCAACCACGATGCATCCCACACTCATTGCCAAGGAAATAATCCCTGAGATTGCACGCACACCTCGCGGTTGTGGAGATTCTTAGCATTTAAAATGCCTCGACCTCCACATTTCCTCGGGATGTACAATCTCATGACAGATGAGCGTGGGTGCAACATGCGATGTGATTTAAGCAGTAGACGGATCCCCCTATCCAGGGCGTCCAGCTCAGTCTGAGTCCACCTTAGTATGCCAAAGGTGTATGTGAGCAGCGGCACCACTCAACCATTGAAGGCACGCCTTACTACCCCGTGACAATGTTGACATTTTATGTCATATCATGTCATGCAAAAAACACGATAACAAGATCTAGAACGAATAGAACAGAAGCGGATACTACGATAGCACGCCCTCCACCCCAGCCCGCTTCGTTCAGCTCATGTCGCCATCGCTGTTGGGTGATGAGTTCGCCACTGCACCCGACACCAGCGAGTCGAGCGACCTCCGCCGTCGCGACCACCTACGTGACGTGCGACCACCGCTGCCGGCACGCTTGGGGCCTGCGGGGCATTCTGCTCTGCACACAGCTCCCACTACCGGTGGTTTAGTGCACCGCATGCGATAGTCAACATCGAATAATGAAAATTGCATGCGAGCATAATACGGGGCTAAAGAGGGAGGAACTAACCTCACTGCGTACCGTGATCGAATGCTGCTCCTGTTTCAGACTCTTGAACCAGCCATCACTGTTACCGCGCAATGACTATCGGATCAGGTGCGGGCCATTCAGCGGCTTCGGCGACTGGATCAGTCTGTACCTTGATCGGCTACGCCTTGAATCGCTACATATTCGTACAACCTCCGCTTCATCACGGGACCCTACTGCTGCGTTATCGGCTTCGATGCCAGTCGCCCAACACGCATTGATGTCAGTGCAGTATGATCCCGTTAGCAACGTTGAGGATTGTGTGAATATAAGCGTAACTAGCCAGGTGAATGAGCAACTGAGGAGGGCTTTGGAAGACGCGATCGCGCAGTACCTATCGGTCCACACCCAACTCTAGGCCCCGTTTACCACGCTTGCCTGGCAGTAAACGAAATTTAACACTTATGGGAGCCCTAAACGCCTTGCTGGCGTCATATTTACAAGCCAGCGAGGATATTATCGATACTCACTCAAATTTGTACTGCGGGGCCAGCACTGCATGCCGCGTAGCTCGAGTCAAGTTTTCGGACACTGACCGAGCGACGCGCGCTCGCGGGTCTGTCCCCGCTTGGCAAGTGCGAGTTGAGCGGCGTATTGATAAGTTTAGGACTCTCATAGGAAAACTAGTCTGCTTCAGGGGGGTAATGAACGCCCCCGAGTCATGCGTTTCGTGAACCAGGCTTTTGCTTGGACCGGAATAAGGCCCCAACATTATTATGGCCTGTGTCACGGAACGTATCGAATTCCTGAAGCAGAAAGTTTGCGCGTGGGCAAGCCGTATTCGTCGCTATAGAGAGCATGTGGATAGATACCAGCAAAATCACCTCTTCCAAAGTGATCCGAGGAAGGTGTACCGAAAGTGGGAAGGAACCGATCAAGGAGTGAGCGACGGATACCTACCGGATGCTCCTGCTATGAGTAATTTCTGGCGCAGCATCTGGCCGGTGCCTGTCGTGCACACAGAAGGAGACTGGATTTTAGCTTGGCAGATATTCAAACATAGGTAATTTAAATTATATACCTATCTGTCAAGAGAATTTACGCGTTAGGCATACTTCGAGACGTTGATTATCGCATATAATAATGTTTTACTGTGCCAAAGATGATTAATAAAGGTATCTGATAACAATTTTTCGTGTTTTTCATTTATTTTATTATTTTAAAATGTATTTTTGTATGATAGTATGCTTATTACCGTCATTTAATTCTTTTGCGATTTTGGACACATCTCGAAATTCCGTAAAATACTTTCTGCGATATGGCCACAACACGAAGTGCCTATATTTGAAGGCCAGTACTTTAAAAACTAGGCATACTTGAAAAAAAATAAACATTCATTTGAAGCTCTATATAATGAACAACAAAATAACCTAAACTGCAGTGTTATTGACCCAAAACTTAAGGAATTAGACCCTTTTTTCTGCCGTACACTCAACTCGCAAAACTTTGATCGGCGATTTCTCTTAATATTGGTTTTTTGAGATGTGCCCGTATAGCAGGCACTAGGCGACTTACTGGTCTTTGCAGTAATGTACTATTACTCAAAAATGCTATGTAATCTAGCCATAACACCAGTAAAAAGGAGCCAGTAGATTGACGTTCCTGGACAACTGGAAAAGTGTCCAGTAAAGTTGAGGAATTTCGAATTTGGAATCAAAAAGTGTCCAGTAAGTAAGTATGGAAATTCCATAACATATCATATTATTTGAATTTAGAACTATCTGTAAAGACTGTGACAGCCTTCAAAAAGGCTACTCATACTACATGAAAAGCTGATCATTCAGCTCCAAAAGTACCAGGGCATCATAAACCAAAAGCGTTATCTCGTTCAGACCAGACATCGCGCGATTTCTCTTCATTTCAGCATCGCTTGCTCCGCACCATCTCAGTTTTATGTACGCCTAGTACATCTCGGCCAGTATGACGAGTTGTGAATCGTTAATTTTTTTTAAAAAAAACCGGGTAAGCGACCGGCTAAGAGTCGGACTAGCGCACTGAGGGTTGTGCATATGTGGTCATCAATATTTTAACATTTTTTTTTTTAAATCATTCTACTTGTTCTATTTTTGAGTAAAGCACTATACATGCTTCGACCATTAAGAGCCATCCTGGCCTCGTATGTATAAAAGCCCTCGCCTGGCGGCTCGGGCTTTTACCTCATACTTGTCCAGGAAGGCTCACTGGTCTTTGCAGTAATGTACTATTATCATAAGCAATATTTAAAAAACGACTGACTGTTGAGTTTCTTGCGGCGTTTCTTCTTAGCAGTGGTCTCTTGCGAAGCGCTGGTAGATTTTTGACGTGTAAAAGTGCCCGTGCGGCCTACTTACTGAATAAACATCTTTTATCTTTTTTTATCTTTTATCTCACATGATAAACCAGTTAGTATTAAAATAACTATCCTAAGTGAAAAAACACTTACAAAGCTTACGAAAGAAAATAAACAATTTAAAAAAAACAGGCTTGTTAAAATGAGTAAAATAAACTTATCAGATCCTTTTAGCCTTGATAACACGATTGAAAGTTTCGAGTATCATTCGTATAAACCATACGGAACGAGTTTTAATTTCAACGATGAAATTCGTATACCTATTAACCAGCAAGATCTTTACGTATTACCATCGGCGAGTACGTTATACGTAGAGGGTACTATTACAGTACTCAACAGAGAAACAAAAGCGAAGGTGATTATTGTTCTTTTCACTAATAACCCTATATTTCATATGTTTCAAGATATTCGATATGAACTGAATGGAATCGAAATAGATAAAATTAAAAACGCAGGGGTTACGTCAACAATGAAATCTATTGTATCCATGAATGAACTCGAATCAACGACGTCACAGTTATAAGGTTGGAACATTGATGGTACTAAAATTACACATGGATCATTTTCTATATCTGTTCCTTTAAATAAGATTCTTGGTTTCGCAGAGGATTATAACAAAATAATTATTAACTGCAAGCATGAACTTATTCTTTTAAGATCCAATAGTGATTTAATTAGCGTAAAACAAATGAATACATAGAAAACATTACAATATCTAAAATAGTATGGCGTATGCCACATATTAAAGTTTCCAATCGGGAAAGATTAAATTTACTCAAACATTTAGAAATAGATCGTGCTATTCAGATTGCTTTCAGAAATTGGGATCTGTATGAGTACTAGGGATTGCAATCCGTATAATCCGGAGTTCGAAAATCCGGATTTTATAAGATTTACAGGCTGTACATTTTAAATCCGGATTTTTCATTGATAAATCCGGTTTTGCGGATTTTTTATTTATTTTTTAAATAAACGTGTTTAATTATATTTTCACTTCTCATGCTCTTAAAATGTTACTTTAGTCTCTGCACATCGGGACTAAAGTTCCATTTTAATCTCTAGGGATTAAAGTAAAATTGTTTTAATTTACTTTGGAATCCCCTAAACATCCAATTAAGGTGTTTGTGAATGGAGGATTGTTGCCATTTTCAATGTTTTTGTATAGACCACAGAATAAAGATTAAAGGCATAGAAGTCGTGCAATAAGATGAACGTTGTACCAGCTACTTGTCTCTACTTTATAGATTACATTTTGATAAGAGGAAAAGAAACAAAAACCAGGTGTCTTTTCTTCTTTAATCTGTCATGATCAGAAAGTGAAGAAACGTCAAATCAACGACAGGACTTCTTTGGCGTTACTTTCTTCTACACTGGTGCTTAAAGGTCCAAATCACGCCTTGTGACGATCTCTTTCCAACTCACTATGAAAACCATAAGTAAAAAGAAGGTAACCATAATGTATTTTCTGCTTATTTAGTACGTTTTCTATGCCTTTAGTCTTTATTCTGTGCTATAGACAATTTTTAGCGCGTGGAAATAACCTCAAAATGACAACTGTGAAAAAATATAAATAAAAATGATTTAATTTCGTGAAACACGATTAATGATTACGAATATGAATATATTTAATTATATTAAGGATGAATTCATTTTATTATGCTTGGTCCAATTAGTTTTAAAATAGTTTTCAAGTTTGAACCTGTTGGCTAAATATGCAAGCATTTAAAGCGGCACTGCACAAAAAAAATATAAGAAAAGAAAAAACCGCGGAACAAATTTGTAAGAAACTTTCTTATAATCAATATTGTAAAATGTGTATAGAACTTCGTCAGTGCTGGATTGAGCAAGCACGGTGTCCGTAGCTAATTCTATAAAGAGACCCCTGGGTTTGTTTTAGGTTACAGGTTGTGGCGGGTTTTTTTCCGCAACTGAGCGACTTAGATATGCACCTATTTTGCGTGGGTGTTTGTTTTAGGTTATTCTGCTGGAGAATATCGACTGGATTATTCATATGAGTACACGCATACGCATACTGATGTAAGTACTAGCATTTTAGAGGTTGAGACGTGTATGCGCGGGGCCCGTAGCATTTGCTACTCTTGCTAGGTACGTGGCTAATCCGGCACTGAACGTTGTTTTTTTTCCTCGCATTCAAAGTGAAAAGTAGAGTGTTTAACGCGAGACTAAACAACCATAATGACACTCAAACTATAGCCACTCTCGCTCGCTGGCTCGCTCGCGTGGCTAAACATCTCGTGTCATTATGGCTTGCTTTAGTACCTTGTTGAACAATCTACTATTATGCAATCGGTATTATAGTTAGTGTAAGTAAGAGTAAGTAATAACTAAATAGATCTCGCTCAATCGGCTCAATGATGCAAACTGTGATTATTTTGTTAAATATGTAGCTAGCTTTATTTGATTTAAGAAAGTTCCTTATTTTATTTTATTATGTTAAAAAAAAGTTGATCAATTGATAAGTTGATTCTAGTTTTAGTTTTTGATTAAAGTTTAATTTATCTGGAATTATTCTATGATTATAAAAGTGAGTAACTTACTTGATTAGTTCTTGGTTGTTGTTTTTATTTCAATAAAAGTAAAATTTTATGGCACAAAAGTTGATTGTTGTTAAGTATATTATTCAATAAATAATGCTTAAGCTTTGATGTCAACATTGTCAACTGTGATTATTTTGTAAAATATGTCGGTAGCTTTATTTGATTTAAGAAAGTTCCTTATTATATTTTATTTTTTTAAACAAAGTTGATTTTGATTCGAGTTTTGGTTTTTGATTAAAGTTTAATTTATCTGGAATTAGTCTATGATTGTAAAAGTGGATGGTTATTACTAGCTCCGAAACTAACATTTAAATTTTTATACGGAAAATATTTTGAATTTAAAAAAACTTTTACGTCTCTCAAGTGGCAATGATCAAACCATATTATATCTTTGTTAGATATATTTTTTCTGCCCGTTTTTAAACCAATTGTAACGTATCGCGGTTTTTCAATTTGATATGAAGTTTTGATCGCCCAAGAATGTTTTGATGTTTTTGGTAAAAGCGGGTACTCAATTGCGGTTGAATAAATGTTGCATGGACCAACTATGTACAATATGGTTTTAATTACTTAATTAGAATTCTCTTTAAAAGTTTATTCGGTAAAACCTAGGTAAAGTCGACTACAAAGAGATGTAGTATCCACTTTTTCACTTTTTCCAAAAAGTGGATACATCTCTTTATAGTCGACTGTACTTGGCTGTCTATTTCTTTCACATTCTCTCTGGCATAAAAAAATATATATTGACAGATGCTAGATAGCCGAGTAATATAAATATTTTTCATCACACTTGCTCGTAAATAGTGTCCTAACATGCTAGAAAAATCGACCGTAAATCCAAAATAATATCCGCGGGCCTTTTTTTTACCATTACGCCCTATCGTACGTAAAATCTTTCTTTTTAAATATAATGCGTGGACTCAAACTATCATTATACGTCAGGACCCCAATTCTTGTGCCATAAGATATGAAATTTCATTCGAGATGAAATGTCAGTTGCATACAATTTTCTAAAAATCTCGCATATAAACTATTGATCTCGACTGTCACTAGAATCGGACTCCTGAACACGTTTCACATTATCTGTGGTAAGTCATAGAAAATGATGTAGTCTGTCAAATAAGTTAAAAATATGATATTTTTTCAGATTTTATTTTTTTCCTCGCAATTGTGATGAAAAACATTGTATGTTACACGGGTGGTAAAGGAATTACAAAGCTCGAGTCATTAAAGCCCTCAGCCTACGGCTTCGGGCTTCTAACAAACTCTCGTTTGTAATTCTGCCTTTACCACCCTTAATACACAATGTACTATTAGTTTTGCTGTACGATTGTATGCTGGCACATTTATAAGCTTAAAATGTTTTATATTAGAAATTATTTTACACACAGTGACAGTTTAAATTTACGATATAAAAACCAAATCTATTGAGGCATCTAACTTGTTAGAATAGGTGCACATGATATTTGGCAATTCAAAGCATAAATCGACGGTCCCTACCAACAAAGTCGGATCTGCAAAACCCTTACTTTTCAGTACGCGCCATCTAAGGTGTTTTTGTCTATATATTTAATTGCCATTTTAAGTGATATTGACACCAAATTTGGTATGAGTACATAATGTTAGGTTGCTGTAAATAATACATAAGCTCATACATCTTTTTCCTATTAGAAGTCATAGAAACGTGACATGTTACATTCTTAAGCGAAACATTTCGACCAACATTTGTCGGAAGTGACACAAACGACTCTTTTGTTGGGGCTTCATACCATATTCATTGTCGGTTGAGTCACAAATGACATTTTGAAACGGACAAAGTGACCATACACATTGTCGGTTGTGTCAAAAGCGATATTTTAAAACGGGCATAATGACAATTTTTGTGGTAGTATATGTGATCATTTAGACTCTACTTAGTAAAATTTAATTCAACGCAAATGTAGTAGTTGGTCTGGAGTACCATCATAAATACCTGTTCGACATTAGCGATTAAAATTAAACAAGCAAATGAAATTATCATTGTTTTATTTATTTTTTGGCAAAAAAAAAAACGAAATCCTATTAAGTAGGTTTTAACACAAAATTGCATACATTCTTCTCAAATTGCAGGAAAAACTCAAAACATGTACCTATTAACATGAAACACTCAAAATGTTTGTATTTGTATACTTTAATATAAAACACTGGAACAACGAAGTCAGTCTAAAAAATACTCGTATCCTATAACACAGATCAGCTTTATCGTTAACACTACAATTGCTATAGTAATCAGTCTAGAAGTTTAAAAAATATAGTAAGTCAAACTTTATATTGAAAATTTTACTTAGCTTAATCCTGTAAACCCCCCCCCCCCCAATAAAACACCCTCAACCTGCTGAAAAACCCTTAATACTCTATCTATCTCCTGCATTAATGTAAAGCCTAAATTTTAAGTCTATAGAAAAGCCTAGCACTCTATACTGAAACACTGAAATGAAAGCTATGAAATAGTATTTTTCACAATCGTGTTATAATAGAGAGCTTTTTAGTCGAGTACCGTGTTTAGGCCACGAAGCTTGCTGAGTGGCCTAAGTAAGGTACGAGATTAAAAAGCTTGACTATGACACTATTGTGAACAATACTTTTTGTATGAGTTCATTAAAATTAATAATTTAGGTCTAAATACGAGTATACATATAAGTAAACGAAATAAAGTAAGTACTATCACGCCACCGGCATCCGTAATGTTGCGGTACTGTGCTGTGATTGGCTAAATACTAGCCAATCACAAAGCGTATTTTTTTATTTTTTTTATGCCCTGGATGCAGCAGCAAGTTTAAGTAGATTTTTGACAGATAACGCGATGCTGCTACGTTCCGAAACGCCATAGATTGGCAATTTTGTATCGGATCGAGTCTCCTTAAACAAGGACACATATTATTGAAATACGAAGTTCTATTTTCAAATTTTTTTGGCTGTCTAGAGCGTATCGAAAAAGTTATTTCGGTTGTTTCGAAAGTAACATAGACTATGCAACGATGAAAAGAGTGACGTTTCAGTATTTTCTATGAAATCTTAATACACAGATTTTAATCGACGAGTACAAAAAATTGTATTAAGTTTACCCTAAGTAAAGCTTCTATGTAAAACTACTAAGCTTATAAAGTACCTATTAACTTTCCTATCTTTAAATATACCTATAGAGTAAGAATTATTAATATTGTTGAAATGGCCATATGATCATCTCGTGTCAAGGAACCTACTTTGTGAACCGTTATAGATAGTAACCTAAGAACTTTTCATGCATATAAGTTTGGTATAAATATATGGATATAACCTATCCCTATATGATTTAGTTTAATGTAATATATAATAGTTAATTGTAATGAAATTACAAATTATAACTAAGAGATATAAGTCTTGTTGTTTGATCTTATTAAAATAAATGTATAGGTCAGTCATAGTCTTTGGTAGGTACTAGTTAGGGTTATTAGATTGAAACTGGAAAGTATGCTTATGGCATATTATTTTGCGCCTAAGGTACTCGTCTACCTGACTGGACATCCCTCCAGCGCCTATCACTTTTTTCTTCTCTTTCCAGGTGGGAATTATTGATTTTACAGTCTTTCTCAGTCGTTGGTAGTAAATTGGTCAGAAGTACTCCGTCATCTTGTCATCAGTCAACAAAAGGACAAGAGGGTATTCAAACGCTCCATACTCGATGCAAGAGTGAAATATAGTCTAATCTATAGGAGTGACGTCACGGACGTTGTACAGCGTACACACCAACGTTCATTGCCTGTTAATTTAAATAAAACAACTACTTCCCTGGCTGTGATAGTGTATTAAATTTATCAGGAGTGGTTTAAATATTAACATTTATTGCTCGCAAGTAATTTAGTTCAGTGAATAAAATTAAAACAGCTGTTAACATAAAAGTGACGACGACCGTAGTTATAAAGTACCCACACAAAAAAAAAGAACAACAACATCAATAATGTCTGCAATTAATAAGTGCTCGACCTGTTTAAAGCCCACGAAACGTACGGGTACTGTGGTGTACACTAAATGCGGCAGCGTTTATCACTGTGCCTGCGTGGGGGTCCCGGTCGGGGCAGCCGTGCCCTGCGACTGGAGCTGTCCGACGTGCAAGAGATGTGTGCCGCGAAACACCCAAGCCGACACGCCGGGGAGGGGCTTGATTGGCTAGTCCACCGCAGCCAAGCTCCTGGCTACACAGCCCACTGCTGCTCGACCCGTCATATCCAGTCCCGCTGACGCTCAGCCCGTTACGCCGGAGACGACGCCCGCGACCATAGAGCTAGTTTCGTTTGCGTCCCCCGCCGGACAAAATATAGAGCAGCTGACACTCGGCTCTGAGATTCAGCTCTTCAGGGAGGAGCTCCAAGCCGTAAGACAGGAGCTCAAGGATTTCCTTCAGGACTTCTGGGACGTCGGGGCACGTATGGCTGACTTTAGCGCCAAGGTGGAGTCTCTGGAGAGCCGCGTCGACGCCGTGAAGAAAGCGGTCACCAGGGTACTGGAGGAAGCCATCGCCGTCCTCCAAATCGAACTGCACGAGTAAGACCAGGAGCTCCTGTCGAATGACGTGCAAGTGTCTAACGTGCCGGAGGAGCCCGGCGAGAGCCCCGCCGGCTTGGCGACGCGTATCTGCGCTAAACTGGGGGTGGAGCTGGACGTGCGCGACATCGTGTCCGTGCACCGAGTGGGCCGGACACGCGAGGCTGGCCGGCCGCGGCCCCTTGTGCTGCGCCTGGCGCGCCGAGCCGTCCACGACGAGCTGCTGAAGGGCGCGCGCGTGCGCCGCGGCGCCACTACCGCGGACCTAGGCCTGGCCGCCGCACCGCAAAGGTTCTTTGTGAACGAGCGGCTGACGAGCGCCAACCGGCAGCTGTTCCAGCGGGCCCGCGAAGCCGCGCGCGCCGCCGCCTGGCGCTACGTGTGGACCCGGGATGGCAGGATCTTTGCCCGCCGGGCTGACGGCCAGCCGAGCCACCGCTTGCGCCGTTTGTCCGATTTGGATATTTTTAGGCCCGTCGATGCAGCTCAAATTCAGCCCTAGTTGTTATTCTATCCTGTTTTGTGAAGTCCTAGAAAAAATGTATTTCTTGTTATTGTTTTTATGTATTGTTGGGTTTCGCGTAAGGCAAAATTTAACGTGTGCTCACCGTAGTTTAATGGCCTTCCTGTTTGAATTGTTTTTGTTGTGGTGTCTTCGCGGGAGTGAAAAGAATAATCCTTTTGCCGACTTTTGATTCAAATTCAAATTCAAATTCAAATTTCCTTTATTTCGTCAACATAGGTAACAGGTAGGTGACAAAGGTTTATACAGGGTGTCTCAAAAGTACCACGCCACAGTGACACCGGAGGTACTGTGGCGTGGTACTTTTGGGACACCCTGTATGTATGTTGTACAACCATGCTGAGCCGTTTAGGCGTACGAAATCTTGTTTAAGGCAAGCATCTTATTATGTAGCACCATTGTGGTCCAACCAAGATATATAACTACATAGGTAAGTGCAATATTACAAAACTTTATATGAAAAATTATTTAAACTAACAACCACAAACTTATATCTATAATAGAGTTAAATAATGAAATAGTATTCGTGAATGTCCAAACTTATATGTGTACAATTAAATATTAAATCCGATTTAGCATGCCAGTAGTTTATAAATTAGAGGTCAAAAAAATTAAATAATAATGTACAAAAATTAATTCTAATTAGCATCTCAGTCATTTGTATTCTTAATTAAGATAGGTAGGTATAATAACATGCGCAATTATTGATTATTATTTACGAGGGTAGGCTATCGTCATTCAAAAATTCCATAATATGATAGTAACATTTCTCGGATAGAAATCTATATAACATGCGTGTGGTGCCGGGTTTAGAATGTTGCCACTCCATGTCTTCCATTGGATGTCGTAAGAGACGACTAAGGGACTTAAGGCTGTGTAGTGCTGTTAGGCGATGGGTTTGCAACCTGTCACTAATACACTGGATAACATCTTAGCCTGGTTGTGCAAAATGTGGTCACAGAATTATCAACAAGTTTTTGGAGTTGTTGGTGAGTTTGTGGCTCTGCCTACCCCACTCTGGGAATGAAGGCGTGAGTTTATGTATGTATGTATGCGTTTAAATCTAGTTACAGTTAACTTTTGCCATGATTCAGGTAGCTTATTATACATTTTTGGTGCCATAGGAAGAATGTTTTTTTGCATCAAGGTGGTCTTGCATCTACCTACTTCCACTTCTGGTTTCCTATGTCGAAAGTTTAATCTTTTGGGTGGCTTTTTCATTTGAAATAGATTAGGATTCCCTTTCACAAATACACAACATTCAAATATATACAAGGAAGGGAAAGTCAGTAGGTTTAGCGATTTAAAAGAAGGTTGACAGCTGATCTCGCCTGGAACATAACAATAATAAGTATACTAAATATTTTGTGTATTTTGTCTTTTCATGTATTTATATATCCATATATCGATATCCGCTTTCACTTTTTATTACTACAGGTATACAACTTCTTCTATCTACAATTTACTCGCCATATTATAATAATTATCACTTTATGTTTATTTATGTGCATAATACTTACTTGTATACAGCTAGCCGTTTATAATTTTAACGTTGTTTATGCTTGTACTTGTGATGCCTCGTTTTGAAAACTTCAAAGTTGGTTTATTTAATGCTGGATCTCCTGGTACGGGACACGACGAGTTGATTGCGACAATGACGGAGACTGACGCGGACATTGTGGCCATACACGAGACCTGGCTGCGCGCTGGCGAGGAAGGACGGGCCCCCGTGGTGGCTAACTACCGACTGCGTCATATCGCTCGGCCAGCGGACGTCCGCGCTGGACGGGGAGGTGGCGTGGGATTCTACCTGCGCCGGGGCCTCACCGCCCGCACCCTGCCGCACCCCCCGCTGCCCTCGTAGAACAAATGTGGCTAAAAATAAATGTAAATAGTAAATATTTAATTATTGGCACCGCTTACCGTCCTCCGTGGCTTAACGTTGAGACTTTTTTTGACGATATTACTGACTCAATTACTTCGTTTATTAACTACGACCGCTTGATTTTACTTGGTGACTTTAATATAAATTATTCGGATAAAAATTACACTAAATTTAAATGTTTGATACAATTTTTGACGACAGTTAACTTGACTCAACACACACACTACATACATACTTACATACTACAACACTACTTTACACTTTACTTACTTACTTACTTTACTTTTTTACTTTATCATACTTTAACTCTTCTTGCCAATTCTAAACACCCAGGATCTTCTACTTTTAAATTAGGAAATATTTCACCGCAAGAAGCACTTGCCTATCTAAAATCTATTAAGACGAAGGCTGTTGGTGAAGATTGCCTTAGCTTAGACATGCTTTTGCTCGCGGCGGACTGGATTGCTCCTGTCTTGTCTGGTATTATCAACTTCTCCTTTTCCACTGCCACCTTTCCGTCGGTATGGAAGCATGCCCACGTAATTCCACTTCCTAAAACCTCAAGTCCTTCAGCGTTCGATCAATATCGTCCCATTTCCATTCTTCCGACCCTATCCAAGATCATTGAGCATTTTGTAAATCGTCGTCTCCTTTCCCATCTCAACAGAAATAATCTCCTTAATCCCTTTCAATCAGGTTTCCGTCCCGGGCATAGCACAGTCACTGCTTTGGTAAAGGTCACTGACGACATTCGTCTTAATATTGAGTGTAGAAAGCTCACTGTTTTGGTTCTTATTGATTTCAGTAGCGCCTTTAACTCCGTGGATCTTGATATTCTGCTTGGTACGCTTAGTTCTCTTAATCTTTCTTCTTCTTCCCTCTCCTGGTTTCAAGCATACCTCTCTGGGACGCGCCAGCGTGTGAGGCTGGATGACAGCTACTCTGAATGGTGTGAACTGTCTGCCGGTGTCCCCCAGGGTGGGGTGCTCTCTCCCCTTCTCTTTTCAATTTTTATTAACGGCCTCACCGATTCTCTAGTTTCCTCTTACCATCTGTATGCAGACGATCTGCAGATCTACGCGGCGGCTAGCCTCGATGATTTCCCTGCTCTTGTTAACCAAATTAACGCCGACCTCGAGTCGATTCGTGTTTGGGTGGATTCTTTTGAGTTGAAGGTTAATGCGAGCAAATCTCAGGCTAAAGTGATTGGGAGCCCGCATTTTATTGCTAAGTTGTCTGACTTAGTGGTGCCCAGTGTAATCTACGATGGCACTCCAATTCCTTTTTCCATGTCTGTTAAAAACTTGTGCATCACTATGGACCAGACACTATCATGGTCAGCCCACATCAATGGTGTGAGCCGCAAGCTATTTGGGTCGCTTCATTCTCTGAGGCGCCTGCAGAACTTTCTTCCTTTGAAAACTAAGATAACCCTAGCTCACTCTCTCTTACTTCCCCTTCTTGATTACGGTGACATTGCTTTTCTGGATCTTAGGGAGGAGCTGCTTGACAAGCTTGAGCGTTTGCAGAATGTCTGTATCAGGTACATATTTGGCCTGCGTAAGTATGACCACGTGTCCCAGTTCCGCGCGCAGCTGGCCTGGTTACCCATCCGTCGTCGCAGGGATGTACATATCTTGTCACTTCTTTTTAATGTTCTTTTCCTTCCATCCTCACCACCCTACCTTTCAGAGAGATTTAGTTATTTAGCACAAGGTAGCGGGCACCGCTTGCGGTCAAGCGCCAACCTTTCTCTCGCTATCCCGTCAAATAAGACGCTTGTCTATGCTAAATCTTTCTCGGTGCACTCTGTAAAGTTGTGGAATGAGCTTCCGTTGAGTTTGAGACAGTCCCCTTCTGTTGGCTCGTTTAAAGGGAATCTTAAAAAAATGTGGCTAAATGAATGAATTTTACTATTTGCTGTTTTATAATACCACTCGTTTTTAGGTAAGTTTGTTAGTTGGTGTAAGTATATATTGTATCTATATTATTATTGTATTTATATATTAGTTTATTTATATAGTTAATATATATTTAATGTTATGTAATTGCGTTGTATGTTTAAAGTAAAAGTATTTTTAATGCTTAAACTTGTTTTTTGCCATCCTCGTGCGTTTTCCTCACCCAGTCATTACAACGTTAGCTGGAAGAGATCCCTTAAAGGGATAAGTTCGCCTTTGTACATAGTTCATATTCTTATAAGTGTTTATTTGTTATACGATTTCTTTTTGTGCAATAAAGAGTTTACTTACTTACTTACTTACTTACTCAACATGTAAGCGACCCGACACATTTCACAGAACACAGCGAGACGACCATAGACCTGGTTTGCACCGACGCTCGCGTTGTGACTGTAGACGTGAAGCATATTCCAGATCTAGGTCGACATGCATTCATTACAGCCGAGTTTGACATAAATAAACGAAAGCCAATGCCAAAACGAATTACTTACCGACCTCTTAAAGACATTACCTTGAGTGACTTCAACGACGACCTTGACGCCATAAACTGGGACCAAATTCTTGTGTTCGACGACGTAAACGACATGGTTCGACGATTTAACGAACTTTAACTCGGACTTTTTGACAAACACGCGCCTGTAACGACGATAGTGGTAAAGGAGGCCCTAAACTATGGCTTACGAGTAATGTCAAGCTCATGATGCGTCTCAGGAATGAAGCACATTCAAAATACAAGCGATCCAAGAGTGATGCTCATAAACAATATTACCTGGACCTGAAACATCTCGTCATCGAGGCCATCTACAGCGAGAAACGGGCCTTCTTTGCACACCATATCAACAACGTTACTGACCCAAAGACTCTCTGGAAAAACTTGAAGCGCACGGTTCTTCCAGACTCACAGACGCAGACTGACCTCCCGACGCTTTTTGACGACCCTGACTTAATAAACCGCCATTTCCTCAACGTCCCCGGAAAACGTGACGTAACAATATCTGACCTTACATTTTACGAATTTGGTAGGCACGATAGCAAGACTTTTACTCTTTCACCCACAATGTCTAGAACTGTCACAAAAATTATGACTTCGATTAAAACGACCGCGAAAGGTCTTGACTCGATTGATATTGATATGCTACTCATGACTCTTCCGAGGACCTCTGACATACTGACCTACATAATTAACAAAAGTATTGAGACTATGACTTTCCCAACAGACTGGAAAATCGCTCAAGTGATCCCGTTATCAAAAAAGCCGAACCCTGCAAATCTGTCCGAACTCCGCCCTATAAGTATCCTTTCTTGTACGTCTAAGATAATAGAAAGGGTGGTTTGCGAACAGCTGTCGGAATACCTGGAGAAAAACAGTATCCTGCCTGAGCTGCAGTCGGGTTTTCGCAAGGGTCAGTCGACAGTTACTGCGTTACTCGATGTAGTCGACAATATCCTAGAGGCTCGGAATGCTGGTAAAAGTACCATTATGGTTCTTTTAGATTTCTCCAGGGCTTTCGACTGCATTAGCGTACCCTTGCTGTTATCTAAGATGTCCTATTACGGGTTTGATGTCACTGCGATTAATTGGTTTAGCAGTTACTTGTCCGGTCGTGCGCAGGCAGTTGCGTTGCGTAGGATGGATGGTAGTACTCTGTGGTCCTCTCCTTGTCCTGTGACTAGGGGAGTGCCGCAGGGTTCGATCCTGGGTCCCCTGCTCTTTATATTGTACAGCGCTGACATTATTCACAGTATAAATAACAGTAGATACCATCTTTACGCGGATGACCTGCAACTTTACTTCTCTAGCGCGCCGTCGGACACGTCAGCTGCCGTGAACGCAATTAATGGAGACCTCGATCGAATTTCCTCTTGGTCGGAGAAGAACTGTTTTGTTCTAAATCCCAACAAGTCGAAATATGTGGTTTTTGGGTCAAGACATCAAATTCGTAATACTCAGAATGCTCTGACTACCAGGGATGTTGCCGTCAGGGGTGAGCCAATAGAACAGGTGGTAGAAGCAAATAACCTCGGCCTTCTTATGGATGGCAATTCGCGCTTTGAGAACCACATACTAAGAGTAGTAAGCAACTGCTTCTATCGCCTTAAAGTTCTATATAATATGCGTGATTACCTTAGTGTCGATTTGCGTGTTGACCTTTGTGAATCGCTTATATTATCTAGATTAAATTATTGTGATGTAGTCTATGATGGCTGCATTGTTGGTAGATCTAAGAGGTTGATATTACGTGTGCAAAACGCATGCGCACGTTTTTGTTTCCGCGTCCCTCCCCGCTCCCACATCACTCCCTACTTGAACGCTGCAAACCTGTTAAACATGCCTGCACGCAGGCGCCTGCACCTCGCCACTCTGCTGTTTGGTGTAGTACATAGCGAAACTCCATCTTACCTTTTTAACCGAATTAAATGGTCAAGAAGTGCGCGCAGGTATAAGGTAATCGCTATCGTGCCTATACACCGGACTGCGGCATTCAGAGGTAGTTTCAGGTTTGCGGCTTCCAAGTGCTGGAATGATCTCCCTCCTCCTATCCAAGGGGTGTCTAGCAGGTACACCTTTAAGCGCAAGCTTAAGGGCTATTTGTTGACACTCCAGAAATCCTAGCCCTCATCCAGCACTTACTACACACATTATTATTTCAACATGTTGCTTTTAAATTTAACCTTTAATTCATTTTCAGTTTTATCGAGGCTGTATATCGGTATTTATGTATGCGTTTTATTTTTTATTATTATTTTCCCATTTATTTTTCCGCTATATGTAAGTATTATGTAAGTAGTTTACACGTATAGTGTAGTATGTTTGTACAGTATTCCGTGAGTCACTGCCGGTACTGGCTGAAAATCAGCGCTGTAGGTGTCTGACACCTCAGCATTTTGCTGAGCCAGTGTCCGCTTCACTGCCGCGAGGACACACATTTGCGTGCTATGCCTGTTACCCTCATTGTTTTCTTGTACCATTTGTATATTTGTATGTCTTATCGTTGGTGAATAAATGTATTTCTTCTTCTTCTTCTTCTTCTTCTTCTTCTAATAGACATTTGGTATTGTATGTATATCACATTAGATCTACTAGGAGCTGAATTATTAAAAAGTCAAAGTCAAACTGTCAGGATGTAGATTATAGTGGTAAATAGTCATATATAAGACCAAGTTTGTTAGGTTGTAGATAGTAATAATTAGTAGTCTTAAAAGACCAAGTTAATGAAGATTGAAGTGTAACATTGCACTGTAACTTTTATGAAGAGTTAATTTATAATATATATTTATGGCATATTCTCGAATGATAGTGAAACTTTCTAGTCATGATGAATACTGGTTCTGATAATGATTTCAATCATAAATTGTAGATATAAGCTGAAGTTTATTCCCACAGGAATAGAATAGTGGTTCTTACTGCTCACAGACTATAAGGCCGGTTTTCCCTTGAGAACAACCAAGCAGGGTACATAACCCATAGCGTAAACAGAGAAATCACTTGATGTAAAATATTCAATATAAATTGAGAGAAATCATTTAATCTCGTTGATTCTTTCAATGCTGAAGGTATATTTGGTTATCTGCCATAGACTAGAAATATTCCCATATCTTTAGTTTACTATGTTCAAGCTTTAGGAATACTGGAACTGATGAATATAATGTACAATCTGTTATATTGTTATTATTTTAAATTTGCAGCTTACTTTGCACAAGCTGTTTTATTGATGTTATAACTTATCAGACGTTGGTTTTGCAGTAGATAGTTACTTTATTATTTAAAGGAGAAAATAGTTTACTAACTCTCGATTAAACATTTGTTAAATAGATTTGAAGATATAGTAAAGCTTTTTAGTCTTGATACTATTTGGGGCCTCTAGCATTTTTGTTAATGATAAACGACTTGCCTAAAGCAGTAAGAGACGCCAAGTGTCTGTTGTTTGCGGACGACCTTAAGTTATCTCTTGCGATAAATAATGAAGAAGATCATGACAGACTGCAACGAGATATAGACGGAGTACTAGACTGGAGCAAAAAAAACCATTTACAATTTAACATTTCAAAGTGTATGACCATCAGCTTTTCAAGGTCACCCTCTTGGAGTAGACATACTTATACCCTTGATGATATACCTATCACTAGGGTCGCTGAAATACGCGATCTGGGAGTTAATTTTACCACTGAGCTAACGTTTCGTAAGCACATAATTAATATTTGTAAAAAAAGCATTCCGGAATCTGGGTTTCGTACTCAGAATGGCAAACGGGTTTACAAATATGAAGGCAGTTAGGGCATTATATAACGCTTTGGTAAGGAGACAGCTCGAGTATAATGCAGAAATCTGGGCTCCACATGAAGCAAAGTATTTCCTCATGTTAGAGAGGATACAGAATAAATTTATTAGATATGTGTATAAGAGGCAATACGGTGTTTATCCTTTTTATCCGTTAAGGTATCCGACATTGTTTATATTAGGCTGTAATAAACCGAGCATGAGAACAGGCCGTGTGATTCGAAGGTGACCAGAGCAGTAGACTCATCAAATTTATACTTATGAGCGCCAGATGAGTTTACCGACAAAATGAGAATTGGCTAAATAAAAATCAATAGAACAGTATTAGATAAATATTTATTTCAACAAAAGTTACACAATGCCCCTTACTTCCTTCTTTCCTTTTTTTTGTAGATACTTTATAGGTTAAGTATTTGTGGTGAAAATACCTTGGTACATATCGTCACACCCATATACAAACAGTAGGTAACAAATTAACATTAAACGAGTTAAGAACGAGGACTTTTTCGGTTGCTTTGGTACTGTAGAATTTAAATAGAAAGGTTAGAATTTACCAGCTTTTGAAGTAAGAGTTTACGTGTTGGTCGACGTGAACCATGGAGTTTTCCCGGAGAACATCACCCGCAGGATCCCGAACACGAGGAGGTCGGACACAGCTTGGCTACAGGTCAAACAGCGCCCGCCGTTACCATCAATCGTAGCAGTATCCGCCTTGGGGATCGCGGCACCCGATGTACTCGCAGTTGGACCCCGTTAATTGAGGTTAAGTTTGGTTCCAGAAATAAACCGTCGAACATCCACGCACCCGAGTAGATGCGGGGTCGCCGTGAAAGAGTGAAGCGGCGTAGTAAGTTGGAAAGTAACTTAGTAAATTTTCACATGGGAGTAACTGAGTAAATTTTCACATGGAAGTAACTGAGTAAATTTTCACATGGAAGTAACTGAAATTAAAATAAATAATGTGAGAAACATCAACATAAAACGATGTCACCGTTTTCACCTAGACACGATAAAGAGGCTAAGAACACTCACCTGAGTAGTGGATAGACATTACACAGAAGAATAAGTATGGATTTCCCTTAGGACCTCATGTCGAGGAGTTAAGTTATAAAAAAAACTGGGCCGAACGCTGAAAAGAATGAAACAGATTTATTATAATGTCAGAATACTAGACATTAAAAGACACCTCTTCGACCCAAAACTCACCCCGAAGCGAGAAAATTGATCCGGAAATATAAATATTATGTGTTCACATTGCAATGAATAATCCGAATGAGGTCGATAGACCAGAAATTTTCATCATGAGAATTAGTGATGCATTTGGGACATGACTGACCGAAATCAAAGATCTATATTTTTGAAAAACATGACACAAAAAGGATTAGGGAATAGAAAGAAAACTCCAGACTTCTTCCTATTTTTACCGTGAAGCATTACTATAATAAAAAGCGAAAGAGGATGACATTTATCTATATAATTAAACGAAACTTGCCTGAAACGAAACCAAAATGCTGCGTTTTGTTCGCCACTGAAGGCCAATAATGATTTCCCAAATTTTAAGTATTTTGAATTATATATTTTAGGATTTAGTGAATATTTATGATTAAATATCCTACGTAATACTCAGGGTTAGAATAGATTCATGTGGAAGCTGAAACAGGTTTAATCGTAAGAAAAATATATGGACGACTGTCAAATATGACAGCCGCGGTTGAAATTCAGAAAAGGCTAGCAATGAAGTATCGAAACGTTACATTTGACAGTAGGTCTTTTACGAAAACCATGTCGGTTTGTTGTTGAAAGTTATTTGGGTAATAATCAGAGTAATTAAGTACTAAAGTGTTGTGAAAGTGATGAGAAAGGAGTGTACCGAAGTCACGGCATGTATTTCATCCACAACCGCTGGCATTACAGCCCAAAAGAAAGTTATAAATTGACTTTGAAAGTTGCAGTCTCGTCTGAAGTTTAAGTAAGTTTCTTATGTAGTAAAAGTTAACAAAATCTATGAACTCTAGGCTAGAAAGTGTTACAAGGCATGGTTGGATACAGCCACCTCAGGGTCAGAAGGGATCTCGCGCTCGTTACATATATTTTAAAAGTTATTAAAGGAAAAATGAACAATCCGGATATACTGGGGGCAGTGAGTTTGTGTGTCCCCCGAGCCGGGGCGAGCGGCCGGCGGCGGCCGGCGCTGCTGGCGCTGCCGCGCGGGCGCACCCAGCTGCTGCGGGAGGCGCCGCTGACGCGCGCCCTGCGCGCACTGAACCTTATAGCCGCGGAAGTGGATTTATTCTCTTGTACCATGAGTGAATTCACAAGAATAGCGATGTATAAAATATCTTATTGTTTTAAATATAATTCCAGGTTTTTTGTACTGTAGGTAAGTGTAACCTTGCAACAATATCGCATTGGGAATAAACCTGTTATGATAATTATATGTTTAGAAAAATAAATGAATAAATAAATAAATAAATTAAATAAATAAATTCAAGTCAGCCGTCACTTTCACTACTGACGGATGACAGTAGCTATTTTATTTTATTAGTCTATGCGATAGATAAATGTCTTGTGCGTTTAGGTTTTGCAGTGTTATTGTACTGGTACACGAGTGTAGTGTCCTTTTTAAAATCCATTTTAAAAACTCAGGTTAATCTTCGCCATCAGACAGCTAGAAATTAGTCATTAGATTTTCTAAACAAACTGAAAACAGCGCTCTCTCTGGAAAACATTGACAACTATTTAAACGATTAGACATTAAAATTTGACAGATTAATTCTGAGCGACTAGCGGAAAAATGGGTTCACTTTGAGTTACCTAGATGGCGCTGAGGTGTGAAATAAAAGAAATTAATAATATGAAATAAAACAGATCATTCTACATAGAATTAAGGAAATAAATAGATTTATTTCGTTATGTTAGTAAAATAAATTAAAGAGGGAAGGTTTACACAAATTATTTTGTAGTGAAGTAACATTATAGTTGTGTAACCTAATAAAGAAAGATCGAATTGGCTGGAAGTTGAATAAAAAAAGAAATGACGGCTATAATGCTATGGAGAGTAGGAGACAAGTTCGAAGTATAATGAACTAAACGATTAGACATTCAAAATTGACAGGTTAATTCTGGGTGACTAGCAGAGAAATGGGTTCACTTTGAATTACCTAGATGGCGCTGTGGAGCAAGCGAAGGAAATGGTTGAAATTAAATAAAAAAACAGATCATTCTAATTAGAATTTAGGAAATAAATAGGTTTATTTCATTATGTTAGTAAGATAAATTAAAGAGGAAAGAATTGCACAAATTATTTTGTAATGAGGTAACATTATAGTTGTAAAACCTAATAAATAAGGATCGAATAGGCTGGAAGTTGAATTAAAAAAAAAGAAGAATTATGACCGCTATGATGCTAAAATGAGTAGGGGTCAAATTCAAAGGATAATGAACTTTGTTTGTTACATGTTATGTTAGAATAATCATTGTCATTAGAAAAGTAAATGCATTATTGCGGGAAAACTTCTACGCATCCCAGCTACGTTATACGCAGGGGTACGCTAGAGAGACGCTAATATGAGGAGAGATGAGTTCAAACGAAAGTGAGCTTTATTTGTTACTTGAAATGATGAAATAGACACTAAAGTTGAATAATTGAAATTTCTTTTGCGGGAAAAGTTTACGCATCCAAGCGATCTTATACGCAGGTTTCATACAGCGGGGCCGAAAATTAGGGGTTTCTACGCATGCTCAGGGTTTTCTATATAAAGTCTGGCAAGGGTCTGAGCGGGGCTTTTTTATTCCGGTCGTCGAAGGGGTGAGTTGTTATTTTGCTGAGAGGTGTCATGTATCGTCCATTTTTGCCTTGTTGGTTTTTATTTATTTGTGTTGTGCTCGTATTATTATAGGTGATATTATTTTGTTCGTCGCTTCACGTTGCGTTCGGGTAACGCTACAAATTAACGATTATCGCTACACAGGAATGTTGTAGTCGACTTTCTTTTGCTAGGATTGTGAGAATGTTTTAATAACTGGTGTTTGTGTGTTCCGGGATTGTTTTAACATGTTTATTAACCTTCTTTTGTTTTCCAGAACTCTGTAACGACGCCACAAATAGTAGTCGGTTACGCAGAGCTCCAGGCAGTTGTAGTTTACGAAAATGAATACCTACACTCACATTTTGGTTGTGAGTTGAGACCTGAAGATTTCCACAATCAGGAAATGGACGGTTTTAACTCATTAACTGAGTGAGTTTGGAAGGTACGCGTACAAGGTTTCCTGATACCTTTATTCGGTATATCAGGCTCTGCTGATGGTACTTTTTCATGGTTTCTCTTCAGGGCCCGTAGAAGTGGATCCGAAATCAGTTTGCGATTGTTGTGTGGCCATATAAAGTACCTTTGGCATTGATCCCCTTATTTATATATGTATTTATAGACCACCGTAGGTATTTTCCCCACCTGGAAGCCAACTAAAGGCTAGAAATAGCCGGTTGAAGGGTCTTAGGACTACACACAGGAAGTTTTACTTCCGAAATCGAGGTTATGTTAGGTCTTAGTTGGTCTAGCAAAGGTTTTCTTACACCGGAATTCCTTTACACTACTCACACGTTTATCGTAACTGTAAAAGTCACTTTGGACTTTTAATTGCTCTAAAACAATAGATTAATAGGTGTTTAGGGGTCTTAGGTAGTTAGTAGCTTTTCCATTACACCGTGGTAAGCTTATAAACACGTAATGTGACTAGCTAGGTATATGTAGACAAAGTTTGTTCTACTACGCCATCTCTGTCGACGTAAGAATTATAGTTATTGAACCAAGAAGACTTAAATTAGCCTTCTAAAACCAATAGGAAAATTAGGAACTAGTAATAATTAATTAATGTTACAAAAGTAATCCTTTTAAATTAAATTCATATTAGGCAAATATTCAATCTAAGGTATCGAAACTTACTTATTGAATGTAATCTTGATAGTCAGTGGTTAGTTCTATCTATAGCTGACAGAAACGTCAAATTCTAAGACCGTCCGTCTAGCTAGTTAGTAAATAAATAAAGCGCTAGGCTGCGGAGTATGTATGTTGTCCGATAAACCCGTGTTGGTATGATTAGGGAGTTCGTTTAACATGAAAGGTATTGTAGTGGTTATAATTAGCAGATAGGTAGAGATCTAAGTTTAAGAAGCATTCGCGTCTAACCTTAGTGATAAACCTAGGCGGCTAACTAGGGAGACGCCCGCAAACATGTTTTATCAGTTAGTGTGTATAAAAAGAGTTCACGTTAAAACTGTCTCAAACGAATAAAAGTAATTAGTTAGCTATGTGTATTTACACAAGGTTGTTGTCATAGAAGTCATCTAAGCACGTAACGAAACTTATTAGTCTACGGTATTATTATTAACTTTCTAGGATAGTAAGGGTAAATTAAAGAGTTCACGTTGAAACTGTCTCAAACGAATAAAAGTAATTAGTTAACTATGTGTATTTACACCAGGTTGTTGTCATAGAAGTCATCTAAGCACAACGAGAGTCTATGATAATATTATTATTAACTTTTTAGGATAGTAAGGGTAAATAAGTACGGTTACATACCTGCTAAAAGAAAAGCTAGGCTTATCATATTTAGATATTATTCCGAAGAGGTTCTAGTTGTAAGAATTAAATCGTCATCATTATAAGCTATACATTATCTTTAAACATCAGATAAAGCAAATAAATCTAGGTTAACGTAGTCCTTTTGTATAGGTAAAATTCAAAGTGATACTTACGAGTTGGTCTGTCCTTTCAATACACCTTTAACAGCTATAGATGTACGGTACATACCTAGCTACGGCTTACTGTCTCTGTCCAAGGACAATCAGTGTTCACTGTACTTACACATATGCTTAGTTGTTGTCTGAAGGAACCCTAGTGTTGAGTATACACTATGTGGTTCAAGAACACACCACCTTTGTGAGAATGTTAAGGTTATTAAAGAAGTTATTTAGTGATAAAACCAAAGGGCTACTAATTTAGTTAAATTAAGTGTTGAAACAGGATATCTGAAAGCGCACTAAATCAAATATAGGGCTACTTACTAGGGCTAATTAATTTTAGATATAATTTAGAGTTGGCAATTTCAATGAAGTAGATGGTATATGTAAAATTCACACTATAGTGTTTCAGACTAAGTTATGAATGTACTAGAGATATTGTACTGAAATTGAATTATAGTAATCTGAGTGATTCAATAATTCATACTACAATCCAGAGAATAAAAGGTTGTAGAACCCGCTTAGTAGGGATACATGATAAATACAGTAGGTAAATAGTTTGGTAGTTATGACTATCAATTATAGAGAAAGACATACAAAGTTTGTCATAGGAAAATTGAATTTAATTCCTTAGGTAAGAAGTAACAGGCTAAGAAATAAGAATAAAGCCTAAAATTAAGCATTGATATTATATTGTCCTAATATATTATTTTGTGTTGAAAAGTAAAATGAATATTTGAATTAAAGAGTTTATTCCTTTGAGTTTGTCTCGGTCTCTCTTCTCAAAGGATCTTCTTGGAGAGACTAGTAGAATCAAGTTTACCTAATTGACCAGAATTAGTCTACTAAATTTAACACTAATAGAATAATGTGTTATATTAAATAATAAAAGATATATTAGTGGGCGGGCTCTGAGGTTATGATTGAAGAGCAGCGGAATGGCGAGAGATGGAGCCTTTCCTATAATCACTAATATATTATTGCCATTTTATAAGAGAAGAAATAGTAAGAAATTCAAATTGATCCTAGTTTGTTCATAATATTCTAAGTTGCTTAATAGATATTTTGTTTCAACAGTAGAATGTTTATGGTTTATGATAAGACTTCTATATTCATGCTAACTATAACTCTGTTCCTTGGTTAATAATACAAAGTTAGGTTAATTAATCCTTTCCAGTAGACTACTATAATCATTTGAACCTTATTTCAATTAGGAATTTTATTAATATAATTCTTTACTGAATAGTTAATACTTTTAGGTTTGATTTAACAACATATAAATGTTAGCTGGCAAGTTTAATGGTATTCTCTAATAGTAATCAGTAGGAAGGAGTAATTAGGAACTTCATAATAGACTAGTAATAATAATCTCTCGCTCATTAAATTTCTTTGGTTTACTATTCGGTTCACAATGTAGGGTTCTTAGACATTAGATATCATGAGGCCAAGATAAATATAAATATATAAAAATATATAATATAAAACTGTATTTTTGGGGGGGGGGGTCAGTACAGTATCTTTTGGTCATCGGTGTATTTTTCTGTATGGTTACACATTCCGTTTCATTTACTATTTCTTCTTAATAATGTTGTCAGTTTTTGAATGAAGCTATTTTTATTACTTTGTTTTAATATGTTAACGTATATAACTAGCTGCTGGCAAGTGGCGGTGGAAACTTAGTACAATAGTAACTTGCTAAATTTGCACATCCATATTTATTTTATTATTTAAATACTTGTCATGTGCATCATGTAACCAAATTTCATAACCTCGTGGTTAAACGTTCAGTTCTTCAAACGCAAATCAAGAGGATTATTTTATGCCGGGACGGGGGGAAAGTCAGCGTTTGAGATAACGTCTATTTGGTTGTCTCCGGTAAGCATCTTTTGATCTGCTTTACTCTGTGAAGTGTAGGGTGCTAGGTTGAAATGACAACTCAAGAGTCTTGGAGAATACTGTGCTTTAATGGAATAATGTTCTGCTTATATACTATGGTTTCTAGTCATTAGGCTTAGGGTTAATGGTGTGGAACTTACGATAATGCATCGTAAGCAGTTAGTAAAAGTCAAGGTTTAAACTATAAACTTTATAGCATCGTTAAAGTAATGATCTGATAAGAATTAACTACATCAGTTGTATCAGCTGTTACATTGGTGACCTCACTACAGCTTTCCCTTTTTTTTTGAGACAAAACTTGTAATAAAACAAATTTGGCTAATACTTAATTTACTTATGGCTATGGTGTGGCTATGGTGTGGTGCCGGGTTTTAGAATGTTGCCACTCCATGTCTTCCCGTGGATGTCGTAAGAGACGACTAAGGGACTAAAGGCTGAGTAGTGCTGTTAGGCGATGGGTTTGCAACCTGTCACTAATACACTGGATAACATCTTAGCATGGTTGTGCAAAATGTGTTCACAGAATTATCAACAAGTATTTGGAGTTGTTGGTGAGTCTGTGGCTCTGCCTACCCCACTCTGGGAATGAAGGCGTGAGTTTATGTATGTATGGTATCTATATAATAAAAAGTTCTTAAATATCTTAATGTAATCTATTTATAGTTTGTTTTAGCCCACGTTACATGTTCCTTATATGGCTATGAAGTACATTGTTGCATTTACATTTATGCTTGCAATGAGTTTTATGATATTTTTTGGTTTCGCATTCATAAACACTCTTATGATATGGGGATAGCGGTTCACTTTTGATAGTCTGGATTTGTTAAGGTTTTTTTTTTTTTTCTAATGTTAAGTGTCGTGCTTTATTTATTCACTATTCTGCTCTTGATTCGTGAAGTCATTGTTGTATTTACTATCATGTCTGTTTACATTTTGGGTGCGACGTTAGTGCGCATTTTTGACCTCAGTTTTAGCTTCAGTGTTCGCCACGACGTCACTTTGTATTTTTCGACGATGGGGACTGTGGCGGGCTCACTGGAGTACGTCAGCGTGTTTGACGCGCCTGTGGGCCATCCTCTGATGTGCCCCCTCCATCCATCGGAGGATCTCATGGCCACGATTTGCGTGGAGCTGAGTGCTGTGGACTGGAATTGCTGTTCGTGGACCACTCACTCACGTCCGATGGCCGGTACTGGCATGTGTGCTGGCGTCCTTTGGACTGGTTGGCCTTGGACGAAGTAATGGCGGATTTTCTGCGGAGTGATGATTTTAGTGATAGTGTTATTTAGTATATAATGTCCCTTTTTTTAATTATTATTATACTTTTATTATGCAGTGTGTTTGTTGTTTAATTTATATAATTTTTATATCGTAACTTATTTTTCTATCTATTTTTGTCTTAATTAAATTATTTCTAGCATCCTCTTGGGAGTTTTGTAATCTATACTTAAATTCTATAGGATATGAATCATAATTATACATTGGATCTACTTGTGTTATAATATTATTTGGTACACGACATAACTTTCCAAACACTAATTCATATGGTGTATATTTAGTTGCTGAATGCATTGTCGTATTATGAGAAAAACACCAATATTGCAACCAATCTGACCACTGGTGAGCTTAGTTATCTGTTTGTATCCTTAAAAATGCTCCTAAGGCTTTATGCGAATTTTCTAAAGAACCAAGGCTTTCGTGGTGGTAAGCGGTTGATTGCAACTGTTTTATTCCTAAAATATTACATATTTCGCGCATAGTTGATGAAATGAATTCACTTCCCTTATCTGTTCCAATTTCTTTTGGTATTCCATATCGCAATATGAAATTATCAACTGATGCTCTCGCGACTGTGTCTGTTTCCTTATTTAGAAGTGGATATGCCTCTACGTATTTTGTGAGCTCGCACTGTAACGTAAGTATATAGCAATACCCATTTTTATCTTTAGTTAGGGGTCCGCATAAATCTAAAAATACTTTATCGAAAGAAGCTGTGGCCGTACTAGTAATACATAGTGGTTATTTTACATTTTTATGATATTTTTGTGTTTGGCATTTGTGACATGTTTTTACGAATTTTACAATGTCATTATCCATTCCTGGCCAGTAGTAGTAACGCTTCACGTTATTGGTCATTCTTCGAATCCCCACATGACCACTTGTGGGTAATAAATGAAAATCGTTCAATATGACGCGTCTGTCATCTTTATTATTTATTTTTGTGACACCTTTAATGATACATAATCGGGGTCCGGACCCTGTACCATAATTGTTTATACATTGAGCTAGCTCTGTTATTATACACGCGGTGTCATTGTTATATAGTATGCATACTTCTTTTATTTGTTGTGCCTTGCTTAATGCACCTAATGCCCTCGCGAGAAAAGCTCGTTTCGTCCGCGATTGAGTAATAGGCTTGGCACACAGCGTCGCCAAGGATGGCGAGTATACGATTTCATTATTTTGTCTCGTAATGCAATCTTTTTGTTCGAGTATTTTGTAATAGTCATGTTCATTGAAACTTAGTTCAGGTAAATCTTCTGGGTTTTTAAGGAGTTCCACTATTCTTGGTTGATCAGACGCATCACGGTGGGAATTCTTATTTCTTGAGTCAGTGTGTATGTTTTGCTCTTTCATTCGTTTCGTTTGTGCTCTTGTCATTACTGATATCACTTGTTTTGACATATTTTTTAGTTCTTCGCTAGTTATTTCGATTCTAGATAACGCGTCTGCCGCTGCATTATCTTTACCTTTCAAATATTCTACTGTGAAATCGTATTCTTCTAGGCATAAACGAAACTTGGTGAGTCGACTTGATGGATTTTTCATGCCAAATAAATAGATTAGTGGACGGTGATCTGTGATAATTTTAAACTTTCGCCCATATATGTATGGTCTAAAATATTTCACTGTCCATACGATACCTAGTAATTCCTTATCTGTTATAGGATAATTTATCTCTGCTTTGTCTAAAGGTCTACTTGCATACACCACGGGCAATCTATTTTGATTCGATAATAGGCTTCCAAGAGCTGTGCCCGATGCGTCTGTGTGCATCGTGAACGTGTTGTTATTTGAGAAGTCCGGATATTGTGGTACTGGTGGAGTACTGATGGTTAATTTTAACTTTTTAAATGCGTTTTCGCACTGCTTATTCCAATTAAATTCTACGTTTTTCTTAATAAATTGGTTAAAGGTTGGGTTAGTTCGGAGAATTTTTTAATAAATTTTCTATAATAATTTACAAAAGCTACAAAACATCTGACCTCATCAGCGTTTTTTGGTAATGGATAATTTTGAACTATTGTAATCTTCTTCGGATCAGGTTTTATTCCTTCGGGAGTTACTACATGGCCTGGGTATAAAATTTATTTTTGTAATCGTCGATTATAATCTGTGTATTAATATTTCATAGAGAATACTGCAACGTCATTCTTTTCATTGTTGTATAGTCTATGTTACTTCCGAAACAACCGAAATAACTTTTTGTACTCGTCGATTATAATCTGTGTATAAGGATTTCATAGAGAATACTGCAACGTCACTCTTTTCATCGTTGTATAGTCTATGTTACTTCCGAAACAACCGAAATAACTTTTTCGATACGCTCTAGACAACCGAAAAAATTTTGAAAATAGAACTTCGTATTTCAATAATATGTGTCCTTGTTTAAGGAGACTCGATCCGATACAAAATTGCCAATCTATGGCGTTTCGGAACGTAGCACAGCGTCGCGTCATCTGTCAAAAATCTACTTAAACTTGTTGCTGTATCCAGGGCATAAAAAAAATGAAAAACTACGCTTTGTGATTGGATAGTATTTAGCCAATGACAGCACAGTACTGCAACATTACGGACGCCGGTGGTGTGATAGTACTTACTTACGATATTTAGTTTTCTTATATACTAGTATTAATGAATTAAATTATTAATTTTAATGAACTCGTACAAAAAGTATTGTTCACAATAGTGTCATAATCAAGCTTTTTAATCTCGTACCTTACTTAGGCCACTCAGCAAGCTTCGTGGCCTAAACACGGTACTCGACTAAAAAGCTCTCTATTATAACACGATTGTGAAATAGTATTTTTCACAATCGTGTTATAATAGAGAGCTTTTTAGTCGAGTACCGTGTTTGAATTTGAAAATAGAACTTCGTATTTCAATAGTATGTGTCCTTGTTTAAGGAGACTCGATCCGATACAAAATGGCTAATCTATGGCGTTTCGGAACGTAGCAACGTCGCGTCATCTGTCAACATCTACTTAAACATGCTCCTGTATCCAGGGCATAAAAAAAAAACTACTCTTTGTGATTGTAGCCAATCACAGCACAGTACTGCAAAATTACGGACGCCGGTGGTGTTATAGTACTTACGATATTTCGTTTTCTTATATACTCGTATTTAGACTTAAATTATTAATTTTAATGAACTCGTACAAAAAGTATTGTTCACAATAGTGTCATAATCAAGCTTTTTAATCTCGTACCTTACTTAGGCCACTCAGCAAGCTTCGTGGCCTAAACACGGTACTCGACTAAAAAGCTCTCTATTATAACACGATTGTGAAAAATACTATTTTGCATAAAATTACATTTCAGAGGGTTTAGTTTAAAATTTACTTTTCTTAATCTTTGGAAAACATCAATTAAGTTTTTATTGTGTTGTTGTAAATTTCGACCCATGACAATGATGTCATCTAAATAAACTATGCACTGTATGTAGTTTAGTCCAGACATAGCTATGGTCATTGCTCTGCTGAAAGCATTTGGGCTAATTTTTAGTCCCATTGGTAATCGTTTCATCTGATAGTGTTTATCTGCTATAAACGCGGTATATTTTCTGCTTTCGGGATCTAGTTTGTTTTGATAATAACCTTGGTTTAAATCCAAGGTGCTAAAATACATAGCACCCGTTAAAGAATCTAGGATCTCGGTGATGTTTGGCAGAGGGAATTTATCATTTTCAATTACGTCATTGACTTTTCTATAATCTATTACTAATTTCCATTTCTTTTCTTCACTCGAGTCTGTTTTCTTGGGAACGAGGAGTAATGGACTTGCCCATTCCGACTGGGATTCTTCTATGATGTCATTTTCTAACATTTGTTTTATTTGTTTATTTATCTCTGATTTTTGTGATTCAGGTAAACGATACGGTTTACTATATTATAGGTGAGACATTTTCTTTTAATCGTATTTTTTGTTCATATAGATTTGTGGTAGTAGTTATGTATTGGGCATTCTGTCCCACTTCCACTCGTTCGAGGGCGAACTCGTTCCAGTGGGACAGAATGCCCAATCCACTTATTTGAAATCTCGTCCGAACTCGTTTCAGTGGGACAGAATGCCCAATCCACTTATTTGAAATCTCAACCGAACTCGTTCCAGTGGGACAGAATGCCCAATCCATGCATTTGAAAATGAATTCATTATGATCAATCCCCACAAAGCTTCAGTCTGACATTTGCAACTTTTATAAATATGAATCAAACATACAGTAAAATACCTAAACAATTAATAAGGGACAACGCTAACTTACCTAATTATTCTTTTTAAACAAGATGATATTAATTTACGTCACGTTTATGATGAGCACGTTGGAAGCGATATGTCTTGGACACAGTTTCGAGAAATGTGTGCTGAAGTATGGAAACTATCATATAGTTACTTGGTTATAAATAAAGATTGTAGTCGTAATTCTGGATGTTATAGAAGGGTTTTTGACACGTTTATCATTATGGATTAACTATAATACATAATGCATTATCATTATCAGATTTATTGCTTCATAGGAAACCACCAAGATCAGACATGAACCTTAAAATCAATGACGAGAAAACTTTGAAAGAAAAGGTACTGAAATCTGTCGAAGCCGTTAAAAAGAAGGTTAGACTGATTCGTAATATAAAAACTGATAATGATATGATGTTGGAATCAGTATTGAAAACAATTACAGAACCGCTTCATGAGTTAGAAGTTAAAAATGAGAATAATTACTTAAATACTAATTATAATGATTTTGATGACGGATTGCAATGGGGAAAGTCGGTAAAAAGATTAAAATTGAGTCCTAGTGAAGAAAAGAAACAATCTATTCATGATCATACGGTTGTGAGGAAATCTTCTCAATCTAGTCTTGATAATGAAGATGAAGAGGATGACACATCGAACAACGATGAAAGTGATGTAAGCGATGGAGTGGAAAGCGAACATGCTAATGATCAGGATTCAACGAACGATATTTCTTTCAAGACGACTGATTCTTTCGCATCTCCTCGTGATGATCCTAAATTTCAAAAGCATTATATTATCAACTTAAATATACCTTTCGGTGTTCGAACGGAACGGGACAAGCTAATGTTGGGATCCTGTCCGGTATACACAATAAGCGACAAAAAAATTAAAGTAAATGGTCATACTTACTATTTAACACCCGGTTTAAACGAATTGCTTTACAAGAAAGTACCAGATTTAAATATTGTAACTGAGGATGATAAACGCAATTATAAAATCTTATTATAAGAAACGAATGCACATAGAAGAGATTTTAATCCTAATAAACCAATAAAAAGCAACAAAGGCATGAAATATTTATACGTAATAAGACCTCTTTTTAAATTAGCTAAAGAACGTTTAGTAAGCGGTGAAGGCTTACTGACCATGAAAAGAGTTAAATCCGATGTATCATGTGTATATTGGGATAACCCAAACGAATTACCTAGTAGAAAGATTAAAATTGCTTATAGCTTCTCGCGAAGCTGGTAATACAGGATTGGATAATGAGATCATATCTGTGATTGAAGAACTGCAAGAAGCGGGATTAGTTAATAATGTTAATATATAAAACAGTTCCTCACTTTTATTTTTAGTCGAGCCAGAACTTTTGACGTACAAATATATCATAAAATGAATATAGACAAATTCAGTCATCATCTTCATAAACGCCTGCGTGTATCTGAAGTTTCTGAACTTAAAAATAATGCTTTGCTCCGATCAGATGATGGACATTTCGATTTACAATCATTAAGATTAAAGGGGCTTGCACGTCCATTGTCACCTGATGATGCCGTTAATAAGCAGTACGTCGATCAGCTCGTTCAGAATCTTTATCAGAAGAAGTATCTAGATTCTATGTTTGATGAAATAAATTCTCATATTCATCAGTTGGCAAATCAGTTAAAATTGAACTTTTATACAAAAAAGGAAATAGATGATATTTTCAACAAATTAAACAATGGCAAAGCAGCAAGTCGTGAATGAAATACACAGATCAGCTCGAAAAAACTTTAAGCGACGACCAGTTTTATTAAAAGGAATTGATGATTTGTGGCAAGCGGATTTGATTGACTTACAAAATTTACATAAGATAAATAGAGGATATAAATACATTTTGGTTGTAATTGACGCCTTTTCAAAGTATGCGTGGTGTATCCCAACAAAATCTAAAAAGAAAATAGAAGTTAAAAATTCTTTTGAACAAATTATTAAATCATCAAAACGAATACCGATAAACTTACAAACAGATTTAGGTAAAGAGTTTTATAATAATGAATTTGATTGTTATGTAAAAAAATTAAAAATAAATCATTATTCCACGTATTCAATTAAAAAAGCATCTATCGTTGAAAGGTTAATAAACTTTACAAATATTTTAGCTTCATTTTAAATTATAAATGGGTTGGAAAACCTTTGGATGATATAGTTAAATCCTATAATCCAACTATGCATCGTACAACGAAATTTAAACCTACTGATATTAATTTTGATAACGAGTCCAAAGTAAAGAAAAACATAGAAAACGCACAATCCAATTTAGGTAATGGATCAAATAAATTTAATATAGGAGATGACGTGCGCATAAGCAAGTATAAAAGTGTCTTTCATAAAGGTTATAAATACACCGAATTGGTCGACAGAAATATTTACTGTTAAACATGTAACTCACACTCGCCCAGTTACTTACCTTATTGAAGATCAACAAAAAAATACAATACTCGGTTCATTTTACGAACAAGAACTTCAGAAAACGAAGCATCCTGATGTTTACCTCATAGAAAAGGTGATCAAAAAGAGGGGGGAAAAATTGTATGTAAAGTGGTTAGGCCTTAATGATAGCGAAAATAGTTGGATTGATAGAAATGCTATTTATTGTATGAGTTAATTTATTAACTTTATTGTATTAAAAAATTTCATTATTATATTGGATATGAAAGGGAGAGGACTTTTAAACAGTGTTATTAATCACTTACCGTTTGAGCTGCACTTATCTGGCTATAATTATTGTGGACCAGGTACAAAATTGCACAAACGGTTGCTAAGAGGTGATAAGGGAATTAATGAGTTGGACAACGCGTGTATGCAACACGACATTGCTTACGATAAACATTCTAACCTAACAGATCACCACAGTGCAGATTTAGAACTTTATAAAATGGCTAAACAGAGATTAAAGTCAAAAAATACCGGAAGAGGAGAAAAGCTCGCTTCATGCTTAGTTAGCAAAGTGATGAAGTCTAAAATAAAAGCTGGTGTGGGGATAAAATCATTTAAATAATTTGTTTCTAAAATACGCAAGGAATTGAAAAAAAAACAAAAATAATGGCACTGCGATCAATCAGGCATTTCTTGCGGCAAAAAAGATATTTGCAAATAACAAAAAAGTCCGAGTTCCACGCTTAATTCCGTTACCTAAATCTGGAGGTATATTACCGCTAATACCTATCTTCGCTGGACTTTCTGCGTTGGGATCTTTGGCAGGAGGAGCAGCTGGGATTGCTAAAGCTGTTGGGGACTACAAAGCTGCAAAGAAAAACTTAGTCGAATCAGAACGCCATAACAAAATGATGGAATCTATTGCATTAGGAAAAGGTTTACATATTAAACCGTAAAAGAACGGCAAAGGATTGTGTTCAAAAAGTTTAAAAAAACTAAATAAAAGGCTACCCAGACGTGCTCTCACTAATATAGATATTTTAAAATATTCTAAAGAAATACCTCATTTTCGCGGTGTTTATATGAGAGATAGTTTGCCAACACAACCAAAAAGAGCAGAATGTGGAATCATAAATTTAGACAGTTCTGAAAACCAAGGGACTCACTGGGTAGCCTATGTCAAAGACAACAATTATTGTGAATATTTTAATAGTTATGGTGATCTTCAGCCGCCGATAGAATTAATAATGTATTTAAAAAATCATAATATTTCATACAACTACAACACTTATCAAAAGTTTAACACTGTGAATTGCGGACATTTATGTTTGAAATATTTAAAAAAGTTTTGGAGTGATCGTTTAAATATCACTGTACAATAAAAACCTTATCATTCTAACGATGTCTTTCACTTTATCCATAACCGGAACCTCTTCTACCCTGGTCACTAATCATTCGCCAGCTTTTCAACTAGATGGTAAATATGAATGCGGGTTGCTATATATGGCAACTTTTAACTCTATACCTAATATAGACTATAGAAATAATAAGTTTTATTATGGTCAAAATGATGTAGTAGAAATTCCTGAAGGATCATACGAACTTCAAGATCTTGACGATTACCTCAAAAGACACCTACAAGGATGCACATTTTCACTGACGTGTAATAATAATACGTTATGAAATGAAATAATTTATTCGTAACAATTGTTATAGGTCAGTTTACATATTACTATTATAATGTAAGTATAATATGCGTCATAATTATAAATTAAGTTATTATTAAATAAATCATTAATAGTAATAAAATGTTAATACATTTTAAATAATTATTTGTTACCCTGTGAGGGCTAGATTAAAAAACTCATCGTAATCATAAAACAATCGCTCATGGAGCCATTTTTTAAGTTTGTTCTTAAATTATGTGATCGAAGCCGCATCTATTACGGCTTTTGGCAGGCGATTGTACACAGCGGGTCCAAGGAAATAGACGGATTGCTCTGTTTTGGCCAGTTTGTGTTTATCCGCGATTAGCCGGTCCGCATGCCTATTACTACGTAGGGGGAACCTAGGATTTGAACCTTGCCGCTTGTATAGGCCTAGGTTTTCGTGTGTGAAGACTGCCACCTGGTATAGGTATAAACACGGGAGAGGGAGTATTTTAAGTTGGGCAAAAAATTCCCGCGCTGGCGCATCGTCTGGAGCGCCGGTCATCGCTCGCACGGCTCTTTTCTGCATGGAGAACACGCGGCGCCACTGCGAGGCCCGCACCCACAGCTCCGTCACATGAGTAAAGAAACGGAACAGAGACTAAGCTTCATACAACCGCGCTGCGATAGGTACACTACTACAAGCGCGATGCGCGTGTGTGCGTGTGAACAAACTCCTCGTCACGTACACGCAGAAACTGGTTTATACTAGTTCAGTTTGTTCACAAGCGCAGGGCGCGCACCGCGTCGTGTTCGATTTCAATGTATTATGTAGATTCTGTTTTTACCCATTACAAGGATTTTAATCAAGGTAGTGTACAATCCGGTTTTTTAATAATACCACCTGATAATTTTATAGCATTTGTTGAATTACTGGAGCAAAAGTTTCGTGAATATTTTAATCTCGAAACACACACTGTTGATATTGGTAATAATATATTTAAACGAATGAGTGAATGTAAATTTGATATGCCATGTGAATGCTTTCCATTGGATTATTTAAAAAAACTGTTCATTAGATTAAGGATTTATCATTCAATTAAAAGATATAATAAATTATTAAAAAACAAAAGGTATAAAAACAAAATCTGTAGCGTAAGTAATTTGTAATCAATAAATAAATAAAAAACTGATCGATATCATTTTATTTATTTTTGTCCACCAGTGCCAACCCTACCATATTAGGTATAAATTTCGCGCTCTTTAGAAGCTTAGTCTCTGTTCCGTTTCTTTACTCATGTGGCTCCGTGCCGTACGAAAGCAGCGAATGTACTGTGGCGAAGTAGCACTCGCGCAGCGCCGAGCGCCCCGCCGTGCGCGCTAACCGGCGCAGCGCGAAGCACGCGCTACCCAGCCGCTCACACAACGACTCCGTGTGCGGCGCCCACGTCAGCGCACTGTCCACGTGAAACCCTAGGAGCCGCGCGCAGGCCGCGTGCTGTATAGGGGCATCGCCAGCGCGCGCGCTCAGGGGCGGGCTCGGATGGCCGTTCAGTTGGAAAGACAAAAAGCAGGTCTTTTCCTTATTCAAGGCCAGGCCGTTCGATTGAAACCAATCATGCAGCTGCCCCAGCACGTCGTTGACAGCCGTTTCCATTTGGTGTTTCTTAGGCGTGGTGATAACTGCCATGACGTCATCGGCGTACATAAATATTTGAGCACCTCGTATTGCCTGTGGTAAGTCGTTTAGCAAGATGCTAAAAAGCGTGTTTGAGAGGCATGACCCCTGTGGGAATCCCATGAAATTTTCTAGGTCCGAGGATGAAGTAGCCCCCCATCTCCGACGACTATCTGCGTTCTGTTCGTCATAAATGACAGCACGAGACTTAATGCCGGGCCGCGGATGCCGTAATGTGCTAGTTTATTGGCGACAAGCGAGTGGTCTGCTGTGTCGAAGGCGCGCGACAGCACGTGTAGCACAAGTTGTATTTTCTCGCTTGTCGCTCGGTGCGTCTCTATCGTTACTGACTAGATAGATAGAGAGATCCGAGCGACAAACAAGTCGCGGGCAACTTGTGCTAGCCGTGCAGGTCGCAGCACACGATCGCCGCGTGACGGCCCGCCTCGCGTGCGCCCACTACGCTCCGCACCACCTCTCTTACAAGATCGGTGGTGGACCGTCCGGCCCGGTATGCATACTGGCTATCGGATAAGACGTTTTCCTTGACCCAGTAGGACAGCAACCTAGTATTTATTCCCACTTCAAAAGGCTTACTGGGTCCGAGGACTAAGGATATAGGGCGATAGGCTTTAATGCAAGATTTTTTTCCCTTACTTTTGTACAGTGGACACACTTTTACCCTTTTTAAGCATTGTGGGAACTGTCCACACCTCATGTAACTGTTAAACAGATGTGATAAGACGAAGCTTATCGCTGGACTAGCGAATTTTTATAGGTTCGCGGATAAGCCGTAGATGTCCGAGCTATTTTTGGGTGCTATATTACATTTAAATATTTGGAGAACTTCGTACGGTGTGAAGGGTGTGAGCCAGATGGATGTATCGATCGCGTGCCGTTGGAGGGCTACGACAGCGAGGCAGGCGCGCGGGTCGGCGACGGGCGCACCGCACGCGGCCGCCGCCCCCACGAACTTGCGGTTGAGCGCGTCCACCAGCAGCTGCTTGGAGGGGAAGGGGCGGCCGGCGGCGTCCATCACCTGGTCGGTGTAGTCGACGCTGTCGCACGACCCTCGGCCCAGCTCTAAGTTAATAGCTCTCCACATAGCTTTGTTTTTATTTTGGGTTGTCATGAATTACAGAATTAAAAAAAATTGGTTCGCTTGGTTTTTATTTTAAGGTTGTATAATTTTAAAAATTCGTTGCAATATCAGCTATTTTAATATCCCCCGGATTATTTTTTGACAAATTAATAAATTCAAAGGTCAATCATTTTAGGTCGACGAGTTCTATATCTACCCGCGGATTGCTTTTGGGGTGCACAACGATGTTTTTTTGTGGTATGTGAGTTGCAAGTACGTTAGTCAAGATGTTAATAACCGTAGTCGCGAACTGGTTGCAATCGTCGCGGTATTTGTACACTACGTCCAGCCAGTCTATTGATTCTAGTGCAGTGACAAAGGAAGTCTTGTTTCTTTGAGTAAACACCCGTCTAGTTACGCGCTGTCCCGGGTGGGGGCGCGCCGGCCGCGGCGCGATTAGCCACTGCGCCGCGTGGTCGCTCAGGTGAGCGTCGATGCAGAACGCGGATACTCGGCTGTCTCGGATGTTTGAGTATGCGTGATCTAAAAGAGTGGCACTTGGACCATCGATTCTAGTAGCGTTATCAATAAACTGGCTGAAATTTTGTGCATACAGTATATCCCGCAGCTTCCTTTTTATGGGCGTACTAGCTAGGAGATCGATATTTATATCACCCATTATAATGGCTGTTAATTTTCATCGTTCATGTTCGTTAATAAACCGTTAAACAGATCCAGATACTCGTTATGGTTTGTTAAGTTTGAGTGATATACACCTACTATTAATATGTTCTCGTCTAACAGATGAATCGCGCATTACGTCGAACAACTGGGGCCCGTTTCTCAAAGCGTATTAGTCTAATAAAATTAGTGTTTTGTCTCGTAAATAAAACTAAAAAATGAGACAAAACACTAATATTATTAGACTAATACTTTACGAGAAACGGGCCCCTGCTGGCGAGACAGTTCGCAGTAGTCTGGCCTGTTTACCGCTTTTATATGGGATTTAGCATAGATGCAGCTTCCACCACGCTCAATAGTAGGTCTACAATAGTAAGACATAAGAACATAATTTGTCAAAGTTACAGATTTAATTTCATGGTTACGTAAAAAATGTTCGGTCAAAATTAAAATATCGCATTCGAGGTCGTTACATATTAATACTTCTAATTTAGCGGTTTTAGTACTTAAACCTCTAATGTTCTGGTGACATACTGTGAGGGTGTCGTTACTGATCCGCGATGTCCGCGAGTCCCGCTGCAGGCCCGGCGGCGGCGGTGGCGGCGGCGGCGCTACGGCGGGGCGCGCGGCTCGCACGCCCGGCGCTGCGACGAAACCACTCGCTCACCTCTGTGCCCGGTGGCCAGTTGTTGGCGGTCATAAAGTACTCGAACTTACTCTAAGCTTACTCTGCGCTAAGTTAATATCATTAGAACAATTAATAACATGCTCTTGCCCATGCGAAGTATTGTAAAGCAAAGCCTCATCATCCTTGTCCGGAGAATCAATACAAAACAATACAATACAAATACTCTTTATTGAACACCAGAAAAACAAAACACGGAACAGTACATTTGAACTAGAATCATCACTGATTTCCTTGTCACTGTCGCTGAATACACTTTTCCAAGTAGGTAGCTGCATTGACCGGTTATCAGGTCCAAATGAAAGTGGGGAATCTGTAAGAAAAATAAAAATTAAGGCAAAATTTGTAACTGGTAATCGGTATAATATCGTATGTTTATTTCCCATCCGGAGTATACTATAGCAAGTAAGACTTACAACAAATAAAATTAATCACACTCCGAAGTATAATATTGTAAGTAATTGTACCACATGCTTTTTTTACAAAAATCCCATCGTAAATAATCGTAAGTCATACATACAACAGCCGTTAGATGCTCGATTCCAACGTAAATGACCGTTAGTAATAGTTACTATATTGTACGCTGGAACCCACAATTAGATAAATATAGAATAAAAAAAATAGGAATCTAAATGCATTTACCTGATTTCGTAGATGTATCCGATGTATTGTCATTTTAACGTCTTTGTTTATTGGGACTTTCTCCTCCCACTGCGTCATCGTTTGAATTAGAACTGTTTTTCGTTTCTGCGCTATCGCGTATTCGTATAATAATTTCGTTCTTGACGAGACGTTTGGTACTTTATTAGCACAACCAGACTTTTTGTTAATATTACGGTTCATATGGAGCATCTAAACCACAAATTTTGTTAATACCCATCCTAAAACGTGTACACACCTACCGCCCCGCGTAGCCGGTCGCAACTGACACATGCGATGCGTAAGCGCGGGCGGCGCCCCCCGCGCCGACCCGCGTACTTTGTCGCCAAGGTACTTACGATGGAAAACATCGGACCCGTTTGAAACATACCACTGTTTACGTTTCGAAAAACTGGTTTAAACTACGAATTTGGTAATTTTTGTTTTAGATACTAATACAATCTATGCATCAAAAATATTGTGATGAACATTGTACATACCTATAATTGCTCTTTCCATAAAAAATCTTGTGCGTTAAAAAATATTATATGTATAAAAAAATGGTATTTTGAAAATAACTTACAATTGTATTCTCATTTATAATTTATAATAAAATATAATAAATCATATAGGTAACTGTTAATCGTATTTTTATTTTGCCTGGTTTAAGAAAGTGGATACCTATTTCATTAATAATTGTTATAAAAATAATATTTACTAATACTTTAGTTTTCTAGATAAAGTAAATGAAAACTACTTAATCCTTTTTTAGACGTTTAAAAAACGTCCAAATCAGAATGAATGTTTTCTCAAAAACCAATTGTGAGTTTCAGAACTGTTCTGGAACTCACAATAATATCTATGCTATGGAGCGGGTATTACTAGATCAATGAATTAAAACAAAAAACTACTTTTATTACGTTTTTTATTACTTTTTATTATTTACAGTCTTAAAAAAATATGAATTTGTACTAATCACATTTCATTTGAGCGTTTAAAAAGGTATACTGTAACCACTGAGTTTTTTGGATATCTTATTGACAACACTCTCTGCACTGTCTATAATTTCATCATAACTATCATCAGCTACATACTGAGCACTCAGCACTTCATCTCCGATATCGTCTTGCGTACCACTATTTAAATCTATTATTTGGATCTTGACCAGTCTCGTTTCCTTCACAGCTTTGTTGTTGATCACAAATGATGGCAGATGATCGTGCTTACTATTTTTCACAACTTTATTTACTAAATTTCTTTTAGCCTTTTTTTCTTTATTTCTTTTCGCACTCGCATCTCTTATTTTCTTAATTAACTTGTTGTCTTCTGTATGATCTTCAAATAATCGTTGACCGCATTGCGAAAAAGGTCGTCGGAAATAACGTCATTGTATTGCTCAAATGACGTCTGCGCGCATTGCGAAAAACGGTCATCGGAAGTAGTGCACATGTAGATTTCGTTTTTGCTGTTCTTTTAGGTAGGAAGGTATTGACGATTTATAACACACACTTGTATTAATTAGAATTTTATTTTTGTTACAGATCATGGAGAAAAACATGTGCACTACTTCCGATGAGCGTTTTTCGCAATGCGCGCAGACGTCATTTGAGCAATACAATGACGTTATTTTATAAGTGTTCAGCCTTTAATCACATTGCGCTACGATACGGTATACAGGCCGTATTCTAGTAACAATTGGCTACTCAATGCTAAAAAACCTAAACATGTTAGGTTTGCTTTGCCTAGTGTTAGACCGGTAGAATCTAGTACCTATATTTTAAAACGACGAGTGATTGGAAATGGTAGATAAGGCGCTTTTCTTAGTGATAACTAAGAACTAAAAACTTGCAATGGAGTCCCCATATAGCAGTACTAACCGGTAAATTAAGTTCGGCAGTTTATGCTGTTAGGAAAATCAGGCAACTTACCAATGTTGAGATAGCTCGCTTAGTTTATAATAATTATTTATCTACACTCATATCATAAGTCCTTTATAATGCGTTCAGAATCCGTAGACAATGACCAGCATTACAAGATACAATTTTACTAATGATATTTTTTCTTGTCTGTAGCTGTAATGAAAAGTTAAAATTACGATACAACTTCTTCTAAAACCAACACAATTCAAACAGGGGGCCAATTCCAGTATCAATTAAACGTCGACTCGGTATATTTTAAGTAAAGTGTCTTACGCCATTTTGATTTCGAATGACCTTAGAATAGGGACTTTGTTAGTTTGTCTATATTAAAAAAAAAACATTCATATTCGTGACAGTGAGCTTTGCCGCCATTTGTTTATTCTGCCGCCTATTTGAACGCATCTTAGAGTACTTATAATATGTGTGTAGATAAAGTAATGTATGCAACTGTACAAAATTAGGCCTTAAAAAGGACCCTCTTTATGTATCAGTTACATAAAATACTATTTCATAGTGTTATGTCGTACAATATTCGGTTTGGGGAAAAGCTGTGGAAATACAGACTACATTCGTGTAGCAAAAAAGGGCCATTCGTTCTACGTATAACTTAAGCTCCCGTAATTCTTTAAGAAAAAAGAAATTAGTATTTTGACAGTAGCGTCACAATTCAGAATTGTAGAATCGAATCCGGACTGTGTATAATTTTTGTATGTAATATTTGGTATTAAAACATTACATAAAAGTGACTCACAGTTTTTTAAAGAAATACCACTATCAGGCCGAAAGCTAGTGTACAGTCGACTACAAAGAGATGTATCCACTTTAACACCTTATTGTATTGTAATAAGGTCCAAAAGTGGATGTATACATCTCTTTGTAGTCGCCTGTACGTGCCGTAATAGAAAAATCATCAAAAATTAAACTCATATTTACGCCCTCTGAGTGGTATTCTCAAGTAAGGTTTTCAAAAACAGACGAAAAACCATATGTCGTAATAGTACATTACTGCAAAGACTAGTAAGTGAGCCTTCCTGGACGAGTATGAGGTAAATTATAGGTTTTATACATACGAGTCCAGGATGGCTCTTAATGGTCGAAGCATGTATAGTGCTTTACTCAAAAATAGAACAAGTAGAATGATTTAAAAAAAATATGTTAAAATATTGATGACCACATGTGCACAACCCTCAGGGCGCTAGTCCGACTCTTAGCCGGTCGCTTACCCGGTTTTTTTATTTTTTTTAACGATTCACAACTCGTCATACCGGCCGAGATGTACTAGGCGCACATAAAACTGAGATGGTGCGGAGCAAGCGATGCTGAAATGAAGAGAAATCGCGCGATGTCTAGTCTGAACGAGATAACGCTTTTGGTTTGTGATGCCCTGGTACTTTTGGAGCTAAATGATCAGCTTTTCATGTAGTATAAGTAGCCTTTTTGAAGGTTGTCACAGTCTTAACACATAGTTCCAAATTCAAATAATATGATATGTTATGGAATTTCCATACTTACTTACTGGACACTTTTTGATTCCAAATTCGAAATTCCTCAACTTTACTGGACACTTTTCCAGTTGTCCAGGAACGTCAACCTACTGGCTCCTTTTTACTGGTGTTATGGCAAGATTACATAGCATTTTTGAGTAATAGTACATTACTGCACAGACCGGGAAATAGGCCGTTGCGGGACGAGTAGAGTTGAGACTCGACTGCGTCTCGGCCACGCTATATACGAGTCCAGCAACCGCCCTTCCCGGTCGAGGCTTGTATAGTGCTTTTCTCCAACAATGCGAGAAAATATAACACAAATTGTTAAAATATTAAACACAGGTCAAAATTTCCTTGAAAAAAAAAAACAGAATCACGTACTGAAACAAAACATTAAATAAAATCACACATTTAAACGTAATAAATTCAATTTGAATAAAATATGGTTTAAATTATAACATCTATTACGCGTTTATGTTATTTCGGCAATTAATTTTTGTATATGAACACAATTTCTATTAAAAAAAACCGGTCAAGTCGGACTCGCGCACCGAGGGTTCCGTATGTAAGATAATATGGTTGGAAAACGCAATAGTACTTTCTTCATTTTGTTATGTACTTTATTATCTATGCAATAAGGTCCATTTTGATTAGCCTAAATTTCAACACAGATTTTTAACTCTCTGCGACTGACGTATCAGACACCGCCAAAATAAAACTCCGTATAGCGTGTTAATTGGCTGAATGGTGAAGGCCTTAAATTTACTATACAATTTAAAATAATATAAATTTGAAAATTAAAGCAAATAACGCCCTTTTTACAACGTCATAAAAACCAGTTTAAGCTGACCTCACATTTTAGGGGAAATCAGCGTACAGGGAGATCAAATTATACTGGATATTTAGTTTTTTCGTTAAAAATAGCTTGTTTTTCAACTTTTTATAAATATTGACATTTCTAGCTTCAATGTGTTGAGTTTTGATCTTATATTTAGCGTCAAATAATATTATCCACCTAGATCGGGCTCTTGTCGCACTGTACGCCGTTCCTTGCATAAAGACCCCGTTTTTTTGTGATTTGGTTAAAAATGTACTGATTTCAGATTTTTTCCTATACTTGCAGTAAAAGACGGTGTTACTTGCCAAATTACATAGTTCTAGGTCAACGGGAAATACCCTATACATTTTGATTCCCTCGAGAGTGTCGAAATACACGTTTTTTGCGACATAAACGGCCGTATCTTTTTTTTACGTAAATGTAGAAGTTTGATTTTTTCCCAGCTTCAAGGGACTGTAGATTTGAGTATATGGTTTCAATTTCAACTCGATACCTCCACGCATTCTGGAGATACAGGGTCTTGACAGACGGACAGACGGACGGACAACAAAGTGATCTTATAAGGGTTCCGTTTTTCCCTTTTGAGGTACGGAACCCTAAAAACGTCAAACTATTTGATACACTTTTAAATACGCTGTAAACGCTGTTTGAAAATGTTTAACTTTTTAGTCTATGACATTTAAAAAGTAAAATATACATGGAAGAATTTTGATTGCACGAGTGTTTGGCTGTTTGGAGTTAGTTATCCTAGTCCAAACATGGTTTTAAAAAGTAAAACACCAGGTACGTAATGAAATTTGTATACATTTTCGCGGCCGCTGCCGCTGGTAAATATATATATATTTTTTTTAATTTTGCCTGGACCTGGAACTCAGAACTTCGCGGGCTGATTTTACGACAGTAAGGTTAACATTTCCGAGCATGTGGGAGAAAAAGAGTATTTTCTCTAGTGGATTAAACAGAAGTATGGGGTTAGCTCCACGCGGTTCTATCAAGTCCACATGGATGATTTATTAAGTTTATCCAGTAACAGGATCAATCCTAAGGTTACATAGCGAATTTAAAGTTTTATTTTAAAGATTCCATACAATGTTTTTGGTTTAACTTCCCGTAGTACATTGTAGTATGTGCTACATTTGTATAGCACTATTCCCACGTAAGTTATGGTTTGTTCTACTTACGATATTTTATGCGCAAGCTATTCCGACGTACAATGGTTTATGGTTTAAGATATTTATTTCTCATAAGATTTACATAAATCACTTACTGAGAAACAATATTATTCAACTTAAATCTAGGTAAGAGAGGGTAGCATGCAAGAACAGTAGACCAAATGCTAGCTAACGGAAAGCATTAAAAAAACGGGTAGTCCGAGACAATTAGTGCTATGCAAAAATTTTGCTACTAGTTTTACAGGCCAGTTAAACCATGACATTTTGTTACATCAGTTAACTTTCGGTTACATACGAGCGGTTTAACTTTCAATGCTGAGATAATAATTACTAACTTAAATACACATAAGTAATTTTTTTTTTTAAGCCCTAAAAGATGTATGGTTTAGTTTTTTTTTGTATATCAATATATATTTTTTTGTTATTACATATTACGCCTAGTGCCTGCTATATGGGCACATCTCAAAAAACCAATATTAAGAGAAATCGCCGATCAAAGTTTTGCGAGTTGAGTGTGCGGCAGAAAAATGGGTCTAATTCCTTAAGTTTTGGGTCAATAACACTGTGGTTTAGGTTATTTTGTTTTTCATTATATAGAGCTTCAAATTAATGTGTAATTGTTTTTCAAGTATGCAAAGTTTTTAAAGTACTGGACTTCAAATATAGTCACTTCGTGTTGTGGCCATATCGCAGAAAGTATTTTACGAAATTTCGAGAAGTGTCCAAAATCGCAGAAGAATTAAATGACGATAATAAGCATACTATCATACAAAATACATTTTAAAATAATAAAATAAATTTAAAACACGAAAAATAGTTATCAGATAAATCATAATCATCTTTGGCACAGTAACAACATTATTAAATGAGATAATCAATGTCTCGAAGTATGCCTACCGCGTAAATTCTTTTGACAGATAGGTACATAATTTAAATTACCTATGTTTAAATATCTGCCCAGCTAAAATCCAGTCTCTTACTGTATGCACGACTGGCAGTGACCAGGCAGCAGTCCGTCGCTAACTTCTTAATCGGTTCCTTCCCACTTTCGGTACTCCTTCCTCTGATCACTTTGGAAGAGGCGATTTTGCTGGTATCTATCCACACGCTCTCTATAGCGACGAATATGGCTTACCCACGCGCAAACTTTCTGCTTCAGGTTGTCGATACGTTCTATGACACAGGCCATATAATGCTGGGACCTTATTCCGGTCCCAGCAAAAGCCTGGTTCACGAAACGCATGACTCGGGGGCGTTCATTGCCCCCCTGAAGCAGATTAGCTTTCCTATGAGAGTCCACTTATCATTATGCCGCTCAATTCGCACTTGCCAAGCGGGGACAGACCCGCGAGCGCGCGGAGCTCGGCCGGTGTCCGAAAACTTAACTCGAGCTACGCGGCACGCAGCTATGGCCCCGCAGTACAAAATTGAGCGGGAATAAATAATATCCTCGGTGGCTTGTAAATATGACGCCAGCAAGGCGTTTAGGGCTCCCATAAGTGCTTAATTTCGTTTAGTGGCAGGCAAGCGTGGTAAACGAGGCCTAGAGTTGGGTGTGGACCGATACTGCGCGATCGCATCTTCCAAAGCCCTCCTCAATTGCTCATTTACCTGGCTAGTTACGCTTATATTCGCACAATCCTCAACGTCGCTAACGGGATCCTCCTGCACTGACATCAGTGCGTGTTGGGCGACTGGCATCGAAGCCGATAACGCAGCAGGAGGGTCCCGTGATGAAGTGGAGGTTGTACGAATAGGTAGCGATTCAAGGCGTAGCCCATAGACTTATCCAGTCGCCGAAGCCGCTGAATGGCCCGCACTTGATCCGATAGTCATTGGGCGGTAACGGTGATGGCCGGTTAAAGAGTCTGATACAGGAGCAGCATTCGTTCACGGTACGCAGTGAGGTTAGTTCCTCCCTCTGTAGCCCCGTAGTATGGTCGCATGCAATTTTCATTATTTGATGTTGACCATGGTGGAGGGTGTGCATTCGCAGTATCCGCTTCTGTTCTATACGTTCTTGATCTTGTTATCATGTATTTTTCATGTCATGGTATTAAGGACGGCGATCTTAAGCAGTCAGTGAAGGAGCGCTTCTTCTGCCGCTTGACAAAAGCTCTTAACAGTATTTTGTCGGAGGGTAATAAGGTGCACGCCTTCAATAGTTGGGTGATGCCGCTGCTCACATACTCCTTTGGCATACTCTATTGCTTAAATCACATCGCATGTTGCACCGACGCTCTTCTGTCATGAGATGGTACATCCCGATTTAATGTGGAGGTCGAGGCATTTTAAATGCTTAGAATCTCCACAACCGCGAGGTGTGCAATCTCAGGGATTATTTCCTTGGCAATTGGTGTGGGATGCATCGTCATGTGGTTGCAGTAGACAGGAGCCTCACGCCTCTCTTCTTGGTAAACGAAAACTGGAGCAGACCAATGTTGTTGAGCACTGAACACCTCAAGAACGTATGGAAGAGCAAGGAGCTACACGGACGCTTGTACCGAGCCCTATAACAAGGCCCGACGTAGACTTTTTAGCGTCCGTGAACTGACTACGACTTGGTCTCTTTGGGGAAACCAAAGGTTTTGTCTGTGCAATTGCTGATGAGATCATAATGACGAAAAATTCCCGGAAATATATTCTGAGGGGAGGGTCGACACTTCTTGAGCGTGCCGGTGCCCCGGCAAGTCCCTCAGACACATAATTTCCGGTTGTTCGCATTTGGCCAACGGCGAGTACTTGCACAGACATTAACCTCGTGGCCAGAATCATCCATCAGCAACTTGCTCTTCAATATGGTCTTTTTGAGTCTGAAGTGCCGTACTATTATAAGTAGGTACACACCGGCGACAGTTCTCGAAAATGGTCGTACTACGCTCTATTGGGATCGATCTGTCATCACGTACAGGACTATTGTCACCAATAAGCCTGATATCGTATTGACAGATCGATGTGATTTTTATTTCGTTTATATTTTGACGCATTCATTTTAATCACCGTCCCATTTAAGCACTATTTCCACCAAACGGCCCGCAACGGATTGGAATGGAAAGAATTTTATGGTCTTTAAACGATATTAAATCATGTTCAAAGTCTATATAACCAAGCCGCGCACAGCAACTTGACCGCGGGCGTCTTCCGCGACACGCCATCGTAGCCGAAAGCACACCTCGGACAATGGCGATAAAATGTATGAAACAAATGCGTTGCTACGCACACAGTCTAAGCTCGTGTACGTGAACGCGTACCATGCTTGTGTGAGTGAGATAAGACATGCTAGGGTTGCCGCCATTAAGTGCGTTCGCGAATCGGGAACGCAATATGAGATGACCATGTAATAGCGGCGTCGAATTATTTTGTATGCAAACAAAAACATTTTTAACTCTATTTTCTGAGATTATTATTGACCGAAGCGTTAGCGGTTTCACCGTTTAGATAATTTCCCACGGAAGGTTTTTACGTATAATAAATTCTGGTTAGTGTACGTATGTTACGAAAAAACTCACATAAACCGAAGCGAAAAAGGCAGTCGCTGTGCATAAAAAAAACTTAGAAACTAACACATCAATTTACTCTAATACATAATTACACAGTGACGTTTATATGTATTATATGACACTATGAAATTACGATGAGTCCACAATATACATCTAAATAAACATCTTTAACTTTTTTTTGTCACCCGGAAGTTTTACTTAAGTACGTACAATGTTTTGACTCGACCAATTTGCTTTTGTATGTCCGGATGTTCTCCTCTACAGGTCGCAATTCTTAACCGATTCTCATGAAATTTTGTGAACAGATTCTATGATTAAATTTTTTATGGCGCGACCATTGTGAGTTTACTGCGATAACGACTCAATGAACTAAGTATTTTTCAATTAAACATTTTATAAACTTAACGCGAGGTGTACAGGGTAGTGATTCTCTCATAAGCAAAGGTGAGCGAATGCAGGAGTGAAGTATCAATTAAGCTATTAATCGTGTTTCACGAAATTAAATCGTTATTTTTAAATATTTTTGCGCAGTTGTCATTTTGAGGTTATTTCCACAGCCTAAAAATAGAGATTAATACGGAGTTTTAGTCCCGATGTGCAGAGACTAAAGTAACATTTTAAGAGCATGAGAAGTGAAAAATATTTTACGTGGCTCTGCGCACCGCGTCGTCGTCGCGTCCTTGCCAGCCGGTAACTGTGAGGTAACCGAGAGCGGGTGGGCGGCACTTTTGACGGGAGGCAGAGAGTGACCATACTGTACGCTAGTACTCTTTATTATACTGTGCCGAAAGTATGCTGCGACGCGCGATCGGCTTCGTCATAAATAGACAATAATAATTTTAATAGACGCGATCTGCTGTCGCCGCATCCGTCCGTATCCTTTCCGATCCGATGCGTTGCGAGCCGTTTGGTGGAAATCATCCTTAACTGTTGTGCGATGTGGACGTAACTCAAAACTTTGTTCCGAAAATTTATGCTACACGGCCGCAACCCCGAAGTGGCCGTATTGCAGGTAAGGGATAGTCGATTTTTGGAAATTTACGTATGGCCACAAGTGCATTAAGAGGCTTTAGAGGATAGTTTTCCTTATTTTTTTGAGTTAAGGTGGTAAATTAAACCCTTCTGACCACGAATCTGCAATAATATCAAAAATGAAAAAAATTGAGATGAGGCCGTATAGCAGCCACTAGGCGATTATTATATGCTTTTTGTGTGTTCTGTATTTTATTTTAATTATGGATATATGGAATAATGCTGCACTTATTTATTTAGAATATGTTGTTTTAGTGCTTTTTTAAATATCACTATTGATTTTGCATCTTTTACATGTTTCGGTAATTTATTATACAGCTGCGCTCCTTCGTATACTATATTCCTTTTCCCATATAATGTTCTGGGTGGACGAAGTACAATATTGTTAGCTTGTCGAGTGAGTCGTTTTTGAATTTGAGATCTTTTTGTAAATGTTATGTGGCTGTGAATGTCTTTATTTATTATTTTTCTTATTAGAATGCATGTGTTATATATATATATATGTTTGTGAGATGTTTAATATTTTAGTTTCTTTGTATATATTTTTTCAATAGTTGGGTGATGCCGCTGCTCACATACTCCTTTGGCATACTCTATTGCTTAAATCACATCGCATGTTGCACCGACGCTCTTCTGTCATGAGATGGTACATCCCGATTTAATGTGGAGGTCGAGGCATTTTAAATGCTTAGAATCTCCACAACCGCGAGGTGTGCAATCTCAGGGATTATTTCCTTGGCAATTGGTGTGGGATGCATCGTCATGTGGTTGCAGTAGACAGGAGCCTCACGCCTCTCTTCTTGGTAAACGAAAACTGGAGCAGACCAATGTTGTTGAGCACTGAACACCTCAAGAACGTATGTAAGAGCAAGGAGCTACACGGACGCTTGTACCGAGCCCTATAACAAGGCCCGACGTAGACTTTTTAGCGTCCGTGAACTGACTACGACTTGGTCTCTTTGGGGAAACCAAAGGTTTTGTCTGTGCAATTGCTGATGAGATCATAATGACGAAAAATTCCCGGAAATATATTCTGAGGGGAGGGTCGACACTTCTTGAGCGTGCCGGTGCCCCGGCAAGTCCCTCAGACACATAATTTCCGGTTGTTCGCATTTGGCCAACGGCGAGTACTTGCACAGACATTAACCTCGTGGCCAGAATCATCCATCAGCAACTTGCTCTTCAATATGGTCTTTTTGAGTCTGAAGTGCCGTACTATTATAAGTAGGTACACACCGGCGACAGTTCTCGAAAATGGTCGTACTACCCTCTATTGGGATCGATCTGTCATCACGTACAGGACTATTGTCACCAATAAGCCTGATATCGTATTGACAGATCGATGTGATTTTTATTTCGTTTATATTTTGACGCATTCATTTTAATCACCGTCCCATTTAAGCACTATTTCCACCAAACGGCCCGCAACGGATTGGAATGGAAAGAATTTTATGGTCTTTAAACGATATTAAATCATGTTCACAGTATTTAAAGTCAACTGTCAACCTAATGGGAATTCTCCAAAAAACTAACTCGTTCGAGTCAGAGTATGGTTGATTCGAACTTACCGATCCCCAACTATAACTATAGGGAATCTACCAACCCTAATACCTATTCGGATAAAACGTATATCCCTATTCCTAAAAACCATACATACCTACCTACAACTACCAATAACTACGTACCTATTACTAATACCCATTCCTTCCTACCAACTACTACTACTACTACCTACTTCTACCTACCCCCTACTACTAACTATTCCTACTTACCTACTACTACTACCTATCCCTACCTACCCCCTGCTACTAACTATCCCTACCTACCCCCTAGTACTAACTATTCCTACCTACCTACTACTACTACCTATCCCTACCTACTCCCTACTACTAACTATTCCTACCTACCTGCCACTACTACCTATTCCTACCTACCTACTACTACTACCTCTCCCTACCTACCTACAACAACTACTACTACTACTACTACTACTACTACTACTACTACTACTACTACGTTTTCCTACCTACCTAATACTAATAATACTACTACTGCCCATTACTACCAACCTACTACTGTTACTACTTCTACCCGCTTATCCTCTAACAAGTACCCTATTAACCCGACTAATATTCCTGCCTCACCCTTACCCACCCACACACCTGCTCCTACGTCACACACTGGGCTGAAAATCGGCTTTCATAGACATAGGAATCGAAGTTAACATTTTAAAGTTTTTGTGCTTGAAATGGCTTATGCTTGCCCTTATTATGCTAAATTATGATCCTGGCGTGATTTAGCACTAAAACGTATGAGTTATAATTTTTTTCCGAAAAAAATGTAAAAAATGTATTACGAAAAAACTGGATATCTCGGGAACCGCAAAAAAAACACAAATATCCTTAGAGCTGGTTATATTACTGATTATTCCTGATTTTTTGACATACTACATATTTCAGTCTGAGGTGCGGTTTTTTTTAAAAAATCTGCGAAATTTTTAATTATTTTTGTTCGTTCCGGACGTCTTACTTTAAACATAAAAGACAGAAATATGTATGTTTTATATCTAATTTATGTAGGAAACAAACAGCTGACGCTAATATCTAAGTGGGGTTTTGATGGTGCTTCTAGTCAAAGCAGATATAAGCAGAAAATGGAAGGCGAACAAGATGACTCGAGCATATTCATGACATCTTTAGTACCACTTAAGTTGGTTTCTGGAGAAGACATTGTATGGACGAATCCAAAACCTTGCTCACCCTCCTATTGTCGCCCATTGATGTTCAGATTTGTGAAAGAAAGTGAAGCAGTCGTTCTTGAGCAAAAAGGAAAGATCACCACTGCATGCCCGCATCAATTCAATGGAATGTCTTTTACACATTTCGTACAGACTCGTCTTCAAGAAATGGGCTGCAAAAGGAGACGAACATAAAAAAATTATGAACGAGACAAAGAAAACAATTCAAGATCGATTTAAAGAAGAGCTTAACCTTTTGATTGATATTGTGAAGCAAGGTTCGGGGACCACTAACGATGGGAATACAGCAAGAAATTTTTTCCAGAATCCAGAAAAAACTGCAGCAATAACCGGATTGAATGAAGAGCTCGTACGCAGATTTGCCGTGATACTGCAAGCAATAACATCCGGGGAACATGTTGCTGTTTCGAATTTTAGAGAGTATGCCTTGGAGACGGCTAAAAAGTACGTAGAGTTGTATGATTGGTATTACATGCCATCAACCGTGCATAAATTGCTAATTCACGGAGCTGATATCATCGCCAGCAATGCCATTGTACCTATTGGAAGTCTCTCGGAAGAAGCTTCAGAAGCCCGAATTAAAGATTATAGGACGTTCAGGGAACATAACTCCAGGAAGAAAACAGACAAGCCCAACGATCGACGATCCAACGAGGACATTCTCAACATGCTTATTTTATCCTCCGATCCTCTAATTACTGCAATGAGACCGACCCTGGATGCAAAGAAGAAACAGGCGTTTTTTACAGAAACGATAGACCTACTTAAATTAGAGGAACCCCAAATTGAGGTTTTAGGTGCGTGTGACGAAGAACCTGACTCCGAATTAGATTCAGAAGACAGTGATTTAGAAGAATAAATTAAAAGTAAAGAAATATTGTAAGGTTATGGTGTTATTTTTATACTTTACTTGTTTATTATTTGTTTTTCTTTAAAGTTGTTATGGTTCTGTCAATATTTGTTTTTTTTTTAATGTAAAATAATACTAACCTATGTAAAAAAATACTAGCAATTTGATTAAATATGACCCACCCTTTATTGAAAATGCGAAACATACATATTTCTGTGTTTTATCTTTAAATTAGGACATCCGGAACGAACAAAAATAATTAAAAATTACGCCGATTTAAAAAAAAAACCGCACCTCACACTGAAATATGTAGTATGTCAAAAAATCAGGAATAATTAGTAATATAACCAGCTCTAAGGATATTTGTGTTTTTTTTGCGGTTCCCGAGATATCCAGTTTTTTCGTTATAGCTCCATACATTTTTTTCGGAAAAAAATTATAACTCATACGTTTTAGTGCTAAATCACGCCAGGATCATAATTTAGCATAATAATGACAAGCATAAGCCATTTCAAGCACAAAAACTTTAAAATGTTAACTTCGATTCCTATGTCTATGAAAGCCGATTTTCAGCCCAGTGTGCGTCACCTTCCTGTCCTACCCCCCCACAACCTAAAAATAAAATCCGTTACTACAGCACTAAAATCTATTATAATTCTTCCCTACCTGAATCATACCGTAACGATCCTACTTCGGGTTTTTCTGCAACCGTCACTACAAACACAATTGAACCGATCCTAACCAACCCTCACCCTGTTAATACGCCCAAACTTTCGGAAAGTATATTAAAAATAACTACCCGTAAAAATCCTATTAAAGTCACGGAACAAAAAAACTAAAGGCCGTGATAGTGCTAATTTAACTCCAAGCGTTGTAGGGCAGCCCAGGTTGTCGACCGAAAATGTTTTATTTCGTACAAAAACTGCAAAGCTTAAATTAAATAGTCTGATTAATGGGCAAGACCTACGTCCGTATCTTACCGTAAAAATTTACGGATTAGATTTTACTGGCCTCCTGGACTCGGGATCGGAAATTTCAATCTTTGGTGGCGAAGCGGGGAGCTATTGTGAAAATTTGGTAACCATTCATAAATCCTGTGATTTGGACCATATTGTTACGGCTAATGGGGCCACTTCTCCTGTTTCAGGTTTTGTTTTCTTTCCAGTAACTATAGGTGACAATACTACAGTCGTGAAATTCTATATTATACCGGGTGTATCTACCAAGCTTTTGTTTGGCATAAATTTTTGGCAGGCATTTGACATTGCCCCAGATGTGTCAACTTACTAACGTTTAGTCTTTATCTGACGAAGACTACAAAAATACTTTTACTTCTGAGATTCGGTTCCTCCACGGGTTGGACGCGCTGTCCCCAGATGAACAGCTCCAGGCGGAAGAGATTTTGAAGGAATTCGAATCAATTTCATCGGAGAAAAAGGGCCTAGGTCGTACTCACCTTCTGTCACATAGCATAGATACCGGTAACGCTAAACCTCTTAAGCAGCGCTACTACATGCTGTCTCCAGGTAAGTTGGCGGAGCTCAATCGGCAACTCGACGAGATGCTGGAAATGGATGTAGTTGAGCCTAGCAAAAGCCCATGGAATAACCCGGTAACCATGGCCCCTAAAGCCGACGGTACCCTTCGATTTTGCTTGGACAGCAGAAGCTTAATGAGATCTCCAAACATGACGCCTACCCACTTCCCTATATAAATCAGATCCTTGACCAGTTGGAGAATGCCAAGTACCTATCCTCCCTCGATCTTAAATCCGCGTTCTGGCAGATTCCTCTAGATTCGCAGGAATCGAAGGAGAAAACCGCTTTCACCGTTCTTTCACGCGGTCTGTTCCATTTCAAGGTCATGTGCTTCGGCCTAGCATCTGCGCCGGCAACCCAACAGCGTTTAATACAACGGTCGCATTTTTATTTATTTGGACGACATAATCGTGGTTTCGGAGAGTTTCTCGGAACACATTACCTTGTTACGTGCCGTCCTAGACCGATTACGCTTTGCTAACCTAACTATTAACCTTTCTAAATGTAATTTTTTCCATAACCAATTGAAATACCTTGGTTTTATTGTTGATGTATTCGGATTACGTACCGATCCTGATAAAGTTAACGCCATCGTTAATTTCCCCCTACCCGCTAATCGCAAGGACGTTAAACGATTCCTTGGCACCGCATCATACTATCGTCGTTTCATCAAAAATTTCAGTAACATCGCCGGACCCCTAAACCAACTTACCTCATCCCGTAAAGGGGCACCTCCTTTCCACTGGTCCCCGGAAGCGGATCACGCGTTTAACACGCTTAAAACTGCCATGACCACAGCACCCGGACTAGCTTGTCCTGACTTCTCAAAGACATTCAGTGTCCATTGTGACGCTTCCGATTTCGGAGTCGGTGGGACCCTGACGCACGCTCGACGGTGAGGAACATCCTCTGGCTTATTACAGTCGCTCGCTCTCCCCACCTGAGCGCAACTACTCTGCAACTGAGAGGGAGGCTCTAGCTGTTGTGAATGTGGTGGAACATTTTCGTCCTTACCTGGAAGGCCATAAGCCATTTAAAATTATTACAGACCACTCTAGCTTAAAGTGGTTCCTAAACCTAAAAAATCCAACCGGACGTCTCGGAGGTGTCGGGTGTCTCCTTACAATTTTACCACTGAGCACCGCCGTGGTTCTGAAAATATAGTGCCAGACGCTCTGTCGAGGTCTGTGCCTGTTGCTACCGTAGAATTAAATACAATTACCGACCCATGGTACCTTAACCTTTATAATTGTTGCGACACTAACCCCAGTTCTTGTCCCAATCTTCAAATTGTCAGTGGTCGCTTCTACCGCTATACGAAGTCGACCACTCCTCTTAAGAAGGACTTCGAGTGGAAAGAAGTCATCCCTTCGGATTTCTGCGACGAGATTCTACACGAGAACCACTCAACACCAACCGCCGCGCATCTGGGCATCGCCAAAACCTACAGACGGTTAAAAATGCGCTACTTCTGGCCATCCCAGTATCAGGATGTTATACGTTACATAAATGACTGTTCTGTTTGTTCGGCATACAAGCATAGCCAGAAAGCTACTCCCGGATTTATGGGAAGCGCGAAAGAGTGTTCCTGACCTTTCCAATGCTTGAGTATAGATCTCGTTGGACCTCTTTCACCCTCACGACAACTGAACACCTACCTGCTCGTTGTGGTATGTTGCTTCACTAAGTATTCTATGTATGTATGTATGTATATATGTTAACACTTTATTGTACAAAAGAAAAAAACAGAACAATACAATTAATATAAAAATAAGTGCAAAGGCGAACTTATCCCTTTAAGGGATCTCTTCCAGCTAACCCTTGAGAGATTGAGAAAAGTGAAAGGTTGAGCATTGAGTAAGCAAGTGTACAAATGTATTTAGAAGAACAAATAAAATAAAATAAATATAAATATAAATAATAATTAAAAAAAATACATTCAAATACCTACATAAAGAGATACAGAAATATATCGATGGTCCCACCGAATAAACGTGTATGTGAAAAAATATGTTTTTACAGGAAAAAATAAATACGTTAGAACTGTAATTACGAACAACTGTGACAACATAGGTATATAAGATGTATATACAAAATATAGGTAAAAAAATAATCTTTCTATTAACATTTTAATAAGTTAAGTATGAAAGCTTGTTTTCAAGAAAATTGAGAAAAAGCATGTTATTTTTTTATTCTAGTGCAGGTAAGCGCAAATACTTTGTGTTTTAAACTTTTACACGTTTTTTCGTGTTATAAGGAGCGTCTTCTTTAAATGTAATGCAAAGAAACGTTAGTTTTTGCGTAAAATCAAGACTATTACCTTGATGGGTACTAAGCTCTTGCATGTTTCTTTAGGTAAAAATATACGATTGTTCTAAACAGTAACTTACTTTTCCAAGATTTTGTAAGGTAATTAATGTTGTGCAAATATACTTAACAATAACTAAGGCATTCTAATTATTGTTTTGTAACTAAAACTGCCTTGTTTTTTACTGTTAAATTTATCAAATCTTTTGTTATTTTGTGAGCTTTATAACAAAAATGATTATATTAACCGATTTATAAGTAAAACAGATTCTAAACGGGGTTTTATCATCGACATAAATACAGCAGGCTTCGTCAAGATGCATAACGTTAACGTTAGCGGCTTTTAAAAAAAGTATCTTATTTTATTATTGTGTCTTATTAAAACAATAAAACATATTTACCTGAGCGAACACTAAGTAAGGATAGCCGGCTGACCCAAGTAGAAGCAAAAATGCTCAGGTACAAGCTACAGATACTCGGTCTCAGAGAGGTTCGCAGGAAGATGAAGAGACCGCCCGTGAAAATGTAGTGAGATTCCTCCTTACTGATGCGGCGAAGAATAGTCTCTTTGACTAGAATCCCTTCTCTGAGTGAATCATAACAGCCCGCTTTAACAGCAAAGCCTGAAAAATCACCATCGTTCAATGCTACGCACCCATGAACATGGTTTCGGAAGAGAATAAAGAGGATTTCTATAAAGCCCTCAACTCGACTTTGAAGAAAATCCGCAGACAAGATAAAGTCATTGTATTGTCATGAACAACGATGGATGCTAAAGATATATGGGAAGCAGCGGTTCTCTGACCATCGGAGGTAATTTATTCATTTATGGAGAACACCTTAAAAATACATGGAATTCACCCGATGGAGTCACGGAAAATCAAATTGACCACCTTGCCATCAGCGCTAAATGGCGCTTATCGCTGCCCGATGTTCGCAACCGCCGAGGGGCGGACATCGATGGTGATCACCACCTAATGGTTGCTGAAGTGCGGCTCAAAGTAGCTGTCGCTTAAACTGCTGGCGGGACTACCAAAGTGAGCAGACAGTTTGAGGTCAGCAAGTTAGGCGCTACTCAATGCGCTGTCAACAGTGCTGGACGACCTGAGGCTGCAATACCGCCAGATGAGAAAAACCATCTACCGGAGTACAAGGCGTGACCGACGGGTATGGACGGATGTTGTAGCCGATATTGCCCAACGTGCCGCTGACTCTGGCAATCTCAGGGAGTTGTATAAGGCGACACTGACCAAAAATTTTAACCGGAAGAAGAAGCCCCAGAAAGACAAGAAGGGCCAACTAATAGTGACATCTGAGGGACAGTTTCAGCGCTAGCGGGAGCTCTTTGAGGAGATCTTCAGAGTCCTCGACGACCCTATGAGCACATCTGCACCTGATTTCAGTTTGCCTCTGCATAGCCCAAACATAAAAAATTCTCCGCCCACAGAAGCGGAAGTAGCAAATGCCGTCAGATTGCTCAAAAATGGCAAGCCCGCCGGAGTTGACCTGATCACAGCGGAAATTCTTTAAGCCGACCTGCCTTTCGCCGTGATCGCGCTGACGCCGCCGACGCCACTCTTAGGAGAAAAAAATAATACCGGACGATTGAAATAATGGCCTTACTTGGCCTATCACTGTGCCAAAAAAGGGAGACCTCCTTTCGGCTCATTCTAAGGTGAACTCCAAGATCATTCTAGATCGGCTGTCAGGGGCCGTTGAACCTCTTATTCTTCTTCAAATTATTATTATATATTATGCAGGGAGCACGCTGGATTCCGACCTAGTCGATCTTGCAAGGATGAAATCAACACACTGCGCATCATATTAGAATGGGCATCAGAATGGCAGAGGGAAATGTATTTAACCTTTGTAGATTTAGGGTGTTCTTATATCTGGGACTGATTGCGTAGGATTAGTGTTCCCGACAAAATCACGAACCTCATTAAGGCCATCTACAACAACTATTTTTGTAGAGTGACGTGCAAGGCCTCATCTCGGAGGACATACCGATACATGCGGGTGTACGATAGGGGTGTCTTCGCTCACCTCTCTTTCTTGTTGTTCCTGGATAGTTTACAGTAGCGTATCGCGTCAGAAACTGGAGGAAACGACTAGGATATCGCTGCGAGAATCGCCAGAGCATTTGCGCAGCTCCGCCCGGTATGGCAATGGCGGAAATTGGCACGGAGGATTAAAACTAAAATATTTCGGTCGAACGTCAAAACCGTATTGCTATACGGATGCGAGACATGGAAGGTCACAAAAGACACCTCGCGTCGACTACAAACTTGCATCAACTGCTGCCGTCGCCGGATTTTTAACATATACTGGCCATAGAATAGGCGAAGGATCATTGTGGAAGCGGAGGCATAGGGAAGACTTGGAGCGAGTTGAAACGCGATGCAAAACACCGACCGTGCTGGCGGCGCACTGTGGATGCCCTCTGTCCCATCCAGGGGACATAGGACCTTAAGTCAAGTAAATCAACCTTTTCCAGATTCGTCGTAGGTATATAATTTTGAGCATTCTTTTGCACCGAGATGAACCAGCCGTCGTTGCTCTCTTCATTTTGGATACGCACAACTAATTTGAATAACACAAAACCACTAACTTATCACCACTTATTGTTTTATTAAGTAACCCATTGTTTTTATTATTTGTAAACTCATAATTATCACGTTCCGCACGACTGACTGACTGATTGTTAAGGGAGCGAGCCCATCTAGTGGCAATGTCACGCGGTGCCCCCTACCCCTCTTCGATTAAGCAGCCATTGCTGTTTTAAAAACAGGTGCGAAGATAGTCTAAGCACTTAAAACGAAATTTGTCGCAAATAATATTGTTAGTGAATAAGCGTATTTTGAATTAATACAATACCACATAGAGAAAATTATATGCTGCAACCGTTATTACACAATGTGAGTATTATTTATTAAATAGCAAACACTTGTTACTATAACTTTTATAGCAACTTTATACTGCAAGAAGCAATACGCTAAAAACTCGTATCGTCCATAACACCAAAAAGCGTGCATCAGAATAATACACAAATATAAAGTTTAGTAAAGTTGTGTTTTCACTCACGCACGTTTATTCGTGTTAAGACGATAAATTGTAATTTGTGTAACAAGTGAGAATACCAATATTCGTGTGGCCTTACTGATTATATTTTCCGTAGAATAAAAATATTTTATATAATAAATCGGAAAATAATAAACATACCCCCCTCGAAAAATTAGGGGGGGTGTATTACGACCTCAGGAATCGAAATCAGCAAAAAAAATTTTTTACGGTATTAACCCTTGCACGTTTATTCGGTGGGGCCATCGATATATGAATACTCAAATATACATACATAAACTACATTTTACGTACCAACAGGATAGTTGATATTTAGGACATAGAGTCAAGCCAGAACTTCTTTAATTTGCCTTTAAGGGAATCTACCGTTTGTGATTGCCTAATGCCAGTTGGTAGCCGATTCCACAACCTGACAGAATGCACCGAGAAGGATTTGGAATAGGATTTGGATTTGTGGGACGGGAAAGCGAGGGTGAGATTGGCCTTTGAGCGCAACCGGTTTTGGGAGCCGGTAGCCATGAAGCTAAATCGCTCAGAAAGGTACAAGGGAGAACGCGGATTGAAAATAGTATTAAAAAGCAGCGACAGGACGTGAACATTTCGGCGAAACCGAATAGGTAACCAGTTTAGCTGAGCACGGAAGTGGGAGACATGATCGTATTTACGTAGGCCGAAAATGTATCGAATGCACACGTTTTGGAGTCGCTCAAGTTTATCAAGGAGCTGTTCTGAGAAGTCCATATACGCAACGTCAGCGTAGTCTAAGAGAGGAAGAAGAAGAGATTGGGTTAAAGTTATCTTGGTTTGTTGAGGAAGAAAATTCTGCAGGCGCCTGAGAGAATGAAGTGAAGCGAAGAGCTTGCGACTGACTTCGGTAACATGAGTCGACCAGGAAAGTGTCTGATCCATTGTAATACCCAAATTTTTAACCGTAGAGGAAAAGGGAATTATGGTACCGTCAAACACCAAATTGGGTATCACAATGTCAGACAGCTTCGAGATGTAGTGTGGACTTCCAACAACAATGGCCTGCGACTTCTTTGTATTGACCTTTAGTCCAAAATTAGTGGCCCATTTCTGGATCGTGGCAAGATCGTCATTGATAAGGTCAATCAGGGAAGGGAAGTCATCAAAACTAGCCCCCGCATAAATCTGCAAATCGTCAGCGAATAAGTGGTGAGAAGAAAGAAGGGAGGTCGTTATACCATTTATGAAAATTGAAAAAAGAAGAGGAGAGAGCACAGCCCCCTGAGGGACACCAGCAGTGAGAGTATTCAAAACACACTGGCGCCTTCCTAGGAGGTATGACTCAAACCACGTAAGGGCCGAAAAAGAGAAATTTAGGTTCTTGAGGATGCCGAGAAGAATATTAAAATCAACTGTGTTGAAGGCGCTACTGAAATCTAACAAAACCAGGATAGTCAGATGTTTATTTTCTATGTTTAAACGAATGTCGTCGGTGACCTTGACCAAAGCAGTGACAGTGCTATGCCCGGGGCGGAAACCAGATTGAAAGGGATTAAAAAGATTGTGCATATTTAGAAAACGAGACAGTCTTTGGTTAACAAAGTGCTCTATTATTTTGGAAAGTACAGGGAGAATAGAAATAGGACGATAATCGGACAAGGATGCAGGCCCCATGCGTCGAGCGACCGGGAAAGTTATCGCACAACATCTGGAGAATCAAGTTTTTATGCTCCACGGTATTCCACAGACCATTATAGCGGACAAAGCCTCATACTTTACAGGGCGTGATGTCCAGCAGTTATTCTCGAAATACAACATACCCCAACTACATTACACTCCCGTGTATACTCCACAAATAAATACCGTTGAAAGATACAACAAAACGATTGTTACCGCGATTTCCAGCTTCGTCGAGGCTGACCATCGAACCTGGGATTTAAATATTTCTAAAATTCAATTTGCTTTAAACACTTCCGTTAATGAATCCACCTCATTCACACCTTTCATGTTGGTGCACGGCCGTGAAGCAGTACCCGATGGTACGATTTACGATGACGGCGGTACGGTAGATGAGATCATTTTCTCTTCCAGACGGGATTACTTTGACAAGATCGTGGCACTAAAAGACATCTATCCTACCGTAAAAGCGTTGTTACAGAAAGCTCATGACCGGAATATTAAACCCTACAACGATAAGCGTCGCGACATCGAGTTTAATGTTGGCGACGAGGTATGGAAACGCCCTTATAAACAAAGCAATGCCGGCAAATATTTTGCAGGCAAGTTAGCCCCGAAGTACGAACGGTGTCGCGTTGTGCGCAAGCTTTCACGCCTCGTTTATGAATTGGAGGACCAGAACGTGTAACACTCCTACCTCCAGGCTATATAGAAACGATAAAAAATATCCTACGCTATGAAATTAAAATAATTGGCCTTATAATAAAAATGTGTGATCGTCTAGTTTTTAAAATAAAACTAAATTTAGGGGTGCGCCAAAGTTCATATAAAATTGCAACTCCGATTATTGGAACTCCGAAAATTTTTCTCATAACATTTTACATCATAATGATCACTCCTCATACTCTTCATAAAAAATGTTTATACTAATGATCGGAACTCATACTCATCTGAACTTATAACGCCAATATTCATGGAACCGTACACTTTTCAGAATTTCTTAAATATCTTACGTGTAGATAAAATTAGGTTAGGTTAGGTTAGATTTATAACAATCCTCAAAAAGTAACAGTTTCTTAAAAAAAAACATTATGAGTTGCGATAAGTATGAACAAAATTTTTCGAAGAAATGAAGTGTGAGCAAAATTTTTCGAAGAAATGACGAGTATAGACACAAATCGTTATTTGTATAAAAAATCTAAAGACCAATTTTATATGAGCCAATATGGACCCCTAGAAACCATAGATGAAACACAATCAAGATAACACAAAACAAACAAACGAAAGTTATAAATTGGATACGACTCACCAAGAATCTTTTTAGAATACCTGCATACTCAGGAATTGAAATTTCGAACACCCCCGACCTCCATTCACCTCTTGTGGGGCCTCCGTGTACCGGAGTGCGTATTGTTTAAATGTAATTATAAATAGTTATAAAGTAAATTAATTCGAAAATAATAATATATAATGTTCCCTACCTAATGTATATGTATTTCAAAATAATATTTGCCCTACCTAAATAACCCTTACCTTGTATGAGGCCGGATACAGCGAGAACCTATTTGTTTTCAGGTTTTATAATACTTTTGTGTTGTTATTAATATTTGAATGGATAACTAGAAACAAATTGATTCTTTCTTTGGATGGGGATTGGCCTCACTAACACTACCTGCCACGCTATCTCTCTTCCTAAATCCCTAACTAGACTTTCTTAAAATAAAGTATATATAAATATATTTAAGCACGCTCATGCAATTATGCTAATCGCTTATGCTATGCTCTTAAAAACTATGACTCTATGCGTCCCTAATCCGAAAAACGCAGCCGCGGTTTATGACGATGACTAAGGGATGTTGTCGGATTTGTTCAAAATAATCTGAATATCATTGAGATGAATATAACAATTACTGTAAGTGACCCCATAACAACGGCTGCAATACTGACCAAACTTCACACTAAGCACGTGGCCCGGGTCGTAAAGGTCTGCACCTCAGAGCCACTAGTAAAGATTATAAACACCTAAATGACCCAGGTTTTGAGTGAATACCTAGTGCCTGTAGAGATGTGTGACGTAAACGGTGCGTTAGCTAATGCAAATGGTTTGAATTTAAATGGTGGTAATAAAGTGGGATGGCAAAAGATGTATTTCTAATGCTTGCAATGGAGTTAGACAACCAGAATCGCAAGGCTTTCAAGCCGCTATCTGGGCTGACCCCACGTGTGCTGCTTGTGAGTGTTTAGAATAGATGAATGTATAGTAACCACTCAAATAGTTTTTTATTATTATTCCTTAGCTCGTCACAAACATAACACAAAAACTTACTTAATAAAGCGTTATGACACACTCAATAAAATAAAGGTAAAGCAGTTTAAAGATAATGAGTGATATAGAACTGCTCCTTCCTCTATTTCACAAAGTCTGAAATAACAAAAGCTTATAATCAATAAAGCAAGCGAGAAAGAATAATAATATTATATTTACCTAATCTAATTTATTCACTACACATAATTCTTCTACACATACTATCCCTTTCTATCTGTTTATTGAATTAGATGAAATTAGATGATACCTAACGTAAAACCTTCCCTTAATTCCTTGTTGCCTAGACGACTTAAATAAAACTACTAACCCTACAAGTAATAATAAAGACACTAAATATAAGAACTTCTCCGCCCCTAATACTGAAAATACATCAAATTAAAACTTACCTAGATACAATTAACTATATTAGATACTAATAATAATGAAACTAAATCTTAATAATTATCTCTACAAAATAAAATATTCTAGCCACACACACTATTGTCTTTAACCTTAAATGTCCATACACTAATAACAAAATCAAAACACTGAATCTAAATTAAAATAATTGACAAAAGTGAGACTTAGGTTTAACCGTATGCGTACGATAAAACTCACGATATCTCAGTTTCGCGTCCCGGGGGTAACTGTCCCGTTTAAAACACCTATGTTTCCTAAATCCCAAATCATCCCTTCTTCTCACAACTGACGCTAACCTAATTAACCAATCAGAGTCCTACTTCTTAAAACTGACGCCAATCCTAATTAACCAATCAGAGTTAAGTCCAGTCAAACATTCTTTTCACACGCAACTTGGAGCGCAAAAAATATGCAAACGCCAAGTGGGTGATAAATACTACATTTGTGTCATTTCTTCGCGACATTATCTTGGACCTTGTCTCGAGTGCTGCACAAAGATTGTTTCAACGAATTCGTAGATTTTGCCACAAAAAACAGGACACAAATTACAAAATTTATGTTGACATAATAAGTGGTGTTCAAGTTATTTTTTTATGAAAGTGTCTCGCTTAGATTTGTTTTGGCGTCATTACAAAAAATATATAGATAGGTATTACTTATTTTATTAACGGTTGAGACAAGCGTGTTACAAACGGGAAACTCCTAGGCAAATGGCACATTAAGGATTTCAAACCAACTTCTTGAGACACGGTTTTTTTTGTCAATTAAGTTCATATTTTTTTTAACGTGTAATCTCCCATACTACTGCTATTCACGTAACGTTTAGTGTAGGTATAATTTATTTACGATCTAGTAGTTTAAAACGGTTCGGGAGTCCGTATGTAATAATACCTTAGTTGTGATCGTCGGACGTATGGCCCGTGGCTTGCGACGCTCGCCATGCCGCCGGCGTTGACTACGTACTACTCTAGTTCTTATTTTACCTTTGTCTAAAGGTAACAAAGTTCAGAGTTCCTTTTGCTTATCTCGTTTACCTATGATCCCTATTATATTTAACCTTCTACTTGGGCGGTTTAACCTTAAGTTTTGCTTGTTATCCTTGACAATTCTACCGGCTTACTGTTTTATTAAACAACTTACCTTACTTTAACCATTCGTTATCACTAAACAACATTTTAAGTTTTGAGCTTTTTAATGCTATCTGCATGAGTTTGCATTCTTTTTAACATCATACTGCGGCACCGTAGGCCGCGACGCATTTGTTTCCAGCGACGGCCCCGCGGACTCAAATGATGCCGAGGTGCTGCAGTGACCTGTGTTTCCTGGGCCGGGATTCCAGGTCACTTCGTCGTCTTCTGTGGCGTCGACCTTCTTGTTAGTATTGGATTGTTACTTTCCTCGAGTTAAGCTTAAGCTCGATGGGCATACCCCGTGTGGTGTCCGGGTCCGAATTTAGCGCCACTCCATATCGTCCTGGGATTTCGTAAGAGCCGACTAAAGGAATAAAGGCTTGCAGTATTGTTGGGCGATGGGCTTGCAACCATCGCCTATACACTGTGAAACATCTTAGCCTAATTCGGTAACTCTGCCTACCCTACTCTGGGAATGAAGGCAGGAGTTCCGTTGTAGTTTTAGTTTCTACTGTAGTAGCTTAGGATCGACTAGCCACGTTCTACGCTAGTGGCCCGGTCTCAATCTATGATTTCATTGGCTTCCCCCGAAATGGCGGAGTCTGTTTTTTGTGTTGATGCGTAGTAGGTTCGATTCTGGTTAACCACGTTTCACGCTAGTGGCCCAGAACCGAGCCTATGATTTCATTGGCTTCCCCCGAAATGGCGGAGTCTGTTTTTTTGTGTTGATGTGTAGTAGGTTCGATTCTGGTTAACCACGTTTCACGCTAGTGGCTCAGAACCGAGCCTATGATTTAATTGGCTTCCCCCGAAATGGCGGAGTCTGTTTTTTTATGTTGATGCGTAGTAGGTTCGCTTTTGGTTAACCACGTTTCACGCTAGTGGCCCAGAACCGAGCCTATGATTTCATTGGCTTCCCCGAAATGGCGGAGTCTGTTTTTTGTGTTGATGCGTAGTAGGTTCGATTCTGGTTAACCACGTTTCACGCTAGTGGCCCAGAACCGAGCCTATGATTTCATTGGCTTCCCCCGAAATGGCGGAGTCTGTTTTTTGTGTTGATGCGTAGTAGGTCCGATTCTGGTTAACCACGTTTCACGCTAGTGGCCCAGAACCGAGCCTATGATTTCATGGGGTTTCCCGTAACGGCGGCACGAGGTATCTCGCTCTGCTAGAATTTATTAAAGTTTGTCCTGTGTTAATAGCACCGACATTCCATGAATTAGAGATTTCATTTTCAATTTCACGGACACTGATAGGAATCTTGTCACCTTGAGTTCTGTTGTATTAAACAATTTATCTCATTATTTTTTCCCTGGACTTCCAGTTAGTGCCTCCACGTGGCAGATAATACTAGTTTTTAAACTGTAGTAGGTTAGGAGTCGATCAGTCATGCTTCACGTTAGTGACCCGATTCCTGCCTATGATTTAAGCGTCTCCCCCTTGTATGGCAGAGGCGATATTAGTTTTAAGCTGTAGTAGGTTAGGAGTCGATCAGTCATGCTTCACGTTACTGACCCGATTCCTGCCTATGATTTAAGGTCTTTCTCTCTTATGGCTGAGACGATTAAGCTTTATTTGATAGCGTACATTCTCTCGTCACTTTGTACGACTGTGTACGACTAACTGGTAAATCGTGTGAGTTCGGTTTGGTGTTACATAACTAAACTTTATCTATCTTTCCCTTCCTGGGTTCATTTATATGTGGACCCTATGGATAACGTGAAATGGGTCTATTTCAGAAGCTTGCGATCCTAAAATAGAATTGTTTTCCCTTTCTTACATCTTTATCTTTTTGTGGTGGTAACCGGTTGATAGCGTGAACAGGTTTTATTTCAGAAGCTTGCGATTCTGAAATAATTTTTTTTTCCCCAAAATCAATAATGGAAAATTTGTTTTGCATCGTCAATAAAGGCGAGAGCAAGCCGTTTATACCTTTCTCGTAGTTCCCTTTTAGGGTTTATTAGTTCATGTTTCGTTAGTTTTAGTGTAAAGAAGGAAAGGAGTCAACCTTCTATCAGTAGCATTTAAGTTTCCCAGATCGGTTAGTGACCCGTTCCAGCAGGAAAATAAGCCAACACTTTGAGAGCGGTTAGTGACTCTGAAAATGCTGTGAACCGGTGATCTTCCATCGATTACTTCTCTTCTAGGTTCTATGGATCGCGTCGTTTTGATATAATTTACATCTGCGCCGCTAAAACCTAAACCTACCCCTTTTTGCAGGCGTCTGTCCTTAGATTAAGTTGGGTTGACTTCCGTTGTAGATTTAATTACTGTTAAGTTTTAGTGTTTCAGCTGTTGGTCTGCTGGTCCCGCCGTTCATACAATTAGTTTTAGTAGATTTCGTGGTTTATCCCGACTCAGACAGGTCGTTAACTTGTGACTCCTCGACCTCGACCGTCGTAAAATGGTTTCTATTGTACCTGGTCATGTCGGTAAACTGTATCCAAGTCTTTGAGTAGATTTTTTTTTCCTTCTGCTTGATGTGATTATCTTACTAATAATTCTCTTCCTCTATCTACCAATATTTAGTCTATTGGCTAACTTACCCAAACAGTTGTAGCTCTACCAGCCCAACGTTTATCATTACTACATAGCACTACCAGTATAGTTATCATTCTGCTTTTCTGTCTCTGTTATTCCTTACATTCTGACTTCACTAATATTTTTTCTGATTGCTCAGCTCGAGGGCGAGCTGGAATTTTACTCATACCTCGTAAAATTCTCCTAGTTACGGGGGTATGTAATATATAAATTTCTACAACCAGAAGTTTGCTGGATTACGTGTGAACGCGACTTAAATAAAGCCACACGACACTTGCCGACTTGAAGAATTACAGTGTTGCTAGTGGAATTTTGTTAATACCTGACTATTGGGGTAAATTTAGGTAGTTATCCTCTATTCTGTCGTAGTACGAGCTTTTAAAATTGAATTAAAATTATTGGTAATTAACCTTGAAGTGTTCAACTGTCAGTTTGTGTAAATTTCTTGTCTATCATGTTTTATTTCAGGTTTTTACCACTGAAACTTGTCATGGGTTATGACCCAAGATTTACTGCGTTTCTAGCTTCTCCAATTCTAATATCACATAGGATTTCTATAACTTTGTTTTAATATTTTACCAAATTTAATACCGTCCGAATGTCCACATTTTACCATAGTAGGGGAGGCTGCGCGAATGCAGGCAACAATCCAGCTATTGGTAGCTTCAGAATGACAATGGAAAAATCGATCACTTTCTACTCTCTTCTGCGCTCGCGCTCATAGGAAATTTAATATTTTTTATACTACCAGTTTTCCGTAAGTATTTTATAATTCGGTGGAACACCATGTCGTCGCTTCATGGAAGATTTATTTTAAATATGTTGCTCTCTGTTCCAGTCTCAGCCAGTCTACGATTTTAATATTTATAAACCTTGAACCAAGGCGTGATTTATTTCCTTGTGACACGTAGGCAAGGACATTTCCTAAAAAACTGTAAGTACCTCATCACCATTGTGGGTTCACGCTGCGATTTGTGTAACTAAATAAGCATTTGCTCAATTGGTGTTTATAGAAATAAACACGCCTGCCATTACTTCATGTAGGCCAAGGGCCGACTTGCATGGTTCCGGAGTTGACATTAGCCACCAGGAGCCTTTAAGCAAGGTTATTTTCCTCCAAAAGGTAAGAATAAAACAGCTATATACTTACTACAGGTGTTCCTACTTTATAGGTTATGTTACATGCGCTCCATGTTCATGCTAAATCCTTCTCTTACAGCCTTATGCCCGTCTTGCACTAGCTTGGGAAGGCTCTTACATTATTTAATGCGTAAAGTTAAAGTTGTTTCCCACTTTTCTCATAATTATGTTCTCCGGGAATGAGCTAAAATACCACATTACTGGCCAATTCCAGGAGGAACTTACTACGGGCACAGAGCACGGGCTTCTTGAACGGGCTAGCTAATAACCTGCCGCTTTTCTACACTGGAGAAGCTTGGAATACGGCTTGGCCTGCAAAGGCGAACCCGCACGACTTGTCCCAGCTGAGTCCACTCCAATTCATACTTCTCTGACTTTCTTTATTTAACTGTGCTTATTTAACCGGGATTGTTTAATCGATCAACCTGAGCAGAATCACCAAATAGCGACCAACTTGTACCTTATACCTACCTAAAATAAGAATTTGAGGGCGGGGCCCAATAAACCAGCCTGATTAATAGGTAATTGTGGTTTTATTTGGAGTAAATCCGATCAAAAATATAAACATTACAGTGGAAAAGAGCTGGATGAACGGTTATCTTTCGTTTTACGTTTAATAAGACGGGGGTTGGAGTGTACCTAGTCTCGATGCGTTTTTGTTTCGTTTTACATTTAAACCTCGAATTTCCGCAATTTTGATTTCTTTTTATGATTAAGCGTGTGATATGTACGTGTATCTAGCGCGCATTAGTTAGTACTGTAGTAAATTAACATTGTATATATACGCATGTGTCATTGTTATTAAATAAGATTGAAAATGTCTGACAAAGTGGTTACTCTCTCACCCTAATATCATGGACATCTCCGGTAAAGTGACCCGACGTAATAATGATCGCCGCTACCCTGCCCGACGTCCGACCAATATGGGGTAACCGCTGGTAAAGTGGTGACCGCGACAAAGAACGCCATCCCGACAAGCAACATTAACGCCGTTATCCTGCTGCAAGAAAAATTAATAAACCAGCAAATTAGAAGGTATCAAGAAGCGCAAATTATTAATTTACTGCAATGTCACCCGAGAAACCTATCGCAGGTACGAGTACAAATTCGTTGAAAATTGCGTCAACTACTGTAATATCCCGGATTCCTGAATTCTGGAGGGATCTTCCAGGCTCATGGCTCACCCAGTTTGAGGCGATAGTCGCGTCGCAGAAGCAGCGTGACGACTACAAGTTTAATTTGGTAAAATCGAAGTTGGCCAAGGAAGAAATACAGCAAATTAGTGACGTTATTGCGAAGCCTCCCGAGACTGGGAATACGATGCCACGTGTCTCATTTTCGTGCACAGCTTGAGTGGTTACCGATTCGCTTTCGAAGGAATGTTCACGTCCTGTCGTTGCTTTTTAACATCCTGTTTTATCCTCAGTCCCCACCCTACCTTTCTGAACGTTTTAACTTTTTGGCCACTGGATCTCAAAATCGCTTGCATTCGAGTGACAATCTTTCCCTTGCTTTCCCATCGAATACCTAAATCCAAAACTTATTCAAAATCCTTTTCGGTTCACGCTGTGCGGTTGTGAAATTTATTGCCTACTGAAATTAGGCAGTCTCAGTCTGTAGATTCTTTCAAATCTAGACTAAAGAAGTTCTGGCTTGACACTTGTTCTTAAACTTTTTCCTGCTTACGATGCTATAAAAAACCGGCTCGGCTACTGTCAACTGTGCATTTAGGCGACCAGAAGCTATTGCAATTATGGCACAGGATGCGGAATTTGGCCGGGAAAACAGTAAATAATGAAATTGTTCGGTTTATCTGGTTGAGACTCCTTCCGCCACCTGTTAGCACAGTATTGGCTGTAACGAATTCGCTATCAATGAACAACATGTCGCTGCTTAAATGCAAAAGCGACACAAATCGAAATAGCATTTTTTTACAGGAGAGCGGTTCAAAGTTTTTAAAATGTTTTTTTATTAATTTCATGTTATTTTATTATTTTAATGTATTTGTGTCCTATATCAAACTATTTGTATTTAAAACCTCTTTTAATATGCATTATTTCAAGTATAGTAAGTAAGTATGGTAAGTACACGCAAAGCCTTAAATTTGTTGATCTCTCTTTTGCATTTTTTTTTGATAAAAGTTCAGTTTTTTTTTAAATAAAGCGCCACAAGTATGGAAAAAATACGTGTATTGTATTTAAAAACGAGTAAAAACGCCTTGTTAGACGCACTATAAAGACACTCAATGCAAAAAAAAAACTAGATAAATTATTTTTATCAAAAATAACCTTTGTACTTAAACTAACTAACTGTATGAGATATGCTCTGTATAAAAACTAAAAAATCTTTGTAAATTACATAATCAATTTAAAAAAAAGAACATTGCTTACAAATTACCTTACACTGAGATCGATATTCTCAGTGCTTAATAAGCTTCTTAATTAGTTCCTAAACATACCTATAGCTAAATCACATCAGCAAGGCACTTAGAATACAAATAAGGCAGAAACACAAACTTCTTAAGATTGTACCTAAATGTACTTAAAACTAAGGCAAGTAAAACAATTCTTAGGTTTACACAACAACGTTACAATAGTGATTTAATATTAAAATTACGCTTTTCACGATTCACCTGGCTTGGTTTGTGGCCGTTGTGGACGTTAGACTTTACTCATTGTCTTGAAGATTAACGTAAAATGCTTCATAATACTTTGGTACGACTTTTTTTTGTATAAGTTTCGAATACCTCGAATTTTTATTTCAGGAACTTTGAGTTTTGTATAGTAAAGTTTTTTTACACCAGACGCAAATGTCCTAGGTTGCCTTTTTTTTAACGTCGATACGTTCTTAAACTCTTCATTCGAGTAGGATGTTTTGAAAAAAAAATACGTTTTTATGTTCACGATAAGTTTTAATTATCTTTATGTCAGTCCGTTTAATCTTATGTCCGTCCACAGTAGTCGTATATTGTCCGTCAGCTAAAGCTTTTAGATTCCAGAAATAGTCGTGTGTTACCTTTAAAACGTTATAAGGGGTACCAGTCTTCGTTGTAGTTTTTACGAACGTTATGTATTGGTCCGGTACGAATATTGGCGAGGATTTTAATGTCTTTGAGATGTTTTGTTGTATGGTAGAGTGAACCGCATTCTCTTCATTTTGAGTGTGGCCCTTTATTAAAAACTTATGTGTTATACTTTTGAGTTTTGGATACGTATTTATAGCATATTGGTACATAGCCAACATAAATTTGTTTTTTTGCTGGCCACAGCAGTTGTCGCTATAAAATACCACGTCTAAATTATCGGTAGCGTTAACATTTAAGTTTTTTGGGTACATAAGCACGCAAGAACCTATTTTGTTTTTACCTCTTGCTCCTCCTCCTTCATGCCAAACGTAACAGTCTTTTTGACGACAAGCTGAGTAATAGTAAAATTTAACAAATTCGACTTCGAAATATAGTAAAAGCTAGATACTTCTCTTTGTGGGCAAGGCATAACGGCTTGTAACTTAGAGCGAGACAATGAAAGTGTCACAAACTTTTTCTTTATCTCTTTCTTTTTCTGTTCGTGCAAGCAGTTTTTCCTTAATATGCAAATCGTACTTCTCTTGCAAAGTTGTCTTGTCCTCGGCATTACTATATGCTGTGCAATCCTCGCATTGATCTTTCTTTGGTTTATAAAACGAGATATTGAAATCGTTGACAAATATATTATAGTAAATCTGATAATCAACGTACTGCACTCCAATGGATTTACATTGCTCAACGTAGTTACGATGTATAGAAGCGATCGATAACCCACCTTTAATATATTCTCTCTGCATCTGAGCTCGACAATAGTGACTGTCAATCCGCGGTATTGCGTTGATATGGGCCTTGACACCGTCTACTAATGAAGCTTCCAACTTCTGGTGGTTATCGTGTTTGCCTCGACCGTCCTTAAGCTGCATCTCAGTTAGTCTTGAGGTTTTTTGCACCACCGTTCTGATAGTTTTATCAAATATTGATAGTGTGTTCATGAAGAACAGTTTACACACCCGGATCGGTTTCTCGTTGAGAGTGAAATAATAGGCATTGTTTAAATTAATACGATCACTGCCAGCACGAGTATATCCATATTTTATTTAAATTTAATTTAATTTACTCATATTATTACGTATCAACAGTCTCTGAGATTCAAGGTTAGCCATATCCCTGTAAATTTGGAAAATAGTTAATCGTACTTCATTTAAAAACACTAAATGTAATTAAATTTACATTGGTCACGACACGTAGGTCTCATTTTTCTCTCTTCAAAAACTTTCTTAGATTTTGACATAGACGTGTAAGCCTTACCACTGTTCTTCAAAAGTTTTGTTGTGTTTCTTTTCCACTCATCTTTATTTGTCTTTTTTTTTCGAGATCTACCTTGTGGCTGGCCATCAATGCTTGGGGAATCAGTGCAAGCGCTAGGTGGTTGAGTATCAACGCTAGGTGGGGCAGAGTAAACGCTGCAAAGTTGACTATCAACGATGTGAGGGCCAACATAAACGCTTATTGGTTGAATATCAACTGGTGCTTCAGAGTGAACATTAGGAGATTGATCGTTCAAGCTGGGTGCCTCAAATAAAACACTGGTTTGTGATAAATGAACACTAGATGACGGGCTTTAAATATTACGTCGCTGGATATCAACGTAAGATGAAGAAATACCAGAAAATCCAGGTTTGTTTGACACATTTTCATCAGAATCAAAACCGTTTAATGGCATGAATTTGTAGTCAGGATCTTTGACGCTATCATCTGAAGAATAATCCTTTGAATTGTCGGAGCTTGCACATTCACTACTTTCGCTATCGGAGGAGTCACTCTCTTCAACAATAACAGATTTCAGATTTCAGATTTCAGATTTTATTACTCAATATAACACAGTATAAATTATATGTTACATTGAGGTCTTCAGAAATAGAATTAAATTATAATAGTAAAAACAGTAAAAGTCAACACAAATACAAAGTACATCAAAAAAAAAGTCATTCCTATTTATAAGTCAAGTTCCATATAATCATTTACCGAATAGACTGGGTTATCCAACAAAAGATTCCTAAGCCAGCGTCTAAACATTTCGTCAGATGGTTTGCGTTTGAGTTCGGCGGGTAGACGCTCGTATTACGTGGGACCGATGACGAGCAGGGTAGTGATTCTTTCAAAAGCAAAAGTGAGCGAACGCAGGAGTGAATGTTCTAGCGTCGAGTTTAAGTAGTCCCGTCAAAGCGAACAAAACACATTTAGCGCGTGCATTCTCAAATAGGCAGCCTTATACGTTCCCCTGCTCGATCACCTCAGCTTTATCACGCAATTCGCTAGTAATGACAGCTACGGTGAAAGCGTTGTGAACGGTGATAAGGCCACAGATTATACAGTGAAGTTTATTGAATTTCTTAAAGCTGCTTTACAATTGCTTGATTTCGGAATGGTATAAAATAAATTGTTTTTATTTTTTCATACCAATTTGTATAATTAACTAAATAAAAGGATACATATTATAATTAAAAAATATTAAGCTTATGCATTTGTATTATACTTCATTTTGTTTGTTATAGGTAGGTATAGGTATATTGCAAAAATTGCCAGATCACAAAGTCTGTTATGTCTTCATGACATGTCTTGACAGTTGTGAAGTTTTTTATGTTATGAGTTCGGTTTCACGATTTGTTTGTTTTGTTAACATTACATTACATGCGAGACGGAGACGCGGCGCGCCACATTACAGATCCCATATACTCTCCATGAAGTACTACGGCACCTAAATCTGGGTCCGACTCCGACGCCGTCTAGTGACGTTCTGTATACAATAGCTACTTTTACTTGGCAAAATTGAGCCATCGGGCAGAAGCAAGCAGAAGTAGGAGGGTTCTGTACCCTATACTAGAACTATACTAGAGTTTGGCGGACAAGTTTATTGTCCTTGGAATTTAAATACATACTTGTGTAATGTCAACATAATACGCTTGGCTATACGTGAACGGGGGTGGAATTGGTGAATATAAGGATTAAGGACAACTGCGAATGTGGTTTTGATGAGAGATCGGTAGAAGATATTTATCTTCTATGATTGCCTAAGACGAAATCCTCTTACAATAATATTCCTGAACATACTTACTGAGTTTAAATCTCTGTTAGGTCTGGTATAAAATAGTACATTACTGAAGAGGCCGTGAAGTCAATTCCTGTTCCGGCCGAGGATTGTATAGTACTCAAATTCAAATAATTCAAATTCAAATAATTTATTTAGCAAGTAGGCCCTGCAGGCACCTTTACAAGTCTGAGTCTACCAGCGCTTCCAAAGAGACCACTGTTGAGAAGAAGCGCCGCAAGAAACTCAACAGTAAGCCGTTTTTTCCAAATAAATCACTTATTACAATACTAAACTTAAGCTACATAATTTAAATGTCACAGGGATGTACAGGTCCCAGTAGTAATCATAATTAAATATATCAAAATGTCAGATTATAATAAATAATACAATTTCGGAGATGTAAACAGTCTCCAAATGTCAAATTAAAATTAAGAATTAAATATAATTAAAAAAAAACACAAAACAAGGGAGATGTATGAAGTCTCCACGGTCAATTTTGGAGATGTAAAGAGTCTCCAGATGTCAAATTAAAATTAAATACAATTAATAAAAAAAAATACACACACACACACAAAAAATAAAATAAGGGAGATGTAGAAAGTCTCCACGGTCAATTTTGGAGATGGTAAAGAGTCTCCAGATGTCATATTAAAATAATAGGTAATCATACAGGGAGATGTATATAGTCTCCACGGTCATTAATAATTGTAACACAAAAAAAAAAATCAGTCCCAAGCATTGTCATCATTCATATAATCTTTAATACTATTATAAGCTTTAGAAATTTTACTTTTCTCAAGCAATGTGAGGAAATATTAAAAGTGCATTACTGCAATCTTACGAGGGCAATCTCGAGACTGCAATCTTTCGACTGCAATATTATGATGGCGATTTCAAGACTACAATCTTACGATGGCAATCTCAGGACTGCAATCTTACGATGGCAATCTCAAGACTGTAATCTTAAGACTGCAATATTACGATAGCAATCTCAAGATTGCAATCTTGCGATGGCAATCTCAAGACTGCAATCTTACGATGGCAATCTCAAGACTGTGCAATCTTGCGATGGCAATCTCAAGACTGTGCAATCTTACGATGGTAATCTCAAGACTGTGCAATCTTACGATGGCAACCTCAAGACTGTGCAATCTTACGATTGTAATCTCAAGACTGTGTAGTCTTACGATGGCAATCTTAAGACTGCAACCTTTTGATGGAAATCTCAAGACTGCAATCTTACGATGGAAATCTCAAGACTGCAATATTATGATAGCAATCTCAAGACTGCAATCTTACGATTTCAATCTCAAGACTGCAATCTTACGATGGCAATCTCAAGACTGTGCAATCTTACGATGGCAATCTCAAGACTGTGCAATCTTACGATGGCAATCTCAAGACTGCAATCTTACGATGGCAATCTCAATACTGTAATCTTACGATTGTAATCTCAAGACTGTGTAATCTTACGATGGCAATCTTAAGATTGCAACCCTTCGATGGCAATCTCAAGACTGCAATCTTACGATGGCAATCTCAAGACTGCAATCTCACGATGGCATTAATCTCAAGACTGTAATGGCACGATGGCAATCTCAAGACTGCAATCTTACGATGGTAATCTCAAGACAACAATCTTACGATAGCTATCTCAGGACTGCAATCTTACGACTGCCACCTCAAAACTGCACATAAATATTAGTACCATAGATTTTGTTTTTTTTTTTTATGTCGCAAAATATGGTTACAGAGTATGGTGGTAACTTTAGGATGGGAAATGGAAAAGACAATGTATTATTTATCATTATTTTAAGAATGTTTTATCCTACCCAAGTATTCAAAGTTACTAGTTGTGACTGCAGCAATTATTCTCATTGCTGCAGTCACAACCAGTAACTTTGAATACTGGGGTAGTATAAAACATTCTTAAAATAATGATAAATAATATATTGTCTTTTCCATTTCCCATCCTAAAGTTTTAAAGAATTGTTAATTTTTACATATACCTTTATATAATAAATCATCATTAACAAGAATATTTTCCCTATCAAGTCTTAGTCTCTTACTTTATTATTTATTTAAGCAACATCCAAACTAGGCCGGCTCAGTGTTCTTAGGTGCTTAGTTTTAGTCTCTTTCATCTGTTTAATCTCATCTTCAGGACTTTGGCAGTTGATATTTTCTTAAACCATCAATAACCTTTCACACAGCATTACAATTTTCATATTCATCTCATTAATAGTACATACAATACATATAGAAGAAGGAAAGGATTCAATATTAATAGCGGTTTTACAGTCTGTTAAATAGCTTAGAGAAATCTTACAAGAGCATATCGCAATAGTTCGCTCCATATAAATATTACCCCTAGTAGAAAGTCACGGTCTGAAGTGGCAACCACATACTGGAAGGAAAAGTTGTGAGCAACAGCGGAATGTTAGTAGCACGGGACTCACCTGTTTCAGTTGATGTAAATATAAAATGAGTGTGTTCAAATAACAAATTCAAATTCAAATTCAATTTTTTTATTGCGTTGTTATGGGTTTTACAGAGGTTCTTATAAATAATTATCAGTTCTCCATATCCTACCTCTCTGAGGTGTCCAATATTATCTTAGGTCTACTTTCTTAGGTTCTTGTGTGTGCCATAATATTACCTACATGCCGACTATATATCTATTTGAATTCGCATGTCAAAAATAAAAATATAAATATCACTTAATTGTCAACTAAAAACATTTGTCTTCATTGCACATTTTCTAAAATAATCTTCTACAGAATAAAAACATTCATCTAATAAAAACTTATATAATAATCGATAAAATTTATTATTTGAAAGATTTTTCAAAGTCATGGGTAAGGCGTTATAAATTTTGATCGCCATTTGGAAGCAGTTTTTTCTACTAAGCTGCAATTTACATTTAGGAACTACCAAAGTCTTATGAGTGACAGTACGCTTTCCCTTATTATTCTTTGTACCAAAGAACTCCCTGTTGTTTCTAACAAACTTGCACACCTCCAAAATGTACAGACTCGGAACTGTAAAAAACTTATGCTTCTTAAAGAATGGCTCACAAGAATCGGACCACTTCAGGCCCCATATTGCTCTAATACACTTCTTTTGAGACAATAATACTCGTTGTATATTTGTTGCATTTCCCCAAAGAACGATTCCGTAACGCATTTTGGAGCATATATAGCTGTGATAGATAAGTAATGCCACTTTTTCGGAGGTGATAGATTTCAGTTTCTTGAGTGCATAAACAAACTTGTTAATTGTGGTAGAAACAAGTTCAACTTGTTGTTTCCAGTTCAAGTAGTCATCAATAATAAACCCTAAAAACAAAGTTTGTGATACTTGTTCTATTTTTCCGTTATTGTACTCTATATCTAATTTTGTTTTGTTGCTGTTGCGGGTTAAAAAGTGTATTATTTTAGTTTTTGAAACGTAAATCTAAAGACAGTTATTCGTAAACCAAGTTGATATATCCTCTAAAGCGCTAAAGATGTTTTTGCCTAATTCTTTTGTGTCTTTTGCCCTTATTATAACGATTGTGTCGTCAGCGAATAGAACGCAGCGATGCTTAATGCAGTCAGGTAGGTCGTTTACATATATAAGGAACAAAAGTGGCCCCAAGATACTTCCTTGTGGGATCCCAGTAGGATTAACTTGCGGTGTACAGTCAGCCACTACTGTAGAGTTATCAACGATAGAAGAGGATGTGACTCGAGTAATCTGCTCTCTTTCCGATAAGTAACTTTCAAACCATTTATACGCTGGACCTCTTATTCCGTATTTTTCCAGTTTTGTGAGGAGATTTGAGTGGTTTACAAAGTCAAAGCCTTACTTAATTCCAAAAATAAGCCAGCAACCATGTCCTTATCTTCTAAAGCGATTAGTACTACGTTAAATAAATCGAATGCTGCATGAGTCGTAGATTTGTTTTTACGAAATCCTTTTTGGTTCGGCACAGAAGATGTTATTTAGATTTATAAATTCTTGTGTACATTGCCTTTTCAAAGACTTTGACTTTGTAATTTGTTCTATCCTGTTTCCTACCTTTTTTGAACAGGGGTTTTACTATAGAGAATTTAAGTAATTTTGGGAAATGACCTTGCTCCAACGATAAATTGACAATGTGACCAAGAGGTACAGCTATACTTCTTGCCACCGATTTAAGTATTTTAGCGTCCAGCTCATCGATTCCCGCTGATTTCTTAATGACATGATAATTTTGTAAATTTCACAAGGGTCAGCAGGCTCTAGAAAAATAGTGTTAGTTAAGTTTTCTAACGTGCATCCTTGTGTCCGTGTTTTGATTTGGCATTGTGTTATGTTAATAAAATAATTGTTAAAAAAATTAGCAATATCTTCTGGTTCAGTTAGTATTTTACCATTTTTCTCGATGGTTTTAAACTCAATTGAGTTATTGCTTTGTCCTGTGTTTGCTTTTATTATGGCCCAAGTCTCTTTGCCTCTATTGTCCGCGGCAAACAGCTGATTTTTGTTGTACATCTTTTGAGCAGCGCTAAAACAGTTTTTCAAAAGTCTCGAATATGACCTAAATTGAAGTTTGCGTTGACTGGATTTACATTTATAGTATTGAAACCGTAACATACATTTTTTTTTTGCAGCTTTTCCTTAATCCCCTTGTGACCAATGGCAGCTTCTTAAGTTTCATAGCGATTTGAATCTATATAACAGGAAAACTTAATTTAAAAAATAATACCATCGTGTCGTCCATAACTTTGTGTTTCGATAGCAATAAGGTTTCGATTAGCTTGACATATAATAAAACTATTTGTGACGAGTGGTCACAGCGAGTGTTTATTTGCAACTAACTAACATTAAAACATTACTGTCCTTATACTAATAAATTCATGTCTGCGTGAGCCGTAAGATCTATGACATACAAGAAACCTAATCCAGGCACTCCACGGACGGAGCCACAGCGTTCCCATATGAATGTTAGAAAGGTTGCTTGGATTTAAAGAAATATACAACTATTATTCTAAACATGCACCCCACCAAAAAATACATTTTTTATTACAGATATCCGCTAAGAAGTCTGCTAAGGTGGGCTTACTAGATCAGCTTCTGCTCTGCTTAAATATTAAGGTTCCTTACTATTTTACAAACATAAAAAGTAAGAACAATAACTATATCTACTCTCACAAAATACATTCTCACAATAAATATATTGTCGACTTAACTATACGAGCAAGCATAATCAGGAATAAAATATATTTACGAATTATTATATAAGATTATCATCACCACTCTCGCACACAAACATACATTGCCGTTCAAGTCTTAAACTAGAAATTAATAAAAATTTAGTAAAGACCTGTAAACAAACGATACACCAGGTATTCTTATTCTATCATGCAATCATGCAATAAAATAATCAGTCTGTGTTCGTATTGACCGGCATCTCACACAGCTTTGAAACCGACCGTTTAGAGACAGCCCCACGACACCGCACACTGTACACACGGGTGACGCCGTCCTGGCCGGGGTGCTTAGCCACGAGCGACCACTTTCCAGGTGGCAGCTGCTCGTCTTTCAGCAACACGATATCCCCTATGTCGTATTCTTTTATGCATTTTAGCCACTTCGGTCTCTGTTGGAGTCTAGACAGATATTCGTCTTTTCATCTATGCCAGAAATCTCTTACAAGTTTTTGAGTGTGTTGCCAGCGTGACAATCTGTTTGTGGTAATTTCGCGCAAATCGGGACTCGGGATAGAGACCGGTGCTTCTCCAATCAGAAAATGCCCGGGTGTCAATGGTTCAACCTCAGTCGCCGAAACATCAAGAGGAATCAGAGGCCGAGAATTCAGGCATGCCTCGATTTCACATAACGTGGTGGTCATTTCTTCAAACGTCAATGCCGCAGTAAGTACCGTAAAGGCGGGTTACTTTAACCCTAGGGGATAACTTTGTCCCAAATCAAAAAAATGATTGAATTGGCCGCGACGTCGTTGCTTATTAGAAAATCGTAATAGTTCTGGCCAAAAATCAAAGATCGCATCACTAGCGTTTGAATGGATGCCGTTTGGCCTACCACGCGTTCATGTACAAACCTGTCAGTTTACTCGAAGTGTTCGATGGGAACGGTACGTAAAATATCTTTGTAAACTTCCTTGTTAAACTTCGGTTTTTAGCAAGTTAATCATTATAATTATTATTGTCGTGTTTATGTGTGTCTTTAGGAGTGCGGTCATGTAAATTTTATATTGTTTTACTTACATTAAGTTGGTATATTTGGGAAAATGCGAAGGCATGTAAACTTTAACCCGTGTTTTGGGTGACTTTCGCCCTGGATCAAATATATTGTTATATACATATATCAAATATATATCCCGGTAAAATTGTTTCAGTACGTGACGCTGTTCTTGTTTCGTGCATGAAGAAAGGTGAAAGCTTCTAGCGCTGGCCGGCAATCAAAGACGAGCAGCTAAATTACAATCGGGATGACATAAATTGCAAGATCGCAGTCCCTAAATTCATTCAAAAGGGCTTCTTTGAAATTCCAGAATTAGAGGATAAAGGGTTTTAACTTTTTATGTTAAATGTTGATTATTTACCTATCTATACAACGTGTTACAAAATACCCCGTAAAAAATCTAATAAATTATAAAAGCCAAAAATATTGTCAACCCTAGTAAGCTGTCATGTGAGGGAACCGGAGTTAGCATAGATTATTGAACAGAGAGGCCAACCTACCAATTTAATAATTGTCAACTTTAATGGTTTTTTGATTTTCATCCACAAAGGTTCAATACTATGATGTCATTGTGCTTAAGTACTGGCTTCAAAAAACGTCAAGACGGAAAAAATGTTATGTTGTCAATTTCAAATCTTCTTATCGATACTCTACAATTGTTTCGTGTTTTTTCCAAAATGACGATGTTTTCTAACTCAGAATATTACGACTCCAAAACTCGACTTGTAATATCTATCTAATCGAATTCTGTACATTTTGTTAGTATGTCTCTTGATCGTTTCACGAATTAGGTAAAAATGTACATAAACATTCTGCGTAGTTTCTTTCTCTTTAATTTTACTGAAATAGGGTTGGCACATCAATGAAAAAAATAATGTTTTTTTTTTTTGCCGGTATTTTTTTTTTTGTTTTTATTTTTGTAACACCTTGTATATTAGATATAAAACTACTGTTATGTAACTGTTGATCTCTGTATGACTGTCTCTTAAGATAAGACTGGTAGATTTAAACTCACACGATTTTTACACATTGTTATTGTTAAAACGGGACTTTATCGCGTTAAGGGATATATAATTAATTGTATTAATTAATTATTACCTCGACGTTTCGGACGTGACGCTACGCCCATGGTCTCGAGAGGACTGAAGAGGCGGGCATCAGCATCTTCTTGTCGTGCGAGTTTTTCGAACTACCCGCACTTGGTCTATATTTTTATATTTATTACACGCACTAGGGTTGTCACTGTACCGGCACACAACGCTCACGACATCTGGCAATCGGTCGGAAGATATTTGACATGGTTTACATTTGCTGATAACTGGATTCCACGATGATGAAAGCTTAAAACCATCCTCTCGGTTGAAATTCCGGTGTTTCTTGATTTCAACGGCTTCACGTACAATCCTACTATAGAAGTGTCGTTCTCGGGATAAGATCTTAGGCTTATGAAGCTCAATCCAGTGGTTTGGTCCTGATTCCAGCAAATAATAATTATATATCCCTTAACGCGATAAAGTCCCGTTTTAACAATAACAATGTAAGACTGGTAGGTAGGTATGACATTGGTACAAATTACTATTGAGGTTAATTAAGGTACGATGTTTCTAATTATGTTTTTGTTGATTTTTGATTCTTTATTAAGTTAGGTAGGTACTCAACTATATTTTTGTTTTAATGTATAACTATTAGAACTGTTGAAAACAAAAAATATTGTCTTTTTGTTTGAGATTTAAAAAAATGTTGGTTTTATTTTTGTATTTAACAAATAATGTTGATTTTTTTCCTATTTTTTTCAATAACACTTTTTTTTTACTACTTACTACATATTGTCTATTTTGCACCCTTAAATACGCAATGCTGGCAATTTTAACCCAACTAAGCTTGTAATATGGATTTTTCATGCACAAATTTTCACTGGCTAATATTACCCTCTTCAAAAACCAACATTGGCCCAAAAAATAAAAATTAGTCGTGTTTCTTCTTTTTTTTGCACTACAAGTAATTCAGTACATACTTAAGTTTATATCAAAATCAATTTCACATTTATATGTTAATCGTAAAGGAAAATACAGCTTGTTTTGCAAAAAAATAATTTTTTTTTGGTCCAAGTAACCCGCCTTTACGGTACTCTTTTCAGGTGATACTTGATGGATTTGACACCCGCTTCCCAAAGACCTCCGAAGTTAGGGCTATACGGCGGAATAAAGTGCCATTGAGTTCCTTCTCCTACTAGCGTATCAGCGAGACGACCGGGTAGTTGTAGATTCGCCGCGGTCCAGGCTGCTGCCAACTCTTTATTTGCTGCTATGAAGTTGCGTCCCTGATCACTCCACAAATGCGTACATCTACCTCGTCGAGCCACAAAGCGATGGAAAGCTCCAATAAAGGATTCTGAGCTAAGATCGCCCACCAGTTCAAGGTGAACGCATTTGACGGCCATACATATAAAAATAGCAATATAGGCTTTATTTGATTTAGCTCCTCTTCCTCGAGACATAAGAACTTGCAAGGGACTCGCAAAATCGACTCCGCTGTGCCACACCTCGGACAATGGCGATAAAATGTATGAAACAAATGCGTTGCTACGCACACAGTCTAAGCTCGTGTACGTGAACGCGTACCATGCTTGTGTGAGTGAGATAAGACATGCTAGGGTTGCCGCCATTAAGTGCGTTCGCGAATCGGGAACGCAATATGAGATGACCATGTAATAGCGGCGTCGAATTATTTTGTATGCAAACAAAAACATTTTTAACTCTATTTTCTGAGATTATTATTGACCGAAGCGTTAGCGGTTTCACCGTTTAGATAATTTCCCACGGAAGGTTTTTACGTATAATAAATTCTGGTTAGTGTACGTATGTTACGAAAAAACTCACATAAACCGAAGCGAAAAAGGCAGTCGCTGTGCATAAAAAAAACTTAGAAACTAACACATCAATTTACTCTAATACATAATTACACAGTGACGTTTATATGTATTATATGACACTATGAAATTACGATGAGTCCACAATATACATCTAAATAAACATCTTTAACTTTTTTTTGTCACCCGGAAGTTTTACCTAAGTACGTACAATGTTTTGACTCGACCAATTTGCTTTTGTATGTCCGGATGTTCTCCTCTACAGGTCGCAATTCTTAACCGATTCTCATGAAATTTTGTGAACAGATTCTATGATTAAATTTTTTATGGCGCGACCATTGTGAGTTTACTGCGATAACGACTCAATGAACTAAGTATTTTTCAATTAAACATTTTATAAACTTAACGCGAGGTGTACAGGGTAGTGATTCTCTCATAAGCAAAGGTGAGCGAATGCAGGAGTGAAGTATCAATTAAGCTATTAATCGTGTTTCACGAAATTAAATCGTTATTTTTAAATATTTTTGCGCAGTTGTCATTTTGAGGTTATTTCCACAGCCTAAAAATAGAGATTAATACGGAGTTTTAGTCCCGATGTGCAGAGACTAAAGTAACATTTTAAGAGCATGAGAAGTGAAAAATATTTTACGTGGCTCTGCGCACCGCGTCGTCGCGTCCTTGCCAGCCGGTAACTGTGAGGTAACCGAGAGCGGGTGGGCGGCACTTTTGACGGGAGGCAGAGAGTGACCATACTGTACGCTAGTACTCTTTATTATACTGTGGCTGTGCAGAAACGGTCTTGCTTCGGTTATGCGAACCTTTGGTAAGTCACCCATAATCTGATTTCTTGAATCGGCCCTCTGTCTCGCACAAATGAGGCATTTGTGGATGTAAGCCTTTATGACACTCTTTGCTTTGATAATCCAGTACTCTGATCTCAGGTAACTCAGCATCAGCGGCATATTTCCATGTAGGGTTTTCTTATGGGCGTGAGCCGTGATTAATGACGTCAACCTATTCCGAGTACCGAGAATTATGGGATGTTTCTTCTCTTCCGGTAACTCCGAATTATTTAATCTTCCGCCTACCCTAAGGATATTTTGCTCGTCAAGGTGAGGATTTAATGACTTGAGATCACTGCTTTTCTTTACATATTCCTTTTTCTTCAATTGATCTATCTCGGTGCCATATTCGATAGCTTGAACGATTTTCACGCATCTCATTAAAACATCTTCTAATTCTGTTGTAGTTATCTCCGTGTCAAGGGTTTCGGGAAATTTCTTACTATTTATAAAACGTAAGGTGTACACGATTGTAGTCAACAACTCGGGTAATGCGTCGAAATTTTCAAGGTTAATTCCACTTGTTTCTTTTTCTAGCTGAAAGTTCACTTGTAATGTTTTCCTTTTTTCTAATTCTGTTTGCTTTCTTTCAGGTCTTTTATACGGAATGTCATCGGTTTGCAGCCACTTTGGGCCCTTCCACCAGATATCATGTTGCACCAGTGATTGCAGGGACGTGCCTCGGCTTGCTACATCAGCTGGGTTGTCTTCGGAGGCGACATGATACCACCTTTGATTACCGACATTATCTAAGATCTCTACTACTCGGTTGCTAACAAATACATTCCATCTTCCAGGATCTCCAAAAAGCCATGACAGAACTACGGACGAATCCGTCCAAGCGTATATTTGAGAGTCAGGTATTCTCATAGCTTCGCCCACTTGTTTAAGCAGCCTTGATAGAAGAACAGCTGCACATAGCTCCAGCCGCGGAAGAGACACCGGTTTAACTGGGGCAACACGTGTCTTAGCTGCTATCATCTCTGTTTTTATCACTCCGTCGCCTACCTTTACTCTTATATAAGCTACCGCTCCATAAGCCTTTGTGGAAGCATCGCTAAACCCATGAATAGTAGCTGTGGGAATATTGTGTTCCTCCGTATTTAACCATCTCGTTATCCTTACTTCCTTTAGAACATGTAAATTATGATGTAAATTAATCCATTCCTTTTCCACTTCAGATTCCACTTCTTCATCCCATCCAACACCTTGAAGCCATAGCGTTTGCATCAATATTTTGGTAGGTAATATCGCAGGTGCTAGCCATCCAAGAGGGTCGAATAGTTTTTGAATCTGGGCTAAAATATTCCGTTTGGTGATTGTTACAGGTATCGCAGGTAAGTCTAAAGTGTAACGAAATACGTCTTCGCCTACGTCCCAGGATAATCCCAGAGCTTGAACCGTGCCATCCAAATTAATTTCCATGCTCACTCGTGAACTTCTTTGCGTGGGTTCTATTTGTTCCAAAAACTTCAGATCGTTGGACGTCCATTTTTGTAATACAAACCTCCCCTTTTTAATATAGTTTGTATTTCCTTTGCCATTTTAATTGCGTCGTCAGTCGTATCACACCCAGACATCAGATCGTCCGTATAAAAATCTTCTTTGATGGTTTGCGCTGCTGTAAAATGATTTCTGCCTTCATTTTCGGCCGTCTTGTGAAGAGTTTTTACCGCCAAATAAGGTGTAGAGGCCGTACCGAAGGTAACTCGTAAAATGCGATAGTCTTTAATTTCCTCTTCTGGGCTGTTGCGCTACAGAAGGCGCTGATAATCAGTGTCTCGTGGTGTTACCAATATCTGACGGTACATTTTTTCGATGTCCGCCACAAAGCACACCCTTTTCATTCTCCAGCGCATGATAATATTTCTCAAGTCTTCTTGTAGTTGAGGCCCCACCAACAAATCGTCGTTAAGTGATTAATGGTTAGAACCCTTGGCTGACGCGTCAAATACTACTCGGACTTTAGTGGTCTCTTTTTCTTCCTTTATTATGGCATGGTGAGGTAAGTAGACCGCAGGAGCGTTTAATTCGTCTTCTGGAACTTCTTCCATATGATTCATATTTATATATTCACCTATCACCTTAGAATATTCTTTTTTCAGGTCAGGTTTCTTCTCAAAGCGACGTTCCAGCTGATTAAGCCTCTTCAACGCTATAAGTCTAGTTTCACCTTGCGTTACTTGGGGTGGATCAGTTTTCATGGGTAATTTAACGATTTATCTCCCGTCATCTGTCCTGGCATGCGTGATTTCATAACTTTCTTCACAGGCTCGTTCGTCAGCGGTGTGGGTTCGATGACGTGGCCCTTCTAACTCCCACATGTTCTTTAATATATTGTCCAGGTCCAGATGGTGATGCATGGATACTAATGCTTCCTTTTCGCTTGATTTCTCTTCATATACGCTTCCAAATAGAATCCATCCTAAGCTGGTAGCTTGAGCGCATGGGGAGCCTGGTGGACCATTGATTATTTGATCTTTCAAGATATGCGCGCAAACCTCTACGCCCAGTAGCATATCTATTCTCCCTGGCCGATCATACGTGGGATCCGCCAGGACAAGGCCTTTTAAATGTGACCAAGTGCTTGAACCTTCAATTACTGGTATTGGTTTGGATGGTAGTAACGTTGTTAGGCGCGTAGGCATGACGCACATCTTAACATTGAGGTTGAAATGATTATCACATCTTGAAAGAACCTCCAATTGTACTGCATGACGAACAGTTGCTTCACTGCCACCGACGCCGGTAATTTTGCCATTTACCGGTTCTCTTTTGACTTTGAATAGTTGAGTTGCCCTTTCACTGATAAATGTCACCTGTGACCCTTGATCCACCAACGCTCGCAGCAGTGTCACGTGACCGTAAGTATCTTTTACAGGTACTAACGCCGTAGCCAATAAAGCTGTAGAATTCTTTGCCACAAAGTTTACCAACACCTCTTCTTCCATTTTCTCATCATCGACTAGTTGGATCTCTTCTTCATTTGTATGAGCACCCACATCTGGTGATTTTTTACCGTAATCGGACTCGGATGTTTCCCCTTTCCAATTGGCTTGATGTAAAAGTGAATGATGCCTGCGATGACAAACCCTACAGGAGCCCCGTTGTTTGCAGTACTGTACAAGATGACCTGGCAGTAGGCAATTGTAGCATAATCCCTGAGTTTAAACAAATTCACTTCTCTTAGCTGAACCTAATTTCCCAAATTGTTTGCAATGGCTTAATGCGTGAAGATCTTGACAGAAATTGCAGAGCTTTTCTCCCGTAGTACTAACATGAAATGACCTTTCTTTAGTGAGCCTCGGGGCGGACGATGATGCTGACGTTAGCTCCAGGTTGTGTATTCTATCTTCAAGGAACTTAAATAGCTCTTCTAAGGTGGGTAAGTCTCCGTCACACTCTTTACTTACGTTGTCTTCCCATTGTTTGTGACTCTCGGGATCCACTCTTTGCATGGCCAAAAATATAAGCATTGGGTCCCATGTTTTAGTCTCGATCGTCATACCTTGCAGTCCGTGCAAACATTCTTTCATGTTGTCAATGAAAAGTTTTAATTGAACAGAGAACTGACTTTGAACCTTCTTTGTTGATAAAAGTCTTTTAAGAATCGCGTTTACAATAAGACGTTTATGACTGTACCGTTTTGTCAAGGTGTCCCAAGCTGGCAAATAATTATTTTCTATGACTTGATAATGTTTTAAAGTCGTGCTAGCTTCGCCTGTTAAACGAGACTTAAGGTAATGAAAGCGTTGTACGTCACTTAATGATTTGTTGTTATGAATTATTGACGTAAATATATCCTCAAAGGCCTGCCACTCTTCATAAACACCAGAAAAATGTGGTAATTCTATTTTAGGTAGCTTTACTTCAGTTGTAATCTTATTTTCTTGACTCATCGAAGCATCAAGCAACACAGCTGGCGAAGTAGTAGATGTATTTAATTCCAATATGTCAAGCAGCACAGTTTTTGTATCTAAGTAAGTTTCTTCACATTGTTCATAGTAATTTTTAGCAAAATATAACAAACTTGCTCTTTGTTCTTTGCTTGTAATCTGCCTTAAAACCGTATGTGATCTTTAAAAAGATTCCCAATATTCATCCATGTATTGCAAGTGCACCTTTACGTAACCGACTGTTAACCTCTCTTTAGGACATTTTTTGAAATTCACTCCCACTTTCATAATGCAGCTATACACTGCATATGCACTGTAACATCTTCTAATGTTGGGGTAGACATGATTAAGGAACCCCAATACGTTACAAGTCCAAAAACACCAGAGATATTCACCAGAGAAAGTTAATTACACGATGTTATTTGTTAAGTTAAGTCAAACAGTTAGCAGTTAAACACGATTGATTATGATTACGTAACACTCGCTCATGCACTCGGGCGCTCGCCGGTCGGATTTATTTTCCTTATTCCATCTTGGTTCGATTAAGGACCATGTTTCGATAGCAATAAGGTTTCGATTAGCTTGACATATAATAAAACTATTTTTGACGAGTGGTCACAGCGACTGTTTATTTGCAACTAACTAACATTAAAACATTACTGTCCTTATACTAATAAATTCATGTGTGCGTGAGCTGTAAGATCTATGACATACAAGAAACCTAATCCAGGCACCAGGAGCCACAGCGTTCCCATATAAATGTTAGAAAGGTTGCTCGGATTTAAAGAAATATACAACTATTATTCTAAACACTTTGAAAGATTCCTCTGCATCTGTTAATTTCATGACCTCGGAGAAACTCATGCTGCCAATACAATTTTGGTACTTCTTTATACTGTCGTCGCTAAAATCTCTTTTATGGATAAACTTATAACTTTTTTTATTAGTATCCAGGTTGACATTAAATTGTATAGTTTGAGCAGTGTTATGATCTGATAGACCCACATTGTGTATTCTAACTTTAGCCCCTCTTATATTGCTCAAAATATTATCAATACACGTTTTCTGCCGCGTGGGTTGAGTAATGTGAAACTCATAATTATAATTAAGTAGTAAATCTGTCATCGCGACCTTATCCCTACTACTACTCAAAAAATCTATGTTGAAATCTCCAGTGATTACAATTTTACCATTAAAAGTTTCAAAAATTGTTAAGAGTTTGTTCAAATATTGGAAGAACACCTGAATATTCGAGTCAGGAGTGCGATACATACATACAACTACCATATTTAATGATTTTATTTTAATACCGCAAACTTCAAACTCTTTACGTAATTCTTTTATCGAATGAAGTTCTTCAAATAGTAGATTCCGTTAACCAATATGCATGTACCACCCCTTTTTTTATTTTCCCTTGAGTAATAAGATGCTAACTTATAATTTAGTAAAGACAGATTGAATTTGTCACCTTTTTTCATAAAAGTTTCGCTAAGATCAATAACGTCGACATCAGTGAGGTTTAGCTTAAGTTCCGAAATTGCAATCTCTAACTCTTCTGTTTTGTTAAGAATTCCCGCTATATTTTGATGAAGAATTATAAAGGTATTATTCTCCTTTTTCATGAAAAAACTTAGTGCTCTTTATAATAGGAAAGTAGTCAGTAATCGTACGTTTTGCACTCATCCCTGCTAGCGAGTTTGTCTCGTTGGGTTTCATTGATCTCCCACTCATATTACCGTTTTTCTTAAAATAAAACGGAATCGTGCCTTTGGTAGGTGATTTAGATAAGCAATGTTTTGCGTCAGACTGTCTTTCTACTCGTTTTGGCTGTAAAAATTCAGACGCATATTGTATGTAATCAATTTTTGAATTTAACTTATAACATATTTCATTTATGTACATACCATTTGATTTAAATAACGATCCATACTAATATATTATCAATTGGGAAAATTGATCGATATCAATCTCTGATTGTTATTTAACAAATTTTAATTAAGATGCCGGTTATGCAAAACCGGCAAGACGTATATGTTACTGATCTGAGACAATTTATTGAGTGCAATGCTAATATTTATACTTAGTTTTACCGAGTTTGAATCATGCCCCCCAACACACAATACTACTATATCGTCTCTAGATGCGAAATCGTGGATTTTGTCACAGTATTCCAATACATGTCCTGACTCAGCCCCTGATCGAATAAATGCGCTGGGTAGGTATTTATCATTCCATCTTCCTTTTCTGGATGTTGCTATGGCTGCCGCGAGTCCAGACACTTGCTCGTCTCTTAGTATGTAGATGTGATGACCGGTTCGCTTCTGAGTATCGTGATGGGATCTTTGCTGCAAATTACAATTTGGTTCAATAATATTTTTAGCGGGACTTGAGTTAATATTATCTTGACAAGGTGCCGGTGTAGAATGAACTTTCGTTTCGTTCACTATTATTTTTTCCAGCACAGGTGTGTTGGTACGAATTGAAATACGTTTCTTATTTTTGCGTTGACTTCTAAGCGGTGTTGATACAATTTGGTTGCTGTCCAAGTTAAGATCATCGATCCCCACCGATTTATAAAAATTGATTGTACTTTCTAATTCTTTCACTCGTTTTTGTAATTCCTTGATCTCTAGGTTAAGTTTTTCTATTTCATGGTGAGCGATATTTAGTTCGTAATTTAATCTGGCGATGGTTTCTTCTAGTTCATCATACCTTTGTGTACATTCTTCAAAATTGTTTTGGTAGATAGTTCCGAGTAACTGTCGCCGGTATCATCTGACAGGCCAGACAGCGACAGATTGCGCCGTGACTTTTTTTTCCACTCACGAGTAAGTTTCGCTTTCTTCTAATTACATAGTCAATTCCGCTGCTATTCATGTTTAATATGTCCTTGAACGGGTACACTACATAATCTCGAAATATTTTTTTCCGAATTTCATAAACACGAATTTCAGAATACCGATTTTGAAATTTCCGAATCATCACTATTCCGAATTTTAGTTTCACGAAGTATCAGAATCTCGATTTTTAATAATTCCGAATGTTTACATTTCCGAATTATTAAAATCACGAAAAATATTTTTCCGAATATCACAATTCAGATTATTCCTATTCCGAATCCCGAATATTCATTATTCCGAAATTTTAGCACCCCGAATCCTCTAAGATTTTTTATTTCAAATAAGCGCCTGATAAAATATTGTATAATGTTTAACATGCTTAATGCTCAAAAACTGTAAAAAATGTCCGACAAAGTCGACGGAGCTCTGCCTGGCGGAGCTCCTGTTCCACGTAGCTGAGGCGCTTCGCGCCTTGATGCAACTCTAACCTAACCTAACCTATCCAGGTAAGATGACCTAGTTTAGTTATGTGCTCGTCATTCCACCTAACTTTTGTTTCAAGTACAAGACTTCAATTCAATTCAAGTGGTTAGTTAAATTTTTCATTATCAATCTGTTTTGTTTATTTTCGGAATTATAATTTTCGTACAAAGAAAATCCGGAATTGTTAACATTCGTAAATATAATATTCGAAAAAACGTTTTCGTGATTTTAATATTCGGCAATATAATATTCTAGATTTTGATATTCGGCCTTATATTTTTTCGGTATTGTAAAAATTCAGAATTACGAAATTCGGTTTTTGCAAATTCGGAATTAAATAATTCGAAATTTTAGGGTGTTCCCGTCCTTGAACTACTGGAAAACATACAAAAAGCAATTCCGTCGACCACTCGCGAAACGGGATTTGAACTTGGTTACTCAAGCTTTCTACTCCAGTCCCGTTGCCACTAGACCATTTGAGGATTACGCTGTATCGCCGAAATAAGTTATCGCAAGGCGCTAATGCCGGCGTGGGCGTGTAGGTGAGTAAGATGAGATAAGAAACTGCGCTATTATTGGTCAATCACTTTACGCGTGCGGTGAAATGTGTCGATGTGTTCGTGATATTTGAACCAAATAACGATCTACACTGTTTTTGTTTACAAAATTGTTTATGTTTGCATTCACTTCTTTGGATTTTTCTTTCACTATATTGTGGTAACGTCCCTACAAGACGAATATTTAGAATACTTGCACTAAATAGTTAACTTTACTAGCTATTTAAAATTTATTATTGCGGAGCAAACTGATAGCGATTCGATTCCGTCTAAGCGCGCACGCACAAAGTATTGGCAGTTGCCTATTGTGCCTAAATGTGTTAATTTATTTTCTATTACATTAAGCACAAAAGAGATAAACATAGTTATATCATACCTATTTCCTTAGCATAGGGAACAAGTAGGTTATATGAGGAAAAATATTATGTGAAATCATTTTTTATAGTAAACTGCCAACTATAAAAAAACCACAATATTTTTCTTCATACCTACACCTACTGTCAGACACACTTTAGTTCTGAAAGATCTTTTGTGAAATTATTCATCACATCGACGCAAGCCTTCGGGTGAAGCCTGTCACGGGATAACTGGAACAGGATCAGGAATGGAAAGTGGTATGGGTTAGAAATAGCAAGAGTCCAGGGCAGGATTATTTATTAAAAGTCTTCAATTAATTTAAACTATAAAATAAGGCACCTGGAAACAATACAAAAGGGGAAACTTAGAATATATATATATATAAAATTAGGAATAGATGAAGGGATGGTCTTAGATATAAAAGGTATAAACTTACAATTAGTATTATAAACACGGTTAACAGGGTTATTTAGATGTAGGGTTATACTTTATATGATGCGCTTCACAGTTTTAAAATAATTATATTATATTGACTTGATTCAGAAAAATGTATTATGATTGGAACTTGTTCATAGTTTGGAAGCTTGTGAGCGACTGAACTTGTCGTCATGCGCAGGCGATTGTAAAATTTAGAATGAACTCAAATTAAAAATTAAAAATAGAAATAGCCAGATAGAAAATGCCAGAACGATTTTAGTTGAACAAGGTGTAACACATAGGTGAATACACCTCGTTACAAGCCCACCCCCTTCCTCACCCTTATGACTAATCAAGTAATTGTGTTTCAGGTAGCAGCCATCACAGACTTTTTATGGCCTCCGTCACAAACATTCACGACGCAAGAGCAGTCTTTGCCGTCTTGCTCAAAAGTTTCTGGTTCCAAATACAGGCACAAGAACCATTATAAAAAAAAAAACAAAGGAAATTCAAGAAAAAATCGACTTCTTTGGGAACCACTGATCAGTGTTTACATACATAACCGAACTTATTATGTTAGTGTTCTATTTTATATAGTAAAATGTTAAAAAGTTATACTGTTGTTTAATTTATCTCTGTCTTTAATGTACTGGTATTGGTTATTGAATTGGTATCAATAAAATGTTTATTGTATATTATAAATATTCTGTTTTATTAACATATACCTATACATTAATTCGCTCCCACTAGACTGAATATCATAAAAAGTAATTTCATTATTCATTAATTCACATTCATATTCAATGTCATTGTTGCTTAAATAGAAAAGAGACACAAATCAAAATATGTTTGTTGCGTTTAAGTTAATTTTACTCACATATGTTAGGTTCGGTTAAAGTTGCGATAATTTGAACCCAGGACCGCTAGCTTTGTAGGCAGGGTCACAACCAACTAGGCTAACGCGTCGTCTTTAGAGCTCTTAAAGTAAAGAAATACATGTGATGAATAATTTCACAAAAGATCTTTCAGAACTAAAGTGTGTCTGACAGTAGGTGTAGGTATGAAGAAAAATATTGTGGTTTTTTTATAGTTGGCAGTTTACTATAAAAAATGATTTCACATAATATTTTTCCTCATATAACCTACTTGTTCCCTATGCTAAGGAAATAGGTATGATATAACTATGTTTATCTCTTTTGTGCTTAATGTAATAGAAAATAAATTAACACATTTAGGCACAATAGGCAACTGCCAATACTTTGTGCGTGCGCGCTTAGACGGAATCGAATCGCTATCAGTTTGCTCCGCAATAATAAATTTTAAATAGCTAGTAAAGTTAACTATTTAGTGCAAGTATTCTAAATATTCGTCTTGTAGGGACGTTACCACAATATAGTGAAAGAAAAATCCAAAGAAGTGAATGCAAACATAAACAATTTTGTAAACAAAAACAGTGTAGATCGTTATTTGGTTCAAATATCACGAACACATCGACACATTTCACCGCACGCGTAAAGTGATTGACCAATAATAGCGCAGTTTCTTATCTCATCTTACTCACCTACACGCCCACGCCGGCATTAGCGCCTTGCGATAACTTATTTCGGCGATACAGCGTAATCCTCAAATGGTCTAGTGGCAACGGGACTGGAGTAGAAAGCTTGAGTAACCAAGTTCAAATCCCGTTTCGCGAGTGGTCGACGGAATTGCTTTTTGTATGTTTTCCAGTAGTTCAAGGACGGGAACACCCTAAAATTTCGAATTATTTAATTCCGAATTTGCAAAAACCGAATTTCGTAATTCTGAATTTTTACAATACCGAAAAAATATAAGGCCGAATATCAAAATCTAGAATATTATATTGCCGAATATTAAAATCACGAAAACGTTTTTTCGAATATTATATTTACGAATGTTAACAATTCCGGATTTTCTTTGTACGAAAATTATAATTCCGAAAATAAACAAAACAGATTGATAATGAAAAATTTAACTAACCACTTGAATTGAATTGAAGTCTTGTACTTGAAACAAAAGTTAGGTGGAATGACGAGCACATAACTAAACTAGGTCATCTTACCTGGATAGGTTAGGTTAGGTTAGAGTTGCATCAAGGCGCGAAGCGCCTCAGCTACGTGGAACAGGAGCTCCGCCAGGCAGAGCTCCGTCGACTTTGTCGGACATTTTTTACAGTTTTTGAGCATTAAGCATGTTAAACATTATACAATATTTTATCAGGCGCTTATTTGAAATAAAAAATCTTAGAGGATTCGGGGTGCTAAAATTTCGGAATAATGAATATTCGGGATTCGGAATAGGAATAATCTGAATTGTGATATTCGGAAAAATATTTTTCGTGATTTTAATAATTCGGAAATGTAAACATTCGGAATTATTAAAAATCGAGATTCTGATACTTCGTGAAACTAAAATTCGGAATAGTGATGATTCGGAAATTTCAAAATCGGTATTCTGAAATTCGTGTTTATGAAATTCGGAAAAAAATATTTCGAGATTATGTAGTGTACCCGTTCAAGGACATATTAAACATGAATAGCAGCGGAATTGACTATGTAATTAGAAGAAAGCGAAACTTACTCGTGAGTGGAAAAAAAAGTCACGGCGCAATCTGTCGCTGTCTGGCCTGTCAGATGATACCGGCGACAGTTACTCGGAACTATCTACCAAAACAATTTTGAAGAATGTACACAAAGGTATGATGAACTAGAAGAAACCATCGCCAGATTAAATTACGAACTAAATATCGCTCACCATGAAATAGAAAAACTTAACCTAGAGATCAAGGAATTACAAAAACGAGTGAAAGAATTAGAAAGTACAATCAATTTTTATAAATCGGTGGGGATCGATGATCTTAACTTGGACAGCAACCAAATTGTATCAACACCGCTTAGAAGTCAACGCAAAAATAAGAAACGTATTTCAATTCGTACCAACACACCTGTGCTGGAAAAAATAATAGTGAACGAAACGAAAGTTCATTCTACACCGGCACCTTGTCAAGATAATATTAACTCAAGTCCCGCTAAAAATATTATTGAACCAAATTGTAATTTGCAGCAAAGATCCCATCACGATACTCAGAAGCGAACCGGTCATCACATCTACATACTAAGAGACGAGCAAGTGTCTGGACTCGCGGCAGCCATAGCAACATCCAGAAAAGGAAGATGGAATGATAAATACCTACCCAGCGCATTTATTCGATCAGGGGCTGAGTCAGGACATGTATTGGAATACTGTGACAAAATCCACGATTTCGCATCTAGAGACGATATAGTAGTATTGTGTGTTGGGGGGCATGATTCAAACTCGGTAAAACTAAGTATAAATATTAGCATTGCACTCAATAAATTGTCTCAGATCAGTAACATATACGTCTTGCCGGTTTTGCATAACCGGCATCTTAATTAAAATTTGTTAAATAACAATCAGAGATTGATATCGATCAATTTTCCCAATTGATAATATATTAGTATGGATCGTTATTTAAATCAAATGGTATGTACATAAATGAAATATGTTATAAGTTAAATTCAAAAATTGATTACATACAATATGCGTCTGAATTTTTACAGCCAAAACGAGTAGAAAGACAGTCTGACGCAAAACATTGCTTATCTAAATCACCTACCAAAGGCACGATTCCGTTTTATTTTAAGAAAAACGGTAATATGAGTGGGAGATCAATGAAACCCAACGAGACAAACTCGCTAGCAGGGATGAGTGCAAAACGTACGATTACTGACTACTTTCCTATTATAAAGAGCACTAAGTTTTTTCATGAAAAAGGAGAATAATACCTTTATAATTCTTCATCAAAATATAGCGGGAATTCTTAACAAAACAGAAGAGTTAGAGATTGCAATTTCGGAACTTAAGCTAAACCTCACTGATGTCGACGTTATTGATCTTAGCGAAACTTTTATGAAAAAAGGTGACAAATTCAATCTGTCTTTACTAAATTATAAGTTAGCATCTTATTACTCAAGGGAAAATAAAAAAAGGGGTGGTACATGCATATTGGTTAACGGAATCTACTATTTGAAGAACTTCATTCGATAAAAGAATTACACAGGGATAATCAAAGTAGCCCCATTTTGAGAAACGAGATTTTAAACCGCGAATATATTTTTTTCTACAAAGCCGTCTACCGTAGTCTGCCTCTAGTTGCTTTAAGTTACTCCAAATGAGTAGTCGCTAATATAATAATTTTAATAATTTATTTTATGATTAAATGCGGGAGTTACCAGAGATTTATTTTTAAAATTAATCAATTTAACCCCATTTTACCGGTATAGGCAGGGCAATGAACCCAAGTTGCAATTGTTCCTATTTCGATAATCGCATTACAAAATTTTATTAGTTAGGTAGGTAATTAACTTTATGTAGGTACCTACCTGTCTCCAAAAACACTAGCGACGGTTTCGGTTGTCGAGAGACGTCATCAGGTATATTGTTCATTTGAGTACTTTCTCCTAAAACGAAAAATAAGTATAAGAATAAATTAGTTATGCCAGGAAACAAACAAGTCAAGGCTATTTTAGGGAGGTACGTATCGGTAACTCAAAAGATAATAAATACCTGCATTGTTGTCCTTTCCTGAGGTTATTTCACTTTTAGTAGATTCAGTGGCATTTACCTACTATGTCACCATCTCCTGTGCCTGGCTATTCTAGTGCTGCTGAGGATAATGCTGACGTAAGTACTTACTTCAAAGATGTTATTTATGTAGGTTTCTTAAAGTGAGGTTAGGTTAGGTTTAATAAAGTTAGGTTAAACTTATAAGGTTAGGTTAATTTAAGTTAGGTTCGATTTTCAATTAGGTAGCTTGTTGATTGATTAGCTTAATGTGCTCATTTTTACATACCACACTTCTAGATTAAAATAGTATCAACTCAAAAAAGTTGCTGGTTTTATTTCAAGATCATTGAAGTTGTTTTAAAGTTGATTTTGAAATAAAGTTTTATTTTGAGTTAATACTGTTTTAATCTAGGAGTGCTTTACTCTATTCTGATTATTTCTTTGTTTGAAATCCCATAACACGATATTGAGAATGTTGATGTGTTAGGCTTCTATACAAATAAAAGTAATATATAGGAGTCGCAGGCAACAGCTCTTGCCTTGTCTTTCCTTGTGTATTTTGTTGTTTGTATGTATTTGTTAGGGTTCCGTACCAAAATGGTACAAAAGGAACCCTTATGGTGAGACTTCGTTGTCTGTTTGTCTGTCTGTCTGTATGTCACAGCAGGTTTTCTCAGCAACTACAAATGCTATCAACTTGAAATTTGGCATAGTTGTACAACTTGCTTGCCCGCATCTATTTGTAGTAAAAAAAATATGAAATTAATTTTATTAATAATTGAAAAGGGGTCTAGAATGGGGGGTTCAAAAATGAAAGTGGTTCGATTGTAGCAAATGGGGTGTCATATAAAAGGTCTTAATCTGCACATTTCAAAACTATTTTTTTGAAAATTTTCTGTGATGTGCTTTTCGATTTATAGCCAAATATGTACAAAAAATGACCGTTCCCCACCCCTTACCTCCGAAGTTTATTAATCAAAAATTCTGAAAAAAATCCTGACGTATAGATAATTACTTACTACTTATACTTTCTGGGAAAAATAAAATAAAGTGTTCATTATTTACAGTTTTTGAGAAATAACAAAAAAACTAAGAAAATCTGAATTAAAATTTAGGCTAGTCAAAATCGACCTTATTGCCTAGAAAATAAAGCTTATAACAAGCTTAAATTAACCTAACCTTATAAGTTTAACCTAACTTTATTAAACCTAACCTAACCTCACTTTAAGAAACCTACATAAATAACATCTTTGAAGTAAGTACTTACGTCAGCATTATCCTCAGCAGCACTAGAATAGCCAGGCACAGGAGATGGTGACATAGTAGGTAAATGCCACTGAATCTACTAAAAGTGAAATAACCTCAGGAAAGGACAACAATGCAGGTATTTATTATCTTTTGAGTTACCGATACGTACCTCCCTAAAATAGCCTTGACTTGTTTGTTTCCTGGCATAACTAATTTATTCTTATACTTATTTTTCGTTTTAGGAGAAAGTACTCAAATGAACAATATACCTGATGACGTCTCTCGACAACCGAAACCGTCGCTAGTGTTTTTGGAGACAGGTAGGTACCTACATAAAGTTAATTACCTACCTAACTAATAAAATTTTGTAATGCGATTATCGAAATAGGAACAATTGCAACTTGGGTTCATTGCCCTGCCTATACCGGTAAAATGGGGTTAAATTGATTAATTTTAAAAATAAATCTCTGGTAACTCCCGCATTTAATCATAAAATAAATTATTAAAATTATTATATTAGCGACTACTCATTTGGAGTAACTTAAAGCAACTAGAGGCAGACTACGGTAGACGGCTTTGTAGAAAAAAATATATTCGCGGTTTAAAATCTCGTTTCTCAAAATGGGGCTACTTTGATTATCCCTGTGTTAATACTACAATATCAAAGTCGCCCCTGAAGCATGTCAAAAATTAGTGGTTTTTTGTTTTGCAGTTTTTAAATCCAATTTGTCTGAAAATACTTCAACTATTAATGTTTTTCGCTTTCATATGAGACATATGAAAGTAATGTCGCAAAAGAGCTAAATAATAACTTAAACATTTAACAAAATTCATATTTAAAAAAATTATCAAAGTCGCCTCGCGATTCTAAAGTCACCCCATTTTACGGTACCGATAATTTTGTTCAAATATAAAGCACCAACCTACTTATTAGTTGGATTAAATTTTGTAGTGACATTTGTAAGTAACAAAAGATGTACAGTCCGTGCCGAACTTCTCGTCCACAAAGATGTTAGTTTTGCGAATCGAACTGATTTGATGATTGAGCCCGAACTCCTCAATGGCTAGTATAGTACATCCGACAAACTTAAACTATGTAGTTTGTCGAGTGTTTTAGGTACTGTTTAATCTATATATATATAGAAGGCAAACCTGACTGACTTATATATCAACGCACAGCCGATACTACTGTACCTAGACATTTGAAATTTGGTACAGGGGTTCCTTTCATGATGTAAGTGAGCACTAAGAAAGGATTTTCCAAAAATCGACCCCCAACGGAAAGAAATCGGGGGAGTAGCGGGAAACTAATTCTACGCGTACGAAGTCGCGGGCGTCCTCTAGTTACTTATATAAGTGATAAAAATACAGTCGGTAACAAACGAATTATATTTTTATCGGTTACATGAGTGGTGTTTACCTACAACAGAGTCATGAATAGGTTCAATTCCGCTGAACGAAACTGATATAGGTACTTACGTAGGTGTAGGTGGGACATCGAGTTTCGTTTTTCAACAGTCGTCAACAGTGGTATTAAATTAAAGTTTATTTTCAGGACGTGATTTACTTAAATTTAAACATTATCTCCGAGAACGCAGTCCTGTTAAGATACAGATAGAACAGATCTCAGTGTCCAACGAAAGTGAAGACATTTTCGGCAATTTATCATGAATATTACATTAATTTGCCGCATCAGAACAGTGCTCAACAAAACAATATATCTGATTCCGATTAAAAACCATTACAAACCAAGAAGATGCTTATTTTGTTAATGCTGATTGTAAATTATGTTTAGTTTGTGAAAAACTACATTTATTAATAAATATATAACCGATTTCTAATTATTTTACCTTTGTTTCATTTCAATCGTAATTCATAATCTATATTGAATAACATAATTGATGTTGTATCTCAGAGATAGTATTGTTTCTCGCTAAGACTTTGTCATATTTACTCATTATTATGTTGTATGTCTGAGTTACAAATGTCATATGTAAAACAAAATGTTGTAGAATGTCATTGTAACTCACTGAACACCTAAAAATAAGCTTATATTTGGTAATATAAGCAATTTAACATTTAGATTAGCATTTATTAACTACATATTTCAAGGTCCGCTTGTATTACAACTTATCTTTTTTTTTTTTTTTTTTTAACTTTATCATGCTCTCCTGGAAAGTTAGTGAAAATGAGTTACGATGATTTTCCTTGCAGGTGTCAATATTACTCCTTTATATTATTACGTTTTATGGACGCCGAGGAAGCAGTGGCTGCGTTTGACAAGGCCGTCGAACACACCCCTAAGTACGCATGGGCAAAGTGCTTTTCTCAGTGGTTCCATCGGATGCTGCGATTTATTGATGTGAATGGACACTATTTTCAAAAAATATAATGAAACTAATAACTTGCTAGTTTGCTCAGTTTTTGATATTCTAAGAACTTTCAGTTTGACCCTCGTATAAATTAATTAATTAAATTACAGCTATATACTACTTTACTTTATCCCTTTGTCTTTTTTTATATCGTTAGGTTTTTTTAGATGTGCAGTTCAAAACACAGACACACACAAAGTAGGTAGTTTAGGTTTGTTAGTTAGCTTCTAATGCCCGAAGGGTAAACTGCCCAGAAGTAAGAGCCCCGCTGAGCGGGGCTCCGCCAACTTGTCGGATAAAAATGGAATTTAGTAAACTGCGACTGCGTTTTAGACCACTTGCTACTTACAACAGCTACGTTTTAGACCGCTTGCTATATAAGACCAGCTGCATTCTAAACCACTTGCTACTTAGACCAGCTGCGTTTTAGAACACTTGCTGCTTACACCAGCTGCGTTTTAGATAAGAAGATACTAACCCGATGAAACTACGACGCCTGCCTATTATTATTATTATGTAACGACGATCCCGTCCGAAATAAATGATTTTTATTATTATTATTATTATTAATAATAAAAATATTAAGCCTTAAACCGTAATTCAGATATTCGTAACAAAAATCGTGACTGTTACTAAAACGCCAAAATCATTCTCTATGGAGTTCGTAATCTGGTTTATCGATAAACATGCATCACTATAACAGCCATTTTATGTAACATAAACGTCAAAAACTGGCACGTTTTTTGCGGGTCCTATAGTTTCTATAGTCAAAGAAGAGTTTGCATGTTTAAATAAAGTACGAGGGCCGGTATTCTAGGCGCTGAAAACCATATCGTCTTTGATCTGTTATCGTAATGTCAACGTTTTGATAGCTCTTATTTAATTGACAGTAATAGCGGCTGACGTCAAAACAATACGTACCATAACAGGTCAAATACGATATGGTTTTTTTTACCGCGGGGAATAGTGGCCCAGTTCCTCTTGTGACGTCACGCGCTGGCTCAGGACCGCAGCCTACGCACCCGAGATCACGTAGGCCAGCGTGACGTCACAAATCGAAGCGGCCGCCTCTCCATAGCGAAGTACCGACCCCGCGCCGCGCACCCCGCCCTCACGGCCTATATAAGCGCCCGGCGCAGGAGCCGCGGCGCACTTCGCGGTGCGCTCGCACAGGGTGCGGATCGCTGGCGGCTCGGGGATTACCGTCTCGCTGCATCCCTACCTTTAGATCTAACTGTCGAAGTGTCATTCCCTCTCCTATTCCTTAACCACCGTTCCTAAGGTCCGGACGTGTCTGGCGGCTCGGGGATTACCGTCCCGTCGGCGTTCAGATCTCCTCCCACACCGAAACTCTCTTTCCCAAAGGTCCGGACGTGTCTGGCGGCTCGGGGATTACCGTCCCGTCGGCGTTCAGATCTTTTCCCACACCTCTCTTTCCCAAAAGGTTCAACGCATCTGGCGGCTCGGGGATTACCGTCCCGTCGGTGTTGAAACCATACCGTACTTATTTGGAGTATCTACGCCAAACCCCTGGACTCTCCAGGTCCTGTGCGTCTGGCGGCTCGGGGATTACCGTCTCGTCGGCACTGTGACTGAGGGCGTTTAGGCCAGCAGTGTCAGATACTAGTAAGGAGCCTCACTCCATCCGCGATTTGGGAAACCTCCTTCACCCTGTAATGTATATGTGGGTAGATTTAGACTTTCTCAATTGTAAGGTAGTTTCCTAAAGTCGTTTGTCTTTCATTAAATCTTAATACTGTACGGACGTGTTTCCTTGTGCTCCTGCTATATGAATCCCAGCTGGTCTTCCAAGGACATATTCTTCAGTGGCGACGAACAGATTTCACGCGTGTGTGTGCGTTAGTTGTTTAAAAAAATAATTAAAACGATAATATGTCGATTGGAAAGGTGGGACTGTTTGACCTTGCAAAGGACAATTGGGAAATGTATATAGACCGCTTAGAACAATATTTCGTGGCTAACTCTGTGAAAAGTGTACTGAAAGTGGCGACGTTGATCACGGTGATCGGTAGTGAAGCGTACGAGCTGATGGTGAGTCTTTGCACGCCCGCCAAGCCCGCCACCAAGACTTACACGGAGCTAGTGGCACTTATGCAAGGACATTTAAGTCCAAAACCAAGTGTGTTGGCAGAACGTTTTAAATTTAGAAAGCGGGTTCAACACAGTAAAGAAAGTATTGCAAGTTACGTAACGGACCTAAAAAAACTAAGCAAGGACTGCGGTTTCACAGGAGACAGTTTAAAGGAAAACTTGAGAGACCAATTCGTGTGCGGGTTAGTGAATGATGACATTAGACAGAAATTGTTTACAGAGGACGACACGATCACGTTTGACAGAGCGTATAAGCTCGCGGTGGCCATGGAGGCAGCGGAGACGAATGCGGCGCTTGTAGATGACTGTGCACGGAATCGAACCGGTGACAGTGTCCCGACAAGCGCGGCGACGGCGGTGCACCAGCTGCGAGCGGCGGGTCGGCCGCGAGCCGCGGGAGATAACGGCCGGTCGGCGGGTGGCCCAAGTGACATGAGCGGAGCGGGGAGCGGAAAAGTTAGAGGTCCGGGCAAGAATTACAACTCCGGTTATAAGGCAGAATGTAAAGTATGTGGCAGCAAACACGACGAAAAAACATGCAAATATAAAATATATGTATGCAGGATTTGTAATAAGGAAGGGCACCTAAAAAAAATGTATCCTACGTCGCGAGGAGGTTCAACACTGTACAACATGACAGAAGAAAAGGTAGTAATCATGGAGGACGCAGAAAGTAGTGGAAGCGACGAGGTAAACAACTTTTCATTAAGAACAAATAAGTCGATTTTGGTTTGCACCATACACCATAGATATTTGTATAGAGGGTTCAATATTGAGTATGGAGGTAGACACAGGTAGTGCGATTTCTTGCATCAGTCAAGAATGTTATAAAAACTTGTTTACGCATTGTAAGTTGCAAGATAGTAATTTAATGTTGCGATACTATACGGGAGAGAAGGTTAAACCGATAGGGAAAATAACGCCGAAAGTGCAATATAAGCAGATCTGTAAAACATTGGACTTGTACATAATTCAATGTGGGAAAACTAGCCTTTTAGGTAGGAACTGGATTAACGAATTAGAAGTTGATTTGCAAATGTTTACTTTAAAGATAGACCATGTATATGATAGTGTTTTTAGCGAGGAAAAATTCAGTTCCAGATACTGTGAGGTGTTCGCGGAGGGCTTGGGCCGGTTTACCGGTGGCACGGTAGGGTTCCAGCTGCGGGCGAATGCGCGGCCCGTGTTCCTGCGCGCGCGCCCGCTGGCGTACGCGCTGCGCGAGCCCGTGGAGCGCGCGCTCGACCAGCTGGTGCGCGACGGGATCATCGCGCCCGTCACCACCTCCGACTGGGCCACGCCGATTGTGCCGGTCATTAAAAAAGACGGTACCATCAGGGTATGTGCTGACTTTAAGTTAACGTTGAATAAATGTCTAGAGGTGGACCACTATCCCTTACCGAAAGTTGAGGACTTGCTTACTAAGTTGCATGGGGGGGATAAATTTACTAAATTAGATTTATCGCAGGCGTACGCGCAATTTGAACTCGACGACTCCAAGAAGTACACTGTGATCAATACTCATAAAGGGCTTTTCATGTATAATAGGCTTGTTTATGGGCTAGCGTCAAGTCCCGGAATCTTCCAAAGGAAGTTAGAACAACTTTTTGCGGACATGCCACGGGTAGGAGTATTTTTAGACGACTTGATTATAACGGGAACTGATGACAAGTCACATATAAAAACATTGCATGAAGTTTTTCAGAGATTAACAAAATATGGCCTGCGAATAAAGAAAGAGAAGTGCACATTTTTTGCAGAGTCAGTGACATACTTGGGGTTTATAATTAGTAAACAGGGTGTTCACACGTGCCCCGATAAGATTGAAGCGATTAAGAATGTAGCAGCGCCGACAAATGTATCCGAATTACGGTCATTGTTGGGAATGGTTATGTACTACGCGAAGTTTGTGCCGAACATAAGCACTATATTGTCCCCTTTGTACAATTTATTACGAAAAGAAGTGAAGTATGAATGGAGTGACGAATGTATGCGTGCTTTAAACAAGATTAAGCATATGCTGAGTTCTAGCGAGATATTAGCGCACTACTCGCCAGAGCTGCCGCTCGTGCTGACGACGGACGCCAGCAGCGTCGGCGTGGGCGCCGTGATCTCACATCTCGCACCCGGGGCGGGCGGCGCGGCCAGGGCCGGCGACGGCGGAGAGCGGCCTATCGCGTACGCGTCGCGAGTCCTTAACTCAGCAGAGAAATCTTATTCCCAAATAGAACGCGAGGCATTGGCGATCATTTACGGAGTACGTAAATTTCACCAATACTTGTATGGAAGAAAATTCATTTTGAGAACGGACCACAAACCGTTGGTGACTATTTTTGGGGATAAGACGGGCATACCCGTCATGGCCGCGAGTAGGATGCAGAGGTGGGCCGTTATTCTGGCTGGCTACGATTATAAGATTGAGTATGTGCGTAGCGAAAAGAATGCCGCCGATGCCTTATCGCGCTTGCCAGTGGGGAAGGAAAAAAGTCAACGTAAGGAATTAACCTATCTTAATTTCACTCAACAATTTCTTCCAATTACGAGGAAAGTGGTGCAGGAAAACGTTAGTAAAGATGAAGAGCTAAAGAAAGTTTATTTATTTTTGCAGTCCGGATGGCCAGAAGGTTGTAAGCAGGAAAAACTGAAACCGTATTATGTGCGGCGAAATGAGCTTTACATAGACATGGGCTGCATTGTTTGGGGTTATCGTATGGTAATACCGACAATTTTAAGGGATAGTATACTGAAAGAATTACACGTGGGTCATTTAGGTATTGTGAAAATGAAAAGTCTAGCACGAAGCGCGATATGGTGGCCGGGCATAGACGGTGATATTGAAGACTTATGTAAGCAATGTGCGACCTGCGCGCTAGAGGGCGCCGCACCACCGCGCGCACCGCCGCAGCCGTGGCCATACATTCCAGAACCATGGTCGCGGTTACACATTGATTTTTTAGGACCGTTTCACGGTGAAACATTCTTACTGATTGTAGATTCGACCACAAAGTGGTTAGAAGTTTTTAAAATGCAAAAGACTACAGCACGATCGGTTATAAGGGTGCTCAGAGAAACCTTTGCTCGATTCGGTCTCCCGAAAGAGGTTGTGTCAGATAATGGGCCCCCATTCTCGAGTGCCAAATATGCGGATTTCATGGCAACAAACGGCATTAAGGTAACCCATTCAGCCATTTATCATCCAGCGTCAAATGGCGCCGCCGAGAATGCGGTCAAGCTATGCAAGAGGGCGATGAAAAAGGCCATACGCGATGGTTGCGAAGTGGACGAGGCCCTGCAGGCCTACCTCATGATGTACCGTAATGTTGAGCACAGTTCTACTGGATCGTCCCCTGCTATGCTGCTACAACGTAGACAGCTTAGGTCAAGGTTAGATTTGTTGAGGGGTGACAGGCAGGTCGAAACTAAGGTACTAGAGGCTCAACGTAAACAAGTATCTAACGCAGGGGGTACATTAAGAAACTTGAGGGTGGGAGATACCGTGTGGGCAAGAGATTACACAGGAGAGAAGTGGCAAGAAGGACTAATTGAAAAACAAGTAGGTTCTCGTAATTATATAATCGGTAGGGAGAGTGGTTCATGCATAAACAGACATGTTGATCAGATTAAAAAAAGACGTAGTAGTTACGGCGTGTCCTTGTTGGAACCGGTGGAGTCCATACCTGGTGGCGAGGAGGCTACGGGTGGTGATCCCGTTAGCGACGCAGTAGAAGAGAGCGGGTCAAGTGTTAGCGTGACCGCGGGCTCTCGCGCGTTAGAACCGTTAGCGGAACCCGGGGTAGTAGTGGCAAGCCCTAAGGAAGGACCAACAGCTCAAGCTTCTTCGACTAATAGCCAGTCCGCTACACCTCCGTTAAACCGTCCCAAGCGCAATCGAAAGCCCGTGCAAAGATATGGCTTTGAGTTTGATTAAGGTTAACTGTAGTTTATAATACTGAGTAATGTAAGTTACAAGAGCAATGTAGATTTAAGTTCAATTGTATCAATAATTAAGGGTGGAGGTGTAATGTATATGTGGGTAGATTTAGACTTTCTCAATTGTAAGGTAGTTTCCTAAAGTCGTTTGTCTTTCATTAAATCTTAATACTGTACGGACGTGTTTCCTTGTGCTCCTGCTATATGAATCCCAGCTGGTCTTCCAAGGACATATTCTTCACAACCTATCTCGGCGCGTCACGCCAAACCTCATATTTGGGAGCTTCACTCCATCTGCGTTTAAGGAACTTCTTCTTCCCGTCACGACGCCTCACGCCGACCATCTAGTAAGGAGCTTCACTCCCGTCCCGTATCAAAAGATAGCTTCCGCCTATGGTCACGTGGACCATCCGTATTTCCGCGAGTGATTTAGGTTAAGTGAATTGTGTTGTAAATATTTAATTACAGGTGTTGGTTTGGGTAAACCGTTGTTTCCGTGAAAACTCCTATTAGGATCCCTGAACTAGAGGTATTAAAGTCGAGCCCTCACAGGACTCGGCATTGTCGGCTGTGTGCGTCCGCGCATACCGTCACACTCTATTCCCGGCGGTAAAAACAATATCGTATTTGACCTGTTACGGCATTGTTGTGACGTCAGCCGCCATTACTGTCAAGGAAATAAGAGCTATCAAAACGTTGACAATACCTACGACAAAGATTATAGACGATATGGTTTTTAGCACTGTGGCGACTTAGTTAGTATTTATTAGATTAATTTGTTGTGTCATATTTGTTTTGTTTATTAGTGTAGTCATTGTCATTATATTATCAAATTAGACACTCCATATTAATAGTCTGAGTATGGGTTGTTGAAGATGTTTGTTTACATCTCAACCAGAGCCGCTAGGCCGCGCGCAGGCGCAGTGTTAAGCGCAGCTGGTTCCCTTCGGAAACCTTCGGCCGTTTCCGTGAGCCGAGCGCCACGATCGGGCATCTGCGGAATTCCTACTCAGTCGGCTTTTTATCGCTCTCGAGGCTGGACGCTGCCCTTGCTCCGCCCGAACTAACGGTACTTAATTACGCGTCGACATTACGAGTGCTAGGTGGTTCGCGATCAGCGCCGCTAATATTAACGCTTCTTGTTGATTGTTTAGTTGTGCTAGACTTTGTTTCCTTTCTGTTTCTGAGCTTTTTATCTATAGTGCTGTGACTATCCTTCTCTCCTGTGCTTGTGAGCTTTCTTGCTAATAACTATTATTTACTTCCGTGTGTTTTACTTGACATTATATTTTATATATGTGCTACGCGATAGTTTTAATTCTCACCGGTTTAGCCGTTCCCATAGCACCTAGAATACCGGCCCAGGAGTGCTGTTTAGCGGTAATTAGGGGTGCGTAGCGCAACTTAGATCACAGGCGATGACGCAGCACGGTGCGGCGCACAGCCCCCAGCGCGGGTGACTCACACAAATCACAGCAATGCACAGTACTGTATGTTACTTTTAATGTTTATGCAAACCTAGTTAGTATTTGGGCGTTTCTTAAAAATATTGTACCTAGATTAAGAAACGTTAACTTTTGCGCTGAGTTACGAAAATTAGTCTAACATTTATATACTACTCTCAACGCCAATTAGCAGTATCTCAAATTCAATAAATAAAGCAGATTTAATTCTCACCCGTTAGCAATATGCTTGCACTTGCTACAGGATTTTTGTCTGAGGTACCACCATTTGGCTTATAAAAATAAGTATGAGTAGCAAATTTTTCGTAACTCAGCGGAAAAGTTAACGTTTCTTAATTTTAGTCCTTAACGAGGTACAATCTGGTTCACCCCCACTAGACCGAATATCATAAAAGCTAATTTCATTAGGCATACCAACGTTCGATAGAATTTTCATTAGCCCTAATGTCATGACAACTAAACTTGTAAATCCTATTTGATTACTAGACCTAAAGTTATATGCCCTAATGTTTATTCGTACTAAACATCAAATGCTCTTATTTTACTAAAGCTAATAATGATTATTCCTAATGATTAATAGACTTAAACTTATGTACCCTAATGTTTACTTGTTGTAAACATTAAATGCTCTAATATTACTGAAACTAATGATGTTATTCCGAATGATTGAAAGACCTTATAGCCATAAGTTCTAATGATTGTTTTAACTAATCATTGTTTGAACGAAATATACATGAAAAACAAATACCTACTCAAATAGGTAAATTATACCCACATAGGTTAGGTTGGGATCTTGCCGTTTTGCCATAATTATTTTGGTCAAATTTCATTACCCAAAACAATTTAAGCAACTGTTTTTTAATTTGGACTTTTGGGAATAATAACATGTTGCGGCGAGCGAGCGAGGCGAGCGAGCAAGATGGGTCAGGACAGAAGCGACTCAGATTGGTTATTTTATCTTCCTTTAATATCTGTTGCTTTCTTCTTTTTGCACTTGGCTCTCCAGTCAGATTTTTTTCGATTTTTCCTTCAGCAATATTAGCTTCAGCGGCAAGTTCTGTTGCAAGATGATAAAATCCCGGATTGTTTTTATTTATAATGCAATTCAATCTATGATGCCAAGCTTCTGCATTGTTTTGGGTACGCGGCAAGTTTAAATCATTCAGCTCAGAATTACTCCATAATGCTGTTAGATATTGAGCAGATTTATTATTTTTACCATGGACATAAAACTCTCCAAACCATTTTGCTATCGGTTCACTACATTTCGACATATTTTCTTTCCATTTATTGAATAATTGGGGATTTTTTTCCGGTTCTAGGGAATATAAAGCAGGCAAACATTTTATTTCAACGCAAAACTCATAATTATTGCCGTATAACGTAGTTAAGCCATGTGACTGAATTTTTCGGTAAATAATTTGGCCTAAATGGAACATACATCCTTTCACTTTCACATCCAACAAGTTTTGATTCCAATTCAAAATCCATTAAACAATATTCCACTTTCATTGCAATGTTATGTTCACTGAAATACTCAAATAATATTAAATCAAACATTTTATTGTACGTTTACTCAAAAATGCTATGTAATCTTGCCATAACACCAGTAAAAAGGAGCCAGTAGGTTGACGTTCCTGGACAACTGGAAAAGTGTCCAGTAAAGTTGAGGAATTTCGAAATTGGAAACAAAAAGTGTCCAGTAAGTAAGTATGGAAATTCCATAACATATCATATTATTTGAATTTGGAACTATCTGTACAGACTGTGACAGCCTTCAAAAAGGCTACTTATACTACATGAAAAGCTGATCATTCAGCTCCAAAAGTACCAGGGCATCATAAACCAAAAGCGTTATCTCGTTCAGACCAGACATCGCGCGATTTCTCTTCATTTCAGCATCGCTTGCTCCGCACCATATTTCAATTTCAATTTCAATTATTTATTGCACTCATAATAATACATAATACACTTACATAGGTGATATTCGTACACTATGGACCCTGTTGGGCGCAGCAAATATAAGAGAGAGGAGGACCATCCAATTAATAATTAATCAATATTAAATATTTCTATTATTCTATTTATATATATCTGTTTATTTTTGTCTTAATAATTACTAAGTGTAGTATAGTTTATTATGTTTATACTCTTATTTATTATATTATAATTTATCACTTAGATACTCTGTTATATTATAGTACGCTTTTTCATGTAAAATATTTTTTAGTTTATTTATATATAGGTGTTGAATCTTTTCTTTACGTATTGTTTCAGGTAAGTTATTATAAATTTTGATGGACATTACGACGGGACCGGAGGAGTGGATTTTTAAACGAGAGGAGGGTAATAGTACATTGGGGCGGTAAGTAAGGAATTACGATCGAGGCTCTAGTAGAATGTTTTTCATCACATTTGCGAGTAAATAAATATTCAGAACACGAACTTGTTTTCTTTTCGTTTCTCCATTTTATAAATTGGTCGTATGCAGCTATATACAGCTCCTTAGACTTCTCCGGTAAAAGATTTTCATTGATTGTTTTTGCTGCTGGCGGTGTTGCATTTAAATCACACTCATCGGACGACGACGACGACGATGACATTTTTTATAACTTTTTTTACTTGTCTTCAAATACAAAATGTAAATAATTATGAATTATAGAATTATAGCTTTAATACACAAGTCAGCACAACAATTATTACGAAATACGTGAACTTTTTTTTAAGCGTGTGGTGGGCTTTTTGCCCGCACCACAGATTATACAAATGTTTCGTTCGGAAACGTTAAGGGCAAATACTTACGTAGGTATACAGCCATGACGGAGTGTAAAAAAAATAAAATAATTTCGAAGTTTTGATACAAAAAACTATTAAAATTGATTATTAAGAACATTAGTTGAGTATTTAAGTAACATGTAGCGAGATTGCAATGAAATTCCTGTTTAGATAACATTTTAATACAATTTTTCAATTGCGTGTAAACTCCTTGCTTGAACTTGCATGAGCTGTGTGATGTGCAATAAATTAAAAAAAAAATACTTACCGACCTTGGGTTTCATGACAAAAAGAAAGCTCGAGGGTTTTCTATGGGGCATTGCGGCCAAGTTAACCTATATGTTTAGATACTGTTTACGTGCAAGTGTGATGAAATAATAATTTGTGTTTATGGCGTATTGGTCGTGTTGTGGGCAGATCGTCTCGTTTGTTAAAGAATTCGCCATGTTTACGTACGAACTTACAGGCTTCCAGAATGTAAATGCTAGTAAGTGTCAGTAATTTATGTTTTTGGAAGAAAGGTCGGCAGCTATCAGTTTGCTTGATGTTCACTAATATTCGTACTAGTTTTTTTTGTAGGGTGAATAGTGACGGTGCGTCTGTGTTGTTTCCCCATAGGACAATTCCATAGCTGAGCCAGGAGTGCGCGTACGCATAGTAGGTGGCCAGAGCCGTCTCTAAGTTGGTGGTTTTCTTTATTTCGCGGAGAGAAAAGGTAAATTTAGATATTTTATTACAAATTTGTTGTATATGGGGTTTCCAATTTATGTGAGTATCAATGTTTATTCCTAAAAGGTTAAAATTATTTACGGTTTCTATTGCTATATTATTGAACGTGAAGTCTATTTCTAAAGGTTTTCTTTGATGCGGGTAAAATGAAATTATCTTAGTTTTATTGAAGTTTATTTCTAAGTTATGATCTTTAAGCCAGTGCGTTACTTTATTTAAAATTGAACGGAGATTTTCATTTATATTATTATTATTATTACTTTGGCACGTGGTGAGTATAGAGATGTTGTCTGCAAATAATACACAGGTCTCATTTATGATTTTTGGAAGGTCGTTAATATATACAAGAAACAACAAACATCCAATTACACTTCCTTGTGGAATTGAAGCCTTCGTTATTTTAACATCTGAGCGAACATTAATTATCTGTTTGCGGATATGATCAAAGAATTCAATTTCCACCAATTGCTCTCTTTTACTGAGGTATGATGTGAGCCATTTATGGGCTAATCCCCGGATCCCTATTTGGTATAATTTTTGAAGGAGTATTGGATACTGCACCTTATCATAGGCCTTGGACATGTCCAGCAGTAGGCCCACAGCATACTGCTTTGAGTCAATGATGTTTAAGATCTGTTGCGTAAATTTGATGACTGCCAAGGTGGTGCATTTGTTTTCTCTGAATCCATTTCGACATTCACTGAATATTTTATATTTTTCGCAAAATCCATATATCCGATTGCTCATTGCCTTTTCATATATTTTAGACATTGTAGCTAACAGGGCGATTGGGCGATAATTATTTGGGTCTGATTTTGCATGTTTCTTATGGATGGGTTTTATTATAGCTTTTTGTAATAGGTCAGGGAAGACACCCTCGTTAAAAGATTGGTTTATGAGAGTACTTAGTGGTGCAGCTAACTGTGTTGCACATTGCTTAATTAAACGGGGAGGTAGCTCATCAATACCGAAACTGTTTTTATTTTTAAGTTTTTTAATTATTTTTAATATTTCGTCGGGCTCTACAGGAGATAAGAACATTGTGTTTACTACTGGCTGGGTAACAGGGCGGCCCGGCACAGCGCTGGGACTGTCGCCTACAGCTGCGAAGAAAGTATTTAACGCGTTAGAGACGTGTTTTGGGTCAGAGGTAAGAGTATTTTTAATAAGTAGTTGTATATTATTTTTATCCTTTTTAGGTTTTCTATTTGTACGTTCGTTTATTATATTCCACATGGTTTTTGTTTTGTTATCAGATTGTTTAATTTTTTTTGATTAGTTTATTAATCTTTTCAGAGTTTTTTCATATTTTTTATAATAGTTATGTAACGCTTTTTCTTTAGTTTTTGTTGTTAATATTTTAAGTAATCGTTTATTTTGGCAGGATATTTTAATACCTACAGTTAACCAATGTTTTTTTATGTCTTCTTTAAGTTTTATTTTGCGTTTGGGTATAGTCAAGTTTAAGATATCCGTTAACATATTAATAAACATTACATAATTGTCATTTGCATTGTTGCTAGGTTTAATGATGTGTTGCCAGTTTATTTCACAGAGACGAGTTTTAAATTGTTCAATGTTGCTATTGTTAAAGCTTCGTTTTTCAGCATACCACGTCGACGATATTTTATTATTATCATTTGGTAAGTTTATGTATAAAGTAGAGCCAGAGTGGTCGGAGAAACCCAACTCTTCCACGTCAGTTCGTAGTTTTTATCTTTGAAATTCGTAAATATTAAATCTAAACATGTCGAGGTCGTTTGTGTTATGCGAGTAGGTTTTTTTATATTTTGCGTGAAGTTATATTCTAGCATGAGATTCAAAAATGTATTTGATTTTGTATCTTTTTTTAAAACATTTATATTCAAATCACCACCTAGTATAATTTTATAGTTTAGATATTTTATGTTTATGTACTTTAAAATTGATTCTAATCTATTATAAAATAGATCTTCATTTCTCTTATTCCAGTATAAAGTTATCAGTATAATATTAGAATCGGTTAATTTTGATGCACATATTTCCAAAACGTATTCAATTGACATAGCTGTGATATCATCCAATGGGCTGGATTTGATGTGATCCTGGAGGAGTATGCATACGCCGCCTCCTCCGCGGGTTTCTCGGCAGTACGAAGTTGCTATATGGTAGCCGCTGATGTCTATCGTCATTTGTTTATCTCGAGCGAGCCATGTTTCTGAAGCGCATATAGCGTTGTTTGATGTGTCTTCTCCAACAAATGTTTCTAAGAGATGTTTTTTATTGTAGATACTCTGAAAATTTTGGAAAAGTATTTTAAAAGGAGCTCCTTGGTTTACGAAATAAATTGCTTTCCGGTTCTTCGCTATTGCTTGTTTTAGCTTGCTGTGTGGAGCTATGGATAGAGGCGGTTTCCTTTTTATTATTTTTTGTGTCAGTTGTTTCAGATGTTTCATTTGGTAATAGACGGTTTATTTCAGTTACTTTTCCGTTTGTAATTAGTTTGTTATTTTGTATTATGGCATGATATCCGTTATTCCTAGCATTGAACATTTTTTCTCTTATAATCTTTCTTTCTCTGCGTGACTCTTCGTCTAGAAATTCCGATATAGCTAATCCACTTCCGCGAAAGCAGGGGCTATTTCTTAAGATGTATTTCGTCATTATCTTACTTATTAGTTCTATGATTATCATCTCAGTTTTATGTGCGCCTAGTACATCTCGGCCGGTATGACGAGTTGTGAATCGTAAAAAAAAAAAACCGGGTAAGCGACCGGCTAAGAGTCGGACTAGCGCCCTGAGGGTTGTGCACATGTGGTCATCAATATTTTAACATTTTTTTTTAAATCTTTCTACTTGTTCTATTTTTGAGTAAAGCACTATACATGCTTCGACCATTAAGAGCCATCCTGGACTCGTATGTATAAAAGCCCTCACCTGGCGGCTCGGGCTTTTACCTCATACTCGTCCAGGAAGGCTCACTTACTGGTCTTTGCAGTAATGTACTATTCTTTGTCGTTGTGGCTGCACAAAACGAACAAGAAGGGTACTGTGCCGCTGTTATCATTTATAATGCGTGAATGAATGGTGTATAATTGTAAATATATACGTGGTACACTTTTAAATGTACCATCCATGATCCACATTGTGCTTTTACCTAAACGTGACATCAACGTTTTTGTGGAGATCATAGTAGGGGCATCTGTTGTACCTGTGGACACTGTCCAATTTTTAGACTATTTTAAATATTTAAAAAAAAAGTGACAATCATTTTGTAAAAATATTTGTTTTAGTATCTTAATTAAACAGTCTTTCATAATCACCGCTTTGTTTTTAATTATCTACTTACATTATAGAGATCTAAGCATATTTTTAAAAAATCCCATTTTGTCCATAGGTACAACTACAGTTTGTACCTGTGGACGGCAAAATTGTACCTGTGGACGGCACTGTACCTATGGACAAAAAATCAACAAAGCATTATAACAAAATAATTAAACATCAAAATCTTAATAAAATAAAACAAAACAAATAGCAAAGTATTTGGCAATACATTCAGCATCTCCTAATATATTTTTTGTTTTTTAGAAGTGCAGTATTGTCGGTATAACTCTTCAGCAGAATCGTCGGAGTTACAATCGCCTGCGTCTTTAATAGAATCATCTGAGTCATCATTTAATATATAACATTTTTGACATATAAAGCTAGATTCGTCGTCAGAATCCACATTATCCTTGTGAGCCTTTAAAACACATGTCTTATGATATCTTGCAGAACACATGCTGCATGTAAGTAAACTTGTTTTAGTACTATATTTTTTGCATCCCACGCACATAACGTGTGACAATGTCTGAACCTTGATAATATTAATTTTTGGTTTATTAGTTGTAAGATTAGGCTTGCTTATACTAGATGTTTCTAGATTTACTTTGACGGAACCAAGGCTTTTTGCATTAGTTTTTTTCTTTTTATCATTATTTTTGCAAGACGATTTGCTTGTACTTGGTCGCTCTGAGTCTGGTATTTTCTGTGTTTGTTTAGTATTTTTAGTAGTTTTTTTCTTTTTCTCTGCACGATTCAATTCATCCATCTCAATAGCATTTTTCTCAGGAGTATCGGTTAAAATTCTAGTTCTTCCCGGTTTTCTTCCCCGTTGAACAGTCTTTCTTGGGCCAGCTTTCAAGAATGGTTTTATGAATTCTGGTGTTATCAATTCTGAGGTTGTATTTTGCTGCGGCGTAAGGCAGTGGTCAAACGTAGCATTTAGTGGTGATGTTTCTTTGATCGTTTTTATAGAATCTAAGTATTCGTTTTCGGAGATCGTATGGTTTGGGTCAATATCAATGAAAGATTGGTTGACTGGTAAACTTTGGTGTGTAATAGCAGATAGGGAACCACTTGACACTCGCTGATGATTATCTGTCGAACTACTAGCGAAGTCTTTTTCAATCAGCTGGTCTTTTTGCTTTGCGTTAGGTATCTCTTCTGGCTTTGGGCTCATAGATGGTTTTTCCACAACTAACTGATTTTGTTTTACTTGCTTGCTTGCGTTTTCATCACTTGCCACAGTTTGTAACAATGTCGGATCCGGGCGGTCAGTAACATAGGAACCCAAAAAATCATCATCGCTAAAAATGTTCTTGTTGTATGGGCATATCCCAGAAACCTCAAAGCTTTTAATGATGTTCTTTGGGGTAAAGGAAATCGGATAGGCTTCGCCTATGATTTCTGCTACATCGTAAATCGTGATGACTTTTCCAGGATTGTTCAACATCCACCTTTCTGCAGCGTTATTGTAATGCTTCTTAAAAGGTCCAAACACGCATCTATCAAGTGGCTGCAGGCGATGTGAAGTATGTGGTGGCAAAGTCAATAAGATGACACCATTATCTTTCGCTTTGTCGATAATTGCGATTGAAATGTGTGATTCATGGTTGTCCATAATTAATAAAACTGGGCGTTCTTTTGTTGGCTTCACAAATTGTATAAAATGGTCTAACCACATTCGAAAAATCTGTTCCGTAGACCATCCTGATTGATTTGCTGCACCAACTGAGCCAGGTGGAGCACCTTTTAACATGTTGTCCTTAAAATGTACTCGCGGAAATATGAGCATCGGGGGTACAGAATTTCCAACAGCATTGATACAGGCTATCATAGTGTTATTTACCCCACGTTCACCTGAAGTTAATTTGCCTAGTTGTCGTGTTTTGGAGCTAGGACTTTTCCTGGTTTGTGCACAGTAGTTACACCAGTTTCATCAATATTATATATAGATTCTGGCGGGAAATTCCATTTCTTCAAACTTTTTTCAAGGTTATCAAAAAAATTGTGAACGTTGGTTTTGTTAAAACTCGTTGCTCTGGCCAAGCTTGTCGCCTCCGGTTTCCGGAGAGATAAATCCGAATGACGCTCTCGAAAATACCTTAACCATCCTATTCCTGCCATTTTATTTTTCTGCCAACTGTTTGGGATGTAACTTTTGTCCTTTGCCACAGCAAATTGATAAGCAAGTTCCCGTATTTGTTTCTGATCTAAGCCCATGTGCAAATATGCTGCTTTTTTTAAGTAATCGTGTAGCTGTTGCTCTTCTACTTCAGCAAATACCCTCCTAATGTCATTTTTTAAAAGATCCAAACATTTATTTTCCAAATTCACGCTTTGATTTAATTTCTGATACTTGAAAATAGTCGACTTAGGTACATTGAACTTTTCAGCAGCTTTTCTAAGAGAAACTCCCTTTTTAACTTCCTTAATGGCCTCGGTTAGACTTTCAGGACATATTTTTTTTCGTGTTTGGCCGGTTTTACTACGAGGCACTGAAATCAAAGAGAAAACTAAATTCATATCTCGCTGTCCACAGGTTCAACCTGTGATTTTGTACCTGTGGACAGACCACAGGTACGATAAAAAATTTGTCCACAGGTACAAATTTGACACTTTACAATTTAAACTAATATCAGTCCGTTAAAAGTCACCCGAGAGCAGCAATAACTACATAAATTAACAAACAAATCATGAAATCATTCATTAACTACAAAGAGACTCGCAGCATTATGCTTAAAACTTTACAAAACACACTCAAAATAGGAATAAAAACTTACTTTTGACGACGAGAACTTTCCGCGGCCATAAAAGACACTACTACTGACAAATACGAAAATGACAGATAGTTAATGTTGCCATACGAGAAAAATGCTATTCGGGTGTGTTCAAGATAACAGTCTATGGTTTGTAGTTTTTTTTTTACTGCTAGTGTCCTTAGGTACAATCGTCCATAGGTACAACAGTTGCCCCTAATTCAAATTATATTAAAGCGAAAAAAATTCGTCGGTCTTAGGCAGGATTCAAACCTACATCTCCTCTGGCAATCCGGGCCAGACGTTTCTGTTAAAATTAAAAAATATCATAGTAATTCTTTTGGTGTGACTGAAAATAGCATCTTTTATTACCACACATTCGTTGTTTAACAGTAAATTATCTTCTTGTATAGTAAACAAAATATTGGTGGGTTCTATATATTTGGGTGCCTTTGCTTTTTTTTTCTCCCTATATATTAATTGTTTTAAAGCACTTGTTGATGGCATCAGTGGAGTTATATTGGGATTGCAATCTTTCAATACACTTTGCAAAATTTGACAGGGTTTTGCGTGAATATCTTGACTAGATTTATTCTTCAAATCTTCTATAATATTAGATATTACTCGGGTCTCAGCGTAAGGCTCATGATTGTGTTCACTGTGAGATTGGATGTCATGTCGATCTTCTGCGATATTAAATACGCTTATAACACGTGAGCGACATTGTTGCCTCCTGTGTTCTTCACAACGCCAATAAAACTTTACACCATTCTCCCAGTTTTTCTCAAACGTATGTCCATCAATATTTAATTTAGCATAGCCTTTTCTGCTTTTTATAATAAAACAAGTCATCGTTACAACTATATTTAAGTAGTATCCAGTAAATAGCCGCATTAAAAATACCCTACCCTCGTCTAACCTTAAAATTATAAAACGACGAGAGTTAACTCTGTGTACCCACAGCAAAAATGTTTAAATAGGTCCATACACTGTCATGCCTTGCAGTTCGCCGTGCCGTCCGCCGCTTTATGTAGGATCGTGAATGTTATCGCAGTCCTGCACGGCGGATAATGTAAGACCGTGTATGGGGCTCTTAAGAGTGAATGGGAGGTGAATGAATTAGGTTCTCCTATTGTAGCCCGAAGAATTTTAATCCGATTGTGACGGTATGCGCGGACGCACACAGCCGACAATGTCGAGTCCGGTGAGGGCTCGACTTTAATACCTAGTTCAGGGATCCTAATAGGAGTTTTCACGGAAACAACGGTTTACCCAAACCAACACCTGTAATTAAATATTTACAACACAATTCACTTAACCTAAATCACTCGCGGAAATACGGATGGTCCACGTGACCATAGGCGGAAGCTATCTTCTGATACGGGACGGGAGTGAAACTCCTTACTATATGGTCGGCGTGAGGCGCCGTGACGGGAAGAAGAAGTTCCTTAAACGCAGATGGAGTGAAGCTCCCAAATATGAGGTTTGGCGTGACGCGCCGAGATAGGGTGGAGGAGGTTTCCCAAATCGCGGATGGAGTGAGGCTCCTTACTAGTATCTGACACTGCTGGCCTAAGCGCCCTCAGTCACAGTGCCGACGGGACGGTAATCCCCGAACCGCCAGACGCACAGGACCTGGAGAGTCCAGGGGTTTGGTGTAGATACTCCAAATAAGTACGGTATGGTTTCAACGCCGACGGGACGGTAATCCCCGAGCCGCCAGATACGTTGAACCTTTTGGGAAAGAGAGTTTTGGTGTGGAAAGAGATCTGGACGCCGACGGGACGGTAATCCCCAAGCCGCCAGACACGTCCGGACCTTTGGGAAAGAGAGTTTCGGTGTGGGAGGAGATCTGAACGCCGACGTGACGGTAATCTCCGAGCCGCCAGACACGTCCGGACCTTAGGAACGGTGGTTAAGGAATGGAAGAGGGAATGACACTTCGATAGTTAGATCTAAAGGTAGGGATGCAGCGAGACGGTAATCCCCGAGCCGCCAGCCTCGTTGGTCGTCTCTATCCGCCCTTTTTATACAAAAAGGGGGATGAGGAGCCGGTATCGGGTCTGTATGACCCCCGACCGGGGAAATCTGCGCCGGCCGTGAAGACGGCCGGGTCCTTGGAGCGCAGCCGGCGCCGAAGGCGCAGGCTGCGCGGTGGAGGGGGTAGGTGTGTGTACCTACGCAGACATGTTGCTATTAAGCCAATTGAGGGCTGCTGCGGGCATGGGCTCGCCGTCCAGTCTGGCCCTTACGGCCTCCTGGACCACGGCAAAGCCCTCCATCAGCGCCGCTCTCTGGGCGATGGCTTCAGGTGGTATGGTCGGCAGTGTACTCACCGGGGTGTCGGTTTGAGTTGAGGTAGTTTTTGTGGCAGCTTGCACGGAGGGCTGCGGGCCACGGTTTCGGGCTCCGCGCCTCTTTCCGCGGCGGGTGGTGGGTGGCTGCTTTTGGCTTCGCTCGGCTGGCAGGGAGTAGGAGTACCACTCCAAGGTAGAGTCCTCCTTCTCTAGGTCGGAGAGGTACCGCTGTACCACTCGGAACTCCTGCTCACCTGACGGGGAGAAGCGTATCCCGGTTCTGAACGGGCGGGCATTAGGGGCGCGTCCCAGAAGCCCCTTTAGGGCCCGGAAGTGCTTACCCCATTGTGTGATCCGCTGGACAACCAGCGGCGGGTAGCGAATCTTCTTCGCGGGCGCCTGCGCTGCTGTCGCCGGTCCTTGACCGCTAGTTGCGGAAGGAGATGGCGGAGAGGCGGCTGCTGCGGCGAAGGAGAGTGGCGGCGATGGAGAGCTCAGCTGTGGAAGCTGTTGGGCACCTGGTGGTGACGGCCCGGTTGTGTCCATGGGACACAGGTCGAGCCGGGGCAGTGAACGCGGTTGCTGTAGCGTTGCAGGAGGGGTTTTCGCAACCCGCTTCTTGCTCGGCGTCGCTGCGGTGGAGGACGCAGCGGTAGCGACAGGCGGCACTGAGGTTTGTGGCTTTTGTGGCGCGGCTCGCGGCCGCGTAACGGCCTTTGGCTGAGGCGGCGGCGCGCTTAAGCGCACAGGCGCGGTGGTCGGCCTTGCGCGAAAGGGTGGTGAGGTCGCAGGCGCGTGCGCTCTCGCGGGGGTGGTCCGGGCCACGCGCGCTGGCGTGGCAGATGTTGAGGCACGGCTGGTGGAGGCGGCAGCGGCAACAGCTCGCACGGGTGCGAGGGGCGGCGGCTCGTCCTCCGGCTCGTCCTCCGGGTTGTCGCGGAGCTCCGAATTTTCGGGCATCACGCGGGGCACAGTGCCGAAGCGCGGGAGGCTGCTGGGCAGTGCGAGCGAGGTGCGCGCCTTCTGTGGGCGCTGCTCTCGCGGTTGGGAGGCAGAGGGGGCCGATGTTGGGGCGGCGGCGGCAGCGGCAGTGGCAGCGGCGCGAGCGGCGGTGATCCGCGCGAACGCGGCACGCAGCACAGGCGGAGCTGTTTCGCCGTCCGCGAGCATCTCGCTCAACGTGAGCTGAGTGCCCGGGGAGTTGGCGAACTCCAGGTCGCGGGAGTGGCCCGGGGACCGGGTCCGCTGGGGTCGTCCTGGGTCAAGGCGAGGGTCGCGCTGAGGCGGCTCGCCGAGCCGCCAGCGATCCGCACTCTCTGCGAGCACACCGCGAAGTGCGCCGCGGCCTCGTGGTCATCTCAATCCCTCCTTGTCGTGGGATGAGGAGCCGGTACGGGCCTTTTGGCCCCTGTCCGGGGTGTTCTGCGCCGACCGTCAAAACAGTCGGGTCCTAGGTCATGTGACGTGGGAAGGGGGCGGGGATGTGGGGTGGGAAGGGGATTTCGGGTAGGTGGAAAAGGGAGGTGTCAATACGGGTGTTACGTTGCTCGCGAGATCAAGCCAGCCGGGTGAGACCCCATTGGGGGAGGCCCGGCTAGCGACCTACAAGCTGAGCAGCGTCTTCATGGATTCATGTTTTTGTTGTCGACATCGTCGCCGTGTCGAGATCTCGAGGATAACCCTTGCCGTTGGGGGGCTTGCGTGCTGTGGTGCGATATCCCTCAGGTGGGGAAATCGCGACGCTTCTGCTCGCGCGAACATCGACGTGGCGAGGCGTTTGATGAACTCGTCCAGGCTCTCGACCTTAAGGTCCCTCTGGATCGTGGCATTCCTCATGTAGCGGGGGGCATTCGTCACGACTCGCAGGCACAGGTTTTGCTGGGACTCCAGCTTCTTCCTGTGCGTTGCGGCCAAGAGAGCGTACCACGAGGGTGCGGCATACGTGAGGCGGGGTCTGATTTAGGTCTTGTAGACCCCGAGCTTCACATGCAGAGGGAGGCTAGATCCGAGCACTGGACGCAGCAGGACTCGTGCTGTTTGGTGCGCCGCGGCGACTCTGGGTCTTCTCACACGGGGTGTGGGGGGAGCTCGTCAGTGTTTTGACACTCTGAGCTAATATCGGGGTCGCGACCCATAACTATGGGCCGGGCTTTATACCAATCTTGGTTTTACCAATCTTGGTTTTTGATGCACCAGTCTGCGGCTTTTACAGCCTATCTGCGGCTTTTACCGGGGTTCTTCGGCCTATCTGCGGCATTGCGAAGATGGAGTCAAGGCTGTCGTGTCACGGACAGAGGGTTCTGGGACGAGCTCTCTTGGGAGAGGGCGAGTCTTGCAGTCCGGTGGGTGGGTGTGCAGCGGCGCTATGCCGTGTAGGTGTTCATGCGGACCTCTATCGGCACGATCAAACATCCCGCGCGCGAGGTGGGCGATGAAGTCGTCTAGGCTATGCCAGCGAAGATCTCTCGTGATGACGTCATTGCGCACGAACCGGGGTGCGTGGACGTTGGTGCGCAGGGACTGGGTCTCCTGCGCACGGAGTCTCTTCTTGTTGGTCTCCGTGAGCAAGGCGTACCAGGCGGAGGCTGCGTAAGTGAGCCGGGACCGCACGTACGCTTTGTAGATCCCCAGCTTCGTGCGCAGGGGGAGATCGCTGGCAAGCAACGGGCGCAGGCGGGCTCGCGCTGTCTTCGTCTTCTGGATGACCGTGTCGACTTGCTGCTTCATGGATAACCCTCTGTCAATGGTGACACCCAGGTAGGTCACGGTTTGTGACCACTGGACTTCCTGATCGTAGAGTAGGAGCGGGGGAGGCGGGCGTTTGAGGCCTGTCGCAATCGCCTGTGTCTTGCCCACGTTCACTGACAACCTCCACTTTGCTAGCCATCTTGGCAACGCATCCAGTGAATGAATGAATGAATGAATGAATGATATTTATTTTCCAAAGTAAGTCACATTGCATGTTATGTCAAAGTACAAGAAATTACATTTGGAATCGTCAAAAATATACCTAAATTAAATTATAATATTATCAAAAATTAAAATAAGAAGTCAGGATAACAATAATAACAATACCAATACAGAACTAAGGAGTTATCACCGTTAAGGATCGTCTTAAAAATAGCATACAAAAAATTAACATATAACAATATAAGTCAAAATCAGAAATAATATAAACTACAATACATATTAAATATCTAATTTTAATTTAAGGTCCATAAACTCCTTTACTGAATATAATGGATTTTGTAATAAAAGGTTTTTCAGCCGGCGTCCAAATGTTTCGTCGGATGGTTCGTTTTTAGTTTGGAGGGTAGACGTTCGTAAAATGTGGGCCCAATTACGCGCGGATTCTTCCCTGCAAGTGCCATGCGACGGGGAACTGTTCTCAAACACCCCGAGTGGCGGAGCTGCTTGCCGACTGCGTGCACGCGAGCGAACATGTTGATATTTTTTCTAACAAACATTACAATTTCGTGAATGTACAGTGAGTAGTGCGTCATGATGCGGTACGTCACGAAGAGATCCCTGCACGAGTGTTTAGGTTTCACTCCAACTAATGTACGTACAGCACGTTTCTGCATTAGCATAACTCTGTTGGCATCCGTAGAGTTTCCCCATAAAAGAGTACCATACGACATAAGGGAGTGAAAATGTGCAAAATATACTTGTTTCAGTGCGTCATCAGAGATGAGGACCTTTAGTTTTCGCAACGCAAAGACTGCACTACTCAGTTTACCACACAGTTCATCGACATGGCACTTCCAGTTAAGGTTCGAGTCCAGAGTGAAACCAAGGAACCTACACTTGTCGCTTATAGGCATCGGATTGTTAGGCACGCTCGGAGGAACAGCCAGACTGCGGCCCGAAAATATCATAACGTTCGATTTCGCAACATTCAGAAGCAATCCATTTGTCGTGAACCACCCCTGCAGCTGCTCACAAGCGTCATGTATTTTTTCGTCTAGCTGCTCATACGTGCGCGCACTTACCACGACGGTCGTGTCATCTGCAAACAGCACTGAAAGGCCAGCTGTGATGGTGGTTGGAAGGTCGTTCATAAAAATTAAAAATAGGGTATTTCCTAACGCCGACCCTTGAGGAATACCCAAGTGCACGCCACCAGTCCCAGATGCCAGTCTTTTGCCATTTGCAGACAACTTCACTACCTGTTTCCGATCGGACAAAAACGACGAGAGTAGTTGGTGGCTGGTATCCTGGATACCGTAGTGTTGTAACTTATCCAGAAGCAGTTTGTGATTAATTACATCAAAAGCCTTGGACAAGTCGCAGAAAACACCAGCCACTTTGTACTTGTCGTCCAGACCAGAAACAATGCAGTCGAAAATTTTGTGTGCCGCCGTGGTACACGACATCTTCTGCCTATATGCGAACTGGCGGTCTGTGAGCAAATCATTGTCTTCAAGGTGGGTCATGATATGTGACGAAAGAATGGACTCGACTAATTTCGAAATAGTTGGCACTATTGTTATGGGCCTGTAATTATTGACGTCACACTTGTCCCCTTTTCCCTTGAAAACAGGGCACACTCTGGTACTCTTCAGCACGTCAGGGTAAACACCAGTAACAAATATTGTGTTAATTAATACTAATAATATATTTGATATAATAGGCCATATACATAAAATAATATTTAAAGATATGTCATATGTGTCAACTACGGTACGCGTTTTTAATAAGGACCGCAGCACCTCGTCTAAGGCGTCGCGCGTGACTGTCGGCAAGCTGAATTTGGGCACATCCAAGTCGCGTAGGTGGTTGCGGAGATAGTGTCTGCATCTAGACTGATCACTGACAATCGTATATCTAGACGCAATATTTATAAAGTGGGTATTGAATTTATCCGGAATCTCGATATCTGGTAAGTTAACTTCGGTCGTTGGGTCCCTGAGACATATGTTGTGTGACCTAGTTTTAGTGCCTACTTCGTCATTTACCACGTTCCATATTTCCTTTGCTGGGTTTGAACTAATTCTAAGCTTGTTTTGGATATAGTTCTGGCGAGCTTGCAGCGTTGTAGACTTTATTAAATTATAATATTTGTCAATACATTCCGAAATGATGGGGTTGTTTGGATATTGCCGTCTAATTTCATGTAAATCGCTATGTTTGCGTGTGTACTCCAACAGCTCATCAGTCAGCCATGGTACAACAGACTTTTTTTTCAATTTTATTGTGTTAACTGGAAAATGAATATCAATATAGTAAATCAAAATATTAAACAATTTATTAAATTTAGTATTAATGTCATAGTTATTATTATAAATAAAATCAAAGTTATAGTTATAAATGTCTAAATAAAATAAATAAGTGGATTCATTATTATAAATACGACGTTCCATAAATTGACTAGCCATAGTACCTTTAAACTCGCAATCTACTACAAACTCATACCGCTGAGCGTTGTGGTCGCTAATAGCAGTGTCCACTGGCGTCACAGTGAGGCAGTCGCGAGCAAGATTTGTTATTCCACAATCAATGGACGACGAACATTCAGGAGTCACACGAGTAGGAAAGGTGACGGTGTTAGTGCAATGATAACTAAACAATATATCATCAACCTGCCGTCTCAAGCGATTATCAGTTAGGTAATCCACATTTTGGTCGCCGACTAGAATAAACCTTTTATTTTCGTCAGTAAGCTTACCTAACAATAACTCTAAATTGTGTAAATAAATGTCAAAGTCACCATTTCCAGTCCTGTATAAAACAATAATTATAAGCCTTAAACAAGTTACTTCTATCGCCGCAAATTCAAAGTGAAATTGAACGGCGAGGCTAAGTAGGTCATTACGCTGTCTATATGTTATACCCTCGCGTACGTATAGCGCCACACCGCCATGAGCGATGCGCGTGCGGCAGTAGGAGTTTGCAAGCGCATACCCACTTAACCTCACTCGCTCAATCTCATCTTTTCGGCTCCAAGTCTCACTAAATCCTATAACATCTAGTTTCTCAGTGTGTGTCAACAAACATAATAACGACGTCTTGCCACAAATCGATCGAACATTTTGGTGTAATAAGACGAACTTAGTTTTTATTTGCGCCGTGCCGTGTCTCGTTGTGCTGTGGAGTTTTTTGGCTTAACAACGTTAAATAAGCGTACCGAGACTCCGTCTGGCCAATTTTGGACATTACGCGCCGCTTTCTGTTTGTCTGCCGGCACATCCAGGCGGAACGAACAGTAATTGCCCCGGGTGACGGCCAGCTGTTCGCACACGGGCGCCGGGATACCCAGCTGTGTCTGCACGTGGTGGGTGACGTCCTCGGCAGTGGTGTCAGCACTCAAGTTGAAGATGTGGAGGCTGACAACGCGAGGAGCAGCTGCGCGAAGACCTGAAGGGCAGGACGTGCTCGGACGGGCATTTGTGCACGGTGACGGTGCGTTTGTTGGAGGCGGTACCGATTGAGCTTTGACACTGGTGAACGGCGAAGAGATGGCAGCAGATGGGTTCTCATCAACAGCCCGAATATCCAAGGGGCCATTTGTGCTGGGAGTAGAACGCTGTGAACTAACTCGCCGCGGTTTGGGCGTAGGCGCAATGCTCACGGGGCCCTCCGGCACTGTCGCGGGGCCCACAGATGTCACAGACCCTGTCAGCGCGGCGGTATTTGTGTTGGGGGTGTTGGTTGTGGGCTGGAGTTTCCTAACCGCGTGCTGGGGTGCGCCGCGGCTCCTGCGCCGGACGCTTATATAGGCCGTGAGGGCGGGGGGCGCGGTGCGGGGTCGGTACTTCGCTATGGAGAGGCGGCCGCTTCGATTTGTGACGTCACGCTGGCCTACGTGATCTCGGGTGCGTAGGCTGCGTTCCTGCGCCAGCGCGTGACGTTACACGATTTCCCGATAACTGGGGTAAATGTTAATGTTTATTTTAGTAAAGAGGGCATTAGGAACATTTATACTTAGGTTTTAACAACGTTAGGTTTTTAATATATTAGGTATAATAATATTCGGTGTTCAGATGAACCGGATAAGTTAAAATATTAAGAAATTGGAGTTAATAGTTATTTATGTAACTGGTACATAATGAGGCCTCTTAAGGTACGAGAGCCGAGGTTAGAGCGCGAGCTTGCGAGCGCTCTAATTATAGGCACGAGTACCTTAAGAGCTAATTATGAACCGTTGCATACATAACTTTTTCTACAAGCTTAAAATGATAATGATAAAAATAAACAATCGCTAACTTTTCTAGTATACTTTACTCGATTTTTCTGCTAACAAATTACTTGTCATCAAAGACATTTTCGCTATTCCGATGCGCGATAATAGTTTGTGAATTTTATTGATAAATGTAAACAAATTTCATGCGAATTTTAATAGATACTAAAAACAGTTCTATCAAATTATCATAAACAAGTTGGAATGCCAAACGAGACGCCATTTTGTTGATATCCATATTGAACGTAACCATGGTAACCAAATAACAAATCGATGGATATTAACCATCTATTTTTAGTAATTGAATAAAAATGTTATTTTAAACACATATTTAGTCTCAAAATTAATTTTATTTTTAATATTCGTAATTTTAATTGGTGTTAAAATGTTTTTAACGGTTTATATACAAATTATTAGGATGTCAAGTGTTAACTAAACGCCAAGACTGATATCCGGAATGACCGTTACCATGGTAATAACAATGCTATAATAAATTATAGCACTGTTATTACCATGGCAACGCTAATTATAGAATTGTTTTTACTCTTCGGTTACGCTATAGGTGGTATTCTGACACCATTAACGATATCAATATTAGCGGTTTATAGTACGCGAGTAGAAAAAATAATAAGTATAACGTAAATTCGGCATGCTAAAATTAGGTCCAGTGAATAGTTAGGAAAATAAAAAATTCGCTGTTTTGATTTTAGGGCTAGAGACATTAGGTAAAACGTAAATTCGGCATGCTAAAACTAGGTCCAGTGAATAGTTCGGAAAATAAAAAATTCGCCTTTTTGATTTTAGGGCTAGTGAAAGTAGTGGTAGTGAAAATCGGATTATAATTCTTCGGGCTACAATAGGAGAACGTACAATCTTTCTAAAAAACACCCACTTGTCATTATAATTTTTATTTTGATAATATTATTAAAATTTAAGTAATTTCGGATAGTGTGTTCACAGTCACACTTTAGATCACTTCAGAGGTCCGGGGGGAACAGGACAGATCGACACTATCTACGAATACTACGCTAACTCGATTCTGGGTGATTTTCACTTTTTAATGCCCAAGATCTTAGAAGTTCATTCTTTACATAATCCTATTGTTATTTTTCAAGTATCGATAAAAATAACAAAGTTACGAAACGTAAACAGCGCTAAGTTTATGACAAATTTGAAATCAAACGACGTAACCCCCGCCAACTGTGATAGCCGGTCGTACGGGGGGAGCAGAAGGGGCGCTAGTTTTTTTGTTGCCGTCTAAGTGTGACTTAGGCGCTTGTTAGCGGGACGCGCGCGCTTTTACATTGTTTTTTATTTAAAATGGGATAAAGTTATGTTGTTGCGATTGTACTAACTATATAACTTAGTACAAACTGCTAAGTTATTTTTTCAAAGGTCCGACTAACCCAACGCTAAGTCTGAGTTAGCGTAATATACGGTCAAGGTACTCAAAAGAGGATAACAACAATATTAATGAGTTTCGTGCTTTATTTACCTAAAACGGAACCCCCGTTATAGGATTACCATTAGTTGTATGTTTGTATATTTCTTTGTATGTCCATGCTGCTTAAATAAAAAAGCGCCACAAATCAAAAACCAATATAGTTTGATTTAAAACTTAAAGTAAATAGCATTCCGATTTTAAATGCAACACATACACATTTTGGCTTGTGTCGCTTTTGTATTTAACCAACGCTGTCAAGATAATTAAAAAATATATTTAAGTGCTGCTTAGACTCAGTCTTTCCATCGCCCTTTGAGTGACTTGTAGTCGGTGGATGAGCTGCTTAGTCAGCGTTCAGGTTTCGGCTCCATAGACCATCACGGAGAGAATGCACTGTTGAAACGTGTGGCGTTTGAGGTTTAAAGGCAAGCTAATGCCCTTGAATACGTCGGAGAGCTTGCCGAAGGCCCCCATCCTAGCCGGATACGTCACTGAATTTCGCGTTCTTGTCTCCTCCTCCCGAGACTTATAACTTGGCCCAAGTAAACGTACTCGCCAACACTATTGATTTGTTGCCCATGCGTTATATAGTCAACATCGGCATTGCAGCATATCAGTTTTGTTTTTAAGCTGTTCATTCTTAGACTAACGTTGAGTGAAGTGGAATACAGCTTTCCAACATAGCCTGCAAGTTCTCGGTGTTTTCGGCAAACAAGACAATATCATCTGCGAAGCGCAAGTGTGACGGGTATTCTCCGTGGATATTTATGCCACTATTGGACCAGTGGAGAAGCTTTAATATGTCCTCCAAACATGCTGTGAACAATTTGGGTGATATTGTGTCTCTCTATCTCACCCCCCTTCTAACGGGAACCGGCTTTGTAAGGTTGTGCAGCTTTTACTTGCAGTGTGGCTGCATGGTACACATCTTTATCTACACATCGCTTGCACATACTTATTAGTCGACCTGACATCTCTCAAGAGAGTGAATGACCGCCCAGTGTTACACTGTATCGAACGCGTTTTCAAAGTCTATGAAGGCTAATGCTACGGGCTTGTTGTACTGATTACACTTTTCCACAAGTTGTCGAACTGTGTGGATGTGGTCAACCGTTGAGACGCCGCTCTTAAAGCCTGCCTGTTCATTTGGTTGCCCCGAGTCAAGGCTGTTGGAGAGCCGCAATGTTATAACCTTGGTTAATAACTTGTACACATGACTGAGCAGCGAAATGGGTTAGTAATTTGAAAGATTAATGACGTCTCCTTTCTTGTGCAGTAGAATTACCACCGCATTTTTACACGTTTCTGGAGTTACTCCCTCGAATAGAGGCCTTGTTGAACAGGAGCTGGAGCTGCTTTAACACTGGTTTCCCACCGAGTTGCAGATGTTCGTATGTAACCTTGTCATCTCTTGGCGTTTTCCCTTTCTTCATTACTTTCAAGGAGTTCTTAGTCTCATATAAGCACAACTCGCGCAACTCTTAGGTTTTGTGCCTTGCCAATTTATGTAGCTCGTGGATATTTTCCTGACTTAGTAGGAGATGGTTCAATCTTTTGGGAGGTGCATAAGTCGGAGTAGAATTTCTCTACGACTTCTAGTATTTCCTTGCGGTCTGATGTTAGTCTGGATCCGTCAGCGGTGAGTTTGTGTAAGTATTTGGTGGTTTCCACGCTTGAGCTGCCTTCTAAACACCTCGAGTCCCCGGTGTTTTTCTATCATGTCAAGGTAGTCTGTGCTTCTTTGGCCTCTGCTCCTTCCTAATAGAGTACCTTATTTTTTTAATTAAGGAGTTGGTAGATTCAACTGGTTTGGTGATGCTAGCAATAATTTCCGTTCCTTCAAAAGTTCGAGGATGTCTTTTGACAATGACAGCATACCGAGCTCTGACAATACGGTGATCGCTTCCCGTTCTCACTTTATTAAGGACATCCACGTCCCGCATAATGCGTTTTTTGTTCGTAAGGATGTAATGGATTTGGTTCATCGTCCTGCCATCGGGGCTCCGCCAAGTCCATAGGCGCTGTTTCTGTTGTTTAAAGAACGGCAAAGAACGGAACGGAACGGAAATTCTCACGGCTTGTAGTATTCGTCTTGGAATCCAGAAGGGCTGACACTCGGCGTTGTTGTTCGTTTGGCAGCACCCGGGAGACACGTGAAGGGTATCAAGGGTAAACCCTACCGACGCGAATAACTCCATGTATATAAGTGTGATTAAATTTAAAAGGTTCACTGCTTTATTAAACTAACTTTTTAGCTATTTGTGGTTCATAAAATCACCTACTTAATTTAATTTTTCATAGTTTCATATTGTGAATAAAAAGCTAAGTAACAGTATCGGCAATCGTATAACCAGCTAAGTGCTCAATAGCGTAGTTTAGAATGGAACGATAAAAATATCTATCAGGTGTATATTACGCTAAGTCATAGATTTCACTAAATTTGCCATTTCTTTATTGTGTTCGTACTTAATTCTGACTGTTTATAGCTCAGCTCACTTCCTACAAGTGGGAAGCATAAATTTTTGGACAATAAAATTAATATTTTCATCATAAACCGTAGCGAGATATATTAGGCTAAGTGTTACTTTGCGTATTTTTTTTTTTTTTTTTTTATTTTTTTTTTTTTATTATTATTATTATTGCAGTTTTTAATGGTAAAATTGAAGTATAACTAGAACGTTAAGTCGTGATAAATCCAAAACGAACAAGATTTATTTTAGTGGGTCAATGTATACCAATTAATAAAATAACTATTAAGCTATTTCTATTCAAAATTTCAAAGGCAAATGTCAAAATATTACCTCTAATATTACTTTATATTTCTATAAGTTTTTTTAGAGTTTGGCGTTTTAGTCACACTTCAGGTCTGTCACTGATTTATTTCCTTATTTAATATTGACAACCAGACATTCACTTTGAAGACTTGAAAAATTTGACGTGCATACCTTACTTTTGTTTAAAAAAAAACATGTTTTAAAAAACAAAAAACCGACTTCAAGAACGCAAAAAAAAAGTCTAAGAATTGTATAAAAAAAACCGGTCAAGTGCAAGTCGGACTCGCGCACGAGGGTTCCGTATTGAAGATAATATGCTTGGTAACCGCAAAAGAAAATACTCATTTTGTTATAAGCTTTATTTTCCAGGCGATAAGGTCGATTTTGACTACCCTAAATTGTAATACAGATTTTCTTGGTTTTTTTGTTATTTCTCAAAAACTGTAAATAATGAACACTTTATTTTATTTTTCCCAGAAAATATAAGTAATTATATCTATACGTCAGGCTTTTTTTTCAGAATTTTTGATTATTAAACTTCGGAGATAAGGGAGCGGAACGGTAATTTTTTGTAAATTTTTGGCTATAAATCAAAAAGTACATCACAGAAAATGTTCAAAAAAATAGTTTTGAAATGTGCAGATTAAGACCTTTCATATGACACCCCATTTGCTATAATCGAACCACTTTCATTTTTGAACCCCACATTCTAGACCCCTTTTCAATTATTAATAAAATTAATTTCATATTTTTTTTACTACAAATAGATGCGGGCAAGCAAATTGTACAACTATGTCAAATTTCAAGTTGATAGCATTTGTAGTTGCTGAGAAAACCTGCTGTGACATACAGACAGACAGACAACGAAGTCTCACCATAAGGGTTCCTTTTGTACCATTTTGGTACGGAACCCTAAAAATACGTACGTACGGAACCCTTTCCACGCGAGTTCAACTCACACTTGGCCGGTTATTTTTTAAACAAGGGTCATTTTCGGGGGACAAATTAGGAATTAAAAAAAAAAGTTTTGCAAACCTTACTGTGTCATCTATATATATTTTTACCTCACTTCTGCTGTACCTAGAAACTTGAAATTTGGTACAGGGGTTCCTGTCATGATGTAAGTGAGCACTAAGAGAGGATTTTCCGAAAATCGACCCCCAATGGGAAGAAATGGGGGGAGTAGCGGGAAACTAATTCTGTGCGTACGAAGTCGCGGGCGCCCTCTAGTATGTCATATATCAAATGAAAGGACAAGTTATGAGGATCTCAAGTATATTTTTGTTATTATTGTAAAATAAATAGTTTTGATTATATTCATGGAAAAAGACGAAAATTGACCATTCCCCCCATGTGTCTAAATTTGCTATCTTAAAGCACCGTCCCTATGATAGTTTGGTTGCTCTTAATGTCCATCATCCATCATAGTTCGATATTGTATTATATTATGAGTCTTAATACCAATTTTAATGTACATAACATTATAAATGGCCGAACTCCCAAACATAAATTACCAAATTCTCATACAAACTACCTACCATCGAAATCTCACCTCCTTTGGGGATTATTTTCGAGATACAAGTATTAATTTAATCTAATTCAGTTTTAGCGGGTTATTTGCAAAAGCGTAAGAAACAAATCTACGACAGACAGAATTACTTTCACATTTATAATATTAGTACAGATTTTCTACAGTAATATATATAAATGAAAGATTTTTTTACTCCTTGAGTATTGTTTGAACTGAAATTTTAGAATTAAATAACCGTTAACCATAAACGTTAATTATTTCAAGTGACCACAATAACCGCCTTAATCTATACATAAATGAACCCCTATTTCTCCTGGTCACGCTGTAACTTGAAATCGGTAAAACCGTTCTCAAGTTTTTTAAAAGACCCACAGGTATAGTCTGGCCAAGCTACCTCTGCAATAGAATAATCTGGCAACCGCGTCTAAAACTGAATATGGCAATATTTCTTAGCTGTCTTGAAACTGGTTTTTACAAGTAGATGGTATGTCAGGCGGCTTCCATTACTCACTATTTATTGTGATAAAGGTAAAAACTATGGTGAAACCTTTTAAAAGTGATGTGCTGCAATTACTGTTTCGTATACTGAGTGATTTCCAACATGTTGAAGAATCATAGGACTGTTATTGCTCAAAAACGGCAGTAGTATATTATTGGGCGTTTCAGAACACATTCTGGTTCTGAAACTCCCAAGGCGTTTTTTGGCAAAACGTTCATTTCGATTCAGTCGTTTTTTTAAACGCTCATTCTGTATAGAAGTTTCAAAACACATCTTTGTACATTCCTATTTGTAAATACTGTATAAGAATTAAAAACACATTCTGGTTCTGAAACTCCCAATGCGTTTTTTTTGGCAAAATCTTCATTTCGATTCAGTCGTTTTTTTAAACGCTCATTCTGTTTAGAAGTTTCAAAACACATCTTTGTACATTCCTATTTGTAAATACTGTATTAGAATTAAAAACACATTCTGGTTCTGAAACTCCCAAGGCGGTTTTCGACAAAACGTTCATTTTGATTCAGTCGTTTTTTGAAACGCTCAATCTGTTAAGAAGTTCATACGGTTTCAAAATACATTTTGTTCTGAAACTCTATATTTCACATATAACTACTTACTTAATATCTTGAAGGTCTATGCGCATTGGGTACATACCTTTCAAGCTTACAACACTTAGTACTTAATATTGCTTTTATTATTAGAAAATATGAAGTTTGTGAGACAACCTCAAAACTTACAATTAGAAGTCATTTGTCCAGTTCGCAACGATCGCAATTCACGTCATGGAGAACTTTTACCGAACACAATTCGAAGTATAATTTGTGGTCCTTCCAACTGTGGAAAAACTAATTTAATTGTTGGTCTTATATTGCATGAACGGGGGCTACGCTTCCAAAACCTTTATGTTTACTCAAAAACCCTTTTCGAACCTATGTATCGTTTTTTGGAAAAAGTATTAGCGTTAGTTCCCACAGTTAAATTTCAAAAATATCGAGAAAATGAAGAAATACTTAGTCCACATGAAGCTAACATTAACTCAATTATTATATTTGATGATGTGGCATGTGAAAATCAAAACAATATAAGGGATTACTTTGCAATGGGACGTCATGAAAATATTGATAGCTTCTACCTTAATCAAACTTATAGTAAAATTCCTAACCAATTAATAAGAGACAATGCTAACTTAATAATTCTATTTAAACAAGATGATATGAATTTACGTCATGTTTTTGATGAGCACGTTGAAGCGATATGTCTTGGTCACAGTTTCGAGAAATGTGTGCTGAAGTATGGAAACTGCTATATCATTACTTGGTTATAAATAAAGATTGTAGTCGTAATTCTGGATGTTATAGAATGGGTTTTGACACAGTTATCATTATAGATTAACGATAATACATAATGCAATGTTACGAAACATTTATTCCTTCATAGTAAACCATCAAGATCAGACATGAACCTTAAAATGAATGACGAGAAAACTTTGAAAGAAAAGGTACTTAAATCTGTCGAAGCCGTTAAAAAGAAGGTTAGACTGATTCGTAATATGAAAACTGATTATGAAATGATGTTGGAATCAGTATTGAAACCAATAACAGATCCGCTTAATGAAATAGCAAACAATGACGACAGTAATTACATAAACACTTACGATACGAACGTAGATAATGACGTTTTGCAATGGAGAAAGTTGGCAAAAAGATTTAAATTCAGTCCTAGTGAAGAAAAGAAGCAAAATATTAATGATTTAACGGTTATGAGGAACTCTTCTCCATCTAGTCTTGATAATGAAGATGATAGGAATAAGACATCAAATGACGATGAAAGTGATGTAAGTGATGGAGTGGATAGTGAAAATATTATTGATCAGGATTCAGCAAATGATATTTAATTTAAGACGTCTGATTCATATGCATCTCCTCGCGAAGATCCAGCATTTCAAAAGCTATATACCACGAACGTAAACATTCCATTTGGTATACAAACGGAACAGGACAAGCTAATGCTAGGAACTTATCCAGTATACACCAGTAATAATAAACTTAAAGTAAATGGTCGTACTTACGATTTAACACCAGGATTAAACGAATTGCTATATAAGAAAGTACCGGATTTAGATATTGTAACTGAGGACGATAAACGTAATTACAAAATCTTATTATTAGAGACTAATGCACATAGAAGAGATTTTAATCCTAATAAACCAATAAAAAGCAACAAAGGCATAAAATATTTACACGTAATAAGACCGCTTTTTAAATTAGCTAAAGAACGGTTAGTAAGTGGTGATGGATTACCGAGAAAAGAGTTAAAAACAAAGTATCATATGTATATTGGGATGACCCAAACGAATTAGTAGATATATTAAAATTACTTATTGCTTCCCGTGAATACAGGATTAGATAATGAAATCATATCTATTATTGAAGAATTGCAAGAAGCGAGATTAGTGAACAATGCTAATATATAAATCATTTACTGTACTATTATCGTTAGTCGAGGCAGAACTTTTGACGTACAAATATATCATAAAATAAATATAGACAAATTCGGTCATCATCTTCATAAACGTCTGCGTGTATCTGAAGTTTTTGAACTTAAAAATAATGCTTAACTCAGATCAGATGATGGACATTTCGATTTACAATCATTGAGATTAAAGGGGCTTGCGTATCCATTGTCACCTGATGATGCCGTTAATAAGCAGTACGTTGATCAGCTCGTTCAGAACCTTTATGAGAAGAAGTATCTCGATTCTATGTTTGATACTATAAATTCACAAATTCATCAGCTCGCAAATCAGTTGAAATTGAACTTTTATACAAAAAAGGAAATAGATGATGTTTTCAACAAATTAAACAATGGAAAAGCAGCAAGTCGTGAACGAGATACACAGATCAGCTCGAAAATACTTTAAGGGACGAGCAGTTTTATTATAAGGAATTGATGGTTTGTGGCAAGCGGATTTGATAGACTTACAAAATTTACATAAGATAAATAGAGGATATAAATACATTTTGGTTGTAATTGACGCCTTTTCAAAGTAAGCGTGGTGTATTCCAACAAAATCTAAAACGAAAACAAAAATTAAAAATGGTTTCGAACAAATTATTAAATCATCTAAACGAGTACCGATAAACTTACAGACAGACTTAGGGAAAGAGTTTTATAGTAATGAATTTGATTGCTATGTAAAAAAAAAAATTAAATCATTATTCCACGTATTCAATTAAAAAAGCATCTATTGTTGAAAGGCTTATAAAAATGGTCAAAACTAAACTTTACAAATATTTTAGTATAGTAGGAAATTATAAATGGGTTGGAAAACCTTTAAGGCCGCATTTCACCAAACTGGAATAAGGTCTTATACCTAGATTAAACGCCGAATTTGTATAGACTAATCTCGGAGTAAGTCTTATTCCAAGGCTGGTGAAATGCGACCTAAATGATATAGTTAAATCCTATAATCAAACTATGCATCGTACAACAAAATTTAAACCTATTGACGTAAATTTTGATAATGAGTCCTAAGTAAAGAAAAACATCGAAAACGCCCAATCCAATCAAAGTAATAAATTAAATAAATTCAATAAAGGAGATTGCGTACGCATAAGCAAGTATAAAAGTGCCTTTCAAAAAGGTTATACACCGAATTGGTCAACGGAAATATTTACTATTAAACATGTAAATCACACTCGCCGAGTTACTTACCTTGAAGATCAACGAAAAAATACAATACTCGGCCCATTTTACGAACAAGAACTTCAGAAAACGAAGCATCGTGATGTTTACCTCATAGAAAAGGTGATCAAAAAGAAGGAGGAAAAATTGTATGTAAAGTGGTGTAAAGGGCTTAATGATAGCGAAAATATGAGTATGAGTATATTTATTTATATTATTGTATTAAAAATTGTCATTTATATATTGGATATGAAAGGGAGTGGACTTTTAAACTGTGTTATTAATCACTTACCAATTGAACTACACTTACCCGGCTACAATTATTGCGGACCAGGCACAAAATTGCATAAACGGTTGCTAAGAGGTGATAAAGGAATTAATGAGCTAGACAACGCGTGTATGCAACACGACATAGCCTATGATAAATATTCTAACCAGGCAGATCGTCACCATGCAGATTTAGAACTTTATAAAATGGCTAAACAAAGACTGAAAGCGAATGATGCTGGTAAAGGGGAAAAACTTGCTTCATGGCTAGTTAGCAAACTAATGAAATCTAAAATAAAAATCGGCGCGGGGATAAAAACATTTAAACAGTTTGTATCTAAGATACCGTGCTGAATTAAAGAAAAACAAATCTAAGAAGAAAGGCACTGCAATTAGCCAAGCTTTTGCAGCTGCAATTAAAGTATTCCGAAATAACAATACGAGTAAATTACGAGTTCCTCGTTTAATAGCGATACCAAAAACTGGAGGTATTTTACCACTGATACCTATTTTTGCTGGACTTTCTGCATTAGGATCTTTGGCAGGAGGAGCTGCTGGGATTGCTAAAGCTGTTGGAGATTACAAAGCTGCAAAGAAAAACTTAGCCGAATCAGAACGCCATAACAAAATGATGGAATCTATAGCATCAGGAAAAGGTTTACATATAAAACCGTATAAGAACGGCAAAGGATTGTGTTTAAAAAGTTCAAAAAACTAAATAAAAGGTTACCTAGACGAGCTCTTACAAATATTGATATTTTAATGTATTCAAAAGATATACCTCATTATAGTTTGCCAAAACAACCAAAAAGAGTAGAATGTGCAATCATAAATTTAGATAGTTCTAAAAACCACGAGACTCACTGGGTAGCCTATGCCAAGGACAACAATTATTGTGAATATTTTAATAGTTACGGTGATCTGAAACCGCCGTTAGAATTAATAAATTATTTAAGGAATCATGTTATTTCAGACAATTACATCACTTATCAAAAGTTTAACACTGTAAATTGCGGACATTTATGTTTGAAATATTTAAAACAGTTTTGGAGTAAACGTTTAAATATCTCTGTACAATAAAAACCATATCATTTTCACGATGTCTTTCACTCTGTCTATAACCGGAACCTTTTCTACCCTGGCCACTAATTATTTACCAGCTTTTCAATTAGATGGTGAATATGAATGTGGATTGCTGTACATGTCAACTTTTAACTCGATACCGAATATAGATTACAGAAATAATCAATTTTATTATGGTCAAAACGAAGTAGTAGAAATTCCTGAAGGTTCATATGAACTTCAAGACCTTGACGATTACCTCAAACGACACCTGCGAGGATGCACATTTTCACTGACTTGTAACAATAACACTTTGAAGACGTCTATATTTTGTTCTAAAAATGTCTACTTTAATAAAGAAAATTTGATTGGAAAATTGCTAGGTTTTGGAGAAGAAACTATTCAAGCTAATATATTAACCGATTCCCCTTTTCCTGTTTCCATTCTATCAACAACTTCAGTGCGGGTTGAATGTTACATAGTGAGTGGATCATTTGTTAATGGTAAACCGAGCCATATAATTCACGAATTTGTGCCTAATGTTCCACCTGCTTATCGAATTATAGAAATACCAAAAAACATTATCTACTTTCCTGTTACACAAAACAGCTTAAGCTCTCTCAAAATACGAATATTGGATGTAAACGATAATTTAGTTAATTTGCGAGGTGAAGAGATTCAAATTTATTTACATCTTCGAAAAAAATGATAGATTTCAATAAAAGTTTAGTCACGCACGACAGACGTATTAGTACTCATTGTACTATCAAGGAAAGAAGACCTAAGGAACAAATCACAAAGCTAACAAAAGAAAATAATAAATTTTTAAAAAACATTGGATTGTTAAAATGAATAAACTAAATTTAACAGATTCTTTAAGCTTTGATAACACGATTGAAAGTTTTGAATATCATTCATATAAACCATACATAACAAGTTTTAATTTGAACGATGAAATTCGTATACCTATTAACCAACAAGATCTTTACGTATTGCCATCGGCGAGTCCTGTCTATGTGGAAGGCACTGTTGCAGTATTCAATAGAGAGACAAAGACGCAGGTGAACAGTGTTCAATTTACAAATAACCCTATATTACACTTGTTTCAAGATATTCGATATGAACTGAACGGAATCGAAATAGATAAAATAAAAAACGCTGGAGTTACAACAACTATGAAATCTCTTGTATCCATAAATGAAATCGAATCGTCTATGTCACAGTTATGGGGATGGAATGTTAATGGTACTAAAATTACACATGGATCATTTTCTGTATCTGTTCCTAAAGATATGATTCTTGGTTTCGCAGAGGATTATAAGAAAATAATTATTAACTGTGGCATGAACTTATTTTTCTACGATCCAATAGTAATATAAATAGTATTAAATTGAATACCAATGAATACATAGACAACATTACTATATCTAAAATAGTATGGCGTATGCCACATATTAAAGTTTCTGATAGGGAAAGATTAAATTTACTCAAATGCTTAGAAAAAGATCGCGCTATTCAAATGGCATTTAGGAACTGGGATCTATATGAGTATCCACTTTTACCTAAAACATCAAAACATTCTTGGTCAATCAAAACTTCATCTCAAATTGAAAAACCGCGATACGTCGTTATAATTGAATTAAAAACCAATAAAAAAAATATGGCCAACAAAGATGTAACATGGTTTGATCATTGTCATTTGAGAGACGTCAAAGTTTTTTTAAATTCAAACTATTTTCCGTATGAAAGTTTAAATTTTAGTTTTGCAGATGAAAAGTATGCTTTATTATACGAACAGTACGCTAAATTCCAGCAGTCTTATTATAACCGTGGTCAAACACCGTTATTGAGTCCGCAATAATTTAAAGAGAAAGCCACTCTGTTTGTAATCGATTGTTCCCGTCAAAACGAAACCTTCGAAATCAGGTGCCATAGACGTACGGGTAGAATTAGAGTGTGAACAGGATATACCCGATAATACTGCAGCGTACTGTTTAATTCTGAATGATAGTATTATAGAATACAAACCGTTAAGCAACATTACACGAAAAATATCATGATGACTGACCGTTTGTTCGTGGATCTTCAGGGATTTAAATCGTATAAAAATGAATTTATTATTAAGGAATTTGCGTACAGTACAAATGAATACACACAAGTATTTTTAGTAAAACCTCTATTCACATTTTCTACTTTATCGGAAAATGAAAAAAGACAAGTACGATGTATAGAGAAAAACCTTGGTATTTTGTGGAGCGAAGGGTTTGTCGATTTCAGAGAATTTAGAAGAATGATTCATGGTTACTTAGAAAATAAAAAATATACGTAAAAGGATTAGAAAAAATTATATGGGTTAAAGAACTGTGTGCCAACTGTACTGTAATAGATTTAAGTGAAAAAGGTTTGCCTAATTTTCAATCTATGCACCAAAAATATTGTAAAGACCTCAGTACCTATAATTGTTTTATTCATAAAAAATCTTGTGCGTTAAAAAATGTAATATGTATTAAAAAATGGCATTTTGAAAATAATTTATCATTGTATTCTCATTTGTGAATTCCTATTCTGTAGAAAAAATAAATAAAATAATTGTTTTTTAGATCAATGCATTTTTATTTTTATTTTAGGACCTGTTCCAAACTTACATAACAGACACACATATTCGTACGTTAAATCCAACAGTGACGACTAAATTATATACTCAATCAAATATTTCAATAGTGTCATTAAAAAGATAAAAGATAATAAAGATAAAAGACATTTATTTAGTAAGTAGGCCGCACGGGCACTTTTACACGTCAGGAGTTTACCAGCGCTTCCCAAGAGGAGACCACTGCCGAGAAGAAACGCCGCAAGAAACTCAGCAGTCAGTCATTTTTTTAACCATATTTCTTATTACAATGATACAACTTAGTCTAGTATTATATAAAGCTATAAATATTAATTTAAATATAATATCAAATATCATGCGTAGATTAGCAGGAAAACATGGCAAAAATATTAGGAGAGATATAGACGGAGAAAAAGGCAAAAAATAAAAAAATAACAAGACGACCACATAAAAGTTTCGACATGTTTTCCTACATCAACAGTGTCCCCTAGACAAGATAAAGGTTTTACATTTGAACAAATTATTATTGACTAAGTTTCGAGTTTAGGCCATGCATTTTTGTCTGCTAGATAATCCTCGACCCTATAATACGCTTTAGACATTAACGACTTTTTAAGTAATTTTTAAGTGCTGAAAAGGGTAACTTTACAACTACGTCAGGTAATTTATTATAGAAATGAACGCATTGACCAACAAATGATTTATATACTTTACGGACACGGAATTTTCGAATAGCGATTTTATTTTTATTTTTAGTATTTAAATTATGTATATCAGAATTTTTGGTGAACAAATCTAAATTCTTAATAACATAAATAATATTCTCATAAATAAATTGAGACGCTACAGTTAAGATATTAATTTCTTTAAAAAGTTCTCTTAAGGAATCACGTGAATTTAAGTTGTAAATAGAACGAATGGCCCTTTTTTGTATCACAAATATAGTTTGTATGTCAGCTGCCTTACCCCAAACCAGAATACCGTACGACATAACACTATGGAAATAAGTATAATAAACTAAGCGAGCTGTCTCAACATTAGTTAGTTGTCTAATTTTCCTAACGGCGTAAGCAGCCGAACTTAGTTTACCTGCCAGTACAGCTATATGGGGACTCCATTGCAAATTTTGATCTATTGTTATGCCTAGGAAAACTGCCTTATCTACCATTTGCAGACACTCGTCATTTAGAAAAATACTTGAATCTACCGATTTAACATTAGGCAAAGCGAACCTAACACATTTAGTTTTCTTAGCATTTAGTAGCAAATTGTTGCTAGTAAACCAATTAAGTACTTTGTCTAGTGTGGCGTTTATTCTACTGTAGTCTACGGATTTTCTATCTACCTTGAAAATAAGTGAAGTATCATCAGCAAAAAGTACAATGTCACAAAGTTTATCTACTGTTGGTGGTAAGTCATTTATATAAACCAAAAATAAAAAAGGACCTAAAATAGAGCCTTGAGGCACTCCTATTTTTACTGTAGCTCCAACAGATTGCGTTTTGTTTACAACAACTGTTTGAGTTCTATCACTTAGATAAGAAGACATAAGATTTAAAGCTTTATTGGACAATCCATAATGTTCTAATTTTAAAATAAGGGTCGCATGATCTACGCAATCAAATGCTTTAGAAAGATCACAAAATATTCCTACTGCATCGCAAGATGTCTCCCAACTGTTATATATATATTTAACGAGTACAGATGCCGCATCAATTGTTGATCGACCTCTGGTAAAGCCGAACTGGTTATTGCTAAGTAGTTTATTTCTATTAAAGTGACCTAACATATCATTCAGCATTAATTTCTCAAAGACTTTACTTAGAACTGGTAGTATGGAAATGGGACGGAAGTTCGTTAAATTACTTATCTCGCCCGATTTAAAAAGAGGTATGACTTTGCTATATTTCATGAGATCTGGAAAGATCCCCTCTGATATGCAATTATTGTAAATTAATGCTAGATGGGGTGCAATTACATCTATGATATGAAAGACTACTTTAACTGATGTGCCCCACAAATCCTCAGTCTTTTTTAAACTAAGTGATTTAAATACCTTGACTATTGAATCTGAATCAACGGGGATGAATTCAAAGTTTATATTACATTTACTGACATTAGTGCAAAGTAATGATTTAGCTTCAACCGCGGATGATTTAAAACATTTCGTAGTATTAATGGCTATGTTGGAAAAATAATGTTCGAAAGCTAAGGCGACGTCTTTATTTGACGTGATTTGTTTGTCACCTGTGTTTAGGGTGATTTGATTATCACGAGTTTTTGATTTTCCCGTTTCTCTATTTATAATATTCCATACAGTTTTTACCTTATTGTCAGATGATTTGAGTTTAAGACTAAGAAAATTTGCCTTAGCAGTTAAACAAACTTGCTTAAAAGTCCTCGAATAATTCTTAACATAATTTAGGAAGTCAGCGTTCTTATTGTCCTCCCTCTCTCTATATAGGTCATAAAGCCTATTTCTACTTTTATGAATGCCTGCAGTAGCCCATTCACTAAATTTGGTTTTCGACCTAGTAATAGTTTTCATTTTAAAATTGTTATTAAATTGATGCAGAATTACGCTAAACAAGTCTTTATAAATACTATTACACTCATTCTGTAAGAAAGGTAACACTGAAAGATTACTCTGAACTTTATTTTTGAATAATTCCATACGATTATTAGTTATAGGTCGGTATGTTATTGTCTGAGATTTTTGATAAAAATCATTGATGAAAGAAGCCTTCTGACCACTATGGTCAGAATTAAAACAATTAAATATTTCTTTACCTAAACATTCACAATTACAAAAAATATTATCTAAGCAGGTTGCACTACTAATACCTATCCGTGTAGGTTCAAGGAACAGATTACCTAAATTAAAAGATTTAAATAAACTTAGTAACCTAGTGGTATTATTTGACGTTTCAAGTAAGTTAATATTAAAATCTCCACAAACTATAATATGCTTCTGGCTATTACATGCTAATTTTAACACATGTTCCATAGTAGATTCAAATGTGCAAAAATCAGCCAATGGTGGTCTGTAAACACATTTTTATATAACTTTCTAGTTCTGCGCATGAAATTTCTATAATCCTTTCTATCGATAACTTGACAATATCCTTCCTTTCCTTGGATTTAAGAGTATTTTTAACTATTATAAAAGAGCCACCATGAATGGCACATTTCCTAGCAAAATAACTAACTAATTTAAAATTTACAAAATCAAAAATTAATTGGTCTTGTTTAAGCCAATGTTCAGTAATGCACATAATTTGTACATTTTCATTATCTAAGAACAACCCTATTTCTAGTTCTTTGCTGGAAAAACCTTGAATATTCTGGTGAATTAAATTTATACTCAAGGGTGTTTCCGCTGTCCTATAATTTAGTTTAAATCACGAGGCAAGTCATTATTGCCGATATTGGCTTGCTGGGGCTGGGTACTATTGTATTTATTTGGTTCTATATTAAAAGCTAATAGGTCAACCAAGGTCAAAATATATTTCCTTGGCACATGAATTTTTCCTCATGTTAGGGTGATGGGCTTTAAAAATTTGTTTAAATTAAAAAAATGGTAATTATTATTGCAGGATATAGCGTTATACATTATTGAATTAATGTGTGCTATTCTATTATTATAACTAAATGGCATACTTTGTGAGTATGGTAGCGCACACAGTATAATTTTACCTATGCCGCTTTCTTCAATAATATTTAGTGTTGATATTAATTTATCAACACTGGATTTATCCACACTAAGACTATTTCCTATTAAAATCACTAAAGTGGTGAACCTGTCAAAACTTCCTTTCAAAAGTAAATTACATAATTTCATAAGAGATGCATTATGGCAACAGTAATTTGTAACATTTTGTTTCAACTTATTATTTAACAATAAACCTAGTCCAGATCCAAGCTGGTCAGAATAAATAATAGTTTTATTCCTACTTATAATTTGTCTAGGGGACTCCTTAGTATCAAGAGCCATATCTGACTGAATCACAGCGGTTGGTGAAGTTCGTAATCTATCACAATTACCATAACCACTGTTTATTAAAGAGTTAAAACGCTCTTCATTTAATCTACTTTCTTCTACCAATTGAGTGAAAGCCAGGATATGCTCCTTGACTTCCTTCTGAGTGGTTACATACTTTAAAGAAGTTACTTCAAGCTGATCCTTTAACTTACTAATCTCAGCATCGAGTTTCTGAATATTTAAATCATATGTTATCCTATTAGAATCTAACTTTTCATTACAATGCCGCACCCTATCCTTCATTATTGATAATTCTAATTTCATTGTAGAATAGTTTTTTTATACATTTTTGGCTTTTAATTAATTTCTGTGTACGCCTAATATAATTATTAATTTTAACATATTTCTTCAATTTATTATTACTGTTAAAAAATATTAATTTCTTACTGTCCTTATCGTTATCACCTACCAGCTCTTGGTACAGGTTCTGTGTTGTTAAACTATCATAACACTGACGTTCTTTCCTTAAGTAATTTAGTTCTTCATTTGCTGCGCCAACTTCTTCCTCCAGGTTTGTGATGCGCTTTAATGCCACTTCATGTGTAGAAGCGCACTGATTGAAGGTATCAATCACAGACTGCAACTGCTCCAACTTATCTTGAGCGTCTGATAATTTATAGTCATACTCCACCAGATCACTTCTCAACACTGTGTTCTTGTCCATCAATTTCTTCAGTTCATCCTCGCTGTCATCCCTCTCCCTCATTAGCTGGTCATTCAAAGTCCTAGCTTCCTGCAGCTGTTTCAAGGTGGCCTTGAGTTGGATTTCTTGTTGACGTGCAGTGGCCTTGCGAGATTTCATGTTCGAAGCGCTCATTGTCTCACAGTAACTCCACAAACGCACTGAAAGATATAAAACAACTGAGTACAACTTAGTAACTTGAGCAAAGGAAGATCGTTGGTTATTATAATAAGGATGTGAGTGAATAGATATTTGTGAATAGTGTATCGTGTACGGCAATGTCTGTGGCGAATGTGATATGTCTCAACTTTGCTTCCACTATTCGTCAAGCAAAGAGAGTCCTCACCGTGCCAGTGTTTTGTTTTTGACGTCGCTCACGGCTTCAACAGTGAGCAATGAGAAGTATGAATATGAACACAGTGTTAAAAAACAAAAGTAAGTAAGAATCAAAAGAAATACTCCCCAGGTTTTCTTGAAGAATTTGAAACCGTCCGTTAACGGTTGACAGGCGCTGTTGCAAGCGGCCTGTTTTTACTGTTATGTAATGATTATATGTATAATTCGCTGTTATAATTCCACGAAAACACTGTTTAATGTCGAACTAAAGGTTAATAGGTCAAATAACTATATTTTTTAAATAAAATACTTTAATATAATAAGGAGATGTAAATTTGACGTCTATCAGCTGTCCGATTGTCCATTGATACCTTTAACGTGCGAATGGTTTGTATGTTACACGAAGTAAAATAAAACAAGATTGTTAGGAAATAACGTTTATTCAGTAATGACCACCTTTATTTACAATATTACACTATAAATCTAACTTGTTTACATTAAAACAAACAATTGATGACCCCAAGATAACGTCGAGGCTTGATTCTTTAGTATAACGCGTTTGTCATCATTTGACGACAACGCTACTTTATTTATAGACTGTGTAAAAATAACGTGTTTTAGTGATTTAAATACAATATTCCTTTTTCTTATCCGCTCTTTATTTAGTAGTACTTTTTTATACTCCTCAAAATCCACACCTCGCAATACATGTTTTTTGTGCCCTTAGCCTTTTTAATTTGTTTGTTTTCTGTTTTTATACAATACAATTTTGACCTAAGACCTACAAATTCGTTTTTCTACTCGCGTACTATAAACCGCTAATATTGATATCGTTAATGGTGTCAGAATACCACCTATAGCGTAACCGAAGCGTAAAAACAATTCTATAATGAGCGTTGCCATGGTAATAACAGTTCTATAATTTATTATAGCATTGTTATTACCATGGTAACGGTCATTCCGGATATCAGTCTTGGCGTTTAGTTAACAATTGACATCCTAATAATTTGTATAATAAACCGTTAAAAACATTTAATACCAATAACAATTACGTATATTAAAAACAAAATTAATTTTATGACTAATTATGTGTTTAAATTAACATTTTTATTCAATTACTTAAAGTAGATGGTTAACATTCTGTAACAATGCAGTTGTTACGCTCCTTACCTGTGTGCATTTTATAGACGAAATAGCCTTAATATCACTTCGTTTTCACTTAAATTCACTGTAATACAACAGATCTTATATTTGTTGTTTACTAATAACTGATAACTGTCAAACAGACAGGTTAAAGACGTTTTTCAAAAGTCGACTTTTGTCAAATGTTAGCGGCAGTAAGCCGACAGATGGCGTTACTAGTCATTCTTTATTAGCTTCACTAATATTTAAATCTTTTATTAATTAACAGTCAACCTTAATGTAAATAATCTTCTAATAATTAATTCATTGTAATTATAAATAAATATCGTATTTTATTATTTTCACTCAGCGCATGAGGAAATAATTGAGGGTATGTTGGTGTCTCACGTACACGACCCCAGTTATTTTCCACTCGTGACGCGAGTTGCTATCTAGCATTTCTTTGTTCGCCCTACTCATATTCGAAATTAACAGTAAGGGGTGAAAGCTTATGTATAGGCCACGCACCCTTCATTCGGCCTCTTTGCCGCCTCAACTACTTACTACTTTGGAACAACTTGACGTGTTAACGTAATAGGTACTAAATACCTAAGTTCTTATTATATTCGGTGCATTTCCCCAAATCGGGGTCCACCGCTACTAGCAAACCACGGCTTGGAGCATTCCACGGCTTGGAGCATTCCACGGCTTGGACCATTCCACGGCTTGGAGCATTTCACCGCACCGCTAGGAGCACTGCACCGCTAGGAGCATTACCGCTGAACGACACTTCTTACTTCGTGGGATCGGGCTCTAAACCCTGTCCACTTCTCTTCTTGGCCGGAGCGGCCTCTAACCACGGTGACCAGGATCGTCGAGTGGGTTCTGGTACTACACACCGGGTGCTGCCCCCGACGCCAGGATCCTGTCACCGCACACCGTCGGGCTGCCGTCGGTTTCTTCACTGCCGCTCCACGTCACCTACTGCGAGGGAAGTGCTAGCTCGTTTCGCAGAACCAGACCACACCCTACGAACCTATCTACCCTGTTCTGTTCACACTACCGGCGTTCTTTTTAATTAAACTTTTTAAACTTCTCCTGAGTTTTTACTTGCCACCCCGTAGGACGTGACAGTGGCGCCCTTTACGTGGTCTTAGTCTCGTTCTGTGTAGTGTTTAATTTTTGGTGTGTGTGCTTAATTTGTGTTTTTTTGTGTTTTTGTTTTGCAATTCGTAGCAAGCTTTTTATACCCGTGTGGTGTCTGGGGATAGAATAATGCCACCCTCTCTCTATCCGAGGTGTCGTAAAAGCCGACTAAGGAATTTTTGGGGCCGTTTCTTCTAAACGGTCCACGCTAAGCTCACATCACAACACCCGATGTGAGCAGACGCGCCGCCTTCTGCGGAACCTTTTACTTTGTGTGTCGCCTTCTGCGCACTATTACTACCTACCTTACGTTTTTTTTCCCTTCTGGTTTTTTTTACATTACATTTCTTACTTGCTGCGGGTTACAATAATACATACTATTCTACTTAATCGGCATATTTGTAACGGAACGGAGAGTAGCTTATTACTTCTTATTGGTTCGTTGCACTATCTACCTACATTTTTATTTTTGGGAATCTACCCACATATCTTTTAGATCATGGCTGAGGTTAAATTTCTCTCTTTAAAAAAGGATGAGCTCACCTATGAGGTGGCCATCCGCGGTTCTACGCCGGCTGATACTGTACAGGAATTGAGGAAGCAGATAGTTAAGCTTTCAACAATTTTACCGTCACACGACATATTAGAATCGGGTATCGAAGTTGATGATGACATTCTTGGTGCTGAGGATAGTTTGAACAAGTTGCAATCAAACGTTTCTTCCTTAAAATCAAAATTTGACGACGGTTTATATGACAGAACAAATAATTTGTTGAACCATGTAAATTACCGTCTAAGGCGCATCACGCCAAATACAGATGACACAACGGAATCTTTGAAAACGTGTAAAGGTTTATTCAAGCAATTAAGGAAAGATTTAGCAGCTTTAAGCACCTCACGTTTTGCCTCCGAGCAGTCTTCGCTCAGGCCAATTTCACTTAACCCTGGTAGACAGGCATCATCAACGTCAAATATACCAACAAATATTTCTGTCACTTGCGACCGAAGTGCATCAACAGACCTCTCTAAGCTTAAATATAAGGGGAAAACTTGTGTACGTGCTTTTATTGAGAGAGTAAATGAATTGCTTCTTGCAAGAAATATTAAGGCTAGTAAATTTATGTCTTTGGCAACTGAGATATTCGAAGGCAATGCTTTACATTGGTTTCGTTCAGTTAGAACCACTGTTTCTACTTGGGAAGATCTCTCCGTTCTTCTTATAGAGGTTTTTAGTCAACCTAACTATGATTATCTATTTATGTCGGAGATAAGGGCTCGTACGCAAGGTGAAAATGAAACTATCACTATCTACCTGTCAATCATGCAAGGCATGTTTTCTCGTCTGTCAAACCCTATTTCAGAAGGAGACAAGTTAGAAATAATTTTGCATGATATTCGTCCTTGCTATACCACTGTGCTGGCTAATGCCAGTTCACAGATCTCTACTATTGACACTTTGCGTGACTCGTGCTATAACTATGAAAAAGTACAGGCACGTTTGTCCCATTTTCATGAGCCTCCTAAGGAGAATGCTTCTACACTAGCAGCGGAGTTCGCTTATAAATGCGCTACTCAGCCCAAACAACCGTTACCAAATAAATATAATAATAATGGTTCAGCGGGTTATGGTAATAGGGCATATAGTCAAAATTATAACGGTTACCATAGGCAACATGTTAGTGCAATTAATACGAGACAAAATTTTGGACAATCTTATTGCCCAAGGTGTCGTACTAACAGTCACTCGCTTGAGAACTGTCGGGCTCCACGCGTGTTAGTTTGTTTTAGATGTGGACTAAAGGATTACAAATCCACAAATTGTCCTAAATGTAATAAGGAGGAATCTAAAACCTCAACTTCAAAAAACTGCTAGCAGGGCAGAATGACAGTCACTCTTGTACTGACCTTGAGGGCTGGCGTAATTGGTTAACTTTTCTTACTACATTTTTAAAATCATATAAAGTAGCCACCATTCTGCCTGATAATAACATTACTAATGACTCTCGTCCTTATGTCTCCGTTTTTATAAACGAATTAGAGATAAGTGGTCTATTGGACTCTGGGTCTGCTGTAACTTTACTCGGAAAAAACACTCATAAAGTACTATTAAAACTTGGACATCATATGACAAATGATGACATCATCCAGGTCATAGCAGCTGGTGAACAACACCTTAGTAGCATTGGCTATTTCAACTTGAACATTAGCTTTGAAAATTGTACTCGCTCTATTAAGGCTTATGTGGTTCCACAGATAAACACGTCACTCATTTTAGGTGTTGACTTTTGGCGCATTTTCAAAATATGTCCTAAATACCTATATAGTATTAGGACAAATGAATGTGTCACTAAGCACACAGAGTCACAGATTCCACAAAGTTTACTATGTTATTCTCGTCTAAACGAGTCACCACGGGTACAAGCTGACAATGTCATTGATCAGTTTAAGAACATTTCTTACGAGAAGATAGGTCTAGGTCGTACATCTTTAATCGAACATAACATTAATACAGGTGATACTCAGCCGATACGACAGCGTTACTATCGAATGTCACCAGAAAAACTTCGTATTGTTAATGAACAAGTTGATGAAATGTTGGAACTGGATGTCATAGAGCCTTGCGAAAGCGCATGGTCATCACCAGTACTCGTGGTATCTAAAAAAGATGGTAAACCTAGATTTTGTTTAGATAGCCGTAAAGTAAACTCAGTTACTAGGAAGGATGCTTATAACTTACCTTACATTTCTGAGATTTTGGACAATATTAGAGATGCTAAATACCTAACTAGTATTGATCTGTCAAAAAGTTTTTGGCAGATCCCTATAAATAAACAGGATAAGACAAAAACTGCTTTCTTTGTTCCTTCTCGCGGAACATATTGTTTTAAAACTATGCCGTTTGGCTTAACCAATGCACGTGCAACTCAGCAACGCCTGGTTGACAGTTTATTTGGTCCAGAATTTGATTTAAAAGCCTTCTGCTATTTGGATGACATTATTTGCGTAAGTGATACTTTTGAAAGTCATGTGACATTACTATTACGTGTCCTTGATAAACTTAAAGGTGCTGGACTCACTATTAACTATGAAAAAACTCAATTCTTTAGAGACAGCCTTAAATATCTCGGTTATGTGGTTGACACACAGGGACTTCGTACTGACCCCGACAAGGTTGATGCCATATTAAAATATCCAGTACCTACTTCGAAAAAAGAGGTTAAGAGGTTCTTGGGAACTGCCTCCTGGTATCGGCGTTTTGTACCTAATTTCAGTACGCTTGCAGGGCCGTTAAATAAATTAACATCTACAAAGAAGGGTGCACCCTCTTTCAGTTGGACAGCGGAAGCTGATGAATCTTTTAAAAAACTTAAGCAATGTCTAATTTCTACGCCAGTTCTTTCATGTCCCAACTTTGACTTACCTTTTGAGGTGCACACAGATGCAAGCGATTACGGAGTCGGCGCCATGCTTTGTCAAACAATTGATGGTCAGGAACATCCAGTAGCGTACATGAGCAAGTCTTTATCAGATAGCGAGAAAAATTACAGTATCACTGAACGCGAAACTTTGGCTGTTCTTGTTGCTTTAGAGCACTGGCGTTGTTACGTAGAAAATGGTAAAACTATTAAAGTATATACGGATCATTCTGCCCTAAAATGGTTCCTCTCCTTAAATAATCCAACAGGTCGCTTGGCTCGTTGGAGAGTTCGTTTATCTTCCTTCGATTTTGAAATTTTACACCGCCGTGGTAAAGATAATGTTGTGCCCGATGCACTCTCTAGAGCATTTCCGGTTTCAACAATTAATACTTCAAATTCTTTTCTAAACTCACAAGACAAATGGTATGTTGAGTTATATAACAATTGCGTCAATGTGCCACAACACTATCCCAACTATACCATTAAGAATAATTCTCTTTATCGTTTAACTAAATTGAGTAACCAACTAAAAACAGAATTTCGCTGGAAGGAGGTCGTACCAAAAGAGTTTCGTAAACAGCTAATTCGCGACAATCACTCTGCACGTACTGCAGGTCACTTGGGTTCCTTCAAAACTTATCACAGATTAGCCCTTAATTACTTTTGGCCTGGCATGTACAAAGATGTGGTAGAATTCGTAGCTTCTTGTGATACATGCATTGCATATAAGCATCCTACACATGCTACTCTAGGTGTGATGGGTAGACCCAAACAATGCTTGAGACCTTTCCAAATGATATCCATTGATTTTGTTGGACCTTTACCCGTTAGCAGGAAACAAAATAGTTATTTATTAGTGGTAACTTGCTGTTTTTCTAAATTCTGTCACATGTTTCCACTTAGGAGAGCAACAGCCCAGGTGGTTGTAAAACACTTAGAGGACGCTGTTTTTCTAGTACACGGTGTACCACAGACTATTCTCATGGATAATGGAACTCAATTCATTAGCCGTGAACTTGGTATTTTCTTTAATAAATATAAGGTACCGAACCAATATTTTACTCCTAAATATACTCCGCAAATAAACACTGTGGAACGCTATAACAAAACTATTATCACGTGCATCTCCACTTTTGTTGAGAATGATCAAAGATCTTGGGATACAAACCTAACTAAAATTCAGTTTGCCATTAACAACTCGGTAAATGAGAGTACCGGTTTTACACCAGCATTTCTTACTTACGGTCGTGAACTTGTTACATGTGGTTCCCATTATGTCGATAATGACTTAGGTGATGAGATTATCTATCTCCCTCGCGATATCTATGCTGAAAATTTGGGATACCTAACCAATATCTTTGATAAGGTTCAACAGGCTTTATTTAATGCACATAATAAAAACGTTTCCAGATATAACCTCAGACGAAAACCGGCTGAGTTTAATATGGGTGATGTAGTCTGGAAAAGAACCTATTTCTTAAGTGACAAGTCACAACACTTTAGTAAAAAACTAGCACCAAAATTTGTAAAATGTCGAGTGATTTCTAAAAAATCACCACTAGTCTATGTTTTGCAGGACATGTCCGGCAAGGACTTAGGCACGTGGCATATCAAGGACTTAAAACTTATAAATTCTAAATAATCTAATTCTACTATATTACTACATTCTAAAATTATTTCTGTGCTGGCAGAATTATTTATATCTTGTCTGAATCTTTTCTTTTTGCTTTTAATTTGCATATTTACACCACCTAGTTGTTAAACTTAAAAACACTCTTTACTAGTCGAACTACAAAGCCTTTCACTCAAGCGGTTGGTAACTTGAAAAATAAGCCCTACCTTGACCACTACTTAAGATTGCAGCTATGCTTTCTTCATCTAACATACGTGCCCCGAGCGGATAGTGACTCGTTAAATAAGCCCTTGCCCTTCATGTATTGTTAGGTGATCTATATATAGGACGGGTGGTGATCCTATGACGATGTTTGGAGGAATGTTTAACAGTTTTTCATCCAGTTCCATCTAGCCATTTTATTTTTACGTCAGGGTCAACTAAATTGCCTAAATAGTTAACTCACTTTGAAAGGATATTCTGTTAGTTATTTGTATGTGTGATGTATGAAAGAAGTTTAAATGTGTAGACGTAAAAGTTTTTCTTAGGCGGATTTTTCTCTTAGGATAAAAATCCTTACTGGAGAAGGGGGGGTACTGTAACAATGCAGTTGTTACGCTCCTTACCTGTGTGCATTTTATAGACGAAATAGCCTTAATATCACTTCATTTTCACTTAAATTCACTGTAATACAACAGATCTTATATTTGTTGTTTACTAATAACTGATAACTGTCAAACAGACAGGTTAAAGACGTTTTTCATAAGTCGACTTTTGTCAAATGTTAGCGGCAGTAAGCCGACAGATGGCGTTACTAGTCATTCTTTATTAGCTTCACTAATATTTAAATCTTTTATTAATGAACAGTCAAACTTAATGTAAATAATCTTCTAATAATTAATTCATTGTAATTATAAATAAATATCGTATTTTATTATTTTCACTCAGCGCATGAGGAAATAATTGAGGGTATGTTGGTGTCTCACGTACACGACCCCAGTTATTTTCCACTCGTGACGCGAGTTGCTATCTAGCATTTCTTTGTTCGCCCTACTCATATTCGAAATTAACAGTAAGGGGTGAAAGCTTATATATAGGCCACGCACCCTTCATTCGGCCTCTTTGCCGCCTCAACTACTTACTACTTTGGAACAACTTGATGTGTTAACGTAATAGGTACTAAATACCTAAGTTCTTATTATATTCGGTGCATTTCCCCAAATCGGGGTCCACCGCTACTAGCAATCCACGGCTTGGAGCATTCCACGGCTTGGAGCATTCCACGGCTTGGAGCATTTCACCGCACCGCTAGGAGCACTGCACCGCTAGGAGCATTACCGCTGAACGACACTTCTTACTTCGTGGGATCGGGCTCTAAACCCTGTCCACTTCTCTTCTTGGCCGGAGCGGCCTCTAACCACGGTGACCAGGATCGTCGAGTGGGTTCCGGTGCTACACACCGGGTGCTGCCCCTGACGCCAGGATCCTGTCACCGCACACCGTCGGGCTGCCGTAGGTTTCTTCACTGCCGCTCCACGTCACCTACTGCGAGGGAAGTGCTAGCTCGTTTCGCAGAACCAGACCACACCCTACGAACCTACCTACCCTGTTCTGTTCACACTACTGGCGTTCTTTTTAATTAAACTATTTAAACTTCTCCTGAGTTTTTACTTGCCACCCGGTAGGACGTGACAATCCATCGATTTGTTATTTGGTTACCATGGTTACGTTCAATATGGATATCAACAAAATGGCGTTTCGTTTGGCATTCCAACTTGTTTATGATAATTTGATAGAACTGTTTTTAGTATCTATTAAAATTCGCATGAAATGTGTTTACATTTATCAATAAAATTAACAAACTATTATCACGCATCGGAATAGTGAAAATGTCTTTGATGACAAGTAATTTGTTAGCAGAAAAATCGAGTAAAGTATACGAGAAAAGTTAGCGATTGTTTATTTTTATCATTATCATTTTAAGCTTGTAGAAAAAGTTATGTATGCAACGGTTCATAATTAGCTCTTAAGGTACTCGTGCCTGTAATTAGAGCGCTCGCAAGCTCGCGCTCTAACCTCGGCTCTCGTACCTTAAGAGGCTTCATTATGTACCAGTTACATAAATAAATATTATTATTTCTCCGCCAAGTTCATCTTTAAACAAACCTGGTACTTTTTTATGTTGGCGTGTTATACCAAACACGTTACTGTCTGAGTAATTACTAGTATCAAAATAGTGGTGAAATTTTAGTTTTAAATCTGCATATAAATCTTCTTTATTTATGGAATATAAAAAGGAGTCTGTATCAGTATAACACAAACTCAGATTAGACCCATAAAAAGGTTTCATAACAGAATAGTGAAAATCATACATATGAGTTTTAGATATTTCCAAAACAGTAAAACCAATGTAAATTGGTCGATCGAGAGTGATCGATTCTGGTTTCATTTCTATGGCAACAAAATTTTCAGTAAAAATAGTTGAACTATGAAAATTAGGTCTCCCTGTTAGCTGCTCGGCTGTGTATTTCTTTTTTGTTTTATTTGTATTGTCGCTCCATGCATTAACTAACCAAACATTTAACCTTTTTTCAGGGTCTTCCAACGTTTTTCCAAATATTGCATTGTTAAATAATTTGCACGAATTTTGCTCAAACACGGATTTAGCTTTTTGTCTTAACTGCGTGTTTAAGTCTTTATATTGCTTCAAAAATGGACCTTGCTTAAACTTGATTACTCTATGTATTCTTTTTAATATCAAACCATGTTTAAGACATATTTTTAAATGCATATAATGGATGACGTACTCTAATTTATCGTACAAATTTGGGATAAGTTTAGGTTGCTTCGAACCAGGAGGTGTGAATTTTTGAGGACAGAATGGAATGTCATTATGCAAGTCATGCAAATGTCCTGGATATTCTAAATCCACTTCCAAAATATAACCATAATCCGAATTATCGGATATTTTTAGGATATCAAGTTCATTAATTTCATGCTGTGGTAAGAATTTGAAATCAGCATAAGGTAAATAGCCACACATCGCATAACCATATAGATTAATACAGTCTATGTACAGTCAGCTGCAAAATTGCATGGACACCTTAACGTCGATAATCCTATGAGCACTCGATTTCAAGTTCGCAACAAATAAACTAGATGGCGCAGTTTACTGATCTAGTTCAATTGCTTACTACTGCAATTTCTTAACTACACAGCACTAGAATCGATATTTCGTCTTGTCAACCATATGAGATGGTGGCACAGTTTATAAGCTTCATGCGCAAGTACTCTAGGTGTGCTCAATGGATGGGAGTTCGAATCTCGTTAGTGGCAAGCGTCATTTTGTTTTTTTTTTAAATATAATTTGCTTACGTTTACAATGAAGGAACATAGTAAATGCTTTATTTAAAGCAGGAAAAATTCGTTATTCTTAAAAATGATACTACTTTTGTGGTTTAAAATAATTTATTTCTTATAAAATATTTGAGTACAATCAGTTTATCTCAATTTGACTAATTATTTACAACATTATAACAGTTTTCCATCTAGCTATTGAGGTCTTAGCTTAAGTATTCATTTCCGACATCGGAAAGATGATTGAAGCTTTCCCACAATAACTAGTAATAACAAATATAATTCAAAAAAATAGGGACCGGGTTAACATAAAGTGCGTGGTTGTTTTATACTGTAAACAGATTTTTTTAATGAATTGAACTCTGCGATAGGAGCTGCCGTATGACCCAAAAACAAAGCGTAGTAATTGCTTCGATGTATTGCATTAAAATAGGGAACGTCAACGCAAATGCGTTAAACACCTGCACCTGCGTTGCGCATAAAACAACCGCGTGCCTGAAGGTTAAACGCATTGTAATAGCTGTCTTTTACAGTTTTGATCATGATCAGTCATCAATAAATTAAAAGTTCTGCTAGCTCCATGAAATAAACCAAACACACACCAAAAAATTTAACATAGAAATAAAGTTAACAATTTAAAATAAAAACAAATTAACTCGGGCGTGTGACAAAGGGGGCAATAAAGTATTTCGTTAAAATATATGATTAAATATCATAACATAGTTCAGAAACTTAAAAAAGGCAAAATAAACATTCATTTCGTTTATTATTATTGATGTTTTACGCAGTGATGATGATGATGATGACGTGATACGTTAATCAAAACCCGGTCTCCACTAAATAAATCACACAAAATAGATATATAAGTGTAATTATTTGCTTAAACTTAATATCTAGTGTAGCCCCCACCTTGTTCGATCACAGCTTGCAAACGGGAGCGCATTGAACCGACGAGATTTCTACACAGATCTGACCCGCGAATACTGTCCCATATTTTTAAACAATGAGCCTCTAAAGTTTCTGGTGTTCGCTCATTCTGCTTATCCCATCGTTGGACGATAACACCCCATAAATTTTCAATGGGATTTAAATCCGGCGATCTAGCAGGCCAAGGAATAACTTTAATGTTATTTTCGTGCTGGCTAAACCACTCCCGCACAATACGCGAACGGTGTATCGGATAATTATCTTGCACGAAAGATATAATTGGCAACTGCTCTTCAGGATACACATTCCGAACTGTGGGCAACATGGTCTCCTCCAGCACTTCCACATAGTTCGCACTATTGGCTCGACTGGGTAGTCTCACTAGTTCTCCCGGGTCAGCTCCACTCATCCACCCCCACATGTTCACGCTGATGCGACCAGACTCCATGTTGGGCACTACGTGGCCGCTATTCCACCGCGTATTATTGCGACGCCACAGACTTAGACGTCCATGTTGACTCGATTTAAACGTTTTTTCATCAGTAAAGATGACATTAGACCAATCTAAATCCAAAAGCTCCAAAGCAAACTCTAACCTTGCTCTTTTGTGATTGTCTGTCAGCGATGGTTTGACTGCGTGTCTACGGTAATGCAGACCCTCACTGTGAAGAGCTCGACGGACGGTGTCCACGCTTGTGTCAAATAAACTGGCGTAGTGGTTAGTCGGTATAAAACCATTCTCCTCGTAATCCACCACCATGGCTAGACGCTGCGGCGCGTCTATAAGCCGTGGTCTGCCTGTTCTTTGACGGTGTAGCAAAGATCCCTCTTCTTCAAATCGGCGTACCCAAAGAACCACGGTTTTCCGCTATAACAAAAAAAAGAATAATTAACCTATATGAATATTAAGTTTTGTTTAAACAAAACACATCAAAAAATACTTACGTTTACTCCTGTCTCTCTGGCTATATCTGATAGAGGACGCCCGCGACTTCGTACGCGTAGAATTCGTTTCCCGGTACACCCCCCATTTTTTCCCGTTGGGTGTAGTTTTTTGGAAAATCCTTTCTTAGTGCTCACTTACATCATGAAAGGAACCCCTGTACCAAATTTCAAGTTTCTAGGTACAATAGTTTCGGCTGTGCGTTGATAATGTCAGTCAGTCAGTTTAGCCTTTTATATATATAGATTACTAGAGGACGCCCGCGACTTTGTACGCGTAGAATTAGTTTCCCGCTACTCCCCCATTTCTTCCCTTTGGGGGTCGATTTTCGGAAAATCCTTTCTTAGTGCTCACTTACATCATGAAAGGAACCCCTGTACCAAATTTCAAGTTTCTAGGTACAGTAGTTTGGGCTGTGCGTTGATATGTCAGTCAGTCAGTTTTTCCTTTTATATATATAGAAAATTCTTGCCTTCGTTATGCAAGGCAATTATTTGCGATCTTGTAACTGAATCAATATTACAACGTGAACTCATTTTGATGAAATAATAACGCAATTAAAAACTCAGTAACCGTACGAGGAACAGTGAACAAAGGATTGTGCATAAGTTAAATGTAAAAACGAAACCGGTATTTATAAATTTTCATTCTACCCTCTTCTGATACTAACGTATTTCTTAGAAAGTAAGCAGAGCCGACTATAAACATAAAGTGATAATACATTTTGACAGGTTATCAAAACGTTCGATGGTCGAACGGCATTTGGCATTGACATGTATTTATTATTAGCCTTTGCATACCGAGTAGAACATAAACATACACCTCCACGAATACCCTTCTGAATCATTCTAATTATTTTAAGGTCATCAATGAGTTGCAACTTCACATCAGTTATGAGTAACATAGCATCAAAACTTAAACTAGGGGCAGTTAGGTAAAAAGCAGGATCTAATCTATAATTAATTTTACATGTAAGGCGAAACTTTTCAAATATGTCAGCTAATAATAGTACATCTGATTTAACATACAAGTCAGTGTATTCTCCTAAACTCTTTACATCGAATGATTTCCATACAAGTTGCGCATGCTCATAATCATATTTTGAAATAATGTCATTTGTTATTGAGTTGTAAAAATAATGTTGCTGAGGTAAACATTGCTCTTTATAGCGACTCCAACTAGTCATATACTCGTACGAATAGACACCCTTTCGTTTAAATAGATCAAAATGCTCTTTTATTGGAAAGAAATGAGAGAGGTGAATAAAATCGTTTCTATTTAAGGTGCATACAAGTTCTTCCAAACTTGCTGATAAAAATTTCGTGAATGATATGTAATTTTCTTTGTTTACCAAAATGGTACAAAAGGAACCCTTATGGTGAGACTTCGTTGTCTGTCTGTCTGTCTGTCTGTCTGTCTGTCTGTATGTCACAGCAGGTTTTCTCAGCAACTACAAATGCTATCAACTTGAAATTTGGCATAGTTGTACAACTTGCTTGCCCGCATCTATTTGTAGTAAAAAAAAATGAAATTAATTTTATTAATAATTGAAAAGGGGTCTAGAATGGGGGGTTCAAAAATGAAAGTGGTTCGATTATAGCAAATGGGGTGTCATATGAAAGGTCTTAATCTGTACATTTCAAAACTATATTTAAAAAAAAATCTGTGATGTACTTTTTGATTTATAGCCAAAAATGTAAAAAAAATGACCGCCCCCCCCCCTTATCTCCGAAGTTTATTAATCAAAAATTATGATAAAAATCCTGACGTATAGATAATTACTTATATTTTCTGGGAAAAATAAAATAAAGTGTTCATTATTTACAGTTTTTGAGAAATAACAAAAAAACTAAGAAAATCTGTATTCAAATTTAGGCTAGTCAAAATCGACCTTATTGCCTGGAAAATAAAGCTTATAAAAAAATGAGTATTTTCTTTTGCTGTTACCAAGCATACTATCTGCAATACGGAACCCTCGGTGCGCGAGTCCGACTCGCACTTGACCGGTTTTTTGCAATAACTTTGATTTGAACCGGAAGTTCGCCCAACTGACGTATAAACAAATGACTATCGTATCCCGATAAGTTGTGAAAAAACACAGGCACAAATGATGGTATCGAATATTACAATAAGAATCCCCCTCCCCCCTCTATAGCGCCCCGTTAAATGACAGTGATCGCTCACGGAGTCGCCGAGCAATAATTTGCGACAAAGAAAACAATAATGGGAATTTAAAAAAACATTATCTTCTTCCTTTGTACTAGATATTGTCTTTGGGTTAGAATAGATGTTATTAATTTTACATACATCTTTTTGCAAATATTCTAGAAATTTATGTACGCAGTCTTTTCCACGATAAGAAACGAATTTGTTTAGCGAGCTATTGTATGAACAAACTCCTGTAATGTTGTAGTGCATTTTGAACTAAGCGTTTCGTCTTTATTTGACTGCAATAATGATTCAAAGTCTGCATAAATTATGAAAGGCATATCTTGCATTCGTTCAATATTTTTAAATTCAATTTGCGTACCCCGTTCAGGTAAAATTGTCTTCACGCCCCCGCATACGTGAGCATTTAATTTGTTTTCACTATCGAAAAATATCATACATTCATCACAAAAAAATATTTGGCCGTTATGTTTTGTTAATTGACGTTTAAGCAGACGACTTAAATTTTTAATAAGACAATAATGTGTTGGACGACCGTGTTCTAACATTAATAGGTTAATATGATGTTGTTTCCGACACGCGGTTTTATAAAGCGGGCCTACGATTTCAGTTTTATTTTTGAGTGCATACACATTAATACTTATATTCTGATTGTTTTCTTCGAATATTTTGATGTCAGATAATCCTACAGGAAAGGTCATGTCCGCGCTATTAAGAACGCCTTCATAATGAGGGTATGAAGATACTCTATGAGCATTATTTTTAGCGGGGAATAGAGCCGCCATCACACACCACAAAAAACAAAAATCATCTTTATTTTGAATATTGATGCAAGCACGCTTAAATTTTATATTTTTAGGGAAATCTATGAATCCTGATGCTCTCAGTGGGTTATATTTACTGATGTTTACCTCCAGGTCTAAATTACGTATAAAAGCCCAACCAATAGAGTGTAAAAGATTTAAAAATATTTCATTAAAATCATAATTCTGATGTAACACTATATTTCGGGTTGCAAAAGACTTAATATCACATGTATCGTTTTTAAGTAAAGAAAATTCTGCAAATAATTCGAAGTTAACTTTAATACTTTTAAAGACTGATTGTCTTGCATCTAAAATGTTTCGAACGCGGGCGCGAAGACTGCATAAAAACTCAGCAGGAGGACTAGCTTGGTCTGGGTCGCCTTCGTACCCTCGCACGCGGTAAGACGCTATCCTACTTCGAAAAGCGCTAGCTACTTTTTCAAAACCATCACCGTTATCTATACAAATATTATTTTTATGCACGGTACTTCGTAAATGAGCAGAAAAAGCTCGATTAGCAACAGATGTTTCGCAAACAGAACAAAATATTGATTTATGACTAATTTTTTTTTTTTACTCTAAATATTACAAACAAAGGTATCACAACAATAATAATTATTTTAAATCGTGATAGAAAACTCCATCGTCAATGAAATGCTCCTTACTTAATTTTAAAACGTTATTAATGTTTGATACCTCTGGCGAATCCGCATCTACCTGAAGTTTTAAGTTAATTAAAGCCTTCTTCCATCGATCTTCCACCGCAAGAGTTTTTATGTCAGCAACATTGTATATTTTCAACTCAATAAAAAGATTACCAGACAATTGTGCAGTTCGCCGCACCCTGCAGCCAGGAACTTACCGTATCAAAACAGACGGGAACACTGTTTCTTTTTGCTGAACACGGAAGTCTTCGTCTTCGGTGTCGGAGTCAATTATCCAGCCTGCAGGACCATTTGGATGTTATTGTTGACGCGTCTGCGACAACTTTTTTGAGCTGTAAATGGAAACCAATAAATTAATAACACGAACATAGGTATAACATAGGTAGGTACTGGGTTAATTATTGTAATTCATTTTTAGGGTTCCGTACCAAAATGGTACAAAAGGAACCCTTATGGTGAGACTTCGTTGTCTGTCTGTCTGTCTGTCTGTATGTCACAGCAGGTTTTCTCAGCAACTACAAATGCTATCAACTTGAAATTTGGCATAGTTGTAAAACTTGCTTGTCCGCATCTATTTGTAGTAAAAAAAATATGAAAATAATCAAAAATGAAAGTGGTTAGATTATAGCAAATGGGGTGTCATACTTATCTCCGAAGTTTATTAATCAAAAATTCTGAAAAAAATCCTATCGTATAGATAATTACTTATATTTTCTGCGAAAAATAAAATAAAGTGTTCATTATTTACAGTTTTTGAGAAATAACAAAAAAACTAAGAAAATCTGTATTAAAACTTAGGCTAGTCAAAATCGACCTTATTGCCTGGAAAATAAAGCTTATAACAAAATGAGTATTTTCTTTTGCGGTTACCAAGTATATTATCTTCAATACGGAACCCTCGGTGCGCGAGTCCGACTTGCACTTGACCGGTTTTTTAAATAAGGTAATTTACTTACGATGAAGTTGAAACTTCGTCCTCAGATTTGGGAATCGGTGTTTTTGCTAATTTCAGTTTCTTAGACCTATAAAAAAATAAATGTTTTATTTTAAAAAGCATATTACAAGGTTTCAATTTAACACATGTTTAAAATTTAATTATCGAGGTATAAGTGCTTCAACTTCAGATTCAGGCAGCGAGATTTTCTTTTTTGAGGGAGCCTTTTTGGAGAGTGTAGGGTGCAGGTCTTGGGTTTAGGAAAACACCATACATAAATTTAAATAAAGACTGTAATTCCAACGTTCCTAGTCTGGTACAAAATGTGTGCTTTTATGATGGCGGTTAACATACGACTACTTCATACATTAAAAGTTTACCCACATTCTATTTGTGCTTATTATAACATGCGTGTACGGTATCGTACATATTCCGCAGAACGACAAAAAGTTGTTAATTACTTACAACTAAAAATTTATAAAAGCTTGAGCTTTGGTTAGAAAGTAGTTAATTACTTACAACTAAAAAAGCATAAAAGCTCGAGCTTATCCTATAAGTACAAGCTTCCTTATTGTTAAGCCTTGTGGCCATTTTGTTTTTTAAATGTATTATTGTTATACATATAGTGCGCCCCAACTAGACCAAACAAAGCTTTAATCACTATCAATTGGCAATACACATACCTTATAAATACTAGATCTAATTATCGAGCCTTTACTGGTTCTAATGGAAAGTGCCCTTACTTTTCCATCCGCCCCAGGAAAAACTTCTACAACCCTAGCCATTGGCCACATTAATGGACTAACATTGTCATCCCTAACTATAACCAAGGCACCAACTTTAATATTTCTGCATTCAGTTCGCCACTTAGGTCGGTTTTGCAGCTGCACAAGATACTGTTTGTGCCACTGCTTCCAGAAGCTTTGAACCATTTGCGTACACTGTTGCCAAAACTTTAAACGACTAATTGGTACGTTGGTGCAATCGTTCTCAGGATATGAGGTCAATGGCGCACCAGTCAAAAAATGACCTGGTGTTAAGTATGACATCTCGGTGAAGTCAGTTGTGGGCAATGCTGTAAGAGGACGAGAGTTTAAAATTCCCTCGATTTGTATAATAACAGTGTTTAACTCTTCGTACGTCAAAACAGTAGTGCCAACAACTCTCTTCATATGATATTTCACACTTTTTATTCCAGCTTCCCAAAGCCCGCCAAACACAGGACTATAACTTGGGATAAATTTAAATTTAATACCTAACTCTGCTGCATGGTTCACTACAGTTTGCTGGTGGTCTGCAGCAGACTGCAGTTTTTACAATTCAGTTAATTGGTTATGAGCTCCTTTGAACGTACTAGCGTTGTCACAGTACACAACAGAAGGTTTATTTCTACGTGAGACAAACCTTTTAAACGAATTTAAGAAAGACTCTGTTGTTAAGTCCGAGACTAACTCGATATGTACCGCTTTCGTAGTGAAACACACGAACAATGCGATGTAAGCCTTATATAATACTGGCTTTCTAACTCGGTACATTTTAATGGTAAATGGGCCACCATAGTCTATGCCTACTTTATCAAATGCACGGCATGATTTAACTCTATCACTAGGAAGCGAACCCATTAACTGTTTTGTATGCTTAGCTTTTAACTTAAAGCAAATTATACATTTATGAAGTACATGTGTGACTTCTCTGATACCATTTATTATACGATACCTAAGACTTAAACTATTTAAAACAAGTTTTGGACCAGAATGCAGCAATGTTCTGTGCTCATTTTCAATAATGTAGTGTGTGACCTTTGAACCCTTAGGTAAAATAATAGGGTGCTTCTGTGAGAACGGAACACTCGCATTCTGAAGTCGTCCACCTACCCTTAACAATGACAAGCCACACATGAATGGATTTAACTCCTCTAGACTTGATTTTATGGGCTTACCTAAAACTAACGCTTTTATTTCTTCACTGAAGTGCAACTTTTGTTCATGCCTAATAATTACATATAGTGAATAATTCAATTCCTGAGGAGTCAAACTTCCAATTTTCTTAACAAGCCTTTTGCCTGATGTATCATTCTTATCAACCCGTTTGGCTGATATACATTTCTTACAATTATTAACAAACCTTAAGCACAATGCAATGGTTCGTTTCATCCTTATAATACTAGAACAACTATTAAACAATACTAGATCCTCACATTGTTTGGATGCAACCAATACAGACTTTAATTCTGGTATTTCCTTAGGCATTATTTTATCGTCATGCTCCGGCTTAAACTCTACAGTACTCAGGCAAACTGGGCCCTTCCACCACAACGGATGCTGCTGTAGGAGATGCGGTTCAACCCCACGTGAAAGGCAGTCAGCCGGGTTTGTTGACGTGTTAATATAATGCCAAGAGAAATCGCCCGTCAAATCATGAATTTTTCTTACTCTATTAGCCACATAAACACTTAGTTTTATAGGATCTGTTCTTAACCACGCAAGTACTACTTGCGAATCGGCATATAGATACACATTTGTTTTCATGACGATTGACGTATGAATTTTGATTTCATGACGTCATAAACTTTTCTAGCTAACATAGCTAGTAAAAGCGAGCTATTGAGCTCCAAACGCGGCGTCGTAAGGTTTTTGACAGGGTTAATACGTGACTTTGAGCATAGCAAGTCTACGGTAACATCACCAGTTTTGCTGACAATATACACAACATCCATAAGCGAGATTCGATGCGTCAGCGAAACCATAAATATCTATAGACTGAGCATTACGTGTATCCATATTCCGATTCACTTCAATTTCTGACATTTTGTCTAAGCTAGCTGCAAAGGCCTTGACCCCATTGTTGAGTTCGGCAGGCAATGGAGAATCCCAGTTAACATTTGCAAGCCATATTTGCTGCATTAACAACTTGGCCACGACCACAATGGGCCCCGCTAAGCCAAGGGGGTCAAAGATTTTGCTAACAAAGCTTAATACTTTTCGCTTTGTATAACATTCTAATATCTCTTGCATCGGAGAACTTATTATAAGAGTGTCTTTTACTAAGTTACATTTAATACCTAATGTTCTTACAAAATTACATTCATTCTTATCAGTGAAATTAACCTCCTCTTCCTTCTTTTTACCTTCAGACGGGATGTCGCATAATAGCGAGTTGTCATTAGCGCACCATTTGTGCAGGCTTAAACCTCCCAATCTTAACAAGTTAATTAACTCATTCCGAGTACTTAATACAACTTTCCTATCATTACAAGCTATATTAGCGTCATCGACATAGGTGTTGTGAAGCAACACATCTGCAGCCAGGGGGTAATCGTCTTTATACCTATTAACTAGCTCGAGCAAACACCGAGTGGCTAGGAATGACGAACTTTTAAGACCATAGGTATAGTCTTTATTATTTCTAGCGAGCTGATCTTCTATACAAAGGCCATTGTTTGTGTACAATACTATTATCTTTCTTTGTGTCCGTAACCGCAAGCCGATTATATACAAAAAAGTTAGAACTACATTGAATGTCCATTGAATTATCAACCCTATCCTCGTAGTCAGTAGGTTTAAAATGTAAAGTGTCAGGATACAGGTATGTCTTTATTATTTGAACCGAGCTTCTTCTCTACACAATATTATCGTCTTCTGTCGCCAGGGTTGTACTCGCGTTGTTTAAAATATTACTTTAAATAAAACTATGAATAACTCGATATTTTGGAGCAAAACGTGTTAAAGCCACCTTTTAGGACTTTCGAGAGCAAGAAAAGTCCAATAAAACGTAGCCGGGTTGCGAAAAAGTGCACTATGGAGGGTGAAAAATAACGCATGTACTAAAAGAGCAAAAGCCAGTTAGACACTAATATACCAAAAAAAAGAACAACCCTAAGCCCTGCCTTAGTGTCCCCACCAATTGATAACAGAGCAGTTAGACAAAATAATCATTCTATTTTTATTGCTATCTCGCTCGCTCGAAGAATTTTACCTGAACCTGCGGGATACTAGTTGCATTGTAATTTTTTTTTTTTTTCAAATTTGTCATTAGGATGCGGAATTGGTTATATCTTGGATTCATCACACCATAATGGTGGTTAAAATGCAGGTTAATCGAAAGTCCTAAAAGGTGGCGATAACACGTTTTGCTCCAAAATATCGAGTTATTCATAGTTTTATTTGAAGTAATATTTTAAACAATGCGAGTACAACCCTGGCGACAGAAGATGATAATATTGTGTAGAGAAGAAGCTCGGTTCAAATAATAAAGACATACCTGTATCCTGACACTTTACATTTTAAACCTACTGACTAAGAGGATAGGGTTGATAATTCAATTGACATTCAATGTAGTTCTAACTTTTTTGTATGTAATCGGCTTGCGGTTACGGACACAAAGAAAGATAATAGTATTGTACACAAACAATGGCCTTTGTATAGAAGATCAGCTCGCTAGAAATAATAAAGACTATAACCGTTTGCAGCTGCAGACATTGAATTTCATTATTTGCGCTCTCTCGCCAAAGAATATTTTGCAAACAGAGGTGTGATGGTGCGACCAATATTTGCCTGAACATTTTTTGTATGTCACAATTAACAATGTACCTACTTAAATAGTCTAAATAAAATTAAAATGCTAAACAGATCATTTTGCACAACAGGCCCATTGAGTAATACATCATTTAAAGAAACCTTTGATAAACTTTGCATACCTCCATCAAACACAATTCTTGTAGTTGTTGTAGTACTATTTTCATTGAAAACAGGATGATGGGGCAAAAAGAAAACTGCTTGTGAATCTAAGTCATACTGCGAAATAGGTATGGAAATGGCATGGCCCAAGGCTATGTACTCATCAATAAAGTCCTTGTATTTTTTATATAGTGTTGGGTCTTTATTGATCCGATTTTCCAAGTTTTTAAATCTTTTTAAAGCACAAGTAAGTGAATCACCTAATTTTAATGTTTTAATATCTTGTTTTAAAGGCAAGGCAACTTGAAATTTGCAATCTTGTAAGGTTACAGATTCTTTAAAAATGGTCTCAGCTAACTCTTGCTCAGAGGTGGCTTCAGTGTAAACTTCTGGGACACTTTCAGTTTGCCAGAACTGTGAAATTGACTTTTCTAGCTTAATAAAATCTAAATTGTTACTAACAGTTGATGCACAGCAGACAGCTGAAGTAAGATGTGTAGAAGCATTCTGAGTGCTGCTAGATAATCTTCCTGCTACAATGTAGCCGAAGAGTGTGTTGTGGAGATACAGCCCTCCGGGCCCGACCGGAAGCTGATCACGAAGCAACACGTGAAAAAATATGTCACACCCTAAAAGGATACTTATTTTATCACAGACATAAAAATCTTTATCTGCCAATTTTATATATGAAGGCAGAGCAAGCTCCTTACAATTTATTGCAAACTGTGGCATCTTACAAGTTATGGTGTTTAACACATGACATGTCACTGACATGTTAAAGTTGTTTGCAGTTGAATAAATTTTAAATGTGGCCTGTTGCGCAGTCTGAGCAGTACCATCACACACACCGCTTATTATAGTATTAGATTGCTGCAAAGCACAACTTAGCTCATTGACTAAGTCCGAGCGAACAAATGAAACCTGAGAACCAGTATCTAAGATGGCCCTCACATAAATGGGGTTTCCTAATTTATTTATTACTTTTACCTTAATTGTAGGTAACAGAACATTGTCATTGACTTTTGATAACAGGCTTACATGACCCGAGCTTTTTAGGGGAATAGCATCCTCGTGCAATAGAGAATTATGTTTTTCCTTACAAACTGAACACTTAAAACCAAATAGGCATTTTTTACCATAGTGTTCATTTAAGCAAATGTTACATAATGTATTAGAATTGACAAATTCTCGACGCTGTGCCACATCAATCAATTTAAAGCCGGGACACTGATGCATCTTGTGTAATGGAGAACTGCAATACTTACATTTTGGGGACTTGATAGGGGTTTTTCTCGTACTACACGAAGCAGCGACTAAGCTACTCCTTCGCGGGCTAGATTGGCCCAGCGCGAGTGTCTCGAGAGCTGCAGCTCTTTGCTCTAGAAATGTAAACAAATCATGCAATTGCGGCAAGTGCAAGCTCTGATTTTCCAGATGAAAGGCCCTAAGCGTGTACTGATCCAGCTTTCGCTGTAAAACAGTGATAAGCACCAAGTCCCAGTGTTGCACAGGTACATCCATATTTTTTAACGCACTTAAGTGCTGTTTAGTTTTAGAAACTAAACTGCGTATAACAGACGCTGAAGATTTTTGCACACAAGGAAGGTCAAGGATAGAAGCTATGTGATAATTTACCACCTGTTGCCTATTATCATACCGTTCTGAGAGAAGCTTAAGAGCAGCTTCATAATTCTCACTGTCCAAAGGCAGATTTTTAACAATATCTAGGGCTTCACCCTCTAGAAGAGACCTTAAATCATTGATTTAATATATACTAGATACACAATCAGCAGGAAAAAATGGCAAGTCAAAACTACTGCCTAATCGACTTGGGCAGTAGTTTTGCTATTAGTCTTGTTTCGACCACAGACAGTGGCAGTTGTCAATCATGACGAAATGTGCAGTGAAAAACTGCAAAAATAATAACAAGAAAACGAAAAAAAGGATGGAATGTCTTATTTTACGTAAGTTCTATTTATTTATAAACAGATTCTTGTTAAACTTATAATGCTTTCATGATTTTTTGTAATTTATATTGTACGTACAAATGATGACTTATCACGAAACAAAAATATATGGAGTAGCTATTACTTTTAAAAATTTAATTAATCGGGTTTGTTTGTTTTGACTTATGACCAAAAAAGTGTTTATAGAGGTAATAATATTTCTTATATTTTTAAATTAAAGCTTTCCACGAAATCCTCTACGACGTGCAAAATGGGTCGCAATATTAGCACGAGATAGGCGTGATCAACTGTTCATGTATGTATGTATGTACGATTCTTTATTCCACCATAATTTCTTAACGCCTGAGCCGATTTAGATGTGTGTCGCTAGAAGCCTGTCACCATTCCGGGTGACAAAGGATACCTAAACTGTTAAAATTGAAATAACAACAATCGACGGGACGGGTTTTTATAGCTTGTTTTCCCTTTATTTATTTATTATTATTGTTGTATATATAGCTTAAGTTGTGTAATACAATAACATTTATAAAACATCTCATAAGCGTTTTTTTAATTTGTCATTTCGTTATAATTAATACAATATAAAAATGAGAATTGCGACTCCATTCGTCCGATGTTCACTTTTGTCGTAAATATTGTGATAATGGCCGTTTCACTAAAAAGTTGCAAATACTTTGAAACGTTAGTTTGCAGATTTGACACTTGACATCTATACTTGACGAGTATATTGAGTTCTTTTTTGCATGAATGTTTAAGGTAAAAAATAGCGATGTTAGCATGTATCTGAATACAGCTGTCAATGTCATTTGGGACAGTTTATAATAACATTTTTGTAGCGGATTGTGTATCTTGTATATATTAAATCAATGCCTTAAATAATAAAATTTGTCACACGGTGACAATGACTGGTCTTTATTAATGACACTATTAAACAAAGAAATGAAATTATGGTATTCACCCGCCTCGCCTTTAAATTTCGCAATCTCTATACGCGGTAAACGCTGAAACCCAATCTGCTTCGGAGATTGTACCGCATTAGATTCCGCAACTATTGGAGGCGAAATAATTTCATTAAGAAACGCCGCCATTTCGAAGTAACTGTCCTCGACGGCGCCGACCGTTTCTTTATCGTCGGTATCTAACAAAGATATTTCCAAATTTAGGTCCATATATTCATTAAACGTCTTCTCTAACCTTTCCTTTTTTGTTTTTAATAAGCTTATATTGTAGTTACCTGGGTCCATATCGCGTAAATTCGCTTTAAGTCGCGTCATAAAAGCTTTACATTGCCCCCTGGCAGCGATGAGTCGCTTAGCGTCTTCGGCCATAGCAAACAAGAATAAGTTTGTTGTGCTATCTTAAATATACACTTAATGTAAACAAACGAGTATACGAGTAACACTAACTATCACTTTCGTTGCGTTCTACACACAGAACAGAACTTTTTAGGAAGCAAGGCAAGGCAATTGCAAACTCAAAGTTTAAATCTAACAAACGCAGACGAAAACAAGTTAAGTATGGCGACTTGGCGTCTGGCCGCTAGGGAATAAGATGGCGCTCATGAGCCGAGCCGTGATCCAATAGCTGACGTGCGCGTGGCGCGGAATTCACTGTGCCGCGTCCTGATTGGCTGTGCCGAAACTCCATGCGCTGTGACTGGCGTCTTTGCTCCTACACCGTAGAAAATGATTCGGCGCAATCGAATTTTGTGTAACGGTACAAGATTATACAAACGTGAAACATGTACCTACTTTATAATATAAAAAACTTGTCAAATTTTATAAAATATTGTTAGATATTTATGACGAAATGTTTATATCCTTGTCACTCCTTTTATAAAATATGCATACGTAAAAACACACTTGCATGCATGCACAATGGCTTCCTTGCCAAAGTTCGTTCCGGCAAAAAAATATGGTTAATGTTCGTTCGTCGATTCTTTTAAATAGACGCGAGCACTGCACGCACGACGTATATAAACACTTTTAAACATTCGTCCTTAGCAAGACTTGCGGACTGATACCCTGCACACCGTACAGAATAGGTAGATAAGTAGCTTCCGAACTTCGGAATTTATCTTTTTAAAATACCAACTTGCGTTGTGGCGCGCACTGCACACCTGCCATAAGGGTTTTCTTAACAATCCGCACTGCAGACAAAAACCTGGATCGCCTGTAGGTACTCCCTGTAGTCCTTGACGAAAATCGGGCGCACTGCACACCGACCGTATCACGACGTATCTTGGGCACTGGAGATGTTCCAAATCCAAATGCTCTTCGGGGGGAAATATGTTCGCGCACTGCACGGACCCGAATATGATGAGTTGTACGCTCCGGACACCGACAACTTGACGGTCGCTAACTTATTAAGTTAACCTAGTCCGACTTAATGCACTGCATTAACAACCGACGAAGCACCATAAAAGCTTTTTTTTTTTATGTTTTGTTTGAAGGACCAATGTAGGGTGCAGGTCTTGGGTTTAGGAAAACACCATACATACATTTAAATAAAGACTGTAATTCCAACGTTCCTAGTCTGGTACAAAATGTGTGCTTTTATGATGGCGGTTAACATACGACTACTTCATACATTAAAAGTTTACCCACATTCTATTTGTGCTTATTATAACATGCGTGTACGGTATCGTACAGAGAGTTTGGGCTTCTTAGACCTATAAAATACAAATGTTACGTTTTATAAAACACATTAGAAAATTTTAATACTATACTTGTTTCAAATTTACTTACTGAGGTATAGGGATTTCGTCATCAGATTCAGGCAGCGATATATTCTTTTTGGAGAGTTTAGGCTTCTTAGACCTATAAAATGCAAATATTACGTTTTGTAAAACGCAGTAGGAGATTTTAATATCACAACACTTGTTTCAAATACTTACTGAGGTATTGGGATTGGGACTTCGTCTCCAGATTCAGGCAGCGAGATATTCTTTTTGGAGAGTTTGTGCTTCTTAGACCTATAAAATTCAAATGTTACATTTTATAAAACACATTAGAAGATTTTAATATCACTACACTTGTTTCAAATTTACTTACTGAGGTATTGGGTCTTCGTCTTCCGATCCCAGACAGCGAGATATTCTTTTTTGAGGGAGCCTTTTTGGAGAGCTCAACATAACAGTATTCCGTATCAGACCTGCAAACACAATAAAATATTAATATTGTATAAAAATGTAAATAACAATGTATTTAAATTTATTAAAAACTTACGAACATTATTTTAGTGCAGTGTTGGTAGAGTCAAGATGATTGCTTCCCTGTACAACGTTTGGCTGCAACGGGTTCTAATAAAGTTATGCGTTATAACATAAAAAATAATTTGATCAGCACCTATAACGCAATACAAAAGTTCTCAACATTTCGATATTTATTAGACTCGATTTCTATTAACAGTACTACTGCGAAATACGAACAATAATGGTTTTTATAAAGGTTTAATACCTCAGACATCGATTTGCAAAATAAGCAAATGTGTAACAAACAAAAGTATCATGTTAATATGTCGCAATCAAAGAAACCTCTTAGTAAACTCTTTTAGTTCTTCTTTGAACGTCAATTAAGACAGTTGCTGTTTTATTTCGTTTCCTGTATCTATAAAATAAGTAAGTACCTATCTCAATTAACTTACTACTTTACTATTATTAATAAACAAAAAAAATCTGGTAGGTATAAATCTAATTCCATTTGTTTATTTTGCAGAGTATGACGAGTTCTCAACCCATTGACAGTGTGAAAGAATTCGATGAACAGTTCCCGTTTTTTTCATCTCAGACTATTGCATCATTTAACGAACCATTTTACAATAGCCAAGACATGGATGCTTATTTGAAGTACCAGGATAGATGTATTAATCAAAATCAGGATGCAAACTTAATAAATTCTCCGAAAAAAGCAAAACAAAAATTAAAGAAGAAAACACAGCAAAGAAAGACTCTAACATCAAATAGGTATTGGGTTAAACTCGAACGTAATCAGAAAAGCAAACAAGGGAAAACAAGTAATCAAGATTACTGTTGCGAACCTCGAGTCGAAACAAGTAGATGATCTGACTACGACGGTGCAGTATGTCGTCCAAGATAACTTCGATGAATTGTTAAGTGCCACGGAAGATTTAGTTAACCGAATTGTGAAAAAACTAAGTGACGTTAGCTATTAAGTTCATATTTTAATTTTTAATACTTACATTAAACAAATAACTACATTTTAATTTGTTTACAATAAACAATTTTTTGATAAATCTCATTATGCAACTTTTGTGTCTCAATATTATTCAAAACCCATATTTTGTGTATCATGTAAAACACTAGGTACTTAAGTACATTATTTTACCGTGTTCATCAAAATCTATTATAGTACAAAGGATTATAATTACATAATTATGATGCGAGCTTATTACCTGTTGTATCATCGCTTTGTGATGAATTTGCAGTTAGTGGACATGGTTACATTTTTAAAAGTAAGCATTTAAATGAAAGTTCAACATTATATAGACTTTAATGTGTTCTGACTAAGGAACAAATCACCCTGTCTGACTTATTGACTTGAGATTAATTTACATAAATTTAAAAAATCTTACATTTAAAAAGTGACCAGTTAAATGAAACTTCGACATATTATAGACTTAAATGTGTTCTGTTTAAGAAACAAATCGCCCTGTCTAATTTATTGAGTTGCGACTAAATAAATTTCAAATAACTTTTCTCAGATTTAGATTGTGTAATTAAAACTTTATCCTGTAGATTTTAAAGTTGCTTTTGCACTACAAAAATACGACGGTTCTACATCGCGCAAACGAAGTTTTTTAGTAAGTTGATATAAATACAAAACACGAAATAAAATCGACGTGCTCCGGCCTTCCATGACCGACCAACCTTGCTACTAACCGCTGAGCAGACTCTAAATGTTTAGGGAGATTCTATGCCTATGTGGTGGTGGGCACGGATGATCCACACCTCGGTGGGAGGACTAAAACCACCAACCATCACGTAAAATGCGGCCATAAGACCACTGGGAACCTAACGCATCCCAGGTGGCCCGTTCTTGATGTGGGGCTTGATCACCCTTGCAGCAAGTTGTGAAAACACCATAGCAAACCAAGTCCGTTCCAGCGGTGTGGTGCGCTATGTGACTCGCTTTAGCAAACCAAGTCCGTATGTAGCGGCTTGGGGCGCTATATGCGACGTTAGCGTGTCTGGTGACGACCTGTGACGCGTTGTGTATAAACTATGAACTATAAAATGAAAAACATATTTTGTTCTGTTGCTTGTGCACCTGACAATTTAAAAACCAAATATTTAACTTACAATTGTCAGGTGTATAAGCAACAGTTTTGCTCAAATTAACTGTGAAATAGTCAAGTAACAAAATCTAAATGCGAAGAATATAATTCGAGTACGTTGCCATAAGTTGAAATAAATTAACGGTGAGTTGACTGACATAACCCGGTTGGAGTTCTAACCCACATTGGTGGAGTTCAACAGGGTGTAAACTGGAAGCACAGTTGGAGGATATAGAACTCCTATAATAAAAACTTTATTGTTCAAAACACAAAAATTCTAATACAGTATGTACAAATAGGATTGTACAAAGATGTGTTTTGAAACTTCTAAACAGAATGAGCGTTTAAAAAAACGACTGAGTCGAAATGAACGTTTTGACAAAAAACGCCTTGGGAGTTTCAGAACCAGAATGTGTTTTTAATTCTAATACAGTATTTACAAATACCAAATGTGTTCTGAAACGCTCAATAATATACTACTCTGCCCCCGATAGTGAAAAGGGCGCATCTAACATGAAGTCGAAATCGAGAAATTAAATGTTTTAGTTGAAAATTAAAAAAATGTATGCTGTCTCTAAACAAATAGACATAGACACTTTCCGTAAACGAAGTAATATAGATATGTACCATATTGTCAATATAGTAATCAAATATTTTATAAATTATTCTTATTTATTTATTTATTTAAGATTTTCCTTTTTATCTAAGCAAAAAAATCACTGGAAAATACTCGGTACTCCGTTTAAAAGACGCAAGTAACCAATTACGCCTTTTCAACTAAGTACAATCACAAACTTCTTTTTAATGTAAGTGCTTGACAGATATTTCCTGCTTTTTTCCTAAGATGAAAGGGCGCATTTGGACACAAGCGTCTTTTTAACATAGTAATTGATATTTCAAAAAGCTAACTCTACTTAATTAAAAAAGTAATTGTCTTCTCTTTTTTTATTACTTTCACATGTAGGTAGTTCAATTGCCTGTAAAATAAATGTTTTGAAATAATAGTTTGCACATTAACAACATTCTAAGGTGCAATCACGAAAAACCGTATGAAAAGATAAAAGTTTATTAACCCTTAATTTGACCTTGTCCAGTAAAATGGACGTTGTAAAAACCAAAATCTACGCGTAAAAATAAAATTATTACATGAATTTTAGGTAATACAGGGGAATCTCATATTAATATTATAATACATTTCTTTTGTTTATTGTGCAGACATAGTGCCCCTTTATATCGCTGTTTATGTCTATTCTAATGGCTAATCTAAATAATATTAGTATTTATTATCAGAACGTGAGGGGTCTTAGAACTAAATCTCATAACTTTTTTACCAATGTACTTGCGTCTGACTATGACGTTATTTGTTTAACTGAAACCTGGCTCACTGATGATTTTAGTATATGGAAACGGGCAATCATTACTCCTGTACATAAGGGGGGTGATAAGCACAACATTGGATTATACCGACCGATTTACAAGCTTTGTGTGTTCGCTAAGATTTTCGAAAAAATTGTTACTAATGAAATCACTGCTGTTGTATCGCGTCATATATCTGTTCACCAGCATGGTTTTTCCGGGGGCAGGAGCGTCGATACTAATCTGATCACCTATACTGACTACATTATTAACGCTTTAGACTCTGGTTATCAGGTGGATGCCGTTTATACCGATTTCTCCAAGTGCTTTGATAAAATTGATCATTCCATCTTACTTCAGAAACTCTTTGAGATCGGTATACATGGGGACCTACTTAGATGGTTAGAGTCGTATATTAGTAATAGGAGTCAGGCTGTTGCACTTAAGGGCTACCGATCTAGGTACTTACCTATTCCATCCGGAGTTCCCCAGGGCTCGCATTTGGGCCCCTTCTTATTTGTCTTGTATGTCAATGACATTCAAAACTCTTTTCTAACTTCTTCGCACATACTTTATGCGGATGACGCTAAGATTTACAAATTAATTAAGAACATTGATGATTGTGCTTCGTTGCAATCTGACTTGTCTCGTTTCGAGGACTATTGTCGGCGGAATAAGCTTGTCCTGAATACCGATAAATGCTACGTTATCACTTTTTCCCGTAAGTCTAGTCCGGTAGTTCATGATTATTCTTTAGCTGGTAGTAGTGTCTCGCGTGTGTCGACGATTAGAGACTTAGGCGTTATTTTGGATGCGAAACTATCTTTCAATGAGCATATTGATAGTGTCGTTTCTAAAGCGTATAAAAAATTAAGTATGATTCTTCGTCTTACAAAACCTTTCAAAAATACCTTTACTTTAAAAGTTTTATATTATTCTTTCGTCCGGAGTGTTTTAGAATTCGGAAGTGTTGTATGGAGCCCGCAGTATGATATTCATAAGTTCAGGGTCGAAAGAATTCAAAAGATTTTTTGTAGATCTCTAGATTATAGGACCGGTTTTTACAACTATGACTACCTTTCGTCTGCAGCCAGGCACGGTCTTCCCCCTCTTGAAAGGAGAAGAATTTATCTGGATACTATATTTTTATTTAAAATTATTAGAAATTATATTGACTCAAGTGTGCTATTAGACGGCATATCCTTCAAAGCTTCTCGTTTCTGCTCACGTTCTAAACCTACCTTTCACATTTCCCCTTGCGGCACTAATTATGCGCAAAATTCGTTTCTAAGGCGCTCGTGTAAGATGTACAATGATTCGTTCAATGATATAGACATCTTTACGAATAGTTTATCAATGTTTAAAATTAAGATTCGGCAATTTCTTTTTTGATTATTAGTACCTACCGTTTGTAATTCTTGTTTTCTAATTAGTTTTGGTTGTTTTGTTTGTATGGTAAGAATAACTTGTTAACAACTTAATTTGTAACCTAGTAATATATGGAACTTTAGGCCTTATTCACATTAATATTTGTATGTATTACTTTGTACACGGCTGTTTGTTTTCCTAAATAAATTAAAAAAAAAAAAAAATACAAAAACTATACTAAAAAAAAACCAGTGCGAACGGTAATTTTTCGTCAATTGCCGTCAGAATGTAAAGGTAGCGGTTCGTGCCGCGACAGAGACAAGCGACCGAGACATGAGACCGAGACCGGAGACACGAGACACTGCTGGTCCGGGGCAGCGACCGTCTCGCTGTCTCCTGTCTCTGTCTCGCTCGCGAACTGTCGCTTATACATTGCCTAACGTCAAGTGACGGTCGCGGTCTCCGGTCGCAGTCTCCTGTCTCGGTCTCCTGTCTCTGTCGCGGCGCGAACCGCCACCTTTAATGGGGAAAGACGCTTCTTACTTACGCTCGGTAAATGTTTTACTTTTATGATTTTTCTGTAAATATATGATAACATTATGTTTTTTTTTTTAAGAATTTTAAAAATCGTTCGTTTATAGTATGTGATAATGTAAATTCCTTTTTAAATAAACCTTTAACATTATGATTTATTTGCGTAATATATAAAATTTTAAAAATTAAAAAAATCCCATTTATGTCTTAAAAACTTGCAAAGTTAAAGTCTATCCAGTATACTACCCATTGCCAATGCCGCAGTGTTCTAACTCGCGTTTGCTACGGCTAGCATACTTCCTATTGCCAATTAATATGAACTTTTTTTTCATCCTGAAGTAAAAAAATGTTCAATTGATTCTACAACTTAATGCCCCATCAGAATTCAGACAAAGGAGAAATAGTATAGCGTTCCTCAGGGACTCTGTCCCTCTGATCGCCATTTATTTATTTGTATTTATTAAGCCTGTTCTCCCCCATCATTGGGTAAAGACTTTCTCCTTTTTTTCCCCACTCTGCTCCTCACAAAGCGGTGACTGATCAATATTTATATATATAATATTTTCCAAACGTTTGCTGTTTGTTCATTCCGCGACCTCCGTCGTCGTCGTAAACGTCTGCAACAAAACTTGTGTTTAAGAGCTTGGGAGAAGACTTCCATGCTCTGTTTGATGCAGTTGGAAAATAGGTTGTTCTTTGACATGTTTATTAGAAGTCCAAACTCAAGGTTTACTATGCTTTACTGTTCCTAAGTTCTATAGCCAACGCCGGGAAAATAACGCCGCCATCAGCAAACCTGTATGTTTATTTGTTTCTTCTTCACGCTCAACCGCCGAATCGAAATGAAGATAGCTTGAGTCCCGGGGTGGACATTTTGATTTTTATCTCGGAAATGTAATAATTACTACAGGAAAATTCGTTAACAGAGTTCCATGCGGACAAAGCCACCAGCAAACACTATATTATAAAATACTATTATGTTTCAGTTTTTATTCAATTAAACCTGTAAGGATTTTCATTAATGTTTTATTTCTCCCACATGCTCGGAAATGTTAACCTTATTGTCGTAAAATCAGCCCACGAAGTTTTGAGTTCCAGGTACAGGCAAAATTAAAAAAAAAAAAGTTATTATTTACCAGCGGCAGCGGCCGCGAAAATGTATACAAATTTCATTACGTACCCGGTGTTTTACTTTTTAAAACCATGTTTAGACTAGGATAACTAACTCCAAAGCGCCAAACAATCGTGCAATCAAAATTCTGCCTTGTATATTTTACTTTTTAAATGTCATAGACTAAAAAGTTAAACATTTTCAAAAACCGTTTACAGCGTATTTAAAAGTGTATCAAATAGTTTGACGTTTTTTTATAGAAATTGTGTTCATAAACAAAATAAATTGCCGAAATAGGGTAAGTACGTATCATAATATATAAAGTTCAAAATACATAATGGGTCATAATACATAATGGTCATAATATATAATGGTTTTATTTCTGAAACCGTAAACTTTTCAGGATTGTTATAAAACAAACCTAACCTAACCTAATGGGTTCTACAAAATGGGCTTTTAAAAAAACCCTGAAATGTTTACGGTTTCAGAAATAAAAGCATTATATATTATGACCATTATGTATTATGACCCATTATGTATTTTGAACTTTATACATTATGATACGATCTCGCCGAAATAACATAAATTAATGCGTAATAAATGTTATAATTTAAACTATATTTTATTCAAATTGAATTTATTACGTTTAAATGTGTGATTTTATTTAATGCTTTGTTTCAGTACTTTTAATCGTACGTGTTTCTGTTCTTTTTTTTTCAGGGAAATTTTGACCTGTGTTTAATTTAACAATTTTCACTTCTCATGCTCTTAAAATGTTACTTTAGTCTCTGCACATCGGGACTAAAGTTCCTTTTTAATCTCTAGGGATTAAAAGTAAAATTGTTTTAATTTACTTTGAAATCCCCTTAACATCCAATCACGGTGTTTGTGAATGGAGGATTTATTGCTATTTTCAGTCTTTTTGTACAGACCACAGAATAAAGACTAAAGGCATAGAAGCCGTGCAATAAGATGAACGTTGCACTAGCTACTTGTCTCTACTTTATAGATTACATTTTGATAAGAGGAAAAGAAACAAAACCTAGGTGTCTTTTCTTCTTTAATCTGTCATGATCAGAAGGTGAAGAAACGTCAAATCAACGACCGGTCTTCTTTGGCGTTACTTTCTTCCACACTGGTGCTTAAAGGTCCAAATCACGCCTTGTGACGATCTCTTTCCAACTCACTATGAAAACCATAAGTAAAAAGAAGTCAACCATAATGTATTTTCTGTCTATTTAGTACGGTTTCTATGCCTCTAGTTTTTATTCTGTGGTGTAGACAATTTTTAGCGCGTGGAAATAACCTCAAAATGACAACTGTGAAAAAATATAAAATAAAAATGATTTAATTTCGTGAAACACGATTAATGATTACGAATATGAATATATTTAATTATATTAAGGATGAATTCATTTTATTATGCTTGGTCCAATTAGTTTTAAAATAGTTTTCAAGTTTGAACCTGTTGGCTAAATATGCAAGCATTTAAAGCGGCACTTCACAAAAAAAATACAAAAGAAAAGAAAAAAACCGCGGAACAAATTTGTAAGAAACTTTCTTATAATCAATTTTATAAAAATGTGTATAGAACTTCGTCAGTGCTGGATTGAGCAAGCACGGGGTCCGTAGCAAATTCTATAAAGAGACCCCTGGGTTTGTTTTAGGTTACAGGTTGTGGCGGGCTTTTTTCCGCAACTGGGCGACTTAGATATGCACCTATTTTGCGTGGGTGTTTGTTTTAGGTTATTCTGGTGGAGAATATCGACTGGATTATTCATCTTATCGTCAACCCTGATGCATAATAATATGAGTACACGCATACGCATACTGATGTAAGTACTAGCATTTTAGAGTTTAGACGTGGATGCGCGGGGCCCGTAGCATTTGCTACTCTTGCTAGGTAAGTACGTGGCTAATCCCGCACTGAACGTTGTTTTTTTTCCTCGCATTCAAAGTGAAAAGTAGAGTGTTTAACGCGAGACTAAACAACCATAATGACACTCGAACTATAGCCACTCTCGCTCGCTGGCTCGCTCGCGTGGCTAAACATCTCGTGTCATTATGGCTTGTTTTAGTCCCTTGTTGAACAATCTACTATTGTGTTATATTTTCTCGCATTGTTGGAGAAAAGCACTATACAAGCCTCGACCGGGAAGGGCGGTTGCTGGACTCGTATATAGCGCGGCCTTGACTGCGTCTCGGCCACGCTAACTACTCGTTCCGCAACGGCCTGTTTCCCGGTTTGTGCAGTAATGTACTATTTCTTAAAAATAGAATACATATTTTGCATATCTTTGGCAATGTCCATCATGCTGGACATTTAATGCCCGGTTTCAATATTCAAGAAACGAATGGTTTTCCTTACGTCTCGTTAAAATTTGACACATTTTGTACGTAGCAAATGTCAAATTTTAACGAGACGTAAGGAAAACCATTCGTTTCTTGAATATTAAAACCGGGCATAAGCCGACTTTGTGTTCTTATTATTTTTATGATTTTCCGGTAGATATAAACACCGCAAAAAATAATGACACTAACTTAGTTTTTATGTTTTTTCTTCTGGCCAAATTAAGGGTTATCCTACTGACATAATTTAAATTTAAATGCATGATTAACTAGGTACCTCTTTTCAATGTTGTAATTATCGCAAAAATAAAAAATTCCTAAATCAAAATCAGATGCGAACCCCATGAGCATACTTGTGAATTAGCAAAATACACTATTGAAAAGGCGCAAGTGGTCATTTGCGTCTTTTCTACTTAGTATTAGGTGTAGATGCGTCTGCGTTAACATAACGTTATCAAGCTCTGGCTAAGTTGAAAAGACGCAAGTGGTCACTAGCGCCCTTTTCATTGAATATTTAAGTTAGATGCGTCTAAGTCAATATAATTCTTTCAAGTCCTGGCTTAGTTGAAAAGGCACAAGTACTTAGATGCGTCTTTTTATTGAAGTATACGGTGATGGATTATACCTTGCGTCTTTTCTTTTACTAAACAGTTGAAAGTTTGACAAAACAAAAGGGCGCATTATCCGTAGTTACGTCTTTTTTATGAAGACCATTTACATGTTTTTCAAATGCGTCTTTTTATTTAAGTTTTTGTAACAAAGTGTGTGAAGTTACGCCCTTTTTGCTTATGGTAACTGTAACGTCCTAAGGTTTAGGATCAAGTAGGTTATTGGATAGGTAATAAAACCACAGTATTGCGTTTGCCCCACACGCTCACACCGCGACCCACCGACCTACCGCCATGACAGATCTAATGTCACACCCAGTTGACAGGCAGGAAGTGTTGCCAACGGCAGGGCGTTTATTCCACATACACTACATCTCTTCCTTTGAATAATAATTAGTTTTATTACATGAGTCTACCAGCGCTTCCAAAGAGAAGACCTTGTTGAGAAGAAGCGCCGCAAGAAACTCAACAGTCGGTCCCTTTTATGTTTTTTTCTTTACAACATTCATCTTAAAATATTGGTCTTGATCTTATCTTACATAACATTAATAACAAATTAGATTAAGTAAATAATATTATGATGATACAGAGAGCAGATACGCCAGTTAATTTATCTTTGATTTATTTTACTTAAACAGTTTGGGTAGGTAGGTACGTAATATTGCATATGCCTGAGACAAACTCCAAACATTCATATTCTTACTATTATATAAATGCAGCTATAGCACTGATCACTTATTAATTAACTTATTTATTTATTTTATTGCATTTATACAAAAAAAACCGAACAAAAGACCTAAGTATAACCCTATTGGGGTAAGTATTGCAAAGTGTTACGTTACTTCAAGACTTTTATCTGTAGTAATTAATATAAATTAACACACAGATTTATTTTGTGTTAATACACAATAAAACATCTACAATATACGTGGCAAATAAAAAATCCCGATTTCAAGTAGTAGGTAATTTCAGATGGAAAGAATCAGAGCAATATCAACATGGATACTCAATTTATTCTTTTCATCAACTTATCTTTAAATACACAGGTTATCAGATTACTGTGTCTAAATACTTCATTTCATTTATTTTTTGGTCATCTGAAAGAAGACTAGGGATCGTTCACTTGCTTTTAAACCTGATGGTATTCATAATTAGATACCTACATGAAATAATTCCATAAGTAGGTAAGTACCTATTACATCTTTAGCCGGTATAGAAAACTTTCTTCGAGTGTTTGTTTGCTGGATTAGTGTTAAAAATTAAATGTATTAACAAACACCACACACTTTTTTTTCAATACATGGCAACACCTGTTTTCAACAATTTTTGAACATCTATAAATCATTTTGAGGAATAGGCGTCTCAAATAATCTTTGCAGTAACATTTCGAAAATACGTTACAATTAATAAATTATATTAAAATTAAGAGATTACTCTCATTTATCCGCTAAACCTTGCGCTTACACTGAGCCGAATGTACCCGCATTTTTTATTTATTTTTTTGCAGGGTTTATCTGTGACTATTTTGGCTATCAGCTTTTTGATTGAGTTTACCAAACCTGGTGCATACAGATGGTATTTTAGTTCTTGGTTTTAGATCATCAGTCAATTCTAGCTTTTTGACACATTCAAAAACGCTTCAGCTTCTAAAATGTTTTTTTTTTCCTTATTATTATGGCTGCAAGATATTTCTATATATTAATTAATTATTTATTGATTGCAAGTTGTAGAATATAATGTACGCTCATGTGTTAGGTAGTGCAAGTATGAACGCCGTTTGTCTACCAATTTGTTCTTTTCCGTGTCACCTACATTATATAATATTAAATCTTAATGAACTGAGAAGGAAAATAAGTAACGTTTATCTTTAGCACCGGCCGATAATTATCCATTTGTGCACTCCAGTATATAGCGCGCCCCTGCTCGTTAGCGTATTCTGCTGCGATGGACGCAAAGACATTGCATGAGTCATATTACTTGTTAAGTAACAGTATAACAATTGACATAGCATTGTGATATTTATAAATATTTGCGTACTCTCTATAAGCTTTATTTAATTTGCGTGCTTTAACAAGCATTGTAAATATTTGCGTGCTCTCTATGAGCTTTATTTAATTTGCGTGCTTTAACAAGCATTGTAAATATTTACGTGCTCTCTATGAGCTTTATTTATTTTGCGTGCTTCAACAAGCATTGTAAATATTTGCGTGCTCTCTATGAGCTTTATTTAATTTGCGTGCTTTAACAAGCATTGCGTGGTCATTATAGCTTTTAAAGCGTATTGGCGTGACCATAGTTTAGTGTCTACTGACACATGGCTTTTTACTTATTAAGTAACAGTATAATAACTGCAATAGCCTTGTAGTATGAAGAAATATTTGCGTGCTCTCTATGAGCTTTATTTATTTTGCGTGCTTCAACAAGCATTGTAAATATTTGCGTGCTCTCTATGAGCTTTATTTAATTTGCGTGCTTTAACAAGCATTGCGTGGTCATTATAGCTTTTAAAGCGTATTGGCGTGACCATAGTTTAGTGTCTACTGACACATGGCTTTTTACTTATTAAGTAACAGTATAATAACTGCAATAGCCTTGTAGTATGAAGAAATATTTGCGTGCTCTCTATGAGCTTTATTTAATTTGCGTGCTTCAACAAGCATTGTAAATATTTGCGTGCTCTCTATGAGCTTTATTTAATTTGCGTGCTTTAACAAGCATTGCGTGGTCATTATAGCTTTTAAAGCGTATTGGCGTGACCATAGTTTAGTGTCTACTGACACATGGCTTTTTACTTATTAAGTAACAGTATAATAACTGCAATAGCCTTGTAGTATTAAGAAATATTTGCGTGCTCTCAATAAGCTTTATTTAATTTTCGTGCTTTAGCAAGCATTGCGTGGTCATTATAGCTTTTAAAGTGTATTGGCGTGACCATATTATAGTGTCCTATAATGGAAAAACATTATTTTTTTCAAACAATTTTAAGTTTTCTATGATATGAATATAATAACACCTGCACTCCTGATGGCCATCCAATGTGAATCCACCTTTACATGAACAACCTTACGGTGCCACCGCGCCGGGGCGCGGAAGGACTCTCAAAGTCGTGAACTAATAATAACATAAAGAGGAAAGATTTGTATTTTGTATGTTTGTAACGAATTAATTCAAAACCAATGGATCGATTTTAAAATCATTTTATTATTTGAATTCTACATTGTCCCCGAGTAACTTAAGCTAGGTTTTATTTTTCTGCAATTTCCATTTCAACTAATTGAGCGAGTGTTATGACTGAGATAACATAAAACGTTCACAAATTAAATAGACACCGGTTTACTGTTTGTTAGCATTTGACACTTTTTTGTTCACATAATTAGGTAAACACTTTTGTATACCTACTTCATGATGTACCTACTGTAGCGCAATTTTGCATGGCCCTTTGTTTCATTTTATAACTCGTATAGCATGGCCTTTAGGAACCTATCCATTCCTACGTAGGTGCGTAACCTATTTTGTTCTTACAACACTTGAATGGTTATTTAGACAACACCAAGGCAACATTTCGCTACATCATCAATCACACGTCCATATCGTACTTGGCCGTTTTTAATAGCGTATTTTTATTTATTGATCTCATGACCAATGTATAGTAAAGTATAGTCATCAGCAAAAGGAACTGATGAAATTTGACTGTCTTAAATAATTTTTAGTAGATATAAATATTTTATTCGCCGTATCTCAAAAACCAATCAAGTCTACTTAGTCGTGATAGTTTTCTTTTTAATTCGTTATATGTCCTTTCATTTAAGATTTTTGCAATGCAATGTTGAAATACAGTCGGCAATCTTATTTTTGTTTGTAAACTCATGTCGTATATGTGTGACGTTTGACTCAGGTAAGATTACCGACCGAGATAGAATAGCAAGAAACCTTGTCAAATTAAACTGAAAATGAGGGTGAGGCGTCGTTGAATCAGGCTAGACCAATAACTTCAATAAATATTTTAAAGAAAACAGAAGTGGGTATTCAGCCATTACCATAAAAGTAAATTGTCTTCTTGTGGACACTTAGGCACAAATTTAATTTCATCATGCTTTATTCAAGTTTCCTGTACAGAGACAGTTATGACATCTTGTATTTCGCATTGACATATTGATTTGTCATTTTGTTTCCGTGTTATTTTATTATGATCATTTTCTTTTAACTAAAGAATATTCAGTGGAAAATGACACTTTGGTATATTTGGTATTTGGTATATTTGGTACTTATCTGTTATATCTGGGGCATCATGCGAGAACATGTTATGAAATTTTAATCGCTTACTTTTGACGTTGACTGTACAAAGTTGATAGGGCAGAGTAACATACTTACTAGTGTGTGGCACAAGTCATCTTAAAATAATATGTGGTGACAGGGAAACAGACCTCTTTGGCTGCAAAATTATGTCACAAGCTTTTTTTTTTTAATTACTGCAACAGAAATGTCGTGCTATTTGATAATTAACATTAAATACTTGTCAGGAAATTATCAGATTACTGCATCACAGTTTTCCAATTTCATTGTCTAATGGTTTTAAACAGTGACTTCAGAATCATAGTACCTACATGATTATGAGTTGTTTTTATTTTATTTTATTATTTACTTATTTTCCAGCTAGTCGAGGAGATTATTCCCTAAGTTATTCTGTTATCGCCATAGCATAAGGTCGGTTACATGTGCATCGTACTTACTAGCTAACTAATCTAACTTCTAATCTAGGCTACCTAGGAAAAAACTAAAAATATCAGTAGGTAGGTCTTTTTCTGCTGATCACGGCAATATGAATAACTCATTTTTGTCAAAAATGTAAGATGCGCCCTTTTTACTATCGGGGGCAGTCTAGCATTCACTGGTTTCGGATTCAACGCATTACATACGATTTGATAAGGTAGCCGTGTTGGCGAGGGAAAGTACTTTATCCCTAGGAAAGTGCGCGAAGCTATCGAAATCAGTCGTCATCCGAATTATAACCGTGATGGTGGATGGTCGGTGCCACCGAGTTGGAAAACGGTTTTATGTAGTGCCCCAGTGGCAGGGGTGGACGCGCCTTTAGCAAGTGACGTTGTTAGTGTTGTGTGCGACCCTACGTTTGAGAATTCTAATAATGGAGAAAACGGGGGTAGTTTGTCGCCGGCCACGCCGTGCGCTCCGAGAAGTCGGGCTGACAGAGCGCTGGCCCGCAGTGTTCGTCGTGCTGCGACCGCGTCTGCTCATGAATAGGGACTCCGGACGAGCCCGAAACATGTCGAGCGTTTTTAGACAAATTTTACGTTAGTAACCCGGTGTGATCTCTTTAACAGAAACGTCTGTACGTAATTCAAACTATATTAAAGTGCAAAAAAATTCGTCGGTCTTAGGCAGGATTCGAAACTACATTTTCTCTGGCATTCCGGGCCAATGCAGGCGCATTACCAATTATGCCACCAAGACCCTACTTAAGATCCACGGAATTACTGATCGCTTCCTTTTTCATGCCTGGAGGGTATGCTGACGCCATCTATCGTTGTTTATTAACAAACGACACCCATGTTTCAAGTTCGTTGAAATTAGCATGAGTACAATGTGCCATCTTATTCTACACATTTTTTAATTTAAACAGAAACGTCTGTACGTAATTCAAACTATATTAAAGTGCAAAAAAATTCGTCGGTCTTAGGCAGGATTTGAACCTACCATCTCCTCTGGCAATCCGGGCCAATGCAGGCGCATTACCAATTATGCCACCAAGACCCTACTTAAGATCCACGAAATTAATGATCGCTTACTTTTTCATACTCGGAGGGTAGGTATGCTGACGCCACCTTTCGTTGTTTATTAACAAACGACACCTCGCTTTAATATAGTTTGAATTACGTACAGACGTTTCTGTTAAAATTGAAAAAAAATATATAATCATGCTTTCATCAAAATGAAACAGTTTAAGTTTTATGCGCACCTAGTACATCTCGACCGGTCTGACAAGTTGTGAATCGTTAAAAAAAAAACCGGCTAAGAGTCGGATTAGCGCCCTGAGGGTTGTGCACATGTGGTCATCAATATTTTAACACATATATATTTTTTAATCATTCTATTTTTGAGTTAAGCACTATACATGCTTCGACCATCCTGGACTCGTATGTATAAAAGCCTCATACTCTGGACGAGGAAGGCTCACTTACTTGTCTTTGCAGTAATGTACTATAATTTGGATGATAACAACTTTTGAAATAAAATAAACAGTTTAATAAGCCAATCACAGCACACAGCTGCACAGTTACAATTTACTTTGTTTATTATTAGTTACAATAAAAACAAATAAATAATGAGCACTCGTTCCGTAAAGAAATTACTAACCATCAAATGTGTGTGCGTTGAATACATTATTTCTATTCTATTCTATTCAATTGACCTAGTCCCAAACTAAGCTCTAGACTAGTACTATGGGTACCAGACAACGATATTAATACATATATAGATTAGATTTAGATTAGATTTATTTATTTCATAATATAAGTCACAGTTATATCGCACACATGTCAATTATACAGAATTCATATTATGATCGTCAGAGAAGTAAAACAAAAAATAATGTAGCAAAAGCCAATGTCAAAAATTAATGGATAACACATACCTAACACAAAAATAATAAAAGAAGTCACAAACTTAATTAAACAAATGAGAGTAGAATAAACAATCAAAAAGCAATCTCAAAAGTATAGGTATTACAAAGTCAAAATTCAGCTTCAATAAATTCACTTACAGAGTAAAATGCGTTATCCAACAAAAGGTTTTTTAATCGACGCTTGAATGTTTCGTCACTGGACTCATTTTTTAAGTCAGCGGGTAGGTGCTCGTATAATTTAGGGCCGATAATACGCGGGTTCTTCCTGGCTAGCGCCGTGCGGCTCGGAGCCGGCCGCAGGCGGCCCGTGCTGCGAGTGACCTTGCCCTCGACTCCCATTCGCGCAAAGGTATGGAGGTTTAAACGCGTATACAAAATAATTTGGTACAAGTACACGGAATATAGGGTCAGAATGCGATATTGAGAAAATACCCTCTTGCATGTTTCTCGTTGTTTTATACCGGCAAGGATCCTAAGTGCTCGTTTTTGGAGGACCATTACGCGATTTGAGTCCGTGGAGTTACTCCACAGCATTGTACCGTAAGACAGCAACGAATGAAAATAAGCAAAATACGCCTGCTTTAGCCCATCACTCGCAATAGTTGGCTTTAGCTTTCGTAAAGCGAAAGCTGCACTGCTCAACTTGGCGCAAAGTAAATCGACATGCTGCTTCCAGTTTAGGTTTCCGTCTAGCGTAAAGCCCAAAAATTTGCACAGTGGCAGGGGACTGTTTATTGACAGTGGTGTCACTATACCTTTGCCAGAAAACAGCATGACGCTTGACTTTGCCACGTTAAGGATAAGCCCGTTCGCTGAGAATCACTGCTGTAGCTGCTCGCACACTTTAGTTATCCTTTGGTTAAGTTGCTCATAAGTGGGGGCACATACTACAACAGTAGTATCATCAGCAAACAATATAGTTAGGCCATCAGTAGGTAATTGAGCTAGGGAGATCATTTACGAACATCAAAAACAAGGTATTCCCTAAGGAAGATCCTTGAGGGATCCCTATCTTGACATCCCCGGGTTTGGATCTATGTTTGCCATCATCTTCTCCGGCAACCTCAACGGTTTGCTTGCGGTGACATAAAAAAGAAGCTAATAATTTATGAACGTTGTTTTGCATACCGTACAGTTTGATTTTTTCCAGTAACAGCTGGTTATTTACGACGTCGAATGCCTTAGATAGGTCGCAAAAAATGCCAGCAACTTTATACTTAGAGTCTATACTCATAATAATCGATGATCTGGTAAGCAGCTAGTGACGTTGACTTATTCCGTCTGTAGGCAAACTGTTTGTCGGTCATTAAATCATTGGTCTCCAAATGGCGCATAATATGAGACGAAATAATGCCCTCTATCATCTTAGATACAGTGGGAACAATTGTAATAGGTCTATGGTTGTCAACACTGTATTTGTCACCTTTCCCTTTGTACACCGGGCGCACTCGTGTGCTCTTTAGTGCGTCGGGGTAGACACCGCACTGAAACATATCATTGATCAAGACGACAAGGACGATGGACATAACTGGCCAAATGGATATGATTGTGTTTACTGACATATCGTATATATCCAAAGTATTTCGTGTCTTGAGCATTGACTGGAGCGCGGAGTCAAGGTCAGCTTGCGTGACGCAGGGAAATGTGAGTTCAGGAACATCAAGATCACGCAAATGACGCCGCAAATAACCAGCGGACTGCTCGTTGTAACCAACGTAGGGCGAAATTTTTAGCTACGCTTAAAAAATAGGAGTTAAACAGGTCGGGGGTATCTTTATACGGCACATCAACATTATCGTCGTCCTTGATACACACGTTTCCTTTTCTTGGCTTAAAGCATATTTCATCATTTATGACTCGCCATATTTCTTTTGCAGGATTTTTGCATTCCGCCAAACGTTTTTTATTATAATTTTGACGAGCTATTAAGGTGGATTCCTTAATTATATTCGCGTAGTGTGCTATGCAGTCTGATATATTTTGTTCATCAGGATATTGCCGACGTAAGATATTTAAGTCCTCAAATTTCACTAGGTGTTCGCGTACTGTGTCTGTCAGCCAAGGCAAACTATGTTTATTTTTTAACCTAGACAATTTAATTGGAAAATTTAAGTCAATGTAGTATGTAAACAATCTAAATAATTTATTAAATTTTTCATTTATGTCAATGTCATAATCGTTAATAAAATTCCAATCGTAATTTTTAAAAGCAACATAGAATGAATAAATAGATTCAGGCGTAACGCTTCTGCGTTTAACGGACAAATTAATTTTACTTATATTTTTTGCGTTTGTGATAGTCGTGGTTATCTTTTGTGCGTTATGGTCGCTTATGGCAGTGTCAATGGGCACTGCGACTATATCCTGGCTATCAGTCGGCACTATTCCGCAGTCAATCGTCGACGAATTATCAAATGTGACGCGGGTTGGAAAATTAATGATGTTTTTAGACCCATAACTATTTAATAAGTCATCTAAACGTAGTTTTGAACAACTGATACAAGAATAATCCACATTCAAGTCGCCGACCAAAATAAACCTTTTGTTTTCGTCAACTAATTTACTTAAAAGTGATTCCATACAATTTAAAAAGATGTCAAAGTTTCCGTGTCCAGTTCTATAAATAACAACAATAATTAATCTCAAATGACAAATTTCAATAGCGGTAAATTCACAATGGTATTGCACGGCTAGGGCATGTAGGTCGCTACGCGGCCTATACTTTGTACCGGTTCGTACGTACAATGCAACTCCGCCGTGCTCAATGGTCGAGCGGCAGAAGTGATTAGCTAGATCGTACCCACATAATCTTATTCGTTCGATTTCGTGATTTCGACACCAAGTTTCGGTACATGCTAATACATTAGGTCTCTCAGTGTATAATAAAATGTCTAATAGTGCAGTTTTACTAACTATCGATCTAACGTTTTGGTGAATAATATTAAACTGTGATCTCGAATAACCTAAGTCACTCATAGCCACTATGGGTTGTGATTTGGTGCGCGTGTTCTCAAGTTTTTTGACGTGACGACATTAAACCTCCTGATGGATACGCCGTCGGGCCAGTTCTTGAGATCTCTGACCAATTTTACCGCATCCGATGGTACGTCAAGTCGGAAAGATGAATACTGGCCTCTGGTTACTACCAGTTGGTGACATTTGACAGTCTTGAGGGCCAAATAAGACTTGAGGTGTCTCAAGATGTCGTCTGCAGTGGTTTCTGGGGTCAAGTTGAAGAGATGCAGACTAAGTATACGCAGCCCGCAGACCCAGATCCGATCCCCCAACCGCAGGCGCGATATAAGTGCTAGATATTTGTTTACTGTGAGGAGTGGATGATGAACTTGGCTTCGTAACTGCTGGAGGGGTCATGGCAGCTGCCGCACCATACGTTGCCGGGGTTTGACGCTCACGGCGTAGGCGGCTATTAGAGCTGGGCTTCTTCACCCTCACGCTGCCCTTGAGTTTGAGTCTCCGTCGTCATGTCAAGGGGAACGGATAGCGGCATATATATATATATATATATATATATACTTAAATACATACATATCATCCATGACTCGAGAACAGATATTCGCGCTCATCACATAAATATCTGCCCTTTCCGGGATTCGAACCCAGGACGGCTAGCTTCATAGGCAGGGTCACTACCAACTAGGCCAAGGCATCGTCAATCTATTTCCACGGAGTTGTTAATGTGGAGGATAATCACCATACAAACCAGTCGGGTCACAATTCCGAAAGTATCCCTTACGCTAATTAAGATAAGGTATAATCTCAATCTCCATACCAGCTCACAGATTTAACCGCGGTTCTAACCGTGGTCACATTTGATCGTAATAGCGGCCCTTACACGGCACAGTTTGGACTGTGCATCTGGACTGCGTTCCGATCCGCAGATAAAACCGTCGGTCCATCCGCCGGTTTGGACTGCGCATCAAACCGTCAAGACTTTATTACGATCAAATGTAACCACGGTCTGGACCGCGGTTAGATCTGTGAGCTGGTATGGAGATTGAGATTATACCGTATAAGGTAGGATTAGTAAGGGATATTTTCGGGATTGTGACCCGACTGGTTTGTATGGTGATTAATGATTATCCTCCACCTTAACAACTCCGTGAAAATAGATTGACGACGCCTTGGCCTAGTTGGTAGTGACCCTGCCTATGAACCTATCCGTCCTGGGTTCGAATCCTGGTAAGGGCAGATATTTATGTGATAAGCGCGTTTTTTTTTGTATTAAAAATAACTGCAAATCTAAGACAAACAATATATTACCTATTTTTCTTTATCCTAACCAAAATCAAACTTTCTAAAACAAACAAATACCGTACCGTAATTGGTAAAAGGGGTAGCGAGCTAGCGAGCTAGCGAGTCCGGCTACCTGCTACGTAATTATTATTAACAGAGATAAACATAAACCCTGAAAGCTCAGTCAACCATTTGCCGCTTAAGGATTAGTTCATTCATGTTCTTTGTGGTGTGGTGGTTTTTAAATACATAGTTACATTATTAATCAGCGGCAAATCTAACCGCCCTCTCTCTTTCACCTCACCTTACAAACATGTATGTAGAGTGGGCGGTTAGATTGGACGCCGAGTATAGTTTGAATTTGTTGATTGCCAAAAAGTTGATAGTTAGTAATTTCTTTACGGAGCGAGTGCTCATTATTGATTTGTTTTTATTGTAACTTATAATAAACAAAGTAAATTTATATTGTAATTGTGCAGCTGTGTGCTGTGATTAGCTAATTAAATTATTATTTATTTATTTAGTATTATTCGAATACTATAATTGGACGAATATTGCAAACCATAATTTCAACGCCTCGAATACATCAATGACGAAGGCGGCAAATCATTTTTTTTTTAACGACGCCGCTCGTGCCACGTAACCTTCAACGCTACTAAACGGGAATCCATTTTTGTTACGCCTTAAGGAAAACTTTTGTGTTGTGATCACATTCCACGCGCCAGTCCAAATCGCGCTCCGAACTCTGGAATATCGTTTACACGGACAGTTCGGACCGCGGGCCGGTAGCACAGATTTAACCCGCTGTCCAAACCGTGGTCACATTTGATCGTAATAAAGTCTTGACGGTTTGATGCGCAGTCCAACCCGGCGGATGGACCGACGGTTTTATCTGCGGATCGGAACGCAGTCCAGATGCGCAGTCCAAACTGTGCCGTGCAATTCGTCCCTTTACTTTGTCAACCTCGTATCTGATCGAATAGTTAAAGAAAAACAAAAATACATTTATACACACTTGTGTGTGCACAAGACACACAGAAAAATAGTGAAAACAGAAAACAGCAATAAACAAGAGTAGGGTAAAATTGGGGGACCTGGATACGGTCCGAGGTATCCAGCTCCCCCAATCTTACCCGTGAAAGATCAAGTTTTCATCAATTCATCTATTAATCTGTAAATTCTACTTTTCATCAATTAATCTATTAATTCTACTTTTTTCTTCTCTTTTTAAGATCAGGTATCCAAGTCCCCTCCAATCTTACCCGTGAAAGATCAAGTTTTCATCAATTCATCTATTAATCTATAAATTCCACTTTTCATCAATGAATCTATTAATAAATAATCTATGAAGTTTTCATGTTCTGAATACTGAATAGAACAAGTTTTCATCTAGTATAATAGTTATGAGCTAGGCAAGATTAATAATCGATCTCAATCAATATTCATGTATTCAAAACATCAATTATGAGTGCATCATTTCATATTAAGCGCTATTAAATAGATAGTGTTTCATTCATCGACGTGAGCATAATTATGCGACGTACAGTATTATCGGCACCGGTATTTACGAGTAATTAGTGGTCTCACCTTTCCAAAACAACGCAAGGAATCTGCACTCTCACTTATTGTTTGCCTATTAACTGATAAGTCGAATTTAAAATGGTGGGGTTAATGGTGTGGTGTGATAAATAAATAAACACATTGAACTCGATTAATATTTATTCTGTAAAATGTATATTTTACAACACTGTGCCGTGGTTCATATGTAGGTCGCGATGCATTGCAGGGTACAAAATTGAATAGATGCTCAGATGTATCCTGAATTTCCTGAAATTTACATACCGGTTAGCATGCAATATATAAACAGAAAACATATACACGATGATATTTATAATTAAATTTAACTTACCGACATTTTGAAAGACAACCACGTACGTTCAAAATATTTATTACAATTGGTATCCCTTAAGAAATTCTTGGCTTTATATATAAATAAAATGGTGCCGATAGAATTCAAAGTAGCTTAATATTGGATATTGATCTAACATTCTAATCCCTTATGGTATACACCCTAAAAGGAAAGTTTATGCACGGGTCGAATGCAAGATGATTCCATATCTATGATTATGTATGATGTATGTATGGTATGATTTTTCTGCCATTGAAATTGAACTATATTTACAGATAATAAAGTTAAATTTCAATGTTCGACCCACGTATACTTCCGACTGAATTCCAATCGTGTTGAAACTAAATAAACATGATAGTGATTAATTTCTTGGTTGCACTTATTTATAGTGCTTGTTGCATAGTAGATAAGGTTGAAATTAAATATTTAGATTTTTTACGTTTATACCGGGAATACAGAACGCTGACAACAGCTGTTGTGCATGATAAGTATGGAGTGCAAGTCTTCTTGATTTTTATTTGAATGTGTGTTTCTTCGTTCCAAAAATGGATATCGCTCGCATATATTTAAAGCGGGAATTGTGAGACCGAGACACAAAGTCATCAGCAACCGAAGTCTTCTGATCTCCAAGTTACTAAAGTGCATCAATAAGTGTCAACATATGTGCTATCATGTAAGTATCTTTTGAATATTCATCTATTCATCTATTAGATATTTCATCTATTTAAATACGATTATCTTTTCTGAGCTGCAGGCTTAACACATCGTGTAGTTTGACAAGTGCTAGAGAAATGAATGCATCCATTCAATATTCACGCCAGAGATATTCTTTTATGAGTGTCAGAAAGATCTTATAAAACTTATCAATATATCAGTAGAGAGCCTTACTTGTATTAAAGTTAACTTTGAATTCTTTGCGTACTTTATACAACCTCACTCAGACAAACAGGAGCTAAAGTCATTCAACACTAAATATGAAACTGTTTACAAGAGCACTGATTTGAATGAATTATTATTGAATACAAGTAACACTCTGAAAGAAAAACTAACCGAATTCGAACTTCGTGAATCTGGATGGACGTACCACTCTATAAGTCATATTGAAATTGACATGAACAAGTATTCTCCTTTGCGAGGCGGTTCTTATATTCCGTTACCTCCGACAATCAGAAGTTCGAAAAGTTGTATAAGTATACAGAATAGCGATAATCATTGTTTTCTGTGGAGTATTATGGCCGGTTTGTTTCCTTCTACAAGGAATGTATGTAAAGTCAGTTCATATCCGCATTATTCTTCCGTTCTCAACACAGAAGGAATGTCATTCCCACCTTCGCCTAAACAAATCGAACGAAAAAAAAACGAATATAAGTGTTAATATATACGGGTTAGATAATAAATCAAAAGTTACCGGACCTCTATACAAGACAAAAAAAAGAGAAATTAATCACATTAATTTACTATATATTGAAAGGGGGGAAAAGCACATTACTGTTTAATAAAAGATCTTGTAAGGTTAGTTCGACGGCAAGTTTCGCACCACAAAGGTAAGATATATTTATGTGAGACTTGTTTACAATTTTATAATGATGAAACAAAATATAGATCTCATGATTGTAGTGACGTCTTAGTTACTTTGCCTAAAAGAAATTCTGTTTTAAAATTCGAACATTATGAAAGACAACAGAAACTCAACTTCGTTATTTACGCCGATTTTGAATGCCTCCTGAGTAACCACACCGAAAACATATCTGAAAACACTAAAATTTTGAAAAAACACCGCCCATCTTGTTTTGCTTATTATATATGTTGCTCGTATGATGATCAATTAAATATATTTGTGACATATCGAGGTGAAGACTGTGTTGAAAATTTTGTCAAGAGAATAATAAAGGATGTAAAACGATTACATTAGTACATTACTGCACAGACCGGGAAATAGGCCGTTGCGGGACAAGTAGAGTTAGCGCTATATACGAGTCCAGCAATCGCCCTTCCCGGTCGAGGCTTGTATAGTGCTTTTCTCCAACAATGCGAGAAAATATAAAACAAATTGTAAAAATATTAAACAGGTCAAAATGTCCTTGAAAAAAAAAGAACAGAAACACGTACGATTAAAAGTACTGAAACAAAGCATTAAATAAAATCAAACATTTAAACGAAGGTAATAAATTCAATTCATTAAAATATGGTTTTAATTATAACATTTATTACGCGTTTGTTATTTTGGCAATTTATTTTGTTTATGAACACAATTTCTATAAAAAAAACCTTAAACTATTTGATACACTTTTAAATACGCTGTAAAGGCTGTTTGAAAATGTTTGACTTTTTAGTCTATGACATTTAAAAAGTAAAATATACAAGGAAGAATTTTGATTGCACGAGTGTTTGGCTGTTTGGAGTTAGTTGTCCTAGTCCAAAGATGGTTTTAAAAAGTTAAACACCAGGTACGTAATGAAATTTGTATACATTTTCGCGGCCGCTGCGGCTGGTAAATAATAACTTTTTTTTTTAATTTTGCCTGGGCCTGGAACTCAGAACTTCGCGGGCTGATTTTACGACAGTAAGGTTGACATTTCCGAGCATGTGGGAGAAAAAAATATTATCTAATGTTAAACCTATGACCCCATTAACTGCTGAACAAGAGTCATCTTATCAAAACGCAAAATATTGTCATATATGTAAACAACATCTGTTCGGTGACAAGGTGCGAGATCATGATCATGTTACATCCATGTACAGAGGGCCGGCGCACTCTCATTGTAACTTAATGCATAGAGTATGTCCATTCATACCTGTTGTTTTTCATAACTTATCAGGTTACAATTCTCACTTATTTATTAAGGAGTTAGTAAAACAAGAAGGTTCCGTTAAAATTATTTCTCAAACTAAAGAAAAGTACCTTTCTATAACAAAATACATAAAAGGGTGGTTCCGCCATTTCAAGCCATTTGGACGCATTCCGCAATAAAAAAAAAATAGATTTTGCAATTTTAATGTATTGTCATTATGATAAAAACCAGAATGTCATGTTTTTCGAAGAAAGGCGCTTTAGTAATTGTATTGGTTTCTCTAAAAAGTTAAAGATGGTAATGCTGCTCAGGATGGTAAGGAAATCTAACAAAATGGTAATGAACTTCTTAGGAAGGTAATGAATTTCATAAGGATGGTGATTTATGACTAGGTAGGTAATGAAATAGTCTTTTGTAATGTTATTTTAATTAGTCTTTTTATTGCAACCAGTCTTTATTTTAACTTCTAATCAACTAAACAATAGTTTTAATCATAACGAAAAACAATTTTGCTCTATCTCTAATCCTGCATAAACAAAGTGCGTCCTAGCATGAAGTAGATACTTAAAAACGAATAATATTTTTTAACAAAAACTAGCCCCTTTTGTTGGGACTGATAATCTCTTAATTAAAAACAACTACTCTTTTCCGTAATCTTCTAATCTTGTTTAAACAAGGTGCGTTTCTAACTAGAAGTAGACACTTCAAAAGGAAACAAATAATATAAATTTTAACAAAAACAGCCTCTTTTTTTTGGATTGATAATCCCTTGGTTAAAAACAATTAGCTTCTTCCGTAATCTTCTAATTTTGTTTAAGCAAGGTGCGTTCCTAACTAGAAGTAGATACTTTTAAAAAGGAAACAAATATTTTGTTTTAACCTAAAATAGCCTTTTTTGTTGAGATTGATAATTTTTTAAATAAAATTAACTACAAATACTTGGTGAGATCAAAAAAAAACATAATCAATTACATTATACGAGAAGATAAAAAATGCATGGTTTAAAATGACACTAAGCGTTTCGTGCACAAACCTGTCGCTATTACATAGACGGTGGCGCCGGTGTCATGCGTTTTCTATCTTCTCGCATACTGGTAAGTATAGGTAAAATATTACTTGTAATTGTATTCAGGCAAGTTTTTGAATACATACTGCCCCCTTCTGTTGATAACAGGATTTTCTAATAACATTAGAATACGACTTTCTGGGAGACTATCTTCATCACTAACGTCTGGCCGGTAAAATTTTAGGGATTTTCCTTGTGCTTTTTTTAGGAACATAATTGTGTGTATCTCATCACAGGATGCTGTAATTTTACCTATGTAAGAGAATATTTTTGATTTTATTTGGTATTGCACAAGAACCCAGTTATTTAAACTAAAATTAGTATTCACGTCATCGACTTCCATAGGAGATTCTTGAGGAGGCTGATTTACGACCGAATTATCATTTTCTGTGTTTAAAGGTTCAATGTCGACGATTTTTACAGAGGTAGATCGTCTCACATTTTCATGCTCGGGGTACTGCATAATGACGAAGTTCTTTAAAGTAATTTTGGTATTCACGTCATCGACTTCCATAGGAGATTCTTGAGGAGGCTTATTTACGACCGAATTATCATTTTCTTTGTTTGAAGGTTCAATGTCATTAATTTTTAGTAAAGTAGATTGTTTCACATTTTCATGCTCGGGGTTTTCTGTTCTTGTTTGAATAAACTTCATGAAATCACTCTGATCATGGGGATTGAAGGTGGTGGATGGTTTCTTATAAAAACTAGTATTTTGCCAATCGAAACGCACATTTGATAGTATCTTCACCACAGGAGATTTGGCCTTCTTATTAGAGTCATGACTTGTTGATAAGGGAATTGGAAGATCATCAAACTTTATCTCATCTTCGACTGCACCCAGATCGTCGACGTTATTAGCCAAATGTCCTGTTGGTGAGGGAATTGGTAGATTATCAAAAATCTCATCCTCAACTGCACCCAAATCACAGACGTTATTAGCCAAAGTTGGAGAGTCAATACGCAGGGAATTATCATAATTTGTACGACTTGCAGCATAATGTATATAGCCAAGATGGTAATGGCTGCATGGTACGTCGTCTCTGCATGTGAAGCAACTAAGTCTTCGAAGTGCTATTCTCCCAGGCAAATACTGACACCAAACAACCTGAAATAAAATGAGAACAATGAATTATCGTAATTCCGACTTTCTAGCAAATACTTACTAAAATGAAATTTAAAGTACCTGATGTACTTTCATGGTGCCCTTGAACGAAGGAATTTTGTCTGGCCATCTTTTTTTGGCAACTTCGTCTTCGGACACGATCTCAAAGTGGATATTTTGGATCTTTTGGCTGATAACTTCAACAAATTTTTGGAATGAACCAACGTCGCCGCCAAATTTCACAAAATTATCTGCTGTCCGCTTAACTACGGCCCCAACGCCATCCGGGGCACCTTTTCCATGCCCTGCTTCCTGATAGTTCCAAGTTATTTTCTCCAGCGTAGCAATTTGTTCCTTTAGTTTTGTAGTCATGTTGAAAATATATCGGTTGCGGTATTGGCTGCTAGGAGAATCGGATAGAAAATGAATAGTTTTCAGGGATGGTACCAGATCCTGAGCTATTTTCAATATGGGTGTCAAATGGGCCCAAATTGCACCAGCGTCATGGTTTAAATTTTCACTTATTGTGCAGAAAGATTTTGCTATGACGGATTGCGTTTGCCCATCTAAATAATAAATAACTCCAGTATGTAGGGATGCTTGTCCTCGACTACCACCGAAATGAAAAGATTGAATTTCTTCGTTATATTTATATGCATAATTCTCACTAAAGTCAATGTGTATTAATATTTCATCACGTTTAAAATTCTCTTTCAGGTGCTTGATTTCTAAATATTGCTTAGCTATGTTATAACAATGTTGAAGTTAGGTGTGTTGGAGGTCATGTAATTTTAGAATGATGTTGCGTGGATTATCCTCAAGTCTCTTTTTTGTTGAAATAGTTTTTATTTTTTCTGTGCCATTTCTATCTTTATATTTTTCCTTTTCGATCATCCACTGATAGTAAATTATTTTGTTTTCGTTACTAAACTCTGTGTATTCTAGAACTTTATTCTTGCAAGTCTCACATTTTCTTTGGACGCATCTGTCATTGGAATAATCACAACATAGCTTTTTCATCATTTCTGTACTCGAACCCTGTTTTACTAGCTTTCTTTTTTTCAAAGCATTCATTATAAGGTCTACATTACAGTGTAATTTGCAAAGACAAGTGTCCCTTGTATTGTTGGGGAAAACTACCCAATAAGGCCTATATTTGCAAAAAGAAGAGTAACTTACGTAATACTGTTCTTTCAGGAATTTATCGTGTAAGTTCTTTAAATTGTCTGTGATGTATCTTTTTTGTTTTTTTATTCCCTTACGTTTTATGTATTCATTCTTTCCGGCAGCTACTCTACTATTAGTATCTTCTTCAAAAAAGAGTTCTATATCATTCTTTAACTTGTTTGTTGTTTCTTGTGGTAACGTTTTTCTAAGTCGAAACGGCATGTTTTTTAGGACTTTGTATTTTTTCATCCTATCCTTATTATGCATCATATTCTTCGCAAAAATCTGCTTTTCCATCTTTTTTTGGGAGTCGTATCCGCGTTTCATGTCCTGCGTTAAGGTTTCAGCAAAAATAAGTATCTTTTTTACATCCTCTGCTCTTCCTGTTCTGATTAAATCATTAACTTTTTTTTCTATGCTATCTTCTGTATTTTTCTGTTTATTCTGAACTGACAACTTTCGAAGTAAGTATTTCTTTTCTTTTCTCAATTTATCAATTTCCCCTTGTAATCTTTTGACACTTTTTAACCCCCGACGCAAAAAGAGGGGTGTTATAAGTTTGACGTGTAAGTGTGTGTGTGTGTGTGTGTGTGCGTGTGTGCGTGCGTGCGTGCGTGCGTGCGTGCGTGCGTGCGTGCGTGCGTGCGTGCGTGCGTGCGTGCGTGTGTGTGTGTGTGTGTCTGTCTGTGGCACCGTAGCTCTTAAACGGATGAACCGATTTGGATGCGGTTTTTTTTAATTGAAAGCAGGTTTTCTAGCGGTGGTTCTTAGACATTTTATATCGAAATCGGTTTAGCCGTTTTTGAAGTATTGAATTTTTAAATGTCAATGTCGGGGGTTTTCCAACTTTATGTTGGTTAGGTTATTTGATGCCTGTAGCGCATTTTTCGTAATGCGGCTGAAGACTGAGCATGTTGACGGCGAATGCTAGACGGAGTCACTACGTTTTGGATCTTTTCATTTTCCACTACCTCTAATGGATCTGGCTCATTTACTTCATGCTCATTGTTTTGCTCGTCAACCTCACTCATAGGAAGTGAATTTTCTACCAATATTTGATCAATTTTCCTTTTTTGTTCTTGTCTCTTCAAATAATTTCTCGCATTTCTGCGCCACCTCTTTCTTTGCTCTCTTTGATTTCGTGGCGTTAATTCTTTGATACTACATATTTTCTTTTGCTCTTTCCTGAGAAGATATCTTTTTCGTTCTTTTTCTTTTTGAATAGCATGGAGTTCGGGATTTTGTTTTAACTCTAAATATTTTTCCTTCTTACGCAATCGATCTTTTGAAAGTTTTTCCTCTTTAGTTAATGATTTCTTTTGCTTTGGCATTTTGAATTATCTGAAATATGTATAAAATGATGAATTGTAGATATATGACAAACCCGACTTTTAAATAAATAATTAATTTACTGATTTATAGACATCGAAATAAGACTCGTGCTTCAAATTAAGACTAAATAAAAGTAAAGTAAAGTAAGTAGTATAAAATATAAGTAAAGTAATATAAAAATAAATAAACTACCTATTATTTATTTTAAAGGATCGTAGTTTATGTAGTAAATTAATATGTTGGTCACTGGATCATGAGTCCTGGTTAAAAACTTCAAGAATTAAATTTAAGTTATTACACGCGATGAGATGAGATGATGACATGAGTTTTATTCCTAGAATTTCCAAAAAAAAATAGGAAAAAAACATATTTCGTTCTTTTACGTATGAACAATATATAATATGCGTATTGTTCATACATGAAATAACAAACCAACAATAAGTAATTGAATTAAAATAATTAAAATAATTGAATTAAAAGTAAAGTAATATTAATTGTTTGGAAATTCATTAATTACCATCCAAATCTCTTCATTACCATCCATTATAAATTTGAAAGGAATGGATGGTAATGCAAAGGATATGAATGAAATAATGGTACTTTTTCATCAATTATTATTAAACAAGACGACCTTGAATGTTTAGATACAAATGCCAAGTATATCAACCCAAAACACATTATTTTTAATAATTTAAATAAAATTAAGCCCATTACTTACTTCTGAATTTTCCGGATGGTAATTTTGACACTACTATACCAAAGAATATTCTCGCCGCGGAGATCGCGAATATTTTTTAAAAATTTGACGTACGTCCACTCCGTTCCAACTGTGCCGGTCGACTGATTATTGCGTCATGCGAAGGAGCCATATAAAGGTGGCCATTGACGGATTTTAAGGCCGAGTACTATTGTAATCTTTTGGAGGAAGTGAATGATTTTTTTCGTTTTACAAAAGTTAATTTGTAATTTTTTCGTGGTTAGCTTCTTTCAAGAAATTCTATCTTCTAATTAATGAAGAAGGAGTATATTAGTATTTTATTGAGACCAGAAAGTTACATTTACATCAAACAGTTTCTTGGCAAAAAAATATTAAAACCATGACCATGTGCTGGAACATAGGAGTTGAATGAAATTTTTGCAAGTTTTCATGTCATTGCTAACTCAAACAATGGAACGTAGATGTAACAGTTAGATGCACTATTTAAAGCGTTTTTATATTTATCGTTCTATATTGCGACAGTTTATGTTGCTATGTTATTTTATTTTATTAAATGTGTAACATGCGATTGTCACGAAATGACGGAACCACCCAAAAACAGATAGCAACTCTCGTTCTATTCAAATTAAATTCATTGATTCGTATCAGTTTATGAGTTCAAGTCTGGTTGCGTTAAGCAAAAGTTTATCGGAAAACGCTTTTGGCAATTTATCACGTGAGTTTCCTTATAAAATCGTCGTGACTTATTGTGTAAAAAAGGTGTGTACCCGTATGATTACATGAATAGTTGTTTAAAATTTTCCGAAACCGAACTTCCTCTAAAATCTTGTTTCTACAACAGTTTGAATGATAGTCATATCACTGAAGCTGAATACGAACGCGCGCGAACAATATGGAATGTCTTTAATTTATTTATATGTATGTATTTAATTTAATCACTTGGTGAATATACCGACTTATATTTAAAAATTGACGTATTATTATTATGTGACATTTTCGAAAAGTTTAGGATGACTAGTTTGCATTATTATAATCTAGATCCTGCGTATTACATCACTTCCCCAAGTTTCAGTTGGGGTGCAATGCTTCTGTATACTCAGGTTGAATAAGAGTTAATAAGCAACTTAGAGATATATCAAATGTTAGAAAAAGGAATACGTGGAGGAGTGTAACTATATTTTCAGAAAACTTTGTGGGAATACAGTTAAACCATGAAAAAATTGTTTTAGACAGGCCAATTTATATCGGATTCACAGTTTTAGAGCTTGCCAAACAACACCTATATCAGTTTCATTACGACTACATCAAAAATAAATTCAAAAACGATGCACACCTGTGCTACACAGATACTGACAGCCTGTTGTACTTGATTTATACCGAAGATTTTTATCAAGAGATGTATTGTGATATTTCTAAATTTGACACTAGCAACTTTGCAATCAATAATCCGTATAACATACCGAAAGTGAATGAGAAAATACCAGGCATATTCAAAGACGAGATGGGAGGTGATGTAATAACAGAATTTGTAGGTTTGAGGGCTAAACTATATTGCATCAAAAGTGAGAACAGTGCCATTAAAAAAGCAAAAGGCATCTCTAAATATATTTCTAAGCATTTAACACTAAATGACTATAATATGGCATTGATAGCTGATAAACAACTTCGTTGTAAGATGAACATGATACGGTCTATAAAATATGTTTTGTATTCTCAACAAGTAGACAAACAAGTATTGAACAGAAGTGATGATAAGAGACAAGTTTTGAGAGATCAAATACATACATTACCATGGGGTCATTGTGAGACGATATTTTAAATGATTAAGTATTGTTCATGAATAAAGTGTAAAAGTCGTCTTTGGTTATTATGAATTATGGTTACGTGTAATAAATATTTACTCATGAATAATACTATCGGTAATGACAAATGCAGATTGTTGTTTTAATTTTTATATTTGTTATTAATGAGATAATTAATTACATTAACATCAAATTTAATAGATGATTGAGTAGCGAAAAAAAAATTGACGCGTTTTACCTACCAATAAAACGCATATTAATTTACTTACCTTATTCGAAGCTTATTTAATTGAGAGATAGGCACTACGTTTCCCGCCAAATTCCTTTCTCTTTCTATCTTATCTCCCATCTCTTTCCCTCTTCCCCACCACCTGGCAGTGGGGATGTAGCCGTCTTGGTAATCCTCAGAAATTTAATACTTCATTGGATCGAAATTAATCCAGCAGGCAGAGGTTACTCATAAGCTTCGAATAAGGTAGTAAATTAATATGCATTTTATTGGTAGGTAAAACGCGTCTATTAATTTGACTTGACCGTTATTCGAAGCTTATTTAATTGAGACCTGTTTGTTATCGCCTGGTGGTGGTAGAGAAGGATGCCAATGTGACAGAGAAAAAGAAATACTTGGGATTTAAGTTAAATTAAAGACAGTATTAGATTTATTAAGTAAATCATATTATAATTTCAGATGAAAAAACGTCCATTGAAACAATGCATATATGTTAGCATTAAAATTAAAAACAATTACAGTGAATTTTTAGTAATTAATATCTCAGGATAAACAAATTATTATGTTAACAAAAATGAAACATAAATAACAATCTTAAGAGATACAACATCAACATAGAACAGAAATGAACTCATTGAAACAAAAAGTTCATATAGAAAGAAATGATTGCGTGGGAAAAACAATATCTTGTTAAATTAAAAGATCTCAAAGGTAGGTATAATAAATAATTCCACATTACCCATATGGCTAATCTGACCTTTAATCAACAGGCCGAAATAAATGAGACATATTAAGAGAGCGATCTGAATTAGCAGCAGGCATTATCTCTCGTCTGTAGAATTTGCTAAATGTATTTCCTGACCGCCAATTTCCCCGAGACAAAATATCTTCCACAGGTACGTTGTCCACCCAATTTCTGGAGGCAACCGCTGCGCGTGTGCTTCCAGGCGTTGCCGATATACCTGCTTCTCTAAAAATTGATTTTATCCAACCCGCTATTATGTTTTTGCTTTGCCTCTGAGGGTGATAAACAAACTATTACAACTAACCGCCTCTCTTCTATCCTTTAATAAGTCGATTACTTTTTGTATCCAAAAAATAGGGTCCAAACTCTGACAGGTAGTGTTACGAAACAGCTTCCAACCTGTTTGTTTATAGGAAGCACAGTCGGTTTTAGATCCGTACACTGGCCAAAAAACAATAGAATCATCTTCCCTTAAACAATGCTGAAGATCAACATTCAGTAGTGTCAAATCGTGGATTCTTCGACCCGAACATAGACGGAGTAATAACGCTGCTCTTCTGCACGCCTCAAAGATGCTCTCCTGATTAAACTTGGTTTTTACCAGGTGTTTCGTAAGACTATCCGTGTTCCAAATAGGAGCTTTTGTGCTAACTGGATTTATTAGAGATATCGATTTTAAAACTTGTTTAACCATTGAGATAAATAGACTAGAGAAGCAAACCTCATTATCAAGCGGTAAAAAAAGTATGACCACTTCTTAGCCGCGACGACGTAGCTTTGAAACCACTACACATTTTAAAATAAACACATAGTAAAAATATATCGGTCTCACTTACACAAGTTGCAAGAACAATGATGTCACTGACATTAGATAAGGACAGACACAAAAATATGCCATGGTAGGTTGGTGTTGCCGACCATATGAAAATTTGCCCAATATAACAAATAAATAGGGATTTTTTAAAATATTACTTACTTTGTAATTAATTAATGCATGAAATTATTTTAAATGCGTATTTCTTATTAGATTACTAGAAATAAGCAAAGGTAATAAAATAAGTACGTCATTTTTTGTTTCAATGTTTTTTATTACCTATATTTAGGTATAATATTATAAGATTATTACTATGTACAAAGGATAAAATTTGTTTGCATGTATAGTGAATGGAAGATATAAAGTCAATCCTGACATCTTTCATCGCACTACAATTTATAATCGTCATGGACTTATTAGAGAAACAAGTCCATGGATATCACACGCGAGGACAATTATTTGATTAAAGAGATTTACTCTGGTGGACTAAACAGAAGCACATGGGGTTAGCTCCACGCGCTTCTGTCAAGTCCTTTGAGGTTATTGTAATTTGTAGGTACTGGAAGGACAGCTGTCAGGATTACCTGCTTATCTGCGTTTTACTATCAGTGGCTTGTTTTGTAAAGCTACAAATTACAATTTACAGGTAACAAGTTTCCATTTGACACAACTTCGACCAATGACGACCAGAGGCCCGTTTCACGAAGCTACAAGTTACAAATTACAAGCGGAAGTCTCTTTCTAACTCCTTTTGCTAGAAGGAGAGTTCCGCTTGTAATTTGTAACTTGTAGCTTCGTGAAACGGGCCACAGCCATTTGAGCAGTGTTGCCAGTTTAGACCTGTAAAATTGTAACTTGTAGCTTTATAAAACGTGCCCCAGGATATGCAGGCCTGTGCAGTGCAGTCTTAATTTGTCTTTATCCTTGAAGTGCTTAGAACATAATAATATTACATTTGATTTAGTAGGCAGCCAGTCGGTCTCTTTTCTCAACAATCGAATGATTTCCACCGACTTCTTTTGACGTAGGAAGGATGGATAAGGATGTAGCCTTAGGCACCCTGAAAATGTATCAATATAAAATAGGTAACTAAATGAAAATACTACATTCTTCTATTATCATTAATCTGTATTTTTTATTAAATCTACTTCCAATATATTAGAACTCAAAACATAAAATTTAAAACCTCCCGTCAATGTGGGAAAACCAAAACGATATTTTAATGGCAACACTGCGCCTAAATTGCAATATTTGGTATTTTAAATCGATTTCTGGGTTTTTTATGTTAATTTGAATACATAAACAATTAACTAACGTGTGGAAAGTAATTCCGCTGGATTTGTTATCTTTTTGTGATCTCGAATTACATTCCTTCACTACGCATTTTCCCATTTTGTAGCTCGGTACAACTCTGTCGGCATCCCAATGAGCACTGAGTTGACGTTTGCTGACATATGGCTGTGGCCTTATGTGAAGTGGCAACGCTTTGTTGCGGTAATTGCTAATCTAGTGTAACATATATATCAATGTGTTTAACCAACACATGAGAGCTGATCCTATTAGCATAATCTACATTACACAAAGTTGATACTACCGACTTATGCAGGAGAATAGTATTATAAGATAGGCCTTGAACAAGATGAAAGTCAGATAAGTATCTGGCAACGTCTGCGCCTGATGGCCTTGTAGAATCAATATTTTGCTGAGCAGACCAATTCAACCATTTCTTCCAGACTGCATTATATGTTCGACGAGTAGAAGCACGCCAAAATGCTTGCAATAGGTTTATTTGCTCAGAATTCCAACCTGTCAAACTTTGTGACCACCCCCACATCTCCACACCTCCAGAATAATTTCCTGTACCGACGGTGGTGGCAAAACTGTACTTATGTCTACCAGGACTTTGTCGAGGTGTCGGAACGTGAACGGGGGTGCTAGTGCGCGCGCTTTGACATCCACTCGCCAAAATACCTGATGCCAACGCGGTATTACTAACAGGTATGTCCCGGTGGCTTCGTTTAAGTGAGCCAGCACCTTGGGTATCAGGTACGGCGGAGGAAAAATCCATGCCAGGTCGTAAGTCCAAATTCGAGAAAAAGCGTCGTGATAAAGCGCCTCCCTGTCGTTCTGATCGAGTGTTACGTAGTTGAATACGACATGCGCTCTCCTGGATGCAAACAGGTCTATGCGGGGTATGCCCCATTTTGAAATTATCTTTTTTGTGCATTGGGGGAGCAAATGCTATTCTGGAAGAACACGTAACCTTGAAAGATGGTCTGCATGGCTGTTGTATCGTCCCGGAATGTAGGATACATTTAAGTGAATTTGATGCTGTTCCAGTAGAAGGAATACTCGATAGGTTAACTCCAAGAGCAGGGTCGACCTTGTTCCACCTTGGTTGCGAAGGTAGGCTATTACAGTTTTGTTGTCGCTCTGTACCAGGACCGTAGAACCTCCCAGGTACCGACCGTGATCTTCTAAGACTTTTAATACTGCTAGCATTTCTTTTTGGTTGCAGTGTAAGGACTGTGTCAGTTTTGTCCAACGCCCCGATAGAGACTGACCATCCAGCTGTGCTCCCCAAGCGAGATCCGACGCATCCGTTGCCAAAAAATGTGTTGGAGGAGGGAAATGAATCAGTGACGGACAATTGCAATTGCGTGACCACCATATTAGATTGTTCCTGGCGTCGATAGGTACAGCGTACGTTTTCTTCGAGAACTCTGGGATTGATATCAAAACCTTTAAAAGGGCACGGTAGTTCAGCCTTCCCAATAGGACTGTAAAACTGGCATAGTTCAGACATCCGATTAACTTTTCTAAATCTTTTCGATTGGTCCTGTTGTCGATCATCATCTGACGAATTTGGGCTATAAGGTTTGGTAATTTCACCGCGGGAAGACTTTTGAGATTCGTCCAAAGATCCCAGTGAACGCCCAAATATACCAGTGCTTTTTGGGGGGTCAATATGGACTTGTCGTAGTTGATTAACCAGCCTAGCATTTCTAGTCTTTGGGTCACTATTCTCACGTGTTGACAGAGAATTTCCCTGCTCTGGTGAGCAATCAAAAATCGTCGAGATAAACAATGACTCGTATCTTGAGTTCTCTTAGAGTCTGCGCTATCCAATTCGTGAATGATGCGAATACTTTGGGCGCCGTACTTAGGCCGAATGATAAACACGTCATTTCGAACAGTGTCTGTTTGTATATAAGGCGTAGAAACCTTCTGTGAGTTTTGTGTACAGGTAGATGAAAATAGGCCTGGGATAGGTCTATTTTGCATAGCCAATCCTTTGATTGAATAAAGACAGGCACGCGGTGCACATTTAACAATTTGAATTTTTCGATCATGATAAATTTGTTCAGGGCCTTTAGTTTCAAGATTGGGCGAGCAGTGCCGTCGTTCTTGGGTACGAGAAATATCTTGGAAAGATAACTTGTTGAAGTCGCGACAGATTCCAAAATGCCCTAACTCACCATTTGATTGATTACAAGACGTCGAATGTGGACACTCGAATGCGTTTTCGACTAAGTTCGGATAAACAAGGGGCGGTATCTGGATAAAAGGTATGCGATACCCTCTTATTATTTTTAATAAATGTTGTGGAGCTTTCACTATTTCCCAAATCTTGTAAAAATGAGTTAGGCGCCCCGCTTTGAACTGCGAGTCAAATTTTGCCTCGTTTGTTATGCTTAGGTCTCGAGATTGAGGGTGACAATTTACGCTTGCGTCCGGTGGAATGCGCTTTTCTTTGATTATATCTCGGTTGGCGGCCTCGAAAGGAGTTTTGGTTACTCAAAACAGCATTATAACGTGATGCATCACGCGAGCTGTTATACCCTTGAGAAGGGTCGTGATTTTGATAATAGCCACCCCGCGGGGGTGGAAAGGAATGCGTATGTGCATGATCATAACGAGTACCCTGCGAGAGTACTTTATGTGGTGCTGCTCCCTGCGAGGGAGCGCTAGAAACCTTAGAAGGGCCTGCTTGCGAAGCAGGCCTTGTTTGCAATGGCCAAAAACATTTACGAACCCCACCATGTTTTTCAATAGCGGCTGTAAACTGCTCTTCGTGGAATAATGATGTTCCCGACGGAGGGATCCTCCGTAATGCAGACTTGACCAGCGGGCCTTTCACATGTTTCGTGATTCCATTGCGCCTCATCTGTATTACTTCAGCTCTGTGGCCGCAGATTAACTGTAAAAAATCTTCAGAAACTTTATTAAGCTCGCCACCTAAAAATACACTGTTAAGTTTGTCTCGCAAGGCTTCATGGGTGAACTCTAAACCGGCACGCGCCCAAGCGAGGACATCTTGCACTGCTGCATGCAGTACTTCCTGCTGCTTTATGGCACAAAAAGCGAGGGCACCGAATGCTCGATCTGAATGCACTAAATGAGGATTCAAGTCATATTGTCTTACCTCTTCGTTAGATTCCAAGTCGGTATAACCCGGGGTATGATTATACAGTTTTTGCAACTCAGCATAACGAATATTGTACCATTCTTTACTGTCAAACTGTTGTATATCACACAGTAATTTAAGTTGCTCCTTCGACGTGTGCGGCATTGTCGGTTCCTTAAGCTTAGTCCTTAGACCAAAACTAAATTCGACTGGGACCTGCGATTCATCCAAAACTTTCGGCAGCGGCTCATTTTCTGTATATAGTTCTCTGCTACAATCTGAAATCATTGAAACAGTGTCGCAACCGCGGTTAGGGTTACTAGCGCTAGCTAACTGCGCGCGTAACTCATGAACCTGTTTTGACAATTTGCGCAGTTCCCTGCGATCGGCCTTTTTTGTGCCCCCTCTTTTTTTAGACCTACGATGACGCTTGCGTTTGGAGTCCAACGCCAAAGAGTCAGACGAACTGCTACTGCTGCTGCTTGATGAACTGGAGCTGCACGAACGCGCCCGCGCCCGACTCGTGGTCGCTTGTGTGCCTGATGTGGCATCAGGCTTTCCATCGACATCATCCAAGATTCTATATTTAAATGACACGTTAGGTTAAGTTTAACACAACCAACACGAACGGTAAATCCGTTAAAAAGCCTTAACCTTTAAATAAAAACAGAAATGAGGGTAGTCATTTTTCCGATTAAAAATTAATAATGTGCAAAAATTACTTGAGCAAGGCTAAGTATTACAATAAATGCACTTCATTGTTCTCTAGCAGATAGCAACCTTATACTGGAATAATAAAATCAAAAACTTACGTGAATAATTTGTCACAAATTGCTTTGCGAAATAATAACTTTTATAAATGTTGGTTTCAAATAACCGAATACTGTAATTGAAAGTCACTATACCACTGTTACCAGTAACAGTCTTTCGTCGTCCTTGTGGTGAGCGATCTCTCACAGCGGGAAACTAGACGCCAATGAAGTATTAAATTTCTGAGGATTACCAAGACGGCTACATCCCCACTGCCAGGTGGTGGGGAAGAGGGAAAGAGATGGGAGATAAGATAGAAAGAGAAAGGAATTTGGCGGGAAACGTAGCGCCTATCTCTCAATTAAATAAGCTTCGAATAACGGTCAAGTCAAATTAATATTTAAGTTTTAGTATATGTAATAATATAGGTATTTCTTATTTGTTTTATACAGCAAGAACATGTATAATTAATAATACGAATAATTATAATAATACTGTTGAAGTGAATTGATCTGTTTTTTACTTTCTAGCTATAGCTAAGCCGATTCAATTACCATATCACGTTCAAACTGCATTTCTATAGAAAAGGAAGGGTTAAATCTTATTCTATCTTTTAGGTACTCATCATGTACCTAAATAAAGGAATCCAACTACGATTTCGTACATCTTAATGTAATGCCAGCATTTACAATCTGTTCTAATTTTATAATGACATTTTACTTCAAATTACATAATTTTATGTGGTATATAAATACTTGGAAAATTCAATTAAGCTCACACTACACAATGAAGTTCGTCAAGCAAACTCAAACTTTAGAAGTGAAAACTATTGATATAGAAAATCGCTTACAAAAAGTCAAACATTCACCAACACAGCACTGTTACCAAACACAATTCGATGCATAATATGTGGACCTTCTAACTGTGGTAAAACGAATGTTATGTTAAATTTATTGTTACATGAAAACGGTTTGAAGTTTAAGCATATATATTTGTATTCAAAGACAGCCTTTCAAGCGAAGTATATTTTCTTAAGACAAATCATACAGAAAATTCCAGAAGCTGAATTCTTTTTATACAATGAGAATAAGGAAGTTCTTCACCCTAATGATGCTTTGATCAATTCAATCATAATTTTCGATTACGTTGCGTGTGAAAATCAGGTGAACATACGAAATTACTTTGCCATGGGAAGACACAGACGGATAGACTGTTTTTATTTATCTCAAGCATACTCAAAGATACCAAAACAGCTTATTAGAGATAACGCTAATCTTTTAATTATCTACAAACAAGATGGTACAAATTTAAAACATAAATACAATGAGCATGTCAATACAGATGTAGAGTGGATAAAATTTAAACAGCTTTGTGCCGCTGTTTGGCAAGATCAGTTCAACTTCCTGCTGATTAATAAAGATTGTGCTCTTGATAAAGGAAGGTATAGATAAGGATGTGACATATTTATCCATTTTTAGCCTTCTCATAAATACTTATTCAAAGCTTAAAATATGTCACTAGATGATGAGTAATTAGTATTAAACAGTCATTGCGATGGAGACAAATGTAAAAGAACAACTAATTAAATCTGTTGAAAACATAAAACATAAAATAAAGATGATTCAAAATGAAGAGGATGCAGCTAATCTTAAATTTAAGAAAGTATTCAAGCTATAACAGATCCTCTAGAAACTCTGAGATAAAAGTGAATGGCTCGGATCGTCCTGAATTTAACATTTCAAAAAGTTTAAATGTAAAAGACACTTTTAATGACTTGGATTCTTCTATAGAATACGAAAATTTTAGAGACATAATCAAGACTGATTCTAGTAAGTGCTCAGAGTATTATGATTTAGCAGATGGTAGTTTGCGAAAGCAAAATAATGATACACTATTGTCTCTTAAAAAATAAGATATGCTTAATATTTATGACAACATTAACGTTCCATTCGGTATTCGGAGCGAGAACAAGAAGCTCATGACGGGAAACATAGATGTACGTTTGTCATCAACAAATAATGATGCGGGGAAAAAATATATGGTTATCATTAAGAATAAAAACTATGAACTAACAGAGGGTTTAAAGGAACTTTTATTACGCAATAAACCTAATCTTGACATTGTAACAGAACAAGACAAAATTGAGTAAAAAGAAATACTAATTAATACTAACGCACACAAACGAGACTTCAATCCTAGCGGACCATTGAAGGGAGACAAAGGTTCGAAATACCGTCACATTATAAATCCTTTATTTTCACAGCTTAATGATGCAAATCAGTATTTCCCAGAACAATTAACGAAATTAAAAAGCGGTGGTTTCTTGCCTTTATTAAAAAAGTAAAAGAAAAACACTGATTATGTTTATTGGGATGACCCGAATGAATTAATTGAAAGACTCAAACTATTAATTTGCATCTAAAAGTGCCGGTAACAGTAATCATGATAATGAAATCGTATCTATTATCGAAGAATTAAAAGAAGCTGGTATAATAAAAGAATAAAACATCGCCTATTGCTATCATTGCACTTAATGCTCTGAGGAGCATTAGACATGAGTATCGAGAAAAGTGAATATCATTCAGTTGATTGTTGTCAAATAGAAGTCATTTAAATAAAATCTATAAATGAACCTAGAGTGTCAAATTTGCGAATAAAGAACATGTCGAGGACAATCGTAATACAGTGTTAAGTTTGGAAAAGCTAACTTCGAGTTTGTTGAATCGTGTAGACAACATTGAAAAAGATATTGCTTTAAATAAGCTTCAGGGAGATAATTTCTTAATACTAACTGAAAGTTTAAAAGACAGTATCAAAGCAATAAAAAAAGATATTATCGCCTTAAAAGAGCTTCAAGGAGCATTGGACAAGTATTATGAGCAAAGCCGACGTCGTAAATGAAATTCACAAAAATGCTAGAGTGAACTTTCCTCGGAGAAGTGTTATGTTAAAAGATATAGATGACCTCTGGCAGGCGGATTTGATTGACATGCAGGCATTATCGGACGTAAATTCTGGCTATAAATATATATTAGTAATAATTGACTGTTTTTCAAAGTACGCTTGGGCATTTCCCCTCAAACTGAAGACTAAAGAAATCGTATGTAAGCAATTTGAAACACTTTTATCGAAAGGAAGATTCCCAAGTAATTTACAGACAGATATGGGTAAAGAGTTTTATAATAAAACATTTCTCAAAGTAATGAGAAAATATGATATTAACCATTATTCAACATACTCCACCAAAAAGGCATCAATTGTGGAAAGATTTATAAGAACGCTTAAAAATAAGCTTTATAAGGGATTCAGTTTAAAAGGCAATTATAAATGGATTGATGGGATGCTAGATAGTAAAATGTACGAATATAATCATGATTTTCATAGAACTGTGGGTAGACCTCCTGCTTCAATCAGCCATGAAAATAAAGCGGATGTATTTCAAAAATATGTTAAATTGCAGTCTAAGAAAAAGTTGAAAATCAAGAGATTTCTAGTAGGTGACTAGAATCAGCAAGTATAAAGGTTGTTTTGAAAAAGGTTTCACTCCTAATTGGTCTACAGAAATATTTAAGATAACAAAGATTCAACACACTAATCCTGTAACTTATTTATTAGAAGATGTGAAGTCGAGACCAATATTAGGAGCATTTTATGGATAAGAAATTCAAAAAACTTTACATCCAGCAGGGGAAATAAAGTATATGTAAAGTGGCTAGGACTACCTTCAAGCGAGAATAGCTGGATAGAAAAGACAAATCGTTTATAGATATTCTTACTGGCACGAAAGTATTTAAAATATATATTTCTTACGTTGTGCTCATTTGAAAGTTAATATTAAAACAGTACAGACTTTTACAACCGATATTGATTTCTCAATGAGATTTAAACAGCTTTGTTCAACTTTGTGCTGATTAATAACGATCGTACTATTTATTGATATGAGTATAGGAAAGGTCAGTATCGCCGCAAATACATAGTAACTTAATGAAAGGAGAAAACGATCGTGCGGACATGTCTCCTTCCACCACCATGAGTCTACCGGGTCCTGCACACCCTAAATATGCAACGGAAGCGGCACGTTTGAAAACATTTAAAGATTGGCCTTATAGTATGGCACAAAGACCCGAAGAGTTAGCAGAAGCCGGTTTCTATTATACTGGGTGCGGTGATCAAACAAAATGTTATTATTGTGATGGCGGTCTAAAGGATTGGGAGAAGGGTGATGACCCGTGGGAGCAGCACGCACGCTGGTTTGAGCGATGTGCGTACGTCAAACTGGTGAAGGGTAGAGACTACGTCGTGGAGAAAGTGAACACTGTTTCTTTCTTAGAGCAACCTGTCTCCCAGCCAAAGGAGGAGGTGGTGAATAGTGACGCAGTACAAGTGTGTAAAATATGTTACATTAAGGCATGTGATATCGCGTTTTTACCGTGCGGTCATGTAGTTGCATGCGCTAAATATGCGTTATCAATAAAAAAACGAAATGTCCAATATGTATGGTTTCCTTTGATAATGTGATGCGTCTATATTTCTTATAATATATATTATTACTATTATTATTATTATTATTATCATACAGTTTAATTTAACACATTGTTGTTTGATTTGTTATTTGTTAAGTGTTATATAACTCTTATGAGAACATCTGGCTAGAAAAGACAAATTGTTTATAGATATTTTACTGACACTAATGAATGTATTTAAAGATATATTTCTTACGTTGTGCTCATTTGAAAGTTAATCTTTAAACGATACGGACTTTTACACTCGAAATATTGAAATCTTTACTTTAAACTAAATTATTATATCATGAGGAGCAAACGACAATGTCATGATATTCATAAAGTGAAGAATAAAACACCAACATCATTGAAGTTCAAAACCGGTGCTGGTTTAAAGAAAACATTTAATAATATTGTCTCACATACAAAAAAACACATTCGTAACCTAAAACCTAAATGTAAGAAAATGCTAACAGAGTTAGCATACGAAGCAGCTCGAGAGTTCGCGTCAGATTTACCTATTAAAATACCGCGAGTGATACCTGTACCGTAAAACTGGCGGTTTTCTCCCGTTAATACCTATATTTGCTGGATTGTCTGCCAGCGGCACTTTATCGGGTGGCATTAACCTCGCTGATATGGGTCGCACGATTCAATTAGATATAGATTAAATAGTTCAATGGTCTCATGATAACGGTATTCTATTAAATTCTAAAAAAACTAAACTTCTTATAGTACATTCACCATATTTGAGAGTAGACGATCAGGCTCCCTCGTTATTTACACACAGAATGAATGAATGAATGATTTATTTATTTGAAACCACAAACAACATTACAACTTGCTTAAAACTAGTAAAAAGTAGGTAAATAGTACAGTTTTGAGGGTGGTCTCAAAAAGGAGTCCACTCAGCATGTGCCAGGGCATGAAGTGCCTTGACGCTGATTTTCAGTGAATCCATTTAAACAATACAAAACAAATACAAATAACAAACAACACCAAGCAGAGCAGAATAAAACAGACATTTTAGCGAACGTACAGTTTAAAAGCAGATTACATAAAAACTTATAGTTAGGTAAATAAATAATGTGTTTATCAAGTTGGTATAAAAAATTGTCATACAATAAATAAATAGCTATATATATATATATATATATATTATACAGCAGCAAACAGCAGTATATTACATCGTCGGCTAGACACAAGACGAAAGTTTATTTTTAAATGTTACCAGGGAACTAGAGTTTCTTATTGGTGGTGGAATGTTGTTCCAGCATCGCGTGGCAGCGTATCTAAAGCTGCCACGGAAACCAGCCGTCCGGTGTCGCGGGCAGATGAGGCGGGGGGCTTGTCTAACATGTTTATTGGAGAATGTTAGTCGATCATAGAGGTATCTAGGCTGTTTACTCTGAACTATCCCAAACAGCAAACAAGCAAAGTGAAGTTTCCTTTTAGCATCCAATCTAAGAAGTTTGCTGTTATTTAAAAATGGTGTCACATGGGCTCTGGGTGGGATAGGAAAACAGAACCGGGCACAGGCATTCTGAAGCCTCTGCAGTTGCATTTTTGTACGTGCCAGAAGACACTCTCCAATGACCGTGTCCGCATAATTAAGCTTTGACAGGATCAGTGAGTCACAGAGCTTGATACGCATGTCTATGTTTAGGTGATTACGAATCCTATACAAAACTTTAAGTCTGTAGAAACAATTACGGACAGTTTCTAGAACATGGTTTTCAAATTGCAGTCTTCCGTCCATTAGTACTCCCAGATTTCTGGCTTCAGACACACGGACAATGCTTTCGTTTTGAATGCGAACTTGTGGATTGCGAGACAAAGTTTTTTCAATTTGGTTTCTTGTTCCTAGTACGATAAATTTAGATTTTAGGGGGTTCAAAACTAAGCTGTTTTTGTCAGACCATGAAGCAACTTGACTGAGGTCATGGTTTAGTTCTGTGATGGCTATATTAACATGTTCAGGTTTAAATGAGATATGCATCTGTAAATCGTCTGCATATAGGTGATATTTACTCTTGCTAATGCAACTTACTATGTCGGCACTATACAATGTAAATAGAATTGGCCCCAATACGGAACCTTGGGGAACACCTCTTGTGACCATAGACTTCTCGGACACCATTGATAAACCCTCAAAGTTTTTTACTTCAACCTGCTGAGTGCGCTCACCAAGGTAGCTTGCGAACCAGTTTACTGCCTTGTTATCAAACCGATACGTCAATTTCGATAATAGCAAAGTGGTGTTGATTGTATCGAAAGCGCGTGAGAAGTCTAGTAGAACAAGAATTGTGGCTTTTCCGTCGTTTTGAGCAGTCAGAATATCGTCAACCACATCAAGAAGAGCAGTTGCTGTGCTGCGTTTTTTCCTGAAACCCGACTGTTTATGGGGTAGAATATTATTATTTTCGAGATATTCAACTAATTGCATACATACCGCTCTTTCGAGTACCTTTGACATTACAGGAAGAATGCTGATAGGTCGCAAATCCTTAAAACTTGTCGGAGATGCTACTTTAGGGATGGGTCTAACCGCAGCACTTTTCCAGGCTTCGGGAAAAATGCCCGTGCTAATGGACTGGTTTACAATTGCTGTTATAATGGACAGCGTGCGAGGCAAGGTCATCAGCAGCATGTCAAGGGAAATGCCGTCGTTGCCCTGGGCCTGGGTTTTGATTGAGCTTATTTTTTTACTGACAGTAATCTCTGTTACCGGCTGTAGTCTGAAGTGTGCGTCATTGTGCCTATTAAATTCGTAGAAAGTTAAATCAGAGATTTTTGTTTTACTTTCGCCCGGTACATCAAGAAAAAAGTCATTAATGCCATTTGGGTCCAATAAATGACAAGGTATATCACCGTCCTTTTTTTAAAAATCTGCTACATTTTGCTTCACGTGTTTCCAGAGAGCGCGAGAATTTTTTATTTGTTCACTATAAACTTATTAAAATATGCAGATTTTTCGGTATAGATGGCATTAATGACCATCTTTTTCATATTTATAATATACTTTATGTGCCGGTAGGCCGCTTAATCGGTGTCTCAGATGAGCCTCGTCTCGTTTTGCCATCATTTTCTTGATATTGTAGGTTATCCACGGGAACGACCGCTCTTTAAGTACAGTGAATTTTAAAGGTGTGTATCGAACAGATTAAGCAGAAATGCGTTAAAGGTAGTTATAATAATTATAATAGTTATACGAACATATTAATATCACTTGAAATAACATTTTCCCATTCGATACGGTCGACGTCAGCATTGAACCTTTAATAATCGATGTCCTTGAGTGGGCGGTAAATAATGCCCTTCGGTGGAACCTTTGCTTTACTGACGCTTACCTTGCATGATACAAATGCATGACTACTCAGTTCTGGAATGAAATTGACGAGTACTTCTGTAAGGTTAACGCTCCAACAAATAATACCGATCAACGTTTCGCTGTGGTCTGTAAAATGAGTGGCTCGATCTATATATTGACTAAGTTTGTTACAGTAAAGCAAATCTTCCAGTTTTTTTGTTCTTGGGTCTTGTTTCTTTAAAAGATCTATGTTAAAATCTCCCATGAGAATGATACGATCGAATGACGAAAAATGTGATCAAGATTCACTAATAGCATTCAAAAAAGATCTGGATTTTGCCACGGAAGCCTGTATGCTGTACCAATAGCCAGTTTAGTACCATTAATAGTGAGGTTAAGCCACATTTGCTCGATAGAGGTGCCTCCACAGCTATCAATGTTTTCATGATGCCCTCGTCAACTGTCAGTATATACCAATTGAAAAAGTATGTTGCGTAACTTATCTAGGTGTCAAAATTGATGTTAGTTTTTCATGGGCACACCATATAGATTATATTTGTGTTAAGTTAAGAACATTATTGGGAAAATTTTATCATTTAAGTTATAGAGTTCCTATTAGTACCTTAAAGTGTTTATATTTCTCGTTAGTAGATTCCAAATTGGGCTATGCTCTTGATAGTTATGGTCTCACGTTTAAAACCCATTTAGATAAATTATAATCTTTGCAAATAAGGTTTTTAAAATTACTCGTTAGTAATAAAACTAGAGAAAGCTTTAATAAAGATTATCGGAAATTGTTTAAAATTTGTAAAATTCTTCCAGTTAGTGTAAAACATAAATACCTTTTAGCAATAAATAACTATGACAGTCAAGAGCATAACCTATCTCAGATAAGTCATAATTATGGCACAAGGTCGGTATCTGCGGGTAAATTTGAGGTACCTAGAGTGAATACCTTTGGTGACAGAACATTAAGGAAACGTGTGCCATATGTGTTGAATAGTTTGCCCGAGGATATCCGGCAGGAGCCAAATATTCGTAGATTTAAGAGGCTAGTCAAAAAATATTTATTAGAGTCACTTCCATACTAGACATACTATAAGACATACTGTAAACTATATTTAAGCTATATTTAACACTAGAGTAAAAGCAGATTTTTTTCACGGACACATTCCTGCAGTCAAACTGTTCTAACAGGGTAGTGATTCTTTCAAGAGCAACGGTGAGCGAACGCAGGAGTGAATGTTCAAGCGTCGAATTTAAGTAGTCCCGTCAAAGCGAACAAAACACATTTAGCGCGTGTATTCTCAATTAGGCAGCCTTATACGTCCGTCTGCTCGATCACCTCAGCTTTGTCACGCAATTCGCTATAGTGCCCGGCCGCTAGGAAGTCAATCCTGACAGCTGTCATCGCAGTACAATTTATAACCTCAAACCCAAGAATAGGTTATAAATTGTACTGCGATGACAGCTGTCAGGATTGACTTCCTAACGGCCGGGCACTATAGTAATGACAGCTACGGTGAAAGCGATGTGAACGGTAATGCCACAGATAGTACAGTGAAGTTTATTGAATTTTTTAAAGCTGGTTCACAATTGCTTGATGTCGGAATGGTATAAAATAAATTGTTTATATTTTTTCATACCAATTTGTATAATTAACTAAATAAAAGGATACATATTATACTTAAAAATAATTAAGCTTATGCATTTGTATTATACTTCATTTTGTTTGTTATAGGTAGGTATAGGTATATTGCAAAAATTGCCAGATCACATAGTCTGTTATGTCTTGACAGTAGTGAAGTTTTTTATGTTATGAGTTCGGTTTTACGATTTGTTTGTTTTGTTTACATTACATTTCATTCGAGACGGAGACGCGGCGCGCCAAATTAAAGTTCCCATATGCTCTCCATCAAGTACTACGGCACTTAAATCTGGGTCCGACCGTCGGACTCCGACGCAGTCTAGTGACGTTCTGTATACAATAGCTACTTTTACTTGGCAAAATTGACCCATCGGGCAGAAGCAAGCGGAAGTAGGAGGGTTCTGTACCCTATACTAGAACGTGCAGAATAGCTGGAGTTTGGCGGACAAGTTTATTATCCTTGAAATTGTATTTATATTGTATCCTTGAAGTTTATTATACGTGAACGGGGGTGGAATTGGTGAATATACGGATTAAGTACAACTGCGAATGTGGTTTTGATGAGAGATCGGTAGAAGATATTTATCTTCTATGATTGCCTAAGACGAAATCCTCTTACTAATAATATCCCTGAACATACTTACTGAGTTTAAATCTCTGTTAGGTCTGAGGCCAGTTTCACGAAGCTACAAGTTACAAATTACAAGCGGAACTCTCTTTCTCGCAAAAGGAGTTAGAAAGAGACTTCCGCTTGTAATTTGTAACTTGTAGCTTCGTGAAACGGGCCCCTGGTATAAAAACATTTTTAACATGACAGTCTAACAGGTAACATAGATTTCTGACGTTTTTTAAACAACATAAAAAATAGCTTCTGCTAAATATTTTATGAAAATATTTTTGTAAAAGTAGGAAGTTCATTGGGTAAGTAAAGTTTTTTGAAGGGGTGTATATTATATTTTTTTCTGATAGTGTTTGGTCTATAAACCAATAATCTACAGTTATTTTATTTTTAATCATTATAGTTCTTCTAAAATACCTTTTTTTTAAGTCCGTTATGACAGTTCTCTGAGCGTTACGGAACTATAAGCGTTACCTTAGCCTAAATGATAATTAAAAAAAGACGTATTATGACAGTACCTTGTCTGTTGTTAAAATTGTCAAACTAATAATGGTTTGGCTTTCGTTTGTTTAATTCCGTGTTATTTACTAATTGTTTCCTTGAATTTTACGACGACTTCTGCTCAGACTCTTGAATTTGGATATTATCGCATTTCTCGACGACCACCGCAACGTTTTTTTGGACTTGGATTGGATCTACTCTTAACGACGACTCCCGCGCGTATTTTGGCTGACGATTCTTACTATCCCTGATGACCCCTGCTCTGCCTTTGGATTACACTTTTTTTGCCCTGACACCAGGCGATATAATTAGTGCGTCAAACGAGTTTGTGCAAGCTGATTCCAGAAATTTACCTAATATGAACATGACGGTGGTTTACAAAACGACACCTTATTTTAAAGCAGCGGTGTGGAGGGCATGCGATAAAAACGGTACGGATACGATTCGTCACTGCGATTCCGTACCGTAGCCGTATTTTAAGCAGCGGTGGGTTCGAACCTTTAAGTGGCGTACGGCGCCGTGTCGTGTGTGGTTTGAAAAAGCTATACTACTGCTTTCTTTCTTATCTTTGGGCCACTTGTTCCAGCAGGAAATATCTAGTTTTAGTCAAACTAAGTATAGAACTATAATTATGTCAAATCTTGATTGAAATCTAAAACCAGGTTATCCTTTTGCTTCTAGCAAGCGGCCCTTAGTGAACCCATTTTAATCAAAGCCAGAAGTGTTAATGTTATGAAGTGCTTTAATAAAATAAAACAAAGTTTTTAAATATTAACTGTATTTCGTCGTTTAAATTCGCAAACCTCGTAAGTCCATTTTTTGCGAAAATGTTTTTTTTATTGAATCGTGTAGCCAATCACCAAACGCATCGATCTATATATTGCATTCAAACGTCAAACAAACCGTTATTTAAAAAAATCTAGAAATAGAAAACCTCGTATCTTTTTAAGTCTTAAAAGCCGCCATTTTGTTAAAGCGGCGACTCGTAACTCCCCTCCAGGTATGGAGTTACGTAGTATTTAGTGTTTGATGTGTTTTGACAGCATGGACTTACGAGTTTTGCTTCACATGTCATGACGGAGATACGTGGTTTTCTGCATTGAAGCAATTAGACAGCAGGGATATTTCGTCGTTAAAATTCGCAAACCTCGTAAGTCCATTTTTTGCGAAAATGTTTTTTTTATTGAATCGTGTAGCCAATCACCAAACGCATCGATCTATATCGTCGGTTAAATTCGCAACCCTCGTAAGTCCATTCGACTCAAGTTTACAGGAGACACAAAAAACAAAATTAAGGCATGTAGTTGCAGGGAAGCTGATTAATCTTATGTATTCATATAGGTAAAAAATAGTGAAGTTATCATATTTTTAACTCAAAATACCTAAAATGTTTCGAAAACTATGAAATCGTCGGTTAAATTCGCAACCCTCGTAAGTCCATTTGACTCAAGTTTACAGGAGACACAAAAAACAAAATTAAGGCATGTAGTTGCAGGGAAGCTGATTAATCTTATGTATTCATATAGGTAAAAAATAGTGAAGTTATCATATTTTTAACTCAAAATACCTAAAATGTTTCGAAAACTATGAATTTTTTTTATTATATTACCCTGTAAATTTGCTAGAGCACAGGCAATGGTCAAACTCTCATCAATGTATCTTATATAACTGTGATTAATTACTGAGTGAGGTTTCAGGAAAGTGAACTCCCTCACCCTCCATTTGTCTTTCAGAAGAATCTCTATCCCTTTGAAGCCTCGATCGGCTAATACCACAGCCCCTGGAGGAACAATATCAACAAAGCCACTACATTCTGTAATGGCTTTGTCTAATATCCTTACTCCATAGCCTTTTGAAATAAAACAGATAAAACCGTTTGGGCAGCAAGCTATAAGATATTTTAATGTGTTACAGTACTTGTATTGTGGCTTGAATTACAGGGTCTGAAGGGGTCTCTATTTGAATTTCAAAACAATCGATAATACATTGGACATTTGCATATCTGGCCTTAAATACTGGAGGTAACGTCTTTTTTATTGCTATTGGTTCTGGCAGTTAAAAATAATATTTTTCAAGTATTTTTCCAGATGCGGCATACTCTTAATACTTTTTGAACGGTGACTTTGCTCAAGTTAAAATGGTCTTCTTTGTAGAGTATCATTTTGTTTTATTTTAAACAGAGTTGCTTTGCCAAAAATTCTATAACCCAATAATACTGTTTCGGCACTTCAATATACATATTGGGTTTTTCTTTTATAAGGCTCATTATGTGCTGCCGTCCAGAAAAATGTCTGTGCTTTGCAGACACATATTCCTTGTTGCTTGATGATGTTGAGGTTGAAGGGCTCGAGGGCTCAAACATTGTTGGTGTCGCAAAGCCACTTGATGAAAGAAAATTTGGTTAAAGATACTGCTTTAATATTAGCTGTGCTTACTATGGATTTTATCCTGGCTGCCTTATGTACTTTTTGAAATTCATACTGACTTGCTGAATCACATTGACATGCTCTTCACAGACATACAAGAGTCGTTTTGAGCAATTCCTTTCCATGGTTAGGCACTTATTAGGCTTTTAGAGCTTTTGGTATGGACAAGAATAAGTGGCATTGGGATGGTCTCTTCTAAATTTTTTACACGACGGTACGAAACATCTTACTTCATCCTTGTAATAATACTCTATCATAAGCAGCGTTTGCAGGACTTATATTTGATATATCCATTATATAAGGATGAAGATGATGCAAACAACTTGTATCGTAGTCCAAAAACTAATGCAGAGGTCGTCAGGGATAGTAAAAATCGTCAGCCAAAATACGCCGTCAAGAGTAGGTCCAATTCAAGTCCAAAAAAGCGTTGCGGTGGTTGTCGAGAAATGCGGTAATATATCCAAGGGTCTGAGCAGAAGTCATCGTAAAATTCAAGGAAACAATTGGTAAATAACACGGAGGTAAACAAACGAAAGCGAAACCATTATTTATTTTATTCGTTTGACAATTTTGACAACAGACAGACAAAGTACTGTCATAATACGGCTTTTTTTTTTACATTAAAGTTTAGGCTAAGGTAACGCGTATAGTTCCGTAACGCTCAGAGAACTGTCATAACGGACTTAAAAAAAAATTTTAGAAGAACTATAATGTTTAAAAATAAAATAACTGTAGATTATTGGTTTATAGACCAAACACTATCAGAAAAAAATATAATATACACCCCTTCAAAAAACTTTACTTACCCAATTGTTATAAATATCATTCTCCCTTATCTTGGATTTAATTCACCAATCACAATTACTTAAATGGTAAGGTATTGTATTTTAAGAATGTTTTATCCTACCCAAGTATTCAAAGTTACTGGTTGTGACTGCAGCAATTATTCTCATTGCTGCAGTCACAACCAGTAACTATGAATACTTGGGTAGGATAAAACATTCTTAAAATAATAATAAATAATTTATTGTCTTTTCCATTTCCCATCCTAAAGTTTTAAGGAATTGTTAATTTTTACACACCTTTATTTAATAAATCATCATTAATAAGAATATTTTCCCTAAAGTCTTAGTCTCTTACTTTATTATTTATTAAAGCAACATCCAACCTAGGCTGAGTAGTGAGTAGTGTTGTTATGTGTTTTCTAGTACTCTAACCTAAGTTGGTCCCAAAGAGTGTTTTAATCCTTGATAGAAATGGGATCGATTAACATTAAAAAAAATTTTACTCAAATCTGACGATTTTCTCGCTGACTATACATTTTATCAAAAATCTGTGAATGTGAGTTTCATTACATAAAAAGTTAGTAAATGTCTCCTAAAAGCATTTTCGCGTAGCAGCACGGGATCTAGTAGCTGTCCTTACTGCCCCTTCTCAACTTTCCACCCTGTATACAGGAGCGCCACAAATCAAAAATAAACATAATTTGATTTCAAACTTAAAATAAATAGCATTCCGAATTTAAATGCAACAAACACATTTTGATTTGTGTCTCTTTTCTATTTAAGTAACAATGAAATTGAATATGAATATGAATGAATGAATAATGAAATTAGTTTTTATGATATTAATAGAGTGGGAGGGCGTCAATGTATAGGTATATGTTAATAAAACAGAATATATTACAATAAACAATAAACATTTTATTGTATTTTTATTTAATTCCATTACCAATACCAGTACACTAAAGACAGAGATAAATTAAACAACTGTATAACTTTTTAACATTTTACTATATAAAATACAACACTAACATAATAAGTTCGGTTATGTATGTTAACACTGATCAGCGGTTCCCATCGATTTTTTCTTGAATTTCCTTTGAATTTTATTTTTTTCTTTATAATGGTTCTTGTGCCTGTATTTGGAACTAGACACTTTTGAGCAAGACGGCAAAAACTGCTCTTGCGTCGTGAATGTTTGTGACGGTTACGGAAAAAGTCCGTGATGGCTGCTAACTGAAACAAGAAGAAAAACAATTACTTTTACATGTGATTAGTCATAAGGGGGAGGAAGGGGGTGGGCTTGTAACGAGGTGTATTCATCTATGTGTTACACCTTGTTCAACTAAAGTCGTTCTGGCATTTTCTATCTGGCTATTTCTATGTTTAATTCTAAATTTGAGTTCATTCTTAATTTTACGATCGCCTGCGCATGACGACAAGTTCAGTCGCTCACAAGCTTCCAAACTATGAGCAAGTTCCAGTCATAATACATTTTTATAATTCAAGTCAATATAATTATTTTAAAACTGTGAAGTGAATCATATAAAGTATAACCATTCATTTAAATAACCCTGTTAACCCTGTTTATAACACTAATTGTAAGTTTATACCTTTTATATCTAAGACCATCCCTTCATCTATTGCTAATTTTATATATATATATGTCGCCGAACACCCAGGACTCGCGCGTTCTAGCGATTTAGGCATGATGGTTTACGAGGTATCCACAATAAATTAAACGGTCACTTCCAAAGAGGCAACGATCCGTCGGAGTGATGCGTGCTCCGCGTGACGGCCGAACGAAGTCTGCCGCCCCGCGCCGCCTCCACCGACGTTTCGTGAGTACGTCACCGCCGCTAGCGCCACCGGAAGGAGCGCGGATACGCGCTGTGCCTCATAATAGTCAAATCAGCAACTTTATTCATTTTCGCCGACACGGCCTTCCTGACGTACGCACGTCCTCGTGCGTTACTCGTCTAATAAAGAAAAGAACAAGATCAATAATTAGTACCATCATCATTTCATTACCGTACTCACTCCTTGCCACTCCATCCTCACACACACATCATATCACATTTGCAAGTATACGCGTATAACACTTGTTGCAGCTCCGCGCCACGCGTTGGGGGCCTACGCGCATATAGCGCGCGGCAGACCAACGGCTTGCGGCTGTTAGATGTTAGTATGATAGGTTAATCTCACAATCTACTATAAACGTATTACTTGCTTGACAGATGAAATGAGAAATAATACAATCTAAATTTATAGGCAAAGTTTATTGTTTATGTTTTTATGTACATTGTAAGGTGTATTCTTTGTACATAATAAATATAGGAAATGGAAAGTGAGATATAAATATGTCACCATTTATCATTAAAGTGATTATTTACTCTTTCTATGATCAACACAACATACAGATCATGTGATCAAAGCCTACTAGAAAAAGGTGTCTAGTAAACATAGCGAAATACTTATAATATAATAATAATAATAAATAATTCATAAAGACATATTTATATTCAATAAATCAGGACACAGTAATAAACAGTATAAGTATACACTATAATACAGTTTGGTACTTAACTTAGTTCCTTGCAGCTTGCCAGGTCACAGTCAACTGTCAAGTCTCGAAAGGGGCTGGTATTTATAGGCCGACAGTTAGCCCTTTCCAGCCACCACCCCGTCATCACGAACATAGGATGTTACCGTGACTTCCGTCTAGCGTAACCATTTATATTTAAGAAAACATTGACTCTAATTAACATAATTAAATATAAGATGATTTAAGAATGTACCAAACTATTTTACTAAGCTTTAATTATAAAATAATACTTAATATATTATTTACTTGACTTGAGTGGGTAGGAAGGTAGCCAACACAGTTGCCGCTCGGCTGCCACGGTGACATACCGTACTCGTTTATCAAAGTGTTAAATAGTGAAACACAGTTCTAATGGAATTACATTATATATTATTAAAGGTACGTACAATAATATTTGAATAACCTAATATAACACGGCCAGACTGACATACTTCGTTCTCGAAGTATTACCTACTTAAATGTAATTACAATTAAAAGGCAAGTATTCCAATACAAAACATTATAAACAAAACAAAACATTATATTAATCATAACTTACTACATTTATTTACAGTTTGGCATCGTAACTTCGGCACTTGTCACAGTAAGAGACAAAGTAACGACGGTCAAGTGAGAAAAAAAAAACATCGAGATCTAGCCCCACACCTGCTGCGCATGAGACGGGCTGATGAATCAAATGACTTCAGCAGTTCCGCATAAAAAAAAAGTATTGTTACATAATTCATCTACCTATGTACAAAATACTAATTAATCAACAAATATCTACAATGCATTTTAATTGTCTACCCACCGCCCTGGCCAGAGACGCAATTTGTCTTTGGCTACAATTATGTTCCTTAATCTACCGATACCTTTTAATGCATATCTATCATTATGTAGGAGAGCTTGAATTTCGTAGGGACCCTTGAATTTAGGACTAAGTTTAGCAAGCCGTCTATGATCTTGATTTACATATACAATATTTCCTACCTCAAAAATCTGATTATCTCTTCTTACTACATCAAATCGCGTTTTGTACTTTCTGGCTTCCGAGCATAAACGTTGGTAAGCTAGTTCGCGGTCTGACCTCACGTCAGTATTAGTTTCAAAAATATTTACGTCATTTAGTCGACTTTGAATGCTTGGAATATTACCATTACAACCGATTAATAAATGATTAGGAGTAAAACCTGTAGACTTTTGAAAAGTAGTATTTATAGACAATTGAACTTTCCACAGCTCGCTCGGCCAATCTGACGTGTCGTTACACATGGTGTTAAGCATATTAATTACTGTTCTTACATATCTTTCAACTTGACCATTTCCACTTGGTGTGCCTGTGGCTACCATGTGATGCTCAATATTTAACTCTCTAAACAATGACCTAATGAGATGCGAGCTAAAGTTGGTACCTCTATCTGTTATAATCCTTGATGGGGTACCAAATAAAGTTATGGTGTCTCGAATAAGAGGAATTAATTCGTGGGCATTGAGGCTGCCCAAGGGTTTTAATAAACAGAATTTAGTAAAGCTGTCCACAACAATAAGAATATACCTGTATCTTTCATTTCTCTGAGAAAAGGGACCTGTGCAGTCTAAGTGAATGGTATGAAAGGGCACTGGAATTTTATCTATGGGGTGTAAGAACCCTTGCTTCGGACCCGAGTGACCTTTACGTTCAATACATGTGAGACAGTGTTTTATAAACTTTGTGACAAATGCAAACATGTGCGGAAACCAAAAATGCTCACGAATCTTTTCCAGTGTCTTCTCAATTCCTACATGGCAATTTTCGTTATGGAAAAGTTGTAAAAGTTCGAATCTGGATCTTTTAGGTACAAAAAGTTTGGGTTTATTAGGCTGAACTTTATAAAATAACAGATTATCTTGTATCAGATAACGGTGGGCATCTAGTTCTCCGGCTAATACTAGACTCATTAAGTTCTGAGTATCCGGGTCATTTTGTTGAGCAGATTCTAACCAAGAGACTTCAGGGTCATTGATGAAATTCACAGTCCTAGTCTCATATTCGGGACAATGTTTCGACAATTTGGTATCAAGGGGTTGTTCTTGGGATATATTGGAACTGTCTAATAAAGTAGCAAAATTGACTGAACTTGACGTTTCGACAGGATTGCGGCTAAGGAAATCTACATGACCTATGTATTTACCCTTTTTGTATATTACTTCAAAGTCGAAATCTTGCATGAATGTCCACCAACGAGCTACACGTGGTGACAGATCTTTTTTATTCATAGTGGCTTTAATGGAATTACAGTCAGTGTAAATTTTGAATCTAATCCCTAATAGGTACACTCGGAAGTGTCTTAGAGCATTATATATCGCTAAAGTTTCTAGATCATATGAACAATATTTGGCCTCTGTAGATGAAGTTCTTTTACTGAAATAGGCAACAACATTTTTAATGTTATTAACATTTTGTACTAATATGGCCCCATAACCCAATGAACTAGCGTCAGTGTAAAGTTCTGTTGGGATATTTGGATTAAATACAGATAATAGAGGTTTAGTTGATAACTGTTTTATAACATAATCTCTAGCTACATCCTGTTCGAAACCCCATTCCCACCCTTGTCCACTTTTAGTTAATTTAGTTATACAAGCGGTTCGTGCTGCAAAATTTGGGATAAATTTACGAAAATAGCTTGCGAGGCCCATAAATTGTCGTACCTGCTTGACATTACAAGGGATGGGCGAGTTAACTAATGCGGTCACTTTGGATTCACTAGGCCTTACTCCGTCACTTGATATATGCCTACCCAAGTATTCAATATTGTCAACAAAAAATTTACACTTTTGTAGATTAATTGCAAACCCTGCGAGGCTTAACGCGGCAATAGTTTGCTCCAAATATTCTAGACCTTCTTCTATTGTAGTGAACGGGATGAGGAGGTCATCAATGTATACCAAAAGAAACTTGAGATGTTCGACTGCCTTAGTTATAGCTCTCTGAAAGACTGAGGGACCATTGCAAATACCGAATGGCATCTTTAAAAATTCGTAATGGCCACTAGGTGTCACAAAAGCAGTATATTTGATAGAGTCAGTTGCTACGGGGATTTGATGAAAACCATTTTTCATATCTATAGATATAAAGTATTTTGCTTTGCCTAACCTGTCGATTTGGTCTTCGATGAGAGGGAGAGGATATCGATCTTTTTCTAAAATTTTATTTAAGGCACGGTAATCTGTACATAGTCTATCACTGCCATCTTTTTTTTTTACCAAAATGATAGGACTAGCGAATGGTGAATCACTTTCGCGAATTATTTTCTTGTTCAAAAGGTCATTTATAATTTCATTTACCTTTTCCCTCTCTACCGGAGCCAATCGATAAGGACGGTAGTTAACAATCTCATTACTTTTTAACCGTAAATTCAGTTCACCAGTCTTAACAGTACCAGTGTCATCCAATACAGAAGGGTATTTACGAAAAATATTTTTAATGTTCTCTTGTATTTCAAGGCTTAAATGTTCAATCTTTGGAATTAACTCATGTAATTCTGATGGGAGACAAATCAAATTTACTTCTGTATTAGTTGTAACTAGTTTTCTGAACAATCTGGAACCATTTGAGTCAGTTACAATTTCTATGTCGGGATACTGAACAGCGTTCCTGCCTATAAGGAGATCGTAAGCAAAATCCGAATCCCTAATGACATGAAAATCAAGTTCTATAAAAACGCTTTCAAATTGAACTGGCACTGTCATCATCGCGAAAACATGTACTTTATTTTGTCCTATTCCGTTCAAATATAACGATGTAGGTGTTAAGTGAATACCTATACGCCTAGCAATGGATTCTCTTATTAAGCTACAGTTAGCTCCAGTATTAATTAAAGAATCAACAGGCAAATCGTTAATAATAACTCGTGTAAGATTTAATTTGTTCGGTCTAAAAAATTAACTTCCTTCGTGGGTACCAAAGTAATTGAAGCCGAGTTATTAGCTCGTTGTTTATAATAACAAGTTGCTTCGGTATGACCAACCTTCTTACAATAAACACAAACTCTTTTGCGATAGTCATTAGGTGTAGGAGCCGGTGGAGCTTGGCTGGACATTTGTGGTATTTGGACCTGCTTATTATGAAAACATTGAGATTGTACATGTCCAATCTTATTGCAAGTAAAACATTTTTTATCGCCATTTAATTTAGGTCGCTTTGCTCCACTGGGTCCTGCACCATCATCCTTGTTAATATTATCAAAAGGCCGTTTTTTGTTTTTAACATATGTGGATAGTAGAGAAATAAGAGCAGATGTCGTGGTTACACCATTGTTTAACGAAGCCATTCTAATATCCATATCATTAATACTACCGCAGACTAACTCCACTAATTGTACTTCGGTGAAAGCAATTTTCGTATTACGTAGTAATCTAAGCTTCTCCCTAGCATATGTACCGAATGATTCAGCAGAGTCTGATGTGTATAAAACCGCTTTATTGAGTCTCTCTGACAAATTCCTCTTTTCAGGGAAAACATCGGTAATATCCGTACGAAATGTATCCCATGTTCTCCCTTCTGAAGGTTCCCACGATTCGAACCAAGTTATAGCAGAGCCCCTAAGGGCCTTACCGGCTTTAGCCGCTGTCTTAACGCCGCTCCAGTTAAATTCCTTGGCGAGGGCTGCAATGCTGTCGCACCAACCCGCTGCTCCGCAGTCATTTCGCTCTGGATCAAACGGTGGTAGCGCGATGTCATCGTCTTTCTGTCCTGTAGTGCTGATCTCATCGCGGATGGCCTTTAGTAAAAGACTTATTTCTGCAGTCTCCATTCTGAAATTATTATCAAAATTCGTGAACGAGAGGTGATCCCACTTCTGATGTTAGATGTTAATATGATAGGTTAATCTCACAATCTACTATAAACGTATTACTTGCTTGACAGATGAAATGAGAAATAATACAATCTAAATTTATAGGCAAAGTTTATTGTTTATGTTTTTATGTACATTGTAAGGTGTATTCTTTGTACATAATAAATATAGGAAATGGAAAGTGAGATATAAATATGTCACCATTTATCATTAAAGTGATTATTTACTCTTTCTATGATCAACACAACATACAGATCATGTGATCAAAGCCTACTAGAAAAAGGTGTCTAGTAAACATAGCGAAATACTTATAATATAATAATAATAATAAATAATTCATAAAGACATATTTATATTCAATAAATCAGGACACAGTAATAAACAGTATAAGTATACACTATAATACAGTTTGGTACTTAACTTAGTTCCTTGCAGCTTGCCAGGTCACAGTCAACTGTCAAGTCTCGAAAGGGGCTGGTATTTATAGGCCGACAGTTAGCCCTTTCCAGCCACCACCCCGTCATCACGAACATAGGATGTTACCGTGACTTCCGTCTAGCGTAACCATTTATATTTAAGAAAACATTGACTCTAATTAACATAATTAAATATAAGATGATTTAAGAATGTACCAAACTATTTTACTAAGCTTTAATTATAAAATAATACTTAATATATTATTTACTTGACTTCAGTGGGTAGGAAGGTAGCCAACACAGTTGCCGCTCGGCTGCCACGGTGACATACCGTACTCGTTTATCAAAGTGTTAAATAGTGAAACACAGTTCTAATGGAATTACATTATATATTATTAAAGGTACGTACAATAATATTTGAATAACCTAATATAACACGGCCAACGACAAGATGTTACATTACGTACTTTCCACATCACACACTGCGCCGGCTGGTTCCCCGACCACCGCGCCAGTCTCCGTCACACAATGCACTTCAGCCACTGTGCTATCCTCTACTCCATCATCAGTCTCCATATCGCTACTATCCGCCGACACGGACTCCTCCTCCTCTAAAGCCTGGTTACAAAGAGCTTCCGCCATTTCCGTTAGCCCATCGCGCCCTTCGGGAACCTTTCGCAAACTTTCGTGAGGGTATTTGTACTTTCTCTTAGAGCCGTCAACATGTTGCAGTTCATAGCGGTCGCCTCCTAAGACTCCCGTAACTTTAAAAGGACCCCTGAACTTCCTGTCTAATTTAGTCTGATTTCGCTCGCAACTTTTAAGAAACACGAAATCCCCGTACGTACTAAATTGCTTTATTTTCGCTTTTCCCCTATTAAACCGGACTGTATCTGACTCCGCTACGCGCTTTATGTTGTTAGAGGCATTATCACGTATTTCATCTAGGTTAACTCTACACTCTGAATCTTCGTCTACATGAGCTAGTCTGGAGATACCTAAGGACTGCGATTTGATACCGAACATAAGCTCAGTTGCCGAGTAGCCGGTGACTCTACATTTTGTACTATTTAACGCCAGCTGAATTGCTCCAAGCTCGTCTCTCCAAACGGCATCTGAACTACTTTCAGTAATGGTGAGTAGGTTTTTAAGTGTTTGCATAACTCTTTCGACCTGTCCGTTTGCTCTACTAGCACCGACCGCAATAACGTGGAGCTCTATATTATTTTCCGCACAAAATTTCTGAAAGGAGTTACTCACATAACAACGGCCCTGATCAGCAATCACGCGTTTCGGCGCCCCAAACAGATTTATAGCTTCTTTTAACGATTCTATAGCACTGGTAGCATCTAAGCTCGTAGTCAATCGTAACAGAACATATTTCGTGAAGGTGTCAATAATGACACTTACGTACTCTTTTTTTGAACTTTTGCCACTTAACTTTCCGCTTAAATCTATGTGGATCGTGTGCCATGGAATGGCGACCTTCGGGATAGAGTGCAATTGGATAGGTTTAGCACCTGAAGTTCCTTTACAGGCCCGACATACCAAACATGCGTCAACAATTTTTTTTACAGCCTTAGCCATGGCAGGGAACCAATACAAGTCATATAGCTTATCAAATGTCTTGTCATACCCAAGATGTTTTAATTCTGAATGAACGTGACTTATAAGGGACCACACTAGGGACCGAGGAAGTATGGGCAACCACACACTGCGCTTATTGCGTTGCACCTTTCGATACACTACCCCTTTTCTAATATCATATGATTGAGCCACTTCACGTGACAAATCACCTACCCTCCATTTATTCATGATGTCCGCTATTTCACTATCCCGTTGTTGCTCTACTGCTAACCATTCTTGCTGCAGCTCGAGGACTCGAACCTCCTTTGAAACGGTATCATCATTGTCGTTATCAGCGTCAAGAGAAGGCAAAGGGTTTCTGGACAAGAAGTCTACATGTGACATATGACGCCCCTCTTTATACTCTATATTAAAATCATAACTTTGTAAGATAGCCCACCACCTATGTACGCGAGGCGTAAGATCTTTCTTGATGCTTGAAGACTTGAGTGCATTACAATCAGTGCGAACCGTGAAGCGGCGACCATACAAATAGTGCCTGAAATGCTCCACAGCGCGCACCACCGCCAGTGTCTCCAGCTCATAAGAATGATAGCGAGACTCTGCGGCGGAGGTGCGCTGACTGTAGTACGCCACCACACGCTGCACACGATCGTAACGCTGAATAAACATGGCCCCATAGCCCTGTGCACTCGCGTCCGTATGCAACTCGATATCTCTATCTGGGTCGTATATTGCCAATACCGGTTCGGAAGTCAAAATTTCAATCACACGCCTATGTATACCGCTATGTTGTTCTGTGCAATTAATATTACCGTTATGCTGCGTGAGTGGATAAAGTGGTGCCATAAGCACTGAAAAGTTTGGTATAAACTGTCTAAAATATGACGCGAGCCCTATAAACTGGTGGACTTGTGTAGCCGTGCGAGGGGCTGGGATCTCTGCTAGAGCACGCACTTTATTAGAATTTGGTTTTATATTTCCGGAATTTATGTCATATCCTAAATACGAAATCTCTCGCTTCAGGAATTTACATTTGTTCATGTTCAGAGAGAACCCAGCCCTCGCGAGCGCAGCAAGGACCAATTTGAGACGTTCTAATCCCTGCTCTACTGTCACCGATGGGATGCAAACGTCGTCGATATAAGTCAAAGCAAAATCGCAATCTTTTAGCGCGTTTTGTATACATCGTTGAAAAACTGATGGGGCATTTTTCAGTCCGAATGGCATAGCCACATACATATACTGCCCGTCAGGTGTGACAAAAGCTGTACATTCGACAGAATTCGGCTCTACACTGATACAATGGAATCCAGACGTCATGTCCAGAGAAGTAAAATATTTGGCACCATGTAATCTATCGATATGATCGCTTATTCGCGGAAGTGGATAGTTGTCACTGCGCGTATTTGAATTCAACTCCCTGTAATCGACTACCATGCGGTCACTACCATCCTTTTTTTTAACAAGCAAAATTGGACTCGCAAAAGGAGAGTTGCTTTCACGGATTACTCCTGCCTCCAGCAACTCGGATACCTTGTCTTTTACTACCTGTCGTTCACTAGCTGATAATCTATATGGACGCCTTTGAACTATCTTATTCGGATCAATGAGTTCTATTTTCATTTCGCCTGTGATTACACGTCTCGTTGGAGTACCCTCCACGAAATATTCTGAATACGAATCGAGCAATGTTAGCAATGAACTTTTATGGGCACCATCTAAATCTGTATCTACTTGGGACTCGAACCGGGAAGATGATTTACAAGATAAAAACTGAGCGAACTTTGACTGGAGTAGATGGACCCCATTTGCACCGAGTTCCATATGAACACCCATATCAATTATATCACGGCCAAGAAGTATGGGTTCGGTCAGGTATTGATCATCAACTACGTGAAATAAATTTTTTAATGTTAACCCCTGAACATTTACTGGACATCTTACTTGTCTAGTGCATTTTATGTCTGAGTTTCCAATGCCTACCAATACTACTGTGTCATGGAAGAATGATCCTGTTAAACCACTCGTAGCGCTATTTTTTATTAAAGAGCACTCAGAGCCGGAGTCAAATAAAAAGCGACAACTCATACCTGCAACATGTAGCTCACCAGTAACCGCTCGTTTGCCACACAATTTGACCTCCTTCGTAGGGGCTTGGTTGGTCTCGCGCAGGGCGGCGGCGGCTGCGCAGGCGCTGGCGATGTGCCCCTGCTTGCCGCACGCGTAGCATGTCACGGGGCGCCTTTCCATGATGCGCGAGGGCGCTGCTGTCGCCGGTGATGAAGTCTTCAATGGCTGTAAGGTTTCGACACGAGTTAGCGGGCAATTTATTATCTTGTGACCCATCTCGCCACAGCGGTGGCACGTGCCATTAAATGCTGAAGGTCGCCAATTATTAAATCGTGGGCGTTTATTCTCAATGTGGGTAGCTGTATCTTCATTTTGCCGCTTCATTGACACACCACGTAATATGCGGCATAACTGTGCTTTGGTGGTTATAGTATGACTGTTTAGCTCACGTCGTATGTTATGCTCACAATTTGACAAAATTGATACAATAAAACCCGTGATTGCCTCTTCATTCATTACTACATTAGGTATTGTCTCAATCACATGCCAAAGACGCAAGGCGGCGTCCGCGGCGGTTTCTTTATCTCTCAGTTTAAATTGAATCACACGATCGAAATAATCCTGCATAAGCATTGGCTTTGCAAACCTTGCGATCAGAATAGTTTTCACATTTTCCCATGTTATACCATCAGGTTGAATTTTGGTAAGACAACTGGCTGCCCGGCCACGCAAAGCTCGCATTAATGGTAATAATAAATCGGTACCTTTCAAATCCTTGTGTTTAATTATAACCTCGTTGATACTACACCAGCTCTCAATATCAGCTTCCGGGTCATCAGGGTCAAATCGAATAAGCGCCGGTGCAGCGGGCGGCGGCAGGCCCCCGACCAGGCCGCGCAGCAGCTGTAGCAGAGCGGCGGCCTCGCCCGCGCCGGTGCCTTTGGCGGGCTCGTGATCACTTGCATTCTGATTTTCGTTGCCGCTCGCGGTGTCGTTTTCAGAGCGATTCTGGGTCCCGGATCCCACTTCTGATGTCGCCGAACACCCAGGACTCGCGCGTTCTAGCGATTTAGGCATGATGGTTTACGAGGTATCCACAATAAATTAAACGGTCACTTCCCACAATAGTGATTTAAATAATCGAATACCAATAATTTAATAACAACAAAGAGGCAACGATCCGTCGGAGTGATGCGTGCTCCGCGTGACGGCCGAACGAAGTCTGCCGCCCCGCGCCGCCTCCACCGACGTTTCGTGAGCACGTCACCGCCGCTAGCGCCACCGGAAGGAGCGGCGGATACGCGCTGTGCCTCTTAATAGTCAAATCAGCAACTTTATTCATTTTCGTCGACATATATATAAAGCACGCGGTTCTATCAAGTCCACATGGATGATTTATTAAGTTTATCCAGTAACAGGATCAATCCTAAGGTTACATAGCGAATTTAAAGTTTTATTTTAAAGATTCCATACAATGTTTTTGGTTTAACTTCCCGTAGTACATTGTAGTATGTGCTACATTTGTATAACACTATTCCCACGTAAGTTATGGTTTGTTGTACTTACGATATTTTATGCGCAAGCTATTCCGACGTACAACATGGTTAGTATCACAAACAATAGTTATCGAAACCTTTAATCCACTTAAAAGTATCGTAAGAACAATTGGGTAAGTAAAGTTTTTTGAAGGGGTGTATATTATATTTTTTTTCTGATAGTGTTTGGTCTATAAACCAATAATCTACAGTTATTTTATTTTTTATCATTATAGTTTTCCTAAAATATATTTTTTTAAGTCCGTTATGACAGTTCTCTGAGCGTTACGGAACTATACGCATTACCTTAGCCTAAATGATAATTTAAAAAAAAGACGTATTATGACAGTACTTTGTCTGTTGTCAAAATTGTCAAACTAATAATGGTTTGGCCTTCGTTTGTTTACCTCCGTTTTATTTACCAATTGTTTCCTTGAATTTTACGACGACTTCTGCTCAGACCCTTAAATTTGGATATTATCGCATTTCTCGACGACCACCGCAACGCTTTTTTGGACTTGGATTGGATCTACTCTTGACGACGAATCCCGCGCGTATTTTGGCTGACGATTCTTACTATCCCTGACGACCCCAGCTCTGCCTTTGAATTACACTTTTTTGCCCTGACACCAGGCGATATAATGAGTGCGTCAAACGAGTTCGTGAAAGCTGATTCCAGAAATTTACGTAATATGAACATGACGGTGGTTTACACAACGACACCGTATTTTAAAGCAGCGTTGTGGAGGGCATGCGATAAAAACGGTACGGATACGATGCGTCACGGCGATTCCGTACCGTAGTCGTATTTTAAGCAGCGGTGGGGTCGAACCTTTAAGTGGCGGAGGGCGCCGTGTCGTGTGTGGTTTGAAAAAGCTATACTACTGCTTTCTTTCTTAACTTAGGGCCACTTGTTCGAGCAGGAAATATCTAGTTTCAGTCAAACTAAGTATGGAACTATAATTATGTCAAATTAGATTGAAATCTAGAACCAGGTTATCCTTTTGCTTCTAGCTAGCGGCCCTTAGTGAACCCATTTTAGTCAAAGTCAGAAGTGTTAATATTATGAAGTGCTTTAATAAAATAAAACAAAGTATTTAAATATTCTCTGTATTTTTATTATACTACCCTGTCAATGGTCAAACTCTCGTCAATTTATCTTATATAACTGTGATTAATTACTGAGTGAGGTTTCAGGAAAGTGAACTCCCTCACCCTCCATATCACGCGCTCCACGTGTATCCTTAGACTTGTGATGATTTTGCTTTGAATGACTTCTTTTTTTGTTGGTGTTTCAGTTATACACTCGGAGGGCGAAGGAGTTTAACATGTTTGTCTTGAAGAAGAATATGGGGAGTTTCAAAAAAAAAGCACACCGTTGACTTTTTCTTTAGATCTGGGAAAAAAATTGCACATTGGTTGGGATCATTATTCTGAACTAGAAAAAATTGTATCCCAATATGTCCCCAAAAATATGTATGGAATTGTTCCGTTTTGTTATCAAAATCCAATAAGTTTCTTGGTAACAAAACGGACAATTCCATATTTTTTTGAAACTCCCCATCTGTATCCCTTTGGAGCCTGGATCGGCTAATACCACAGCCCCTGGAGGAACAATATCAACAAGCCACTACATTTTGTAATGGCTTTGTCTGATATCCTTCCTCCATAGGATAGAAATAAAACAGATAAAACCGTTTGGGCAGCAAGCTATAAGATATTTTAACGTGTTACAGGACTTGTATTGTGACCATGTCCTGGCTTGAGTTACAGGGTCTGAAGGCTTCTCTATTTGAATTTCGAAACAATCAATAATACATTGGACATTTGCATATCTGGCCTGGTTCTGGCAGTTAAAAATAATATTTTTAAAGTATTTTTCCAGATGCAGCATACATACTCTTAATATTTTTTGAACGGTGACTTTGCTCAAGTTAAAATGGTCTTCTTTGTAGAGTATCAACTTGTTTTATTTTACACATAGTTATTTATTAAAATGTGAATTAGGTTTAGTTTACATTGCTTTGCCTAAAAGTCTATCTACCATACTCAGAGAAGTCAATTTAATTTAATGCTTGATTAAAGTTGCTGCTGTCACTTTCTTTGCTACAGCAATAGAATAAGACAACACGTAACTTAACAAGCATTAAATTTAATTGACATCTCTGAGTGCAGCCGTATAACCCAATAATACTGTTTCGGCACTTCAATATACATATTGGGTTTTTCTTTTAAAAGGCTCATTATGTGCTGCCGTCCAGAAAAATCTCTGTGCTTTGCAAACACATTTTCCTTGTTTCTTGATGATGTTGAGGTTGAAGGGCTTGAGGGCTCAAACAGTGTTGGTGTCGAAAAGCCACTTGATGAAAGAAAATTTGGTTAAAGATACTGCTTTAATATTAGAGCTGCTTACTATGGATTTTATCCTGGCTGCCTTATGTACTCTTTGAAGTTCATACTGACTTGCTGAATCACATTGACATGCTCTTCATAGACATACAAGGGTCGTTTTGGGCAATTCCTTTCCATGGTTAGGCACCATGCAGTTTTTAGAGCTTTTGGTATGGACAAGAATAAGTGGCACTGGGATAGTCTCTTCTAAATTTTTTACACGACGGTGTAACATCTTACTTCATCCTTGTAATATGCTCTATCACAAGCAGCGTTTGCAGGACTAATATTTGATGTATCCATTATATAAGGATGAAGATGATGCAAACAACTTGTATCGGAGTCCAAAAACAATGCAGAGGTCGTCAGGGATAGTAAGAATCGTCAGCCAAAATACGCGCGGGAGTCGTCGTCAAGAGTAGGTCCAATCCAAGTCCAATAAAGCGTTGCGGTGGTCGTCGAGAAATGCGGTAATATCCAAATCCAAGTGTCTGAGCAGAAGACGTCGTAAAATTCAAGGAAACAATTGGTAAATAACACGGAGGTAAACAAACGAAAGCGAAACCATTATTTTAATTAGTTTGTCAATTTTGACAACAGACGGACAAAGTACTGTCATAATACGTCTTTTTTTTAAATTATCATTTAGGCTAGGGTAACGCGTATAGTTCCGTAACGCTCAGAGAACTGTCATAACCGACTTTAAAAAATATATTTTAGAAGAACTATAATGATTAAAAATAAAATAACTGTACATTATTGGTTTATAGACCAAACACTATCAGAAAAAAATATAATATACACCCCTTCAAAAAACTTTACTTACCCAATTGCAGCCAAACCAAGGTCTTTTTTTATATATTAATAAGATAAGTTTATGCACAAAATTATTGTTGACATTTGTACCAAATTTTATTAGGATCCATTAAAAATTGTATCCACGGCATCAATTTTCAACTTTAAACTACTCTGCTGTAAAGTTGCGTATTTCAAGTTACCATAACTTACGTAGGACCCATCGATATATATTTTCTAAGTTTCCCCTTTTGTATTGTTTCCAGATGCCTTATTTTATAATTTAAATTAATTGAAGACTTTTAATAAATAATCCTGCCATGGACTCTTGCTATTTCTAACCCATACCACTTCCTGTTCCTGATCCTGTTCCAGTCATCCCGTGACAGGCTTCACCCGAAGGCTTGCTTCGTCGGCCTTTCTGCTGCTTACACACAAGACCCTCGCTAGTTTTCTGGCCTCAAGACCTCCTACGCAAACCTTCGACCTCAGCAGTCAGGCTTCGTGGCAGAAAGTGGTTAGCAACTGCTCCGGACCTTTGGTAAGACCAGTCCCTCTGCCCTAGCGTAACCCATCAAGCACTTTAGGAGTGCCTGATTGTGTTACAGCAGGCAGGGGCTGCTCTACCTTCGCACCTCCAGGCTTTTATTTACAATCTAGGGGTAGGGCAAACAATTACCGCAAAGAATCGGGGTAGAAATACATTTGGGTCTGTTACTTTAATATGACTATCATCTCGTTTTCATAAAATGTTCACTAAATAATACTACTACTATACTCGAAAATCTAATTCAAGACCAAAATCTTTACCTTAATGGGCTCACATTCGCTGCGATTATTGCATTTTGGTTTAAGTATAGGTATTTTTATCAATAAAACTTACCCTAATGTTACTGGTTACACAAGTTCTCATTCATGTTTTTATGAAATAATGTTAAACAACTAAATAATTAAGATGGGAACTGTCAAATTTTGGTCTTGAATTACATTTTCGAGTATAATACTAAAATTATTTGTTATACAATATTCTTTTAATGACATTGAAATCAACCCATGACATTAAAAAAAAACAAATACATACAAACAACAAAATACACAAGGAAAGACAAGCCGTTGCCTGCGACTCCTATATATTACTTTCATTTGTATAAAAGCCTAAAAAATCAACATTTTAAGGCTCCGGCACACCAAACGCGTGGCAGCAGCAGCAGCGTAGCGTCGCGTGGCAGCAGCAGCAGCGTAGCTTCGCGTGGTGTCAGGGAGTTGTAAAACAACAAAACAAATGGAACCCCGGCACACCGAGACGCGTGTGCGCGGCGCGTGTGCAGCGCGCGAGACGCGCGTCTCGGTGTGCCGGGTTTCCATTTGTTTTGTTGTTTTACAACTCCCTGACGCCACGCGACGCTACGCGCTGCTGCTGCCATGCGTTTGGTGTGCCGGAGCCTTTAAATGTCGTGTTATGGGATTTCAAACAAAGAAATAATCAGAATAGAGTAAAGCACTCCTAGATTAAAACAGTATTAACTCAAAATAAAACTTTATTTCAAAATCAACTTTAAAACAACTTCAATGATCTTGAAATAAAACCAGCAACTTTTTGAGTTGATACAATTTTAATCTAGAAGTGTGGTATGTAAAAATGAGCACATTAACCTAATCAATCAACAAGCTACCTAACCTAACCTAACTTTATTAAACCTAACCTAACTTTAAGAAACCTACATAAATAACATCCTTGAAGTAAGTACTTACATCAGCATTATCCTCAGCAGCACTAGAAAAGCCAGGCACAGGAGATGGTGACATAGTAAGTAAATGCCACTGAATCTGGTGTAAGTTGGAGAGGCTGGCTCCTGGGGCGCTCCGAAAGCGTTATGGACACTCGACGTAGACGGGGTTGCGCGTTCAAGTGGCGTCCAGCTCTTGCACAGACGGAGACGCCGAAGAGGATTTCGTAACAAGCGGGTCACTACAGACTTGCACTACACTTAACGGCTTTAGACAGCGAAGCGGTGAAAGACGAGGCCTGGGGCTTCGGTAACACCATTGTAGTCACCGAGTACCTATCAACACGAATACGAAAAAAGCTCAATCTGACTGACTGACAGTGCAGAGGCAGATGACGTAAATGACGTTTTTGACTGCTCTCTGCTGGCATTGCTGCGTTTCGTTTCACGTGTTTCACAGTCAATGTCAGCCAGAAGGTTTACATCTTCGGCTTACCGTATTCTTAATTTAAAACAAAAACAATCCAAAAAGTTTAACATTGCACCGGAAAGTTTCAAGTTTTTATTGAAATATCGGTCAGTTTTCAATATTGCATGTTTAAGCATGCATGCATAAACGTCAAAAACTGGCACGTTTTTTTCGGGTCCTTTAGTTTCTGTAGTCAAAGAAGAGTTTGCATATTTAAATAAAGTACGAGGGACGGTATTCTAGGCGCTGAAAACCATATCGTATTTGATCTGTTATCGTATTGTCAACGTTTTGATAGCTCTTAATTAATTGACAGTAATGGCGGCTGACGTCAAAACAATACCTACCGTAACAGGTCAAATACGATATCGTTTGTACCGCCGGGAATAGAGGCCCTGGGCCACTATTCCCCGCGGTAAAAAAACCATATCGTATTTGACCTGTTACGGCATTGTTGTGACGTCAGCCGCCATTACTGTCAAGGAAATAAGAGCTATCAAAACGTTGACAATACCTACGACAACAGATTATAGACGATATGGTTTTTAGCACCTAGAATACCGGCCCAGGAGTGCTACTTAGCGGTAATTAGGGATGCGTACCGCAACTTAGATCGCAGGCGATGAAGCAGCACGGTGCGGCGCACAGCCCCCAGCGCGGATGACTCACACAACACAAGTCACAGCAATGCACAGTACTGTAGGTTACTTTTAATGTTTCTGCAAACCTAGTTAGTATTTGGGCGTTTCTTAAAAATATTGTACCTAGATTAAGAAACGTTAACTTTTAACGCTGAGTTACGAAAATTAGTCGTACATTTATATACTACTCTCAACGCCATTTAGCAGTATCTCAAATTCAATAAATGAAGCAGGGTTAATTCTCACCCGTTAGCAATATGCTTGCACTTGCTACAGGATTTTTGTCTGAGGTACCACCATTTGTCTTATAAAATTAAGTATAGCTAATTTTTCGTAACTCAGCGGAAAAGTTAACATGTAAATATGAAAATGAGGTAGGTTTAGGTTATGTTGGTTTTGCAGCAGGCCCGGAGGGCCAAACCACCCAGAAATAGGAGCTCCGTCGATTCTGCCTAATTGATTTGAAATAAGAGTGACGACGAAGCTCCGCTCACTCGGAGCTCCTATTTCTGGATGGTTTGGCCCTCCGGGCCTACTGCATAGCTACCATAACCTAAACCTACCTCATTTTCATATTTACATGTTTACACAGTTATTATGGCCTAAGGGCAACGTTTAAGTTAAGGGCAGCCTTATACGTTCGATCGTTCGACAGAAGCCCTGCTGTGTTTCGTATGCTCTGCTGGGACTACTTAAACTAGCTGCGCCGCGTTCACTCGTTCGACCGACCGAACGCCGTTTCTAAGAGATTAACATCCCTGAACCGTAGCTCCAAATAAGACTTCGTAAAAACAAGTGCCGAGGTAGCTTGCACTTTGCACTGTTTGCGAGCAAAAGCAAACTCATCTGTTCACAGGTTGTTCAGGGGATGTGCAGGTTTTCTAACTGGAGTTCGCCCCATTAAAAGCCTCTATTTGAGACGAAGATGAGGCTAGCAGCAACCCGGACACTTTGTAAGGTTCTTTCTGAACAAGGTCCTTACAGAATCTATCAGGGGGGTTCTCTCATGCCAGCAGGGGGAGTACTTGATGTAATTAAATGAAACAATATACTTGAACACTAGGTAGTATAATGAGTATCGACACGGTACTAAATAAGGATAGCTCACGCGCGACACAGAGCAAGAGCATCAAGAACAAGAACAAGACACCGGACAAAAGGGTAGGAAGATTCAGAGTCCCTTAGCCACACACACAACACAAGGAGCGACGGCCACGACTACTGCTGACGCCGATTCCTTCGCATTCAAGATAGAGTACAGTCGGGGCTGCAGCTGCAGGGTGAGGGGACCATATAGGCACCACCAGTGCATATACGCGCGGGACGGCGGCGCTTGGTAGCACGGGCGCGGCGGGCGCGCATCACTCCTTCTCGCCCTCGCAACGTCACCCATCTCCCTCAGACAGGGCATGAAGTAAAATCCGGACCACGGCGTCTTTTTCGTTTGTATCATAAAATAATAATAGATTAATTTAACTTTAATACGTAGATATGAAAATTAAACTATTGTTTAAGTAGTAGGCATTTTTCCTTTTTTTAATACAGTAAAACTTGGTTAAGTGGGACCTGGATAACTGAGAAACCTCTATAGCTGGAACTCATGCTGGGGTCCCAACACTTTAGTACTGAATTACCTCTGTTAGCGGGACAAAACAAACCTCCATATTTGGGATTAGTTCTTTCAATTTTATCTTCATAAATTACAGAGTGTATTTACCTCTTTTACTGAAATTATATTTAAAATAATATTTTTGCTAAATAGGTTTTTTATTTTATTTTATGGGTATTGACCTCTTTAACTGAGATAATGTCGATTTATTACCTCTACAACTTGGACTTTATTTCAGATAAATTTCCGTTTTGTTTACTAATTCTCAGTCTACCGACTACCCGCAATTACCGCACTTGGCTAATTGGGATTGTTCATATTTTTACAATTACTCTAATTCGAAAACCATTTTAAAAAACAAAAGTATATTTAACCTTTGTTTGACTTCCGTTTTTAGCTTGAAGCCCTCCTAGGTGTATCTTACGGTACGAGTTAGGCGAAACCGCTTGAAATAGTAGGTATGTTTTAATACATTATTACAATACAATCACTTTTTATCATTAGATATCATTTAATTGTTGTAATTTAATAGAAAATGCCAGCCCAAAATTAAAATAATCATGTCATCCATAAAATGTCTGCTAAATAAATAAAGATATTCAAACAAAACTATTGGGTCAAATACAAAATTAATGAAAATGGTCTCTTAAAATTACCCATTCTTTCATTACTATAATGTAAAAACCGTGAGATATTTTTTTTGGTCTATCCCAATTGTGCCTAAATGACCTCCAGTTTCAGTTTGGTTTTGAATCAAGTAGTAATGAAGGCCCGGAAGAGATTTTTTTTTGTTTGCCGGCAATTGTGCAGCTCACGATAATATGCCCGATCTAAGCCACATTAAACTTGTGTATCTGCCTCTGGAAAAGACACATGAACAAGGAGAACGATTCGGAATTAATAGTTCATAATACGATGGACGGACGGACTAACAGAAAGAAACACAGAGGTTTTTGGTCTTTTAAGCATTTTTTTCAAACGGAAAAAATAGAACTCAGTCCTTCCGCATTTCATGGGTACAGAAATATATCTAGAACTAGTGGAAATAATTGGTTTCGAAACTAATAAATAAAATTACCTTGAGTCACTGAACATGTTTTAAATAACAAAAAAACCGACTTCAAGAACGCAAAAAAGAAGTCTAAGAATTCTATAAACAAATACGTACGTACTGGACCCTCCCCACGCGAATTCAACTCACACTTGGGCATTTTCCATCATAGTTCGATATTATATTATATTATGAGTTTTAATACCAATTACACAATTAACATTATAAATGACCGAACTCCCAAACATAAATTACCAAATTCTCATACAAACTACTTACGGTTTTAGCGGTTTATCCGTAAAAGCGTAACAAGCAAATCGACGACAGACAGAATTACTTTTACATTTATAATATTAGTACAGATTTTCTACAGTAATATATAGTAAGGAGTAAAAAATCTTTCATCTACACATAAATATAAATGAAAGATTTTTTACTCCTTGAGTGTTGTTTGAACTGACATTTTAGAATTAAATAACCGTTAACCATAAACGTTAATTATTTCAAGTGACCATAATAACCGCCTTAATCTATATATAAATGAACCCCTATTTCTCCTGGTGAAATCGGTAAAGCCGTTCTCAAGTTTTTTTAAAAGATCCACAGCTAAAGTCCAAGGTAACTATGGTGAAACCTTTTAAAAGTGATGTGCTGCAATTACTGTTTCGTATACTGAGTGATTCCAACATGTTGAAGAATCATAGGACTCTGTTATTGCTCAAAAACGGCAATGTTTACCTAACAACAAGGCGTTGACAGGTTAGTAACTGAGCAATCTTAATCCTTAATTTGAGAATTTAGATAATCTCGCTCATGTTTGTTTGGTTGATAACAATAAGTGGCGTTTTGTTTATAAGTCTACTGTTAAACATTAAAAAACAAAGAAGTTATTATTGGTATTTATTACATACATACATACATAAACTCACGCCTTCATTCCCAGAGTGGGGTAGGCAGAGCCACAAACTCACCAACAACTCCAAAAACTTGTTGATAATTCTGTGACCACATTTTGCACAACCAGGCTAAGATGTTATCCAGTGTATTAGTGACAGGTTGCAAACCCATCGCCTAACAGCACTACACAGCCTTAAGTCCCTTAGTCGTCTCTTACGACATCCAATGGAAGACATGGAGTGGCAACATTCTAAACCCGGCACCACGGGGTATTTATTACTTCAATGAAACTACAATATTTTTAGTTTTTACATGATATTAAGAATGAATGGTGATGATAATGTATTCAATGCCAACAAAATACTCCCTTATTAAATTCTAAATAGCAGACATTGGTTAAATTGATATGGAACCTTCGAATCTCTTTCCAACAGGAAAAGAATTATCTAAATCTGTTCTCAATATCTTGTGATATAAAGAAACAGTCGGAAAGGATAGCCACCTCCTTTTTTGAAGTCGGTTAAAAAGATAGTTCACTGTACAATCAACATATGTTTATTTCCTAATTAATTTAGTATTTAGCAAAAAATCCATGAAATAAAATAATAATACCAAGTATCAATACTTATTTCCCCTCAAATCGTGGTGTTGCTTGATAAAACTTTTTTAAAAGTAACGGTTTTTGACTCCTGCAGACTTAGCGTCGACCGACTCTAGAGTATTCTATATTAGTAATTATTTTACAAAATTTGATGTCATATTCGAAAACTAAGAAAATGATACCTATGAAAAATTTTGAAAAAAACATCATGGCCGCCGTTTTGAATTTCTACCTATAATTGACATCATTTTCGAAATCTGCGTCCCCAAAATCTAAGAAAATGACACCCATGTCCACTTTTTCAAAAAAAGTCATTGCCGCCATCTTGAATTCCAAATTTGATGTTATTTTCAAAATCTGCGTCCCCAAAATCTAAGAAAATGATACCCATGACGACTTTTAAAAAAATATTATGGCCGCCATTTTGAATTTCAAATTTGTTATGATTTTTTGAAATCTGCGTCACCGTAATCTAAGAAAATGACACCCTTGGTGGTTGCTTACTTCAAAAATAATTAATCTCCCATACAAAGTTCTACCCCCCATTTATTGCCTTGTGGGATTGTTTCCAAAATCAATGAAAGTTCTTTTTTTTTTTTGCTTATAAACAGTAGCCACTTTAACTGCCGCCAACCTGCTAGGCGAGTCCATTTTGTATGAAAATCAGAGCTCTTGGCAGTTAAAGTGTTAAAAACCAATTACCACGTTTCCGACTATAAAAATGTACCATAGTTCCATACAAACTTCCACCCCCTATTTTAACCCCTAGGGGTGAATTTCTAAAAACCTCTACTTAATGCACCCCCGTTGTACCTTAAAAAATATTCCTTTCACTTTTGAAGTCCCTAGGTCCAGCGGTTCAGGCTGTGCGTTGACCGATCAGTCAGTCACTCCCCTTTTTGTTTACTAAGAAAGATTCATGTTGTAAGTAGCAATATCATCAACGTACAACAAAATTAATTTAATCAATTTCTTAGTAAATAATGCTTTAAGTTAAGGTGACAGAGTTCAAATTAAATTAACTATGGAATTGTTTTTTAAATAATAAAAATCTCGGAAATTATGCGATATTGGACTACATGTTATACTACATTATATACTCCAAATAGGGTCTAGAATCGATGGTCAAAATCCTTCGAGTACGTCCCGGGCACGGTGTATATATGTATATATGAAGAAGATAGATAGAAGATATGGTTCACATATGCTAGGTTAGATTAGACTTGTAACCATCACAAGATAACCTGAAATCAACATGGGTTCAGCAGAAAATAGCTTTCTATGAAATTCTAAGTGATTCATTCTGGGTGCGTCTCATGAGATATAACTACAAAATCAATATTTTTATGTTAATAAAATTTACAAGATATAATCAACGTTAGCTATAATAACAAAATCAATATTTTTATAAGGAATAACGGTCAAATAACATAATTAATTTTAATTAATGTTGTATATATAACACTCACATTATAGAATTTCAGTTCATATATTATACATGACATATTATAGAGATCATAATGCATCTTTTAGTATAAGGGTTATAAGATCTATTATTGTACTCAATAGGTACTGAAAGAATCGGCTACCAGAAAAGGGAAATTTGGCAAGGTATCCCAAGATTGAACAATACCTTACAACTCATTAGCGGCTTTGAGGTGTTTTTTTACCTCCCTAGAAAATCTTGCTTGTAAGTTTTTTTAACCATCCAGAAAATGCAATGAGCAAGACGAATCAGGGTAGAACCGACTAGGTTAGGTTAGGTTATTTTTTTATCTGTTTATATTATAATGTGCATTATGTTTTTTGATGTTAGATTCATTGATTTGTATATGTTTTATATATTATATGTTAGCTGTCATGTACATAATAGGCTTTAATAGTTATAATAATTGGTATTATATACTAATAATGTTGTACTTTATGGAAATAGTTATTTCTTTGTTTCATTATTTCCAGTGAATGTTATAATACGGGTTTATAAAAAGTGACCATATACAGGATGTCCCAAAATCGGTAACCTCAAATCGGTTTTTTTCAAATTGCTAGACCATTGAAGCCTTCATTGGTCTAGCAATTTGAAAAAAATCAAGTAATTTTACTGAGGTCATGTTAGGCTGGTTCGGTACCTCTTAAGCTGACCTACCTCCGGTGTCAATGTGGGTTACCGATTTTGGGACACCCTGTATATTGTCACTGTTATAGGCATAGTATAAATAGACAAGTAGCTCGACTCCGGCCCTTTAGGAGATTCTGATACCTATTGCCGCTCGGGCGTCAGGGTTGTCCGAACATGTTTTTCAATTTTGGTCACCTACTTGACCATACCTAATTTGATCTATGATTTATAATCATAGTAGTTTTCATAAATTACATAAAACTAAAGTAGGTAAGTATAAATATTGTTAGGTACCTACCCCAGTACCAAATTTAAATTATTTTCCTTACATACCTAATTTTTGTCTGTTGACCCTAAATAATATGTTTATAGGTATATGATGTGATATGTAAATTCCTTTTTGACCTTGATAATGCCGCTTTCGCGCAAGGCGGCTTCCTTTGACTACATACTTGTCTGTTATTGGTGGTTTAGGCTTTGGGTACTAGGCAACGATACATAATTACTTATGTAGTGAAAAATACATACTTAATATTACTATATAAAACACCTAAGACTCTGAAACAAATACCTACTCGCACTCATCACACGAATATTTACCGCTATCGTAAGCAGTACTTAGTCACTAGGTCACTACCAACTACCTAGGCCATCAACGTCGTCACATGTTAACTGACACGTCACACTCAATAACTTAAATTACCTACCTACTTAATACGTATTTATTTCACCTAAGTAGGTATCTATTCTATAGGTATAGGCAAGCCGGTACGAAATACCTTATTAATTGAGTAGGTATTTACATTAATCACTTGCAGCTTTTATTAAATCTAGATAGTTGTAAGTACCTACCTAAGCTAGGTTTAGGGCACAGTTTAGGCGTTTTGAAACGAAAGAAAATGTCACGCTGACAATAAAATAGATTTAACAAAAGCTGCAAGTGGGCTGTAAGCTATAGGTAAATATCAAAAAATAAACAGCATTCTTCACAACACCAACTCTAAATAGGTATGAAGGTACTCACCTTTCCGACTCAAAAGGTATGTGGAAAAACGATAGCTCCGGATTTCTTACACCATTATTTAAACACCCGTAAACTGAACAATATTTTCTAGTTTTCGACAAAGACATTGTCGCTCGATGTTTTAATTTAACGCAACAACTACCTACAACCATACACGTGACCGAACGCAATGATGACGCCGCGACCCCGTCTAATCACACATACCCTCGCTCGCGCGTGCAAGTTAAGATCGGCTCCGTGCTATTTTATTCTAAATAATTAAATTAAGCGTGTTTTAGTGCTAAAATTAACACTCGTATAATAGTAAGATCTTGTAACATCTAATAGTGAAACTGTTTTTTTCAAAATTAAAGCAGAAGTGAAGTTATTGTGTAATTCTTAAACTAGTACTTAATACGATTAAGCGTGGTGACTCATCGCTGTACCGACCGGCGAGTCACTGAGCGCCCCCGTACCACGAAACTGCTCTGGAACGCTCAGCGTGAGGAGCGGTCGTTTTAAAGTACGGAACAAAGGCGACCGCAGAGAAGTACATGTTTTTCGTGGTACAAGGTATTTTAAAATTGGCCTTACAAACGGTTCGATTTGGACTTGAAAATTGTAAGTAAATACTATAATTACTACACAAATGTCTGCCTTAGCCTCGAAAAAGTCTACTGCATGCTTTATATGTAAAATAACTATAAAGAATAAGGAATTTTTAAAGTGTTCAAGTTGTCGCAAATCATTTGACTTAGAATGCACAGGGAATGTTACTCTAAAAAGATTTCGTTTGATGACGCCTGATAGTAAAATGACTTGGAAATGCAAATTTTGTCATGAAAAACAGCACAAAACAGTGGCTAAATCATCTAATGCAACAAAAAGCAGTCAACGTCATAGCAATACATCACAAGACAACATTACACATAGAAAACGTGGCCTTTTACCAAAATCCATCTCTTATGATAACGTTTCTCACATTTCAAGTGATGAAAATATTATGAGTTCTACACTTATAGATGTCGAGTTAGAAGAGGTGGAAGGGGTGGATAAGCCCTTCAGTCTGAGGTTCCGGCGGGTTTTCATGTTTGTCAGGATAGTCAGTAGGCGAGGAAATACGCACAAGTGGTATGAAACAATGTAATCTCTTAATGGTTAAACAAATACGTCACAATAGTGTCTAAAGTAAGTACAATAGTTTGCGTAACGATTCAACGAGTTCGCGGGATTTGGGATAACACCACAAAAATGACCGTCTCGGTTCGCTTCTCTCAGGAGTCTCCCTGCAGCCCGCCTTAACATCGGGTTCCCCGTTTCTCCCCTCACCCCGCGACCACGTTCGGTATACCAAAAAAATGCATACCTCGTCACAATTCTAAGAATGCTTCGAAAATCGCAGGCACTTGAACAATACAAACACAAAGTCATAAAAATGCTAAGTTATGGACTGATTACATTATTTTAAGAACAACCTAAACAAATCGTAAATAATGAATTTTATTATCACACTGTTGATAAATAGGTTAGTGATAATTAAGGCTAGGTATGTTTCTAATAACTAAGCATAAGACTTAAATCTAATCTAGTCAGTCCTGCCTGACATAGGCCGCTCCGACACGGCGATCCTGACTGTCACGCGACCTCGCGGGCAGTGGTCAGTTCAAATGTCACCTGTAAATAAACAATGTTCCGCAAAGTAAAACCGTTCGGCTATCCTACAAACCGAGGAAACAATGTTCAACTATGTTTGGTGGTCAGAGGTACACATTAATTATCCAAAATTAAAATAATCATTTAAGACAAAGAGAGAGAGTATTAAACTATCAGGGCATCATCAAATTCGATTGATTTAATTCAAATCATTACCATTTACATTGACAAGATCACTCATCAAAACTGCACATATAGCAGTCGGCCCAGCGGCCGTCATTGTTTCTCAGCGAAACCCAGTCACATCGTTCATGCAACAACAAGATCACTCGACGAGGCCACAACATGATGGCCAGCCTTGCAATACATATTGCTCATCCACGATACAGATTACTAGACGAGACCACAACAGGTAGTCAGCCCGGCAACCATCAATGTTTCTCAGCGAAACCGAACTCCAGATTACTAGACGAGACCACAACAGGTAGTCAGCCCGGCAACCATCAATGTTTCTCAGCGAAACCGAACTCTCAGATCTCTCTCCCGAGACCACACAATATGTCAACTACTTGACTTCCATTGTGCCATTATTTTTTTTACACATCAGCCCCAAACGGGCAATCAAACAACTAAATCTGCCTGCCGGACGTTACACCGCGCCGTCCCGATGTCTCGTCAAACAAGGGTTATGACTTGCGGCTATTAATCCAAACAGGTAGAAAAAGAGGTTGATATCATAAGTACGATCGTTCATAAAAATGATAATCAATTATCAACACATTTGCCCAGTTTATTACTCACTCACTAGTCAATGTCACTCCGACACTGGCTTATCCTTATCAATAACAATAAAAACATCTCATTTTCAACAGCCCAAACTATTGAAAAACTGTACCTCGGACCCGTGAACAACACACAAAATGTCCACAAAAAAATACCAAAAAATAAAAAAATAAAACAACCAATACGGGTATCGAACCCGCAACCTCAAGCTTTGTAGTCCAACCACAGGACCACTAGGCTACGGATCGGTTGTCACTCATCTTCACTCAGATAATCAAGTTCACTAGGAACATAACTTTTAGGCATTGCACGCAATCTGTCATGTGCATACTTAAATGTTCTCTTTGAATCGAGAGCTTTTAATTCATATCTATCACCAGGTAATAAATTTATAACTTCAAATGGACCCCGAAATTTAGGGTCTAATTTTGTTTGATTACGTTCGTGATTTTCAATTAAAACAAAATCACCCACAGAAAAACTATTTACTTTTGCTTTTGTGCTATTAAATCTAGTTTCGTCGCATAACGCATTTTCGCGTATGGACGTCGCTGCATCTTCTCTGATTTGCTCAATGTTAACAACGGTTTCGTCATGGTCACTCAGAGGTGTTATTGATAGTGGTCGGGCTACCTTCCCGACCATTAATTCTAAAGGACTCGCCTTTGTTACACGACTAACAGTGCAATTTAAAGATAACTGAATATCTGCTATGTAGTGTTTCCAGTCTCTGTCATTGTTTATTTCAACAGCTGACAACATGTTTTTTAACGTACTCATGACGCGTTCTACCTGGCCGTTAGCACGGCTAGAACCAGTTGCAATTAAGTGAAGTTGTATATTTTTTTCACTGCAATAATCACGAAATAATTTATTCGCAAAACATCTGCCTTGATCTGCTATAATCCTCGCGGGTGCGCCAAAAATGCTAACACTGGATTTAATAGATCTAATAGCATTATTTGCATCTATATTCATAGCATGTGATAACAGAACATACTTAGTGAACGCATCGATAATGACGAAAACATATTCTTTGTTTTTACTTTTACCGCTAAGCTTACCGGTGGCATCTATATGAACTGTGTGCCAAGGTATCGTTTCTTTGGGAATAGAGTGTAATTGAGCTTGTGTTTTTCCTGATTTTGACTTTGATAATCTACAGGTAATGCAGTTCTCGACAAATTTTCTTACATATTTACACATCTTAGGGAACCAATATAACTCGTAGGTTTTTTCTAAGGTTTTTTCCCAACCCAGATGCATGACAGATTCATGCACTTGATTTATAACTGACCAACAAAAGGCCCTCGGAATTATAGGTAAAGTTAAAGTTCTATTACGACGTTGTATTTTACGGTAAAGTACTCCTGACCTGAGTTCATAAGTGTTCAACATATCGTTATCAACATCGTCATTATTTAACTTTAAAATAATCTCAGATAGTTCAACATCTCTTTTTTGTTCTGCTTGTAACCACGCACTTGAGATTTCAAGTATGTTAACAAACTTCGCTTGAATTTTTTCTGGAATGTATTGTTCTGGTAAGGGATTTCGGGACAAAAAATCAACATGGCCCATTTTAGTACCTTGTCTGTAAACTATATCGAAGTCGAATGATTGTAAAAATGCCCACCATCTGTGAACCCTAGGTAAAAGGTCTGTTTTTGTTAAAGATGCCTTGAGGGAATTACAATCGGTCACGACCGTAAATTTTCTGCCTAGCAAAAAATGCCTAAAATGTTTTATTGAATTTACAACTGCCATTGTTTCAAGCTCATAAGAGTGATAACGAGACTCTGTATCTGTCGTTTTTTTGCTATAATAGGCTACAACTCTCAATTGATTGTCCTTTTTATGCAGTAAAATTGATCCGTATCCTTCTGAACTTGCATCAGTATGTAGTTCAATTGGGTATGTAGGATCGAAAATTATTAATACTGGTTCATTCGTCAAAATTTTTATTATTTTCTGTCTAATTTCTTCGAGCTTTGAGGTCCATTCTATTTTGCCTTTACCTGAAATTAATTTGTACAGTGGGGAAGCTATTTGAGAAAATTTCGGGACAAATTTACGAAAATAAGATGCAAGACCTATAAATTGTCTTAATTGAGTAACTGTTTGCGGAGGTGTGAGATTGACAAGAGCACTTATTTTTCGAGAATTTGGTCTTATCTCACCACTAGTAACCTCGTAACCCAGGTAGTCGACCTTGGTCATTAAAAATGAGCACTTTTTGAGATTAAGCGATATACCTGCATTTTGAAGAGTGTCTAGAACTATTTTAAGTCGTTCTAACCCTTCTTCCGCGGTTTCAGAAACAATGAGAATGTCATCCATATAACAAAGCACGAATTTGTTAATTAAATCACCTAAAGCCTTATACATTGCCCTCTGAAATACTGAAGGTGAATTTTTTAGCCCAAATGGCATGGTCAGGTACTCATATTGTCCTTCTGGGGTAACGAAAGCTGTACGTTCAATAGAGTCTTTATGAATAGGAATTTGGTGGAAACCTGATGTTGCGTCTAAGGTCGTAAAAAAAATTGCACCCTTTAATCTTTGAATTTGGTCGTCTATGAGTGGCAAAGGAAATCTGTCAGATATTGTGTTACTATTTAATTCTCTGTAATCAACGCACAATCTATCCGAACCATCCTTTTTTTTTTTACTAAAAGTATTGGACTGGCGAACGGTGAGTTGCTCGGTCTAATAACATTGGCGTTTAGTAATTCGTCGATTTTTTCACGAACCACCTGTCGCTCATGTGGACTAAGTCGATAAGGGCGTCTTTGCACCGTACGGTTAGGGTCAATTAATTTAATTTCAAGTTCACCGGTCTTTGCGCGCGTGGTTGGCGTGCCCTCGACAAAAAGCAATGGGTATTTTCTTAACAGATCAATAAGAATAATACGTTTATCTTTATCTAAATCCGTTGTTATGTCATCTAAGCATTTGTTATTATTACTCGAATCACATAAGTTCACTAATTGGTTCTTTTTAATAGATAATGACTCGTTGGTTATTTCTATGGAAAAACCCTCGCTTATTAAATCTCTACCGATAATTATATCGTGGCTTATTAAATTATCGGGAATCACGTGAAACACTATTGCAACTTCTGTTTCGTCAATTAAAACATTTGCCGAAATTTGTAACTTACAAGGGACGTCTACATTTCCTATTCCAACAAGAGTGACCAATGACTCAACACGTCTGCCAACAAATTTTTCTACCAAACTTTCTTTCATCAGAGAACAATCAGCACCAGAATCAAAGCAAAAATCAAACGACTGACCATTATGAGTAAGCTGAGCTGTCGCTGGCTGCATAACACATGTTTGAACTCGACGACGTTGCTCGATCTTCGCAGGCTCGTTCGCGTTGCTCACTGACGACCTCGAACACTGCGGCGCTATGTGACCATTTTGTCCACACCTGAAGCAGACGATCTTCTTTTTGAAATCCTCTTTACGTGACGTTGACGGACTTGTTCGTGGTACATATTTTCTTTGGCATTGATTCGACTTATGTCCAATTTCTCCACAGTTGAAGCATATTATTTTCTTTGGTTTTTTTGCCTCAAATCCAGCAAAAGTGTTTTGATTTGTATTCACTCGTTTTCTGAAGCTGAATGCTGTTAATTCTTGCTGCATAACTTGCCTTGTTTTTATTTCGGTTGTAAAAGCCAGGCGTTGCAAACGTGGTTCAATTTGTGTGCACTGAACTAACACTGTTGCAACGGCGATTTCTTCTTTGCTCATGTCTTTCCACGATGTCATAATTGAAGTCAACATTTTACTTGCAAACGCGGCAAGGCTCTCTCCATCATTCGGTTTATTGTTAAGTAATTTAATTAATGATGCTGCTGGAGTCTCAACACAATCGTATCTCAACAAGAAAATAGTTTTAAATTGTGTCCAGTCCATTTCAGGATATAAGACTTCAGAAAACCACGTTGAAGCAGACCCTTTTAAAGCATTTCCCAAGACAATTATTAAGGAACTACCTTTAAAATTTGTTTCTCCGATGAAGAGTGAGACAGTGTCGCACCATGCTTTTGCATTTATTTCATTTTTTTCTGGGTTAAATTCCGGGAGACTTGTTTTCGACGGCATGATATTGGATGAACCAATCAAAGTGGTTATCAATTTTTCCATATGACTTTCTTGCTGTTTGATCATCATTTTCAGGCAGTTTTCTATTTCAGATCCACATTCTGAGACTTCTTCACTCCGTAATCCTTGTTGATTTTCGTTTTCACACCCATCTTGATGCGCTTCGGCCACTTCTGATGTCGAGTTAGAAGAGGTGGAAGGGGTGGATAAGCCCTTCAGTCTGAGGTTCCGGCGGGTTTTCATGTTTGTCAGGATAGTCAGTAGGCGAGGAAATACGCACAAGTGGTATGAAACAATGTAATCTCTTAATGGTTAAACAAATACGTCACAATAGTGTCTAAAGTAAGTACAATAGTTTGCGTAACGATTCAACGAGTTCGCGGGATTTGGGATAACACCACAAAAATGACCGTCTCGGTTCGCTTCTCTCAGGAGTCTCCCTGCAGCCCGCCTTAACATCGGGTTCCCCGTTTCTCCCCTCACCCCGCGACCACGTTCGGTATACCAAAAAAATGCATACCTCGTCACAATTCTAAGAATGCTTCGAAAATCGCAGGCACTTGAACAATACAAACACAAAGTCATAAAAATGCTAAGTTATGGACTGATTACATTATTTTAAGAACAACCTAAACAAATCGTAAATAATGAATTTTATTATCACACTGTTGATAAATAGGTTAGTGATAATTAAGGCTAGGTATGTTTCTAATAACTAAGCATAAGACTTAAATCTAATCTAGTCAGTCCTGCCTGACATAGGCCGCTCCGACATAGATAAAAGTACATATGAAAGTCCCCGGAGCCTCCCTAATGTCTCCACAACGGATTCTTCACAAACTGAAGCGTTTAAACAACACATAGCGGAGCTCACTGTTGAACTATCGAGTGCACATGCTGAAATTGCAAATCTTAACACTGAAAACACTTTTTTGAGTAAACAGGTACTGTTTATACTACATTATTACAACACACTCCAGGCAAAAATACACCGCCAAAAATGACAGCAAATAATTCAGCTGTGCATTCCAATGGAACCATAAACATAAAAACTGACCGGAAAATAAAAGAATTAGAAAGTGAGATAAATAAACTTAATAACAAAATAAAAAACCTACAGAGTAAATTGAGCAATGCGTTATCAAGAAATAAAGAATTAAAAAGTAAATCAGATGCATTAGCAAATAAAGATATAACACTCTCACGTATACAACAGTCTACCAGAACACTCCAAAAAACAGTCAAACAACTGGAACAGGTCAGTTTTGACTCGGAAAAATCCTTTTGTAACTCGATAAGAAATCTTACTATGCCTCAACAAAGTCTAGGAAATAAAACTACGGACAACACAAACACATCACACAAACCAAAGCTACTGCTCCTATCTGATTTTCATGGTGCTGACTTACTTTTACCTCTTTCTAAGTTAAGAAGGAACGATTACGACTTCACAGCCGACATACTACATTACGGAACAACGGAACGCGTGCTACAAACTGTTAAAGAAAAAATCGTTAGTTTTAAAAAAGTGATTGTTTAATTATTATGTGCGGGGGCAGTGACTACAATATTACACCGATAAATAAAATAATACATTTCTTAGAAGACACGGTTAAAAACTCTACACACACCAATGTGATCATATGTGACATTCCATATTCCATTAATGACTATTCGGAACACTACAATAATTTTGTTCATAAATTAAATTTTGCCATATGTAAAACTTTTACCCATTTACCACATGTATGGCTGCAACCTAACAGTATTTATTTGGGTAAATCGGATTACCAAAATGATGGCAATAAACTAAACTACAGAGGAAAGTACAAATTAGCGCAATGTGTAAATCTAGTACTAAGAAGTGTAAATGAAGCATTTTATAATAGCTCCTCTTTTTTATAAGTAACAATTCTCAACTGTCAAAGAAACATTTATCCAAAGAATCAGATGTCCATAGTGGTCTAGTAGTTTACAACCACATAATTGTACTTCATCAAAATATTAATGGCTTAATTAACAAAGCTGACATATTTTGTGTTTATCTCCAAGAATTAATAGAGTCTGGAAAACAAGTTGATGTTATATGTGTTACCGAACATAAAATGAAAACGGGTGATGAAATACAACTAGTCATTCCTAACTATAAACTAGCAGCATATTTCACAAGAGATAACAGAAATGGAGGTTCTTGTATCTTGATACGAAATATTCATAAATTCAATGTCTTAAGTGAAGTTACCAATATCTCAATCCCAAACGTTGTAGAATGTACAGGTGTTGAACTGAGTGACCATAACACTATTGTAATATGTATATACAGAGTACCTAAAAATGATTCGGCTACAATTACACTGTTTCTTAATAGTTTAAATAATATTTTAACTAAAACCTGTTTTACCAATAAAAAAATAGTAATTTGTGGTGACTTCAACATTGATATTCTCAAAAATACATCACACTCAGTTGATTTCAAGAATCTCATTTATAGCTACAATCTTACCTTGGGCGTATCCCAGCCGACTCGGCTGTGCAGTGGTACTTGCATTGATAATATTATTCATAATTTTAGGGGTGGTAAAACTGAAGTTTTAGATCTAGCTCTTTCTGACCACACAGCACAATTAATAAAATGTCCAGTAAAGAAAACATGTCGTATCTCACATTGGTTCATACAAAAAATTGATACGTGTGATATAAATATAACTAAATTCAAGGAATGTCTACAAAAACTCAGCTTTAATAATGTCTTTCTAGCAAATGATCCAAATGAAGCCTTCAATTGTTTTTTCGACACTTTCGATCTGTTTTATAAACTTTGCTTTCCAACTAAAAACGTCCGCATTGCCAATATTATCAAACCAAAATGGATTTCGAAGGGAATAAAAAACTGCTGTAGGCGGAAAAGAGAGCTTTTATGGAAATATAGAATGTCCTCAAATTCTGAAAATAAAGATGAGTTTAAATGTTATTCTAGAAAGCTTAAAAACATAATTAACTTAACTCAAAAATCCCAAAATGAACACTATATTAAAAATTCTACAAATAAAACAAAAGCCACTTGGAAAATTATTCAAAATGCTAAAACGAGATATCCCGTAGAAAATACTCAACAAATAAAATCAAATAATATAACTATATCTCATCCTAAACAAATTGCTGAGGAATTTAATAATTATTTTATAGACCAAGTTTGCTCTTTAAATATGACTGATAATCAAAAATCTAATAATAATTCCAAAAACACAATGGCATACAATGTAAATTCCTTGTTTATGAAACCTATTAACTCAGAGGACATAGAATCAATAATAAAGTCATTAAAAAACACAAACAGTACAGGCTTTGATGGTATTCAAACAAAAATAATAAAAAAAGTTTCTGGTATTATTTCTCCTATTCTCAGCTACATTATTAATATGTGCATCGAGTATGGTGTATTTCCTGAAAAATTAAAAATGTCAATTGTTAAACCACTTTTTAAAAAAGGTGAAAAAATAACATGGGTAATTACCGGCCCATTGCTTTGGTCTCTGTCTTCTCTAAAATAATTGAAAAAGTTATACATAACAGTTTATATGATTATTTCGAATATCATAGCCTTTTCGCTCAGGAACAAAAAGGGTTTCGTAAGATGAAATCGATAAATATGGCTATATTTGATTTACTTCAGAAAGTCATAACAAACGTTGACAAAAGGATCCCTGTTTGCGCTTTGTACATGGATATGTCCAAAGCGTTTGACTTTGTAGATCATGATGTTCTTTTTGACAAACTTTTTACATATGGAATACGCGGTAATGTTCTTAGTTTAATTAAATCGTACATGAAAAATCGAAAGCAAATAACACAAATAAAAAGGCTATCTCTAAAATCAAAAGTAGAAGAAATATATTCATCCAGTTCCAGGGAAATTCGTTATGGTGTACCCCAAGGAAGTGTATTAGGCCCGTTATTGTTCTTGATCTATATAAATGACCTACCTAAAGCTGTTGATTATCCGATGGTTCTCTTTGCTGATGACAGCACTGTTATATTCTCGGGACAAAATATTAACACGTATGAATCTGAGATAAACACCACGTTAGAAAAAATTATACAATGGTTAACCAAGAACAATTTGAAAATAAATCTAGATAAAACGCATATAATGACATTTAAACAAAGAGTTAATTCAATAAATTTAAATATAGCTTATAAAGGACATCAAGTAAATGAAACGGATATAACCAAATTTTTAGGGCTTACCATTGATAATAAATTGACGTGGAAAAACCAAATAGACCTAATATGTAAGAAACTAAGTAAATTCTCATATGCTCTTTACAATTTAAGAAAAAGAGCTAATCAGTCAACTGTCCTTACTGCTTACCACGCGTATGTTACATCAATTTTACGGTATGGTGTTTTCTTCTGGGGTAATTCAACACATGGAGAAAATGCGTTTAAGGCGCAAAAAAAATGCATTAGATCTCTTAGTGGTATTAAAAAAAGTGATTCATGTAAATCGCATTTTAGACACCTTCAAATTCTAACGCTACCTTGTCTGTACATTTATGAAATATGCACTTTCGTAAACAATAACCAAAACCTCTTTAACAGATTTAGAAGTGTGCGTCTAAAAGACAAATTTAAAGCACCGCCGAGTAATACGGCCCTATTGCGTAAAAGTATACTTGGAATGGCCCACACAATTTATAATAAACTACCAAAAAACATTTTAACAAATAAAAGTAATAATGCGGATTTTAGGAAAAACTTAAAACTGTTTCTTATAGAAAATGCCTATTATTCGATAACAGAATTTTTGAATGAAAATAATAATTAGTTTTTTGACACTGACTTTAAAAATATTGTATATGTCCTAAGTATCTTTATCTTTATTTTATAGCAAATTACCTAACCTAAGCATGCTTCATTTGTACAAACTTATAATAAACATTTGTATGCCCATGGGCACCACATAGTGATACAGCAATATAATTAAACATCGTGTAATTAACCTATGTTGGACAAATAAATGATTTGATTTTGATTTTGATCACCATTCCCGCAACTCTGCTTGTAGTTTCGTGTGGGAGGTTCGCCCCGCCCACAGCCGTACGGTCGGTGTAACGCACACGTGCAAGCCACGCGATGTACCTTTGTTTGAAGACGAGCTACTTCTCTATTTATACTATGGTTATAGGTTAGGGTAAAGAAAAGGGGACGCAGACGCCTTGTAATTAACCAACATTTGAGCCCCCGTATCTCAGCCAATTTTGATTTTAGAGAATAGTTTTAAGTAAAACATGCTTATTTTAACGTGTTCTATAAGATAAAATAATTTAAATTAGGTGTCATTATGACACCATTTTGTCGATTTTTTTTCTGTCCTTCGTCCCTTTTTTTTACCCCGAACCTATTATATTCTCAGTTCTTCTATCTCGTATTACTTACTCTTGTTTCAAAGAACGTTTGGGTAAACCTGTATTTAAACTATGATACATGAATGTTCACTTACTTTTTCTTTGTTTTGTTCACGTAACTCATTAAATAGTTTTAGCCCTCATCTATTTTAAGGCCTGGCACCCACAACAGATACGATGCACTCAAATCGGCGGCTCTGCTTTCTTTACAGTGTAGGCTCCCGCAGAACTCTCGTCAGGATCACTAAACTTCTTCCCCATTGACAGATTTAGCTAGTTTCGCTCGAGTAAGCCAGTGATGCAAGTTGCTGGTCGCAACACTCGCAACATTATCTTGATGACATCACCTCAGAAAACATAAAAACACTTGAGATTGCCGTCTTCTTGCTAGCTTCATGAAACGGGTCTATGGTCTGCTTCACGTATTGAGTGTTTTAGTGTACTTAATTATTGAAATGAATAAAAAAAATATAAAGATAATTTTACAGAACTATATTTTAATTGAAATATACTAATTACATATACTTTTAAACTAAGGTTGACAGCTTGCACGATTGCGTAAAATGAAAAATTGCCTTGTGTCCATATGTCACACAAGCTGGGGCTCTACTTTGAAATCAGTAATTCGAACTTCGGATCGCCCCGTCACTTTCTTGCGAATTAGTGACGCGTCGAGAGCAAAAGGGATAGCAATAGACGAAGTTCGAATTACGGATTTCAAAGTAGAGCCTCTGACATGACATGACAAGCAAGACAAGACAACACAACTTATGATATAATAATACCTGCCGACTGTCGTATGAAAAATATGGAATAAATAATCTACTACTATTACATCTAATCAATCATGTTAAAAACCATTTGAACAGTGACATTATTGAGGTAAAGAAGAATTAACTTTTTTAGGAATGTCTTTTTTGCATACCCAGTGTCGCTGTTGGATTAAAAGTGCGATTATGTAAAAAAAAGCATTATAGGTATTTATAGCCTGACAAGTTGTACGGACTAGGGTCCATTTCTCAGAAAGTATTAGTCTAATAATATTATACTGTTCCGCCTCGTGAATAAAACTACAAAATGAAACAAAACACAAATATTATTAAAGTACCTAATACTTTTGAGAAACGGGCCCCTTCAGACTATTACAGACTGTAACGTTGTATATCTTGCGTGAATCGGAACCTAAAGACTGGGGAAATATTTAAGGTGTTAATGGCATTACTGTTCATTACTTTTGATTGTCAAACGTCAACACCATAGATTTTCATGTTGGTGTTGCCGCGTTAGGGTAAAATACCTTGAATTAGGGGAATAATAAATATTTGTAATTAATCAATAAATGGAGTCAATAGTTAATTACATTTATTAAGTAAACAAAACAATACAAAGATTTCTTTTGGCAGTAATTGTACATACAAGAATTAAACAAACACATTTCAGTCAAAAGTTAATTTAATGTAGTACTTTCATGTAGGTAATATATTAATTGGGTACCTAATTACCCAGACTACTTAAATTGTATAGCTACATTCTATGCATTTTGATTGCATCTATGTTTTGACTAGCTTTCATCAAGATGTCCAAGATGATAGCCCATTATAAAATCAGACTTAAGCTGAATGACAGCGGAGGAGCCATCCTCGATAATGTAACCAGCACCTGCTGTGGAGATATAGTACATACTTTCAGTCATATTTCGGTGAAAGGAACTTGTAAGTAATAATTAATAACATCTTTCTGATGGAGGCATTTGTTGCAATTTAATATGCAATTCTCTGACCAAATGGTGAATTTTCAGTTATTGTTTCTCACACGTGGAAGAGGAGGGAATGTCTTAGCGTCGAGATTACCAGGGGTTTTCCTTGAAGTTTTCCGGTAAGATTCATAATTTTGTTAACCTTAAATGTCAGCCCACATGTCTTATATATTTCTTAAATCGTAGTGCTAATCAGAGCAATTTCTCTCTGTCTTTACAGCTGGACTGGGTTTTTCTAGGTTTCTAGTATTTTCAGTATTTTATAGGGCTTCGCTTAAGTTTCTGGATATTTTCAGTATGTACTGATTTAAGTTTCCGTCTACATAGTTTCTGTTTTCTGTTATTCTGTTTAGATACTTTCAGAATAATTTAGCTTACTGATTTGACATTATGGTTGGATGATTTATTTTGCATTCCGTTATTCCGATTCAGGCTCCAACTATATTCTGGTTCAGTAAAGCTTATGAGTAGCTTACATAGACTTTCAGTATTTGGCAGGAACTCTCTTTAGATCTGTAAGTAATAAATTAATGTTTAGGTTCCTGATCATTCAGTAAATATTCAAGTAGCACAATAGGATATAAAGGTATAAACCAACCTTTAGTAGGCGTGCCATGAGCACGAGGATTCAGTACACCTTCACAAGCTGCTGTGAGCTGACCGAGGATACTGTGGCTTGCGACGCAGTATGCTGGGACCGCTCCACCAGTCTGCCGACCTGGGACTACATCGAGTCGATCGTCCAGGAAGGAAGGTTTTCTTCAGATTAAGGTCTGTGGAAATTATATTTGTAATTAGGGAATTAGGATATCAATAATAGTTATTTGAACTCAAATTGGAATTGGTGGCAACTCTATAAGTAGGGACTAACAAATTACTATCTAAGAATTGTGAATTATAACATAAGAACCTTTACTTGTGTAAAACGACCAGCCTTCCGCTGAGCTAAACATATTTTCTGGTAGAGTAAGAATTATGAGCAAAGTTAAGTTCACAATTAAATAACATCATGTATAGAGCTGCATAGGAATAAAGACTGTGATATTTACTAACCTGTTTTATTGAGCTCCTCATCATACGTCCTAGAACACTCCATATATCTTCAACTTATTCTACAAACTTTCTGTTTATGTTATTCCGTCTATTTCGTTTTGTCACTTGGTAAACCCAGCCGGGCATTTAGCAACGTGACAAGACCCTGGGAAAGTCTTGCTAATAACTGTGAATATATATACCTAGGTGTTCACATATTTTCCATACCATTAAATAAGTACCTAATCAATTTTATTGCTAGGTAGTAAATGTAGTAATAATTGACTAAAGTCTAAAAAGGTACAATAACCTGTATTAAAAGCTGATCTTATATTTTACAGGTAGGGATAAACTAAGTGCTGTCACATCCGTCCATACAAATCAGTACCTACAACTTTCTAGGGAATGCCAAATGCCAAAGATTTTTTTCCAAACCTTATGGATTTAACCCTTTTCAACAGTATTTGTGACCACCTATGTAAGTATTTGGCAATAACATTTACCAGTGTACATAAAAGGGTGGATCACTTAAGGTTGACTTCCATGGGTAGCGGCTGATGCGATAGACGCGTGCGGCTGACGTGCACGATCGTAGCGCGCATCTCGCGACAGTAGTAAACACTATGAAAACATATAGCACCGCTTCCATGGTTAACGGCTGACGAATCTGCGAGCCGTGCGCGGCTGAGCCGCTTACTACGGAAGCGGTGCCATACGTTTTCATAGTGTGTTCGGTGTGGACTGTATGAATTTACTTTACTTATTTACTTGGGCATAGGTTTCTTGAATAAAATAATAGCTTTTTCTTTCTTGAGTAGGAGGAGAGGCGAGGAGAGTTTTCTTGTTGTTTTTTCCTTGTTGCTGCTGAATCCGGAGTGCCGGTAGCCGGGAGCGGGCGCTCTTTTTATTTGCGCCCGTAGCTTGGCGCATGCGCGCAGCTACGCGCCCCACTCCACGGTCCCCCGGGTGTTTCCCTTCCTCGCCTATCCCCACTACTATTTTCTTTATTTTTCTTTATCCTTTTACTACAATAATAAATTGTCTTATTATCTAGTATATACATGAATTGGAGGTTTGGAGTGACTGCCTAGCTATTCTAATTAGTTTCATTCCTATTGAGACAGCCACTCCAAACCTCGGTTGACCGAGGTGATAAATATAAGCCGTGCGGGTCCCGCCCCACCCTCATTTGTGGTTTGGACTCCGCACGGTATGTTTCTAATAAAAAACACAACTAAAAAATCTTTATTTACAAAACATAACACTTAATATCTATATACACCTAACTATATACATTTCCTATTAGCTACTTATTTATTCGTCGTGTACATTTCTCCCGCCGTCGCAGTGCGAACCTACTGGTAACACGACGATCCTTTTCGTCGCGCGCCGTAGTACGTGCCCTCTACTTGTTGTTACGTCCACGACACGTACCACGCCGTCTCCGCCAGGGTAGGTCTTCGTCACCCGTCCGCGAGGCCAGGTGTTGCGAGGTAAGTTCGGGTCGCAGATTAGCACGACGTCGCCTATTGCCGGGCTCACTCCCACGTTGTAGGGCTCCCGCCGATGTTGGAGTAGCGGGGCGTACTCTCGCACCCAGCGCCGCCAAAAGGTGTCGGCTAGCACCTGGGCGCGCCTCCAGTGCTGCCTCGCGTCCGCATCGGTTTCTTCAAATGTGCCGGGAGCCGGGGAGTGGCAGTCGGGCCCGATCAATATATGATTCGGAGTCAGGGCCGGAGGGTCATCCGGGTTCACGGCCACATATGTTAGCGGCCGTGAGTTCACTGTTGCCTCCGCCTCCGCTAACAGTGTTCGCAGTGTTTCTTCGCTGGGGTACTTCTCGTGTAACGTCGCCTTCATTGCTTCTTTTACTGTACACACCATCCTTTCCCAGGCCCCCGCCATGAATGGTGCGGCGGGGGGGAGGAAGCGCCAGTTGATGCGGCGGGCGTGCGCGGCGCCTCGCAGAGCCTCTGATAGCTCGCGATAGGCGCCCCGGAATGCCGTGGCGTTATCGCTCCACAGCTCCGCGGGGCAGCCGCGTCGGGCGATGAAGCGTCGTAGCGCGTTGATGGCCGCGTCCGTGCTTAGTGACTCCATTATCTCGAGGTGCACCGCGCGCGACGTCAGGCACGTGAATAGCGCGACGTACCTTTTCTCCCGGTGCCGCGCTACGGTGACTTCCTGTGGCCCGTAATAGTCAAGTCCCGTGTACGAGAACGGGCGAGCGTGGTGCGCGAGGCGCGCTGCAGGTAAGTCGCCGGTCGAGGGGGCCGCGGGTTTAGCGCGGCGCAGGCGACACTGGGGGCACTGACTTATCACTTTCTTCACTGTGGGTCTTATGTTGGTTATGTGCACGCGTTGACGCAGCTCGTTTACCACGATCTCTGTCCCGCCGTGATGTAACTTCTGGTGTACGTGCGACACGTATAAGGCCGAATAGTAATGTTTGCCACACAATACTATCGGGCACACCGCCTCCTCTTGTAGGTTGTCCGCCGCCGCTATCCTCCCCCGCAGACGCACTATGTCGTTTTCATCTAAAAACACGCTCAGCTGTGCTAACTTGTCGTCTCTGTCTGGCGCGCGACCGTTCGCTATGCGCCGTCTCTCCTTCTTGTAGCTTTCTTCTTGTGAGGCGCGTATCAACATACGTTCTGCGGCGATTAAATACGTTGCTTCTAACGTTACGTATTTTCTTTTTTCGTTTTCAGGTGCGGGCGCGCGTGCGGGTGTGCGAGTCTGTCGCTTATTCTTGTTCCAGGCTTCGTCTTGTTCTTTATTTGCGCGGGTTCTCTTTCTTCGGGCGGCGGCCACGAGTTGCGTCTCGGGCTGCGCTGGCGTGCTTAGGCGGCGACGCACGAGGTCGACAAACTGTAGTACACGCGCGGTGGCTCTCAGTAATCGTGTCCAACTTGAGAAGCGCTTCATTTCGGGTACGGGCGCGTGTTTCGGCGGCTCTCGTACGCTGGTCGCGTTGCACGTTTCCTTTTCTTCCCCGGTTGCGGCGATTCCGACCTTATGTTCGTGGGGCCAGGTCGATTTTCCCGTGTACAGGAAAGACGGGCCGACGAACCATCGATGATTCTCGTCGAAATCAGTTGGCGTCGCGCGGGTAGCGTCGTCAGCTGTGTTGTGCGCTGACGGTACCCATCGCCATTCGTTTTTCTTTGTGCACTCTTCTATTTCGGCGAGTCGGTGGGCCACGAACGTCTTATAGGTGCGGGGTTCGGCGCGTATCCACGCAAGCGCCGTGCGCGAGTCGCTCCAATATGTTTTCGTAGCGATTTCGAAGTCGTGCTCTTCTATGACTGTCTTGGCTAGTCGCACGCCTAGGACGGCTGCTTGTAATTCCAGCCTAGGTATGGAGATAGGCTTTGTCGGCGCGACGCGGCATTTCGCGGCCGCTAGGGCGACTTTTATAGAGCCGTCGGCCCTCTCCATCCTCCAATACACGGCGGCGGCGTAAGCTTCTTCGCTCGCGTCCCCAAACGTGTGTAGTTCGTAGCGGGCGGCGGGCGCGGCGTCGTAACATCTAGGTATACTTAGGGCACCTAGGTTACGCAGTTGCCGCAACCAGTCGCTCCATCGCTCGCGCAGCTCTTCTGGTATCGGGTCATCCCAGCCCGTGTTATATCGCCACGTATCTTGCATGATTCTTTTCGCTGGCGTCGTGATTGGCGATATGAGGCCGAGCGGATCGAATATCGACATAATTATGCTGAGGGCTTCTCTTTTCGTGGGCGAGCGTATGTCGTCGATTACTTCAGGCGGAGCTCTTCTAATGTTGAGACGGAAACGGATTCTGTCTTCATTTGTGTCCCACAGCAGGCCGAGCGTCTTCTCCATCTCGCTCCCGCCGATAGGGATCGTATTTCCCTCTCGCTCTTCCCCGCTGACGACTTCGTTTAATGCTTCTCGCGTGTTTGTGGCCCACCCGCGCAGTTGAAATCCCGCTTGTTTGTGTACATGATCGACGTCTCTTGTTATTTGCTGGGCTTCTTGTACGGTGTCGAAGCTTTGCAAATAGTCGTCCATGTAGTGGTTGTTTTCAATCGATCGCGCATCTTGTGGGTATTGCGCGGCGTGTTCTTGTGCATTTCTGTTTTTAATGTACAGTGCGGTGCACGGAGATGACGACGCGCCAAAGATGACCGACGTCATGCGGTACTCTTCCGGTTCCCCTTCGCGCCGGTCGCCCCTCCATAGGAAGCGGAGGGCGTCGCGATCTTCTTCTCGTATCTTTATCTGCATAAACATTTCCTTCAGATCGGCGGAGACTGCGATGCGGCGTTGGCGGAATCGCATTATCACGCCGGGCAACGATTGAAGGAAATCGGGCCCCGGGAGCAACATGTCGTTAAGGCTGCGGCCGTGTGAGGCCGCCGCAGCATCATGGACCACTCTTATTTTCGGCTTTTCCGGGTTGCAGACGGCAAAGTGGGGTAGGTACCACGTGCGGTCGCTTGGTGGCGTGGTGGCGCGCTCTGCGTAGCTTGAGGTAAGTAGGTTTTCGATGCGTTCGTTGTACTGTTTTTTCAGGTTTTCATCTCTATCCAGCTTTCTCTCGAGCGTGTGCAGTCGTTTTAATGCGCTGACACGATTGTTGGGTATGTCGCGTGTCTCTTCGCGCCACAGCAGGCCGGTTTCGAATCGGCCGTCGGGGAGGCGCCGACTTTTCTCTTCTACATAGTATTTTCAGGGCTTGTAGCTCGGGGTCGCTTCTTTGTTTTCTAGGTTCGATTGACAGCGACTCGAGGGCGAAATACTGTTTCATTGCCTCTTCTATTTTGTCGGTGGGTTCTGTGCGCGTGAGGTGTGCGCAGCAGTATGCTAACGGCTCCGCGTGAGAGGTGCGATAGCCGTGTAGCACCCAGCCGAGTAGTGTTTTCGATGCGACGAGTTGGTCGCGGTGCCCCTTCTTTATGTTTCGTGATACAATCAGCTCCCAATTGTCTTGACCAATTAGTATCTTCGGTGTGGCTTCGCGGTATATCAACTCGTGTTTGATTTTCTTCATATTCTTCTATCTCTTTCTTGCCTATTGATTGTGTTGCGAAGTTAAGGCGGTCGACGGTGTGCGCGTTCGTAATTCTTTCTTCGTTTTCGCTGTGACGTCCTTTTATGTAGACGTCGACTCTCTTGCTCTTTTTATGTTCCATCTCTCTCCCGCTTACGCTTTGGACCCACATTGGTTCGGTGGGCCCGTCGAGGCCAAGCGAGTCGGCGAGCGTCGAGTCGATTATTGTCACGGTGCTTCCTTCATCGAGTAGGGCGAAGGCGTCTATCTCGGCCCGCGGGCCGCGCAGGGTAACCGGCGCGATCTTGAGATAAGCGCGGCTTGCCGTCGTCGCGCCGATGTATTGTTCCACCGTCGAGGCCACCACCTCTTCTTGTTTGTGTGGTGGGGGCCCGCTTGATGTGACGGCGGTAGGCGGCGACGTTCTTTGATGATGAAGTAGGCGGTGGTGTCTCATAGGGCACCCTTGGTGTCCGCAGGGCTTCGCTCGGCACCTGAAACGGCGGTGGTTGCCGGCGAGGCATCGATAGCAAATATTGTGTTTCTTTGCTACCTCCCAACGCTCGTTCGTGTCGCTTTTGTTGAACTGCGGGCACGCTGGTAGTTGGTGCGAAGCGTGTTTGCATAGTGGGCACGCTTGTTTTTCTTCTTTTTTCGTGCTGTTTTCAGTGGTTGCGGTATAGGCGCGCTCGGGCTTCTTTCTTGATAGCTTTGTTTCTCTCTGTTCGATTGCGTGTTCGGGCGGTGCGTAGGGTGCGCACTTGTCCGCCTCTTCGTTCAGAAACTCGGCGATTTTCTTAAGCTCGGGCGTGTCTTCTCTAGTGGCCGCGTAATCGTACCAGTTGTTTCGCAGTATAGGCGTCAGCTTGTCCACGATCGATCGCAGTAGCTCTGGGTTGTAGAGGTAGTGCGGCTTCTTTAGTAGCTCGATGGTGGCGACTGTGTTCGCGATCTTGCTCGCGAATATGCATAGATCGCGCGGGCTGTCGTTGAGGCGCGGCAGCCCCCTCAGTTTTTCGGTTTCATTCAGGAGCAGTGCGTCGGGTCTTCCGTATCTTCTCTCTAGTGCTTTGATGACGTCATCAGGGTGCGGTTGGCTAATGAGGAGGGCGCTCACGGCCTCCCAGGCGACCCCTTTGAGGCTTTTCCTTATACGGGCGACGTTTTCACTCGCAGAAAAACTGGGCGCGGACTCGGTGTATGCGGCTTTGAATTGTAGCCACTCGTTGCATAGTCCGCTGAATGTCGGCAGGTCCGACAGGTATTTCTTATTGGATTTACTTGCGTGGATGGCTTCGGTGAGGGCGGCGGTCAGCGACGACACGTCTATCGCCTGAGACGGGCGGGGCGGAGCGGCCTGTTCGCGCTCGTACCGTGTGCGTGTGGTAGCGCACGCGGCGATCTCCCGCTGATCTTCGGTGACAGGTAATTCTATCGCTTCTTGCGACCGATCGAACCAATCGGCCACGCGTTGTGGGGCGAGATCTTCGTTTTCATCTTCTGATTCTTCTCGCGACGATGCGTAATTTATTCTTTCTTGTCTGATTTTGGTGAGCTCCGTTTCTGCCCGGACGCGTTTCAGCTCCAACTCGGCTAGCTTCTCCTTGGCCTCTAGCTCCGCGAGGAGCCTCTTGCTGGAGGCCTTGGATCGGCGTGACCGAGCGGGCTTCGGCGCTCTCGGCATGGTTGGCGGTGGCGGCATTAACTGGACGGCACGGCGCTCGACGACAGTGGCGGTGCTGGCGGCGGGCGTAGCTTTGATTCCCGACGTGTCGGCGGGCCCCCCGGCGCTAGTACTGCCGGGCGGGACCCCCACCACGCTAATGTTCGTGGCTGTAGCGTCGGTGCTCGTCGTCGCATCCGTGTCTGTTGTAGCGGTTGTATCCGTGGTGACGGCCGTGCTTCGTGTGGCTGTCGTGGTGCCGCCGCTGCCTGACGAATTCTCTTCCTCATCTTTTCCGTGGTTGCTTCTGGTGACAACCATTGTAGCTGGATTTTTCTTGCTTCAGTGATCCGGCTTCGACTAGGACCATAAATGTTCGGTGTGGACTGTATGAATTTACTTTACTTTTTTTACTTGGGCATAGGTTTCTTGAATAAAATAATAGCTTTTTCTTTCTTGAGTAGGAGGAGAGGCGAGGAGAGTTTTCTTGTTTTTTCCTTGTTGCTGCTGAATCCGGAGTGCCGGGGGACCGTGGAGTGGGGCCGGTGTTTCCCTTCCTCGCCTATCCCCACTACTATTTTCTTTATTTTTCTTTATCCTTTTACTACAATAATAAATTGTCTTATTATCTAGTATATACATGAATTGGAGGTTTGGAGTGACTGCCTAGCTATTCTAATTAGTTTCATTCCTATTGAGACAGCCACTCCAAACCTCGGTTGACCGAGGTGATAAATATAAGCCGTGCGGGTCCCGCCCCACCCTCATTTGTGGTTTGGACTCCGCACGGTATGTTTCTAATAAAAAACACAACTAAAAAATCTTTATTTACAAAACATAACACTTAATATCTATATACACCTAACTATATACATTTCCTATTAGCTACTTATTTATTCGTCGTGTACATAGTGTTTACTACTGTCACGAGACGCGCGCTACAATCGCGCACGTCAGCCGCACGTGTCTGTCGCATCAGCCACTACCCATGGAAGTCAACCTTTAAGGTATGAAAACGTATTTTTTTGCTTTAATCCTCTTTTGCTAATATGAGAAACTTGTTACACCTACCTTACATCCATAATAATATATAAAATATAAAAGAGTTACAGAAATATTTCGTACTACACCAAGCTAACGGAACTTTTACAAAATAGGGAATTAAGCCATTTGTTTAAAGTTCCGTGAGTTTGGGGCAGTACAAAATATTCATGTACAGTCGAGTTCATAAATATTTGTACACTTTAGTACCTTGTCTATTTAATGGCATCTTAAAACTGCCATAATATGAATTGTCACATCAATTAAAATGACAAGGTACTAAAGTGTACACATATTTATGAACTTGACTGTACCTCTTTTATATTTTATATATTATTATGATTGTAAAGTAGGTTTAAAAACTTTTTCTAAGTAGCTGAATACGGTTGAAGCAAAAAAAAATGTATTCATACATTGAGTGATCCAGTATCCACCCTGGTAACTATACACATAATGTCTGTATGTGACATGTCAACATCAAATATCAAAATATTGTTTAAGCTATAATTTAAAATCCTTGCCTTAAAAGGTTAGCAGTCCCGGGACCACCGCATGTGGATTTTTTACTCTGGAGTATGATTGAGTATCAGAATTTAGTTTCCCTAGTACTAAAGCTAATTTTGGGATTATAATAATTCAATTTGAGTGAAATTGTCTTCCAATATCCATTTACTTACCATCTGTCTACATTTAAAAAAATTGCTCTGAAATGATAACACAATTATACTCAAAAATCTAATTAAAGACCAACGTGGGTTGCCACTAAAAAATAAAAAAAAGTATATTTCCACTTTTTCAAAGACCGCACAAGAATGTTTATTTATTGGTAGTTTTAAACCTTCGATTCAAGTTGCTTACACAAATACAAGATGCCATGTTAAATATTTAACCATAGAAGATTTTTGGTAGCAAAACTGTTATTGCACTTGTAATACTTCAGGTTTTAATAACATTTGGTACGATAAATTAAATATACAATAGTTGTAAACAACGTTAGCAATTTAAATAGTACATGTGTAACTGTGTGTCTATTCGACAAAATAAAAGGGCAAAAGTGTGTGTGTGTGTGTGTGTGTGTGTGAGAAGCTACTACCGGTTCGAGAAAAGAAACTTAGTTATATTTTTCTTTTTACCAAGTGCAAGTGCGAAGTTCATACATTTGCTGTTAAGTCACAAGTAGCAAATGTATGAACTTCGCACTAACACTTGGTAAAGTTTGAATCAAGAATAAATTAAGTATAAGGAATCCGAATTTGGCTAGTCATTTTGTTTTAGCTGATAAAAATCGCCATTTAACGCACACACGCGCCATTTAATGATTAAACACACACTATATCAGAAAATATTTGTTTTGAGATATTTTAATGTTTTTGAATATCGAGTAGAAAAATCATTGAATGCATATTCCCTATTGTTATATAAGTTTTGGTATTGAAATTGTTAGTCATATCTACATAATTATATTTTCAACGATTTGATTATCAATGCAAAAAGGTTTGCTATATCTGAAATGTTCAATTGGGTGTTCAGTTTTTTGAAGGGTGTATATTATATTTTTTTCTGATAGTGTTTGGTCTATAAACCAATAATCTACAGTTATTTTATTTTTAATCATTATAGTTCTTCTAAAATATATTTTTTTAAGTCCGTTATGACAGTTCTCTGAGCGTTACGGAACTATACGCGTTACCTTGGCCTAAATGATAATTAAAAAAAAAGACGTAATATGACAGTACTTTGTCTGTCTGTTGTCAAAATTGTCAAACGAAAAAAATAATGATTTCCAGTGGCGTTGCGTTCATATAACACGATTCCTAGCGGCTTCCCTAAAATTCGAGCGTTAATTTCCTATGCATAACCAAAACGCATCAGTAAGTAACCCGGTATACTATAGCTTTACCCACCCGTTGACATAACACAGTATTAATATAATATGATATATGATGCATAAATAAAACGCAATATGCCGCAATTCCAATTTACCATTACGCGCGAAATCAAAAACTTCTTACTAAAGCCGATAGCTAGCGCAGAACTCGCACACATTGTCTTATTTTACACACAGATACATTTTACTCAGCTTGTAGGTTACGCCCACATTTAAAAGCCCCATACAAGCCGCGCGCTCGACGCTGGACCTGCACTAACACATACATAGATTTTCCTAGAACTTTGAACTCTCACACCAATACAAATCGGCAGTCACAGTCAGTAAAATCGCGAAAAAAAAGTTTCGCAGGTAAGGCACGGCCATTGTGGCTTATTCCATCCAATTTTAAACTTTATTTGCATACTGTCATAGTCTTCGCAAGGACACGCAAGGGCGGGGGCGCCTCTGTCGCGCGTGACCTCGAGTCGCGACGAGCCACAAACCCAAAATTCTACTAAAAACAAACATTGCACTTTGCGGTAATCGTTTTTCATTAGTTCATTACTAATCATTAGGTACGTGCGCCTTTACGCGTCCTCTCACGTTAAAATGCTAGGTTAAGGTTTAAAGTTATGTTAAATTGTGTTTTACGAGTGAAATAAAAGTTGTTAAGTGTAGGCATTTTCGTAGTGTTGTGTGTAGTGTAGTTTTGCTGTTGCGGTGAAGGCGACGGAGGATTGTTTGTTTACTAAAATGTAAGTAGATCTGTAGAAATGGTCGCATATCAAGTTCAAATAGAGTGTTATTTACCTTAGAGATTAGGTATCTGCGTAATGAATGAACTAACAAATTTTTCCAAGACTAAGTATCGGGAAATGTTTTTAGTTTAAATGATTAATAAGTATATATCAAAAAAATAACATGATAACAATAGGAGATACCTATTTGGTCTGGGGTTCGTTAAAATTATGTTTCCCGTGTATACCTATATTCCAGGTGGCTAATTACTAATAAAAATGAACGAAGTAACAAAACAAAAATAAGAGATATCAACAATCAGCATACCTACATTGATTAGATTTCATACAATCTCTCAAACCCCGGGGGTCTAATTTAGTTGGTACTTTTCTGATCTTCAAAGATTCTTCTTCTCTTATCTTCTATTAATTTAAAGATGACAGTTAATTTGTTCGTTTGTTCTGCCTTCAAAATTCAACGCTTCAACATGTTGACGTGAAATTTGGGACAGAAATAGGTAGGTACCTAGTTTATAGTGTATAGTATATAATAGGGTTTGTTATTTCGGAAAATGGAACAGTTGCGAACCAAAATTTTGTTGGTAATAAAAAAAAGGTTATTTATTAAACGGAACTCTAATAGTGCGTAGTCCGACTCGCACTTGACCAGACCGGGTTGCCTACTGGTTTTGGCCACGCTGCTTCGCCACTGATGATTTCGCTTTCGTTTGTTTACCTCCGTGTTATTTACCAATTGTTTCCTTGAATTTTACGACGACTTCTGCTCAGACCCTTGGATTTGGATATTACCGCATTTCTCGACAACCACCGCAACGCTTTTTTGGACTTGAATTGGACCTACTCTTGACGGCGTATTTTACTATCCCTGACGACTTCTGCATTAGAGTTTGGACTATGATACAAGTTGTTTGCATCATCTTCATCCTTATCTAATGGATACATCAAATATAAGTCCTGCAAACGCTGCTTATGATAGAGCATATTACAAGGATGAAGTAAGATGTTTCGTACCGTCGTGTAAAAATTTTAGAAGAGACCATCCCAATGCCACTTATTCTTGTCCATACCAAAAGCTCTAAAAGCGACATGGTGCCTAACCATGGAAAGGAATTGTCCAAAACAACTCTTGTATGTCTGTGAAGAGCATGTCAATGTGATTCAGCAAGTCAGTATGAATTTCAAGAGTACATAAGGCAGCCAGGATAAAATCCATAGCTAATATTAAAGCAGTATCTTTAACCAAATTTTCTTTTATCAAGTGGCTTTGCGACACCAACAATGTTTGAGTCTTAAATTAGATTTTCGAGTTTAGTTATATATCTTTTTATTTGTTGAAATTACACAATTAACAATTAATCATTTTAATTCTGTGTGCGATACCGGAGCAAATGTATTCAGCACTCCTACTATTTATACAATTTAATTAGCGCTATTAAGCTAACTAACCTTTGTACAATTAAATTAAGGTAGCTAGGTAACAAATTATTCAATTATATTAGATAGCTCCCTACTTGGTCCTAAAGACTTGCAACAAGTTACTGAAGATGTCGATATCACTTGCACTTGTTCTACCTATGAGCTATTAGAATATGTTATCAATGGGATATCTGGGCATACTTTTTTTTTATTATTATTTATTTATTGGGAAACAAACAGCGTACATAAATTCACACATTATACAGAAACGAGGATAATACAGTAAGCCAAAGCAGTTTCCACTAAAAGTTAAATACATTAACATTTGCTCAAGGTAGACAATGTAAAGAGAAAAATAATAAGAATAATCTGATTTTACCAAGTTATGATCTAATAAACAAAGGTAAAAGAAAAAGAAAATTACCTATGCTAATAATTAAAGCTATCTTATTTAACACTCCTAATTAATTAACAAACAACTTATGAGGCATTTATTAACAATATCTGATCATTTTATGGATCATTTTGTCTAATGAAATGATTAATAACTAATAAGTCTATAATTATACTACATTTTTGCAAAGATGGCATTTTAAAATGAGGGCCTTATTTAATAGCTATTTATGAAGTAAAATTATATATGAAGTTAACATACAATCTTATAAAAAATTAAAGCTTGCTTATGTGTACTTATTCTGCTAACCAAACTATAATGATATAATGGGCAATGGATGATAATTTTAAAAGTGCTTGAATATTTTTATATCAGTTGGAATAACGTTCCTTATTAACAGGAAAAAAATACAGATTTTTAGGTATCGTATATCATTAATAAATAAATAATTCGTTTGAACTCGACCAATTTGTCTCCTATACGTAAGTATGGTTTAAACCGTGGTCCAATAATAATAAAAAAAAAATACATTGACACTTGACAGTTTTGACAGTATAACAACGGCAGCTCTTTTTTTTAATTATTATTGGACCACAGTTTAAACCATACTTACGTATAGGAGACAAATTGGTCGAGTTCAAACGAATTATTTATTTATTAATGATATACGGTACCTAAAAATCTGTAATTTTTTCCTGTTAATAAGGAACGTTATTCCTACTGATATAAAAATATTCAAGCACTTTTAAAATTATCAGCCATTGCCCATTGTACATGGCATTATCATTAGTGACTATAGGGAAATGCATTGTTACCAAAATCTTAATGATTAAACTATGTGATCAATAAGTTTTTAGAATTGTTATGAACCATAATAATATTATTTTAATGTGGACTATACCATGGCACTAACAAACGTTAAATAAGAGAAAACAATAATTTACATTATTAATTTGTTTTTCTGTGATAGCTAAACAAAAAACATCTGTATAAATAATTTTATAAGACGGTAAAAATAAGAGTTAGTTTTGTAATTATTTGGAGCGGTGTGGAGAAAGTCCTGATGCCCTTATGATTTAAAGGATAAACAAGTTGTTTGCACTGGACTTTTTTATTTTCAGCTCGGTCACCAAAATGTAAGGTGGCTTTTTCGGCTTTTTCCGGGATGATTGAGGCCTACAAATAAATACTGTGATATTAGCTTTTAGCAATTATCAAATAACCTAGGAGAATTATGTAACATTATTCTGCCATATAATTATGGATTTAAAAGAAAAAAAACTGATGAAACAAAAACCACTGCATAAAAATCACAAGCTGATGATGATCTAGTGAAAAAAATATTTTTATAGGGGTAAAATAAAACATTTAAATTATTTTAGTAAATGTTTGCAAATATAGAAAGTGTGCATATTCCAATTAAAATATAATGATTTACATATCTCCCATTTTTTATACCGATTCTAAGAACCTTATTGATCACCCCTCATACTACTTCTATGGTACCTCCGTGTGTAATATTTTTATTTACATAAGTAACTGTTTTTAAAAGTGGCAAGTGAGTCTTTATACAGTGTGTAAATGGTATACGGGCATTTATTAAAAATAGACATAGATTAAGACTCTAATAATCATAAACAGAAAGAATTATTTTGATTACGCTAACATATACACCGTTATTAATTTTTGAACATACCATCGACCCGCTATGTACATCTAATTCCATCTGTCATAACTTTGAAACATCATTAATTGCGTTTTTAATTAATTGCTTTTTTTGTTATACATTGCGTGTTAAATTATTTTGTATGGTCAATTTTTTTTTATTTAATTTTAACAAAAGCTGCCTAAATGTGCTCATTAGGGGCTATTCTTACCACAGTTAAAAGGAACGCCCGTATACCATTTACACACTGTATGCCAAAATTTGAGTGAAATCGGGTGAAGTTATGGGTAATTTGGAATGAAGGCTTCTATTTCAACATTAAGGCTAAATATAGTGTAGGAATTTCTTAATTACACGGATACCTACTAACTATTTTGTAAATAGTGTTTTACCTATGAAACTAGCAGTCCAGGTTCCATTCCCGGTAAGAGCACATATTGGATGAATGACCTATTTTGAGTCATGGATATTTAATTTTCATTTTGGTACATACCTATCTCTCTAATATATAAAATTATCGTGTCACAGTGTTTGTAACAAAACTCCTCTGAAACGGCTTGACCAATTCTTATGAAATTTTGTGTGTATATTCAGTAGGTCTGAGAATAGGACTAAAAAGTATATTTCTTAAGTATTGGATGAAAAAAAATACTCCCGGGCGGCGCCGGGCGCGGACAGCTAGTATAAATATAATATTAATATAAATACGTATGTTGTCTAGTAGCCATAGTACAAACAAACCTAAAGATTATTTTGTGACTACAATCAATTTGTATAAGATTGTCATATTTTTATTTCAGCTATTTACTAACATACATTTCCATACCACCAAGAATAACCAGAGATTTCACAGGCAATAGGTTCATTTTAATTCTTCTGACGTGTGGTATGTATGAGATTCATAATTTGGAATGTAATAGCTTGTCATCCTATTTACCCTTGTATTTATCAACAAGGTATTCATTGTAACAATGAAGTGAATGAATGAAGAGTTCTTACAATAAAATTTAGTAAGGACGCATAATGCAAATTCAATTACAACCCAGTAATAACATGTGGGGGAGATCATCTGATGATGGTCCTATTGGTAAAATAAATACCAAATAAATAATGTAAGCTTCAGGTATGTTTTTTTCGTAACAATTACGTTTAATAAAAAAGTAGACATCAATTTGAGAACTTGTTAGATTAGCCTCGCAAAACAGTTAAAGGCTAGGTACGAAAGCAACAAGCAATCGGTAAACCAACTCGTGACAAAATTATATTGTTTTAAACCTCTACTAAGGTTAGCTCAGTCAAATAATGAATGAGTTTATTACCCAAATAAGAAAAAAAATACCTGCTATAATATTTCTCAACTATGTCCCTTCTTCCAGTAGCAACTGTAAACAAACGTAAATACACAAAAATAATATTTCACCACCACCACACAACCACTTTCCACATTATGGTCAACAAATTCACTTCACTCACATTTACACAGCCATTATTTTAGATGGCGGCCATCTTTCGTCTGAGAAGTCAGGGTACGTTTCCACTCAAACAATGCTGAGTGAAAGAGTGAAAACGACACGTAACGCAGGTTCTGATTGGTTGATTTCTCTCTTCACCTTTGCTTCTGTTTAGGGAAACCGCACCCTAAACCAACTCACCTCTAAAATAGGAGCTTTTCAATTTGACACTAATGTGATCTCGTTGTCGAACGACTGAACGAATTGAAAAAGTTAAGAATTGCGTGATAGTAGGGACAAAAAGTTCCGCTTACGTCTGTGAGCGCTAGTATCGCTATTACCGTGTTCGGTGTAGAATACGCAATAATTAGTTGGAAATTTAAACATGATTAGGTACTGCCGTCGGTAAAATCGTTATGTATTAGGTCATTTTATTACTAAAGTACCGGAAAATCCTACATACGTAATTTTAAAACTCTTTAGTAAGTATATAAATAAGGGCTAGTTTAGGGCATTTGCGACAAGCCTTAGGTTTCAAACGTCATTTTACTAATATGACAGCAAAAGTCAAATAACAATGTCAGAAATGACAGGCAAAAGTGGTGGCGATGCGAGCGTGTTCACCTCTGCGTTCGATCACCTCTGCTTTTGACAGAATCACACCCCAGTTTTGCAGGGCGTTTAATATTATTGTATCATGTTGTTTGTTTTTAGTAAATAAATAAATAATAATAATTGCGGGAATCACAAAAGCTGTCAATGAATATAAATCAGCTAAAAAACAACTAGCACAAGTAAAGGAACAAAACGACAACATGAAAGGACTGTGTATCGGGAAAGGACTGCATCTTAAGCCGTACAAGAATGGGGTAGGGATTTATGTTACGAACACAAAAACTAATCAGTCGGCTACCTAAAAGAGCGTTAACTAACATTGACATTATAAATCACGCGAAAAATATACCTTATTTTCGTAATGTATTTATGAGAGATGAATTACCAGAATCACCACTACCAATCGAAAGTGGGATTATAAATTTAGATTCTTCATCATCTACTGGTAGTCATTGGGTAGCCTATGCAAAAATATATGATTATATTGAATACTTTGATAGTTATGGTAACTTGAAACCTCCGAAGGAATTTATTAAATATATGGGATCGAAAATTAATTACAATTATCAAAACTTACAGGGTAATAGCATATACAATTGCGGTCATTTATGTTTAAAATTCTTAAGTTCATTTTGGAAAAACAAGGAACTACGTAAATAAAATGCATTTCGCTAATCAGATTTTAATTAAACCAAATAAATATCGAGATACTTTTAATTAGTTAACATTCTTACGCCGTCGGTGATCTTATTAGCATGTACATGTTAAAATTGGTGATTGCTTGACCTAGAATGATTGTTTTCAATAAAATCCCTGCTCAGACAAGAAAACTAAATACTTCATCTCCGATATCGAAAGGCAAAAGACGTTTATCAACAAGAGTAATTACCAAAAATAATAAAACATTTCTACGTTCTCTCGGATTTAAAATATAAAATGCTTCAAATCACTGACTTGCCTCAGCACGATAATTCGATTGAAAGCTATGAAATTCATACTTACAATCCCTATACTAACAGCTTCAAAGAAAACGATGAAATCAGAATCCCTATTCATCAGCAAGACGTATATTTACTACCGTCTGCTAGCTCCATTTACATTGAGGGGTATGCCGCTGCAACAGGAAAACCTATAGATAATAAAGAAGTTAAGTTGACGAACAATCCGATTTTGTTTTTATTTCAAAATATCAGATACGAATTAAATGGCGTTGAAATAGATCATATAAAAAATGCTGGAATAACTACAACTATGAAGTCTTATATCTCGATGAATGGAGGAGAAAGCAAAAATGCGGCCTTATGGGCGTGGAACCTGAGCGGAACCCACAACAAAAAAAATCATTTCTCTTTTATTCTACCATTTAATAAAGTCCTCGGATTCGCAGAAGACTATAATAAAATACTTATAAATTGTAGACACGAACTTATACTACATAGAAGTAGTTCTGTTTCAAACAGTGTGTGTATGGATAAAGGTGATGTCGTCATAATAGACGTACAAAAGGTTCAGTGGCGTATACCGCATATTAAAGTTTCTGATCGCAACAGGTTATTACTGCTAAAGCATTTGGAAAAAGATAGAGCTATACAAGTTGCCTTTAGAAATTGGGATTTATATGAATATCCATTAGTACCTCAAACAACCAAACATTCATGGTCAGTTAAAACTGCTTCTCAGTTGGAGAAACCTCGATTTGTTATATTGGGATTTCAAACAAATAGAAAATTAAATCAAACAAAAAATTCGACTTTGTTTGATCATTGTAATATAACAAATGTGAAATTGTTTTTTAATTCACAATATTTTCCATATGATTCATTAAACTTGAAATTTGATGAAGCTAAGTATATGAGATGTATGCTAATTTTCGTCAGTCGTATTACAACGCCGACATTGATCCGTTGCTTGATTTGAAGACATTTGGAGAAAAGGCTCCATTATTTGTTATTGATTGTTCAAGACAAAACGATACGCTAAAAACTGGACCAGTTGATGTTCGTCTAGAAGTAGAGTCTTCACAAGATATCCCAGAGAATACTACCTACAGCCTATTGCCTTATCATAAACGATCGCCTTATTGAGTATAAACCGTTGAGTAACATAGTGCGGAAACTGACATGAATGTTATCATCGATGTCCAAGGTTTTAAAGATGAAAAGAACAAGCTTATACCAAAAGAAATAGCTATTTTAAGTGAAAAACATGTCCTGGTATTGTTGATTAAACCCCTATATCCGTTTTATTATTTAACTAAGAAAGAACGTAAGCAAGTAGGATGGATAGAAAGGAACAGGGGAATACTGTGGAATGAAGGTTATGTACCTTACTGTGATAATAAGTTCTTAATATCTGATTACTGTAAAAACAAATGTATTCATACAAAAGGCTATGAAAAAGTGAATTGGTTAAAAGACATATTAGGTACTGAGATTATTCATAATTTAGAAGATATTAGCTGTCCTAATTTTGTTTCTCTGTATGAAAGGTATGCAACATCGTGTGATGTAAAAACTTGTATTTATCATGATAATATATGTGCTTACAAAAATGTTACTTGCTTAAAAAAGTGGTGCAAAGATAGCAATGTTTTATTTTTTAATACAGACAATTATGATTAATTTTATTTATGTTTTAAATTGTGTACTTATCTGATTTGTTAAAGTGATTTAAATAAATGTATGACAGTGATTTATTCGTTTTTTTCCCCTTCACGTTACATAAGTAAATACCATATTTATCACATCAACATCCAACAGTAATCATTGAAGTTCTAACCACACCTTCGAATAGTTCTAATCAAACAACCTTTAAATATATAGGCAGACCCTGATCAACATCTTAAAGAAAGAAAGTAGAATTAATAGATTAATTGATGAAAAGGAGAAGTAATATTATGGGAGCTGGATACGTTGATTAATAGGTAGATGAATTGATGAAAACTTGATTTATTTTAGTATTCACGGGTAAGATTGGGGGGGACTTGGATACCTGATCTTAAAAAGAGAAGAAAAAGTAGAATTAATAGATTAATTGATGAAAAGTAGAATTTATAGATTAATAGATGAATTGATGAAAACTTGATCTTACACGCGTAAGATTGGGGGACCTGGATACCTCGGTCCGTATCCAGGTCCCCCAATTTTTAACCCCCGACCCAAAAAAGAGGGGTGTTATTAACCCCCGACGCAAAAAAGAGGGGTGTTATAAATTTGACGTGTGTATGTGTGTGTGTGTGTGTGTGTCTGGCTGTCTGTGGCACCGTAGCTCTTAAACGGATGAACCGATTTGGATGCGGTTTTTTTTATTTGAAAGCAGGTTTTCTAGCGGTGGTTCTTAGACATTTTATATCGAAATCGGTTCAGCCGTTTTTGAAGTATTGAACTTTGAAATGTCAATGTCGGGGGTTTTCCAACTTTTTGTTGGTTAGCCCTACTAATAAGTAGCGGGTGTGTCTTCGCGGCAGTGAATCGGACACTTCGCATCTTTAGAATTATAGTGACCTAATTCACAAATTTTGGATTTCGAATTAGGTCTCTATAGTAATAAATTTATGACTCGATATCGAAAGCTGAAATTTTGAAATAGGTCACTATAATTCTAAAGGTGCGACTTGTTCAGCATTATGCTGAGGTGTTAAACACCTGCAGCGCTGATTTTCAGCCAGCTCCGAGTGTGACAGACGGACGGTACGCTTAACGAATAAAGTGTTATTTTAAAATAAATAAATATATAGGTACTATTTAACAAATACTTATAGAAATACAGAGGGCGCTGTTGTGCAAGGCAGCTAATTTAAACAGCTCCGTATTTGTTATTGTATTTATTATTTAATCTGCTACATTCCCTAATTACAATACATATTAATAATCGTAAAACGTACACCGAACACTAATAAATATAAACATCAAGAAAAAAATGGCTCCAGCGAAGGCAAAATCGATGACAAGTGCGGCGGCCGTTAACAGGTTGGTGGAAGTAATCACGAATTTAAATACGGAGATAACGGAGATGAAAAGTGATATAAAGTGTTGTCATGATGTAATCTGCGATCAACAAAAGCTACTCACGTACCAGAGCGAATACATCCAGATGATACTTCGCCTTATCACTAACAAAACTGGGCACACAACACTACACCCACAAAAGATTTCACTCAATGAATCTGGCCCCCAGGGCATGGTGTTCTCGAGTGATGAGCAGCCACCTTCCTCCGTTACCACCAACATTGTCACAGCGGTACCGATGCCCACACCGACTCCTCCAGAGCCGGCGCTTGTCTCCAGGCCACAACAATGTCACTCGCGCCCTACCACATCGGCCTTTTCTACAATTACGCGCCAAGGAATGTGCTGTCCAGAGGCGCCTGCTACCACTTCGCCTGTTGACGCGACTACAGTACCAATGCAAGCAGCACACCAGGCCTCTCCACCTCGAGCCCCATTCTCATCAGGTCTACGAGCGGCGGCCCCCCGTGTTGTCAGCCTTCACGTTTTTAATTTAAGTGAGGGAACCACTTCGGGGGACGTTGTCCGCCATGTCCAGGCCCAGATGGATATCCCGGCGCCCGTGTGCGAACAGCTGATCGTCACTCGCGGCAACTACACGTCGTTTCGCCTGGATGTGCCGGCCGACAAGCTGAAAGTAGCCAGGAATGTTAAAAACTGGCCGGAGGGAGTGTCTGTACGCCTCTTTAATGTTGTTGAGCCAAAAAACTTCCCAACAGAAAGTGTCACATTAAAACCAAAGTAGTCACTCAACTTGTTGTCATTCACCAAAACGTTCGATCTATTTGTGGCAAAACTTCACTATTAGACCTAATATCTAGCACGGAAAGCCCGGACGTACTTGGTTTTAGCGAAACTTTGTGCAAAAAAAGTGAGATTGAACGGGTGAGGTTATGTGGGTACACGTTGGCAAACTACTACTGCCGAACGCGCATCGCTCACGGTGGTGTCGCGCTGTATGTTCACGACGGCATATTATATCGACAGCGAAATGACCTGCAGAGCCTCTCCGTTCAATATCACTTTGAGTGTACTGCCGTGGAAATTTGTAGTTGTAAATTGATAATTATTGTTTTATATAGAACTGGATTGGGTGACTTTAACGTTTATTTAGAAAAAATTGAATTATTATTGATTAAGGTAACTGACGAAAAGAAAAGGTTTCTTCTAGTTGGTGATCAAAATGCATTGAGATAAATAAACTAGAGAAGCAAACCTCATTATCAAGCGGTAAAAAAAGTATGACCACTTCTTAGCCGCGACGACGTAGCTTTGAAACCACTACACATTTTAAAATAAACACATAGTAAAAATATATCGGTCTCACTTACACAAGTTGCAAGAACAATGATGTCACTGACATTAGATAAGGACAGACACAAACATATGCCATAATAGGTTGGTGTTGCCGACCATATGAAAATTTGCCCAATATAACAAATAAATAGGGATTTTTTAAAATAATATTTAGGTACTTTGTAATTAATTAATGCATGAAATTATTTTAAATGCGTATTTCTTATTAGATTAGTAGAAATAGGCAAAGGTAATAAAATAAGTACGTCATTTTTTGTTTCAATGTTTTTTATTACGTATATGTCTAATATTATAAGATTATTACTATGTACAAAGGATAAAATTTGTTTGCATGTATAGTGAATGGAAGATATAAAGTCGATCCTGACATCTGTCATCGCACTACAATTTATAATCGTCATGGACTTATTAGAGAAACAAGTCCATGGATATCACACGCGAGGACAATTGTTCGGTTAAAGAGATTTACTCTGGTGGACTAAACAGAAGCACATGGGGTTAGCTCCACGCGCTTCTGTCAAGTCCTTTGAGGTTATTGTAATTTGTACTGGAAGGACAGCTGTCAGGATTACCTGCTTATCTGCCTTTTACTATCAGTGGCTTGTTTTATAAAGCTACAAATTACAATTTACAGGTTACAAGTTTCCATTTGACACAACCTCGACCAATGACGACCAGAGGCCCGTTTCACGAAGCTACAAGTAACAAATTACAAGCGAAAGTCTCTTTCTAACTCCTTTTGCTAGAAGGAAAGTTCCGCTTGTAATTTGTAACTTGTAGCTTCGTGAAACGGGCCACAGCCATTTGAGCAGTGTTCCCAGTTTAGACCTGTAAAATTGTAACTTGTAGCTTTATAAAACGTGCCCCAGGATATGCAGGCCTGTGCAGTGCAGTCTTAATTTGTCTTTATCCCTGAAGTGCTTAGAACATAATAATATTACAGTTGATTTAGTAGGCAGCCAGTCGGTCTCTTTTCTCAACAATCGAATGATTTCCACCGACTTCTTTTGACGTAGGAAGGATGGATAAGGATGTAGTCTTAGGCATCCTGAAAATGTATCAATATAAAATAGGTAACTAAATGAAAATACTAGATTCTTCTATTATCATTAATCTGTATTTTTTATTAAATCTAGTTCCAATATATTAGAACTCAAACAAAATTTAAAGCCTCCCGTCAATGTGGGAAAACCAAAACGATATTTTAATGGCAACACTGCACCCTTAATTGCAATATTTGGTATTTTAAATCGATTTCTGGGTTTTTTATGTTAATTTGAATACATAAACAATCAACTAACGTGTGGAAAGTAATTCCGCTGGATTTGTTATCTTTTTGTGATCTCGAATTACATTCTTTCACTACGCATTTTCCCATTTCGTAGCTCGGTGCAACTCTGTCGGCATCCCAATGAGCACTGAGTTGACGTTTGCTGACATATGGCTGTGGCCTTATGTGAAGTGGCAACGCTTTGTTGCGGTAATTGCTAATCTAGTGTAATATATATATCAATGTCAAAATGTGGATTATTTAGCTGATAATTGTTTGAGGCGGCGGGTAGACGACATACTAAGTTGCTACGGTTGTGCCAACACCGTTAACTTTCCAACTCGGATGACTGCAGACTGTGTATCGTCCATTGATTGCGGCATTACCTACCTCGCCCGCGACGACCTAACTGTATCACCAGTGGACACTGCCATAAGCGATCACAACGCACAGCGGTATGAGTTCGCCATACGGCATGAAAGTCCAACAAATGACACAGTTGAACGCCGATTTTTTAATGACGAATCTGTTTACTTTTTCTATTATGATATTTCTAATTATGACTTTTATTTTATTTACGATGAAACGATTGACTAAAATATTAAATGTGATAAATTATTTTTGGTTATGACGCATTATATTAATATTCATTTTCCTATTAAAACCATCAAATTAAATAATAAAAGTAGTGCCGTACCGTGGTTCACCGACAAATTATTGAAGTACACTCGTAAACATACCGATCTGCACGAAATACGGCGCCAGTACCCAAATAATGACATTATAACGGACTGTATAAATAAATATTATAATTTAATTAAATCTGAAACGTTGCGTGCTCGTCAAACCTTTATCGAGCAAAGATTGGCGGGAAGCAGAAATCCTTGCAAGGAAATCTGGAGCATAGTAAATGAAGAGATAGGCACAAAAACTAGGTCACAAAATATAAAACTGAGAGATCCGACAACGCAAATTATTATATCTGATAATGACATTCCTGACGCATTTAATACTCATTTTTTAAACATAGCCTTAAATTACATCGTTGATAGTGATAAGTCTTTAAGCCAACAATATTTCCGCAGACACCTGCGTGACGCGGAGGTGCCCGAGTTCTCCCTGCCCACCGTCACGAGCGACATGCTGGACCAGGTGCTGCGGTGTATGTTAAAAACGCGAAAAATTGCTGACACCACATATCACTCAATATTTTATTATGTATTTGGCCGATTATTGGCAACGTATTAGTTAGATTGATTAATGAAGTTTTTGTTTCTGGTGTAATACCCTGACGTACTTAAAAGTACTAGAGTGTGTCCTGTGTTTAAGGGAAAAGGGGACAAGTGTGAAGTCAACAACTACAGGCCGATGGTCACCTTGAGGATAACGACCTACTGACGGATCAGCAATTTGCGTATCGGCAGAAGATGTCAACGACCACGGCAGCGTGTAAAATATTTGACTGCGTTGTTACTGGTCTGGATGAGAGGTACAAGGTAGCGGGTATCTTGTGCGACTTGTCCAAGGCCTTTGATGTGATCAATCACGGAATGCTTCTGGACAAGTTGCATCACTACGGCATCAGCGATGTCAGCCACCGTCTACTCACGTCTTTCCTGTCCGGACGTCAACAGGCAGTCAAGTTGTCCGCAAACGGCAAAAGGATGCAGTCTATGACCGGAAGTGTGAGTCTAGGGATCCCTCAAGGGTCTGCATTAGGGAACACATTATTCCTAATTTATATGAATGACCTTCCGACGGCCATTACAGCTGGCCTGTCAGTGCTCTTTGCGGACGACACGACTGTCGTGGTTAGTGCGCGTACGTATGAACAGCTGGGGGAGAAAATCCATGGCGCGTGTCAACAGTTGCAAACGTGGTTTTCGGCTAATGGTTTAATTTTAAACTTGTCGAAATCCAATACCATGGTTTTCTCAGGCCGAAGTATCTCTTTTCCTACGTGCGTGGCAAACAGTCCGATGCCGATATGCAATGAGTGTAGGTTCCTCGGCTTCACACTTGACTCTAATCTTAACTGGAAGTGCCATGTCGACAAACTGTGCGATAGACTGAGTGGTGCCGTCTTTGCGTTGCGTAAACTGAGGAGGCTTATTGCAAATGATGCATTAATACAGATGTACTTTGCACATTTTCACTCCCTAATGTCGTATGGCACGCTCCTATGGGGAAACTACACGGATGCCAACAGGGTGATGCTTATGCAAAAGCGTGCCTTACGAACGTTAGCTGGGGTGAAACCTAGGCACTCTTGCAGGGGCCTTTTCGTAACTTACCGCATATTGACGCACTACTCAGTTTACATTTTCCAAATATTAATGTTCGTAAGAGATAATATTTCCTCCTTCGCACGCGTTAATATTCTTGGCAAGGAGCTCCGCCACACCGGGCGTTTGAGAACAGTTCCCCGTCGCATGGCACTTGCGGCTAAGAACCCGCGTGTCATCGGTCCCACGTACTATGAGCGTCTACCCGCCAAACTTAAAAATGTACAATCCGACGAAACATTTAAACACCAGCTGAGAAACCTTTTATTGGATAATCCATTATACTCCGTGGATGAATATATGGAGCTGGAAATGTAAATTTATTATTGTGTTGACATTTTATTAATCCTTGTATTGACATCGGACGAGTGACCATTATTAGGTGTTTAATTGTTGTTGTTTTAATTATTATTAAGTTTTCTTGTGTTCTTTGAATATTATGTATTTATGTTTGACGATCTCAATGTAATTTCGTATTTTTTGACATGCAATGCAATTTATATTGTAATATTACAGTGATCAATAAATAAACTAAACTAAACTAAACAAAAACTACATGCCAAACCTTACATAAACGTATTTAAAGTAGAAATCGACGATTTGGCACAATTAACTAAAACAAAAGAAAACTAAACTCTAATTTACAAAGAGCTGGTTGGAAAATTAGGATTTTTGGAGCGTCAACAAATAACCTTTAAGCTTACGCTTAAAGGTGTACTTGCTAGGCGCTCCTTGGATTGGAGGGGGGAGATCATTCTAGCACTTGGACGCCGCGATCTTGAAACTACCCCGAAACGCCGCGGTTCGGTGCAGCGGCACAATCGCCCTAGCTTTAAATCTGCGTACATTACTGGACAACTGGATCTTTTGAAAGAGGTACGACGGGGTCATGTGTTGCACCACACCGAACATAAGTGTAAGGCCTGAGTGGACGCTCGAAGCGGGGCGTTCGGCGGGGCGTGCAGCGTTGCGGGCGAGCGTGAGGCAGAGCGTCCAGCGAGTGGCCTCAGTGCACGCTCACCGCTAGTGTGAAAATAAAAATTAAAATAAAAATAAATACTTAATAATTTACCTTCCATATTCAGTTTTGTTGCTAATTCTCTCCATAATTTATTTTTATATACAGGGTGGTACTCGATAAAACTGTACATATTGAAAGGGATGAAATTTTAGGTTAATTTATCGGAAATGGTTTTTTTTTACAATTTTTTAAACTTTTTAGTAAAGTTTGGGTTTGGGTTACTTGTGACGGTGTAACTTTTGATCTAACAGCCCAAAAAAGATAAAACAAAATGCATAGTATTGACATTAGTTAGGTTAATAATAATTGATAACAATATTAGACCAATTTAAAAAAATAGCTAAGTAACTGCTTTTTTTATTGAAAAGTACTGCAAAAATGTCATTTTGTTTTCATAAAAACACGATTTTCTCAATATTTTGCAGATATTTTACCACTTATTTTTTGCTTATTATTATTCCTAATAATAATAAGCATTGTTTTATCTTTTTTGGGCTGTTAGATCAAAAGTTACACCGTCACAAGTAAGTGCACTACCCAAACTTTACAAAAAAGTTTAAAAATCTGTAAAAAAAGTGTTTAAAAAAATTAAAACATTTTTTTTACCTATAAATTAACCAAAAATTTCATCCCTTTCAATATGTTCAGTTTATCGAGTACTATATTCTATTTTAATATAAACTGTGCGATGATAGCCAAAGTGCAGGTTTATTTTATATTTCGATAATTATTTGTTCGGACGACATGGCTGCACGCTCTTATCACCGCTGCAAATCACAAACAGGTTTGAACCTGCCCGCGACGCTCCGCTCGACGCTCTATTGCACGCAAACTTGCCCGCTCTGTATTCGATTTTTGAAGCGTCGACTCAGGACACCAGTATAGAGTTTCATTTGTTTAACATGGACGCCGCACGCCCCGCCCCGCTGCACGCCCGACTTGAGCGTCCACTCAGGCCTTACACTAAGGGTCGCCAGGTGCATGCGACTCCACGAAGCCATGTTTAGCAAGTTAGCGGCGTTCAAATACGGAGTGATGTGGGAGCGGGGAAGGACTCTAAAACAAAAACGAGCACACGCGTTCTGTAATCGTTGTATTAGCCTCTTAGACCGACCAAGTATACGACCATCATAAACGACATCGCAATAGTTTAATCTAGATAATATAAGTGATTCACACAGGTGGACACGCATATCAACACTGAGGTAATCACGATATATTATAAAGAACCTTAAGGCGGTAAAAGCAATTACTCACAACTTTAGCTACGTAGCAGGCCAAGGTTACTTGCTTCCACCACCCTTTCTATCGGTTCGCCCATGATAGTAATATCCCCGGCCGTCAGGCTATCTAAAGTTTTACGGGTTTGACGCTTCGATCCAAATACCAAATATTTGGACTTTTGGGAATTAAGGACAAGGCAATTTCTCTCCGACCAAGAAGCAACACTATCGAGGTCAGCATTTATGTTCTCTACGGCGTTGACTGTATCTGAGAACGTACTAGAAATGTAAAGTTGCAAGTCATCGGCGTAGAGATGGTACTTACTACTCCTTATACTGGTAACAATGTCAGCACTGTACAATATAAAGACTAGAGGACCCAGGATCGAACCCTGCGGCACTCCCCTAGTCACAAAACTAAGAGAGGACAGCAAAGCACCTCCCGACGCTTTCCGAAGCTTTACCGTCTGCGCACGACCGGACAGGTAACTGTCAAACCATCTAAGCGCAGCTACATCAAACTCGTAAAAGGACATCTTAGATAATGCTATCAGGGCAAACCAATGCAATTGAATGCCCTAGAGAAATCTAAAAGAACTAAAATAGTACTTTTACCAGCAAACTGAGCCTGTAAGATGTTATCGACTAGCAACGCAGTAGAGGTCGACCGACCCTTACGAAAACCCGACTGTAGTTCAGGTAGGATGCTGTTATTCTCAAGGTATTTCGACAGTTGATCACAGATTACCCTTAGATCACAGATCTTAGATGCGCAGGGAAGGATGCTAATAGGACGGAGGTCAGACAGGTTCACTGGGTTCGGTATCTTAGGTAAAGGGGTCGCTTGAGCGATTTTCCAGTCAGTCGGGAAAGTCATAGTTAAAATACTCGTGTTAATTATGTGTGTTGTAACACTCCTACCCCCAGGCTATATAGAAACGATAAAAAAATATCCTACGTTGTGAAATTAAAATAATTGGCCTTATTTTATTTTGCAGTCAGGCTCGCTACGCCACAGAGGACGGACGTGCTTAAATTCCTAGATAACATTACCTAAGTGACCAGAGTTTAAGACCTTTGCCTTGTGACTCATAACCCGCGATTACGGTGTCTCGCACGACTGGTGATTACAATTATCACCAAAGCGGCGCACGAAGTTCGGTCCCTCCTTGTCCCTCCTGACGCGCAGGGCCGTATGGTGCTCCCCTAGCGGGTTTTCAGAGCGTGACAAAGAATCGTTGTGATCCTGTGCTACGGTGCTACGGCGTTTCGTAGCGCCTGCGGCGATCGGATCGATAGGCTGCTACGCGCTTGCGATTGTAACAGTAAGCGCACGTTCGCGCCTTTTTCTATAACTGACGGCAAACGCGTCCTTAAATAATATTTTGCATATATAAAAATTTAAAAGTATAGCTGCAAATTTGGTGAAATGGAGTGTGTAAAATGCAAGAAAGCGCTATCCAAAAGGGGAGGCCATTTCATGTGTCAGGGACCGTGCCAGGGCACCTTTCATAAAAGCTGTGTAAAGGGTTTGGCAGCTGACATGAAAGCTGGCTGAGATAGAGTCCACTGCAATAACTGTGAGGATGATGACACGGATGCCGAAGAGTTAGATGATGGACAGGACTTCGACAAGATCCTCAAGGACATTCAAAGGAAGGTTAGTTCTATCCCCGGCCTCAAAAAACAGTTAGAGTCAATAACACAAAGTATGAGTGTCTTATCTGATAAATATGACTCGTTGATATCTGAACATGCTAAGTCTAAGGAGAGAATCAACACCCTAGAAAAAACGGTATCTAATATTGGCAACAAATGTGTATACTTGGAGAAGCAAAACGTTGCCTTAGAACAAAAACTACTTGAGTTCGAACAATGCTCGCGTAAGCAAAATATTGAGATTGTTGGCCTTGAACAACAGCCAGAAGAAAACATAATGGGTGTGGTATCTAAACTGGGCGACATACTCAAAATCAACACCGCGGATATTGAATGGGCGCGACGAAACCACTCTAGAAAACAAGGCGATGAGAAACCAGCATCCATCGTCGTTGGATTCAAGACATCCGGGACCGGCGGCCGCGACGCGTGGCTCGCCCAGCGCCGCCAGGTGGCGGGTGTGACGAGCGATATGGTGACTGGTGGCTCGAAAGCTTATAAAATATTTATTAATGAAGACCTGCCTAAGCCGACCCGGGCTCTACTCTGGAATACTAAGAAGAAACTGCACGGTGCCTTCAGATTCGTCTGGGTATCTAACGGGAAAGTGTTGGTGAAGAAGGCCGAAGGAGATAAGACCCTCTGGATCAGATCGGAAAACGATGTCAACGACCTGCTTAAAGTAAAGTGAAGTGCTTTTTATTATATGGTTTATTGTGCTAATCTTTTCTACAACATTCAATGATCTCACTAGTATTGAGTCAATTATAGATGACTCATTAACGGCTGTTAAATTTGATAATTTTAATTACTGGTTTTCATCTTTAGATTGTTCGAGTAATAGCTTATGTATATTACACATAAATATTCGTTCCTTAAAGAAAAAATTTGCAGAACTACTCCTAACGCTCAATGACTACATTGACAACATAGACGTCCTTGTTGTTACTGAACCTAATATTAGTTACTCATTGTTAAGTTTTTATAGTATAAAAGGTTTTAGTCTTCATAGTTTTACCCGTGTGGGCCGTAGCGGGGGAGGGGTTCTTGTTTATACGCGGGAGGGGATCCAAGCGCGGGCGAACGAAACTCCCGCTTCAACCTTGCGATCGGCCGAGTGTGTTTCCATTAACATAGTCAGCAATAATGAAAGTGTGTATTTGTTATGTATCTACAGGCCACCTAAAATATGTAAGCAGGATAAAATTATTGAATTTCTTGAGGATATTCGTCCCTTACTGGAATCTATACCTTTAAATGCTAATTTGATACTTTGTGGTGATATAAACATAAACTTATTGAATAAACAGAATAAATATGTGTTAGAATATGAAACTATTATGTCCGAGTTTGGGTTAATTAAATGTATTAATCAAATTACTCGTAAAGAAATTGTGATGGATAAGGTTGTTCAATCTTGCATTGATCACATTTATATAAGAACATCCCTAGCCACAGCACGTATCTACTCAGCTGTTATAGAGCATAAAATGTCGGACCATTATTTTGTGTCGGCTGTGGTGCAATGGAACTGCGCACTGGCGCGCGATCCCGGCGGCAGCGCAGACCGGCTTGGGAACGGCGCGACGTCGGGCTCGCGCGGCAGTGGCGCCGTCGGCAACACAGGTGGCCCGGTTAGGAACCAAATGGCGCACGCAGAGCGGCGACGTGTCCTTGACAACCGCAAAGTCCGCGAATTGCTTTTGCAAACTGATTTTGTAAACTTAATGTCTATAAATTGCCCAGTTAAATTGTATAACGCGTTAACGCAATTATTCACAGATATATATAATGAGTGCTATGTGTTTAAAACCATTAAATGTAATATTAGTAGAAATTATAAACCTTGGATTCATTATAACTTAAATAAAATGATAATTGAGAGGGATAAACTCTTCGAAATTTGGTGTAATGAGCCTAAGAATATGCTTAAGCGACTGAGATATACTAAATATAGGAATAAATGTACCAAAGCCATAAATAAAAGTAAGAATAAGTATGACAAAACGTGTATAATAGAGTGTAATAAAAATATAAAGAAAATATGGGAAAGGATACATATGTTAATGGGGAAAGAGAAAAAAAGCTTGGATGACATGATACACTCAAATATGCAAAGCATGGGTGATGCTAATGATTATTGTATAGCTAATAAGTTCGCCTCAACTTTTACAAACGAAATCAAGGATATAAAACATGAATGTAATGATAATTGGCTTGATCGGGATAACTATGTAAAAAAAATAGATATGTGTATGAGATAGCAACCCGTAAAGAGTCATCAAGTAAGAAAAATAATCAAGAACATGAATGTAAATAAATCTCCGGGTAGCGATCTAGTACGCATGTCGGATATAAAATATGTCATAAACAAAATAAGTCCTGTAATTGCCAAGTTGGTCAACCTATCAGTTAAACACCATACATTTCCTAATAAACTAAAAGAAGCCATAATTCGTCCTATTTACAAAAAAGGCAACCGTAAATCCTTTTCTAACTATAGACCTATCGCGATATTATCTAGCATTGACAAAATTATGGAAAAATGTATAATTGACCAGCTTAGTACCTATCTTAATAAACACGATGTCTTGAATCCCCGCCAACATGGTTTTCAAAAGGGTAAAAGTACCGCAACTTTATTGTCAAAGTTTACAGACGAAATTAATAGCTACCTTAATGATAAAAAAATCGTGTTGGCTGTATTTTTTGACTTCAAAAAGGCGTTCGATACTCTAGAGTCGAGTACCTTATTGAAGGCTATGTACGAGTGTGGAGTGGGCGAGCCGTTGAACGAATGGTTCCGCGATTATCTCACTTCACGCTCGTTTAAAGTGAGAGTTGGGAGCACATATAGTCGTGAGTGTTCAGTGGACTGCGGGGTGCCACAGAGCTCCGGTTGTGGTCCTGTCTGCTACCTGATGCACGTCAACAGCTCATGTGGGGTGCTGCAGCACTGCTCAGCGCACATGTTCGCTGATGACCTCTGTGCTATGCGTGCAGGTACGGACATTGAGGAAACTTTCCGCCTAGTACAGCAAGACATTGACGCGGTGGTTAAATGGTCTCATGACAATGGGATAGTTCTTAACGCTGACAAAACAAAGTTCTTGTTAATTCACTCCCCATATCTATCATTAATTAATGTTCATCCAGATTTATACGCTCATACTTATCCTTGCTTCCATCAAAATAAGTGTAACTGTGCCTGTGAACCTATAGAAAAAGTTAAATGTATCACTTATCTCGGAATGAAAGTAGATGAACATTTTTCCTGGTCTTGTCATGTCAATTTTATTTATGAAAAACTTAGAGTTTTGTTAGGTAAATTTTATCATTTAAGATTCAGAGTTCCTATTAGCACACTTAGATGTTTGTATATGTCATTGGTAGACTCCATACTGAGTTATGCTCTCGACAGCTTTGGACTTACAACTAAGACCAATATCGATAAATTAGAAGCCATTCAAATTAGATTTTTAAAATTACTTGTTAATGAAAAAATTAAACTCAAATGTAAAGGTAACTATCGACAACTCTTTAAAATCTGTAGAATATTACCGGTAAGCATGAAACATAAGTATCTACTTGCAACTAATAACCATGGCTGTCTCGCACATAACTCAGTGTATTCTTCATTAAAACCCATTGATCATACCTATAACACCAAGGCTATGGCGACTGGTAAACTATTCGTTCCTAGGATAAATAATTACTATGGAGACAGAACTCTCAAAAAGCGTATCCCATACCTGCTCAATAGTTTGCCTGAAGCCATTAGACGTGAAACAAATATGAATAAATTCAAGAGGCTATTAAAAAAGCATTATTTAGATCTGCTTATATAATATTATAAATATATGTTTAGTGTACTTCACAGATTTTTTTGGACAGCATAATTTCTGTTAATTAATTTTAATTTTATTTTAGATTAGTGAATGCCTATCTTAGACAATGTCGTTCCCACAGTCAAACTGTTACTCCAGTTTTGTGGGGCAATGCCTTATTGTTAGTTTTAATTAAAATTGTACTTATTAAATAAATAATAATAATAAATAATTAAAATGTGTGATCGTCTAGTTTTTAAAATAAAACTAAATAAAGACCCTCTACGTTATGAAATGAATAATATAATTAGGATTAACCTAAACTTATTTCAACCAATAATAAGCTAGAAACCATAAATGAAACACAATCAAGATAACACAAAACAAACAAACGAAAGTTATAAATTGGATACGACTCACCAAGAATCTTCTTAGAATACCTGCATACTCAGGAATTGAAGTATCGAACACCACCGACCTCCATTCACGTCTCTTGGGGCCTCCGTGTACCAGAGTGCGTATTATTTAAATGTAATTATAAATAGTTGTAAAGTAAATTAATTCGAAAATAATAATATATAATGTTCCTTACCTAATGTATATGTATTTCAAAATAATATTTGCCCTACCTAAATAACCCCTACCTTGTACGAGACCGGATACAGCGAGAACCTATTTGTTTTCAGGTTTTATTATACTTTTGTGTTGTAATTAATATTTGAACGGTTAACTAGAAACAAATTGATTCTTTCTTTGGATGGGGATTGGCCTCACTAACACTACCTGCCACGCTATCTCGCTTCCTAAATCCCTTACAAGACTTTCCTAAAATAAAGTATATATATAAATATATTTATACACACACACACACACCGAAAACACACAAAACACACACACACCACAGAAACACAGAAAAGTTCTTGGCTGTCAACCAAAAGGTTTTCTGTGCTTTTGTGGACCTGGAAAAGGCCTATGATAGGGTAGATAGAAAGGAGTAGTGGAAGGTGCTGTCTATGTATGGAGTGAGCAGCAACCTGGTGCAGGCTTTGAGGTCCCTTTATGAGGGCTCCAGAGCCTGTGTCAGGATCAATGGGGCATACTCTGCCTGGTTTAATATCTCTCGAGGTGTTAGACAGGGGTGTGTTGCCTCACCATGGCTGTTCAATCTATTCATGGACAGTTGTATGCGAGATTTTAAAGAGTATGATAAGGGTTTGCGTATGCAAGAGTTGCTAATCAAATGCCTCTTATATGCCGATGATCAAGTTATACTTGCTCCATCGGTACTTGAGTTGCAGGAGATGGTGACAATGATGAATGAGGGATTTAAGCAAAACGGGATGAAAGTAAATGTTGCCAAGACGAAGGTCATGGTGATAGAGAAGGACCCGGAGATGACAGAGTGCGTAATAAATATAAATGGTGAATTAGTAGAGCAAGTGAGTGATTTTGTGTACCTGGGAAGTATGTTTACAAGAGATGGTAAGTGTGAAAAGGATGTCGAGAGGAGGGTGAATGCGGGAAATCAAATAAATGGGGCCCTGTACTCTTTTGTGAGCAGAAAGGGCGTTTCACAAAAAGCCAGACTGGCTGTTCACAATGGAGTGAGGTGTAGGGGCTAGTACACTGATGTATGGTAGTGAATGTTGGGTGTGGCAGGACAAGCATGAAAGTCGTATAAATGCAGTTGAAATGCGCTCTTTGCGTAGTATGTGTGGTGTGAAACTGACTGATAGAGTAAGAAATGAAGAAGTCAGAGAGAAATGTGGACTAAAAGAAGATGTAGTGACTAAGATTGAAAAGGGCATGCTTCGATGGTTCGGTCATTTGGAAAGGATGGATGAAAGAAGATTGACGAAAGAGATATACAGAGCTAAAGTGAGTGGAAGGGTCGGAAGGGGCCGCCCTAGGCGTACTTTTTCGAATCAAATCGGAGAAATACTGGAAAAGGGCCGAATTTTAAATACCCGAAACCGACGTGCGTGCATGACTCGATGTATGAATGTGAAAGAAGCGAAAGAGATTTGTCAAGATCGTAGCAGGTGGAAAGAAGTGGTCTCTGCCTACCCCTCTGGGAAACAGGCGTGATTTAATGTATGTATGTATGTATGTATAAATATATTTAAGCACGCTCATGCAATTATGCTACTCGCTTATGCTATGCTCTTAAAACTAAGACTCTACGCGTCCCTAATCCGAAATACGCAGGCGCGGTTTATGACGATGACTAAGGGATGTGGTCGGGTTTGTTCAAAATAATCTGAATACCTATCATTGAGATGAATATAACAATTACTGTAAGTGACCCCATAACAACGGATACAATACTGACCAAACTTCACACTAAGCACGTGGCCCGGGTCGTAAAGGTCTGCGCCTCAGAGCCACTAGTAAAGATTAGAAACACCTAAATGACCCAGGTTTTGAGTGAGTAGGTACCTAGTGCCTGTTTAGATGTGTGACGTAAACGGTGCGTTAGCTGATGTAAATGGTTTGAATTTAAATGATGGTCATAAAGTGCGATGGAAAAATATGTATTTCTAATGCTTGCAATGGAGTTAGACAACCAGAATCGCAAGGCTTTCAAGCCGCTATCTGGGCTGACCCCACGTGTACTGCTTGTGAGTGTTTAGAATAGATGAATGTATAGTTACCACTAAAATAGTTTATTATTATTATTATTATTAGCTCGTCACAAACATAACATAAAAACTTACTTAATAAAGCGTTACGACACACTCAATAAAATAAAGGTAAAGCAGTTTAAAGATAATGAGTGAGGTATAACTGCTCCTTCCTATATTTCACAAAGTCTGAAATAACAAAAGCTTATAATCAATTAAGCAAGCGAGAAAAAATAATAATATTATATTTACCTAATCTAATTTATTCACTACTCATAATTCTATCCCTTTTCACTATCTGTTTATTGAATAAGATGAAATTAGATGATACCTAACGTAAACCTTCCCTTAATTCCTAGTTGCCTAGACGACTTAATAAAACTACTAACCCTACAAGTAATAATAAAGACACAAAATATAAGAACTCCTCCGCCCCTAATACTGAAAATACATCAAATTAAAACTTACCTAGATACAATTAACTAAATAAGATACTAATAATAATGAAACTTAATCTTAATAATTATCTCAACAAAATAAAATATTCTAGCCACACGCACTATTGTCTTTAAACTTAAATGTCCATACACTAATAATAAAATCAAAACACTGAATCTAAATTAAAATAATTGACAAAAGTGAGACTTAGGTTTAACCGTATGCGTACGATAAAACTCACGATATCTCAGTTTCGCGTTCCGGGGTTAACTTTACTGTCCCGTTTAAAACACCTATGTTTCCTAAATCCCAAATCATCCCTCCTTCTCACAACTGACGCTAACCTAATTAACCAATCAGAGTCCTACTTCTCAAAACTGACGCCAATCCTAATTAACCAATCAGAGTTAAGTCCAGTCAAACATTCTTTTCACACGCAACTTTGAGCACAAAAAATATGCAAACGCCAAGTGGGTCATAAATACTAAACATTTGTGTTCTTTCTTCGTAACAAAAAGGCAAAATGTAGACAAAAACAACATTATCTTGGACCTTGTCTCAAGTGCTGCACTTAGATGGTGTTTCATCGAATTAGTTGATTTTTACCACAAAAGCAAGTCATAAGTTACAAAATTTATGTTGACATAATAAGTGGTGTTCAAAATATTATTTTTTACGAAAGTTGTCTCGTTTAGATTTATTTTGGCGTCACTACAAAAAATTAAAATATTACTTTTTTTTTAAATTAACGGTTGATACGTGCGTGTTACAGTGTCAGGATGTCAGCGGTCCTCGAAAGAGTCAAATGCAACATGTCGATAGAAATCGAGTCAAGTCCTTTTGCAGTCGTTTTAATGGAGGTTATAATTTTAATGACAGCTGTCGAAGTCGTGGGCATAAGAGTAAAAGTCGTGTCTCCGTGTCTAATGAGTTCATAAAATGTCAAGTCGGATATAGTGACCTCTGGTTTCCCAGGTGTATTGTGGAAATGACAGTTTATTAAGTCAGGGTCGTTGAAATGCGTCGGTAGGTCGGGTTGCAAGTGTGGGTCGGGTATAACGGTATGCTTCAAGTCTTTCCACAGCGTCTTTGTGTCAGTGGCGTTGTTGATACGGTGATCGAAGAAAGCTCGCCTCTCGTTGTGGATAGCTTCAACGATAAGGTGCTTCAAGTCGAGGTAGTACTGTTTATGTGCGTCAGACTTCGTTTGCTTGTACTTGCTATGAGCTGCGTTTCTAAGACGCATCATAAACCTCACGTTACCCGTCAGCCAAGGTTTGGGGGCCTCTTTCACCACGATCGTCTTTTCAGGTGCATGTCTGTCGAAAAGTCCAAGTAAAAGGTCATTAAAGCGCCGCACCATGTCGTTAACATCGTCAAGGTGGAGTATTTGGTCCAAGTCAACTGTGTCTAGGTCTTGGTAGAAGTCACAAAAGGTAATGGTCGTCGGCGTCGGCTTCCGTTTTTTAATGTCAAGCTCAGTGGTTGTAACACTTGATTTTTGCCCGCGGCATGAGACTGGGGTCGTGTGGTCACTTGGCTCGAGGGCCTATCGCTAGAGGGTTGGGCGCCGTAGAAAGAGCGACCGGCCACAAACAGGATCGATGGTGGAGTTGATTAATAAAGCATTCGTTCATTTGTTGTAATTTATTCAGTGTAGGTTAGGTTCACATCCCCAATTAATTGACTATAATTAGGTTCAATCCAAACAAGAGTGGTAAGAATAGAGGGCGTTCCCCCTGCTTGGTACTTAAATACTAATCAACCATGCCTTTAGGCCCGCACAGTTAGAGGTTACAAAAATAGATACCAATGGGTAAGTAAAGAGAAGCCCGGGTTACCTACGAGATTAGCATCAGTAAACCCGTGCCACACTTATCCCCTATTAGAATAATTATCGAGGACAAAAGAGGCGCTTGTTATCTACACAGTCTAAGGATGGCTCAGGTAGCATAATAGGTTAATGTGAAAAATAGAAAGTAAGGAAAATAAGGTTAACGTCACTATATAATATATCAGCAATAATACTCACTCGAAAAGCGTATTTTTGTTCATTAAACCTTATCCCACTGTTTTCCAACTCAAGCACTCGTCCACAAATGGACGAAGGTAATTATTCACACTATGGGGCTTAGAGTTTCCATAGTACAATCCAACAATAAAAGGTTTTTTATTAGTACTTTGGTCTAATGTACATAAAATTGGTCAGAAGTAGTTATTTGTACTGGCATGGACCGGCAGACCGTCTACATTTAGAGTGACAGATAACAATAAGTTACTGATTTGACGCTTATTTGTTTCAATTATAGGGTAATTTCGAGCAATCAACGATGAAGCTTTTTCAATTATCTTCTATCTATATATCTATATAATAAAATCTATATAATAAAAATGAATCGCTAAATGTGTTGCTAAGCGCAAAACTCGAGAACGGCCGATTTGGCTGATTTCTTTTTTGTTGTGTTTGTCATTGTCAGGACAAGGTTGTTATGAAAGACAATAATTGAAAAATCTACCAGGAAAGTCAGAAATTTGCTGCGGGGCGAAGCCGCTGGCGAGCCGCTAGTATGTGATAAAAGTCCAATATATACAGGGTGTCCCAAAATTCAACGTTAACCCGTCTAGGGCTGATAGAGCAGCTAAAAAGCTATCGATTTAACCACTTGTAACGGTCCAGATATGCCCGTTCAAATTCACAAATATAAATAGAGTTAGTTCAGGCTTTAGCGAGAGCTGATTAATATGCAAAATCTATTTTTAATAAAATATCATTATTAATAGATATTATACGTATTCATGTATGAAAACAATAATAATTGACAAAATGCGAATGCAACAAATTTAAGCGCCTGCTAAAAATAGTCCGCAATATTACTTCAAAACAAGAGTAATGCAATAAGAAACTAGAAGGACACTCACCATTTTAGTAAGCTTTAAATCAAGTCATGTGTTAGTTTTATAATCTTAATTAATTAAATATTTGTTTGATACAAACTTTAGAATTGTAAATCTTATTTATTTCTTCAATAAACAATGGTTATATAAAAGAAATGGGAATGTTATAATTCTTGAGTAATGAACACGAGAGAGAGAAGGAAGGAACTATATAGGTTGTCTCGCTAGAATCGGACCAAGCCGATTACGTAAACGAACATCACCGAGTAGGTGGCGCCTTATTATGATTTATGGTGGTACAGACAGGCAGAGTCTGTCATGTTCGAATTGGTAGAATACGACAGTGACGGAGATAGACGCCATCAGAATACGGATTCAAGTAGATACTAAAAACGGTAGTACTGGGAAAAATGGAAAAATGTACTGTGTATTGAATAGCATAAGGATTAGTTTCAATTATCAGTGTATATTCTAATTAAAAATCAGGTGATGTAGGTTTGTAATGATTAAAATGACTTAAGCGACTGAAATGGGGATTGAAAGTATACCTTATGTTATTCATAGTAAGGGGTAATTTTGAAGGAATTGCATGACTGGCACAAGTGGCAAGAGTGGCTTGACTGGCATGAGTAGTTCAAGTGGTTCAAGTGGTTCAAGCGCGATGGCCGCCAGTTGAACTTATATATAGAGATTTCAAAGGGAATATGATTATTATTTTCTGGGCATTCATCGCGGAACGTTTATATTTTGGCTTTATTTTAGTTATTCAAAGGGGATAGGCTCGTTTACTGGGGAGCGCCTAGCGTAAAATTCATTTACGGTTCGTAGTTACCTTGTCGCGTTAACTTCGTTTGGGTTTTATATCGTGCTACGCTCGCTTATTTGTTATATTTTGTGTAAATTTCGGTTAATTACGGGTTTTATAGTGAAATAGGAGTACGACGCGTTCGCGGTTAAATTTTTGATTCAGTGCTAGTCTTTCAGTAAAATTTAAACTACGCAGTATTCGGTTTAATATTTGCGATCTTTTAAAGCGATACAGTTATATCGGTTGTATAGTTAATGTTAATTTTGTTTTTAGAGCTAGTAGGGAGGTATAAAATATGTAGGGTTTAATTTCGTGTGACTCATTAGCTAACTATTGTCTTTCCGGTTATAAATAGGATCATATATTGCTTTGGTAGTGTTAGGAAGGGCGTTTTCGCAGTTAGAATAGTAATTAAATTCCTTCCGCGAGGGGATAGGGAAACGGTTTGCTTAGGAAGTAGGCTATAGATATTACTGTGTGGGAGATGGTTTTCTGTCATGTATGGGAATGCAGTGCGAAAGCTCTGTATTTTTATATATGATTGGTGTTGGTTGGGGGGGTTGTGCTTTAATCAAAAGATTTTGTTTTCCAGATTCACTTCAGTAGACGGGTGGTGGGAACTTTTATATTTAAAGTTGATTTATTTTGATATTTTTATTTTTACCTTGGTAAGGAACTTTGGTTTATTATTTCTCTTGCTACTGTTAATCCTAGTTTACATAGCTTGGGTTGCAGTTAGTGAGGCTTTCTATTGTATGATTGTATTTCTATTGTTTGTATTGGTGGGTAGAAATCCTTGCTGGGCCAGGACACCTTTAGCTAACCACTGTGATCAGAGTCCGGACACAGCTGGCGAGGTTTCCCAAATACCAATACGTGTACTAATATACCTTTCTGTGTACTTTTCAGAAACCTTGGGTTGGTTATCATTCGTGTCTGGTACAATATTTTACATAGCTGTAGAATAAAGGACATTCCTTGTATAGTGGGGAATATTTGTTGAGTTAAGCTAGATTAGCATACACTTGTACCAGAACAGTGATCAGGCTACCACTAGTAAATGTCTGACAAGTCCGAGGAAGCCTAACGGAGCCTCTGATTTGGAACTATTAGAGTCTAAAAGAGCCTTGGGCAAGCCCGGATGTCTCTTTACCAACATAGACATCCGTAGAAGCGCCTACTTAGTCTCAATGTCAGCCTTTAAAGAACAAGTGAGGTCCACAATAGATGGCATGCCGGCGCGCGCTCACGGAAGCTTTATTGGAGTTGAGCCTGGGTCCCGATAAATATATTATTATGTATATATACTAAACCACACAATAGGGCGCCTTACTCTCACTATCCCTGAGAACTACGGTTCACCAAAAGTGAGGGGGGAGGTAAACACAACACGAGCGTTTAGGTTGCCTTCTCAGCCGACTCAGCTGAACTTTCCAGATTCCCTAGGGACCTAGCTAATTACCGGGTGAGGTAAGCCCATAGGTGTAGCAAGTAGAATAGGCCTTATCAGTAGGTTCAGGGTAGTTTCAATGTAGGGAAAATAGGGAACTAGGACATAAACCAATAGGAATTCAACTAGGCATGTAGGGTTAAATCTTGTTAATCAAAAATATACTTTTAACTTCATCCTAGTTTGGTCTTATACCATTATTATATAGGGAAAATATTAGGAAGTTTAAATTAAATATGTTATCCACCATAACTAAAGAATCAGTGGGAAATACTATTTATTCCCATATTTATTTGTTTTACCTTAAGGAGATTTCAGTTTATTGGACATAGACTTTTCCAATAATATTCATGCCAGTTTGTCAGGAAGTAAATATTTCTAGTCTTTAACTGACAAACAACGTTCTTAGTAAATTTCAAAGTCATATTTATGAGTTGGATTGTCTTCCCTCATTCAATCTTCAGAGGCAGATAGATTGCTGTACATACTGAGATACGTCTCTACCGTCACTGCTTACGAGCACCGGTTAGTCACTGTATAGTTAATTCAATCAGCCATTCCCACGGGAATTATGCATAAGAACATGCACTACAATGACCGAGGTCACTCCTTCTAGTAAATGTACTTAAAAGCATCAAATAGTATCAAGACTAGAAAGCTTTACTATATCTTCAAATCTATTTTACAAATGCTTAATTGAGAGTTAGTAAACTGTTTTCTCCTATAATTAATAAAATAACTATCTACTGCAAAACCGACGTCCGATAAGTTATAACTTCAATAAAACAGCTTATGCAAAGTAAGCTGCAACTTTTAAATAATGACAATGTAACAGATTGTACATTATGTTCATCAGTTCCAGTATTTTTAAATCTTGAGCATAGTGAATATTTCTAGTTTATGGCAGATAGCCAAATATACCTTCAGCATTGAAAGAATCGATGAGATTAAATGATTTCTCTCAATTTATTTTGAATATTTTACATCAAGTGATTTCTCTGTTTACGCTATGGGTTACGTACCCTGCTTGGTTGTTCCCAAGGGAAAACCGGCCTTATAGTTTGTGAGCAGTAAGAACCACTATTCTATTCCTGTGGGAATAAACTTCAGCTTTTATCTACAATTTATGATTGAAATCATTATCAGAACCAGCATTCATCTTGACTAGAAAGTTTCACTATCATTCGAGAATATGTTATTAATATATATTATAAATAAACTCTGCATAAAAGTTACAGTGCAATGTTACACTTCAATCTTCATTAACTTGGTCTTTTAAGACTATTAGGTAATTATTATATAACCTAACAAACTTGGTCTAATATATGACTGTTTACCACTATAATCTACATCTTGACAGTTTGACTTTGACTTTTAATAATTCAGCTCCTAGTAGATCTAATGAGACATACAAACAATACCAAATGTCTATTAGATTGTATTTCACTCTTGCATTGAGTATGGAGCGCTTGAAAACCCTCTTGTCCTTTGGTTGACTGACGACAGACTACTTCAGACTAATTTACTATTGACAACTGACAAAGACTGTAAATTCAATATATCCCACCTGGAAAGAGAAAGAAAAGATTGGTAGGCGCTGGAGGGATGCCCAGTCAGGTAGACGAGTCCCACAGTCATGAGCGGGGAGTCATGGGCTCTGACCTTAGGCGCAAAATAAAATGCCATAAGCATACTTTCCAGTTTCAATCTAATAACCCTAACTAGTACCAAAGACTATGACTGACCTATACATATATTTCATAAGATCAAACAACAAGACTTTTATCTCTTGGTTATAAATTGTAATTTCCTTACAATTAACTATTATATATTACATTAAACTAAATCTTATAGGGATAGGTTATATACCTATATTTATACCAAACTTATATGCATGAAAAGTTCTTAGGTTACTATCTATAACGGTTCACAAAGTAGGTTCCTTGACACTAGACGATCATATGGCCATTTCAACAATATTAAACATTCTTACTCTATAGGTATATTTAAAGATAGGAAAGTTAATAGGTACTTTATAAGCTTAATAATTTTACATAAAAGCTTTACTTAGGTTAAACTTAATACAAATTTTCATAGCTTTCATTTCAGTGCTTCAGTATAGAGTGTTAGGATTTTCTATAGACTTAAAATGTAGGCTTTAATTTACTTTAGGCTGTTAGTTAGGCTATAGTTAGTTAGAGATAGTTAGAGGTTAGGTAGAGGGGTTTTTTATGGGGGGGGGTTACACACTATGTATGTTCAGCGATTTTTTTAGTTGTTTCGGAGATATTGATCATTTTAATCTGATTTTTTGTAATTTTCCCTTATGCCCATGTCACAAAAATCCATAATTTCTTGTTTTATTTTAAAAGTTTTTCAGCGGTATTTTACATTATTAGAATCATCACGAATCAGCGAAGTTTTTAAACCTATTTGCCCGTTTTTTTTCATTTACTGTCTTAGTAATTGCATAAAGTTATTTTTTCCATACAAAGTGAAAAGCAAACACTGGGAAACTAGTATGGAGAAACAAACTTTATGTCACAACTTAAAAAAAATAATTAAAAAAAACATTTGATTTTTGTGATCGACGCTCACCTCACACCGCTTGCCTGCGATGTCCACGGCAAGAGTTTTGTCGGTCCGACCGATCACTCTGTAAGGGCCGGTGTACGGCGGTTGAAGGGAGCGTCGCACGGAGTCGTCTCGTAGGAAAACGTGGGCGGCATTTGCGAGGTCCTTGAAAATTAAAGTTTTGTTATGAGCATGTCTCGAAGCTGGCATGGGCCGCATAACGGCCATCGTGCTCCAAAGTCGTCGCAGACTGATCGAGGAGAGGCACTGGGCACCAGGAGCTCGCCTGGTAGACGCAGTGGCTCTCCATAAACCAGATCGGCGGCGGAACATTTTAAGTCATCCTTTAAAGCAGATCTGATGCCTAAGAGAACGAAAGGCAGGGCTCTGTGCCATGTGTCATGGACACATTAGAGCCGTCTTAAGCTGGCGGTGAAAACGCTCTACCATCCCGTTTGCTTGGGGATGGTAGCTCGTAGTACGCACGCGGTTGGCTGCACCTATATCTAACAGTCTTTTAAATAAACCAGGCTCGAATTGGCGGCCCTGGTCCGTAGTGACTGTGTCGGGCACGCCAAAACGTGCAATCCAACCGCGGACGAACTGATCGCCTACTACTTCAGCAGTCATTGATGTCATGGGCCACGCTTCGAGCCACCTAGTAAAGCGATCAATGGCTGTGAGACAGTAAGAATAGGCTTCAGAGGATGGCAGCGGTCCTATTTTATCTAAATGTTCGTGCCTGAATCTTCCGGTCGGTGCAAGGAAATTACCCAGTGGCACTAGACACTCGAGACATTCACGAGCCCATGTGCGACAGTCTTTCTTCACGTGAGGCCACACGTACCGGTTAGCGACAAGCCGCGCGGCAGCGCGGGCTCCGGGATGGCTGAGGCCGTGCAGGCGTTAGAACGCAGCGCAGCGCGCCGAAGGGGCCGTGGTTTACCAGTCGACACGTCGCAGAACACAGAAGTGTCTGATCCTGGAATAAGTGTAGGTACAATTTTTAAAGACAAATTTTCACACAAAGACCTGAATTTGTCATCTGCATTTTGGTCAGTGGCGAGAGACGCGTAGTCGTTGTCAAGTGTGACGGCTTCAACGCGAGACATTGTGTCGGCTACCACGTTGTCCTCTCCTTTGATGTGTCTTATGTCAGGCGTAAACTGCGATATAAACGTGAGTTGGTTCAACTGTGGAGGGGGCAGTTTGTCACGGCGTTGTGTAAACGCGTAGAGAAGCGGTTTGTGGTCGGTATATATGGTGGCGTGCTGCGCCTCCAATATATGCCGAAAATGCTGTAATGCCGCATAAACAGCTAGCAATTCGCGATAGTATGCAGGCCATGTGCTCTGACTGGTTGTTAACTTTTTGCTAAAAATGCCAGTGGCTGCCAGCTTTCGTTCGTCCACTGTTGTAGACAGGCCCCCACGTGAGTGCTTGAAGCATCAGTATATAGTCCCAAGCGGGCATCTTGTACAGGATGTACAAGTTGTACAGCTTTCGTGAGGTTGTCTCGGCAGAGGTAAAAAGCACGCTCCAAATCATTGCCAAGGCATTGGCTTATCTCCTTTCAGTCTAGTAACTGTTAAAAAATCAATGAGTGGTGCCTGTACCTCAGCAGCAGAAAATTACGGTAGTAGTTCACCATACCTAGAAACCTCCGTAAACCTTTGGCAGTCTTCGGCAGAGGAAATTCACAGAGGGCAACTAGCTTCTCCTTGGGTGGAAATATGCCGTCCTTGGTGACTTGGTACCCCAGGAAAGTTACTTCACTGGCGCCTAGGACGCATTTCGAAGCGTTTAGAACGACCCCATATCAACAAGATTCTGTAACAGAATGCGCAGGTGAGTTGAGTGTTCTTCGGCGTCTCGTGAGAACACCAGGATGTCGTCAATGTACGGGAAACAAAAATCTAAGCGTCTCGTTATCTCGTCAGTAAAACGCTGAAATGTCTGCCCGGCGTTACGTAACCCGAATATCATGTAGGGAAACTCGAATAAACCGAATGGCGTTGTAATAGCCATCTTGCAAACGTCAGCCTGATCGACGGGTATCTGTTGGTAGGCTTTTACTAAACTAAAGTGCTAGAAATGGTCGATCCGGCTAAGTTATGGCCAAAATCTTCCATATGTGCGAACAGGATACCTGTCCGGGACAGTGCGTGCATTCAATGTTCTATAATCCTTTTTGGGTGCTAGGTGAAGAGGAGACGACCAAGGGCTCTTGGAGTGCAGTTTATCAGGCTCGAGGCGGCGCGGCCGAGACACGACAGGAGGATATTCAGTGGTTTTAATGTAATGCACAGTACTGTGCTTCACAATTCGGTGTAAGCTCGGCGGGCGCGTTACATCTGGAAAAAGAAGAGTAAATCTTAATAGTTATATACTAGGTTGCACAACATTATAAACAGTAGCTGACACATGGAATGCAGTAGTTCCATCACGTAACAATTTATTGCGACAATCAGGCAACAGATTAAAATAAGCTAGAAAATCTGAACCGATAAAGGCTGTGTCTACGTCTGCAATAATGAAGTTCCACTTGAACTCGCGACGTAGGCCGAGGTTTAAGTTCAGCATTCGGCTTCCATACATTTTAATTGTGGAACCATTTGCTGCACACAAACTATAATCGATGGCCTTATTAAAATTAGTCATCTAGTCTAATTAGGCATCAGCCGGTATCTATCAGGAACTGGCATTTGGTGTCCCTGTCAGTGACAAAGAGTCGGCGACCAGTGTAAGGGGTGCAGTCAGATGTCGCCGCTACTAACTGCTTGTCTGGTTTCCCGCCTGGGACCACGAGCAAGGTTGAACACATTTTTCAGACTTGGTGTCGTATAAGCTGTGATACCAGCAAAGCGAGCGCTGCTGACCAGCTGCAGTGCCAGTCCAAGGCCTAGATCGGGAGCGAGATCCAGATCAACGCTGGCGCTGTGAGACTAATGCTGCTATTTGTTTCTCTAATCTGTCCATTCGCTGGAACAGAGCATCCTAGTTAACAGATGAAGCGACAGGAAGTGCACAAGAGAACACTTGCTTGGGGCCTGAAATCTCCATAAATTTGTCCCCAAGTTCTGCTAGTTTATCTAAGCTAAGTTCAGCCTGGGAAGCTAGGATTGCCTGTACTTGTTGCGGAAGTCGACGCAACCATAGTTGGCGCAGCAAATCATTCGATAGAGCACCTCCAGCAAGTGAGCGCAGATGTCGGAGAAACTGGAATGTACGTCTATCTCCAAGCTCTTCCTCACTAATCAGCTGACGAACCCATTGCTCCTCGGACATGGACAAACGTCTGATAAGCTCCTCTTTCAGCTTCAAATATTGTTGGTCTTTGACTGGCGGCTTTGTGATGGGGTCTTCCACTTCACCAGCTAATTTCTGATCTAACTGTGCGATGACATAATTGAACATTGTATTGTTAGCGGTGACACCTGCTATCTGAAATTGAGCCTCCACCTGTGCAAATCACACCGCAGGCTTATCAGGCCAAAAAGTTGGCAATTTAAGAGAAACCGTGCATACTTGTGGATTCTGAACTGTTGCTGAAGGACAGCATTTTCAACTTGCAAGCGCTGAACCAAAGCTTGTAATTCCTCTCCCATAGTTAGTTAATTTAAGATATCACACACAAATATCAAAACTACAGCAACAAAATTCAATATAAAAAACATATACATTTCAGTCATTAGTTAATGTTATATCCAAAAATCTATACATATAATAAAGTTGTAGAAGGGAACAAATCTGTACATTCAAGATATGAACTTAAAATTACTATAAGGGTCCTCAGAATGAGCAGCAGAACACGTTTCTTCAATTTTTAGAGTTGGTGTCTGTTTGTCTGTTTAATTTTGTTTCTCCTCGCATCAATTGAAAACCACTGAACCAATGTTGATGCGGTTTTCACTAAAGCGTTTCAACAAACGGTGACCAGGTTTATGTATAACTAGAGGATGCCCGCGACTTCGTACGCGTAGAATTAGTTTCCCGCTACTCCCCCCATTTCTTCCCCTTGGGGGTCGATTTTCGGAAAATCCTTTCTTAGTGCTCACTTACATCATGAAAGGAACCCCTGTACCAAATTTCAAGTTTCTAGGTACAGTAGTTTCGGCTGTGCGTTGATATATAAGTCAGTCAGGTTTGCCTTTTATAAATATACTAGAGTACGCCCGCGACTTCGTACGCGTAGAATTAGTTTCCCGCTACTCGCCTATTTCTTACCGTTGGGGATCGATTTTTGGAAAAATCCTTTCTTAGTGCTCACTTACATCATGAAAGGAACTCCTGTACCAAATTTCAAGTTTCTAGGTAGGTACAGTAGTTTCGGCTGTGGGTTGATATATAAGTCAGTAAGTCAGGTTTGCCTTTTATATATAAAGATTATAATAAAAACTATCTAACCTTTCTATTTTCTATAGGTACTTAACATAATTTTGACTTTGACAGTCAGTTTTTATGAACTTAGTGAAAATAACAAACCTCATTAATTTGCTTGCAAGTACCTACAATATTTTTCAGTATTTTTCCATACAAACTTTGCAACCCCCTTTCATCCCTCTAGGGGTTGAATTTTAGTAATCGCTGAAATTAGTTTCTCATTACTTGCATTGAAGAGCATTTTTACCAAGTTTCAAGTAAATTGGACTATAAAAACATTTTTTCCCATAAAAACTTGGCAACCCCCTTTCATCCCTCTAGGGGTTGAATTTTAGTAATCGCTGAAATAAGTGTCTCATTATTTGCATTAAAGAGTATTTCTACCAAGTTTCATATAAATTGGACGATAAAAACATTTTTTCCCATACAAACTTGCCAACCCCTTTTTTCCCTTTAGGGGTTGAATTTCGAAAAATCCCTTCTTAAAGGACGCCTCCGTTGTAAAATCAACTTTCCCTCAAAATTCCAAATCTTTACCTTTAGCGGTTTGGGCTGGGCGTTGATGAGTCAGTCAGTCAGGACATCCTCTTATATATCTAGATGAAAATTTAAGATATGATAATTTAACCCATATGTGCCCAGTGGGTCGTTTTCGACCCATTAAGAAAAACACCCTTCCCAGCCTCACACCCCATATCTTCAATAAGAGTCTTCATTAGTACCCTTTGAAACCAAAAATAGTTCTGGGCATATATGGGTTAAGGGCTCCCCCTTAAAAGAGGGGTCAAAGTTAGTATGGAAATAAGTTACCGGATTGAGGTGATCACTTGAAACTTTGTATAATTACTCTTCGTAACAAATTAATGTAGACCTATTTCAGGATTTCTCGATTAAAGTTAAAACAACTAAGAAATTATCAAATTATGCCACCTTTTAAACCCTATTCGAGGGCTGTCGATTACTTTACGTGTTTACAAATATCAACATTTTATTACATACAAACTGTATTCAAGGATTTCTAAAAATTCATTGTGCAAAATGTTATAAAGAAGCAAAACAAATTATTTCAGTTTGTTGTTGTAACAAATGTGACGCCATGATGATGTGACGCCACGATAACGGGAGCGATCAGGACAAAAAACACGCGATCATAGATTAACGTTACAATAGAAGCGACGACGTTGTGATTGAAACTAACGGTGTCAAATTGTTGTTTAAAAACATTGTATTAATTGCGTAATATCGAGAGTTGGAATACATATTTAAAACAATATTTGGACAACCAAACTCCTATTACTAAATCAGCTTGGTTTTTAAATTTTGATTATAGTGATAAGAGAAACCTTACAATTTCATCATGTATAACATATGTCACAAATACCTATTTTTTTTTGGGTGTTAGTTGTTTATCAATTATCTATCAGATTATGAAATAAAAAATATTTCGTTGGATAGTTAGATCGGTTCCTCAATCTGATTGATTTCGCGTAGCAAACTTTCCAGTAATTTTTAACAATCGCATATTTTCCATTTAGGATTTTTCATACTCACAAAATTTCCCATTGTCAAAATATGTAGATAGGTTTAGGTTATGTTAGTTTTCCAGAAGGTCCAAAGGGTCATTGCACCCAGAAATAGCTCCATTGACTCAGTGACATTGATTTTGAATTGAGAAAACACGCAAGTGGGGAAAATCCAACATGGAAAATTCGCAATTGGTAAAAAAAAAACAATGTGATTGGAGAAAAAATAAGATGGGAAAAAATGCGAATGGAAAGGTTTGCTACTACGTGGAATTAGTCAGTAAGGGTAACCGATCTATGTTCTCATTTCGTTAGTGGTAAGGCAAACGGTCAAGTGCGAGTCGGACTCGCGCATCGAGTGTTCCGTATTTAAGATAATATGCTTGGTAACCGCAAACGAAAATACTAATTTTGTTATGAACTTTATTTTCTATGCAATAAGGTCCATTTTGACTAGCCTAAATTTTAACATTCATTTTCTAAGTTTTTCTGTTATTTCTCAAAAACTGTAAATAATAAACATTCAAGGCTTTTTTCAATTTTTTTGAGTAATAAGCTTTGGAGATAAGGGGTGGTCATTTTTTGTACATTTTTGACTGTATATCTTAAAGTTACATAACAGAAAATTAAACAAAAAATTGGTATATATGTATATATTTCAAATATGCAGATTAAGACCTTTCATATGACACCCCAATTGCAATTATCAAAGCACTTTCATTTTTCAACCCCTCATTCTAGACCCCATTTCTATTATTTGTAAAATTAATTTCATATTTTTTTACTTAAAACAGATGCGGGCATATAAGTTGTACAACTACGCCAAATTTCAAGTTGATAGCATTTGTAGTTGCTGAGAAAACCTGCTGTGACATACAGACAGACAGACAGACAGACAGACAACGAAGTCTCACCCTAAGGGTTCCTTTTCGTACCATTTTTCGTACCACCCGCTGCTAATTTCCGACCTTCCCGTTGTATTTTTTTTTCGTACGTATAAACCTTATCCTGACAATAACGAACAAAACAAAAAGAAATCAGCCAAATCGGTTCAGCCGTTCTCGAGTTTTGCACTCAGCAACACATTTAGTGATTATTTTTTATTTATATGGATAGATAGATGGATAGATAGATAGATTATGCGACAAAATTGTACAAATGATTAATTTATTTCTCCTATGGCTTCTGCCACCCAGTGTGACAACATGGGACAGGCTTTGTGCATTCTGTTTTGTTATTCTATGTCAAAAGTAGCGGTGTCAGATTGCCGTTGACAGCGTTGACATATCCAGATTTTAGCAATTTTTCCGCCATTATTAAGGCTTATTCAAGGCGTATTATTTCTAGAGGTTGTTATTTAATGTTATGGGCGGTTATTATGATCGATCACTTGAAAAAAAATACGCACAGTCATTTTATTTTTCGGCGGTGTGTTTAATGAAAATATGTATATAATGTAGGTCTTAAAATAGTATTTTTCACAATCGTGTTATAATAGAGAGCTTTTTAGTCGAGTACCGTGTTTAGGCCACGAAGCTTGCTGAGTGGCCTTAGTAAGGTAAGAGATTAAAAAGCTTGATTATGACACTATTGTGAACAATACTTTTTGTACGAGTTCATTAAAATTAATAGTCTAATTACGAGTACATAAGAAAACGAAATATCGTAAGTAGGTACTATCACACCACCGGCGATGGCTTGTGATTGGCTAAATACTAGCCAATCACAAAGCGTATTTTTTTCATTTTTTTATGCCCTAGATACAGCAGCAAGTTTAAGTAGATTTTTGACAGATGACGCGACGCATTTCTTCAACCACTGAACGGATCGGGATGAAACTTGGCACACATAAAGGTTGGTTCCTGGAATAGGACTCGGTAAGTCGGTATCGAATTGCTGCCTTGGTGTGGTCAAGGTCACTGGGTGGTTAAGTAATTTCCCTATACAGAGCAATAATAAGCTTTATATTTCGTTCTCGGTTCGGTTAGAACAAACTTATAGTATTCATCCTGGTAAGATCGAATTCTGAAGTCCACGCAGAGGAAATCGCGGGCAGAAGCTAGTTATAAATATTTTTTAGCAACACACAGTTAGTTATATAGACTCGCTTTAATACACCACTGTACCAATAAACAATTTAAACATATATCAGGCAGTTAAAAATACGCAACAGCAACAGTTTGTGTTAGTAATGTAGTTTCCAGGTTAAATTCGTAATCAAGTAGTAAAATTAGTATTTAAAACACTTTCATTTGGATGCTTTGTATTCGCAATTATTAGTTTTATATTACCTGAACCAAAGTTAAAGTTTGCCAAAGTTCGACAGCGTGTTAGAAGTTATTTGTTAAACGTTTACAGAATGTTTGTTCAAAACTTACCAAGAAAGGTTATATATCAGTAGCAAAACTATAATAACACTAAAGCTAAACATTAATTTACTCGAATTACGTTAATACATAAAAGGAATTAAGAAAAACGTAACCATAAAAGTCTTTGGTTTACTTTCACCGTTTGACGTTTAGAGATATAGCTGGAACGTTGAAAAACCGAACTAAAGTTAATGTCTAATGTCACGACACGATCACGCTATACAATATATGACATATGACACGCTATACGATTCGCTTCCGATCTCACTAAGCACAGCACTATCGATAGTTCCGCAAGTTACCACGAGCAAAGAATGTCACTGACGCTAGTTGTCTCAATAGACAAGCCACAAGGTTGAATGGAAAAATAAAATACCAATATTCCGCCAAAATGTTCAGTGCAATCATGAAAAATTATGACGATATATGTAGATCGGCACTTGAAATCCCAATAAAAATTGTATCTTGATCTTGTAGAATGCGTAGGAACAAAAAAATCAGCGAAATTTGCAGAATCGGCGCCGGCGTCAACTGGTAGAAACCGGTTTTTCTTAAAGACGCGGTGTTGGGAATATTCGTTGATGACTGGTTTCCAAGTTTCTAGGTATCCTTTGAAGTAGATTCAGGTCCCACTCAGCGAGAACTCGATGATCCGAATGTCCGAAGGCACCAATTTTGTCGTAAATCACGTCGGGGTCACCAGTTTGGGTAACGCGCCTTTAGTAAATACTCCTTTACTTTAGATGTTATTGTATATTATAATAAAAGACAATCTGATAAACTATACGCGTATGCGTGTACGAACTTAGATAGCGTGAATCTAAGATTTGATAAGGGACAAATCTAACTAACAACAGTTGCCAGTTTGGAACTCCTTCCGAGTCAGAGCCCGGAAGTAGGAAGCTCGGTGAGAGCGAGTATTGCTAGCTTTAGTCCGCCACAGGTTTTACTATGAAAAATAAGACTGCGTGGGTAAACTTCATGCTAATGATACATTGCCTACTTTAATTGCAAAGTTTGAAGCGCCTGCCTATATTAAACGCGCAATGGAAATATCGCTGCTTTTAAACGAAAGGGCCACAAATCAAAATCAAGTTTTTTGAGGACAGCACAATTAAAATTTTATTTACTTTTTTTATTTGTTTTTTGGCACTCCTACTTTCAATGCTTTTGTGTTATAATACTTTCGATGCGTATTTTAATTCCCTACCTCTGGTTTATTTTTACTTTGAGGTAACTATAACTCAAAGACGACTAGCAGCACATAAGTCCGTTTAGCATAGATTTTTTTGTATCAAGTAAATAAATAATTTAAATAAAAGGCCACAAGAAGAAGAAGTTAATATGTTTTATTGAAAATTTTCATCACAACCTTGTTGAATAAAGACATTTTTATAATTAAAAAAAAATAACATAAAAGAAATCTTCCCTTTGCACACTGTCATTTTTTATATAAATCAAAAACTTAAATTTTAATCACAAAAATAATGTTTTGGCAACATACAAAATAAGTAGTTAAATGCTTTAAAACCTCACCAGGCATAAATTCACACTAATTATAGGTAACACAATAATCATAGCTTCTTATACAATTATAATAATATGGTTACTTCGTACTAGTTTAACAAGAGATCAACATTTTCACTTAAGCTATAATATTTCTTTAAACCTAGGTGGTTTCTAAGTAATTACTAAATAACCGTTTCAATTATTACGAGTACTATGCTTGTACCTGTGATAAGTAGGAGTCGAATCAAAGACGGTTCTATGCAAGACTGGTTTATTAACAACTGTCACACGACATATCGCTGCTTATCGATGATAGTGTCATAACACGAAATACTACGTTTTTGAGATAAGTATAACACGACGCGTGAAATATTCAAAAGTTTATGATGACTAAGACACCCATTGCATTATCTCCAAAAACAGCCACGTGGCAGCACTGTGCCCTTATGCCATTGGTCCAATTGTGACGCCATATTGTGGGCAACAGCGTAGGTAAGCCAGTTGAGCCGCAACTACCAACAAAGAAGCTAAATTTTTATCATGACTACAGGCACACCCCAAAATAATTCAGAAAAAAATGCTGATTATATTTGTAACATTGATACATTACAAAATAGTTTGTGCAATAGTGATTAATTTTTAGTTGCAACTTTATCATCCAGAAAGTAAGTATATTTTTTTTGTAACATGTCAAAATAAGCTCTTAGTCATGAAAAAATAGTCGATAAGGTACATAATGTTTTCGGTATATGCCTATATTCAATATTTATATGTAAATAAAATTGTGACCTATAACTTAAAAAATCTTTATGCACGATACATTTCGATCCATTTTATGAAAAATAATTTGATCGGAAACCAAAAGTTACCTTGTTAGTGAAAAAATCTAAATAAGAAGAAGATTAAAAGTATTTCAAAAAGATTATTTCCGCATGAAGCTAATTTTTAAAGACCTTTTATTCAGTTAACTTGTATGTTAGTATTTAAGTATATTATTGTAAAATGCCTAGCAACAGTGCTAGGCATTTTTTAACCAGTTTTCGTTATTTAAATGGGATGAAATGCAAATTACCGTCAATTATGCTGATGAATTATCTATACCTACTAATATTATAAATGCGAAAGTGTGTCTGTTTGATACGCTTTCAAAACCGCTTACGTTACGGCCAAACCGCTTAACTGATTTCGATGAAATTTGGTATGGAGATTGCTTGAGTCTCGAAAAATGACATAGGATACTGTTTAATTGCGGGAGCAGCGATAGACGACTTCTACACGGGTGGAGTCGGGTAAAAGCTAATTTATAATATAGGTAGCGAATTAGTCCGGCGGGGCGCTGGCATGTTTTGAGGTCATAAGTTACAAAAACTCTAAAGTCGCTTATTTTTTGCATGTGGATACAGTGTGTACTTGTGAGGCTTATATTGCGTTTTGTGTCACATCTTGCCATTGCATATTCAGCAATTCGATGTTTTGTGGCAAAAAAATCATTTCAATTTAGAACGATCAAAAAATAAAATTAAAGTTAAAAAATATATCAGTATCCTATCTAGGTAGAATAACTAGGGGACATTCGTATTCCTTTCCGTACCGCTGGTGGCGGAGTCTTCAACCTTGCAATACTAAAAGCTGGCACCAAGGTGTCTCACGGAACTATTACGGAGTTGATCTATGCTCTTTATGAGGTTTTGTGGCGGAATTCCCAGAGGATCTACAAAGGCTTATGACGAGTCTCGATGAGTGATGTCGCAAATTTGGCCTGAAAATCAGTGTGAAAAAGACCGAAGTAATGGTTCTTGACACGCTAAATGGGGCCCAGGTTGACATCAAACTCGGTGATAACTCGCTTAAGCAGATGGCGGTGCCTCCTTGAGAACGAAATCAACGGCAGAATTGGAGCAGCTGCCGCAGCCTTCGGCAAGCTTCGTTCCAAGGTGTTTCGCTCACACTACATAAAAGCTCTAATAAAATAGCTGTTTACATGGCGATAGTTCTACCGCAAGCATATTCGAACATAAGATAGATTCCACCTAGAATGCCTACGCGACATTATGAACATTCGTTGGTCTGACCGTGTTCGTCAGTGCCGGATTAAGCCAGCGCGGGGCCCGTAGTAAGTTCTATATATAAAGAGACCCTTGGTTTGTTTTAGGTTATTTCTTAAGTCTAGGGTGCTAAATAAAACAGAACTGGTAGAAATCCATGTCAGGGAGATGTGTGTGCGCGGGGCCTCTCAATGCGCGGGGCCCAGCATTTGCTACTCTTGCTACGTGGCTAATCCGGCACTGGTGTTCGTAACACGGAAGTCCTACGAATAGCTAATGTCGATGGAATAGAGGCCTATCTAATGCGACGACAGCTGCGGTGGGGCGGCCATGTCTCCCGCATGTCAGATGACAGAGAGGCAAGGCGCAACTTCTACTCAGAACTACAGGATGGCAAGCGGAAACAAGGCGGCCAATTCCTGCGGTACAAACATGTGCTTGAGCGACATATGAAGCGGTGTGACGTGGACCCGTCACCATGGGAGGCAATGTTAGCAGACCGGCGGTCTTGGAGGCATATAGTACAGTGAGCACTAAGGTTTCCGAGTTCGAAAGGAAGAGATGTGAGGTGCTCGATGTTAAGCGAGACGAGCTCAAGGCCCGTACACCTGCGGGTTTTCACTACAATAGGGTATTTATATGCCTGATATTACATTTCATATATTAATTTGGATAATATATCAACATACGTAGTATGATAAAATAATTCAAAATTCAAAATTGGTAATTAAAAAAAGTTATAGCCTTATAAAGTTTTTTGTCTATTTTTTTCTCACAAAACGATGTTGTGCGTGTAATTCATATGGCGGTTGAGTAATATGACGTCATATTAATGTATTTTCCCCTTTTGCTAAAAACAAGTTTTAAACATTTATATCTTTTGCATTTTTAAAGATATAAAAAACTATTTAAATTAGGCTATTTGGAAGGTAAAAAAGTTTCAATTTAAATACTAATAAAACATTAGGAAAATACCCTATTATATTGGAGGGATGACTTGCATCGAATGTGGTCGAACTTTTGATGCGAGAATCAGCTATGTCAATCATCATACAGCTCACAGCTCACGAGCGACGCTCTAAATAGTCGGATCCCAGTCGCTGTGGCCGAAATCGGTCAGGATCGATCGATGGGACAATCTCACACAAATTGACCTAGTCCCAAACTATGCTCTAGGCTTGGTACTATAGGTACTGAACAACGATAAACATACTTAAATAGAGAAATAAATGCTTAAATACATAGAAAACTTCAAAGACTAGGAAAAAATACTTGCGCTCAGCTCACAAATATTTTTCCTTACCGGGAATCGAGCCCTGGACCGCTAGCCTCGTAGGCAGGGTCACTACCAACTAGGCTAACCGCGTCGTTGAACCCCTGATCGCTGTTTTATTCCAGTTTGTCTTAGATATTATGTTAGCAAAACAATTCAGGGTTTATTATGTTCGACCAATGCGTTTTCTAAGGTCTCACACGTAAAATAAGGTAAATCATTACTTTGTAATGTAAAAAAAGAGGTGTGCGATCACAAAATATGCCCTTATTTATGACAAAGAATTAATATTTTTATAGACATAATTCGTATTTCTTCGGTTTTTTCCATGATTTATTGATATTTTTTTAGGTATAAAACGATATGCATCATTAGTCATCAAAAAAAGAAAAAAATACTAGGGATTAACACGAAAGCATCGTTGTTGTCCAAAAGATTACACGTATAATTTTGTAGTTTCACTACTTGTGTCCTTATTGCACATAATCACGACGAAGGTTTTGAGAAGCATGTCGAATAGATCTACAATTTGTAAAGATATTAAATTAGACTTGCGTCTCTTGTATTTGATTTTTGGTTTCATAAATTAACTGGGAGGTGATAATATTCCGACAAAAACAAGTATCTTTTTATCTTATGAAGGTCAAAAGTTATTTCAAAATGTTTTTGTTTCTTTTTTTAGATGGCTCTCCTGAAAAAAATGCTTTTTTGAGTTATGCCTTTATCATTGATAGGCAGCGATATGTATGAACTACCTTCAATATCTATTTAATTATCAGTCATACCCACATTTATATGAATCACTATCCATAGATACATTAAAACTTTCCCCCTCCAAACAGTAGCTATAATAAGATTATATTTCACTTCTCATGCTCTTAAAATGTTACTTTAGTCTCTGGACATCGGGACTAAAGTTCCTTTTTTAATCTCTAGGGATTAAATTAAAATTGTTTTAATTTACTTTGGAATCCCCTAAACATCCAATCACGGTGTTTGTGAATGGAGGATTTATTGTTAATTTCAGTCTTTTTGTATAGACCACAGAATAAAGACTAAAGGCATAGAAGCCGTGCAATAAGATGAACGTTGCACTAGCTACTTGTCTCTACTTTATAGATTACATTTTGATAAGAGGAAAAGAAACAAAACCTAGGTGTCTTTTCTTCTTTAATCTGTCATGATCAGAAGGTGAAGAAACGTCAAATCAACGACCGGTCTTCTTTGGCGTTACTTTCTTCCACACTGGTGCTTAAAGGTCCAAATCACGCCTTGTGACGATCTCTTTCCAACTCACTATGAAAACCATAAGTAAAAAGAAGTCAACCATAATGTATTTTCTGTCTATTTAGTACGGTTTCTATGCCTCTAGTTTTTATTCTGTGGTGTAGACAATTTTTAACGCGTGGAAATAACCTCAAAATAACAACTGTGAAAAAATACAAATAAAAATGATTTAATTTCGTGAAACACGATTAATGATTACGAATATGAATATATTTAATTGTATTAAGGATGAATTCATTTAATTATGCTTGGTCCAATTAGTTTTAAAATAGTTTTCAAGTTTGAACCTGTTGGCTAAATATGCAAGCATTAAAAGCGGCACTTCACAAAAAAAATACAAAAGAAAAGAAAAAAACCGCGGAACAAATTTGTAAGAAACTTTCTTATAATCAATTTTATAAATGTGTATAGAACTTCGTCAGTGCTGGATTGAGCAAGCACGGGGTCCGTAGCAAATTCTATAAAGAGACCCCTGGGTTTGTTTTAGGTTACAGGTTGTGGCGGGCTTATTCCGCAACTGAGCGACTTAGATATGCACCTATTTTGCGTGGGTGTTTGTTTTAGGTTATTCTGGTGGAGGATATCGACTGGATTATTCATCTTATCGTCAACCCTGATGCATAATAATATGAGTACACGCATACGCATACTGATGTAAGTACTACCATTTTAGAATTTAGACGTGGATGCGCGGGGCCCGTAGCATTTGCTACTCTTGCTAGGTACGTGGCTAATCCGGCACTGAACGTTGTTTTTTTTCCTCGCATTCAAAGTGAAAAGTAGAGTGTTTAACGCGAGACTAAACAACCATAATGACACTCGAACTATAGCCACTCTCGCTCGCTGGCTCGCTCGCGTGGCTAAACATCTCGTGTCATTATGGCTTGTTTTAGTCCCTTGTTGAACAATCTACTATTAGAGACACCTTAAACTATATCTTTTTTCAATCCAACGAACTACACTCTTTTGTAAATGTTAGTTAATGACAATTGATGTGTGAGCACGTACAGTCACCCAATAAAACTGTCGAGCATACTTAGAACCTTGTCATTGTGACCGTCATTGTTATTATCATACTTGTCATTTGATTTTCAGTTTGAAGTTTATTATGACAGTGCACTAAAGTGCTGAACACTTTCGTTGGGGTACTGTACACACATCGCTGCTTATCAATGATAGTGTCATAACACGAAATACTACGTTTTTGAGATAAGTATAACACGACGCGTCAAATATTCAAAATTTTATGATGACTAAGACACCCATTGCATTATTTCCAAAAACAGCCACGTGGCAGCACCGTGCCCTTAATGCCCTTATGCCATTGGTCCAATTGTGACGCCATATTGTGGGCAACAGCGTAGGTAAGCCAGTTGAGCCGCAACTACCAACAAAGAAGCTAAATTTTTATCATGACTACAGGCACACTCCAAAATAATTCAGAAAAAAATGCTGATTATATTTTGTAACATTGATACATTACAAAATAGTTTGTGCAATAGTGATTAATTTTTAGTTGCAACTTTATCATCCAGAAAGTAAGTATATATTTTTTTTAACATGTCAAAATAAGCTCTTAATCATGAAAAAATAGTCGTTAAGGTACATAATGTTTTCGGTATATGCCTATATTCAATATTTATATGTCAATAAAATTGTGACCTATAACTTAAAAAATCTTTATGCACGATACAATTTCGATACATTTTATGAAAAATAATTTGATCGGAACCCAAATGTTACCTTGTAAGTGAAAAAATCTAAATAAGAAGTAGATTAAAAGTATTTCAAAAAGATTATTTGCGCATGAAACTAATTTATAAAGGCCCTTTATTTAGTTAACTTGTATGTTAGTATTTAAGTATATTATTGTAAAATGTATTTTTTAACCAGTTTCCGTTATTTAAATGGGATGAAATACAAATTACCGTCAATTATGCTGATGAATTATCTATACCTACTAATATTATAAATGCGAAAGTGTGTCTGTTTGATACGCTTTCAAAACCGCCTACGTTACGGCATAACCTCTAAACCGATTTCGATGAAATTTGGTATGGAGATTGCTTGAGTCTCGACAAATGACATAGGATACTGTTTAATGAAGAATGTCAGTAGGTACGCCAAATCGCTTGAAACTTTGTAACAGTAATGTTTATAAATAAACAAACATACCAATTTTTTATTCATTCAAATAGACCCATTAGTTTTGATTCTACAAACGTTTGAAATTTGGGTCAATAATATTAAAGCGCGTGGGGGCCATCTTGCTGGAGTGACGTCATCGTTTAACAGCGGTACGCGCCGGAAAGAGTAGGTTTACAGGGCTATATATTTTTAACCCGTAGTGCTAGCCCCTACACTGATGTATGGTAGTGAATGTTGGGTGTGGCAGGACAAGCATGAAAGTCGTATAAATGCAGTTGAAATGCGCTCTTTGCGTAGTATGTGTGGTGTGAAACTGACTGATAGAGTAAGAAATGAAGAAGTCAGAGAGAAATGTGGACTAAAAGAAGATGTAGTGACTAAGATTGAAAAGGGCATGCTTCGATGGTTCAGTCATTTGGAAAGGATGGATGAAAGAAGATTGACGAAAGAGATATACAGAGCTAAAGTGAGTGGAACGCCCTAGGCGTACTTTTTCGAATCAAATCGGAGAAATACTGGAAAAGGGCCGAATTTTAAGTACCCGAAACCGACGTGCGTGCATGACTCGATGTATGAATGTGGAAGAAGCGAAAGAGATTTGTCAAGATCGTAGCAGGTGGAAAGAAGTGGTCTCTGCCTACCCCTCTGGGAAACAGGCGTGATTTAATGTATGTATGTATGTATATTTTTAACCGTAATAAGTAGCTAGTTGAAATTTTCACAGAATACGTGTTATTATAAAACCTATCGTTTAAAATTATAAAATGAACAATAAATCAAATCCCAAGAGGGGTCCCCATACAAGAAACATGAAAAAACATCTTTTTCTTTAGCATTTTTATACGGATTGTATTTTTATAATGGCTTCTTATTTTGATGCTATTTTAAGCTTAAATTGAGGTCTAATTTTCATTGTTTACGACTAAATAGCAATCTTAAGTAAAACTTCTACAAATATGTGCCAAAACTGATTTTATCAACACGATGGTTTAGGCGGTCACCCATCCTGTTTTAGACTACGCGCTTAACTTTGGAAGACGAAGTACAGGTTGTATTTGTATGATAGCTTTTTATTTCGTAGTCGGTGCTTAAATAATAATCTCAACTCTATACCTCTAACATAATTATATAGTTTACGACCAATCAGTAAACTGTAGTCAATCTCTTGCAAATATGTTTAAAAGTACCTAGTTTAAATCAATACGATGTTTAGGTAAGCGGTGGTTGCTTAACTTTGGTGGTAGGTGGTGGTAGGTAGGTAGGGTAATTAATATCGCTACGGTATAAAAGAACGAACTATAAAACATGAATTTTTGATTGACCTAGTAGTAGTTCTGATACTTCGTGTATTCATTACATCGATTTCAAATTTGGCGCGCGGGCGCTACCAAGTCGCTCACTCGCAATTAGATAGGTACCTACATACCTACAACACTCTCGCTTCGCTAGGTCTAGGCATTAGCGGCCGCCACGCCAACTGTAGGTAGTAGCAAGTAGGTAGTGTTGAACTGTTTTTGAGTATTATTACATTTATTTATTACCGTGTTATTTCGTGTAGGTATGCAAGGTAGTGTGTGTATTCGTTTTTTTTTGTGGGACCAACGCCCGTTTATACACTTTGATACAATAGAGGACAATCTTGACTTCCGCGGCTCCGACATTTTAAACGAGTAAGATTCCTTAAAACTACGGGTACGCTTTACGCGACCGCGCCTGCGTAGCGAACTGCGTGTTTGTTTTCTGTGGTAACACTGACAGCTTCTAGACGTCAAATTTTTGTCCTCCGTGTTTTCTTATTAAGAAATATTTTAAACTGAAATAATTTACGTTTATATCCTTATAGTTAACTTTGTTTTAGTCAATATATAGTTGTTACTAACTGTGAAGCCCATAAAACTTCAAGAAGACTGAAAACAGGCCGCTCGCAGCAGTGTCTGTCAACCGTCAACGGATATTTTCAAATTCATTAAGAAAACCTGGGGAGTATTTCTTTTAATTCTTTTTCACACTGATTTTTAACACTGTGTTTACATTCATACTTTTCACTGCTCATTGCTGAAGCCGTGAGCGACGTCAATTACATACATTGGCACCGTGCGATCTCTCTTTACTTGATATACAGTGGAAGTATAAGTTGAGACTAGTCACATTTGCCACAGACATTGCCCTACACGATACACTGTTCACCAACATCTATTCACACATATCCTTGTATAAAATAACCGGCTTATCAAACTCCCCCTCCACTTACTCACTAGTTTAATATCTTTCAGTGTGATTGTGGAGTAACTGTGACACCATGGCCGCATCGAACATCAAATCGCGCAAAGCCACTACACGCCAGCTTGAGATGCAACTTAAGGCTACCTTGAAAGAGCTGCAAGCTGCCAATATCTTGAACGACCAGCTACTAAGGGAAAGGGAAGATTGCGAGGAAGAGCAAAAGAAAATGTTGGCTAAAAACACAGTGTTAAGGAACGACCTTCTGGAGTATGATTATAAACTGTTAGACGCACAAGATAAGGTGGAGCAGTTGCAGACCCTGGTAGATAATTTTAACCAGTGTGCTTCTACCCATGAAGTGGCACTGAACCGTATAATTAACCTCGAAGAAGAACTCGGTGCTGCTAATGAAGAGTTAAATTACCTACGGAGAGAACGTGAGTGTTTTGATAGTTCAATTACACAAAATTTGTATCAGGAGATGTTAGGTAATAAGAATAATAAGGACAGTAACATAAATAACTTAATATTTTTTAATAGTAACAATAATATGTTAATATAAACAAGTACATAAGGCGTACTCAGAAGCTAATTAAAAGTCAGAGGTGTATTAAAAACTATTCTAAAATGAAATTAGAGTTATCTGTTATGAAAAATAGGGTACAAAAATGCAATGAAAAATTAGATTCAGATATGACTGAACATGGTTTAAGTGTTCAGAAATTAAATGCTGAGATTAGTAGATTAAGAAGTAAGCTTGAGGATATGTCATCAAAATACTCAACGGCTCAAAGTGAAATCAAGGAGCACATGCTGGCATTCACACAATTGCTGGAAAGTAGTAGATATAATGAAGAGCGTTTTAATTCCTTAATTAATAATAGCATTTGTAATTGTAATTGTTTAGGATCTGCACCAACAGCTGTGGTTCAGCCAGAGGTGGCTCTTGATACTTCTGAGCTATGTGCCCCAAAAATAGTTTTAGATAAGTCCCCTAGACAAATTAGTAATAATAAAACTATTATTTATTCAGATCAAATAGGGTCTGGAATGGGTTCCATGTTAAGGAATAAATTGACACAAAATGTAACAAACTATTGTTATCATAATGCAAGTCTTATGCAATTATGTCAATTAATATCAAAGGGAAGTTATGACAGTTCTACTACTCTAGTGATTTTAGTAGGAAACAGTCTTGGTATAGATAAGTCTAGTGTAGATAGATTAATGACAACATTAAACCTCATTGAAGAGGCCGGAATAGGTAAAATTATACTTTGTGCATTACCATATTCACAAAATATGCCATATAATTATAATAATAAAAAAGGATACTTAAATTCCTTAATGTATAATTCTGTATGTTATAACAGCACATATCACTTCTTTGACGTAAACAAATTCATAAAGCGCCTCACGCTAACATCTGAAAAAATTAATTTGCCAAAGAAATATATTTTAACTTTGGTAGAACTTTTGGCTTTTAATATAGAACCAAATAGATATAAACAAATACAAACAACTAACAACTACCAATCAACAAATATAAATGCCAATCCTGCTCATTTAAACTAAAGTATAGGACAGCGGAAACACCTTTGAGTATAAATATAATTCATCAAAATATTCAAGGGTTTTCCAGCAAAGAATTAGAAGTAGGATTATTTTTAGATACTGAAAATGTACAGATTATGTGTATTACTGAACATTGGCTTAGACCACATCAATTAATTTCTGATTTTGTTAATTTTAAATTAGTTAGTTTTTTTGCCAGAAAATCCGCCATTCATGGTGGTTCTTTAATAATTGTTAAAAGTACTGTAAAATCAAAAGAAAGGAAAGATATTGTTAGGCTATCCATAGAGAGGGTTGTAGAAATTTCTAGCGTAGAACTAGAAAATTACATAATCATTTGTGTCTACAGACCACCATCGGCTGATTTCAGCACATTTGAATCCAGTATGGAAAATGTGTTAAAATTAGCATGTAAAACCCAAAAGCATGTTATTGTTTGTGGAGACTTTAATGTTAACTTACTGGAATCGTCAACTGATACTATTAAGATCTTAAGTTTATTTAAATCTTTTAATTTAGGTAATTTGTTTTTTGAACCTACACGGATAGGTGTTTCAAGTGCAACCTGTTTAGACAATATTTTTTGTAATTGCGAATGTTTGGATAAGGAAATATTTAATTGCTTTAATTCTGATCATAGTGGCCAAAAGGCTTCTTTTTTAAATGATTTTCACCAAGAACCACAGACAATAACATACAGACCCATAACTAGCAATCGTTTGGAATTATTCAAAAATAAAGTTCAGAGTAATATCTGTGGGTTATCCTTTTCACATAATGATTCTAATAGTATTTATAATGATTTGTTCGGTGTAGTTCTTCACCAATTTAATAAAAAATTCAAAATGAAAACTATTTCTGGGTCTAAAACCAAGTTTAGTCAATGGGCTACTGTAGGCATTCATAGAAGTAGAAATAGGCTTTATGAACTATATAGAGAGAGGGAGGTGAACAAGAATGGTGACTTCCTAGTTTATATTAAGAATTATTCGAGGACCTTCAAGCAAGTTTGCTTAACTGCTAAGTCAAATTTCTTAAGTCTTAAACTCAAAGCTTCTGACAATAAGGTAAAAACTGTGTGGAAAATTATAAATAAAGAAACAGGTAAAACTAAAACTCGCGATAATCAAATCACCCTAAACAAGGGTGACAAACAAATCACGTCAAATAAAGACGTGGCCTTAGCGTTCGAAGATTATTTCTCCACCATAGCCATTAATACCACGAAATGTCTTCAATCATCTGCGATTGGAGCTCAAAAATTACTTTGTGCTAATGTTACTAATTGTAATGTAAACTTTGATTTTACCCACGTAGATTCAGTTTCTATTGTTAAGGCATTTAAATCGCTCAGTTTAAAAAATACTGAGTATTTATGGGGGACGTCAGTAAAAGTCATTCATCATGTCATAGATATAATTGCACCTCACTTAGCTTTAATCTACAATAATTGCATTTTAGAGGGGGTCTTTCCAAATCTTATGAAATACAGTAAAGTCCTACCTAGTCCTTAGTCCATAGTCCTTTTTAAATCGGGCGAGAGGAGTGATTTAACGAATTTCCGACCCATTTCTATTCTACCTGTTTTAAGTAAAGTTTTTGAGAAGTTAATGTTAAAAGATATGTTAGGTCACTTCAATAGAAATAAACTGCTTAACAGTAATCAGTTCGGCTTCACCAGAGGACGATCCACAATTGATGCAGCATCTGTACTCATTAAATATATATACAATATTTGGGTGACATCTTGTGATGCAATAGGAATTTTTTGTGACCTTTCCAAAGCTTTCGATTGCGTAGATCATGCGACTCTTTTATTAAAATTAGAACATTATGGTCTGTCAAATAATTCTCTAAATCTTTTGTCTTCATATCTTAGTGATAGAACACAAACGGTTGTTGTAAACCAAACAAAGTCCATTGGAGCAGCTGTTAAATTAGGTGTGCCACAGGGCTCTATATTAGGTCCTTTCTTATTTCTCGTTTATATAAATGACTTACCACCCGCGGTAGTTAACCTTTGCGATATTGTGCTATTTGCTTATGATACATCATTGATTTTCAAGGTAGACCGAAAATCCGTCGATTATAGTAGGATAAACGCGACGCTAGGTAAAGTACTTAATTGGTTTACTAGTAACAATTTGCTACTTAATGCTAAGAAAACTAAATGTGTTAGGTTCGCTTTGCCTAATGTTAGACCGGTAGAATCTAGTATTTTTCTAAATGGTGAGTGTTTGGAAATGGTGGATAAGGCGCTTTTCTTAGGAATAACTATAGACAAAAACTTGCAATGGAGTCCCCATATAGCAGTACTAGCAGGCAAATTAAGTTCGGCAGCTTATGCTGTTAGGAAAATCAGACAACTTACCAATGTTGAGACGGCTCGCTTAGTTTATTATAGTTATTTTCATAGTGTTATGTCGTACGGTATTCTTGTTTGGGAAAAAGCTGCTGACATACAGACTATTTTCGTGTTACAAAAAAGAGCCATTCGTTCTATATATAACCTAAACTCCCGTGATTCCTTAAGATTACTATTTAAAGAAATTAATATTTTGACAGTAGCATCACAATTTATTTATGAGAATATTATTTATGTCATTAAAAATCAAGACTCTTTTGTCAAGAATTGTGACATACATAATTTGAATACAAGAAATAAAAATAAAATAGCTATAAAAAAAATTCCTGTCCGTAAGGTATATAAATCATTTGTAGGTCAATGCATTCATTTCTATAATAAATTACCTGACGAAGTTTTAAAGTTACCATTTCCAGTACTTAAAAATTACTTGAAAAAGTCGTTGATGTCTAAAGCTTACTATAGGGTCGAAGACTATCTAACAGATAAAAATGCTTGGCCTAAATTAAACACCAAATTAAACACCTAAATATCTTCATAATAACTGAATCATACAAATATGTAAAACATTGTGTATTGTCTAGGGGACACGGTTTCTGTAGGAGAATGTATCGAAACTTTTTATGTGTTGTTTTGCACCGTCATAGGTAAGTATAATTTTTATTTATTTTTTATATTTACTACTTTTGAGTTCTTGTAGAAATTTTGAGTTTTGACACATTTTCCTGCTCAACTACGCATGTTATATTTATTCATATTTTTTTGTTACATTCATTGTTTTATATAATGCTAGGTTAAGTTTTTTTTTCGTTGTATAATATCATTTATCATAAGCAATTTTTAAAAAACGACTGACTGTTGAGTTTCTTGCGGCGTTTCTTCTCAGCAGTGGTCTCTTGCGAAGCGCTGGTAGATTTTTGACGTGTAAAAGTGCCCGTGCGGCCTACTTACTGAATAAACATCTTTTATCTTTTTTTATCTTTTTAATCATAATTATTGAATAGTACAGTCGAGTACAAAGATATGTATACACTTTTTCACCTTATTCCATTGAAATAAGGGCCGGCCCACAAATGTATACATATCTTTGTACTCGACGGTAGGTACCTACCGCTGCGGGCTCTGCCGCCTGCGTCCCGCGTCTCCCACTTGGTTTTTAATTTTTGGCATGTTTCACCTTGACTATCAACATACTTTTTAGGTATTTTCATGTAAAAAACGGTGAACCGAAAATTAAAAATGCTGGATTATTATTCTAATTTTATTTTACCAACTTATTCGACAAACATTACAAACAGAAAAGCCGGTCAGTGACAGACAGTTTGTTTAGTTAAACTGTATGTAATACAAAACAATAGATAACCATAACTACCATAGTAACATCAAAACGAATTCGTAAAAATAATTACGAGTATTACGACTTACAAAGTTAAGCAACTACAAGCGTAGTCTAAAACAGGATGGGTGACCGCCTAAACCATCGTGTTGATAAAATCAGTTTTGGCACATATTTGTAGAAGTTTTACTTAAGATTGCTATTTAGTCGTAAACAATGAAAATTAGACCTCAATTTAAGCTTAAAATAGCATCAAAATAAGAAGCCATTATAAAAATACAATCCGTATAAAATTGCTAAAAAAAAGATTTTATTTCATGTTTCTTGTATGGAGACCCCTCTTGGGATTTGATTTATTGTTCATTTTATAATTTTAAACGATAGATTTTATAATAACACGTATTCTGTGAAAATTTCAACTGGCTACTTATTACGGTTAAAAATACATAGCCCTGTAAACTTACTCGTTCATATAAGAGCGCGTACCGCTGTTAAACGATGACGTCATCATCCGTGAGCGCTAGCCGCCGAGTTTCGAGCGCCGCATACGAAGTTTAAAATTCAATATCTCGAAAACTATTTGACGTATTGAAATGATTTTTTTACAGCTATTTTTTGTTTTTAATGAAGAATACGGTAAGCCAAAAATCTAAACCGGCTGACATTCTCTATTGCGGGAGCAGCGATTGACGACTTCTACGCGGGTGCGGAGTCGGGCAAAAGCTAGTTTATAATATAGGTAGCGAATTAGTACGGCGGGGCGCTGGCATGTTTTGAGGTGATAAGTTACAAAAACTCTAAAGTCGCTTATTCTTTGCATGTGGATACAGTGTGTACTTGTGGGGCTTATATTGCGTTTTGTGTCACATCTTGCCATTGCATATTCAGCAATTTAATGTTTTGTGGCAAAAAAATCATTTCAATTTAGAACGTTAAAAAAAAAAAACAAAAAAAAATCAGTATCCTATCTAGGTAGAATAACTAGGGGGCATTCGTATTCCTTTCCGTACCGCTGGTGGTGGAATCTTCAACTTTGCAATACTAAAAGCTGGCACCAAGGTGTCTCACGGAACTATTACGGAGTTGATCTATGCTATTTATGAGGTTTTGTGGCGGAATCCCCAGAGGATCTACAAAGGCTTATGAAGAGTCTCGATGAGTGATGTCGCAAATTTGGCCTGAAAATCAGTGTGAAAAAGACCGAAGTATTGGTTCTTGACACGCTAAATGGGGCCCAGGTTGACATCAAACTCGGTAATAACTCGCTTAAGCAGATAGACAAATATATATACATATAAGTTCAAATATCTGGGTAGCACCATAATATCGCGGTGCCTCCTTGAGAACGAAGTCAACGGCAGAATTGGAGCAGCTGCCGCAGCCTTCGGCAAACTTCGTTCCTAGGTGTTTCGCTCACATTACATAAAAGCTCTAAGAAAATAGCTGTTTACATGGCGATAGTTCTACCGCAAGCATATTCGAACATCAGATAGATTCCACTTAGAATGCCTACGCGACATTATGAAAATTCGTTGGTCTGACCGTATTCGTCAGTGCCGGATTAAGCCAGCCCGGGGCCCGTAGTAAGTTCTATATATAAAGAGACCCTTGGTTTGTTTTAGGTTATTTCTTAAGTCTAGGGTGCTAAATAAAACAGAACTGGTAGAAATCCATGTCAGGGAGATGTGGGTGCGCGGGTCCTCTCAATGCGCGGGGCCCAGCATTTTCTACTCTTGCTACGTGGCTAATCCGGCACTGGTGTTCGGAACACGGAAGTCCTACGAAGAGCTAAAGTCGATGGAATAGAGGTCTATCTAATGCGACGACAGCTGCGGTGGGGCGGCCATGTCTCCCGCATGTCAGATGACAGAGAGGCAAAGCACATCTTCTACTCAGAACTACAGGATGGCAAGCGGAAACAAGGCGGCCAATTCCTGCGGTACAAACATGTGCTTGAGCGACATATGAAGCGGTGTGACGTGGACCCGTCACCATGGGAGGCAATGGCAGCAGACCGGCCGTCTTGGAGGCATACAGTGAGCACTAATATTACATTTGCCTGATATTACATTTCATATATTAATTTGGATAATATATCAACATACGTAGTATGATAAAATAATCCAAAATCAAATTTGAAATTGGTAATTAAAAAAAAGTTATAGCCTTAAAAAGTTTTTTGTCCATTTTTTTCTCACAAAACGATGTTGTGCGTGTAATTCATATGGCGGTTGAGTAATATGACGTCATAATTACTATATTTTCCCCTTTCTTTAAAAGCAAGTTTTAAACATTTATATCTTTTGTATTTTTAAAGATATTAAAAAACTATTTAAATTAGGCTATTCGGAAGGTAAAAAAGCTTCAATTTAAATACTAATAAAACATTAGGAAAATACCCTATTATATTGGAGGGATGACTTGCATCGAATGTGGTCGAACTTTTGATGCAAGAATCAGCTATGTCAAACATCATAGAGCTCACGAGCGACGCTCTTAATAGTCGGATTCCAGTCGCTGTGGCCGAAATCGGTCAGAATCGATCGATGGGACAATCTCACACAAATTGACCTAGTCCCAAACTATGTCCTAGGCTTGGTACTATGTATGTATCTATGTATGTATGTAAACTCTTTATTGCACATAAACAATTACAGGACATGTTTGCATCAATATAGATAATGTACATAGGCGAACTTATCCCATATGGGTACTGGACAACGATAAACATACTTAAATAGAGAAATAAATGCTTAAATACATACGAAACTTCAGAGACTAGGAAAAAATACTTGCGCTCAGCTCACAAATATTTTCCCTTACTGGGAATCGAGCCCTGGACCGCTAGCCTCGTAGGTAGGGTCACTACCAACTAGGCTTACCGCGTCGTTGAACCCCTGATTGCTGTTTTATTCCAGTTTGTCTTAGATATTATGTATGCCGATGCGTTTTCTAAGGTCGCACACGTCAAATAAGGTAAATCATTATTTTGTAATGTAAAAAAAGAGGTGTGCGATCACAAAATATGCCCTTATTAATGACAAAGAATTAATATTTTTATAGACATAATTCGTATTTCTTTGGTTTTGTCCATGATTTATTGATATTTTTTTAGGTATAAAACGATATGCATCATTAGTCATCAAAAAAAGAAAAAATACTAGGGTTTAATACGAAAGCATCGTTGTTGTCCAAAAGATTACTCGTATAATTTTGTAGTTTCACTACTTGTGTCCTTATTGCATATAATCACGACGAAGGTTTTGAGAAGCATGTCGAATAGATCTACAATTTGTAAAGATATTAAATTAGACTTGCGTCTCTTGTATTTGATTTTTGGTTTCATAAATTAAATGGGAGGTGATAATATTACGACAAAAACAAGTATCTTTTTATCTTATGAAGGTCAAAAGTTATTTCAAAATGGTTTTTTTTTTAAATGGCTCTCCTGAAAAAAATGCTTTTTTGAGTTATGCCTTTATCATTGATAGGCAGCGACATACATTTATATTTATTAATTTACTAATTATATACAGCTACGTTTTCATGGTATACACCGTATTGCACTATGTAATAACTTAGGTGTAATTATACGTTACGACTCACTGTAGGTAGGTACTATTAACAACAACAGGATGAGACGATTTGCACACTCAGAAAAGTAAGTTCTTTACTTAAGTAGCAAACATTGTTTAATCCTTATTGCGTGGACGCAACCTTTTCCTATACGAAGGTAAACTTAATGATGGCGGCGAGACACAGCTTGAGCAGGGTATTGATTCTCTTAAAAGCAAAGGTGAGCGAATGCAGGAGTGAAGTCCAAGCGGCGAGTTTAAGTAGTCCCGTCAAAGCGAACAAAACACATTTCAGCGCGTGTATTCAATTTGGCAGCATGGCTTCTCGAACGTATAAGGCTGCCTAATTGAGAATGCACGCGCCAATATGTGTTTTGCTCACTCTGACGGGACTACTTAAACTCGCTGCTTGGACTTCACTCCTGCATTCGCTCACCTTTGCTTTTGAGAGAATCAATACCCTGGGCTCGGCGGCCCGAACCGGTAGCGAGGGCTGCGCCGTGTCGGCGCTCGGCGATCCCGCGCTCACCTCCCCTTTAAACTCAGAATTGGCGTTGTCTGCCGACTGCGCTATTTCATTACTTACGTGGGCGTCTGAAAAGCGAAGGCTTTTTCGCTTTATTATTTGGTCTGCGTGACGGTACGACGAGCCTTCGTCAGTGGTGACTTCGTAGGTGACTGCCCCTGTCCGCTCGGTTACTACACCAGGTTTCCATTTACCTTTAGCATTTTTGGTGAAATCTCTGGTTAACACTGGGTCCCCCACTTGTATGTCGCGGGTGACGCCACCGGCGTGGCGCGCCTGCGCGGCCTGCGCGCAACATGTCGAGCCGTGAGCGCAATCTTCGTCCCAGTAGTGCCACTGCCGGTTCCTTTTCTGTGGTAGCATGTGCACTGTTTCTATATTGAAACAGGAGCCTACAAAGAGCTCTGTTCAAGTCCTCGTTCTCTGCGGCAGCCCTTTTAAGAGATTTTTAATGGTTTTTACGGCATTTTCTGCCGCGCCATTGCTAGAAGGGTGCGGAGCGGAGGATATGGAGCGGTCAGAATGTGTTTTACACCATTATGCCGCAAAAAGTGTTCAAACTCATCTGAAGTAAAGGGCGGGCCGCCATCGGAGACTAGTTGTTTAGGCAGACCAAACCTTGCGAAGCACTCTCTTAAGCGAGCTATTACCAAACTCGCCGAAGTACCCGAGTTCATCTGAAACACCTCGATCCACTTTGAATGGGAGTCAATTATAATAAAATAATGTTTACCGCCAAATTGAAGAAAATCTATGTGTAGTCTAGTCCACGGCTCCGAAGGCCACACGGAAGGCACTGGTGGTGCGCGGGCCGGTGCGTCGCGCACAGCGGCGCACGGCGCACAGCCGCGCGCAAGCTCCTCGATGTGTGCGTCGATCTGCGGCCACCAAACGTAGTGGCGCGCGATCTGCTTCATGCGCACCACGCCCATGTGTCCAGCATGCACTTCTAACAATACCGTCACTTGAAGGGGGGCCCGTACGACTATTCTATACCCGTACACGATGCAGCCGTGATCAACGAATAAGTTCTCCTTTCTATGAGAAAATGGTTTTTCACCTTCATTTTCTAACTCAGCTGGCCATCCACTTAAGATGTAACCGAAAAGCCTACAAAGTGTAGCGTCCTTTTTAGTCTCCCTAGCTATAACTTAATGGAAAACTATCCTCGACTAAGTGCAAGTAAGTCGCGTCGTCATGTTTGGCATCTGATTCCTTTTGTTTAAGTGGGAGGCGCGATAACGCGTCGGCGTTCCCGTTGCGCTCTGTGGTGATAAATTTAATATTAAAATTATATGCGGCGAGTCGCACAGCGTACCTTTGTAGTCGACTGGCAGCCGTCTGCGGGATTCCCTTTGTGTCTCCGAATATGTAACTCAGTGCCTTGTAACTAACCCACCTTAAACTTAACCTACCCTAACCTATCTTCTTCTAGCCTACCCTAATGATCTACTTTTAAAATGATGATTGATTTGGCTCGTGATTGTCTAGTGATCAGGACTCTTTAATTGTGAACCGATAATAACCCTAACGTTCTTTATTCTATTGTTTTGACTTTGAAAGCGCACTAATACATGAGAATACTGAACAAAAATTGACTAAGGTGAATTGGAGTAAAGAATTTAAATTTAAAATGAGAATGAAGTATGGTCAACCGCTTAAGGTAAAATTATTAGAGTCAAGAATAATACCTATTAAGTAAGTAGAAGTACCTAATGAAATTAATTTGTAGTCATTTAATTAAATAATAGAGTAAAGGTTTGTCATAGTCTTTGGTACTAGTTAGGAATACTAGGGTTATACTGGAAAGTATGCTTAAGGCATTTTTCTTTGCGCCTAAGGTCAGAGCACATGACTCCCCGCTCTTGACTGTGGGACTCGTCTACCAGACTGGACATCCCTCCAGCGCCTATCATTTTTTTTTCTTTCTAGGTGGGAATTATTGATTTTACAGTCTTTGTCAATAGTCTCAATAAATTAGTCAATAGTAAACTGTCTTCACTCTTCAAAGGACGAGAGGATTTCACAAGACTCCTTTCTCCATTGCAGGAGTTAAATGTTAAATAATAATCATAATATGGTATTAATGATATTGTATGTAAACCATATTAAATACACTAGGAGCAGATTTATTATTATGGTCAAGTCAAATTGTCCAGATGAGGATAGTATTGGGAGGTATTCATATAAAACCAAATTAATGAAGATCTAATTAATGTTCATACCTTACAGTTTCTATTTCAAGATCCTTCATTATTATGCTTATAATTTTGATAGCAACTTTTATCATCTTATAATAAAAGGTGACTTTAGCCTGATATTGCTAAATTATTGTATATAAGTCTAGTTTTGGACTTAGGTTTATTTTTATACCATAATGAAGTGTTCAATTTTCACCATTGTACTCATGTTGTACCTTATATTTTTGGTAAACAGCAGAGATACAGAAGTCATTTTATCTTCGGCTATTTTGAAATCTCATAATAGCTATAATAATATATGCTTTGTATGATTTAGGTAACTAGCAATTCATTTATAAAGCCACTTTTTTTATTGTTATTAAATTAGCTTGCTTATTTTATGCAACATAAATAAAGAATCTTTATAATTAGAAACTGAAGTATCATACTATGTTTATATAATCTAGATTTATTTCATTATGGTTCAATCTAGATTAAATATATTTAATCTCTCAAAGTCTAGTAATTTATACTATCAAACTGTATTGTATGTCAAATTCCGATCTGGAGTATATCTCGCAGTTCTAGGAATCCTATTTCTATTATCAGTCCTAAACAGAAATTTAGATATCAGAAATTAAATATGAAAATCTTCCTACTTTAGAAGTTACCAACGTCCATATAAACTATGTAAGACTTTCTAGTCTTTAACCATAGGTTTTAGTTATTGTAACCTAACCATTTGAACTTATATTATCAAACCTTTGTCTACTGTATTATAATGTAATTTTCATGTAACTTTTGAATTGAAAATTACTATTAACAATTACTTACTTTAGTATAGAACCCTATTTTCTTAATATCTCAACTTGATTATTTACCGCTAATTAAATTAATTCATTCAATATCATGTCAATCAGTCGACCACTTTCTATAAGACAACTTTGACTTTTCGAGAATTTGACATTTACCTACGTTTCGATAACGCTACGTCTATCACAGAATACGATTTTGTATTGCTAAATTTCCTAAGTTTACTAAACTGATTAATTAATTTTAATATTTGGTTTTTAAAATATAAATATTAATTTGGAATCCTAATTTATTTTAGGGAATTTCTAGATTTCTTTGTAATCCTACTCTAATGGTTTTATGACTAATTAGAGATACTGCTGACTCTCTTATTTAGTCTAAAACTGTAGCGAATGTTTTAAAAAGTTCTCCACGGTGTAATGGAGATCTTTTCTAGCTATACCTATAGCCCTAAAGTTCTACTGTTTTAAATCAAAACTAAGAGTCATGTAACTCTTACATTTACATTTAAACGTGTTAGTTGTGTTTAAAAATATCCGGTGTAAGATATTTTTACTAGGCCAGCTAACCTATCATAAGAGTTTTTCGAAGGCGAAAGCCCTCTATGAGTAGCCTACTACCTGTCCTTCGGTTTAATGAAAAACCTTCAGATGAAAGACAGGCCGGGATCATACCTACTTTGGCCAGATATATACATATATAAAGATTCTGGGGATCGTCACCAAGAATATTCCTCGTATCCGACTCAATTTTCTACCGAAAAACGGTCCAACTTGTGGTCCTTTGAGAGGAATAAATGAAATATAATAGCGGTGGCGCCTGATGTACCGAGTTAAGGCATCAGTCCTTGTACGCGAAACCCATAATTTTACTTGACTAATGGAGGTAAATCATCCGTTTTCTGATTGTGAAACTCTTTCAGATCTACAACCATAGTCAAACTGTAAATGCGGTTTTGTATGTGATAAACGTCTGCCTCGGATCTTTATAAGACGGTTTACATATAACCATCATATATATCATATCATATAAATATATACTTACTGCAAAATCCCCACACATATTAAAATAACACCAAATAAATAATGAGCACAAACACAACAAAGAAAATTACGCAAATGGAACGATAACCTCCAACCCACAATCCAAAATAATGACAACTCACCGCGTCGACGCTCGTAACAAAAGTGACTCCCGACCTCGACCTCGTTGATCATCTCGATCCGGCCCTTTTTATACAAAAAGGGGGATGAGGAGCCGGTGCCGGGTCGTATGACCCCCGACCGGAGTAATCTGGGTCCTTGGAGCGCAGCTGGCGCCGAAGGTGCAGGCTGCGCGGTGGAGGGGGTAGGTGTTGGTACCTACGCAGACATGTGGTTGTTCAGTCAATTGAGGGCTGCTGCGGGCATGGGCTCGCCGTCCAGTCTGGCCCTTACGGCCTCCTGGACCACGGCGAAGCCCTCCATTAGCGCCGCTCTTTGGGTGATGGCTTCGGGTGGTATGGTCGGGAGTGTACTCACCGGGGTGTCGGTTTGAGTTGTGGTAGTGTTCGTGGCAGCTTGCGCGGAGGGCTGCGGGCCACGGTTTCGGGCTCCGCGCCTCTTTCCGCGGCGGGTGGTGGGTGGCTGCTTGGGGTCGTTCCCGGGGGCCATCAGGGTGGCGCTCGGTGGGCTCGGGGCCCTGCTTGATGGGCTTCGGAGGGTGTGGTGACTTCTTAGTCCTCCGGTTTTCCCTAAGCAGGACTGGGCATTTGGCGCTGTTAGCGGTGTGCTCACCGCTACAGTTCGCGCATGTTGGTGGCTCCTCTCGGGGCCGTGGGCAGTCGCTGGCAGCGTGGGGGCCTCCACAGCGCACGCAGGCTATGGGGCGGTGGCAGTGGTGGGAGGAGTGGGCGAAACTTTGGCAGCGGTGGCACTGCGCGATGCCTCGCTTAACTCTCCAAGGCTCCACGATGATCCCTGGCATGCAGAGGATCTCCGTGACGCGGAAAATGGCCGCATTTTTGGTGACCTGGGCGTAAAAAATACACCCGGGTCTTCCGCTGCGGGCTCTGATGGGCCTGACGTATTCCACGTCGAAGCCTTGGGAAGTGAGGTCGTCGGTGATGTCATCGGGGCTGGTGTCCACGGGGAGGCCCCTAATGGCCACCTTTTGGTTGCGTTCGACGGGCAGGGAGTAGGAGTACCACTCCAAGCTAGAGTCCTCCTTCTCCAGGTCGGAGAGGTACCGCTGTACCACTCGGAACTCCTGCTCACCTGTCGGGGAGAAACGTATCCCGGTTCTGAACGGGCGGGCATTAGGGGCGCGTCCCAGAAGTCCCTTTAGGGCCCGGAAGTGCTTACCCCATTGTGTGATCTGCTGGACAACCAGCGGCGGGTAGCGAATCTTCTTCGCGGGCGCCTGCGCTGCTGTCGCCGGTCCTTGACCGCTAGTTGCGGAAGGAGATGGCGGAGAGGCGGCTGCTGCGGCGAAAGAGAGTGGCGGCGATGGGGAGCGCAGCTGTGGAAGCTGTTGGGCACCTGGTGGTGACGGCCCGGTTGTGTCCATCGGACACAGGTCGAGCCGGGGCAGAGAGAGCGGGTGCTGTAGCGTCGCAGGAGGGGTTTTCGCAACCCGCTTCTTGCTCGGCGTCGCTGCGGTGGAGGACGCAGCGGTAGCGGCAGGCGGCTTTGGGGTTTGAGGCGCGGCTCGCGGCCGCGCGACGGCCTTCGGCTGTTGCGGCGGCGCGCTTACGCGCACAGGCGCGGTGGTAGGCCTTGCGCGGAAAGGTGGTAAGGTCGCGGGCGCATGCGCGCTCACGGGGGTGGTCCAGGCCACGCGCGCTGGCGTGGCGGATGTTGAGGCACGGCTGGTAGAGGCGGCAGCGGCGACAGCTCGCACGGGTGCGAGGGGCGGCGGCTCGTCCTCCGGGTCGTCGCGGAGCTCCGCAAATGCGGGCATCACGCGGGGCACAGCGCCGCGGCGCGGGAGGCTGCTGGGCAGTGCGAGCGAGGTGCGCGCCGTCTGTGGGCGCTGCTCTCGCGGTTGGGAGGCAGAGGGGGCCGGTGTTGGGGCGGCGGCGGCAGCAGCAGTGGCTGCGGCGCGAGCGGCGGTGATCCGCGCGAACGCGGCACGCAGCACAGGCGGAGCAGTATCGCCGTCCGCGAGCATCTCGCTCAACGTGAGCTGAGTGCCCGGGGAGTTGGCGAACTCCAGGTCGCAGGAGTGGCTCGGGGACCGGGTCCGCCGGGGTCGTCCTGGGTCAAGGCGGGGGTCGCGCTGAGGCGGCACGCTGGCAGCCATCTGTACGGCCAGCTCGGCAATAGCTTGGCCGTCCGGTGGCGGGGTGTTCGGAGCGGTCGTCGGCGGTGTTGCCTGACCGGCCGCTCGCAGCAGGTTGATCGCGCGCACGACATGGGTGCGGTCCTCGGTAGAGATCGGGATCCGTCGGGTGTTGCGGAAGATCCGCGGGCGCGTCTGCCTTCGCGCCGTTGGATCACTCCGGGATCCAGGCTGCATGTTGGGGGTAGCCCTAAAAAGGGCTTTTACAAATTACCCCACCTTTGCGGACTCGCACAAGGTGGGAGGGACACAATGTTAATTTGGAGGGTAGATATATTTGCGGAAAAAATAATCTACCCACCCAAATAAAACAAAGGATGACGTAAGATGGGGCAGTGACTCACGCGACCATAACGCACCGCGGCCTGACCACTCCCCTCCCTTTTCCCCCGTCCCAAGGCTCCCCCCGCAAGCGAGAGGCCGAGACTAGGTACTGGAAGGAAAGTTACTGGCCGGCGGCGGGGAAATTCCGCTGTTGATCGGTCCGAGCGTGTGACGTAGGGGAGCCAGATGTTGGTGACTCACCTGTGTTTTTCCGCAGTTCCGCAAAACAACACGTCCCTACGTCAGAGGTGGCAGCCAGATGGTCGGCTATTTGTTTTAACGAATTGATTTTAATTAAAAATTTAACGTCCACCTCGGGTCACTGCGGCATATCCAGTGACTCCCGTCAACCTGCGCGCTCTTATATACCCTCGGTCTACATTTCGTACAAAGCTCGCGCATCGGAAATATTGAACATTTCGAGCACTTGGAGCACTTCGTGCACATTTGCGCTCAGAGCGCTGCCCAAGGCGGACCTACGCTTTTCGTCATCCCATAAGGTTCAATTTCGCGTACCCGCTGACATGCATAACATCAAGATGGCGTCTATTTTTATGTTTCTTATTCTGTTTATGGCCTGCTGGATCTAATCCCTTTATTAACCTTAACTTATTTTATTAGCTTAATTTGCTAAATTTGTTTAATAATTGGTTAAGTTTAAAGCATAATTAATCATTATTTGTCCAATTATAAATTAATTTGTTTTGGCATTGAAATTAGCGCCATCTATGGAATTCTTGATGTATTTTTTACTTACTATCGTATCTCGGACCCGCTAAGTGAATTTAGTACACTAAAAAAATCAAAGAGGTCGCTGTCTTCAATTCATCAAGTAGAGTTAGTTTGATTATGTCTTGTGAATTTAGTTCGCAAAATAAATCAAAGAGGCCGCTAACTACCCTATTCTATAAATAGATGTGATTTTTGCTATTTGTCTTCAATCTTAAACATAGTTTAAATGAAATTGTGCTCATTTTATATTTTGATTATGTTACGGAATACATTTTATCTCTTATAAATTGGTTATTACGTATGAACCATATTATTATTTCTTATGTTCTCTTATTTGATAAATAATAATAAGTTTTCTTTAATCCTCAAATTAATTAACAATCTTATTTACTTTCCTACTTCACAATAAAAAGTTATTATTTCCTTTACTTTTGTATACTAATTAATTCAAAGTTATTTAACGATTATGAATGGAATATCGTCCCTTGGAAATAACTGAACAAAGACCGATTGGACCATTACAGCCTTATGATCACTCTTAAGTATAAAATGTCGACCAAAAAGGTACTGATGGTGACGAGTCACACCGTACACAATGGCCAAAGCCTCTTTATCTACCTGGCTATAGCGGCGCTTGGCGTCGTTTAGCGTGCGCGAGGCGCATCAGGCGCAGCACACGACGCGCTCGCTGCCGTCGGGGTAGGCGTGCGACAGCACAGCGCCCAGCCCGTACGAGCTGCTGTCGACGGCCAGCACCAGCGGCAGCGCGGGGTCGTAGTGCGCCAGCACGGGCTCGCTCGTCAACGTTTCCTTAATTGTCTCGAATGCAGCCTCGCATTCAGCTGTCCACTGCCATTTGGTTCCCTTTTTAAGTAAAGTGTAAAGAGGCTGTAAAGTGGTACTCATATTACGAATAAAGCGAGCGTAATAATTAATTAGGCCGAGAGCGGCCCTCAGTTGTGACACATTCTCCGGGGCCGGAGCCCTGGCAATTGCTTCGACTTTACTCCTATCAGTGTGCAAGCCGTCCGTATCAATCCGATAGCCGAGATAACAAACTTCACGCTTAAAAAATTCGCACTTTTCAAACTTAAGTCGAAGCCCGGCTTCTTGTAAGCGAGATAACACTGCCCTTAAGTTTGACAAGTGTTCGGAGTTGTCACGACCGGTTACACATATATCATCTAGAAAAGCCACAACCCCTTTCAATCCGCACAGTGTTTCCTCTATTAATTTTTGGAACATCTCTGGCAAACACTTCAAACCAAACGGGGCACGTCTAAACACAAACGTACCTAAATAAGTAGCAATGGCGGTAATGGCTTGTGACTGTTCGTCTAAGTTACATTCCAAATAAGCATTTTTTAATTCGAGCTTAGTGAATTTTTCTCCCCCGCTTAGCGCGGCGAACAGCTGTTCGATTCGCGGCAATGGATAATGAAAGTCCTTTAACACCCTATTTACAGTTACTTTATAATCGCCACAAATTCTAATAGAACCGTCCCGCTTAATAATAGGAACAATTGGAGTTCCGTACTCGGTCCTCTCCACCTTATAAATTACGTCGAACTCGACGTCGAGCTCGACGGGCGCGCCTAGCGCGAGGGGTAGCGGGCGGGCCTTGCAAAATATCGGCGTGTTATCTTTTAAATACAGTTTTATTTTTGACTTAAAAGTACTTACCAATAGCGTTATTAAACACATCAGGAAAATCAGTTTTTAATTTATGTACCAAGGAATCATTATTATCTGTCAAGTGAAAAAGATTAATTGACTTTAAATTCAATTCTCTTAACCAACGGCGACCTAGTAATGGTGGGCCACCGTTATCAATGACGAATAGTGGCAACCGCGCTGAGACGTTGCCGCACTGCACCTTGGCATCGACACGGCCGAGCGGGACGATGGCATCGCCCGTGTACGAATGTAGTTTAATCTTATCAACGATAATAGGCTAATCGGATAGATGCGTATCATAAAAAAAATTTTTTACGGCCGATATTTTGCTACCCGTGTCTATCTCGGAAGTAACTTTAGTATTTTCTAGAATTAAGTCACAATATCAAGGACGGTCTTTATTATTTTTGACGGAAATAACTTGGTATAAACCATCACTATTATCGCTTAAAGAATCAGATTCATTATTAATAAAGTTTTGATACCTGGACCTGCCGGCTTCTTTCTCCTTTGCGCACACTATCGATAGGTGTCCTTTTCCATTGCACTTATCACACACGTAGGACTTATATCTACACTTATTTGGAGTGCGGGCTCCTTTTCCACATCTCCAGCAAGCGGTGCCACGACGGCGCGGAGTGGGCGGCGCGCGCGCGCCAGCGCCCACCCGGTGCAGCCCGTCCGCGGCCTCGCCCTGCCCGAGCCTTGCCTGCGCGCCGGCGCCCGCCAACAGCGCGGTGTGCCGCCCCGCGGCTTCCGCCGCGTGCCGCTCCGCCGCCTCCAGCGCGAGTGCCAGCTCCACCGCCTTCTTGTAGTCCAGCGAGGTCTCCGCGAACAAGCGCGACCTGATGTCTTCGCTCCACAATCCGCACACGAACTGGTCCCTGATGTTAACGTCTAAGTTCGTACCGAAGTTGCAATGAGAGGCCAGATGCTTCAAATTTTGCAAAAACGTTCCAATGGACTCGCCGTCCGCTTGCCGTCGCTGGCGAAAATTATACCGCTCCGCTATTTCCGATCGCTTGGGTTCTAGAATGTTGGTGACAAGCTCGACGAGCTTGTCGAAGGCTGTGTCCTCGGGGTTCTTGGGCGCGCACAGGTCGCACATGAGCTGGTAGGTGGGCGCGCCCACGTGCGTAACCAACGTGGCCACGTGCAACGTGTCCTTTATTTCGTTTAACAGAATGTACTGCCGGACGAGTCGCACATACGCAGGCCAGTGCGTGCCTCCCGTGAGGTCAAATTCGTGCAATTTACCTATGGGCAACGTAATTAAACACCAAATCGTTCGCCACTGTGATAAGTAGGAGTCGAATCAAAGACGGTTCTATGCAAGACTGGTTTATTAACAACTGTCACACGACATAATGTATGAACTACCTTCAATATCTATTTAATTATAAGTCATACCCACATTTATATGAATCACTATCTATAGATACATTACAGTACCTATTATAACATCAGTCTTCGTCAAAGGCAACGTATTACGTTAAGAAAAAAAGCTTTTTTTTCTAAAGAAAGATTAGAAAAAAAAGCTTTGTAATATTGTGGTACGACATTTTTTCCTATTAGGTTAAGAATACCCTTTTATTATCCATAAAGAGGCTTGTAGAAATTTCTAGGGTAGAACTAGGAAATAAAATAATTATTTGTGTTTACAGATCACCATCGGCTGATTTCAGCACATTTGAATCCAGTATGGAAATTGTGTAAAAATTAGCATGCAAAACCCAAAAGCATGTTATTGTTTGTGGAGACTTTAATGTTAACGTACTGGAATCGTCAAATATTACTATTAAGATCTTAACCCTTAGATGCATACGATATCAAAAATGATACGGTATATTTTCTTCCTTCAAAAATACATCATGTAATTTTAATCTCGCTATTAAGGTTGAATAACGTTACCTTCGCTCAAATATATGCAAAAAAATATGACCAGGCAACACTCAGAGCGGCTGTCATTTCATGAAACGTCAAAACTTTTAATCGGGCGGTTGTTTTTTTGCGACAGTTGATTTCCAATTTGAATTGTCAAGCATCTAGCGAATCTTGAGATATTTTCACCCGAAAAAATCTGCATAGCAAAGGTTAGTATTTATGTTTATCGAATATATATATATATATATATAAATGTGTGTGTGTTTTTGTGAGTTATACATTGTTTTACTAAATCTTTCACATCTTTGCCGGTATCAAAAACGATACTCCATGCGATAACGCTGTTTTTCATGGTATCAAAAATGATACTCCATGCACTAAGCTTTGTTTTCTTACTAACAAGTTTTATAACTGTTTTTTGAGTTTGCTTGGGGTTTACTAATATTTTGCATGCGAATGGCGGTATAAATACCTAAGCTTTGTAATTTATCTAAAGATTGGTTAATCATAAAAATTTAAAACATAGGGTCATGGAAGACTTGCATTGAAGATGATGCCAAGTCTGATGGAGATGATCTGCAAGTTTATTCGTCACTTCACGAACTGCAAACAGCTCTTGAGGAAGACGAGATTGAAGAAGAAAATTCAGATATGAGTTAAGAATAAAATTTCAGGTATGAATGAAGAAGAAAATTCAAGTATGAATGAAGAAGAAAATTTAGTAGAAGATCCCGGGTTCAATAGCGTTTTTCCAGATCCTCCTTTGGTAAACGAGGAAAGGGCATCAACGAGTTCCCAGGGTTCGTGCGTACCAAAAATTACCTAAAACCTTCACCGGAGTAAGCGGTCCTTACCGTTTTGTCAAAGTGACATCGGATTGTTTTAATACTTTTCATTTGTAGTCTTTTCCGTTGGTACGTAATTTTTGATACATTTTTGAAACAAGTTTTTTTTATAGGTACTTACTACATGGAGTATCAAAAATGATACCAGGTATTTTTGTAAAAAAAACAAAATAAAAAACTTATTTCGGTTTTTTCATATTATTTTTCCCATTATTAAAGTGTATTTTCCCATCATAATATTTTTTTTCGGAATAAAAATATTAAATCATGCATCTAAGGGTTAAGCTTATTTAAATCTTTTAACTTAGGTAATTTGTTCTTTGAACCTACACGGATAGGTGCAACCTGTTTAGACAATATTTTTTGTAATTGCGAATGTTTGGATAAGGAAATATATAATTGCTTTAATTCTGATTATAGTGGCCAAAAGGCTTCTTTTTTAAATGATTTTCGTCAAGAACCACTGACAATAATATACAGACCCATAACTAGCAATCGTTTGGAATTATTCAAAAATAAAGTTCAGAGTAATATCTGTGGGTTATCCTTTTCACATAATGATTCTAATAGTATTTATAATGATTTGTTTGGTGTAATTCTTCACCAATTTAATAAAAATTTCAAAATGAAAACGGTTTCTGGGTCTAAAACCAAGTTTAGTGAATGAGCTACTGTAGGCATTCATAGAAGTAGAAATAGGCTTTATGAACTATATTGAGACAGGGAGGAGAACAAGAACGTTGACTTCTTAGTTTAGGTTAAGAATTATTCGAGGACCTTCAAGCAAGTTTGCTTAACTGCTAAGTCAAATTTCTTAAGTCTTAAACTCAAAGCTTCTGACAATAAGGTAAAACCTGTGTCGAAAATAATAAATAGAGAAACAGGTAAAACTAAAACTCGCGATAATCAAATCACCCTAAACAAGGGTGACAAACAAATCACGTCAAATAAAGACGTGGCCTTAGCGATCGAAGATTATGTCTCCACCATGTAACCCCCCCCCAATATAAACCCCCTTAAAACGCAACCCTACACCTCTAACTATCTCTAACTACCAGCCTAAAGTAAATTAAAGCCTACATTTTAAGTCTATAGAAAATCCTAACACTCTATACTGAAGCACTGAAATGAAAGCTATGAAAATTTGTATTAAGTTTAACCTAAGTAAAGCTTTTATGTAAAATTATTAAGCTTATAAAGTACCTATTAACTTTCCTATCTTTAAATATACCTATAGAGTAAGAATGCTTAATATTGATGAAATGGCCATATGATCGTCTAGTGTCAAGGAACCTACTTTGTGAGCCGTTATAGATAGTAACCTAAGAACTTTTCATGCATATAAGTTTGGTATAAATATAGGTATATAACCTATCCCTATAGGATTTAGTTTAATGTAATGTATAATAGTTAATTGTAATGAAATTACAAATTATAACTAAGAGATAAAAGTCTTGTTGTTTGATCTTATGAAATATATGTATAGGTCAGTCATAGTCTTTGGTACTAGTTAGGTTTATTAGATTGAAACTGGAAAGTATGCTTATGGCATTTTATTTTGCACCTAAGGTCAGAGCCCATGACTCCCCGCTCATGACTGTGGGACTCGTCTACCTGACTGGACATCCCTCCAGCGCCTACCAATCTTTTCTTTCTCTTTCCAGGTGGGAATTATTGATTTTACAGTCTTTGTCAGTTGTTAGTAGTAAATTGGTCAGATGTAGTCTGTCGTCAGTCAACCAAAGGACAAGAGGGTTTTCAAGCGCTCCATACTCAATGCAAGAGTGAAATATAATCTAATAGACATTTGGTATTGTTTGTATGTCTGAATAGATCTACTAGGAGCTGAATTATTAAAAGTCAAAGTCAAACTGTCAGGATAATGGTTGTAGTGGTAAATAGTCATATATAAGACCAAGTTTGTTAGGTTATATATAGTAATAATTAGTAGTCTTAAAAGACCAAGTTAATGAAGATTGAAGTGTAACATTGCACTGTAACTTTTATGAAGAATTTATTTATATTATATATTTATGGAATATTCTCGAATGATAGTGAAACTTTCTAGTCACGATGAATGCTGGTTTTAATAATGATTTCAATCATAATTTGTAGATAAAAGCTGAAGTTTATTCCCACAGGAATAGAATAGTGAATCTTACTGCTCACAACTATAAAGCCGGTTTTCCCTTGAGAACAACCAAGCAGGGTACGTAACCCATAGCGTAAACAGAGAAATCACTTGATGTAAAATATTCAAATTAAATTGAGAGAAATCATTTAATCTCGTTGATTCTTTCAATGCTGAAGGTATATTTGGCTATCTGCCATAAACTAGAAATATTCACTATGCTCAAGCTTTAGAAATACTGGAACTGATGAATATAATGTACAATCTGTTACATTGTCATTATTTAAAAGTTGCAGCTTACTTTGCACAAGCTGTTTCATTGATGATATAACTTATCGGACGTTGGTTTTTGCAGTAGATTGTTACTTTATTATTTATAGGAGAAAAAAGTTTACTAACTCTCAATTAAACATTTGTAAAATAGATTTCAAGATATAGTAAAGCTTTCTAGTCTTGATACTATTTGATGCTTTTAAGTACATTTACTAGAAGGAGTGACCTCGGTCATTGTAGTGCATGTTCTTATGCATAATTCCCGTGGGAATGGCTGATTGAATTAACTATACAGTGACTAACCGGTGCTCGTAAGCAGTGACGGTAGAGACGTATCTCAGTATGTACAGCAATCTATCTGCCTCTGAAGATTGAATGAGAGAAGAAAATCCAACTCATAAATATGACTTTGAAATTTACTAAGAATGTTGTTTGTCAGTTAAAGACTAGAAATATTTACTTTCTGACCACTAGCATGAATACTTATTATTGAATATGTCTATGTTCAATAAACTAAAATCTCCTTAAGGCAAAACAAATACATATGGGAATAAATAGTATATCCCACTGATTCTTTAGTTATGGCGGATAACATATTTAATTTAAACTTCCTAATATTTTCCCTATATAGTAATGGTATAAAACCAAACAAGGATGAATTTAAAAGATTATTTTTTAATTAACAAGATTTAATCCTACATGCCTAGTTGAATTCCTATTGAGTAATGTCCTAGTTCCCTATTTTCCCTACATTGAAGCTACCCTAAACCTACTGATAAGGCCTACTCTACTTGCTACACCTATGGGCTTACCTCACCCGGTAATTAGCTAGGTCCCTAGTGAATCTGGAAAGTTCAGCTGAGTCGGCTGAGAAGGCAACCTATAGCTCGTGTATTGTGTACCTCCCCCCTCACTTTTGGTGAACCGTAGTTCTCAGGGATAGTGAGAGCAAGGCGCCCTATTGTGTGGTTTAGTATATATACATAATAAATAGGTTTATCGGAACCCAGCCTCAACTCCAATAAAGCTTCAGTAAGCGCGCGCCGGCATGTCAACTGGTGATCCTTACTTGTTCTTTAAAGGCTGACATTGAGACTAAGTAGGCGCTTCTACGGATGTTTATGTTGGTAAAGAGACATCCGGGCTTGCCCAAGGCTCTTTTAGACTCTAATAGTTTCAAATCAGAGGCTCCGTTAGGCTTCCTCGGACTTGTCAGACATTTACTAGTGGTAGCCTGATCACTGTTCTGGTACAAGTGTATGCTAATCTAGCTTAACTCAACAAATATTCCCCACTATACAAGGAATGTCCTTTAATCTACAGCTATGTAAAATATTGTACCAGACACGAATGATAACCAACCCAAGGTTTCTGAAAAGTACACAGAAAGGTATATTAGTACACGTATTGGTATTTGGGAAACCTCGCCAGCTGTGTCCGGACTCTGATCACAGTGGTTAGCTAAAGGTGTCCTGGCCCAGCAAGGATTTCTACCCACCAATACAAACAATAGAAATACAATCATACAATAGAAAGCCTCACTAACTGCAACCCAAGCTATGTAAATTAGGATTAACAGTAGCAAGAGAAATAATAAACCAAAGTTCCTTACCAAGGTATAAATAAAAATATCAAAATAAATCAACTTTAAATATAAAAGTTCCCACCACCCGTCTACTGAAGTGAATCTGGAAAACAAAATCTTTTGATTAAAGCACAACCCCCCAACCAACACCAATCATATATAAAAATACAGAGCTTTCGCACTGCATTCCCATACATGACAGAAAACCATCTCCCACACAATAATATCTATAGCCTACTTCCCAAGCAAACCGTTTCCCTATCCCCTCGCGGAAGGAATTTAATTACTATTCTAATTGTGAAAACGCGTCTTCCTAACACTACCAAAGCAATACATGATTCTATTTAAAGCCGGAAAGACAATAGTTAGCTAATGAGTCACACGAAATTAAGCCGTACATATTTTATACCTCCCTACTAGCCCTAAAGACAAAATTAACGTTAACTATACAAACGATGCAACTGTATCACTTTAAAAGATCGCAAATATTAAACCGAATACTGCGTAGTTTAAATTTTACTGAAAAACTAGCACTGAATCAAGAATTTAACCACGAACGCGTCGTACTCCCTTTTCTCTATAAAACTCGTAATTAACCGAAATTTACACAAAATATAGCAAATAAACGAGCGTAGCACGATATAAAAACCAAACGAAGATAACGCGACAAGGTAACTACGAACCGTAAGTGAATTTTACGCAAGGCGTTCCCCAGTAAACGAGCCTATCCCCTTTGAATAGCGAAAATAAAGCCAAAATATAAACGGTCCGCGATGAATGCCCAGAAAATAATAATCATATTCCCTTTGAAATCTCTATATATAAGTTCAACTGGCGGCCATCGCGCTTGAACGACTCGAACCACTTGTACCACTCATGCTAGTCAAGCGACTCTTGCCACTCGTGCCAGTCATGCAATTCCTTCAAAATTATCCCTTACTATAAATAACATAAGGTATACTTTCAATCCCTATTTCAATCGCTTAAGTCATTTTTATCATTACAAACCTACATCACCTGATTCGTAATTAAAATCTACACTGATAAGTGAAACTAATCCTTATGCTATTCAATACACAGTACATTTTTCCATTTTTCCCAGTACTACCGTTTTTAATATCTACTTGAATCCGTATTCTGATGGCGTCTATCTCCGTCACTGTCGTATTCTACCAATTCGAACATGACAGACCTGCCTGTCTGTACCACCAAAAATCATAATAAGGCGCCACCTACTCGGTGATGTTCGTTTACGTAATCGGCTTGGTCCGATTTTAGCGAGTCAACCTATATAGTTCCTTCCTTCTCTCTCTCGTGTTCATTACTCAAGAATTATAACATTCCCATTTCTTTTATATAACCATTGTTTATTGAAGTATAAATAAATAAGATTTACAATTCTAAAGTTTGTATTAAACAAATATTTAATTAATTAAGTTTATAAAACTAACACATGACTTGATTTAAAGCTTACTAAAATGGTGAGTGTCCTTCTAGATTCTTATTGCATTACTCTTGTTTTGATGTAATATTGCGGACTATTTTTAGCAGGCGCTTAAATTTGTTGCATTCGCATTTTGTCATTTATTATTGTTTTCATACATGAATACGTATAATATCTATTAATAATGTTATTTTATTAAAAATAGATTCTGCATATTAATCAGCTCTCGCTAGAGCCTGAACTAACTCTTATTACATTTGTGAATTTTAACGGGCATATCTGGACCGTTACAACCATAGCCATTAATACCACGAAATGTCTTCAATCATCTGCGATTGGAGCTCAAAAATTACTTTGTACTAATGTTACTTATAATAATGTAAGCTTTGATTTTACCAACGTAGATTCAGTTTCTATTGTTAAGGCATTTAAATCGCTCAGTTTAAAAAAAAAACGGATGACCACTAATCTGATGAATGGAAACGAGCATGCACCACGACTTCAAAAACATGTACAGCGAGACGCCAGGCCAGCGACTCGAACCCTCGAGAGATCAGCTCCATGCGGCACCTTGTCGTGTGGGTTCTCGAGGTTGCGGGCGTATTCCAGCGCATCGCGCTCGCGCGCCGAGTCGCGGCGCAGCATCGCAGGACGTTAGCCTAGGTCTCTAGAAGCGGCGAGTGCGCAGCATGCCGGGCGCGGGCCGGCCCGGGTGTGCGCGCCGCGCGGCGCCTGCGCGCCTATAACGCCGCGCCGCGCCCGCGCCGTGATGCGTCGGTGTCCAGTTTCTATTGTGCGGCACAATAGCACGAACGCCGCGACCGAAACGCTGGTCGCTTTTTGTTTTATGTAACCTGCTTTGCATTGTTAAGCTCGTTTACAGTCAGAGACCTTAGAATTATCTACCACAACGTTTTATTCCCACAGTAGGTAATTACCTATCTAAAATTATTTACTGAAATTGTGCTCTTAATTTACTATTTTATATGACACCATAAAAATAGTTTCGTCAATAGATGAATGATGACGATGACACATAAACTTTGATCTTAATAGGTGTGTAAAAAACATATTTATGGGTGTAAAAAACATAATTAAACATATTATAACGTCAGTTAAAGTCATTCATCATGTCATAGATATAATTGCACCTCACTTAGCTTTAATCTACAATAATTGCATTTTAGAGGGGGGCTTTCCAAATCTTATGAAATTTAGTAAAGTCTTACCACTTTTTAAATCGGGCGAGAGGAGTGATTTAACAAATTTCCGACCCATTTCTATTCTACTTGTTTTAAGTAAAGTTTTTGAGAAGTAAATGTTAAAAGATATGTTAAGTCACTTCAATAGAAATAAACTGCTTAACAGTAATCAGTTCGGCTTCACCAGAGGACGATTCACAACTGATGCAGCATCCGTACTCATTAAATATATATACAATATTTGGGTGACATCTTGTGATGCAATAGGAATTTTTTGTGACCTTTTCAAAGCTTTAGATTGCGTAGATCATGCGACTCTTATATTAAAATTAGAACATTATGGTCTGTCAAATAATTTTCTAAATCTTATGTCTTCATATCTTAGTGATAGAACACAAACGGTGGTTGTAAACAAAACAAAGTCCATTGGAGCAGCTGTTAAATTACGTGTGCCACAGGGCTCTATATTAGGTCCTTTCTTATTTCTCGTTTATATAAATGACTTACCACTCACGGTAGTTAACTTTTGCAATATTGTGCTATTTGCTAATGATACATCATTGATTTTCAAGGCAAACCGAAAATCCGTCGATTACAGTAGGATAAACGCGACGCTAGGTAAAGTACTTAATTGGTTTACTAGTAACAATTTGCTACTTAATGCTAAGAAAACTAAATGTGTTAGGTTTGCTTTGCCTAATGTTAGACCGGTAGAATCTAGTATTTTTCTAAATGATGAGTGTTTGGAAATGGTGGATAAGACGCTTTTCTTAGGAATAACTTTAGACAAAAACTTGCAATGGAGTCCCCATATAGCAGTACTCGCAGGTAAATTAAGTTCGGCAGCTTATGCTGTTAGGAAAATCTGACAACTTACCAATGTTGAGACAGCTCGCTTAGTTTATTATAGTTATTTTCTTAGTGTTATGTTGTACGGTATTCTTGTTTAGGGAAAATCTGCTTACATACAGACTATATTCGTGTTATAAAAAAGAGCCATTCGTTCTATAAATAACCTAAACTCCCGTGATTCCTGAAGATTACTATTTAAAGAAATTTGTATTTTGACAGTTGCGTCACAATTTATATATGAGAATATTATTTATGTCATTAAAAATCTCTTTTATTAAGAATTTTGATCTACATCATTTGAATACAAGAAATAAAATTGCTATTAAAAATTTCGTGTTCGTAAGGTATATAAATCGTTTGTAGGTCAATGCATTTATTTCTATAATAAATTACCTGACATAGTTTTAAAGTTACCATTTCCAGTACTTAAAAATTACTTGAAAAAGTCGTTGATGTCTAAAGCTTACTATAGGGTCGAGGACTATCTAACAGATAAACATGCTTGGCCTAAATTACTCACCTAAGTACCTTAATAACTTAATAATAACTTAGTCATAAAAATATGCAAACATGCTATAAGTATTGTCTAGGGGACACGGTTTCTTTAGGAGAATGTATCGAAACTTTTATGTGTTTGTTTTGCAACGTCATTGGTAAATATGCATATATGTATATATATTATTATTACTATTTATGAGTTCTTGTGAAAATTCTGAAATTTGACACATTTTCCTGCTGAACTACGCATGATATTTATATTTTTATGATTTAAGTTAGATTCATTGTTTAATATAATGCTAGGTTAAGTTTTATAATTGTGTAATATCATATAAGCAATTTTTAAATAACGACTGGCGTTTCTTCTCAGCAGTGGTCTCTTGCGAAGCGCTGGTAGATTATTGACGTGTAAAAGTGGCCGTGCGGCCTACTTACTGAATAAACATCTTTTATCTTTTTTTTATCTTTGTTTTTGTTTCAGGAACTTTTAGTTTTTGTGGATATATTTTTTTTTTGTGTTTTGGTTACTACAGTATTTGACTTAGTTTGTCTTTTGGTCAAAATGGACACAGACTTAAATTCTGCGTCGTCGTAAGAAGTCTTAAAAAAAAACTTGTTTCGGTTTCCTTGATCAAACTTTTACGTCTGTTCATTTCAACTTTTCTCCATCTTCCGTGACGGTGTAGTTACCAACAGCCGAAGGTTTTAAGTCAAAGAAACTGTCATGTGTCAGTTCTTGAACAGTGTAAGGTGTGCCGTTTTTCTTAGCCGTTTCAATTATTGTTTTGTATTGAGCTGGCACATAAATTAGCGAGGATTTCAATGCATTTGAAATATTCCTCCCAATAGAGAATGTCAGCCAGTTTAGGTTTTTGGCTTATCGTATTCTTCATTAAAAACAAAAAATTGCTTTAAAAAAATCATGTCGATACGTCAAATACTTTTCGAGATATTGAATTTTAAACTTCGTATGCGGCGCTCGAAACTCGGCGGCTAGCGCTCACGGATGATGACGTCATCGTTCAACTGCGGTACGCGCCCTTATATGAACGAGTAAGTTTACAGGGCTATATATTTTTAACCGTAATAAGTAGCCAGTTGAAATTTTCACAGAATACGTGTTATTATAAAATCTATCGTTTAAAACTATAAAATGAACAATAAATCAAATCCCAAGAGGGGTCCCCATACAAGAAGCATGAAAAAAAACCTTTTGTTTTAGCATCTTTATACGGATTGTATTTTTATAATGACTTCTTATTTTGATGCTATTTTAAGCTTAAATTGTGGTCTAATTTTCATTGTTTACGACTAAGTAGCAATCTTGAGTAAAACTTCTACAAATATGTGACAAAACTGATTTTATCAACACGATGGTTTAGGCGGTCACCCATCCTGTTTTAGACTACGCTTGTAGTTGCTTAACTTTGTAAGTCGTAATACTCGTAATTATTTTTACGAATTCGTTTTGATGTTACTATGGTAGTTATGGTTAGGTATCTATTGTTTTGTATTACATACAGTTTAACTAAACAAACTTTCTGTCACTGACCGGCTTTTCTGTTTGTAATGTTTGTCGAGTAAGTTGGTTAAATAAAATTAGAATAATAAATAGGCACTTTTAATTTTGGGTTCACCGTTTTTTACATAAAAATACCAATAAAGTATGTTGATAGCTAAGGTGAAACATGCCAAAAATTAAAAACCAAGTGCGAGACGCGGGACACAGGCGGCCGAGCCTGCAGCGGTAGGTACTGTAGAGTACAAAGATATGTATACATTTGTGGCCCTTATTTCAATGGAATAATGTGAAAAAGTGTATACATATCTTTGTACTCGACTGTACTATTCAACAATATTATGATTCACGCAGTTCGCTATATACGCGGTCTCGTACAGCGTACCCGTAGTTTTAAGTGATCTTACTCGTTTAAAATGTCGGAGCCGTAGAAGTCAAGATTGTCCTCTATTGTACCAAAGTGTAACAAAGGGCGTTGGTCCCACAAAAAAAAACCAACACACACTACCTTGAGTGAGGAACCTGGTAGCGCCCGCGCGCGAAATTTGAAATCGATGTAATGAATACACGAAGTATCAGAACTACTACTAGGTCAATCAAAAAATCATGTTTTATAGTTCGTTCTTTTATACGGTAGCGATATTAATTCTACATTACTTAACACGAAATTTGTAAAGAAAGGCCTACCACCAAAGTTAAGCAACCACCGCTTACCTAAACATCGTGTTGATTTAAACTAGGCACTTTTAAACATATTTGTAAGAGATTTACTACAGTTTACTGTTTGGTCGTAAACTATATATGTTAGTATGGAGTTTAGATTATCATTTAAGCTTAATGTGACACCGAAATAAAAAGCTATTATACAAATACAACCCGTATTTCGTCTTCCAAAGTTAACACGCGTAGTCTAAAACAGGATGGGTGACCGCCTAAACCATCGTGTTGATAAAATCAGTTTTGTCACATATTTGCCGAAGTTTTACTTAAGATTGCTATTTAGTCGTAAACAATGAAAATTAGACTACAATTTAAGTTTTAAATAGCATCAAAATAGGAAGCCATTATAAAAATACAATCCGTATAAAAATGCTAAAAATAAAGATTTTTTTTCATGTTTCTTGTATTGGGATTTGATTTATTTTTCATTTTATAGTTTTAAACGATAGATTTTATAATAACACGTATTCTGTGAAAATTTCAACTGGCTACTTAATACGGTTAAAAATATATAGCCCTGTAAACTTACTCGTTCATATAAGGGCGCGTACCGCAGTTGAACGATGACGTCACTCAAGCAAGATGGCGTCCACGCGCTTTAATATTATTGACCCAAATTTCAAACGTTTGTAGAATCAAAACTACTGGGTCTATTTGAATGAAATAAAAAGTATTATGTTTGTTTATTTATAAACATTACTGTTACAAAGTTTCAAGCGATTTGGCGTACCTACTGACATTCTTCATTGGGGAGTGTACCGAGTCACCTTTATTTTGGGTATGTCCCTTTACCAAAAATTTGTGTGTTATACTTCGTAGTTTTGGAAACTCACGAATAGCGTGTTGGTACATTGCCAACATAAATTTATTTTTTTGCTGGCCACAGCAATTGTCGCTATAAAAGATTATATCAAAAGCTTCATTTGCTTTATCATGCAAACTTTAAGTACATAAATACGCATGAGCCTAATTTGTTGACCCCTCGAGCTCCTTATCCTTCATGCCAAACAAAACAAATGGTGCTTTTTGTCTCAACCTCAGTGATAGTAAAATTTAATAGATAAAGGCAAAGCTAAGAACTAGAAACAATATAGTGCAAAAACTGACCGGTACAACCTGGGGTGCTAACGCAGCGTGCCTCCGAACAACTGCTCTTGCTCTGGTCTACTCTTCGGCGGAGTACTGCTCACCGGTGTGGATGAACAGCGCACATGTTTCGGCTGTCGATACACAACTAAACCAGACTATGCGCCTCATCACTGGCTGTATGCGCCCCACACCTACTCCCTGGCTGCCCGCGCTGAGCAACATCGCTCCCCCCCACCTGCGCCGGGAGCAGTGCCTACATCGCGAGTTGGACAAAATACGAAGGGACCCAACTCTACCCATCAATGACTACATACCTGCTGCGGGCGCCCAGAGACTAAAATCCCGCAACCCCCTAATAGCCAAGATGAACACCGGCGACCCCTCCTGGAAAATTGAGAACGCTTGGCTCGACGAATGGCGATCCAACGCGGTGCCCGCGGACCTGTTCGAGCTGAACCCCCGCACAAGACCCCCGGGCTTCACTGAGCATCGTCGAATTTGGTGCTTGCTGAACCGTGTAACCCCCCCCCCCCCCCCCCCCCCAATAAAAACCCCCTTATACTGATGCAACCCTATAACACTCTAACTATCTCCTGCATTAATGTAAAGCCTAAAAAGTCTAAAGAAAATCCTAACACTCTATACTGAAACACTGAAATGAGAGCTATGAAAATTTGTATTAAGTTTATCCTGAGTAGGCTTCTAAGTAAAACTACTAAGCTTATAAACTACCTATCAACTTTCCTATCTTTAAATATACCTATAGAGTAAGAATGATTAATATTGTTGAAATGGCCATATGATCGTCTAGTGTCAAGGAGCCTACTTTGTGAACCGTTATAGATAGTAACCTAAGAACTTTTCATGCATATAAGTTTGGTATAAATATATTATTATGGATATAACCTATCTATGATTTAGTTTATGATTTAGTTTAATGTAATATAAAATAGTTAATTGTAATGAAATTACAAATTATAACTAAGAGATAAAAGTCTTGTTGTTTGATCTTATGAAATATTTGTACTTATAGGTCAGTCATAGTCTTTGGTACTAGTTAGGGTTATTAGATTGAAACTGGAAAGTATGCTTATGGCATTTTACTTTGCGCCTAAGGTCAGAGCCCATGACTCCCCGCTCATGACTGTGGGACTCGTCTACCTGACTGGACATCCCTCCAGTGCCTACCAATCTTTTCTTTCTCTTTCCAGGTGGGATATATTGAATTTACAGTCTTTGTCAGTTGTTAGTAGTAAATTGGTCAGAAGTAGTCTGTCATCAGTCAACAAAAGGACAAGAGGGTTTTCAAGCGCTCCATACTCAATGCAAGAGTGAAATATAATCTAATAGACATTTGGTATTGTTTGTATGTCTCATTAGATCTACTGGGAGCTGAATTATTAAAAGTCAAACTCAAACTGTCAGGATAATGGTTGTAGTGGTAAATAGTCATATGAACAAGATTTGTTAGGTTATAGATAGTAATAGTAAGTAGTCATAACAGACCAAGTTAATGAAGATTGAAGTGTAACATTGCACTGTAACTTTTAAGAAGAGTATATTTATAAAATATATTTATGGCATATTCTAGAATGATAGTGAAACTTTCTAGTCATGATGAATACTGGTTCTGATAATGATTTCAATCATAAATTGTAGATTTAAACTGAAGTTTATTCCCACAGGAATAGATTAGTGGTTCTTACTGCTCACAAACTATAAGGCCGGTTTTCCCTTGAGAACAACCAAGCAGGGTACGTAACCCATAGCGTAAACAGAAAAATCACTCAATGTAAAATATTTAATATAAATTGAGAGAAACCATTTAATCTCGTTAATTCTTTCAATGCTGATGGTATATCTGGCTATCTGCCATAGACTAGAAATATTCACATATCTTTAGTTTACTATGCTCAAGCTTTAGGAATACTGGAACTGATGAATATAATGTACAATCTGTTACATTGTCATTATTTAAAAGTTGCAGCTTACTTTGCACAAGCTATTTTATCGATGTTATAACTTATCGGACGTTGGTTTTGCAGTAGATAGTTACTTTATTATTTAAAGGAGAAAACAGTTTACTAACTCTCGATTAAACATTTGTAAAATAGATTTGAAGATATAGTAAAGCTTTCTAGTCTTGATACTATTTGATGCTTTTAAGTACATTTACTAGAAGGAGTGACCTCGGTCATTGTAGTGCATGTTCTTATGCATAATTCTCGTGGGAATGGCTGATTGAATTAACTATACAGTGACTAACCGGTGCTCGTAAGCAGTGACGGTAGAGACGTACCTCAGTATGTACAGCAATCTATCTGCCTCTGAAGATTGAATGAGAGAAGACAATCCAACTCATAAATATGACTTTGATATTTACTAAGAATGTTGTTTGTCAGTTAAAGACTAGAAATGTTTACTACCTGACAAACTAGCATGAATACTTATTATTGAATATGTCTATGTTCAATAAACTAAAATCTCCTTAAGGCAAAACAAATACATATGGGAATAAATAGTATATCCCACTGATTGTTTAGTTATGGCGGATAAAATATTTAATATAAACTTCCTGTTATTTTCCCTATATAGTTATGGTATAAAACCAAACAAGGATGAATTTAAAAGATTATTTTTTATTTAACAAGATTTAATCCTACATGCCTAGTTGAATTCCTATTGGTTAATGTCCTAGTTTCCTATTTTCCCTACATTGAAGCTACCCTAAACCTACTGATAAGTCCTATTCTACTTGCTACACCTAAGGGCTTACCTCACCCGGTAATTAGCTAGGTCCCTAGGGAATCTGGAAAGTTCAGGTCAGTCGGCTGAGAAGGCAACCTATAGCTCGTGTTTTGTGTACCTCCCCCCTCACTTTTGGTGAACCGTAGTTTTCAGGGGTAGTGAGAGTAAGGCGCCCTATTGTGTGGTTTAGTATATATACATAAGAAATAGGTTTATCGGGACCCATCCTCAACTCCAATAAAGCTTCAGTAAGCGCGCGCCGGTATGTCAACTAGTGATCCTTACTTGTTCTTTAAAGGCTGACATTGAGACTAAGTAGGCGCTTTTACGGATGTCTATGTTGGTAAAGAGACATCCGGGCTTGCCCAAGGCTCTTTTAGACTCTAATAGTTCCAAATCAGAGGCTCCGTTAGGCTTCCTCGGATTTGTCAGACATTTACTAGTGGTAGCCTGATCACTGTTGTGGTACAAGTGTATGCTAATCTAGCTTAACTCAACGAAAATTCCCCACTATACAAGGAATGTCCTTTAATCTACAGCTATGTAAAATATTGTACCAGACACGAATGATAACCAACCCAAGGTTTCTGAAAAGTACACAGAAAGGTATATTAGTACACGTATTGGTATTTGGGAAACCTCGCCAGCTGTGTCCGGACTCTGATCACAGTGGTTAGCTAAAGGTGTCCTGGCCCAGCAAGGATTTCTACCCACCAATACAAACAATAGAAATACAATCATACAATAGAAAGCCTCACTAACTGCAACCCAAGCTATGTAAACTAGGATTAACAGTAGCAAGAGAAAAAATAAACCAAAAGTTCCTTACCAAGGTATAAATTAAAATATCAAAATAAATCAAATTTAAATATAAAAGTTCCTGCCACCCGTCTACTGGAGTGAATCTGGAAAACAAATTCTTTTGATTAAAGCACAACCCCCCAACCAACACCAATCATATATAAAAATACAGAGCTTTCGCACTGCATTCCCATACATGACAGAAAACCATCTCCCACACAATAATATCTATATCCTACTCCCCAAGCAAACCGTTTTCCCTATCCCCTCGCGAAAAGAATTTAATTACTACGCTAACTGTGATAACGCGTCTTCCAAACACTATCAAAGCAAACATTAACCTATATAAAGCCGGTAAAACAATATCTAGCTAATGAATCGCACGTACTTAAGCCCTACATATCTTTTACCTCCCTACTAGCTCTAAAGACAAAAGTTAACGTTCACTATACAAACGATGTAACTGTATCACTTTAAAAGATCGCAAATATTAAACCGAATACTGCGTAGTTTAAATTTTACTGTAAACCTAGCACTGAATTAAGAATTTAACCGCGAACGCGTCATACTCCCTTTTCTCTATAAAACTCGTAATTAACCGAAATTTACACAAAATATAACAAATAAACGAGCGTAGCACGATATAAAACCCAAACGAAATTAACGCGACAAGGTAACTACGTAAACGAGCCTATCCCCTTTGAATGGCGAAAATGAAGTCCAAATATAAACGTTCCGCGATGAATGCCCAGATCATCCGGCGGCCATCGCGCTCGTGCATCTCATGCATCTCGTGCATCTCGTGCATCTCATGCATCTCTTGCAACTCGTAAAAGTCATGCATTTCCTTCAAAAGTATCCCTTACTATAAATAACATAAGGTATACTTTCAATCCCCATTCCAATCGCTTAAGTCATTTTAATCATTACAATCCTACATCACCTGATTCGTAATTAGAATCTACACTGATAATTGAAACTTATCCTTATGCTATTCAATACACAGTACATTTTTCCATTATTCCCAGTACTACTGTTTTTAATATCTACTCGAGTCCGTATTCTGATGGCGTCTATCTCCGTCACTGTCGTATTCTACCAATTCGAACATGACAGACTCTGCCTGTCTGTACCACCAGAAATCATAATAAGGCGCCATCTACTCGGTGATGTTCGTTTACGTAATCGGCTTGGTCCGATTCTAGCGAGACAACCTATATAGTTCCTTCCTTCTCTCTCTCGTGTTCATTACTCAAGAATTATAACACTCCCATTTCTTCTATATAACCATTGTTTATTGAAGAAATAAAAAAGATTTACAATTCTAAAGTTTGTATTAAACAAATATTTAATTAATTAAGATTATAAACCTAGCACATGACTTGATTTAAAGCTTACTAAAATGGTGAGTGTCCTTCTAGATTTTTATTGCATTACACTTGTTTTGATGTAATATTGCGGACTATTTTTAGCAGGCGCTCAAATTTGTTGCATTCGCATTTTGTCATTTATTATTGTTTTCATACATGAATACATATAATTAATATCTATTAATAATGTTATTTTATTAAAAATAGATTTTGCATATTAATCAGCTCTCGCTAGAGCCTGAACTAACTCTAATTATATTTGTGAATTTGAACGGGCATATTTGGACCGTTACAACCGCTTCAGAACCGATGTGGGGAACTGCGCGTATCACAGGAGTAAATTGGGTTGGTGTGGGTCGTCGGCATGTGAATGTGGACACCCAAAGCAAACCGCTCGTCATATTGTGCTTGAATGCCCACATACTAAGTTCGACGGCAGAGTTGAAGACCTGAAGAGGCTGTCTGGAAAAGCTGTGGAATACTTTAGGAGCGCTAGCTTTAGGTTTTAGCTTAGACTTAATTTGTAATAATTATAGCATAGTAAAAATAATTGCAGTGACATAATAATTGCCATACGATAAATAAATAATAGATTTATTTTTGAGATGTAGTAGATACTCGAAACATCACCTTGTGGACAAGGCATCACGGCTTGTAGGTCATAGACTGCCACTACAAAAGTATCGCTGACCTTTTCTTTATCTTTCTCCTTTACGGCTCTTGCGAGAGATTTCTCTTTTAAGTGCAGTTCGTATTTTGTAAAGTAAAAGTAAAAAACTTTTATTCGTGACAAACAGACAACAAAACTCAATAAAATCCTGACATCTAGACAAAACTATCTGTTGTCACGAAATGGTTCCAACTCAGCGTTATGCTGGCGCACAGTATGAGATTATGCCTTAGTTGCGGATATGTGTTTTTATGATTTCATTTGATGAATATGATTAAATAATACAACTTTGGGGAAGAAACTATATTTCTATTTCGCTTGATTATGAATTTAATAAGAAACTTTGGAAATCTTTATGGAAACCATAGAACCTCGATATCTCATTTCCAATTCCCTTGTTAGCTATGAGCTTAATAAATTATGTTAACATTTAAAATTGATTATGACCTGTTTTTAAAATAAATAAAAAATATAGATTACAGGCCGCAAAAAATGCAAATTAGTCAAATTCCGCATTTTTAATTTTTTTAGCCAACTGTACCATATTGGAGCAATATTTTGAAAGTCTAATAATATTATTGTAATGTCAAGTCTCCTCAAAAAAAAAAAACGTGCAAAAATAGTGCAGGACTTTTGAGTTACAGATTGGTCAAATTCCCTTGGCTAAGGTTATCACATAAATACCTAGTTAATATTTTTCTCACGACCATCATAAACGACATCGCAATAGTTTAATCTAGATAATATAAGTGATTCACACAGTTGGACACGCATGTCAACACTGAGGTAATCACGAATATTATAAAGAACCTTAAGGCGGTAAAAGCAATTACTCACGACTTTATCTACGTTGCTCTCAAAGCGCAGCTCGCTGTCCATGAGCAGGCCAATGTTACTTGCTTCCACCACCCTTTCTATCGGTTCGCCCATGATAGTAATATCCCCGGACGCCAGGCTATTTAAAGTTCTACTGGTTTGATGCTTCGATCCAAATACCAAATATTTGGACTTTTTGGGATTGAGGACCAGGCAATTTCTCTCCAACCAAGAAGCAACACGATCGAGGTCAGCATTTATGGTCTCTACGGCGTTGACTGTATCCGAGAACGTACTAGAAGTGTACAGTTGCAAGTCATCGGCGTAGAGATGGTACTTACTACTCCTTATACTGGTAACAATGTCAGCACTGTACAAAGAGTAAAGGACCCAGGATCGAACCCTGCGGCACTCTCCTAGTCACAAGACTAAGAGAGGACAGCAAAGCACCTCCCGACACTTTCTGAAGCTTGACCGCCTGCGCACGACCGGACAGGTACCTGTCAAACCATCTAAGCGCAGCTACATCAAACCCGTAAAATGATATCTTAGATAATAGCAAGGGCAAACTAATGCAATCGAACGCCCTAGAGAAATCTAAAAGAACTAAAATAGTACTTTTACCGGAATCCCGAGCCTGTAAGATGTTATCGACTGCATCGAGCAACGCAGTAGCAGTCGACCGACCCTTACGAAAACCCGACTGTAGTTCAGGTAGGATGCTGTTTTTCTCAAGGTATTCCCACCGCTGATCACAGATTACCCTTTCAATTATCTTTGTGACGTCACACGCTGGCGCGGAACGCAGCCTACGCACCCGAGATCACGTAGGCCAGCGTGACGTCACAAATCGAAGCGGCCGCCTCTCCATAGCGAAATCCTGACCCAACGCTTCGCCCCCCGCCCTCACGGCCTATATAACGCCCGGCGCAAGAGCCGCGCATCCTCAACTGGACGGCTACCCACAAGGCTGCCCGTAAGGCTGCCCGCAAATCTGTGTAAGGTACTATCACCTACCCCCTCCACCGCGCAGCCTGCGCCTTCAGCGCCGGCTGCGCCCCAAGGACCCGACCGTTTTTACGGTCGGCGCAGATTACCCCGGTCGGGGGTCATACGACCCGGCACCGGCTCCTCATCCCCCTTTTTGTATAAAAAGGGACGGATTGAGACGACCAACGAGGCGCGCACACACGGATAGGCCGCAGTGACCAGTGAGGACGTGTTGTTTGCGGAGCGACCTACTCAACACTGCAGTCAACACCATCTGGCTGCCCCCACTCCACACGCTCGGACCGACGTCACAGACCGGTCGCGTCATCACTGCCCCCCAGCGGAAAATTCCGCAAATCGTCCCACAGAAATTTTGTGAGGGTAGATTATTTTCTCCGCAACTACAGCTACCCTCTAAAATCTTCTTTTGCCTCCCCCACCTTGTTGCGAGCCCGCAAAGGTGGGGTCGCCCGGAAAAAGCCCTTCTTAGGGCTACCCTCAAAATATGCCGCCACCACGCAAATGGTTCGATCCAACGGCGCGCAGGCGAACGCGCCCGCAGAAAATCACGAACTCCGATAGGGACATCACCAAGAGGGATCGAGAGAGCGTAGTTCGCCTCATGGCTCAGCTTAAAGCGGCCAAAGAGGCAACACCTCCCTCGACCAACCCGAACACCCCGACGCCTGAAGTAGCAGGCTTCAATTTCCTCGCCTCGCAGATCACCATCGGCGAGCCGCTGCAGGTTGGCTCGCGTCCCGACCCCAGATGACCATGGTTCCCGTCCACGGGCCCCTCCTCTGCCCCAGAGTTCGCAAACTCCCCAGGCAAGCAGCTGGCGTTGAGCGAGGAACTCGCCAAACACGCTCCACCAGTCCTGCAAGCTACGTTTGCGCCCCGCAAGGCGCCCGCGTCCGCGACAGCCCGCGCACCCGCGCGTGCAGCGAATGGGGCCGCCAACCCCCAAAAAACTGCCGCGCCCGCGCGCGCGGCCCCGACCGCCTCCACGAGCGCGTCCGCGCCGCCGACCACACCGCCCTCCCGCGCAAGGCCGACCACCGTGCCTGCGCTCACAAACGCGCCTCGAAAACCGCCATCACCCGCCGCGCCGCCGCCCCGAGCCGCGCCGCGACTTTCATCGCCGCCTGCCGTCGCCGCTACGTCCTCCTTCGTAGCGACGGCGAAGAAACGGGTCGCTAAAACCCCGCCCCCGCCGACGCAGCAACCACGCTCGATGCCCAGGCTCGACTTGACCCCAATGGACACCGCCGGGCCGTCACCTCCACCTGCCACCCGGCAACAGCTACCACAGCTGCACTCACCGCCGCCACCGATGTCCTTTGCTGCTGCAGCCGCCAAACCGCCATCCCCCTCCGCATCAAGCGGGAATGGGAGCGCGGACCAGGTACCAGCACAAGCCCCCAAGAAGGTGAGATACCCGCCGCTGGTTGTCCAGCGGATCTCCAACTTGGGTCGACACTTCCGGGCCCTGAAGGGGCTCCTGGGTCGCGCCCCAAACGCCCGCCCATTCAAAGACGGCTTCCGCTTTTCCCCGGCCGGCGAGAAGGAGTTCAGAATCGTACAGAGGTACCTCTCCGACCTTGAGAAGGAGGACTCAGGGTTGGAGTGGTACTGCTACTCCTTGCCCAGCGAGCGCAGCCACAAAGTGGCAATCAGGGGACTCCCGGTCGACACCCCACCCACGGACATCCTCGACGACTTGACGGCCCAGGGCTTTACCGTCGAGTACGTCAGACCCATCAAGGCCCGCAGCGGCAGACCTGGGTGTATCTATTACGCTCAGGTCACAAAAGATGCAGCGCTGTATCGGGTGAAGGAGATCCTCTGCATGCCGGGGATCACCATCGAGCCCTGGAGGGGCAAGCGAGGCATCGCGCAATGCCACCGCTGCCAAACCTTCGCACACTCCTCTCACCACTGCCACCGCCCCATAGCCTGCGTGCGCTGTGGAGGCCCTCACGCAGCTAGCGACTGCCCACGGCCCCGAGAGGAGCCACCAACATGCGCGAATTGTAGCGGTGCGCACACCGCTAATAGCGCGGAATGCCAAGTCCTGCTTAGGGAGAACCGGAGGAACAAAAAATCACCACACCCTCCAAAGCCCAAGCAGGGCCATGAGCCTACCACCATCCGGACATATCCCACCAACCAACCCATGGTCCTACCCGCCTTGCGGCATAAAGGACCGAATCACGGGAGATACGCGCAGTACTTGCTCGGGGCTCTTTCCCACGCGTACTTTCTTGACTCCCTACAAATTCTAGCTCCGTCCCTTCTACGAATCACTTCTCCCCCTTCTGGGGCGTGACGTCACAGCACAGATTGGACTGGCTCGCTGCTTGTATTCGTTGTGGTTCCGGTGTTATGCAGTGGTGTCGTCGGCCGTCCGCTTTTTGTGCCACTTGGCCGCAAAATGCTTAAAAGTGTTGAAGGCTGCGGGGCTGCCAATCAGACTTGCGTGGTTAAGGGGGCCCACCTTTCCATTCCGAACGCTTTTTATCATTACCTCTCTCTCGGTTTCGTATATCGGGCATGCCCACAAGACGTGGTCCCGTGTTTCTTCAAAGGCGCCGCAGCTGCATTCGGCGGAGTCGGACAGCTTCAGGGAAAACAGCCTTGCACGGAAGCATCCGTGCCCCAGCAGCATCTGCGACACTATGTAATCTGGTTCCACCCACTGGCACTCCAGCCGGAACAAGACGTCCGGGAAAAAGGCAAACAGCTCGCGCCCGCTGTCAGACGAGCGCCAGCCGTCCCGCCATTTGGCGACGACATCGCCGCGTATCCCTTTTACTGCAATCCTGCGCTCCTGCGGAGGCAACCCTTGGCCCTCCTCCCCAATACGGCCTGCGCACAAGAACTCCAGGTCGGCGGGAAGTACGCCCGCAAGCACGGGTAACGCCGCAGTGCTCGCCGACCTGTAGGCCTTTGTAAGTAGAATTAGCGCCGGTCTTTGTGTGCGGAGGAGTGCCTTTTTAATGACGTACAATGAAGAGCGTCGGTACCATACGGCCGCAGCGTAAGTAAGAGTGGCCTTATATGTGCCGGCGTACAGCGTGCGGAGTCCGCGGAACTTGACGCCCCAGCTCGATGCCGATACGCGGGACACCTTTCCAAAACAGTTGGCGGCCTTTTCGCCTATGTATGATGCATGCGGCGCGAAGGACCTAGCCTCATCCAAGACGACGCCTAACGTTTTTGCTTGACGTACGTTAGTGATAGAGGCACCGTTCATTTTAACTGTCGGTGCGCGTTGAAATTTACCTTTCATCATGATTGTTTGAGACTTGTTAGCGCTAAACTCGAGGCGGTTGCGCCCGCTCCAATCGTGGATTAGAGCGAGCGCTGCCGCCGATTTGCGCTCGAGCGCCGCCCTCGACGGTGCCTCCACCACCACCGTGATGTCGTCAGCATACGCAATGCTTTGCACTCCCTCCGGCAGCGGCAAATGTAAGAGGTTGTTGAGAAGGAGGTTCCAAAGGGCTGGTCCCAGGACAGACCCCTGCGGGCAGCCCATGGTGGATGCCTTCCATGACGCCTGGTCGCCGACCATAAGACCTACTTTCCGACCGGTGAAATAACTCACCAATATTTTATAGATATTGGCCTGGATCCCCGCCTGCTTGGCTTTAACTAAAATCATTGGCCACCAGGCGTTATCGAAGGCACCAGATATGTCCAGAAAAATCAACATTACGTAGGTCTCCGAGGAACGGTCAGTCAACTCGTTAATCCTTTGCAGAGCGGACACCGTTGATCTACCCGTCATGAAGCCGTGTTGGTTTGGTGATATAACCCGTAAGAGGCAGGGAGCGCAGGCAATTATTAGCTTCTCTAGAACTTTCCCCAACACTGGGAGCAACGTAATGGGGCGGCTTTTGGGTCAGATAACGGCTTGTCGTTTCCCTTTGGCAGGACAATCAGACGCCCGATCTTCCAGACCGATGGGAAGACGCCATTCATTCACATGTCGCATTGCAATCCGCGCCTATGATTATTGGGTTCCCCCGGGCCATGTTCACAACCCTATCTAGACTATTTAGATGCACTGCGACATCGTGGCTGTATTGGCAGTACGCAGAGGTCAAGTAGAGACTGTTGCCCCTCCCCGTGACATGTATCACTACACAGTGCTCTGTGCAGGCGTGGCTGAGTACTGTGGCCGTTACGTCCTGGGCAGCAATCACAATGCCCGCTTTTGGTGCGGGTCCGTGTTGCAGGATGTTACCGTTGGCGCCGTCTGAGTATTGTTCTTGCACTAGTATCACGTCCAATTTCAGATCTCTGCCTATCGACGCCAGTTCCGCTGTTGCAGTTTTAGATCCCTGTAGGTTGATCTGGCCTATTTTGAATTTATTTTCCGTGTTACTCATATTGAGTGGAGTTGACGGACAACTGCTGAGCGTGCTGGCGGGCGGGGCACTCCGCCGAGGCGGTTCTGTGGGTCGACGCATCCTTCCGCTTGAAACGTCTGCACGTGGCGCAGCATTCCGCTAATGACTGGCACTCTTCCGATTTGTGTCCTGGGTCCCCTGGGGCACTTGCCGCAAATCATCTCCTTGGCTCGGCAGTATTTCTCCGGGTGCCCGTACTGCTGACACTTGGTGCAGCACGTCACCCTGATGAAGTCGTGGACTGTGGCTACGTCCCAGCCGATATAGACCGTCCCGATGTCGACCAGCTTTCTCCTCAGTTCAGGCGCGCACTCCAGGACCATCGTGACTCTATCCTGCCGTCCGCGGCGGAACGCTATCCGGCACGCTGCTTTGGTTCGCGACAGTGGCCAGTCTGGGTCGTCCCCGAGGTTGCCCGCGTGCAGCTCGTCGACGAAGGTGTTGTCGTCAGGGGCGGTTCTGAAGCTGCTCAGGGAGACCAGCGGGCGACGCTCCTTGGGGTCGACTGACCTAAGAGTCTTCGGAGCTGAATCTCGTAATTTTTGCGCCGCAGAGGCGGTTGTTGTTCGAACCACGATTCCCGCGTTGCCCACCTTTCTAAAGCTCTGGATCTGGATCCCCTCCGCTCTAGGGTTGACAGCCTTGGTCAACTCGGCCTTGGTCTCGTCTGCAGACTTTATCGCTTCGTTGTCCGTTGGATAAAACATCACGGTGGTCCCGGCATTCCCTTGCGGGACTTGGATTGATTTCCCTTGCGGGAGCTTCAGCTTGCTTGCGTATGAGACGGCATCCCCGGGGTAGTCTGTGTGCGTCTGCTGCTGCACTTTGGGGCCGGATTCCATCTGTAGCTCCAGGGAGGCTGCTCTCAACATTGTGGCCGTGACTTTGTGCTCAGTTTCTGCCAGCCTGATCTCAAGGGCCGCTACCACGGCCAGCACGTCCTGACTGTACCCGGCTATAGTAGTCTTGTCGGTTATGTTGAGTTTGTTGCATTGGTTAGTGACGACCGCAATGCCCTTCAGGGCCGTGTGTACGGCATCTATTAGGTCGACTTTTGACAGAGCTGCTAGACCCAAAACTGGTGGAGACTTTGCTGAGGGGCCGGCCGAAGGGGGCACGCCCAGGTCTATTAGCGACTGGTCCGGGATGGGGGCGGGTGCCGGGGTGGATGTTAGAATACCCCCGATAGGGGGAAGGTCTTTCCTCTTGGTTGCCGTTATTCTGCGGCGAACAGCCTCTTGGACTTCCTCCGGAGAGCCCAGAGGGCGCTTAGAGGATGCCATCGAGGTTGCTGTGCTCGCGCTAGCCGGACCTGCTGGAGGAGTGGAGAAGCCAGGTGGGGGGGGGCTGCGCGCCAGGCTCAGCCTCGGCTTGAAGGTGATGAGCTCCTCCAGGGCCTTGAGCTCCTCCTGCTTCTTCTTCATCTCATCCTCCAGCAGGACCCGCTCCCGCTCCAGGGCAGCGGCCACCTCGTCCCCCTCCACATTGGAGGGGGGGACGGAAGCCATCGCCCAAAGCAGGCGTGGCCGACCGGTACCAGACCCTGGGTCAAGGGACTCCGAACAGTGTCCGTCGGTTCTCGTAACAAGCCGACGGCCAAACTATCTAAGTCGCTTAACCGTCGGTTCGCGTATTAAACCGACTTCAACTATTCTAAGTCCCTAACCGTCGGTTCTCGTAACAGCCGACCACACACGCACACAAACACAAATACCACAAAGCACCACACCAGCACACCCAAATATACACACACAAGAAAGAAAAATGTAACCAACCTAAGAAATATAACACAGATAAAGCAAATAAAGCAAATAAAAATAAACAAAAGCAAAAAAGATAAAGGAATGTAAAACTAAACAAAGGAGAAAGCAAAGTAAGATAACTATAACGCAAATAAACCAATTAACCTACCCTAATAAAATTAACCTAATAACCTAACCAGACTAATACGTAACCTAAACTAAACTAAACTAAAGTACACTAACTAACACTAACTAAAACGCAAAGAAATCAAAACCCACGACCTGAAGGTCGGAGCCGAGGTGCAAGTCACCTCGTGACGTATGACGCCAGAATTTAAAGAAACGATTTAAATAAGAATAAATTAAAAGACTCACCGTGCGTCCCGTTCTCTCACACGCAAACCAACTTAGCTTTGCGGTCCAAAAACGGCAATGGCCGCCAAGGGTCCGCCTACGCCTCGCTAGTAGGAGCAGGAAATTTACTTGACCAACTGCAGATTTAAGTTTGTAAAATTAAATATGATAACGCGGAGCAGTGGACGCGTGCGCTTCGTGCGGTGACACAGAACCATCCGGACAGTCGAGGCGGCGCATCACAGCGCCACCCTGATGGCCCCCGGAAATGACCCCATGCAGCCTACCACCCGCGGAAAGAGGCGCGGAGCCCGAAACCGTGGCCCGCAGCCCTCCGCGCAAGGCGCAACAACTGCCGCACCCGCACAACGAACTTCACTGCCGGCGAGCACGACCCCGATTCAACCATCCGCATCTAACACCCGAAGCGATAGAACCGAGGCGGTGAGGGTAGTCCTGGCTACCCTACAGGAGGTCCTGTTGGCCCTGCTGACCGATGAGGACGTCGCCACCATAGCCCGCAGAGGGATGGCTAAACTAGCCGGACTAGCATAGCAACCCCCTGCGGCCCCACCATGAAACGCCACGGGTTTCGAACCAAGAACCCGTCCCTCACCGTCGTCGTTAAGGCGACAAGGTTCTATCCAACTTTATTTTACCGCGCAGCCCGCGCCTTCGGCGCCGGCTACGCTCCAAGGACCCTACCGTCTTTACGGTATGGCGCAGAAAGCCCCGGTCGGGGGTTCATAAGACCCGGCACCGGATTCTGGTCCCCCTTTTTGAACAAAAAGGGTGGATCGAGACGACCAACGAAGCGCACACACACTGGTTCGCGCGAGCAGACGCGTCGTGATTCCCCCATCTGAGGGATATCGCGCCACAGCACGCGCGGCCCCCCGATGGCAAGGCCTACCCCCGAGACCTCGACACGGCAACGACGTCGACAACATGGAATCCGTGAAGACGCTGCTCAGCTCGTAGGTCGCTAGCCGGGCCTCCCCCAATGGGGTCTCACCTGGCTGGCTCGATCTCGCGAGCAGTGTAACCCACATTTTGACGCCTCCCAGGCTGCTATCCTAGGACCCGACCATTTTGTTTGGTCGGCGAAGATCACCCCGGTCGGGGGCCGAAAGGCCCGACACCGGTTCCTCATCCCCCTCAAAGATGGCGGGATAGAGAAGACCAACGCGCACACACTTCGCGGTGTTCTCGCTCAGGGTGCGGATCGCTGGTGGCTCGGGGATTACCGTCTCGCAGCATCCCTACCTTTAGATCTAACTGTCGAAGTGTCATTCCCTCTCCCATTCCTTAACCACCGTGCCTAAGGTCCGGACGCATCTGGCCGCTCGGGGATTACCGTCCCGTCAGCGTTCAGATCTCCTCCCACACCGAAACTCTCTTTCCTAAGAGGTTCAACGTGTCTGGCGGCTCGGGGATTACCGTCCCGTCGGCATTGAAACCATACCGTACTTATTTGGAGTATCTACACCAAACCCCTGGTCTCCCCAGGTCCTGTGCGTCTGGCGGCTCGGGGATTACCGTCCGGGCGGAGGAGGTTTTTCCCAAATTGCAAATGGAGTGAGGAGTCCTTACTAGTATTTGACACTGCTGGCCTAAGCGCCCTCAGTCACAGTGCCGACGGGACGGTAATCCCCGAGCCGCCAGACGCACAGGACCTGGGGAGTCCAGGGATTTGGTGTACTCCAAATAAGTACGGTATGGTTTCAACGCCGACGAGACGGTAATCCCCGAGCCGCCAGACGCGTTGAACCTTTTGGGAAAGAGAGGTGTGGGAAATTACCTTTTAGTAAACGTGGCAATACTGTCAATACCTCGGTTTTACTTATTTTATCTGCGAGACTTAATTCTTCGAGTCTTTCCATAAATTCTACTGCATTGGATGTAATATCGAACCAAATATGCCATTTTTCGATTATTTTTGATATGGCCCTGTCGGGTTCTGTATTTTCTTGTTCATCCGGCATTGTGATGGTTGTTTCGCTGGACTTTCCCTGACTGTTACTTTCTTGGTTCTTTATGTATTCGGCTAAATTTTTCCTTAGTTGTTCCACGGTTAAATTTTCGGTTGACAAGTTTCTGTCTTGTGATTCTTGTATTATCTCGGATTTCTTTAACTCGTATATCCACGACGTTGGCATTTAAACAAGTCGTAATTTATAAAGTTATTTTTTTCGGTGTTTCACGGTACGGTCGGTAATGTAAACGGGATGTTTTACGGTACGGTCGGATATGTAAACGGGATTTTTCCGGTACGGTCGGAAATTTAAACGGGATTTTTACGTTACGATCGGAAATATAAACGGGATTTTTACGGTACGGTCGGAAATATAAACGGGATTTCTACGGTACGGTCGGAAATAAATGTATAGGTGCGGTGCGGTAATGGATTTTTTACGGGTATATTTTATTTTTTTCCCGGTTTTTCCCTAGGATTCTGGAACTTGGGCTAGAGACTCTTGAAGTGAGTTATTTCGTTGGGCGCCAATGTGACGGTATGCGCGGACGCACACAGCCGACAATGCCGAGTCCTGTGAGGGCTCGACTTTAATACCTCTAGTTCAGGGATCCTAATAGGAGTTTTCACGGAAACAACGGTTTACCCAAACCAACACCTGTAATTAAATATTTACAACAATTCACTTAACCTAAATCAAACCAAAAAACCTAGAAACATGCTGTTTGAACGGTAGAAAATCAGGTCAAGTGTCGCGAAAAAGATACAGCAAAAAAAAAGTATTCTGCAGCCAGTGTGGGAAAACAAGAGTGTTAAGCACACATTGCTGCAGGAAATAGAAGAAAATTAGAACCGAAGGAAAATGGGATCCGCAATCGAAACACGGAGGGAGGACCACCATATTTTTACCGAGGTCAAGATAATGGGGAGCAGCTACAAAAGTCTCATTGACACAGTAGGCTCGACCAATTCGTATATCAACAAACAAATATACAGAGAATGCTTACGCAAAGAAGCAACTGGCGAGAAAAAACTCGCATCATAATATTGGCCAATAGAAATAAAATCACAATAGGTAAATACATCCAAGCTAATAATAAAAAAAAATCGCATCCCCCATTATAAAAGGGAAAAGTGAAAACCGTAACCGTTTTTAAAACAGTAACTACGAAAACGTAAATTGTAACCGTAATCGTAACCGGGTTGTTTTAACCATAATGGAATATAAAATATAACGGAACATAAACCGTAACCGGATAACCGTAAAAACCGTAAGCAGAAACCGAAACCGTAAAACCGTAACCTGTAAACCGAAACCGTAAAAACCGTAACCGGGTTTTATTTTCTCAAAATCATATAAGAACGTAAATCGTAACCGGAAAACCGAAACCGTAACCTTCCTTACTACCATAATAAGGAAACAAATACAAAACTTAGCGTTGTATGGAACGCATTGTATTAAACTTGTGTATTATGTTTTAATTTTTACCCAGGTAAAAATCTCCGTAACCAGGGAGGGAGTGTGACGTCACGCGCTGGTGCGGAACGCAGCCTACGCACCCGAGATCACGTAGGCCAGCGTGACGTCAAAAATCGAAGCGGCCGCCTCTCTATAGCGAAGTACCGACCCCGTTCCGCGCCCCCCGCCCTCACGGCCTATACAGGGTGGAAAGTTGAGATGGGGCAGTAAGGGCAGCTACTAGATCCCTTGCTGCTAGGCGAAAATGCTCTTAGGAGACTTTACTAACTTTTTAAGTGATGAAAATCGACATTCACAGATTTTTGATAAAATGTACAGTCAGCGAGAAAATCGACAGATTTGAGTAATTTTTTTTTTAATGCCAATCGATCCCATTTCTATCAAGGATTAAAACACTCTTTGGGACCAACTAAGGTTGGAGTACTAGAAAACCCACAAATGAAAAAAAACTTTTTCCATATAATTTCGTAGGGTACGAAGTGTACATTTTGCATGTTGTTTTTCACGCTTATGAGTATTTTATGCTTAAAGAGAATTTAACAGTATGTGAAAAACTAAAGGTCACTTGAACCAAAAATTGGAATTGGTCAGATTTAAACAAAAACTGTCATTTTAACTCGCTAAAGGTACGTTATTTGATCAGTAGTTAATTCAACTAATTGACAAAATTCGAAAATTTTACACATTTTCTTGAGATTTAACCATTAGTTACGGTTTTTACGATTAGTTAGTTTAACTGCTGATCATATCAGGCCCTAAACAGAACGTTTCAGAGAAAAACGAAAATTCAAATAAAGCATGAGATCATCATCGTTCTAATTTCAAAATTTTAATCCAGTATCTACATTCTTTTTAATTTTAACCTGTTTCGTCCATGACGGCCAGCTTTATCAGTGTAGCAAGATGTTCGTATTTAGAGTTCTCTTTCCTAGTTTTTCTTACAATAAAATTGAATTTTCTCATTTCTAATATCAGAATTGAAGTTATCTCCATATTTAATGATCTTAAAGCTAAAGAAAATTTCACTTTGTAACCAATTACCCTACGAACTTTATGGGAAAGGTTTTCTTTGATTTGTGGGTTTTCTTATACTCCAACCTTAGTTGGTCTCAAAGAGAGTTTTAATCCTTGATAGAAATAGGATCGATTGGCATTTAAAAAAAAAACTCAAATCGGACGATTTTCTCGCTGACTGTACATTTTATCAAAAATCTGTGAATGTCGATTTTCATTACTTAAAAAGTTAGTAAAGGTCTCCTAAGAGCATTTTTGCGTAGCAGCAAGGGATCTAGTAGCTACCCTTACTGCCCCATCTCAACTTTCCACCTATTAACGCCCGGCGCAGGAGCCGCGCACACACAATCTTTGCAGAGTGCCTGGAGCGTCAGTTCCAGCCAAACCCATCCGACGAGGCAGACCACATCGCGGCAGTTGAAGAGAACCTTCGTACTTACTTTACCTCCCCGAAAGCTCCCAATGAAGATCCCATCTTCTTCTCCCGGGCAGAGTAAAGCGCATGATCGCAAGAACAAAGCCCAGAAAGGCCCCCGGTGCGGATGGTATCACCAACGCCACCCTTCGCCACTTACCGCCGCGCACTATTGCGGCGGTAACGCACGCTTTCAATGGCGTCCTCCGCACCGGCAACTTCCCACTCAACTGGAAGGCCGGCAATGTGATCATGTTGCCCAAACCGGGCAAGAACATATTGAAGCCCGAGAGCTATCGGCCAATCACCGTCTTACCGTGCATCTCGAAGGTGTTCGAAAAGCTGCTGCTCACCAAACTGGTCCCACATATCACGCCTAGCCAAGAACAATTCGGGTTCCGCGCTGGGCACAGTACCACGCTCCAGCTGTCCAGGGTTCTGCACCACATGGCGGTCGCCGCGAACAAACGCGAGCTCACGGCCGCAGTCCTCCTGGACATGGAGAAGGCCTTCGACCGGGTCTGGTGTCACATTGATAAATGCCTGGACGTACCGGTTGGTTTTACCGAGTATTATACGGAATAACGTAAACAGAATGTTTGTAGAATAAGGGAGTGTTCTAGGACGTAATTATGATGAGGAGCTCAATGAAACAGGTTAGTAAATATCACAGTCTTTATTCCTACGCAGCTCTATACATGATGTTAATCAATTGTGAACATAACTTTGCTCATAATTCTTACTCTACCAAAAAAATATGTTTAGCTCAGCGGAAGGCTGGTAGTTTTACACAAGTAAAGGTTCTTATGTTATAATTCACAATTCTTAGATAGTAATTTGTTAGTCCCTACTTATAGAGTTGCCACCAATTCCAATCTAAATTCAAATAACTATTATTGATATCCTAATTCCCTAATTAAAAATATAATTTCCACAGATCTTAATCTGAAGAAAACCTTCCTTCCTGGACGATCGACTCGATGTAGTCCCAGGTCGGCAGACTGGCAGAGCGGTCCCAGTACACTGTGTCGCAAGCCACAGTATCCTCGGGCAGCTCACAGCAGCTTGTGAATCCCCGTGCCTATGGCACGCCTACTTAAGGTTGGTTTAAACCTTTATATCCTACTTCATTACTTATATGTTTTCTGAATGATCAGGAACCTAAACATGAATTTATTACTTACAGATCTAAAGAGAGTTCCTGCCAAATACTGAATGTCTATATAAGCTACTCATAGCTTTACTGAACCAGAATATAGTCGGAGCCTGAATCGGAATAACGGAATGCAATGTCACAAAATAAATCATCCAACCATAACGGCAAACACGAAAGCTGAATTATTCTGAAAGTATCTAAACAGAATAACAGAAAACAGAATATGTACACGGAAACTTAAATCAGTACATACTGAAAATATCCAGAAACTAAAGAAAACCTACTGACAAAACTAGAAACTTAAGGGAAACCCTAAAACCCAGTCCAGCGGAAAACTTCAAGGAAAACCCCTGGTAATCTCGACGCTAAGACATTCCCTCCTCTCCTAAGGGAAACCCTAAAAAATACTGAAAATTCACCATTTGGTCAGAGAATTTCATATTAAATTGCAACAAATGCCTCCGCAAATCAGAAAGATGTTATTTATTATTACTTACAAGTTCCTTTCACCGAAATATGACTGAAAGTATGTACTATATCTCCACAGCAGGTGCTTGGTTACTTTATTGAGGATGGCTCCTCCGCTGTCATTCAGCTTAAGCCTGATTTTGTAATGGGCTATCATCTTGGATATCTTGATGAAAGATACTTAGTCAAAACATAGATGCAACCAAAATGCATAGAATATAGCTATACAATTTAGGTAGTCTGGGTAATTAGGTACCCAATTAATATATTACCTACATGAAAGTACTAAATTAAATTAACTTTTGACTGAAATGTGTTTGTTATATTTTTGTATGTACAATTACTGCCAAAAGAAATCTTTGTATTGTTTTGTTTACTTAATAAATGTAATTAACTATTTACTCCATTTATTGATTATTACAAATATTTATTATTCCCCTGCTTCAAGGTATTTTACCCTAACGCGGCAACACCAACCTACAAATCTATGGTGTAGACGTTTGACAATCAAAAGTAATGAACAGTAATGCCATTAAAACCTTAAATATTTCCCCAGCCTTTAGGTTCCGTTTCACGCAAGATATACAACGTTACACTGGCACTCAGGCCTGGTCTACAAGATGTCCCAATCCTCGGCCCCACGCAGACTGACGAAGGTGGTCCAGTCATTTTTTAACAGACCGCACCTTCAGAGTGGTGGTGGAAGACGTTACCTCCGAAAGTCGCCCCATAGCAGCCGGAGTCCCTCAAGGCAGCTGCCTATCACCGGTATGTTACGACCTTTACACCGATGACATACCGGTCGTTGATGGTTCCGACCTGGCCCTGTATGCTGACGACGCGGCATTTTATGCTTCCTCTTATAAGCCAGAATTTGCCGCCGTCAAGCTGCAGCGACAACTTGGCGCCTTACCAGATTGGCTCGCCAGGTGGAAGCTGACCGTGAACGTCACCAAAACCCAGGCGATTTTCGTGAGCAAGTGCATCCGCTGTCTCCCACCACTCACCCTCCACGGACAAGACATCTCGTGGTCCCCGGTTGTAGAATACCTGGGGATCACGATTGATAAACGCCTTATGGGCCCCCATGTCGATACCGTCGTGGCCTCAGCAAGAACAGCACGAATCCTGCTGCGTCCAGTGCTCGGATCTAGCCTCCCTCTGCGTGTGAAGCTCGGGGTCTATAAGACCTACATCAGAACCCGCCTCACGTATGCCGCACCCTCGTGGTACGCTCTCTTGCCCGCAACACACAGAATGAAGCTGGAGTCCCAGCAAAACCGGTGCCTGCGAGTCGTGACGAATGCCCTCCGCTACATGAGGAATGCCACGATCCAGAGGGACCTTAAGGTCGAGAGCCTGGACGAGTTCATCAAACGCCTTGCCACGTTGATGTTCGCGTGAGCAGAAGCGTCGCGATTCCCCCACCTGAGGGATATCGCACCACAGCACGCGCGACCCCCCGACGGCAAGGCTTATCCCCGAGACCTCAACACGGCGACAATGTCGCCAGCAATAGTAGATTGATAATCAAGGGTTGAATGTGACCCATTTCACCCGAGATATTTCTGGTGCTCGAACGAAGTGAGAGCGCCAATAGTTTGAGGGGAAATGGGTAATTTCACCCGAGTTAGACACTCTACTTTTCATTTCGACTGTGAGGAAATTAAATATATTTAATCTCGTTTCCCGCTTTTTCTATTGCAAACTTTTTTTTTCTAGATTCGGAAAAAAGTTAAAATAGGTACACATACTGCCAACATTAGAAAAGAGTTGGTCGAACGCCGAACGAAGAAGTTTGACCTTTATTACGTATTTAAATATTCTATCTCTTTCTTTCACATGTCACAAATAACTTCCATCTCATTCTTACCCTAACTAAAGTAAGAGATGGAATATATTGTTTCGAACGGATCTTCGGCGTTCAACCTCCAGTGTTGTATACAAGCTCCTTGGTCGTGAGTCGTGACCAACTCGATTAAACTTTTCTAATGTTGGCAGTATGTGTATTTTCTAGATGGCCATGCCGAAACGTGAAAAAAAAAGTGTCATGCTATGCTATCAATGGCATTAAAATGGCGGGCAGCAGAATAGAGGAATAATTTTAAACGTTGATTTTCTGTAATTGCGAAAAATAAAGACCAGTCGTGAAATGATTTTAAGTATAGATCGTAATGAATAGGTCGTTTAACGTATAGCCGAGTTAAGATATATGAAAAGCTTTTATTTTAATAATATGACGTAGCTCAATTATCTTAGACTCCGTGGCTAATCATAACTACTAAAAAAATTACTTTCCACCCTAGAGGTGAAAACGCAATTTTCCACCCGGCTATCTACCCATTCAAATTAAACTTTCCGAACAGGAGAGATGAAAAAATATGAACCCGTGAAGACGCTGCTCAGCTCATAGGTCGCCAGCCGGGCCTCCCCCAATGGGGTCTCACCCAGCTGGCTTGATCTCGCGAGCAACGTAACACCCAAATTGACGCCTCCCTTTCCCACCTACCCAAAAGGCCCGTTACCGGCTCCTCATCCCAAACAAAGATGGAGGGATTGAGATGACCACGAGAGCGCACACACTTCGCGGTGTGCTCGCACAGGGTGCGGATCGCTGGTGGCTCAGGGATTACCGTCTCGCTGCATCCCTACCTTTAGATCTAACTGTCGAAGTGTCATTCCCTCTCCCATTCCTTAACCAACGTTCCTAAGGTCCGGACACGTCTGGCGGCTCGGGGATTACCGTCCCTTTGGCGTTCAGATCTCCTCCCACACCAAAACTCTCTTTCCCAAGAGGTTCAACGTGTCTGGCGGCTCGGGGATTACCGTCATGTCGGCACTGTGACTGAGGGCGCTTATGCCAGCAGTGTCAGATACTAGTAAGGAGCCTCACTCCATCCGCGATTTGGGAAAAACCTCCTCCGCCCTATCTCGGCGCGTCACGCCAAACCTCATATTTGGGAGCTTCACTCCATCTGCGTTTAAGGAACTTTTTCTTCCCGTCACGGTGCCTCACGCCGACCGTATAGTAAGGAGCTTCACTCCCGCCCTATATCAGAAGATAGGTTCCGCCTATGGTCACGTGGACCATCTGTATTTCCGCGAGTGATTTAGTTTAAATAAGTGAATTGTGTTGTAAATATTTAATTAAAGGTGTTGGTTTGGGTAAATCGTTGTTTCCGTGAAAACTCCTATTAGGATCCCTGAACTAGAGGTATTTAAGTCGAGCCCTCACAGGACTCGACATTGTCGGCTGTGTGCGTCCGCGCATACCGTCACATCTTAGATGCGCAGGGAAGGATACTAATAGGACAGAGGTCAGATAGGTTCACTGGGTTCGGTATCTTAGGTAAAGGGGTCACTTGAGCAATTTTCCAGTCAGTCGGGAAAGTCATAGTTAAAATACTCGTGTTAAATATGTATGTCAGGATGTCAGCGGTCCTCGAAAGAGTCAAGTGCAACATGTCAATAGAAATCGTGTCAAGTCCTTTTGCAGTCGTTTTAATGGAGGTTATAATTTTACTGACAGCTGTCGAAGTCGTGGGCATAAGAATAAAAGTCGTGTCTCCGTGTCTACTGAATTCATAAAATGTCAAGTCACCCAGTCGTTTCCCAGGTGTATTGAGGAAATGACAAGTTTATTAGGTCAGGGTGGTCGAAATTAGTCGGTAGGTCAGGTTGCGAGTATGGGTCGGGTATAACGGTACGCTTCAAGTCTTTCGACAGCGTCTTTGTGTCAGTGGCGTTGTTGATACGGTGATCGAAGAAGACTCGCCTCTCTTTGTGGATAGCTTCAACGACAAGGTGCTTCAAGTCGAGGTAGTACTCTTTATGTGCGTCAGACTTCGTTTGCTTGTACTTGCTATGAGCTGCGTTTCTAAGACGCATCATAAGCCTCACGTTACCTGTCAGCCAAGGTTTGGGAGCCTCCTTAACTCGATCGTCTTCTCAGGTGCATGTCTGTCGAAAAGTCCAAGTAAAAGGTCATTAAAGCGCCGCACCATGTCGTTAACATCGTCTAGGTGGAGTATTTGGTCCTAGTCAATTGTGTCTAGGTCTTGGTAGAAGTCACAAAAGGTAATATCTTTTAGAGGTTGGTACGTAATGGTCGTCGGCGTCGGCTTCCGTTTTTTAATGTCAAGCTCAGTAGTGACGAAAGCATGTGCCCCGAGGTCCGGGATATGCTTCACGTCCACAGTCACAACGCGAGCGTCGGTGCACACAAGATCTATCATCGTTTCACTGTGGCTCTTGAAGTGAGTCGGGTCATGTACGTGTTGAGTCAGTAGTATGGCGTTTATCATACTGTAGTTTACGGACTTTCTATCTACCTTGAAAATTAATGAAGTATGATCAGCAAAAAGTACAATATCACAAAGTTCATCTACTGTTGGTGGTAAGTCATTTATACAGGGTGTAAGCGACGGCTCACTGGAAACTGAAACTATAGTTTCAGACCATTATACTGAACTGAAATCCACTGGAATTTTTTCCGGAAACGTAAGGTTAAAAAGTTCCATTTTCCTAACAAAACTCGCCGCGCAATGTATGAAGAATCAACACAGTAATGGTGCCGTTAATCGTAGTACGATGTTTCAATGAGGGGGCGTGGCCTCGTCGCCGGCGCCGGTCGTCAACCCGCGCGGCGGTCACGTGTCTCGCGCGCCGCGCGTCATACCTACATAACATACTAGAAACTCCATGTTTTAAGGGTTTTGGTACCTAGTTCATAAACTATCAATGCTTTCGTTTTTTTAATAAATGTACTTATTTTCTTTTTAAGTTGTTAGGTGATAAGAGGTAGGTAATCGGCTTGTTGACGCGTCATTACTTTGGTGTTTAACATGCCCGTGGTAATGGAACTACTGAACCAAGGTAGGTAATTCATGCTAAAACTTAACACCTACTTAAGTAACTATGCTATGACCTTATGACAGTAAGCAAAAAGTTAATAAGTATCCACCTAAATAAAATAAAAAAAGAGTTTGACGTTTACAATCTTACCTAGGTATGTGGCAACAACTAACTTTATTATCCAAGCTCTGTTTGACATGCTACGAGTTATTGGCAAAAAAAAAAACTTTTAATAGGTAAGTATGTACTGATCCCCCCCAATTTACTTTTTATAATTATATTTTTATATATATTGGCCACACGATCGTCTAATGTAGAACCCTACTTTGTGAACCGAATAGTAAACCAAAGAACTTTAATGAGCGAGAGATTATTATTACTAGTCTATTATGAAGTTCCTAATTACTCCTACCTACTGATTACTATTAGAGAATACTATTAAACTTGCCAGCTAACATCTATATGTTGTTAAATGAAACCTAAAAGTATTAACTATTCAATAAAGAATTATATTAATAAAATATCCTAATTGAAATAAGGTTCAAATTATTATAATAGTCTACTGGAAAGGATTAATTAACCTAACTTTGTATTATTAACCAAGGAACAGAGTTATAGCTAGCATGAATATAGAAAACCTAACATAAAATATAATCATTCTACTGTTGAAACAAAATATCTATAGGCAACTTAGAATATTACTTGAAGCTTCAGATATTAACTATATAACTAAGAACAAACTCTTGGTTTAATTCAAATATCATACTAGATATACTTTTATAAAATGGCAATAATATATTAGCGGTTAAGGAAAGGCTCCATCTCTCGCCATTCCGCTGCTCTTCAACCATAACCTCAGAGCCCGCCCACTAATATATCTTTTATTATTTAGTATAACACATTATTCTATTAGTGTTAAATTTAGTAGACTAATTCTAGTCAATTAGGTAAACTTGATTCTACTAGTCTCTCCAAAAGGATCCTTTGAGAAGAGAGACCGAGACAAACTCAAAGGATTAAACTGTTTAATTCAATTATTCATTTTACTTTTGAACACAAAATAATAATTATCTTAGAACAATATAATATCAATGCTTAATTTTAGGCTTTATTCTTATTTCTTAGCCTGTTATTTCTTACTTATAGGATTAAACTCAATATGCCTATGACAAACTTTGTGTGTCTTTCTCTATAATTGTTAGTCATAACTACCAAACTATTTAGTAGTATACCTACTGTAATTATCATGTAATTAACCCTACTAAGCGGGTTCTACAACCTTTATACTCTGGATTGTAGTATGAATTATTGAATCACTCAGATTACTATAATTCAATTTCAGTACTATATACCTAGTACATTCATAACTTAGTCTGAAACACTATAGTGTGAATTTTACTTATACCATCTACTTCATTGAAATTGCCAACACTAAATTATATCTAAAATTAATTAGCCCTAGTAAGTAGCCCTATAATTGATTTAGTGCGCTTTCAGATATCCTGTTTCAACACTTAATTTAACTAAATTAGTAGCCCTTTGGTTTTATCACTAAATAACTTCTTTAATAACCTTAATATTCTCACAAAGGTGGTGTGTTCTTGAACCACATAGTGTATACTCAACACTAGGGTTCCTTCAGACAACAACTAAGCATATGTGTAAGTACAGTGACCACTGATTGTCCTTGGACAGAGACAGTAAGCCGTAGCTAGGTATGTACCGCACATCTATAGCTGTTAAAGGTGTATTGAAAGGACAGACCAACTCGTAAGTATCACTTTGAATTTTACCTATACAAAAAGACTACGTTAACCTAGATTTATTTGCTTTATCTGATGTTTAAAGTTAATGTATAGCTTATAATGATGACGATTTAATTCTTACAACTAGAACCTCTTCGGAATAATATCTAAATATGATAAACCTAGCTTTTCTTTTAGCAGGTATGTAACCGTACTTATTTACCCTTACTATCCTAGAAAGTTAATAATAATATCATAGACTCTCGTTGTGCTTAGATGACTTCTATGACAACAACCTGGTGTAAATACACATAGCTAACTAATTACTTTTATTCGTTTGAGACAGTTTTAACGTGACCTCTTTAATTTACCCTTACTATCCTAGAAAGTTAATAATAATACCGTAGACTAATAAGTTTCGTTACGTGCTTAGATGACTTCTATGACAACAACCTTGTGTAAATACACATAGCTAACTAATTACTTCTATTCGTTTGAGACAGTTTTAACATGAACTCTTTAATTTACCCTTACTATCCTAGAAAGTTAATAATAATACCGTAGCCTAATAAGTTTCGTTACGTGCTTAGATGACTTCTATGACAACAACCTTGTGTAAATACACATAGCTAACTAATTACTTTTATTCGTTTGAGACAGTTTTAACGTGAACTCTTTATACACACTAACAGATAAAACATGTTTGCGGGCGTCTCCCTAGTTAGCCGCCTAGGTTTATCACTAAGGTTAGACGCGAATGCTTCTTAAACTTAAATCTCTACCTATCTGCTAATTATAACCACTACAATACCTTTCATGTTAAATGAACTCCCTAATCATACCAACACGGGTTTATCGGACAACTTACATACTCCGCAGCCTAGCGCTTTATTCATTTTCTAATTAGACGGACGGTCTTAGAATTTGACGTTTCTGACAGGAATAGATAGACCTAACCACAGACTATCAAGATTACATTCAATAAGTAAGTTTCGATACCCTAGATTGAATATTTGCCTAATATGAATTTAATTTAAAAGGCTTACTTTTGTAACATGAATTAATTATTACTAGTTCCTAATTTTCCTATTGGCTTTAGAAGGCTAATTTAAGTCTTCTCGGTTCAATATTTATAATTCTTACGTCGACAGAGCTTGTTTTACTATGCCAGTAGTAGAACAAACTTTGTCTACATATACCTAGCTAGTCACATTACGTGTTTATAAGCTTACCTCGGTGTAAAGGAAAATCTACTGACTACCTATAACCCCTAACCACCTATTCATCTATTGTTTTAGAGCAATTAAAAGTCCAAAATGACTTTTACAGTTACGTTAAACGTGTGAGTAGTGTAAAGGAATTCCGGTGTAAGAAAACCTTTGCTAGACCAACTAAGACCTAACATAACCTCGATTTCGGAAGTAAAACTTCCTGTGTGTAGTCCTAAGACCCTTCAACCGGCTATTTCTAACCTTTAGTTGGCTTCCAGGTGGGGAAAATACCTACGGTGGTCTATATATACATATATAAATAAGGGGATCAATGTCAAGAGTAATTCATATGTCCACACAACAATCGCAAACTGATTACGGATCCACTTCTACGGGCCCTGGAGAGGAGACATAATGAGTTACAAACGACAAAGCCTGGCATACCGAAAAAAGGTGTCAGGAGACCTTGTACGCGTACCTTCCAAACTCACTCAATTAATGAGTTAAAACCGTCCGTTTCCTGATTGTGGAAATCTTCAGGTCTCAACTCACAACCAAAATGTGAGTGTAGGTATTCATTTTCGTAAACTACAACTGCCTGGAACTCTGCGTAACCGACTACCATTTGTGGCGTCGATACAGAGTTCTGGAAAACAAAAGAAGGTTAATAAACATGTTAAAACAATCCCGGAACACACAAACACCAGTTATTAAAACATTCTCACAATGCTAGCAAAAGAAAGTCGACTACAACATTCCTGTGTAGCGATAATCGTTAACTTGTAGCGTTACTCGAACGCAACGTGAAGCGACGAACAAAATAATATCACCTATAATAATACGAGCACAACACAAATAAATAAAAACCAACAAGGCAAAAATGGACGATACATGACACCTCTCAGCAAAATAACAACTCACCCCTTCGACGACCGGAATAAAAAAGCCCCGCTCAGACCCCCGCCAGACTTTATATAGAAAACCCTGAGCATGCGTAGAAACCCCTAATTTTCGGCCCCGCTGTATGAAAACTGCGTATAAGATCGCTTGGATGCGTAAACTTTTCCCGCAAAAGAAATTTCAATTATTCAACTTTAGTGTCTATTTCATCATTTCAAGTAACAAATAAAGCTCACTTTCGTTTGAACTCATCTCTCCTCATATTAGCGTCTCTCTAGCGTCCCTGCGTATACAGAAGCTGGGATTTTCCCGCAATAATGCATTTACTTTTCTAATGACAATGATTATTCTAACATAACATGTAACAAACAAAGTTCATTATCCTTTGAATTTGACCCCTACTCATTTTAGCAACATAGCGGTCATAATTCTTCTTTTTTTTTTTTCAACTTCCAGCCTATTCGATCCTTATTTATTAGGTTTTACAACTATAATGTTACCTCATTACAAAATAATTTGTGCAATTCTTTCCTCTTTAATTTATCTTACTAACATAATGAAATAAATCCATTTATTTCCTAAATTCTAATTAGAATGATCTGTTTTTTTATTTAATTTCAACCATTTCCTTCGCTTGCTCCACAGCGCCATCTAGGTAATTCAAAGTGAACCCATTTCTTTGCTAGTCGCTCAGAATTAACCTGCCAATTTTAAATGTCTAATCGTTTAGTTCATTATCCTTTGAACTTGTCTCCTACTCTCCTTAGCATTATAGCCGTCATTTCTTTTTTAATTCAACTTCCAGCCAATTCTTCATTACAAAATAATTTGTGCAAACTTTCCCTCTTTAATTTATTTTACTAACATAACGAAACAAATTTATTTATTTCTAAATTCTAATTAGAATGATCTGTTTTTATTTAATTTCAACCATTTCCTTTGCTTGCACCACAGCGCCATCTAGGTAATTCAAAGTGAACCCATTTCTCCGCTAGTCGCTCAGAATTAACCTGTCAATTTTAAATGTCTAATCGTCTAGTTCATTATACTTTGAACTTGTCTCCTACTCTCCTTAGCATTATAGCCGTAATTTCTTTTTTATTCAACTTCCAGCCAATTCGATCTTTCTTTATTAGGTTACACAACTATAATGTTACTTCACTACAAAATAATTTGTGTAAACCTTCCCTCTTTAATTTATTTTACTAACATAACGAAATAAATCTATTTATTACCTAAATTCTAATTAGAATGATCTGTTTTATTTCATATTATTAATTTCTTTTATTTCTCACCTCAGCGCCATCTAGGTAACTCAAAGTGAACCCATTTTTCCGCTAGTCGCTCAGAATTAAACTGTCAAATTTTAATGTCTAATCGTTTAAATAGTTGTCAATGTTTTCCAGAGAGAGCGCTGTTTTCAGTTTGTTTAGAAAATCTAATGACTAATTTCTAGCTGCCTGATGGCGAAGATTAACCTGAGTTTTTTTTTTAAAATGGATTTTAAAAAGGACACTACACTCGTGTTCCAGTACAGCTCACCCCCACAATGACTAAGAAAGACAACATCTTTGATGTTATCTGTAAGAGACATTGGAAAACAAAAGGATGACCTCCTTTAACTGGAACCCTATATCAAAATTTTGAATTCTCAATTCTTTGATATATTCACCAATTAGAAATAGGTATGTATTTATCATAACTAATTTTACACAATGAATCACGTCCTTTCTATTTTATATAATCTGTCCTGATGTGTGTTATTAATTTGCAAAACTCAAACTACACCAATGTAGTTAGAGATATAATCACATTGTTCCCTCAGATGTTCTTATACCTCCATCACTGCACCGATTATAGGAGTAAAAGAAAATACCTTCAGACTCCACTTTTTCAATTAGAACTTAGTCACATTGCCCGACTATTGTTCATATCCAACATTGCCCTGGTAGAAGAAACAGTTGAGTCCTCTCATACAAATCGATAATACCTTCCCTATGTGTTTACCTTAAAGTACATGATTCAGAATGTCAATTATAGTCAAAGTTCTTTAATCTTAGTTTTTACTCTTCTTTTTTTTTATTATTCTCAAATACCTATTTCCTTACCCTAATCTTATATGGGAAACCAAATCCGTTGATATCTGTTCCGACCACTATGCTTTAATGTGTTGTGTATTTAACCAATCACAAGACAAACATACGACACCTTAGGTAGAAGCTTGGATCTATGATTCCTAGTATTAATTTATGATGATATGTTCCTCTAATTTTATTAGTTCGCAAAAGTAGCACTTACTTGTGAGATAAGTGTATTCTAGTAATAATTTTCCTGGGAATCAATCGAAATCTGTACGCTCACATTGTCCGAACTCAAATTTCTTTTCCTCATTGCCCGGAATAAGAGATTCCTCCGGGTAAATCTACTTGAAAACTAATATAATGTTAAACAAGTACTAATATCTTCAAAAGTCAAAACCAAAAACCATTCCTCACCCCCGCAAAATTAATCGTCTGTTTTCTCTTTCTTGGCGCATGTGTTACTTTCAACAACTAAATAGTTCAACTTCAGCTATATTAGCACACTCAATATTGTGACTATTAAGCATGTCAATACACCCAGATACCTTATTTTTATTATTATTATTTAACATTTAATTTTGAACCTTTCATCACTGAAAGTAGGTGTGTATTTTTTTTGTTATAACCTCTTACACTTGTATAGTATTAACTATCAAGAACTACCCCTTCCAATGGGTCGAATCGTAAATACGATTTTAACCTAACACATAAATTCTTGACAATTAGTTGTGTATAATTCCCCTCCCAGAGGTTCAGATATCGACAGATCCAGCCTGGTTACAATTCAAAAACGTCTACTCTAAAATGGTCCCATTATAATTAAACCTCAAACCATACTTCATCCTCTGAATTCATCTCAAACCATGATACCACACTCTCATTACACTATTTAAGGAAATTGTGTTCCTATAATTTTTCATTTTTGATATTATTGCAGATTCGTGGTCAGAAGGGTTTAATTTACCACCTTAACTCAAAAAAATAAGGAAAACTATCCTCTAAAGCCTCTTAATGCACTTGTGGCCTTATGCAAATTTCCAAAAATCGACTATCCCTTACCTGCAATATGGCCACTCGCCAGTCCGCCGCTTGCGCCCGCGACGATCGCACGCAAAACTACCATGCTGTTCAGACACTTCGGAGTTGCGGCCGTGTAGCACAAACGTTCGGAACAAGTTTTTGAGTTACGTCCACATCGCACAACAGTAAATAAGACCGTGATTACAATGAACGCGTCAAAATATAAACGAAATAAAAATCACTTGATGATAAGACAACTACAGTAAGTAGGTACCTTTATATAATAGTTATTAGTCGTTACCTATGATTAATATACCTAAAGATTGTAATATAACAATATAAGGGTCAATCAACTTTTTTACACACACAATTCTGTCTGTTGCCCACTGTTCAGATTTTAATAAATAAAATAAAATCTGGGGACTTATTGGAAGTGAAATTATTATAAAATTATAGTTATATCATTAACTCCTTTCATTATAATGTATTGTTTTATTATTATTTTGATATTTATTTAATTTTCTGTACATAGGTTTTGTATGATAAATATTCAAATATAAAAGTAAAATAAAATGCTAATACAAAAAATATACATTATAAAAACCTAACCTATGAGTGCCGCCGGCAGCGGGGCAGGGCTCAATCTACCGGTGGTTAGGGCTGCAGAGAGAGGAACCTCCTCACAATGCGTGCCGAGGAGTACTACCTTCTGTATCTGGCCCTTAATCCAGCGAGAGTCTCTTGAGGTGTTAGTAGGGGAAAATTGGGGAAGCTGGATCACCCGAGATCCAGCTCCCCCAGTTTTCCTATTCAAAAACTTAGTTTAACCTCACTTATCAAAAATGATCTATTCAAGAAGTAATTTTAAACCTTGTTTATCAAAATCCTCTATTCAACAAGTAATATGATGGTCTATTCGAAAACTCGAACTAATCTCACTTATAAAAGATTATCTATTCAAGAAGCTATAAAAATGTTCTATTCAAGAAATAGTTATAAGCCCACTTTTCGAAAAAAATCTTCATGACCAAAAACTTAGTTTAACCTCACTTATCAAAAATGATCTATTCAAGAAGTAATTTTAAACCTTGTTTATCAAAATCCTCTATTCAACAAGTAATATGATGGTCTATTCGAAAACTCGAACTAATCTCACTTATAAAAGATTATCTATTCAAGAAGCTATAAAAATGTTCTATTCAAGAAATAGTTATAAGCCCACTTTTCGAAAAAAATCTTCATGACCTAAATAAGTATTCATAATAATAGTTTAACCGCATTTATCAAAAAATATCTATTCAAGAAGTCATAACTCATAAAGTAGAAATTTTAAAAATTATTCATAAAAAAAAAAAATAAGATTATTTATTCAAATTCAAAAAAAATATATTATAATTATTTGCTTAGTAGTACATAATTTTAACCTCACCGCGACTTGTATTGTAGCTCACTTATTAGTTTTGCTACCTATTATTAATTAATTGGACTCGAGAATCAGGAGCGTGTCCCCCCTGAATATGGAAGTTGTCAACATTCCTGCTTTAGTTCGACAATGTGACACCGTGCAATAATTAATAATCTAATATTTTTATTAGATTTTAAAGACAGGTATTTTTTAGTAGGTAATGAAAAAAAAAAACATCACTTATTATATAATTAGGTATATTTTATAATTATAATATTTTTAATACATATATTTAAACTACAAATAGAATTATATCAACTCTTATGTGCACCTTGTTAAAATATCTTCAGTATTCAAATCCAGAACCCAGAAAGATTACAATTCAGCCTCCATGTTATCTTGGATTTTTCTGACAATATCTCTAACATTATTGAAAATTTCATCAAACATGAGGTTTTTTACAATATGCTGTATGCATAAGCCTGCGCTGCATTTACAGAAAATCTCTTCCTGATTTTCTAAGTCCTTGGCATCGTATATTTCTATTCTGATTATTTTAGAGCCATGGCAAGATTTTTTAATGAATGAGTAATTTGGTGAGCTGTTATCGGGTGCTGGTCTTTTACGCGCGGCGCTCAGCCCTAGAACTTTCCTCGTACATCGTGGGACTTCTGACGGCACGAAGTTAAAAAGATCTTCAGTATCCTGAAAGAGAATAAAAAACAAAAAATAAAATATTAGAACACGAAGTCACTATCTCTTGGATTTTTCGCACGTTTGGCTTTTTAAATCGATTTTAATGAAGTACCTACTATTAAAATGATACATTTCTTATCAATATGTGAAAAAACAAAAAAAAAACAAAATCGAAATAATGTGTTTATTCACTTACCGACATTATAAGTCGAGGACTCGGAGTTGAATAATGGTGTACCGGGTTACTTTCGTCGCGTGACATAGCAGCTCAGCTGTTTACAGATTACTAAACATATAATTCTGTTTTTTTCTTCTTCTATATACCCCCTTCCCCAGATATTTAGAAAACTGTAACGTTGTATATCTTGCGTGAAACGGAACCTAAAGACTGGGGGAATATTTAAGGTGTTAATGGCATTACTGTTCATTACTTTTGATTGTCAAACGTCAACACCATAGATTTTCATGTTGGTGTTGCCGCGTTAGGGTAAAATACCTTGAATTAGGGGAATAATAAATATTCGTAATTAATCAATAAATGGAGTCAATAGTTAATTACATTTATTAAGTAAACAAAACAATACAAAGATTTCTTTTGGCAGTAATTGTACATACAAGAATTAAACAAACACATTTCAGTCAAAAGTTAATTTAATGTAGTACTTTCTTGTAGGTAATATATTAATTGGGTACCTAATTACCCAGACTACCTAAATTGTATAGCTACATTGTATGCATTTTGGTTGCATCTATGTTTTGACTAATTATCTTTCATCAAGATGTCCAAGATGATAGCCCATTACAAAATCGGACTTAAGCTGAATGACAGCGGAGGAGCCATCCTCAATAAAGTAACCAAGCACCTGCTGTGGAGATATAGTACATACTTTCAGTCATATTTCGGTGAAAGGAACTTGTAAGTAATAATTAATAACATATTTCTGATGGAGGCATTTGTTGCAATTTAATATGCCATTCTCTGACCAAATGGTGAATTTTCAGTTATTGTTTCTCACACGTGGAAGAGGAGGGAATGTCTTAGCGTCGAGATTACCAGGGGTTTTCCTTGAAGTTTTCCGGTAAGATTCATAATTTTGTTAACCTTAAATGTCAGCCCACATGTCTTATATATTTCTTAATCGTAGTGCTAATCAGAGCAATTTCTCTCTGTCTTTACAGCTGGACTGGGTTTCTGATGTTTTTCTAGAATTCTAGTTTTCTAGTTTTGTCAGTAGGTTATTTAGTTTCCGGATATTTTCAGTATGTACTGATTTAAGTTTCCGTCTACATAGTTTCTGTTTTCTGTTATTCTGTTTAGATACTTTCAGAATAATTTAGCTTTCTGATTTGCCTTTATGGTTGGATGATTTATTTTGCATTCCGTTATTCCGATTCAGGCTCCAACTATATTCAGGTTCAGTAAAGCTATGAAGTAGCATATAAAGACATTTAGTATTTGGCAGGAACTCTCTTTAGATCTGTAAGTAATAAATTCATGTTTAGGTTCCTGATCATTCAGAAAACATATAAGTAATGAAGTAGGATAAAGGTTTAAACCAACCTTTAGTAGGCGTGCCATAGGCACGAGGATTTAGTAGACCTTCACAAGCTGCTGTGAGCTGCCCTGATACTGTGGCTTGCGACACAGTGTACTGGGACCGCTCCACCAGTCTGCCGACCTGGGACTACATCGAGTCGATCGTCCAGGAAGGAAGGTTTTCTTCAGATTAAGGTCTGTGGAAATTATATTTATAATTAGGGAATTAGGATATCAATAATAGTTATTTGAACTTAAATTGGAATTGGTGGCAACTCTATAAATAGGGACTAACAAATTACTATCTAAGAATTGTGAATTATAACATAAGAACCTTTACTTGTGTAAAACGACCAGCCTTCCGCTGAGCTAAACATATTTTCTGGTAGAGTAAGAATTATGAGCAAAGTTATGTTCACAATTAATTAACACCATGTATAGAGCTGCATAGGAATAAAGACTGTGATATTTACTAACCTGTTTCATTGAGCTCCTCATCATACGTCCTAGAACACTCCAATTCTTCAAGTATCTTATTCTACAACTTTCTGTTACGTTTTCCGTCTATTTCGTTTTGTCACTTGGTAAAACCTAGCCGGGCATTTACCAACGTGACAAAACATATGAAATAAAGTTCAAATTAGAGGCTAAAAATTATTAGTACCGCATCATCGCCATCTACGGTAGTATGTCATCTTACACCCGCGACGAAGTGGCGCCTTCGACATTGTGTTTACATCTATTTGATACGATTAATTGATTTTGCAGTGTATGTTTGTTTGTTGAGATTTTTTCTTATACATATTGTCCCAGTCACTAATACTAAATACACAAGCAAAACCATGCGGTTAAGCCTAGTACTTTTTTGCTATTTTGGTGCGGAAGTTTTGCCAGTGGATATCGATCTTTGTTTATAATGTTTTAAACTGTTTATTAATTGAATCATATATGATGACAATGCATAACACGGTAACAAGTTTGGTGAAATTGCCATGCTGGCATTTCGTATTCACACATACATTTTTTTATACACACATACGTATAATTTATAAAATATTTAAAGGCCTCTCCCGGCCAAACATTTACCATTTGTCATCTTGAGGACGTGGATCCTGCATGCTGGCTCCGGTAATTTCAAGTATCAAGTTCAGTGCATCACTACTCTGGATAATGTAAGTACTCATTTAATGCTTTTATATTGTGTTCTAATCGTATGAAAACTCATTTTATGCTTTTGTATTGCTGTCTAATCGTATGAAAAACTGTATTTTCAGAGTTAATAATTATATAGATTTATTCATTAATATGCAAAAAAAAAAATTAACGCTAGTAAATATAGCATCATATTCATCGTTCTCATGTGACGACGTGTTAGTATAGCTGGCAGTTACTCTGCCTACGAAGCTAGCGGCCCCCCGGGTTCGATTCCCGGTATGGGCAATTTATTCGTGTGATAAACGAACGCGAGTATTGTTTCTGAATCTTGGATGTTTTCTACATAGAAAACATATTTATCGTTGTCTAGTACCCATAGTACAATCCTATAGTTAGGACAAGGTCAATTATTGTGAGATTTATTTATTTATTATTTTTGAATGAAAATATTATTAAGTTTTTAAATAGTAATAGTGTTTATAAAATTGTAATATGTCTATCTTTTTACATTTTATTTTTTCAGATCTCCAGATTCTCCATCCACAATTCATCATCCTGAGGGCCTCGATCTAGTAGCCGACTCCGATAACGTGCTTGCTTAGTGTCGAGTCGAGAGCGATACCATTTCGATTAATGTGAGTATTCACTGAGGAGTTTTTGCGTACATATTATATCGTTGAGTTCTAGATATAAAAACGTCGAATGAAAACTGTAGTGTCCGGTATTTCATTTCATTTATTTATTCACTAACCATAGTGAATTTAATGTATATTATATTATGATAGTAGGTGCATACTACTTTCCGATATATTAAATATCGTAAACTATTATTAATGTTAGGTAATTTAAGAAACAATATGTAATGCGTGATAGTTTATAAAACAGGTTTTATAATGATTACCCTTTAATATTTCCAGGTCTGAACACGCTGATAATCTGTTCCCGTCAGATGAGGAGATGGCTTCTTCACGCTCCGTGAAGAAATCATCATCATCATCATTAAAGAAAAGATCGCGGGCGGACGCCAGCGTCGGCGCCGGTTCCAGTTCCAAGAAACCGTTATGTGAGAAGAAGGTCACAGCTAAAGATCTCTTTGGGACGGATAGCGAAGACGAACTGCAGGCTTCGGATGCAATCGGTAAAAAATCTTCACCGTTGGTTAGCTACATAACTAGAAGGGTTGCAAATGGATGTGCGCGTCAATCTGCCGAAGCAAAACCAGGGACTCACTATATAGAACTAAAAATCTATAAATGTGAGGAAATAGAACGAGTCCCTGCAATGAATAGGTGGCGCCAGGCTGTTGTTACTGTAAAAAACAGAAGTGATATAGATACAGAAGCCTGGCGCCACCTCACCTGTTATGTGAGCGCGGTGAAAAAAGAATTTAAAAACTGTCCTCCGGCATTCATTAATTCCTATTTTTAAATATAAGTAATTAACTATTACCGATATTAATATATAAATAATACCCAATAATCAATATATCCCTTGTGTTTAATAATTGTATTGGTTCTTAGTTAGTGTTCATTATTCAAATAAAGTTCATGTATAGCAGCTGCAATGTATTTAACTTTCAGCTCCAACATCACCACCTCTCGACGCAAGCTTTAGGAGTGAAGCGAGTAAACACGTCACTCTATGTCACAAGTGTCATATAAATATTCCAACTAACAAATTTAAATATCATTTGAGAACTAATGCTCATAAATCACAGTGTTTATTGAAAACAGAATTTAAAAACATAGACGTTGTGGCCACAGCATTCAACAATCGAATTGTAACATATCGATTAAATGCTCCACAGGAAGACGAACACCTTACTTTAGAAACTTTCCTGTGTAGTAATAAAAGTAATGTAATTAAACTATTAGAAAAATCTTTATCAGAAAATAATTGTATTAAAGTTAATTTTGAACTATTCGCATTATTTTCTTTACCAAAATCCAATAAAGGAGAACTGAAGTCATTTAATTTAAAATATCGGTCGATTTTTAATAACACACAGTTATCTGATATTTATACAGATTTAGTTAACACCTTCAAAAGTGAGGTATCTGAATTTGAACACTGTGAATCTGGGTGGTCACTTGAGTCGATTAGTCACTTAGAAATTAATATTAATAAATACTGCCCTTTAAGAGGTGGTGCCTATAGAAGTAAATAAAGTAACTTTAAGTAATAATGATGATAAGCGTCAAATTGCAATAGAACAAATACTGTATTTTTAAGGTTAGTAAATATAGTAAAAGAATATGTACAAATGTTTATATTAGATGAATATGACAAAATAAATAGTATTTACAAACCAGATTAGAGTTTTTATTTTACATTAGCTCACCGTTCAAACCGATGGATAGGGGTACCTATATAAAGAATAGCAATGTTCAGTTTTTTTCACATTTGACCATGAAGTTCGTGAAGCAAGCTGAAACTTTAGAAGTAAATATCATAAAGGTTAAAGATGGACCACGAAAAATTAAACATAGCATGTTGTTTCCTAATACAATTCGATGCATAGTATGTGGTCCTTCTAACTGTGGTAAAACCAATGTTATGCTTAATTTACTCTTACATGAAAATGGTCTAAAGTTCAAGCATATTTATTTATATTCTAAAACAACCTTCCAGTCAAAGTATCAATTTCTAAAACAAGTAATGCAAAGCGTTCCTGGAGCAAAATTATTTGTTTTTGAAGCTAATAAAGAAGTTATTCATCCGAATAATAGTTTACCAAATTCTATTATGATATTTGATGACGTTGTCTGTGAAAATCAAATGAACATTCGAAACTATTTTGCAATGCGTAGACACAGAGAGATAGACTGTTTTTATTTATCGCAAACTTATTCGAAGATACCTAAACAATTGATAAGAGATAATGCTAATGTTTTAATTGTATTTAAACAAGATGATACGAACTTAAGACATATTTATAATGAGCATGTTAGTAGTGACCTGAATTGGATTAAATTTAAACAGCTGTGTTCTTCTATATGGCAAGATAAATTCAACTTTTTAGTCATAAACAAAGATTGCGCAATAAACAAAGGAAGATATAGAAAAGGATTTGACACGTTTATTTACCTTTAAGTTCCTGATATATACAAATTATGCTATGAATTGTGTCACTTGAAGTAGAGTGTCAGTATAAAACGGTACACATTTATCCTACTACAATGGAAATAAATTTAAAAGAACAACTCATAAAATCAGTGGACACGATAAAAAATAAAATAAAAAGGATTAAAGATGAAGAAGATGAAGCTAGTCAGAAGTTCAGAAAAGTTTTTAAACCGATTACAGACCCCTTAGAAACCCTGATCAGAATAAATGAAAAAGCTAACCCTACTTTTAACATGTCAACAAAGTTAGAGAATGATAATACACACGAGAATTTTAACTCGTCTGCCGAATACGAGAAGTTTAAAGATTTAATAAATTCTGATCAACACTCAGAATACTATGAATATACTGACGAAGATGATAAAAAATCGGAACAGCTAACTAACGATACACTTTTGTCTTTAAAAAAAGAAGATATGTTTGATGTGTACGAAAATATTTGCGTACCATTCGGAATCCGAAGTAAAAACAAGAAACTTATGATGGGAAATACCGCTGTAAATTTGTCGTTTGTAAATAATGCTACTAACAACCAAAAAAAATACGTGGTTACCATCAATAATAAAAATTACGAATTAACCGCAGGTTTGAAAGAGCTTTTAATGCGTAACAAACCTGATCTTAAGCTCGTAACTGAAAAAGACAAAGCGGAGTACAAAGAAATGTTAATTATTACAAATGCACACAAAAAGGACTTTGTGCCAAATGGTAGAATAATGGGTGACAAAGGATTAAAATACTGTACCATCATTAAGCCATTGTTTTCACAGTTAAATGACAACTCAAATAAAAATGTTCCCGAACATTTGCCGAAATTAAAAATCGGAGGACATCTACCTGATTTAAAACGATATAAGAGTGATACAGATTATATTTATTGGGATGATCCAAACGAACTGATTGAAAGACTGAAACTTTTAATCGCATCTAAAAGTGCTGGTAACAGTAACCATGATAATGAAATTATGTCAATAATTGAAGAATTAAAGGAAGCTGGTATTATAAAAGAATAAAATTGGTTAAACAATCTGCATTCTGATTAGTAGTCTAAAGCATACTAGACATGAATATCGAAAACAATATTGAAAATAGTAACGTCGGTAATTGCGAAAAAGTACGAAATAAAATCTCAACTACGAAAGTGCCTTCATTGATCTATAGCGTTGGTCAGGAATACGTTGATAAAAAAGTAAATGACTGTTTGAAAAAGGTGTCTTGTCTTAACAAACTAGTTATTACTTTAATGGAGAAAATAAAACGTGTTGAAAAAGATATTATGTATCAAGAGATCGAAGGAAAACTTAGCAAGCATTTTGAGCGAAGCAGTCGTTATAAATAAAGATTTGACATCAATTTTACAGGTACTATGAGTAAAGCAAGCGTTGTAAATGAAATTCACAAAAATGCTAGAGTGAACTTTCCGCGGAGAAGTGTGATACTTAAAGACATAGATGACCTTTGGCAAGCAGATTTGATAGATATGCAGACTTTATCAAAATGGAACGCTGGATATAAATACATATTGGTCATTATTGATTGTTTCTCAAAGTATGCTTGGGCATTTCCAGTGAAGCGTAAGACTAAAGAAGTCGTATCTGAACTGTTCCGAATATTGTGTGCAAAGGGACGCTTTCCAAAAAATTTACAAACAGATAACGGTACAGAATTTTATAATGATAAGTTTAGAAAGGTTACTGGCACATACAATATTAATCATTACTCTACATTTTCTACAAAAAAAGCTTCCATCGTAGAAAGATTTATAAGAACACTCAAAAATAAGTTGTACAAGGAATTTAGTTTAAAAGGTAATTATAAGTGGATAAACGGAAACCTTGATAAGAAAGTTTATGAATACAATCACACTTTTCATAGAACTCTAGGGAAACCACCGGCTGAAATTAATCATGATAATAAAAACATGATATTAGAGAGATACATTAACAATTCACGATCCAAGAAAATACCGAAGGGCAAAAAATTTCGCGTTGGAGATTTCGTAAGAATCAGTAAATTCAAAGGATGTTTTGAAAAAGGATTCACGCCTAATTGGTCAACAGAAATATTCAAAATTACTAAAGTGCAACATACTAATCCCACTACATTTTTATTAGAAGACGCAAAGTCAAGACCTATTTTAGGAGCCTTCTATTCGCAAGAAATCCAGAAAACTGCGCATCCTGAAGTATATCTAGTAGAAAAAGTTTTGAAATGTAAAGGAAACAAAGTATACGTTAAATGGTTAGGTCTACCTTCAAGTGAAAACAGCTGGATAGATAAAAAAAATCGTTTATAGATTTAAGTAAAAATTCGTGTTTAAATATGCTAATGTTTTATTTTTAAAGTCATTCGTCTTTAGTTCTTTACGGTATCAAGACCACTTTATAGCAAGAATTATTGTGATTTCTTTCTCGAAAATGAAGCGCAAACAAAATAAACCTGATAACGGAAATAAAAAGCAAAAGTTATCGACAATCAGTCAGAAAAATGGAGCAGGACTGAAAAAAACGTTCAATAATATTGTCTCACATACTAAAAAACATATCCGAAACTTGAAGCCCCAATGCAAGAAAATGTTAATGGAATTAGCATACGCAGCCGCTCAAGACATAGCTTCTGACTTACCTATACAGTTACCGCGAGTGATACCCGTGCCTAAAACTGGTGGATTCCTACCATTAATACCTATTTTTGCCGGCTTATCTGCTGCTGGCAATTTAGTCGGCGGCGTTGCCGGAATCACAAAAGCTATCGATTATTATAAATTAGCTAAAAAGCAGATCGTACAATCAAAACGAGATAATATCAAAATGGATTCAATGTGTATTGGAAAAGGATTGCACCTTAAACCGTACAAGGATGGTTTAGGAATTTATGTTTCAAATAAAAAAAACTGATCAGTAGGCTACCCGATAGAGCATTGAGTAACATCGATATAATAAAGTACTCAAAAAATATTCCTCATTTTCGTGGTGTATTTATGAGAGATGAATTACCAAAAGTGCCTTGGTTGATAGAATGCGGTGTTATCAATTTAGATTCATCTGAAAATTCTGGGACTCAATGGGTAGCCTATGGAAAGGTTAATAATTATATTGAATACTTTGATAGTTATGGTAATTTAAAACCTCCAAAAGAATTTATAGCATATATGGGATCAAATATTCAGTATAATTATGAAAATTTACAAAGAGCGCATTTATATAATTGTGGGCATCTTTGCTTGAAATTTCTTAAATCATTTTGGGAATTGAAAAATAATAACAAATAATAATAACTTCATCTACAATAAAAAGGGAAGATAGGTTAACAAAGAACATTCCTCCACGGACAGCGATCAGCATCAGTGTTGTCAGTGTTAAGTAATATTATAACGCCACTTATAAATATAAATTGCTTGAACGTTGATAATGTATGTTTACAATAAAACCTCGGTCAATAACGAAAAATCTAATATTCAACTACCAGCGTTCAAAGAGAGAAGACGATTAAGCACGTCAAAGAATATTACTAAAAGTAATAAAAAGTTTCTCAACTCCCTTGGTTTTAAAGTATAAAAATGCTACAAATTACCGATCCACCTCAACAAGACAACTCTATTGAAAGTTATGAGATCCACACTTACAATCCCTACAATCACAGTTTTAAAGAAAATGACGAGATCAGAATACCTATTCATCAGCAAAATGTTTATGTACTACCATCTGCAAGTTCCATTTACATCGAGGGGCACGCGAATGTGTTCGAATTAGATGCAACAGGAAAAAAGATATCTAAGGATATTAATTTTACAAACAATCCAATATTGTTTTTATTTCAAGACATATCATACGAGCTGAATGGTGTTGAAATAGATCGTATTAAAAATGCCGGTATTACAACCACGATAAAGTCTTACGTATCAATGAATGATGCAGATAGCAAAAATGCAGCGTTGTGGGGCTGGAATTTAAGTGGATCATCGCGTAAAAATGGTAATTTCTCAGTTATTATACCCCTAAACAAAGTATTAGGGTTTGCAGAAGATTATAACAAAATTCTCGTCAATTGTAAACATGAACTTATACTTCATAGAAGTAATTCTGCTCATAATAGCGTTTCGATGGGTAATAATGAAGATATTAAAATAGACATACAAAAAGTTCAATGGCGTGTACCACATATTAGAGTTTCAGATCGTAATCGAATATCATTACTCAAGTATTTGGAAAAAGATCGAGCCATACAAGTAGCATTCCGAAATTGGGATTTATATGAGTATCCTCTTTTACCTCAAACCACAAAACATTCATGGTCTGTGAAAACTGCTTCTCAGCTAGAAAAACCAAGATATGTTATATTTGGTTTGCAAACCGATAGAAAGTTGAACAAAACAAAAAGTTCATCCCAATTTGACCATTGTAATATTACAAATGTCAAGTTGTTTTTAAATTCACAGTATTTTCCTTATGATTCACTCAATTTAAAATTCGACGAAGGAAAATGTAGTATATTATATGAGATGTACGCTAATTTTCGTCAGTCGTATTATAACGCTAGTAACGATCCCTTGCTTAATTTGAATACATTCATTAAAACTCCGCTATTTGTCATTGATTGCTCAAGACAAAATGACTCGCTGAAAACCGGGCCAGTTGACGTGCGGTTAGAAATCGAGTCTTCAAGTGATATACCGAAGGGGACAGCAGCTTACTGTTTGATCATAAACGATCGTCTTATTGAGTACAAGCCGTTGAGTAACATAGTTCGAAAAATATCATGAATGTGATTATGGATGTCCAAGGTTTTAAAAATGAGAACAATGAATTTATACCAAAAGAAATAGCGATCTTTTGCAAGAAGAGCTTTCTTTTGTTATTGATTAAACCACCATATCCATTTTACGAATTAACAAAGAAAGAACGTTTACAAGTTGGATGGATAGAAAGAAACAAAGGAATTTTATGGAATGAAGGATATGTTCCGTATTTTACATATAGGAGTATAATATTAGACTATTGTAAGAATAAATGTATTTATACTAAGGGTTACGAAAAAGTGAGGTGGTTGAAAAAAATAACTGAAAGTGATAATGTTTATAATTTAGAAGATGTTAACTGTCCTAATTTAGAAACACTTCATAAAAAATATTTAATGGCATCTGATATTCAAAATTGTATTTATCATTCGAATATATGTGCGTTCAAAAATGTATCCTGTATGAATAAGTGGTGCTTAGATAATAATATTTTTATATAAATAAACGGAATTTAATGTATGAATATGTGTTTGATTTCTTTTTAAAACAGCGTATTACTTTGGTTAAGTACAGCGAGGAGTCATTATCATAATTTTATCAATCTTAAATCGAATTTAATAATGAATATCAATATAGGAGATACCGTTGAGGTTATTATCGACAAATGGCAACTTTGCAGACATCACCAACTTAAAATAGTCAACGCTGATATGATAACTATGATGGTCTAACATCAAGTTGTTTAAAAAGTTGATGTCTACGAATCTTTCATACACTACAAGTTTTCGAATAAGTGGACTAATAAGTAGATTACTTCTTGGATGGAAGATTTGTTAAGGTTTTATTATGTCTTCTTAAGCATAATATTTAAAGACTTCTTGAACAGATTATTTTGTCTTGAATAGATAATTTTGATAAGTGAGGTTAAACTATTATCATGAATAGATAATAGTCAAGATGGTCTTGAATATATATCGAAATTTTCGAAAAAAAATTTTAGCTTCTTGAATAAATAATCTTTTATAAGTGAGATTAGATCGAGTTTTCGAATAGACCATCATATTACTTCTAAGTTTTTGAATAGGAAAACTGGGGGAGCTGGATCTCGGGTGATCCAGCTTCCCCAATTTTCCCCTACTGGTGTTGGTCGAGACTCTTCGCTATAAGACCGTTTGCCGAAACAACTATTGGGACAAAGATCGTCGAAACAACATCCCACATAGCGGTCACCTCGTGAGCCAAGTCAAGGTACTTGCTGAGCTTGTCCTTCTCGGCCTTCACGAGGTTCTCGTCATGCGGGATGGTGACGTCGACGAGCACTGCCGCCGGGCAGATCGATCGATTGAGATCGATCTGTCAATACGATATCAGGCTTATTGGCGACAATAGTCCTGTCCGTGATGACAAATCGATCCCAATAGAGTATAGCACGACCATTTTCGAGAACTGGCGCCGGTGTTTACTTATAGTACGGCACTTCAGACTCAACAAGACCATTATTGAAGAGCAAGTTGCTGATGGATGATCCTGGATGTATGAGCAAGTATTTGCCGTCGAAATTATGTGTCTGAGGGACTTGCCGGGGCAACGGCACGCTCGACAAATGTCGACCGTGCCATCCCTCAGAATATATTTCCGGTAATTGTTCGTCATTATGACCTCGTCAGCAATTGCACAGACAAAACCTTCGGTTCCCCAAAGATTTCGGTTTTCACGGACGCTAAAACGTCTACGTCGGACCTTGTTAGGGCCAGGTAGAAGCGTCCGTGTAGCTCGTTGCTTTTCCATACGTTCTTGCGGTCTTCAGTGCTCAACACCGTTGGTCTGCGCCAGTTTTCGTTTGCCAAGGAGAGAGGCGTGAGGCTCCTGTCTACTGCAACCACGATGCATCCCACACTCATTGCCAAGGAAATAATCCCTGAGATTGCACGCACACCTCGCGGTTGTGGAGATTCTTAGCATTTAAAATGCCTCGACCTCCACATTTCCTTGGGATGTACAATCTCATGACAGATGAGCGTGGGTGCAACATGCGATGTGATTTAAGCAGTAGACGGATCCCCCTATTCAGGGCGTCTAGCTCAGTCTGAGTCTACCTTAGTATGCCAAAGGAGTATGTGAGCAGCGGCACCACCCAACCATTGAAGGCGCGCCTTACTACCCCGTGACAATGTTGACATTTAATATCATATCATGTCATGCAAAAACCATGATAACAAGATCTAGAACGAATAGAACAGAAGCGGATACTGCGATAGCACGCCCTCCACCCCAGCCCGCTTCGTTCAGCTCATGTCGCCATCGCTGTTGGGTGATGAGTTCGCCACTGCACCCGACACCAGCGAGTCGAGCGACCTCCGCCGTCGCGACCACCTACGTGACGTGCGACCACCGCTGCCGGCACGCTTGGGGCCTGCGGGGCATCCTGCTCTGCGCACGGCTGGGTTTAGTGCACCGCATGCGATGGTCAACATCGAATAATGAAAATTGCAAGCGAGCATAATACGGGGCTACAGAGGGAGGAACTAACCTCACTGCGTACCGTGATCGAATGCTGCTCCTGTTTCAGACTCTTGAACCAGCCATCACTGTTACCGCCCAATGACTATCGGATCAGGTGCGGGCCATTCAGCGGCTTCGGCGACTGGATCAGTCTGTACCTTGATCGACTACGCCTTGAATCGCTACATATTTGTACAACCTCCGCTTCATCACGGGACCCTCCTGCTGCGTTATCGGCTTCGATGCCAGTCGCCCAACACGCACTGATATCAGTGCAGTATGATCCCGTTAGCGACTTTGAGGATTGTGTGAATATAAGCGTAACTAGCCAGGTGAATGAGCAACTGAGGAGGGCTTTGGAAGACGCGATCGCGCAGTATCGGTCCACACCCAACTCTAGGTCTCGTTTACCACGCTTGCCTGGCAGTAAACGAAATTTAGCACTTATGGGAGCCCTAAACGCCTTGCTGGCGTCATATTTACAAGCCAGCGAGGATATTATCGATACCCACTCAAATTTGTACTGCGGGGCCAGCACTGTATGCCGCGTAGCTCGAGTCAAGTTTTCGGACACTGACCGAGCGACGCGCGCTCGCGGGTCTGTCCCCGCTTGGCAAGTGCGAGTTGAGCGACGTATTGATAAGTTTAGGACTCTCATAGGAAAGCTACAGGGGGGCAATGAACGCCCCCGAGTCGAATAAGGCCCCAACATTATTATGGCCTGTGTCACGGAACGTATCGACTTCCTGAAGCAGAAAGTTTGCGCGTGGGCAAGCCGTATTCGTCGCTATAGAGAGCGTGTAGATAGATACCAGCAAAATCACCTATTCCAAAGTGATCCGAGGAAGGTGTACCGAAAGTGGGAAGGAACCGATCAAGGAGTGAGCGACGGACACCTACCGGATGCTCCTGCTATGGTTAATTTCTGGCGCAGCATCTGGTCGGTGCCTGTCGTGCACACAGAAGGAGACTGGATTTTAGCTGGGCAGATATTCAAACATAGGTTATTTAAATTATATACCTTTCTGTCAAGAGAATTTACGCGTTAGGCATACTTCGAGACATTGATTATCGCATATAATAATGTTTTACTGTGCCAAAGATGATTAATAAAGGTAGGTAAGGTGATTCATAACTATTTTTCGTGTTTTTCATTTATTTTATTATTTTTTAATGTATTTTTGTATGATAGTATGCTTATTACCGTCATTTAATTCTTTTGCGATTTTGGACACATCTCGAAATTCCGTAAAATACTTTCTGCGATAAGGCCACAACACGAAGTGCCTATATTTGAAGGCCAGTACTTTAAAATCTAAGCATACTTGAAAAAAAAATTTCACGTTCATTTGAAGCTCTATATAATGAACAACAAAATAACCTAAACCACATTGTTATTGACCCAAAACTTAAGGAATTAGACCCTTTTTTCTGCCGCACACTCAACTCGCAAAACTTTGATCGGCGATTTCTCTTAATATTGGTTTTTTGAGATGTGCCCGTATAGCAGGCACTAGGCGATATCTAACAAGTGAAATTACTATTATAGTTATTCATATATACATCTAGTCTGATTGTATATCTCTCAGCGGATCTAGCATGAGATTCTCAAAGTATATACATAACGTCCGATGTATATTTCTCTGCGGGTCCAGCAAGAGAAAACTTCGATAAATGTATGAACTATACATATTTACATATACATTCTCTAGTATATATTTCTCAAGCAAGAGAAAATTCAGTCATTTACACAACGCGTAAATAAGATGTAGTTACTCTGCGAATTTAGCATGGAAAACTTCGATAATAACTCGATAGTTTTGATCCTCTAATCTAATGTGTACTAAATACCATTTAATTCCACTCATTCTAATACAAAACCATTAACTTACATTTCATTATTATAACCACTGACAGTCAAACCTTCGAAGCTAATTAATTTTGACACTAACTTATTATAACTTACGCCATGATTACCAAGTTAATTCTCGGCTCGCGTAATTATTTTTGCACTATATAAAAGTTTCTTTCACTACACTTTGAATTAGCGATGGGCGAGTCGAGTTGTCTGATTCGAATAACTCGAATCAGAGTCTAAACGAGTTGATTCGAATCGGATTCATTCGCAACTCGAATCAACTCGCAACGCTCTAGCTAGAATTGATATGGCCGCCTGGCCGAATCAGTGAGCGGATAACGAATGCGAGTGAGCCGAGTGATGCGAGTTATGCGAGTGCGAATGCATGCGAGTGATGCGAGTTAGCGATTCGCCAGCCAACTCGAAACCGAAACGAAACTCGCCGCTCGCTGGTCGGGGTCACGGTCACTCACAGGCGTCGGGCACACCTCGGGCGTCTCGTCGGGGACCTCGGGTCGGTTCGGGTCGCCGATCCGTTTGGCTGCCGCGAAGCGGATCCCATCCGGTTGATGCGAGTCGAGTCAACTCGAGTTGCGATCCGAGTTAGCGGCAGAGTCAACTCGAGTTAACCGAGTTGAAATAAATTCGACTCGTAACATCGCTACTTTGAATAAAATATTCATAACTAAATACATTATGACAGATAAACGCAAACAAACTCTGACAGCTCCCTATTTTGACACTGTCACCTATTACGACTGACATGTCACATTCACGGTCCAACTCGCAGGCAACAACTTCAAAAGGGATTTTATCGTAATCTGTATAAAGGCACGGCCACAATGTTTTATTAGTGGTTGACCATCCTTGCCTTAAATATCTCCGCATCTATCACAACCAATAAAAATAAAGTTACCGCACGTAGTGATACATAGCAACTATAGCTAAATAAATGTGAGTTTTTTTTTTTCACTCAACATTTTCAGACCTGTTTTTTTTCTACTTGAACGTGTTTAGGTTTCTGAACGGACAGAGACGCGCCTTACATCCCTATTATCTGTGGACACTACTGCAAAATAATAACTTGACAGCTTATTGTTCGTTACCTACTCTATGACTAATATTGTTTGTTTATCAAAATAAAACAGAAGTCCCGTCTTTTACGTACTTAACCAAAACCGAACATTCCTGACATTGGTACCAGGCCCTGAGATTGCCATTAAAGAGAAGAACAAGAAGTATTATATAGTTAATTTATCACCCGGTGTGATTAGCAAATCAAAATGGCTAATATGTTCCTGCCTGTTAATAACTTGAACCATATTACAAGTAAAGAAAACTGCTCATATTACGTAAGTATACAATCCTATTCTATGTATATGTGAGTTATACCTATAACTTATTTATATTAACCTTAGTTCATGTCGATGCGCATAAATCCTTTATCTAGCATTATTCTAAACTTAAATTTACTTTACTGGGTACCCTAGTCTTTCTAGTAATAAATATAGTTGTTAGATATGAAGTTTACTTATGTTGTTTTCAGTAACTAACGGAATATTCTGCTTTTATTTCAGCAATATTGAGAGATGACACCGTCTGCAGTTATGATAGAATTCATTACCCTACTAACATAATGTTTAATCGCCTGCAAGTTTTAACCAATCTAGCAGTAACTATTCTACATGTAAAATCATTGCAAGCTACCCGGTCCGGCTTCCTGCTAAGTGAACGATTGTGATTTGTGTTGTGCTAAACCTTATTTTCCTTTCTACTAATCCTGTGTTATGTACTGTTCATGGATTACATAATATTGTCTTATGACTTACTTATTTTACCTTGAACCAAGCATGATTTGTTTCTTTTATGTATCAGCTGGGATAAGTTGATGCAAATTTGTTTACCGCTATTTTTATAAATAAAAGTTATATATGCTAGTTTTATTTACATACTTAAATTTCTTCCTGACTTAAAGGTTATGAATGATTCATGATAATGTAAGCTTTACATTATTTTTTCATTAGTAAAAATACATCAAAACAATGTTTATGCCTAACTTCTTATACAATATGACTAAATATTGCCTGATGTTTGTGTTATGAGCTTAGTTCCTTACTAACAAACAATTATCACCCCCCCATATGCAAATCTCTTAATCAGTTTTAAATTTGTCAAACATATCTATAAAATGGGTAAGTATAGTCAATTTTGTTAATCTTACCCAAAAAGCAGCTTGGTCTTGTAAATTTAAATAAGATACCAGCTTTTACTTATTACAAGTTATATTCTAAATATCTCCTAATTTATCTCATCTAACCAATTCAAATATCTACCTACCTACCTATATATAAACGTTTTCGGGTCTAGCTATGCGATTTGTTTTTTTTTATTTTATTAATTTAATGAGTATAATCGATACTCACTATCCATAAAGTTCAATAATTTAGGAATGAATGCTATAACACCCTAATTACTAACAGTTAACTTAGAATCGGTAATTAAATAACTAACTCGGGTATTTAGCATGTTATTCAATATTGTTATTTGAATAATAATTATGTAAAGTCTAAATAATTTAATGAATTTTAATTATTTCATATGACTAACGAATTTCCAATCATCGAATAAATCTCCCGTAAAACGTAACGCAATATTTATTTATTACATTATCTATGAGCCACACGCGACTTTAACCAATCAGACGTAAGACTAAGTGTGATTCAGCCAATCGGTACCACCGATTCTGTCCAATCAGATACACACAAAGACCTTTCATATAATGTTGCCGTTTAATTTCATTCGTCTTTTGAATTACTCTCAAATCCGTCATATGGCAAGTAATTACCCTTTTATTTAAAACGTATTATATAAAATTTAGGGCCTTTAAAAAATCTAAAAATTAATATACTCATATGGAACTAGTGTTTACCCCTTTTTTATGAGACTTTGCGTGTATATATCATTATATCTCCGCTTCTTTTCACATTATAAAAACGCCCCTAACTACTGTCACTGCGGTGACCACAGATTGGTCGAATAGATAATAAAGTTAACGATTTTAACCAATCCAAGCGTTCAGTGTCGTTAGGACAACGTAACGACCACTAAGTAAACTGTATCACTTTAATCCAGACTTGTAAAAATTATACATAAGTTACATAACACCGAGTTACGTCCAATGTCCATCACCACGTATTTCTGATAAAAGGTTAAATTCTAGTGACCAAAACAATCAGTGATTATAAGTGGAAAGTGCGTTACAAGATGTGATTTAGCGAAAACACAGTGCCTTAGTGAAACTCAGTGCCATTGCGCTGTCGCGGGCAATCGTCATGGACGTATTTTAGTGAAATTGTGGACATGCATTTCAGAACAAAATGGATCGGATACCCTGCATAGAATTCACCTATAGATTTAGCTAAATACTTCGACTAGACTTAACCTAACCCATTGTAATACAGAGAATTAAAATTAATGATATTCAATTTGTGTTGTTAAGTTATTTATCTAATGAAACGACCTCAACTAAGTTATCAATAATAAACTCAAGCTTACTCCTTTTACACGGGCATCAAATTGTGGTTAAAGACCACGTAATAAATAAGATATTTAATTTAATTTAGGTTTCACATCCTGGTCTAGGCATCCCAAACTGTACTGATCCCCCCCAAATACAATTTTAAAATTATATTTATATTTTATATTTATCTATATTTATCTTGGCCTCACGATCGTCTAATGTAGAACCCTACTTTGTGAACCGAATAGTAAACCAAAGAACTTTAATGAGCGAGAGATTATTATTACTAGTCTATTATGAAGTTCCTAATTACTCCTACCTACTGATTACTATTAGAGAATACTATTAAACTTGCCAGCTAACATCTATATGTTGTTAAATGAAACCTAAAAGTATTAACTATTCAATAAAGAATTATATTAATAAAATATCCTAATTGAAATAAGGTTCAAATTATTATAATAGTCTACTGGAAAGGATTAATTAACCTAACTTTGTATTATTAACCAAGGAACAGAGTTATAGCTAGCATGAATATAGAAAACCTAACATAAAATATAATCATTCTACTGTTGAAACAAAATATCTATAGGCAACTTAGAATATTACTTGAAGCTTCAGATATTAACTATATAACTAAGAACAAACTCTTGGTTTGATTCAAATATCATACTAGATATACTTTTATAAAATGGCAATAATATATTAGCGGTTAAGGAAAGGCTCCATCTCTCGCCATTCCGCTGCTCTTCAACCATAACCTCAGAGCCCGCCCACTAATATATCTTTTATTATTTAGTATAACACATTATTCTATTAGTGTTAAATTTAGTAGACTAATTCTAGTCAATTAGGTAAACTTGATTCTACTAGTCTCTCCAAAAGGATCCTTTGAGAAGAGAGACCGAGACAAACTCAAAGGATTAAACTGTTTAATTCAATTATTCATTTTACTTTTGAACACAAAATAATAATTATCTTAGAACAATATAATATCAATGCTTAATTTTAGGCTTTATTCTTATTTCTTAGCCTGTTATTTCTTACTTATAGGATTAAACTCAATATGCCTATGACAAACTTTGTGTGTCTTTCTCTATAATTGTTAGTCATAACTACCAAACTATTTAGTAGTATACCTACTGTAATTATCATGTAATTAACCCTACTATGCGGGTTCTACAACCTTTATACTCTGGATTGTAGTATGAATTATTGAATCACTCAGATTACTATAATTCAATTTCAGTACTATATCCCTAGTACATTCATAACTTAGTCTGAAACACTATAGTGTGAATTTTACTTATACCATCTACTTCATTGAAATTGCCAACACTAAATTATATCTAAAATTAATTAGCCCTAGTAAGTAGCCCTATAATTGATTTAGTGCGCTTTCAGATATCCTGTTTCAACACTTAATTTAACTAAATTAGTAGCCCTTTGGTTTTATCACTAAATAACTTCTTTAATAACCTTAATATTCTCACAAAGGTGGTGTGTTCTTGAACCACATAGTGTATACTCAACACTAGGGTTCCTTCAGACAACAACTAAGCATATGTGTAAGTACAGTGACCACTGATTGTCCTTGGACAGAGACAGTAAGCCGTAGCTAGGTATGTACCGCACATCTATAGCTGTTAAAGGTGTATTGAAAGGACAGACCAACTCGTAAGTATCACTTTGAATTTTACCTATACAAAAAGACTACGTTAACCTAGATTTATTTGCTTTATCTGATGTTTAAAGTTAATGTATAGCTTATAATGATGACGATTTAATTCTTACAACTAGAACCTCTTCGGAATAATATCTAAATATGATAAACCTAGCTTTTCTTTTAGCAGGTATGTAACCGTACTTATTTACCCTTACTATCCTAGAAAGTTAATAATAATATCATAGACTCTCGTTGTGCTTAGATGACTTCTATGACAACAACCTGGTGTAAATACACATAGCTAACTAATTACTTTTATTCGTTTGAGACAGTTTTAACGTGACCTCTTTAATTTACCCTTACTATCCTAGAAAGTTAATAATAATACCGTAGACTAATAAGTTTCGTTACGTGCTTAAATGACTTCTATGACAACAACCTTGTGTAAATACACATAGCTAACTAATTACTTTTATTCGTTTGAGACAGTTTTAACGTGAACTCTTTATACACACTAACAGATAAAACATGTTTGCGGGCGTCTCCCTAGTTAGCCGCCTAGGTTTATCACTAAGGTTAGACGCGAATGCTTCTTAAACTTAAATCTCTACCTATCTGCTAATTATAACCACTACAATACCTTTCATGTTAAATGAACTCCCTAATCATACCAACACGGGTTTATCGGACAACATACATACTCCGCAGCCTAGCGCTTTATTCATTTTCTAATTAGACGGACGCTCTTAGAATTTGACGTTTCTGACAGGAATAGATAGACCTAACCACAGACTATCAAGATTACATTCAATAAGTAAGTTTCGATACCCTAGATTGAATATTTGCCTAATATGAATTTAATTTAAAAGGCTTACTTTTGTAACATGAATTAATTATTACTAGTTCCTAATTTTCCTATTGGCTTTAGAAGGCTAATTTAAGTCTTCTCGGTTCAATATTTATAATTCTTACGTCGACAGAGCTTGTTTTACTATGCCAGTAGTAGAACAAACTTTGTCTACATATACCTAGCTAGTCACATTACGTGTTTATAAGCTTACCTCGGTGTAAAGGAAAATCTACTGACTACCTATAACCCCTAACCACCTATTCATCTATTGTTTTAGAGCAATTAAAAGTCCAAAATGACTTTTACAGTTACGTTAAACGTGTGAGTAGTGTAAAGGAATTCCGGTGTAAGAAAACCTTTGCTAGACCAACTAAGACCTAACATAACCTCGATTTCGGAAGTAAAACTTCCTGTGTGTAGTCCTAAGACCCTTCAACCGGCTATTTCTAACCTTTAGTTGGCTTCCAGGTGGGGAAAATACCTACGGTGGTCTATATATACATATATAAATAAGGGGATCAATGTCAAGAGTAATTCATATGTCCACACAACAATCGCAAACTGATTACGGATCCACTTCTACGGGCCCTGGAGAGGAGACATAATGAGTTACAAACGACAAAGCCTGGCATACCGAAAAAAGGTGTCAGGAGACCTTGTACGCGTACCTTCCAAACTCACTCAATTAATGAGTTAAAACCGTCCGTTTCCTGATTGTGGAAATCTTCAGGTCTCAACTCACAACCAAAATGTGAGTGTAGGTATTCATTTTCGTAAACTACAACTGCCTGGAACTCTGCGTCACCGACTACCATTTGTGGCGTCGATACAGAGTTCTGGAAAACAAAAGAAGGTTAATAAACATGTTAAAACAATCCCGGAACACACAAACACCAGTTATTAAAACATTCTCACAATGCTAGCAAAAGAAAGTCGACTACAACATTCCTGTGTAGCGATAATCGTTAACTTGTAGCGTTACTCGAACGCAACGTGAAGCGACGAACAAAATAATATCACCTATAATAATACGAGCACAACACAAATAAATAAAAACCAACAAGGCAAAAATGGACGATACATGACACCTCTCAGCAAAATAACAACTCACCCCTTCGACGACCGGAATAAAAAAGCCCCGCTCAGACCCCCGCCAGACTTTATATAGAAAACCCTGAGCATGCGTAGAAACCCCTAATTTTCGGCCCCGCTGTATGAAAACTGCGTATAAGATCGCTTGGATGCGTAAACTTTTCCCGCAAAAGAAATTTCAATTATTCAACTTTAGTGTCTATTTCATCATTTCAAGTAACAAATAAAGCTCACTTTCGTTTGAACTCATCTCTCCTCATATTAGCGTCTCTCTAGCGTCCCTGCGTATACAGAAGCTGGGATGCGTAGAAGTTTTCCCGCAATAATGCATTTACTTTTCTAATGACAATGATTATTCTAACATAACATGTAACAAACAAAGTTCATTATCCTTTGAATTTGACCCCTACTCATTTTAGCAACATAGCGGTCATAATTCTTCTTTTTTTTTTTTCAACTTCCAGCCTATTCGATCCTTATTTATTAGGTTTTACAACTATAATGTTACCTCATTACAAAATAATTTGTGCAATTCTTTCCTCTTTAATTTATCTTACTAACATAATGAAATAAATCCATTTATTTCCTAAATTCTAATTAGAATGATCTGTTTTTTTATTTAATTTCAACCATTTCCTTCGCTTGCTCCACAGCGCCATCTAGGTAATTCAAAGTGAACCCATTTCTTTGCTAGTCGCTCAGAATTAACCTGCCAATTTTAAATGTCTAATCGTTTAGTTCATTATCCTTTGAACTTGTCTCCTACTCTCCTTAGCATTATAGCCGTCATTTCTTTTTTAATTCAACTTCCAGCCAATTCTTCATTACAAAATAATTTGTGCAAACTTTCCCTCTTTAATTTATTTTACTAACATAACGAAACAAATTTATTTATTTCTAAATTCTAATTAGAATGATCTGTTTTTATTTAATTTCAACCATTTCCTTTGCTTGCACCACAGCGCCATCTAGGTAATTCAAAGTGAACCCATTTCTCCGCTAGTCGCTCAGAATTAACCTGTCAATTTTAAATGTCTAATCGTCTAGTTCATTATACTTTGAACTTGTCTCCTACTCTCCTTAGCATTATAGCCGTAATTTCTTTTTTATTCAACTTCCAGCCAATTCGATCTTTCTTTATTAGGTTACACAACTATAATGTTACTTCACTACAAAATAATTTGTGTAAACCTTCCCTCTTTAATTTATTTTACTAACATAACGAAATAAATCTATTTATTACCTAAATTCTAATTAGAATGATCTGTTTTATTTCATATTATTAATTTCTTTTATTTCTCACCTCAGCGCCATCTAGGTAACTCAAAGTGAACCCATTTTTCCGCTAGTCGCTCAGAATTAAACTGTCAAATTTTAATGTCTAATCGTTTAAATAGTTGTCAATGTTTTCCAGAGAGAGCGCTGTTTTCAGTTTGTTTAGAAAATCTAATGACTAATTTCTAGCTGCCTGATGGCGAAGATTAACCCGAGTTTTTTTTTTTAAATGGATTTTAAAAAGGACACTACACTCGTGTTCCAGTACAAGTATGCCTAGGTAAAGTCAAAGAAATTGATTTCTAGACTACTTTGGACTATGTCAAAGTGACACTGTGAATAAAATCATAAGAAGTCTCACGTTTTGATTGATTACGTCACTGGACATAGTCCAAAGTGGTCTTGGAATCAATTCCCTTGACTGTACCTAGGTACTTACCTATTACCCAGTTGATTACCGTCTGTCAACTTCTTTAACTTATTTAGTACCTACCTAACTAAGTGCCCTACGGTTGCATGTAGTCAAGAAGCAGAACGTACCAATTTAAGTTACTGGCCGGTGTTCTTGTAAGTAGATGCTAAGAATCAAATTGCTTTTATTGTAAGTTCCACAAAAAATACCTGCTTACTTAAATCAAAGATAATTCAGCGAGTTAGCACAGAGCACAAGACTGAACCACGCACACACACACGCACTAACACACGCGAAAGAACAAAATCACGAACAAACACTCTAGCAAAGGAAATCAGTACGAAATAAAACATTTAAGGTTTGTGACGTATTACGTAGGTGGTAGGCAGGTACGCACAATACGCATTGACTCAATTTGTAGGTGATACTGGAAGTGCCCGCCGGTAGCCCGGCAGAACCGGTCTCCGCCGCGCCGCGCGGCCGCCCTTCCTGGCACCCGCCTGCCTTGCTGCCGGCGAACGGTCCGACTGTCCGACTGAGGTGCTGTCCGTGTTCCAAATATTCTAATCACACGGAAAAATAAGGTTACGTACCTACTTCAGGTTAAAAAGTATACATTTGCCAAATGCAAAATGTGTCAAATTTTTACCTGAAGTAGGTATCAAATCTATCCGCGGTTTGAATATATGAAACGGACATTAAAACGTTCAGTTTTTAATTCGTTGACGAGTTATTAACAGCCGACCCCAAGTCCCTAGTCCCGTCGAAGCATTTTAGTGCGTATAACACCTCGGCCAAAGCGTGAGGTACCTACTTACACTACCTAACTACCAACTTAACTCTAACTTACGTTCTGCAGTAAGGTAAGTTTACCGGCGAATAATTCAATAGCGAATTGAAAAGTAGGTAAGTACCTAAGTGGTTTAAAAGAATAACATTCCAGCCCTTCGTCGGTACCTAGGTACGTTCACCACACTTAAGTACGTGCTTACTAGATTTATTCGGTTACCGGTAGATAAAGACTACTACTTACCTACCTACCTAGAAAAAAGGCTGAGTGGTAGGTGGTTCTCTTAACCAACTCGGTTTACAACTCGACGGACCAATAAGATAGCTACAAAGCAAATCAGATTCGAATTTTCCCTTCATTGGTACTTTTCGGGCTTGGGACCATCAAAAACAATGATTAGTGTAGGTAATAAAAATGTAAGATAAAGGATTGTAAAGTAGAAAACAGATAAACCAACCTAATCACGGTAATCACACTAATAAAGTCGCTTATGTTTTAAGTTACCTTGAGTAATTGTTCGAAGTGTCCTTCACTTTTTGATTGACACAACAAAGCAAGTCTTTCGTGATAAGTATAGTTTAAAGCACTTAAGTAGAAAACTATCACCACACTCAAATTTAATTCTCACCATGCACTGGCATTCCCGGTTTGTGAAAACATTCGACATTGCGCGCCACCCCAGGCGCGGCGATGAGCTCGCGGCGCGCCTTGCACCGAAGTTACTTTTTAGTTAGTTAGAAAAATACGACCACAGATTTGGAGGGAAGTCTAAAGAGAATAAATATAGGCGTTACCGGGTGCGGTGCGCTCGCGTCACTAACTACTTTAGTTAGAGTAGTTTCTAGGCCGTTACATGTGCAACAACAATACAAACCATTACTGACAGACCATGCTTCCACTGTAGACCCTTATGTACCTATGTTACAGCAGTAGATACGTATAAAGTAATTATACACTATGCTTAACTGCTCACGCCGCCGGTATAGCACCTGTAGCAACAAAAGTACAAACAATGAAACAACAAACTTAACTGTACTTAAGTACTTACTTATAGTACCTGTGTTGCGCAACAGCAGTACAGAACATTACCATGACTATGCTTCACTGCACCCGCACTTGTACTTTCCTCCTCCAGTACAGCACCTGTATGAACAGATAGTTATTATGATATTTTAAATATTTAAAAATTTTAAAATAATAAAACAAAGTTAAGATTAAAAAAGACTTTTTCATCACACTTGCACGTAAACAGTATCTAAACATACAGGTTAACTTGGCCGCAATGCCCCATATAAAACCCTCGAGCTTTCTTATTGTCATGAAACCCAAGTTCGGTAAGTAAATTTTTTTTAATTTATTGCTCATCACACAGCTCATGCAAGTTCAAGCAAGGAGTTTACACGCAATTGAAAAATTGTATTAAAATGTTATCTAAACAGGAATTTCATTGCAATCTCGCTACATGTTACTTAAATACTCAACTAATGTTCTTAATAATCAATTTTAATAGTTTTTTGTATCAAAACTTCGAAATTATTTCTTTTTTTTTACACTCCGTTATGATGGCTGTATACCTACGTAAGTATTTGCCCTTAACGTTTCCGAACGAAACATTTGTATAATCTGTGGTGCGGGCAAAAAGTCCGCCACCCGCTTAAAAAAAAGTTCACGTATTTCGTAATAATTGTTGTGCTGACTTGTGTATTAAAGCTATAATTCATAATTATTTACATTTTGTATTTGAAGACAAGTAAAAAAAGTTATAAAAATGTCATCGTCGTCGTCGTCCGATGAGTGTGATTTAAATGCAACACCGCCCGCAGCAAAAACAATTAATGAAAATCTTTTACCGGAGAAGTCTAAGGAGCGGTATATAGCTGCATACGACCAATTTATAAAATGGAGAAACGAAAAGAAAACAAGTTAGTGTTCTGAATATTTATTTACTCGCAAATGTGATGAAAAACATTGTATGTTTCACGGGCGGTACGGGAATTACGAACCTCGACTCAGAAAGCCCTCAGTCTTCGACTTCGGGCTTCTACTAGAGCCTCGATCGTAATTCCTTACATACCGCCCTTAATACACAATGTACTATATTTCCACTTTATTGGTACCATTTATATTAAGTATATTATTATCAAACACTTTTTTCTATTATGTTTTAATTATGTATGTCTGTTATGAGCGACATTCTATGAATATGTATGGACATTGATATTTTTCTCAAGGACTTAGTTATATACTAATGTTAAATCTCTTTGGCTAGTAATCATTATACTTAATACTTATTATAATTAAGAGGGTGCTGCACAATCCCGCACTTCTTTTATTACATTACAATATTTACAATCCACAGCATAAATCCTGTAGCATAGTACCTACTTAATCGGTATATCTACAACTACAATGAACATCATATAACGTCAGTTGATGGTGCTATAATAGTAGTTTATGTGACTGTTGTATAATAAGGGGCATTAAATTTCGAGTGAGTGTTTATGAAACGAGCCGAAGGCGAGTTTCATAATAGCATCTCACGAGTATTTTAATGCTTATTATGTACATTTACATACACTGCTTTATCTACACACATATCATAAAAGCTCTCTATGATGTGTTCAGAAATCGCATGTAATGACCGGCATTGCAGCATTGATTTGAGCTATTAGTAAAATAATACAAAAAATAAATGGGATAACAGAGACATTTATTTATTGTAATAATTATTATTTACAGTTTTAATTGTGCGGTAGTTGAATTCCACTTTTCCAGTTTTGACAGTAGAATCATGTTCTTGGATTTTGACGGCAACAACATATTTTCGACGCTCATTGCTTTATCCCTGATATCAGGTGGCGCCTCCGAAATATCGTGATCATGATCACTATCTTGATCACTCATTTTAAGTAGTCGTACAATACAATAATTATTTACGAAAACAACACAACAAACTTATTTTTCCGACAAAATAAGCGTCAAATGTGGCGGCAAATCAAAATATGACAAGTTGTTTTTTTTTAATTCAGAGACAACTAGATTAAGCGTCAACTATCAAATCGTTCGATATCAAGTAACGTGCGAGATATGTCAAAGTTGTGTGAAATTGACATTTCATTTTCAATAAAATGTCAGCTCGACTGATTTAGAATAGAGGTCTAATCAAAAATACTTTGTTTTCAGAGATGTTCGAAATTTGAATGTCATAGGAACATCGAAATTGATGTTCTTATGAATTCATAAGATAACTGCCGCAGATAAAAAAAATGCTCTAACAACAGAGTTGATTATTATGCTGGTCATAATTTGCGGTTTCTGAACGCATCATAGAGGGTTTATGATATGAGAGTAGATAATAGTTATTTATGTAACTGGTACATAATGTAGCTTCTAAAGGTACGAGCGTCGAGGTTAGAGCGCGAGCTTGCGAGCGCTCTAATTATAGGCACGAGTACCTTAAGAGCTAATTATGTACCGTTGCATACATAACTTTTTCTACAAGCTTAGAATTATAATGACAAAAATAAACAATCGCTAACTTTTCTCGTCTACTTCACTCGATTTTTCTGCTAACAAATTACTTGTTAGCAAAGTAATTTTCATTATTCCGATTGGCGTTAATAGTTTGTAAATTTTATTGCTAAATGTTTACAAATTTCATACAATGTTTAATAGTTAGTTAGACTAAAACAGTTCTGACAATTTATCATAAAATTTGGAATGCCAAACAAAACGCCATTTTGTTGATATCCATATTGAACGTAACCATGGTAACTAAATAACAAATCGATGGATATTACTCGTCTATTTTTAGTAACTTAATAAAAATGTAATTCTTAACACAAAATTATTTTTATTTTTAATATACGTAATTTTAATTGGTGTTATTTTAACTTTTTTTTTTCAGTGTTAACTAAACGCCCAGACTGATATCTGAATAGCCATAAAGGTAATAATATGTTATTACCATGGCAACGCTAATTATAGAATTGTTTTTACTCTTCGGTTACGCTAAAGGTGGTATTCTGACACCATTAACGATATCAATATTAGCGGTTTATAGTACGCGAATAGAAAAAGGCATATTATGGAAGCCCGAGCAGACGTAAACTACGGGGAAAAGGGAGAACTCGCCGGTCGTCGCCGGTCATGTTCTACAACACTTCCTCGGCATTCACGCGGCATCTCAAAAATTTGTAACATTTTCTCATAGTTAATTTTTTTTTTATAAGATCGTCGTCACGGGCAGATAGACAAGACTGACGGGCAAGGTGGACGGACTGAAGGACATTACGGACAAGAAGGACGGGCGCATCGGAAAAGACTAACGGACGGACAAACGTGACCGATGGGCAGACGGACATGACCGACGGACGGACATGACGGACGGATATAACGGACGAATGTACGTGACCGACGGACGGATAGACGGACGTACATGACCGAGACGGACATGACGGATAGACGGACTGACATGACCAACGGACGCACGGATATGGCCGACGGACGGACGGTCACATCGGTCCGTCCATCATCATAATGTCCGTCCGTACGTCCGTCGGCCATATCCGTACGTCCGTCGGTCCGTCATGTCCGCCCGTACGTCCGTCGGTCGGTCCGGTCCGTCATGTCCGTCTGTCCGTACTTCCGTCGGTCCGTTATGTCCGTCCGTCGGTCCGTCCGTCCATCATGTCCGTCCGTACGTCCGTCCGTCGGTCGGACCGTCATGTCCGACCATACGTCCGCCGGTCCGTCCATCCGTCCGTCGGTTCGTCCGTCCGTCATGACCGTCCATCCGTCCGTCGGTCATGTCATGTCCATCCGTCCGTTATGTCCGTCCGTCATGTCCGTCCGTCGGTCATATCCGTCTGCCCGTCCGTCATGTCCGTCACGTTTGTCCGTCCGTTAGTCTTGTCCGTTGCGTCCGTCCTTCTTGTCTTTGTCCGTCAGTCCGTCCACCTTTTCCGTCCGTCTTGTCCATCTGCCCGTGACGATGATCTAATTAAAACAGTAACGAACAATGAACTATGAAAACAATATTAAAAAAAATTGAGATGCCGCGTGCTCCCATATTTTTATACTTGCTTGATCAAATAAAAAATATTTTATAAGCATAATTATTCCGAAAAAAAAAATCCGCCGAAACTATTATAACCAAAAGGGAAAAATATCAAAGGATAGGTCGGACATTGCAGCCGTTTATTACTAATGTTGGAAAGAATATAGTCGTAACCAACACAGTTTATATTGTGGTAAACGACACAGTATATAAATTCAATAATTTAGTAACGGCAGTAGATTGTGCTTTAAAAATTTATCAAGCAACTGTTACATGCTACTCCGTAGAAACAGCCGATGTATGGTTGTTTTTTCAAGTGGGATTTTACAATATAAAAACGAAATATGACAGACGTACGCAAGCCGTGAATATACTTTTGACTGATTTAGGTGTTTTGTCGCAACATAATTTTAAGTAGTTTCAAGAAACTGTTAAATCCTAACAATATTTTTATGTCATTCAAAATGTTTACTTGCTATTATTGTAAGAAAAATGACTTTGCAAGTCCGACGATGCTAGTAAAACATATACAATTAAATTTGTAATTTGTAATTTTGCAAATCGACCAAAAACATTTCAGACTTTCGATGTGGGGAAAAAAATTGCTATAGTTATTATTTTGGTTCACAATCTTTTTTTTCTTTGCATACTCGATGATTTCTTCCCTTTTTAGAATAATCATGGAAAATAAGGAATTTTCTTTTCCGGGATATTGGCGGCAAAAATCATTCATAAGCTGTAAAAAAAACAGTGCAAAATATTAGATACACACAGCTCAAAACGACAAACGAAGACTGAACCATCAAACATTGAAATATCCGTTATATTCCACACAGCTGGGTTTAATTTTAGAAATCAGTGTGCCAATATCGTGCAATAAGAAAAACGCACTGTAAGTGAGTAGGTACTAAATATTTACCAATATATATCCCTCTGGTTGTTGTAAGGCGGGAAACTCCTTAAAGTAATCAGGTATGGTGCTTTTTCCAGACTGAAGTAATATAAAGCGGCAATCTGCAGTTTCTCTCCTTTTTTTTTCCACGGTTTTCCAGGGGTCAACATTGCTTCTTAACCAAATTAAATTTTCATCACTGGAGATGTTGTCGGCTGCAAATAAAATTGATTTAGTAGTTAGTTCACATTATTACCTACTAATTTTAATATTTAAGAGTTACTAAACTTTGTCATGCTGAAGATCCTGATACTAAAACGAAAAACTCTTAGGCCGACTTCTTGCACAGCCCAGACTTAAAAAAATAAGTTGCTAACCCGGGGTTAAGTTTGACAGTTACATACAACTCTGGTCCGCGCAAGTAGTCCTTAGGCTGCGGCTCCACTGAGGCGGAGACGAGCGGGGTGGAGTGGAGCTGCGCCAATATTAAGCAATAAAAGGCGCATGCGGTCATGTCAAGCGCACCTTGCGCACGTTAGTTTAGATTTTATTGGTTGATATTGGCACAGCTCCGCCTCAGTGGAGCCACAGCCTTAAGAGCCCTCTTACACAAAAACGCGTAAAATGAAGGTTTTCGTCGTTGAAATTGTATAATTTTCATTGATCGCCATAAATAACAATTACTTTGATTTGGATTTTTTTGGATTTTGTTGGAAATAAATGATTACTTGATAATACTAGTCTGTGTAATTAATTGTCAAATAACTGTTAGTTAAAAGCAACCACTGGGGACACCTAGTATGGAGAAACCAACTTATGTGTTTACTTAAAAAAGATACTAAAAAAAACGGGCAAATATGTAAGATACCACTGAAAAACTAATGAAATAAAACATGAAAATAATGATATTTCGTGACATGGACATAAGGGAAAATTACAAAAATTTAGATTTAAATGATCAATATCTCCGAAACTAGCGAAAATCGCTGAATATACATAGGGGTTAAATCGATAGCTTTTTTTAGCTGCTCTATCTGCCCTAGACAGGTTGACGTCGGTTTCTGGGACACCCTGTATATTCAGTAGGTCTGAGAATAGGTCTTAAAGTATATTTCATAAGGTTTGTATGAAAAAAATGGACGCGGGCAGCTAGTAAATCTATAAAAATATGTAACTCTGTCATAAGGCACCTTTACCTTACATAAAACAAATTTCTGTTTTTAAAGTAGATTACAAAAAAGAAGATAAAGATATATTTCTTGTTAAAACTGTGTACAATCGGTGTTATATATAATGCATCAGACTCAACAGTTTGCCCATTTCGGACATACAATAATATATAAGGTAACTTAACTTTAAGATCTTAAAAATGTAGATTTAGTGTTAATCATTTATAAATAAAACTAGAGGACGCCCGCGACTTCGTACGCGTAGAAATAGTTTCCCGCTACTCCCCCCATTTCTTCCCGTTGGGGGTCGATTTTCGGAAAATCCTTTCTTAGTGCTAACTTACATCATGAAAGGAACCCCTGTACCAAATTTCAAGTTTCTTTCTAGGTACAGTAGTTTCGGCTGTGCGTTGATATATAAGTCAGTCAGTTTTGCCTTTTATATATATAGATATTCATTAAGGTTGTAGAAATATTTAGATTTTAACCAATTTTCGAGTGTCATTTTAAAAAGTGTACTATCTAATGAGTTAATGTTGTCGGGTAAATGATTATATATATACAGGTGTCCCAGAAACCGACGTCAACCCGCCTAAGGCTGATAGAGCAGCTAAAAAGCTATCGATTTAACCCCTATGTATGTTAAGGGATTTTTGCTAGTTTCGGAGATATTGATCATTTTAATCTGAATTTTTGTAATTTTCCCTTATGTCCATGTTTCGAAAAATCATTAATTTCCATACAAAGTGAAAAGCAAACACTGGGATACCTAGTATGGAGAAACAAACTTTATGTACATACATACATACATTAAATCACGCCTGTTTCCCAGAGTGGTAGGCAGAGACCACTTCTTTCCACCTGCTACGATCTTGACAAATCTCTTTCGCTTCTTCCACATTCATACATCGAGTCATGCACGCACGTCGGTTTCGGGTACTTAAAATTCGGCCCTTTTCCAGTATTTTTCCGATTTGATTCGAAAAAGTACGCCTAGGGCGGCCCCTTCCGACCCTTCCACTCACTTTAGCTCTGTATATCTCTTTCGTCAATCTTCTTTCATCCATCCTTTCCAAATGACCGAACCATCGAAGCATGCCCTTTTCAATCTTAGTCACTACATCTTCTTTTAGTCCACATTTCTCTCTGACTTCTTCATTTCTTACTCTATCAGTCAGTTTCACACCACACATACTACGCAAAGAGCGCACTGTGAACTTTAGGTATGTAATTACTTGAAAAAAATACTGAAAAAAAAACGGGCAGATAAGTTTAAAAATTTCGCCGATTCATAATGATTCTAATTATGTAAGATGCTGCTTAAAAACTTATGAAATAAAACATGAAATTAATATTTTTTCGAATTATGGACATACGGCAAAATTACAAAAATTCAGATTAAAATGATCAATATCTCCGAAACTAGCAAAAATCGCTTAACATATATATAGGGGTTAAATCGATAGCTTTTTAGCTGCTCTATCAGCCCTAGGCGGGTTGACGTCGGTTTCTGGGACACCCTGTATATTAACTCCAGTGACAGGTGCTTTTTTTAATATGTTGCTAGAAGACCTGACTGTACAAAGGTCATGCTTATATTGTGATCGCAGTTTTTTTTTACAATTACTTTTTTATACTAAAATAGTCATTACATTTTCTAACTAATACACACATTTCTAGTATGTAAATACACGTCAGGGTTAAAAAGTTATTAATTCTAAATACATTTCTCAATGATTCTATAGAATTAAGATTATAAATAATTTGTAAACATTTCTTTTTGAGAACACATGTGGATTGAACATTTTTTGAGTTGCCCCAAAATATTACACCATATGTCAATAGAGGATAAACTTTTCCATAATATGCCTTTATAGCACCATCAACTGACGTTATATTTGCCAACATTGATAGCGCATAAGCGCTCTTTGACAGTTTTTATATCTATTTTCTGTTTGTGCAATGTCCAGTTTTAGTGGCCATCTATCGTGACACCTAAGAAATTTGTGTTATTTACTTGTTCAATTTTCTCATTGTTAATAATTCTCATCATTGTTTTTGTTGTTTGTAATTTGCAAATGGATTATATTTGTAGCAATTTAGTTTTAAGGGCGTTTTCTATATTCTCTTTGGGCATTGTTGTTTAATAGATTAAGTTAAAAATCTTCACTACTTACTGCAAAAAAAATGGAGGAAATAAAGCAAAACATGATTTCCTTGACATAAAGGCCGAGCCACACCGCTTGCGTGACGTGCACGTTCGCGTTCGCTTTCCCCTGCGTTGTATAGTGACATGTCGTAATGAGAATTCATACTTATAATTAGTAAAGATTTTTAACTTAATCTATTAAACAACAATGCCTAAACTGGGACCACCGCGAAAGTATACTCTATCAAACCAAAACAGATTTTTTAAAATCTGACAACTCTGTAAAAAGTTGAAACTGAGAAATTTCTTTTATTAAGTCGATTAAATTACTAAAACCATCTCCTAAGTGTAACAAATACTTTTCTGAAAATCGCATCAAAATCGGTTAAGCCAAACGCGAGATAATCGCGGAAAAATATACATATGGTCCATTCCAACTGACTTGTCTTATTTAGTAAATAATTTTATAACCTCAAAATGCACCATTTTTTGCACACTATTTTCCTGATTTTACATCATGGATAGTTTTTTAATGACGAAATTGTTGTTTTAGGCGGAAAGGAAGCATTTTGATGTTATAAAAGTGTTTACTAAATAAGACAAGTCAGTTTGAAGTGTAGGGTGAGAGGTATAATGACAACTCAAGAGTCTGGAGGAATACTGTCCTTTATTGGTAAATTGTACAGCTTATATACTATGGTTTCTAGTCATTATCTAGGCTTAGGGTAAATGGTGTGGAACTTATGATTATGCATTGTCAGCGGATTTAAACAATGAAACTTAATAGAGGCTATAAAGTTTTATAGCATCGTTAAACTAATAATTAGAGAAGAGGTAGGTATCAGCTGTTACATTGGTGACCTCACTACAGCTTTCCCCTTTTTTTTGAGACAAAAATTGTAACAAAACAATTTTTGGCTTAGGTTTACTTAATTTTCTTATGGCTATGGTATACATTATAAATTCTTAAATTATCTTAATGTAATCCGTTTACAGTTTATTTTACGTCTATGTTACATATTTCTTATATGGCTATGAAGTTCATTGTTGCATTAACTTTTATGCTTGCAAGGAGTATTTAGTACATTACTGCACAGACCGGGAAATAGGCCGTTGCGGGACGAGTAGAGTTAGCGTGGCCGAGACGCAGTCGAGGCCGCGCTATATACGAGTCCAGCAACCGCCCTTCCCGGTCGAGGCTTGTATAGTGCTTTTCTCCAACAATGCGAGAAAATATAACACAAATTGTTAAAATATTAAACATAGCCCCAAAATGTCCTTGAAAAAAAAGAACAGAAACACGTAGGTACGATTAAAAGTACTGAAACAAAGCATTAAATAAAATCACACAATTAAACGTAATAAATTCAATTTGAATAAAATATGGTTTAAATTTATAACATTTTTTACGCGTTTTATGTTATTTCGGCAATTTATTTTGTTTATAAACACAATTTCTATAAAAAGACGTCAAACTATTTCATACACTTTTAAATAGGTACGCTGAAAACGCTGTTTGAAAATGTTTAACTTTTTAGTCTATGACATTTAAAAAGTAAAATATACGAAGAAGAATTTTGATTGCACGAGTGTTTGGCTGTTTAGAGTTAGTTATCCTAGTCCAAACAAGGTTTTAAAAAGTAAAACACCAGGTACGTAATGAAATTTGTATACATTTTCGCGGCCGGTGTCGCTGGTAAATAATAACTTTTTTTTTTTAATTTTGCCCGGACCTGGAACTCAGAACTTCGCGGGCTGATTTTACGACAGTAAGGTTAACATTTCCGAGCATGTTGGAGAAAATGATATTTATTGGTTTCGCGTTCTTAAACACTCTTACTTAATAGGATTTATTTCGTATTTCTTTCTTATTCATGCATGCTAGTTTTTATTTAACATGATTTCATCTTTCCTACGTATTTCGTTTCCTTTCACAAGCTTAAATATAAATACATAATAATAACTAAGTGTGCAATAATGGCATCACTTCGACAAGGTAGGTACACAGCACATTTTTATACGTGGTCGGCCGACCTTACTTTTTATATCAGTAAGTATTTATGTATTGTTCAGGTTACAAGGATATTTTTATTTAAAGTGCGCGCACATAATAATGTTATTTTAAAACATTTAATAATCAGGCAGTTCTTTTAACACGTCCTTTCTTTTTAACATTACCATGTGGTCGTGCGCAAGCGCTCACGGAGTAAACATCGTACGGCGGTGCTCCCGTTTATTAATTGAAACCACTAACTAAAAAGACTCGTATAAAGTTGAAATATATACTAAAATATTGCAGACGTTACCAGCAAAGTGACTGTGATATCAGTTTTGACATTGATGAAGTGAGTTAGCAGCAATCAGTGTGTGAAGTGACAGTGAACTAATTATTTTTAACGCATCTCGTGACCGGTACACTGGCTGCGTGCAGCGTGTCAAGGACGCCCGGTGTAAGGGTCGTTAACCCGAGGCGACCGGCTGTCGCTCAGAGCGGTGTCTTATCGGGCGGTCACTTAAAGTAAAATATTTATTTATTACTGCCTAAGTGCTCGAGTTTGCAATATGAATTGCTCGGCTTGTTTTAATCCCGTTGCTGGAGAAGAGCTGCTTTTTTGCACGGGGTGTAAAGGTAGTTACCACTACGCTTGCCTTAGAATACCAGTTGAATATTTTAAAAACATTATAAAAGATGTAAACAACACCTGGTGTTGCACGTCGTGTAATAACGTCACGCAGCGTCGCAAAGTCGACGGCACCCCGGTACGAAGGCATTACGAGCCTGCGCCGCCGCTATCGACTGATGCGGATATGTCAATATGCGACGAACAGCAGCACGACCTCAGCACGATTGGCCGTAGCACGTCAGATCCTAACTCAACATGCAACACCACTACTGCAGCAGAGTGGAGCATAGAAATGTTCGCGAGTTTACTCGACTCCAAACTAGCCGATGTTAAACGTGATCTGAGTAAGATAGACTCCAAATTAAGCACAACAAAAAAGGAGATATTCGCGGAAATGAGAAATGAATTTGCCTACGTCATAGATCGTATAAAAGAAGAATTCTCGGAGACAACTGATTTCTTGAGTGACCAAATTAAAGGTTTCCAGGCTGAACTCTCTAATGTAAATAAAAAAATCAGGGACCTTGAACTAGAGAACTCTCGCCTTAACGCAGAATTGTTAACTGTTAAAACCAAACCTAGCCCCCCGTCCAATATCACGGAACTGCAAGACAAAATTGATCAAATGTGCTTCGAATTAAACGAGAGAGACCAAGCGCAACTACTCAATGACGTAGAAATATCAGGAGTACCAGAACATCAAGGAGAGTCGACCGTGCATATCGCGCAAGCTCTGTCGCAAAAATTGGGTATGCCTCTGGAATGTCAAGATGTCGTAAGTGCGGATCGTGTGGGGCCGCTGTGAGCAACTAGCATCGGAGGAGACCCAAGGCCGCGCCCCCGCCCCCTGGTGGTTCGCCTCGCTAGGCGGCCGCTTCGTGATGAACTTTTGCGGAATGCGCGGATGCGTCGGGCTCTGGACACCAGTAACATCGGGCTACCAGAACACAATACATGCCCAGTTTATATTAATGAGAGGCTGACAAAAGTAAATCGCAAGCTTTTCTGGAAAGCCCGGGAAGCGGGTAATGCCGCAGGCTGGAAATTTATTTGGACGAGGGAGGGACGTATCTACGCCAGAAGGACGGTCGGCAATGACAGCAGAGTGGTACGCATTCAGAGTGAAAAGGAAATAGGACGGGTTTTCGGCGTGGATCCCACGGTGTCTAATAGTAAATAAGGATGGTTTTTTGTTTATAAATTATAGTTTTCTGTTCAGTCATTTAATTGTGTTGTTAAAAATACTATCCCCATTCTGTGCGTATAAAAAGATATTTACAATTTGTGTGTTAAAGTTTTATGTTGCTTATAGTACAAATACAATTATTATCACTTCTATTAGTTTTCAAATTTATCAGACAAAAGCTGCTCATGTAAAAAATAAGTGCCAGGATCACTCATATACATATCAATTCCACTTTTTCATTCAAATCAATCAAATACTTAACAGGTCAATGTCATCAAAAATGTGTAACCCGTTCCCTATTTACTTTTGCTACTTTGCTCTTAGGTATTCTCTTATAATTTACAATGACACGTAAAAAATCCTACCATTTAACTCTGGGTTTACTAAACGTTCGCTCCTTAAATACAGGCCGTGACGAGTTTGCTGCAGCTATGGATAGATATAATCCAGATATCATAGCATTAAATGAAACGTGGCTGCGAGAGGGAGAAGATAAATTTATACCAAAAATACCAGGCTACACCCTGAAAAGCAATCCACGCCAGAGTGGCTCAAAAGGTGGTGGTGTGGGGTTTTATGTACGAAAAAACCTACAAACACGAATCAAACAGCACCCACCCTCTTCTTTGGAACAGATGTGGTTGGAGTTGCAAATTCGTGGCGTGGGGCGCTTTGCGATCGGCACCGCCTATAGACCAGAAACGGTATCGGTTGATAACGCTATTGACGCTCTTAACGAATCTTTTGACATGGTTGCAACCTGTAAAAGCGTTTTCCTATTAACAGACTTTAACATTGATGTACAATTACAGGACAGGCCTAATGCAAAAAAGTTTACAACGTTCTTAACTCAACGAAGTTTGGAGCAACTCGTAAACGAACCTACTAGAATCACAAGAGACAGCTCTTCCACATTGGATTTGGTTATTACAGACTGCCCTCACGTTTGTAAGGCAATACAGGTCCATCATAACCCCAATCTAAGCGATCATGCAATGATAATGGCAGACCTGTTAATTACCAAGCCAAAGCCGGTACCACAATACATTTACAAACGGCTTTTGGGTAAAATAGATATGGAAAATTTTAATACAGATCTTGGACTTACACCTTGGAAGGAAATTAAAGAACTTAATGACCTTGACAGCAAAGTGAACAAGTTTCACCAATTGTTTACAAGCGTGTTCGACAAGCATGCACCTATACGCAGATTGCGCGTCGATTGCAAGTCTTACCCCTGGATTACAGATAACATTAAAAGCATGATGAACCTTCGTGACGCTGCCTCGAAGAGAGCACATAAAACTAAAAACGAGTCACATCGAAATTACTATAAAGAGCTACGTAACTACACAAATGGAGCGTTAGAACGTGAAAAAACGGCATACTTTACCTTCTACGTTAATAAAAACAAGTCGCACCCGAAACAAATGTGGAAGCACCTAAGGAGCTCTTCAAGTTTAGGCGACACAGATAAACTTTCAATTCCTCAGCATTTGTGTAACCCGGACGAGATGAACAACTTCTTTTTGTCACTTCCAGGAAATTCGGACACAAACCGCGAAATGCAGGCACTATTCGAAAATAAGAAACTAGATAACCACGTATTTAATATAGAAAGTTGCACAGAAAATCAAATCTTTAAAATAATTGCTTCAATTGAAACAAACTCAAGTGGCCACGACAATATAACTGTAGAAATGATCCGTCTTACGCTAGATGTCACTCTGCCTATAATCACGCATATTATCAACACATCTATTGCGTCCAATACCTTTCCTGAGGCTTGGAAACTTGCCAGGGTAAAACCGATACCGAAGTCAAACAGGACCGAGGACTACAAAGATTTACGTCCAATAAGCATCCTTCCGGTGCTTTCTAAAGTTATAGAAAGAGTCGTATGTGAGCAACTTTCAAAATACCTAGAGGATAACAGTCTGCTACCATGTATGCAGTCGGGTTTCCGAGGGAAGCATGGTACGGCCACTGCAATGGCAAAAGTCACAGATGACATTATTGCAGCATCGGACAAGGGAATGGGATCTATACTTGTCCTGTTGGATTACTCACGTGCTTTCGACTGCCTCAACCCAACTCTACTGCTTTCTAAAATGGCATATTATGGCGTATCTTCCCCGTCGTGTAAATGGTTCCACTCATTTCTCACCGGACGGAAGCAGTTTGTGGAAATACAAGCGGATCAGGGGGGGTTGGTGAAGTCGAAAATACGAGAAATCAGCCGCGGTACGCCACAAGGTTCGATTTTAAGTCCGTTACTTTTTATTTTGTACACAGCAGACCTAGTTAAGAATCTCAAACACTGTAGTACGCATTTGTATGCAGACGATACTCAAATATATTACTCTTTCGCACCGAATAACCTGGATATGTCGCTTAGTAAAATTAACGAAGATTTAGAAATAGTAGCGGACTGGTCGCTCAATAATAACCTTATCTTAAATCCGACTAAATCTCAGTTCATAGTAATGGGAAATAAATGGCAACGAACAAAAATTAAGGAAAAAAACCCAACAGTGTCAGTTGGAACCGAGGCTATTACCCAGGTAGAAAACGCAAAAAACCTCGGTGTAATTATGGATGGACAATTGCGGTACGTAGAACATCTAAATATAAAGATAAGAAATGCCTTCTACAGACTGAAGGTACTGTATAAGATTCGCAAATACTTATCAGTACAGGTCAGGGAAGTTCTCGTCGAATCTCTAGTGCTCTCGCAATTGAACTACGCTGACATAGTTTACGGACCGAGAATTTTGGTTAAAACAAAAAAAGCCGTACAACGGGTACAAAATGCGTGTGTACGTTTTTGCTATGAGGTTCCTAAACGAGCGCACATTACCCCTTTCCTTAATGATAGGAAACTTTTAAATATGGAGAATAGAAGACGACTGCATCTGGCTTTCACGGTTCGAAAAATTCTTGACTTTGAGAAACCTCGCTATTTGTTTGAGAAGCTTAAATGGGTTAAAGACACACGCGGCAGATCGCTGAGAAGATGCACTAAGCTTGCAATGCCACAGCACAAGTCAGCATTTTTTAGAGGGAGTTTTAAATTTGCTGCTGCCAAAATTTGGAACGACCTGCCACCGCCACTGCGAGAACCTATGCCTCTGCAAAAATACAAGCGGTTAGTTCAAGCACACCTGATAATTACTCAGAGCAAATTTTACTCTCCCTCATAACGTCATAACGTGTTTTTTACTCTTATGGCAAACGCGCACACACAGTAACACACTCACACATACATACACACTCACACATGCATACATGCTAACACAAACATACACACACTATCACATCACATGGCACTTTTTTTCAACTAAATGTTTTTATTCCTTTTTCACCTATAAATATTTGAAGCATGACCTTTTTAATGTTCTTTTTTTTTAGTCTTTTTAGTTCTCTCCTTAGTTTACTGTACCCAACATTTTGTATCAGTTTGCGACCGTCCCGTCTCTAGGGACCAGTCTGAAAACCAGCGCCAGGCATCTCTGCCTAGCACATGCTGAGATTGGGACCCTTTGCTCAACCTAGTTACTATAAGTTTTTTTTTTTTCACATGTACCAACTTTATTTTATATTTATTTTTTATTCCTTTATATTTGCTAAATTTAAGGTTGTGGCAATAAAGATTTTCTTATTCTTATTCTTATTCTATGTGTCCAAGTATCGTCAGGTAGCTCGACCGAGTCATGATCAGATTACAAGGATTCCGAGCCTGCCTTGTAACCAGGTGTACCTTGCATAATCCTCTTCGCTCAACAGCGCATCTCGGGCTACTGTTGATAACGAATGGGATCTTTACCCTATTAGTCCATCTCCTTTAAATATGAATCTAATACCCAACGAAAAAACTCACTCAATAAAACCCTTAGCTCATAAGTATTCCAATAACTTTTAGGTGGCCAACCTAATCGCTCGTTGTAACACTTATTCGCCTTAGCTTTCCTGACAACGCTTGCATAATGCATGTTTCTAAAAAAAAACCTTAATAAACGTAATAAATACCATTCTATTTTTCCTCTCTCTTTAAAAAAATAATAATTTCTCAATATTCATATATATTTTTCCTATACCTCTTTTCTTTTTTAAATAAACTGTTAACCATTTAAAAGTATTTAAAGTATTTTATATACTTCCCTAAATAATTTACTAGTTATAATTAAGTGGGGCAAAACAATGCTATAATAAGCATCAGTATTTATCTTATTATAATGTTAAAATAAACATTTCATATCGTGTAAAATTCATTTATACTTTGCTAACAAAGTATAGTTTAATTACGAATTCAAGTCTTTCTAACTTGCCATGTAATCCGATCTGTTATAACAGACGGAATTCCATTTACGTTTTTGTGAACTGGATGAGATCATCCGTCACGAATTGTTTTCTAATAAGGTATTTAATTTCCAGTAGTTTATCGTCTAAAAAGAACACATAAATAGTTTTAAATCTATTGAACTTTTACCAAAATAAAACTATGAATTGAGCTTGCTAAAAAGATATAAATCATTTTAAAATTTAAAAATATTTAATGTTTTAATCGAACTATTTCCTCGAATTTATTAATGATAATAGCTCATTATTGACGAAATAGAGATTACTATAAGATTCCTCTATTTTTAAAAAGTAAGACTGAATTAATTCACAGTCTTTTACAGAAATCAGAAATCAGAGCTTCTCTAACTAGGTATAATATAACTCTTGAATGGAAGTCATTTTTTTTTTTTGTTAAATTTACTTTGAACTAATAGTTTAGGATAAGCGAACAATAATAGGATTTGCACGGTTACGGTTACGGTTATCTTGAATTGATACCTTCAATCATGTTGTTGTGCTCTGGTGTGGTTGTGGTTGTTTGCTGTTGCTGGGTGGCTGCTGCTGCGTAGATTTGTTGCTAGACGATCTGCTCCGGCCGGTTCCACATTGTTGCTGCTGCTGCTTGGCTCGTGGTTGCGTGTTGGACTGCCTGTTCTGATGTCCCTTTTGGCCCTGAGGTTTTCGGCTGGTACTTTGGAGCTGGCTGGAGCTGGCTTTTGCTGGCTGGAGCTGGCTTTTGCTGGCTGGAGCTGGGTGGAGCTGGCTGATGCTGGATGAAGCTGGTTTTTGCTGGCTGGCGATCGGTTTTCGGCTGGTATTTTGGAGCTGGCTGGCTGGATGGTTAGTTGGTTGGTCCGAGCGGCGTCCAGGCTGAAGCTGTGGCTGCCTCGAGCAGCCCGACTGGCAAGGTCGCCATGAAGTGTAAGGGGTGAGAGGTATAATGACAACTCAAGAGTCTGGAGGAATACTGTCCTTTATTGGTAAATTGTACACCTTATATACTATGGTTTCTAGTCATTATCTAGGCTTAGGGTAAATGGTGTGGAACTTATGATTATGCATTGTCAGCGGATTTAAACTATAAAACTTAATAGAGGCTATAAAGTTTTATAGCATCGTTAAACTAATAATTAGAGAAGAGGTAGGTATCAGCTGTATCTATCAGCTGTTACATTGGTGACCTCACTACAAGTTGGAATGGACTTTACGTACAGTCACCCAATAAAAATGTTGAGCATACTTAGAACCTTGTCATTGTGACTGCCATTGTTATTGTCATACTTGTCATTTGATTTTCAGTTTGAAGTTTATTATGACAGTGCACTAAAGTGCTTAACATTTTCGTTGGGGTACTGTACATACATACAAACATACATACAGGTCAAACTGAGAACCGCCCTTTTTTTTGAAATCGGTTAAAAAACTTGCAAATCAGAAAATATTAATTATTAAACTTTAAACAGAAAAAAGCAAAATTATACTTTTTTTTTAACTCTAAATAGAGCTAAAATATTATAAACTACCCCTTTTACATACTTTTTTTTTTCAACTAAATAGAGCTAAAATATTACCTACAACTTTAATTAAACAACAAAACAACCCTTCTACAATAATCAGACTCATAGTTTTTGCTAACACAAAAATATTTGAATATTTTTCATCAATATCTCTCTAACTAAATAAGTATTGGTAGCAAAATTAAAATTATCACAATTGTTTACCTACTTTAATTAAACATTTTATGAAGCAAATTATAACTAAATAATTACTATATTGCTTGTCAGTATTAAATTAAAATACGTATTAAATTAAAAGTAAATCACAGCCCCTTCTGGTGTAAAATCTTTAGTAGAAAAACTAACAATAGTTTTCAAAAATGTCATTGTTATACTTAAATCTTACTGTACTGAAAGGAGTGGCGGGGTGGAGATACGAGATAGGTATTTTTATTTTACATAATGGCGGTCGGGAGCTGCGAGGTTTTCTATTTTGCTTTTTAAACGTAAAGTGTTTATTTTTGGTATTTAAGTAGAGTTTAGCCGTTAGATGCATTCAGAATAGAACCATCTAATAGTGTCAAAACATGATTTTCAATAAAAAATGGAGTTATGAGGTATGAGATTAAGGCCGACAATATACAAGTTTTGATTTTGCAATGATAGAACTTAAGCTAAATATTTTGGTGGACAGAAGCCCAATAAATAATTTTTTTCATCCCAATATGTAACTTACATCACCATCAGCAACATAGTTCTTGAGGTAGGTAAGTCAATTTAAATATCAGTTTTCTTGAAATTGCACATTTTCCAATGCATTAATATTGCACATTTTCCAGTGCATTGATAATTAATAGGAAAAAGTTTTTTTTTATCAATATCTAAAAATTGCAGATTATTAGAATGCCCGTAACTCCATACCGTCCACAAGGTTTAACCTTTAGGCCCGGTTTATAAAGGTCCGTTAATAAATATGTCAGATCAAATTTTAGTAACTTCATACAAGTTTTGACATTCCAGCCTTAACCGCGGAACGTGACATATAATATAACCGACATCCAAGGGGATGAAGAAACGGGCAAAAGCAAAAAAATAAATAAAACTTAACTCATTCGGGAAAATAAGCTATAAGGAAAAAATAAAATGGCAAAATATGAGAATGGTACAAATCGGCACTCAAAAAAATATATTTTAGGAAAATACCGTACACTGTCAATATGTAAAACATTTAAATTTCATTTAAACCAGATAAATAATATTCAACTCACGTTATTCCTTGAGCATTCATCCGCAGTGCCCTTACCAGCAACAGCTCCAAAATTATTATCAGCTATCACTATGTAAAATCTGGAAAAAAATAAGTTATTATTATGAGGAAACAAAAAGCTCTAATTAAAAACTCGGACAATTGCAAGTCGGATTCTCGTAGAGGGTTCCAAACTAATTTCTTATTGTAAAAACATGTTTCTTGTATGGGAATCTATTTCCATTTCCAACAGACAAAAATAAAGAAGTTATTAATTCAATGACGGAAAACCGCACAGACCTGCGAAGCTTTTCAATGATGTTTAGGAAATAAAATTCCCAATCCGCACTGGGCCCCCGTGGGCCAAGCCCTCTTATTCTGAGGGCCTCCTTGCCCAGCAGTGGGACGTTTAGGTCCAACAACACAACAACAACATCAGAGATGAAGCTCTAATTAACATGACTATTATTTACAAATGACGATCGCTTTGAGCTTTGTTAGTTCCATCATAACTAACTGCAGATAATTGATAAGCAATGCAACTCACGTTATCATCCTCAGATCTACCAGCGGTAGAGTCAAAGTCAATTGCAGGATCACGAAACACTGCTTCACCATGTAAATCCTGGAAAAAAGTTGTAATATTATTACAAGAAAACAATAAGCTCTCATTTAACAGACAGATACATACAACCAATGAATGAATAACAGCTAATTATTAGAACACGTACCGGAAGTTTAGAAACCTGGGTCTGCTCAGGCTGCACCACAGATCTCAAATACTTTTTTAATTTTAGACTGGGCCCAACTTTTGGTAGTTACGAGCTCTTTAAGCTCATCTTCACCGAGAAGGAACAGAGCCTCTTTGTCAATGCTGTTATCTGAAAAAAAAATACATGTCGTAAGAATCAAATCCTTTAAATTCATTGAACATTGAGCGGGTCGGGCGCCGAGCATGTCGTTTTCATCGCGGGACCCACGCGGGTAGTCATATTCACACAGCGCCGGCCGAACCGCGGCGGGTCCGTCGCGGGTTAGGCGGTTCCGACCCGCGCCCGACGAATTCATCATACTAAAATGTAACAATTATGTCGACTAAAAAAGTAGCACTTGTGACTTTTGTGGGGCCATGTTCGTAAAATATGTAGGTATTACTTGTGATCAAGTATGGGTTAAAATGTATGAAATTCGTAGACTATTGATACAAAGCTAGAGTATATAGTACTTACTTACCATGGAAAACCTGTAGGTATAAGAAACTCCAAACCCAAGCTTTGGAGTATAGTAGAGGTGTCTTCATCCATCTCACCTCCAATTAAATGAAATTCACTTCACTAGACACTCAAATTATGGTCTTGACACGTATAGCGTATAGCCTAGACTTTATAAAAGTTTATAACACGCGTGGCGTGAGCAAACGACATAAAACATAAACGACACTGCCTGAATTGCCTGATTGCTAATTCTAAATGAGCGCGTCTCAACTTGTCTCTCGAGTTTCTTGTCTGCACAGACAATGCTGCCAGCTTGCCAGAGCAGTTTTGTACATTCCCCGCTTCATGTTAGGAAATCCCCCTTTTTTACATATACGAAGTTTGTTTATAAGAAAAAAACGACTAAAAATATATTCACCCCAAAAAGAGGAACTCCCCCCCAGATTGACCACGTCCTACCTCCCGCAAATGTCGTGCGAACATTGTTACATACCGGTAATAATTCCTTACAAATCAAAATTGCTCAATATGATAGCAACACTAAGCTTTATAATGTGGCCGACTCCTTATACTTAAGTAGTCTGTCCGATTAGCTAAGTTTAAATTTCGCGCCGCTTATTAGACCAATCAGAAGAGAGTGTTGCGCGTCTTTTTGAAGAGTAGCATTTATCGCTATAGAAGTATAGATGTTATGTATGTGTTCATGCAAATTCACATGTTTCTAATTTATGTTGTATGATCGTACGATCGCCGCCTTATGACCATAGACATAGACCTAATCTAGTTTAGTCATAGACTCGGAGCTGTCAACGCTTAGAGGTTAGATCACTTCTTCATATCTCTTCCCCTGTCAATTCACAGCGTGCCGGACGCAAAGCATATTCGTCATATTGTATTTCGTGTTTTACTGTTTAACTTGGATTAAATACTAGTAGAAAAGCACCGGTGTTTATATTCAACGTCAACCATCACAATCCCTGGAAGCCTGCACGATTCGAACCCGCGCCAGACTTCGGGGACAGGAGTCAACGTCTTCAACCACCACGAGATCGGTAATACAACCCAGCCGCCAGGATCAGGCGGCTACTATTATCGTTCATTTTTGGTGGCCCATGAGGGGAAAATCCATAATTAAACCCAGGACGGGATAATCAAGATTTACTGGGCAAGCGGTAGCCTTCAAGGTCAGTACCGGCCTACTCGCGACCCAGGAATCAATGTCAGAACTAAGCGCGGAGCGCGAGTTCATAAGTCATCATACAGTCAAGGGATCGGCGTGGCGTAAGGTCACGCAGGACACGCCGCTCGCATACAGGTACTTCGATTGCATCGATCGGCACGGAAGATCTCAGTGCTACATAGATTCAGTGTTTTATTAGCTTCAGTGCCGTATATTTGTGCCTAAATTCAGTGTTCGAATCGCGTAACGCGAGCATTTCATCGGTTCTCATAGTCGATTCTTATCGGAGATAAGATACGCCATCCATTTTGTCTCGATAGACGGGACTCTGCACCAAGACGCCTCCAACTCCGACGTCAGAGGGCGCATGCATCACATCATATTCAAACTCGCCGGTCATCAAGTCATGCAAGTGTCACTTGTCAGGTTGGCACCTGTCACCGGTACGTCAAACGTCATATATTACTTAAAGGACATTTAATTTGCATCTATTTTATTTACTTGTCAACTGTCAATGTCAACTTGAGGTTGACAATTATAATAGGTTTTCATAAACAGATCGATCAGATCAATATTGCTAGTTAATCTGTGGTAAACTGTGCACCTATCCGTCAAATGTCATTGAGGAAATAGGTCATCAGTTACCTAATTTATGTCAAATCAGTTAGCAAATGTTTGTTTACATTAAAGTTATTTGTGTTTAAAGGAATAATCTCAAGTATTATTGTTTGTTAAGTGAACGATTAGTGTTTTAACGTGTAATATCAAGCTACTTACGTGTACTAATCGTGTATTGAGCTATCAACATGTCATCGCGCCGTGTTAGGACACAATTTCGATCGCATCATCGTATGTTGTTGGATTTCGCTAGTACGATCGACGAAACGACCGGTTCCATCGGCGCTTCTGTAGCAAAGAAGCATTTCGATACGTATTATAAGAAGTTTATTGCAGCGTACGAAACCTTGCTAGGCTTTGCAAGTGATGAAGTTTCTTGTGAGGAAATTAGTTTGTTTGAACAACAGTTCTCGGAGGTAAACAAACTATTGGTCAAATTGGAGCTCGCGGCATCGGAGTCACACGCCGGGGCATCCTACTGCCGCAAGTTCGCATCAAATCAGGTAATGGCAAAGTTACCACTCATAGAATTACCTAAGTTTTCAGGTAACTTAATCGACTGGATTCCATTTTATGATTTGTTTCATTCGCTAGTTCATGAGCGTGATTTGTCAGATGCTGAAAAGCATTATTATCTCAGGTCGTCGTTATCCGGTGAGGCTCTTCATATAGTGCGTCAGTTGCCGGTAGATGATAAAAACTACTCAGTGGCGCTAGGACTATTAACATCTAGGTATCAGAATACTAGATTGTTGCTAGATACCTATATATGTAGGATAATCAATTTGCCTGTTATGACATCGGTCAGTCATATCAGATCAGAGTTTTATGATCCGCTTCAGGAGGCCATGCAGGCCTTGGAAAAACTTAATCAGCCAATCAAAGAGTGGTCATATTTAATTTTGTACTTGGCATTACAGAAATTACCGGTCAGGCTCCGTTCTCTACTTGAGGAACGGTACAGCAAGGATGCCACAACCCTGCCTACCATCTATCAACTGCTGGAGCTGATGGATGAGCAGTGCAGACTTCAGTTAGCTGTCTCGCCAACTCTGGAGCAGCAAGCTGACGTCAGGAGACCACGTCGGTCACCGCCACGTTGGTCACCGCAACGTCGGTCGCCGCAACGTCGGTCGCCGCAACGTCGGTCACCGCCACGTCGGTCACCGCAACGTCGGTCGCCGCAACGTCGGTCGCCGCAACGTCGGTCACCGCCACGTCGGTCACCGCCACGTCGTTCACCACCACGTCGGCCGCCGCCACGTCAGTCGCCGCCACGTCGGTCATCGCCACCGCGTGCACGTCAGCCGCCGCCAAGGTGGTCTTCACAGCCCTCCAGAGGAGTGCTCTCATCACAGAGGAGTTCGCCGCCTCCACATCAGGTGAACGTTTTATGTTCATGTTCATATTGTTCTAGTCAGGCCCATACACTATACAAGTGTCCCGAATTCCGTCAACTGTCAAGGGGAGGTCGCCGATCATGGGCATCAAGGACGGGACACTGCTACAAATGTTTACGGAAACATTATGCTAGCGAGTGTACTCAGCGCAATTGGTGCTTATACTGCAAGTCACCTGATCATAACTCATTAATCTGCAATGCAGATACTCAGACTCAGCAAGCAGCCTCTCAGTCAAATGCACGATCCAGGGATCAAGGATCAACTCAGCATGATGCGAATCAACCATCATTATCATATGTGAGACGTGCCTCGCCACCTCACACTCCCACCGTTCCGGCTGCTGGGAACCAGACCCATTCTCTTCATTATCAGGCACCACCGGTGCAATCAATGGCTCACCAGCCACGGTCACCTGTTGGTGAGCGAACTCAAAATGGTCAAGTCACATTTCAGTCTCTCCGTTTTGGACCTCGAACGAGTCCTGATAAACTATGAGATGGGGTCACTGTCGGTGCATCTCAGGGTCCATCACTCCGCATAACTATTTGTCCCACTGCAATAGTAATCAGGTCTGGTGATGGTATGTATGTCAGGGTCAGGGCACTGTTGGATACAGGGGCCGCTGTTTCAGTAATCAAACAATCATTAGTTCATAATTTCAATTTGCACCCACAGTGTAACGGTAATTCATTTTATGGTATAGGTCATGAACCGGTTAATACACCGGGAAATGTAGTCAAATTGGTCATTGAACCTGTAGGAAAGCAGGTACCAGTGGTTAGAAGCCGTTTATTAAGAAACGCTAAATCAGTCAAGGCTTACCTTTGTGTCTTTGTATGTTTAGGTACAAAGGCTGTTAATTTCGAGATCGTCTCTTCACTGAGCGTCGAGGCTTTCATTGCGGCATTCACCAGGTTTGTCAGCCGCCGTGAGCTGCCTTCACTGCTCAGATCGGACCGAGGTACAAATTTTACTCGTTCTAACAGAGTATTCGCTGGGAGTTCAATCCTCCTGCGCCTCCCCTCATGGGGGGCCTGTTCGAGGCTGCAGTCAAAGGCGCCAAATTCTCCTAAGAGAGAGGTTGGCGATATCATTTTGACATTCGAGGAATTATATTCTCTATTTTCTAAAATAGAGTCGACACTTAATTCCCGGCCTCTAGGATCTCGAAGTACTTAACTCCGGTCATTTCATCATTGGTCAACCACTAGTAGCCTTGCCAGAATCTCACTGGAAGGATACTAAAATGTCGCGATTATCACGCTTTCAAGTCACTCAGAAAATGTATCAGTCAATTTGGTCACGATGGCATATTGAATATCTCAATACACTACAGTCACGTAATAAATGGTATAGTCATACTAACAACATAGAAATAATAGAAAACAAATTCCCCGCCTCTTCAGTAGCGAAGAGGTCGAGCTATAGAGTTGTTCAAAGGTTCAGATGATGTTGTTAGGTCAGTAGTCAAGTTATGTAACTTCCCTATGAAAGATAACTTAAGTTAACCATTTATGTGTCTGTTCATATAGTGTCAACCTGTGTATTTACTAAGTATTCATTATGTCTGTTTATTCATGGTGTTTCAACTTATGTTAAGCTATGTCTATGTATCAATATCATGTGTCACTATACTATAAGTAGAGTTCATTATGGACTTCAAGTGTTCAGTTCATTTTTCCCCTGGCGGCCCAGGAAATGTTCATGCAAATTCACATGTTTCTAATTTATGTTGTATGATCGTATATATAAATAGGTTGTGCTGTGTGGAGCCGCCTTATGACCATAGATATAGACCTAATCTAGTTTAGTCATAGACTCGGAGCTGTCAACGCTTAGAGGTTAGATCACTTCTTCATATCTCTTCCCCTGTCAATTCACAGCGTGCCGGACGCAAAGCATATTCGTCATATTGTATTTCGTGTTTTACTGTTTAACTTGGATTAAATACTAGTAGAAAAGCACCGGTGTTTATATTCAACGTCAACCATCACAATCCCTGGAAGCCTGCACGATTCGAACCCGCGCCAGACTTCGGGGACAGGAGTCAACGTCTTCAAGCACCACGAGATCGGTAATACAACCCAGCCGCCAGGATCAGGCGGCTACTATTATCGTTTAGTATGTATATATGCATGTATGTAATGGAATCAATAATCTAATCATTCAACGTAATTTTCACCTACCTGCTTCTAGAAGTTTGATTAACTTGAAATTTTGCACGCATACTTAAATCGGATGACATTGCAAAATGATTATGACATGGAGCATCTGATGATGGAGACGGAAGGTGGCCATGGGAACTCTGTAACTAAACGACGGAACGCCATCGAAATTGGACTCGTTAGATTCGTCTTGGCAAGAACTTTGGTCTTAGTACCTAAAATTATTTACTAGGTACCTAATGCTTGGTGCATATTTATGCTATTACTATAAGTAAGACTTTAAAAATTCTGATGCTACAAACATTTTCTACTAAGTATAATTTTTATGGTTCTCTAATAGGTACATCGCAGAAAATTTAATTGCCGATTGTCACTTCGCAACCAATTATTCGCAGAATTTCATTTCGCCGAATGATCATGTGTTACTTATCAAAAGATTTTGTTTTATTTCCCAACCTCACGATTACCAACTGTTTGTTTGGTTTTATTTCTATAATGGTTTACTTACCGCCTGTTTCACAATCGACAAGTAAAGCATATTTGACGGATAAATTTAGCGCTTTCTCTTTCTTACACTTGAAAATAGACAAGGAGAGAGAGAACTTTATGTGGCAGATAAATTTACTCGTCGATTGTGAAACAGGTCCTTAGAGTATTGTACATTTCGTATTTTTTTATAAGGCCACTCTTTAAAATACCATCTTTCGAGTAAGTATTAGAATGGTTTACAAGGATGCCATTTTGACTTCGGACAAATCATATGCAGGTATTTTTTATTTTAAACAAATACTAAAAAAGTTGATTCTGCCCGCCGTTTGGTCACTGTTAACTAAACACGCTCTGCTTCGCTCGTCGTCGGACCTATCTGGACCCTGACATACCATTTGGCATATGGCTTTTTTTCCCCAAACTGTAAACATTTCAGGATTTTTATAAAACTAAACGAACCAAACCGAACCTATAGGATTCTATAAGATGGTTGGTAGATGAATCAGTTCGGCGAAATGATATTCAGAAAAAAGACTGAAAGGGAACTGTTGCACTGATGAAACATTATTCGTTTAATTGTTTTTGACCTAGTGTAAGATTTGACAAATAATAGATATCCCAAAACTTTTAAGTCATTTTAATAATAGACTTTAAAATAATTCGACCAAATGAAACGTTATCATACAAAAAGTTGCCAATCAATAGTTAGTTGTCATAGTGAATTATTGTTGGAAAGTTGGAGTGAAATTCGGACAAAAAAAGTTAAATTTCTTACATACATACATCGGGTAGGCAGAGCCACAAACTCACCAACAACTCCACAAACTTGTTGATAATTCTGTGACCACATTTTGCACAACCAGGCTAAGATGTTATCCAGTGTATTAGTGACAGGTTGCAAACCCATCGCCTAACAGCACTACACAGCCTTAAGTCCCTTAGTCGTCTCTTACGACATCCAATGGAAGACATGGAGTGGCAACATTCTAAACCCGGCACCACACGGGCTAAATTACTTATTTACGGTTAAATCGAAAACGCAAGTATATTCGACGTGAGGACTTCGAAAAATATTCTCAAACGTAGGTACTCTGATGATGAAAGTATGAAGCTTCAAAAGAAATTTAAAGGCAGTCAGTGGTACATGGACCTACTGAAATTATTTTGAAAGTTGATTTATACTTTTGTTAACCCTATTTTCATTATACTCGACATTCCCGTCCATTTGTTTATAATTGAAGTCTCGAGGTAATTGTTAACGGATAAAGCACGCAAAACGATTGTCACGTTTTTACTAATTAACTAATTTAATTTATATACATGAAAGAGTTTTTGAAAATCATATAATTTGAAGTTAATTGAAATCTTGTTGTAAGATTTTATTATGATTAGTTTTTCAATGAATAATAATATTGAATAAGTAATGTTTAAGTTGTAAAAGTAATGCAACTTGAAAAGGTTGTTAACAACTGATTTCGAAAAATTCAATCAATATCCAGAATTTTCCAGAAACGAAGGCTACAAGCTTGTTCTACGTGACAAACAATAATAATTTAGTTCGGGTTGAACCCTTCTAAAACTAAATTTGAAGAAGTTTTAATTGATTTTAAAATGACACTCCTCTCGTGTTGCACGCCACACGTTAAAAACATTGATGACACGCCTCTCGTGCCTAGGGCTTCCAAAATTACGGAAATATCAATTACGTTATTGATAACGGATTTATTTTAAAAAATTACGTAATTACGGAATTACGTAATTTTTCCTATTTTAGTTAAAAGAGTTATATTTTCAGTAGTATTAATGAAAACAACAACTTTTCAGGCATTATTAAAGTTTTATTATAATATTACTGATATTATGATATGATGATATAATTATGAACTTGGTAGTATAGTGTTCCGGATGACTGCCGACTGACCACTAAACGCTTTCTGTTTCAAATATCATCCTTCTAATTCAATAAAGGATTCCCCTATAACTTATAAGTCCCTTATGTACTCTGTAGGCAATATTGATCCTTATTCCGTTTGTGAAAGAACGTATTATTGTTCAATATTTATTTTTTGTGAGGTTGTTGTTGGTTCTTGTTTGCGAGTTGATAACTCGAGCCTAACGGGGAATTACCAAGTCCTGTACCAAACACAACTAATAAAAGTAGGCTGAAGGCGGGAAAATCCCGTGCCCGCCAGTGTCGAATATGGTAAAAGTGTATCGTGTGGACGTGTCTCAGCAAAAACATTACTAATAATGTTAAAAAATTATATTTTTTAATGTACAATCGGATATGATACTGAAAGTAAAAAATAACGTAATTACGGATTTTAACATTTGAATAACGTATTTATGAGAAGCCTAAAAATCATCCGTAATTACGTTATTACGTAATTCCGTAATTACGGAATGGAAGCCCTACTCGTGCCATCCGCAACGAATCAGTTAAAGGAAGAATCCAAAAACGGTACCTATGCGAATTATGCGCATCACAAATTACTTAGATAAAGTAGGTACGTACTATCACGAACGTTAATTTGTGACCCATTTCAAGAAAAATATGCTTGAAGTCGTCAATGTCATTTTAGAGATGTCAAGTCAATTTTGTAACTTTCAGGAAACTCAACCTTATTGTTGTAGAATGTCAGATTAACTTTGGACCTAAGGTGGTACCAAATTAAAGTTCGCGACGGTTGGGGTATAGCCGTATAGCAAAAGGGGCACGATTTTAGGACTTGGAAAATTTACAAACAAAATTTAAATTTTGTGTAATACTCATTTTTTTAGTAACGTGTCATGTAGAATGGATTAAAATAAGTATCTTTTGTTATGTAAACTTTTTCTCTCAGGTCAATAATTACCGAAATATGGGGGTCCGAAAGTTAGTAATTTACAAGGCGTTTGGGACTTATTAGACTTTGGGAAATATAGACGAGATAGGAAGAGGACAATTTGGGATTGGTATGTGGACGAGTTGGGAATGTGGCAGAGATTAAAATGTGGACGAAATGGGAATATGGACAAAGTGAACCTGAGCGAAAATTACTAACAAGTTCCTAAACGTTCAAGTTTATAAAAAAACTTCAATCAATAAAAGATGTTTATTTTAATGTCTCCTTTGAAGTTAAAACAAAAGACTTTACAAAAATGCAAAAATAAATTTTTTGGTCGTAAATTTTCTAAGTCCCAAACGCCTTGTAAATTACTAACTTTCGGACCCCCATATTTCGGTAATTATTGACCTGAGAGAAAAAGTTTATATAAAAATAATAAAAATAAAATTAAAATGTATTTATTTCAGACAGCCACAGTCCATATTATTGTTAGTATTATACAAAACTTAAATAACTATGTTAGTACCTAAACTTAAATGAAGAGAGGACCAGTGCCTGATCAGGCCACTGTCCCACCTCTCAGCGACGACGTTCAGGAGACTGTGGCGGCTGGCACGCACCCTGCCAAGCGTCGCTGCGCAGCGCTTGCGCAGCGTCGCGTGGAAACCGTCCACGCGCGCGTCCGCGAACATCCCCGACGCACTGCAGTATCGCGGCAGCCGCAACAGAACCCTGAACGCGTCGTTGTACTGGACCCGTAGGGCATTGAGCGACCGCTGCGTGTATTTCGTCCCCAAGCTGCAGGTATACCTCGATGTACAGTAAGCTCGGAATAGTGTTACTTTGACCTGAGCTGTACACCGACTGAACCTGCGAGCTATCATATTGGCTCTAATCGCCAATGCCCTGCGTTCCCTTTCTATGTCTGCGTCATCGCGCAGATTGTCAGTAATCAAGTGCCCGAGATATTTAAATGAGTTTACCCTATTCAGCTCTTCCCCATTCACAATAATGGGAGGGACGTATGATGGGCACTTGCTTCCTGCTTTTAGTACCATATACACACTCTTCTGCACATTATATTTCAAATTATGGTTTAACGCGTATGCCTCACACTTGTCCAGGAGGATTCTTAAACCACCGACCGATGGGCTCAGCAGCACTATGTCGTCCGCATAACTTATATTATTAAAACAGACTCTGTCCACGTGGCACCCGAATTATTATTATTAATTTGTTCCTGGTGCTGTTGGACCCATCTAAGTCTAGATTTAAAGATCTTACGACTAGAACACATAGCATCATAGATAGGTCCAACAGAGGGTTTACCAAACTGAACCCAATTCAGGAAACTAGCTCTGGCTTCCCCATGAGCGGCACCAACATGCTTGTTCCATCCAATAACTCTCTTTCTTCCATTACCACAACTAACTGTGACAGTTTTGCTATACAGAGATGCCTGACATAAAGATTGAATTAAATTAACGTATAAGTTGTCGAGTATTTCACAATGAACAGAATTAAGCACGCAGCACCCGTCACAGCAGTCACTCAGTTCTGGAGGAAAATCAATACATTTCAAGAGTTCATTACATTTATTAGTATAAGCTTCGACTTCTTGGGATGTTCTTTCTCCCCACATTATATTTTTCCCATTAGACACAAAATTATTATTACATAGCTTAGGTTTCACATAATTTAAGTTACATTTAATTAATAAAGGGTAGTGATCAGAACAGTACACATCATATCCAATATTAATATCAACAATAGTTTCCCAACCTGCTGACGTAGTGACACAGTGATCTAGCCAACGTTTAGATCCGTGCGTTTCACTTAAGTACGTGTGTGTATTAGAGTCGAGTCCTAGTTTAGCAATATCTGCACAAATCCATCCTTGTTCTGTATAAAAACTTAGCAGCTCTTCACAAAATAATTCATACGGATGCGCATTAAAATCTCCTAGTATATAGACAGTTTCAACACAGTTTTCCTGCACAATAGCCTCCATTACACTTACACATTGAACGAAATCTGGCAGGTTACCTATATTGTTATTGGGCATGTACACACTAAATATTAAGATATGTTTCTCACCTGTCGTTACTTTAATAGCACTTATCCGCACTTTATCACACTGAATAACCGAAGTAGCCGGAAAAAGCTTCTTACGCCAAAGAAGCGCAGTCCCGCCATAAGGTCTGCCTCGTAGCATCCCCGATGACGTGTCCACAGCCAAGGTCCCCGTTTAGTTTTAGTTTAGTTTAGTTTAGTTTTATTTATTGCATAAAACAATTACATTATAAATTACACATAATTTACATGCATTGATCTATGTTCGTCAAAATAGGTACAATAATTAACACAAAATAAAAGTAGCAGTCATAACATACCTAAATAATTAAATTTGACAAATAACAGAAAACTAGAAAACTATACTAATACTAAGTCAAGTACCTAATACAAACACAACATCAATTTAGAGAACCCTAGAACTACAGTTTAATGTCAATAAATTCGCTAACTGAATAAAATGCATTCTCCAATAAAAGGTTCTTTAGTCGACGGTTAAATGTTTCATCATTTGATTCACATTTTAAATCAGTGGGTAGGTGCTCATAGAACGTCGGGCCAATAACACGCGGATTTTTGCTGGCAAGCGCCATGCGACGAGGCACTGTGCGCAGGCGGCCCGTGCTCTTAAGGTTGACTTCCATGGATAGCGGCTGATGCGGCAGACGCGTGCGGCTGACGTGCGCGACTGTCGCGCGCGTCTCGCGACAGTAGTAAACACTATGAAAACGTATGGCACCGCTTCCGTAGTAAGCGGCTCAGCCGCGCACGGCTTGCAGATTCGTCAGTCGTTAACCACGGAAGCGGTGCCATACGTTTTCATAGTGTTTACTACTGTCGCGAGACGCGCGCGACAGTCGCGCACGTCAGCCGCACGCGTCTGTCGCATCAGCCGCTACCCATGGAAGTCAACCTTAACAGTGATGTTTTACTAGTGATTGACCTAACGTTTTGGTGTATAACTATAAAATTTATATTCTTACAAGCGGTGTCATCAATTAATCCGGATTTCGCCGTGTCACGTGGTCCTTGGAGTTATTTGCCGCAATAACGTTGAAGCGCCTGATGGACACACCCTCTGGCCAGTTTTTGGGGTTTTTGACATCCTTCACGATGTCTGTAGGCACATCAAGCCGGAACGAGGAGTACTGGCCTCTTGTTACCACCAGTTTTTGGTACTTAACGCCCTTGACGCCCATCTGCGAGTCGAGATGTCGTATGATGTCTGTCTCAATTGTTTCTGGGCTTAGATTGAACAGGTGCAGGCTATTCAGTCGCGAAGGGGCAGCTCGTAATCCCATCAACTTGTTGGACTCATCACCACATAAGAGGTTGGCCGGCAAAAACTTTACTGGTGATTCATGCGGAGAAGAAGATTGCATTTCCGTCGACGCTTGAACCACTGGAGTAGTGATTGCAACTGCAGCGCTATAGGTGGTGGCAGAACAGCAGGCAGAGCGCAGGCGGGAGCCCGATCCAGATCTTTTAGTAGGCGGAGATGAAACCTTATTGCCAGCGACCTTTGGTGGGCAATCTACTGGGATGTCATTATTAGTACCGAGTGTATTTGTGTCCATTTTATGCTGTACGTTTGTGCTCACCGTTTCCGGGATGAAATTAATGCCGTGTGGACCAGAGTCATTCAGTGAGACATGTGCAAGTGTGGTCAATTGTTGAGGAATCTTAGTAGATGAATATTGTGTATGGATGTCACAATGTGTTTCATCAGCAGCTAAGTCAGGTCTGTTTATTTTTGCATATTTTAGTATTTCTTCTATTTTTCCGTTTTGTGTCTGTAACTGTTGTTGTTGTAAGGTAATTATCTCGTAGCAACGCTCGCCGTGCAGGCAAATTCATCACTTATACTGTTCAGAAACGTAAGGTCATTCCTGGTGGAAGTAACCAGGTCTCTTGTAATGCTATAACATCGGCCGACAGGCAGTCTTCGAACATCATCGATGGAGCGTTTTATACTTCTGCAGTTAAATGAACAAAGTGTAACATTACTTATTGCCATTTATAATTTTATTTTCTATGCACTGGTGTAGCATTCGTAGCGCTCTAGTCGCTCGTAGCACTCAACGAAGCACTCGTAGCACGCGTAGCACGCGTAGCACCCGGTTTTTGATCGACGTTAACGTTAACGTTCATATTTCTAGAAGGCACGAAACGGCGAAATATAATGCCTTGCGGCCACAGTGACACATCCAAAAACATTTCCAGTTTATGCTTGGTGATGTAGAACTTGTACGCATTATGATATTTATTTCCATTTTTCATAGCTATTTGTTCAAGTATAATATCTTCTCGCGTTTTCTCAGTTAGTTATCAACATCGGTACTTTAGGATCCGCCGCTTTGAAGTTACAACCGTTAAAGGTAGTCGCTGTGCCTCTTTTGCCTATAAATCAATAGTTTGATTTTGATTTTGGCTTTGTATTCGACTCCATCATTTCGTTGGGCAATAAGTTAGCAACAGTAGTGATATTAGCCGGCTGATCCTTAGCTAAGTCGCACAGGTCTTTATCAGTCACAGGAACTTGTTTACTCGTCGGAGCTCGCAATGCAGTTGCAATGGCGTCGAGCGGCAGTGGGGAGGCTCGGAGCGCTCGGGCCTGCGCAGGCGCTAACGCAGGCGGAGATGAATGGGATGGCGAAGCGTTTAATCCGCGCGGGCTAGAGTGAGATAGCAATGTCCTGTTTTGTTCGTCGCGCATTCGAGGCTTGTAGATGACAGGTCAACATGGGATAATTATTATTGGTCTTCTCTTGACCTATTGGTCCACTGTCTAAACAAGCACCACGTCTAACGTTTACATTTGAAAGGCTAACGTTTCTATAGAACGGATTTTTCTTGTTAGGAATTCCTCTGCACTCCATGTTCTCCATAATATTCTTTTCCACGTTCTCCAGCTGTTCCACGGTGACGTAACATGATTTAATTGTTTGCAGATCATTTTTTAGCAGAACTATATATTTTAAGAGAGATGTTAAGTCTACGGAGTCAAAGTCCATTGGTGGTATTTTTTGTAGATCACGGGCCACGAATACTGGGAATTTGTCGATTTCGGTAACTCGCGCCAGCTCGATTATGTCATCAATATCGCGACGTTCACGTCCGTCATTCCTTCGATTAATTTTCCTTTTTCGAGCAGGAACAGACAGAAACAGTAAATCCTTAGCCTTTTTGATGTCCTGCGCTGAGAAGAAAGCCAGGCAGATCCGGCACAAACTTTCATCGTCCATAAGATGCAACTTATTTACTATAAAAGCCAACAGTTCGTTCACTACAATATTACAATTGTTACACTTTAAAGTAGCGGCCACATTGAGATACGGCGGCAAGCAAGCCGCGACACGACCGATACGACTGACTGCGCCGGCGCGACTGATAACAAAATATACTTATTTTAGCATTATCTACACGATTTAATTAAAACATATAAAAAAAAACACAAAAAAAACCAAGTCCTATAATCGGAGGGCTTATTGTCTAACGCACTCGCAATCACGATCGTTTTCATTTTGAAAATCCAAGGCTTGTCTGCATACAAAATGAAAACAATTGCTCCACTTTGAAGCCAGTTGCCATTCATGGTGGTTCTTTAATAATTGTTAAAAGTACTGTAAAATCAAAAGAAAGGAAAGATATTGTTAGGCTATCCATGGAGAGGCTTGTAGAAATTTCTAGCGTAGAACTAGAAAATTACATAATCATTTGCGCTTACAGACCACCATCGGCTGGTTTCAGCACATTTGAATCCAGTATGGAAAATGTGTTAAAATTAGCATGTAAAACCCAAAAGCATGTTATTGTTTGTGGAGACTTTAATGTTAACTTACTGGAATCGTCAAATGATACTATTAAGATCTTAAGTTTATTTAAATCTTTTAATTTAGGTAATTTGTTTCTTGAAACTACACGGATAGGTGTTTCAAGTGCAACCTGTTTAGACAATATTTTTTGTAATTGCGAATGTTTGGATAAGGAAATATTTAATTGCTTTAATTCTGATCATAGTGGCCAAAAGGATTCTTTTTTAAATGATTTTCATCAAGAACCACAGACAATAATATACAGACCCATAACTAGCAATCGTTTGGAATTATTCAAAAATAAAGTTCATAGTAATATCAGTGGGTTATCCTTTTCACATAATGATTCTAAAAGTATTTATAATGATTTGTTCGGTGTAATTCTTCACCAATTTAATAAAAATTTCAAAATGAAAACTGTTTCTGGGTCTAAAACCAAGTTTAGTGAATGGGCTACTGTAGGCATTCATAGAAGTAGAAATAGGCTTTATGAACTATATAGAGAGAGGGAGGTGAACAAGAATGGTGACTTTTTAGTTTATGTTAGGAATTATTCGAGGACCTTCAAGCAAGTTTGCTTCACTGCCAAGTCAATTTTTTTAAGTCTTAAACTCAAAACTTCTGACAATAAGGTAAAAACTGTGTGGAAAATTATAAATAGAGAAACAGGTAAAACTAAAACTCGCGATAATCAAATCACCCTAAACAAGGGTGACAAACAAATCACGTCAAATAAGGACGTGGCCTTGAAGATTATTTCTCCACCATAGCCATTAATACCACGAAATGTCTTCAATCATCTGCGATTGGCGCTCAAAAATTACTTTGTGCAAATGTTACTAATTGTAATGTAATCTTTGATTTTGCCCACGTAGATTCAGTTTCTAATGTTAAGGCATTTAAATCGCTCAATTTAAAAAATACTGAGGATTTATGGGAAACGTCAGTTAAAGTCATTCATCATGTCATAGATTTAATTGCACCTCACTTAGCTTTAATCTACAATAATCGCATTTTAGAGGGGGTCTTTCCAAATCTTATGAAATACAGTAAAGTCCTACCTAGTCCTTAGTCCATAGTCCTTTTTAAATCGGGCGAGAGGAGTGATTTAACGAATTTCCGACCCATTTCTATTCTACCTGTTTTAAGTAAAGTTTTTGAGAAGTTAATGTTAAAAGATATGTTAGGTCACTTCAATAGAAATAAACTGCTTAACAGTAATCAGTTCGGCTTCACCAGAGGACGATCCACAACCGATGCAGCATCTGTACTAATTAAATATATATACAATATTTGGGAGACATCTTGTGATGCAATAGGATTTTTTTGTGACCTTTCCAAAGCTTTCGATTGCGTAGATCATGCGACTCTTATATTAAAACTAGAACATTATGGTCTGTCAAATAATTCTCTAAATCTTTTGTCTTCATATCTTAGTGATAGAACACAAACGGTTGTAGTAAACCAAACAAAGTCCATTGGAGCAGCTGTTAAATTAGGTGTGCCACAGGGCTCTATATTGGGTCCTTTCTTATTTTTCGTTTATATAAATGACTTACCATCCGCGGTAGCTAACCTTTGCGATATTGTGCTATTTGCTGATGATACATCATTGATTTTCAAGGTAGACCGAAAATCCGTCGATTATAGTAGGATAAACGCGACGCTAGGTAAAGTACTTAATTGGTTTACTAGTAACAATTTGCTACTTAATGCTAAGAAAACTAAATGTGTTAGGTTCGCTTTGCCTAATGTTAGACCGGTAGAATCTAGTATTTTTCTAGATGATGAGTGTTTGGAAATGGTGGATAAGGCGCTCTTCTTAGGAATAACTATAGACAAAAACTTGCAATGGAGTCCCCATATAGCAGTACTAGCAGGTAAATTAAGTTCGGCAGCTTATGCTGTTAGGAAAATCAGACAACTTACCAATGTTGAGACAGCTCGCTTAGTTTATTATAGTTATTTTCATAGTGTTATGTCGTACGGGATTATTGTTTGGGGAAAAGCTGCTGACATACAGACTATTTTCGTGTTACAAAAAAGAGCCATTCGTTCTATATATAACCTAAACTCCCGTGATTCCTTAAGATTACTATTTAAAGAAATAAATATTTTGACAGTAGCATCACAATTTATTTATGAGAATATTATTTATATCATTAAAAATCAAGACTCTTTTATTAAGAATTGTGGCATACATAATTTGAACACAAGAAATAAAAATAAAATTGCTATTAAGAAATTTCGTGTCCGTAAGGTATATAAATCATTTGTAGGTCAATGCATCATTTCTTTAATAAATTACCTAACGAAGTTTTAAAGTTACCATTTCCAGTACTTAAAAATTACTTGAAAAAGTCGTTGATGTCTAAAGCTTACTATAGGGTCGAAGACTATCTAACAGATAAAAATGCTTGGCCTAAATTAAACACCTAAATATCCTAATAATAACTTAATCATACAAATATGTAAACATTGTGTATTGTCTAGCGGACACGGTTTCTGTAGGAGAATGTATCGAAACTTTTTATGTGTTGTTTTGCACCGTCATAGGTAAGTATAATTTTTATAATTTTTATTAATTTTTATTAATTTTTATTAATTTTTTATATTTACTATTGATGAGTTCTTGTAGAAATTTTGAGTTTTGACACATTTTCCTGCTCAACTACGCATGATATATAAATATATACATATTTTTTGTTACATTCATCTTTTTAGCTAATGCTAGGTTAAGTGTGTTTTTCGTTGTATAATATCATATCATAAGCAATGTTTAAAAAACGACTGACTGTTGAGTTTCTTGCGGCGTTTCTTCTCAGCAGTGGTCTCTTGCGAAGCGCTGGTAGATTTTTGACGTGTAAAAGTGCCCGTGTGGCCTACTTACTGAATAAACATCTTTTATCTTTTATCTTTTATCTTTTTTTTATTGCGAGTGTGTTAGACAATAAGCCCGCGGGCCCCTTTTGCTATACTCCGACCGTCAAATATGCTTTACTTGTCGATTGTGAATCAGGCGGTTAATATTATAGGTATACATTATACTACTACTATCATTGCCTTTGTTAGCAACAAAAGAAGTTGTAAATGTCTGCGTAAAAGTGCTTTTCGTCATCTTATACCTAAGGACTTACACTAGCTTCTGCCCGCGACTTCGTCTGCTTGGAATACTTAGTTACTTACTTTTGGCTAAAGCTAACTTTAACCCGCGACTTCATTGGTGCTCCGCTCCTATTGGTCTTAGGGTCCTAGCGTCTTAGCGTGATGATATGTAGCTTAGGTATATAGCCTATATATAGCCTTCCTCAATAAATGGGCTATCTAACACTGAAAGATTTTTTCAAATCGGACCAGTAGTTCTTGAGATTAGCGCGTTCAAGCAAACAAACAAACAAACTCTTCAGTTTTATAATATTATATATAGTATAGTATATGTAGTATAGATACATACCTAATAATAACATAAAATACCCTAGTTTGTTGTGGAAAAATATTAAAAAAGATGTGGCCAACTTTAAACGTAATGATCCAGAATTGCCCTTTCATTTAAGTTATCCTGACCGCATTAATCAACAGTTTCTTGACCTTCCTGGAAATAATAACGTTAGTATTTCACACTTGACTAAGTATGAGTTTGATAGATTTAGTTCCTCTATTTTTTCGTTAAAACCTGTAACCGAATCCGAGGTGTGTAAGATAATTCAATCTATTACCACAAATGCTGAAGGTTTTGATGGCATAACATTGAAAATGATTCTCCTTACTCTCCCTTACACGTTACATGCAATAACTAGCATACTTAATAAATCTATTATCACCGGTGTCTTTCCTGAACTATGGAAAACTGATATTATTAAACCTATACCGAATCATCAAAATCCTCAAAACTTTAAAGATTTACGCCCTATTAGTATTTTACCTTTTTTATCTAAAATCCTTGAAAAAGTGGTTTGTTCCCAGCTTACACATTATCTTGAGCTCAATAATATTTTGCCAAAAAAACAGTCAAGAGTTAGAAAGTCTCACAGCACTACTACTGCCTTGTTAAGCCGCGTATCCACCAAGCGCACGCGCTCGCGCGGCAGCCTCGCGAGCCAAATGCTCGGTCCGTGTGGACGTGCCTCAGGACTGTTCGGGCGCACGTTGCCGAGGCAACGAGTCCTGAGGCACGTCCACACGGACCGAGCATTTGGCTCGCGAGGCTGCCGCGCGAGCGCGTGCGCTTGGTGGATACGCGGCTTTAGATGTAGTTGATGATATCCTCGCAGCTCAAGATGGTGGTGAGGGGACCATTTTAGTGTTGCTAGACTTCTCTCGAGCTTTTGATACTATAAATAGCACACTCCTTTTATCGAAATTAACCTATTATGGTTTTGACTCATTTGCGTTAAAATGGTTTGCGAGCTATGTTACCGGACGCAAACAGTTTGTCCAGGTACGCGACGGTAGTGGTACAATATTAAATTCATCGACCGCAACGGTAGATAGAGGAATTCCGCAGGGCTCCATTCTGGGGCCGTTACTTTTTATTTTGTATAGTACTGACATAGTAGAAAATATTAAATATTGTAAATATCACATGTATGCAGATGACCTTCAATTATATATATCATTTAAACCTGATAATACCACCCAAAACGTAGACCAGCTTAACTCAGATCTAAACCACATAGCCCACTGGTGTGATGCTATTAATCTAGTTTTGAACTCTGATAAGTCGAAATTCCTTTTGTGCGGATCTAATAAACAAATCAATGATATCCATCTTCATAATCCACAAATTTCAATTAAGGGTGATGTTTTAAAACAAGTATCAGAAGCTCGTAATTTGGGAGTTATTATGGATGGCAGGCTTCGATTCGAGAAGCACATGTTAGAAATTATGCGTAATTGTTTTTATAGGCTAAAAATAATATATCGTATCCGTGACTTTATTAATGTTGATTTGCGTATCAAACTGTGTGAGTCACTGATATTGTCAAAACTCAACTATGCTGATTCTGTTTTTGGAGGTTGTTTACTAGGGCGTACCAGTATATTAGTGCAACGCATTCAAAATGCTTGTGTTCGATTTTGTTTTGATGTGCCCCGTCGATCACATATAAATCCATTTTTAAATATTAACAAGATGTTAAATATGGCAAATCGACGAAACTTACATCTAGCTGCTCTAATCTTTGGCATTATAAATAGTGGTGAGCCATCTTATCTTTACGAAAAACTGAAACAATCACAACGTCAGGTGAGGTTTGCCTCACTCTTAATCGGTACCCAGCACAGGACGACTGCTTTTCGTCGCAGCTTTCGCTACGCTGCCACGAAATGTTGGAATAATCTGCCACCACCAATCAGAAATTCTAAAAACGTTACAAACTTAAAAATAAATTGAAACAATATTTACTAGTCATTCAATTAGCCAACTTTTAGCAGACGTCCTCAACATGTGTTTTAATATATATATATATATATATATTTTTTGTCATACAAATTATTTATTTACCAATTAAAAATAAGGTAAACATATACACTAACATGCGCGCACGCACACACGTACACACCCCACCCACACACACACTCACACACACACACACACACACACACACACACACACACACACACACACACACACACACACAAACACACGCCCGCGCACACGCCCACGCACACGCACACGCACACGCACACGCACACGCACACGCACATGGACACGCACACGCACACGCACACGCACACGCAAACGCAAACGCACACGCACACGCACACACACACACACACACACACACACAAATACACGCAATAATTCAGAAGTCTGGAAAAAACAATTATAACAATTTTAGGTTAAGTATTACTTTTAAATTAATAAATAGTAGTAAGATGGATTGGTAGCGCTCTCCTACTCAATCTGGTAGCCCTGAAAACCAGCGTCAAGGCAAATAAGCCTGACACTAAGCTGAGTGGCAACCTTTTCGGTGCTAATTTTAGATTAAGTACTTTAAGTTTGTATGTATTCCTCTACTTTTTAGTTTTTTTATTATGTTTTTGCTGTTTTTATGTTAATTTTATTTTAGCGCCGAATAAACCATTTCTATTCTATTCTATTCTATTCTAACACAAGAAAGGTAAATGATGTCAATTATGGACAGTAGGTATTAAATCATCTAAGCGGAACGGTTTATTAGTTTATTAGGTATCACATCACTGGTGACATAAGTAGGTAGAATTTGGTTAATAGTGTGAGCTAAGGAGGCTAGGCTGGAAAATAAATATCTTCCTGACTGGCATTCAAAATGGGCAACTTGAAATGTACATACCTAGTATACCTACCTATGTAACGTGAATGTTACCTTACTTATGTAAGACAAGTGAAGTTAAGAAGTGTCGTTAATTATGGTTATCTCTAGGTTTGGAATATTAGGTAGGTAAGTACCTATGCCGTCAAATAATACCTACCCAGTTAGGTACCTACATAGTTATGGATGTAAAGTGAAGCTAAAATCTGCGTACTTAACAAAGTTAGGTATTTCATAGTCATAATAGCAAACTGCGTATTATTTTTTTTCAAATCAAGCTTGTGTAATGTTACTGTGACATGAGTGAGTAGGTAAGTACCTAAGTACTTCCTAAGGTACCAGACCAGACCCATGTAAGGCCAAAGAATACACTTACTTATACCTAGGTACTTACGTACTTAGGTAATATAATATTATAACTTTACTACATACCTAAGTAATGTGTCCCATAATAAAGCCCGCCTTTTGCCTTTTAAATAAACACCCATCCCGATCCGTAATAAGTTGAACGTATTGAGCGCTCTGGCCGCGCTGTGTTGTGTTGTGTGTGTGTGACCTTGAATAGCGCCCGATCTTGTAGTACAGCTATACATACATAGGTAGGTATTATGTGGCAGCAAGGCAAGCGAGGTCCGAAGACTTCGAAAAACGTGAAGCGGCATGTACCATGTACCTAGTAGGTACCTAGGTATATTATTTAGGTGTTTGTCATTCAAGTTCTTAGGTACTTAATTATTTTCGGTTTGTCACACGGTCATTTGAGCAGTGTTGCCAGTTTAGACCTGTAAAATTGTAATTTGTCGTTTTATAAAACGTGCCCCTGTTGTCATGTCAAAATTATTTGTTTACAAATCATTTGCAATTCTTTTTTATGAAATTAATATACGTACACAAATCAAAAAAGTCTTGGAATTTGATGTTTTGACTCAGTAGTAATATGCCTACTTATATTGAAATGTTCAAAACCATCCCTCGGCACTTTTGATGAGTGTATTAGACTATTAGTGAGACCATTTCTCTTTTGAGTTATGTGTGATGAATGTTAATAATTAGTGTGGTGAGGTTTTATAAGAGGTTCAAAACGACGGCATCAACATTTATTGTAGAAAATCATGATTGGAAGTACCTATAGAATTTCCTACCAATAAATTTAATGTGATTGTGTTCAGAAAATCTACTCTAGAAACAAGGGTCTTGCCATGCAGGAAGTGTGAATTAATTTAGGTTTAGGTAATAAGCAATGGCCGAATACTTAAAATACTCTTCAATAATACATTTATTGTATGCGATTGTCTGTTTACATTATGTTTGAATGACGTTCGTCTTTTATTACTTTAAAAACAGATCACAGAAAAAAAAGTCTTTCTAAATCTTACACGAAGTACCTTACCTATACTATACCCATTTTTCTAAATAGCTCAGTCATTTTTGCGCAGTTAGAGCGGTTCCGCACTACGTCCGATCCGAATCGGATCCGAACCCGTGAAAATACGGATCTATAGAGAAATCGGATGACGGATGGCTTCCGTCATCCAATTTCTCTATAGATCCGTATTTTTACGGGTTCGGATCGGACGTACTGTGGAACCGCTCTAAGTAGGCGAGGTTAAATTTATTTGATAAATTATTTTAAATAACAATAACTCATTTCAGATTAGATCCTCAGAAAAGGCTATTCTTTAGAATAAAAATGTAAAAGCAAGCAGTTATTTTTTTTGGTGTATCCCAAATCCCAATTAGATATCGCATGAGTGCATTGACTTTAGCATAAGGACCGGGCTAACGGCGCTAAAACACCAGTTTAGGGCCAACCGCGACTTAGTCGTTCGCGGGCGACTGTCATTGCTTGACGTTAGGTCGCTCGTCATAAAAATGCCTAGCTGCGTGGTTAAACGGTGCAAAAATGATGATACGAAAGTTAATAAAAATAAAGATAGAATATTTACCGTATCATTGGTTAGTAACCTTAAATTATTTTAATTGCGTGTCAAACAATTAAATAGGGTAAATATACCGGTTAACCGGCCACTACCCCTTTTCGCCCACTTAGCACGTTATTTTGAATAATAGGCAGTGATATAGACAGCTCCTTTCTTATTTCGCGCCATTCAATCCGGACAAACTTCACGGTTTATAATCCAACGGCATGACCTCGAAATTTGCGAACTGAGCCCTCAGGAAAATTTGGTGTGTGAACGCGTGTCAAATTTAGGGAAAAAAATTGCAGGTGGATTGATTTTCAAAGGTAAGTTTTTAAGTGTTACTGTTGGTTTATTGTTCAGTGATTTCGTTTGTGTGTATTTAGCATGTTTAATTTCAATATTCAAGTGCCGAAACTCATCAAACGTTTCACTTTTTTTTTTTTCATATGCTGCAATCGGCCCATTTAGCCATAATCAGAATTTCTGTCTTCATAAGATCTTCGAGCAGTATTTCACCAAATACTGGCTCCACTACTTTCTGCAGAGTTCACCAACTAGTGTCTCTGATCTAGCTGCAGTAATTGCCATCTTTTCAGCCTTGAGGTATCATTGTTACTTTGAACCAGCTTCCTGGCGAGTGGGTTTGTGTGCTGTTGAAGCCTTTCCTTGTAGTGGACACAATATTTATTTATCTCTTCTTTAACTGTTGGCATGTTTAAATATTCGTGTATTTCAACATTTCTTGCAAACCATGGAGCACATGATATTGCCCTTAGAACGTTATTCTGGAACCTTTGCAGGATTTCGAGGTTTGAGTTACTGGCAGATAGTTGGATTCCGTAGGTCCATATAGGTTTTATGATGCATTTGTAAACCAATAGCTTATTGGTCAGTGTAAGTGATGATTGTCGCCCGATCAGCCAATGCAAGCTCTTGTAACAAAGATCTGCTTGTTTTCGTTTTGTTTTGATATGATTAGCCCATGTTAACCTTCGATCTAGGTGGAGTCCAAGGTATCTCACAGATGTTCCTTTGGGTAGATGATCACCTCGCAGTGTTACGGCTGGGCATTCTCCTCTTCGGAGGGTGAAAGTAATTTGGACTGATTTAGCTACACTTGGTTTTATTCTCCACATTTCGAGCCATTTGTCTATTTTATGTAAATAGGTTTGCAGTTTTTCGGCTGCTACAGCAGGGTCTTTGTGACTTGCAAGACAAGCAGTGTCGTCTGCATATGTCGCCGTTACTACATCATCACTACAAGGCAAGTCAGCCGTGAATATTGAGTATAGAACCGGACCAAGGACTGAGCCTTGAGGGACAGAGGCTCTTATATTGTATAAATTGGATATGTCATCGCCAACTTTTACTTGAAATTTCCTTTCATGTAAATAAGATTTTAGCAGCATATAGTAAGAGTTTGGTAGCAGAGTTTTAAGCTTATACAACAACCCCTTGTGCCAAACTCTGTCAAAAGCCTGCTGTATATCAAGGAAGACTGCCGCACAGTATTCCTTCTGTTCCAGAGATTGTTTTATCTTGTTTACTACCCGATGTACCTGCTCTACTGTGGCGTGTTGCTCTCGGAAACCAAATTGATGGTTGGGTATTACTACTTCTTCTTCTAGAGTAGGCTTGAGTCTCACTAAGAAAATCTTTTCAAAGTGCTTGGACATAATTGGCAGAAGGCTGATCGGCCTGTAAGAGCTGATTTCCGTCGGTGGCTTTCCAGCCTTGGGTGTCATGCATATCTGAGCGATACACCACAACCTAGGGTAATAGTGTATTCTCAAGATGGCGTTAAGTAACATAGTCAAAAAAACAATAGGTTTTCTGGGTAGTTGTTTCAGGACTTCACCAGTTATCAGGTCAAAACCAGGAGCCTTTTTATTGCTTAGTTTTGTTATTATGTTTTGCAATTCCCTTGGTGTAACTGTTTTTATAGGTAATGAGAGCTGTTGATCACTTTCCAGAAATAAATTCACGTCTTGTTCAAAATCTTTCATAACAGAAGTATTTGGCTCAAATACCTGACTAAGATGTTCAGCGAATAGTTCAGCTTTTTCCTTGGGATTCCTTACCCATATTCCTGATTGCGATCTAAGCGGTGGTATTGTCTGTTGTGGTCTCTTAAATTGTTTTGTAACTTTCCATAGGGAATAGTCATCACATTTTTTTGATGATAGTGAGGAAAGTTTTTGTTGAAAAGTGTAGTTTTCATTCTCTTTTATCATTTCTTTAAGTTTTCTAGTTTCTTTGTTGTACAGCTTTTTATCTTCTGTATTTCTGCTTGATTGCCATTTTCTTCTTAATCTTCTCTTTTCAGCTAATTTATTTCGTATCTGCAGAGGAATGTTTATAGTTTTGCATGTTGTTTTCAAGTATGGTGTACAGTTCCAAGCAGCACTCTGTATCAGGTTAGTTAAATAAAAAGTTGCTTCATCAACATCACTTTCGTTTTTAAGTTTTACTTTCAACTCTGTTTTTTCTTCCAGGTATTCAGCAAAGGCCGTCCAGTCAGTTTTGTGATTATATAATGTTGTTTGTGGTTCTCTGTATATTATAGTTCTACTAAATGTACATATTACAGGCGAATGATCTGAGGTTGTGTCCCAGCAGCTTTCAACATCTAAATAGTTATCAGTAACTCCTTTAACAATGAAAAAGTCCAACAGGTCAGGAACCTTGTTAGGGTCTGCTGGCCAGTAGGTTGGTTCACCTGTTGAAAGGGATGTTAATTTTAGGTTGTCTAGGCATTTCTTGAGTTCTCTTCCCCGGGTAGTTGTCAGTCGAGATCCCCAGTGTTTACAGTTCCAATCTCCTCCACAGATGTATCTGTGTCCAAGGTTTTCAAAGTAGTTTTTAAACATATCCTCTTTTATTTTAAATCTAGGTGGGCAATAGACAGCACTTACATTAATAGTGCCATTTCTATCTTCTATCGTGATTGTAGTGGCCTGTAGATTGTAGTGGCCTGTCATTATTGACTTGATTATGTGTGTGATGTTTGATATGATTCCTTATCAGTACTACCGTACCACCATGGCTGGTGCCATCTGGATGGTTCCTACAATACACATCGAAGTTCTGAAGTTTGAAAACTTTTCTGTCATTGAGGTGGGTTTCAGAGATAAGCATGATGTCAATTTTATTGGCTTCAAGTATGGCCTCTAACTCACTTTTTATGGGTGCCAAGCCGTTTGCATTCCATGTACCAATTCGCATGGATGTCATTTTATCTTAGTAATAAGTGTTGTTATGAGATTTAATAAAGTCCCCATTTGTTGAAGTAGTAAGTCAATTTTTTGTGCTTGTTTATTTATTGTTTCTAGTAAAGTGGTCTCATATTCATTACATGTTTGGTTATCAGTCTGGGCCGAGTGAGTTGGGTGGACGTTCTGGTTCTGTTGTTGTTTGTTTTTAATTTTCCTTTTCAGTGCTTCGCTATAGCCTTGTCTTACATTTGTAGTGATTGGCACTAGCTGTTGTTCTCTTGTCAGGGGTAGCTCCTTTCTTATATCTGTGGTATTTTTATTATCAGTTTGAATTGGTTAAGTGTTCTTGGTTTCGTCCTGATGTTTGTTATGATTTCTTCTGGCACATATTTCCCGATAGACGAGACAGCCTTTATAGCTTGCAGGGTGACTACCCTGGCACAGAGCACATGTCGCAGGGGTGTTTTTATCTTTAGTGCAGTCTGTGGTGTTATGCGGGCCACCACATTTTACACACCTAAAAGGTCTCATACAATTGTTTTTAGTATGGCCATATTGCTGACAACGAGTACACTGGACAATAGTTTTGTTTTTTCTTGGATCCTCAATTTTAACTTTTTGGTGGAAAATATATTCTATATTTTTAACAAGTTTCAGGTTCTCACTTGGTTCTACGTTTACAAAAAAGACATTGTAGGGTTCCTTAGTATTTTTCTTACGGGCATTAACAATCTCGCCTCTTACTTTGTTTCCAGTCGCTTCAATAGCGTCCAAAATAGCTTCCTTAGGTGTTGTGTGGTGTAGATTTTTAATAACAAACTTTTGGCACCGCTATTCTTTTCTTGAGAAGGTATGTCCAATTAGTCCCTTCAACCTTATGCGCTGCTTATCGATGATAGTGTCATAACACGAAATACTACGTTTTTGAGATAAGTATAACACGACGCGTGAAATATTCAAAAGTTTATGATGACTAAGACACCTATTGCATTATCTCCAAAAACAGCCACGTGGCAGCACTGTGCCCTTATGCCATTGGTCCAATTGTGACGCCATATTGTGGGCAACAGCGTAGGTAAGCCAGTTGAGCCGCAACTACCAACAAACAAGCTAAATTTTTATCATGACTACAGGCACACCCCAAAATAATTCAGAAAAAAATGCTGATTATATTTGTAACATTGATACATTACAAAATAGTTTGTGCAATAGTGATTAATTTTTAGTTGCAACTTTATCATACAGAAAGTAAGTAATTTTTTTTTGTAACATGTCAAAATAAGCTCTTAGTCATGAAAAAATAGTCGTTAAGGTACATAATGTTTTCGGTATATGCCTATATTCAATATTTATATGTAAATAAAATTATGACCTATAACTTAAAAAATCTTTATGCACGATACATTTCGATACATTTTATGAAAAATAATTTGATCGGAAACCAAAAGTTACCTTGTTAGTGAAAAAATCTAAATAAGAAGTAGATTAAAAGTATTTCAAAAAGATTATTTGCGCATGAAACTAATTTATAAAGGCCCTTTATTTAGTTAACTTGTATGTTAGTATTTAAGCATATTATTATAAAATGCCTAGCAACATTGCTAGGCATTTATATAACCAGTTTCCGTTATTTAAATGGGATGAAATACAAATTACTACTATTATAATATTACTAATATTATAAATGCGAAAGTGTGTCTGTTTGATACGCTTTCAAAACCGCTTACGTTACGGCCAAACCGCTAAGCCGATTTCGATGAAATTTGGTATGGAGATTGCTTGAGTCTCGAGAAATGACATAGGATACTGTATAATTGCGGGAGCAGCGATAGACGACTTCTACGCGGGTGGAGTCGGGCAAAAACTAGTTTATAATATAGGTAGCGAATTAGTCCGGCGGGGCGCTGGCATGTTTTGAGGTCATAAATTACAAAAACTCTAAAGTCGCTTATTTTTTACATGTGGATACAGTGTGTACTTGTGAGGCTTATATTGCGTTTTGTGTCACATCTTGCCATTGCATATTCAGCAATTCGATGTTTTGTGGCAAAAAAATCATTTCAATTTAGAACGTTCAAAAAATAAAATTAAAGTTAAAAAATATATCAGTATCCTATCTAGGTAGAATAACTAGGGGGCATTCGTATTCCTTTCCGTACCGCTGGTGGCGGAGTCTTCAACCTTGCAATAGGTACTAAAAGCTGGCACCAAGGTGTCTCACGGAACTATTACGGAGTTGATCTATGCTATTTATGAGGTTTTGTGGCGGAATCCCCAGAGGATCTAAAAAGGCTTATGACGAGGCTCGATGAGTGATGTCGCAAATTTGGCCTGAAAATCAGTGTGAAAAAGACCAAAGTATTGGTTCTTGACACGCTAAATGGGGCCCAGGTTGACATCAAACTCGGTGATAACTCGCTGAAGCAGATAGATAATTTCAAATATCTGGGTAGCACCATAATATCGCGGTGCCTTGAGAACGAAGTCAACGGCAGAATTGGAGCAGCTGCCGCAGCCTTCGGCAAACTTCTTTCCAAGGTGTTTCGCTCACACTACATAAAAGCTCTAAGAAAATAGCTGTTTACATGGCGATAGTTCTACCGCAAGCATATTCGAACATAAGATAGATTCCAACTAGAATGCCTACGCGACATTATGAACATTCTTTGGTCTGACCGTGTTCGTCAGTGCCGGATTAAGCCAGCGCGGGGCCCGTAGTAAGTTCTATATATAAAGAGACCCTTGGTTTGTTTTAGGTTATTTCTTAAATCTAGGGTGCTAAATAAAACAGAAATGGTAGAAATCCATGTCAGGGAGATGTGAGTGCGCGGGGCTTCTCAATGCGCGGGGCCCAGCATTTGCTACTCTTGCTACGTAGCTAATCCGGCACTGGTGTTCGTAACATAGAAGTCCTACGAAGAGTTAATGTCGATGGAATAGAGGCCTATCTAATGCCACGACAGCTGCGGTGGGGCGGCCATGTTTCCCGCATGTCAGATGACAGAGAGGCAAAGCGCATCTTCTACTCAGAACTACAGGATGGCAAGCGGAAACAAGGCGGCCAATTCCTGCGGTACAAACATGTGCTTGAGCGATATATGAAGCGGTGTGACGTGGACCGGTCACCATGGGAGGCAATGGCAGCAGACCGGCCGTCTTGGAGGCATACAGTGAGCACTAAGGTGTCCGAGTTCGAAAGGAAGAGACGTGAGGTGCTCGATGTTAAGCGAGAAAAGCTCAAGGCCCGTACACCTGCGGTTATTCACTACAATAGGGTATTTATTTGCCTGATATTACATTTCATATATTAATTTGGATAATATATCAACATACAACATATATTTGTATTTTTAAAGATATTAAAAAACTATTTAAATTAGGCTATTCGGAAGGTAAAAAAGTTTCAATTTAAATACTAATAAAACATTAAGAATACCCTATTGTATTGGAGGGATGACTTGCATCGAATGTGGTCGAACTTTTGATGCAAGAATCAGCTATGTCAATCATCATAGAGCTCACGAGCGACGCTCTAAATAGTCGGATCCCAGTCGCTGTGGCCGAAATCGGTCAGGATCGATCGATGGGACAATCTCACACAAATTGACCTTGTCCCAAACTACGTCCTAGGCTTGGTACAATGGGTACTGGACTACGATAAACATACTTAAATAGAGAAATAAATGCTTAAATACATAGGAAACTTCAAAGACTAGGAAAAAATACTTGCGCTCAGCTCACAAATATTTTCCCTTACCGGGAATCGAGCCCTGGACCGCTAGCCTCGTAGGCAGGGTCACTACCAACTAGGCTAACCGCATCGTTGAACCTCTGATCGCCAGTTTGTCTTAGATATTATGTTAGCAAAATAATTCAGGGTGTATTATGCTCGACCAAGGCGTTTTCTAAGGTCTCACACGTCAAATACGGTAAATCATAACTTTGTAATGTAATAAAAGAGGTGTACGATCACAAAATATGCCCTTATTTATGACAAAGAATTAATATTTTTATAGACATAATTCGTATTTATTCGGTTTTGTCCATGATTTATTGATATTTTTTTAGGTATAAAACGATATGCATCATTAGCCATCAAAAAAAGAAAAAAATACTAGGGCTTAACACGAAAGCATCGTTGTTGTCCAAAAGATTACACGTATAATTTTGTAGTTTCACTATTTGAGTCCTTATTGCACATAATCACGACGAAGGTTTTGAGAAGCATGTCGAATAGATCTACAATTTGTAAAGATATTAAATTAGATTTGCGTCTCTTGTATTTGATTTTTGGTTTCATAAATTAACTGGGAGGTGATAATATTACGACAAAAACAAGTACCTTTTTATCTTATAAAGGTCAAAAGTTATTTCAAAATGTTTTTGTGTTTTTTTTTAAATGGCTCTCCTGAAAAAAATGCTTTTTTGAGTTATGCCTCTATCATTGATAGGCAGCGAATGTGTTCTATAAGTATTTTATAACTTTCTACAGTTTTAGAGGAAATAATTAGCTGATCGCGTGATAATATCTTGTATGAGTATTCCTCTTTTTTTATAGCCTTATTAATAAATTCAGTCAGCTGCTTGACATCTTCAATGCCATATAATATAATAGGAGGTGGTTTTGAAATTCTCTTGGGTTTGGAGGTGGTGGTTGTACTATTATGATCACTCTCTTGTCCTTCATCTTCAGGGAGCAGGGAGAAGCTGTTACTGGTTTCTATTGTTGATGCACTTTCTTTTGTCATTCGGTTTTGGTTGAAAGACTCTTGCCTAACTTCAGTTTTTTTTTGAAGTTTGTGGGTAGTTTTATTTTGCTCTGGTGAGCGGTTTCTTTTTTGGTTTAATCCTGGGACCCTTTGCCAAGGGACCTGGTTGAGCGTAAGTGAACGGTTAGCTTCCATATCATTGTTAAGAGACGGGATGGATTGGTGATTTAACGGGTGTCTTTCACATTGTATGAAATTTGTTTCGTTGTGCAGGTTTTCATTGGTATTGTTTTTGGCAGTCGAATTACTTCTAGGTCGGGCGGCCGTATTAAACAACCCTTTGTGAAAAACTTGTTGTACAAGTGGTTTGTTTACATGGACAGGTTTAGGTTGTTCATGTGTTTGTTGCAACTTGCTGTCTTTATCATTCATTTTTAATCGTTTTAATATTGATATTTATCCGTATTCAGAGTTATTTTCGCCAAACATAATGGTAATTTAGATTTTTTATACAAAAAACCTGATACAAAATTTAAATTTTTGAGGTTAGACTTCAGTTAAGATTTTTGTGCACTGTTTTCACTGTATTATACACTATATTTTTAGTGGTCGGACATTACGTTAAAGATTAATTTCAAAATCTACTTTCCGACCAGTGACCCGTTTCACGAAGCTACAAGTTACAAATTACAAGCGGAACCCTCTTTCTATATTTGTAACTTGTAGTTTCGTGAAACGGGCCTCTGGTGGTCGCATAACCGGTTTATTTACGACATTTCTCTTTGCTTTTATTGCAGAAACCTTAAATTCACCAACATAGATTCCGTTGTATTTGTAAACAGATTTTTTTTTGTAAATTTACAACTAGATTCCGGCCGCAAGTATACCTCATATTTTCAAATATATGACCTTCAAAAATACCGAACGTTTAGTGGCCGATAACTAGTAAGAATTAAACCTGTCTCCGGCCGTTTAAAATAAAGGATGGCCGAAAATTTGTAAAAATTGCACCGGATTCCGGCTTTTCGAACAAATAACTGTCGATAATTAGTAAAAAGAGACTGTTTTCGACCTAGGAAATTTAAGGCGGCCGATAAATGGTAAAAATACAATCTATTTCTGGTCGTAATATTTGTCTGTGACTTTATGCTTGTTGCCCCTTTATGCTGAAACGGCTACATGGGTTTGACTGAAATTTGGCATAGCCTTACTCTGAATTAATATACAGGCTACTTTTTAACCGCGGGGGCGAAGAAGCTTATATGTTATATGTGATATGTATGTATTCAACATTTTGGTTGATGTGCTTGGTGTTGGAATTGTGCGTTTTTTTTCAGATGGCACCCGTTAGTAAAGGAAAGAAAAATAAAAAAAATGAAGAGCCTTCCCGAAGGTTTGCTTATGGTGAAGAAGCACTGACAAGCGCTTTTTCAGATAAACGCAGCAATATTTGCGGCATCAGAGAACCATGCCGGCAGTACGGAGTTCCAAGATCCACTATACAGGACAGGATTAGCGGACGTGTTGCTGATCAAAGGAGAAAAATTGGCCCAGACTGGAGAAAAGAAAATCGTTGATTGGATAATTGAGTTAGCGAAAGCCGGAATTCCAATCAACAAATACTTATATTGTTTGTAAAACACGTATTTGTTAATGGTATTGGTGCCTATTTTCGTTCCTCTTAGTCTCGGGTTTACTGGGCACAGCATTTCATATTATGTTTGAATTTTATTTTTATATGATTGTGTTAAGATTTTTTTTAATAATGAATTGTTTTACTTTCATACTATTATAAACCCTATGAGCTACTGGATAAGAGTCGTTTATGTACCGTGAATTAAGTGGTCGATGACCAGTGCACTGGTGGACGATAACTGAGTGAAAAGGCCGATAACCGGTATATTTGCTATTTTTACGAATATTTTTTCTTTTACATTATGTATCACTGATACGTCTATAAACGTTAGGTTTTATGAAACTACACTATTTTATAATAAAATGTTCTTTTTTGAAAAATCTTGGAGTACAGCATTATGATAGAAATCAACTCTTAAGTCAACAAGCCGTTTAAACGGCCGATAACCGGTATGTTTACCTAAACCATAGAATAAATAGACACAATTTTGGTATCAAGTCTAAAATGGCGGTCATGACTCATGATGGCTCAATGTATCGACTGGCGACGCGCGAAGTAAACTTGTAAGGGCATCTTTTTTATCGAATTTTACAAAATAATTTATTGAAGTAATTCAGTATGTAAGTATCTGTAAAATATCATCGAAAAACAAAGTAAGTAAATCAAACAAAACGCCGAGTGCGATAATGTTTTCGCTGATGCATTTTTTTATCAGGGGCTCCATCATTTCTTTTAAGTCGGTTTTTATATTTTTATACAGTCTTAATTTCTATTAGTTTTTAATTTTTATAGACATATCTTCTAAACTTCTCAGCTATGGGTACCTAAATAATGTTATAAATAAATAGGTATGTAGGTATAGAAATAGCGTCAGTGATCATTCTAAATTGTAGGTAAAATTAAATCAACCTATAATGTGTACAGTGATGGCCACATAATTAGGAACGCTTGCATTTTTTCCATACAATTGCCTACAAATATGACTTTCCAATTTTGACAGCCAATCGAAAAGTTCTAAACCTATTTTATTTTTAGTAACACTTATCGTTAACTTATAAACTAAGGTTTAAATGTATGTACAATTCACTGCTGTTAAATACGAATATTTCATTTTAAAGGGATTTAAAAACTTAGTGCTGACGTGTCCATACAAAGTTTTACAACTTTGTATGAACGCCAAAAAAATACATATTCAAATCCTTATAAAATGAAATATTCGTTTTTAACACCAATAAATTGTGCATACATTTAAACCTTAGTTTACTAGTTAACGATAAGTGTAATTAAATATAAAATTGGTTAAGAACTTTATGATTGGTTGTCAAAATTGAAAAGTCATATTATATTTGTAGGCAATCGTATGGGAAAAATGTAAGCGTTCCTAATTATGTGGCCACCACTGTATATCGGCGTGGAGCTGACTTACGTAAGTATGTATGTATATATAAAACTTTAGTGCATTAAATAATAACTACATTACCTATACAATTATTAATGTTACACAATAGAAATTACTTATTACTATAAAAAATAAAAAAATATTCCTGTAGCCCGTTTCACGAAGTTACAAGTTACAAATTACTAGCGGAATTCTCTTTCTAGCAAAAGGAGTTAGAAAGAGACTTCTAGTTCGTGAAACGGGCCTCTGGACGCACACAAGGTTACATCTATGCAAAGCGGCAGTCGCGGCACTCGTTCGCGCCGTTCGCGACAACGTAGTTCGTAGCAGTTGTGACAGATGGCGCTAATAATTGCTTGTATGAAGACGGTTTATGTCAAATGTTCGATGGGGCGCATCCTTCCTTTTGAAATCATTGCATGAGTGCGATAAATAAAGGACGCCTAAATGGCGGCCGTGAGAGGGCACTAGTCTTGGCGGGAATGGCGAGCAATTTGAAAAACAACTATTATACCATTCCCCCTACGAAAAGTTTATTTTAATCACTGAAAACAGTGAATAAAAAGCACTTTTAAACACTATTTCAAAACAGTGAATAAAAACCATTTGAATTTAGAACTCCTCGAGACTCCTCATCTCAATGCTATACAACCTCGACATACAAACTCCTTGTGCAAATAACTCCTCGAGATTTGATTGGTCGACATTAACGACAAGGAGTTTAGCATTAAAAAAAGTTTTGTGTTATTTCCTGTCATTGGTAGGCAAATTGGCGCCATTTTGAATACTGTAAGTTGTACGAAATATTTATTTTCGCTTTAATCTTTCTTTTTCTTGTAGTCATGGTATAAAGTATAGTATGCAACTCTTGAATAAAACGGATTTATATCGCGGGCCATGAGTCACTCGCGTCGCTCAGGATTCTAACACTTGAATCACGCTCGTGATTCAATCATCATGAATCACTCCCTGCGGTCGAGATTCAATCGTTAGTATCCTTCACTTGCTCGTGAGTCATCTATGGCCCTCGCTTTAAATCCATCCTTTATGCACTAATTGCATAATGTACTATTTATCTCTTTCTAACAATAGCGTTCGCTACGGATTGCCGTCTTGGTCTGTAGAAATATGGTAACGTAGCAACTGTCAGTAATTGGTGACGGGTTTTAAATGCGTTTAGTATGAGCACAACGTATCTAAATATAAAAATCATTGGAGTCGACGGGTTCCATGCGAAGCTGCACGGGCGATGTGCCGGGGCGCAGCGGCGCCTGCGCGGCGGGGGCAACAGTCTCCTGGACGTGATTGTTGGCTAGCTAGCAGGATGGACAGTGGCGGCATTACCACTATTACCAGGCACTGGTCCAAACTGCATTTAAATAATGATGTATATTCTAACATAGTCAAACTTAAGGTTTTTTTTTCTTGTTACTAACAATACCTATAGATCTTGATGTCTGAAATAAACAATTTTTATTTTTATTTATTTATTTATTTATATCACCTTTCAGTTCAGGTACTTAACGTTATTGTAAAAAAGAATAGAATAGAATAGAAAGACTTATATATCAACGCACAGCCGAAACTACTGTACCTAGAAACTTGAAATTTGGTACAGGGGTTCCTTTCATGATGTAAGTGAGCACTAAGAAAGGATTTTCCGAAAATCGACCCCCAACGGGAAGAAATTGGGGGAGTAGCGGTAAACTAATTCTACGCGTACGAAGTCGCGGGCGTCCTCTAGTTATTAATAAAAATGATTATTATTTTATTATCGTTTCACTGCCATGATTTCCATATATTTTAAAGTGGTATACGACTACTATATAAAACGTATTATAAGTACATCCTATTGCTAGACCCTGTTTCTAGGTGGTCATACTAGTATGCCTACTAAGGAACGGGCAAAAATTAATTTCTATCACAGAAACATTTGTCCTCACTGACCAAGAATCCGAACCCGGGACCCCTAGCTTCGTAGGCAGGTTACTAGTTACTATTACTACCAACTAGGCCAACCACGTCGTCGTCAGTATTGTCTATAAAACCTTCCTTACTCTCTTCTAACCTATATATCACAGTACATCTATCTATACTTATATCTACTTCGCACTATGCTTTTGCGCTAGCTTTTGAACTAAAAGGCTGTCTATGAAACTCCTTGCCTTTCTCGCTTCTAACCTATATCGCAGTAGGTCTCACTATCCACGTCCACGCATTAGTACCTACACGAATTTGAAAGGTCAATAAAAGTTATTTATCTTTATGCTCTAAGGTCGTGTCAAGTTCTTATTATGATTTTTAGTAACATCTATCAGATGCTCATATTATTTGCTTAACTACAGCTCCTAATATTTTGATTATCCCAGAATAATCAAAAAACACACATAGGTATACACAGATAAACATATCAAACCACTACAACAATACTAAAATTAAAATACAACGCGCAAAAGTGCCTGGTAAATTGTGATGGACTATGGTGCCGCCACAGTCAGTACATCATGTCGCAGCACACGTTGGTACTATTGTGGCACGGGTACTGTGCAAGAGCCGCCACAGTACATCATGAAGCGACTTACGTGTGTACTGCGGTAGCACTGGTACCGTACAGATGCCGCCACAGTACATCATGTGGTGGTAGACGTTTGCACTGTTGTGGCACTGGTACTGTACAAGAGCCGCCACAGTACATCACGAAGCAGCTTACGTGTGTATTGCGGTAGCACTGGTACTGTACATGAGCCGCCACAGTACATCATGCGGCAGTAGACTTTTGTACTGATGTGGCACGGATACTATACATGTGCCGCCACAGTACATAATGTGGCAGCAGACGTTTGAACTGCGGTGGTACTGGTACTGTATATAGGAGCCGCCACAGTATATCATGTAGCAGCTTACGTGTGTACTGTTGTGGCACGGGTACTGTACAAGAGACACCACAGAACACCATGAAGCAGCTTACGTGTGTACTGCAGTAGCAATGGTACTGTACAGAGGCCGCCAGAATACATCATGTCGCACCATACGTTGATACTGTTATGGCACGGGTACTGTAAAAGAGCCGCCACAGTACATAATGAAGCAGCTTACGTGTGTACTGCGGTAGCACTGGTACTGTACAAATGCCGCCACAGTCCGTCATGAAGCAGCTTACGTGTGTACTGTTGTGGCACGGGTACTGTACAAGCAGCTTACGTTTATACTGCGGTAGCACTGGTACCGTACAGATGCCGCCACAGTACATCATGTGGCGACAGACGTTTTCACTGTTGTGGCACTGGTACTATACAAGAGCCGCCACAGTAAATCATGAAGCAGCTTACGTGTGTACTGCGATAGCACTGGTTCTGTACAGATGCCGCCACAGAACATCATGTGGCGGCAGATGTTTGCACTGTTGTGGCACTGGTACCGTACAAGAGCCGCCACAGAGTACATCATGAAGCAGCTCACGTGTTTACTGCGGGAGCACTGGTACTGTAAATGAGCCGCCACAGTACATCATGTGGCAGTAGACGTTTGTACTGATATGGCACGGGTACTGTACATGTGCCGCCACAGTACATAATGTAGCAGCAGACGTTTGAACTGCGGTGGCACTGGTACTGTATATAGGAGCCGCCACAGAACATCATGTAGCAGCTTACGTGTGTACTGTTGTGGCACGGTTACTGTACAAGAGCCGCCTCAGTACGTCATGTAGCAGCTTACATGTGTACTGTTGTGGCACGGGTACTGTACAAGAGCCGCCACAGTACATCACGAAGCAGCTTACGTGTGTACTGCGGTAGCACTGGTACTGTACAGATGCCGCCACAGTACATCACGAAGCAGCTTATGTGTGTACTGCGGTCGCACTGGTACTGTACAGATGCCGCCACAATACATTATGTGGCGGCAGACGTTTGCACTGTTGTGGCACTGGTACTGTACAAGAGCCGCCACAGTACATCATTAAGCAGCTTATGTGTGTACTGCGATAGCACTGGTACCGTACAGATGCCGCCACAGTACATCATGTGGCGGCAGACGTTTGCACTGTTGTGGCACTGGTACTGTACATGTGCCGCCTCAGTACATAATGTAGCAGCAGACGTTTGAACTACGGTGGCACTGGTACTGAATATAGGAGCCGCCACTGTACGTCATGTAGCAGCCTACGTGTGTACTGTTGTGGCACGGGTACTGTACAAGAGCCGCCACAGTACATCATGAAGCAGCTTACGTGTGTACTGCGGAAGCACTGGTACTGTACAGATGCCGCCACAGTACATCATGTGGCAGCAGACATTTTCAGTGTTGTGGCACTGATACTGTACAAGAGCCGCCACAGTACATCATGAAGCAGCTTACGTATGTACTGCGGTTGCACTGGAACCATACAGATGCCGCTACAGTACATCATGTGGCGGCAGACGTTTGCACTGTTGTGACACTGGTACTGTACATGAGACGCCACAGTACATCATGAAGCAGCTCACGTGTGTACTGCGGTAGCACTGGTAATGTACATGAGCCGCCACAGTACATCATGTGGCAGCAGACGTTTGAACTGCGGTGGCAATGGTACTGTATATAGGAGCCGCCACAGTACGTCATGTAGCAGCTTACGTGTGTACTGTTGTGGCACGGGTACTGTACATGTGCCGTCTCAGTACATCATGTGGCAGCAGACGTGTGTACTGCGGTGGCACTGGTACTGTCTGACTGAAAAAAAAAACTTTATCTTTATCTTTGTTAACATTTCGGTATATATATTCCTAATTTCTGCCCATAACCAGTGTTTTTGTATTACTAAACGAGATACTTATAATGTTTCAGCATATCTAAATTAAGTGGCTGGAGAGCGGACTACTTAAATTCAGTTTAGTGTACGCTTGCTACTTAATGAACGTAGAGAGCATCTTATGTAAGTAAGCGGAGTACTTATAATGTTCCGGAATATCTTAGCCGGCTACTTTTTATACGTACCCTGTGTACTTAAGACAGTATGTGGAGTACGTATAATGTATTGTCATTTATATACGATACACTTACAGTGTTTAAGTAGCCAGGAACATTATCACACGTGATCGGATGCATTATAATGTTTTGGCATCTATGCTCAGTGCGAGACTGCCGTGCTACGTATGTACGTAGCCTGCACCCTTACTTAATGTGTCAGCATATTTAAATTAACGGTTCAGTAGACTTGTGTCCTTAGGCGGACTACGTGGGGTTGTAGATTCAATGCATAGTTACTTCATAAGTCAATTGGTTGATTGACCGGAGGTATTTTCTGTATATTATAGTTAATAAATAGTTTATTTTTATAAGATTTCCATTCTAGTTGAGCCTAGTGTTTTGTTAGGGGCGTATGGAAGTGAGAATGGGGAAGGTATTAGGTAGATGAACGCTATTTCCGCACAAAAAAAAAGGAAAGTGTCATGGGCCCTAATAATTCAATGGATTCTATGGAAATGGAAATCGGTTTGTTGACACTGTTTCAATGCACTACACTAACAATGAGTTAACTATGGAATAGGTGTTAGGTTAGATCAGAATGCAGGTTCTAAGTCTGCTTCCATGGAAAACTCATACTCTACCGGGAGCCCACAGTGGCTATTGTCATATTATTTCGGCAACTTCACATGTTCCAAAGTACATAGAGATTGATAGTGGGGTGGAATTTCTTAATTTGGATATAAAAACTATTGGATTGTTAGTATTTTAGCTATCAAAGGCATTCGGTTTCTAGAGGGGGGGTTTTGCCAGAATCACTTTTGGCTTGGGCAATGTAAGTCAGATTCATAAACCGGGCAATGTGGTCGCCGAATCGTTGTGAAGAGGCAAGACCATACTACTAGAGTAGATTTGGATTCACAACCCAGGTTCCTCTTGCTGAGACTTTGTGTTCCTTGCGAAGAGTGATGATAGTTCATGGTTTGCATATCGACAGGTTGAGGGTTGCATTCTAAAATCGATTTCTATTATTTTGGTTTCAATACACATCACACCATTATTGTAATGGCTTTTACAGTTGAGAGAAAGTGTTAACAAATGAGTAGAGTATATTTGCGAATTAAAGAGAGATTAGAAAATTTACTCCGGTTAAACAATTTGTCACCTGTGTAAATTTTGGGAGTTGATTGTAACGGTCCAGATATGCCCGTTCGAATTCACAAATATAATTAGAGGTAGAACAGGCTCTAGCGAGAGCTGATTAATATGCAAAATCTATTTTTAATAAAATAACATTATTGTTACATATTAATTATATGTATCCACGTATGAATACAATAATAAGTGATAAAATGCGATTGCAACAAGTTTGAGCGCCTGCTAAAAATAGTCCGCAAAATTACATCATAACAAGTGTAATGCAATAAAAATCTAGAAGGACACTCACCATTTTAGTAAGCTGTTAATCAAGTCATGTTTTAGTTTTGTAATCTTATTCAATTAAATATTTGCTTAATACAAGCTTTAGAATTATAAGTCTTATTTATTTCTTCAATAAACAATGGTTATATAGAAGAAATGGGAGTGTTATAGTTCTTGAGTAATGAACACTAGAGAGAGAAGGAAGGATATATATATAGATTGTCTCGCTAGAATCGGACCAAGCCGATTGCGTAAACGAACATCACCGAGTAGAGGGCAGCGTCTGTCATGTTCGAATTGGTAGAATACGACAAATTCAAATTCAAATTCAAAATTCAAATTCAAATAATTTATTCAGTAAGTAGGCCCTGCAGGCACTTTTACATGTCTGGGTCTACCAGCGCTTCCAAAGAGACCACTGTTGAGAAGAAGCGCCGCAAGAAACTCAACAGTAAGCCGTTTTTTCCAATAAATCACTTATTACAATACTAAACTTAAGCTACATCATTTAAATGTCACAGGGATGTACAGGTCCCAGTAGTAATAATAATTAAATATATCAAAATGTCAGATTATAATAAATAATACAATTGTGGGAGATGTAAACAGTCTCCAAATGTCAAATTAAAATTAAGAATTAAATATAATTAAAAAAAAAACACAAAACAAGGGAGATGTAGAAAGTCTCCACGGTAAATTTTGGAGATGTAAAGAGTCTCCAGATGTTAAATTAAAAAATAAGGGAGATGTAGAAAGTCTCCATGGTCAATTTTGGAGATGGTAAAGAGTCTCCAGATGTCATATTAAAATAATAGGTAATCATACAGGGAGATGTATATAGTCTCCACGGTCATTAATAATTGTAATACAAAAAAAAAAACATATCAGTCCCAAGCATTGTCATCATTCATATAATCTTTAATACTATAATAAGCTTTAGAAATTAGTTTACGTTTAACGTAACTCTTAAATTTATTTACTGATAAATGAGTAACACTACTTGGGAGCTTATTATAGAACCTTATACAATTACCCATGAAAGAGTTTTTTATTTTGTGAAGCCGTGTAAAGGGCACTGCGAGCTTATGTTTATTTCTGGTATTAATATTATGTATGTCACAGTTCTTTCTAAAATTACTAATGTTCTTATGAACATGCATAATGTTTTCATAAATATATTGACTGTATACGGTTAATATATTCGTTTCTTTGAACTTATCTCTAAGCGAGTCTCTATGACCCATCTTGTAAACAGCACGAATAGCCCTCTTCTGTAGAACAAAGATACTGTTTACGTCAGCACCACTACCCCATAGTAAAATACCATATGACATAATACTATGGAAGTTACTAAAATAAACTAATCGAGCGGTTCTCAAGTCTATAAGATTCCGAATTTTATTAACTGCAAAAGCTGCAGAACTTAGTCTATTCGCTAATTTAGCCAGATGAGGACCCCATTGGAGTTTTGAGTCTAACGTTATACCAAGAAATACTGTATCATTAACTAAGTCTAATTTGTCATTTTTAATAGTTACAGTAGTTTGTCTATTTTTCACATTGGTAGTCATAAATTTAATACATTTAGTCTTTTTCTCATTTAGTAATAAATTATTAACACTAAACCAATCTACTACTTTTGATATAGCATTGTTTACATCCACATTAAACTCCTGTTGTCGTTTGACTTTAAATACGAGTGAGGTATCATCAGCAAACAATACTATATCATGGTTGTCCTTTATAAGGTATGGTAAATCATTTATGTAAATGAGGAATAGAAATGGACCCAAAATTGAGCCCTGTGGCACGCCCATTGAGACCAAAGACCCAGGTGATCGTTTTCCATTCACGTCTACCCTTTGTATTCTCCCGAATAAGTACGTTTTAATTAAGTTTGGCGCAGTACTTCTAACTCCATAATGGTGTAGCTTCCTGACCAATGTGTCAATGTGACAGTGACGGAGATAGACGCCATGAGAATACGACCTCGAGTAGATATTAAAAACGGTAATACTGGGAATAATGGAAAAATGTACTGTGTATTGAATAACCATAAGGATTAGTTTTAATTATCAGTTTAGATTCAAATCACGAATCAGGAGATGTAGGATTGTAATGATTAAAATGACTTAAGCGATTGGAATGGGGATTGAAAGTATACCTTATGTTATTTATAGTAAGGGATAATTTTGGAGCTAATGCATGACTTGCACGAGTTGTTCAACTTGCAAGAGATGCATGAGATGCACGAGATGCATGAGATGCACGAGCGCGATGGCCGCCGTTGAATCTTTATATAGAGTTTTCAAAGGGAATATGGGCATTAATTTCTGGGCATTCATCGCGGAACGTTTATATTTTGACTTTATCTCGTCGTTCAAAGGGGATAGGCTCGCTTACTGGGGAACGCCTTGCGTAAAATTTACTTACGGTTCGTAGTAACTTTGTCATGTTAAATTCGTTTTGATTTTTATATCGTGCTGCGCCAGTTTATTTGCTATATTTTGAGTAAATTTCGGTTAATTACGAGTTTTATAGAGAAATATGAGTAAGACGCGTTCGCGGTTAAATTCATGACTCAGTGCTAGTTTTACAGTAAAATTTACACTACGTAGTATTCGGTTTAATATTTGCGATCTTTTAAAGTGTTTTCAGTTAAATCGTTTGTATAATTAACGTTAACTTCGTCTTTAGAGCTAGTAGGGAGGTATAAGATACGTAGGGTTTAAGTACGTGCGATTCATTAGCTAACTATTGTTTTACCGGCTTTTGGAAGACGCGTTTTCACAGTTTAGCGTAGTAATTAAATTCTTTTCGCGAGGGGATAGGGAAAACAGTTTGCTTAGGGTGTAGGCTATAGGTATTATTGTGTGGGAAATGGTTTTCTGTCATGTATTTTTATATATGATTGGTGTTGGTTGGGGGGTTGTGCTTTAATCAAAAGATTTTGTTTTCCAGATTCACTCCAGTAGACGGGTTGTGGGAACTTTTATATTTTAAATTGGTTTATTTTGATATTTTTATTTATACCTTGGTAAGGAACTTTTGGTTATTTTTCTCTTGCTACTGTTAATCCTGGTTTACATAGCCTGGGTTGCAGTTAGTGAGACTTTCTACTGTATGATTGTATTTCTATTGTTTGTATTGGTGGGTAGAAATCCTTGCTGGGCCAGAGGGGCTAGACAAGATACACTACGCTAACTATCGTTTCTAATCGCTTCGTTTTTAAACCAATCACGTCACTGGTAGATCACGTGACTTTTCGTATCACGTAGTCTACAAGTGATACGATTGGTTTAAAAACGTAACGAATAGAAACGCTGGTTAGCGTAATGCATCTTGTCTAGCCCCTCAGGACACCAAATAATCAAAATAGTTCCAAATCAGAGGCTCCGTTAGGCTTCCTCGGATTTGTCAGACATTTACTAGTGGTAGCCTGATCACTGTTCTGGTACAAATGTATGCTAATCTAGCTTAACTCAACAAATATTCCCCACTATACAAGGAATGTCCTTTAATCTACAGCTATGTAAAATATTGTACCAGACACGAATGATAACCAACCCAAGGTTTCTGAAAAGTACACAGAAAGGTATATTAGTACACGTATTGGTATTTGGGAAACCTCGCCAGCTGTGTCCGGACTCTGATCACAGTGGTTAGCTAAAGGTGTCCTGGCCCAGCAAGGATTTCTACCCACCAATACAAACAATAGAAATACAATCATACAGTAGAAAGTCTCACTAACTGCAACCCAGGCTATGTAAACCAGGATTAACAGTAGCAAGAGAAAAATAAACCAAAAGTTCCTTACCAAGGTATAAATAAAAATATCAAAATATACCAATTTAAAATATAAAAGTTCCCACAACCCGTCTACTGGAGTGAATCTGGAAAACAAAATCTTTTGATTAAAGCACAACCCCCCAACCAACACCAATCATATATAAAAATACATGACAGAAAACCATTTCCCACACAATAATACCTATAGCCTACACCCTAAGCAAACTGTTTTCCCTATCCCCTCGCGAAAAGAATTTAATTACTACGCTAAACTGTGAAAACGCGTCTTCCAAAAGCCGGTAAAACAATAGTTAGCTAATGAATCGCACGTACTTAAACCCTACGTATCTTATACCTCCCTACTAGCTCTAAAGACGAAGTTAACGTTAATTATACAAACGATTTAACTGAAAACACTTTAAAAGATCGCAAATATTAAACCGAATACTACGTAGTGTAAATTTTACTGTAAAACTAGCACTGAGTCATGAATTTAACCGCGAACGCGTCTTTCTCATATTTCTCTATAAAACTCGTAATTAACCGAAATTTACTCAAAATATAGCAAATAAACTGGCGCAGCACGATATAAAAATCAAAACGAATTTAACATGACAAAGTTACTACGAACCGTAAGTAAATTTTACGCAAGGCGTTCCCCAGTAAGCGAGCCTATCCCCTTTGAACGACGAGATAAAGTCAAAATATAAACGTTCCGCGATGAATGCCCAGAAATTAATGCCCATATTCCCTTTGAAAACTCTATATAAAGATTCAACGGCGGCCATCGCGCTCGTGCATCACATGCATCTCGTGCATCTCATGCATCTCTTGTAATCCTCGAAAAAACCTGGTAACTCAGAGGAAAAGGCACATTTTCCATACAAAACCTAGGGCCAACATTGTCCCCTGCGTTACCAACTATATTATTATTCAAAACTGTACTATTTTAAATCAAATCATTTCAAATGTTAGCCTATTTGTCTGATTTAATAAGCGTGTAACCCACGTCATTAACAAATATATAGTTTTTCTAATAAACATATAACTTGAGAAACATGTCGAAAAATGGGAAGTACCTTAAAAGTTGATTCACCCTTCATAAATGACCAAAGTCCCATACAAACTTCTATCCCCCATTTTACCACCTTTGGGATAGTTTTTCCTAAATCACCGAAAGTAACATTTTTTTATTTATAAAAACAGTAGGTAGCCTAAATATACATGTCCACATTTTTTCCTTCAAAGTTACCAAAATCCCATACAAACTGCTACCGCCAATTTTACCGGTAAGTTTTTCCAAAATACCCGAAAGCAATATTTTTAATTTATAATTACAGTAGCCCTTATAACAATTTAAATGTTTCTCACTTTAAAAATATAAACCATACAATTTTCTATTTCCCATTTTACCACCTCAGAGGTAGTTTATCTGAATCGCCGAAAGTAATATTTTTTATATGTAAGTGTATATTGTCATTTAAATATATAGGTAGATTATTTGCATTGAAGAGCATTTCTACCAAGTTTCTGGTTAATCAGACCATAATAGTACATTACTGCACAGACCGGGAAATAGGCCGTTGCGGGACGAGTAGAGTTAGCGTTGGCGAGACGCAGTCGAGGCCGCGCTATATACGAGTCCAGCAACCGCCCTTCCCGGTCGAGGCTTGTATAGTGCTTTTCTCCAACAATGCGAGAAAATATAACACAAATTGTTAAAATATTAAACACAGGTCAAAATTTCCTTGAAAAAAAAAGAACAGAAACACGTACGATTAAAAGTACTGAAATATATGCTTTGTGCATTAAATAAAATCACACATTTAAACGTAATAAATTCAATTTCAATAAAATAAGGTTTAAATTACAACATTTATTATGCGTTTATGTTATTTCGGCAATTTCTATAAAAAAAACGTCAAACTATTTGATACACTTTTAATACGTTGTAAATGCTGTTTGAAAATGTTTAACTTTTTAGTCTATGACATTTAAAAAGTAAAATATACAAGGAAGAATTTTGATTGTACGAGTGTTTGGCTGTTTGGAGTAAGTAATCCTAGTCCAAACATTGTTTTAAAAAGTAAAAAACCAGGTACAGTCGAGGCCATATTTGCATGGATAGCTGTCAAACAAAATCCTATGAAGTGAAAACGACTCCATTTTTGTGTTCGTGTTGTGTTATTACTTACGTATGAAGCTTCTTAATTCAATGAGATCTTGCTAGATGGCGCTGTCATCACCGCATAATTTAAAACATAATTTTTTTCTACATCTTTACTTTTCTGCCGAAATAGCATGTTCCTCACTTGTTGTTAAGTTATAAACTTATAAAACTCCCAAAACAGTTAAATTTTTAACTTCTAAAAACACTAAAGTTTTGCATGGATTCGAACCCGTATCATTATGGATGGGAAACGCTCCTACGTGCCATTCGACCACAACGACATTTACTTGGTCCGGCGAAATTGTGTATCATGTTATTTTTACGTTCAGATTATCTTCCAATGAATAGGGTTAAGTAGTATTAAAATTTATGAGGGTAAGTTGTAAATGTCTGAACACCGGATCGGTTTTAATAAAGATTTACTTACGCCCGTTCGTTCGTTGCTCCCTGTTAGATTGCCTTTGTTGTTAATTGATACTTACTGTTAATATTTTTTAATGATGAGTTCTCATTGCAATATCGACTTGGTGAAAAGATCGCAAATAATTGCTTTGTATGATCAAGGCAAAAATTTGTCTGAAATCGCTAGAGAAGCCGGTGTTAACGTAAGTAGTTTTGTAAATATAATTTAAATTACTAATTGAAATAAGTATATAATAATTATATTTAAATATATATTTTAAAGGTAATTTAAATATCTGATATTTTGTTATAGAGAAAGACCGTTGTTTTATGGGTCCGACGATTTGAAGAGGAAGGTTCTTTGTTCCATCGCCAAAGAACTGGCCGAGCTCAACTCATAACCACACAGCAACGTCAAATCATGGTGAGGAATTATGAGGATAATGGATTTATCCCGACAAGACACTTCGCCGGTTTATTCGATACCAGCATGCGCACAGTGCGACGTGCTCTGCACAGCGAGGGCCTTCATCACCGCCGGCATGCCGTCAAACCCTTGCTTACTGAAGCTCACAAAGGAGCAAGGTTAGCTTTCGCCTTGGAGCATTTAAATTTCGACTGGAGTAAGGTCGTCTTTACAGACGAAAAAACTTTTAAATCCAGCCAACACGGACGACTTAGTCTATGGCGGCGGAATAATACCCGCTATGATAGTAATCACGTTGTGCCCAACATGGAGTCTGGCCGGATAAGTGTGAATATGTGGGGCTGGATGAGCGCAGCCGACCCTGGGGAACTAGTGCGAATGCCCAGCCGAGCGACCAGTGCTAATTATGTGGACGTGTTGGAGGACACCATGCTACCCACTGTTCGCAATGTGTATCCGGAAGATGAATTACCGATTATATCATTTTTTCAAGATAATTGCCCTATACACCGTTCGCGTGGTGTGCGGGAGTGGTTCGGTCAGCACAATGATATAGCGGTAATTCCTTGGCCGGCTAGGTCACCAGATCTAAATCCCATCGAAAATTTATGGGGTGTGATGGTTCAACGCTGGGATAACCAGAATGAGCGAGCCCCAGAAGCATTACAGGCTCATTGTTTGCAAGTTTGGGAAAGTATTCGTGGCTCGAGTTTGTGCAGGAATCTTATTGATTCAATGCGTTCTCGCATGCAGGCCGTTATCGAACATAATGGCGGCTACACTAGCTATTAATTTATACCTATTAAGTAGGTAAGTAGATAGATAATATTATTTACTTGAGACCGGGTTATATATTTAAATCTATTTAACAAGTGACTAGAAAGTGAACGCAAGCATAACGTTATAAATATTTCGGCAGAAAAGTAAAGATGTAGAAAAAAATTATGTTTTAAATTATGCGGTGATGACAGCGCCATCTAGCAAGATCTCATTGAATTAAGAAGCTTCATACGTAAGTAATAACACAACACGAACACAAAAATGGAGTCGTTTTCACTTCATAGGATTTTGTTTGACAGCTATCCATGCAAATATGGCCTCGACTGTACCTGGTTTTTTACTTTTTAAAACAATGTTTGGACTAGGATTACTTACTCCAAACAGCCAAACACTCGTACAATCAAAATTCTTCCTTGTATATTTTACTTTTTAAATGTCATAGACTAAAAAGTTAAACATTTTCAAACAGCATTTACAACGTATTAAAAGTGTATCAAATAGTTTGACGTTTTTTTTATAGAAATTGCCGAAATAACATAAACGCATAATAAATGTTGTAATTTAAACCTTATTTTATTGAAATTGAATTTATTACGTTTAAATGTGTGATTTTATTTAATGCACAAAGCATATATTTCAGTACTTTTTAATCGTACGTGTTTCTGTTCTTTTTTTTTCAAGGAAATTTTGACCTGTGTTTAATATTTTAACAATTTGTGTTATATTTTCTCGCATTGTTGGAGAAAAGCACTATACAAGCCTCGACCGGGAAGGGCGGTTGCTGGACTCGTATATAGCGCGGCCTCGACTGCGTCTCGCCAACGCTAACTCTACTCGTCCCGCAACGGCCTATTTCCCGGTCTGTGCAGTAATGTACTATTATGGTCTGATTAACCAGAAACTTGGTAGAAATGCTCTTCAATGCAAATAATCTACCTATATATTTAAATGACAATATACACTTACATATAAAAAATATTACTTTCGGCGATTCAGATAAACTACCTCTGAGGTGGTAAAATGGGAAATAGAAAATTGTATGGTTTATATTTTTAAAGTGAGAAACATTTAAATTGTTATAAGGGCTACTGTAATTATAAATTAAAAATATTGCTTTCGGCTATTTTGGAAAAACTTACCGGTAAAATTGGCGGTAGCAGTTTGTATGGGATTTTGGTAACTTTGAAGGAAAAAATGTGGACATGTATATTTAGGCTACCTACTGTTTTTATAAATAAAAAAATGTTACTTTCGGTGATTTAGGAAAAACTATCCCAAAGGTGGTAAAATGGGGGATAGAAGTTTGTATGGGACTTTGGTCATTTATGAAGGGTGAATCAACTTTTAAGGTACTTCCCATTTTTCGACATGTTTCTCAAGTTATATGTTTATTAGAAAAACTATATATTTGTTAATGACGTGGGTTACACGCTTATTAAATCAGACAAATAGGCTAACATTTGAAATGATTTGATTTAAAATAGTACAGTTTTGAATAATAATATAGTTGGTAACGCAGGGGACAATGTTGGCCCTAGGTTTTGTATGGAAAATGTGCCTTTTCCTCTGAGTTACCAGGTTTTTTCGAGGATTAAAAAACATTTGAGGTGTTTAACATGTAAGGTCTGTAAATTTGGTGGTCTGATTTTAATATTCGTACATTATTATTAACCATAAGTCACCAGGATAGTTTTAATACCGCAAAAGAAAAGGAGTACCTTAAAAGTTGATTCACCCATTTAGGCACTGTTTATTAATAAAAAATACAACTGTTGGAGATTTTGGAAAAACTAAAGTGATGAAATCGGGGGTAGAAGTTAGTAAGTGAGTTCGGTTATTTTTCAAGTGAGAAACGTGTAAAATGGTGTCATCTTCTATATACATAAAAGGCTAAACTGACTGACTGACATATCAACGCACAGCCGAAACTATTGTACCTAGAAACTTGAAATTTGGTACAGGGGTTCCTTTCATGATGTAAGTGAGCACTAAGAAAGGATTTTCCGAAAATCGACCTCCAACGGGAAAAAATGGGGGGAGTAGCGGGAAACTAATTCTACGCGTACGAAGTCGCGGGCGTCCTCTAGTACTGTATATAAATGAAAAAGAATACTACCGGAGATTTTGGAAAAATATCCCTCTAAACGGCGGTGGTAAATTGGCAGTAGAAGTTTGTACGGGATTTTGATCATTAATGAAGCGATAAATGTGAAAATGTAAATTTTTATTTGCCTAAGGAGGTAAAATGAAGTTTGTAAGAGACTTTGGTAATTTTTGAAATGAGAATCGTGAACATCGTTGTTCGGGATATAAATAAAAAAAACGGAATAGGGCGTGAAATGGGGGTAGAAGTTTGGTAGAAATTTGACCATTTTTGAAGCAAGAAATGTGGAAAATGGTATTAATATTACCTACTCTTTACCTATAAATAAAAATTATGACTAAACGAGTTAGATACATGAAACTCGGTATCAACACCAATATACATTAAATAAAAATAAGTTTTTAAAACACGCCCTTAACAGTGTGAAAAACGGGTGAAAGTGTATAAAGAAGTTTTTTAGCCAGGTACATGAATGATAGCATCTAAAAAAGTGCAATCTTCAGTGTTTTTTAAGCATTTGCACCTTAAAGGAAAAGTTAGTTAAGAGCAAACCCATTATCAATAAAAAATAACTAAAGTGAATAACTTGCGATCTAAGACTACTGACTGTTTGTATCGAAATTAAGTAATTTTCAAAGTTACATACTTGCAAGATATTAAAATGGGTATTGAGACTACTATTACATAAAGAAAATATTCAGCTTTGGTATTTTTCGAAAATCTTCTGCTGAGTGGGTTAATCGTTTTTATAGAAATTTAGTAATTAGACTGAATTATCTATTTAATCTAGGGTCGTATAAAAAAACGTAATGGTGAAAGAGGGGCACTGAATTTACTTCGTGTGTCAATTTTGTTATTTTAGAGGTTAGCCCTATAGATGCATGATTTAATATTTTTATTCCGAAAAAAAAAATATGATGGAAAAATACACTTTAATAATGGGAAAAATAATGAAAAAAATCGCAGTGTTTTATATTGTTTTTTTACAAAAAATACATGGTATCATTTTTGATACTCCATGCAGTAAGTACCCATAAAAAAAACCTGTTTCAAAATATATCAAAAATTACGTACCAACGGAAAAGACTACAAATGAAAAGTATTAAAACAATCCAATTTCACTTTTACAAAACGGCAAGGACCGCTTACTCCGGTAAAGGTTTTGGGTAATTTTTGGTACGCACCAGATCCAGATCATCTCCATCAGACTCGGCATCATCTTCAATGCAAGTCTTCCATGACCCTATCTTTTATTTTTTTATGATTAACCATCCTGTAGGTAAATTACAAAGCTTATTTATACCGCCATTCGCATGCAAAACATTAGTAAACCCCAAGCGAACTCAAAAAACTGTTATAAAACTTGTTAGTCAGAAAACAAAGCTAAGTGCATAGAGTATCATTTTTGATACAATGAAAAGCGGCGTTATCGCATAGAGTATCGTTTTTGATACCGGCAAAGAAGTTAAAGATTTAGTAAAACAATGCATAACTCACAAAAACGCACATAATATTCGATAAACATAAATACTAACCTTTGCCATGCCGATTTTTCCGGGTGAAAATATCACAAGATTCGCTAGATACTTGACAATTCAAACTTGTAAATTCACTGTCGCAAAAAACAACCGCCCGATTCAAAGTTTTGACGTTTCATGAAATGACAGCCGCGCTGAGTGTTGCCTGGTCATATTTTTTGCATATATTTGAGCGAAGGTAACGTTATTCAACCTTAATAGCGAGATTAAAGGTACATGGTGTATTTTTGAACGAAGAAAATATATCGTATCATTTTTGATACCGTATGCATCTAAGGGTTAGAGCCATGAAATAAAAGTTCACGTTCTAGAATTTAAAAAACAAAAGCCTTTAAAGGTGATGTAAACTATATCTGTTCTTTTAACAGACGTTCTGACTCTCCGCAGACGAAGTCGCGGGCGGAAAGCTAGTTTAAACATATAGAAGATAGAAAGAAAGAAAAGAAAAATACATTTATTCACTACACACATAAGACACACAGAAAAAAATAATTAAAAAACATAAAACAGCAATAAAAAAAGTAGTGAGTGTCTTCGCGGTAGTGAATCGGACACTGGCTCAGCATAATGCTAAGGTGTCAAACACCTGCAGTGCTGATTTTCAGCCGGCTCCGTTTGTGACAGACGGACGATACGCTAAACGAATAAATAATGTAGGTAATAAAAAAAAATACTATTAAACAAAATACTTATAGTTAGTGACAGAATAAATACAAAACAACATGCAAATACCTTACAGAAACCTAATATTTAAAATAGAAACACCTACTCAGTAGCCAGTATACAGCATAGACAATTTGGCACAATTAAATTAACAAAAAAACAAGAAAACTAAGCTATAATTTAAGGACAATGTCTTGGTTGGGAAATTATGACTTTTTGAGCGTCAACAAATAGCCTTTAAGCTTACGCTTAAAGGTGTACTTGCTAGGCGCTCCTTGGATATTAGGGGGGAGATCATTCCAGCACTTGGACGGCGCGAACTTGAAACTACCCCGGAACGCCGCGGTTCGGTGCAGCGGCATAATCGCCTTAACTTTAAATCTGCGTACATTACTTTTTTTTATTTTTTTTTATTTGACATATGTTGTTGGTGCTACGCACCGTGACAACTTCGCAGTTGGCTGCGAGGGAGACGCTCCTAAGTGAGCGACTGAGCCGAGGCGTACATTACTGAACCACTGGATCCTCTTAAAGAGGTACGACGGGGTCATGTGTTGCACCATACCGAATATAAGGTTTGCCAGATGCATGCGCCTCCACGCAGCCATGTTTAGCAGGTTAGCGGCATTAATGAATTCGGAGTGATGTGGGAGCGGGGAGGGACTCTACCTAAAACAAAAACGAGCACTCGCGTTCTGAACTCATTGTATTAGCCTCTTGGACCGACCAAGTATACGACCATCATAAACGACATCGCATATAGTTTGCTCTAGATAATACAGGGTGTCCCAAATTGGGCACGTAACCCTGACACCGAGGATAGCTTATCCTTAGACCTACCAAACCAGCCTAACATGACCTCAGTAAAAGTTGCACGGTTTTCAAGATATCGGCAATTTAATGTTTTTTCTAATTTCGCTCCTTTTTTGGCATTCTTAGTCCCAGATTTTTTTGGAATGGCCCTCGGGCTTAGTTTTTTCTACATGTACGCTGTCTTGAATAGTTACTTAAGGCAACAAAATTATTATTTTGACAATAAGTACTGTGAAAATTGGAAAAATTCTAATTTGGTCTTGACTCAACTTTATTCGCAAAACATTCACTTTGACTTTGAACATCTCCCGTGTAAAAAAAATACTAGTAACGAACTGAGAAAATTATTTTAAAAACTTGCGTATGGTACACATGCAATGTTTTTTAATAAATCACATTATTTTTCGTACAAAAACACCACGAGTCAAAGCCATTGTTAAGCAAAAAATTGTTGCTAAAAAGGAAAGTCAAGTCGCTCACTCTTCGATCTTTTGGTCTTTGTTCTCGCTCTAACACACTCGGCGACTGCTACATGGACTGAGGTTCGAAAAGGCAAAAGAAACGAGATAAGCTCTCTCTCTCTGAGATCTGATTGGAAATCAGATTCCCTTTGGGAGCGTAGGTTCGTATCCTACCGACTGCGCCATGTTGAATAAGTGAATAAAACACGGTGGCTGGCTCAAGACTGACTTCTCCTTTATTGTCCACCTACCCGCATGCATGATTAATAATTACAAACTACCTACAAGCTCTTCGCCCCGTCTCATATTATTATCCTATTAAAGAATGGGATGGATAGAGTGTTTTGTTTGTGCATTCCTAGCAGAGGCCCTTGCATTTCGTGCGATACCCGTCTTCTCTGTGTTCCTGCATTCATGTTGCGTTTACCAAATTGACTTGGCATCATTCTGGACTCCGATATTGCTTATGACTGAGAACTGATTTTCTTTGTGATCTGAAACGACAACTTGGCACTCTTACTGGACACTGATATCGCTCGATGACAAGTCGTAATACTTCGTCTTACTCTCATAGTGAGTACGCCGATATGCACATGATTTACGGCGAAACAAGGCAAATTTCATCTCGAGGCAATGTGACTTACAATGCAAGTTTGGCAGCACGATTATACTCGGAACGCTATCCAAATCGCACTCCGACGAATTATGAAGTGGTTTTAAGAGTTGTGAATTGTTATCACGAGGGAAGACAACCAGGATGGAATGGCACAACACAAACTGTTGACGACAACATTGTTTTAAATCAAGTGCACGAGGATCCAGGAACTTCGGTGCGAATAATTGAACGTCGCACTGGTGTTACCAAATCGTCCGCACAACGAATTTTAAAGAGAAATAAATACCACCCGTACCACATCCAACGTGTCCAAACGCTTCTTCCGACTGATAACCCACAACTTGTCAAATTTTGTCGCAAAATGATTGAAAAGTGGAGGCAGAATCCCAATTTTTTTAATGAAGTTTTATGGACCGACGAATCGGCCTGCAAAAGAGACGGGTACCTCAATCTGCACAATATCCGTAGCTGACGGCTAACTAACCCACATGAATCCAGAGAAGACCGGTCACAACATCAATTTAAAATTAATTTGTGGACCGGAATTTTTAACGGCCAGATACTAGGACCCGTCGAGTTACCAGCGATTCTAAACGGACAAAATTATTTACACTTTTTGGAAAACGATCTGCCTGTTTCGTTAGAGGACACATCGCTGGAGTTGAGGCAAAGGATGTGGTTGCAACAGGATGGCTGCCCGGCACACTACGCCCGCCTAGTCCGCCAGCACCTCGATACTACGTATCGTGACAGGCGGATTGGGAGATTAGGACCAATTTTATGGCCACCGCGTTCCCCAGACCTCAATTCACTGGATTTTTTTTATTGGGGATGCTTAAAAGATAAGGTCTACGCGAAACCAATCAGATCCCAAGAAGAATTACGCCAACGTGTCTTCGCCGCAGCACGGATCATATCGGAAATTAGCTTAAGAAAAGTAAACCGAAACTTTATAAGAAGATGTCATTTATGCATAAGGGTCGGAGGAAAACAATTCGAGCATTTATTATAAGCTAGGTTTAAGTATTAAAATAAAGCAATAAAATTTAAACCTGTTTTTTAATCAGTAACTCGTCAAGCCAAACAATCTTCAAAAAAGACGAGAAACGTTATTATTTCTGTCTCTTTTGCTCTCATGCAATGGGCAAATAATAAAAAGGCCAAGTCCGAAATTAGTTTAATTTTGAACTTGGCCTTTTTATTATTTCGTAGCGTACACCATCATTTTTACATTAGTATTAGACGGCTTCGGGCTCCCTAGTATTTATTTACTTTAATTAGGCCGTTGAAATTGTGATGTGTATGTCTACTTTATTGTATTAAGATACATGTATCATACCATTTCTGAATTGGCATACCATATGCAAGATTTTAAAATAATTTACTCAGTTCGTTACTAGTATTTTTTTTACACGGGAGATGTTCAAAGTCAAAGTGAATGTTTTGCTAATAAAGTTGAGTCAAGACCAAATTAGTATTTTTGCAATGTTCACAGTACTTATTGTCAAAATAATAATTTTGTCGCCTTAAGTAACTATTCAAGACAGCGTACATGTAGAAAAAACTAAGCCCGAGGGCCATTCCAAAAAAATCTGGGACTAAGAATGCCAAAAAAGGAGCGAAATTAGAAAAAACATTAAATTGCCGATATCTTGAAAACCGTGCAACTTTTACTGAGGTCATGTTAGGCTGGTTTGGTAGGTCTAAGGATAAGCTATCCTCGGTGTCAGGGTTACGTGCCCATTTTGGGACACCCTGTATAAGTGATTCACACAAATGGACACGCATATCAACACTGAGGTAATCACGAATATTATAAAGAACCTTGAGACGGTAAAAGCAATTACTCACGTCTTTAGCTACGTGGCTCTCAAAGCGTAGCTTGCTGTCCATGAGCAGGCCAAGGTTACTTGCTTCCACCACTCTTTCAAATTCAAATTCAAAATTCAAATAATTTATTCAGTAAGTAGGCCCTGCAGGCACTTTTACATGTCTGAGTCTACCAGCGCTTCCAAAGAGACCACTGTTGAGAAGAAGCGCCGCAAGAAACTCAACAGTAAGCCGTTTTTTCCAAATAAATCACTTATTACAATACTAAACTTAAGCTACATAATTTAAATGTCACAGGGATGTACAGGTCCCAGTAGTAATAATAATTAAATATATCAAAATGTCAGATTATAATAAATAATACAATTTCGGAGATGTAAACAGTCTCCAAATGTCAAATTAAAATTAAGAATTAAATTTAATTTAAAAAAAAAACACAAAACAAGGGAGATGTAGAAAGTCTCCACGGTCAATTTTGGAGATGTAAAGAGTCTCCAGATGTCAAATTAAAAAATAAGGGAGATGTAGAAAGTCTCCACGGTCAATTTTGGAGATGGTAAAGAGTCTCCAGATGTCATATTAAAATAATAGGTAATCATACAGGGAGATGTATATAGTCTCCACGGTCATTAATAATTTTAATACAAAAAAAATATATATCAGTCCCAAGCATTGTCATCATTCATATAATCTTTAATACTATAATAAGCTTTAGAAATTAGTTTACGTTTAACGTAACTCTTAAATTTATTTACTGATAAATGAGTAACACTACTTGGGAGCTTATTATAGAACCTTATACAATTACCCATGAAAGAGTTTTTTATTTTGTGAAGCCGTGTAAAGGGCACTGCGAGCATATGTTTATTTCTGGTATTAATATTATGTATGTCACAGTTCTTTCTAAAATTACTAATGTTCTTATGAACATGCATAATGTTTTCATAAATATATTGACTGTATACGGTTAATATATTCGTTTCTTTGAACTTATCTCTAAGCGAGTCTCTATGACCCATCTTGTAAACAGCACGAATAGCCCTCTTCTGTAGAACAAAGATACTGTTTACGTCAGCACCACTACCCCATAGTAAAATACCATATGACATAATACTATGGAAGTAACTAAAATAAACTAATCGAGCGGTTCTCAAGTCTATTAGATTCCGAATTTTATTAACTGCAAAAGCTGCAGAACTTAGTCTATTCGCTAATTTAGCCAGATGAGGACCCCATTGGAGTTTTGAGTCTAACGTTATACCAAGAAATACTGTATCATTAACTAAGTCTAATTTGTCATTTTTAATAGTTACAGTAGTTTGTCTATTTTTCACATTGGTAGTCATAAATTTAATACATTTAGTCTTTTTCTCATTTAGTAATAAATTATTAACACTAAACCAATCTACTACTTTTGATATAGCATTGTTTACATCCACATTAAACTCCTGTTGTCGTTTGACTTTAAATACGAGTGAGGTATCATCAGCAAACAAAACTATATCATGGTTGTCCTTTATAAGGTATGGTAAATCATTTATGTAAATGAGGAATAGAAATGGACCCAAAATTGAGCCCTGTGGCACGCCCATTGAGACCAAAGACCCAGGTGATCGTTTTCCATTCACGTCTACCCTTTGTATTCTCCCGAATAAGTACGTTTTAATTAAGTTTAGCGCAGTACTTCTAACTCCATAATGGTGTAGCTTTCTGACCAATGTGTCATGGTTAACGCAATCGAAGGCCTTGGCCTTTTCTATCGGCTCACCCATGACAGTTATATCCCCGGACACCAGGCTATCCAAATTTTTACGGGTTTTGATGCTTCGATCCAAATACCAAATATTTGGACATTTTGGGATTGAGGACCAGGCAATTTCTCTCCGACCCAGAAGCAACACGATTGAGGTCAGCATTTATGTTCTCTACGGCGTCGACTGTATCTGAGAACTTGCTAGAAGTGTAAAGTTGCAAGTCATCGGCGTAGAGATGACACCACTACCACTAATAATAATAATAATAAAAATAATAACAATAATAATAATAATAATAATAATAATAATCATTTATTTCAAACACAGGGTTCATATGTTATTAGTAACAGTTGCTTAAACTATGTTAGTAGGTACTGCACTATTAAATACTACGACACATTATAACATCTATGACCCCCATGGCAGAAATTCCAGCGCTTTACGACTGGGCAGTCGAACCTATGCACAATCGTATTAAGGAGGCTATTGGTACTATCACGCACACGTCGCATCAGGGAGGCGACTCTATTGCGAATAATGGCCTGGAAACTATCGACGCGAGCCTCCATGCGCTACAGAAACGAGGCAGTCCCAGCAACATCCTCAAAACATTGTTATATTGAACACGAAGGGCGTTAAAAGATCGGAGTGTATATTTAACCCACAGGCCGCACGTGTAAAAAGTCTGACAGAATGCTTTAAAAAGAGTTAATTTAACTTCCTGTGTGCAGCGTGCGAACCTGCGAACCTGCGAGCCAACATGTTACTCCTCACTGCGAACGCCCTACGTTCTCGCTCAATGTCGGCATCATCGGAGAGATCTTGGGTGACCCAGTGCCCTAAGTACTTAAACTTTGTGACTCTAGTCATTACTACACCATCGAGTATAACTGGGGGTACAAACCTAGGCTGTTTGTTGCCTGCCTTGAAAATGAGTAGTTCACTTGTTTTTTAGTTGTACCTAAGGCTAATATTTTAATCAGTATCTCAAGGGTACTAATCGATGGGCTCAGTAAAACCTTGTCATCCGCATAGCTAATATTATTGACCAATCTACCGTCTATTGACTATCCGACACCGGCTCCGCTGAGTTCACCAATCAGGCCATCGACGTAAAGATTAAAAAGTCTCGGAGAGGTTAGACCGCCCTGTCTGACTTCACACTCCAGAGTATATTTGCTCGAGCATTCTCCCGCCCACCTCACACAATTTGTTTGATTCTGATACAAGTATTTAAGAATTCTTACATATTCTACAGGTGTCCTGGTCTCTCTCATTAGTTTATCCCATAACAAGTTGTACGAAACAAGGTCAAATGCCCTCGACAAATCCAAAAAACACGAGTAAATAGGTGTTTTACGCGTAGTATAATATTGGACAGTATGCTTGAGCCTCAAGATCGCAGATTCGGTAGACAGACCCGCCCTAAACCCAAACTGAGCGTCATGCAGGTCTACATCACGAGTCAAGCGGCAATCAAGCAAACCGTCCAATACCCTAGCTATCACGGTGGCCAACGAGATAGGACGGTAATTGTTTTTGTCTGAGGCATCGCCTGTCTTATTTTTGGGAATTGGCACAACTATAGTTTTCATAAGCGTCGGAGGCAGATATGAATGGCCCACACACAAGTTAAACATCATGGCCAGCAACCTGGGAAGGTGAGCTCCAGCGTGTTGCAGATGCTCAACGCTGAGGTCGTCGTGGCCAGGTGACTTGCCACTAGACATCTGCCTAATTGTCGCTGCGACCTCGCTAGCAGTAAATCGTGTGTATTGACCACACAAAGCACCCTCAGCGTCCGGCACCTCCGACACCGGCCCCAAATGAGATTGTACTATGAATTGATTACGAAATATTTCTGCAATTCGGCCTGCCTCACACTCGCCCTCAACACAAGCAAGGAACACGTGAACCAGCTTCTATCTGCTTAGTGCATTTCCAGAAACCTCGAAAGTTTTGGCTGAATGGTGAGTGGCTAAAATATCGATTTTAATTTGTTTTTCATTGTCCTGGCACCATTTCAACTTTGACTTGAAGAGTTTTCTGGTTTCGCACATTTCATTATACACTTTGCCTGCATTGGGTTTACCACTTGAAATCCACATATGGAAACTGTGCCTAGCTAGTTCGTGGACTGCTTTTACGTGCTTATTCCAGCCTACTACCTGCTTCCGCCTATGACATTTTCGCGCCTCAAAGCTAACTGCGACCGCGCGTGTAAGGCAATCGACAATACTCTCATGTAACGCATCAATTACAAAATTATGTTCATTATTACAGCAGTACGTACCTGCGCAAGATCTACGTTCCGCCGGAAAGTCTATTTTCCTCAAGTTATTAAAACACTCCTAATAATACTGAGTGATCTGCTCAGCATCTCTCTCACCCCATTGAATTTTATTGGTAGTGTTTTCTCGGTATTTCACTTTTTTTGTTAAAGAGCCCAAATTACAGTAGATCTCCAGCGGAAAATGATCCGACTAAAAAACGTCATGACGTACCTTTATATCAGCTATACATTGCGAAGCTGCTTTTGTTGCAAGGCAGTGGTCAAGCCACCTCTTGCAATTGTGACTATCGCTAATAAATGTGTACGCGTCAGATTTCATACCAAACCTGACCATATCCGCACACAACCAAGTACGCTCAACACAGAAGTCCATTAACTCTCTAAAAAATAATTCATTCGGGTGCGAGTTAAAGTCCCCTAACACAAATGCCGATCCAATGTAATTACTTTCAATAACTGCATTTATTTAATAAGAACCTCTGTGAAATCCGATAGGTGCTCCGCACAGTCTGTGGGCATATCGACCCTTAAAGTATCAAATGTCGTAAAAGCCAAAATGCACTTTTTCAGGGCGAGCAAAAAACGAAAATGGTAACTTTATTTTTGCATATATCTTCTGAAATACTCAAGCTATTATAAACCACTTGAGTTCATTATGCTTAGATTTTTGAGATGTTTCATAATTATAAATTAAAAATCACGTAGCTTGAATAGATCCAGAGATGGCATGGCTTTTACTACAGAAAAAATAAATGTAAACGGCTTTTAAGACGGCAAAAAAGAATTGGAAATGGCTTTCAAGACATTTTTTTTAATAGTGTACAACTGTAACCTTTGTTGTAAAAGGCATCTACGTGGTTTTATTAGGGGTAATACTGTATTAAACGACAAATGGAATCATAACAATGTGTAATTAAGTGTAGTAAAAGCAGTACTTATTTTAATAAATATGCTTGTTTTATAATATATTTTTAATAAAATGTCAAATTAAAATAAAAAGTGTACTTAGATTCGCTGTGGTACCTTCGGAAAAGGCTCTTCAATGAGATTTCGGACCAAAAATAAGTAATTACATAACAACTAGGTGTCATAATACCTAAAAAATGATAATCTATATTTAATTATTTATTTATTTATTTAGTATAGGAATCAGCACATTACAATTACAATCTTAACCAACATTAAACATTAAAATATTTGACAAGCCTCTAATAAAAGGCAAACAGCTATTTAAAACGTTACGATTTATTCAACTGCATAACGATAGTAAACTAGGTACCATCATAATTCCAAAAAAAATAAGTTGTTGCATATGCAGTAAATGCAACGACTTAATAATAATCTTTATTTATCTATTTATTATAGGAATCAACAGCACATTACAATTACAATTTAACCAACATTAAACATTAAAATATCTGAAAATCTCTAATAAAAGGCATAACAGCTATTTGGAACTTTACGATTTATTCAACTACATAACAACTAGGTACCATCATAATACCAACAAAATGAAGTTGTTGCATGTACAGTACATGCAACGACTTAATAATAATCTTTATTTATTTATTTATTATAGGAATCAACAGCACATTACAATTACAATCTTAACCAACATTAAACATTAAAATATCTGACAAGTCTCTAATAAAAGGCAAACAGCTATTTGAAACGTTACGATTTATTCAACTACATAACAACTAGTTACTATCATAATACCAACAAAATGAAGTTGTTGCATGTACAATCAACAGCATAAATAAGTGATAATTTATGTACCTTGTCACTTTAACGTCGAGTTTGAAATGTTATACAAAATTGTGAAATGATTGAAAGCGACAAGGTACATAAATGATCACTTATTTATGCTGTTGACTGTACAGTACATGCAACGACTTAATAATAATCTTTATTTATTTAATTATTATAGGAATAAATAGCACATTACAATTAGAAACTTAACCAACATTAAACATTAAAATATCTGACAAGTCTCTAATAAAAGGCATACCTAACAGCTATTTGAAAAGTTACGATTTATTCAACTACATAACAACAGTTAACTATGTAGGTACCATCATAATTCCAAATGAAAATGAAGTTGTTGCATGTGCAGTACATGCAACGACTTAATAATAATCTTTATTTATTCATTTTTTATAGGAATCAATAGCACATTACAATTTAACCAACATTAAACATTAAAATATCTGAAAAATCTCTAATAAAAGGCGTAACAGCTATTTGAAACGTTACGATTTATTCAACTACATAACAACTAGTTACCCTCATAATACCAACGAAATAAAGTTGTTATGTGCAGTACATGCAACGGCTAATAATCTTTATTTATTATAGGAATCAACAGCACATTAAAATTACAATCTTAACCAACATTTAACATTAAAATATCTGACAAGTGTCTAATAAAAGGCATACGTAACAGCTATTTGAAACGTTACGATTTATTCAACTAAACCCATAATATTATCGTCACAATCTTCGTCTTCTTCGTCCGTCTCTATTAAAATGTCAACATTACTACCAGTGTAGGGTAATTCCAAAAAATCTTTGTGGAACCTTTTAGGAATCGTGCCATCTAAGCATAGTTTTTTTAAATCTTTATACTTTTGATCTGAAATTGAAATCTTTTTTGTATAGGATTGTTGTAATTTTATGTTATTTAGTTCTACCAAAAAATCTGAATCTTGTATTTGACTTGTTTTGGTTTCTTCTGGTCTTTTATTGTTTGCCTTTCCTCTTGTTTTCCTTTCCCTTTTTCTTTTTTGTCTGTTTTTTCAAATAATACCACTTTTGTACTAACTGTTTCTCTTTTCATTGAGTATTTTATTTCTATTATATTTAAATTCTTCTTTTTAAAGGTAGCAATTCGAATATCCTTAAATTTGATATTTTTACAAGTTTGTCTTGTGAAGGTTTTCTCCGCTAAGTCTTCCAGTTGATAAAATTTGTATGTTCCATAACATTTACTTTATATGGTTTAGGTTTTTTTCTTGCAGTCTCAAAGTATGAAGCCCACTGAGTAGGACTCCATACAATGTTTTTTTTTACTTCTGATTCTATCGTAGCATAGGCAGAGTCAACGGGCATGTATGTGTGGCCTGGGAGCAGATAATTTATTTGAATTACTTTTAGGTTTTCAGACTTTAATAAAAAGTAATTCAACACTGATAAAACTACTTTATTCTTATTTTGAACCGTACATGAATCACAATACAGCAGCGCATTTTCAATACTACCTTGCTTGTCCAATTCCTTGAGATAGAAATACAAACAAGTACCTAGGTCTCGTTGCTACCTCTCTTCCCGTCACACTCGCCCCATGTATAACATTGAACGTTCCTTGTTATACTTTCATACACAGTAAAGTTAAAAACAGCGTACTTTCTTGCATAATAAAGCAACATGCTCTCGCCATATGGTGTGTTCAATACTTTTTGAAGATCAAAGCTAATACAAATAGTTTTAACATCCTTTAAAGTTTGGTGAGTTTTAAACCGTTCATATGACGCCTCTTTTTCATCTAAATGTTTTTTTAATTTTTCTTTGTCTTCTTCTGTCTCTTCACCGCTTGCATTTTCAGCCTTAGTACACGTAACGCATTTATCCTTTTTAGGGCTATGGAATCCTAGATCGTACTCTTCGTTAAATATTTTTCTAAATATGGGTTCACTAACGGTTTGTTCAGCTTTTGTTTTACAATTCGCACGGTAAATTAAATTAGTCAAATGGCGCAAATCTTGAGAAAGATACATTCGTTGGCTATTTTTCTATTGTAATGCGATGGGCAAGCTGGAAGGCTTTCGATGAATTTTCGCACATTTGATTTTGCAGTTTCTGAATATTTATCCGGAGCATTTCGTGTTCTAGAATCTTTAAGCGACATGCCTTCCATTGCATTTGCCACAGCGTAATTTAAATGCCTTTGTGTTATATCCAAAGTACGAAGTAAAAACTTTTGGCATATTTTTTTTTGATCCTCTCCTTCATTAATGTAATAATCGACCGTTATATTTCTTTTGTTAGAGTCCACTCGTTTTCTTCTTATAGGGTTTACACGTGCAGAGCGAACTAACCAATCGCGTCGACGTTCCTTATCAAGACTCCAAAAGAAATTAAAAATACTGCTCCTTCGTTCTTCACTAATTTCAAAACAATTTCTTTTACATTTTCCAGCAACGCAAGGATTAACTTTTATTGATTTTGCTGCGACTACGTTTCCTTTTCGTGTGATGTATTCTTTGCCTTCGTTTTTTTAAGAGTTTTATTTAATTTTACTTTATTAAGAGATTGCGTTTTCTTCTTGATAGTAACTTCAGCGTTCTTCACAAATTCTGTAGTTTTTTTTTTTAACCTGTGCATTATTTCGCTTTCTTTGATTTTTTCTCTGTTCGTCGTCACTAGACAAGTTTGAATCGCTGCAAGTCCAGACATCTGAACTCCCTGAAGAAAAATCTTGCTGCTCTTCGTCAATCAGAAAATCCATAACCGAGTTTTTATAAGATTTCGTAGCTTTTCGCCTCTTTCGTCTTTTCTGGGAATCGGTTAGTTTGTTAGTTTCATTAGCATTTAAGTGGTCGGCCAAAGCGCTATCATTATCGGGTTGCGTTATCATCTGCTCTACAGCGGGTGCAGAGGGAGGTGAACGATCGGCCGGAACTGAACTGTTTGCTTCGGGTTCTGTGATAAGAAGATGATGGTAAGCATCGTCCTCTACAGCGAGTGCAGAGGGAGGTGAACGGTCGGCCTGAACTGAACTGTTTGCTTCGGGTCCTGTGATAAGAAGATGATGGTAAGCATCGTCCTCTACAGCGAATACAGAGGGAGGTGAACGGTCGGCCGGAACTGAACTGTTTGCTTCGTGTCCTGTGATAAGAAGATTATGGTGAGCATCGTCCTCTACAGCGAGTGCAGAGGGAGGTGAGTGGTCGACCGGAGTTGCACTGTCAACTTCGAGTCCTATGCTGGGAAGATGCGGGTATGAATTAACTACTACAGTTTGTTCAGATGGAGGTGAGCGGTCGGCTGGAGCCGAACTATTGACTTCTGGTTCTGTGATGAGAAGATGGTGGTAAGCATCGTCCTCTACAGCAAGTGTAGAGGGAGGTGAATGGTCGACCGGAGTTGCGCCGTTAACTTCAAGTCCCACGCTGGGAAAATGCCGGTATGCATCGACCGCTACAATTTGTGCAGTGGGAGGTGAGCGGTTGACTGGAGCTGCACTATCAACTACGGATCCTGTGCTGGCCGGGTGGCGGTGAGTATATTTTGCTACGGTGTATGTGGGAGGAGTAGAGTAAATAAACGAAGGTACTGTCTCAGATTCAGGGAAACATAAGTTATTTTTAGAAGGAGTTATATCTGGACTTTTAAATAAATCATGAGATCGTAATAAGCAACTTGTAGAAGTACTAATACTATCTCCCGGTGAAGCTGTGGTACTTCGTATCCATTGTCGTTTTACTGGAGTTTCAACATCGCTGTTTTCAATAACATCTACACTGTCCAGTGTAGTAGGTGTACATATTTTTAGACGTTCCCTTGATTGTTGTATAGCCGATTTGTTGGAATTGTTCGTTTCTTGTTCACTGATGTCAATAAACGATGATCTGGAATATAAACAGAAAATTTTGATTTATTTTCGTTATTTATTGAAGCGGGATAAAAAGTTTTAAAAACCATAATGTAAGAAATATGCCAAATAATATCACTCCCTTAGTATTAGTTTTATTTAAAAGCCATAGTACGAATAAGTATCGAATAAAACTTCTGCATTAAAAACCAATATGATGCATTTGAAATAATCGGCATTTTGTTAAGTTAAAAAATCTTTACCAGTCACTTGTAACAATGCAGTTGTTACGTTCCTTACCTGTGTGCATTTTATAGACGAAATAGCCTTAATATCACTTCATTTTCACTTAAATTCACTGTAATACAACAGATCTTATATTTTGTTGCTTACTAATAACTGATAACTGTCAAACAGACAGCCATAGATTGTTAAAGACGTTTTTCATCAATCTCGACGTCTGTCATATGTTAGCGGCAGTAAGCCGACAGATGGCGTTACTAGTCATTCTTTATTAACTTCACTAATATTTAAATCTTTTATTAATTAACAGTCAACCTTAATGTAAATAATCTTCCAATAATTAATTCATTGTAATTGTAAATAAATATCGTATTTTATTATTTTCATTCAGCGCATGAGGAAATAATTGAGGGTATGTTGGTGTCTCACGTACACGACTCCAGTTATTTTCAACTCGTGACGCGAGTTGCTATGTGCATTTCTTTGTTCGCCCTACTCAGATTCGAAATTAACAGTAAGGGGTGAAAGTTTATATATAGGCCACGCACCCTTCATTCGGTCTCTTTGCCGCCTCAACTTCTACTTTTTAACAACTTGACGTGTTGTTTTTAATAGGTACTAAATACCTAAGTTTTATTATATTCGGTGCATTTCCCCAAATCGGGTAAGTTCAGTGCAACGAACTAATTATCTATCCTATCTCTATTTTGCTGTGTACTGTGTTTGTGTTTTATACTTATTGTGTTCTTCTAGATTATTCCAAATTGTTATTTTAACCTTTTTATTTCAAATAACCGACCGTTACTTCATAACGGTCGTTAGTAACTATTAATTGTTCTTTTGATTTAGCTTCTTCTTGTTTTAATTGTAACTCTGTTCCGGTAGTTCTTGCCACCGCCAATAATTAAACCTTGCGCTATTCCCTCGGGGCTTCACCCCTCAACGGCGGCTGGCATGAACTATCCCAATGCTGGACACCAGGCTTACACAGCCAATGCTTGGGTTTTCCAGGGTCCACGGCTTGGAGCATTCCACCGCTAGGAGCATATCCACGGCTTGGAGCATTCCACCGCTAGGAGCATATCACGGCTTGGAGCATTTCACCGCACCGCTAGGAGCACTGCACCGCTAGGAGCACTACCGCTTGGACAACACTACTCGCTCGTGGGATCGGGCTCTAAACCCTGTCCACCTCTCTTCTTGGCCGGAGCGGCTTCTAACCACGGTGACCAGGATCGTCGAGTGGGTTCCGGTGCTACACACCGGGTGCTGCCCCCGACGCCAGGATCCTGTCACCGCACACCGTCGGGCTGCCGTCGGTTTCTTCACCGCCGCTCCACGTCACCTACTGCGAGGGAAGTGCTAGTTCGCTTCGCAGAACCAGACCACACCCTACGAGCCTACCTACCCTGTTCTGTTCACTCTACCGGCGTTCTTTTATAATAAACTATTTAAACTTCTCCTGAGTTTTTACTTGCCACCCGGTAGGACGTGACACACTGCTTAGCTTTAAAGTAGCCAAGCTGCTTAACTGTTTTATAACTAAGTATGATATGGAAAAGAGCATCACGATCCTAGATAAGAAAATGGCAAAGGTATTATGATACATTAAACATTCATAATTTACACCTTAGTTTGTAAGCTTTTTTTCAGGTTTATGCACATTAAAAATTCACGTATACGCCTTAGTTTTCAAGTTTTTTTTCAGGTTATACATATTAAAAATTCACATATACAATCTAGTTTTTAAGATTTTTTTGTCACATCAAATATCTCAATAACCAACGTTATTTTTTACGTCCTTTTTTTGGGGCCATGTAAAGCATTAAAAATTAGACCATTTCACAGTGGTTAGGTGTAACTCGTCTAACTTAAGATAGAATAACTTTACCGTGCGCAACGCAGGAGAGTGCTTAATGCCTTTTTTTTATTAATGTGCCATTTATAAATAACTTACATTGCATTAGGGATCGGAGTTCTCTCATCCGGGGAGACACTGGTACGTCGTTTCCGTCGTCTTTTAACTGGTGTTTCAACATCGCTATTTTCAATTACGTCCACGCTGCTGTCTGTAGCCCTTTTGACAGGTGTTTTAGTAGGTGTGTCTGTTTTTTATCGTTTCTTTGGTTGCTTAGCCGGTTTAGTGGTAGAATTGCTCGTTTCTGCTGCATGAACGTTAGAAGATCTGGAACATAAATACAAAATTGTTGTTTATTTTTGTTTTATTGATGCGGAATAAATAGTTTTAAAAGCCAAAAGCCAAGATTTTTTAGGACTGATATTTTAGTAAATGCTAAATAATATCACACCTGTAAAATTAGATTTGGTAGTTAAAGCCGTATTACGACGTGACTGGCCTAGGGTAGTCACACTGCCTACTAAGCTCACCCAAGACTCAGAAAGAAATACTCGCGCTCATCACACAAATATGTTCCATGACCGGGAATGGAACCTGGGACCGCTAGCGTCGTAAGTAGGGTCACTACCAACTAGGCTTTACCTGCCGCCGTACAATGTAGGTAGGTAGGTGTTGTAAAACTTGTTTAGTTCATTTCAAATACCTCGGCCCTATTCCACTTGAGACGGTCACTAGGCGATACCACAAAATAGATAGGTACAGAAGTCAATCTACATACAAAGCGCGCTCGAGCAACGCACACATAGACACTGCTCACGGACACGATATCTCAGACCGGTTAAGACCAGTGCGAGCGCGAGTGCCATCCGCTTGAGTCGCGCGTCTGTGAACTTTTTTGTAATACAATAATAATAATGGAGCAACAAAAAAAAAGTTATTATAACTGTTCAGTGGATGGGTGTTTAAATTCTACATTAAACGGTGAATTGTCGTTTTTTACGCTACCAGTGGTTTCAGAGAGGTAAGTAAGCTTGTATTTCAATGGTTCGTTTTAATGTTACACAGAACAGTTAGGTAGGTTGGTAGGTAAGCGGCCTGCCCCGGCCCCCGAATAATATTATCTACGATCGATTTATATAATAGTTTCCTATTTTGAATCAGTATAAACGAAGTAGGTACTTAGCTAAACTTTTGTAAGGTAAATTCACACCAACTTACGTAAGTTGAAAACACGTTTTTTGGTTTGTGTAGATAGGTATTGTGTTTTTTTTAGTGTCTTTTGGTAGGTTTAGGTCTAAAACGTATAGGGCAATGGAAATTGTATAACTAGGGTAATCCGTTTAGAAGTTATTAGGGATTTATCGATAGTGAAAATTGACAAACGTAAAATTTTGTATGTTTCTGTTCTGTATTTTTTTGTATTGCTATTACGGGCTATAGGTGCTGCGGGTTTGGAGTAGCCCCCTCAGTCACCCCCTCCACTTTAATATTAATTTGTCTGGCCGGTTATTTTTAAAGTTAGGTACCTACGGTATTTTTAGGGTTCCGTACCCAAAGGGTAAAAATGGGACCCTATTATTAAGACTCCACTGTCCATCTGTCTGTCTGTCCGTCTGTCCGTCCGCCCGTCTGTCCGTCTGTCCGTCTGTCCGTCTTGTCGTCTGTACATCTGTCCATCTGTCTGTCACCAGCCTGTATCTCATGAACCGTGATAGCTAGACAGTTGAAATTTTCACAGAGGATGTATTTCTGTTGCCACTATAACAACAAATACTATAAATATAATAAAATAAATATTTAAGGGGAGCTCCCATACAAGAAACGTGATTTTTTTGCTGTTTTAGGCTAATGTTGTATAGATAATGGTACGGAACCCTTCGTGCGCTAGTCCGACTCGCACTTGGCCGGTTTTTTTAAAGATAAAGTTATATCTTGTTTCAGGCGAACTGAGTGGTTGAGATTGATCCATAGAGAAGATTTAATAGATTCAAGTTGCTTTCGTGCTCGTGTTTGTGAAACTCATTTTAGTCCCGACTGCATTATAATAAATTCAAGGCGAAAGTTGTTAAAAAGAAATTCAATTCCACAACTCCTCCTACCATTACCGAATATTTTTGCAAATAAAGAAATTCAAGCAATTATTGAAACAGCCGATGTCAATGTACAGTGTGACTATGATTTGCAAACGAATGCTCAAGTACAAACTCCATTACACCTTTCAAATGATACTCCTCGAAAAAGAAAACTTTTAAATGAAGTTAAAGGATACCGAAAGAGGCTAAAAATAACAAACAATACACAGTCTGAAGCCAATACGTTTTTCAAGTTTGTGACAAATTTTTGACCCCAACCTTCGCGCGTGTTGTTAAACAACAGACCAAAATTAAAACGCAGGGACATGGGAACAGGTATAATTTGGACTACAAAATTTTCTGTTTGAATTTATACTACGTAAGTCCACAGGCATATAGTTTGTTAAAAGACACTTTATGTTTACCAAGTAAACAAACACTAACGAAAATGTATATGCCTGTAACTACAAAAATTCATAGCCATCTCATGGATGTTCTTAATACCAAAATACAATATATGAGTGATATGGATAGAAATTGTACACTTGTCGTTGATGCTATGAGTCTTAAAGCGAATTTATTTTACAATATTAGAGAAGACAGAATATATGGTTTCCATGAAGTTGACGGTGTGCAATCTCCTGAGCCCGCGAAGTACGCTTTAGTAGCAATGATCCATGGCTTATTTGAAAATTATAAGCAACCAGTAGGTTTTGCATTATTAGCTGAATGTAAAAATTATCTAAGCGTTACAGATTGGATTGACAAGCTGATCCTACAACTTTTTTCAATTGGTTTCCATGTCCGAAGTTTAGTGTCAGATATGGGTTCGGATTTTTTGAACAGCGCCAGAAAAAGATCAGTATCTGCAGAAAGTCCCTTTTTTTTCGTTGGTGACAGAAAGGTATATTATATTTTTGATCCACCTCACTTGATCAAATTAGTGCGAAATAACTTGATTAACTATGAATTTCATTTTGAAAACAATGTGGCTAAATGGCATCACATACTTCAGTTTTATGAGATGGATAAGTTGAAACGACTGCGACTTGCCCCGAAGCTAACAGATAGTCATATTAAACCCACAAATTTTGAGAAGATGAAGGTAAAGTACGCTGTGCAAGTTCTCAGTGCTACCGTTGCAGCCGGCTTAAGTACATACAGAGACTTTGGCATAATAGAAAATTCTGCAGAAGGCACAATTAAAATGATTGAAATTATGAATGATTTGTTTGATTTTTTGAATACATCATCTCGCTATGGAAGAAAACAATGTCAAAACGCATTTTGTGGCGAAGAATACCAGATTGCTTATATTAATAGCATGTTGAATTTCTTTGCGTCGTTGAAATTGATTCACCCAAACGATGGCCGAAATGTTACATCTAGAGTAAAGTTCATTGAAGGTTTCCAAATAACCTTAAAGTCTTTATTAATGTTGTTTGAGGATTTAAAAATTGAAGGATTCTCTTATGTGCTGACCAGACGATTAAATCAGGACTGTTTAGAAAACTTTTTTGGTCAGGTTAGGACAAAGAATGGAAATTCTACGGAACCAACATCCTGGCAGCTGGTTTCAGCATTCAGGAAAATATTTTTCATAAATATTTTAAAGTCGCCTAAAAGTGGTAATTGCATAGAAGATTTAACAAAATGTTTACTAGACGGTGAGAAATTATATGCTCCCTTAGCCAATGAGTCTGGTAATACAGAAACTACTTCGACAATGACAACTAACAGAAAAAAAAATGAAAGTTGTGTCAAAAGTAATTTGATATCAACTACGGATTATACCACACTTGACTTACCGGAAAAAAACGCGTTAGTTTACGTCAGTGGATATTTGTTGAGGAAATGCTTAGATTACCACAAGGAATGTAATGAGCTTATGGCTTATGTAAAAGGAGAAGACGATGCAAAAAACTTTTCACAGGGTACTGCATTTACCCGTTATAAAGATTATTGCAAAGATGGCACCAAAACTTTATTAACCATACCACCAGACAGTTTTGTGGAATTTGTCAGATCAATAGAGGAACGATTCTGCAACTTTTTCAAGAGTAACTACTTGAACTGTGAAATCCTAAAAAGTCTTTTAAATGGGGTACAGACTCTAACTTTCTCAATGCCTTGCAAGTGTTTTCCACTAGCTTACTGTAAACAATTGTACATGAGAATGCGAATTTATTACATTTTAAAATATAATAATCGTGCATTTCGCCAATGTCGAAATCGTCGCAAGATTTTTTCTGTAACAAATTTATGATATACCTTAATATAACAATGACATTAAAATTCAAATATTTTAATTATTATTAATTTATACCGATTTCCATTTTTCCCGTTTCATTCTCAACAATAAATCAAACAACTAGATGCGAGTGCCACAACCACGATAGTTTTTGTGCATAAGCCATAGTTGACAACCCTAGAGCGAACGCCGCGCGTAGGCATGAAAAGTGAAGTACATTCATGTGATTGGCTTCTGTACCTATCTATTTTGTGGCGATACATTAGGATTACTGATAACAATAGATACCTGCAGAGACCTTTTTCTGCCGCAGTGTTTTATGCACAAACAACTTGTTTTGATCTTTTCTGCATATATCTAATGTAATAATTATTTTTAACGTCACTTGTCGAATATGACTTCGCTTGTGGATACAACTTATTTAAATAAATCATGTCCTGACAGTGGATGGCCATTTGCAGTAAAAGCCAGTTGTTAGGCTAGCAGTAGATAACCGTTTGTAGTACAAGACACTTTTTAGCCTAGCATTAGATGACCGTTTTTAGTAAAAGCCAGTTGTTACCCTATCAGTAGATGACAATTTGTAGTAAAAACCAGTTGATACATTCGCAGTATATGACCGTTTGTATTAAAAAGAAAAAGTTTTTTTTTGGTACACGAACGATGTACTTTACAAGAGTGGAGTATTTTTACGTTAAACGCAACGAAAATCACAGCGTGATATGTATGCAGCAACGGAGTAGGTACCTACGTTAGATCCCGCACATAAAGATGCCGGTAAACTTCTTGTGAATGACCTTCGTTGCGCAGAAGCTTATTTTAAGTAGTTTTCATGTAAAACTACATGCGCAAACTCCGTTAAATGTTCTCAAGAAGTTTGTCGTTGCCAATAGTAAAACTCTACGATAATTCGTAGCCGCAATAGTAAGAGTATCAATGCAATCTTCATTCATCAACAAACATTAATTACTCGAAAAATAACTTGGCTTACTGTTTATACTTATACCGAATAATAATATTTTACTTACATCTTGTTAGCCATTTTTTTTTTGTAGGTTAGCATTGATTCTAATGCTCGCTTTCTTTTTAAAAGAGAATCCAAAGCACTGTTATTCTCCTCCATTATTTTTTATATCACACACTTTAAACACAGTCGCAAAAATTATACAGGTCCTTTCGGTTTGACAAATTTACGCACAACTTTATCCTACGGATTATTTAAGGACTCTTTCGACCAGACTAGTTCTCTGACTGCTGCGATCGCACGCGCGCGCAGCGCCATGACTAGCAAGCGGGGGGTGGGGGATGTTCGCCCGCGCGATACCTAGGTACCTCTGCGCGGCACAGCTTCAATATTTCGCGCCAAATTCTATATCTTGAATGACAATTAATGCAGTTGAAATCACAATTGAAAGCAAATTGTCTTTGCACTTCATAACGCAGCTTAGGTGTTTATTAATACGTGACATGTTAATAATGTTATAAAACCCATGTAAAAGTTATCGTTCTATTAAAGACCAAAATTACCATTGCTTTTTTATACATATTTTATTGTCAAATGGACGTAAAACCATATTTTAAAAGTTGTTTCTTTTACGACGTATACTAATAATTGATCTTTTTAAATTCTTTCAATATAAAATTGTTGTAAAACCAACTTTCAAGTAATATCCTACTTTTACGCCAAAAATGCTCATAAATAATCTTTCCTGATTCTATCCGATTATGTAGTATTAGCCATGTAAAGAAGAATTATGTCTTTAACAACATTTTGTTAAAAACTCATTTTGGCCAAAATGGCTTTTACGACATTTGATACTTTAAGGGTCGATATAGACCGAAAACATTAAGGCACAGATGAGACAGATGTCCTCCACACAAATTTTGGCACCACTGTGACCGACGAAAACGCTGCTTTTCGCCACATCAAGGCCACCCCTCCATAAGGGCGTCCTCGCAGTACTCCGGCCGAGGTGTCTACTGCTGACTTGCTGGTAAAATCAAACTTGCTGGTAAAGCCAATCGACCCAACCACCGATACGTCATGGGGCAGCAGCTACATCTCCTGAAGAGCGATTACATCTGCATCCTGGCATAGTTCTCGAACACCGTCGATAGACCTCGTCAACGATTTGCAATTAAAACTTACAAATGTTGCTGATTGTTTATCATTACTACTCATTATGTATTATATATTAATATCCGTTTTACACGTCACGCCGAGACGGTGCTGTGCCAAACTGAAAGAAACGACGAAAAGAAATTCCTCCCGGCCACAAATTCTCGTCCAAGAAGGTAGGGAGCTTGTGTTTAGGTATAAATACTTTGTAAGCTTTGTAGCCCCTTGGTCAGATCATTTTAATTTCCACTAAGTTTATAGTTACATTGGTCTTATTCATATTATACCCGGAAATATCAGCTGCGGAAGTTTCACTATCAACGTTATTTATAAACAAGGGAATTTTGATGTCAGCCGCCTTAAATTTGCTTAAAGATTCCTTTGTCAGGCAAGTGGTTCCTATGAACTTGTTTTTCAGTCTATTTCTTTGTACAGTTTACCAATCTTTATCTTCCTTACACTTAAATTCTCCTGAATTGCGAACCAAATCCGAATATAAACTTTTGTAGTTACTAGAGATATTCTCATTACTTTTACATGCAGCATTCTTATGTGTAGGGCCTTTCGGGCTACATTTGCTTGGCCCCTGCTGCGGCACAACATCAACCGGTTCCGACGCAAACATTACTGATGGTGGCGACGGCTCCGTAATAATGCGCTCATTAGGACTAGATTCGCTTAATTTCTGAGAGGCCGACTCCCTCCCGCTCAGATGCTCTTTGCGCGACTGCGACGGCGATACGATCACCTGATGAGACTTTTTTTTTCTAGATTATTACCTATATCTGCAGATTCAACAGCTTTTCTTTGCTCCGGTGACCCAGTTTTGTTTAGTGACCAGTTCATTATGCCACTGGGGCCACTGTCCATCAATAAGGTCTCACAACACCTAGAATTACGGGTACCCCGTTTTGAGTTGATAAAATTCGTTAATTCAAAATCATTAACCACTGATGCTTGCCTTAAGTTTGCTAACTCCATTTTTACTTCATTGAGCTTTCTAACGTCGCGTATTGCTTCTGCATTTTTTCATACTGGTCGTTAAGTAAAATGATATCTCTTAATAAACGAGTGACGTCTATGTGATCGAAAGTAACGGGGGTAATTTCCGCAATTCTCTCGCCACAAATATAGGCATTGGATCTGATGACGAGCACCTCACAAGAGATATAATGTCCTCGAGATCCCTTTGTATCTTCACGTCTGCTGTACCTTTGCGTGTATTTTTTCTTTCCGACGTTTTAACTGACCGAAAGAGCAAATCTTTCGCAATAACCACCTCTTCAGGCGTAAAAGCCTTTGCACACAAACGCACAATGTTCTCATCAATCATTATATTAACTTGGTTTTGAATAAACGCAAGCAACTCACTAATCACGATATTGCATCCATTACATTTTAACACGGTACTCGTCATTTTACTCCGCTATGACTCATTCAGTTGACACATGAGGACGCGCCGGGGTGCGGCGCAATGAACGCGACTCTACCACTGCCACTGGGGAGACCGGGTATGGTTGTCACACGGGTTGGTTGTCACAGCGCGGCCATAACAGAAAACTGAACGAACAAATGGGTTCATCGACCGGTGTCGAAAGACCGCGAGCGCTATATCTCCCTCCCTACTTCACCTCAGTCCGCTCCAGAAATTCTGGATGGCCGGAGGATGGCCGCTGTGACAACCAACCCGTGTGACAACCATACCCGGTCTCCCCTACAGCGTCGCGGTTTACGCTGTGACATTTTGCTGTCAATTTCGACGTCACAGAATCACCCATGGCAACATTATCCTACAATTGCATTTTTCTTTCCTTCTTTATTGTTTTTTTTATTACTGTGTTGCCATCCTTATTCTTTATGATGTTTTCTCTGTTCCGTTTTTTTTTGTGTTCGTCGAATAAATGTTTCTATTTCTATTTCTATTTCTAATACTCCTAATACTGGTAACAATGTCAGCACTGTACAATATAAAGAGTAGAGGACCCAGGATCGAACCCGCGGCACTCCCCTAGTCACAGGACTAAGAGAGGACAACAAAGTATCGCCTGACGCTTTCCGAAGCCTGTCCGCCTGCAGACGACTGGAATGGTGACTGTCAAACCATCTAAGCGCAGCGACATCAAACCCGTAAAAGGACATCTTAGATCATAACAAGGGCAAACTAATGCAATCGAAAGCCCTAGAGAAATCTAAAAGAACTAAAATAGTACCTTTGCCAGCATGCCTAGTCTATAAGATGTTATCGACTACATTGAGTAACGAAGTAACAGTCGACCGACTGTAACGAAAACCCGACTGTAGTTCAGGTAGAGTCGGGCCACGCTAACGGCCTGGCCACGACATTGGTCTTAAGCGGCGAGCGGTGCGGCGGGAGGCGCGGCAAGGTAGAGCGGCGCGGCGAGCATGCCACGACTTCACAGTAGCGTTAGCGGCATCGAGCGAATGGGACGTACTCAAGAGTTTAAAAAAAATAAAAATGTCTTTGTCAAAAGTGGCTCTTCAGTGCCTCGACAGCAGATCATATTTCATGAGAGATATTTTAAATATAAGAGAAGGTACAAGCAGGAAAAAATTCTTTCATTTCTTCCGACAACCTTTTTATTACGTGGCGCAATTTATGTTTGTGATGTTTCGCCATCCAAATTGCAGGCCTATTTAAAATTTCTGCAATAAAAGCTTCGGTGTCCATTATTACGCGCGAATGTTATAAAAAAAAATATTCCACGATTCACCGCCCGATGCGTCCCGCCGCTAAGACCGGTCACGCCGCTGTAAGTCGTGGCCGCGTTCCTCGCGCCAGTGTCTTTGTTTCCACCGCTCGCCGCGCCGCGCCCCGCCGCCGCTGACCGCTCGAGTAAATTCGCGCGAGTCGCCGCTGGCAGTGGCGGGTCGTGGCATCTCTAGAACTCTCGCCTTATTTTATAACATTCGCTTTTCGCTCGCCGCCGCCGCTGCCGCAGGTCGCGCAATGTCGTGGCCAGGCCGTAAGTCTGCAGAAGTCGAAAACCGTTAGTTTTAAAAAATTTTATATAGCAACACCACGATTTGAGGAGAAATAAGTATTGATACTTGGTATTATTATTGTACTTTACGGATCTTTCGCTAAATACTAAATTAATTAGGAAAGGAACATATATTGATTGTACAGTGAACTATCTTTTTAACCGACTTCAAAAAAGGAGGAGGCTATCCTTTCCGACTGTTTGTTTATATCACAGGATATTGAAAACAGATGTGCATAATTCTTTTCCTGTTGGAAAGAGACTCGAAGATTCCATATCAATGTTATCAATGTCTGCTATTTAAATTTAATAAGTGAGTATTTTGTTGGCATTGAATAGATTATCATCATCATTCATCTTTAATATCACGTAAAAACTAAACATATTGTCTTTTCATTGAAGTAATAAAAAACAATAATAGCTTTTTTTATTTTTTAATGTTTAACAGTAGATTTTTAAACAAAACGCCACTTATTGTTATCAACCAAGCAAACATGAACGAGATTATCTAGATTGTCGAATAAGGATTAAGATTGCTCAGTTACTAACCTGTCAACGCCTTGTTGTTAGGTAAACATTGCCATTTTTGAGCAAAAACAGAGTCCTGTGATTCTTCAACATGTTGGAAATCACTCAGTATGCGAAACAGTAATTGCAGCACATCACTTTTAAAAGGTTTCACAATTGCTTTTACTTTTATTATCACAATAAATTGTGAGTAACGGAAGCCGCCTGCCATAACACCTACTTGTAACCGGTTTCAAGACAACTAAGAAATATTGCCATATAAAGTTTTAGACACGGTTGTCAGGTTATTCTATTGCAGACTTATCTTGGCCAGACTATAGGATGCTGTTTTTCTCTAGGTAATCCGACAGCACAGATCTATTATCTTAGATGCGCAGGGAAGGATGTTAATAGGACGGAGGTCAAACAGGTTCACTGGGTTCGGTGTCTTAGGTAAAGGGGTCACTTGAGCGATTTTCCAGTCAGTCGGGAAATACATAGTTAAAATACTCGTGTTGGTTATGTATTTCAGGATGTCAGTGGTCCTCGAAAGAGTCAAATGCAACATGTCAATATAAATAGAGTCAAGTCCTTTTGCAGGACTTTAGTTGAGTGAGGTTATGATTTTACTGACAGCTGTCGAAGTCGTGGGCATAATCAAGCACATTAATGAACTATAATTTTACAATGCATATTTGATCCCCGACAAGAAAAAATACATGCATTGATCAAATTGCAAGTAATTTGAAAAAAGTTGTAGCTGACACACATAGCCTTAGTCTGTCGGACCATGATAGGGCCCAGTCAATTACACTCAATATTAATAAATACAAATCAATAATGATTGATTGATGACTTGGTTCAAATATAAAAGAGATTAGCTTCTGCCCGCGACTTCGTCCGCGTGGACTTCAGAATTTGATCTTACCAGGATGAAGTTTGTCCTAACCGAACCGAGAACGAAATATAAAGCTTATTATTGCGCTGTATAGGGAAAATCGCTTAACCACCCTGTGAGTCCGGTGACTTTGACCACACCAAGGCAACAATTCAATACCGAGTTTTAAATCAAAGCGCCTATCGCCATCTACCTAGTTCGTATATGGAGAACTAAAAGTATGTTTCTTTAATAACTTTTGTGTACGCACACAACCACCACACATCAATGAATACAAAATGAAAGGATTACAGGATGACAAACGTAAAAAAAAACACACTACTTACACATGGCTAGCCGAGATTTCACCTTTTTAATTTTGTTACTCGTCCATACAAAGTGGCGCCACCTTGTGAGCAAATTCACAGCTTTAAACGATTAATTTTATTTCCCGTAGAAATGAGATGTGTTTCCGGGATAAAAACTATCCTACGTTCTATTCCTGGAAGCAACCTATATGTGGACCAAATTTCATCCCGATCCGTTCAGTGGTTGAAGCATGATTGAGTACCTACCAAACATCCAAACATCGAAACATCCAAACTATCTCATTTATAAGATAATAAGATAAGTAGTAAGATAAGATAAGATTGTATAATATGGTATAGTGATGACAATGATGACTTAAAATATATCATCTGGCTCCATGATTTCGCATTTTAGATTGACTTTTGAAATATTTTTTTATGGACGTACTTATGACAAAACTTAATTGAATTTAAAATGTGACTTTTAATTAATTTCGGTAATATACCTAAGGGAAGGTGCCTATTTCTGTAAGGTAAAGGATGTATTCTATTACTTGACCTATAATTTGTACAGCTATTGACAGGTAGAAAGTGAATGAAACTATTTTAATATTTAAGACCTACTTTGTATACCTACCCACGTGTAGCAAATAAATACTTGATTTGACATTTTATAATTAAATAACTGACTATTTTTCATTAACCAACCGCCGAAAAATAAAATGAGGTCCGTTATTTTTTTCAAGTGATCATAATAACCGCCCTAATATTAAATAACAGCCATAGAAATGTTACGCCTTGAAAAAGTCTTGAAAATGACGGAAAAAAGGTTAAAAGCTGGATATGTTAACGCTGTCAACGTCAATCTGACACCGCTCCTTTTGACATAGACTAACAAAACAGAATGCACAAAGCTTGTCCCATGTTGTCACACTGGGTGGCAGAAATCATAGGAGAAATACATTTAAATTTATTCAATTCTACAATTTAATGTTACTAACAATCTATGGAACACCAATGATCCTGAAATAAATGCATGATTTCAAAAAAAGTTTGCAGTATTAGGGTGAGTTTATTTTTACCACTAACGATATTTCATTTCATAGTCTGATTGATAAACAACTAACACCCAAAAAAAATTGGGTACACTACATAATCTCGAAATATTTTTTTCCGAAATTGATAAACACGAATTTCAGAATTCCGATTTTGAAATTTCCGAATCATCACTATTCCGAATTTTAGTTTCACGAAGTATCACAATCACGATTTTTTAAAATTCCGAATGTTTACATTTCCGAATTATTAAAATCCCGAAAAATATTTTTCCGAATATCACAAGGCCGAATATTCCTATTCCGAATCCCGAATATTCATTATTCCGAAATTTTAGCACCCCGAATTCTCTAAGATTTTTTATTTCAAATAAGCGCCTAATAAAATATTGTCTAATATAAATATTATATATGCTTAATGCTCAAAAACTGAAATGTCCGCGTCGCGGAGCTCCTGTTCCGCGTAGCTGAGGCGCTTCGCGCCTTGCTGCAACTCTAACCTTAACCTAACCTATCAAGGTAAGATGACCTAGTTTAGTTATGTGCTCGTCATCTCACCTAACTTTTGTTTCAAGTAGAAGACTTCAATTCAATTCAAGTGGTTAGTTCCAAATTTTTAATTATCGGTCTGGTTTGTGAATTTTCGGAATTATTATTTTCGTACAAAGAAAATTCGGAATCGTCAACATTCGTAAATATAATATTCGGAAAAACGTTTTCGTGATTTTAATATTCGGTAATATAAAATTCTACATTTTGATATTCGGCCTTATATTTTTTCGGTATTGTAAAAATTCCAAACATTGTATTAAATACGTATTCGAAGGTTCACCCAGTCGTGGCATAATTTTATTTTGTAAGTAATAATTCTTTGGTGCATAATATGTATAGCCATATTAGGTTTTGCGCATAAACTGTTATCGCAAAATCTACTTCAAGCCTCAAGGCTACCCTAGCCTTGAGGCTTCCAGGGTAACCTTGGAGTCCTTAAATGTACATCAGTCTTTACTTAAAAGCCTGCATCGACGCGACAGCGTGAACATTATACGCGAAAGTTACAGTATACTCACTGTGAAACCCGGCATCAAAGGCAAAGTAAACGTCTAGACATGATTAGCACCGATATAATTTACTCGGCCACGGCATTCATCGGCTTTTATTCACACGAAATCACAGCAAAAGATCCGAATCATCTCTCGATGACCAGCCTGTAAACATAAGTGACGCCGTAGTTATGTTCTTGCCGCATTCCAATGCATCTCCGGTCGCTGCCAACCTAGCCGATTCAAATCGAAGAGAAAAGCACTGACACTTCCGATCCTTCGAAGTAAAGAAGGACTTTTGCTTAGCTGAAATTAAGTGAATAAAACATCTGGAACTAGTAAATAAGAATGTAAGATGGAAACCGGTAAATGAATCTGCTCACACGCCGACGGGGCGACGCCTTAGCCTCTTGTCAAACGTCAAGGTGACGTTTCATACCATGACAAAACGACTAACCAAACAATACCGCTGTCCGGGTTTTGCATTGAAAATAAAAAGGAATTACTGATGTAAAACGGGTTAAATATGAGTTAAGAATTTGGATAGAGGAACCAAGATCTAGGGTATAAACGCTCCGTGTTGAAATGCGTGAGATAAAGTGTAAATCGAGCCGGTTCAATGTCGACAGTTTGTTATCAAAGATGAGGGAGTAATTTATAAGTTATTAGAAGTACACCGGCTCCTACAAGTATGGGCGTGAAGCTCGTTCGCTCGTTAAACAGCCGCCACGAAACTCAGCCAGGAACCAGCGAGGAAAGTCTCCAAACAAAAGAAAGAATGAACTACATGATCAGGTATTGTACCGACAGTCCTTGTCGAATACTAGTCTATAAGTAGTCAATGGTAGGCGCCAAAACGGAGCTTCCCGATTCTTGATTCCCGTCTTCATGTAAATAAACCAAAAAGTTGACATCACACTTTTGGGGTGTTACAAGGTCACAATTCAAACCTAACCTAACCTACTTTTTTGGTAGGAGATCGTTTTTGCTATGGTTGCAGTTCTAACCCAACCTACTTTTCTGGCAGCAGTAAGTATGTCAAGTAAGTTTCAGTCAATCGATAAACTTACCCTAATTTTCTGGTATCTGTAAGTATGCCAAGTTAGTTTCGGATAATCGATTACAGAGGTATCTATCTTCTATCTATATCTATACATATAATAAAGCTGAAGAGGGTTGAAAGTCCGTACATGGCAGATATTCCAAAAAAAGTTGGCTGGGGATACTTAGAATCGATAGCAGAACACGTTCCAACAGTTTTTAGAATTTTTGTCTGTTTGTCTGTTTATTTGAACGCGCATCACGTGAAAACGGCTAAACGGATTTTGATGCAAACTTTATTAATCTGTCGAGAAAATCCATGGCCAGGTTATAGGCAATAAAAATATAGGTATCTATATATATATCTATATCTATATCTATACATATAATAAAGTTGTAGAAGGGAAAAAATCTGTACATTCGAGATACGAACTTAAAAATACTATAGGGGACCTCACAATCAGCAGCAGAACACGTTTCTACAATTTTTAGAGTTGGTGTCTGTTTGTCTGTTTAATTTTGTTTCTCCTCGCATCAATTGAAAACCAATGAACCATCTTAATGCGGTTTTCACTAAAACGTTTCAATAACCGTTGACCAGGTTTATTTTTGCTTTAATTGTGTGTTGTTTTGAATAAATATTTTTATTATTATTGTTATTACCAATTATTATATAATAAAAAATTAAGATATGAAAATCAAAGGGGGGAAAAGAGGGGTCAAAGTTAGTATGGAAAAAAGTTACCGGATTGAGCTGGTCACGTGAAACTCTGTATAATTACTCTTCGTAACAAATAAAAGCACACTTATTTCAGGATTTCTCTACTAAAGTTAAAACAACTAAGAAATTATCGAATTAGCCCAATTGTAAGTATTTCTTTAAAACCCTATTCGAGGGCCGTCGATTACTTTACGTGATTACAAATATCAAAATTTCATTCTCCGTTTATTACATAGAAACTTAAATTAAAGATTTTTAAGAATTCAATGTACAAAATGCTTAATAATTCCAATTTGTTGTTGTAACAAATGCGACGCCATGATAATGTGACATCAAAGACAAGGACAACCATATCCCTCCTAAACTGCAGCGATCAAGACAAAAAAAAGCACGCGATCATTGATTAACGTTACAGAAGCGACGCTGTGATTGAAACTAACGGTGTCACGTTGTTGCTTGAAAACGGTGTTTTAATGGGTAATATCGGGGGTTAAAGTTCGAATATATATTTAAGACAATATTTCGAAAACCAAACTCCTATTTTTAACTTAGCTTGAGTTTTACAATTTTGATCAATAATTTATTCTCTTCTTTATGTTCCACAGTATAGTAAAAAGAGAAACCTTACAATTTCCTCATTTCCATGTATAACATAGGTCACAAATATCTAATTTTTGAGTGTTACTTATTTATCAATCAGATTATGAAACAAAAAAATAATTAACAGCAAACTTTTTTGAATTAATACATTTATTTCAGGATCATAGATTGTTAGTAATATTAAATTTTATTCTATATTAGTAATTATTGTCATCTGTCATGTGGGTGACAACATGGGACAGTTTTTGTTCATTCTGTTTTGTTAGTCTATGTAAAAAGGAGCAGTGTCAGATTGATGTTGACAGCGTTGACATATCCAGATTTTAACATTTTTTCGCCATTTTCAAGACCAAGACTAATTCAAGGCGTAAGTATATTATTTCTACGGCTGTTATTTAAATATTAGGGCGGTTATGATTTATGATCACTTGAAAAAATCGTGGTATTTTTAGATGGCGAATTTAGACAGATTCTCATCTACCTACCGGTGATAACTAGGGGCACGCTGCCGGATAAAATAAATGCAAGTAAAATGTGGGTAGGTATATGTAAAAAAATGTATCACACGGTCGGGGCAATATGCGGCAGTTCTACTTAAAATTGGTGAAGATCGTATGGCAAGAGGTAGTAACGACATGATTACATTATAAAGCGAATTCTGTAATATTGTACAAAACACAGATGATCTAAAAAATAACGTGTACCCAGATCTACAAACCAATAAAAAGAATAGAGAGTGATTGTTTGAAAGGGCAATATTAGCACCGAAAAACAAAATGAATGGGTAGATAAATAAAAAAAAACGGTCAAGTGCAAGTCGGACTCGCGCACTGGGGGCTCTGTATTTAAGATAATATGCTTGGTAACCGCAAAAGAAAATACTCATTTGGTTATGAACTTTATATTCTATGAAATAAGGTCCATTTTGACTAGCCTAAATTTGAATACAGATTTTCAAAGTTTTTTTGATATTTCTCAAAAACTGTGAATAATGAACACTTCACAGACATGCCAGACAGACAGACAACAAAGTCTCACCATAAGGGTTCCTTTTTTACCATTTTGGTACGGAACCCTAAAAATATCACGTAGAAGGCGTACGAGTATTTCTCGAAAGACAATGTCATAGACACAGCATTAACTTACAGGTGTAATGTCGGCCTAAGGGCAATAATGATGTCTGGAATTGCTAAAGGAGAAAATGTTTTTATTCCCCGCATTCCTATAATTCCGTTAGATTTACCATTTAACTTTAAAAGAGTGCTCTAAAACAGCTATTGCCATGACCAGGGCCCGTAATTTTAATGCCGATGACATCAATTTGACGTCACGCTCCATATAGGGTGATCCCAATTAATTAATTGATTAATTAATAAATTATTAATCATTAGCCGTCAATCATTTTAATCATGTACAAATAACTTCAAAAGTACACGTGGAATAAATAATACCTACTTGATACGTGAAACGTAAATAAAACTATTTGATTTCTTTTTATACATACATTTTATTAAATGGTATTGTTAATCACACATTACAATAATTACGTAGAAAACGGAATTCCTCTCTAACGTAAAGCACGCCATCCTTCTTGCATTAATTCCCGTGCAAAGAAAATCTAAGTCATCTTCGCGTTCAATATAATTCATAAAAATCCTATTGTTTTGTAATCGTATTTTTGTTTGTTGTGTCACACATTTTGGTTTATTATTATTATCTGCACACGTTGTTAAATGATTAATAATGACGAATTTAATCAGAATCATACTCTATGCAGCTTGACGTCATTTTTGCGTCAACGGCATGAAAATTACGGGCCCTGGCCATGACCATAAGCAAAGCGCAACGACAAACAGTATAAGTAGCCGGCGTACATTTTGAAGCAAATTGTTTTTCCCATGGGCAACTGTATATAGCATGCTCACGAGTACCCAGCCCACCAAATCTTCATGATCTATCGTAAGATGGCAAAACAAAAAATATTGTAGGTATACAAAAATGTATTAACCTAGATGACGTTATCCAATTCAATTTCAATTTAAATGTGGAGCTCAATAATTATTACATAAAAGATCATCCTGGCCTGGGAGGATGTTTAACTATAAAATTACTTAAAACACTTAACTGCGATAAACGAGTTCTACGCGGACGAAGTCGCGGGCAAAAGCTAGTACCGAATAAAATTATGCTAAACAGTATTATGCGTAAAATAGTCGGTCATAATAATAGTATGCGAACTTAATTTCGGACTTACTCATTTTCGGGATATAACAAATTATGCCAATTAAGGTCTCTGGCACATTAACATTGGCGAAAACCGATTATGCCAAGTCTATTATGCTAAACCCGTTTTCGAGCTCTCGATATTACGCATTAAAACAATGTTTTCAAGCAACAACGTGACACCGTTAGTTTCAATCACAACGTCGCTTTTGTATCGTTAATCTATGATCGCATGCTTTTTGTCTTGATCGCTCAAGTTATGGGAGGGATATGGTAGTCCTTGTCTTTGATGTTACATTATCAGGGCGTCACATTTGTTACAACAACAAATTGGAATAATTTATTTTGCCTCTTTATAACATTTTGTACATTGAATTTTTAAAAATCCTTTAATTAAGTTTCTATGTAATAAACGGAGAATAAAATTATGATATTTGTAATCACTTAAATTAATCGACGGCCCTAGAATAGGGTTTTAAAGAAATACCTATAATTGGGTTAATTTCATAATTTCTTAGTTATTTTAACTTCAATCGAGAAATCCTGAAACAGGTATACTTTAATTTGTTACGAAGAGTAATTATACAGAGTTTCAAGTGACCAGCTCAATACGGTAACTTTTTTCCATAATTACTTTGAACCCTCTTTTCCCCCCGTTAACTATCATATCTTCATTTTGTATGATATATTAACCTGGTCACCGTTTATTGAAACGTTTTAGTGAAAACCGCATTAACATTGGTTCAGTGGTTTTCAATTGATGCGAGGAGAAACAAAATTTAACAGACAAACAGAAACCAACTCTAAAAAATTGTAGAAACGTGTTCTGCTGCTCATTCTGAGGGTCCCTATAGTATTTTTAAGTTCATATCTTGAATGTACAGATTTTGTCCCTTCTGCAACTTTATTGTATGTGTAATAGTTTAAGATCCTTGTCTTTTTTGGAAGTATTGGCTTGTGAGCTTCTTAAACAGGCATTCACCACTTTTTATGAATTGATACAGCTTTTCTACAACTTGTGCTTCCCTCTTATAAGGGTAAAAGTTAGTAACCGACATGGCAAGGTCAAATGGTTAACTAAAGGTATCAAGAAGTCATGTCAGATTAAACGCAGAATTTTTATTAATAACAGGTCCTTAAAGACGTCAATAGTCAAACAATACCTTAGAAACTATAATAGGATTTTAAAAAGATGTATTTGTAAATCTCAGAAAATTACAATTTATAAATATATTAGCTAAGAATAATAACAAATGTAAAGCTACCTGGGATATAATATCCCCTGTGGCAGCGGGCTACTCACAAAGAAACGATATTACAGCTTACTGGTAAATAATATCTCATACGATGATCCTAATGATGATTACTATTTTATTGACTTGTGTAGTACCCACTCATTAACTTGTAACGGAATGAAATGTAAAAAAAGTGACACCAATTATGTACCAACAATTTTTCTATTACCTATTTACGAAAATGAGATCCAAATTATTAACTATAATGTCTTAAAGAAATACAAATAGTGGCGGAATCGACGAAATCCTAACTAAAAGTATTAAAGCAAGGAGTACTTCTATAAGCTGTCCGCTTGCTAATATAATAAATCTATCTCTCAGTCAAGGCATTTTCCCACAGCAGCTAAAGGTTTCTATAGTGAAACCTTTATTTAATAGGGGCGATCGGAATGACCCAAATAATTATCGACCAATAACTATTATTCCCATTTTGTCGAAAATTATAGAAAAGGCTATGTTCACAAGACTCAATATTTTTTTGACTAACACAATATCTTGCAGACAGAGCAACACGGCTTTCGAAAGGGTTATTCTACGGAACTGGCCTGCTTCGAGTTAATCAAATATGTAATGGAATCTATAAATAATAAATTACCTGTCATGTCTATCATTCTCGATAAGAGAGTAAGGCGTTCGACTATGTAAATCATTCACTACTTATTTCAACGTTAGACTCTTTGGGAATTTGAGGCCTAGCAAATATCTGAACAAAGAGCTATTTAGAGAATAGAGAACAATGTACCGAAGTTTCTAAATTAGTGGAAGTCAATAATAAACTAGTAAAAAGAGTTTATAGATCCCAACTACGTGTAAATAGCGTTGGAGTTCCCCAGGGGAGTATCTTAGAACCCTTGTTATTTTTACTTTACGTGAACGATCTTCCCAGCCACATCATCTAAATGCATTCTTTACGCTGACGATACTACTCTACTTGTAACAGGAGATGGCCATCCTGCATATGCAAGCAACATAAATAGTGCTCTAAATGATGTTAACACTTGGACAAGAAGTAATAATCACGAGATTAATTTATTAAAAACGAAATATATGCAATTTAAATCATATAAATCAAATCCAATTGAATTAAACATCAATTACAACAATTATTCTATAGAAGAAACGTACAGCATCAAATTCTTAGGATTAATTATAGATGAGCATATAAATTGGAAACAACATATTGCTTATGTTTGCTTTATATTGGATTATTTTGTATTCGCTTTAAGGAAAATTAGGAGAACTGTTTCGGTTGAAGCGGCGACTACTGCCTATTATGGACATGTATCGTCAGTTCTAAGTTACGGTCTAATATTATGGAGTAATTCTGTGGACGTTGAAAGGGTTTTTATACTTCAGAAGAAATGTCTACGTGCAATAACGAATTCTTGGTACATGGCTAGCTGTAAGCCAGTTTTTAAGAAATTGAACATATTGCCACTTGATAGCATGTTCATACAGAAAATTTGTTTGTTTACAAAGAAGCATACTCATTACTTTAAATCCCGCTGGAATGCTTCAACTAGAACAGTACGGGCCCAGTATAAGCATCTCCAATGTCAACCTCTCTGCCGCACGGATATTTATTAAAGGAATGCCTTAAATTTGTGTATCCTTACTTCCTTATCCTTCCTTAGTTCCTTACTAATATTTTAAACATGAAATTTTTTCATACTTATATTTAGACTTATACTTATACTTATAATATTATAAACGTGAAAGTTTGTATGTATGGATGTTTGTTACTCTTTCACGCTGCAACCACTGAACGGATCGGGATGAAACTTGGCACACATATAGGTTATGCCCTGGAATAGGACAAAGGATAATTTTTATCCCGGAAAAAAATGTATTATCAACGTGAAAGTTTGTTTGTATGGATATTAGTTAATCTTTCACGCTGCAACCACTGAACGGATAGGAATGAAACTTGGCATACATATAATTTAAGTCCTGAAATAGGACATAAGAAATTATCCCGAAAAAATTGATTATTCCCGAAGGAGCAGCGATAAACGACTTCTACGCGGACGGAGTCGCGGGCAAAAGCTATTATCCTCTAATCCTATTATTGCGGATATCCTACTAATCCGACTAATGAGACTTATCTCTATTAGTCATTACGTTTGACGTTAAAGTGCATTGATATATATGTTACACTAGATTAGCAATTACCGCAACAAAGCATTGCCACTTCACATAAGGCCACAGCCATATGTCAGCAAACGTCAACTCAGTGCTCATTGGGATGCCGACAGAGTTGCACCGAGCTACGAAATGGGAAAATGCGTAGTGAAAGAATGTAATTCGAGATCACAAAAAGATAACAAATCCAGCGGAATTACTTTCCACACGTTAGTTTATTGTTTATGTATTCAAATTAACATAAAAAACCCAGTAATCGATTTAAAATACCAAATATTGCAATTTAGGGTGCAGTGTTGCCATTAAAATATCGTTTTGGTTTTCCCACATTGACGGGAGGCTTTAAATTTTGTTTGAGTTCTAATATATTGGAAGTAGATTTAATAAAAAATACAGATTAATGATAATAGAAGAATCTAGTATTTTCATTTAGTTACCTATTTTATATTGATACATTTTCAGGGTGCCTAAGGCTACATCCTTATCCATCCTTCCTACGTCAAAAGAAGTCGGTGGAAATCATTCGATTGTTGAGAAAAGAGACCGACTGGCTGCCTACTAAATCAACTGTAACATTATTATGTTCTAAGCACTTCAGGGATAAAGACAAATTAAGACTGCACTGCACAGGCCTGCATATCCTGGGGCACGTTTTATAAAGCTACAAGTTACAATTTTACAGGTCTAAACTGGGAACACTGCTCAAATGGCTGTGGCCCGTTTCACGAAGCTACAAGTTACAAATTACAAGCGGAACTTTCTTTCTAGCAAAAGGAGTTAGAAAGAGACTTTCGCTTGTAATTTGTAACTTGTAGCTTCGTGAAACGGGCCTCTGGTCGTCATTGGTCGAGGTTGTGTCAAATGGAAACTTGTAACCTGTAAATTGTAATTTGTAGCTTTATAAAACAAGCCACTGATAGTAAAGGGCAGATAAGCAGGTAATCCTGACAGCTGTCCTTCCAGTACAAATTACAATAACCTCAAAGGACTTGACAGAAGCGCGTGGAGCTAACCCCATGTGCTTCTGTTTAGTCCACCAGAGTAAATCTCTTTAACCGAACGGGTGCGCCAAAGTTCATATAAAATTGCAACTCCGATTATTGGAACTTCGAAAATTTTTCTCATAACATTTTACATCATAATGATCACTCCTCATACTCTTCATAAAAAATGTTAATACTAATGATCGGGACTTATACTCATCTGAACTTATAACGCCAATATTCATGGAACTGTACACTTTTCAGAATTTCTTAAATATCTTACGTGTAGATAAAATTAGGTTAGGTTAGGTTAGATTTATAACAATCCTCAAAAAGTAACAGTTTCTTAAAAAAAAACATTATAAGTTGCGATAAGTATGAGCAAATTTTTTCGAAGAAATGAAGTATGAGCAAAATTTTTCGAAGAAATGATGAGTATAGACACAAATCGTTATTTGTATGAAAAATCTAAAAACCAATTTTATATGAGCCAATATGGACCCGGTCGGCAACACATTATGGCATATTTTTGTGTCTGTCCTTATCTAATGTCAGTGACATCATTGTTCTTGCAACTTGTGTAAGTGAGACCGATATATTTTTGCTATGTGTTTATTTTAAAATGTGTAGTGGTTTCAAAGCTACGTCGTCGCGGCTAAGAAGTGGTCATACTTTTTTTACCGCTTGATAATGAGGTTTGCTTCTTTGATTATTTACTCTCTAGATAGAACTTTAATGACATGAATGCGTTGAAATTTTTATCAGCTAACTGTTAGCCTATAAGTAGCTTTCCGCTCCTTAGTGTCAATTGTGTTGTCAAGGGATACGGTCGTGTTACATGTTAGAATTTATTTCGCTAAAAAAGAACTAAAATGACGAGTTGCGTTATTAAAGTGTGTCGAAATTACAAAGGACGTATTAAATCAACCAGCAAAGTCACCTACCACCCATAAATAATTCAGAATTCATAGTATTTCTTTCAAAAATCAATCAGTTAAATATGTCTAATTATTACGATTCCCTCTTGGCATTATTGTTGGTATTGCCAGTTTTGAAATACGAAATTCTCTAGGAGTGTGAGCATCGAAGTATGGAAGTTAAGTTTGGATATGTTCACTTAATAATAGAAAACTGCCAAGTGAAAGTCGCGAATAGTGGAAATTGATAAAAATATATTTTGACTTACAAACTGGAAATTTGACATGGGGTCAGCTGGCCTATTGCCTAACGCACTCGCAATCGCACGGCATATTTAGAAAAACATTAATGAAAAGTCTTAATTTAGAACGTAATAGTTTTGTTTCACAAATACAACTTTTTTTTTTAAATACTGGATAAGGGCCGAATCTTAAGTACCCGAAACCGACGTGCATGCATGACTCGGATGTGTGAATGTGGAAGAAGTGAAAGAGATTTGTCAGGACCGTAGCATGTGGGTAGAAGTGGTCTCTGCCTACCCCTCTGGGAAACAGGCGCGAATTAATGTATGTATGTAGTTTTTTTTTACACTGAATTAATTACGTCTTATCTGTTATTTTTTTTATAAAAAACAAATTACTTAAAACATTTTATTCGGGCAAAAAAATAACTTATTCAAAATGTCTTACTTTTATTTTGTTCCGCAAATTTTGTCGGTGAGTGTAGGTATTTTGTCAATTGAAAACATTAAAGGCAACCATTCCAATTTGAATTGATATCTTTTTAGTTTTTCAAACACCTCACAACAACTAAACCTTAACATGATCAGTTTTTCCAGTAAAATGGGAAATATGTCTTTAGCTGGCATCCCTATGTACGCCCACAGAGATAAATAGAATGACGTTTTGCGAGTGTCAGACAAAGCAGTCACGCACACAAGCATACAAAAACTGGCCTGTTTCTGTCGTTGTGATTACAGGGCCACACTCTATCTAGAGAGTAAATAATCAAAGGTTTGCTTCTCTAGTCTATTTATTTCAATGTTAAAGTGACATAAAATGCTACCGGTCGCTGATCATTAAATATTATAAATGCAAAATGCTCATCTTTGACTTGCTGTATCTCCGCAATCAATGAACATAGTGTACTCAAGTTACGCTCAAATTGTAGCAAACTTAGTTATCTTTATTAAAATATGGAATAAAGATATTTAAAAAAAGCTTTGTTAGGGTAGTTTATCCGAAGAAACTGAAACAAGTATCAAAATTTTGCAGTTTTTCGAGCACCATGTGGGTAGCACAGGGTTTTCAACATATAAAAAAATCGTAGTTACATGCGCCTTTGCGATGTTTGATCTCGTTATTTCTGGCCTAATATCCAACTGAAGTCAGTTTTTGGTTAAAAATATTGTGAGTCGCCGGCTTCAGTTGGACTGACCACATTGGCTGCACTGACTGGATTTTTGAAGGCGGTTTTTTTTATATTTATATTATTCTATACTTTACTTATAGTGATCATAATAAGTTATGTATGGCCACTTCTTAGTTGATAAGAAACTTTAAAACATTTCAAGCTCGCCACAAGGAACGCCGCGGGAAAGTCATTGTCATATTTAAACATTTAAATGTTCTTCGGACTTGACAGAAGCGCGTGGAGCTAACCCCATGTGCTTCTGTTTAGTCCACCAGAGTTAATCCTTTAACCGAACAACTGTCCTAGCGTGTGATATCCATGGACTTGTTTCTCTAATAAGTCCATGGCGATTGTCTAAAACTCGATACTGGCGAAATACACCTTGTTAAAACAAGGAGTGAAAGCCATTAATTAAGTAAAAAAAAATATGCAAAAGTTTGTGTGCTACTTTGTTACTTCTTCACGTTGCAACGAATGGATGGATTTGGATGAAGTTTGAAATGGAGCTTACGTATACCCCGGATTAAGCCCAGATAAACACATCCTCGCAATCTATGTGGAAGAAGTCGCAGGCAAAAGCTATTTACAAATAAAAATATAACGGAGGGTGTAGAATTTTGTAAGTATGAGAGTTTCGTCACAAAATAGATTGGTACAGAAATCAATCTACATACAAATGCACTCCAGCAAACGCACACATAGACACTGCTCACGGACACGGTATCTCGGACCGGTTGGGACCAGTGCGAGCGCGAGTGCCATCCGCTTGAGATACGCGTCTGTGAACTTTTTGTGCAATAATGGAGCAACAAAAAGAAAGTTATAATAATTGTACAGTGAACGGTTATTTAAATTCAAAATTAAACGATGTAAGATCGATTTATGTAATAGTTTCCTATTTTGAATCAGCATAAACGTAGTAAGTAACGAAATTTTTGTAAGGTAAATTCACGCCACCTTACGTAAGTTTGTGTAGATATTGTGTTGTTTTTAGTCATATTTGATAGGATTAGGTCTAAAACGGATAGGACAATGGAAATTGTGTAACTAGGGTAATCCGTTTAGAAGTTATTAGGGATCTTAGATATTCAAATTTGTAATAATACTTACTCCTATAACAATGACATTAAAATTAAAATATTTTAGTTATTATTAATTTATATTTCCATTCTTTCCGTTTCATTCTCAACAATAAATAAAAAAACTAGAAACGAGTGCCCGATAGTTTTTTGTGTATAATTTAGCCATAGGACAACCCTAGAGCGACCGCAGAGCGTAGGTATGAAAAGTGAAGTACATACATGTGATTGACTTTTGTACCTATCTATTTTGTGGTTTCGTCATGTTTTGAAGTTAGAAACGTGAAAATTGGTATATAGGCTACTATTTACAAATAAAAAATATAACTTTAAGCGATTTTGTAAAAACTACCCCTAAGGGATTAAAGGGGAATGTAGAATTTTGTATGAATTTCGTCATTTTTGTGGTTAAAAAAGTGAAAGTTGGTATTTAGGCTATTACGCATAAATAAAAATTATTACTTATGGCGATTCGAAAAAATATACCTAAGGGGGTGAAAAGGGGGGGTAGAAGTAGAATATCCAAGTTAAATAAACTCATTGCTATGAGCTATGATAATAGCTGTAATGTACTGGGAGTAAGTACAGTTGGTTAGGTTAAGTTTTTTTTGACCGAAATTAAATACACTTACTATTCTTTATTCTTTAAAAAACGAATTGGGCTCTTACACCTACTATAATACTTTACGCACTAACATCTAAATCATATAATTTCGTTCAGTGTGAATTTGCTACTTTAGTTTATACATGTACAGCGACAAAGTGCTTCGCAGCGTCGCGAAAGCCGGGAGGAGCGGCAAAGCCCGCTCGCGCTCAATGCGCTCATTCATCGAAGAACTTCGCCCTTATTACTTTGTTTGGGATATTGTCAGTTTGTATTATTCAAATACGAAATTGTGATAAAAAAAATCTGCAAACCTTCTTTATTTTGAATTATCGTAAAAACGATAAAACACAAAAGCTTCAAAATTTGGTATGATTATATAGTAGAAATCCTAAAAAAAGTACAAATACTGAAAACCGGTCAAGTGCGAGTCGGACTCACATACCGAGGGTATTTTTATCAACTACGATTTCGGCCAGAGCGATTCTGTGCGCTGGATGTACCTACCTATTTACATCCTATACTATATGTATTGTAAATGCGAAAGGTTATGCGTGCGCGAGTTTGCTACTTCTTTGCTAAAAAGAATGGACGAATTTGGTTTCATACAATGAGGAATAGAGTTTGCTTATACACTGGATATACACTGGATATATACCCGAAACAAATAACTGTTCCCGTGGGATGGCAAAATTACTAATTTTACGCGGAGAAAGTCGCGAGCAGAAGCTATAAATACCAAAAGTAAATACCAAAACACGTTAAAAGTAATTTGGTTATTACGTGTTTATAATAATAATAATATACGAGTGCTGTAACGAGACACTATTGGCCCCTCGTTAACATTTATCTCGTCCTTTGTAATAATACTGAGGGACTAGAGATATTTATACAGGGAGATCAGGGTTTTAGGGCTTGAAATATGAGCAACGCAAGTTAATAATAATATACTGACGTTTTATGCCTGTTTACTTATTCAAAATAATACAATTGATATATTAAGTGATTAAGCCAATGATTGTTTAAGACGTATAAAGCCTAACGGGAGGCTGATCAATCGATCGCACCGCCTTAGGTCAGCAGGAGTGTTATAGGTTCGGGTGACTACCGGAATTAGGCTCGCAACAACGCCAAGCTCAAACTTTTTTAGATCCGTGGCTCAAACGTCAAATTTAATACAGCTGTTTAAATTAATCGAATTAATTATAAAATAAGTTTATGTAGTACTCTAGAAATATCTAAATCTCAAAATAAATGAATATAATATAAGTGTTATAGGTTCGTCGCAAAAGACAGTGAAATAATGGTACAAGAACCAAAAGTTGGTGCCGGTCAAACTCAAACGTCATCGTAACGGGAAAAATTCAAAAAGTGGACCAGAAACCAGGCCAGTATTGTGTTTAATATAATTGATAGATACTCACTAACGTATATTTAACATTTAAATTTAATACTTCCTATCACAAATAATAAATTTCGTGCATAACCTCAATCGAATGACAATTGCGCTCGGTCAGCTGATTCACAACTTCGTATCTATTGTCTTTCACATTGTTTTTTCAGTTTATTCATGAATTCTATTTTCATTTCAAATTTCAATTTTGTCTCTCATATCACTTTTACTACCTACACTCGTATTGTCTGTTCCACCTCGCTATTACCCCTCTATTGTGCTTTCTCTGCTTTCTCTGCTGGGTGTTCAGTCGCGCTGCCGTTGTGTTTCAGGTGCCGTGGAGAACTGTGTATCAAACTAGCTCAACATGTCTAGCTCAGTTATGACACGCAAGGCCACAGTACGGGAATTTGAGCAGAAACTCAAAGCAGCACTAAAGGAACTGAAGTAGTCTAAAACTCTGTGTGATCAGCTACTTCGAGAACGCGATGGAAATGAAGATGAGGTACAAAAAGCTATACAGAAAAATAAAGAACTTAAAAGTGATTTGGCCAACCTAGATTCTTTGTATATGGATACTGCGGAACAACGAGACCATCTGTTTTACAAAATAAATAGTTTTCAAGAATGCTGTAACATTCATGAGCAGACCCTGCAACATGTCGAAGCCTTAAAATACGAGCTTGCCGATGCCCACAAGGTTATCCGACAACTGCAGGAGCAAATAGAGTACCAGCAAGCCGACAACACCCAGCGGCTTTATGAAGAACTAGTAACATCAAACGCCTGTACAAAGCATCATACCAAATTTGCATCAACAAGTATAATTGATCTAACAGAAGACTCCTTCCATGGTAAATGTGTTAATTTTCAAAGTCATAATAAGTTCAAAAAGTATGTCAAACTCAATAGATTTATAAGAAAATCTAAACGACTGTATAGAAAACATATTAATATACATAAAATTACTAGATTAAGAAAAAGATATGTTAGTGTTGTAAGAGACCTAAATACATGTCAAGAGCAATTACAGTAGGAGTAATAGTAAAACTGACACAAACAGGCTGCCAGCTGAGTTGGATATATTAAAAAGTTCTTTGAAAGATATTACAAATAAATATTCAATATCCCAGAAGCAAATTGGTGAGCATACCCGGGCAGCGGATGAGCTATTGGTGCTCTGCTAGCACAACGAGGAATGTTTGGACGAAGTGCTCGCCAAGCAGTCTTCGTGTAACTGTGATTGTGGGGTCGAGCAGCCTCACCCGCAGCCCCGAGATGCATTGCACTTATCTGAGTCAGCTGGCAGCTTGATGGAGTCCATACACAAAATAACCCCAACCTGTTATAGTATAAATAGAACCCTAGTTTTCTCTGATAGGATAGGCCGGAGATTGGGCAAACTTTTATCTAACAATTTACCAAGCAGCTATAATTATTATAAAACATTGCATGCCCGATGCCTCATTTCACCAAATCATAGAATATATTAAACATACCCATGTAAATGCAAAAACCACTATTGTGCTAATGTTAGGTGACGGATCAAATATTAGATATTCGGATGTAAAGGCCGAGTTTGACTGCCTGTCAAAGCTAGGTGCTTAAAATGTTATTATAGGCACGCTGCCCTACTCTCTCTCCAGTTCTGATAGTCGTCAATTTAATTTAAATAAGCTTTTATTTAAGCTGACATTCTATTTTTTGACACTAATAATGCTATTAGTGATGATCGAATAACCCCTGACAGACTTGCTAAATCTTTAGCATGTTTTATTAATTCCGTATTTGGAAACCAATCCCCCCTTCCCACCTTGGTTAGGACGACATTTCCAACATCGGATTTGTCTTTAAACCGACGGTTAAGATAACAGAGAGGCAGAGCAGTGTAACATTACTACACCAAAATATAAATCGCTTCACTGGCAAAATATTAGATCTCGAGTTATTTGTAGAAAATAAAAATGTAGATGTAATTTGTTTAACCGAAACATGGTTAAAAAATTATACAATGAGATTTAATGTTAATCATTACTCAGTGGCCAGCGCGTTCAACCGAGCGAAGGCGGCGGGTGGCAGGTCTATTGTATTAGTAAAATACGGTGTAACTTTCAAAGAGCGTAAAGACCTCTCCGCCTGTTCTGTTTGCAAGATTGCTTCTGCAGAGATGGGTCAGTATCTAATAATTAGTGTCTATAGGCCACCATCAGGTAATTTAACTTATTTTATAAAAACTATGGAGAAAGTCCTTCGTAAAGCAATACATCAGTAGTTGTGTGCGGTGACTTCAATATCGATATTTTATCTCAATCAGTCGAAAAGGATCAATATATTAGTCTATTTAGGTCATTCAACTTGCACTACCTGTTTGAAGTACCTACCAGGTACTGACTGACTGACTCCCACCTCAGCCACTTGTATGGATAATGTCTGGTTAAACTGTCCTCATCTAGATGGAAGCATAATAAACAGAGTTCGTTCGGAGGTGAGGTTACCTTGCGAGATGAAGCACCCGGATCGCGTTATAGAAATAAGACCACTGAGTAAAAGCAGACTAGAATTATTAAAGTCAAACTTGTTAGTCTTTATATCAAATTCACAGACAGAATCAAATGATCCAAACGATCTATTCAAGATGCTTCTACATACAGTATGTAGGTAATTTAATAAAACTTGTAGTAAAAACCGAATTAAAATTAGTAATAAAATATCATTTAATGAGTGGGCAACTACCGGAATCCGGAAAAGTAGAGATAAATTATACCAGCTTTATGATAGGAGATCTTGCACTACTGACGAAGATTTCCGGCAATAGGTACGTTAGGGATTATTCAAAATTATTTAAAACTGTGTGCATTAAGGCGAAAGCAGCGCATTTAAATGAAAAAATAAAATCCTCAGATAATAAAGCCAGAGCAGTCTGGAAAATAATAAACACTGTGACCGGTAAGAAAAGTAAAAGCGAATCCACTATTTCCTTGAAGATAGACAATACATTAACAACTGACCCATTAAAAGAACCCAGTGAATTTAATAATTTCTTCTCCAAAATTCCTAGTGAAATAACAAAATGTCTGGCATCGTCCACTGCAATAGCCCATTGCATTCTAAGTGAAAATGTAAATTTAGGAAATGTACTTAATTTCATCATGTTTCTCCTTTCGATACTATACTAATCTTTTAAAATTATAAAAATAAAAAACACGGAAGATTTATGGGGCGTGTCCGTTAAGGTACTTGAATCCATTCTGGAGGTCATTGCTCCCACCCTATCTCTTATTTTTAATAGTTGTATTGACAATGGCATTTTCCTAAATTTAATGAAATGCAGTCAGGTGGTTCCTATTTTTAAATCAGGTCATAGAGATAATCCTTCTGATTATCGTCCAGTATCTATCCTACCTGCGTTCAGCGATTTATTTGAAAAAATAATGCTAACACAATTGACTTCTCACTTAAATTCTAATAAAATTTTGCACGCGCAACAATTCGGCTTTATGAAAAGTAGCTCTACAACTGACGCGGGCGCAAGTTTCATCAAATTTATTTTACAGGCTTGGGAAGAGTCGCAGGACTCCATTGGAGTCTTCTGCGACCTTTTTAAAGCATTCGATTGAGTAGATCATGGCACTTTAATTTGTAAGCTTAGTTTTTATGGCATTAGAGGAAATGCATTGGATCTCATTAAATCATATTTAACACTAAAAAATCAAAAGGTAGCGATAAATGGAACTGTTTCGTCGGAGACAGAGATAGAAATGCGCCCATTTACCTCAAGATTATATTTAAGACCCATTCTTATTCCTTGTTTATGTAAATGATCTGCCATATATGGTAAGCAGAAGATCAAGCATTATCATGTTCGCTGATGACACGTCTCTACTATTCGAGGAAAATAGGAAAGATACTGACCTCATTGAACCAAACAATACCCTCTCATATCTGACTGGTTTGCTGCCAATAACTTAGTGTTAAATCCAAAAAAAAATATGTATAAAATTCTCATTAGCAAATTCATGAAATACAAACTTAGCCTCGAATATTAAACTTAATGGTGAAATCATAGAATTTGTAAAAACAACTGTTTTTCTAGGTATTACATTGGACTGAAAATTGCAGTGGGATTCCTACATAACTGCGTTAGCCAGAAGGTTGAGCTCCGCTGCTTATGCAGTCAGGAGAATAAGGCAGCTTACCAATGTAGCAACGGCACGGTTGGTCTTGTAACGGTCCAGATATGCCCGTTCAAATTCACAAATATAATAAGAGTTAGTTCAGGCTCTAGTGAGAGCTGATTAATATGCAAAATCTATTTTTAATAAAATAACATTATTGTTAGATATTAATTATATGTATTCATGTATGAAAACAATAATAAATGATAAAATGTGAATGCAACAAATTTGAGCGCCTACTAAAAATAGTCCGCAATATTACATCATAACAAGTGTAATGCAATAAAAATCTAGAAGGACACTCACCATTTTAGTAAACTTTTAATCAAGTCATGTGCTAGTTTTGTAATCTTAATCAATTAAATATTTGCTTAATACAAACTTTAGAATTGTAAATCTTATTCATTTCTTCAATAAACAAAGGTTATATAGAAGAAATGGGAGTGTTATAATTCTTGAGTAATGAACACGAGAGAGAGAAGGAAGGAACTATATAGGTTGTCTCGCTAGAATCGGACCAAGCCGATTGTGTAAACGAGCATCACCGAGTAGATGGCGCCTTATTATGATTTCTGGTGGTACAGACAGGCAGAGTCTGTCATGTTCGAATTGGTAGAATACAACAGTGACGGAGATAGACGCCATCAGAATACGGACTCGAGTAGATATTAAAAACGGTAATTCTGGGAATAATGGAAAAATTTACTGTGTTTTGAATAGCATAAGAATTAGTTTCAATTATCAGTAAAGATTTGAATCACGAATCAAGTGATGTAGGATTGTAATAATTAAAATGACTCAAGCGATTGAAATGGGGATTGAAAGTATACCTTATGTTGTTTATAGTAAGGGATAATTTTAGAGCTAATGCATGACTTGCATGAGATGTTCAACTTGCAAGAGATGCATGAGTTGCACGAGATGCATGAGATGCACGAGCGCGATGGCCGCCGTTGAATCTTTATATAAAGATTTCAAAGGGAATATGGGCATTATTTTCTGGGCATTCATCACGGAACGTTTATATTTTGACTTTATCTCGTCATTCAAAGGGGATAGGCTCGTTTACTGGGGAACGCCTTGCGTAAAATTCATTTACGGTTCGTAGTTACCTTGTCGCGTTAAATTCGTTTGGGTTTTATATCGTGCTACGCCAGTTTATTTGTTATATTTTGTGTAAATTTCGGTTAATTACGAGTTTTATAGAGAAATAGGAGTACGACGCGTTCGCGGTAAAATTTTTGATTCAGTGCTAGTTTTACAGTAAAATTTAAACTACGTAGTATTCGGTTTAATATTTGCGATCTTTTAAAGTGATTCAGTTACATCGTTTGTATAGTTAACGTTATTTTTTATCTTTAGAGCTAGTAGGGAGGTATAAGATATGTAGGGTTTAAAAACGTGCGATTCATTAGCTAACATTTGCTTTACCGGCTTTAAATAGGTTAATGTTTGCTTTGATAGTGTTTGGAAGACGCGTTATCACAGTTAGCGTAGTAATTAAATTCTTTTCGCGAGGGAATAGGGAAAACGGTTTGCTTGGGGAGTAGGATATAGATATTATTGTGTGGGAGATGGTTTTCTGTCATGTATAGGAATGCAGTGCGAAAGCTCTGTATTTTTATATATGTTTGGTGTTGGTTGGGGGGTTGTGCTTTAATCAAAAGATTTTGTTTTCCAGATTCACTCCAGTAGACGGGTGGTGGGAACTTTTATATTTAAAGTTGATTTATTTTGATATTTTTATTTATACCTTGGTAAGGAAATTTTGGTTTATTTTTTCTCTTGCTACTGTTAATCCTAGACATAGCTTGGGTTGCAGTTAGTGAGGCTTTCTATTGTATGATTGTATTTCTATTGTTTGTATTGGTGGGTAGAAATCCTTGCTGGGCCAGGACACCTTTAGCTAACCACTGTGATCAGAGTCCGGACACAGCTGGCGAGGTTTCCCAAATACCAATACGTGTACTAATATATCTTTCTGTGTACTTTTCAGAAATCTTGGGTTGGTTATCATTCGTGTCTGGCACAATATTTTACATCGCTGTAGATTAAAGGACATTCCTTGTATAGTGGGGAATTTTTGTTGAGTTAAGCTAGATTAGCATACACTTGTACCAGAACAGTGATCAGGCTACCACTAGTAAATGTCTGACAAGTCCGAGGAAACCTAACGGAGCCTCTGATATGGAACTATTAGAGTCTAAAAGAGCCTTGGGCAAGCCCGGATGTCTCTTTACCAACATAGACATCCGTAGAAGCGCCTACTTAGTCTCAATGTCAGCCTTTAAAGAACAAGTAAGGATCACTAGTTGACATGCCGGCGCGCGCTTACTGAAGCTTTATTGGAGTTGAGGCTGGGTCCCGATGAACCTATTTCTTATGTATATATACTAAACCACACAATAGGGCGCCTTACTCTCACTACCCCTGAGAACTACGGTTCACCAAAAGTGAGGGGGGAGGTACACACAACACGAGTTATAGGTTGCCTTCTCAGCGGACTCAGCTGAACTTTCCAGATTCCCTAGGGACCTAGCTAATTACCGGGTGAGGTAAGCCCTTAGGTGTAGCAAGTAGAATAGGACTTATCAGTAGGTTTAGGGTAGCTTCAATGTAGGGAAAATAGGGAACTAGGACATTAACCAATAGGAATTCAACTAGGCATGTAGGTTTAAATCTTGTTAATTAAAAATAATCTTTTAAATTCATCCTTGTTTGGTCGTATACCATTACTATATAGGGAAAATATTAGGAAGTTTATATTAAATATGTTATCCGCCATAACTAAAGAATCAATGGGATATACTATTTATTCCCATATTTATTTGTTTTGCCTTAAGAAGATTTCAGTTTATTGAACATAGACATATTCAATAATAAGTATTCATGCTAGTTTATTAGGTAGTAAATATTTCTAGTCTTTAACTGACAAACAACATTCTTAGTAAATATCAAAGTCATATTTATGAGTTGGATTGTCTTCTCTCATTCAATCTTCAGAGGCAGATAGATTGCTGTACATACTGAGATACGTCTCTACCGTCACTGCTTACGAGCACCGGTTAGTCACTGTATAGTTAATTCAATCAGCCATTCCCACGGGAATTATGCATAAGAACATGCACTACAATGACCGAGGTCACTCCTTCTAGTAAATGTACTTAAAAGCATCAAATAGTATCAAGACTAGAAAGCTTTACTATATCTTTAAATCTATTTTACAAATGATTAATCGAGAGTTAGTAAACTGTTTTCTCCTTTAAATAATAAAGTAATTATCTACTGCAAAACCAACGTCTGATAAGTTATAACATCACTAAAACAGCTTGTACAAAGTAAGCTGCAACTTTTTAATAATGACAATGTAACAGATTGTACATTATATTCATCAGTTCCAGTATTCCTAGAGCTTGAGCATAGTAAACTAAAGATATGTGAATATTTCCAGTCTATGGCAGATAGCCAGATATACCATCAGCATTGAAAGAATTGGGATAGACCAAAAAAAATAACTCACAGTTTTTACATTCTATTTCGAAAGAATAGGTAATTTTAAGAGACCAATTTCATTAATTTTGTATTTGACCCAATAGTTTTGTTTTAATATATTTATTTATTTAGTAGACATTTTATGGATGACATGATTATTTTAAATTTAGGTAGGCATTTTCTAATAAATTTCAACAATTAAATGATATCTAATCATAAAAAGTCATTGTAATAGTGTATTAAAACATACCATTTCAAGCGGTTTTCGCCTAACCCGTAAGATACACCTAGGAGGGTTTCAAGCCGAAAATGAAAGTCAAACAAAGGTTAAATATACTTTTGTCAAAATATCTGAAATAGATAAAAAAAACAAAAACTTAATAATGCAGAACGGCTTTGAAACCCTATTCCTCGAAATAGTTTTCGAATTAGAGTAATTGTAAAAATATGAACAATCCTAATTAACGAGATTAAATGATTTCTCTCAATTTATATTAAATATTTTACATCGAGTGATTTTTCTGTTTACGCTATGGGTTACGTACCCTGCTTGGTTTTTCTCAAGGGAAAACCGGCCTTATAGTTTGTGAGCAGTAAGAACCACTATTCTATTCCTGTGGGAATAAACTTCAGCTTAAATCTACAATTTATGATTGAAATCATTATCAGAACCAGTATTCATCATGACTAGAAAGTTTCACTAACATTCTAGAATATGCCAGAAATATATTTTATAAATATACTCTTTTTAAAAGTTACAGTGCAATGTTACACTTCAATCTTCATTAACTTGGTCTGTTATGACTACTTACTATTACTATCTATATCCTAACAAATCCTGTTCATATGACTATTTACCACTACAACCATTATCCTGACAGTTTGAGTTTGACTTTTAATAATTCAGCTCCTAGTAGATCTAATGAGACATACAAACAATACCAAATGTCTATTAGATTATATTTCACTCTTGCATTGAGTATGGAGCGTATAGAAACCCTCTTGTCCTTTGGTTGACTGACGACAGACTTCTTTTGACTAATTTACTATTGATAACTGACAAAGACTGTAAATTCAATATATCCCACCTGGAAAGAGAAAGAAAAGATTGGTAGGCACTGGAGGGATGCCCAGTCAGGTAGACGAGTCCCACAGTCATGAGCGGGGAGTCATGGGCTCTGACCTTAGGTGCAAAATAAAATGCCATAAGCATACTTTCCAGTTTCAATCTAATAACCCTAACTAATACCAAAGACTATGACTGACCTATACATATATTTCATAAGATCAAACAACAAGACTTTTATCTCTTAGTTATAAATTGTAATTTCATTACAATTAACTATTATATATTACATTAAACTAAATCATATAGGAATAGGTTATATATCCATACATTTATACCAAATTTATATGCATGAAAAGTTCTTAGGTTACTATCTATAACGGTTCACAAAGTAGGTTCCTTGACACTAGACGATCATATGGTCATTTCAACAATATTAATCATTCTTACTCTATAGGTATATTTAAAGATAGGAAAGTTAATAGGTACTTTATAAGCTTAATAATTTGCATAAAAGCTTTACTTAGGTTAAACTTAATACAAATTTTCATAGCTTTCATTTCAGTGTTTCAGTATACCTAGAGCGTGAGGCTTTTCTATAGACTTAAAATTTAGGCTTTAATTTACTTCAGGCTTTACATTAATGAAGAAGATAGTTAGAGTGTTATAGGGTTGCATTTTTTTAAGGGGTTTTTTATTGGGGGGGTTACAGTCTACTTCGCTTACTTTAACAGTATAATTACATACGGTCTTATTTTGTGGGGATCGGCTGCGGATATCGATACAGTGTTTATTTTGCAAAAATGGGCTATTATTCGTAGAGCTATTTATAACTTGGGGTCGCGTGTGTCACTGAGGGAATTCTTCAAGGAAATAGATTTTGTAACTCTACCGTCGTTATATGTTTTTGAAATAATAATCTTTGTTATGAAGAATTTACACAATTTTCCAACGAACTTTGATAAGCAAAAGCAACCAGAGGACTTATTGTCTAAGGCCCGATTTAGACTAAGCGAACGAACAAGAATTCCATGCATTATCTTTTACGTTTTCTTTGTAAAAATAAAGACAAAACATGTTCTAGAGCATTCGCTCGTTTGGTCTAAACCTACCTGAACGCACTCGCAATCACGATCGTTTTTATTTTGAAAATCGAAGGCTTGTCTGCATACAACATGAAAACAATTGCTCCACTTTGAAGCCGGCTTTGATTGCGAGTGCGTTAGATAATACGCCCTCAGGAGCACAGGAAAGCTCAAAACCCCATTTTATAGACTGGCCAAAACTTCAAAATCATTCTTGGGAAATTATATAAAATTCTACAATAAAATTCCAAAAAAAAGATACTGAGCTTACTGTCTCTAAATTTAAATCTGCCATTAAACAAAAAATATTTTCCCGAGCATATTATATAATAAACGATTATATCATGGAAAGGGATGTTTGGCAGTGAGTCGTGCATCCTGCATGAGTTATCTAAGCTTAAAAAAATCCTACCTACTGAGCAAAAAAACTGTGATATGGCAAACTTATGTATGATGTAAACTTTTTTGGAGAAAATATACCTTGCCGAGTTTCTTACGCTGGTTCTTCTCGGCGCAAAGGTTTTATTTTTCGAACCGGTGGTAATGCTTTTTGATATTCATAGGTGCATTATATTATGCCTAAATTGAAGAATAAAGAACTTTGACTTTGACTTTACCTAGCGCTGCGCGATGTCGATAGCACTGCCCTGTGTTAACGAGAGGGTAGAAAGAAGAACCGGGTGAGCACTACCTGATGTGCTCCTAGCTTTGATAGCGTCTATGAAAAGTCTAGTCACCTGCAGAGCACACCACGCAGTGTCCACTTGCGTCGTCGGATGGTTTTCTCAATCCTTCTTCTGTGAGGGGGATGAGGAACCGGTGACGGGCTTTTGAGCCCTCGACCGGGGTGTTCTTCGCTAACCGTAAAGATGGTCGTATCCTTGGAAAGCCTTCAGCGCCCCCTGCGTGGAGGTGAGGATGGGACGGATTTTGGGTAGGGGGATGAAGGGGAGGTGTCTTGTTTGGGTGTTACGCTGCTCGCGAAGTCAAGCCAGCTAGGTGAGACCCCGCTGGGGGTGGTCGGGCTAGCGACCTACCAGCTGAGCAGCGTCTTCATGAGTTCGTTGTGGTCGTCGTCGTCGCCGTGACGAAGTCGCGGGGGAAAGCCTTCCCATCGGGGGGACGCGCATGCTGTGGCGCGATATCGACGTGGCAAGCAGTCCGATGAAGTCGTCCAGGCTCTCGATCCTAATGTCCCTCTGGATCGTGGCATTCCTCACGTAGCGAGGGGTATCTGCCACGGCTCGCCGGGCCAGGTTTTGCTGAGCTCTCAGCTTCTTCCTGTACCCTGCGGCCAGAAGGGCGTACCACGCGGGCCATACGTATGGCGAGGTCTGATGTAGGTCGTATAGACCTCGAGCTTCACACGCAGAGGCAGGCTATATTGGAGCACTGGACGCTGTAGCGCTTGTGCTGTTCTTGCGGAGGCGATGACGGTTTTGGTGTTGGGATCCATGGTAAGTCTCTTGTCAATGGTGATCCCCAGGTATTTTACTACCGGGGACCAGGAGATGTCTTGTCCGTGGAGGTTGAGTGGTGGGAGACGGCGGATGCATCTGCTCACGAAAATGGCCTGGGTCTTTGCGACGTTCACAGTCAGCCTCCACCTGGCTAGCCAAGCTGTTAGGGCGTCGAGTTGTCGTTGTAGCTTGACGACGGCATACTCGGGCTTGTAAGAAGATGCATAGTATGCCGCGTCGTCAGGGCCAGACGGGAACCATCAACGGCCGGTATTTCATCGGTGTAAAGGGGGTAACATACCGGGGATAGGCAGCTGCTTTGAGGGACTCCGGCTGCTATTGGGCGATTTTCGGAGATAGCGTCTTCCTTCAAAAAGGACTGGATCACCTTCGTCAGTCTGCGGGGGGCCGAGGATAGGGAAATGTTGTAGACAAGGCCTAAGTGCCAGACCCGGTCGAAGGCCTTCTCCATGTCCAGGAGGACTCCGGCCGTGTGCTCGCGTTTGTTTGTAGCGACCGCCATGTGGTCCAGAACCCTGGACAGCTGGAGTGTAGTGCTGTGGTCCGCGCGGAACCCGATTATTTCTGGCCGAGGCATGTTATGTGGGACCAGTTTGGAGAGCAGTAGCTTCTCGAACACCTACAAAATGCACGGGAGGAGAGTGATAGGCCGATCAGGCTTCAATATGTTCTTCCCCGGTTTGGGCAACATGATCACGTTGCCGGACTTCCAGTTAAGTGGGAAGTTTCCGGTGCGGAGGACGCCATCGAAGAGGTGCGTTACCGCCGCGATGGCACGCAAGCGCGCGTACAGGTTTGAAAAGCAGTAAGGGGAGCCAGAATATTTAGACGCATCAGCGGGTGAAACGCTAGATTTTTTTTTCTTACGGGCCTGTACCCTAGGGAACAGATAAAGTTAAATTAAAACATAAATACATTAAATTTCGCCTGTTTCCCAGAGGGGTAGGCAGAGACCATTTCTTTCCACCTGCTACGACCTTGACAAATCTCTTTCGCTTCTTCCACATTCATACATCGAGTCATGCACGCACGTCGGTTTCGGGTACTTAAAATTTGGCCCTTTTCCAGTATTTCTCCGATTTGATTCAAAAAATTACGCCTAGGGCGGCCCCTTCCGACCCTTCCACTCACTTTCGCTCTGTATATCTCTTTCGTCAATCTTCTTTCATCCATCCTTTCCAAATGACCGAACCATCGAAGCATGCCCTTTTCAATCTTAGTCACTACATCTTCTTTTAGTCCACATTTTCTCTCTGACTTTTTCATTCCTTACTCTATCAGTCAGTTAAATAAGTTAGTTAAGTTAAATTACAATAAACATCTAAATCTACCACATATACGGATACTCAAGTTAAAGGCTGTGTTTATGATTGACACTGGTAGCACTAGGTTATTCATTAGTCCGGAAATAGCAAAAAGATATTTTGATAGATTTAAACAGCAAGAATGGTTTGAGGTTATAAGCACCCGCGCCACAAGCAGGCACAACGAAGTAGTAAATATCACTTTGCCTAATATTTTCCGAACTAAAGATACACATAAGTTCTTTGTTTACAACGTTGACAATAGTTACGATAGATTAAAATTGGTAGCGACCTATTACACATAAACATGAAAATAAGGACCTTACTTACGATGAACACAGCGTAGGAAAACATACATTTAACCCCCAAGTTCCTGTCAATCTGTTACCCCCGCGTTCCTGTCAATCTGTTAAATTTTAAAGAATTTACAAAAGGGTTTAGAATACCCTCTGCCTTGGTATCGTGTAAAAATGAATTAACTTTATACCCTTATACAAAATAGTTCAGATATCAAACACAAAATGGTCGTTACAGCCCCATTCAATGTAGAAAAAAATAATTAGAAACTCATAATTATTATTTTTATGATAACACTAACGATAACATAGATAGGGAATACTCACGAATAATTTAAATAAGCTCAGGTTCGATCACATGAACAATAATATGGACAGAGAAGTCATAGGAAATAATTGTAGGGAATATAAGGATATTTTTTACTGTGAGGACATTCCCTTGTCCTTAACAAACGAGGTAAAGCACAGGATCCGCAATAAAAACGATGATCCCATACATATTAAAACTTACCGGTCACCACCCTGTTGAACCCCGGAAATAAAAAAGCAGGTCGATAAGATATTAAATGATAACGTCATACAGGAATCACATTCTCCATTTAGTGCCCCAGACCACTTAGTACCCAAAAAGATGGACGCCTCAGGGGAAAAGAAATGGAGAATGGTCTTAGACTATAGACGCCTTAACGAAATCACCGCTGACAACAAATATACCCTCTCCCAAACATTAACGTTTTTTTGATACTAGCTTCTGCCCGCGACTTCGTCTGCGTGGACTTCAGAATTCGATCTTATCAGGATGAATAGTATAAGTTTGTCCTAACCGACCCGAGAACGAATTATAAAGTTTATTATTGCGCTGCATAGGGAAATCGCTTAACCACCCAGTGACCTTGACCATACCAAGGCAGTAATTCGATACCGAGTCCTATTCCAGGAACCAACCTATATGTGTGCCAAGTTTCATCCCTATCCGTTCAGTGGTTGAAGCGTGATTGAGTAAAAAAAATCCAAACATCTAAACATCCAAACTTTCTCATTTATTTATAATAATAGTAAGATAAGATAAGATTGTATTTATATGGTATAGTGATGAGATGACACTGATGACTTAAATTGTATCCTTTGATTATTTACTCTCTAGATAGAACTTTGATGACATGAATGCGTCGAAATTTTTATCAGCTAACTGTTAGCCTATAAGTAGCTTTCCGCTCCTTAGTGTCAATTGTGTTGTCAAGGGATACGGTCGTGTTACATGTTGGAATTTATTTCGCGAAAAAAGCACTAAAATGACGAGTTGCGTTATTAAAGTGTGTCGAAATTACAAAGGACGTATTAAATCAACCAGCAAAGTCACCTACCACCCATAAATAATTCAGAATTCATAGTATTTCTTTCAAAAATCAATCAGTTAAATATGTCTAATTATTACGATTCCCTCTTGGCATTATTGTTGGTATTGCTAGTTTTGAAATACGAAATTCCCTAGGGGTATGAGCATCGAAGTATGGAAGTTAAGTTTGGATATGTTCACTTGATAATAGAAAACTGCCAAGTGAAAGTTGTGAATAGTGGAAATTGATAAAAATATATTACAAACTGGAAATTTGACATGGGGTCAGCTGGCCTATTGCCTAACGCACTCGCAATCGCACGGCATATTTAGCAAAACATTAATGAAAAGTCTTAATTTAGAACGTAATAGTTTTGTTTCACAAATACAACTTTTTTTTTTTAAATACTGGATAAGGGCCGAATCTTAAGTACCCGAAACCGACGTGGATGCATGACTCGATGTGTGAATGTGGAAGAAGTGAAAGAGATTTGTCAGGATCGTAGCATGCGGGAAGAAGTGGTCTCTGCTTACCCCTCTGGGAAACAGGCGCGAATTAATGTATGTATGTATTTTTTTTTACACTTAATTAATGACGTCTTATCTGTTATTTTTTTTATAAAAAACAAATTACTTAAAACATTTTATTCGGGCAAAAAAATAACTTTTTCAAAATATCTTACTTATTTTGTTCCGCAAATTTTGCCGGTGAGTGTATTTTGTCAATCGAAAACATTAAAGGCAACCATTCCAATTTGAATTGATATCTTTTTAGTTTTTCAAACACCTCATAACAACTAAACCTTAACAAGATCAGTTTTTCCAGTAAAATGGGAAATATGTCTTTAGCTGGCATCTCTATGTACGCCTACAGAGATAAATAGAATGACGTTTTGCGAGTGTCAGACAAAGCAGTCTCGCACACAAGCATACAAAAACTGGCCTATTTCCGTCGTAGTGATTACAGGGTCACACTCTATCTAGAGAGTAAATAATCAAAGATTGTATCATCTGGCTCCACGATTTATCATTAGTAGATTGACATAAATTATTATTTTATTGGACGCATGACATAACCATAACCTAATTGAATTTAAAATATGATTTGTAATTAATATTAGTAATAAGGCAAGGTGACTTTTTTCATAAGCTACTTAACTGATGTACATTTCTATTACTTGACCTATAATTTATACGGCTATTAACGGGTAGAAAGTGAATGAAACTATTTTTTTAAAACCTGCATTATATAGGTACCTACCCACTTTTAGAATTAAATAACCGACCATTTTTTTGAAAAATAAAATGACTGGATATTTTTTTTCAAGTGATCAATCATAATAACCGCCCTAACATTAAATAACAACCTATAGAATTAATAAGTCTTAAAAATGGCGATAAAATTGTTAAAATCTGGATATGTCAACGCTGTCAACGTCAATTTGACACCGCTACTTTTGACATTGAGGATTCTGTTTGTTGTTGTGTTGGTGTGTGCGCGTGCCCGGAGTTATCAGGTTAAATAATTTTTGTTTCGGTTGGATACTTAAAATTATTTAAATTTATTTTGGTGTCGTAGTCTTATAATATTATTTAGACGTAAGTTTAAACTAACGATCTTGTGTTGTGGGCAAGATGAGCGACGATGATCCCCCCGACAAGGGGGGACCCAGGTCGGCCATTTTACCTGACGGTAGGTGTAACATAGGGAACTAGTTTTCTCTTTTCGTGGATTCACAGGATTTTGATAAAAATGATTCCAATAACAAAAGGAAGCGCTTATTGGTGCCTGAGGGTACGCAAGAAGTGTCAAAAATTAAAAAGAATAGGTCTCCGGGTGAATCCATTCAAAATATGTTTGTTTGCCCGGGCTATGGTGTTGACGATCCGCCATTATTCTATACACTTTCGGACAATGGCCCCTTCGTGGTTCATGTTAGTAAAATTGAAATGCAGCCTACGGCCGGTCTCACGTTACAAGTTTTAAGACTAGCACAATTATTGCACAAAAATAATGTGAAAAATATAGTTGAGGGTTCTATAAAATCGCTTGGACGTAATAAAATCGCCTTGTGCCTTTCATCAGCTGAGGAGGCTAACAAATTTCACTCACTGGCCTTTTTAGAAAAAAACAATTTGGTAGCCTCCATTCCTAGGTACCAAGTGTCGAGGATGGGAGTTATCAAAAATATCCCCACGGATTGGTCTTTGGAGGAGTTGGTTGATGGGATTCAGATTCCTGCAGGTCTTGGTCATAATGATCGTAAGGTAATAAAAGCGCGTCGCCTTTTCCGTAAGGTCCGTAAGGAAGGCCAAGAGCCCGAGTGGGTTCCCTCTTTCACGGTTGTCCTTACTTTCCACTCTCAAAACCTACCAAAAAAGATATATGTCTACAACACGTCGATACCGGTCTCGTCATATGAATTACCCTCAATACAGTGTAGAAAGTGCTGCAAATTTGGGCATATAGCTATTAAATGCAGATCACGTTCCTGCTGCTATCGATGTGCGCAACCCCACACAGGAGATTCTTGCAATATTGCAGACGATAAAATTAGCTGTGTTCTCTGCTTAGGACTCCATAAGGCCACAGATACGAAATGCCCGGAACATGCCAGGCAAAAGTCTATCAAAATAGTAATGGCGGACGAAAACATTGGATACATTGAGGCTTCCCAACGTTTTCGGTCTGTCAGAATGAGTTATGCGGAAGTTTCACAAAATATGTTTTCGCCCTCCCCTCCTCGTATGGCAACATCTACAGGTTCTCCTCCAATCCCGAACTATGTTCAAGAGTCTAATTCACAAAAATCATATAGAAAAACAGTCACTTTTGAACGAAAGTCTCGACGACCCTTAGGCAAATCGTATGACATTCAGGCTCATAATCGAATAGTGGAAAATCCCCAGTCTGTCCTACCTAATGGCAGTGCCTTAAGTAATAATAGTTCTCAAATTACCCCAAATGATAATTTTCTGGAACATCTTACGGGATTATTAGTGAACCTTCTTCACAAATTTAGTGATAGTTTACCGAACAATGTCATCTCTCAACTACAAAGTATTGTCCCTCTCATTCCAAACAATAGACCAGCATCTCATTCAATGGAATGCACAGAGTCTGCCCAATAAAAAATCGGACCTTATTTATCTCCTAAATCTTCATAAACCTGTTGTTTTTGCCATCTCGGAAACATGGCTGAAGCCGGGCTCCCATTTTCGGGTCCCAGGATACGCATGCTTCCTGGATGATAGAAGTGATGGTTACGCTGGATGTGCCCTTCTTATAAACAGATCCTTTGTGTACTCTTTACTTTCCCTCCCCGATCATAGTTTTGGTATAAATGTCATTGCTGCAAAAAAATTCAATATTTCTTTTGTATCTGTGTACATTCCTTATCCAACAATAGATTTACTTGCTGAATTTAAATCAATCTTATCCTCTATTCCTTCCCCTTATGTAATTTTAGAAGATTTTAATTGTACAAATACCCTATGGGGTTATCATGTATCAGACTCAAATTCTGTTGCTTTATTAGATATCCTAGATGATTTAAATATATGTGTGCTAAACGATGGTTGTGCTACAAGGAGGGCCTCGCCCCTGCAAAATACTAGCGCGTTAGACCTAACTTTGGTTTCTGCGAGCTTAGTTACTTCTTTCTGTTGGAAAGTTCTAGGTTCTTCTTTTGGCAGTGATCATTTTCCGATTCATTCAACTATCCTAAAGTCTTTTCCTACCCTTTCAATCTCTCCTCCTCTTTTAAAATATAAAGTGGCTCAAGCCGACTGGCCGGAATTTTCCTTCCAATTAGAGGTTAAAGTCAACACCTTATGTGAGATTAACTATGATAATTTTCTCGAGTTATATTCAAAATTTGTTGAGCTCCTAGGGATAGCAGCTGACGCTGCAATCCCGTTGAAAAATACGGCGCGTAGTAAGATTCCTTCTCCTCCTTGATGGGATTCAGAATGTACGAATATTATTCGAGAACGAAAATTAGCCGAGAGAAATTACAGTAGTAATTTAACTATGGAAAATTATATCCTTCATCAAAAAACCTCTGCGAAATCAAAGAGATTACTCTCAAGGAAAAAGGCTCAAGGGTGGTTAAATTTTTGTAAATCTTTGTCTCCATGTTCCCCTTCTAAGTTGGTTTGGAAAAAAATTAAGGCTTTTCGTCGTAGCTTAAACAATACGGATGTATTATCAAATGATACAAATACGTGGCTTGAAGAATTTATGGACAGATTGTCTCCGGCTTTTGTTCCATCAGAAGACCTTTTCCCCTCGTCGAGGTCATACCCTTCTTCTGTGGATAGAATGAATGACCCGACTGTCACTTCCCGAGCTTCTTTGTGCCTTGGATAACTTGAAGGATTCTGCCCCTGGAATTGACGGGATTCCATATTCGTTTGTGGTTAGATCTTCTAATCCTACTAAAGTTTTGTTTTTGGAAATAATTAACCATATTTTTATTACTGGTGTAGTGCCTATTCCTTGGAAGACCCAAATTGTTATCCCAATCCTAAAACCTGGAAAAGATCCAAAGGATCCCTCAGCATATCGTCCTATAGCTTTATCTTCGGTTCTAGCGAAGATTATGGAACACCTGATTAAAAATCGGCTTGAGTGGATTGTAGAAAATCGTAATGTATTAGCTAAGTCGCAATTTGGGTTTCGTAGAGGAATGGGTACGATAGATAGTCTTAGTTTATTAACTTCTGATATCCGTATTGCATTTAGTAATGGTGAAAATTTGGTTGGTGTATTTTTAGACATTGCTTCTGCGTATGATAACGTCAGCCTCTCCATACTCAGGCAAAAAATGCATCAGCTGAGTATTCCGTTGAGGCTGATCAATATCATTATGCAGTTTATTTATGGATAGATTCATTCGTGTTCGTATTAATGGGTCTGTGCTCCCTCCTAGATCTGTATGGAAGGGATTACCTCAGGGGTCAGTTCTAAGCCCAATTTTATATAGTTTATATACATCTGACCTATAATCAACAGTCGACTGCTTTTGTGATATTTTACAATACGCAGATGATATAGTACTGTACAATATTTCTTCTTCATTTGCAAACTGTGCTACCAGATTAAATTCCGCCCTATTTTATTTGAAGGACTGGCTTGAGAATCATGGACTCACATTATCAATTCCTAAATGTAATGCAGTAGTTTTTTCACGTAAAATAAATATTCCTAGGGTAAACCTTTCAGTTGATGGTCAACAAATTACCATTCTTGATAAAGTTAAGTTCCTTGGAGTATTTCTTGACTCAAAACTAACTGGAGTTCATCATTTGAATTACATTGTTAGTAAATGCGAGAAAAGCATTAATGTGATGCGGTCTTTGTCTGGTGTGCGATGGGGTGCTCACCCGTATAGCCAGAAAATCCTTTATAACGCACTGGTTCGTAGCCATTTTGACTACGGTTGTTTCATTTTAGAGCCCTGTAGCAAGTTAGCTCTTGCTAAACTTGATAAAATTCAGGCTAGATGTTTACGGATTATAACTGGCGCGATGAAATCCTCTCCGATAAATGCCCTACAGGTAGAATGTCTGGACCCCCCCTTGATACTTCGTAGACAGTATTTAGCCGACAGATTTTTTCTTAATATCTTACAATATAATGCTCATCCTCTGATGTTGAAATGTCAAACTTTGAATGATCTAACTTTCTCGTCTAGGTACTGGTCAAAAAAAAATCCCCCTCCACTTATTCAATCTTTTAGAAAATTTGCCTCTATCCCTTCTTTTCAGTTCAATAAAAATCTCATTTTTTGTTTTGAATATGATTCCTTAATTTTTCAACCATCTGTAATTTTAGATTTGGGAATTTGCAAAAAAACACTAAATGCTAATAGTGAATTTAATCGGATTATGGATACAAAATGGCCGGGTTGGCTAAGGATTTATAAAGATGCTTCAAAAATATCTCCCGATGATAATGTTGGTTGTGCTGTATGGATTCCCAAATATAAAATTATTTTAAATTATAAGTGCCCTAGTCACTATTCAACATTTTCCGGAGAGGCTGTAGCTCTGTATGAAGCTATATCTTATGTTAAATCCCACAATCTTGATAAATCAATTATATTATCAAATTCTCTAAGCTGTTTGCAAGATTTGATGGGTTTTCCTTTCCATTCTAGAGATAACTTTTACCTGACTCTAATGATAAAAGACAAGCTTAGAGAATGCCATCTTGCCAACATTGAGGTGGCTTTAGCATGGATCCCTAGCCATTGTGGTATTGAGGGTAATGAGACAGCGGATTTTTGTGCAAAGGAAGCTATCCAACTCGGATCTGATTCTTGGGCTAAATGTTTCAGTCGTGATTTGAGAGCTTCTGTAAAACCTCAACTTGAGGCAAAATGGAACAATCTATGGCAATTATCCCGTCAGAACAAAGGCAAACATTATGGAGACCTGCAGCCTGCTCTTCCATCCAAACCGTGATTTTTTATTAACAGGGAATTTTCAAAATTAAACACCTCCACAATCATTCGTTTACGTCTGGGTCATTTTTGCTCCCCTGTTTTTTAGCAAAATTGAGAATTAGGGACAGCTCGATTTGTGAGTGCGGTCTGGCTGAAGGTACATTGGAACATTTATTTTTGGCTGTCCTAAAATATCTGTTCCTTTATATAATCTCCTTCCCCGTTGTATTAGCCGTCCAATTAATGTCCACTTTCTACTAACAATAGTATTTACGTCGTATTGTAAAATTATAAATAAATTTCTTACTAAAAATAATATCAAACTTTAATTAAATATTTATTTACTTAGGTAATCTTTTTCAAAACAATTGTATTCAAGTACTACTTACATATTACATTTTTGCTGGTATTCCACCGAATTCCGTCAAGTCAACGCACCGAACAAGACTAAAACGTCAAATGGCAGCGCACTATCCAACCTCGACATTGGCAGAATCATCAAAACATTGATGGGGCCACTCTCCTCCTAAAAATTGAATTGAATTACTTTTGACATAGAATAACATAACAGAATGCACAAAGCCTGTCCCATGTTGTCACACTGGGTGGCAGAAGCAATAGGAGAAATAAATTATTCAATTGTACAATTTTGTCGCATAATTACTAATATAAAATGAGATTTAATGTTACTAACAATCTATGGAACGCCATGATTCTGAAATAAATGCATTAATTCAAAAAAGTATGCAGTATTAGGGTTAGTTTATTCAGTTCTGTTTTTAAGGTTCCGTACCAAAATGATAAAAAAGGAACCCTTATGGTGAGACTTCGTTGTCTGTTGGTCTGTCTGTATGTCACAGCAGGTTTTCTCAGCAACTACAAATGTTATCAACTTAAAATTTGGCATAGTTAACTTACTTGCCCGCATGTGATTTTAGTAAAAAAAAAATGAAATTAATTTTATAAATATTAGAAAAGGGGTCTAGAATGGGGAAAAATTAAAGTGGTTTGATATAGCAAATGGGGTGTCATATGAAAGGTCTCAATCTGCATATTTCAAATCTATTTTCGTTTAATTTTCTGTGTTGTAACTTTAAGATTAACAGCCAAAAAATTACAAAAAACGACCGCCCCCCCCCTTACCTCCAAAGCTTAGTGTTTTAAAAAAAATCTGAAAAAAACCTCACGTATAGATAATTATTTAAATTTTATGGGAAAAATAAAATGAAGTGCTTATTATTTTCAGTTTTTAAGAAATAACAAAAACACTAAGAAAATGTGTGTTAGGCTGGATTTACACTTGTAAGTTATTTATTACTGTAAGTTTTAAAACAAAGTTATATGCAAGACAGAGATGCAGATATTTGCCACTCACTCTTACCCATAGCGTCTCAGAACTTACAGTAATAACTTACAAGTGTAAATCCGGCCTTAAAATGTAGGCTTCTCAAAAAGGACCTTATTGCATAAAACATAAAGTTCATAACAAAAATAGTATTTTCTTTTGCGGCTACCAAGCATATCGCCTAGTGCCTGCTATACGGTCTCTCATCTCAAAAAAAAAATTTCTGAGATTATTGCAGATTCGTGGTCAGAAGGGTTTAATTTACCACTTTAACTCAAAAAATAAGGAAAACTATCCTCTAAAGCCTCTTAATGCACTTGTGGCCTTATGCAAATTTCCAAAAATCGACTATCCCTTTCCTGCAATACGGCCGCTCGCCAGTCCGCCGCTTGCGCCCGCGACGATTGCACGCGGAACTACCATGCTGCTCGGACACTTCGGAGTTGCGGCCGTGTAGCATAAACGTTCGGAACAAGGTTTTGAGTTACGTCCACATCGCACAACAGTAAATGGGACCGTGATTACAATTAATGCATCAAAATATAAACGAAATAAAAATCACTTGATGATAAGACAATAAGTAAGTAAGTACCTTTATATAATAATTATAAGTACCCAATGATTAATATACCTAAGATTTATAATATAACATTAAGTAAGTAATTAAGGCTCTGCTACTCTTTACGTGTTTATAATTTACTAAGTATTTTACATGTTACTGCTATAGTCAGTGAATACAATATTTCAATATAAGGGTCAATCAACTTTTTTACCCACACATTTCTGTCTGTTGCCCACTGTTCAGATTTTAATTGATCTTTATTTTATTTTCTGTTCATTAGGTTATTATTATTATTCATATATTTATTTAATTTTCTGTATATTAGGTTTTTCATTATAATTATTCAAAAGGAAAATAACAAAACTAATACAAAAAATATACATTATAAAAACCTAACTTACGAGTGCCGCCGGCAGCGGGACAGGGCTCAAGCTACCGGTGGTTAGGGCTGCAGAGAGAGGAACCTCCTCACAATGCGTGCCGTGTCGAAGAGTACTGCCTTCTGTATCTGGCCCTTGATCCAGCTATCTAGCGAGAGTCTCTTGAGTCGAGACTCTTCGCTATAAGACCGTTTGCCGAAACAACTTTCGGGACAATGATATTGAAGAGCAGGTTGCTGATGGATGATCCTGAGGTTATGTCTGTACAATTACTCGCCGTTGGCCAAATGCGAACAACCGGAAATTATGTGTCCGAGAGACTCGCCGGAGCAACGGCACGCTCGACAAAATGTCGATCGTGCAATCCCTCGGAATATATTTCTGGTAATTGTTCGTCATTATGACGTTGTCAGCAATTGCACAGACAAAACCCTCAGTTTCCCCAAAGAGGTCACCAGACCGTAGCCAGTTCACGGACGCTAAAAAGTCTACGTCGGGCCTTGTTAGGGCCCGGTAGAAGCGTCCGTGTAGCTCCTTGCTCTTCCATATGTTCGCGGTCTTCAGTGCTCAACACTGTTGGTCTGCGCCAGTTTTCGTTTGCCAAGGAGAGAGGCGTGAGGCTCCTGTCCACTGCAACCACATCAAGATACATCCCACACTCATTGCCAAGGAAATAATCCTTGAGATTGCAGACCTCGCGGTTGTGAAGATTCTTAGCATTTAAAATACCTCGACCTCCACATTTCCTCGGGATGTACAATCTCATGAAAGATGAGCGTGGGTGCAACATGCGATGTGATTTAAGTAGTAGACGGACCCTCCTATCCAAGGCGTCCATCTCTGAGAATGTCTGAATCCACCTTAGTATGCCAAAGGAGTATGTGAGCAGCGGCATCACCCAACCATTGAAGGCGCGTACTTTATTACCCCCCCGACAAAAGACTGTTAAGAACTTTTGTCAAGCGGCAGAAGAAGCGCTCCTTCACTGACTGTTTGACATCACCGTCCATAATACCCAAAGACTGTGAAATACCAAAATATTTGTAGGTTTCAAATTCAGAGAGAGATCTGAGAGTCATTGTCTCAGAAAGATGCAAATGCGATGAATTTACAACTACGCTCGGGGCCTCCGGGGCATCCTGCTCCGCGCACGGCTCCCACAAGCGGTGGTTTAGTGCGCCGCATGTGATGGTCAACATCAAATAAGGAAAATTGCATGCGAGCATACTACGGGGCTACAGAGGGAGGAACTAACCTCACTGCGTACCGTGATCGACTGCTGCTCCTGTTTCAGACTCTTAAACTAGCCATCACCGTTACCGCCCAACAACTATCTGATCAAGTGCGGGCCATTCTGCGGCTTCGGCGACTGGATCAGTCTGTACTTGATCGGCTACGCCTTGAATCGCTACCTATTCGTACAACCTCCGCTTCATCACGGGACCCTCCTGCCGCGTTATTGGCTTCGATGCCAGTCGCCCAACACGCACTGATGTCAGTGCAGGATGATCCCGTTAGCAACGTTGAGGATTGTGCGATATAATATATAGTGTAACTAGCCAGGTAAATGTGCAATTGAGGAGGGCTTTGGAAGACGTGATGGCGCAGTATCGGTCCACACCCAAATTTAGGTCTCGTTTACCACGCTTGCCTGCCAGTAAACGAAATTTAGCACTTATGGGAGCCCTCAACGCCGTGCTGGCGTCATATTTACAAGACAGCGAGGATATTATCGATACCCACAAAATTTTGTGCTGCAGGGCCACAGCTGCGTGCCAGTGCCACGTAGCTCGAGTCAAGTTTTCGGACACTTACCGAGCTCCGCGCGCTCGCGGGTCTGTCCCCGCTTGGCAAGTTCGAATTAAGAGGCGTATTGATAAGTTTAGGAAAGCTAATCTGCTTCAGGGGGGCAATGAACGCCCCCGAGTCATGCGTTTCGTGAACCAGGCTTTTGCTGGGGCCAGAATAAGCCCCCAGCATTATATGGCCTGTGTCACGGAACGTATCGACTTCCTGAAGCAGAAAGTTTGCGCGTGGGCAAGCCGTATTCGTCGCTAATATACAGAGAGTGTGGATTCCAAAGTGATCAAAGGAAGGTGTATGGATTGAGCGACGGACACCTACCAGATGCTAATTTCTGGCGCAGCATCTGGTCGGTGCCTGTCGTGCACACAGAAGGAGACTGGATTTTAGCTGGGCAGATATTCAAACATAGGTAATTTAAATTATGTACCTATCTGTCAAGAGCATTTACGCAGTAGGCATTCTTCGAGATATTGATTATCGCATATAATAATGTTGTTACTGTGCCAAAGATGATTGATAAAGGTATCTAATAATTACACAATTTTTCGTGTTTTTCATTTATTTTATTATTTTTAAATGTATTTTTGTATGATAGTATGCTTATTATCGCCATTTAATTCTTCTGCGATTTTGGACACATCTCGAAATTCCGTAATATGGCCACAACACGAATTGCCTATATTTGAAGTCCAGTACTTTAAAAGTTTTGCATACTTGAAAAAAAATTACACATTCATTTGAAGCTCGATATAATGTACAACAAAATAACTTGAACCACAGTGTTATTGACCCAACTTTAGACCCTTTTTTCTGCCGCACACTTAACTCGCAAAACTTTGATCGGCGATTTCTCTTAAAATGGTTTTTGAGATGTGCCCGTATAGCAGTGAAGTGTACGGTGAGAGGTATAATGACAACTCAGGAGTCTGGAGAATACTGAATGCTTTATTGGTAAATTGTACAGTTTATATACTATGGTTTCTAGTCATTATCTGGGCTTAAGGTTACTGGTGTGGAACTAATGGTTATGCATTGTCAGCGGAATAAACTATAAAACTTAATAGAGGCTATAAAGTTTTATAGCATCGTTAAACTAATAATTAGAGAAGAGGTAGATATCAGCTGTATGTATCAGCTGTTACATTGGTGACCTCACTACAGCTTTCCCCTTTTTTTTTGAGACAAAAATTGTAACAGAACAATTTTTGGCTTAGGTTTACTTAATTTACTTATGGCTATGGTATACATTATAAATTCGTAAATTATCTTAATGTAATCTGTTTACAGTTTATTTTACATCTATGTTACATGTTTCTTATATGGCTATGAAGTTCATTGTTGCATTTACTTTTATGCTTGAAAGGAGTATTATGATATTTATTGGTTTCGTATTCTTATCTTTGTTTATACATATGGGGATAGCGGTTCCTTTTTTGGTGATGGTATCTGATAGTCTGTTTTTGTTATGGTTTAGTTTTTATACTTTTATTTCTTATGACAAATGTTGTGGTTCATTTATTCATTAATCTTGTTCTTGCTTTGTGTAGTCGTTTTTCCCTGTATTATTTTTATTATTCTAAACATGTCTTTTTTTTCGTTGGATCCCACACTTGTGTGTGTTTTTGACTTATCATTAAATTTTAGTGTACGGCATGGTGTACCGTTTTATTTTTCTACCATGCGTACTGTGGCGGGTTCGCCCCAATGGTTAAGTGTGTTCGACGCGGTTGTGGGCCATCCCTTGATGTGCCCACTTCATCCGGCGGATGACCTGCTGTCCACGATCTGCGTGGAATTGAGTGCTGTGGACGCAGATGGCTTAGTGCTGTTTGTGGACTACGCACTCACCCCGGATAGCCGGTACTGGCATGTGTGGTGGCGCACTTTGGAGTGGCGTGAGCTCGACGAAATGATGGCGGATTTTCCCTTAGATGATGGTGGTAGTGATGTTGTTAGTGATGGTGTTTTTTAGTGTATAAGGTTTTGTTTTTTTATTTTTTTTTATTTTTATTAAACTTTTTTATTATCCTGTGTGTTCGTTGTTTAATTTATATGCTGTAGGGTTTTGTTCTATTTTTATGCACAATGTATTCTTTACCTAAAACTAATATTTTTACATTCGTACCTTGATCTTCAATTACAGTATATGGTCCCTTATACACTGGGTCCATTTTATTTCTATCTTCTTTTTTAACTAATACTAAATCTCCTATCGTATAGTTTATGGGATTAGTTTTTAAATCATAACTTATTTTTCTATCTATTTTTGACTTAATTAAATTATTTCTAGCATCCTCTTGGGATTTTTGTAATCTATACTTAAATTCTATTGGATATGAATCATAATTATACATTGGATCTACTTGGGTTATAATATTATTTGGTATACGACATAACTTTCCAAACACTAATTCATATGGTGTATATTTAGTTGCTGAATGCATTGTCGTATTATATGAAAAACACCAATATTGCAACCAATCTGACCACTGGTGGGCTTGGTTATTTGTTTGTATCCTTAAAAATGCTCCTAAAGCTTTATGAGAATTTTCTAAAGAACCAAGGCTTTCGTGGTGGTAAGCGGTTGATTGCAATTGTTTTATTCCTAAAATATTACATATTTCGCGCATAGTTGATGAAATGAATTCACTTCCCTTATCTGTTCCAATTTCCTTTGGAATTCCATATCGCAATATGAAATTATCAACTAATGCTCTCGCGACTGTGTCTGTTTCCTTATTTAGAAGTGGATATGCCTCTACGTATTTTGTGAGCTCGCATTGTAACGTAAGTATATAGCAATACCCATTCGTATCTTTAGTTAGTGGTCCGCATAAATCTAAGAATACCTTATCGAAAGAAGCTGTGGCCGTACTAGTAATACATAGTGGTTGTTTTACATTTTTATGATATTTTTGTGTTTGACATTTATGACATCTTTTTACGAATTTCATAATGTCATTATCCATTCCTGGCCAGTAGTAGTAACGCTTCACGTTATTGGTCATTCTTCGAATACCCGCGTGACCGCTTGTAGGTAATAAATGAAAATCGTTCAATATGACGCGTCTGTCATCTTTATTATTTATTTTTGTGACACCTTTAATGATACATAATCGGGGTCCGGACCCTGTACCATAATTGTTTATACATTGAGCTAGCTCTGTTATTATACACGCTGTGTCATTGTTATATAGTATGCATACTTCCTTTATTTGTTGTGCCTTGCAAAATGCACCTAATGTCCTCGCGAGAAAAGCTCGTTTCGTACGCGATTGAATATTAGGCTTGACACACAATGTCGCCAAGGATGGCGAGTATACGATTTCATTATTTTGACTCGTAACGCAATCTTTTTGTTCGAGTATCTTGTAATAGTCATGCTCATTGAAACTTAATTCAGGTAAGTCTTCTGGTTTTTTAAGGAGTTCCACAATTCTGGGTTGGCCTGACTCGTCATTGTGGTTATCCGTATTTCTTGAGTCATTATGTATGTTTTGCTCTTTCATTCGTTTCGTTTGTGCTCTGGTCATCACTGATACCACTTGTTTTGTCATATTTTTGAGTTCTTCACTTGTTATTTCTATTCTAGATAACGCGTCTGCAGCTACATTATCTTTACCTTTCAAATATTCTACCGTGAAGTCATATTCTTCTAGACATAAACGAAACTTGGTGAGTCGACTTGATGGATTATTCATTCCAAATAAATAGATTAGTGGACGGTGATCTGTGATAATTTTAAACTTTCGCCCATATATGTATGGTCTAAAATATTTCACTGCCCATACGATTGCTAATAATTCCTTATCCGTTGTGGGATAATTTTTCTCTGCTTTGTTTAAAGGTCTACTTGCATAAGCTACTGGTAATCCATTTTGATTCGATAATAGGCTTCCAACAGCTGTGCCTGATGCGTCTGTGTGTATCGTGAACGTGTTGTTATCTGAGAAGTCCGGATATTGTAGTACTGGTGGGGTACTGATGGATAATTTTAACTTTTTAAATGCATCTTCGCACTGCTTTGTCCAAGTAAATTCTACGTTTTTTTTCAATAAATTGGTTAATGGTTGGGTTATTTCGGAGAATTTTCTAATAAATTTTCTATAATAATTTACAAAAGCTACAAAACGTCTGACCTCATCAGCGTTTTTTGGTGTTGGATAATTTTGAACTATTGTAATTTTTTTCGGATCGGGTTTTATTCCTTCGGGAGTTACTACATGTCCTAGGTATAAAATTTCTTTTTGCATAAAATTACATTTCAGAGGGTTTAGTTTAAAATTTACTTTTCTTAATCTTTCAAAAACATCAATTAAGTTTTTATTATGTTGTTGTAAATTTCGACCCATGACAATGATGTCATCTAAATAAACTATGCACTGTATGTAGTTTAGTCCAGACATAGCTATGGTCATAGCTCTGCTGAAAGCATTTGGGCTAGTTTTTAGTCCCATTGGTAATCGTTTCATCTGATAGTGTTTATCTGCTATAAACGCGGTATATTTTCTGCTTTCGGGATCTAGTTTGATTTGATAATAACCTTGGTTTAAATCCAAGGTGCTGAAATACATAGCACCGGTTAAAGAATCTAGGATCTCGGTGATGTTTGGCAGGGGGAATTTATCATTTTCAATTACGTCATTGACTTTTCTATAATCTATTACTAATCTCCATTTCTTTTCTCCACTCGAGTCTGTTTTCTTGGGAACGAGGAGTAATGGACTTGCCCATTCCGACTGGGATTCTTCTATGATGTCATTTTCTAACATTTGTTTTATTTGTTTGTTTATTTCTGATTTTTGTGATTGAGGTAAACGATACGGTTTACTATATATAGGTGTCACATTTGATTTTAATCGAATTTTTTGTTCGTATAGGTTTGTGGTATTTAATGTGTCTTCTGGCAGTTGAAAAATGTCGGCGTATTTCGCGCAAATACTAGCAATGGAGTTGCTTTCCTCCTTATTTAAATTTTCTAGTTTTAAAAGTGAAAATAGTAATTTTACTCTATCTGAACTTTGTTTACATTTTTCAAAAGAAAAACAATTATAGTCTCGTAATGGTCTTATTTGTGGTGTGAAGTTGTTTAAAGTTACGTGTTTCTCGCGCGTGTTTAAAACTTTTACTGTTATTTTTCCTTTTTTGCTACAAGTTATGGAATTCGCTACAAAAATTCCTTCAGCAATTTCACTTGATAATATTACGCAATCCTCTGCACAGTTTGTTGAAACTTGTATTATTGATTCACTTCGTGCTGGTATCTGTATTTGATTTGAACTATTTATTTCGTTATTATAATTTTTTAAAGTTAATGGTATTGTAATTATTTCGTTGTTATTATTTAACGTGATTGTCTCTTTCTCGTAATTTATGACGCATTTATATCTTTTCAAAAAATCTTGTCCGATGATTCCGTCTGCTTGTAATGGTAATTTTGGGAATACATGAAATTTATGTTCAAATATTTGATTTTTTGTCTGTAAGTTTAAAGTAATTATATTGTATGACGTTATTTTTCCTCCTACTCCGTTAATGTGAGTAGTCTTGGGTGTCATATGACTACCTGCTGATTTCGCTGCGTCATGTGTTATCGCGCTTAGACTTGCGCCCGTGTCAATAAGCCATTTGTGCGTTGTGTCGTTTATTGCAAACTGAACTGAATTCATATGACAATACGTTAGAATGTAGTTTTTAGGGACGAAAAAATTCTAAATCTTCTGACATATCGCTATTATTTTGTTCACTTCCTATCGCCGTATTTACTTGATGACGTCTGTATGATGGATTTTGACGTCGGCCACGGTAACTTGTATGTGTACGCGTGTAAAAGTTGTTTGAGGTTCTTACTGGTCGAGAATTATTTGTTTGATTGTACTTCCCTGTGGGTTTATTTTGCGCACTTGCACCCGGTTGCGGGCGAGTGTATTTACCCATAGGTCTACTATAATGTCCTCGGTAAGGTCTACGGACATTGTATCCTTTTTTCCGTAAGTGGAAAATTTGTTCCGGTCCAGGTGAGGGTTCTACTGACACCTCCTGGTCTTTTGCACCCTGTATAGCGTCCTTGAGCGAGGTGTAATTTCGGGACGCTATAATGGTACTCAACTTATCATTTCGCAATCCTTCTGAGAATTTTGAAATTGCCATTTTTTCGTTTATGGGCTGTAAAACTGTATAGGCTTCTGGTTTTCCATTGGCCTGTGTTATTGTGAGGTTTACAAACAAATCCTCTAATTCTTGTCCGAATCGTTCGATGGACCTATTTCCTTGTTTTGCTGTCGTTAGTTTGGATTGTATCGCGGTTGCTGATTTTACTGGTAAAAGATGGAGCTTCATTTCATCAATTAAATCGCTTATTTTGGTATGGTTTTCGGATATTCTAAGTTTTGCGTTTTGCGTTAACCTTGTCTTAATAACAAAATTAATTAATAATTTATAGTCTGAGTCTTTAATCATTGTGGAATATAAATCTATTGCGTCTATTAGTTGTTTAGTGACGGTTTCCGAGCCGTCCATGGCTGGTAACAATGATACAGCTGTTTTTAAGTCAAAACTGTCGTTGGACGTCATTGTGATTAAATTTTTATGGTCGTGTTCGTAAGTTGTTATAATTTTACTATAAACTTCCTCTATTTTTAGAAAGTAAGACTGAATTAATTCACTGTCTTTTACTGATAGTTCTGATTTTTCTAATTTGGAGCTATATTGTTCTATATATATTTCGTACTGCTTATATAGTGTTTTTACTTGTTGAAGTTTATTTTGGCCAATAGCCTCAGTTCGGCGTTTTGGTCCTAACTTTCTAATATCCTCTTGTAGTGATTTTAATTGGTTATATAACTCCTGAATTGAAGTCATTAATAAATTTTACAAATATATGGGTTATTAGTGCTGACTAATTTCGGGTAAGCGAACAATACAAGGTTTTACATAGTTATAGTTAGGGTTATCTTAAATTGATACCTTCATAACGTTGCTGTGCTGTGGTGCGGTTGCGGTTGCGTGCTGTTGCTGGGTGGCTGCTGCTGCTGCGTAGGCTCGTTGCTAGACGATCTGCTCTGGCCGGTTCCGCATCGTTGCTGCTACTGCTTGGCGCTCGATCTTTTTAGTTAGACATTCGTGGATCTTCTTCCACAATGCATAGATGAATATGATGCATACGACAATGAGTAGTGTCGTGGTCAAATAAATCGTAACTTCGCCTCTGTAGGTTTGGCTCGTGTTTGCGTCGTTGGACTGGCCGTTCTGAGCGATGATGACCTCTTCTTTTTTATCTTCTTTTGTGCATTGATGTCCCATGTCGTGCTTGGAGCTGCGGTGGATCGGTTTTTTCGGCTGGTCCCTTGGAGCTGGCTTAAGCTGGCTTTTGCTGGCTGGAGCTGGCTTTTGCTGGCTGGTGCTGGCTTTTGCTGGCTGGTGCTGGCTTTTGCTGGCTGGTGCTGGCTTTTGCTGGCTGGTGCTGGCTTTTGCTGGCTGGAGCTGGCTTGAGCTGGCTGGTGATCGGTTTTCGGCTGGTTACTTGGTTGGTCCGAGCGGCGGCGTGCTGACTGAAGCTGAGGCTGCCTCGAGCAGCCCGACTGGCAGGGTCGCCATGAAGTGTACGGTGAGAGGTATAATGACAACTCAGGAGTCTGGAGAATACTGAATGCTTTATTGGTAAATTGTACAGTTTATATACTATGGTTTCTAGTCATTATCTGGGCTTAAGGTTACTGGTGTGGAACTAATGGTTATGCATTGTCAGCGGAATAAACTATAAAACTTAATAGAGGCTATAAAGTTTTAAAGCATCGTTAAACTAATAGTTAGAGAAGAGGTAGATATCAGCTGTATGTATCAGCTGTTACATTGGTGACCTCACTATAGCAGGCACTAGGCGAATTATTATCTTAAATACGGAATACTCGGTGCGCGAGTCCGACTCGCAATTGACCGTTTTTTTTGCTTTATCACTAACGAAATGTGAACATAGATTGGTTACCCTAACTGACTAATTCCACGTAGCAAACTTTCCATTCGCATTTTTCCCTATTTATGTTTTTCTCCAATAGCACTGTTTTTTTTTTATCAATTGCGAATTTTCCATTTTGAATTTTCCCCACCTGCGTGTTTTCTCAATTCAAAATCAATGTCACTGAGTCGATGGAGCTATTTCTGGGTGCTATGGCCCTTTGGACCTTCTGGAAAACTAACATAACCGAAACCTATCTACATATTTCGACTTAATTACAATGCTACGCGGAATTAATTAGATTGAGGAACCGATCTAACTATGCAACGAAATTTTTTTTATTTCATAATCTGATTGATAATTGATAAACAACTAACACCCAAAAAATGTAGGTGTTTGTGACATATCTTATAGATGGACATGATGAAATTGTACGGTTTCTCTTTTCACTATAATCAAAATAGTAAAACCCAAGCTAAGTTAATAATAGGAGTTTGGTTGTCCAAATATTGTCTTAAATATGTATTCGAACTCTCGATATTACGCAATTAATAGGTACAATGTTTTTAAGCAACAATTTGACACCGTTTATTTTCAATCACAACGTCGCTTCTATTGTAACGTTAATCTATGTTCGCATGTTTTTATCTTGATCGCTTTCGTTATGAGAGGAATATGGCTGTCCCTTTCCTTGATGTCACATCATCATAGCGTCACATTTGTTACAACAACAAACTGGAATAATTTGTTTTGCTTCTTTATAACATTTTGTACAATGAATTTTTAAAATCCTTGAACATAGTTTGTTTGTAATGAACGGGGAATAAAATGTTGATATTTGTAAACACGTAAAGTAATCCACTGCTCTCGAATAGGGTTTCAAAGAAATGCTTATAATTGGCATAATTTGATAATTTCTGAGTTGTTTTAACTTAAATCGAGAAATCCTGAAATAGGTATAGTTTAATTTGTTACGAAGAGTAATTGTACAAAGTTTCAAGTGACCAGCTCAATCCTGTAACTTTTTTTCATACTAACTTTGACCCCTCTTTCCCCCCTCTTAAATTATCAAATCTTCATTTTTTATTATATATAAACCTGGTCACTGTTTGTTGACACGTTTTAGTAAAAACCGCATTAACATTGGTTCAGTGGTTTTCAATTGACGCGAGGAGAAACAAAATTAAACAGACAAACAGACTTGACAAACAGACACCAACTCTAAAAATTGTAGAAACGTGTTCTGCTGCTCATTCTGAGGGACCTGTAGTATTTTCGAGTAAATATCTCGAATGTTCAGATTTTTTCCCTTCTACAACTTTATTATATGTATAGATATAGACTTTATTATCTGTACAGATGTTGTAGATATCATGAAAAACGATGTCTGTACGTTTTCCTTTCCAAGAAAATATTTCTTAGAATGAAACAAATTTAAAAAACAAAAAACAGGAACGTAGAGACTTAGTTCTTTAAAATAACTACAACATGTTCAAAAATCGTAGAAATCGGACTTGATTTAGGGGGTGAGAAACGTTTTCGCCTGGACCTAAATTTGTATGGATTTTTTTGACAGCTGCGCAATTTTAGCGGCGCTTCATAATCCTCTTAATAAGTAGTATTTTTTTAAGCTTTATGATATAACTTCTTATTGTGTACTTAAGTAGTTTGGTAAGGAAAAAATAGTGGCCACTATTATTAACAAACACGTTTTTTATCTTATGAATTGTGTGGTGAGTTGTTGTAGTTATTATACTATTTTCGACTTTGAGAACATGCTTTTGTCTAATAGAAAATTCAAAAATAGTAATGAGGGTGCCCCTGGAGGCTCGGCCACCCATTAAGCAAATAAGTCGATTAGTCCTGGCAACGAAAACTTGTGGATGGAAAAGTTTAAAAGCAGAAAGTATGAGTTCGAAACTTTGTTTGGAATAGTTAGGAGATAAACATACTAAAAGTCCCCAACCTAGTGAGCCCTAGGGGGGGGGGGGTAGGGGCACAAAGAAGGTCCCGTTTTTTGTTTTTTTGGTTAACATCTTGAAAACGATGCGTCAAATTTTGTTGTACAGCATTATTACAGCTCATAAAATTCTCTACAACTTTGATTCTATACATTTTTTACCTATATTACCAGGGATCGGAAATTCGGATCGATATTTACCTAAACTTTCGCGTCAGCGTCGTTGTTCAGTTGTATGGAGGCAGACTCAACCATATAATTCATTAATAAAAATCCCGGGATTTCTAAATAAATAAATTACGCCAGCATAAATTCATAATTAAGTATTTGTATTAACTATTTGAAGTTATTTTCCATGTGTAGATTTACCAAATGTTACTTAATATACCTATAACTTATTGATTAACGAATTTATAGGAGCAAAACGGAACGTTTTATCCTACATGTAAAATAATTATTATTCACGTTTTGTAGAATCCCGGCAATATATATTTTTAAGAAGCCGACCTCCTCCACCTTCACCTTTTTCCAGGATTTTGCCAACTTTAGGTAAATATCGATCCGAATTTCCGATCCCTGTATATTACCTACATTTTTCTCTAACTTGCATATATATCATCTGAAAAAACAGCCCCCTAAATAGCTTGCACGAGGAAGGCAGCTGTCAGAGAGGAGTGGCGGCGAATTGTAAAGCTTGCTACCAGCGCCTGATATGATGAACACGACCACTCTGTCAAGAGTGAAAACGAAAAAGAAGAAGACTTAGCTTGTAGAGGGTTAAATTTTCTTTTAGAATATATACATTTATTAATATATAATCTATCGTTGACACGTTATACCACATTTTAAAATTTCAGTAATTCTGAAATATTTCGCATTAATATAAAGCAAAGCTCAGTACTTTCGCTATTATCAGATGCAACATGCAATACATTTCAGAATACATATTAATTAAAAAAAAAAATGATATTAAGGTTAGAACTCAATATAAAAAGTTTTTTCTCAAAAATATTCGTAAAACTACCGGTGTGAAGTTAGCGGCCGATTGGCACCAACATTTGGCAGCCAACTTTCGGCCGCTAACTTCACACCGAAATTACCCAACCAAATAAAGAAGTTCTATAAAAAACGGTTTCAACATAACAATAAATAATTCATTTTGCGACTGCAGTGAAAAATCTGGATCTTATTAGGTATTAAAAGCTATCTGACTTGGGTTTCATGAGTTTTAGCTCAAAAGATGTGTGTGTTTGTTTTACAGCGGCCTAATAATTTTGAGAAAAAACCGATCTAAATGAAAAACTGGAATACTTGACACTCTGGAATGGCATAAAATCAATGCAATAGCACGAGAGCTTTCTGTAAAGGCATTCAGAATTCACTTACCAGGGTGCGCCAAAGTTCATATAAAATTGCAACTCCGATTATTGGAACTCCGAAATTTTTTCTCATACCATTTTACATCATAATGATCACTCCTTATAATCTTCATAAAAAATGTTTATACTAATGATCGGAACTCATAATCATTTGAACTTATAACGCCAATATTCATGAAACCGTACACTTTTCAGATTTTCTTAAATATCTTACGTGTAGATAAAATTAGGTTAGGTTAGGTTAGATTTATAACAATCCTCAAAAAGAAACAGTTTCTTAAAAAAAATCATTATAAGTTGCGATAAGTATGAGCAAATTTTTTCGAAGAAATGAAGTATGAGGAAAAGTTTTCGAAGAAATGATGGGTATAGACACAAATCGTTATTTGTATAAAAAATCTAAAGACCAATTTTATATGAGCCAATATGGACCCATAAAAAAATGAAAAGATAGTTTTATTAAGTGATATCAATTACAAACAATGATAAACGCGCGTTAGATATAAGCTTTAACATCAATATTTTAGTAATTAGTTCAAAAGATGTGTGTTTGTTTTACAGGGGCCTAATAATTTTAAGATAAAACCAATATAAATGAAAAACTGGAATACTTAACACTCTGGAATGGCATAAAATCAGTGCAATAACACGAGAGCTTTCTGTAAAGGCATTCAGAATTCACTTACCAACATTACTTTTGACACTGTGCCTGTTTAAGAGTTAGCGGCCGGTTGAATGAAATAACGAAATTCTCAATAAATCAAAAAAATGACAAGATAGTTTTATTGAGTGTTATTAATTAAAAACAATGATAAACGAGCTTTTGATAAAAGCTTTAACATAATTATTTTAGTAATTAGTTCAAAAGATGTGTGTGTTTGTTTTACAGCGGCCTAATAATTTTAAGATAAAACCGATATAAATGAAAAACTGGAATACTTAACACTCTGGAATGGCATAAAATAAATGCAATAACACGATAGCTTTCTGTAAAGGCATTCAGAATTCACTTAGCAACATTACTTTTGACACTGTGCCTGTTTAAAAGTAAGCGGCCGATTGAATGAAATAACAGTAGTAGGGATTCGCCGGTTCTGGCCCCGCCTCTACTCGGCCGAAAAAAATGGTGCTCTGAGGAGCGAGAGGTGGGGTTTCGCTCCTAAAAAAAAAAAAAAAAAAAGTTTAATATTTTTTTCGGTGTTTATCCCCCCATTTAGAGCGTTTGGGAAGGGTCCCGAGACTCCCAGATCACTCCTTCCCATAGCTTGCAATAGTCCAAGTACTCAATACGAAAGGTTATCAACTACCTGGGTACCTTTTCTTTCCTAGACGTTGCCTATTGTTTGCGCGTGCGCCAACCCCTTTGTTCTCGTGGCGCCCAACACCATTGTCTTGCATCGCACGCGTTCATACCTTTTTTTTACATATTACCTGATTGCGCTATTAACTGTTGTAATGTGATTTTTAATGTTATCTATGTTTTTCTCATATCATTTAATTAAGTTACCATAGTGGTTTTCTTAACATATTGTTTTTAAGGATCATAGTTCTAACCTAACCTAACCTACCTTGTTGAAGTTAACCTAAAACCGTGAAACCTGTCCTAGCTTAAAATACCTACTGTTTTTTAAGGGTTACAGTTCTAACCTAACCTAACCTACCTTACTGAAGTTAACCTAACATTATACAACCTAATCTAACTTAACATCCCTACTGTTTTTTAAGGGTTACAGTTCTAACCTAACCTAACCTACCTTACTGAAGTTAACCTAACATTATACAACCTAATCTAACTTAACATACCTACTGTTTTTAATACTTTCAAGAAAATAAAGATGAATCAACCAACAAAGAAGTTACGAGTGGTTTTAAATTTTAACACCCCAGGGTCGGCTGTTATTAAAGATCGCCTAACTTTACATGAGCTTAACCTAAGCTAAGAACTGATTTAAATCTAGCTTAAGTACTAATTTTCACTTAATTGAATTTACCTAAGTTAATGTTAGTAAATCTAGCTAATCGTAGTATTCGTAGTATTATCTTAAGTCGTTGTTACTTAGAGCCTATTCTAAACAACTATCAAAACCATATATTGCATATAGGTATTTCTAAATGAATTACCTACACTTAGCTTATTAAAAATATAGTGGTTAAATGCAATCTAACCTACGTACGGGTATGTACCTACGAATATGTATCCTTGACTAACATTAGCTATAACATTATCTATCTAGTACGTATATGGGGTTCACCTCCACATACATTTTAATTTTATTGTAACACACTAGTATGTAAAACTAAAACGAAGCAAGTAAACTGGTTCTGACTTGATTCAAAGCGCTATGGAGTAGGTATATCAATAAAAAAGCCTGTATCGACAAGTTTCGTGTACCGGAGTGCATTGTTATAACGGTTTAATTGTTTTATTGGTAGCCGCCTATTATCTTTTATGGTCACAACGGATGCGATTGTTACTTGTGCGTTTTATTATTTTGGGTGTTGTTGAATAAATCGGCGTCTGTGTTAGATGAACTACAAGTTCAAACATGTTTTTAGGAAGACGCTTAACTTACGGAGCGTATAAAAGCGGTGGGGTATTGTGTCTGAACAACTATTAGCCACGCAACAGTCTTCGTTACCGGAGCTCCCTGTACTTAAAGCAGTATATAGACATAATAGTCTTGTGTCGTGCAGTGAAGTGTTTATAAAAAGGCCTAATAATGGATGTGAGTATGTACAAATATTTTAACTTAATTGTGTGTTTTTTTAGCATTTGTGCACCGTGTTTTTGTTAAGCAGTTGTGTAATTTATTGTTTGATATTGTTTCAGTTCTCTGAAAATACTTTCAAGAACTATTACTACCCGGAAAATAAAGATGAATCAACCGACGAAGAAGGCACGCCTGGTTTTAAAGTTAAGCAGGCCATGGCAAAAAAGCGTTCAGTAAATAACATCGACAGCTTTTTTGAACGTCCCAAGAAGAAAACTAAAGTATTGAAGCGCTCTTCCAATGTCAGTCAAAGTTCTCCTGACGGGGTGGGCTATATATCAACCGGACAAGACGACGGGGCATACGCTTCTCACTTGATTAAAATCGAGATATATGATTTGCAAAAAATTAAAAACATTCCACCCACTGAGCACTGGAAACACGCAGATGTGAGATTAAAATTCTACGCGCCTTCTGAAGAAGACACTCAGCTCCAAACTACACGTGATGTTATATTTAACATCACAAAGCAAGTAGCTTCTAAAGACAGTTGTATGAAATATTTTATTGACAATAAGAAACAGTGATAAAAAGTGTTTGTGTAGGTTAAACAAAAGCTTGTTATTGTATTACATGTAAAAACCTTACCTTTTAAGAATTCAAGACCTTTTCCAGTCTAAACAATTATCTTTTCTTTGTAAAATTAAATTGTGCGAAATACTTTATTTACTATAGGATGCAGTGATAAAAAGTGTTTGTGTAGATTAAACAAAATGGATAGTTTGAACTGTGACATCTACGATGCCCAACTCATCAGACTCTGTGAAGAGCTTGAAGAAGATCAAGAATTACTTGATATCGGGGAATTCATAAGCCAACTTCATCGTGATGCGTAAGTTATATTTTTAATTCTTAATATTCCTGTTGTAACCTGTGTAAAAGCGCTTGACCAGTACTTACCTGACAAAGGATGGGTTTCTGACTTGTAGTTACTTGATCCTATTGTTATGGAAGCAGTTAGGTGGGGCGCTCCTATATAAGTGAGGTATTCGATGTTGAAATTATTCATTGTTTGCGTTACTGTGTTTGAGTTACTAAGGTGTCGGTTTATTCCATCATGGTGTTCATCATAATCCATTTAGTTCGTGATCAAATTGAGTGTTTAAGTAAACAGTTTATTATAACTAATTTTCATAGAAGTATACGACTGTGGTTTATATCAAACCAATTACCCATCACACTATTAGAAGATTCTGATGTAAGACCATTTTTTACACCATGTGATGGTCAAATTAAGGACAAACAAAATAGTTCGTGCTCAGATGTGATTGATGGAGTTTTAACAATGCAAGCATACTGCCAACAATGTAGAGAAGATTTGAGTTAGTATAATATCCCATCCAATTAATTAAAAACTTTGTATTTGTTATTAAGTCGTACATTATGTTTAATTTCATGTTTTCTTATTTTTACAGATCTTCCCAAGTCGGAGGTGGAGTAAAGAGGACAGCTGCAGTTTCGAAGTCAGAAGAAGTGCTGGCAAAGAAAAACCGCCCTTCAACTAGTCGCGATGCAGTATCAACATCATCCGAAGCAATCTTAGATGAGAATGTGAGTACAAAAAATAATGATAATGTTGAATGTTCTGTGTGTAGTAAGTTTGTATCCAAAAGATATTTCACCAACCATTTGAATAGTAATATCCATAAAAATAATGTCTTAAGGTCTGATATTCAATGGGTTAATGTACAGTTAATTGAAAACGCATTTAGGAATAGGGTGGCTACTTATAGAATATTGCTTAATGAAAATATTCGCAACCCATTTACCCCCGAAACAATTTTACAAAAAAATAAAGAAAAAATCTTTACATTATTGGATCGATCACTTACTGATCATTGTGCTTTAAAAGTAAATTTCATTCTTAATGCAGATTTTACTCAAGATACCAAACAGCTAAATAATACGTTTGACTTTCAATTCAGTAACAATGTGGTGAATCTTAGCAGCGACAAAAATGATATTTTTATAACTATAGTTAACGAAATTTTAACAAGATTATCTAACTTTGAGAGGAAAGATAGTGGATGGAGCTTAGTAAAATTCAACTATCTAGATGTGAATGTAAATAAATTTAACCCATTACGTGGTTCTTCCTATATAAAATTGCCTAGAGATATAATGAATAAAAAGGCAGTTATTAATGTAAAAAACAATGATCATGAATGTTTTAGATGGGCTGTATTGTCAGGGTTATACCCACCTACAAACCATCATTCAAATACATGGAATTCATATATAGCGCATAAACATAAACTAAACTTTGAAAATTTGACTTTCCCATTTAAATTAGGGGATGTTCATAAATTTGAAAAAATGAATGATATAAGTATTAATATTTTTGGACTCGAGTACAATTCACAAAGTAAAAAACATGATGTGATAGGGCCATTTCACTTAACTAAATGTAAAAAAGCTACCCACTTAAACTTATTATATATAACCAAAGGTAGTAAAGCACATTATTGCTTGATCAAAAATTTATCTAGATTAGTATCTAAACAATTATCCAATACACAACATGCTACACATATTTGTGATGGTTGCCTAACAAGCTTTACATCACATGAAAATTTAATGAATCATCAAAGAAACGACTGTTTCCATGTTTGCACGAATTTACCTTCAGAACAGGATAAAAAGAAAAACTGGTTCAATGAAAATGTCCCATCAAACCAACTTAGCTTCAATAATTATGAACGTAAATTAAGGGTGCCTTTTGTTGTTTATGCCGATTTTGAGGCTTTTTTAAACCCAATTCCATCATGTTTCAACAATCCTAGTACATCCTCTACAACAAATATACAAAAACACGAGGTATATAGTTTTGGATACTACATTAAGTGTTCTTATGATGATAAGTTGTCAATGTATAGAACATACAAAGGTAAAGATTGTGCACAGACATTTATGAAATACATTAAAAAAGATTTAGATAACATTTGTAGGAGTAATACTTTTGGCAAAACCCCTTTGCCTTTATCTGATGCAAATAATTTAGACATTGCTCAGAGTAGTACATGTTACATTTGCGATAAAAAATTAAATGGTGATTCTTCTATTTCTTATAATCATCATACAGGTTTTTATGAAGGAGTAGCACATCAATTTTGTTCTGAAAAATACAGGGCACCTAATTTTGTACCTGTATTTTTTCATAATTTGAGCAACTATGATAGTCATTTTATAGTACATGGGCTTGGATTTGAGGAAGGGGACATTGAACTGATACCAGAGAACAAAGAGAAATATATTTCCTTTTCTAAATGTTTGCAAGTGAATAATCGCACAATGAAATTGAAGTTTGTTGATTCACTAAAATTTATGAGCTGCAGTCTTGAAAAATTAGCCAAAACCTTGACAGCTGAACAATTTCGTGAATTAAAATTGAGTTTTCCATGTGAAGAGGATTTTAAACGATTAATACGAAAGGGTATCTATCCCTATGAGCACATGACATCATATGAAACGTTACAATTGACTTCTCTTCCCTCTCAAGATAAATTCTACAGTTCTTTGACTGATTGCAACATATCAGACGACGATTATGAACATGCGAAAGATGTTTGGACTCATTTTCATTGTCAAAATATGGGGGATTATTCTGATTTATATTTAAAAACAGATGTTTTGTTACTTACTGATGTATTTGAAAATTTTAGAAATGTATGCCTTAGGACATATGGATTAGACCCAGCTCATTATTATACTGCTCCAGGATTAAGTTGGGATGCGATGTTAAAAACTACAAAAATAAATCTAGAGCTCTTAACCGACATTGATAAAATTGCTTTCATAACTAAAAATATTCGAGGTGGCATATCGCAATGTAGTAAAAGACATGCAAAAGCTAATAATAAATTTATGCCAGAATATGATCAAAATATTCTTTCTTCATTTCTTATGTACTTGGATGCAAATAATCTTTATGGGTCGGCTATGTCTCAATGCCTCCCTACAGGTAAATTTGAATGGGTGAATGTAGATACTGATTTTAATGTTTCTGATGATGCTGAACATGGGTTCATTTTAGAAGTCGATCTAGAATACCCACACGAATTGCATGACTCTCATTCGGATTTACCATTCTGTCCTGAAAATATTTGTTTAGGGAATTCCAAAGAAAAAAAATTAATTCCTAATTTAAATAGGAAAACGAATTATGTTCTACATTACAGAAATCTAAAACAATGTTTGAAGAATGGTTTGCAATTAGTTAAAATCCATCGTATTTTGAGATTTGAACAATCTAAGTGGTTAAAAAGTTACATAGACTTAAACACACGCATGCGATCGCAGGCAACGTGTGATTCTGATAAAGATCACTATAAAAGTATGAATAATTCAATGTTCGGTAAGACCATGGAAAATGTTTTGAAATATGTGAATGTCAAATTGTTAAATCACTGGGAAAATCATGGGAAATCACAGGGAGTTGAAACTATGATAGCGAAACCTGAGTTCCACAGTTTATCAATATTTTCAGAGAACTTAGCTGCTGTTCAATTGAATAAAACTAAAATCTTTTATAATAAACCAATTTACTTAGGATTTTGCATTTTAGATATATCGAAAACTTTCATGTATAAATTTCATTACGACTACATGAAAACGAAATATCAAGAAAATCTCAGGCTTCTTTATACAGATACAGATAGTTTAGTATATCAAATATTCACTGAAAACTATTATGAGGACATAAAATCAGAGCTCGATTTATATTTTGACACATCAGACTATCCACCTAACAATGAATATGGTTTACCATTAATAAATAAAAAGCGTTTGGGATTTTTCAAAGATGAAAATAATGGTAAAATATTTAAAGAGTTTGTTGGTCTACGATCTAAAATGTATGCCTTAGATGTTGAGAATATGAGTCTTATATCAAAAGCTAAAGGAGTCAATAAATGTGTTACTAAAAAACTGACCCTCAACGATTATAAAAAGTGTTTATTTGAAAAAAATATGCAACATGCTCAAATGCTGAGATTTAAATCAATAAAACATGTAATATTTACTCAAAATATAAATAAAGTATCATTATCTCATAACGATACAAAACGGTATTTGTTAGAAAACTCTTCGGACACTCTAGCGTGGGGGCATTATAAAATACCCCATGGATCATCACAAAATAATTTTTCCATGTAATTTATAATCACAGAACATTCAAAAATTTCAACTTTATTTTTTGTACATTGTATATTTTTAATTTTTAATTGTGAATTTTATTGTGAATTGTTATAATTGTAGAAAATGTAAATACTGTCACGCGATTATTTAAACTCGCGCGACATGCGATGCGATTTGATTATTTCTTGCATCTAGGTTCGTTTTATAGTGCTCTATGACGTCTTAGACTCACGTTCGTTTTGACAGATGCCTGTTCGGATCGGGACAATAGCGTCTTGTTTTTGTATGTCGCGAACAGTTTTTCAATTTTGGGTTGGCAACACTTGGATTGTGCTGTCAGACTCTTTGGTCTATTCTTTTTTTCTCTCAAAAGCCTCCGTGACGAGCGGAGTGCGTTTTTTTTTTGAAGCGAGTTGAATCTTGCCAATCCCAAGGTTTTTACGAGGGATAACGCCATTATATGGCGGGGATGTGGTGCCGTGGCACAATATGACCGGTTGCTGAGGAACCATCGGTAAATATCTTTTGATTTCGATGAATATTTTCCGACCTCTTGTGCCTTGGACCTCGTTATTTTCACGGATTGTTTTCTTTCAGTCGGGATGCTACTGTAAGCCTTTAAAACCAAGCGCCAGCGGGTAACCGACGATGGGAAAGCCCGGCTCATTTGGATTAAATGGGTGGTACGTATTTTCATATTTATTAGGTAAAAACTTTCTCACGCCGCCATGTTGCGAACGCGGGCAACTTGTTGCTGCATAAGCAATGGTTATAATTTTGGTTCTTTTTCTTGTTTCAGCGATCTCGCACCCATTTTTTATCTCCATTTTTTACCACATTTTTACCCACATTTTAGACCCCATCTTTACCGTTTTAACCATATAACTTCACTTTTTACGTCCATTTGACTACCTTTTCCAACTTAGCTTCTTTCTCACCCACTATGTGGATTTAAACTTTCAATCTCCATTATATATGGACCCTCTTTAGGTGCATTTGATGCATTTACTTTTAGGGAATTAGGACTTCACGCCTTTGTGCAATTTATTTTATAGGAAAACGCTCGACCTAGGGAAGTATGATTTAACGCCCATGTGCATTTTTCCTCCTCTTATAATTTTCTATTTTGAGTCCCCACCTCTCTACTTTCTTCTCATCTAACGTCTCCCCAGTTTAGTACTTTGTCCGGACCCTTCTGGTCCTAATTTCTTTGATTTCCCCCTCTACGTTGCCCTACACCGATGGTACCGGATCTGCGAAGCAGGAGTTCTGCAGCCAGGACGTGGTTGGCGTGAAACGGCCCCGTTCTACCTCGAGACTCTGGTGCAGTTGGTGTGACTTTAGTAACCTTATCTTCGCTAAATTGTAAGTTTTCTTTCTTATCTAATTTCAAACTGTCCAGGTGAACGACCAATTCAAATCTATCCGACCAAACCTAACTTCTAAGTAAAAACCTAAGACCTAATCACTTTGTAACCTATAGACCTAAGCTCTAGCTAGGATACCACCTAAGTATATAGGTTATTTGCTACTGTGTAACCGCCTGAACATAATTTATTAGTAAATAAACAGCCTGTAAACATTTTAGTGTTAATTATTTAACTCCTGACTATAACCACGCCCGCCTTGAGATTAAAAGTATCCAGTACTCTACCATTTCTGTTTTTTTTAGCTATCCGTTTTCTTTTTTAGCCTGGCATAGGACCCTGGCGCCCGGTACATTTCTTTTCTTATTCTGTGCTATTTAGCACTTTTATATTTTTGGGTTCTAGCCTTGGGTACATTTAATTACTTCTGTTGCGCTGCAAACAGACATAGCCCTGAAGCGCACAGAGTATACGACAATACATTTTAGTTTTTTTGTAAATATAAATTGGTGAAGGTGAATTAAAGTGGTGGTACTCTGTATTTGATTTTTATTTAATTTTTTATTGTAACTTATGTTGAGTTTTTTGCACTGTTTCTTTAAAAAATTATACTCAAAAAAGTGTAAATTTGAAAATAAAAAATATTTGACTATGATATCTTTGTTTTTTTAATGTGTTTATCCTTATTTTGGTTGATTTATTTAAAAAGTAATTGAGTTCATAAATTGTATCATTTCAAGTTTAACTGTTTTCATATCAACACGTATTACGAGTTTTAATTATGATACATTTTTATCATCCTTTCACAACCATTGTAGCTGGTCCAAGTGGATGTGGCAAAACTCAATTTGTCACAAACTTTTTAAATAATTTCAAAGAAGTATGTAATGTTGAATTTGATGAAATAATTTGGTGTTATGATGAAATGCAACCCCTGTACAATCTAGAAAATGTAAATTATAGTCAGGGAATACCAGATTTTTCAATATTTGATGGGAAGAAACCTAAGCTTCTTATAATAGATGATCTGATGAGAGAATCAGATGGACGAATAGTTGACATTTTCACAAAAGGTAGTCATCATAGAAACTTAAGTGTTTTTTATATTACTCAAAACATATTTCATCAGGGGAGAGGCCAACGAGATATTTCACTAAATACAAGCTACATTGTATATTTTAAGAATCCCAGGGACAAAACCCAAATACGCTACTTGTCACGACAAGTTTACCCGGAAAACCCAAAATTTGTAGATGAAGCCTACAAAGATGCTACTAAAGAACCACATGGTTACCTCATGATTGATTTGAAACAAAATACAAATGACATATGTCGTTTTAAAACAAAAATATTTCCGTTTGATGGACATTGCACAGTGTATGTTCCTAAAAAGGGGTTTAAATACGACAAAAATCAACAAATTTTAGTCAGTTCTACATGATGCATGCGAGAGTAAACACATATAAACATTTACTTGAAGCATTGCAGTTGCTTAAACCAAAATATCGCACGGCGTTACTTAAATCTTGTGATGATGATGAGACCAACATTATTTATGAGTGCATTTATAACGTCCTAAATGGAAAAATTCCTTTAGAAAAAAAAGAAAAATCTAAATTAAAAAAATATAAAGATATCTTACGGAAATTAGTTTCAAAAGGAAAACATAAAATAAGAAAAACTGTTATAATTCAAAAGGGAGGTGCATTTCTACCTATTATATTAGGAGCAGTTTTAAGTGCCTTAGTTAACTCTTTATCATAAACAAAATGGAAAACACGAAAAAAATGCTATTAGTAGAATCAGATTTTATTGAAAGACTCAAACGCAATGAGAGCCTACCTGAAAATTCATCATCCCGTCTAGATGCTGAGATGCAAAAAATCCTTAAAAGTAAAATGAATGATCGTGAAAAGTGGACCTTATATTCACAAGCATTGCAGCGATTTTTACATTTTATTGAAACAGATCGAAAACCATTTAGAATACCAATCGTAACGGAGGGGGAGCTTCAACTCGACTACGAAAGTAATGATCTAAAGTCAAAAGTGAACAAAAAGGAGGTTAATGAATATAATGAGTCAGTTGCAAATCCACCTTTACCAGAAGGAGATGGTACTACAGCAGTTACACCGATTGGTAAAACAAATCCAGAACCGATGCCAATTAGCCTATCAAAAATTATAGATATATTACCCAAATCATATGAGAAAAAAACTCGAACTTTGTTGGATTGCATTGTTTTAAGTAAACCAAAAATTTGGTGGAAGCCAACTGGTGAAGTTGTAATAAACAACCGCACCATTTCAAATAGTAATATTACTGATCTGGTAAGTGACACGGTTAGATCTCTTAAACGTCCTAAACCAACAGGGTGGGAAGAGTTTGCATTACTTTTAAGAGATATAAGAGTTCCTTTAAGCTGCATAGGCAATCCTGCAAACTTGGAATTTATTAAAACAGCTCAAGCGAATGAAGCAATTACATTAACTGCATCTACAAGTACGAGATCGTCAACAGATAAAGAAAAACAAAGAGCTACACCACTTACTACAGGACAACTTAAGCGTCATCATAAGAAAATTGATTGGGAAAAATGGACTCCTTATTAGATATTAATAGGATCTACTATGATATCTCGAATCCAGCTGGTTATAGTAGTTTAAATAATATAGCGAAGGAAATGAAAGAACAAATGAACAAAGAGGAAGTAAAAAAATGGTTACAATCTCAAGATACGTACACGCTACATAAACCTATTCATAAGCGATTCACCAGAAATAGATATATCCTATCTAACTTTAATGAACTCTGGCAAGCTGATCTAAGTGACATGAGTACGTATAGTCAATATAATCATGGATACAAATATATTCTTTGTGTTATTGATGTGTTCAGTAAATATGCTTTTGCGAGAGCCATGAAAAAGAAAGATTCATCAACAGTTAAAGAATGTTTTGAAAGCATATTTACTGAAGCCAACTCTGTTCCTCGTCATATACAATCTGATAAAGGTACAGAATTTGTTTCAAAGGTGGTGAGAGATTTTTTTAAGAGCAAAAACATTAATTATTACACCACTAATAATCCCGACATTAAAGCAAGTATAGTAGAAAGGTTTCAAAGAACTCTTAAAATGAAAATGTGGCGTTACTTCACTCATAATAATACATATAATTACACTAATATTTTACAAGATCTTCTTCATTCTTACAACCATACCTATCATTCAAGCATTAAAATGCGACCAATCGATGTTAATTCTAGTAATATTATGACCGTTTGGAATAATTTATATTATCGAAAAAAAGATAGACAAATTTCATTGGAAACCCCAAAATTGAATGTAGGCGATCATGTTAGAATAACTAAATATAAACATGTATTTCAAAAGGGTTATGAAAATAACTGGAGTGATGAAATATTTATAATTAATTCAATTATTAATAGATCACCGCGAGTTGTTTATATGTTAAAGGATTTGGAAGGCGAGCCCATCATTGGTACATTTTATTCTAAAGAGTTACAAAAAGTGACTTACCTCCCCTCCACCGAGCATAAAATTGATAAAATAATACGTTCGCGTCATATTAGAGGCATAAAGGAAATACTAGTGAAGTGGCAAGGTTATCCCAATAAATTTAACTCTTGGATACTCGCATCAAGCTTGAAAAAAATATGAATGAAAATAGTTTTTATTTAACTTTGTTAAGCAACAGTTCAACGGATTACTATACGGACAACACGACTGCACATTTTCTAACTAAATTACCTAAGAACATAAAATTAGAAGGGGAGTGGGTAGTTGGATTAGTGGAATTTCAATACCCGTGTTCCATGTATAATGTCCAAGATCATGAAAATATAATTTACATAAAGAAAAAGGTGGTGTCACCCGCAAACAAGTCAACGAAAATTGTTGATATAAAAACTCATATACCAGCCACTACATACGATAATATTGATCATTTCCTTCAAGCGTTTAATGAGAACCCTCAATTAAAAAATAATGTCAAGTTTAGGTATGATACATTGACAAAAATGGTTGGAGTAACAACAACAAATAATGAAATAACCTCTATCATAACAACCCCGATACTAAGTCTCCAGCTGGGTTTCAAACCGAGATCAAATTTGAAACAAGTTACATATGGAAAAAACCCTGCCAATTTATATTTAGGGTTACCACCACAAATATTTGTTTACACCGATATAATTCATCCGCAAGTAGTTGGAGATGTTATAACAGCATTGCTTAGAATAATACCACTTGATCCAACTAAGTTTATTTATGGTGCATATAAAACTCACATTTTCTCACCTGCTCACTATGTACCGGTTTTACGTAGGGAGTTCGATACTATTGAAATAGATATAAGAACAACTACCGGTGTTAATGTACCATTCCAATTTGGTAGCTCCTGCGTGAAGCTACACTTTCAACGAGTAAAATGAATTATTACAGATCGTCAGTCTCTTGCCCTTACCAGCATTATTATTCGCATCAAGCCGGCTCTGGTGTAGGAATTGTCTATAAAGGAGTTCCATTTCAACGAGGGCATGGTATAGGGAGTTTTTTGGGGGGGCTATTTAGATCAGTGCTCCCTTTGTTATCTAGTGGTTTGAAAACCATTGGAAAAGAAACGTTAGGTGCAGGGGTTGGTTTGTTATCCGATATGGTAAATTCACGCCCTATGGATAGTTCGATTAGATCACGATTCAAGGAGGCAAGTGCTAATTTAAAAAGAAAAGCCGATGAAAAAATTGATTCCCTCATGTCGGGATCTGGGTATAAAATGACATCTAAAAGAAGGGAACCGCTCATTACATTGAAAGCATCGAGACGAAGAGGAAGTAAAAAAAATAAAAACAAAACTCTTGAGGATATATTTACAAACTAAATAATGTCATTCCTACATAGTCATTCTTGTGAATGTGCGAAATCTGAATTAGATATATTTGCCCTTCCATCAACTCAAACAAGTATTGAAAGTGGACAGTGGGTTCATTACAAACCAATTTCATCTTTAAGTGATGACGCTCCTATCGAATTCCAAGTTCCCGGATCAGGAGATGACTATGTTGATCTATCCCACACAATGTTACATATTAATGCTAAAATATTGAATCAGGATGGCACAAAATTAAAACCAGATACCCTGGTTGCACCCGTCAATAACTGGTTACATTCCCTTTTCAGTCAACTAGATGTATATTTAAATCAAAAACTCATATCACCCCCAAACAATACATATGCTTACCGTGCTTATATGGAAAATCTTCTAAACTATGGACCAGCAGCCAAAGAAACTCATCTTACTTGTGGATTGTGGTATGCTGATACTGCAAATCATATGGATACTATTGATGCAAATAACAAAGGGTTTCACAAAAGACTAGAATTTGTCATAGAGAGTAAGGAAGTGGAAATGATGGGCCATTTACATGCCGACATATTTAACCAAGAGAAATTCTTAATAAATGGTGTCGAAATACGCATTAAGTTAGTACGTTCGAAGGAGTCATTCAGTCTAATTTGTCACCAAGATAAAAAATTCAAAGTCCAAATAATGGATGCCAGTCTCATTATAAGAAGGGCACGAATTAATCCTAGCGTTTTGTTAGCACATCAAAAAGTATTGGCAACAACGACTGCAAAATATCCTATCACAAGAGCAGAAGTTAAGGTTCTTACATTACCGTCGGGGATACAGGGTAAAACATTGGATAATATATTTCTCGGGCAAATTCCTAAAAGATGTATTATTGGTTTTGTATCAAATTCAGGGTTTAATGGCAATTTAGCTATGAATCCATTTAATTTTCAACACTATAATATGAATTCGTTTAGTTTATATGTTGATGGTCATGAAATTCCTTCTAAAACATTACAACCATCATTTGGTTCTGGATCTGGGTTAATAGCATCATCATATCACACTTTATTTTCCGGAACTGGTATTCATTTTCACAACGAAGGTAATGACATAAGCAGAACGGATTATGGAGCAGGTTATTGTTTGTTATGTTTTGATTTAACCCCCGATTTATCTGCTAGTTCAACTTCACACTGGAATCTTGTACGGCATGGAAGTGTTCGCTTAGAAATTCGCTTTGATGCTGCTCTACCCTGCACCATTAATTGTATTGTGTATGCAGAATTTGATAATGTTATTGAAATAAACAAAAATCGTGATATATCTGTAGATTACAATAGTTAGTAAACACATAAATACAATGTTTTAATCAATTTAGTTTATTTCATTGTAGGCATTGTTGGCAACATCATCAAATTATTCATATTTTTTTATTAAAAATGGATACAAATGAAATTCAATTTTGTATGAAAAAAATCAGCCCTTCGTTTGAATTAAAGGTTTTTGCTGCTAACAAAATTCCTATTTGGGTTAATCTTCCCGTCTTTATTGTAAGTAATTTGGACCCAGACTCGAAACCGGGCTCCCACTGGGTTGCTATACATATTGACATTAATGGCATAGGGGAATACTTTGACTCCTTTGCTCGGAAACCTTCAGGTTATCATAAGTTATTTTTAAAAAGGAATACCAAGCGCTGGTCTTATAACTATAAACCACTTCAAAACCATTTTACCTCTGTTTGTGGGGAATATTGTTTAGTTTATTTGTATTTTAAATTTCATGGAAAAACTATGAAAGATTTGCTAAGTTTGTTTTCTGAAAATTCATTATGTAATGATCTTATATTAAGAAATATGTTTAAGACTTTTTTTGTGAAATAAAAGAATATGTGAACTAAAATATGATTTTTATTTTTACATGTAATACAATAATAACCTTTTGTTTAATCTACACAAACACTTTTTATCACTGCATCCTATAGTAAATAAAGTATTTCGCACAATTTAATTTTACAAAGAAAAGATAATTGTTTAGACTGGAAAAGGTCTTGAATTCTTAAAAGGTAAGGTTTTTACATGTAATACAATAACAAGCTTTTGTTTAACCTACACAAACACTTTTTATCACTGTTTCTTATTGTCAATAAAATATTTCATACAACTGTCTTTAGAAGCTACTTGCTTTGTGATGTTAAATATAACATCACGTGTAGTTTGGAGCTGAGTGTCTTCTTCAGAAGGCGCGTAGAATTTTAATCTCACATCTGCGTGTTTCCAGTGCTCAGTGGGTGGAATGTTTTTAATTTTTTGCAAATCATATATCTCGATTTTAATCAAGTGAGAAGCGTATGCCCCGTCGTCTTGTCCGGTTGATATATAGCCCACCCCGTCAGGAGAACTTTGACTGACATTGGAAGAGCGCTTCAATACTTTAGTTTTCTTCTTGGGACGTTCAAAAAAGCTGTCGATGTTATTTACTGAACGCTTTTTTGCCATGGCCTGCTTAACTTTAAAACCAGGCGTGCCTTCTTCGTCGGTTGATTCATCTTTATTTTCCGGGTAGTAATAGTTCTTGAAAGTATTTTCAGAGAACTGAAACAATATCAAACAATAAATTACACAACTGCTTAACAAAAACACGGTGCACAAATGCTAAAAAAACACACAATTAAGTTAAAATATTTGTACATACTCACATCCATTATTAGGCCTTTTTATAAACACTTCACTGCACGACACAAGACTATTATGTCTATATACTGCTTTAAGTACAGGGAGCTCCGGTAACGAAGACTGTTGCGTGGCTAATAGTTGTTCAGACACAATACCCCACCGCTTTTATACGCTCCGTAAGTTAAGCGTCTTCCTAAAAACATGTTTGAACTTGTAGTTCATCTAACACAGACGCCGATTTATTCAACAACACCCAAAATAATAAAACGCACAAGTAACAATCGCATCCGTTGTGACCATAAAAGATAATAGGCGGCTACCAATAAAACAATTAAACCGTTAAGTATAACAATGCACTCCGGTACACGAAACTTGTCGATACAGGCTTTTTTATTGATATACCTACTCCATAGCGCTTTGAATCAAGTCAGAACCAGTTTACTTGCTTCGTTTTAGTTTTACATACTAGTGTGTTACAATAAAATTAAAATGTATGTGGAGGTGAACCCCATATACGTACTAGATAGATAATGTTATAGCTAATGTTAGTCAAGGATACATATTCGTAGGTACATACCCGTACGTAGGTTAGATTGCATTTAACCACTATATTTTTAATAAGCTAAGTGTAGGTAATTCATTTAGAAATACCTATATGCAATATATGGTTTTGATAGTTGTTTAGAATAGGCTCTAAGTAACAACGACTTAAGATAATACTACGAATACTACGATTAGCTAGATTTACTAACATTAACTTAGGTAAATTCAATTAAGTGAAAATTAGTACTTAAGCTAGATTTAAATCAGTTCTTAGCTTAGGTTAAGCTCATGTAAAGTTAGGCGATCTTTAATAACAGCCGACCCTGGGGTGTTAAAATTTAAAACCACTCGTAACTTCTTTGTTGGTTGATTCATCTTTATTTTCTTGAAAGTATTAAAAACAGTAGGTATGTTAAGTTAGATTAGGTTGTATAATGTTAGGTTAACTTCAGTAAGGTAGGTTAGGTTAGGTTAGAACTGTAAGCCTTAAAAAACAGTAGGTATGTTAAGTTAGATAAGGTTGTATAATGTTAGGTTAACTTCAGTAAGGTAGGTTAGGTTAGGTTAGAACTGTAACCCTTAAAAAACAGTAGGTATTTTAAGCTAGGACAGGTTTCACGGTTTTAGGTTAACTTCAACAAGGTAGGTTAAGTTAGGTTAGAACTATGATCCTTAAAAACAATATGTTAAGAAAACCACTATGGTAACTTAATTAAATGATATGAGAAAAACATAGATAACATTAAAAATCACATTACAACAGTTAATAGCGCAATCAGGTAATATGTAAAAAAAAGGTATGAACGCGTGCGATGCAAGACAATGGTGTTGGGCGCCACGAGAACAAAGGGGTTGGCGCACGCGCAAACAATAGGCAACGTCTAGGAAAGAAAAGGTACCCAGGTAGTTGATAACCTTTCGTATTGAGTACTTGGACTATTGCAAGCTATGGGAAGGAGTGATCTGGGAGTCTCGGGACCCTTCCCAAACGCTCTAAATGGGGGGATAAACACCGAAAAAAATATTAAACTTTTTTTTTTTTTTTAGGAGCGAAACCCCACCTCTCGCTCCTCAGAGCACCATTTTTTTCGGCCGAGTAGAGGCGGGGCCAGAACCGGCGAATCCCTACTACTAATAACGAAATTCTCAATAAATCAAAAAATAAAAAGGTAGTTTTATTGAGTTATATCAATTACAAACAATGATAAACGAGCTTAAGATATAAGTTTAACTGCCTGTTCGCAGTTAATAAATGTCCGGAGGGAATTCGGCGAGAAGAGACAAGATAAACCACTTAGTTCAATTACTATTTTAATCACTGAACTTAAACTAAATACAACAGGAGTGACCAGGCGGGCGCGAGACACAACTGATGGAATACCGATGTGAATGGTGGTTGGAAGCGGACTAACTCGCGTGTCTCGCGCTCGCTTCGGTTTTCTAATAATGTTGACCATGCAAATTCCTGTACGGGTGTCGCCACAGTACTCCCCCCCTTTTTGAAAAGAAATCGACGGATAAATAGAACAATTTTAGTACGAAATCGTTTTTATTGTATTTTTCATTTCCTTACTTGAAGATCTATCTATTGGTGTAAAAAAAAAATCTTTATGACTTATAGTTTCTGAGATAATTGAATCGAAAAACGTACGATGCGTAGAACAACGAACGAAACGCACACGCAGCGCCCCGCGCCGCAGGCACGACGCGCGGATGGTCACTTTGAGCCATGATCAGCGGAGAGTGCGCGCAAAGTGCGCGTCAAATTGTTCGTTCTAGTTTTATATGTGGCAAGGTACTACTGTCATGTTACTTGCAAATCATTAAAATTCTTCGTAATTGTAATAAATTGATAAGCAGCCTTATTTAATCTAAAACCGGTCAAGTGCGAGTCGGACTCGCGCACCGAGGGTTCCGTATTGAAGATAATATGCTTGGTAACCGCAAAAGAAAATACTCATTTTGTTATAAGCTTTATTTTCCAGGCAATAAGGTCGATTTTGACTAGCCTTAATTTTAATACAGATTTTCTTGGTTTTTTTGTTATTTCTCAAAAACTGTAAATAATGAACACTTTATTTTATTTTTCCCAGAAAATATAAGTAATTATCTATACGTCAAGATTTTTTTCAGAATTTTTGATTAATAAACTTCGGAGATAAGGGGGGGGGGACGGTCATTTTTTGTACATTTTTGGCTATAAATCAAAAAGTACATCACAGAAATTTTTCAAAAAAAATAGTTTTGAAATGTGCAGGTTAAGAGCTTTCATATGACACCCCATTTGCTATAATCGAATCACTTTCATTTTTGAACCCCCCATTCTAGACCCCTTTTCAATTATTAATAAAATTAATTTAATATTTTTTTTACTACAAATAGATGCGGACAAGCAAGTTGTACAATTATGCCAAATTGGAAGTTGATAGCATTTGTAGATGCTGAGAAAACCAATGTACCAATTTTGGTACGGAACCCTAATAAAAACACTTGATGTGTATACGTAACAAAATTATGCTGTTTATATTTAAATCGATCTCTTTTCTACGGACTTTGACGTGATTTATATGCACATCGACAGTTGTTCTTCGGAAAAGTTTAAATAAAAGAGGGTAACATGTGAATTTAGTCCGTTGTTCGTCGATATTGATTTCAGATGTAACTTTTTGTGCATATATAATCGCACTTTATTAGAAGAAGGGGGAAGAAGAAGGGGGGCGACAATAAATTTTATGTGTTTATCTGTGCATTTGTGTATCTGTTTGCTAGGTTAGTTATAATGATATTATGATATAAACATGATATAGATAAATAACGACGACGCGTTAGCCTAGATGGTAGTGACCCTGCCTACGAAGCTAGCGGTCCTGGGTTCAAATTCCGGTAAGGACAGATATTTGTGTGATGAGCACGAGTATTTATTTCTGAGTCTTGGATGTTTTTTATGCATTTAAGTATTTATTTCTAAATATTTATATCATTGTCTAGTACACATAGTACAAGCCTAGAGCTTAGTTTGGGACTAGGTCAATTTGTGTGAGATCGTCCCTTGATATTTATTATTTATTATTATTATTAAATGTCTAGGAAGAGGCGACATAGACCCCGCAATAAGGAAATGGATAATGGCCATGCTTACAGGAAGGGCAATCACAGCGCAACTGGGTGGAGACTCGATAAGGATAAAGACATGTAGAGGCTTCCGGCAAGGGTTGTCACCACTCCTATGGTGTCTCCTACCTAGATTCGCTCATAAGAGAAGCCAACAGGGGAGGTATACACATGCAAGTTTACTCAGATGACGGGGTACTGCTAGTTAGGGGTAATACCCTAAGTGTAATGAGAGAAGTCATGATAAGAGCGATCAAACAGGTATTAAACTGGTGCCTACGCAGAGGGCTAGACCCTAACTCAAACAAGACGAAAATACTACTGTTCACCAACAAGAGTAAGGCGTAGTACAAGACAGCAAACTGATGTACAAGACACAAATAAAAGAGCATTGCAGAAAAGCCGTTATATCTCTATGGCAATGCAGGAAAGCTACAACATGAGTACACAACAATACCACTAGGCTACATAAGTGTTATCCAGGCAGAAGTATATATGCTATAATGGAATGTGCATGGACCCTCAAGGAAAGAAGCGATATAACGGGAAGCAATGTCATAATAATATACTCAAACAGTCAAGCATTAGCAGTCAAAGCACTGGATAACCCGGAAGTCAAATCCTCGTTAGTCCAAAAATGCAGAAATATATTGAATACCCTAGGCGACATATCACAAGTGACGCTGGCGTGGGTACCGGGACAACGGAGCAACGGGTAACGAGAAGGCTGATGAACTGGCTAGAGCGGGAGCAGACCAACAGTACCTAGGCCCGGAGCCAGTACTCCCGATATCTGCAACTGTCACGAAGGGAGCCATAGCTAGAAAAATAGAAACAAACACCAATGCGGCGTGGTGATTACACAAGGGTGTAGACAATCTAAGCTCATGATTGGAAGGGTAACCAAAAACAGAACAAGGTACCTACTAAATCTTGGTAAGCATAATCTTAGTATACTAACAAGAGTGTTGACTGGGCACTGCTCGCTCATCAGACGCCTAACGGTAATAGGCATTAAACAAGATCCTCTTTGCCCATAATGTGCCAAAAAGGAAACAAGCCAGCACGTCCTACCCAAGTGTGTACTTGTCACTGAGATATCGCACATTCGGGGAAGACGTATTATCAAACAAAGCACTCAAAAGTATAAACTAAGGGGCGCACTTCTGTTCTGTAAGAAAACCAGAAAATGGGATCCATTCCAATAATTGGATGGGAGCGTCGCCGGGCCAGTAACCTACGGCTCAATCAAGGGGAACTGGACGGAATGACCGGGAGACTGATCGACCGTCCGCCTGATCCAGCCGGGCGTCCCCACTCATCCTCATCATCATCTCAGAGTAATAGAAAGGCTAGTGATTAATGTTACCTAACAGACGAAGTCTTTAAGATTTTTGTATTTAGAACAGAAGTTTGTAAGATAAATGACCATCTTATAGTTGACTGATGATTACCAAGTTCCTATAGTTAACATAGGTATTCACGAGAATGTATTTTTTTTAGTAAAAAAGGTGATTTTTCAATAAATATCCTTATTTTATTCACTTAGGACACTACTTTTTTAACGAAATTTCATAGAACAACGAGCTATGTCAAAATATTACACTCATTGTTCTGTCGAACAACGTGCTATGATACCATTTGCCATCTGCAGTTCCATAATAAAACGGGCCATGTACACATGTAACCCAGTAACTCGGAAAATAATAAAGAAATTAAATATTTTATTACTTTTACATAATCATTGTCTTGCTATTAATCACCTCTTAGAGTTTTAAAAAGCTAACTTATATACTTTATGAAATATACACGATTGAATCTTTGTACTCCTCTCCTGAAAAGTAGACATTTTGCAGATAGGCCTTTGTTCTATTAACCCGTCGAAATGTACCTTATAGTAAACAAATAATAAAAACTTACACCACTAAATTTCCTTTACTGAACCCTAAAGGTATAAACTTCGCATCGCGATTCAGCTTCCAATTGCTGACATCGCACCGTACTCGAGTAGGTGGTCGTGTTTACATTTAGCTGACCTTATTTTATATGTTACACAATGTTGCACCCAGGCACGAGTGTAATTGTAAGTAACACATTCATGAAATGTAAATAATAAGTTATGTTTAAAACATGAATTAAATGTGGTTTGAAAACCATCCGTCATGAAAAGAAAAGAATATGTTAAAAGTAAACTCATTGTTGCCTCTGATGTCGGCGCCACAATGGTTACTTGGAAATGTGAATGGAATTTAAGAAGTTCGATACCATGCTATGAAAAAAAAAAAAACACGCAATGGGTACACTTCCCACCATTATCAATATCAGCTACCCTACATTGAAAACGTTGAAGAAAAAAATATATATACATGAATTGAACACTAACTCATTACAGTATTGTTAGGAAAAAAACTGGTATATTCTAATACACTGGAGCCTGTGACCTCGGCGTCACAGTGATCTCCGTCGGCGTAATTTTTCTCATGTTCTTCTCTAGCCACTTCCTTGTATTTTGTATACACTTTTGTCTAATGAAATAACACAATATGGCTGCAAAAATCACTGCACAAACTATTTGTCGCGACGAATCGTGTCGCGATACCTTTATGTATATAGAATATACTGGCAACATTGATACTGGACATTTCATCTATGGTAAGTAGATTTGTATCTGTCATGACGCTCTTAAGTTTCGCTCCGTAATGGCGGGAAGCGATATAAAACGGTGTTAAATGTTACTAAGTGCCAGGTTCCTGATTTGGAGCTTCTGGATATCTAAGTAGATAGAGTCTGTCTAATGAAAGATGAACCTGAGAAACAGCGGCAAATTCAAAAAATCTTCATATGGTATTACCGATCAATGTAGGAATAAACGATTTTGATAATTTTCTTATTTTGTTTATTTTGGTGGGCACAAAGAAAGAGGAAACGCGTACTTTTTCACAATACTAAGGCCCGTATTAATAAACTATAGGTACTCAAGTCTACTAATACCGCACTCAAGTGTCCGTTTATCCATATTAAGACCACACACGGTATCATATTTAAGTACAGTTTATTAGTAGAAGCCCGAGAGTCTTACTACTTAATACGTATGGGTGGATCAACTTTTTTGTTGTTGTTAGTGTCCCGTAAGCCAGGAGACAACAGTGATAGTTTCTTAGAAAAAATGTTATAATGTATACTTCTATCACAATCAGGAGAAAAGCCATAAAAGAATGGTAGTGGACTTATATCCTTTGAAATCATAGTTTTAATGAGTGACCCAAGAAACGTCACCCTGGCACCGAACTACAAAGAAAAGTTGATTGACCCGTATAGTCACCATTAAATAAATAGATAGTGACACCCAACATCACGAAGTATTTGATGCTTTGAAATTATCTATGAAAAAAAAAATGCAGACCACCATAATAATGCTTGCATCAGCATGCTTTCTCATTTGTGAGCTCTTTTAGTAAATAAAATCACCAATAACAAGTCATTAAGTAAAAATATTTTATTTATTATTAGGGTAAAACCGATGCTTTCTCTCAACTCTGCTAATAGGCATCTGAGTGTAGGCACTTGCTTCTTTACAATATAAAATTCGTTCACTTTATTTCCGATGGCATGGATGTCAAAACTATCTAAATTGGATACTGTGGCCTTGTGAGTTCGCTTCTTTCCTGGAGTACTGAAGACACCATGGTTTACTTTGCCTTCATTCTCTACAATGTCGAAACACTGATATCTGTAAGAAGAAAGAAGGAATGAATTAAACAGAACACCATTTACAAATATATTGTGACACGCAGTACAGCCCCATTTTACAGTCCAACAGCTCTAAGAACATTTGGGTTTAGGTGAAATAAAATTGCATCGGTGAGGTTCAAATCGCAACGGTTTAAGAACAAGGAAGACAGGTATAACCCGAACATCTTTTCCAAGAGCTCATGAAGTGTACATAGGTACATATTAATATGTTTATGATATCTTTTAACTAAATGTATATAAACACCTCCTTAGTGTTTTACTGAAACTAGGTATGAGTGTCAGTTATATTAATCATCTGTCTATTTAATTAATTTAATAAAATTGCGATTGTTAAGAGATTGAACATGGTATAGGTACAGACAATACACCTATGTATAGGGAAAGACAATGATTTAATTAATTTTAGTATTTACCGGTCATTGATGATAATTCTTCTAAATACTTCGTTTGACTCTGGCATAGTAGGTAAATCGTTTTGCTCCAACTCTTTCAACTGCTGAAGATTTTTCAAAACCGTTTGTTTTTCACCATCCACGTCCAGCTTATCTGAAAACAATACATCGTTTAATATCTTAATGGAAAAGAAATACCAATTTCAAAAGATAGGTAGAACAGAAAAGGTACCTATATATTCTATGAAACTTTGGAATGAAGATATAGAACTAATACTTAAGTATCAAAATTAACATGCCATACTAACCTTGTTATAACCTATGAATTCGGTCACTGTATGTAAACACTCTATTTTTTGTTTCAACAATGCTTCCCTCTTCTCTTGTTTTTCTTTATATTTGTTTATAATGGAACAAAGGATCTGTCGCACACCACTTTTGATAGTTTTACGCATGTTTAGTCCGTAAATTTCGAGAAGAAAACTTTAATTTGACAGACTCGAACCAACAACGACTTGTTTGTCAATGTCAAAACGTCATTTTAATAGTGTTGCCAGACCTGCCAGTCAAATAAAAGCCCGGTTCATCATTCATTAGACAGACTCTAAACGAGTGATTTTACTATCGATAAAGTTTTCCACATATTTATCTAACTATCAATGGTCCCAACCATATTGCAAGTATTTAATGATCGTTCATATATTCTGATTTATTAATTGTGAAGTGTTATCATATTGACTATACCCTGAAGTTGATACTAATGACTCGAGAGTGTGACTAAGATATGACACATATGTGAATTGGGGTGTTTGACCCACTTTGTTATTGGCACTGTGTGCGGAGTCATGAGTATACTAGGCTGGCCAGCGGATCTAATGTAAGATGGTGCCGTACAGGGCAAAGGCGCAATTCCTACGTAATTGAGTTTACTTTCCACTTGGCTTGACAAATTTGTCACAGTTGCCATGGCTATGGCGTTGTGTGAGTCCTTGTTTTCTTCTTTGCTTTGTCCCCAGCCCATGATTAGTTTGAATGTCGTAACTACTTGTTACAGCTCCAAAGTTAGTAATGACCGTAAAAATCTGTGAGCTAGAAAACATTGACTCTTACCATAGTATAAATAGACAAGTAGCTCGACTCCGGCCCTTTAGGAGATTCTGATACCTATTGCCGCTCGGGCGTCAGGGTTGTCCGAACATGTTTTTCAATTTTGGTCACCTACTTGACCATACCTAATTTGATCTATGATTTATAATCATAGTAGTTTTCATAAATTACACAAACATAAAGTAGGTAAGTATAAATATTGTTAGGTACCTAAGTATATACACACATAAGCACACAGATATGCACGTTTAACTTGTAAGATCCCTCTTTTTTGTCGGGGTGTAAATAGAGTATAGGTATTTAATTTTAAATAAATAAAGTACGAAAAAATGGAGTAGCTCCCAGTCTATAGCTACTTAACATGGATAAAGAAAAAATACAATGTGATGTGAACAATAATAATATTAATGTACCTACCGAAAATTTAATAAATATCTAAATAATAACATCACCGGAAAATCTCACACAAATTGACCTAGGTAGTCCTAAACTAGGTTTAGGCTTTGGGTACTAGGCAACGATACATAATTACTTATGTAGTGAAAAATACATACTTACTTAATATTACTATATAGGTACATTTAAAACACCTAAGACTCAGAAACAAATACCTACTCGCACTCATCACACGAATATTTGCCCTGACCGGGAATCGAACCCAGGACCGCTAGCTTCGTAAGCAGTAATTAGTCACTAGGTCACTACCAACTACCTAGGCCATCCACGTCGTCACATGTTAACTGACACGTCACACTCAATAACTTAAATTACCTACTTAATACGTATTTATTTCACCTAAGTAGGTATCTATTCTATAGGTATAGGCAAGCCGGTACGAAATACCTCATTAATTGAGTAGGTATTTACATTAATAACTTGCAGCTTTTATTAAATCTGGATAGTTGTAAGTACCTACCTAAGCTAGGGTTAGGGCACAGTTTAGGTGTTTTGAAACGAAAGAAAATGTCACGCTGACAATAAAATAGATTTAACAATTTAGCTATAGGTAAATATCAAAAAATAAACAGCATTCTTCACAACACAAACTCTAAATAGGTACCTTTCCGACTCAAAAGGTATGTTGAAAAACGATAGCTCCGGATTTCTTACACCATTATTTAAACCCCGTAAACTGAACAATATTTTCTAGTTTTCGACAAAGACATTGTCGCTCGATGTTTTAATTTAACGCGCACTACAACCAAACGTGACCGAACGCAATGACGCCGCGACCCCGTCTAATCACCATTCCCGCACCTCTGCTTGTAGTTTCGTGTGGGAGGTTCGCCCCGCCCACAGCCGTACGGTCGGCGTAACGCACACATGCAAGCCGCGCGATGTACCTTTGTTTGAAGACGACCTACTTCTCTATTTATACTATGCTCTTACATCTTGCACGTGTGCCCTACTTGTTGATACCTAAAAATTAAATGCAAATGTAAATGTAAATGTCACAGTCGACTTAGTCTGTCAGTACTGCAGCATTTTAAATTGCATTGTTAACTTACTCATATCATTCTTATTTGCACTACTGTTACCTATCTACTACTGTGCACTGTTAAGTGCGGAATGTGCAAGTCCGGCTTGCACCAGTGATCTATTTATTGAAATGACTTTGTCATTTGTGAGACATGAAATTCTTATTCTAAAAATAACAAATATAGGATATACATTAAGGGTAGTTGTAGTACAGGACCGACTCTGCCATAGTCAATTCAAAATAATCTCCAAACAGCCTTCCTGTACACAACGCCGACTATATAAATAATATTTATACTTAACCACTGTCACAAGTTTAATCGTCGATTAGGTATCTAACCGGTCTATTTATGACTCGTCCGCAACGTGTGGTGCGGATCCGTGAGGCAGGTGTACGAGGGGTTGTCGTTGATGACGATGACGATGGCAATGGCAATAACGATGGCGATGGCGATGGCGCCGATATGTCCCGATCGACACTGGTCGGCTCATCGTAAACGTCAGTGGTATCATTATTTAACATGAAAGCTGGCTTTAATCTGTCTATGGATATATCTACTTGCCTGTTCGGTAACTGTACCTTAAATATTTTCGCATTTCTACTGATGACTTTATATGGCCCGTCGTAGTTGTAAGTTAGTGGTCTTTTAACCATATCGTTTTACGTCCCTTGTTAACATTAATCTCGTCCCATTAAATTTTCGTCCGCAACGTGTGGTGCGGATCCGTGAGGCAGGTGTACGAGGGGTTGTCGTTGATAACGATGACGATGGCAATGGCAATAACGATGGCGATGGCGATGGCGCCGATATGTCCCGATCGACACTGGTCGGCTCATCGTAAACGTCAGTGGTATCATTATTTAACATGAAAGCTGGCTTTAATCTGTCTATGGATATATCTACTTGCCTGTTCGGTAACTGTACCTTAAATATTTTCGCATCTCTACTGATGACTTTATATGGCCCGTCGTAGTTGTAAGTTAATGGTCCTTTAACCATATCGTTTTACGTCCCTTGTTAACATTAATCTCGTCCCCTGTATTGGTACTGAGGGACTGGAGATGTTTTATTCAGTTAGCTCAGGAGGATCAGGGTTTCTAGGTTTGAAATATAAACAACAAGATTTACTAATAAAATACTGAGGCTTTATGCCTGTTTATTATAACTTAAACGGTATCCCTAGTGCTTAAACTTAAGATTGATTGATTGATAGAAGTATAGAGCCTAGCAGGATGCCGCCCAGCGCGACGCGAGGGTAACCGCACCGCCCTGGACCAGCAAGGGGTTGTTATGGGGTAACTGCTACTTCACAGCGCGACGCGAGGGTAACCGCACCGCCCTGGACCAGCAAGGGGTTGTTATGGGGTGTAACGTTGTAATATATAATACTGTTCATTACTTTATTGTCAAACGTCAACACCATAGTTCTGTAGGTTGGTGTTGCTGCGTTAGGGTAAATTACTTTAGATTACAGGAATATTAAATATTTGGAATTAATCAATAAATGGAGTAAATAGTTAAATGCATTTATTAAATAAACAAAACAATTCAAAGATTTCTTTTGGCAGCAATTGTACATACAAGAATTAAACAAACACATTTCAGTCAAAAGTTAATTTAATGTAGAACTTTCATGTAGGTAATATATTAATTGGGTACCTAATTACCCAGACTACCTAATTTGTATAGCTACATTCTATGCATTTTGTTGCATCTATGTTTTGACTAAGTATCTTTCATCAAGATGTCCAAGATGATAGCCCATTACAAAATCAGGCTTAAGCTGAATGACAGCGGAGGAGCCATCCTCAATAAAGTAACCAAGCACCTGCTGTGGAGATTCGGTGTGTTCGGTGAAAGGAACTTGTAAGTAATAATGAATAACATCTTTCTGATGGAGGCATTTGTTGCATTTTAATATGAAATTCTCTGACCAAATGGTGAATTTTCAGTTATTGTTCTCACACGTGGAGTGGAGGGAATGTCTTAGCGTCGAGATTACCAGGGGTTTTCCTTGAAGTTTTCCGGTAAGATTCATAATTTTATTAACCATTAAATGTCAGGCCACATGTCTCATACATTTCTTAACCGTAGTGCTAATCAGAGCAATTTCTCTGTGTCTTTACAGCTGGACTGGGTTTTCTAGTTTTGTCAGTAGGTCTTCATTTAGTTTCCGGATGTTTTCAGTAGGTCATTTAGTTTCTGAATATTTTCAGTATGTACTTGTAACGGTTCAGCGTTACTCTAATTAAATAAATCTACATATTTAAACTTAAAAACTAAAACTATACAATTAATACTAATAAAAACAATATCTTTTAAAACATATTCATAAAACTAATAAACTAATTTAAAAATATCAAAACACTATAAATAAAATAAAAAGAAACATTATTCATTTACAAACAAACAGAATCGAATCAACGGATTTAATATTAGTTAAAACTAGACTCGAATACAAAGGACTACGTCACCGCTGCATCTAGCGATAAGGCCCGGTTGCGCTGTCGCCGGGAGCGAGCGATGTGCCGGCCGACATTACCTTTACGACGGTGACGGCAGAAGGTCAAAATAAATTATCTTTTTATTTGAGATTCCTCTATTACTTCTGGTGCAGTTCAAGCTCAAGTCACTATATACAATTAAAAAGTTCTAATTTAATTAAGTGCCTGTGTTTCCCCGAATCGGGTGAGTGTTGTGAACATTCTTAATATGTAGATTAAGTAAATTTAGCATACTAGTTACCATTTCATATAGTTGAACATTTATGCTTTTTAGTTGTCATTAATTATGGTCATCAATCATTTTAAAAGCATCATTTTGACTAACTGTAATTAAATCTGCTTTAATTGTACACTTCCATTAGCTTCTAGAAGGTTCATCCTACCCTCATTATAAAAAAAGGTAACATGTAAAACTTAATATTTCACTTCTTTTGTTAAAGAAATAACTAATTTCAATATTAACTGTTTTACTCATACTGCTTTCCCACATTGTGATAATTTTCTATGTATTTTAATAATCTAAAACTCATTGTCATTTCAAATCTTTCTTTCTCACTCCAAAAGTTGATTTTGTTTGTGACTGCCACATCATGGATCACCATTTAGTGCTTGGGGTTCACCTAACCAGCCTTCCTAAAGCATCTGCCTAAAAATTCATATCGAAAAATCCCGATGTCGTAGTCACTAACATGAAATTGGACTTTTCATGAAATGGCCATTTCCCGGGAATTTCAGGGACCAAGTCTGGGGTTCATATAGAGACCCAAAACCACCTATTGCGCATGCTCCCGCGCATTCCCGGCCAATCCCGTGAATCCCGCGATCCGGACCAAGGACCCAGGTGTCACCAGCGGCCCCCAAGACCCGAGCAGTGCAGGGAAGTGACCCCATTAAGGATTTGTTTCGCGCGGAGTATGCTCAGCCAGTAATCTAAATTACCCGCGACCTTTAGTCGATTTTAATAACATCAATAAATTAATTAAGGATATTTTATTCTATCAATTTTTTAAATTCCTTATATTCTATCCTACTTGTGACGCTAAACGTTACAATGGCGCCCACTCCAGGTATTTACTGAGCTGAGCATTACAGAAACAGGTCCTTTGCATTTTTTTTGGTTTTCTTTGGTGTTGGTTGCTTTTTGCTAATTTGTATTACAATATCCTCTAATTTGTGTCATTGTAATCACATCAAACGTAGTTAGTACATAGTTTAAGTTAATTAAGTTGATTTGAGCAGTTGCAGGTACGTGGATAGTTTTATTATATTGTTGTCCTACTCCAATTCGTAAATACAGTGTCTACCCACAGTGTTTATTTTGTAATTTCCCTCTAGTTGAATTTCTGTTTTCCACATACCTGGCAACACTATTATAACTGCTTCTCAATCATTGAAATCGCAACACTCACCCTATTCTAATTTTACATATTGTGAATCTAGCACCATGTCGTATCCGATCAAATATTTGTCTCTCCAAAAGTCTGAACTCGAGTACGAGGTCATACTTAGAGGCGGTACAACTGGATCTGTACAAGATCTACGTAGTCAAATTGTAAAACTAAATATACCTTCTGAGGATATCCTAGAATCTCACTTAAAACCTACAATTGACCTTCTTGCTGTCAAAGACAGTCTGCTAAAATCGCAAACTATGATTATATCACTAAAAACTAAATTTGAAAAGAACTTGTTTTCGCGCACTGAAAATCTACTTCATCACATATACCACAGAATTAATAGGCTGTCTAGTATTGATTCTGCAATAGCTGAACAACACAGAACTAACTGCGTTAATTTCAACAACCAGTACAAAGACATCACAGCTCTGAGACCAAATTCGAATATAGCGTCTAGCTCAGAACTAGAAACCGGTGCAGTAACCTGCGATCGTAACCTGACTTCTGACTTAGCTAAGCTAAAATATTCAGGAGAATCCTGCGTGCTGTCTTTTATACAAAAGGTGGATGAATTTGTAGACGCTAGGAACATCCCCAAGGATCGGTTGTTGAAGTTTGCTTACCAAATTTTCACGGATGACGCGTTACATTGGTTCCGCTGCATAAGGGAGAAAGTTCATACTTGGGAGGATGTTGTCGTGCTATTAAAACAAGATTTCAGGCAACATAATTACGACTACCGCCTTTTGGCTGAAATTAGATCTCGCACTCAAGGTGAACACGAAAATATTTCTATCTACCTAGCAATAATGCATGGTATGTTTTCAAGATTGTCTAAGCCACTGTCTGAAACTGACAAACTTGAAATCATCCTACATAATATCCGGCCTTGTTACGCAAGTACCCTGGCTATTTCATCTGAAGTCAAGGACCTGGACTCGTTAAAAACCATATGCTCTAACTACGAAAGTATCTAGTCGAGAATTTCTTTGTTTCGCGAGCCACCCAGGGCTACTTCAGAAACACTAGCTCCCGAATTTGCTTATGCCAAGCAGCAAAAATACAATAACTACTACGCTAATAAAAACTATGCTACTACAAGTAATAATGAAAGGTATAAAAACTACAACACATACAATAAAAAACCAAATTATTCAAATAACTATAACTACAATAAACCTAAAACTACTCTTGAAATATATAACACTACGAACGCTGTGCAAGTCACACCAAGTTGTTCCAACCGTGTTCAAGTAACACGCAAGTATTGCCCGAGATGTCGCTGTGACACGCATACACTAAAAGAGTTCACACAAGCACATTTCCCTATACGCTTTAAATGTGGAAAAAAAGGCATTCGCTACCCTGACTGTACTAATTGTCATACAAAAAACTAAATACAGTGGATTGTAGTGTCGAAGAAGCTAACAGTAAGTACAAAAACAACTTTGATAAGGCAGAATGGAAATCTTGGCTTGATTTCTTATCAAAGTTTTTCTCATGCTATTCTGTCACTTCAATCCACGATTCACAAAATAAACATGAACATGTTACTAGCAGACCATATGTAGCTGTCAACATTAACGGTAATATTATAAATGGATTGTTGGATACTGGTTCAAGTGTTACTATTCTAGGGAAAAACTATCATAAGTGCTTCTTAGACGCCGGTTTTGCACTTGAGAATACTGAACCACTAAATTTTGTTGCTGCAGGAGGACAAAAACTAAAAAATTCTGGTATTATTAACTTGCCTGTCTCATTTTTAGATCAGCTGCATATTCTAAGGGTATACGTTGTACCGGAAATTCAAAATCCTTTGATCTTAGGTATGGACTTCTGGCGACTATTTGACTTGTTTCCCAAGCATCTGGACTCTGTCACAATGGTTATAGATAATAATACCCTATGTGCTATGTCATTTGACCCCCCTACACAGATATGCGACTATGACCATCTATCTGCCGAACAAAAGGTTACTACTGATCACATAATTTCACAGTTCCGTGAAATTTCATACGAAGAGCGTGGTCTTGGCCGTACTTCTCTAATAACTCACAGTATTGACACTGGGAATGCTGCACCCATTCGTCAAAGATACTATAGAATGTCTCCCGAAAAACAGCGCCTCCTGGTTGAGCAACTCGACGAAATGCTACGAGAAGACGTGGTTGAGTCGTGCGAAAGCCCTTGGTCGTCTCCGGTTCTTTTAACGCCTAAGAAGAACGGTGAATTACGTTTTTGTCTAGACAGCCGTAAGCTGAATGCCGTTACAACTAAAGACGCGTATAGTATACCGTACATTTCAGAAATACTCGACAATCTCCGAGACGCTAAGTATCTGTCTAGTTTGGATTTATCCAAAAGTTTTTGGCAAATTCCTATTAAAGAGGAAGACAAGTGTAAGACCGCTTTCTACATACCATCTAGAGGAACATTCCAGTTTACTTTGCCATTCGGTCTCACCAACGCTCCAGCGACACAACAGCGTTTGGTGGACATGCTATTCTACGGTCCGGAGTTCGAGCATAAGGTCTTCGTCTACATTGATGACATTATTATAGTTTCCCCAACCTTTGAACAGCATATCTCGCTGCTTGTTCGTGTTCTCGAAAAACTCAAGATGGCAAATCTTACCATTAGCTACCAAAAGTGTAAATTCTTCCGAACTAAGCTAAAGTACTTAGGCTACGTAGTGGACTCTAATGGCCTACAGCCAGATCCGGAGAAAGTGGAGGCGATAGTAAACTACCCTACGCCCACAAATCGCAAGGAGGTACGTCGATTTACTGGAACAGCCTCTTAGTACCGGCGATTTATTCCCAATTTTAGCTCCATTGCTGCACCTCTAAACAAGTTGACGTCTAACGCAAAAACTTCCCCCCCATTTCGTTGGTCTTCTGAGGCCGAAAAAGCCTTCCGCACTCTTAAAGAAGCTTTAATATCTTCACCAGTCCTCTCTTGTCCCGACTACACTCTGCCTTTCCAAGTGCACACTGACGCAAGCGACTTTGGTGTTGGTGCCGTTCTAACGCAGGTTATCAATGGTGTAGAGAAGGTGATTGCCTACATGAGTAAATCTCTTTCCAGCAAGGAACGCAACTTTAGTGCTACAGAAAGAGAAGCTTTAGCAGTCCTTACAGCCATCGAACACTGGCGCTGCTACGTAGAAAATGGCCAGAAGTTCGTAGTATACACCGACCACTCGTCCTTAAAGTGGTTCTTAAACCTAAATAATCCCACAGGTCGTTTGGCTCGTTGGGGTGTCCGCATGTCCTCATTTAACTTTGAGATCAAGCATCGGCGTGGCTCAGAGAATGTTGTCCCTGATAGTCTGTCTCGTTTTGTTCCAATAGCTGCAATAGATCAGGTCTCACCTAACCTCAATCCCGTCTATAATACACAGGATGGTTGGTTCTTAAACATCTACAACGGCTGCCAAAATGCTCCAACTTCTTTTCTAAATTATAAAATAACAAACGGAAAATTATTTAGGTACAAAAAGAGTCTAAATCCACTAACAAGAGAGTTTGAATGGAAGGAAGTCATTCCTCTCAAGTTCAGAATGGAATTGATTACTAAGAATCATTCTGAGCCTACTTCTGCCCACTTTGGCGTTTTTAAAACACTGAGACGTCTCTCTTTAAAATATTTCTGGCCTGATATGCATCGTGATGTTTCCAATTTAGTATCAAGCTGCGATATTTGCACTGCCCACAAACACGCTACTCATGCCACTCTTGGGCTAATGGGCCGTTCTAAAGACTGTTCTCGCCCATTCCAAATGCTGAGCATGGATCTCGTCGGTCCCCTACCCCCTTCGAGAAATCAAAATACCTTTATTTTCGTCGTAACTTGTTGTTTCACAAAATATTGCTTAATTTTTGCCATTCGTCGTGCAACCTCTGAAAGGATAGCTAAGATACTGGAGGAGGATGTTTTCCTAATACATGGCGTTCCCAGTACCGTTCTAATGGATAATGGGAAACAATTTGTGAGCAATGACCTAAAACGGCTATATACTAAGTATGAAGTTCCTAAAGTACATTTTACTCCTAAATATACGCCCCAGGTGAATAGCGTTGAGCGGTATAATAAGACTATTATGACAGCTGTATCATCCTACATAGAAAATGATCATAGGTCATGGGATACTAATATTGCAAAAATACAGTTTGCCATAAATACGTCGGTCAATGAGGTTACCGGTTTTACACCAGCGTTTCTCGTGTACTGTAGGGAGTTGGTAAGTAGCGGCTCGCATTACATCGACGCAGACGTCACTAACGACATCATATTTACACCTAGGGACGAGTACGCTGAAAATCTAGGTAATCTGCGAAAGGTTTACGATAAAGTACAGTCTTGCCTAATTAAAGCTCACTCTAAAAATAGCGGTCACTACAATCTACGCCGTAAGGATATCGATTTTAAAGTTGGTGACATTATATGGAAGAAAACTTTCTACCAGAGTGACAGAGACCGCATGTTTTCGAAAAAACTTGCTCCCAAGTTTGTTAAGTGCAAAATAGTTGCCAAAAAGTCAAATCTGGCATACGAACTTGAAGACATGCAAGGCAATAATATAGGAGACTGGCATGTTAAAGATTTTAAAATCACTAACTATAAATATTAATACCCCAATACTATCTCTATATACTCCTTTTAGTCTAATAATCAATCTCCCGTTCAAGATTTCTTAACACATTTAATTCTATAGCATTTTAAATTGGGTCTACTTTCATATTTTACTGCCCCCTACCGGATAGTAAAGCACTTCCTATAGTGAGAAGGATCATCTTTAACATATAAAAATCTTCTACCAAGATTAATATGTAATAGACAGTAGGCATTACCAACTTCGAGACTGGGAGTAATTATTAGAATAACTTAAGATCCATTAATAGAAATATGAGAGTATTTTAATTTTAATTCTATAAAATACTCAGTCTGTATGGCCGCAGTTACACATATAGAGTTATTTGCCTATTTATAATTGCGTGATGTATGAATGAACGGTGGAGGAATGTTATGATCGAGGCCTGAAAGTTATTAGTATTTCCATTAAGCAGTGAACGGAGATAGCGGATTTTTTTTTAATGGCAAAAATCCTAACCTAAAAAAAGGGGGTATGTAACGGTTCAGCGTTACTCTAATTAAATAAATCTACATATTTAAACTTAAAAACTAAAACTATACAATTAATACTAATAAAAACAATATCTTTTAAAACATATTCATAAAACTAATAAACTAATTTAAAAATATCAAAACACTATAAATAAAATAAAAAGAAACATTATTCATTTACAAACAAACAGAATCGAATCAACGGATTTAATATTAGTTAAAACTAGACTCGAATACAAAGGACTACGTCACCGCTGCATCTAGCGATAAGGCCCGGTTGCGCTGTCGCCGGGAGCGAGCGATGTGCCGGCCGACATTACCTTTACGACGGTGACGGCAGAAGGTCAAAATAAATTATCTTTTTATTTGAGATTCCTCTATTACTTCTGGTGCAGTTCAAGCTCAAGTCACTATATACAATTAAAAAGTTCTAATTTAATTAAGTGCCTGTGTTTCCCCGAATCGGGTGAGTGTTGTGAACATTCTTAATATGTAGATTAAGTAAATTTAGCATACTAGTTACCATTTCATATAGTTGAACATTTATGCTTTTTAGTTGTCATTAATTATGGTCATCAATCATTTTAAATGCATCATTTTGACTAACTGTAATTAAATCTGCTTTAATTGTACACTTCCATTAGCTTCTAGAAGGTTCATCCTACCCTCATTATAAAAAAAGGTAACATGTAAAACTTAATATTTCACTTCTTTTGTTAAAGAAATAACTAATTTCAATATTAACTGTTTTACTCATACTGCTTTCCCACATTGTGATAATTTTCTATGTATTTTAATAATCTAAAACTCATTGTCATTTCAAATCTTTCTTTCTCACTCCAAAAGTTGATTTTGTTTGTGACTGCCACATCATGGATCACCATTTAGTGCTTGGGGTTCACCTAACCAGCCTTCCTAAAGCATCTGCCTAAAAATTCATATCGAAAAATCCCGATGTCGTAGTCACTAACATGAAATTGGACTTTTCATGAAATGGCCATTTCCCGGGAATTTCAGGGACCAAGTCTGGGGTTCATATAGAGACCCAAAACCACCTATTGCGCATGCTCCCGCGCATTCCCGGCCAATCCCGTGAATCCCGCGATCCGGACCAAGGACCCAGGTGTCACCAGCGGCCCCCAAGACCCGAGCAGTGCAGGGAAGTGACCCCATTAAGGATTTGTTTCGCGCGGAGTATGCTCAGCCAGTAATCTAAATTACCCGCGACCTTTAGTCGATTTTAATAACATCAATAAATTAATTAAGGATATTTTATTCTATCAATTTTTTAAATTCCTTATATTCTATCCTACTTGTGACGCTAAACGTTACATACTGATTTAAGTTTCCGTCTACATAGTTTCTGTTTTCTGTTAGCAAGTTTAGATACTTTCAGAATAATTTAGCTTTCTGATTTGTCTTTATGGTTGGATGATTTATTTTTCTGTTATTCCGATTCAGGCTCCAACTATATTCTGTTCAGTAAAGCTATGAAGTAGCTTACATAGGTAGTCTTTCAGTATTTGGCAGGAACTCTCTTTAGATCTGTAAGTAATAAATTAATGTTTAGGTTCCTGATCATTCAGTAAATATTCAAGTAGGAAAATATGATATAAAGGTATAAACCAACCTTTAGTAGGCGTGCCATGAGCACGAGGATTCAGTACATCTTCACAAGCTGCTGTGAGCTGACCGAGGATACTGTGGCTTGCGACACAGTGTGCTGGGACCGCTCCACCAGTCTGCCGACCTGGGACTACATCGAGTCGATCGTCCAGGAAGGAAGGTTTTCTTCAGATTAAGGTCTTTGGAAATTATATTTATAATTAGGGAATTAGGATATCAATAATAGTTATTTGAACTCAGATTGGAATTGGTAGCAACTCTATAACTAGGGACTAACAAATTACTATCTAAGAATTGTGAATTATAACATAAGAACCTTTACTTGTGTAAAACGACCAGCCTTCCGCTGAGCTAAACATATTTTTTGGTAGAGTAAGAATTATGAGCAAAGTTATGTTCACAATTTATTAACTACATGTATAGAGCTGCATAGGAATAAAGACTGTGATATTTACTAACCTGTTTCATTGAGCTCCTCATCATACGTCCTAGAACACTCCATATCTTCAACTTATTCTACAAACTTTCTGTTTATGTTATTCCGTCTATTTCGTTTTGTCACTTGGTAAAACCAACCGGGCATTACCAACGTGTTAGGGGTAGCTGCTGCTTCACAGCGCGACGCGAGGGTAACCGCACCGCACTGGACCAGCAAGGGTTTTAGATGAGGATGCCGGGAGCTGTTTCAGCGCGACGCGAGGGGAACCGCACCGCCCTGTTACAGCGAGAGGAGGAGGAGAAGAGTCGGGTGAGCACCACCTGATGTGCTCCTAGCCTCGAGAGCGTTTATTGAACGTCTTGTCGGCTGTAGAGCACACCACGCAGTCCTGGTTTGACTTCGTTGGTCGTCTCTATCCGACCTTTTTGTACAAAACAGTGGATGAGGAGCCGGTGTCGAGTCGTTTGACCCCCGACCGGGGTAATCTGCGCCGACCGTTGAGACGGTCGGGTCCTTGGAGCGCAGCCGGCGCCGAAGGCGCAGGCTGCGCGGTGGAGGGGGTAGATGGTAGTATCTACGCAGGCATGTGGGTGTTCATCCAATTGAGGGCTGCTGAGGGCATGGGCTCGCCGTCCAGTCTGGCCCTTACGGCCTCCTGGACCACGGTGAAGCCCTCCATCAGCGCCTCTCTTTGGGTGATGGCTTCAGGTGTTATGGTCGGGAGTGTACTCACCGGGGTGTCGGTCTGCGTTTGTGTGGCTACAGTTGATGTAGCGGCTGGCGCGGAGGGCTGCGGGCCACGGTTTTGGGCTCCGCGCCTCTTTCCGCGGCGGGTGGTGGGGGGCTGTTTGGGGTCGTTCCCGGGGGCCATCAGGGTGGCGCTGTGTTGCGCCGCCTCGACGGTTCGGGTAGTGGTGGGCTCGGGGCCCTGCTTTATGGGCTTCGGAGGGTGGGGTGACTTCTTAGTCCTCCGGTTTTCCCTAAGCAGGACTGGGCATTTGGCGCTATTGGCGGTGTGCTCACCGCTGCAATTCGCGCATGTTGGTGGCTCCTCTCGGGGCCGTGGGCAGTCGCTGGCAGCGTGGGGGCCTCCACAGCGCACGCAGGCTATGGGGCGGTGGCAGTGGTGAGAGGAGTGGGCGAAACTTTGGCAGCGGTGGCATTGCGCGATGCCTCGCTTACCTCTCCAAGGCTCCACGATGATCCCTGGCATGCAGAGGATCTCCGTGACGCGGAAAATGGCCGCATTTTTGGTGACCTGGGCGTAAAAAATACACCCGGGTCTGCCGCTGCGGGCTTTGATGGGCCTGACGTATTCCACGTCGAAGCCTTGGGAGGTGAGGTCGTCGGTGATGTCGTCGGGGCTGGTGTCCATGGGGAGTCCCCTAATGGCCACCTTTTGGTTGCGCTCGGCGGGCAGGGAGTAGGAGTACCACTCCAAGCTGGGGTCCTCCTTCTCCAGGTCGGAAAGGTACCGCTGTACCACTCGGAACTCCTGCTCACCTGCCGGGGAGAAACGGATCCCGTCTCTAAACGGGCGGGCATTAGGGGTGCGTCCCAGAAGTCCCTTTAGGGCCCGGAAATGCTTACCCCAGTTTGTGAACCGCTGGACAACCAGCGGCGGGTAGCGAATCTTTTTCGCGGGCGCCTGCGCTGCTGTCGCCGGTCCTTGACCGCTAGTTGCGGAAGGAGTTGGCGGAGAGGCGGCTGCTGCGGCGAAAGAAAGTGGCGGCGATGGAGAGCGCAGCTGTGGAAGCTGTTGGGCACCTGGTGGTGACGGCCCGGTTGTGTCCATTGGACACAGGTCGAGCCGGGGCAGTGAGCGCGGTTGCAGTAGCGTCGCAGGAGGGGTTTTCGCAACCCGCTTCTTGCTTGGCGTCGCTGCGGTGGAGGACGCAGCGGTAGCGGCAGGCGGCATTGGGGTTTGTGGCGCGGCTCGCGGCCGCGCGACGGCCTTCGGCTGTTGCGGCGGCGCGCTAAGCGCACAGGCGCGGTGGTAGGCCTTGCGCGGAAGGGTGGTGAGGTCGCGGGCGCGTGCGCGCTCGCGGGGGTGGTCCGGGCCACGCGCGCTGGCGTGGCGGACGTTGAGGCGCGGCTGGTAGTGGCGGCAGCGGCGACAGCTCGCACGGGTGCGAGGGGCGGCGGCTCGTCCTCTGGGTTGTCGCGGAGCTCCGCATTTGCGGGCTTCACGCGGGGCACAGTGCCGCGGCGCGGGAGGCTGCTGGGCAGTGCGAGCGAGGTGCGCGCCGTCTGTGGGCGCTGCTCTCGCGGTTGGGAGGCAGAGGGGGCCGGTGTTGGGGCGGCGGCGGCAGCAGCAGTGGCTGCGGCGCGAGCGGCGGTGATCCGCGCGAACGCGGCACGCAGCACAGGCGGAGCAGTTTCGCCGTCCGCGAGCATCTCGCTCAGCGTGAGCTGAGTGCCCGGGGAATTTGCGAACTCCAGGTCGCAGGAGTGGCTCGGGGACGGGATCCGCCGGGGTCGTCCTGGGTCAAGGCGGGGGTCGCGCTGAGGCGGCACGCCGGCAGCCATCTGCACGGCCAGCTCGGCGATAGCTTGGCCGTCCGGTGGCGGGGTGTTCGGAGCGGTCGTCGGCGGTGTTGCCTGACCGGCCGCTCGCAGAAGGTTGATCGCGCGCACGACATGGGTGCGGTCCTCAGTCGAGATCGGGATCCGTCGGGTGTTGCGGAAGATCTGCGGGCGCGTTTGCCTACGCGCCGTTGGATCACTCCGGGATCCAGTCTGCATGTTGGGGGGTAGCCCTAAAAAGGGCTTTTGACAGAGTACCCCACCTTTGCGGACTCGCACAAGGTGGGAGAGACACGATGCAAATTTGGGGGGTAGATGTTATTGCGGAAAAAATAATCTACCCACCCAAATTATACAAAGGATGACATAAGATGGGGCAGTGACTCACGCGACCATAACGCACCGCGGCCTCACCACTCCCCTCCCTTTTCCCCCGTCTCAAGGCTCCACCCGCAAGCGAGAGGCCGAGACTAGGTACTGGAAGGAAAGTTACCGGCCGGCGGCGGGGAAATTCCGCTGTTGATCGGTCCAAGCGTGTGACGTAGGGGAGCCAGATGTTGGTGACTTACCTGTGTTTTTCCGCAGTTCCGCAAAACAACACGTCCCTACGGCAGAGGTGGCAGCCAGATGGTCGGCTATTTGATTTAACGAATTTAATTTAATTACAAATTGAACGTCCACCTCGGGTCACTGCGGCCTATCCTCCCTGGTTTGAACTCGTTGGTCGTCTCAATCCCGCCATCCATGAGGGGGATGAGGAACCGGTGACGGGCCTTTCGGCCCTCTTCCGGAGTGATCTTCGCCGACCGTTAAAACGGTCGGGTCCTAGGATAGCAGCCTGCGCCAGAGGCGCAGGCTACGGGGATGTGGGGGAGGGAAGGGATTTTGGGTAGAGGGGAATGGGAGGCGTCAAAAATGTGGGTTACACTGCTCGCGAGATCGAGCCAGCCAGGTGAGACCCCGTTGGAGGAGGCCCGGCTAGCGACCTACGAGCTGAGCAGCGTCTTCACGGGTTCTGTGTTATGTCGACATCGTCGCCGTGTCGAGGTCTCGGGGATAGGCCTTGCCGTCGGGGGGCCGCGCGTGCTGAGGCGCGATATCCCTCAGATGGGGGAATCGCGACCAAACGGAACTCCTCCTCACCTGCCGGGGAGAAACGGACCCCGTCTCTGAACGGGCGGGCGTTTGGGGCGCGTCCCAGGAGTCCCTTGAGGGCCCGGAAATGCTTACCCCAGTTTGCGATCCGCTGGACAACCAGCGGCGGGTAGCGGATCTTTTTCCCGGGCGCCTGCGCTGCTGTCGCCGGTCCCCGACCGCTTGTTGCGGAAGGAGATGGCGGTGAGGCGGCTGCCGCGGCGAAAGAGAGTGGCGGCGGTGGAGAGTGCAGCTGTGGAAGCTGTTGAGCAGATGGTGGTGACGGCCCGGTTGTGTCCATCGGACACAGATCGAGCCGGGGCAGTGAGCGCAGTTGCTGAGATGTCGCAGGAGGGGTCTGAGCGGCCCGCTTTTTGCTCGGCGTCACTGCGGTGGAGGACGCAGCGGTAGCGGCAGGCGGCACTGGGGTTCGTGGCGCGACTCGCGGCCGCGCGACGGCCTTCGGCTGTGGCGGCGGCGCACTTAAGCGCACAGACGCGGTGGTCGGCCTAGCGCGGAAGGGTGGTGAGGTCGCGGGCATGTGCGCGCTCGCGGTGGTGGTCCGGGCCACACGCGCTGGCGTGGCGGACGTTGAGGCGCGGCTGGTAGTGGCGGCAGCTCGCACGGGTGCGAGGCGCGGCGGCTCGTCCTCGGGCGAATCGCGGGGCGCTGCGTCATCGGGCTGCAATAGCACTTGGGGCACGGTGCCGCGGCGTGGGAGGCTGCTGGGCAGTATAAACGAGGTGCGCGCCGTCTGTGGGCGCTGCTCTCGAGGTTTGGAGGCAGAGTGGGCCGGTGGTGAGGCGGCGGCGGCAGCAGCAGTGGCTGCGGCGCGAGCGGCGGTGATCCGCGCGAACGCGGCACGCAGCACAGGCGGAGCGTCTGCGCCGTCCGCGAGCATCTCGCTCAACGTGAGCTGAGTGCCGGGGAGTTTGCGAACTCCAGGTCGCAGGAGTGGCCCGGGGACCGGATCCGCCGGGGTCGTCCTGGGTCAAGGCGGGGGTCGCGCTGAGGCGGCACGCCGGCAGCCATCTGCACGGCCAGCTCGGCAATAGCTTGGCCGTCCGGTGGCGGGGTGTTTGGAGCGGTCGTTGGCGGTGTTGCCTGACCGGCTGCTCGCAGCAGGTTGATCGCGCGCACGACATGGGTGCGGTCCTCAGTCGAGATCGGGATCCGTCGGGTGTTGCGGAAGATCCGCGGGCGCGTCTGCCTTCGCGCCGTTGGGTCACTCCGGGATCCAGGCTGCTTGATGTGGGTAGCCCTAAAAAGGGCTTTTTACAGAATACCCCACCTTTGCGGACTCGCACAAGGTGGGAGGGACACAATGTAAATTTGGAGGGTAGATATATTTGCGGAAAAAATAATCTACCCACCCAAATAATACAAAGGATGACGTAAGATGGGGCAGTGACTCACGCGACCATAACGCACCGCGGCCTCACCACTCCCCTCCCTTTTCCCCCGTCCCAAGGCTCCCCGCAAGCGAGAGGCCGAGACTAGGTACTGGAAGGAAAGTTACCGGCCGGCGGCGGGGAAATTCCACTGTTGATCGGTCCGAGCGTGTGACGTAGGGGAGCCAGATGTTGGTGACTCACCTGTGTTTTTCCACAGTTCCGCAAAACAACACGTCCCTACGTCAGAGGTGGCAGCCAGATGGTCGGCTATTCGATTTTACGAATTGATTTTAATTTAAAATTCAACATCCACCTCGGGTCACTGCAGGCCTATCCGTCCTGGTTTGACCTCGTGGTCATCTCAATCCCTTCTTGTCGAGGGATGAGGAGTCGGTGCGGGCCTTTCGGCCCCTGTGTCCTGGTTTGACCACGTAGTCATCTCAATCCCTTCTTGTCGAGGGATGAGGAGCCGGTGCGGGCCTTTCGGCCCCTGTCTGGGGTGTTCTGCGCCGACCGTCAAAACGGTCGGGTCCAAGGTAAGCAGCCTGCGCCGGAGGCGCAGGCTGCGGGGATGTGGGGTAGGAAAGGGATTTCGGGTAGGTGGGGAAAGGAGGCGTCATAATGTGGGTTTACGCTGCTCGCGAGATCGAGCCAGCCAGGTGAGACCCCGTTGGGGGAGGCCCGGCTAGCGACCTACAAGCTGAGCAGCGTCTTCATGGGTTCAATTTTCTTGTCGACATCGTCGCCGTGTCGATATCTCGAGGGTACGCCTTGCCGTCGGGGGGTCGCGCGTGCTGTGGTGCGATATCCCTCAGGTGGGGGAATCGCGACGCTTCTGCTCGCGCGAACATCGACGTGGCGAGGCGTTTGATGAATTCGTCCAGGCTCTCGACCTTAAGGTCCCTCTGGATCGTGGCATTCCTCATGTAGCGGGGGGCATTCGTCACGACTCGCAGGCACAGGTTTTGCTGGGACTCCAGCTTCTTCCTGTGCGTTGCGGCCAAGAGAGCGTACAACGAGGGTGCGGCATACGTGAGGCGGGGTCTAATGTAGGTCTTGTAGACCCAAAGCTTCACGTGCAGAGGGAGGCTAGATCCTAGCACTGGACGCAGCAGGACTCGTGCTATTCTCGCTGATGCGACGACGGTCTTTACGTGAGGGCCCATGGTTAGGCGTCTATCGATCGTGATCCCCAAGTATTTCACAACCGGAGACCACGAGATATCTTGTCCGTGGAGGGTGAGTGGTGGGATACGGCGTATGCATTTACTTACGAAAATCGCCTGGGTCTTGGTGACGTTTACGGTCAGCCTCCACCTGGCGAGCCATTCTGGTAAGGCGTCAATTTGTCGCTGCAGCTTGACGGCGGCGAATTCTGGCTTGTAAGAAGAAACGTAGAATGCCGCATCGTCGGCATACAGAGCCAGGTGGGAACCATCAACGACCGGTATAAAGGTCGTAACATACCGGTGGTGATAGGCAGCTGCCTTGAGGGACTCCGGCTGCTATGGGGCGACTTTCGGAAGTGGCGTCTTCTACCACCACTCTGAAGGTGCGATCCGTCAAAAACGACTGGACCACCTTCGTCAGTCTGCGTGGGGCCGAGGATTGCGACATCTTGTAGACCAGGCCTGAGTGCCAGACCCGGTCGAAGGCCTTCTCCATGTCCAGGAGAACTGCGGCCGTGTGCTCGCGTTTGTTCGCGGTGACCGCCATGTGATGCAGGACTCTGGACAGCTGGAGCGTGGTGCTGTGTTCAGCGCGGAACTCCTGGTTTGAGCGCCGCGGCCGCGGTATATAAAGGGTAAATGTCATGCCACTCTTTCGATCTGCTACACAAAGGCGGTGATTGTCTAAATTCGGTGTACACCCTTTAATCACATTGGGGTGCACCGAACTTAGTTTTTTTCCTGCGGGCTCCAGCTTGCTGTCCTGGGTTGTCCCCTCTGTTGCCAGGCACATGGTTGCTGGCAATTCCTTGCGAACTTCCCGAATCTTTGATGGTAATGACATAACTTGCTCTGCCTTGGGAAAAAGTTGGGCGGGCCTCCCTTTCGTTGGGGCCAGACGCCACGGCTGCCCCCGACTCCTGCATCTCTCCTCATTTCGTCCACCTGACCTTGTAGCTGCTGGAAACCGTCTGTTATCTTCTTAATCTCCTCTAACAGGGCTGGGGAGCTTTAGTTAGTTTTTTCTTTGATTTCCGTTATTGTTGTAATTTTGAGTGTTTCTGATATCTTGTCTGCTAATGCTGTAATTTTTCCGGGTTCCTCTTCCTCATGAGTTATAAGTGCTGCTCTTACGGCTGCGGGGAGTCTTTGTAGCCATAGTTTCTTTACAGTCCCTAATTCCACCTTTGCATTCCGGGCTGCCTCGGCCATCCGCCTATACAGCTGTGATGGTCTCTGGTCCCCAAGATGCAATTCATTGAATAATTTGTTGAATTGCTGTTCCTCCGTTTCCTGGAACTCCGCAATTAAACGTGCTTTTAGAGTGTCGTAGCTCCGTGCACCTGTCTCCAATAAGTCGTCAACATGGCTGAGCTCGTCTTTGTTTAGCTTGCCTATCACGAGGTCGAATTTTGTTTCGGCACCTATTTTCTGAGGTGCAGTGATTGCCTCGAACTGCACGAACCACGATCTAGGTTTGTCGCTCCAGAAGGGCGCAATCCGGCTGTGTATGCTCACAGATTGTACCTCCTCAACCGCGGTGCTGAGTGCTTCCGTTTTCGTCTCTGCCATTATGCCCGCCTGGCCTGTTTATAAATTCCGAACATAAATAATCATGTCGGGGTCACCAATTTAACTGCTTGTTCGCAGTTAATAAATGTCCGGAGGGAATTCGGTGAGAAGAGACAAGATAAACCAATTAGTTCAATTACTATTTTAATCACTGAAACTTAAACTAAATACAACAGGAGTGACCAGGCGGGCGCGAGACACAACTGACGGAATACCGATATGAATGGTGGTTGGAAGCGGACTAAACCAGGGATCGGAACCGGTTTCAAATAACCGTTTTAATATTGCTCCTGAACGGTTATAATTATGTTGTTTGATATACCGGTTTATCACAGTAACGTTTAATGAAAGAACGAAATCATTTCGGTTATCGGTATTCAAGAAGAACGAAATTTAAAACGTTCCGATAAACTTTATTGAACTGGTTTATCTCGGCCGCGCATTATGTCATAAATGTCATTGTCTGATTGACATCTATACATATATCAAGTGAAAATAATAAAATTGATGATAATTAAAATCATGGGAAGAAAAAGGGAAAACCTAATATACTCCATGTTTTGTTACGACGAAACAACAAAAAAATCAAAATGTTTAATGGAAGGCTGTAATGTGCATATAAAGGCAAGTCCAGAATAAAATCATATTACCTACTAAAATCATATTTGAAAGTGCGCCCCATACATTGCTGTCACTATACAGCTCCCACTGTGGGCCATTTTGGTGTTACTTTATGCTAAAGGTTAATTCATTTTACAGGGAAACCATGCTGGCAATCTGTTGCGTCATTTTTATGCACTACATAGGGTCAAACATGACGAAATTGTAAAAACGAACATGGAAGGTAAAGAAAATCTTCCTAGTCGTTCATCGGACAATGCCGCAGCGGTAATGGAATATTGTACAGATCTCGTCACTATACATGGTCGCCCGTTCATCATGGTTGAAGACGAGGCATTCAAAAATATACTTAAGTTGATTCCAGGCATGAGCCAAAGAGAGATACAGGCCATCAACGTAAAAAATGTTAAAGAAAATATTCGCAAAAAAGCCTACGATGCCCGGTTCGAAATTAGTAAGCAGTTAAATAAAACCTTAGTCAGCCTGAAAGTTGACGTAGCATCGGTGAAATTACGAAGGTTCCTGGGATTAAACGTTCAATACATCTCAAATGGCCGAATAAACCTCCGTAATTTAAGTGTGGTGGAATTGCACGACAGAAATACAGCACAGTACCTGAAGGAAAATGTTGTGATGACCTTAAGCCGTTACGGTATTGAGCCGATGCAAGTATTGACCATCACAACCGACAATGGATCAAATATGTTGTGCATGGTCAACGAATTGAATGACACTGCAACTACTGAAAGTCTATTAACATCTGATAATGAGTTTATCGACGAAATCGGTGATGCTGAGGCGAATGACAGTGACACAATAGAGCTTCAGCTCGAAGATACTAATGAAAGAGTAAGAACCATTACTGGTATTCGGTGTGCCGCTCACTGTCTACAACTGGCAGTGAAAGCGGCCTGCCGAGAAATGCAAGACTTTTTAGAACGATGCCGGCAGATAGTTAGAAAACTACGGACGCCAAATATGTCTTTAAGGCTAAAGGAAGAACATTTGCCGCAAGCTGTTCTAGATACTCCGACCAGATGGGATTCGACGGCAGATATGCTTGAAAATTTAAAAACACTAAAAACATTTTGTGTTACGAACATGACCGTCGAAGATGACATTTGGACTCAATTGGCAGTATATTTGGAAATTCTTCTACCATGCAGAGTTCTTTCCAAACGTCTCCAATCTGAACAGATCACCTGCGGGGATTTCTATTTAGCATGGATGCAGTGTCGACACCAGCTCAGCCAGATAGACGATGCATTTGCCCGCCGATTGGAATCATTCATGGTTGACCGGCAAGCCGTGCTTTTTGAAAATGTAAATTTTTTAGCGGCCGTATATTTGGACCCAAGGGTCAACTCGGTTCTCAACAGTAATCAATCGACTACAGCACGAAGAACTCTTGCCGAAATATATAAGAGGATTGCAAAACTCAAGCAACACCAACCACCACCTCATTTAACGCCGGGAACTTCCAGTTCCAGTCGTAGAGAGACCGAGACACCCAGGGAGCCCCAGAGTTTCGAAGACTACTTACGCCATCAATTCGCCGACAATGATCGGCAAAATAACGAATTTTCATTAGATGATGAAATCATTTATAAATTGATGACGTTTTTGCAGGAACCAGTGTTATCGCCAAATTCTAATATTTTAGAATATTGGACTGGCAAAGAAATGACAGATCCATATTTATTTGCTTTGGCCAGGGTCGTATTAGCTATACCGCCTACCAGTGTCAGTGTTGAAAGACTGTTTTCCTCATTGAAATTCGTGCTTAATAATTTAAGAATGCGGTTAAATGACTCAATAATTGAAGACATTATGGTTGTGAGAAACAATCGTTTGTATTCGAAATAGTACCTAAGTAGGTAATTGCAGGGGTCGGATTTTTCATCGCATGGTGAGATGAAAGAAAACTGTGGAGTCGATATTAAAGCTAAATTTTAATTCATATTCATACTCATTCATTTAATTAAGAACGAAATTAAATTATAAATAAAATAAGTCATATGAGTAGAAATAAATTATATCGTAAATAAAAATAAAATAAAATATTACTTTTATAATATGCTCCTAATTTCCAATATCCATAAAACTTGTAGATATAGGAATGAGTGCCTCAAAATCTTGACAAGGTATGGCATGTGCATTGTCCATTTCAAAATCACAATTGTAAAACGAGTAAATAATGCTAACTTTTTCTATATTTTCTGGGCTAAAACTGGTTCTATATTGGTTGAAAATTCACTTGTGACTTGAAAAAGATCGTTCTACGTCAACGGAAGTTAGCGTAGCATATTCTAGAACTCGCTCAAATTGTTCAGTACTTGCCATGTGCCTTAAATGTATGAAGTCCGGATTTCTGTTGAGTACACTTTCCAATTTATTCTTGGCTGTTTCAGGGCCGAAAATAGTTAAAAATTGTCTTACGTCGTCTAATATTTGAAAACTTTGCTTAATCGACATATTAGTACACTGCAATTTTGTGATTGAATCAACAATGATTTCAAAGTTATCTTTTATATAACTTAGCTCATTTGGCATATTAACGTTCAATAATACAGTTTGGGCGTTTAAAATTGCGGCGGCATCTCTACTGTTAATGATGAAATAATATTTTTATTTTTTTCGTAATGAGTAGCATAATAAAATGCAGCACTCAGCCACGTCCCCCATCTGGTTATTATAGGCTGTGGTGGTAAGGGCACATCAGGGGCCATCGTTTTAAATAGTCTTATTCGTTGTGGCGATTTTAGAAATACCTTTTTTACATTGGATATTAATTTGTTAACGTCCTCGTGTTCTGATCTTATATGTTCAGCAACACGATTGAGTGCATGTGCTAAACATGTAACATGTCTCATATTATAAAATTTCTTTTTTAATATTTTACCTGCAAGAAGCATGTATGCAGCACTGTCCGTGCATAACACTAAAAATTTGCATATGTTCCTTTCGAAATCATCTTGCGACAAAAACATTAAAGATCTTTCTACCAATTCTGCAACCGAAATCCCATTTACTTTTTCTAAAACCTTGCACGATAGCAAATAAGGTCGAGATGGAAATCCTCCTAATGACTTCACAATAACATTAGTAATGCAATTGCCAACAGTATCCACCGTTTCATCTACTGAAAGCCACAAGTAATAATCATTCAATAAAGTTCTTATTTTACTTATGATTGGTGTGTAGACTTTTTCAAGATAAATCTTTCTTAAAGTAGATTCTTCTGGAAGTTTTCTATTTGAACATTTACAACAAAGATACTTGTTCATAAACTTTCTAAACTCGGGATGTTTGAGTCTTTTCCATGGGATATTGCATGTAATCAAGAACAAACAGAGATCTATGTAAAAGTCGTTCGTAGTGCAAAATTCATTTTGATGTCGGGCAGAATTTACGTGCTTTAGGACATTATCTTTTTTTAGTTGAGTTATAGTAATGTCACACAGAGTACACACTATAGCTGATTGGTCAGCATCGTACCTTAGCTCGTGAAATGGTTCTATCCAACTCTGAATAAAAGACGACGTTTGCTGAGATTTCGTTTGGTGGAGAATACTATTAACATGTTTTAAAATAAATATGTGTTTTAATTGCGTTAGCTCTACTCCACAACACACACACGATACAACACATTTCTCATGATCGTATTTTAGATCTTTGTAAGTGTTATGGCAACATTGGTTAGTAGTAAGTTGATATTTTGTGCTGGCAATGTCTCTCTCGTCCGCCATCGCCAGCCGTCTGTGTATACGTGTTAGATATAAATTCGAAATAAAAGTTAAAAAGCCGCAACAGCAGTTTCCTTCACATTAACCACTCCTACAAGTGGTCCTTCGAGCCTTCGAGTAAAATCTCCAAGAAAAAACAAGAATAACCAGTGATTCCAAGACTCCTGAGTTTTCGTATCGGCGTGGTTTTTGTTCCGAGCTGCGCAAGAGGGACGCGATTACGCGTGTCACCGTGAGTAAGAAAGAGACGGCAAGAGCCGGTCGCCTTGAAGGCGCCATTATTGCCGGCCGCAACGCGCAGACAAGCGGGCGGAGAGCAAACAAACAACGTGAAGTTGGCTATGTGTGCTTATCTGCCACAGAGCCGACAAAAGATCGATCTTATTGAGCGAAATTATCTATTCGTGGCGATCTTCACGATTGTTTAACTTTTACCTGTCACACGAAGCATGCCAAGCGATGTCTTAAGTGTTCATGAATGACAACAACATTTTAAAGTTAGCTGACAACATATTCAACATAACAATGGCCGAAGCAGAATTAAAAAGGCTAAAAGCCGCTGCCGGGCAGTGCAAGGCCCAATTTACACGCTTCGAAAAGTTCCTCAATGGTGAGAAAACTCACAAGACTACCACCGACGACATTTTGAAGATGCGCTTCAAGTCGCTTGATAAGGCTATGGAAGATCACAGAAAAGCGCAGCTACAAATAAATATTTTATTAGACAAAACTAGTGACGAGGATTTCCTAGCCGATGATTTGGAAGAACGATACTATGCGATCTGCGAGGAGGTTAACAAATTGGTCAAGTCGTCACAGTGCACGATCAAACATGGCACCACGAAGCTCCCGCATCTTGACATAGCAGCTTTCTCCGGCGAAGACGTAACTAAATACACATCGTTTATAGAAATATTTTACGCAGTTATCGGACGTGATCAAGAATTAGCGCCGGTGCAGAAGTTGTGCTATCTACGGAAATACCTCTGCAAAGAAGCAGGAACACTCATTGAAAGTCTACCACTGGTAGACTCGTCTTATGAAGAGGCATTGCAGCTACTGAAAAATCGCTATGACAACAAGTGCATATTAGTGACAAGCCATGTGAACCACCTCCTGGACTATCCTCCTATTATGAAGGGAACTGCGCATAACTTACGCGAATTAGTTTCAAACGTGCGTCAACATCTCAGTGCCCTAAGGAATATGGAGCAGCCAGTGGACAGTTGGGACATGCTGCTGCTACCCATACTACTGCGGAAACTCGATCAATTTTCATGTAGAACCTTCCATTCGGACCGAGACAAAGGTAACCTTCCTAAAATTACTGAGTTATTAGAGTTTTTAGAAGAGAGAGCCTCAAGTTTCGAGGAAAGTGTTAGTAGTAATCATTTGCCTAGTTACAAGTCTAAGCCTAAAGTTTCTCTGCCCACAGTTGTAAACAAACAATGCATTTTCTGTTCTAAATCAGATGACCACAGGCTTTATAATTGTCCTAAATTTAAAATGACACCTGTCTCTGACAGGCTTAAATATGTAAAAGATAATGACTTATGTTTGTTATGTCTTAATGCTCATGGCAATAAGCCATGTAGGTATAGATTTAAGTGCACCATATGTGCTGCTAAGTCGCACAATACTCTCCTGCATGATGTAGGTGAGAATGCACCGGTCTCAATTAACAGTATGGCATTATTTGGCCATAGTACAGTTTTGTTACCAACTGTCAAATTGAACATTGCTTGTAAAGATGGTACTTATTTGACAATTAAAGCCCTTTTGGATTCAGGCAGTCAGACATCTTTTATAACAACTAATGTTGTCGAGCAATTAAAATTAAAAACGTTCAATAAGAATATTATTATTTCAACCTTGGGTCGGCAAAATTGCTCTGTATCCAAAACGGTGATGGTAAATATAAACTCACTGGATAACTCTTACACTCAGGATGTTATGTGTTCAGTTGTAGACAAAATAACTTCTCAGTTGCCACAGCTAGAGTATGATATAAATAGTTTCCACATACCAGACAGCATTATGCTGGCGGATAGGGACTTTCATACACCTAGAGACATTTCCATGTTATTAGCAGCTGATGTATTTTTTAATATTGTTCTACCAGGACAACTGCGGTTGGGGCCAAATAATCCGATCTTACTTAACACAAGATTTGGCTATGTAGTAGCTGGTGAAGTTGGTGAAAGTTCATGTGTGTTGTCCTCGTGCTTGTCCACTAACCCCAGTACAAGCACTGTTATGCACTACATGCCACAATGCAAAGATGAAGAGCTCTCAAACCTAATGGAAAAGTTCTGGGAAATGGAGACATTGCCACCCATGGCAGTGGAAGGAGGGGAGCCAGCAGATGTCAAGGTGTCAGAGGCTGAAATATGTGAAATAGCCTTCAAGTCATCTGTTCAGCTAATTGATGGTAAGTTTCATGTAAAATTACCCCTTTCTGTCTCAATAGAGTCAATGGACCTTGGTAACTCGTTTACCATTGCATTACAAAGGCTTAATAGTTTATATAAAAGATTTATGAAGGATCACAACCTTATGGTTGATTATTCAAGATTCATAAATGAATACATTAGTCTTGGCCATGCCAAAGAGTATGATATTGGTAGTAGTACAATACCATTTCATTCACATTATTTTTTATCGCATCATGCGGTCATAAGGCCTGATAAAAAGACCACCAAACTTCGGGTGGTTTTTGATGGTCGGGCACAGACTTCAAATAAAAAAGTATCCATAAATGATTTTCAATACAATGGAAAAATCCCACAACGCGATATGTTTGACATATTACTTGAATTTAGAGTCTATGACTTTGTTTTCCTGACTGATATTAAAAACATGTTCCGCTGCATTTTTCTTGATGAATCACAGAGGCACCTACAGAACATATTATGGAAAGAATCCATCAACTCACCAGTCATTTGTTTACAGCTTCAAACTGTGACCTATGGGATGAAAAGCTCCAGTTACCTGGCCACAAGGTGTTTAGAAGAGTTAGCACAACGGTATGAAGCTGAGTACCCATTAGCCGCAACTGCGTTGCGTAATAGTACTTATTGTGACGATATAGCATGTGGGGCTCAAACCCTATCAGAAGCCATAGAGGTAAGAGACCAAATTATTAACTTACTACTAAAGGGTAATTTCAATTTACACAAGTGGACAGCGAACCATTCCGAGTTATTGCGTGGTATCCCAGCTGATAAACACCACTTTGATGAGGTCGACATGAACAAAGATCATGCCTTCCTAAAAGCACTGGGCATTTACTTCGATGTTAAATGTGACCAGTTCAAGGTAAGCTGCATGCAAACAGTTAATCAAACCATTGTCTGGTCAAAGATAATGATTTTGAGTTATGTTGGAACTTTGTTTGACCCATTAGGAGTTATTGGACCTATAATCTTAAAGGCTAAATTGTTTATACAAAGGCTGTGGCAACTGGGGTTAAATTGGGATGACAAATTGCCCAAAGATTTATTAAAGGACTGGATAGGTTTTTATGTTAGCATCTGTGATATGGAACCTATACATATAAATAGAAATATTAAGATTAATAATGCAACAGCTGTTCAACTTATAGGTTTTTGTGATGGATCAATGTCTGCATTTGGTTGTGCTGTTTATGTTAGATCGTGTCATGGTAATCAGATTCACGTCAACCTACTATGCGCTAAGTCACGTGTAGCGCCACTCAAAAACAAGCTGAGTATCCCAAAACTGGAATTGAGCAGTGCTTTTTTACTTGCACAATTAATCACAAAAGTAAAAAACATATTAAAAGTAGATAAAATAATACTTTACACAGACTCCATGGTAGCGTTGGCGTGGATACAGTCAAAACGTGACCGATCAGATGTATTTGTTCGCAATAGAACTAAAATAATAAATGAATTAACCCTGCCATCAATGTGGCGTCATGTGCAGGGTGTTGATAATCCAGCCGACTGCTTGTCGCGCGGTGCTTGTCCAAAACAGCTGGCACTCAACACGTCATGGTTCAGCGGGCCACAGTTCTTAAAAGATCCCTCGTTTCCGGTTGAGACTGATGATCTCGAAACAGGCATGTATGTAGAGGCAGACACAGTCAGCCCGCACCAAGCCGTAGTTGAGTGCCACATTTTGGACCAGCAAGACCGGCTTCCAATATTTGAAAAATGTTCAAACATACTAAGGTTACAATGCATCATTGCATACGTTTTTAGATTCTATGATAACTGTAAAAATAAAGTAAACAAAAATAAATGTAATTATATGACTGTACCGGAATTAAGAAGATCGCTAACAAAAATAATTGTATACGTCCAAGGTTCACACTTCATGCGGGAAATTGAGTGCTTGAGTGCTAACAAGCCAATAAAATCTAGACTTTTGTCATTATCGCCTTTTCTCGATGCAGATCATGCGTTACGCGTAGGTGGACGGCTACATAATGCCAGCGTCCCATTCAATCAAAAGCACCCACTGGTGTTACCGGCAAACTGTCATGTTACTGATTTAATTGTTAGACAAGAGCACACATATTTGCTGCATGTCGGCCCTAAAATGACATTCTTTAGCTTATCAGCTAGATTTTGGATTTTAAATGGAATTAAGGAAGTCAAAAGGATAATACACAAATGTGTTAAATGTTTCCATTTAAAGCCAAAGTTATCCCAACAATTAATGGGGTCACTACCCCATGGTAGAGTCAACCAAGTAAGTGCATTTCAAATAGTCGGAATTGATTACTGTGGACCCTTTGAAATTAAAAATTCACGTATTCGTAAGGCATTGACTGGAAAGGGCTATGTAGCACTATTTATATGCTTCGTGACCAAGGCCATACACATGGAGCTTGTTTCCGACATGGCATCTGAGACCTTTCTTGCTGCCTTAAAGAGATTCATAGCGCGCAGGGGTCTTCCTTCACAAATACACTGTGACAATGCCACTACCTTCAAGGGGTGCAGTAATCAATTAAAGGCTCTATATGATTTAAACAAAAATGCTGAACATTGTAAAAGAATTTTAAGGTTTGCAGCTGAGCAATGCATAGAATTTAATTATATTCCTAGTTATTCCCCTAACTTTGGAGGTTTGTGGGATGCTGGGGTGAAAAGTGCCAAGTACCATTTTCGTAGAGTTATAGGTAAAACTGTATTAACTTATGAGCAGTTCAATACTGTAATGGTGCAAGTGGAGGGAATATTAAACTCGAGACCGCTAACGCCTCTGACAAATGATGGCCAGGACTTTAGCTGCCTCACCCCCGGACACTTCCTTATAGGTAGACCGATTATGGCCATTCCTGAGGCGGATTACTCGTTAATTCCTTCATCAAGACTTAAATTTTGGAAACAATGCGTTCAGTTAGTTCAAAGTTATTGGAAAATATGGCATAAATGCTACTTAAATCAATTACAGAGTAAACCAAAATGGAGAACTCCAGTTAAAAATTTAGAAATCGGTCAATTGGTCTTGATCAAGGAGGATACAGCTCCTCTGGACTGGCCGCTTGCACGCGTTGTTAATGTTTTCCCCGGCAAGGACAACATCACTAGAGTTGTAGAGATAAAATTACCTAATAAACACACAAAGTGTATTGCTGCTAACAAGGTGTGTCTCTTACCAATATATGAGGACTAAGTATCTCACATTTTATAACAATGATCTCAAATGTTTATGCATGTTGTTGTATAAAAAACAAACTTTATAAAACCGGACCTAAGTATACTATTTGCACCAGGATTTGATATTATTAAAAGTTATGCTTTTTGGTAAATTTAACTAAAATTTATTATTATAACAAGTCAAAGTTAATTAAGCTCGTATTTCTGCATATGCATGCTAATATAAGAAAGGATTTAGGTAGAAAGCCATTGGGCAAGCTTGATGTATATATATAAGTAATAGCTTTTATAAAACACAAATGCTGACTGAGATTGTAATAAACAAATAAGTAAAGTATAGTTCTACAAATTAATAATAAATAAATGGGCAAAAACCCATGCAATATTATTAGTTTATATTTAAGTGTCTTGCCATTTGGGTGGTTGACACCTATATATTTTGTTTGTTTGTATAAATGTCATTGATTGTCCCGCTGTGGACAAAGTTTACTATTAAGGTTAATTTTAATGCCATTCTTCCCCTCTGGACGATGTTATGGCAACATTGGTTAGTAGTAAGTTGATATTTTGTGCTGGCAATGTCTCTCTCGTCCGCCATCGCCAGCCGTCTGTGTATACGTGTTAGATATAAATTCGAAATAAAAGTTAAAAAGCCGCAACAGCAGTTTCCTTCACATTAACCACTCCTACAGTAAGGTTCTATCCAGTACAAAATTGCAGAAACATGCGGATCAGACATAATTGTTTACGTAATTATTGCACGTACCGATTGCAATAAATAATTAAGTGACACATCGCGTCATGAACGATTGACATGACATTGACATGCAAATGATTTATGATAAAGCAGCTAGTACTTAGCATTACGTTTACCGCAACAAAGTAGTCTGAACCAAACAAAAGATTAACTAATTTGATATAGTTACAGGGTAAATACTTTACCAAGCAAAAGGCTTAATACTTCCCAAATTTACACAAATAATTTTAATTACATTCAGTAAGATTAATTTTCGATTAACATTTTCGATCTGTCAACCTGCACAAGGGACAAAAGTATTACGGGACTAAGAAAATTGGTGAGTATGAGTATGAATATGAATTAAAATTTAGCTTTAATATCGACTCCACAGTTTTCTTTCATCTCACCATGCGATGAAAAATCCGACCCCTGGAATTAGTTAAGAAGTAGGAATTGTGTTGTGTTACTTTTAGAATAAAAGGTTCATTTAACATTATGCAGTTTAATTAACTTAAATGATTTACTTCCAAAAGTGCATAGTGATTACTACAATACTACTATTTACTTATTTGTATTTCTTTGTTATCTTTTTGTTCTTATGCATATTTGAGGAGAAAAATAAATCAATTTTAAAAATTGGCTATCACTAAGCTCGAAATTAGAAGTTCGTATAGCACCGTCCTTCATGTTAACCTATGTTGGAGTGAGCGGGACGGTCGGATACGAAGTTAGGATTTCGCACTTCGGAGTAACTTCTCTGCTTTTACTCGTAGATTAAACGGTTAAGGCAAACTTCACAAAATAATTCAAAAAGGTAGGTACACTTCATTTTTCAAGTAATATTAGAGTGCTCACAGTCTTCACACATTGATTTGGGTATTACTCCTAATTGCGATAGATATATCTATAAGGTGCTTTTCCACAGGCGGCGCGAGGCAAGACGAGGCGGGACGAGAATAGAAATTTGTATTAAGAATCTCGCAACCTCCCCCCCGCGCGCGCGGTGGAAATGGGTGTTTTAATACAAATAAAAATTCTCGCGCCGCCTCGTCTCGTCTCGCGCGGTGGAAAAGCACCTTAATACCCAAATCAATGTCATAAAATAGGCAATAGGTAATAGTAATAAATAGGTAACTAAAAGGCAGTCATAAAATAGGTAACTAAAAGACATTAGGTACAAATGTACGTATAACTTAAAATTAACTTCATTAAAAATAATATATACCTAAAATATCGCGCCGAGGAAAATGTTACCACCAACATACGTAAACCATCTATGTTATGTGTAAGTGAGAAAGAAGGACTCTTGTATCTCTGTCGCGTATAAAACCGGTTAATTTCGTTCAACAGAAACGGAATCTTCCAAAAAACGCGTTTTCCCCATAAACCGTTATAATACCGGTAACCGAAACCAAGAACACTATTCATTTCGGTTTGAGGTGTATTACCAAAACCGGTTTGAAGAAAAATACCGGTATCCGATCCCTGGACTAAACTCGCGTGTCCCGCGCTCGCTTCGGTTTCCTAATAATGTTAACCATGCAAATTCCTGTAGTGGTGTCGCCACATAAGCTTTAACATCACTAATTTAGTATTTAGTTCAAAAGATGAGTGTTTGTTTTACAGCGGCCTTATAATTTTAAGATAAAACCGGTATAAATGAAAAAGTGGAATACTAAACACTCTGGAATAGCATAAAATCAATGCTCAGAGCTTTCTGTAAAGGCATTAAGAATTCACTTACTAACATTACTTTTGACACTGAGCCTGTTTAAAAGTTAGCGGCCGATTGAATGAAATAACGAAATTCTCAATAAATCTAAAAATGAAAAGAAAGTTTTATTGAGTGATATTAATTACAAATAATGATAAACGAGCTTTTGATTATAGCTTTAACATCAATAGTGTTCGTTTTACAGTTGCCTAATTATTTTAGAGGAACACTGAAATAAATTAAAAACTGTAATACATGACACTCTGGAAGGGCATAAAATCAATGCAGTAGCACAAGAGCTTTCTATAAAGGCATTCAGAATTCACTTACCTACATTACTTTTGACACTGTGCCTGTTTAAAAGTTAGCGGCCGATTGAATGAAATAACAAAATTCTCAATAAATAAAAAATAAAAAAATGGTTTATTAAATGATATTTATCAAAAACACTGATAAATGAGGTTTTGATAAAAGCTTTAACATAAAATTTTTAGTAATTAGTTTAAAAGATGTGTGTGTTTGTTTAACAGTGGCCTAATTATTTTCAGAATAAGAGTTTGATTATTGAAAAATCTTTATGCAAACCACACATTTTGCAATTTTCTATTGTAATGCTAAATCCTCCAACATGACGTGTGTTTTTAATAATTTTTCATTTATTCCGTCATACTATCGTAAACAATGACATTAAAAACCCTTACATTTACTTCTTGAAAGGTCTTTCTAATGCAAAAAAAACAATAAAGTAAGCATTGTCTTTTTCATTTTTCTTGTCAATTTAGATTTCATTTTCTTAAGTGTCGTTTAGATTTGTGGTGGTAAGAACAGCTAGTTGTGGCAAGTTATTTTACCGCTAAACAAACTGAAATGAAGCTGTCGAGCTCGAAAATTATTTAAGTTGTAACATTATTACCTTGTACAAAATAAAATAAAGCATTCAATCAGTAGGCACCAAGTATGTTTACCTGCGCACCTGGGTAATTACGTGGACCGTAGTTTAAAAAAAAACATGGACAGGTAAAATAATACCATGCTTGTCCGTTGACGACAATGAAATGCTTTAAACGCTTTAAAGTAATATCGAAAAAAACATAACTTTGACTTGTCAATTGTAAATTAGTAATTAAGTTATAGGTATTTTCCCTTTCATAGAAATACTTTAAACCTCTTGAATGTTATTCTCTTCAAAACGGCGTTCGGTCGGTCGAACGAGTGAGCTATGAACGCGGCGTACCGGGAGAGCGCGGCGCGGAGTTTATGTAGTCCCGTCAGAACGTACAAAACACATTTTAGCGCGTGCATTCTCAATTAAGCAGCCTTTTTAAGTTCGAACGTTTGGCAGAAGCCCTGCTGCCTAAAGAATGCACTTTTTTAAGAGAATTACACCTCTTATCAGAATCGTCGTGTTTTATGATGCCGAAACAAAGTAATTTGGCATTTTTGTGGTTCCGCTTAAAATGCAAACAATAATACGTTTTGCCTGTTAAGAATCTTGTTCGCATGTTTTAATATGATTCATATGAGTTATGACTAACCGCCACACTCAGAGACATCATTTAAGAGACAATTAACTCATTATTCTATCAAAGTGTAAAAATCATCACCAAAGAAAGACTTTATCGTCATTATCTGACTGAGTGCAGCCGTAAGTTATTAAAATACTACTCTAGGAAAAAAATATTTCTAGGTAGCTATATGACCGTTAATAATTAAAAGATAAAAAAAAGATGTTTATTCAGTAAGTAGGCCGACCGGGCACTTAAACACGTCAAAAATCTACCAGCGCTTCGCAAGAGACCACTGCTGAGAAGAAACGCCGCAAGAAACTCAACAGTCAGTCGTTTTTTAAACATTGCTTATGATATGATATTATACAACGAAAAAAAACTTAACCTAGCATTATATAAAACAATGAATGTAACAAAAATATGTCTATATATATCATACGTAGTTGAGAAGGAAAATGTGTCAAAACTCAAAATTTCTACAAGAACTCGTAAAATAGTAAATATAAAAAAATTATAAAAATTATACTTACCTATGACGGTGCAAAACAACACATAATTAGTTTCGATACATTCTCCTAAGTACATAAACCGTGTCCCCTAGACAATACACAATGTTTACAGAAATGAATGCATTGACGTTCAAATGATTTATATACCTTACGGACACGAATTTTTTTAATAGCAATTTTATTCTTATTTCTTGTATTCAAATTATGTAAGTCACAATTCTTAATAAAAGAGTCTTGATTTTAATGACATTTATAAATAATATTCTCATAAATAAATTATGATGCTACTGTCAAAATATTAATTTCTTTAAATAGTATTCTTCAGGAATCACGGGAGTTTAGGTTACATATAGAACGAATGGCTCTTTTTTGTAACATGAAAATAGTCTGTATGTCAGCAGCTTTTCCCCAAACAAGAATACCGTACGACGTAACACTATGAAAATAACTATAATAAACTAAGCGAGCTGTCTCAACATTGATAAGTTGTCTCATTTTCCTAATAGCATAAGCTGCCGAACTTAATTTACCTGCTAGTACTGCTATATGGGGACTCCATTGCAAGTTTTTGTCTATAATTATTCCTAAGAAAATCGCATTATCCACCATTTCCAAACACTCATCATTTAAAAAAATACTAGATTCTACCGGTCTAACGTTAGGCAAAGCGAACCTAACACATTTAGTTTTCTTCGCATTAAGTAGCAAATTGTTACTAGTAATCCAATTAAGCACTTTACCTAGCGTCACGTTTATCCTACTATAATCAACGGATTTTCGGTCTACCTTGAAGATCAATGATGTATCATCAGCAAATAGCACAATATCGCAAAGGTTGACTACCGCGGATGGTAAGTCATTTATATAAACGAGAAATAAGAAAGAACCTAATATAGAGCCATGTGGCACACCTAACTTAACAGCTGCTCCAATGGACTTTGTTTGGTTTACAACAACCGTTTGTGTTCTATCACTAAGATATGAAGACATAAGATTTAGAGAATTATTTGACAGACCATAATGTTCTAATTTTAATATAAGAGTCGCATGATCTACGCAATCTAAAGCTTTGGAAAGGTCACAAAAAACTCCTATTGCATCACAAGATGTCTCCCAAATATTGTATATATATTTAATGAGTACAGATGCTGCATCAGTTGTGGATCGTCCTCTGGTGAAGCCGAACTGATTACTGTTAAGCAGTTTATTTCTATTGAAGTGACCTAACATATCTTTTAACATTAACTTCTCAAAAAAATTACTTTAAACAGGTAGAATAGAAATGGGTCGGAAATTCGTTAAATCACACCTCTCGCCCGATTTAAAAAGTGGTAAGACTTTACTATCTATATATATAAAAGGCTAAACTGACTGACTGACATATCAACGCACAGCCGAAACTACTGTACCTAGAAACTTGAAATTTGGTACATGGGTTCCTTTCATGATGTAAGTGAGCACTAAGAAAGGATTTTCCGAAAATCGACCCCCAACGGGAAGAATTGGGGGGAGTAGCGGGAAACTAATTCTACGCGTACGAAGTCGCGGGCGTCCTCTAGTATTTCATAAGATTTGGAAAGACCCCCTCTGAAATGCAATGATTGTAGATTAAAAGCTAAGTGAGGTGCAATTATATCTATGACATGATGGATGACTTTAACTGACGTTCCCCATAAATCCTCATTTTTTTTAAACTGAGCGATTTAAATGCTTTAATAATAGAAACTGAATCTACGTGGGTAAAATCACAGCTTATATTACATTTAGTCACATTAGCACAAAGTAATTTTTGAGCTCCAATCGCAGATGTTTGCAGACATTTCGTGGTATTAATGGCTATGGTGGAGAAAAAATCTTCGAACGCTAAGGCCACGTCTTTATTTGACGTGATTTGTTTGTCACCCTTGTTTAGGGTGATTTGATTATCGCGAGTTTTTGTATTACCTGTTTCTCTATTTATAATTTTCCACACAGTTTTTACTTTATTGTCAAAATTGAAGCTTTGAGTTTAAGACTTATGAAATTTGACTTAGCAGTTAAGCAAACTTGCTTAAAGGTCCTCGAATAATTCTTAACGTAAACTAAGAAGTCATCGTTCTTGTTCTCCTCTCTCTCTCTATAAAGTTCATAAAGCCTATTTCTACTTTCTATGAATGCCTACAGTAGCCCATTCACTAAACTTGGTTTTTGACCCAGAAACAGTTTTCATCTTGAAATTGTTATTAAACTGGAATTACACCGAATAAATCATTATAAATACTATTAGAATCCTTATGTGAAAAGGATAACCCACAGATATTACTCTGAACTTTATTTTTAAATAATTCCAAATGATTGCTGGTTATAGGCCTGTATGTTATGTCTGTGGTTCTTGATGAAAATCATTTAAAAATGAAGCCTTTTGGCCACTATGATCAGAATTAAAGCCATTAAATATTTCCTTATCCAAACATTCGCAATTACAAAAAATATTGTCTAAACAGATTGCACTTGAAACACCTATCCGTGTAGGTTCAAAGAACAAATTATCTGAGTTAAAAGATTTAAATAAACTTAAGATCTTAATAGTATTATTTGACGATTCAAGTAAGGTAACATTAAAGTCTCCACAAACAATAACATGCTTTTGGGTTTTACATTGTCACATTGATAATGCCCGGTTGGTTTTACCAAGTGACAAAACAGAAATATGTACGGAATAACGTAAACAGAATGTTTGTAGAATAAGTTGAAGATATGGAGTGTTCTAGGACGTATGATGAGGAGCTCAAGGAAACAGGTTAGTAAATATCACAGTCTTTATTCCTATGCAGCTCTATACATGATGTTAATCAATTGTGAACATAATTTTGCTCATAATTCTTACTCTACCAGAAAATATGTTTAGCTCAGCGGAAGGCTGTTCGTTTTACACAAATAAAGGTTCTTATGTTATAATTCACAATTCTTAGATAGTAAGTTGTCAATCAATCAATCATCAATCAATCATTTATTTTATTTCGTCATCATAGGTAGGTTATGTACAGGTGATAGGTATAAAAAAAAAAATGTTACAACTATGATGTACCTTTCGGCGTACGATGAATCAAATACAAATACAAAGGTCACAAACTTAATCCTAAATTACTTATATAATATTAAATAATATGCAAGCCAGAACACAATAACAAGGAATATATAAGAGTTAAATTAGGAAATGTCAGTGCAGTTAATTAATATCAATATCACCAAGGTAATCTAGAATATTATAATAACATTTTTCCAGAAGAAGTCTAAACAACAATGATTTAAATTGACCTGGGCTCTTGGTTTTCATATCACCTGGTAATTTATTAAATAGCTTTGGACCCATCGTTAAAATACTTTTTTTCATAAGGCTAGTTTGGCAGATTTCAAAGTGCACACCAGGGTTTCTTGGACGAAAGTTGAGTCCATGTACTACTTCTCGCCTTTGAAACAGGTCAGGATGAGAATTTACGAAAATACAGCACTCATATATGTAGAGGCATGGTAGAGTTAATAGTTTTAATGATTTAAAATGAGTCTGGCAACTTTCCGAGGATTTCAATCCACAGATCGCTCTAACACATCTTTTTTGGGCTCTGAATAATATGGTTTTATACGTTGCATTCCCCCAGAAGATTATACCGTACCGCAAGGTGGATGCAACGAAACCGTGATAGGCAGTTAGCACTGTACTACGATCCGCAGTTTTCGCTAATCTGTATAAGGCATAGGAAAACTTGTACATTTTTTTGCAAATTTCAATGCATTGTGTCTCCCACGACATGTTGTGGTTTATGTAAATACCTAAAAACTTCTGTGTGAATGTTTTGCCTATGGTTTGTCCTTGATATTCAACATTTATTTCAGGTACTACTTTTTTTTGAGTGAATTGCATTAGATTAGTCTTTTCCAAATTAATTTTTAAATTATTGTCATTAAGCCATTGAAATATGCTGTAAATAGTGTTATTAATGTCAGTTTCGTAATCACAGTTTTTGTCATGTTCAATAAATACCGTGCTATCGTCTGCGAAAAGTACCATTGGATGTCGTGTACAAGTAGTAATGTCATTTATATATATTAGAAATAGTAGGGGTCCTAAAACACTTCCCTGTGGTACTCCATATTCTATTTTCATAATATCTGATCTATACTTTTTTTCTTCTTTAGTGTTGATACATATCTAAATTAACTCTGTACACTGGACCCTATCACTAAGGTATGATTTTAAAAGATTTAAAGCGTTACCACGGATGCCATAACGACTTAATTTTTCTATCAAAAGTTCGTGATCTACGTGGTCAAAAGCTTTAGACATGTCCATATATACGGCACATGATGGCTTCCTTTTATCAAGAATGCTAGTGATTCGTTTAACCAAGTCAAAGATAGCAGCATTAATATTCGTATTTTTACGGAAACCCTTTTGTTCTTTAATCAAAATGTTAAATTTATCCAAGAAATTATACATAATGTTATAAATAATTTTTTCAAATATTTTAGAAAATACTGATAACAGTGCAATAGGTCTGTAGTTTTGTAGATTTTCTTTATCACCTTTTTTGTAGAGAGGTATAACAATTGCCGGTTTTAGCTTACTAGGGTAGACGCCCGTCTCAAAACTTAGGTTTATAATGTGACTTAGTAGTGAAGCAACGTGGCATCCGACATGTTTTATAACTTTTGTGCTAATATCGTCAAAACCGACACTTCTGGTATTTTTTAATGACGAGATAACTTTAATTACGTCATGAGGTGTAGTCGGTGCTAAAAACATTGTATGCGTATTCTGCTGTTGTTAGTCCCTAGTTATTATTGATATCCTAATTCCCTAATTATAAACATAATTTCCACAGACCTTAATCTGAAGAAAACCTTCCTTCCTGGACGATCCACTCGATGTGGTCCAGGTCGGCAGACTGGTGGAGCGGTCCCAGCACACTGTGTCGCAAGCCACAGTATCCTCGGTCAGCTCACAGCAGCTTGTGAAGGACTACTGAATCCTCGTGCCTATGGCACGCCTACTAAAGGTTGGTTTATACCTTTACATCCTATTTCACTACTTGAATGTTTACTGAATGATCAGGAACCTTAACATGAATTTATTACTTAGAGATCTAAAGAGAGTTCCTGCCAAATACAGAATGTCTATATAAGCTACTTCATAGCTTTACTGAACCTGAATATAGTTGGAGCCTGAATCGGAATAACTGAATGCAATACTACAAAATAAATCATCCAACCATAACAGCAAATCAGGAAGCTAAATTATTCTGAATGTATCTAAACTTGCTAACAGAAAACAGAAACTATGTAGACGGAAACTTAAATCAGTACATACTAAAAAAATATCCAGAAAACTAAATGACCTACTGAAAACACCCGGAAACTAAATGAAACTGAAAAACTAGAAACCCAGTCCAGATGTAAAGACAGAGAAATTGCTCTGATTAGCACTACGATTCAGAACTATAATTATGAGACATGTGGGCTGACCTTTAAGGTTGACAAAATTATGAATCTTACCGGAAAACTTTAAGGAAAACCCCTGGTAATCTTGACGCTCAGATATTCCCTCCTCTCCGCGTGTGAGAAACAATTACTGAAAATTCACCATTTGGTCAGAGAATCGCACATTATATTGCTACAAATGCCTCCATCAGCAAGATGTTATTAATTATTACTTACTAGTTCCTTTCACCGAAATATGACTGAAAGTATGTAGTATATCTCCACAGCAGGTGCTGGTTACATTATCGAGGATGGCTCCTCCGCTGTCATTCAGCTTAAGTCTGATTTTATAATGGGCTATCATCTTGGACATCTTGATGAAAGCTAGTCAAAACATAGATGCAATCAAAATGCATAGAATGAAGCTATACAATTTAGGTAGTCTGGGTAATTAGGTACCCAATTAATATATCACCTACATGAAAGTACTAGATTCAATTAACTTTTGACTGAAATGTGTTTGTTTAATTCTTGTATGTACAATTACTGCCTAAAAGAAATCTTTGAATTGTTTTGTTTACTTAATAAATGTAATTAACTATTGACTCCATTTATTGATTAATTACAAATATTTATTATTCCCCTAATTCAAGGTAATTTACCCTAACGCGGCAACACCAACCTACAAATCTATGGTGTTGACGTTTGACAATCAAAAGTAATGAACAGTAATGCCATTAACACCTTAAATATTTTCCCAGTCTTTAAGTTCCGTTTCACGCAAGATATGCAACGTTACAACATGATAATTTTAACACATTTTCCATACTGGATTCAAATGTGCTGAAATCAGCCGATGGTGGTCTGTAAACACAAATAATTATGTAATTTGCTAGTTCTACGCTAGAAATTTCTACAAGCCTTTCTATGGATAACCTAACAATATCTTTCCTTTCTTTTGATTTTACTGTACTTTTAACAATTATTAAAGAACCACCATGAATGGCGGATTTTCTGGCAAAAAACTAATTATTTCAAAATTAACAAAATCAAAAATTAATTGATCAGGTCTAAGCCAATGTTCAGTAATACACAATTTTCAGCACAGTTATTAAAAGTCCTGCCTATCTGTATCTTATTATTATATACTTATTTTATTTAAATAAATAAATACCAATAAATAAACTAGCGTTTGCCCGCGACTCCATCCGCGTAGAAGTCGTTATTGCTCCTCCTTCGGGAAGTGTCCAATTTTCCGGGATAAAAAATATCCATGTCCTATTCCAAGATAACATGATGTGCCAAGTTTCATCCCGATCTGTTCAGTGGTTGAAGCGTGATTTATTAACAAACATCCAATCTTCCTCGTTTATAACATTTGTAAGATTGATAATAATGTCGCCTAGTGCCTGCTATACGGGCACATCTCAAAAAACCTTTTTTCAAGTATGCAAAGCTTTTAAAGTACTGGACTTCAAATATAGGCACTTCGTGTTGTTGTGGCCATATTACGGAATTTCGAGATTTGTCCAAAATCGCAGAAGAATTAAATGGCGATAATAAGCATACTATCATACAAAAATACATTTAAAAACACGAAAAATTGTGTAGTTATTAGATACCTTAATCAATCATCTTTGGCACAGTAACAACATTATTATATGCGATAATCAATATCTCGAAGAATGCCTACCGCGTAAATGCTCTTGACAGATAGGTACATAATTTAAATTACCCATGTTTGAATACCTACCCAGCTAAAATCCAGTCTCCTTCTGTGTGCACGACAGGCACCGACCAGATGCTGCGCCAGAAATGAGCAACTGGTGGGTGTCCGTCGCTCAATTCTTGATCGGTTCCTTCCCACTTTCGGCACACCTTCCTTTGATCACTTTGGAAGAGGCGATTTTGCTGGTATATATCCACACGCTCTGTATATTACAAAATAAAATAAATATCAATTAAAATCTGAACAGTGGGCAACAGACAGAAATGTGTGGGTAAAAAAGTTGATTGACCCTTATATTGAAATATTGTATTCACTGACTATAGCAGTAACATGTAAAATACTTAGTAAATTATAAACACGTAAAGAGTAGCAGAGCCTTCATTACTTACTAAATGTAATATTATAAATCTTAGGTATATTAATCATAAGTACTTATAATTATTATATAAAGGTACTTACTTACTTGTTGTCTTATCATCAAGTGATTTTTATTTCGTTTATATTTTGATGCATTAATTGTAATCACGGTCCCATTTACTGTTGTGCGATGTGGACGTAACTCAAAACCTTGTTCCGAACGTTTATATGACGACGCGCTGGCCTAGTTGGTAGTGAGTAGTGACCCTGCCTATGAAGCTAGCGGTCCTGGGTTCAAATCCCGGTAAGAGCAGATGTTTGTGTGATGAGCGCGAATATTTGTTCCTGAGTCATGGATTTTTTCTATGTATTTAAGTATATATTTCTCTATATATGTATTTATATCGTTGGCTAGTACCCATAGTACAAGCCTAGAGCTTAGTTTAGGCCTAGGTGAATTGGGATTGTTCATATTTTCACAATTACTCTAATTCGAAACCATTTCGAGGAATGGGGTTTTAAAGCCGTTCTGCATTATTAAGTTTTTGAAAAATTTTATTTAACCTTTGTTTGACTTTCGTTTTTGGCTTGAAGCTCTCCTAGGTGTATCTTACGGGTTAAGCGAAAACCGCTTGAAATAGTATGTTTTAATACATTATTACAATCACTAAACCCGATCAGATAAACTGTCACAGTCACTTGCGTTTTTGCGTTTCGTTTTTGCAGAGACTTATGTTTGGTGATAAAAATATGTTTGCTCTTTTACTTTTATTGTCTTTAACGTGTCAAAATTATTAATATTTTCTCTTTTTAAATGTTACTAATGTGTCTAGATGATAGTTAACTCGTTTTTTTGACTTGGGTACATTCCTATGATTATTAATAAGTTTAATTTCCTACCTTTTAAGGTTCTGATTTTGTACCTGTGATCAGCTGCTGGCGTGCGATTGAGTCGTTAGCAATATTGAAATTTTTAAAAACCAGTGCTTATATATATTGTCATAGGTATTATTATTATAGTATAATGTACATATTTATTTATTTTCCTGCTTACATGTCAGACGTCTTTGACGCTAGTCATGAAAGTGAATTTTACTCACTGTCTTCTTCAAGCCTTTATGATTCTTTGAGTGATGTGTCCGATATGCCTGATCTTGGTGATCGTATAAACAACACTTTTTCCTCTTCTTTTAAAAACTTTAATGTCATCCACATTAATGCACAGAGTGTGCCGGCTCACTTCCCTGACCTGCTCTCAACTTTTTCTTGTAAAAACGTCCACGCTATTCTTATCTCTGAGACATGGCTTAAGCCATCCCTTCCGTCTAACCTCTATCCTTTGCCTGGGTACCGTCTTATTCGCAACAACAGGACTGGCTTTAAAGATGGCGGGAGCGGCACTGTACGTGAAGGTGGTGTTGCCATTTATTTAAAGAATATAGAATATATATATTGTTTTCGAGATAATAGATCAATCACCTTCTCTGTATTCCAAGTCCCCTGAATATTTATTCCTTAATGTTTCCTTGCACCACGCAAAAGTTCTTCTCGGCGTTTATTACAGCCCCTCTTCCAATATTAACTTTTTTGATTCCTTCGAGAAAACTCTTTCTGATCTTTGTCCACAATTTGACCACAGTATTATAATGGGTGACTTTAACACATGCCTCCTTAAAAACGATTCTCGTTCCTCTAAATTGCAATCTTTAGTAAACTCATTGAATTTCAGTATTCTCCCTCTCAGTCCCACACATTACCCACATAACGGCCCCCCTTCTCTTTTAGACCTTGTTATAACGTCATCCCCAGACCTTGTCTCTTTTCACGGCCAGTTTAATGCTGTTTCCTTTTCCCAACATGACCTTATCTTCGCATCCTTCAACATCCGTCCCCCAAAACATAAGCATAAAATAGTTCTTCGTCGAAATCTCAATAAAGTTAATTTGCAGGCCCTTCTGTCTGATCTGGGCAAAGCCAACTGGCAGACCATTGAATCCTGCACTGACATCGACGCCAAGCTCGAGGCCTTTAACAGCACATTGCTTGCGATTTTTGAACAGCACGCACCTCTAAGACCCACGCGAGTGAAGCATTACCCGGTTCCGTGGCTCACAGCTGACATTAAGGCCCTTATGGCGAAAAGAAATCGGGCCCGGCTGAAGCTGCGCAATGACTCATCAGAGGAAAGTCATAGAATCTATGTTGCCCTGCGTAACCGCTGTAATAAAAAGTTTAGGGAGGCTAGACGTCGCTACATTCATGAGTCGATTGAAGGTTGTCCTCCCCACAAACTCTGGAAGTTCTTAAAGTCGCTAGGGGTGGGCAAGTCTCAAAATTCTTCTTTAAATAATCTATTAGATCTTAACGCCCTTAATAAGCATTTTAGCACTTCTCCTGTCACTCTTGACCCTTCTATAAAGCACTGTACACTTTCTCTTCTCGCCAATGCCCCTCGCCCCGACATTCCTCCTTTCGATCTGGGTCTTATTTCTCCAGGTGAAACATTGTCTCTCCTAAAATCTATTAAGACGAAAGCCGTTGGTGAAGATGGCTTAAGCTCGGATATGCTTATGCTCGTGGCGGATGCAATATCCCCTGTCCTTTCCAATATTATTAATTTTTCTTTTACCTCTGGCTGTTTTCCGTCTCCGTGGAAACTTGCACATGTCCTCCCTCTCCAAAAATCCTCAAATCCTTCTTCTTTTTCTGACTATCGTCCAATTTCTATCCTCCCGGTCCTTTCCAAGATAATTGAACATTTTGTTAACCGCAAACTGTCCCGTTTTCTTAACTACCATAGTTGTCGCGACGTCTCGTGATATGTAAATATTTGTACATAGCAACATTATACAGAAGCGAGTTCCCGCCATAATCTTTGATTGTCTATGGTAAGAAGTTTACTCGCATATTTTACATTCTTTACATAGTTTCATAGTTGTGAAGTGAAAGTGCTAATAAATTCGATTCACCAAACTCCTGAGCTGTTATAGAAGCTAAGTATCATGTGTCTAAGTACCTAAGTATTAACTAAATATCATGTGTCTAATTAACTGAGTGACTAAGTATCAAAGTAACTAAGTATCACATAATGTCCAAGTATCCAATTGCCACATATGTCTTAGTATCATGTGTCTAAGTCTGCAATAAGTAAAACCACTATCATTTTATGATCTTGTTGAGTGAGTGGATGTTTATGGCTCAGCGAAACTCTTATGAGCTGATTGAGCAATTTACCTCCATCTTGCTATGTCAAGTTTCATTGTAGAGAAAATCAGGGGGCTGTGTTCTGCTTGCCCTGTAGTGAAAATCAGGGGGCTGTTTTAGCCTGCCCTGTAGTAAAAATCAGGGAGCTGTGTTTGCTTGCCCTGTAGTGAAAATCAGGAGGCTGTTTGGCCTGCCCTGTAGTTAAAATCAGGGAGCTGTGTTTAGCTCGCCCTGTAGTGAAAATCAGGGGGCTGTTTTAGCCTGCCCTGTAGTAAAAATCAGGGAGCTGTGTTTGCTTGCCCTGTAGTGAAAATCAGGGGGCTGTTTGGCCTGCCCTGTAGTTAAAATCAGGGAGCTGTGTTTAGCTCGCCCTGTGGTGAAAATCAGGGGGCTGTTTGGCCTGCCCTGTAGTTAAAATCAGGGAGCTGTGTTTAGCTTGCCCTGTAGTGAAAATCAGGGAGCTGTTTGGCTTGCCCTGTAGTGAAAATCAGGGGGCTGTTTGGCCTGCCCTGTAGTGAGAATCAGGTGGCTGTTTTAGCCCGACCTGTAATGAGACTGGGTGGTTAAGTCCCGCCTTGTGTACGATGAGAGAGAGAGAGAGAGAGAGAGGTGTGTGTGTGTATATTGGAAACTGATGTTCATTCTAGTGACCATATAACATTATCATTAACAATTGGTTGAGCTTAGCATAAATTACTTGACATTATGTGTGGCTTCAACTGCGGTCTTACTACAGTTGAAGTCATAGTATTTATTTTTAAACTACAGGTGGTGAACAAACTCAATAGCAACCTATTGGTGAGCAACTGTTGGTGGTTAAGAGCAATGATGATATAACAGCAGGGAGTGAGGACTTAGCAGGATCTGTCGCCAGGTATGAGATCACATTATTACTATTACTATTGCCATTGATCAATTAATACAAGGAAACCATGTTAAGCGAAGCAGATATAGACATAATAAGCAAAGCAGATATAAACCTAATAAACAGCTAATACAAATTAACAATAACAAGTAAAGTGTGTGTTGACGGACAGTGTTGTGAGGACCAGATCTTCAGGCTCCCAGGTTTGCCCAGGGACTGCGCAGTAAGTTAATACACATCCCATCCTTCTACGTGCAAAAACTCGCCGAATTTTCGCCATATTTCCGACCATAGGGAAAGCGATACATTTTGTACCGAGACGCTTTGACGCATGTTTTACGCCCATCCAAACACCCCACCCCTTCCCTCAACCCTTGTGAAGACTCACCGTGCTCCAACCAACATCTGGAGCAAAGTCCCAGCCCATAGGAGCAACCAGAGAGACACCACAGGGCCAAATACCTTTTTTTTTTTTTTTTTTTTTTTTCTTTATTGTTAAATATTCAGACGCTTAGTTAGTTTAGTTCTGGGGTAACTGAACATAAAATTATTCCTCGTCAAATTCCCTGTCTTTCGATACCCCAAACTCTCCCTTAGCAACTCCCCTTTCAAAAATTATTAACGAACCAGCCACCACAAAAAATCGTATTATAGGAAACCATATCTAGGTCACCCGACGTCACGCGATTTGACCAGCTGGACAATAGCGGCTGACGCAATTAGTAATAACTAAGTAAGTATTATTGCATCATCCGACGCGACGACGCCACGCGCTAGCCGGGCGGTCGACCTCGTTTCTGGTTGCTGACGGCTCACATAGCTGACAGCTCTAGTGACGACTTCGACAGCTGCGACGGGCCGGGGCAAAATTTTCCCCAACAAAATTTCCAAACCCCCCCACAAGGTCTTAAAAGGAGCAATTGTCCCCCCCCGGATTAAATCTCCCCCTCCTACTTTTTTGGCTCAAAGTCCCAAAACCCCACCTTCCCCATAAAATCTGCCCACAAACAAACCCCTTCTACCCTTAAACAAAGTCCCCCAACTCAACAGCTCCATTAAAAATGCCCCCCAAGCCAACCCCCCCCACAAAAAAGGCAGCAAGGATCGAAGAATCCACGTGCAGAACTCAGGCACCCCCCGCAGCGAAAAAAGGCCCCCCTTCGGGTAAATCGCTAAGGGAGAAAGTCCTGCATAAGGAAACAGCGGCAGCAGTGGCCAAAGATCCAGCGCCAGCCCCCCCGACCCCGACCCCGATCCCGGACCCCGATGACATCGCGGACATGGAAAGACTGGAGTCCTACGTCGGAGATAGCACATCCGGGCGAGACCTCGACGAAGACAACTCGGAATGCTATTCCAATGCCTCGATGTCCCCGGGGTCATCAGTGGGTAGGGTCAGCATCCTCGTGCCGCGAAGTGGGAGGGGCCCGGGAGTGGAGATGGACATGGCGACAAAGCTGGCTAATGCGAAGCTGCTAGAAGGCAAGGACGCTCTAGAGTCTGCGGGCAAGATGAAGCGGGAATGCAAAGCAACCGCTCTTGACTGCATGCAGACCCTATATGAGACAGCTTTGTCGCTATCCGACTCCCGTTCCAGACACAAATTCAACCTCGAGCGAAAGGTCCAGAAGCGCTAGAGAAGTGGTCCGGATGGAGAGGCAGCATGCCAAGGAAATGGCGGTGGTGAGGCAGGAGGTGGTGGCCGAATTAGGCGTGCTAAAAGACCTAGCCACCAGAACTCTGCAACAGACAGAGTCTGTGAGGGACTGGCTGGGCTACGAAACGGCCACTCCTTTCCAAAAGATCGGAGAAATAAAAACCTCGGTGGAAGAAGTCAAGTTGGCTGTGGAGAAACTATGCAAAGGCAACGGAGCCCAGGAAAACCCAGCCAACGTCAGCAAAGTGGCAGACGAGGTGTCGATGCTGTCTGTCCAGGTGAACAGGGTCTCGAACCAGATAGACCAAATGAGGAAAACCATGGACGCACTAGCAAGTGCCACGGCAACCATCCCGAAGACCATCGAGGGAATGTTGTCGAAGGTAATGGAGACACAAAGTCAGTCACCAAAAGACCCAGAGCTGAAGGAGGCCATCTGCACGCTCACGCAGCGGATTGACCTCCTCACACACTCCACTGAGGATCTTAAGAGCCGGCGAGACCCCGAAACAGCAACACAACCATCGGAAGACTTAACCGACATCAGGGAGAGGATGAAGGCAATGAACTCGCTTGTCAGAACCTTAACGGAAGAAATAAGGACCGAAAAGGAACGCGACTCAGCCCCAGCCTCAACCTTGAACACGGAGATGGCACTGGCCGAGATTAAACAGTCGGTCAGTGAAGTGAGTAAGGAGGTCACGCAACAGCGAACAACGGTAGCCCACGGCCCAAGCACATACGCCCAGAAGGCAGCGCTCCCGAAACAGGCCAGCACCCCCAACCACACCGCGATCGTATCGTCCAAGGACCCGACAAAGACCAGCGATGGTGTCCTGAAAGAGTTCAACAAAGTGTGTGACGTGAAGTCTACCGGGTTGAGGATCGAGCGGGTACGAAAGGCCAAGAACCAAAAGGTGGTGGTTAGCTGTGCCAGCGAGAGAGACCTCGAGCTTCTCAGGAAGATAACGGAAGGGAAACTCAATGCGGTATACCCGCAAATGAGAAACCCCCTAATCTGCATCAGGGACGTCGTCAGTTACCTTAACGACGAGGACCTATCGCAGATGCTGTTATCCCAAAACCACCACCTACTGGGAGGCCTTAACGTGGACCCTGCTCAGATAAAACTCCGGTACCGCAAGAAAGCTCGTAACCCGCACTGCTGTCACCTGGTGTTTGAGCTTCCACCGCCTGTCTGGAAGAGGTTTGTGGAGACTGGAAAAGTCTACATCGGCGTCCAAAGGCAAAAAGTGGAAGACCAATCGCCCCTTGTACAGTGTTCTAAATGTCTGGCCTACGGACACACAAGGACGTTGTGCAAGGAAGTGAGCACCAACTGTCGTTTCTGCCTGACCTGCCACGGACCCGGCAAATGTCCGGAAAATCCTGAGACACCAAAGTGCATCAACTGCACCAGGGCAGGCAAGGAACCGACGGAGGTACAGCATGAGGCGTTTAGCCCCGACTGCAAAGAACGTCAGAAATGGGACACCATAGCACGGTCGAGAGTGGCATACTGTTGTTGACACAGTTGTACCGGCAAACAACACGCAAACCTCCCCCCCCACCGCCCCCCACAAGACAAAGTTCCTGCAAGCCAATCTGCAACGGTCAAAGCTGGTAACAGCTGAACTCCACCAGGCCATGCAGAATGGAAACTGCGAAGTAGCACTGCTACAGGAACCGTACGTGGGCGGAAAGGGAGAGATGACGCCGCAACGAGGTTTCAAGGTGATTCAGTGTACCCAAAATCGCGCGAAACCAGTCAAGTCAGCAATAGTAGTGCTAGGTGATAGAGTCCAGGTGCAACACGACCCACAACTGGTCACGGAGAACATTACGGCGGCACTCCTGAAGTTTGGTAACGTATCAGTCGGAGTAATCTCGGTTTATTTCGAGGGAGACCAAGACTTAGAAGGATACATGGCCAAAACAAAGGAGATCATGCTTAAGCTGGGTGCAGACAGCTACATCGTGGGAGGTGATGTGAATGCCTGGAGTTACTGGTGGGGAAGCAGATTGGAGAACCACAGGGGGGCAGCTTACCATAGCTTCCTCAATGAGGTAGATCTGAATGTTTTGAATGTTGGACACACTCCGACATTCGAGACATACCGGGGAGGCAAGCTATACAATAGCATTGTTGATGTGACGGCGTGCAGTACCAATATTCTGTCCAGGATCCAAGACTGGGAAGTAGACAGGAATGTTGTCACGTCCGATCACAACACCATAAAATTTGCAGTGTGTAGTGAAGCAGCCCCGAAGCCAGTACCAAGACCAACAACCAGGATTTACAACACAAAGAAAGCTGACTGGACCAAGTTTAAGAGAGCTCTGTCAGGGGAGCTTCTGGAAAGAGACTTGACAGTTAATTCTTTACATAACATTGGAGACACCGAAGCACTGGAGCAGGCGACCAACGCCTATATCGGTGCGGTGTCGAAAGCATGTGAAGAATGCATCCCGAAACCGGGAGCCCCCAAGACAAACTCAAAGCCGCCGTGGTGGTCCAAAGATTTGGATCGACTGAAAAAAGAGGTGTTAAGAAGGAAAAGGCGAATAAGAAACGCAGCTTCAAACCGAAGGCAGTATGTACTCGACCAATACCTCCAGGTAAAGGAAGAGTACGCCGTGAAAGCAACAGAGGCTCAGACGGCTAGCTGGAAAGATTTTTGTACCAGGCAGAATGCTTTTACCCGGATGACCGTCAGGACGGTGAGTCGGACCATCACAGGAGCATCAGGGACGATACGGAGGGAGACAACCCAGCAGTGGAGTCACACCTCACTGGCGATGATCCACCCTTCACACAAGTGGAAATGGATACAGTAGTCAGAAGTATGAACCCGAAAAAGGCACCTGGGTCGGACGGATTCACTGCAGACATATGCGCAGCAGCTATCCAGTGCAATGAAGAAGTATTTTTGTGCTTAGCGAATTCCTGCCTTAAGCTAGCCTACTTCCCCAAAGCCTGGAAGTCAGCACACGTCTGCATCCTACAGAAACCCGGTAAGGAGGACTATACCCACCCCAAGTCATACCGACCGATTGGTCTATTGTCGGTACTAGGGAAAATCCTGGAAAAAATGTTAGTAAACAGGATCAAGTGGCATATCCTCCCGGCCCTGAACAAACGTCAGTACGGGTTCATGCCCCAAAAGTCAACGGAAGACGCCCTCTATGACCTGATGAGACACATAAGAACAGAAGCAGAAACGAAGAAACGCATCGTGCTACTTGTCTCGCTAGACATAGAGGGAGCTTTCGATAACGCCTGGTGGCCGAAGCTCAGGGCCCAACTGGCCAAGAAAGGCTGCCCGAGAAATCTTTATCATACGGTCTGCTCCTACCTGGACGACCGCATGATAAGGGTACACTACGCGGGCGAAATCAGCGAAAAGCCCACCACAAAGGGATGTGTCCAAGGCTCTATAGGAGGTCCAATCTTCTGGAATGTAATTCTTGACGATCTCCTACAGATGCTCAACGACACGGACGCCCATTGTCAGGCCTTCGCTGACGACGTCACTCTGGTGTTCTCTGGCAACGACTCAGGTGCAGTAAAAGCAAAAGCCGAACGGACTCTCCAAAAAGTGGTCGAATGGGGTACCCAAAATAAGCTAAACTTCGCCGCTCACAAAACGGGAGCCATGGTGATAACGAGGAAGCTGAAATGGGATCCCATCCGAATCTCAATGGCTGGAACCGCAGTAGAGCTTGTCGACGAAATCAAACTATTGGGACTTACCATAGACCGTAAGTTGACCTTCAACGCACACGTAGAAAAAACGTGCCGAAAGGTAACGAATATCTACAGACAGTTGTCACGTGCGGCGAGGGTGTCATGGGGTCTCAATAGCGAGATAGTGAAAACCATCTACGTGGCGGTGATAGAGCCGATCGTCCTGTACGCAGCAAGCGCATGGCACGAGTCTGCCAACAAGTTGATGGTGCGAAACCAGCTAGATTCAATACAGCGTGGTTTCGCCCAGAAGATTTGCAAAGCGTACAGGACGGTCTCTCTGACATCGGCGCTGATCCTGTCGGGAACCCTCCCACTGGATTTGCGCATTCACGAAGCGGCAAGCCTCTACGAGGTCAAAAAGGGCTACAGTGAGGACCACATTCCACCAGGAAGAGAAATTGAAGAAAAAACTGACGCCCTGAAGAGACCGCACCCGTCAAGGGTTGTGTCCATCGACTACGTCTGCTTGGAGGAATTCAACCAAGACGTGTTCGATAGATACGAACTCGAAGGCCCTCAAATTTACACCGATGGGAGTAAAATTGAGGGCCAAACGGGAGCGGCACTCACATGGTGGGAGAATGGCAGAGAAATCCGCCACTCAACCTTCAAGCTAGCGCCCTATAGCACAGTGTTTCAAACCGAACTGTACGCTCTACTTAGGGCAGTGCAGATCGCAGGGAAAAACAAGGCGCGGAGCGTCAGCATCCTCAGTGACTCAAGATCCTCACTGGAGCTCCTCAAATCACCGGACACGACACACCCCTTGGTTCAAGAGATCAAAAACGCCACAACCCAAACAAGAGCAATGGGGACCGATCTCAGGTTCTATTGGCTGCGAGCTCACGTTGGAACGCCAGGAAACGAGAGAGCAGATGAATTGGCAAAGCAAGCAGCCCTTAGGAAGAAGACCGCCCCCCAATACGACATGGTGCCGGTGTCCTACGCCAAGAGGTCGATAAGACAAAACACGGTCGAACAGTGGCAGGTTCGCTACGGGGCATCCGGGACAGGTGCGACAACCAAGAAGTTTTTTACAACTGTGAGAGATGCGAACAGCATATTAAAGAAACTCAAACTCACAAACTTCCTGGTTCAAGCGTTTACTGGTCACGGAGGCTTCGCCGCCTATCTCCACCGTTTTAAGATCAAAGACTCACCCTCGTGTGTCTGCGACCCGACCCTTGACGAGGACATCTGGCACATTGTCTGCGAGTGCCCGCGTTTCGGCGTGGAAAGGCTTGACCTTGAGCAAAAGACCGGAGTCAAAGTTTCTCCGGATAGCTCAAGCTGGAAAGCCCTACTGGGAACAGAAGCCAACCGCGAAAGCACGAAGGGTTTTATAGAAAAGGTGGTACGCGTAGCGTGTTTAAGGAACAAATAGTTCGGTACCCTGACTATTCTGTTAAACGCTACGCTGAAATCTGACACCACGCAAACCCCTCGGCCACAAGACCCCGGCAGGATCCCACGCCGAAATCACCCCCCAAACATCTCCAAACCTTCCCCAAAAACCCTCGTACTCGTACCCCCCCCCCTCCCCCTTTCCAACTTCAACCCCCTCCCCTATCCTGTTCCCTCAACCCAAACTTTCTTCTTCCACATAAAAACTCCCCCCCCCCCCAGCCCAACCCAAACTAATCCCCAACGCACCCCTAATCTTGTAGGATGATGCAATGAATACTTATTTCTTATTCCTTTTTTAAATTGGACGATCTCTTACTTAACCCAGAATTAAACTAGCTTTAAGTTTTATATTAACAGCAACCCCTGACGTACGCATCTCCCGAACACCTAACGGGTGTCGGTAGGACGGGGGATGGAGAATCCTGCGGACACCTAAACGGGTGAATGATTTTCTCTCCCGGCCGGACTGGCTGGGGTAAGGCTCCGCGCGCGATTCTCTTGTCCCTCGTCAAACTGACACCTGCTCCCCCCTTTTTCATTATAACAGATGTATAGGCTAGGTTGCAATGGAAGAGGTCATAAAAAAGAGGGCAGCGCAAGGAGACACGCGCAAAGAAAACATTATCTCCAGGCAAAAGAGTAAGCCTCAAAAAAAAAAGGGTAGCCCCGCCCATAAAGATGGTGTCCACAGCCACACAAGCGGTCCAAAAAGATCTCCGACCCAACCCTTCCATTGTCGGGCAAAAGAAAGGAAGCCCGTAGTCTGTAAGCATGCATGCGTCAGGATTCCCACTCCGCGACTCACCTAAGTTAAGCAACCCCCTTCCCATTCCCCATTCCCCATTCCCACCCCCTTTTTTCTAACCCCGCGGATAAATAAACGGAGGAATGAACTTCTCCTCCGGCCTTTCAGCACTGGCTGGGGTAGTATCCGCGGGAGTTTATAACTTCATTCACAACAAGGGGCATTGGTGTTTTTAGCCGGTGCGAGCCCGGCAGTACCTGGGCCCTCCATTCCCAGGTCTCCGGAAGGGATTTTCATCTCTGCCCCTTTTAAATGTAAATTTCAATATCCTGCTAACAAAAGCAAGGACTTAAGTCTTTGGCCCTTCAGGCGACAACCCAAAAAAAAAAAAAAAACAATAACAAGTCTTGTTGCCATACCAACGTCTACTATTATGTGGTCCGTGACTCCATGCGTGGCGTGAGTCTGGCTAGTCATAATGGTAGGACAATAACTCCCACACATTAATATATAAATAAATAGAGGCATGGCGACAATAGTCTTTTAAACCCTTTCCAATCCGGTTTTCGCCCCGAGCATAGCACTGTTACGGCTTTAGTCAAGGTCACCGACGACATTCGTCTTAATAAAGAAAATAAGAAGCTCACTGTCTTGGTTTTGCTAGACTTTAGTAGCGCCTTCAATACAGTAGACTTTGATATCCTTCTAAACATTCTTAAATCTCTCAATCTTTCTTCACCGGCCCTAGCGTGGTTTCAGTCATACCTCCGTGGGAGGCGCCAGTGTGTCAGAATGGATGACACTGTCTCTGACTGGAATGATCTTACTGCTGGCGTACCCCAGGGAGCGGTGCTCTCTCCTCTTCTTTTTTCTATTTTCATTAATAGTATTACGGCTTCTCTTCAATCTTACCACCTGTATGCAGATGATCTACAGATTTACGCGGGGGCAAGTTTGGATGACTTCCCAACTATGATATCCTCTATTAATGCGGACCTTACCACCATCCGGGACTGGGCTGCTAACTTTGGGCTTAAGGTAAATGCTAGAAAGTCGCAAGCAATTGTGGTTGGCAGTTCCTACTTCATAAATAAGCTGACTGATCTCGTGGTTCCCAGTATAAGTTTTGATGAAACCACTATTCCTTTTTCTACCTCCGTAAAAAACTTGGGGGTCACGATGGATCAGACCCTTTCTTGGTCCTGTCAAGTCGCCGAGGTCAGTCGCAGGCTCTTTGCTTCTCTACACTCTCTCAGGCGCCGCCTGCAGAATTTTCTTCCCCATCACACCAAAATTACATTAGCGCAATCCCTTCTTCTTCCCCTCCTCGACTACGGCGACGTCGCATATCTCGACGTATCGGAAGAACTGCTGGATAAGTTAGAACGCCTGCAAAATGTATTTATTATTACTATTTTTATATACGTCTGTTAGTATTTATTCTTAAGGTCTAAAATGTTCTTATGCAATTTCCGATAACTCTGTTTTGTACTAATGTCTGCCACATTCTACTTTCTTATTTTCCTCAATCACCCAAAGGTTAGCTGGAAGTGATCCCTTAAAGGGATAAGTTTGCCTTTGTACATTCCAACTCTGTAATTATTGTATTTGATTTTATGTTTTTTGTACAATATAGTGTTTACATACATACATACATACAGTTTTTATCATAAGATATCATTTAATTGTTGTTATATATTAGAAAATGCCAGCCCAAATTAAAAATAATAATGTCATCCATAAAATGTCTGCTAAATAAATAAAGATATTCAAACAAAACTATTGGGTCAAATACAAAATTAATGAACTTGGTCTCTTAAAATTACCCATTCTTTCGAATTAGAATGTAAAAACAGTGGGTTATTTTTTTTTGGTCTAACCCAATTGGTGTGACATTGTCCCCTGATATGTATTTATTTATATTTCGCGATGTTACTGTAAAATAGGTACCTATAAACAGTTCTCAAAGCATTTATGTTCTGTTTGTTATATTGAATTTCCTACTTCCCATAACGATCACTTTATTGACTATATTTTTATCTTGCACAATTGAACATTTACTAGTTGGAAACCAATTATTTGTAATGTAAGACGGGTGAACTTAAAGTAAAAAATAAATACAAAACCTAGAATTCAGTTGAAAGAGACATAGACAAACATTTACTAAGTTTACTGTACAAATGGTAAATAAGGTAAATAGACGGTTTTGATAAATGTTGTTTAGGTATAATCAGAAAATTAAACGAACTTACCTTAAGTGAAGTTCTATTGAAATTATACGAGATGCTTAGTCCGAGACATCCTTTTATAATCACTTTGTTGTTTCATCAATCTCCGTATTGTATATTCGTGTGATTTAGAGAAAAGCGAACGCTTCTATTAAAATAAATTACTGGCAACACTGCGCTGTCACTCATTAATTTCAGAGCAACCTTGGAATATCTAGAACACTAATTATAACTCCCAACTTCAGAAGGGATAAAAACAGTTATCTTAATAACTGTTTTATGGGAGGGAGGGTTCTTACCGTCTCGGACTAAGCATCTCGTATAATTTCAATAGAACTTCACTTAAGGTAAGTTCGATTAATTTTCTAATTATACGAGATGCTTAGTCCGAGACATCCTTTTATAATCACTTTGTAGATGTTCAGAGGGTGGGATTTTTGGTGGTCAATCTGCCGAGTAAAAATACACTCAGCACTGGAATCAAAAAACAGTTTCATTAACTGACATATAGATAAATCCAACAGAAAAACAACCAAACAGTATTCTTCTTAAATTAAAAATAAAGATTCTATGAATCAGTAACAATGTTACAAACAGTCTTAGCAAAGATATGATCATCATCACTTTGGTTCAGGGGTCTGTTATAGTGATTAGCAAAAACTCTAGAATTAGCGGACCAACCTGCAGCCTTAAAAATAGTATCTAGAGATACACCTTCTCTATTTGCCTTCGAAGTAGAAGCATGACGTGTGGAATGAGGTGTGAAAAGTTTCACGTCTATGCCACTGTCTAACATTACTTTTCTTATGCATCGACTTATTGTTTGATTACTAGCAGTATTATGGGGCCTTTTATAACACAAAAATAATTTATCACAGTTATTATCATTGCTTAATATTTTAGTTTCATTAATATAACATCTTAACGTAAGGACTGGAGAAATTTCTGGCTTATTAAAAAAGAATGGTAGTAAAATATTCGTTTGCTGCTTTCCTGGTGTTGTTGTTTTGAGTAAATCAGTAATTTTAATTTTAACCCCTGAATCATTAAAAAATATGTTACTTAATCTGATTACAGATAACGTTTGAATCCGTTGTGCACTTGTTAATGCTAATAATATAACTAATTTTTTGGTTAAAACTTCTAAACTTAAGCATTCATTGGGATACCATTGTTTTATAAAGACAATAACGAGTGATCGGTCCCAAGTATCATTATACAGGCTGTCCCATTATTGACACGTAACCCTGACACCGGAGATAGCCCACCCCTAGACCTACCAAACCAGCCTATTTTTTTTTTTTCTAATTATTTTTTGTTTTGGTAATAATTTCCATACGAAACTAATTATCATTATTGGCAATATCTCGAAAACCGTGCAACTTTTACTGAGGCTGGTTTTGTAGGTCTAGGGGTGGGCTATCTCCGGTGTCAGGGTTACGTGTCAATTATGGGACACCCTGTATTTTGGTCTAGTAGGATGAAGGCGAAAAATACCCTTGAAAAATCTTTTTATCTCATTATTTGTACCGAGGTTAGAGTCTGCTATAAGAGAGAGTGCCGAATGAAAAGAATTTAGAGTATTGTATGAAGCACCTTGCTCATAACACTGAGTGAAAAACGATGAAACTCTAGGCACGGGTAATTCTAGAACATTTATACCTTTACAGAAAATCCACCATTTTTGTAGCGCTACAGTATATTGTTTTACAGTGTCTTCTGATAAAGATGACTGCATGATCTGTATGGCGTTCTCTTGAATTAACCGCTTTTTAAATGCTTCCCTGATAACCTGCAGGCCCCCAGGGAAAGACTGTTGTGCAGGGGATGCAGTGATCTGAAAGGTGACGATAGTATATTTTTTGATGGGTTAAAAATTATAATTTCAGTAGTAGGGAATCCCCTGTACTGCCCCCGACTCTGCTCCCCCGAAAAAAATGGTGCTCTGACGAGCGAGAGGCGGGGTTTCGCTCCTAAAAAAAAAAAAAAAAAAAATTAAGTATTTTTTTCGGTGTTTATCCCCCCATTTAGAGCGTTTGGGGCGGGTCCCGAGACTCCCAGATCACTCCTTCCCATAGCTTGCAATAGTCCATGTACTCAATACAAAAGGTTATCAACTACCTGGGTACCCTTCTGTCCCTTTGCTCGCCCACCCTATTGTTCGCCCGAACGTCAGCCCCTTTGTTCTCGGTGGTGTCCAACACCATTGTCTTGCATTGGGCGCGTTCCTACCTTTTATTACATATTACCTGATTGCGCTATTAATTGTTGTAATGCGATTTTTAATTTTACCTACGTGTTTCTCATATTATTTAATTAAGTAACCATAGTGGTTTTCTTAACATACTGTTTTTAAGGGTCATAGTTCTAACCTAACCTAACCTAGCTTGTTGAAGTTAGCCTAACATCGTGAAACCTGTCCTAGCTTAACATACCTACTGTTTTTTAAGGGTTACAGTTCTAACCTAACCTAACCTACGTTACTGAACATACCTACTGTTTTTAAGGGTTACAGTTCTAACCTAACCTAACCTACCTTACTGAAGTTAACCTAAAATTATACAACCTAATCTAACTTAACATACCTACTGTTTTTAATACTTACCTAACCTAGCTTGGTGAAGTTGACCTAACATTATACAACCTAATCTAACTTAAAATACTTACTGTTTTTAATACTTTGAAGAAAATAAAGATGAACCAACCAACAAAGAAGTTACGAGTGGTTTTAATTTTTAACACCCCATGGTCGACTATTTTGAAGGATCACCTAACTTTACATGAGCTTAACCTAAGCTAAGAGCTGATTTAAATCTAGCTTTAGTCCTAAGTTTCACTTAATTGAATTTACCTAAGTTAATTTTAGTAAATCTAGCTAATCGTAGTATTCGTAGTATTATCTTAAGCTGTTGTTACTTAGAGTGTATTCTAAACAACTATCAAAACCATATATTGCATATAGGTATTTCTAAATGAATTACCTTCACTTAGGTTGTTAAAAATATAGTGGTTAAATGCAATCTAACCTACGTACGGGTATGTATCTACGAGCATGTATCTGCGGCTAACATTGGGTATGACATTATCTATCTAGTACGTATATGTGGTTTACCTTCACATACATTTTAATTTTATTGTAACACACTAGTATGTAAAACTTAAACGGAGCATGTAAACTGGTTCTGACTTGATTCAAAGTGCTATGGAGTAGGTGTATCAATCAAAAAAGCCTGTATCGACAAGTTTTGTGTACCCGAGTGCACTGTTATAACGGTTTAATTGTTTTATTGGTAGCCGCCTATTATGTTTTATGGTCACAACGGGTGCGATTGTTACTTGTGCGTTTTATTATTTTGGGTGTTGCTGAATAAGCGTCGTCTGTGTTAGATGAACTACAAGTTCAAACACGTTTTTAGGAAGACGCTTAACTTACGGAGCGTATAAAAGCGGTGGGGTATTGTGTCTGAACAACTATTAGCCGCGCAACAGTCTTCGTTACCGGAGCTCCCTGTACTTAAAGTAGTATATAGACATAATAGTGTTGTGTCGTGCAGTGAAGTGTTTATAAAAAGGTCTAATAATGGATGTGAGTATGTACAAATATTTTAACTTAATTGTGTGTTTTTTAGCATTTGTTCACCGTGTTTTTGTTAAGAGTATTGTATTTAAACAGTTGTGTAATTTATTGTTTGATATTGTTTCAGTTCTCTGAAAATACTTTCAAGAACTATTACTACCCGGAAAATAAAGATGAATCAACCGACGAAGAAGGCACGCCTGGTTTTAAAGTTAAGCAGGCCATGGCAAAAAAGCGTTCAGTAAATAACATCGACAGCTTTTTTGAACCTCCCAAGAAGAAAACTAAAGTATTGAAGCGCTCTTCCAATGTCAGCCAAAGTTCTCCTGACGGGGTGGGCTATATATCAACCGGACAAGACGACGGGGCATACGCTTCTCACTTGATTAAAATCGAGATATATGATTTGCAAAAAATTAAAAACATTCCGCCCACTGAGCACTGGAAACACGCAGATGTGAGATTAAAATTCTACGCGCCTTCTGAAGAAGACACTCAGCTCCAAACTACACGTGATGTTATATTTAACATCACAAAGCAAGTAGCTTCTAAAGACAGTTGTATGAAATATTTTATTGACAATAAGAAACAGTGATAAAAAGTGTTTGTGTAGGTTAAACAAAAGCTTGTTATTGTATTACATGTAAAAACCTTACCTTTTAAGAATTCAAGACCTTTTCCAGTCTAAACAATTATCTTTTCTTTGTAAAATTAAATTGTGCGAAATACTTTATTTACTATAAGATGCAGTGATAAAAAGTGTTTGTGTAGATTAAACAAAATGTTATTGTATTACATGTAAAAATAAAAATCATATTTTAGTTCACATATTCTTTTATTTCACAAAAAAAGTCTTAAACATATTTCTTAATATAAGATCATTACATAATGAATTTTCAGAAAACAAACTTAGCAAATCTTTCATAGTTTTTCCATGAAACTTAAAATACAAATAAACTAAACAATATTCCCCACAAACAGAGGTAAAATGGTTTTGAAGTGGTTTATAGTTATAAGACCAGCGCTTGGTATTCCTTTTTAAAAATAACTTATGATAACCTGAAGGTTTCCGAGCAAAGGAGTCAAAGTATTCCCCTATACCATTAATGTCAATATGTATAGCAACCCAGTGGGAGCCCGGTTTCGAGTCTGGGTCCAAATTACTCACAATAAAGACGGGAAGATTAGCCCAAATAGGAATTTTGTTAGCAGCAAAAACGTTTAATTCAAACGAAGGGCTGATTTTTTTCATACAAAATTGAATTTCATTTGTATCCATTTTTAATAAAAAAAATATGAATAATTTGATGATGTTGCCAACAATGGCTACAATGAAATAAACTAAATTGATTAAAACATTGTATTTATGTGTTTACTAACTATTGTAATCTACAGATATATCACGATTTTTGTTTATTTCAATAACGTTATCAAATTCTGCATACACAATACAATTAATGGTGCAGGGTAGAGCAGCATCAAAGCGAATTTCTAAGCGAACACTTCCATGTCTTACAAGATTCCAGTGTGAAGTTGAACTAGCAGATAAATCAGGGGTTAAATCAAAACATAACAAACAATAACCTACTCCATAATCCGTTCTGCTTATATCATTACCTTCGTTGTGAAAATGAATACCAGTTCCGGAAAATAAAGTGTGATATGATGATGCTATTAACCCAGATCCAGAACCAAATGATGGTTGTAATGTTTTAGAAGGAATTTCATGACCATCGACATATAAACTAAACGAATTCATATTATAGTGTTGAAAATTAAATGGATTCATAGCTAAATTGCCATTAAACCCTGAATTTGATACAAAACCAATAATACATCTTTTAGGAATTTGCCCGAGAAATATATTATCCAATGTTTTACCCTGTATCCCCGACGGTAATGTAAGAACCTTAACTTCTGCTCTTGTAATAGGATATTTTGCAGTCGTTGTTGCCAATACTTTTTGATGTGCTAACAAAACGCTAGGATTAATTCGTGCCCTTCTTATAATGAGGCTGGCATCCATTATTTGCACTTTAAATTTTTTATCTTGGTGACAAATTAGATTAAATGACTCCTTCGAACGTACTAACTTAATACGTATTTCGACACCATTTATTAAGAATTTCTCTTGGTTAAATATGTCGGCATGTAAATGCCCCATCATTTCCACTTCCTTACTCTCTTTGGTAAATTCTAGTCTTTTGTGAAACCCTTTGTTATTTGCATCAACAGTATCCATATGATTTGCAGTATCAGCATACCACAATCCACAAGTAAGGTGAGTTTCTTTGGCTGCTGGTCCATAGTTTAGAAGATTTTCCATATAAGCACGGTAAGCATATGTATTGTTTGGGGGTGATATGAGTTTTTGATTTAAATATACATCTAGTTGACTGAAAAGGGAATGTAACCAGTTATTGACGGGTGCAACCAGGGTATCTGGTTTTAATTTTGTACCATCCTGATTCAATATTTTAGCATTAATATGTAACATTGTGTGGGATAGATCAACATAGTCATCTCCTGATCCGGGAACTTGGAATTCGATGGGAGCGTCATCACTTAAAGATGAAATTGGTTTGTAATGAACCCACTGTCCACTTTCAATACTTGTTTGAGTTGATGGAAGGGCAAATATATCTAATTCAGATTTCGCACATTCACAAGAATGACTATGTAGGAATGACATTATTTAGTTTGTAAATATATCCTCAAGAGTTTTGTTTTTATTTTTTTTACTTCCTCTTCGTCTCGATGCTTTCAATGTAATGAGCGGTTCCCTTCTTTTAGATGTCATTTTATACCCAGATCCCGACATGAGGGAATCAATTTTTTCATCGGCTTTTCTTTTTAAATTAGCACTTGCCTCCTTGAATCGTGATCTAATCGAACTATCCATAGGGCGTGAATTTACCATATCGGATAACAAACCAACCCCTGCACCTAACGTTTCTTTTCCAATGGTTTTCAAACCACTAGATAACAAAGGGAGCACTGATCTAAATAGCCCCCCCAAAAAACTCCCTATACCATGCCCTCGTTGAAATGCAACTCCTTTATAGACAATTCCTACACCAGAGCCGGCTTGATGCGAATAATAATGCTGGTAAGGGCAAGAGACTGACGATCTGTTATAATTCATTTTACTCGTTGAAAGTGTAGCTTCACGCAGGAGCTACCAAATTGGAATGGTACATTAACACCGGTAGTTGTTCTTATATCTATTTCAATAGTATCGAACTCCCTACGTAAAACCGGTACATAGTGAGCAGGTGAGAAAATGTGAGTTTTATATGCACCATAAATAAACTTAGTTGGATCTAGTGGTATTATTCTAAGCAATGCTGTTATAACATCTCCAACTACTTGCGGATGAATTATATCGGTGTAAACAAATATTTGTGGTGGTAACCCTAAATATAAATTGGCAGGGTTTTTTCCATATGTAACTTGTTTCAAATTTGATCTCGGTTTGAAACCCAGCTGGAGGCTTAGTATCGGGGTTGTTATGATAGAGGTTATTTCATTATTTGTTGTTGTTACTCCAACCATTTTTGTCAATGTATCATACCTAAATTTGACATTATTTTTTAGTTGAGGGTTCTCATTAAACGCTTGAAGGAAATGATCAATATTATCGTATGTAGTGGCTGGTATATGAGTTTTTATATCAACAATTTTTGTTGACTTGTTTGTGGGTGACACCACCTTTTTCTTTATGTAAATTATATTTTCATGATCTTGAACATTATACATGGAACACGGGTATTGAAATTCCACTAATCCAACTACCCACTCCCCTTCTAATTTTATGTTCTTAGGTAATTTAGTTAGAAAATGTGCAGTCGTGTTGTCCGTATAGTAATCCGTTGAACTGTTGCTTAACAAAGTTAAATAAAAACTATTTTCGTTCATATTTTTTTCAAGCTTGATGCGAGTATCCAAGAGTTAAATTTATTGGGATAACCTTGCCACTTCACTAGTATTTCCTTTATGCCTCTAATATGACGCGAACGTATTATTTTATCAATTTTATACTCGGTGGAGGGGAGGTAAGTCACTTTTTGTAACTCTTTAGAATAAAATGTACCAATGATGGGTTCGCCTTCCAAATCCTTTAACATATAAACAACTCGCGGTGATCTATTAATAATTGAATTTATTATAAATATTTCATCACTCCAGTTACTTTCATAACCCTTTTGGAATACATGTTTATATTTAGTTATTCTAACATGATCGCCTACATTAAATTTTGGTGTTTCCAATGAAATTTGTCTATCTTTTTTTCGATAATATAAATTATTCCAAACGGTCATAATATTACCAGAATTAACATCAATTGGTCGCATTTTAATGCTAGAATGATAAGTATGGTTGTACGAATGAAGAAGATCTTGTAAAATTTTAGTGTAATTATATGTATTATTATGGGTGAAGTAACGCCACATTTTCATTTTAAGAGTTCTTTGAAACCTTTCTACTATACTTGCTTTAATGTCGGGGTTATTAGTAGTATAATAATTAATGTTTTTGCTCTTAAAATAATCTCTCACTACCTTTGAAACAAATTCTGTACCTTTATCAGATTGTATATGACGAGGAACAGAGTTGGCTTCGGTAAATATGCTTTCAAAACATTCTTTAACTAATGATGAATCTTTCTTTTTCATTGCTCTCGCAAAAGCATATTTACTGAACACATCAATAACACAAAGAATATATTTGTATCCATGATTATATTGACTATACGTACTCATGTCACTTAGATCAGCTTGCCAGAGTTCATTAAAGTTAGATAGGATATATCTATTTCTGGTGAATCGCTTGTGAATAGGTTTATGTAGCGTGTACGTATCTTGAGATTGTAACCATTTTTTTACTTCCTCTTTGTTCATTTGTTCTTTCATTTCCTTCGCTATATTATTTAAACTACTATAACCAGCTGGATTCGAGATATCATAGTAGATCCTATTAATATCTAATAAGGAGTCCATTTTTCCCAATCAATTTTCTTATGATGACGCTTAAGTTGTCCTGTAGTAAGTGGTGTAGCTCTTTGTTTTTCTTTATCTGTTGACGATCTCGTACTTGTTGATGCAGGTAATGTAATGGGTTCAATCGATTGAGCTGTTTTAATAAATTCCAAGTTTGCAGGATTGCCTATGCAGCTTAAAGGAACTCTTATATCTCTTAAAAGTAATGCAAACTCTTCCCACCCTGTTGGTTTAGGACGTTTTAGAGATCTAACCGTGTCACTTATCAGATCAGTAATATTACTATTTGAAATGGTGCGGTTGTTTATTACAACTTCACCAGTTGGCTTCCACCAAATTTTTGGTTTACTTAAAACAATGCAATCCAACAAAGTTCGAGTTTTTTTCTCATATGATTTGGGTAATATATCTATAATTTTTGATGGGCTAATTGGCATCGGTTCTGGATTTGTTTTACCAATCGGTGTAACTGCTGTAGTACCATCTCCTTCTGGTAAAGGTGGTTTTGCAACTGACTCATTATATTCATTAACCTCCTTTTTGTTCACTTTTGACTTTAGATCATTACTTTCGTAGTTGAGTTGAACCTCCCCCTCCGTTACGATTGGTATTCTAAATGGTTTTCGATCTGTTTCAATAAAATGTAAAAATCGTTGCAATGCTTGTGAATATAAGGTCCACTTTTCACGATCATTCATTTTACTTTTAAGGATTTTTTGCATCTCAGCATCTAGACGGGATGATGAATTTTCAGGTAGGCTCTCATTGCGTTTGAGTCTTTCAATAAAATCTGATTCTACTAATAGCATTTTTTTCGTATTTTCCATTTTGTTTATGATAAAGAGTTAACTAAGGCACTTAAAACTGCTCCTAATATAATAGGTAGAAATGCACCTCCCTTTTGAATTATAACAGTTTTTCTTATTTTATGTTTTCCTTTTGAAACTAATTTCCGTAAGATATCTTTATATTTTTTTAATTTAGATTTTTCTTTTTTTTCTAAAGGAATTTTTCCATTTAGGACGTTATAAATGCACTCACAAATAATGTTGATCTCATCATCATCACAAGATTTAAGTAACGCCGTGCGATATTTTGGTTTAAGCAACTGCAATGCTTCAAGTAAATGTTTATATGTGTTTACTCTCGCATGCATCATGTAGAACTGACTAAAATTTGTTGATTTTTATCGTATTTAAACCCCTTTTTAGGAACATACACTGTGCAATGTCCATCAAACGGAAATATTTTTGTTTTAAAACGACATATGTCATTTGTATTTTGTTTCAAATCAATCATGAGGTAACCATGTGGTTCTTTAGTAGCATCTTTGTAGGCTTCATCTACAAATTTTGGGTTTTCCGGGTAAACTTGTCGTGACAAGTAGCGTATTTGGGTTTTGTCCCTGGGATTCTTAAAATATACAATGTAACTTGTATTTAGTGAAATATCTCGTTGGCCTCTCCCCTGATGAAATATGTTTTGAGTAATATAAAAAACACTTAAGTTTCTATGATGGCTACCTTTTGTGAAAATGTCAACTATTCGTCCATCTGATTCTCTCATCAGGTCATCTATTATAAGAAGCTTAGGTTTCTTCCCATCAAACATTGAAAAATCTGGTATTCCCTGACTATAATTTACATTTTCCAGATTGTACAGGGGTTGCATTTCATCATAACACCAAATAATTTCATCGAATTCAACATAACATACATCTTTGAAATTGTTTAAAAAGTTTGTGACAAATTGAGTTTTGCCACATCCACTTGGACCAGCTACAATGGTTGTGAAAGGATGATAAAAATGTATCATAATTAAAACTCGTAATACGTGTTGATATGAAAACAGATAAACTTGAAATGACACAATTTATGAACTCAATTACTTTTTAAATAAATCCACCAAAATAAGGGTAAACACATTAAACAAAACAAAGATATCATAGTCAAATTTTTTTTTTATTTTGAAATTTACACTTTTCTGAGTATCATTTTTTTTTAAAGAACCAGTACAAAAACTCAACATAAGTCTCTTTTCAAGTTACTATAAAATAATAACTAAAAAACAAATACAGAGTACAACCACTTTATTTTAATTCACCTTCACCAATTTATATTTACAAAAAACTAAAATGTATTTACATTTTCTACAATTATTACAATTCAGAATTCACAATTAAAAATTAAAAATACACAATGTACAAAAAATAAAGTTGAAATTTTTGAATGTTCTGTGATTATAAATTACATGGAATAATTATTTTGTGATGATCCATGGGGTATTTTATAATGTCCCCACGCTAGAGTGTCCGAAGAGTTTTCTAACAAGTACCGTTTTGTATCGTTATGAGATAATGATACTTTATTTATATTTTGAGTAAATATTACATGTTTTATTGATTTAAATCTCAGCATTTGAGCATGTTGCATATTTTTTTCAAATAAACACTTTTTATAATCGTTGAGGGTCAGTTTTTTAGTAACACATTTATTGACTCCTTTAGCTTTTGATATAAGACTATGATTCTCAACATCTAAGGCATACATTTTAGATCGTAGGCCAACAAACTCTTTAAAAATTTTACCATTGTTTTCATCTTTGAAAAACCCTAACCGCTTTTTATTTATTAATGGTAAACCATATTGATTGTTAGATGGATAGTCTGATGTATCAAAATATAAATCGAGCTCTGATTTTATGTCCTCATAATAGTTTTCAGTGAATATTTGATATACTAAACTATCGGTATCTGTATAAAGAAGCCTGAGATTTTCTTGATATTTGGTTTTCATGTAATCGTAATGAAATTTATACATGAAAGTTTTAGATATATCTAAAATACAAAATCCTAAGTAAATTGGTTTATTATAAAAGATTTTAGTTTTATTCAATTGAATAGCAACTAAGTTCTCCGAAAATACTGATAAACTGTGGAACTCAGGTTTCGCTATCATGGATTCAACCCCCTGTGATTTCCCATGATTTTTCCAATGATTTAACAATTTAACGTTAACATATTTCAAAACATTTTCCATGGTCTTACCGAACATTGAATTATTCATACTTTTATAGTGATCTTTATCAGAATCACAAGTTGCCTGCGATCGCATGCGTGTGTTTAAATCTATGTAACTTTTTAACCACATAGATTGTTCGAATCTCAAAATGCGATGGATTTTAAGTAATTGCAAACCAATCTTCAAACATTGTTTAAGATTTCTGTAATGTAGAACATAATTCATTTTCCTATTTAAATTAGGTATCAATTTTTTTTCTTTGGAATTCCCTAAACAAACATTTTCAGGACAGAATGGTAAATCCGAATGAGAGTCATGCAATTCATTAGGGTATTCTAGATCGACTTCTAAAATGAATCCATGTTCAGCATCATCAGAAACATTAAAATCAGTATCTACATTTACCCATTCAAATTTACCAGTAGGGAGACATTGGGACATAGCCCAACCATAAAGATTATTTGCATCCAAATACATAAGATATGAAGAAGGAATATTTTGATCATATTCTGACATAAATTTATTATTAGCTTTTGCGTGTCTTTTACTGCATTGTGATATGCCACCTCGAATATTTTTAGTTATGAAAGCTATTTTATCAATGTCGGTTAAGAGTTCTAGATTTATTTTTGTAGTTTTGAGCATCGCGTCCCAACTTAATCCCGGAGCAGTATAGTAATGGGCTGGATCTAACCCATAAGTTCTAAGACATACATTTCTAAAATTTTCAAATACATCTGTTAGTAACAAAACATCTGTTTTTAAATACAAATCAGAATAATCCCCCATATTTTCACAATGAAAATGAGACCAAACATCTTTCGCATGTTTATAATCGTCTTCTGAAATGTTGCAATCAGTCAGAGAACTGTAGAATTTATCTTGAGAGGGAAGAGAAGTTAACTTTAACGAGTCATATGATGTCATGTGTTCATAGGGATAGATACCCTTTCGTATTAATCGTTTAAAATCCTCTTCACATGGGAAACTCAATTTTAATTCACGAAATTGTTCGGGTGTCAAGGTTTTGGCTAATTTTTCAAGACTACAACTCATAAATTTAAGTGAATCAAGAAATTTCAATTTTATTGTGCGATTATTCACTTTCAAGGATTTAGTAAAGGAAATGTATTTCTCTTTGTTCTCTGGTATCAATTCAATGTTTCCTTCCTCAAATCCAAGACCATGTACTATAAAATGACTATCATAGTTGCTCAAATTATGGAAAAATACAGGTACAAAATTAGGTGGCCTGTATTTTTCAGAACAAATTTGATGTGCTACTCCTTCATAAAAACCTGTATGATGATTATAAGAAATAGTGGATTCACCTTTTAATTTTTCATCACAAATGTAACATGTGATACTCTGAGCAACATCTAAATTATTTGCATCAGACAAAGGTAAAGGAGTTTTGGCAAAAGTATTACTCCTACAAATGTTTTCTAAATCTTTTTTAATGTATTTCATAAATGTCTCGGCACAATCTTTACCTTTATATGTTCTATATATTGACAACTTATCATCATAAGAACACTTAATGTAGTATCCAAAACTATATACCTCATGTTTTTGTATATTTGTTGTAGAGGATGTACTAGGATTATTGAAACAGGAAGGAATTGGATTTAAAAAAGCCTCAAAATCGGCATAAACAACAAAAGGCACCCTTAATTTACGATCATAATTATTGAAGGTAAGTTGGTTAAATGACACATTTTCATTGAACCAGTTTTTCCTTTTATCCTGTTCTGAAGGTAAATTTGTACAAACATGGAAACAGTCATTTCTTTGATGATTCAATAAATTTTCATTTGATGTAAAGCTTGTTAGACAACCATCGCAAATATGTACAGCATGTTGTGTATTATTCAGTTGTGTAGATACTAATCTAGATAAATTTTTGATAAAGCAATAATGTGCTTCGCTACCTTTGGTTAAATATAATAAGTTTAAGTGCCTAGCTTTTTTACATTTAGTAAAGTGTAATGGTCCTATCACATCATGTTTTTTACTTTGTAAATTGTACTCGAGTCCAAAAACATTTATGCTTATATCATTTATTTTTTCAAATTTATGAATATCAGTTAATTTAAATGGGAAAGTAAAATTTTCAAAATTTAATTTATTTTTATGTAATATATATGAATTCGTTGTATTTGTATGATGGTTAGTAGGTGCATATAACCCCGACAATACAGCCCATCTAAAACATTCATGGTCATTGTTTTTCACGTTAATAACTGCCTTTTTATTCATTATATCTCGCGGTAATTCTATATAGGAAGAACCACGTAATGGGTTAAATTTATTTACATTCACATCTAGATAGTTGAATTTTACTAAACTCCAACCACTATCTTTTCTCTCAAAGTTAGATAATCTTGTCAAAATTTCGTTAACTATAGTTACAAAAATATCATTTTTGTCGCTGCTATGATTTACTACATTGTTGCTAAATTGAAAGTCAAACGTATTATTCAGTTGTTTGCTATCTTGAGTAAAATCTGCATTGAGAATAAAATTTACTTTTAAGGCACAATGATCAGCAAGTGATCGATCCAATAATGTAAAGATTTTTTCTTTATTGTTTTGTAAAATTGTTTCGGGGGTAAATGGATTGTGAACATTTTCATTAAGCAATATTCTATACGTAGCCACCCTATTCCTAAATGCGTTTTCAATTAACTGTACATTAACCCACTGATCGTCGGACCTTAAGACATTATTTTTGTGCATGTTACTATTCAAATGGTTGGTAAAATATCTTTTGGATACAAACTTACTGCACACAGAACATTCAACATTATCATTATTTTCTGTACTCACATTTTTATCTAAAAAAAATTCGGGTGATATTGATTCTGCATCGTGACTGGTTGAAGGACGGTTTTTCTTTGTCAGCACGTCTTCTGACTCCGAAGCTGTCCTCTTTACTCCACGCCCGACTTGAGAAGATCTATAAACATAAGAAAACATGAAATTAAACATAATGTATGTGTTAATAACAAATACAGACTTATGGATTAATTGGTTGGGATACTATACTAACCTAAATCTTGGGTACATTGTTGGCAGTATGCTTGCATTGTTAAAATTCCATCAATCACATCTGATGATGAACTACTGTTTGCCTTTAATATGTCCATCACATGGTGTAAAATATGGTCTTATATCAGGATCTTCTAATAGAGTGGCTGGTAATTGATTTGATATAAACCACAACCGTATGCTTCTATGGAAATTAGCTATAATAAACTGTTTACTTAAACACTCAATTTGATCACGGACTAAATGGATTATGACGAACACCATGATGGAATAAACAGGCACTTAGTAACTCAAACACAGCAACCAAAACAGTGAATGATATCAACATCGGGTACCTCGGTTATATAGGAGCGCCCCCTCCTAATTGTTTCCATAACAATAAGATCAAGTCTCAACGAGTCGGAAACCCATCCTTCGTCAAGTATTGCTCAAGAACTTATAAACAGGTTAGAACAGGAATATTAGGAATCAAAAATATTACTTACGCGTCACGATGAAGTTGGCTTATAAATTCCCCAATGGCGTATAATTCTTGATCTTCTTCAAGCTCTTCACAGAGTCTGATGAGTTGGGCATCATAGATGTCACAGTTCAAACTATCCATTTTGTTTAATCTACACAAACACTTTTTATCACTGCATCTTATAGTAAATAAAGTATTTCGCACAATTTAATTTTACAAAGAAAAGATAATTGTTTAGACTGGAAAAGGTCTTGAATTCTTAAAAGGTAAGGTTTTTACATGTAATACAATAACAAGCTTTTGTTTAACCTACACAAACACTTTTTATCACTGTTTCTTATTGTCAATAAAATATTTCATACAACTGTCTTTAGAAGCTACTTGCTTTGTGATGTTAAATATAACATCACGTGTAGTTTGGAGCTGAGTGTCTTCTTCAGAAGGCGCGTAGAATTTTAATCTCACATCTGCGTGTTTCCAGTGCTCAGTGGGCGGAATGTTTTTAATTTTTTGCAAATCATATATCTCGATTTTAATCAAGTGAGAAGCGTATGCCCCGTCGTCTTGTCCGGTTGATATATAGCCCACCCCGTCAGGAGAACTTTGGCTGACATTGGAAGAGCGCTTCAATACTTTAGTTTTCTTCTTGGGAGGTTCAAAAAAGCTGTCGATGTTATTTACTGAACGCTTTTTTGCCATGGCCTGCTTAACTTTAAAACCAGGCGTGCCTTCTTCGTCGGTTGATTCATCTTTATTTTCCGGGTAGTAATAGTTCTTGAAAGTATTTTCAGAGAACTGAAACAATATCAAACAATAAATTACACAACTGTTTAAATACAATACTCTTAACAAAAACACGGTGAACAAATGCTAAAAAACACACAATTAAGTTAAAATATTTGTACATACTCACATCCATTATTAGACCTTTTTATAAACACTTCACTGCACGACACAACACTATTATGTCTATATACTACTTTAAGTACAGGGAGCTCCGGTAACGAAGACTGTTGCGCGGCTAATAGTTGTTCAGACACAATACCCCACCGCTTTTATACGCTCCGTAAGTTAAGCGTCTTCCTAAAAACGTGTTTGAACTTGTAGTTCATCTAACACAGACGACGCTTATTCAGCAACACCCAAAATAATAAAACGCACAAGTAACAATCGCACCCGTTGTGACCATAAAACATAATAGGCGGCTACCAATAAAACAATTAAACCGTTATAACAGTGCACTCGGGTACACAAAACTTGTCGATACAGGCTTTTTTGATTGATACACCTACTCCATAGCACTTTGAATCAAGTCAGAACCAGTTTACATGCTCCGTTTAAGTTTTACATACTAGTGTGTTACAATAAAATTAAAATGTATGTGAAGGTAAACCACATATACGTACTAGATAGATAATGTCATACCCAATGTTAGCCGCAGATACATGCTCGTAGATACATACCCGTACGTAGGTTAGATTGCATTTAACCACTATATTTTTAACAACCTAAGTGAAGGTAATTCATTTAGAAATACCTATATGCAATATATGGTTTTGATAGTTATTTAGAATACACTCTAAGTAACAACAGCTTAAGATAATACTACGAATACTACGATTAGCTAGATTTACTAAAATTAACTTAGGTAAATTCAATTAAGTGAAACTTAGGACTAAAGCTAGATTTAAATCAGCTCTTAGCTTAGGTTAAGCTCATGTAAAGTTAGGTGATCCTTCAAAATAGTCGACCATGGGGTGTTAAAAATTAAAACCACTCGTAACTTCTTTGTTGGTTGGTTCATCTTTATTTTCTTCAAAGTATTAAAAACAGTAAGTATTTTAAGTTAGATTAGGTTGTATAATGTTAGGTCAACTTCACCAAGCTAGGTTAGGTAAGTATTAAAAACAGTAGGTATGTTAAGTTAGATTAGGTTGTATAATTTTAGGTTAACTTCAGTAAGGTAGGTTAGGTTAGGTTAGAACTGTAACCCTTAAAAACAGTAGGTATGTTCAGTAACGTAGGTTAGGTTAGGTTAGAACTGTAACCCTTAAAAAACAGTAGGTATGTTAAGCTAGGACAGGTTTCACGATGTTAGGCTAACTTCAACAAGCTAGGTTAGGTTAGGTTAGAACTATGACCCTTAAAAACAGTATGTTAAGAAAACCACTATGGTTACTTAATTAAATAATATGAGAAACACGTAGGTAAAATTAAAAATCGCATTACAACAATTAATAGCGCAATCAGGTAATATGTAATAAAAGGTAGGAACGCGCCCAATGCAAGACAATGGTGTTGGACACCACCGAGAACAAAGGGGCTGACGTTCGGGCGAACAATAGGGTGGGCGAGCAAAGGGACAGAAGGGTACCCAGGTAGTTGATAACCTTTTGTATTGAGTACATGGACTATTGCAAGCTATGGGAAGGAGTGATCTGGGAGTCTCGGGACCCGCCCCAAACGCTCTAAATGGGGGGATAAACACCGAAAAAAATACTTAATTTTTTTTTTTTTTTTTAGGAGCGAAACCCCGCCTCTCGCTCGTCAGAGCACCATTTTTTTCGGGGGAGCAGAGTCGGGGGCAGTACAGGGGATTCCCTACTACTAATTTCTGATGTAGCCATCTCTTTAATAAGAGGATAAAATACCAACTGCCTCCTCACATTGAATTTTTTGAATAGTTTTCAAGATCATTCAAAAAGGTGGAAATGCTTAAAATAATTTAAACCTTGACCATTAAACAGTAAATGCATCAGTATTTTCTGCATACGGATATCTATGCCAGGATATATACCTTGTGCATTTTGAATTAGCTCTTGTAGCAAATAAGTCAATGGATGGATTTCCTAGTTTTCCAATGATCTGCTTATAAATTTCATGTGACAGTTCCCATTCACAGTCAATATTTTTGATTCTAGATTCCTGATCTGCTTCCACATTATCCTTGGATTTTATGTATGAAGCGAACAACCATAAATTACGTGCTTCACACCACTGCCAAAATTTCCTTGATAATGCATTAAGTTTTTTTGAATTGAATTCCCCCCATCTTATTTATGTAGGCTATTGCTGTGGTGTTATCTACTTATATACGTAATAAAATTTGGCATGACTTAAGATTCTTAGCAAAACACTGTAACCCCAGAAGAGCAGCCAATAACTCGAGATAGTTTATGTGATTTAATTTATCATCATCAGTCCAAAAACCTCTGGCAGATTGTCCATTACAAAAGACACCCAATCCTATTCTGGATGAGTTCGAGTATATTGTACAAGCATTTGCTTGTACAATATACTCGGACTCTAAACTCTCTAATAGGATTCTTCACATGGTTTTTATGGTTTAACTACCAGGTTATATCATTTTTACATTCTTCATCAATCCTTATTTTTGCATCAAAATTATTATTGGATTGGCATAAAGCAAGGATTTTTTCCTCTCAAAAACTTTAGTGTATACATAACCGTAAGGAACTGCTGAACTACAAGCTATTACAATTCTAATAAGCTGGACAAATTCTCTAATGGTACTCTCATTGTGACTTAAAAACTTTTTAAGTAACATTGATGTAGCCTGTTTTTTCTTGTCTGTGACCGATAAAGTCATATCCCTAGTATTTATGACATATCCTAAATATTCAACAACCTGGGTAGCGACCAGGGTACTTTTCTCTCTGTTTATTACAAAACCAAGACATTCAAGCAACGCAATTGTTTCTTGACAATTTTGTAAGCATTCACTGTAAGAATTTCCAATACAATTTAAGTCATCTAAGTAGATAACTGACTTATATCCCTTACTGCGCAATAATGCTATCATTGGTTTGAGTAATTTTGTGAATGTTAAGGGGGCAGTGCAAAGACCAAAAGGCATAGAGTTGATGGTTAAACAAACTTACCTGAAGTGATGTTTGACCATAATTATACGAGACGTTACATCCGAAGAGATTTATTATTCCACTATGTACTATGTAGTTCACCTACTCAATGTACCAGGCATCACAATATTTAAAGCTAGAAAAAAAACACAATTTTTTGACTTCCTTCCCCCACCCTCCGGCCACGGGCCCGCGCCCTGTCGCTGCCCTGTGCGTCATTCTTTTCAGAGATATATATTATTTCGCGTAATTAGGGTAAACTTTTAACTATATTAAAAGTTATCGGGCAGGGTGTGTAATAAATCTCTTCGGATGTAACGTCTCGTATAATTATGGCCAAACATCACTTCAGGTAAGTTTGTTTAACCATCAATTATACTGCGACGCTACATACTCAAGATTTATTATTCCACTATGTAGATGTTCAGCGACTTACGCGAAATGTAGGAAAAAAATACTTATCTGCAATCAGTAAGTATTTATTGAACTGAACAACAGAAATATAAAAATCATTGTAAGTACTTAACAATTAACAATTTGATCAATTTAATGTATATATTCCGAAACAATCCTTGTAATTAAGAATATAATACGTTCTAACGTAAATAATTTAATTATTTGCAATTTTAAGTAAATAATCTGAAACAGCCTCGACAAAATCATTATCTTCCTCATCTAGGACTGGTCTCCACCAAACACCAGCGAGTTGCCTGACCACCCCGCGGTTTTTTTAATAAGATCTACAGATAAACCTTTTCGGTTAGCTGCCGAGGTGGACGCGTGGTGTGTAAGGGAAGTCCGGGAGACATGAACCCCACTTTAGTTAAAGGTGCTTATATATATATAAATTGTATATATTAGTCATAGCATCTTGAAATTGGGCCCATGTGTGTCAAATCTAGTTAAGTATAATTTTATATTATTAGATTGTTGATTAAGTTAATATATATTTTTTTATTATTTTTTAACAAAAAACTGAAAATTGGTTCAAGTCTCCCACCCCTACGGGTGAGTTGACCAGGGCGTGAGGGAGACTTGATCATACATTTGTCTAACAATAAAAAATATAAAAAACGGTTGTTTAGTTAAAAATATAGAATTCAAAACACAACCAAAATTAAAAATGAGTCTCTCTTGCAGGATGTAATCAACATTTAACATTATTAAAGTATTTTTTGGCTTGTTAACCTTAGAGGTCAATAGCTTGAAATTATAATCTTGCTTTTAACAGAAAACTTATCAACATTTAAACAATAACGGCACATCAAGAATCACATATTATGCACATTGGTAACATATCTAGCTAATATTATAAATGAGTTTTTCTTACAAATGTATGCCATTTTTTGGCTATTTAACAAAATTTTAAAGAAAATTAATGATAATTATACTTCTAACGTAAAATTAATCAGCCTGTAAATAATAATGGCACATCAGAAGAAACATATAATTATATTATTATGATTTACTAGAGATCAGACCAGGAGATTCCACCACTGATTAATCTGATCATGTCTCCCTACCCCGGAGTGGTCAAGTCTCCCGCGACTCCCTTGCCTTACAAAAGTTATGTTTTCTTTAAACAATTACAACGGCCGACTAAAACAGTCTAAACTCCACAAAACTACATTAACTCATTAATACAATGTGGTACTAAAACAGCTCTTGCCACCAAAACTGTTGAGATAGAGAATAGAATGAAAATAATTTTGTTTTTTCACTTTTGGCGCGCAAAAACAAATTTATTAAACAAGATTACGAACTTCACCAACCGCTGTGATTCAGTCAGATATGGCTCTTGATAAGGAGTCCCATAGACAAATTATAAGTAGGAATAAAACTATTATTTATTCTGACCAGCTTGGATCTGGACTAGGTTTAGTGTTAAATAATAAGTTGAAACAAAATGTTACAAATTACTGTTACCATAATGCATCTGTTATGCAATTATGTAATTTACTTTTGAAAGGAAGTTTTGACAGGTTCACCACTTTAGTGATTTTAATAGGAAATAGTCTTAGTGTGGATAAATCCAGTGTTGATAAATTAATATCAACACTAAATATTGCATGTATGTATGTAAACTCTTTATTGTACAAACAGAAAATAACAAATCAAAAAGAAACAGAAACACAAAAGGTATGTACAAAGGCGAACTTATCCCTTTAAGGGATCTCTTCCAGTTAACTTTTGAGCGATTGGGATATTAATAAAAACAACGGATGGCTAAACGTACAACAATTAAAGATACAGAAGACTAAAATAATAATAGCAAATAAATAAATAATAAATAAATGAATATACTTATATAAATATAAATAAATACATAATTAAATAAATAAATATAATATATATATAATATAAGTATGAAAGGTAGAAAGGACATACAGTCTTAGATCAGGAACAAGAGTCAAGCCAGTACTTCTTAAGCCTAGATCTAAGTGAAGCATCAGATTGTGATTGCCTGATGTCAGTTGGAAGACTATTCCATAAATGAACAGAATGTACCGAGAAGGATTTAGAGTAAAATTTGGATTTGCTAGAAGGAAAAGCAAGGAGTAGGTTGGCACTCGAGCGTAAGCGGTTCTGGGAGCCGGTAGCTAAGAAAGAGAACCGTTCGACAAGGTAAGGAGGGGATTGAGGATTGAAAAGGATATTAAATAGCAACGACAGGATATGGACATTTCTACGCGACCTAATGGGCAACCATTTTAGCTGAGTACGGAAATCAGACACATGGTCAAATTTCCGCAAGCCAAATATGTACCGAATGCACACGTTCTGAAGCCGTTCCAGCTTATTGAGCAGCTCTTCAGTTGCGTCAATATATGCGATGTCACCATAGTCGAATAAAGGGAGAAGAAGAGATTGCGCAAGAGTAATCTTGGTGCGAAGGGGTAGAAAATTCTGCAGGCGCCTAAGAGAATGGAGAGATCTAAAGAGTTTACGACTAACTTCAGAAACATGAGCCGACCAGGAAAGCGTCTGATCCATTGTGAGACCCAAATTTTTGACAGTGGTTGAAAAAGGAATGATAGTACCGTCGAATACCAAATTCGGACACACAAGGTCAGACAACTTTGCGATAAAATGTGGACTACCGATAACAATTGCTTGCGATTTTCTCGCGTTGATTTTTAGCCCGTAGTTAGCTGCCCAGTCTCGAATAGTCGCAAGGTCAGAGTTTATTAGGCTTATTAAGGAGGGAAAATCATCAATACCAGCCGAGGCGTAAATCTGCAAATCGTCTGCATAAAGGTGAAAGCAAGATTGGAGGGAAACAGTGATGCCATTAATAAATATGGAGAACAGAAGCGGGGATAGCACAGCTCCCTGGGGGACACCAGCGGACAAATCCCTTCAGGAAGAGACAGTGTCATCTACCTTAACAAGCTGGCACCTCCCAAGGAGATATGATTGGAACCACGAGAGAGCCGTAGAAGAGACATTAAACGTTTTAAGGATGCCGAGGAGGATGTCAAAGTCAACGGTGTTAAAAGCACTGCTAAAGTCCAATAAGACCAGAACAGTGAGTTTTCTGTTTTCTATATTAAGACGAATGTCGTCGGTGACCTTGACCAAGGCAGTGACAGTGCTATGCCCGGGGCGGAACCCAGATTGTAACAAATTGAAAAGTTTGTGAAAGTTAAGGAATCGATATAGTTTTCTATTTATAAAATGTTCTATAATTTTCGATAGGACTGGAAGAATTGAAATTGGACGATATTCGGAAAAGGAAGAGGGATTTGTGGTCTTAGGAAGAGGAATGACATGGGCAGATTTCCACAAAGAGGGAAAACAGCTTGATGACAAAGAAAAGTTAATAATTTTGGATAGGATGGGAATAATAGGCTCCGCCACGAGCATAGCCATATCCAAACCCACACCGTCTTCACCAACGGCTTTCGTCTTAATATTTTTTTAAATATTTAAAATTTCCTCCGTCGAAATGAAGCCTAGGTCGAAAGGGGGGTGAGGAGTGTTGGCGAGAAGAGATAAAGTCTGTTTTTTTAGGTCCAAGACAACCGGAGAAGTGCTAAAGTGATTGTTGAGAGAATTGAGGGCAAGTTTAACATTAGAAGAGTTTTGTTGAGGTTTGCCCACCCCTAAAGACTTAAGAAACTTCCATAATTTAGGATAGTTGTTTTGTTCACAAAATTACGAGTATCTTAGTATTAATGAACCTCCAGGTATTTAGCATAACGTGTGTTGGTACTCTATGTGTACTCTATCTAAATTTGTTTATGTGACTGTTTGTGTTCTAAATAAATAAATAAAAAAATAAGAAATAAAAATAAAATGCCTGCCCCCGCTCTTTTAGTTGAGGACTTCCATGAACCGTCCGTGAAGCATGTCACTCTGGGTTCCAGTATCTCTGTCTCCCAACTATCTCTCTCTCCTATATGGATTCTGTATTTTTTGTCGAAGATCTTCCTTTTCTTTATTAGGTCGTTGTTGATCATGAGCATGTTCATGCTCATCATTGACTCCCTTTGTATGCTTGCGTGTCTCTTGTCCATCTCGGATCCGATCCACTCTCTGCTCATTTTTATTCTATACCACTGTTCTGTGGCTCTCTTCTCCACTTCAAGGTGTACGTGGTTCAGTCCTAGCATTATCCCCAGGGCCTGTGTGGGGGCTGTCCTCATTGCCCCGATTGTCATTAGGCATGCTAGTCTCTTTCTGCTCTATGCCACCACACTATGGCTCCATACAGCAGCCTGGGTAGGACCACTGCTTTGTATATCCATTGTGTTATCAGTGGTCTTAGTCCCCATCTTCTTCCTATGGCTATCCTGCATTGCCATAGCGCTATTGTTTCTTCCTTCACTGCTCCTTTAGATGTGTCTTGTATAACAGTTTGCTGTATAGTACTACACCCAGGTATTTTATTTCCTTGAGTGTTTCTATATCTTCACCTTTGATTTTGATGAGTGTCAGAGTCGGCAGCTTCTTTTTATAGATGAAATGGAAGTGTTTTAGTTCTTGAGTAATATGAACACAAGGGAGAGTAGGAAGGAACTATATAGTTTATCTCGCTTGAATCGAACCGAGCCGATTGCGTAAACGAACATCACCGGCTAGATGGCGCCTTATTATGATTCTAGTGGTACAAGCGGGCAGCGTCTGTCACGTTCAATTTGGTAGAATTCAACAGTGACGGAGATAGACGCCATCAGAATACGGATTCAAGTAGATAGCAAAAACGATAATAATGAATGCAAAGAAAAATATTGTGTGTAGTGAATGGCATAAGGATTAGTCTCAATTACCATTGTTGATTCAAGTTAAAAATCAGGTGATGTAGGTTGGTAATGATTAAAGAAACTTAATAGGCAGAAATGAAAATTGAGAGTAGGGTAAACCGCCTTAATTCCGGCCCCGTCCTAATATCGGCCGTGTTGAAGAAATTGTGGCGTAAATTAAGAAACGTCTAATAATTTTAGGATATTATTGCACCAAAATAGATCTTATGTCGTACACAATAGACAATACTAACATGGCGGCGATCTGTGTGCTATAGTATATTCATTCATTCGGTCTTAGAACGCGGAGAGGCGTACGAGCGTGTGCCTGTCGGCGACCTTTTGTTCTCGGGCCGACTGTGGACGACATTTTGGGGTAAGCGTTTTTAGCGTATTATATTCATTGAAAGTAATGAGTGTTGCTTGTTGTCGATACATAACAAAATAAAGCGTCGTCTTACATACTTATTTTAATAAAAAAATTATGCTTTATAGTAATTTTAAGAGGCCGGAGTTAGAATTCTGTTTATTAGTACAAATCCAAATATCGACCGCCCCGGCCGATATTAGACAATCATTTTTTAACAACGAATCCTAAAACTGGCAGAGGCGGCTTCGCTTGTTATTTAATTTTTACAATAGGTACTAGACTTAATGAGGTATCTAAGTATCTATTAGTTATGCACGCTGGGTTGAAATGATAAATTTGAGGACACAGGTTTTCCTTCTTTTGTTGTTGTGTATTTTTCTTTTACTTGATAGGTATTACTGTGGGTCAGTCTCATGAAGTCTCGTGGAGACATTTTTTTCGCTACTTATTTGTGTACATTTTAAAAGAAGGTTTTTTTTTTAATAATAATTTATTTTCCTAACTAACGACTGCAAAATCAAATTTAGGTATGTGATCCGCATTTAGTGCGGTATAATGGCTGAAACAATTTTAATAAATTGAATGTTTTTATTTTTAAAATAATTATTCGCTAAATTATATTGTTTTTATTTAATTAAAAAACGGAATATATATTTTTTTCTCTATTAAGTTTCTTACCTTCAAACAGGAGACCCCACATAATAAAAAACTTAAAAGCTTAAACTTATGGCAGAAGTACCTATATTCTCTTTTACTTAAGTACCTAAGACTTATTTTATATTTTGTTGTACAGATTTGACACAATAAGTAACCCATCCAAAGAAAAAAAAGATAAACATACACGTCTGAAATACAATAGATCACGGATCAAAGACGCCTTAAATTCGGTGAGGAATAATGACATGAGCATTAGATCAGCTTTCAAATTTTATGGAATACCCAGAACCACTCTTCAGGACCGATTACATGGAAGGGTAGATGAAGAAACCTTTTTTTATCGGTAGACACACAGTCCTGAATGAATTTGTGGAGCAAGCTCTAGTAGATTGGCTCATAAATCTTGCGAAATGTGGTTTCCGAAGAAAACGCACAGATCTCATTAATACCGTCGAAAAAATATTACAGATGACAACAGACCGAATGTTTTTAAAAACGGAAAACCAGGTATTAAATGGTACAACGGCTTCATAAAGAGACATCCGAGCCTCAGTGAAATAGCCCCTGACGCTCTCGGTACAGCTAGAGCGATTGTCACCGAAGATTGAAAATGGTTTCGTGATCTGGAAATTTATTTAAGCGATATTGGAATGCAGGATGTTTTAGAAGACCTGCGGAGAATTTTCAACGGAGATGAAACAAGCTTCAGTATTTGTCCTAAGTCGGGCAAAGTTATAGGTCCTAAAGGTTGGAAAAATATATATGAAATGAAAAAAGGAAATGAAAAAGAGAACATTACTGTACTCCTAGTAATTTCTGCGAGCGGCGAGTCCTTGCCGCCTATGTTGATCTTTCCGTATGTCCGAAAACCTCCTAAAGATATTACAGATAGTGCACCATCGTCTTGGTATATTGGTGTTTCAGATAGCGGGTGGATGAAGAGTGGATTATTTTACGAATATGTAGCTAATTGCTTCAATAATTGGCTTGAAACTAACAATGTTTCGAAACCCGTACTGCTGTTGGTCGACGGCCATAAGTCCCATTTGACTAAATATTTAAGCAAATTCTGTGAAGAAAGTGGGATAATACTTTACGCTCTTCCACCCAACACCACACATATTATAAAGCCTGCAGATGTCAGTGTTTTCTGACCACTCAAACTTCAATGGAAGAAATCAGTAAAAGATTGGCAAGATAGTGGTGAAAATTCAAGTAGGACCTTGACAAAAGTTAGGTACTTTCTGTCCATTATTAAAACAGTAGCCTGTTTTAATAATGGACAGAAAGTAAAGGAGTAACGTCTCAAACCATTAAAAATGTATTCCGTAGATATGGACTGTATCCTTTTGATCCTAACGCTGTGGATTACACAAAATGTATAAAAAATACAATTGAAAAATTAAATGACCAGTAAAAGTAATAAATACATGCAAATCAGAATTAAGAGATGCTGGTATAGATCCAAGCATACTCGAAAAAGTAATTAGGGAAAAAAATGATAGTGCAAATACATGTCAGAGCCAAAAACAAAAATCCCTCGAACTGAATGCATCAAGCCTAAATATTAAAACAAATAAAATATCATCAATAGACAAAGGAGAAACAATTCATATTGCGAAAAAACTTAATCCTGACATGGATTTGGCAATTGACGCTAATTCCAAAGTTGAGCTATTCATTGAAAATGACGAAGGAATGTTAGTAACAGTTGAAAGAAAATTGTCTTCAGTTCCATGTCTAGAACCATTAAGTATTTTTCACTCTATACCAAAAATTACCAGTGCAGACGAATTTTCCGAATCAGTCATAGTTCTACCACTAGAATCTGACATGTGCCCACAAATCAAAATAAATACGCACGACCGGTCGAGCTCTCTGGATATTCCTGCACAAGCTATATCTGTTACCGCAGATATCCATTGCACAGCCATAGATAAAAAAATATATCAAAAAGAACGGAATCATAAAGTCAATCCCTTTAGTCGTCGGATAACCGCACAAGTTTTTGATGATGAAATTTGCACCGAAGCCGATTACACCAGAAACGAGTTTAATGCTGGTTTTAATAACCCAAAAACTTGCTTAAGAAGCCCTGAAGTTCCTACAAACTATCGTGAAAAAGAACAATTTCTAATAGGATCGGCTGCCCTATATCAAAACCTAGTAAGGGATTTTGACCAAATTTTACAGGAGAGAGCAAAAACATAAATTTAGTCAGCCTTCGGAAAGTTTCAGTTTTTTGGGAAAAAAACAATATGAATTAGGCTGAATACTAACTAAGCAATGTATTAAAGTCTGAATTTGATAAAATATTTAAATATTACACGTTTTATACCCCTTACTAACTTTGAAAATGTATGCACCTAAGTAAGTTCACGTAAAAATCTTGTTTCAAAATATAGCAAGAGCACCTGCTAGGTTTTTAACTTGGTAATTATTTCAACAATCTTTAAGAAAATTTAAATCTATAACTGCGTGTCATAGCTTTTCAATAAAACTGCTGTCTAATATTTTTTAATAATTATTTTTATTGTATAATAATTAAGGCATCTTTAATCTTCCTACTGGCCGCTTACAACCAAATCGACCGAAGCGTCGTTCACTGCAAGATCCATCAAAAATGATCGTCTCGATTCCGGCATGAGGCAGACAAGTTTGGTTATTATTTCTTCCTTTTTAGCTTTCGGTATATCCCTTGGGTGATGTATAGCAGGAGGGCTTGACATAACGTTAAATTTCTTCATTAGGAAGTTCAGCTCGCAGAATGGATCATCAAATCTAAAAAAGTAACACAGAACATAAATGCTTAATATAACGTAAAAAAAATTATAAAAGTAACTTTAATTTTAAACCTTGTTTTGTAAAAAAGGTTTCTTGAACCGGATACAAACTTCACCTCCACAATTGGATTTAAGTAAAATTCTTTTAGTGGCTCATTCAAACGTGCTGTTCTTTTGTTTTTTGGCCATTGGTAATTATTTTCAAGTTCAATAACCTGTACGTGAGCTCTTGATTGCACCACGATGTCTTTAAAGTCCTGGAAGTCATATATATTTTTTTGCCTTTTCATTTTTATTTCTATCTTCCCGTGAACAGAGTCCGCGCTCATGTGGGATGTCCTTTTGTCAAATAACGAATGTTCACAGATCCCAAATTATTTGTTGAGTCATTTACAATGACCATGGAAGTATAAAGAGTCCAATTTTTATTTTGCGCTTTGCAATTATCAGCCCAAAAATGAAAGTGCTGCACATCACGATTAAACTGCATAAACGCGTAGATACTGTCTACTATATTGCTTGCTTCCCGGCCTGCTTTTGCTTCATGCCGAGTACACATGTAGCTGCATCTTTTGATTTGGATTCAATCGGCGCAAATGTTAAATTAAATGTTACTAAACTACTCAAAAAAAATGCGTCCTTGAATTGAGGCATTTCCGGTGAACCTTCTGTAAGTCCATTGAAAAGCATGTTACAGATTTTTATTTTGCGCCAACTTTTTTGTATCTCTGCATAGCAGACTTAGCCTTTGATTCATGCTCTTCTTTTTTCTTCCTTACATCGATAGCAATAAGGCTTGGATCATTATCATATTTTTTCTCTTCTTCTTCATACATCAAACATTCGGCAAATCTATCACCTTTAGGCATATGGAATGATATTTTTAATTCCTTTATTTGCTGTCTATAAACTTCTAATCCATATTTAAAATTCGGATTTTGCTGTTTAAAATCTTTGAACATATATTGTAATTTGTAAAGTCAGGTGTCTCGGTAAATATTTTGTATTCGGAGCATTATGTCGTGTTTAAGATTTTTCTATCAATTTCTCTTCGCTTGCCTCCTCTATTTTCCTTCGCGACCGAGGCGTACAATTTCCCCTTTTTTATCGCTTTACTAAGTTCCGTAATAATACCATCAGTTTTATATCCTAATGTTTCAAGAAAAAACTTGCAACACACTGGAACTAAGTCATTGTTGTTGCCAGGTAATGAAAAATAACGACTTTCATTTAAAAAAAAAATGTATCGGATGTCGATGGCTGTACTTTACGGCGGCGTTTAATCTTCGAAATACGTATACATTTGTTAAGGAAGGATCGTCTTGCTACATAATCCTGATCCCAATATTGCTCCCAGATCTCTTTTCTACTTTCTAGTGAGAACAAGTTGCAATTTCTGTTACATTTTCCGTTGCAAGTATTTGTCATAATCGGGTGCTTTTCTTTATTTTTATTTTTTTGGTGTTAAGAGGCACGGGTTGGTCAATCTGTTCATCTGTATCAGGTTGAATATCTATTTGAGAATTCAAATTGGAATCTCCTTGTGCGATATCAATCTTTTCATCTGTATCAGGATGAACATCTATTTGAGAATTTAAATGGGAATTTCCTTGTGCGATATCAATCTGTTCATCTGTATCAGGTTGAATATCTATTTGAGAATTTAAATGGGAATCTCCTTGCACTATATCAATTTGTTCACTTGTATCAGGTTGAACATAGTTTTGAGTAGGTATTTAAATGGGAATCTCCTTGTGCGATATCAACTTTCTCTCTTGTATCAGGTTGAACATCGTTCTGAGAATTCAAATGAGAATCTTCTTGTGCGATTCAAAAAAGAATTAAAGTGATTATGTATTTGTTTAAGGCGACTCAAGATATCCTCAGAGACCTTGGCTGAGGTTCTCGCGAGGAAATCTACGCGAGGACGCGTGTGCAGGCAAGAAACTGCGTTGAGCGGTGTTTCGGCCTGCTGAAGTCGCGGTGGAGGTGTTTGCTGAGGATACGCACCCTACAGTACGAGCCTCATGTCGCCGATCACATCACGGTCGCGTGCAGTGTGCTCCATAACATGGCGTTGGATGCGTGTCTACCCCCGCCCGATGAGCTCGGCAATGATGACGCGGATGCTACTAGTAGGAGATCTGAAGAGGAGACGACCTTCACCGAGCTGCTTATTCGATCAAAAGTATTTTATATCAAATTTAATATGTGATATAGGATTGCCTACCAGAAATCAGTCCCGATTCCGGGTTGCCAACTTTAAAAAAAAAACCGTTCAAGTGCGAGTCGAACTCGCGCACCGAGGGTTCCGTATGCAAGATAATATGGTTGGAAAACGCAATAGTATTTTCTTCATTTTGTTATGTTCTTTATTATCTATGCAATAAGTTCCATTTTGACTAGCCTAAATTTCAACACAAATTTTTAACCCTCTGCGACTGATGAAACGTCTATCAGACACCGCCAAAAAAAATCTCTGTTTAGCGTGTTATAGCTCTGTATCGCTCAGTACTTCTTCTAACGACTCGCGGAATTATACTCGTAAGTTAACCTAATTTAAAAAAATCCTGTTTTTTTACCTTATTCATGTTAGTTCCATATTTTTATTTGAAAGCCCATTTAAATGTTAATTATAAATTCCAGATTAAAATTGAAGTAATCATGCTATACATTGTTGCTCGGCGCGCATGTACCCAGGCTGTATTTTTTTTCAATGATAGCTTCATTAATACGCTTTATATTAATGCATATTAGAAACCTCGTGCTGATTCGTGTTTTTGACTTTTTTGAAGAAAACGAAGCGTCGATACCGAGGAGGGAGTTTTATGAAGAATGGTTAAAGTACAGCAAAAAAGATAAATGAAGGGCTTTACTTTACTACTCTTCATGATTATCGCTCGGACTTCCAAAAAAAATTATGAAAAATGGGCTGAATGTGGAAAAATACAGATCCATTTCGGGACATTATCGCAAAAGGTATTAATTGGCTGAATGGTGAAGACCTTAAATTTACTATACAACTTAAAATAATACAAATTTGAAAATTAGAGCAAATAACGCCCTTTTTACAACGTCATATAACAACCAGTTTAAGCTGACCTCACATTTCACGGGAAATCAGCGAGATCAAATTATACTGGATATTAAGTTTTTTCGTTAAAAATAACTTGTTTTTCAACTTTTTATAAATATTGTTATTTCTAGCTTCAATGCGTTGAGTTTTGATCTTATATTTAGCGTCAAATAATATTGTCCACCTAGATCGGGCTCTTGTCGCACTGTACGCCGGTCCTTGCATAAAGACCCTGTTTTTTTGTGATTTGATTAAAAATGTACAGATTTCAGATTTTTTCCTATACTTGCAGTAAAAGACGGTGTTACTTGCCAAATTTTATAGTTCTAGGTCAACGGGAAATACCCTATACATTTTGATTCCCTCGAGAGTGTCGAAATACACGTTTTTTTGCGACATAAACGGCCGTATCTTTTTTTTACGTAAATGTAGAAATTTGATTTTTTCCCAGCTTCAAGAGACTGTAGATTTGAGTATATGGTTTAAATTTCAACTCGATACCTCCACGCGTTCCCGAGATAAAGGGTCTTAACAGACGGACAGACGGACAACAAAGTGATGTTATAAGGGTTCCGTTTTTTCCTATTGAGGTACGGAACCCTAATAAGGGTTCCGTTTTTTCCTATTGAGGTACGGAACCCTAAAAACAAAATAACACTCCTTCTAACGCAGTCGGGTAATAAATATAGTTCAATTATTATGTTACAGTCATAAAATATCAAGAATACAATAATATTTAGAAATGTCAAAATGCGGAATTTAAATAGAAGTAATTATTTCCTCGCAATAGCAATAGCTATCCAACGAGGAAATGCAGGCAGCATTATGGGCACCATTCCCAGTGACCTAGGGGACATTTGTACATAGTATAGTTACTTAGAATAAGTTAATTTATTTTAGTATTTAGTTTTAGTTATGTTTTTATTATTTGGTCTTTTGAATAAATTATTTGTTAGTATTTGTATTATAAAAATAACAATTCAAGGTATAGGTAGGTACTATTGTTCTATGTTGGGTCAAAGTTCCAATGGGCCTATAGTACATACCTATATTGAATTGTTATTTTTATCACTTTTATTTAAATTCCGCATTTTGACATTTCTAAATATTATTGTATTGTTGACATTTTATGACTGTAACAATAATAAGTGTAATAACTGAACTATATTTATTACCCGACTGCGTCAGAAGGAGGGATATTTTGTTTATTTGAACTATTTTTAATTTGTTTAATTATTGCTATTACTTTTGTACAGTCAACAGCATAAATAAGTGATCATTTATGTACCTTGTCACTTTAACGTCGTGTTTGAAATGTTATACAAAATTGTGAAACGATTGAAAGTGACAAAGTACATAAATGATCACTTATTTATGCTGTTGACTGTACACATTATTTGATTTTGACAAATAGGTAGCAGCTGCAATGCTGCGTCCTCTTGTATCGCACTGGATTTTTAGCTGGGATCTCTCTGTCGCACGTATTTATTCGCATCAATATTTCGATTTTTAAAAGTCGGCAACCCGGAATCGGGACTGATTTTTCGTAGGCAACCCTATATCACCGTGTTCGCAAAGAAATAAAATAATCTTCATTTTGGTATGTAACGGCTAATGCTGCTACCTCACCGGCATCACCAGCGGTGGCAATAGAGACTCTTTGAAAGTATTAAAAAAATGCTCAGGGCGCCTGTCGCTAAATGATATAAAGAAAACCACTTAATTTGGACACAGATAACACCGTTTAATTCAGTTCTTCAGCACATCACACTGGTTATATAAATTAAGTCTTAGCACACTTTTGACACTGACCTTCGGGTAAAACCCTTACTAAAAATTAACAGCAGGCGCGGATGAGCTCAGGAAAGCACTTCCGGCAGGCTCGTCCCATATTCGGAGCTGCTCCTGGCCATCAGTCCTCCATGTGCCGCTCCCGTGACCGAGCCGTGTGGTTCCAAGGCCTAGCGTCTACGTGTGCTGTTTAACCCTAACTAGGGACCCCTATAACCAATGAACTAAATCAGTTCCTATCCAAAAACGTGGATCCATAAGGAGCCATCAGAATCAAGAGTTTAAGATATAAAACGTAAACTACTTACATGAATGGGATTTTTAAGTGTTAAGTATCGTCATCTGGTGTCCTTTGGCTGGTATAAGCCTATTTCTCCATATTTAGTTGCGCATTTCGCAACACCTTACAATATGGCTGCCGCGCCGTCCAGGTTCGGCGAAGAGGTGCGTGCGCTCAGTCTCAGATTCCCGATCGAAAGACTTGTGGCAGCTGGAGCTTTACTGAAGAGGCCAGCGCCACGCGGTCATTGAGAGAACTAAATACTCTTGGACCTGGCTTTCTTTAATTAGAGGTGTCTGAGCGATCTACTTGACTAATAACCTTTGCAGGTTGCCGATAGGTGGCGTGCAGATTAGAAAAACTATGTTACACATCCCCCCTCCTTGGGTTAAAAAGTTCTTCATACAGAAGAATCTTTTAAGAAGAGCGTTCAAGTCCCTTCAACCTAAACAACTGCGACAAAGTTCTATAGCGAGGACAATTTAACCTTTATATAGCTAATAAGTTAATATAGGAACCGCATATCAAGTTCTTCCATACTATCCTTTCATTCCCCTAACTAGATCTAAAACCCTTAACCGAATAATTCTAAGTTCACTTAAGTAAGTTTATCCATTAAACAGTTTTCAAACTTGGCTTGAGCACTACCGTGCGCTCTTACATAAATGAAATATTTTTTGAATTCTCACTTAGGTATCTAAAATTATTGACTGCGAACTTGGCTTTCGCACTACCATGTACCTTAATTAACAATACTCACCTAGCACAACAACTAACCTATCAATAACGTTTATTTTATTACGTAACTATACCTATATTTATATTTCGCACCCGGGTGAAAGCAAACGTAAAAATAAGCATAAGTAATCCAACTTTTAGAACTAATAAAATGCGAACACAAAATCAGCGCCTGCCAAAACACAATTAGCAACCACATGTTTACTTATAGTAAAGTAAAGTAAATCCAGTATAATTTCATCAAAAAACAAAATTAACCTTTTAAAATACAATTGTGAGAATGGATATGTATTTTATAGTAAACCGACTCGGTCAATCAAGAGTAAGGTTTCCATCGCAGGTTAAATCCCTGATTATTTTGGTTTAATCAATGCCTAGGTATTGAATGAACGTTCTCAAAATATCGATACCTAAGTCATTAAGTGATTAAGCAGATATCATAGTTAGTAAACAATTAACTAGTTAAGTGATTAAGTTGTTAAATAGGTAAGGAGTACATATTCCTTATGTACACTGGCTCTTTAACAATGCATTGCAAATATGTAACGTCATAAATCGTTAAGAAACGCAACATGACTACCTATCTATAAGTATTATAGCGCGCATACCGGTCCGTAAATCAGCTGTTCTATTATCACACGGCTAACCTTGAATACATAATATAGATCTACCCTGTTTTTATTTTCTCTCACAGCCCTTCATCGTTGCATTCATACTTCGCACTACCACAGCTTACAAAGCCAGATGTTTCACGAGTACTCATTAAATAATTTCAAAAAAAACAACATTCAAATCCACTCATATTCCTCATCGCATACCTACACTACATAGACATTCACTCTCATCATTCATCATATTTAAGTATATCTTTGATGTGGTAGTTACCTAGTGTTTTACCATTCAGATCGGCTAAGGTATACACTAGCGGTGATAATTTAGCTGTAATTACACATTTCGAGAATTTAGGTGCTAATTTCTTAGTAAACTTCTTCGATGCATTAGATAAGTAATAGGTACGTTTATAGACTATTTGACCCACTTTAAGTTCAATATGTCTTTTCCTTAAGTTGTAATACTTTTCGTTTCTATGGTGAGAAGCTTTTAAGTGCTTCTGCACCTTATTATAGATAGACTTAAGTTCAAATAATTTCTTGCCAAATGTATTAATATTAATACTACTTGATGTAACTTGAGATTGAGGAACAGGCTGGTCGGAACTTAAGTTATGTAACGATCCATCCACAATAAATTCCCTTCCGTGAACAAGAAAATACGGTGTATATTTAGTGGACTCGCTGACCGCTGTGTTAAGGGCGCATTGTATCTCGGTTATATTTTCGTCCCACTTTTTGTGTTCGGAGCCTACATAGCAAGCGATCGCGTTAACAACGTTTCTAATTGCTCTTTCCGCCTGATTAACTTGAGGGTGATAACGGGGGTTGTAATATATATTTGGCACGTTATATTTTTGAAGTAATTGTCTGAAGTGCACACTTACATATTGTGGTCCGTTATCTATATAAATGTATTTGCAGACACCATGAACTAAGAATACCTGTTTCTCAATAAATTTGGCTACAGACACGCCTGTTGCTGTCCGTATAGGATGCAACAAAACGTATTTACTAAAGTAATCTGTGCACACGATTAAGTAGACATTTCTGTTCTTGGAACTCGGAAAAGGTCCTAATAAGTCACAACATATAGCTTCAAATGGTTTGGTGACCTCCTTTGGGTTACCCATTAAACCGGGTCGAGCCACATTAACTGGTTTGTATTGTTTACAAATTTCACAGTTTTTAACATACTCTCTTACGTCATTATACATGTTCGGCCAGAAGTAGTGGAGACTTAAGCGTTTATGGGTCTTGTAAACTCCCAAGTGAGCACTAGTAGGTTGGTCGTGACACTTCAGTAATAAGTCCTGCCTATCCTCTTTTGGTACTACTAACTTCCAATCAAATTCATTAGTGAGGTTATATTTATTCCTAGCATACCTAAACAATTTCCCTTCTCTGACTAGAAAATTAGGGTATCGTCGCGGATTGGACTCAGTTTTTAATCATTTGACAGTACCATTCGTCTTTAATTTGGTCAGACCCTATAGAGTTCAGTGTGATTCTACTCAGCGCGTCTGGTATAACGTTCTCTTTACCTTTGCGATGCTCAATTTCGAAATCAAACTGGCTAAGCCTCATACTCCACCTAGCTAAGCGACCAGAAGGGTTTTTAAGTTTGTAAAACCATAACAAAGAGGCATGATCGGTTATGATCTTACATTTTCGCCCCTCTACATAGGATCTAAACTGTTCCAGCGAATAGATTGTACTGAAACCCCTCCAATAACTCCATTTTTAAAATAATTCTATTTATATATTTAACTATACAAGTTGGCCTCATGATCGTCTAATGTCTAAGAACCCTACATTGTGAACCGAATAGTAATCCAAAGAACTTTAATGAGCGAGAGTTTATCATTACTAGTCTATTTTGAAGTACCTAATTACTCCTTTCTACTGTTTACTATTGAAGAATACCATTAAATTTGCAGGCTAATATATTTATATTGTTAAGTCAAAACTAAAAGTATTATCTATTCAATAAAGAATTATATTAATAAAATTCCTAATTGAAACATGGTTCAAATTATTGTAATAGTCTATTGGAAAGGATTAATTAACCTAACATTCTATTATTAACCAAGGAACAGAGTTATGGCAAGCATGAATATAGAAATCCTAACATAAAATATAATCATTCTACTGTTGAAACAAAATATCTATAGGCAACTTAGAATTTTACTTGGAGCTTCAGATATAACCTACATAACTATGAACAAACTCTAGGTTTAATTCAAATATCTTACTAGATATACTTTTATAAAATGGCAATAATATATTAGCGGATAAGGAACGGCCCCATCACACGCCGTTCCGCTGCTCTTCAACCATAACATCAGAGCCCGCCCACTAATATATTTTTATTATTTAGTAAAACACATTATTCTATTAGTGTTAAATTTAGTAGACTAATTCTAGTCAATTAGGTAAACTTGATTCTACTAGTCTCTCCAAAAGGATCCTTTGAGAAGAGAGACCGAGACAAACTCAAAGGATTAAACTATTTAATTCAATTATTCATTTTACTTTTGAACACAAAATAATATATTAGAACAATATAATATCAATGCTTAATTTTAGGCTTTATTCTTATTTCTTAGCCTGTTACTTCTTACTTATAGAATTAAACTCAATATGCCTATGACAAACTTTGTGTGTCTTTCTCTAAAATTTGTAGTCATAACTACCAAACTATTTAGTAGTATACCTACTGTAATTATCATCTAAATGTAACCCTACTAGGCGGGTTCTACAACCTTTATACTCTGGATTGTAGTAAGAATTATTGAATCACTCAGATTACTATAATTCAATTTCAGTACTATATCCCTAGTACATAAACTGTTTAGTTTAAAATTTAATAAAATAATGAATTAGTGTTATCTCACCATTCATAACTTAGTCTGGGACACTATTGTGTAAATTTTACATATACCATCTACTTCACTGAAGTTGCCAACACTAAATTATATCTAACATTAATTAGCCCTAGTAAGTAGCCCTATAATTGATTTAATGCGCTTTCAGATATCCTGTTTCAACTCTTAATTTAACTAAATTAGTAGCCCTTTGGTTTTATCGCTAAATAACTTCTTTAATAACCTTAATATTCTCACAAAGGTGGTGTGTTCTTGAACTACATAGTGTATACTCAACACTAGGGTTCCTTCAGACAACAACTAAGCATATGTGTAAGTACAGTGACCACTGATTGTCCTTGGACAGAGACAGTAAGCCGTAGCTAGGTATGTACCGCACATCTATAGCTGTTAAAGGTGTATTGAAAGGACAGACCAACTCGTAAATATCACTTTGAATTTTACCTATACAAAAGGACTATGTTAACCTAGATTTATTTGCTTTACCTGATGTTTAAAGATAATGTATAGCTTATAATGATGACGATTTAATTCTTACAACTAGAACCTCTTCGGAATAATATCTAAATATGATAAGCCTAGCTTTTCTTTTAGCAGGTATGTAACCGTACTTATTTACCCTTACTATCCTAGAAAGTTAATAATAATATCATAGACTCTCGTTGTGCTTAGATGGCTTCTATGACAACAACCTGGTGTAAATACACATAGTTAACTAATTACTTTTATTCGTTTGAGACAGTTTTAACGTGAACTCTTTAATTTACCCTTACTATCCTAGAAAGTTAATAAAAATACCGTAGACTAATAAGTTTCGTTACGTGCTTAGATGACTTCTATGACAACAACCTTGTGTAAATACACATAGCTAACTAATTACTTTTATTCGTTTGGGACAGTTTTAACGTGAACTCTTTATACACACTAACTGATAAAACATGTTTGCAGGCGTCTCCCTAGTTAGCTGCCTAGGTTTATCACTAAGGTTAGACGCGAATGCTTCTTAAACTTAGACCTCTACCTATCTGCTAATTATAACCACTACAATACCTTTCATGTTAAACGAACTCCCTAATCATACCAACACGGGTTTATCGGACAACATACATACTCCGTAGCCTATAGCGCTTTATTTATTTTCTAATTAGACGGACAGTCTTAGAATTTGACGTTTCTGACAGGAATAGATAGACCTAACCACAGACTATCAAGATTACATTCAATAAGTAAGTTTCGATACCCTAGATTGAATATTTGCCTAATATGAATTTAATTTAAAAGGCTTACTTTTGTAACATGAATTAATTATTACTAGTTCCTAATTTTCCTATTGGCTTTAGAAGGCTAATTTAAGTCTTCTCGGTTCAATATTTATAATTCTTACGTCGACAGAGCTTGTTTTACTATGCCATTAGTAGAACAAACTTTGTCTACATATACCTAGCTAGTCACATTAGGTACGTGTTTATAAGCTTTCCTCGGTGTAAAGGAAAAGCTACTGACTACCTATAACCCTTAACCACCTATTAATCTATTGTTTTAGAGCAATTAAAAGTCCAAAATGTCTTTTACAGTTACGTTAAACGTGTGAGTAGTGTAAAGGAATTCCGGTGTAAGAAAACCTTTGCTAGACCAACTAAGACCTAACATAACCTCGATTTCGGAAGTAAAACTTCCTGTGTGTAGTCCTAAGACCCTTCAACCGGCTATTTCTAACCTTTAGTTGGCTTCCAGGTGGGGAAAATACCTACGGTGGTCTATATATACATGAATAAATAAGGGGATCAATGCCAAAGGTACTTTAGATGGCCACACAACAATCGCAAACTGATTTCGGATCCACTTCTACGGGCCCTGAAGAGGAGACATAAAAAGTACCATTCAGCAGAGCCTGATATACCGAATAAAGGTATCAGGAAACCTTGTACGCGTACCTTCCAAACTCACTCAGTTAATGAGTTAAAACCGTCCGTTTCCTGATTGTGGAAATCTTCAGGTCTCAACTCACAACCAAAATGTGAGTGTAGGTATTCATTTTCGTAAACTACAACTGCCTGGAGCTCTGCGTAACCGACTACCATTTGTGGCGACGTTACAGAGTTCTGGAAAACAAAAGAAGGTTAATAAACATGTTAAAACAATCCCGGAACACACAAACACCAGTTATTAAAACATTCTCACAATCCTAGCAAAATAAAGTCAACTACAACATTCCTGTGTAGCGATAATCGTTAACTTGTAGCGTTACTCGAACGCAACGTGAAGCGACACCCAAAATAATATCACCTATAATATACGAGCACAACACAAATAAATAAAAACCAACAAGGCAAAAATGGACGATACGTGACACCTCTCAGCAAAATATCAACTCACCCCTTCGACGACCGGAATAAAAAAGCCCCGCTCAGACCCTCGCCAGACTTTATATAGAAAACCCTGAGCATGCGTAGAAACCCCTAATTTTCGGCCCCGCTGTATGAAACATGCGTATAAGATCGCTTGGATGCGTAAACTTTTCCCGCAAAAGAAATTTCAATTATTCAACTTTAGTGTCTATTTCATCATTTCAAGTAACAAATAAAGCTCACTTTCGTTTGAACTCATCTCTCCTCATATTAGCGTCTCTCTAGCGTCCCTGCGTATACAGAAGCTGGGATGCGTAGAAGTTTTCCCGCAATAATGCATTTACTTTTCTAATGACAATGATTATTCTAACATAACATGTAACAAACAAAGTTCATTATCCTTTGAATTTGACCCCTACTCATTTTAGCAACATAGCGGTCATAATTCTTCTTTTTTTTTTTTCAACTTCCAGCCTATTCGATCCTTATTTATTAGGTTTTACAACTATAATGTTACCTCATTACAAAATAATTTGTGCAATTCTTTCCTCTTTAATTTATCTTACTAACATAATGAAATAAACCTATTTATTTCCTAAATTCTAATTAGAATGATGTTTTTTTTTTTTATTTAATTTCAACCATTTCCTTCGCTTGCTCCACAGCGCCATCTAGGTAATTCAAAGTGAACCCATTTCTCTGCTAGTCGCCCAGAATTAACCTGTCAATTTTAAATGTCTAATCGTTTAGTTCATTATACTTTGAACTTGTCTCCTACTCTCCTTAGCATTATAACCGTCATTTCTTTTTTAATTCAACTTCCAGCCAATTCTTTATTACAAAATAATTTGTGCAAACTTTCCCTCTTTAATTTATTTTACTAACATAACGAAACAAATTTATTTATTTCTAAATTCTAATTAGAATGATCTGTTTTTATTTAATTTCAACCATTTCCTTTGCTTGCACCACAGCGCCATCTAGGTAATTCAAAGTGAACCCATTTCTCCGCTAGTCGCTGAGAATTAACCTGTCAATTTTAAATGTCTAATCGTCTAGTTCATTATACTTTGAACTTGTCTCCTACTCTCCTTAGCATTATAGCCGTCATTTCTTTTTTTATTCAACTTCCAGCCAATTCGATCTTTCTTTATTAGGTTACACAACTATAATGTTACTTCACTACAAAATAATTTGTGTAAACCTTCCCTCTTTAATTTATTTTACTAACATAACGAAATAAATCTATTTATTTCCTAAATTCTAATTAGAATGATCTGTTTTAATTCATATTATTAATTTCTTTTATTTCACACCTCAGCGCCATCTAGGTAACTCAAAGTGAACCCATTTTTCCGCTAGTCGCTCAGAATTAATCTGTCAAATTTTAATGTCTAATCGTTTAAATAGTTGTCAATGTTTTCCAGAGAGAGCGCTGTTTTCAGTTTGTTTAGAAAATCTAATGACTAATTTCTAGCTGTCTGATGGCGAAGATAAACCTGAGTTTTTAAAATGGATTTTAATAAAGGACACTACACACGTGTACCAGTACAAGATGACAGCTAACAGTTCACGCTCTGTAGTGCTGTAGTTAACTTCGTTTTTATTTAAGGAGCGACTACAATATGCGATGGGGTGTTCAACTCCCTCGTGGCACTGGGTCAAAACACCAGCGACAGAGACCCCTGAAGCATCACTATGTATAGCAAAAGGTAGGTCAAAGTCTGGGCACTTTAAGATGGGTGCCGTCAAGAGAGCCGTTTTTAACTGGTTAAACGCGACTTCAGCTTCGTCTGTCCATTCGAAATTAACACTTTTACAAGTTAGCTTGCATAATGGCTTACTAATTTTGGAAAAGTTATTGATAAACCTACGGTACCATCCTGCCATACCCAAAAATCTTTTAATGTCTTTGGCTGACGTAGGAGTTGGATAATTCAAGACTACATCTACTTTGGCAGGGTCTGTCCTAAGTCCGTGTTTATCTACTAAGTATCCTAGATATTTTAATTCGCTTCTGCAAAAGACGGATTTTTTCATATTAATAGTTAGATTGGCGCTCTTAAGCCGCAAATAAACTTTTTGTAACAGCTGAACATGTTCTGAAAAGTTGCTAGATATGATAATAATGTCATCTTGAAAACAAAAATTTTTATTGTCGAATTCTGCCCCAAATAACCTGTCCATTAATCTTTGCATTGTGGCAGAGGCACCAACTAACCCAAAACACATAACATTGAATTGATACAGACCTCTGCGGGGCACTGTAAATGCAGTTTTTTCTGCTGAAAATTCATTATCATAGGGTATTTGCCAGTATGCAGCTGACAAATCTATAGATGTTAAGTACTTAGCATCTCTAAGCTGGTCTAAAATATCACTAATATAGGGTAAAGGATATGCATCGGGTTTCGATACCGTGTTAAGTTTTCTACAGTCTAGACACAGCCTTAAATCTCCATTGGGTTTCTCAACCATAACAACTGGTGAATTCCACGCAGAGTGAGAAGGTGACACTACTTTTAATTCAAGCATTCTGTCCAGTTCTTTTTCCAACGCTTGCTGTTTAGCAGGGGATAGGGGATAGTACCTCTGTTTAATTGGTGGATGGTCACCTGTATTAATCGCGTGACAAGTTAAAGTCGTCCTACCTAACCCCACTTTGTCGGTATTAATCGTATCGAACTGTTCTATTGTTCTATCCACGATGACCTTTTGCTCAAGAGTTAATGAAGTATATTCCTCTAAGCCGTTATTTAATGAAATAGAATTTATATTATTTACACACGTAAGATCGTAGTGGAGGTTATTATTTGTTAAAATTCCTTCTCTTAGATCGAATTGTTGCCAAAAGTCAATTCCTAATATTATGGAGGTTTTTATCTGAGGTACCACATAAAAGCAAATAACCTTTAATTGTTCGTTATATACTATGGGTAACGACATATACCCTAAACAAGTTAATCTGGTACCATCAGCTGTTTTAACATGGCGCGTCGAACTAAAGTTATTAATTTTAAAACCGTGTTCATTAAAAGTTAAATGCGACTGATTACCTAACACTGAACAAAAAGCTCCCGTGTCTAGCAAACCGTACGCCTCTAAATTTAATATTTTTATTTTTAAGTAAGGCCTAATGTCACTTTCATGTTTTTTGAACAAGGGTCCGCGATCACAATCAGTCAAAAGTGACTCATCACTGACGGATCTTTGTTCGGAACTTGTTTTAATTAGTTTTTTGAAGTTAAGCAATTGTTACACTCGGAGCGCTTCACGCCCTTTTTACCACATTTAAAGCAAACTATTTCTCGTGATTGACATTGATTGGTGAAATGAGTGTTTTTATTACACCTAAAGCATTTCTTATTTTCAAACTGAGTAGTTCGGGAATCGTTAAGTACTGAAATTTGCTTAGAATGGGCTTGTGACGCAGAGTTTCTACTTCTATGTAAGTCTGAGGTTATCTTAAAGTCACTGTAATTAGGTTCAGTAAATTGTTCCGCTCTCGAGCGAGCGAGTTCAAGTTGTTTACCATATGATTTTAATGATTCTATTGAGTTAATTTCGTGCAAAGCTAGGTCTTTCATATACTCGGGTCTTATATTGTGCATTAATATTTCTAGCTGCTCCCTGTTAGACATAGGGTTGGTGAGCCTTGAAAACATGCCTTGCATAGTCGACAAATAGACTACAATAGTTTCAGTCTTGGACTGTGTACGACGCCTTATCTCACTTCTAAGTTTATAGTCTAAGTCTGGTATATCAAAGTCTTCTTTTAAACATTTGAGTAAATGAGAGTAAGTTCCGAATTTTGATTTATTGTTTCTAAACCAGTGTAATACTGAGTTTTCTAATAAATCTGAAAATGCTAATAGCAACCGGTCTTCAGGAATGTTACGAGCCTGCCTAAGTTCCTCAAGTCTCTCAATAAACACTCTGACACAGGTAGTTCCGTCATATTTTAAGTTAAGCGAGTTTAAAGTAATTGGTCTTTCTCTCACATACACCACCTTGTTTTCGTCAACTGTCTGCTCAACCTGCGGTTCCTCATATTCACTATTATCCTCACTATCGTCATTATCAACTGTACTCAAGATCTTCACTAAACGACTACGGAGTTCAGTCAACTTAGGATTGGTCTCTGTGATACGAGCAAGCCTATCAATCAAATAGTTAGCACGACAAGAAACTCTAATGCGAAGGTTGGTATCGTCTACCTTACCGGATAGTATCTGGTTTTCTAAGAACTCGACCTTGGAAACACACGCCCCGATCTCGGACTCGGCACTTGGTGGTCGGGCTGCATCGCATTTGAGACTCCCTCGACGTGACAGCTTGAACACCTGCCGGATTTGCTTCCTTAGCTCATCCGTGCTAGCATTTACATCTGTGGAAATACCAAGTACATTGTTAAGTTCATGTTGAATTTCGTCCTTATGTAAGGAGTTGAAATATTTTTGGACAGACATTTTTTTTTAAATCTTTTATTGTTACTTAATATTAAGTTTAGATTCAATTGTGAACTCAGGCAAAGAAGTATTAAGTGAATACAAAATAATTTTAATAATTAATTAAAAAGATAAATACTGCTAAGCATTTATTATTACATTTCAGCATAAATACAATAGTAAAATGTTAGAATGTTCCAAAACAATCGTTAAAAGTTAATTCCGCAAAGCGAACAAAGAGAAAAAGGTGTGGTTGGAATCTACCCACTTTTAAGAAAAAAACGCATTAATCTATTGAGTTCGTACTTTGATTCTTTGTTATCATATAGCGACTTAAGGCCCCACGTTGGGCGCCAATTTTGTAACGGCTAATGCTGCTACCTCACCGGCATCACCAGCGGTGGCAATAGAGACTCTTTGAAAGTATAAAAAAATGCTCAGGGCGCCTGTCGCTAAATGATATAAAGAAAACCACTTAATTTGGACACAGATAACACCGTTTAATTCAGTTCTTCAGCACATCACACTGGTTATATAAATTAAGTCTTAGCACACTTTTGACACTGACCTTCGGGTAAAACCCTTACTAAAAATTAACAGCAGGCGCGGATGAGCTCAGGAAAGCGCTTCCGGCAGGCTCGTCCCATATTCGGAGCTGCTCCTGGCCATCAGTCCTCCATGTGCCGCTCCCGTGACCGAGCCGTGTGGTTCCAAGGCCTAGCGTCTACGTGTGCTGTTTAACCCTAACTAGGGACCCCTATAACCAATGAACTAAATCAGTTCCTATCCAAAAACGTGGATCCATAAGGAGCCATCAGAATCAAGAGTTTAAGATATAAAACGCAAACTACTTACATGAATGGGATTTTTAAGTGTTAAGTATCGTCATCTGGTGTCCTTTGGCTGGTATAAGCCTATTTCTCCATATTTAGTTGCGCATTTCGCAACACCTTACAATATGGCTGCCGCGCCGTCCAGGTTCGGCGAAGAGGTGCGTGCGCTCAGTCTCAGATTCCCGATCGAAAGACTTGTGGCAGCTGGAGCTTTACTGAAGAGGCCAGCGCCACGCGGTCATTGAGAGAACTAAATACTCTTGGACCTGGCTTTCTTTAATTAGAGGTGTCTGAGCGATCTACTTGACTAATAACCTTTGCAGGTTGCCGATAGGTGGCGTGCAGATTAGAAAAACTATGTTACAGGTATACATTTTATTCAATAAGCAGACCGGTGCAATTTATTACTACCGACTTCCTGTTCAGGTATAAACAGTTATACCCAATAGTTATGACGGGAAAAAAATAGTCAACCTAACGTTTGCATATTCTATAGGCTTCATACTTTCGATTGGTATGTTATTTGTCTAATAAGCAAGACGGTGCAATTTTCATTAAAAAAAAAACTTAAATATATACTGGTCTGATTTTTTTCAGTCAACCCATTCGCTATACATATTACGTAATATATTAAATTTGATACAAAATACTTTTGATCGAATAAGCAGCTCGGTGAAGGTCGTCTCCTCTTCGGATATCCTACTAAGAGCAGTGGCGAAACTAAAAACTTGCCTTTGATCTATTCAGTATGTTCTGTGATCAATCAGTATTGATACTTTTACAATTATGTTTATATTTCGATATTTGTATTCGCTTTTACACAAAATGGCGTATTTAATTTTATTTAGTTACTTACATATGATTATGTATGTACCTGTGCCATCTAAGATCAAATAGATTCTCACTGTAACCGACCTCTTGCGAGGTAGGGGTATAGGTAGGGATATCATTACAATGTGTTACATCCACGTAATATAGGTAGGAAATATTATAGTTACACGAAGGGTATACAACAATCAAGGTAGTACAAGGAGAATCTGGGTGAGTCAAACCGTTATTTCACCTGTGTATTATTTTGTGTTTATTTCATGATTAGCTTGTTTATTAATAGATTTAGATTTTGATTACGTTAGACAACCTTTTCTTTTACACAACGTAGAGGGTCCTAATTTAGATAGATATAACTCTAACTAGACGATCACATGTTTTATTTTGGCCAATTCAATTAATTACACAACGTAGGATATTTTATCGTTTCTATATAGACCGGGGGTAGGAGTGTTACAGTTGATGCCGTGTGACCAGGATTTTAAGTCATTAAAATTTGAATTATTTTAATTCAAATACTTATTTAAAAGAACGTGGGTTACTACTAATTTAAAGGTTGTCTTATTAGTCTATGTCTTATCAGTCTAAACAGCGTAAATAGAATTATTTTATCACTTGTTAGAAAATAATAACGGTAGTGAGCATTTCTAGTAGGAATTATTAATAAAAATACTTTATGACTCATTTGTGTTGTGGGTTCGATTCTCGTCAGTGCTTGTCAGTGCTTGATGTATGAGACATTTTATTCAAGTAACATATTTCCAATTGGGTGTATGTTATAATCGTAGGTTCGATTCCTATGAAGATGCTTGTTGAATGAAAATAAATGAAAGAATTGGTAATCGGAGATTTATTGTGTTACAATTGTAGGTTCAATTCCTGCAAAAAGATTGTTGTTTTAGTCACACTTAGTGATATTGAAGCTCTTAATCGTGGGTTCGATATATTTGCTTATAATATTTAAGAAACTAGGGGCGCAAGTCAAGCAATTATTTTTTATAATAATTATTTAGAGCTTGTATTAAAAATACGGTTTCGACTACCGTAAATTATTCTAATGGCGTCACAAATAGGTATATGAAATTTAAACTTTGAAAAATAGTGCTATTCTTATTGATGTTGAAATTTGAAATCAAAAGCATTACTTCAACAATTTGTGTGTTGCAAAATGAATTGTTACCATATTGATATTTAGGTAGCCAGGGGCGTAGGTTTTGTAAAATATAAATATGATATGGTGGTATCGTTGCAGTGTTGTCACGGATTCGATTTCCGTGCAATATTTTTACTCGGTTGGTGTAATATTAAAAAAAAAACCATGAAAATTGCGCAATAGTTCCTATAATAAAGATCTCTAAATAACTTAACAGTTACCCAATGTGCGTTATAGTTGATTGTGTATGCGTGTTATATGTAGTTAGGATTTTGATAGTAAAAGTCTAAAACACAGTTTCGATTACTGTGTATTATTAAATTGGTAATCGAAAATAAATAAATAGGGAACGATATTTATAAAAGTAATAAATTATCAATATTTATACTTAAGGTAGTGACACGCTGGTTCGATTCCAGTGTAAGTATTTTTTTTTTACGGCCGTTTGCAGAGCTTGACTTATTATTATTTAAAAAAAAAAGCTTACCTGTGGCCTTATCTCTGCACGGGTATACAATCAGGGCATCTTAAGTTGATAATTGTGTAGGTATGTATGTTTGCTCTTTTTACAAATATGTATGACGGGGATGTATGTATGTTTGTATAAATAGGGTATGTAAATAAAGTCACCAAAGTTAATTTTTGTTGGTTAAAATCGAAATGTCATGAGTACTGACATAATAACAATTACATTCACGAATGTCAAGTAGAAGACCAACCCCCATTACTCGGAGCTAGGGGCGTGGAATAAAATAAAATAGAATACAATAATTTAAATGAAAGATGTAGTGAAGTTAATTTCTATTTTATGAAATTTATAATGAGGATTTTATATTGTTGATTTTTCAAAATTTAACGCTCTACTAGCGCTAAATTTCTCAAAATCAAAGGGGCGACTGTAACGCGTGTATATTACACGCTATACATTTATATATAAATATAATAAACTTTTCATAATAATGTGAAATAGTACTTTAAAACTTATTTTGATGTATTCTTCGAAATCTTAAAATTACCGATAACAATAGAAAGTTACAAACAAAGAAGCCGCTTTTGGGATTTTTGGCTCCACAGCTGCAGGTCATTTAGATAATTTCTTTTACCTACATATTGTTTGCTAGATTGTTAAAAACAGACATAGTGTTAAATTACCCTTTATGGCGGAACTTTCACAGTTCTTCGAAGCGAATGGTCTACCTGCTAGCAACAAACGCAACATGTGCAAGATCCCATTGTCAAGTGGATTCTCAGCGTAAGATTTGTAGATAAAAAAATAAAGGAGTATCGTCGACAACGAAACACAACCTTAAAACCATAGAGCTTGGGGGCGGTGACATACTGTTTCCCGCGTTAGTTTGATTGGTTAATTAGGTTGGCGTCAGTTGTGAGAAGTAGGGATGATTTGGAATTTAGGAAACATAGGTGTTTTAGACCAGGCAGTTACCCCCGGGAAGCGAAACTAGGAACAGGACAGTCGGTAGAGAAGATAGGGAAGTAGATGGTCAAAGATCTTAGTACGGACGCGTTCGAACAAAGAAGTAGCTAGTTAGTGATGGTTTGAGTTTAGAGTTTGAATTAGTTTTATTGAGTGTTATTAGTGCATATGGTTAGGCTTGTATTGAAGATATGCATCTGTGTGTGTGCGTGGATTGATGGTGAAAGTGTGTGTTAATTAACTAATGAGCAGACAAAACTATTCATTGTACGTCTGGATTAACGAATATAACGATCGAACGATATGAAGGTTGACGGAGGAATCGGCTTTACGTTACTTAGGCAAATATGTACTCTCAACATTCTCTTCCGAGATAGTTGGTGAGGAATCAGCGGCTTCTCGTTACTTAGGCAAATATGTACTCTCAACATTCTCTTCCGAGATAGTTGGTGAGGAATCGGCGGCTTCTCGTTACTTAGGCAAATATGTACTCTCAACATTCTCTTCTGAGATAGTTGGTGAGGAATCGGCGGCTTCTCGTTACTTAGGCAAATATGTACTCCCAACATTCTCTTCCGAGATAGTTGGTGAGGAATCGGCGGCTTCTCGTTACTTAGGCAAATATGTACTCTCAACATTCTCTTCCGAGATAGTTGGTGAGGAATCGGCGGCTTCTCGTTACTTAGGCAAATATGTACTCTCAACATTCTCTTCCGAGATAGTTGGTGAGGAATCGGCGGCTTTGCGTTACTTAGGCACATAATGTACTCTCAACTTTCTTTTCCGAGGTAGTTGATGAGGAATCGGCGGCTTTGCGTTACTAAGGTACTCCTTAATCCTCTGTTTACACTATATAATATTTAAATTAGAAATCCAGACGTATACTGATGGCTTGTATGGTCATAAGTTGAGAGAATGGATGCAAGACAGCAAAGTAGTTTGTCTAACTGAGGTCAGACCCCATCCAAAGTGAGGACCAATTTGATTTTTTTCACTTCTTGTTCAATTAAATATATCGAGTACTTAAGAAAGTAGATTAAATCTAAGATCAAATAGATTCTCACTGTAACCGACCTCTTGCGAGGTAGGGGTATAGGTAGGGATATCATTACAATGTGTTACATCCACGTAATATAGGTAGGGAATATTATAGTTACACGAAGGGTATACAACAATCAAAGTAGTACAAGGAGAATCTGGGTGAGTCAAACCTTTATTTCACCTGTGTATTATTTTGTGTTTATTTCATGATTAGCTTGTTTATTAATAGATTTAGATTTTGATTACGTTAGACAACCTTTTCTTTTACACAACGTAGAGGGTCCTAATTTAGATAGATATAACTATAACTAGACGATCACATGTTTTATTTTGGCCAATTCAATTAATTACACAACGTAGGATATTTTATCGTTTCTATATAGACCGGGGGTAGGAGTGTTACAATAATTATTTTGACACAGGAGGCAAGAAAATCTCTTTGTCTTAGATATGTTCCCAGATCCCAGTAGCTTTTGAAAATGCTGTTCCTTGTTTCAATGGAAATGTTAGCAGAACATGAGAGTCGACATGAGTCTTTGCAAGGAGGACGAATTGATTTCGCTTGCACAGTTTTTCCTCTTTTTGTGGTATATTCTTGACCAGTATTTTTTAAACGCTTGGTTATATTTTGTTTCCACAGAGGTGTATTTTTTTGCCGTTTTCTAGACTGTCTTTTATTAGATTCTTGCTCATTATCTCCATTCATGTTCAATGTTGATTCAAGACCCACATCAGTTTCATTATTTCCCAAAACGGTCATATTACTATTTTGAACAGATTTAGAGGAGCTGCTGCCGGAACTTGATGAACTGCTGCCGGAACTAGAAGAGCTAGAGGAACTGGAAGAGCTTGAGGAACTAGAAGAGCTGCTACGATTGGGAGATATAACTTTATTTATAGGTTGTTTTGCACGACTTGGAAGCTTATATTCTGATCCTTCCGATGGTGAAAAATCTCCATTGTTTGAAGAATCTGAATTCTGTGCATTACCTTCAAAACAGAATAATCATCAATACTTTTTCTTCAATTCTTTGACATAATTAAATATTAAGAACCAAACGGTTATTTTATATCCATACCTGAAGTTCCATTTATGTTAGGTGTTTGTAATCGTTCTGTAATGTTGCTTTCCGTTAACTTTGGATACTGATTTTGAAATTCTATAACAATGAAATTATATTCTTTGTACTTAATTAAAAAATAAATACATACACAATGGGTCCAATTCGGATAACCGTTCTCTAATTTTATTTAATATCTGTAAAACTCGTAGAGGGAGAATAGATTATATACTCTGTTTACGGTAAAACTAAGGCCCTTAGATTCTATATACTCTGTTTACGGTAAAACTAAAGCCCTTAGTTTTACCGTAAACATAGTATATAATCTATTCTCCCTCTACGAGTTTTACAGACATTGGAATAAAATTAGAGAACGGTTATCCGAATTGGACCCTATATTATATAAATAATATAAAGTTCACCAATAAACTCCTTATTTTAAATACATACCCGAGGTTGCATTTAACGTATTTGCTTCTTCTAAAAGACTGCTTTTAGGATCTTGATTTTCGAAGTCATTATTGTCTATCCATGCCTCAACCATTGCTCTTGAAGAAGAATCTAAAAGTAAAGTATAATTTCAGTTATAATTATAAATAATAGTAAGTAGGTACATTTGATAAACTAAAAAATCATGAAGTATTCATACCCATTAATGAATTAACGTCGGAAGTAGTCACTGTTTTAAGGCATTTATTAGCTTCGGCTAAGGTGTTTTTCGAGCAGTTATCCATCTGAGGCTCATCTATTGCTTTAGTCTGCTTACTGTTTCTATCATCATTAATCACCATCAAAAATTTTCTACTACTTGCCTCAACCATTGCTCTTGAAGAAGAATCTAAAAGTAAATTATAATTTCAGTTATAAATAAAAGTAGGTACTTAAATTTGATTCATTAAAAAATCATGAAGTATTCATACCCATTAATGAATTAACGTCGGAAGTAGTCTCTGTTTTAAGGCATTTATTAGCTTTGGCTAAGGTGTTTTCCGAGTAGATATCCATCTGAGGCTCATCTATTGCTTCAATCTGCCTATTATTTCTATCATCATTAATCATCATCAAAATTTTTCTACTTCGGGATTCCATTTCGGTCTGAAAACTTTATTAATATTGAACCATTACTGTCAAAAAAATCAAAAGTAATAATTATTATATAGGCACATAGATAATAATAATAAGTTATTATTATATTACCCGAAATACATGAAATCAATACCAAATCAAACACAATTCTGAAGGTATAATTAATTAATTTAGAAATATCTACCCTCAAAAATAATAATAATATGAAACAACAAAGTCATAATTGTTAATTATGTCTGCTCAAATAAGAATGAAATTGGAATGAGAAAGTCATATTTATTTTTATTTCTCTTTTTTATTTATGTATATTGGAGTAACAATGCCATATTTACTTCCACGTCATATGTTTGCTAAAAAGTATTGAAATAACAAGGCCATAATTGTTTTTATGACAATGGGTTTTTTAAGGGTCTTGAATAAAAAGGCCACATTTGTATTTAAGACTAAGAAATTGTGAGGTTATTGAAAGTACAAAGGCACAATTGTTTGAGCGGCTTTGTTCCTCCAAATGCGTTACCATTAAATAGGCATAAGTGCAACAAATGTGAATTTGTCATTCCAGAAATGTAAACTAAAATAGGGCATATTTACCTTAACGACCTTGTAGCACCATCTAGCAATCACTTCACTCGCGGTCTGCCGCGCAACTGACCAATGAAACCTTGTCGCGCCGAAATACTCCAATTAACGCACCAATAAGACAAAGGCATGTGTCGCCCTCTGGCGGTTTAAAGCCGAATTTAACAGGTTTCTTTGTGCCTCCAAGTAAAGGGATACTTTCTGAGCATTTTGTGCATACTAACTCATTTTTAGATTTTTTGACAATTGTGCCCTTGTCCTACCGAAGGTGCGACATGTACTGCAATCAATCAGTGTTGAATGCGAATACAGAAAACATAACTTAATAATGATAAGGAATTACCTCCTAACACGGTAAACTTAAACACATATTAAAGACTGAATACTCAAGATGTTATTGTGTTAAGATTGAGCTGCCCTAAATATTATACTAACATACTTTAACTTTCATACATCTCGCTCTTAAACGGTAGTGATACAGTTATAACTGTTCATCACGCCTTACAATTTGTGATTAAATATTTTATTCAATATTCAACACTAAATGCTAACTACAATCTTATAACGTACATAATCTCTGTTAAACTTCCAAGTCCTTAATGTGCCAAGAATCTATCGGATGTCCATCCATCCGCTCTAACTCGTAAACTAAAGGCGATAATACTGTCTTAACTCTACATTTCTCGTACTTGGGAGCGAGTTTTGCCATTTTAAATTTCGAAGCATCGCTTTGCACAAAGCAACGTTTCTAAACAGTATAACCTACTGAAAATTTTGCAGAACGTCGTCTTAAATTATAATGCCTAGCATTATTTGCATGTGCTTTTAGAAGGTGAGCACGTACTTGTCCAAAAATACCCTTTAAGGTACCAAATTTACCAGCATATTCTTCGCGGGGAATGGCTGCGCTATACTCCTCCTCAGAGTCCTTATAAAACAAACCATTTATGACTGGCTCCCGTGCGTGTACTAAGAAGAAAGGAGAGAACCCAGTGGACTCATTCACTGCACTGTTCAAAGCGAATTGTATTCGGTGCAGTTGTTCGTCCCAAAAACGGTGGTTCTCCTCTACGTACGACACTACGGCAGTCATAATTGTCTTGTTATACCGCTCAACTAAATTTACCTGGGGTGTATAGCGAGGCCCATAATGAATTTTCGGAATATTATAACGTTTTAAATTCTGATCCCGTGAATTGCACTCCATTATCTGCAATCACGGTTTCAGGCACACCATGTGCTAAAATAACGTCATTTTCGAAATGTTTAGCAACTACAGCGCTAGTTGCACGACGAAGCGGAAAAAGTAACGTGAACTTCGAAAAGCAACATGTCACCACAAACAAAAATGTGAAACCTGAACGAGAGCGAGGAAGAGGACCCACCAAATCTATTGAGACCACCGGCCCATCAACCCTGGAGTTTGTCGCTGCGAGTGTTTGTAAGCACAACACACGTCGCAAGCCTTAACAAAATCGACAACATCCTTGTGCATGCCTGGCCAAAAGTATGTCAGAGATAGCCGCCGGTATGTCTTAAACACGCCAAAATGCGCGGCTGTGGACTCGCAATGGTTCTCTTCTATAACCCTCCTTCGGTCACCCTTCTTCACAACCACCTTCCAATCAAACTCCCTAAGTAAGCTGTACTTACTTTTACAGAAACGGAAAAGTTTTCCCTGCTTAACACAAAAAATCCGGAAAGTTAGCGGGAAAAGTTCTACATCCACTCAAAACCTTGTCATACGTTTTTCTCGGCATCACCATCCAAAATATTTAGGGCGTCTACCTTCATGAGCCTAGACAACACATCAGGGACAACGTTATCGGTGCGTTTCCTGTGCTCAATATCAAAACTATATTGAGACAGTCGACACCCCCAACGAGCCAATCTTCCTGATGGGTTCTCCAGGTTCATGAACCACTTCAGAGACGCGTGGTCCGTGACAAATAAATACAAATTTCTCAAAAACCAGATGTGCATTATTGCCTAAAATCGAAACCGAAGCTCCTGAATCTAATAAACCGAAAATCTCAAAGTCATAAACTTTAAACTTTAAATAAGGCCGAATATCATCTTTATTTGGTTTAAACATAGTCGTAGCAATCGAATTATAATTACAAAATTTTGAAATAGATTTAATGTTTTTAAATTTGCTACGATCAAAACAATCTAGTTTTTTGAAGTCGGAACGTGTAGCGTCGGCTTTATACGTTTAGTACAATTCGGACATTTGGCAATAAAAACATCTGTCAAACCACAACCAAAACATCTGATTTTACCATCACGGGCCCTTGCCCTGCAAAGTCTAAAATTATGATTAGAACGTTCGCACTTATAACAAACCGGTAGCTGTACATGTGTGGATCGAAACTGCGTTTGTTGTTTACCCCGAGATACTGCTGTACTATGCTGCGTATACGCACAAGTTGTTTTCTTGCAGTTGCTAGGAGACGACGATGAACCTGAATTTACCGAATGTACCGGCTTGGACTTGCTCTTGTACACAAATTCGTCCTACAAAATGTTTGTGGCGGTTTTAGAAGGCTCCGTGAATAACTCTGCACGCTGTTTAGCACCTACCAATTTGCGACAATGATCCTTCAGCTGTGACACCGATGTTATGTGCACTAAAGCTAAATGTTGTGCTAACGTTGGCCTAATATTGTGCAAAAGGATCTCCATCTCCTCAGACAACGCAACCTTAATACGGGAAAACAAACACGCCATAACCATAACACGCCATAATGTGTATAGTTCAGTTGAACCTTGTGTTCTTAATCTAATTTCCCCTAATAACCTGTAACCATAGTCAACAGGATCAAACTCCTCTAACAACAATTCCTTAATATCCTTCCAGCTAAAAACCTGTTGTCTTATACCTCTGTACCATAATAAGGCTTAATCTGTAAACAGTTTTGCCGCTGAATGAAACAATTTGATGTCTGATACATGATCTGGGATCAGTGCATCCATTGAACTTGACTCCCCATTTTGAAACATTCTTGTCACCAGTGCATTCAACCATTGAATTATTATGTTACACTAGAACAGATATTTCAAACAAAAGACAGGGAGTTACTTGATGACGGAGGGGCATGCGCGGTGTGTGCGGGGTGTTCGTTTTCTTAAAGATAAAGTGAGCGCGCAACAGAGGCGACTTACAGTTTGTTCTACATACACGATGGTAATTCACGGTGTACAATGGGAATAATAGTTAGAAGTCATTATAGAGGTTTTATATCATGAGTGCAGATATAATAAAATAAAAGAATTTAAACTGCTACATCATATTTAATTTCCTTCACACAATATAAGTTTTGTCAGTTTCTGACGTTTAGTAAATTTCAAGATTGGTGACATGGTACTGCATATTATGCATATTTCTTAAGGTAGACTCGTCCTGTTTTTGTGGTATATTTTTGGTCTTCTTTAAAATGCACGGAACATATATGCGTGTATGAGCTGAAGGTAACCACGTTTCTTCCCTTCGATTCTTTTAGACAAATTGTATTCATGCCTCTCTTTATTCATGGTCCGGCCTAAGAAAGCTTTAATAAATATAAATGATACTTTGTGTTAATATTTTTAACAACTTCAACCATTAATTTCGTAGTCGGCAAAAAGTATTATATATAATTTAATGTCTGATAGGGAACTTCAAAATAACTTCATTATCTGTATTAACATTGCACGTCGATCTTGTCAGGTCTGCGTAGACCTATTTTGTTACTCTTTGGTTTCAACGAAACATGGCGGCCAAATGACGCGTCGACATGCATTAAAATTGATAGAAAAATAATTAAATTAAGCGTGATTAAAGAAAATGCAGTTAAATTACGTGTGCAAAGTCACTCCTTGACTTTTATTAGATTTTCCTGAGCAGTTTTTACAGTACCTCAGTACACATGAACGCATATTTAGACGTAACACTTTTCTCTCCAATGCGTCGAGGTGCCAAAGCCGTTCGGCACAGACTGAGCGCGGACAAGGGTTACACGATCAGTTTGGCGTCAGTTCAGTCCGTGCTCGAAAGGGACGCAGCTATATTAACATAATAGCTGCGTCCCCCTCGATCATGATTGAACTGACGCCAGACTGATGAAATACTGAGCGTGTAACCGATGTCTTAGTGCCGATCGGCTCTAACAGGTTTTACAAGAAATCAAGTTGAGGCGTCCACTCTAGTAGTATACATAATTACTCAAAGCATTCAACATGCATCTCAGTCACCTCTGAAGGAACTACACTTGATTCTGAAGTCGGCACTAGTGTTTCAATCTTAACTAAAAGTGATTCTAATTTGTTACTAAGTTCTGATTTTAATTGTAAGTTGCCTGCATCAATGTCAACTTGAATTCTTAAAAATCTGTAATACAGATGTGCACCTAATGCTCTAGATCTAATTAGTGAAAAACTGTCCTTGTCTTTAACATACCTGTCAACTAAACCTGTCAACTGCTTTAACTTGTCTGAAACTATCCGAAACTCAATATTTGCATCTAAACTTGTTTCAAGAACTGCCTCAGATGGACATTCTATACTCAAAGATCTTAATTGTTTGCGAAGACCATCAACAGTACTAAGTGGTGTTTCTGATCTTGTCTCAACTTCATAGATTAACTCATCCTTATGCAGTGAATGAAACTGAATGGTTCTATCCATATTGTTGTTTTAACAATATACTCTAAATCAGAATTGTTGGCAAAAGCTAAATGTTTTGCAATTCTTAATAAATATTTTGAAAATACAAAACTTATTCTTTTCTTTACTTAAAAACACTCATGAAAACAAAACTGTAAGGTGATATTATCATTTGTTTTTCAAAATTTACTATGGCCAAACAAAAGTTTCAGTACAAAAGGTAGGTATATGGCCTTCAATTTTCAAATTTGACATAAGTACTCAAATGTAAGTTTGTAAAGAAGAAAACTTTTATTACAAATCTAACTTTACTTAATGCACATAAGCAAATTAGTTCTAAAATTATCTTAATATTTTTTTATTTATAAATTATGAAAAATTGCTTTTAATATTATTAATTTAATTAACAGTATTTCCAAAACCACAGATAAAAATCTTGTGCTTTTAGCAATACCATAACAACCACAGCAAGCAAAAAAAAATGAACACAGTCTATGACCTAGTATTCAAGATTATCTAGTTTGACAAGTGTCAAGTGTTAACCTCAAAATTTCAACAGTTTTCCACATTGTAAATGATCAAAATATGCTGAAAACAACTGAAATACACAAAATTATCAAGAAATACAGTGCAAAATAGCGAGATAATAAAAGACAAAAGCTAAATATGATCTCTAAACTAGAAATGTCAAGCTATTTGGACAGTTGGTGGCAATCCACAAAAATCGCAGAAAACTCCATAAAAATGAACAAAAAGGACTCAAAATCTTGAAAATTACACGGAAATGGCGCCATTTGTCACATTAGCAAACGCCCGGTTGCTTTCACCATGTGACGAAACGAAATAGACGAAAAAACGTAACAGAATGTTTGTAGAATAAGTTTAAGATACTTATGGAGTGTTCTAGGACGTAATATGATGGGGAGCTTAATGAAACAGGTTAGTCAATATCACAGTCTTTATTCCTATGCAGCTATATACATGATGTTAATCAATTGTGAACATAACTTTGCTCATTATTCTTATTCTACCAGAAAATACGTTTAGCTCAGCGGAAGGCTTGTCGTTTTACACAAGTAAAGGTTCTTATATTATAATTCACAATTCTTAGATATAAATTTGTTACAGAGTTATAGAGTTGCCACTAATTCCAATCTGAGTTCAAATAAGTATTATTGATATCCTAATTCCCTAATTATAAATATAATTTCCACAGACCTTAATCTGAAGAAAACCTTCGTTCCTGGACGATCCACTTGATGTGGTCCAGGTCGGCAGACTGGTGGAGCGGTACCAGCACACTGTGTCGCAAGCCACAGTATCTTCGGTCAGCTCACAGCAGTTTGTGAAGGTCTACTGAATCCTCGTGCCTATGGCACGCCTACTAAAGGTTGGTTTAAACCTTTGTATCCTACTTCATTACTTATGTTTTCTGAATGATCAGGAACCTAAACATGAATTTATTACTTACAGATCTAAAGAGAGTTCCTGCCAAACACTGAATGTCTATATAAGCTACTTCATAGCTTTACTGAACCTGAACATAGTTGGAGCCTGAATCGGAATAACTGAATGCAATACTACAAAATAAATCATGCAACCATAACGGCAAATATGAAAGCTAAATTATTATGAAAGTATCTAAACAGAATAACAGAAACAGAGACTATGTAGATGGAAACTTAAATCAGTACATAATTGAAAATAATTAAGCGAAACCCTAAAAACCCAGTCCAGCTGTAAAGACAGAGAAAAATTGCTCTGATTAGCACTACGTTTATGAACTGTATGAGACATGTGGCCTGACATTTAGGTTATCAAAATTATGAATCTTAGGAAAACTTCAAAGAAAACCCCTGGTAATCTCGACCTAAGACATTCGCTCCTCTTCACGTGTGAGAAACAATAACTGAAAATTCACCATTAGGTCAGAAAATTGCACATTAAATTGCAACAAATGCCTCCATCAGAAAGATGTTATTAATTATTACTTACAAGTTCCTTTCACCGAAATATGACTGAAAGTATGTACTATATCTCCACAGCAGGTGCTTGGTTACTTTATTGAGGATGGCTCCTCCGCTGTCATTCAGCTTAAGTCTGATTTTGTAATGGGCTATCATCTTGGACATCTTGATGAAAGCTAATCAAAACATAGATGCAACAAAATGCATAGAATGTAGCTATACAAATTAGGTAGTCTGGGTAATTTGGTACCTAATAAATATATTACCTACATGAAAGTACTATATTAAATTAACTTTTGACTGAAATGTGTTTGTTTAATTCTTGTTTGTACAATTACTGCCAAAAGAAATCTTTGAATTGTTTTGTTTACTTCATAAATGTAATTAACTATTTACTCCATTTATTGTTTAATTGCAAATATTTAATATTCCCCTAATTCAAGGTAATTTACCCTAACGCGGCAACACCAACCTACAAATCTATGGTGTTGACGTTTGACAATCAAAATTAATGAACAGTAATGCCATTAACACCTTAAATATTTCCCCAGTCTTTAGGTTCCATTTCACGCAAGATATACAACGTTACACTTGCCATTATAATTTACTAAATCCAAAAATGCCTTTAACTGAGTAACATTACATGGTTGAGTGGCATTAGAAATCGCAGTTATTTTGGTGTGATCGGGGTGTAAGCTGTTAAGATCTATGATAAAACCTAGGTATGCTACACTATCTTGTAAAAAAATTCATTTTTCTATTTTTACGGTTAAACCCATATCCGCCAATCTCTTTATTACAGCTCGCAGATTTTTTTCATAAGTCTCCCGCTCCTTACCCGTGACACAAATGTCGTCTTAAAATACTACGGTATTCGAAGGCCGCGGAGAGTCTCTTCCATAATTTTCTGAAACTTTACAGGAACACAACTACACTGAAAAAAAAATCTGGTTACTGTAACGAGAATTCAGTAGGACCTACAATTTTTTTCGTAGTTGTCACGTCCTACCGGGGGCAAGTAAAAACTCAGGAGAAGTTTAAATAGTTTATTTTAAAAGAACGCCGGTAGTGTGATCAGAACAGGGTAGGTAGGTTCGTAGGGTGTGGTCTGGTTCTGCGAAGCGAGCTAGCACTTCCCTCGCAGTAGGTGACGTGGAGCGGCAGTGAAGAAACCGACGGCAGCCCGACGGTGTGCGGTGACAGGATCCTGGCGTCGGGGCAGCACCCGGTGTGTAGCACCGGAACCCACTCGACGATCCTGGTCACCGTGGTTAGAGGCCGCTCCGGCCAAGAAGAGAAGTGGACAGGGTTTAGACCCCGATCCCACGAAGTAAGAAGTGTCGTCCAAGCGGTAGTGCTCCTAGCGGTGCAGTGCTCCTAGCGGTGCGGTGAAATGCTCCAGCCGTGGAATGTTCCTAGCGGTGGAATGCTCCAAGCTGTGGATTGCTCCTAGCGGTGGAATGCTCCAAGCCGTGGAATACTCCTAGCGGTGGACCCTGGAAAACCCAAGCATTGGCTGTGTGAGCCTGGTGTCCAGCATTGGGATAGTCCATGCCAGCCGCCGTTAAGGGGCGAAGCCCCGAGGGAATAGCGCAAGGTTAATTATTGGCGGTGGCAGGAACTACCGGAACAGAGAGCTAAATCAAAAGAACAATCTAAAAGTTACTAACGAAACGACCGGTTTGAAGTAACGGTCGGTTATTCGAAATAAAAAGTTAAAAGAACAATTTGGAATAATCTAGAAGAACACAATAAGTATAAAACACAAACACAGTACACAGCAAAATAGAGATAGGATAGATAATTAGTTCGTTGCACTGAACTTACCCGATTTGGGGAAATGCACCGAATATAATAAAACTTAGGTATTTAGTACCTATTAAAAACAACACGTCAAGTTGTTAAAAAGTAGAAGTTGAGGCGGCAAAGAGACCGAATGAAGGGTGCGTGGCCTATATATAAGCTTTCACCCCTTACTGTTAATTTCAAATATGAGTAGGGCGAACAAAGAAATGCTATATAGCAACTCGCGTCACGAGTGGAAAATAACTGGAGTCGTGTACGTGAGACACCAACATACCCTCAATTATTTCCTCATGCGCTGAATGAAAATAATAAAATACGATATTTATTTACAATTACAATGAATAAATTATGAGAAGATTATTTACATTAAAGTTGAGTGTTAATTAATAAAAGATTTAAATATTAGTGAAGTTAATAAAGAATGACTAGTAACGCCATCTGTCGGCTTACTGCCGCTAACATTTGACAAAAGTCGACTTATGAAAAACGTCTTTAACCTGTCTGTTTGACAGTTATCAGTTATTAGTAAACAACAAATATAAGATCTGTTGTACTACAGTGAATTTAAGTGAAAATGAAGTGATATTAAGGCTATTTCGTCTATAAAATGCACACAGGTAAGGAGCGTAACAACTGCATTGTTACATAGTATATGTGACAACTCTACAGATAGTAAACTCTACGATTCACTTCTTGTAAATGTTAATTGTACGGATAAATATGTATACAGTATATAACAACAATGCACATAGTAAATATTAGAAATCGAATTGTAACCGGTGAAGAATTGATTGTGCTCATAGCTATTAGCCTTTGTTATCCGTTATCAAAAATTAGTTATATCTACCATACTGCAATGTTACGTATACTATAACTGTGTTATTACTACATTATTTTCTAGTATTTGCTACATCACTTTTACTTAGCCACTACATAATATCAGTAGTATCTACTATATTATTTTGTAATGTATATTGTATTATACCGTAGTATCTACTATATTATTTTGTAATGTATATTGTATTATACCGTAGTATCCACTATATTATTTTGTAATGTCTATTGTATTATACCGTAGTATCTACTATATTATTTTGTAATGTCTATTGTGTTATATCGTAGTATCTACTATATTATTTTGTAATGTCTATTGTGTTATATCGTAGTATCTACTATATTGTATTATGTCGTACTAAATTATTTGTAGTGTGTACAGTCAACATCATATTTAGAGTGGGGCAACCAACGTAGTCAAATAGTTCGCGACACATCTTTATAGGAATAAAAATGTGTTATGAACTATTTGGCCACTTTGGTTCCTCACATCTATTTGATACTGACTGTATACACTCCAAATAATTTAGTAGATACTACGACACAATACAATAGATTAATTAGTAGTTTATTCTGCAGATTACAAAATACTAAAATTTGACTGTGAAAATAAACATATTTTAATGATTTAATGAAAAAAAAAACATAGTAGATGTGGTGCATCTTCTACACAAAACTGATATTTTGTCATAAATGGCATTACTAATTATAAATATTGTTTAAAGACAGATAAAAGTATTTTACAATTCGAATAATAAACATGCATTGCATACAAGAAGCACCTCTATGAACTACAAAATAATTGCTTAGGTTTGAAAATGAAAATGGAATAAAAAACTTAAAATACCATCAAAATTGTATTTTGTACTTAGACTTAAAGAACACATAATCTTAAACATTAACAATTATCATTAACTTCGTGTTACTATTACTACTTAGAGACCGCTAATGTCTGTAACAAAAAAATATTTGTTTTTGTATTTGTATTTGACAACAGGTTTTTTTTAAAGGTGGTCTGAAAAAAATCAAGCTTATAGAGGTTTGTCTCAAACTATATCAATTATTTTCAATATAACTCCCAACTATAATCACTGGAGGGTATAAAATCACCTATGAGTAGCCCAAAGTATCTCAGTAAACAAAGTATTTCTGACGCAGACATTTTAATTGTATTTTTTTTCAGGTCTTCTTCTTCTTTTTCTTCTTCTGCAGCATTTTATTTACATGCCCACTGTTGGGTATATGCCTCTCCAATTCTCTTCCATTTTGCCCTATTTTGAGTTAGTCTGGTCCATAGAGGGCCAGCATTCTCTCTAATATCATCGGACCATCGAGCTGGTGGTCTGCCAACACTTCTCTTTCCTCCCCAGGGCCTCCAGACTGCAACGCATTTACTCCATCTGTTGTCGTCTCTACGAAATAGGTGACCCGCCCATGTCCATTTGAGTCTGGCGACACGGAGCCCCACGTCAGTGACTTTAGTGCGTGCTCGTATGATCTCGTTCCTGACCTTATCTCGTAGGGATATTCCGAGCATCTTGCGTTCCATTTTTCGCTTGGTAACTTTGAGCTTTTGAATAAGCCCCGTGGTCAGATTCCATGTTTCGCACCCATGCGTCATAATCGGCAGATCACACTGGTCGAATACTCTCGTCTTCAGTGTCTGTGGAATGTTAGCCCTAAACACTTGGCTCAGTTTCCCAAACGCACCCCAACTGAGCTGTATTCTGCGGTCTATTTCAGTCATCAAAGAGTCGCGGCCCATGCGTATCATCTGTCCCAAGTATACATATTCTTCCACTTGTTCCAGTGCCACATTTCCGAATGATATGGGAGATAGTGAAATATCGGCGGTAGCCATCACTTTTGTTTTGTCCATATTCATTTTGAGCCCGACGAGCAGCGATGCCTGATGTAGTTCTTCCAACATGCTCCGCAGGTCTTGTGCGGTATCTGCGATAATGACTATATCATCCGCATAACGAAGGTGGTTTAGGAAAGACCCGTCAATGTTTATGCCATCCTATCCCAATCAAGTGTTTTAAAGACGTCTTCAATCGCAGCATTAAATAATTTAGGTGATATCACGTCACCCTGTCGAACACCTCTCTGGATTGGGATAGGGTTCGTGTGGCTCTTTAGCTGGACTGTCATCTTTGCCGACTCATACAGACTGTCGAGGATAGCTATATACCGGTCATCTATTTGACATCTTCTTAGGGAGTTCGTAACGGCCCAGTGCTCAACAGAGTCGAACGCCTTTTCATAGTCCACAAATCCAAGGTAGAGCGGCCTGTTGTACTCTTCGGACTTCTGAGTGAGCTGCCTGAGTGTGAATATGTGATCTATAGTTCCGAACCCCCTCCTAAAGCCGGCTTGCCCTCTAGGTTGGTATTCATCAAACCGCCTTGACAACCGCGTAGTCAGTATCCGCGAAAAGACTTTATAAACCTGGCTCAGAAGGGATATGGGCCGATAGTTTTTGAGTTGGGTCTTGTCACCTTTCTTATGAAATAGTACGACAATGCTGTCAGTCCAGTCAGATGGAATCGAGCCAGTGTATAGGACCTCATTGAACAGAAGACTCAGCTCTTTCAGCACAGCTCCGCCACCAGCCTTCAACAGTTCCACTGTGATTTCATCTCCCTCAGGAGCCTTGTTCTTTTTCAGGTGTTTTAAAGCACCCTGGATCTCCGAACTTGAAATCTCCGGTAGGCTATCGGAGAAGTAACGACATGGTGGTGCCCGCTTCTCTTCTGGATCTTCGAGCTCTGGAGCTGTTGATGCATATAGCTCACTGTAGAATTGTTCGGTGATGGTTTGAATGTCAGCGACGTTAGATGTTATTACACCACTTTTGTCCCTCAGCGTATTCGGATGGTTAATGCCCCCAGATCTCTGAAACACTTTCATTCCCCTGTTGTTCTCGATTAGCTCCTTAATTAGTACCGTGTTTCGCTGGCGGATTTCACGCCGTAACGTCCTGTTTATTTGTCGGTTCAAAAGTCTGTGGGCGTTATTGTTGAAGTTTCCGGCCAGTATCTTGCGTCGTTCTTCCATCAGGGCTTTCGCCTCATCCGATATACAAAGCTTGGTTTTCGGTTTATTCTTGAAGTGTTTTTGTGCTGTGTAAGTTAGAGTAGAAACGAATCTGTCATATTTTTCCTGCAGGCCGTCCTCAAAATGCTGGATAGCGGATCTTTTTAGTGCATTATTAAGCTTCCCTTCCAGCTCTTCGTCTGGTACTCCTGGTATGAACAGATTGCCCAACTTTCTTTTCAGCAGTTTTAACCTCTCAAGTTTCGTATTGATGTCAACATGCCCGCGGACTAGCCTATGATCGCTGCCGGTCTGGAATTTATTTAGAACCGAGACGTCCGTAAAAATATGTTTATTATTCGATATAAATCAATCAATGTCAATTTCTGTTCTAGTTTTTCCGTCTGGGCTAGCCCAGGTCCATTTACGTTTAGCTTTTTTCTGAAAGTATGAATTCATGGCATATAACCGATTCTCTTCCATAAAGTTGGCGAGCAGTTGACCGCGTGGATTGCGGCCATCGATCCCATGGGGTCCCACACAATTCTCGTTTTCCCTTCTAGTGCCCAACCTTGCATTAAAATCACCCATTATAATAATAATAATAATAATAATAATAATCATTTATTTGCTTAAACATGGTAGGTACAATTCAGATGTCAAATAGTAGTTTCAAGTATCACATGGCTAACCTTAGGTATAGGCATGCAAATATTTTTATTAAGTCTAGTTCAATATTACAGATACAGTATAAGCTAACCTCTAAAATCTAAAAATTCACGCACAGTGTAGAAAGTTTTGTCCAGTAACCACCTTTGTAATGTTGTCTTGAAAGAGGGGTTTAACAATTTTCGAATGTCATATGGTATTTTATTATAAACGATAATAGTCATAATATAACAGTTATTTTTAAATAAGGAGGATGAACAATGCGGCATAAGCAATTTTAGCTCATCTCTCTCCCTGAGTCTCTTATTGAATGTCAGTTTTTTATAATAAACCGGATAGTTACGAACAAAAGAGAGCCACCTCAAGAATATATTGACCCGTTAATGTGAGTAGGCCTAGTCTCTGGAACAAAGGTCTACAAGTATCCCTCGGCTCGGCGCCGCTAACCGCTCTTACATATTTCTTCTGTATTAGGAACACTTTGCTAACATCCGTTGAGTTACCCCATAACAATATACCATATTTTAAGACAGATGTCACGTAGCCATGGTATGCAAGGAGCGTTGTCTTCTCTCCTGCGACTATTCTCAGTTGCTTTAAAGCGTAAACAAACCTCTCCAGTTTTCCACGAACAAACTGTACATGTTGCTTCCAAGAGCAATGCTGGTCCAAGATTATGCCCAAAAACTTTGTTTCGCTAACCTGCTGTATAGCTTGGCCCTGACATTGTAAATTTAGGTCTAAATTGCGTGTTTTGTGGTTTACAAATTGTATGAAACATGTTTTCGACACATTAGTCCTCAGAAAGTTTTTATTTAGCCACGAGTTAACTAATTCTATCGTATGGTTTGTTTTGTCCTCAAACGTAATAGTATCGTCACTTGGTATAACTATAGCTATATCATCAGCATATAGCGTCATTGGGCATGAGGTCTCACTAGGTAAGTCATTAATGTAAAGCAAGAAAAGCATCGGACCGAGAACACTTCCCTGAGGGATTATGATCAGGTAATGAGCTCGCTTACCCTGTGTCATAGCTTTCGAGATATCATCGTAAAATTCTTCGATTTCCTCGTCTGTGTGGGTGCTTGTTGGGGCGTAGACCTGTATGATTTTAAGGGAGTATCTTTCATTAATTCTGAGAGTTATACAGGCTACTCTTGGCGATACGCTAGTTAGTTCCGTAATGCGTTTTTCAAGGTGGCGTTTTATGACGAATCCTACTCCTCCGTAAGAGCTATTCTCCTCACCTCTAAAGTAAAATAAGTTACCCGATGGCAATCGCATACACCTACCATAGTTTATATGTCCGAGTTCCTCTTCGAGTTCTTCTAACTTCGCTTGCTGTCTCAGGGTCCGTGTATTATACGTTGCAATGTTCAGTTTGGTTTGGCAGCCGTATCCAACCCAGAGATTCTTAGCACCCCCCACCTCGCCGTTACCGAAGCCGCTGCCGTAGCCCGGGCTAGCGAGGCCGCTGGGAACTAGGGGCCGTGTTATCTTTGTACTATCCATTGGAGGTTCATAGCCCGGTACCCACCACGTCGGCCACACGTCTTGGCAGGGTCCACACTTTCGAGGAGAATTTAGGTCCTCACGACTGTGGTCGCCGTCTCCAGTTTTGTCCGGAGTGGTCAGGTTATTTACCGCCGCCGGATGCTCGGCGTTGTTCTCGTTTAGCACCACCCGGGGGACACGTGTAGGGATTCATAATAAGGTCAACTCCTACGGACGCGAGAACACCATCCCAAATTTTTTCAGGTGATCTATCGTAATTGGCATAATAGGTTTGTTACATTCATCCGGACCATATTTAAAAGATTGTATCCTTTCATTCATAGTTTCCAATGAAAACAATTTTAATTCTGTTACATATGTGAGAATGATAAATGCTAAATCATATTTACATACACCCTCCAGCAAGTCATGCATAACATCAACTCCTACATGATCAATCACTGAAAAACCATCAACATCATGCCAAATGCATGGTTCTTTAATTCCTGTCAAAGATACGTTTCCGATAGTAACATCTGTTAAATATTGTTCCTTGGTCCTCATCAGCTGCGGATCACATGACACTTGATATTTCATTTTTTCTTTGGATACTTTACACATTCTGCAAGGAAAGTTACAGGAAAACGATTCAGCAAACCCTATTATAGAATGAACACCCAAATTGTCACTCAGAATAATTGCTAATTCAAAAAATATCCTTGTACATGACCCTGAAACATTTATTGTAATACCTTGGTTTCGAAGATAATTTAGTTCTGAAATAACTGGTGAAAAGGCAGCTTTATTGCCAAAGTATTGCTTGTCGGCAGAATGGAAAAGCGCCATTAGAGTCTGTCTAATGAAAGATGAACCTGAGAAAAAGCGGCAAATTCAAAAAATCTTCATATGGTATTACCGATCAATCCTAATAAACGATTTTGATACTTTTCTTATTTTGTTTATTTTGGTGGGCACAAAGGAAGAGGAAACGCGTACTTTTTCACAATACTAAGGCCCGTATTAATAAACTATAGGAACTCAAGTCTACTAATACCGCAATCAAGTGTCCGTTTATCCATATTAAGACCACACACGGTATCATATTTAAGTACAGTTTATTAGTGAAGCCCGAGAGTCTTACTACTTAATACGTATGGGTGAATCAACTTTTTTGTTGTTGTTAGTGTCCCGTAAGCCAGGAGACAACAGTGATAGTTTCTTAGAAAAAATGTTATAATGTAAAAGTATACTTCTATCACACTCAGGAGAAAAGCCATAAAAGAATGGTAGTGGACTTATATCCTTTGAAATCATAGTTTTAATGAGTGACCCAGGAAACGTCACCCTGGCACCGAACAACAAAGAAAAGTTGATTGACCCATATAGTCAGCATTAAATAAATAGATAGTGACAACCAAAGTCGTCAAACGTGTACCGAACTATTTGGCGACTTTGGGTATCACGAAGTATTTGATGCTTTGAAACTATCTATGAAAAAAAAATGCAGACCACCATAATAATGCTTGCATCAGCATGCTTTCTCATTTGTGAGCTCTTTTAGTAAATAAAATCACCAATAAGTCATTGAGTAAAAATATTTTATTTATTATTAGGGTAAAACCGATGCTTTCTCTCAACTCTGCTAATAGGCATCTGAGTGTAGGCACTTGCTCCTTTACAATATAAAATTTGTTCACTTTATTTCCGATGGCATGGATGTCAAAACTATCTAAATTGGATACTGTGGCCTTGTGAGTTCGCTTCTTTCCTGGAGTACTGAAGACACCATGGTTTACTTTGCCTCCATTCTCTTCAATGTCGAAACACTGATATCTGTAAGAAGAAAGAAGGAATGAATTAAACAGAACACCATTTACAAATATATTGTGACACGCAGTGCAGCCCCATTGTACAGTCCGACAGCTCTAAGAACATTTGGGTTTAGGTGAAATCAAATTGCATCGGTTAGGTTCAAATCGCAACGGTTTAAGAACAAGGAAGACAGGTATAACCCGAACATCTTTTCCAAGAGCTCATGAAGTGTACGTAGGTACATATTAATATGTTTATGATATCTTTTAACTAAATGTATAAACACCTCCTTAGTGTTTTACTGAAACTATGAGTGTCAGTTATATTAATCATCTGTCTATTTAATTAATTTAATAAAATTGCGATTGTTAAGAGATTCAACATGGTATAGGTACAGACAATACACCTATGTATAGGGAAAGACAATGATTTAATTAATTGTAGTATTTACCGGTCATTGATGATAATTCTTCTAAATACTTCGTTTGACTCTGGCATAGTAAATCGTTTTAACTCTTTCAACTGCTGAAGATTTTTAAAAACCGTTTGTTTTTCACCATCCACGTCCAGCTTATCTGAAAAGAATACATCGTTTAATTTCTTAATGGAAAAGAAATACCAATTTCAAAATATAGGTAGAACAGAAAAGGTATATATTCTATGAAACTTTGGATTGAAGATATAGAAATAATAAGTATCAAAATTAACATGCCATACTAACCTTGTTATAACCTATGAATTCGGTCACCGTATGTAAACACCCTTTTTTTTTTTGTTTCAACAATGCTTCCTTCTTCTCTTGTTTTTCTTTATATTTGTTTATAATGGTACAAAGGATCTGTCGCACACCACTTTTGATAGTTTTACGCATGTTTAGTCCGTAAATTTCGAGAAGAAAACTTTAATTTGACAGACTCGAACCAACAACGACTTGTTTGTCAATGTCAAAACGTCATTTTAATAGTGTTGCCAGACCTGTCAGTCAAATAAAAGCCTGGTTCATCATTCATTAGACATACTCTAGAAATATGTTTTGTAATTTTGCTCTATAATGAGGTGGAAGGCAAAGAACTGTTACGTATGTAGCACCTAATTTATGAACTCCTGCATGGCTACCTAGGGGGTTCCCAATTTCATAATCGTCGTAAAATAATGCCAGTGGTAAAACGATTTGTTCCTGATGAGAACTCATTTTCTTTTGCCATGTACTTCCTTGCACAATGTTTTGTAAAATACCATCGCTTAAAGATTTTTTCACTTCGTTATAATATTCAAGAGTGTCTCTGAGTACATCTTTTAATTCAAAGAATTTTTGTAAAACTAATCTCAAAGGAATACACTGTCCTGTAAGGGGAGTCTGTACTAATGTTTGGGTTCTACACCCTATAATATACTCAATAGGTAAAATATAAGTGCCATTCTTTTTAAAAAACTCAAATCGTAAATGCTCTGAATGTAACTGTGTAAAACCTTTTTTTTATTGAATCTAAATGATCATATATTTGTGTACAAAATTCTGAGGTTTGAGTTTGAGCAGTGTTTGATAATATAGAGGTCACGGGATCCACAATAGACCGATTAATAAAAATTTCCATATTGGACATAACAAATTGTACTACATTTCTTGGGATTAACGGATTAGCATACATGCTGGCCGTGAAATTAGAAAAATGATCCATGGTTGACGTCAATACATTTGCCGTGTCTTGTTCGGTTACAGATACAGTATCGGAAACACTGCTATCATTCAAATTTGTTGGAGAGTGTAAATAGCTTGTGATTTCTCTTGAAGTACTGTTTGTAGCGCTACTATTAAATGTGTCGTTACAGTCCTTATGCTCAACTAAATTTGGCAAGCCTTGATGTGTTGCCAAATGTTTTTTGAATGAATTTAGTAATAGTACATTATGATACAAGTGTGCTAAGTTGACCATTATATACTAGGCGTTATTGTGTGCGCACGAGCGAAAGCGAGTGCGCCATAAGAAAGCCGCGTATATAATGGTCACAGGCACACGTGTTTCATACGACGTTTTTCAACACACTTGCGAGGAAAAACCAAGACTCTTCATTTAGACAAATTTTAATTATTAAAACAGATAGTAAAAGTACAATTTCCAAAACAAGTTTCAGGTATTTTTAATTTTTACAAGGACCATTTCACCGTGGGTTTCTATATCTTGAGTCGTTAGATCACTAAGTTCTTTACGTTTACACGCACCTGTAACGCCAAATATTAACGAAACCTGTAAAGAAACCAAACATAGTTGTACTTAATATAAGAACATTATTATGATAGAATAAGGTGGGTACTTAAAGGTAATACAAGGGAAATTGTAAAAGTTCAACTAACCTTTGTTGTATAAGTTCAGCTTTGTTGCAAGGAACTGATTATTAGGAGCTTCTTTCAAAAACCTCTCCACGTCGGATGGAGTCAATACTTTTGATTTTCCGCAAGTGAATCCGTCCGAGCATCTCTTCAAAAATGCTATCAGGTTACTGTACATACGTTCGAATATCTATGTTATTCTTTATCTTAACTGTGCTTTTTAACATAGAGTAAGTGCACCAAAGCGAGCTGGGCTTAAACTTTTTTGCCAGTTCATTGAAGTAGGCTAAAAATACACTCTCTCTCTCACTCTCTTCTTGCCAGTTTAAGTAAAGTTTAAAAACAAACTGTAATAGGAAATATTATTTTCAACACACTTGCTCAAACCGACGTTTTTATTCCACCGATTTTTGGCTCATAATCCTAGATATTAAACACGCGTGCTTTTTCAGTATATTATTGCACGAGTGCCTTTAGTTTATTACCCCGTCCAATTTACATTTGTACCCTAGTACCAAGTTGAAAGTACAAAGAAGAAGCGATATAATTTAGTCGGGTTATACCTTTTTTTTTGCAACAAACAGTTTTTATGCGGCAAATAACAGTATCTACATATTTATTTCAATAAATTGGTAAAACCAGCTTTATTAATAAAAAATAACTCAAATTCATTAAAATAATTTAATTTTTTATGTAATTTGTGTTTTAAACATAAATTATTACATTTTTCAAACCAATTATTATATTAATCTGGAATGTCGGCCGATCTCGTTCGCGCCTTAGCCTTGCGCGCGCATCGGTATCGCGTGAAGAAAAAAAACAACGCGCCATTTTTTGTAAATGATGGCTGTGACGAAGTTTGGATTAATTTTATTGTGAAGTTTAATATTAACGAAAATGTCTACTTCAAGTAAAGAAAATGAAGAAAACCTATTATTAACTCCGCCGGACATACGTAACAAGGCGAAAAACGCGTGCAATAGCATTTTGCCATCAAAATCGAATGAAAAGTATTTAGCGGCCTATGAAACATTTTTAAAATGGAAAACTGGCAAGAAGAGAGTGAGAGAGAGAGTGTATTTTTAGCCTACTTCAATGAACTGGCAAAAAAGTTTAAGCCCAGCTCGCTTTGGTGCACTTACTCTATGTTAAAAAGCACAGTTAAGATAAAGAATAACATAGATATTCGAACGTATGTACAGTAACCTGATAGCATTTTTGAAGAGATGCTCGGACGGATTCACTTGCGGAAAATCAAAAGTATTGACTCCATCCGACGTGGAGAGGTTTTTGAAAGAAGCTCCTAATAATCAGTTCCTTGCAACAAAGCTGAACTTATACAACAAAGGTTAGTTGAACTTTTACAATTTCCCTTGTATTACCTTTAAGTACCCACCTTATTCTATCATAATAATGTTCTTATATTAAGTACAACTATGTTTGGTTTCTTTACAGGTTTCGTTAATATTTGGCGTTACAGGTGCGTGTAAACGTAAAGAACTTAGTGATCTAACGACTCAAGATATAGAAACCCACGGTGAAATGGTCCTTGTAAAAATTAAAAATACCTGAAACTTGTTTTGGAAATTGTACTTTTACTATCTGTTTTAATAATTAAAATTTGTCTAAATGAAGAGTCTTGGTTTTTCCTCGCAAGTGTGTTGAAAAACGTCGTATGAAACACGTGTGCCTGTGACCATTATATACGCGGCTTTCTTATGGCGCACTCGCTTTCGCTCGTGCGCACACAATAACGCCTAGTATATAATGGTCAACTTAGCACACTTGTATCATAATGTACTATTACTAAATTCATTCAAAAAACATTTGGCAACACATCAAGGCTTGCCAAATTTAGTTGAGCATAAGGACTGTAACGACACATTTAATAGTAGCGCTACAAACAGTACTTCAAGAGAAATCACAAGCTATTTACACTCTCCAACAAATTTGAATGATAGCAGTGTTTCCGATACTGTATCTGTAACCGAACAAGACACGGCAAATGTATTGACGTCAACCATGGATCATTTTTCTAATTTCACGGCCAGCATGTATGCTAATCCGTTAATCCCAAGAAATGTAGTACAATTTGTTATGTCCAATATGGAAATTTTTATTAATCGGTCTATTGTGGATCCCGTGACCTCTATATTATCAAACACTGCTCAAACTCAAACCTCAGAATTTTGTACACAAATATATGATCATTTAGATTCAATAAAAAAAAGGTTTTACACAGTTACATTCAGAGCATTTACGATTTGAGTTTTTTAAAAAGAATGGCACTTATATTTTACCTATTGAGTATATTATAGGGTGTAGAACCCAAACATTAGTACAGACTCCCCTTACAGGACAGTGTATTCCTTTGAGATTAGTTTTACAAAAATTCTTTGAATTAAAAGATGTACTCAGAGACACTCTTGAATATTATAACGAAGTGAAAAAATCTTTAAGCGATGGTATTTTACAAAACATTGTGCAAGGAAGTACATGGCAAAAGAAAATGAGTTCTCATCAGGAACAAATCGTTTTACCACTGGCATTATTTTACGACGATTATGAAATTGGGAACCCCCTAGGTAGCCATGCAGGAGTTCATAAATTAGGTGCTACATACGTAACAGTTCTTTGCCTTCCACCTCATTATAGAGCAAAATTACAAAACATATTTCTAGAGTATGTCTAATGAATGATGAACCAGGCTTTTATTTGACTGACAGGTCTGGCAACACTATTAAAATGACGTTTTGACATTGACAAACAAGTCGTTGTTGGTTCGAGTCTGTCAAATTAAAGTTTTCTTCTCGAAATTTACGGACTAAACATGCGTAAAACTATCAAAAGTGGTGTGCGACAGATCCTTTGTACCATTATAAACAAATATAAAGAAAAACAAGAGAAGAAGGAAGCATTGTTGAAACAAAAAAAAAAAGGGTGTTTACATACGGTGACCGAATTCATAGGTTATAACAAGGTTAGTATGGCATGTTAATTTTGATACTTATTATTTCTATATCTTCAATCCAAAGTTTCATAGAATATATACCTTTTCTGTTCTACCTATATTTTGAAATTGGTATTTCTTTTCCATTAAGAAATTAAACGATGTATTCTTTTCAGATAAGCTGGACGTGGATGGTGAAAAACAAACGGTTTTTAAAAATCTTCAGCAGTTGAAAGAGTTAAAACGATTTACTATGCCAGAGTCAAACGAAGTATTTAGAAGAATTATCATCAATGACCGGTAAATACTACAATTAATTAAATCATTGTCTTTCCCTATACATAGGTGTATTGTCTGTACCTATACCATGTTGAATCTCTTAACAATCGCAATTTTATTAAATTAATTAAATAGACAGATGATTAATATAACTGACACTCATAGTTTCAGTAAAACACTAAGGAGGTGTTTATACATTTAGTTAAAAGATATCATAAACATATTAATATGTACCTACGTACACTTCATGAGCTCTTGGAAAAGATGTTCGGGTTATACCTGTCTTCCTTGTTCTTAAACCGTTGCGATTTGAACCTAACCGATGCAATTTGATTTCACCTAAACCCAAATGTTCTTAGAGCTGTCGGACTGTACAATGGGGCTGCACTGCGTGTCACAATATATTTGTAAATGGTGTTCTGTTTAATTCATTCCTTCTTTCTTCTTACAGATATCAGTGTTTCGACATTGAAGAGAATGGAGGCAAAGTAAACCATGGTGTCTTCAGTACTCCAGGAAAGAAGCGAACTCACAAGGCCACAGTATCCAATTTAGATAGTTTTGACATCCATGCCATCGGAAATAAAGTGAACAAATTTTATATTGTAAAGGAGCAAGTGCCTACACTCAGATGCCTATTAGCAGAGTTGAGAGAAAGCATCGGTTTTACCCTAATAATAAATAAAATATTTTTACTCAATGACTTATTGGTGATTTTATTTACTAAAAGAGCTCACAAATGAGAAAGCATGCTGATGCAAGCATTATTATGGTGGTCTGCATTTTTTTTTCATAGATAGTTTCAAAGCATCAAATACTTCGTGATACCCAAAGTCGCCAAATAGTTCGGTACACGTTTGACGACTTTGGTTGTCACTATCTATTTATTTAATGCTGACTATATGGGTCAATCAACTTTTCTTTGTTGTTCGGTGCCAGGGTGACGTTTCCTGGGTCACTCATTAAAACTATGATTTCAAAGGATATAAGTCCACTACCATTCTTTTATGGCTTTTCTCCTGAGTGTGATAGAAGTATACTTTTACATTATAACATTTTTTCTAAGAAACTATCACTGTTGTCTCCTGGCTTACGGGACACTAACAACAACAAAAAAGTTGATTCACCCATACGTATTAAGTAGTAAGACTCTCGGGCTTCTACTAATAAACTGTACTTAAATATGATACCGTGTGTGGTCTTAATATGGATAAACGGACACTTGATTGCGGTATTAGTAGACTTGAGTTCCTATAGTTTATTAATACGGGCCTTAGTATTGTGAAAAAGTACGCGTTTCCTCTTCCTTTGTGCCCACCAAAATAAACAAAATAAGAAAAGTATCAAAATCGTTTATTAGGATTGATCGGTAATACCATATGAAGATTTTTTGAATTTGCCGCTTTTTCTCAGGTTCATCTTTCATTAGACAGACTCTAATGGCGCTTTTCCATTCTGCCGACAAGCAATACTTTGGCAATAAAGCTGCCTTTTCACCAGTTATTTCAGAACTAAATTATCTTCGAAACCAAGGTATTACAATAAATGTTTCAGGGTCATGTACAAGGATATTTTTTGAATTAGCAATTATTCTGAGTGACAATTTGGGTGTTCATTCTATAATAGGGTTTGCTGAATCGTTTTCCTGTAACTTTCCTTGCAGAATGTGTAAAGTATCCAAAGAAAAAATGAAATATCAAGTGTCATGTGATCCGCAGCTGATGAGGACCAAGGAACAATATTTAACAGATGTTACTATCGGAAACGTATCTTTGACAGGAATTAAAGAACCATGCATTTGGCATGATGTTGATGGTTTTTCAGTGATTGATCATGTAGGAGTTGATGTTATGCATGACTTGCTGGAGGGTGTATGTAAATATGATTTAGCATTTATCATTCTCACATATGTAACAGAATTAAAATTGTTTTCATTGGAAACTATGAATGAAAGGATACAATCTTTTAAATATGGTCCGGATGAATGTAACAAACCTATTATGCCAATTACGATAGATCACCTGAAAAAATTTGGGATGGTGTTCTCGCGTCCGTAGGAGTTGACCTTATTATGAATCCCTACACGTGTCCCCCGGGTGGTGCTAAACGAGAACAACGCCGAGCATCCGGCGGCGGTAAATAACCTGACCACTCCGGACAAAACTGGAGACGGCGACCACAGTCGTGAGGACCTAAATTCTCCTCGAAAGTGTGGACCCTGCCAAGACGTGTGGCCGACGTGGTGGGTACCGGGCTATGAACCTCCAATGGATAGTACAAAGATAACACGGCCCCTAGTTCCCAGCGGCCTCGCTAGCCCGGGCTACGGCAGCGGCTTCGGTAACGGCGAGGTGGGGGGTGCTAAGAATCTCTGGGTTGGATACGGCTGCCAAACCAAACTGAACATTGCAACGTATAATACACGGACCCTGAGACAGCAAGCGAAGTTAGAAGAACTCGAAGAGGAACTCGGACATATAAACTATGGTAGGTGTATGCGATTGCCATCGGGTAACTTATTTTACTTTAGAGGTGAGGAGAATAGCTCTTACGGAGGAGTAGGATTCGTCATAAAACGCCACCTTGAAAAACGCATTACGGAACTAACTAGCGTATCGCCAAGAGTAGCCTGTATAACTCTCAGAATTAATGAAAGATACTCCCTTAAAATCATACAGGTCTACGCCCCAACAAGCACCCACACAGACGAGGAAATCGAAGAATTTTACGATGATATCTCGAAAGCTATGACACAGGGTAAGCGAGCTCATTACCTGATCATAATCCCTCAGGGAAGTGTTCTCGGTCCGATGCTTTTCTTGCTTTACATTAATGACTTACCTAGTGAGACCTCATGCCCAATGACGCTATATGCTGATGATATAGCTATAGTTATACCAAGTGACGATACTATTACGTTTGAGGACAAAACAAACCATACGATAGAATTAGTTAACTCGTGGCTAAATAAAAACTTTCTGAGGACTAATGTGTCGAAAACATGTTTCATACAATTTGTAAACCACAAAACACGCAATTTAGACCTAAATTTACAATGTCAGGGCCAAGCTATACAGCAGGTTAGCGAAACAAAGTTTTTGGGCATAATCTTGGACCAGCATTGCTCTTGGAAGCAACATGTACAGTTTGTTCGTGGAAAACTGGAGAGGTTTGTTTACGCTTTAAAGCAACTGAGAATAGTCGCAGGAGAGAAGACAACGCTCCTTGCATACCATGGCTACGTGACATCTGTCTTAAAATATGGTATATTGTTATGGGGTAACTCAACGGATGTTAGCAAAGTGTTCCTAATACAGAAGAAATGTGTAAGAGCGGTTAGCGGCGCCGAGCCGAGGGATACTTGTAGACCTTTGTTCCAGAGACTAGGCCTACTCACATTAACGGGTCAATATATTCTTGAGGTGGCTCTCTTTTGTTCGTAACTATCCGGTTTATTATAAAAAACTGACATTCAATAAGAGACTCAGGGAGAGAGATGAGCTAAAATTGCTTATGCCGCATTGTTCATCCTCCTTATTTAAAAATAACTGTTATATTATGACTATTATCGTTTATAATAAAATTGTTAAACCCCTCTTTCAAGACAACATTACAAAGGTGGTTACTGGACAAAACTTTCTACACTGTGCGTGAATTTTTAGATTTTAGAGGTTAGCTTATACTGTATCTGTAATATTGAACTAGACTTAATAAAAATATTTGCATGCCTATACCATGGTTAGCCATGTGATACTTGAAACTACTATTTGACATCTGAATTGTACCTACCATGTTTAAGCAAATAAATGATTATTATTATTATTATTATTATTATTATTATTATTATTATTATTATAATGGGTGATTTTAATGCAAGGTTGGGCACTAGAAGGGAAAACGAGAATTGTGTGGGACCCCATGGGATCGATGGCCGCAATCCACGCGGACAACTGCTCGCCAACTTTATGGAAGAGAATCGGTTATATGCCATGAATTCATACTTTCAGAAAAAAGCTAAACGTAAATGGACCTGGGCTAGCCCAGACGGAAAAACTAGAACCGAAATTGACATTGATTGATTTATATCGAATAATAAACATATTTTTACGGACGTCTCGGTTCTAAATAAATTCCAGACCGGCAGCGATCATAGGCTAGTCCGCGGGCATGTTGCCATCAATACGAAACTTGAGAGGTTAAAACTGCTGAAAAGAAAGTTGGGCAATCTGTTCATACCAGGAGTACCAGACGAAGAGCTGGAAGGGAAGCTTAATAATGCACTAAAAAGATCCGCTATCCAGCATTTTGAGGACGGCCTGCAGGAAAAATATGACAGATTCGTTTCTACTCTAACTTACACAGCACAAAAACACTTCAAGAATAAACCGAAAACCAAGCTTTGTATATCGGACGAGGTGAAAGCCCTGATGGAAGAACGACGCAAGATACTGGCCGGAAACTTCAACAATAACGCCCACAGACTTTTGAACCGACAAATAAACAGGACGTTACGGCGTGAAATCCGCCAGCGAAACACGGTACAAATTAAGGAGCTAATCGAGAACAACAGGGGAATGAAAGTGTTTCAGAGATCTGGGGGCATTAACCATCCGAATACGCTGAGGGACAAAAGTGGCTTAACTGCCTAGGATTCACTATGGAACTGTTATCTTGAGAACCCGAGGATGTATTCGATTTTTGTGGATTTTTACTAATGTCTCTAATCACTTTCGCCGTATTTCTATGTCCAGCCGAACGCGAAGCAACTTCGGCAGCAGTTAAAAGTTCACTAACACTCCGTGATTGAACCAGGTCTTCAACTCAACGTTTCTTCGTTTTAAATGAGGAATTCTCAAAGTCTTTTCTGGGTCTTCTTGCAGGATTAATATTTTCAGAAGATGTTGACGGCTGCGGTTGAATTGTAGATACACAAAATTGCAAATCTTCGCTATCCAGCCATGCAGGTTTTAAATTTCGTTAGAAAACATTCCTTCGACTTTCCTGCAGCATTCCACTTAGTAGGAACTTTTGTAGAAAAAGAGGCTAAATGATTTTTAATTGTCGTCTCAGTGTCCTTTGTAATATCACGTAATTCAAATTTGGTTGACACGTATCTATAAAGATGACTATTTCTTTCATTTTTCCCTTTTTTCAACCATTCTTCAAATAGTTCCATCTTTGGTACGAAAAAAAACTGTTCTACTCATTTCTGCTAAATAAAAAGCACAGAAAAGTAAATAAGAGAAATGAAACTATATAATATCAAAAATTCAGGGGTATGTAAAGCGGTGTAAGGTATTTCCCACTCTATCAAAGTTAAAAAACTTAGAATAAATACTCAGTATTTCGACATATTTTTAAAACCAACTTTTGTATTATCGTAACGGTTATTGAGACTTGTTTTAATAAAAATCATAAAGGACTTACCTTCATATATAAGATCCATCACTAACACTTTTGTAAAAATACAGTATAATCATAAGAGATGTTGTTAAACAGGTCACAGAAATGCAAGTGATAAAATAATGTTATTGGACTTACCTCATTAGCTGACTTTAGCACCTCATTACTAATTACATTAGACAATTAGACATAAACCATTAGTTAATATGGGGGTTTAAGGTTGTTATTTATCATATCTGATTACTCAATAGTAGTAATCTGCTAATGACTTTTGTCCACCTAGCTTGTTCTAGACGAAACACTGTGGGACGGGTATATTGCGGAAAAAGGTCCATGTTCTTTTTTACAAAAATACACACCTCCAAAATGTACATAAACGCTAGGGCGAGAATTTTTCGCTCAATGAAATGTGGTCTACAGCTCACCATTTTATCAATATTAACTAGGATCCTGAGACATCGTTTCGGCAAGTCGTTAATATATATTAAAAATAGGATACAACCTAAAACACTACCTTGAGGTATAGATTTGGTTACGCCTACTTTCTGAGATCTAAAAAAAGATAAAAAAGATAAAAGTCATTTATTCAGTAAGTAGGCCGCACGGGCACCTTTACACATCAGGAGTCTACCAGCGCTTCCCAAGAGGAGACCACTGCCGAGAAGAAACGCCGCAAGAAACTCAGCAGTCAGTCATTTTTTAACCATATTTCTTACTACAATGATACTACTTAGTCTAGTATTATTATAAAGCTATAAATATTAAATTAAATATAATATCAAATATCATGCGTAGTTCAGCAGGAAAACATGACAAAACATTAGGAGAGATCTCTCTCTCTAGAGGGAGAAAAACGAAAAAAAAAAAACAACAAGATAACCACATAAAAATTTCGACATGTTTTCCTACATCAACGGTGTCCCCTAGACAAGATACAACTTTTGCATTTGCACAAATTATTAATGAATGACTAAGTTTCGGGTTTAGGCCAAGCATTTTTGTCTGTTAGGTAGTCCTCGACCCTATAGTACGCTTTTGACATTAACGACTTTTTTAAGTATTTTTTAAGTGCTGGAAACGATAGCTTTAAAACTACGTCAGGTAGTTTATTATAGAAATGAATGCATTGACCAACAAATGATTTATATACTTTACGTACGCGGAATTTTCGAATAGCAATTTTATTTTTATTTCTTGTATTTAAATTATGTATATCAGAATTTTTGGTGAAAGAATCTAAATTTTTAATAACATAAATAATATTCTCATAAATAAATTGAGATGCTACAGTTAAGATATTAATTTCTTTAAATAGTTCTCTGAAGGAGTCACGAGAATTTAAGTTATAAATAGAACGAATGGCCCTTTTTTGTAAAACAAATATAGTTTGTATTTCAGCTGCCTTACCCCAAACCAGAATACCGTACGACATGACACTATGGAAATAACTATAATAAACTAAGCGAGCTGTTTCAACATTAGTTAGCTGTCTAATTTTCCTAACGGCGTAAGCTGCCGAACTTAGTTTACCTGCCAGTACAGCTATATGGGGACCACATTGCAAATTTTTATCTATTGTTATGCCTAGAAAAACTGCCTTATCTACCATTTGCAGACACTCGTCATTTATAAAAATACTAGAATCTACCGGTTTAACATTAGGCAAAGCGAACCTAACACATTTAGTTTTCTTAGCATTTAGTAGTAAATTGTTACTAGTAAACCAATTAAGTACTTTAACTAGTATGGCGTTTATCATACTGTAGTCTACGGACTTTCTATCTACCTTGAAAATTAATGAAGTATCATCAGCAAAAAGTACAATATCACAAAGTTTATCTACTGTTGGTGGTAAGTCATTTATATAAACGAGAAATAGAAAAGGACCTAAAATGGAGCCTTGAGGCACACCTAGTTTCACTGTAGCTCCAATTGATTGCGTTTTGTTTACAACCACTGTTTGAGTTCTGTCACTTAGATAAGAAGACATAAGACTTAAAGCTTTATTGGACAATCCATAGTGTTTTAATTTTAAAATAAGGGTCGAATGATCCACGCAATCAAAAGCTTTGGAAAGATCACAAAATATTCCTACCGCATCACAAGATTTCTCCCAACTGTTATATATGTATTTCATGAGAACAGATGCCGCATCAATTGTTGATCGACCTCTGGTAAACCCAAACTGGTTACTATTAAGTAGTTTATTTCTATTAAAGTGACCTAACATATCATTCAGCATTAGTTTCTCAAAGACTTTACTTAAAACCGGTAGTATGGAAATGGGACGGAAGTTCGTTATATCACTCATGTCGCCCGATTTAAAAAGAGGTATGACTTTACTATATTTCATGAGATCTGGAAAGGTCCCCTCTGATATGCAATTATTGTAAATTAATGCTAGGTGGGGTGCAATTACATCTATGATATGAAAAACTACTTTAACTGATGTGCCCCACAAATCCTCAGTCTTTTTTAAACTAAGCGATTTAAATACCTTGACTATTGAATCTGAATTTACAGGGCTGAATTCAAAGTTTATATTACATTTACTGACATTAGTGCAAAGTAATGATTTAGCTTCAACCGCGGATGATTTAAGACATTTTGTAGTATTGCTGGCTATGTTGGAAAAATAATCTTCGAATGCTAAGGCAACATCTTTATTTGATGTGATTTGTTTGTTACCTGTGTTTATGGTGACTTGATTATCACGAGTTTTTGATTTTCCCGTTTCTCTATTTATAATATTCCATACAAAATTTCTAATTTTACCTGTTGAGTAGTTGTGATGCTCTACCTCGACACACTGCATACGGCGCGAGAGGTATGTCTTAAACCAGTCGTGAGCGATACCGCGTACACCTACACCATGCAATTTATTTAAAAGAATGTTGAATAATACTAGATCATAGGCTTTGCTCATGTCAACTAAGATACCTAAGGCGTATTTCCTTTCATTTATTATATTAAGTGCCTTCGGTATAATTATATTTATAAACCGCAAAAGTGGTGGACTTATGTTTTCTAAAGCCATGTTGGTCATCACTTAATATGTTGAATCGCTCGCAGTATGAATATAGACGGCTGGACATCGCGGTTTCGAATACTTTAGAAAACGTGGGTAGATGCGGTATCGGTCGGTAATTGTTACGGTTGCATTTGTTACCTTTTTTGTGTAACGGTTTTATGATAGAAAGTTTCCATGAGTCTGGAACAGAACCTTCAGCAAAAGATTTTTTGATGAGGGCAGCGAGAGGAACTACGAGTTCTTCTGCACACTGCTTAATAAGTACAGGCGGGTGCGCTTCAATCAGTATAAAAACATTTTGCATAATTTCATTTAACTAACGACGAAAAGCATCATGAACGTTTAGCATAAAAACCAATTGTATAATTTTATCAGGCATACGATCGAATAACATAACACTCATTTAGTATAACTATCATTTTCTTGTTATTATGCATTTTAATTCAATTTCTACTAACTAGGTTAGGTTAGGTTCAAAGAGATTTAATATTATAGGTAATACAGTGGCCATTGGAAACGTTTCCATAGAAAAACTTTGATCATAAGCATCAGGAATTCCATCTAGCTTTTAGTAGCAAAATACGCATGAATGTAATAGGAACACTTATTTCAGCTATTGGACGGTAGGTGACGCTAAATAATAAAATTCATTTAGGGTGAGTAGTATAATATTGGGCATTCTGGCCCACCTCGTTCGATCGGGCAAAAATTTCGCCCTCCTCACTCGTGTGATCCAAATGCCCAATATTATTTTGTGGATTTCAAAATTTGGGTTTGCGCAAAATGAAATAATCGCGCTAACGTGCGCGTTTCGCAACATGTAACGGAAATTGGGTTTGTGCTTAAAATAAAACGATTATCTCTCGCGTTAACACACGTATTTAACAAAAAACACGTCGTAAACGGGTTTGCCCAAAATGAAATGATCGCGTTAACGTGCGCGTTTGCAACGGGAATTATTAGCTAAAAACAGTCGCATCAAAATTGTTATATATATGTGAAAACGTAGTCGTGATTTCCCTTCATTGGAATAAGTCTTTCATGCAAGTAAAACGTACCTATACATCGCTTGAGAAATTTTGAAGAAATATGAAGTTTGTAAAACAAAATCAGAGCTTGCAGTTGGATCTTGTTTTTTCAGCTCACAATAAGCCTTGTGTACGTCATGGTGAACTTTTACCTTACAATATTCGCAGTATAATTTGCGGTCCTTCTAATTGCGGAAAAACTAATTTAATGGTTGGTCTTTTACTTCATGAACAAGGGTTACGGTACCAAAATGTTTATGTTTACTCAAAAACCCTTTTCCAACCTATGTATCGATTTTTAGAAGAAGTATTAGCGTTAGTTCCAACGGTTAAATTTCAAAAATATTGTGAAAATGAAGAAATACTTAGCCCAAACGAAGCCAACTATAACTCAATCATGATATTTGATGATGTGGCTTGTGAAAACCAAAACAACATAAGGGATTACTTTGCAATGGGAAGACATAAAAATATTGATAGCTTTTATTTAAATCAAACGTACAGTAAAGTGCCAAAACAATTAATAAGGGATAATGCTAATTTAATAATTCTTTTTAAGCAAGATGATGTTAATTTACGTCATGTTTATGATGAGCACGTTGGAACCGATATGTCATGGTCGCAGTTTCGTGAAATTTGCGCTAAAATATGGAACGCACCTTTCAGCTACTTGGTTATAAACAAGGATTGTAACAAAAATTCTGGATGTTATAGAATGGGGTTTGATACATTCATTATTGTAGATTAATATACTTAAGTACATACTTATTGAATAGTATTCGAATAATCGTTTATTATATTAAATGAATCCAAAGAGAACGGACATGAGCTCGAAAGTCGAGAAAGTTAATGAAGATAAAGTGCTAAAGGAAAAGATACTCCGGTCAGCCGAAGCAGTTAAAAAGAAGGTTAAACTTATTCGCGATGTAAAAACAAACAATGATATGATTCTGGAATCTGTTTTAAAACCAATTACAGAACCGCTTAATGAAATAGTTAAAGTTAAAAATGAGAATAATTACTTCAATACTAATGATGATGATTTTGATGACGGATTGCAATGGGGAAAGTTAGTAAAAAGAATTAAATATAGCCCAAGTGAAGAAAAGAAGGAATCTATAACTGATCAAACGGTTGTGAGGAATTTTTCTCAATCTAGCCTTGTTAATAAAAATGATGAGGATGAGACATCAAAAGATAATGAAAGTGATGTAAGCGATGAAGTGGAAAGTGAACATTTTAATGATCAGGATTCTTCAAATAATATTTCATTTAAGACGACTGATTCTTACGCTTCTCCTCGTGACGATCCTAAATTTCAAAAGCAATATATTACCAACTTAAATATACCTTTTGGTATTCGAACGGAACGGGACAAGCTAATGTTGGGAACCTGTCCGGTATACACTACAAATGACAAAAAACTGAAAGTAAATGGTCATACTTACTATTTAACGCCAGGTTTATTCGAACTGCTATATAAGAAAGTACCGGATTTAGATATTGTAACTGAGGATGATAGATGTAATTATAAAACCTTATTATTAGAAACTAATGCACATAGAAGAGAGTTTAATCGTAATAAACCAATAAAAAGCAACAAAGGCATGAAATATTTATATGTAATAAAAGACCTCTTTTTAAATTAGCTAAAGAACGTTCAGTAAGTGGTGAAGGATTACCGACGATGAAAAATGTTAAAAACGATGTGTCATATGTATATTGGGATAACCCAGACGAATTAGTAGAAAGGTTAAAATTACTTATAGCTTCTCGTGATGCTGGTAATACAGGATTGGATAATGAAATCATATCTATCATTGAAGAACTACAAGAAGCGGGATTAGTGAACAATGTTAATATATAAAGCAGTTACTTTACTATTATCGTTAGTCGAAGCAGAACATTTGGCGTAAAAATATATCATAAAATGAACATAGATAAATTTGGTCACCATGTTCATAAACGTTTACGTGTAGCAGGTGTATCTGAAGTCAACGAACTTAAAAGTCAGGCTTTGCTTCGTTCAGAAGACGGAGATTTTGATTTACAATCACTGAGATTAAAAGGTGTTGCTCATCCTTTGTCGGCTGATGATGCAGTAAATAAGGAGTACGTCGATCAGCTCGTTCAGAACTTTTGTGACAAGAAGTATCTAGATTCTTTAATCAAAGTTATAAATTCTCAAATTCATCAGCTTGCAACTCAGTTGAAATTGAACTTTTATACAAAAAACGAGGTAGATAACATTGTAAAACAATTAAGCAATGGCAAAAGAACAAGTAGTGAACGAGATCCACAGATCAGCTCGTAAAAACTTTAAGCGACGAGCAGTTGTTTTAAAAGGCATTCACGATTTGTGGCAAGCAGATTTGATTGACTTACAAAAATTCCATAAAATAAATAAAGGAAATAAATATATTTTAGTTGTCATTGATGCATTTTCAAAGTACGCGTGGTGTATTCCGACAAAATCGAAAACTAGACAAGAAGTTCAAAATGCATTTCAACAAATTATAAAGTCAGCAATCCAAATTCCTAGAAACTTGCAGACAGGCTTTGGAAAAGAATTTTACAATAGTGAATTTGATTGTTATTTAAAATCTTTAGGAATAAATCATTATTCAACTTATTCAATTAAAAAGGCATCAATTGTTGAAAGGTTAATAAAGACGCTTAAAAACAAACTGTACAAATATTTTAGTTTAATTGGAAATTATAAATGGGTTGGAAAACCTTTAGATGATATAGTCAAATCTTATAATGAAACTTTTCATAGTACAACAAAATTTAGACCAAATGATGTTAATTTTGAGAATGAATCGGAAGTAAAGAACAATATTAAGAAACGTCAACAAAATCTACATCATAAATTAAATAAATTAAATGTGAGAGATCGTGTACGTATAAGCAAGTATAAAAGCGCTTTCCATAAAAGTTATACGCCTAATTTGGTCAACAGAGCTATTTACTATTAAACAAGTCAGTAACACTCAACCGTTTACGTACCATATAGAAGATCAGCGAGGAAACACTATTCTGGGCACATTTTACGAACAAGAACTTCAAAAAACTAAGTACCCGGACGTTTATCTCATTGAAAAGGTAGTCAAAAAAAAAGGGAAGAAATTATACGTTAAGTGGTTAGGACTTAATGATAGTGAGAACAGCTGGATTAATAGAAGTGCCATTGTATGAATATATTTATATAGTTACTCGCACAAAAAATGTCATTAACATATAGGATATGAAAGGAAGAGGACTTTTAAACAGTGTAATTAATCACTTGCTTTTTGAATTACACTTACCTGGTTACAATTATTGCGGACCAGGCACTAAATTGCATAAACGGTTATTAAGAGGTGATAAAGGAGTTAATGAATTGGATAACGCGTGCATGAAACACGATATAGCTTATGATACACATTCTAACCTAACAGTTCGACACCGCGCAGATTTAGAACTTTATAAAATGGCTAAACAGAGGTTGAAGTCGAAAAGTGCTGGAAAAGGAGAAAAACTTGCTTCATGGTTAGTTAGCAAAGTGATGAAATCTAAAATGAAAGCTGGTGCAGGCATAAAATCATTTAAAGGTTTGGTTACAAAGATGCGGAAGGAACTGAAAAGAAACAAATCAAAAGATAAAGGCACTACAATCACCCGAGCTCTTGCGCTCGCAAAGAAAGTATTTACTAGAAACAGTAAAATTCATATTCCGCGTTTAATACCGATTCCGAAAACTGGCGGTATATTACCACTGATACCTATTTTTGCGGGACTTTCTGCGTTGGGATCATTGGCTGGAGGAGCTGCTGGGATAGCTAAAGCTGTTGGTGATTACAAAGCTGCAAAGAAAAACTTAACCGAATCACAACGTCACAACAAAATGATGGAATCTATTGCATTAGGAAAAGGATTGCACATTAAACCGTACAGAAATGGAAAGGGATTGTGTTTAGAATACTCAAAAAACTAGTCGACAGGCTTCCCAGACGTGCTCTCACTAATATAGATATTTTAAAACACTCTTCAGATATTCCTAATTTCCGTGGCGTTTATATGAGAGATAATTTGCCAAAGCGTTCGAATAGAGTAGAGTGCGCAATTATTAATTTAGATAGTTCTGAAAACCAAGGGACTCACTGGGTAGCCTATGTCAAAGATAATAATTACTGTGAATATTTCGATAGTTACGGTGATCTTCAGCCTCCAATAGAATTAATAAAGTATTTAAAAAATAAAATTATTTCATACAACTATGTCACTTATCAAAAGTTTAATACTGTAAATTGCGGTCATTTATATTTGAAATATTTAAATCAATTTTGGAGTAACCGTTTAAATATCTCTGTTCAATAAAAACCATATCATTCACACGATGTCTTTCACTTTGTCCATAACTGGAACCTCTTCTACCCTGATCACAAATCATTCACCAGCTTTTCAACTAAATGGTGAATATGAATGCGGGTTACTATATTTTTCGACTTTTAACTCTATACCTAATATAGACTATAGAAATAATATGTTTTATTATGGCCAAAATGAAGTAGTTGAAATTCCTGAAGGGTCATACGAACTTCAAGACCTCGACGATTACCTGAAAAGACATCTGATAGGATGTTCATTTTCACTGACATGTAATAATAATACGTTAAAGACGTCTATATTGTGTTCTAAAAATGTGTATTTTAATAAAGAAAATTCGATTGGTAACTTACTAGGTTTCGGTCAAGAAACTATTCAAGCTAATATATTAACAGAGTCTCCTTTTCCTGTGTCCATTCTCTCTACAACTATAGTGCGAGTTGAATGTGACATTGTGAGTGGTTCATTTATTAACGGAAAACCAAGTCATATTATTCACGAGTTTGTGCCTAATGTACCACCAGGCTATCGGATTATAGAAACACCTAAAAACGTTATTTATTTTCCTCTTAATCAAAACAGTTTAAGCTCTTTAAAGTTAAGAATATTGGATATAAACGATAACTTAATCAATTTACGCGGCGAAGAGATCCAGGTATATTTGCATCTCAGGAAAAGATGATAGATTTCAATAAAAGATTAGTTTCGCGCAGTACAATTATTAGTACGCATTGTGCTGTCAAGAAAAGAACACCTAAAAATCAGCTTACGAGGCTTTCCAAGGAAAATAAAGAATTTCTTAAAACTATTGGTTTATATAAATGAGTATTCTAAACTTAACAGAAACTTTTGGCTACGATAACACAATAGAAAGTTTTGAATTCCATTCCTACAAACCTTACGTAACAAGTTTCAATTTTAATGATGAAATCCGTATACCAATAAACCAACAAGATCTATACGTGTTACCTTCTGAGAGTGCCTTATACATAAAGGGAAACATGGTAGTAGTCAACAGAGAAACAAAACTACCGGTGGCCAGTGTTCAGTTTACTAATAACCCCATACTTCATTTGTTTCAAGATATTCGATATGAGCTTAATGGAATCGAAATAGACAAAATTAAAAATGCTGGAGTTACAACAACTATGAAATCTCTCTTATCTCTAAATGAACATGAATCAAGAATGTCAAAGTCATGGGGTTGGGATGTTAACGGTACAAAAGTTTCGCATGGATCGTTTTCTGTATGCATTCCTTTAAACAAGATTCTTGGCTTTGCAGAGGATTACAATAAAATAGTTATAAACTGTAAGCATGAACTTATTCTTTTGAGATCCAATACTAATTTAAATAGCGTAACATTAAATACAAATGAATATATAGATAACATTACGATATCTAAAATAGTATGGCGTATGCCACATATAAAAGTTTCTGATCGGGAAAGGTTAAATTTAATGAAGTGCTTGGAAAAAGATCGTGCTATTCAGGTAGCATTTAGAAACTGGGATCTTTATGAGTATCCACTTTTACCGAAAACATCAAAACATTCCTGGGCAATCAAAACTTCATCTCAAATTGAAAAACCACGATATGTTGTTATCGGATTAAAAACAGATAGAAAAAATATGACTAACAAAGATATGACACACTTTGATCATTGTCATTTAAGAGATGTAAAAGTTTTTTTAAATTCAACCTATTTTCCGTATGAAAGTTCTAATGTTAGTTTCGCAGCTGAAAAATTCGCTATATTATACGATCAGTATGCTAAATTCCAACAGTCGTATTATAACCGCAGTCAAACGCCGTTGCTAAGTCCGCAAGAATTTAAGGATAAAGCACCTCTGTTTGTTATCGACTGCTCTCGGCAAAACGAAACCTTAAAAACGGGTTCAATAGATGTGAGAGTTGAATTAGAGTGTGAGCAGGACATACCCGGTAATACTGCGGCTTACTGTCTTATTTTGAATGATAGCATTGTAGAATACAAACCGTTGACCAATATTACCCGAAGGATATCATGAGCTCAGACTGCTTGTTTGTAGATCTTCAGAGGTTTAAATCATTTACAAATGAATTTATTCTTAAAGAATTTGCGTATAGTACAAATGAATACACGCAAGTATTTTTAATAAAACCTCCGTATGCATTTTTTAGTTTATCGGAAAAAGAAAAAAGTAATGTTATATGGATAGAGAAAAACCTCGGTATCTTATGGCGTGAAGGATTCATTGATTATAGAGAGTTTAAAAGAATGATTTATGTTCACTTAGAAAATAAGAAAATATTTGTAAAAGGGTTAGAAAAAATTAAATGGGTTAAAGATTTGTGTGATAATTGTACTGTAATAGACTTGGGTGAAAAAGGCCTTCCTAATTTTCAATCAATGCATCAAAAATATTGTAAAAACAGCGGCACATATAATTGTTTAATTAATAAAAAAACTTGTGCGTTAAAAAATGTATTATGCATTAAAAAATGGTACTTTGAAAATAATTTAGAACTGTATTCTCATATCTGATTTCAAAATACAAACAAACATATATACACATATTTTTTATTTCACCTATTCAAAGAGAATTATCAATTACCGAAAAGTTTTTCCACTAAATTGAATTAATATCGCTGTCAGTCGAGATGAAGAAAAACGTGTCGGTAAAAAAAAAACTCTTAAGGTCACTTGCAGCTTTTTCTTAGTCCAGTAATGTTAAAATATATGATAGGTACTATTACTGTTAAATCTAGTTTAAAAGTTATATCGAAAATTAAAAAAGCTGCAAGGGGCCATTAATAACTGCAAAATGAAACAACAAGTTATTTTCATTATATTTATTTACTTACTATGTTAATTACAACAAAATTAAACTAAAACTACAAACTAGCACTGTATCCACTCAGTTTTTTTGAAATCTTATTTATCACACTTTCGGCATGATCTATAACTTCATCGTAATTATCGTCCGCCAAATATTGAGCACTCAACATCACTTTGTCTTCATCATCACTGTCTTTGTTCAGGTCAATTATCTGTATTTTTAGTAGTCTCGTACCTTTCCCTGCTTTATTATTTATTATAAATGATGGCAGACGGTCGTGACCACTTCTTTTAAAAACTTTATTGGAAAAGTTTCGTTTTGATCTTTTTTCTTTATTTTTTTTCTGGATTCCGCTTTTAAGTTTCTTCACCAGCTCGCTGTCTTCTTCTTCTTCCACTAGGAATTCCTCCAATGGATCCTGAGCATATTGCGAAAATAGGAAAGTGTCTTGTGTTCCTTCCATATTCTGAAACAAGATAAATCAAAATAAATATTTTTAGCATATGGTTGCTATTTGTAGACAAAAAAATAAAAATAAAAATGCAAGACGATAAAATTTACATAAATAGATCGAGTCTAACTTGAATAAATTGTTAATATATAAATATATCAAATGTTTGCTTACCACACCGGGGCTGAGGATATGAAGCTCGTAATAACTTGTAAAAACTTGTAACTTCGTTCTGAAGATAGACTGATGTTTGGCTGAGTATTATATGAGCCTTTATTTATAACGATTAGAATTCATGAATCGACAAAATTACACAACAATTGACGAACAATTTCAGTCAGTATCGTATAACGCGGTCATAGCTGACTCGACAAGGCGTCAGCAGCTAACCTGCTGATTGAGAAACATGCTAATTTTAATATTTCATTTTAAGTAAGTATTTTTATCGGCTAGTTAGAAAGACAATAAATTTTAGAATACCGGTATTTTTAATTTTCACGCAAACTTTGATTATCATTGAAGAAAATCTATTTTTAACATTTAACTGTCTTTCTTTCTTTAGCTAATAAATTCACTTAATTAAAAAAAGAAATATAAATCATTTTAATGAATAGGTTTGTATTTTACTCATATAAATTAAAGTTCATTCATTTCACAAATAGCTCACTAATTAGTTTGGAGTTAAATAAAAAAATAAAAATAAACATACACCTCTTGTGAAATGGAGAACCAATTATTTATGAGTAATTAGGAAATTAAAAATCCAAACACAAATTGCACTAGGCATATGTACGTTTATTCAAATAGCAGTACTAATAGGTATTTACATAACATATAATCATAAATTGTTTCTTAATACTTACATATTACTTATTTTAACGGTATACATTTCTGGTAAAGTTGTAGATTTACAATTCAATTTTTTTAACGAGATTTGAATACATTTGCTTATAATTTATAAAAACTACAATATCGATCTATGACACCATGCTTTAGTTGAAATTTTGTCTTTTAATGTAAGTCGCTTATCGTCTTTACTGGATAACGCAATTTTGTTAACAGTTTGCGTAAAGATTTCATGTTTAATAGATTTAAATAATATGTATTTTTTCCTAATAACCGTATTCTTGAACAGAACATCCTTATAGTCATCTAATGTTAATTCTCGGACACCAGGCTTTTTTACTCCTTTTGCTTTTTTGAGTAATGAATTTTCGCTTTTGATACAATACAAATTGGAACGTAGCCCTACAAACTCAATGATAAGCTCGCCCCCTAACTCGTCTTTAAATAATCCCGGAACCTTTTTATTTATCAAGGGTATCTGAAACTCATTTGATTTGTTAAAATTACTTGTATCAAAATAATGTATAAACTGATTTTTCAAATCGTTGTAAAAGTCAGTGGTTTTAATATTATAAATGAAACTGTCAGTATCTGTATAACAGAGAGAAACACTTTCATTATAATAAGGTTTTATTACAGAGTAGTGGAATTGATACATGTGACTCTTAGAAAGCTCGAGTATCGCGAATCCTATGTATATCGGTTTATCTAAGACAACTCTCTCCGGTTTCATTTGAACAGCGACTAAATTATCCGAAAATATCGTGGCGCTGTGAAAATTTGGTCGTGCTATTAATTTACTTGCTGTTACAAACTTCTTTGTAGAGTTTCTCTCATCACTCCACTGATTTACTAACTTAACATCTACACGTCGTTCACTTTCCTCGAGAGTCTTGCCAAAAACAGCGTTATTTTTTAATTTAAAAAGATTCTGTTGAAATGGAGTTTTTGCATTTTTTCTTAGTTCTGTATTTAAATCTATATATTTTTTCAAAAAGGGGCTTTGTCGGAAGGTGATTACCCGATGAATTTTATTAAGTGTCAAACCATTACGCAAGCACGTTTTTAAATGTACATAATGAATGACGTACTCATATTTATCATACAAATTTGGGATTAATTTCGAATTTTTCCCTCCTGGAGGTACAAATTTTTGTGCACAGAAGGGATAATCGTTATGCAAATGATGTAACTCTTTAGGGTAAACTAAGTCGACCTCAAGAATAAATCCAAATTCTGCATCGTCTGAAATTGACATAAAGTCTAATTGCTCTATTTCTTCAGAATCTAGAAAGCGAAAATCAGATATGGGTAATGAATGACTCATACTATATCCGTATAAGTTGTTACAATCAATGTATACAAGAAACGAGTCGGGTTTACTGTCATCATAAGTTTTCATATATTTATTATTAGCAAGAGCATGTCTGGTAGAGCACATGCAAATTCCGCCTCGAATGCCTTTTTGAATAAGACGAATGATTTCTAAATCAGATATCAACTCTAATTTTACGCCAGTTTTCAATAACATCGCGTCAAATGACAAACTCGGCACGGTTAAATAGAATGCAGGATCTAATTCATAATGAATCTTACAAATTTTTCGAAAATTTTCAAATGTCTGACAAAAGCAAAACGTCAGTTTTAATATAGAGATCTGTATATTCACCCATGTTTCTTATTTGAAATGTCTCCCATACACGTTGGGCGTGCTCATAGTCAGAGTCTGTAATTTGTTCCGCAGAAAGCGAGTTATAAAACGAACTCTTTTCAGGTAGCTCAATTTCTGTTAATTTATCCCAGCCGGTCATATAATCGTAAGGATATACTCCTTTGCGTAGTAATAAATTAAACTCTTCTAATCGAGGATAAAAGTTACTTAAGTGGAAAAACTCTGATCTACATAAACCCTTATCTAACTCTTCTAAACTAGCACCTAGAAATTTAAATGAGTCTACAAACCGTATTTGCACATACTGATCATTAGATAACCTTACATTTTTTGTAAATGAAATATAGTTTTCTTTATTTTTAGGTATTACTTTTATAGGTCCAGAACATTTACCCAGTTCTTTGATAAATAAATGACAGTCGTATCCAGACAAATTGTGGAAAAATATAGGAATAAGTTTAGGCACTCGAAAACGTAAGTTACAGTATTGATGGGCCGCTCCGCGATAAAACCCTGTTAAATGACAGTGATCTCTAACTTTATCACCAAACAAAGGGGTTTTGCAAATGTGACAATTTTTTGCATTTTTGTATGCTAAAGCATCTTCATCGTCAAAAATCATAGGAACCTCTTTATTTAAGATCTCATGTATTTCATTTACATGTCTGTACAAGTACTCTAAAAACTTGGATACGCAATTGGGTCCGCGATACTGAATAAAACGATTCAGACTTCCGTCATAAGAACAAACTATGTAATACGCAAAATCTGCAGGCTTATTAATTTGTTTATTTGAGGTGAAGCTAATCGATGGTGCTTGCTCGCAACCCTGGTAAGGTTCAAGAATAGTTTCAAAGTCAGCGTACACTACAAATGGTACGTCTTGTTTACGATCGAAATTTTTAAATTGCAGATATGTACCTTTATCTGGAAGTACAGTAGCAATTCCACTACAAACATGCATATCATATTTGTATTCTGATACAAAAAATATGAGACAGTCTTCGCAAAAATAAAGTTTACCATGATGCTTAGTAATTTGAGAACGTACAAGACGCGACAAGTCACGAATCAAAACATAATGCGAGTTCTGTAAAGAGGTCCTACAACAGTTCGATTGTTTTTTAAAGAATACACATTAATACTGATATCAATATTATCGGATTCAAATGTCTTAATATCAGCAAAGGTGACAGGGAAACTCATATTATCAGTTTTTAAAACAGTCTTAAAATAGGGATACGACGATGTACGCTCACTATGATGTGAGGACGGGTAAATGGCGGCAACAACGCACCAGAGAAAACAATAGTCATCGTTATTGCGAATATTTATGCAAGCCTTTTTATTTTTTTTTAATTTAGGCAAATCCACGTAAGATGACGCTTTTAATGGATCAAATTTATTGACATTTATTTCTAAATACAAATTTGATAAAAATGTCCAACCAGAATCGCGGTTTTCAAATTCCTCTACCTTTTTTCTTATAGTTATAAAGAATTTTTGAAAGAGCTTCTCCAAATCATAATTTTGATGCACAGAAAAATTTTTTGTTGCGAAAGACTTAATTTCTTGCCTGTCATCTTTGAATAAAAGAAAATTGCAAAAGTATTCGAAATTAACTTTAAAATTTTGTAAAATTCTTAAAAATTTGCATTTCAAAGAGTTCAAAAATACGTCAGGTAAACAAGTTTTAAAATCATCAGTAGCAATTATCCTATATGACGATATGCGACCTTTAAAAGCTGAGGAAATTTGATAAACCTCATCGTTTAGTTCTACAACGGAATTATTTTTATGTTTATTACTTTTTAAGTGACCCACCCACTGTTTTCTTTCTACTCTGATGGAGCACTCTGAGCAAAAAGGCATATTTATGTAAGTTTATTCAGATAACAACACAATAAAAAATAATAAGAGCAAACAGACATTTTACGCAAACGTTAAAATAATACTGAATTACTTGTTGTTAGAGTAAAATTTAACGTCAGCCTCTACAAAAAGTTCTTGAAGTCGTTGAACAAATTTTTGCAACGAGTTCCACTGTGGTGTTTCACTGTTGATTTGAGCCTTAACTGCAAGAAGGGCTTTCTTCCAACGCTGATCGGGCAACTCACCGCGAATGTCTTCGGTGTGAGACACCTTCAGCTCCACGAAGAAGTCTCCCTTCAGAACGCATGCTCGTTTCGTTGTTCCTGTCGGCAGTCGGTTTATTATAGACGAGTCGAGCGCATTTGAAGAAACAGAGGGTTTCGGCGTAATATTAAAATCTTCCGGGAATATACCAAACAAATCTTGAGGGTTTTGGTTTCCTTTTATCTTCGATGCGGCAGAACTGTAAAAAACAATTAAATCAGTACAACCACCTTGATGTTAGAAGGTTTACTAGAATTACCTTTTAAAAAGATAATGAATAAGATAGTAAAAACAAATACCTGGTTGATGATGATTTTCGTTTCTTAATGGTTTTTTTCGATTTGAGATTATCTTGGCTTACGCTGTCCTCTGAATCAGATCTAAAACAGGATATATGGATAATTATTAATCGTTTTTGTTTAAAAACATACATTAACAGTGAAAACAAGTCAACGGGAAATATACCTATTAGCTGCACTTCTTTTTTGTTTTCCAAATTTTGAGGTGACGGGGGTCACGTTAGCAGCAACGATGCTTTCAAATTCGGTATCAGACCTATAAATAATAAATAATTGATATAATTAAATCACTGAAACATTTTAAAGTTATTTGGGAAAAAAGTGTACTTACTCACATTTTAACAGTAGCGAGATGAAACAGCAGAAGGTGGTAATGCACTGGGCGGTCAGCTGGCGGACGAGGTGTAGGGCGGCGGTGGCGGTAGCTGGAAGTCTCGGAGCACAAAAAGAACGCAGTTGTGGAAGTTGACAAATAAATAGCGAATTCTTGATGGCTTTGTTACTTGAGTAATTTTGCATAAAGCAGTTAATATCGCTATTATTAATTTAATATTTTTGCTATTTTTATTGCACTGGAAGAACCAGTGAGAGAAGATTCCATCTTCACATCCATATTGTGGTAATTAACATTATTTTTATTATAAGTAGTGTAAATTGGTTTTTTTTCTTTAAGCTTACATGTTGTGATAGTTTGAATGTTTATTCCAGTAACTGGGGTTTCTCACTGGTAAAATAATTATATCAAGTTTAATGAACGAAATGTATTCAAAATGTTCGACACAATTAAAAGTAATGTTACCAATTATAACATTATTTGATACATTTACGATAGTGCCAGCCCTCAAACTGTATATTCTTGCATATTTTTAATGGGGCCACCGGCGTTGTGCAATTTCCTTCACATCGATTGAAAAAAACATGTTGCGTAATTGACCAATGCCTAATTAATAAAATGCAGGAATATTTGTTAAATCAACAAATGAAAAATTGCGTATTTAAAATAATAAATATTAATATATATATATATATATATATATATATATATATATATATATATATGTACTGGAGACAGAAAAAGTATTTTCCCGAACAAGCGAACTTGACAAATCGATTTCTTAATCCAGAAAACACCTATAATTGTAAATTTATTGTAATTCCAACATTGAATACAAAAATTAAATATTACCAATATAAATAATTTAACAATGGTTTCATCATAAGCGCTCTCTATAGGCTAAGTACTGAACTAATATAATAGCTTAATGAATGCATTACACTTTCATAGAGGTTGCAAATGGTTTCGATTAATTCCGATAGATTAAGCAAAATATTCGTTATTCTACGCCACCTATGTTCATTTGCGTGAAATCATTACAATAATAGCGAGCGTCCATGGCTGAAATGTGATCGCGGATCTCATACCGCCCGGTCTTCGAGTTCTAATTACAATTACGCAAAACATTGTATGTCGCATGCGATTATATTTTTAGCTAAGCTTAATTTTGCACACAATAAAACTGATTTTACATCAATATGTTAAAGTGAGATATGTTTTTTTAGAAATGTATTAATATATAACGTTCCTATAGATGGCATTACAATAGCAATAACATTAACTGGAGCACATTTATGCGTTGTTTTCTTGCGTTTTGGTTTTACAAACCAAAAATCAGTTGAACTAACGAATTGTTTATAAAACATCTTATAGTTTCGTAATTTAAATGATGATAAGACTGGTTTTATACATCCGAAAACCAGTTAAAACCTACATCACGCTATTGAAGTTTTTATACTCAGGTTGATATATATAGTAAGAACTTTACCAAATCCATAAGTGTCTTAGTACTCCTTGTGACCTACCGGCTTGGTAGTGCTAAGTCCCAGCTTGTCAATCTCGATGCTCGATTTGATCACCCTTGCACTGAGTATTGCTGAACTATCTCGAATATTTGGGAGGGATTCTGTTACTATGCGGTGGTAGATAACGGATGAACTCGTCCCTGGTGAAGGATGCAAATTCACCATGTACACAAAAGCGGTCATACGACCACCGGGAACTAAGCGTCCTGGGTGACCCGATCTTGTCTGTGGAGCCTGATCACCTTCACGACAAGTTGTACAAACGCCTCTGCGCTCCGGCTAAGTGCGAGGTGTTTAAGCTTTTGCATTTTACGAAATCAACTAATATTCTTAGTTTAACTTGGACTTTAAAAATGTATAAAATCTATACCTCCATTTTACGCAAACTCAAATTTTGAAATCCACAAATAATGTCAGGCATTTGGATCATACGAGTGGGGGCTTTTGCATTTTACGAAATCAACTAATATTCTTAGTTTAACTTGGACTTTAAGAATGTATAAAATCTATACCTCCATTTTACGCAAACCCAAATTTTGAAATCCACAAATAATGTCAGGCATTTGGATCATACGAGTGGGGAGACCGAATTCGCTCGATATCGAAAAAGGTGGGACAGAATGCATGCATGAATTTCATTTTGCGCAAACCCAAATTTTGAAATCCACAAAATAATATTGGGCATTTGGATCACACGAGTGAGGAGGGCGAAATTTTCGCCCGATCGAACGAGGTGGGCCAGAATGCCCAATATTATACTACTAGGGTGTAACCAATTCGATATTGAGGTATTAATACTATCGATAAAAATATTGATATCGTATTAAGATTGATTTTAAAAATGTGACTTTTGTCAGCGTAGAACTAGTTTTTCGTTCGTTCACAACTGTATTATACATTTATTTGTTTATTTAATCTTTATTGCACAAAAGAATACGCTTAATATACAAAAGGCGAAATTAATGCTGTGGTATTCTCTACATTAATTATAATTCCACAAGAATAAAGTAATAGTTTTCTATTTGGACGAACTGTATCCATTTTTCACGCGCTTTTTTATTGACAGGCGGAAATCTACAATAGTCGACATATCAACAAAAATAGTAATGCCATACTAATATTGCAGTTATATGATTAATTGTTATTGTATTCCCATTCATTTAATAAGTAAGTATTAATTAAAAGTAGGTACTCTTATTATTTACTTACAAAAAATATCGATAAAAAAACGATAACGGCAATACATCTTCCTATTTATGTAATAATTCATCTACTCAACAACAGAGGGCGCTTATAACAACAAACAAATTTTCTAGAACCATCTATGAAAATATTTTGATAAAAATCGATTTATTTAATAAATACACAAAATAATAGGGAAAATAAAGTAAAATCTTGTCCAGCGGCTTTTCGTATCGCAATTTACAATAGTGCAATACGAAACTCGGCATGATTCCGTTGAAATGGGTTTTTTCTTCGATGACATAGATACGACCTCACAGGCGGGCGTGTCAAAGTAGACTAAAATGTACAGTCAGCGAGAAAATCGTCAGATTTGAGTAATTTTTTTTAAATGCCAATCGATCCCATTTCTATCAAGGATTAAAACACTCTTTGGGACCAACGAAGGTTAGAGTACTAGAAAACCCACAAATCAAAAAAACTTTTTCCATACAATTCGTAGGGTAATTAAAAAGTGTACATTTTGCATGTTGTTTTTTACGCTTATGAGTCCTTTATGCTTAAAGAAAATTTAACAGTATGTGAAAAACTAAAGGTCACTTATACTAAAAATTTAATACTGGGTTTTTAAACGTCAGGTTTGTACAAAAACTGTCATTTTAACTCAAGCTACGCTAAAGGTACGTTATTTGATCAGTAGTTAACTCAACTAATTGTCCAAATTCGAAAAAGGAATCGAAAATTTGACACATTTCCTTGAGATTTAACCATTAGTTACGGTTTTTACGATTAGTTAGTTTAACTGCTTATCATATCAGGCCTTAAAAAGAACTTTTCAGAGAAAAACGAAAATTCAAGTAAAGCATGAGATCATCATCATTCTAATTTCAAAATTTTAATTCAGTATTTTCATTTTTTTTAATTTTAACCTGAGGCCCTACTTTGAAAATCGAAGTTGACATGACAAGAATGACAGGGATGGAGCTAACGTAACTTAGCTCCATCCCTGTCACTCGTCGTTCGAGACTAAATTGAGAGAAGGGGATGAAGCTAACGTAACTTCGAACTTCGATTTTCAAAGTAGGGCCTCTGTTTCATCCAAAACGGCCAGCTTTATCAGTGTAGCAAGATGTTCGTATTTAGAGTTCTCTTTCCGCACACTCTAGTTTTTTTTTACAATAATACTGATTTTTCTCATTTCTAAAATCATAATTGCAGTTTTCTCCATATTTAATGATCTTAAAGCTAAAGAAAATTTCACTTTTTAACCAATTACCCTACGACCTGTATGGGAAAGGTTTTCTTTGATTTGTGGGTTTTCTAGTACTCTAACCTTATTTGGTCTCAAAGAGTGTTTTAATCCTTGATAGAAATGGGATCGATTGGCACTAAAAAAAAATTACTCAAATCTGACGATTTTCTCGCTGACTGTACATTTTATCAAAAATCAGTGAATGTCGATTTTAATTACTTAAAAAGTTAGTAAAGGTCTCCTAAGAGCATTTTCGCGTAGCAGCAAGGGATCTAGAAGCTGCCATTACTGCCCCATCTCAACTTTCCACCCTGTATAGTAATACAATACCCAAGCATTTAAATATATAAGCTACATAAATATTGTACTGATCCTGTTTTGGTTCTTGTGTTTACTGGCAAATAAATAAACTTGAAAATTTGAAAAAAAAAAAACGTGGTAGTCAATTCCAAATTAAGACGTTAAATTATCAAAAACACTTTTCATCCACGTAGTGGAATCGAACCCGGGACCCGCTCGGGGCGTAAATGAGGGCGGCCATATGTGCCATTGGACCATCGAACCTTTTACTGATGAATCGAAATTCAGTAGTAATTAATTAATTATGATTTGCTTTGAAAGATGAACACCAAGTCGATTTAAACTTATTTATTTTATAAGTTAAACGGATACACTTTTAAAGATAGATTAACATAATTTATTTAAATGATACATCTCACCTTTTAATAATTCACAGCAACAGTACTTTCCACCACTATTGGCTTTGCAAGTTATCACGTTGACGTCGCGAAACAGAATGCCTTGTGGTCTGTCCCTCCGTTCCGAAGTTTATTCCTATTCCCGCCATTTTACTACTTGCTACACTGCGTTACCTGATTGGTTTAAATTCAACCAATCAGGGAAGGCAGCCAATAAGGTAAAACTTAGTGTTGCCAATAGAAACTAGGAATCTATATTTAAAAATGTTGTTATCAAATGACAGTAAATAATTAGACATTTCTATAAACAAAACGCTAACAGCTCGGTCATCCTGCTAGAGCGAGTCCCTTCGCGATGTATAACAGAAAAAAGTATCATGCTCTAGAAACATTACATCGATCAATATTTGTGAAAAAAAGAAAAGCTATTAATAGTCCTATAATTCACATAACAAAGATAATGATGAAGCATTCCTTTAAGCGTCATTACACCTGGCTATTACAGCATAGTTGTATCTCTTACTCTGAATATACGGGTACAAAGCAATTAAATTAGTGCCACAGGTTGATACTATTTTTATATATACCTAATTAGTTACATATTATCGTAGTAACTTAACATAAAGATACATTATTTTCGCTTAATAACTTACTCCTAATTATAATCAATTACACAACAATCATATTGTTATTAACAATTGTGAAACTAACAACAAAAAACATTATTAAACGGTTATACAGTAAATTGTGGATATTGTACTAAAAAGTTGATGGCAATGACTAGCTAATCAGTGCATGGTTACAAAATCTTAATCAAAATCTTAATCATAGTTATGTTTAAAGAATCGTCAGTGCTGCCTCTGTTAGGACCAAAAGTACTTATTATACAGTAGTCTTAAGATACAATATTACTATCCGACTCCATGTGGTTCTCAGACTCAGATTCGGTCTCAAGATCCATATCAAATACTAACCAGGGTTTAAGCTTATCTATAGCAACTACGTTTTCGTAACGACGATGGCCACGTTTACGCGTTAAGGGTGTGTCTTCGATTAAAAAACGATCGTTTGGCAAAACTTTCGAGATTCGATATGGACCTTGAAACTTAACAGCTAGTTTCTTTGATTTGCCATCACTAGGCACCTCTCGTCTAACGCTTACTAAGTCATTTTCGATATAAACTTGATCTGTTTTACGTTTGGAGTCAAAACGTGTTTTATCTCTTTTTTGTTGCTCTACTATACGTCTACCTGCGTCTGCTCTTATTTCCTCTATATCATCTACTACGCCATCCCTAGTATCATCCAAAACTTCACTTAGAACATTTTCAGAACTACTGTTTATATTAAAACCAAAAAGGAGCTCCGACGGGCTTTTGCCTGTTGTTTTGTGTAGAGTCGTATTAAGTCCTACTTGAATGTCGCATACGTAGTCGTCCCAAATTTTATCATCTTTATCGTTCGTTTTTGTGGATAACGCACTAAGAATAGTCCTATTGTATCTTTCACATTGCCCGTTTGCCCTGGGGGTGGCAACTGCGTTTAATACATGTTTTATGTTAAAAGTCTTAGTAAATGTGAGGAAATTATTGCTAGTGAAAGACGTTCCCCTGTCGGTTATGAGTCTCGTCGGTGCCCCGAAGCAACTAATGTGTTCTTTGAGAGCCCTAATGGAGGTAGAGGTTTTAGTGTCTCGTACCGGTTTTATATTGACGTATTTGGTAAATCCGTCAACAATTACTAGTATGTAGCAATTACCTCTTTTGCTACGTACAAATGGGCCTAAATGGTCCGCATGTACGGGGTGAAATGGTACTTCCGGTTTCGGGATGGGATGTAATTCGCCCTGTTGTTTACCAGTAGTGCCTTTGTTTCGGGCACATTCTAAGCATGACTTTACATACTTTTTCACGAATTTCCTCATTTTCGGGAACCAATAAGTTTGTTGAATGCGAGCTAAAGTTTTATCGAATCCAAAGTATACAAAATCAGTATCAGTATGCAAAGTATAGTAGTAGTAGTAGTAGTAGGTGGCTATCTGCCACCGTACACCTCGGGGAACTACCCATCGAATATCGCTGTCCTGATCACCTATAACACGATAAACCCTACCATTCTTTATTTTATAATTATTTACAATTTCCTTAAGTTTTTCTGAATCAGACTCTCCTAGTATTTTCTTAATACGCAATATTTCATCATCACTATTTTGAACGGTTGTGATCCAGTCTTCCGTGTCAACATTAAGAACGTCTAACACATGCGATTCTTCCCTAGCTTCGTCTACAGGGTTTCTACTTAAAGCATCAGCGTGCATCATCCGTGACCCGGGTCGATACTCTATTTCACAATCAAATTCCTGCAACTGTACCCACCAACGCGCTATTCGGGGTATAAGATCCCTCTTGGACAATGTCGTCCTTAATGCATTACAATCGGTTATGATCTTAAAAGGGATGCCCAACAAATAAACGCGGAATCGGCTAAGTGACGATATTACCGCGAGAGTTTCCAGCTCAAACGAATGGAATTTACGTTCGTCTGGCGTAGTTTTTTTACTAAAATAAGAAATTGGCCTGAACATTCCCGCGTCATCTTTCTGGAGTAAGATTCCACCTATTCCAAATTTACTGGCATCTGTATGGACTTGAGTCTCCCTTTTTGGATCATAGAGAGCCAACAATGGTCTTTGGACTAATTGAGACTTTATAGCTTCGAAAGCCCCCTTCTGTTCGAGTCCCCACTTCCAATCAGTGTCTTTCTTAAGAAGGTCTGTTAACGGTCTAGCTAACGTCGCAAAGCCTTGAACAAACCTCCTAAAGAAACTAGCAAGACCTATAAACTGTTGTAACTCGCGTTGATTTTTAGGAACTGGGAATTTAGCAACTGCTTCAGTCTTCTTTTGACCTGGCTTGATACCGTCTGCGTTGATCTCAAACCCGAGAAACTCTAGGCTATTCATGAAAAAATGACATTTAGACAACTTCAAGGTAAGTCCTCCTTGTCTTAGTAAGGACAGGACTTCCTCTAATCGACCTAAACCCTCTTCGAACGAACGTGCTGGAATCAAAATGTCATCCATGTAGACCAGAGCATATTTGATTTTGGCTTCCGCTAAGATCTTATTAATCGTGCGCTGAAATACAGCCGGTGCATTTACAAGGCCGAAAGGCATTCGCGTGAATTGAAACTGACCGTCGGGGGTAATAAAAGCGGTTTTGTCCTGAGACGCCGGCTCTATAGGGATTTGGTAATAACCGGAAGCTAGATCTAACGATATAAATAAGCTATTACCAGCTAACCGGTCGAGTTGATCATCGATCAAGGGGAGTGGGTAATGGTCTTTTTTCGTGCGTTTGTTTAATGCCCTATAATCCACGCATAGGCGTTTTTCGCCAGTCTTTTTTTTCACCAGCACAATTGGGCTGGCGTACGGTGATGAAGACTCCTTGACGATGCCAGCATCGACCATTTCTTGGACCATATCGCTCACTAATGTTCTTTCACCATAAGACAACCGGTACGGCCTATAAACTACCGGCTCTGAATCATCAAGCTCTATAGTCATTTCGCCAGCAGTAGTGAACCCTATATCCTTGAGACCGGATGAGAAGCAGTCTGTAAATTTTGAAAGCAAATCATTTAACTGTAATCGTTCTTTTGTTGTTATTTGGTTACCACATTGTACACTCTCATCAAAACTGTTGTTGTCGAATGATACAGAACATACACTTCGCTCATTTGCAATTGCAATGGAACGGGTAAGTAACGATCCTTTTTTAAAAGATATTAAATTTTGGCAAATATTTTGAACGAGTAAATGTCCTGCCCCATCTACTAACTTGTATTCACCAGGAAGTAAGTAATGTTCGCTACCATCCGTACCTCGAATAGTGCCATTTACATATATATCACCCGTGTACTTATTAACAGACTCTACTGGAATAGCTGCCAATTGATTTGAGGCAATTGACATGTCCTTTTGAACCATGAGATATACCTTTTGTTCCTTCACCCTTTCAAATAAGATTTGGTTAGGGGTCTTTACGATTGTGAGATGCGGTTTTTCCGTAAATGAGTGGCCTAGCAGGACAGGGTATTTCAAGACAGTATCCTTAACAACTATTACTTCGATATCCTCTTGTATGCCCTGAACCGTGACGTTAGTGAAACACCTACCTAAGGGCTGGACATGGTGACCACCAATGCCTCGTAATAACGGCAACTCGTCAGTCATCATATTCAGTCCCAATCGTTTAGCTTCGGTTTCTTTGATTAGAGTGCACTGACTGCCTAAATCTACCTGGCAAGTAATACTACTACCGTTCACATCTATTTCAATCACATACTTTAGGTTAGATTCGCCTACCTGGTCTAGTATTGCTACTTGTTTCTCAACTTTAGCGACATCATTGCAACGTTCGGTGTTTTGGTTGCTATTTGAAAACTTTGTTCGACAATATGTTTCAAGGTGACCAGCTCTATTACACACGTCACACTTGCTAGGTGATTTTTTACATTTAAAACTCTTATGCCCTTCTTCATTGCAATTATGACACTTTATTAAGACATTATTCGTACCTACTCTTTTCGTTACGTCTATTCTAACTTTATCGTTACTTATTACCTGAGCAAATTTCCTATCACGCATAGATCTATCACCTAACTCTTTAGTACCGGTAGATTTTATGGTTTTAAAATATTTTAACACATCTTCTGGCGTACGTAAACGCGCCGCTTGCGCACCAACCCTAACCGCGCGGTCGTCTACACCCTGTAATAAACAGTCCACAGCGTTACGGCCGCTGATGCCACACCTATTTATGAAATTGATTTTTGTATAATAATATTGCTCTAACGACTCCCCGTAACGCGCACGCTTGGCCAACATGTCGACTAATAGATCCGCATAATCTTGTCTACAGGGAAACGACTCTAAAAGCTTTCTCTTCCATTCGGTCCAGCTATAAAGCACAGAGTTCAAGCCCTGGTACCACTGTTTAGCAACGCCTGTCAATTTGGGTAAAGCAAAGTGTATAGTTTCACGTTCGTTCCATTTATAGATTTCCGCGCACTCTTCAACTTTGGTCAACCATATAATGACAGTTTGATCTTTTGACATAGGGTCAAATTCAGGGACTACGTTCGTCAGAGAAAGCTTAGATGTCGATTGCCCTTTAACATTTGATAATACATCTAAGAACTTATGAAGTATACTCTGATCGATATTGGGTAAATTTTCATATTCATTAGGCAACCTTCGATGCGAACGACGCGAGGGCGCGCGTGACCGTCTACGTTTTAATAACCTTTTAACCGGACTGTCAAAACTATCACTGCTATAGCGACGATGCCGTCGCCGCGTTTCCCTCGCTTCGTACGCTTCGTCGTCAGTGGAGCTAATATTAAACCGACTACGATTATGGAAACTGTTGCGATTCCGCTTTCTTGACCGCCTCGGTGTCTCTTGCCGTCGTGATCGCGAGCGACTTCTATCATCTTCGACATTAAGAGTTACATTATTTTTAATTATTTCGGAGTTTTGCCGTCGAGATCTATCGGTCTTTGAAATGACCCTCGACGACTCCCTACTCCTTGATGTTGTAATTGAGCGCTTGCGGACTTGCCTGGTGCTGAACAGACTCCCATCCGCTCCCTCGCTCTGACTGCTGCGCCGCCGCGGAGTCTGCCGTGCCGGGCCGCCGCTGATGCGACCCGCGCTTATTGGCTCACCCTCCACGCGATCGCGGCCGCTGCCATGAGGGCTTGTGCCCCGATGGTTCATGATCTGAACAAAATTGAACATGGTAAAGCACAAATAATACAAAAATATTACTAAGGTTTTTATTTTAAGGATTATGTAATTAAATTTAAGCATTAGATAAGCGTTAACTATTAATGAAGGTACCTATTCACTATTTTATGAATTATTACGTTATCATTATTTTATAAGAAGCTATCAAGCAATTTAAGCAATAAATTGTGTTTGATTTTTAAAACAGTCACTAAAATATTATGATCATGTTTTCCATTCCAGCATAAATCGTTTTGACGGTTGAACTTAAAATGAACAAAGTGAGTAGACCATTCCAGGGTGTCGCCCAGGCAAATGATCTACTCATCTTGCATGATCGTGACATATCCAAGGAGTGCCCCGGCAAGATGTAACGGCCACCAACGTATGGGTTTACATTGCATTTCCGGAGAGTAGCTCTGGCATAAATGCATTGCATAAATACGTGCAAACAACTCCAGGGAGTGCCCTAGCAAATTGTTTACACTATCAATAATGTGTTAACTGTGAATTTTATAATGTATTACCAGTGAGTGGCACTGGCGTAATAAATTATATGAAATGCAAACAATCCCAGGGAGTACCCTGGCAAATTGATTGCACTTAAGTGTTAATATACATTCATATATTTTAAGTAATAACGTAGGTATGCTGGAATAAATAATGTGATCATTTTGTAAGAGAAAAAAAAAACAATTACTTACGTTTATCACCCTCAAAAATTATTCTATAACCAATTATCTTGGTGTTTAAAAAAAATATTAAGCTCAAATAATTGAAGAATTCATAAAAATGAAGTATATCCGTTAACCTTGTGGGCTAAGAAAACGAAAAACAGTATTTTTCGCTATCCAACTTCTGATATGAAAGATGAACACCAAGTCGATTTAAACTTATTTATTTTATAAGTTAAACGGATACACTTTTAAAGATAGATTAACATAATTTATTTAAATGATACATCTCACCTTTTAATAATTCACAGCAACAGTACTTTCCACCACTATTGGCTTTGCAAGTTATCACGTTGACGTCGCGAAACAGAATGCCTTGTGGTCTGTCCCTCCGTTCCGAAGTTTATTCCTATTCCCGCCATTTTACTACTTGCTACACTGCGTTACCTGATTGGTTTAAATTCAACCAATCAGGGAAGGCAGCCAATAAGGTAAAACTTAGTGTTGCCAATAGAAACTAGGAATCTATATTTAAAAATGTTGTTATCAAATGACAGTAAATAATTAGGCATTTCTATAAACAAAACGCTAACAGCTTATTTTTGCAAGAAACAGAAACACATTTAGTGTCGCTACTAAGAGGGTAGACTAAAGATTTATAAATACCAGACTGATTATTACAAAGACTTACGCTCGTTCGTTCGTTAGCTGCTATCGATTGCCTTTTGTTAGGATTTTACTTATGTTGAAAAAATGACTTCTCGTTGCAAAATTTACCTGGTCAAAAGATAGCAAATAATTGCTTTGCACAGTGAAGGCAGAAATTTGACAGATATTGCTAGAGAAACTGGTGTGAACGTAAGTAGTATTTTTTTACTTATCTTTTCGTATAAATAATTTCTTTTTCGTCTTTACTTATTTTATTTTACGCATGATCCGCCATATCTTTAATTGTTATTACAAATGTCTATTTTCTTTACAGAGGAAAACTGTAGCTTTATTGGTACGGCGGTTTGAAGAGGAGGGATCTTTGAAAGCATGGTTACTAAAGACAGGATGGGATGAAACAATTCCTGAGGAGCTAGAGAGAGAATATAAGGACTGGATACATACCATCAATAAAATTGTCTCTTAGAGTGCACAATACCAAGGCGCCTTACAGAATCTCCACTAAATGACTGCGAAGCAACTGTACACGTATTCTGTGATGCTAGCAAAGATGCATATTCAAGCTGTGTTTTTCTACGAACAGAACACAAAGCGCAGGTAACTGTACGGCTTATAATAGCTAAAAGTAGAGTTGCACCTATCAAAAGGCAGATGACGCTACCTAGATTAGAGCTAATGGGGGCACTCATAGCTTCTAGATTATACAAAGAAGTCTTAGAATCAGGTCTGCTGGCGGCAAGCAAGAACTACAAAGTATATTGTTGGACGGACTCGGCAGTAGTGCTGGCGTAGATACAGAGACAGGATACCTGGAAAGCATTTGTAACAAACAGGGTAAAAGAAATCTGCGCTATAACAGATAGAAGTACCTGGAACCACTTACCTGGTATTCAGAATTACCTTCACGCGGCTTCAACCCGAAGACTCTACTGGAGACACGGTGGTGGACAGGTCCTCAGTGGTTGTACCTGAAAGAAGTAAACTGGTCAAAGTCTAAAATCAATAATAATAATAAAAAATATGAAAAAATCATTAGTAGTGAACAGAATAAAAGCGTAACCGTCAATGTGGAAATAACTACGGACAACTTCAGCAGTAGCTTGTTGTATTTCAGTCAATATAGCAAGATAATAAGGCTTGTCGCTAGAATACTAAGACTATGTCCTACAACTAGAAAACTGTATAATAAAAACTCTAAATATATAGCTTTTGAAGAATACAAGCATGCGGAAGAAATATTATTCAAACTAATACAATAAGAAAAGAATAATATAGATAAGAAGCTTATAACTACAGAAGCAGAGGGAATGATAAAAATGAAAACTAGACTACAATACAGTGAAGAAGAAAATGATTTCATACACCCAATTTTACCAGCAGGGAATAATGAGATAGTACAGAGAATCGTTCAAGAAATACATAGAAAGATGAATCATGCAGGGGCACAGACTTTAATGACCACATTAAGAAATACATTTTGGATTACTGGTGTTAGAAAACTAGTGAAGAATATAGTGTCAAAATGAATTACCTGCAAAAAAGACAAAGCTAAACATTACATAGTTCCCGAACCACCTCTGCCAGCAGATCGTATCAAAACCAAAGCAGCTTTTGAAGTGACGGGTATAGATCTAGCAGGGCCATTATTCCTAAAAAATATTCAAAAATGTTGGATAGTCCTTTTTACCTGTGCTGTTTATAGAACAATACATTTGGAACTTGTAGAATCATTGTCCACAAATAGCTTTCTCATGACCCTAAGGCGTTTTATAGCAAGGCGGGGCCGACCGAAGACTATTTATACAGATAATGGGACCAATTATGTTGGTGCCGCTAACCTGCTTCACGAGGTAAACTGGCAGGAAGTTAAAGAAGCCACCAACTATTACAAGATCCTGTGGAAGTTCTCATTGCCAGCAGCTCCGTGGTGGGGAGGATGGTGGGAGCGACTGATTCGTGTAGTAAAAGAAATGCTGCGCCGAATACTAGGCAAAGCGTCTTTGGACTGGATAGAACTTTCAACTATTTTATGTGACTGCGAAATATTGATTAACAGCATATCCCTTACATATGTGGAAATGGGAGACGTTAAACCATTGACACCGTTACTGTTTTTACAGTATTTACCTACCGGAGAGACACCTGATCTTGGCCAGATGGATGAGAAAAACATACAGGTTCGTTATCGTTACCTGCAACAACTAAGACTACAACAACAAGATTCAAAAGTGAGTACTTATCTCTACTTATAAGCAAGGGAAACCAACAAAGAAAAGAACCTAAAGTAGGAGAATTAGTTTTAATAGAGACAGAAGGGAAGAGGCTATACTGGCCTGTAGGTATAATCCAGGAGATCTACACTGGAAAGGATGGTTTTACATGAGTAGCAAGAGTTCTCACTGCCTCAGGAGTAAAGGTAAGACCCTATCAAAGATTATACCCTCTGGAACTCTCTATGTCACAAGACTGGCTAGACAGCATCCCTGCATCCACACACAGCAGTGCAGCAGTGGCTCACCCTCACCATTCAACAGGGCCGACAGGCAATTTTCAGAGCTCAATTACACCTGTGCCTCTATGTGTGACCACAAGGTTAGGACGTGCAATACTTTTATATACCACTTAGATTTATGGAATAACTTTATTATTATTTCACAGGGCTTTATTTTCAACGGTATGATGCTCTCTGGTGTGCATTAACTGTACTGATTACTATAAGAAGTTTGTCGATTGCTATAGTACTTTTGATCTCTAGGACTGACTCTTTGTAAGTTATATTATTATACCCAATAATGTTATTTTAGTGAAACTCTGTCCTTAGTTAAACTTATGTTTGTGATGTTAGATGTAACCATAAAATATGTAACTAAATTAAGTCAGTAATGTTTAAGTACGTTCGTACTTTTATTCTGCCCGGGAGTGTGTTATAGAATAGTTAATATGTGAACGCGCCATTATTCTGCATCTGGCAACCCTGCGAAAAAAATGGCTTCTGTGTTTAGATCCAATAAAAGGTATCATTCGGAAAGGTGTTATTTTAATAAGAATCTGGGAAAATCTAAGATTTATCACAATATTACTACACGTTTAAACACTAATATTTTACGTATTGAACAATAATACTTGAGACTATTCGTTAAAGCACTAAATAACTTTAAACAATTCAATGCAAACAAATACTGATATGATATTTGCCAACTGATAACCTACTTTGACACAACAGACAGACTGATAAGTGCATAGTTTAGCACAGATTAACTACAAATATTGATCAGATCGATCTATCAATTCAATTCAATTTTTGGGACATTATGGCCCGATCGATCGGTGCGATGATTCCGCCAATGTCGAAGTTGGATAACGCACTGCCAGTTGACCCTTGGTCTTGTACGGTAGAGTTATCCGTGTTCGGTAGAATATCAGCCACAACCAATCTAAAATAAAAACCATTACTACCACCCCATAACTACTACTAAAGCTACTAATTCTAATACTACAGGAGTACAGGAGGGGATCGGTCTATTATAAAACCTATTACAATCTGCCATCAAGTTGACATTGACAGTTAACAGATAGCAATTGAAATAGATGTGAGTTAAATGTCTATAAAGCACTGAGTTATGTACCTGTTCAATGTGGCCAACCTGACAAGTGACAACTTGCATGACGTGATGACCGGCGAGTTTGAATGATGCGTGCGCCCTCTGACGGCTGCGTTTTCGTCTCATTCCGGGCAAGATGGATGGCGTATCTTATCTCCGATAAGAATCGACGATGAGAATTGATAAAATGTTCGCGTTACGAATTTAGGCACTGATAAATACCGATAATGATCATATATACGGCAATTACTGATATTACGCAAATAAACACTGATTCTATGTTAGCAAATAAAACACTGATTCTATGTTCTATGACAATAGACGTGTGATGGCGGCGTAATTGCGTGACCTTGCGCTATCATCGCACGCCAGTTTTCTCTTGATTATTACCTATTTGCGTTATTCCTTATAGATGCGGCGACTAGATCGCGGTATTCTTTCTGGATTGCAGGTTCGACGCGAATTTGCCGGTACTGACCTTACCGGCACCGCGTGTCCAGTATATTATTATTATCCCATCCTGAGTTCATACGAGTATATGGATTCTCCCCTCGTGGGAACCACCAAAAATTAACGTAAATTACCTGCTGACCCTGGCAGGCTCGTATTACCGAACTCAGTGACGGGCAGACCTCGGACAGAGTGAGCCATTTTTACGTCATTAATGTCAAGTGTAGATGTTGATATAGATATACCTCAAGATGAAATATTAAAAATGATCATGAATTATAATATAATTAAACTAAAGTGACAGTGCATTATGTACAAAACGAGTAGGTATTATTTATTTATTCTAATTTTTCTTTGTTATTGGTTATTGTAATAAAGAACTATATTTTTTTCTAAATTTTCAATTTTCAACGCACTTCTTCTTGAGTTTAATATCCATTTATAGATGGAAAAAGACCTTTCTACTTCCACTGAAGTGAGCGGAGTGAAGTTGTACATTAAAATCCCAACAAAAACATTTTCATGTAAAATGTTGCCAAGACGACCATATACTCGTAGCTCGCACTGGCAAAAAGTTATCAGATGTCAGTAGAGCCAAGCTTCTAACTCTACACGCCCTAACTCTACAAGCTCTAACTTCACAAATTCTACACCTTACTCAAATTGTGTCGTTTGGCCGTTTCGTTACTACTAGAACTATTGTATAACGCGACGGTAGCGAAACGGCCAAGGGACACATTTTGAGTAAGGTGTAGAATTTGTGAAGTTAGAGCTTGTAGAGTTAGGGTGTGTAGAGTTAGAAGCTTGGCTCTACTGACATCTGATAACTTTTTGCCAGTGCGAGCTACGAGTATATGGTCGTCTTGGCAACATTTTACATGAAAATGTTTTTGTTGGGATTTCACTTCTTTTTGTAAGTTGCTTATTGTGGATTCCCTTCATCTTGCATATCTGTTGTCCAAATTACACTTCGCATAACAGTTATCGCAGAACAACGTCAAACGTCATTTTATCCGGTGTTGCTAGATTATCTAATGAAATAAATCGTTCAAATCTGTCAAGCAACTTGTGAGATAGAAACCCATAGAATAAGAATAGCATAGAAGCCGGACTATAAAAATAACTTTAATTAAACTTTGCACCAACTTTACCTATCTCTGCAGTAGTCCCAGCTTCTTAATAGCTTTCGGCTGGCTTTCGCTATCACACTTGCACTCGCAACTGACACTGTATTTGTCACTCGTGTGTCATAGAAAAACGAAGATTTTCGATCGTTATTAAGAAAATGGTTGTACTGTACTAAGTTTTTAGATGATGCATTACGTAAGACAAAATGAAATAGGGGTAGTTCTTCTCAATCACCCAAAGATTAGCTGGAAGAAATCCCTTAAAGTTCGCCTTTGTACATTACTATTCTGTAAAAAGTGTTTACATACATTCGTACACACGTTTGCATACATATCAAGATCCATTCAAATTTGACGTAACCTTGTGAAAATGTCAATTAAGAAAAAAAACATTCTTACTTTTTGCTTTATTTTCTCTTATAGGCAGTCGACGAAATTGATTCTTAGATCACTTTCGACTATGTCAAAGTGACACTGTACTTAAATAAAATCATAAGAAGTCTCTTACGTTTTGATTGATTACGTCACTTTGACATAGAAAAAAGTGGTCTAGGAATTAATTTTCTCGACTGTACTTAATAAGTAATCTAAAAAAGTATAGAGAAATATAGCTGGTGCAAAGTTCATTTTACAGCACGGTTTCTATGCTACTTATAGTCAAGTCTCATACAAACTTCCATCCCGTAGTTTAAGGGGTTGGGGGGTAAAAGTTCCAAGTTTTAGATTTTTTATGTGGTTTGTGTACTAATACTAGCCTACATACCAAATTTCAGCTTTCTAGGACTTCAGGAAGTACCCTAACAATTTTGATGACCATCAGTGAGTCAGTGACGAAATCGGGGGTTTTTAGATATCAATAAAATCTGAAGTATAAGAGCTATGCAATTAAAATTTTATATTTTTAATAAGTCTACTATTGACATCATATCCCGAGAATTTTGTTTATCTGGTATAATCCAAACCCAAGTTATGAAGGTTCAAAAAAACGACGAACCGCTTCGAGAAAAGGTAGGTAGTGCCCCTTGCGCTTCGTTCGCTTGGCTCGTCTTGGCGGGGGCACTGCCGTGCCCCCAGATAGTTTCGTTGGATATATACTGGACGATAATAGTAGCCGCCTGATCCTAGCGGCTGGGTTGTATTACCGATCTCGTGGTGGTTGATGAAATTGATGAAGGTCTGTCCCCGGAGTCTGGCGCGGGTTCGAATCGTGCAGGCTCCTAGGGATTGTGGTGATGACGTTGAAATGTGAACACTGGTGCTTTTCTACTAGTATTTAATCCAAGTTAAACAGTAAAACACGAAATTACAATTAGCATGAATAAAAAGCACGTTATCCGTTGACAGGATTTTGAACAGAAATCGAGTAGAAGTTCTAGTCTAACCTCTAAGCGTTGACAGCTGAGTGAGTGTGTGTCCCTGGACACTACAATAAGAGCATGGAGGCCTCACCTGATGAACTGATGATGATCCTTGGTCGGTCGATGATGACATCACCTGATTGTACTGATGAGTCTTGCCAGACGCCACTCGGTGTTGAGGGGACCGCTGTGCTGATGAACGCACAGGCGGTGGTGACACACGTTGTGGTTTTCTGACAGGCTCTGGCTCCGATGCAACTGAGAGTTGCAGTCGGCACTGCTCATCCAACAACTCCAGCAGTTGCGTGTTGGTGGGCAGGGTGTCCGGATCCTTGCCATAGCGCTCTTCAAACAATGAGCGCAACTTGATAGGTAGCTTCTGTAAACATAAGTATAGCACAAAGTATGACCACTCTTTGACAGGTTGCTTTAGTTTTTCTAAAGCCTGGATTGCCTCCTGAAGAGGGTCAGAAAACTCTGAGCGCAGCTGACCAATTGACATGATCATAGGCAAGTTGATGATCCTACTGATGTAAGCGTCAAGCAGCAATCTAGTATTTTGATACCTAGATTTTAACAAGTTCATTAACTTATACATTAAAAGCAACGGAATAATTTTTGTCATCCACCGGTAACTGACGTACAATATGAAGCGCTTCACCTGAAAGTGATGACCTTAAATAGTAATGTCGCTCAGCATCCGACATATCCCTATCGTGAACGAGGGATTGAAAAAGATCAAAGAATGAAACCCACTCCATTAAGCTACCTGAAAACTTAGGCAACTCAATAGCCGGCAACTTTGCTATTGTTTGTGAAGGCAGCTTTGTGCGAGACGAAGTCGACGCGTCAGTTTCACAGAGCTCCTCGATTTTGAGTAGCAACTTATTTACTTCAGTAAACTTAACCCTATATGAAGCCATGTCCTCCTCGGACACTTCATCACTGGCCCCCACCAGTAACTCATACGCTTCAACAAACAAAATATAATATTGATTAAAATGTCGCCTAGTGACTGCGGCGGCAATTGAAGTGGTTGTGTCACTTATTGTTGCTGAGAAATCAAGCAACATTTGATATTTAGAACTGAATTGCGTTCGAGCCTTTCGCACGGACATTTTGAATATTCAATACACACTTACAATTTAATTACAAGCTAGTTGATGACCGATTTATGATGAAAGAATGACTACACTAATGTTTGTTTATCTACAAACACTGATACCGGCGATCTATTAATACCTATTAGTTAACGTCCTAATGAACAGTAATACTTGATATTACCACACGTAAGCACTAATAGTTCACTTAACAAACAATAATACTTGATATTATTTCTTAAAACACTAAATAACTTTAGATAAATCAATGCAAACAAACATTATGATTGATGACATTTGACACAACAGATAGAGGTTGTTGTTGTTTTTTTAATTCATCCCATATGGGATAGGCAAGGATCAAAGATCATACAGCCAATTCTTCTTTTTTGTATTTTTCCGATTTCAAGTCAAATAAAGGCCTAAGCCAGTTCTTCAGTATTTATACACTTTAGTCATTTCCATTAAAAATAAGGCTATCGAGCCAATTCCGTAGTATTTCATTCCTGTATTTCCTTTCCTATGTTATATCGTCATTTTCCGTTCCGTTTGAATCCATGTCAAATACTTTGTCAGCTAGGCTAACGTCATGTCCAAATTGTCAAATTCTTGATAATCAATCTTGCTTGATTTGATCTTGAATCTTGATAGGTATTCATATTTCTTGATCACATCACACACATTCACACAAATAATCAAATTTCAAAGTCAATACTTTTAAAATAGTTATATAAATATATATTCACTGCTGGGTTCACTAGTAAGTCTTCAGTACTGCGCGGGATTAATTCTGGAGTAACGTATTCTGTTAAAAGCGTTTCTATAAGGGCGAGGCGATGTAAATTATTCGCAGGGCAATCGAATATAATATGATCTAGAGTTTGGCTATTCTCAGTATCGCAATCATTGCATCGTGGGGAGGGGACCATATTCATACGATGCAAATGTGCGTTAAATCTTCCATGACCAAAACGTAAGCGGTATAGAGTGACATAAAACTTTCTACTGTAAAAGAAAGAACTCTTTGAAAACCAGGGCTTGGAGATCTTCTTATTAATAGCTGCGTACCATTTGCCTTTTCTTTCTAGTGATGCAGTCCAGACTTGTTCCCATTCGCTATACATTTGTTGAGAAATTTTAACAAGTAAATCATGATATGGTATAGCAATATTAAGCACACTTCCGCTGGCACTATCTGTAATGGTTCTAGCTAAATAATCGACTGCTTCATTTCCAGCAACACCAATATGGCCAGGAGACCACATAAACTGCAACAGATAGAGGATAAGTGCATAGTTTAGCACAGACTAAATACAAATATTGATCAGATCGATCTATGAAAACCTATTATAATTGTCAACCTCAAGTTGACATTGACAGTTGACAAGTAAATAAAATAGATGCAAATTAAATGTCGGACTTGACAGAAGCGCGTGGAGCTAACCCCATGTGCTTCTGTTTAGTCCACCAGAGTTAATCTCTTTAACCGAACAATTGTCCTCGCGTGTGATATCCATGGACTTGTTTCTCTAATAAGTTCATGGCGATTGTCTGAAACTCGATACTGGCGAAATACACCTTGTTAAAACAAGGAGTGAAAGCCATTAATTAAGAAAAAAAAAAAAATTAAATGTCACTGGTAATATTTGACGTTTGACGTACCGGTGAAAGGTGCCAACCTGACAAGTGACACTTGCATGACTTGATGACCGGCGAGTTTGAATATGATGTGATGCATGCGCCCTCTGACGTCGGAGTTGGCGGCGTCTTGGTGCAGAGCCCGTTATCGAGACAAAATGGATGGCGTATCTTATCTCCGATAAGAATCGACTATGAGAACCGATGAAATGCTCGCGTAACGCGATTCGTACACTGAATTTAGGCACAAATATACGGCACTGAAGCTAGTAAAACACTGATTCTATGTAGCGTAGCACTGAGATCTTCAGTGACGATCGATGCAATCGATGTATGTATGCGGGCGGCGTGTCCTGCGTGACCTTGCGCCATGCCGATGCCTTGACTGTATGATGAATTACGAACTCGCGCTCCGCGCTTAGTTCTGAGATTGACTCCTGGGTCGCGAGTAGGCCGGTACTGACCTTGAAGGCTACCGCGTGCCCAGTAAATCTTGATTATCCCGTCCTGGGTTTAATTATGGATTCTCCCCTCATGGGTTCCACCAAAAATGGACGATAATAGTAGCCGCCTGATCCTGGCGGCTGGGTTGTATTACCGATCTCGTGGTGGTTGATGAAATTGATGAAGGTCTGTCCCCGGAGTCTGGCGCGGGTTCGAATCGTGCAGGCTCCTAGGGATTGTGGTGATGACGTTGAAATGTGAACACTGGTGCTTTTCTACTAGTATTTAATCCAAGTTAAACAGTAAAACACGAAATTACAATTAGCATGAATAAAAAGCACGTTAGCCGTTGACAGGATTTTGAACAGAAATCGAGTAGAAGTTCTAGTCTAACCTCTAAGCGTTGACAGCTCTGAGTCTATGACTAACTAGATTAGGTCTATGTCTATGGTCATAAGGCGGCTTCACACAGCACAACCTATTTGCATACACAATCATACAAATAAATGGAAAGCAGGTGAATTTGCATGAACATATACAGAAGTAATTAAGGGAAGTTCAACATACCAACATTATTATTTGCTTGCCGATATTTAAAATCAGTAATTATTCGAATTTGTTTATTAAGCGTGTTGAACTATTTAATAATTTGTTGTATAAGAGTAACCTGAACAACAAATACAGCTACATTCTAGACTCTAATTTAAATCTGACATTTGACAGTTATATGTTTTCTCACTTTGGAAATGTAAACCGGTGAGGCCTTAATACGATTTTTACAGATTTATTCAAACTTTTGACCTCTATACCAACCGACCATGTTACAAATGATGTTTATCCGACACAGAATAACGAAGAGGTCTCTAAGGATAAGTAAAAGTGTGAATAAACTGAATATACCAATTTTTTCCGACCATAAGGTAAATAAGGAAAACTGTATGTCTAGTTATAGTAATACCAGATCAAACCAAACAGATAATAAAATTCAAATTTTGCATCAAAATATAGCAGGACTTTGTAAAAAGCTTGACTTGGTCGAAATCGCGCTAAGTGCTATGTCTGGCAAAGGTAAGGAGGTTGATATAATATGTTTTAGTGAATCTTTCGTGAAGCAGGGTGTGGACAGCAATATTAATCTAAAAAATTATAAACTTGCGGCTTCATTCCGTCGGGAAAAAAGCAGAGGTGGTACATGCATTCTAGTAAATAAGCTACTTGATGCTAAATCTGTGATGATTCCTAAAGATATAGTTAAGAAATTTTATTTTGAATGTTGTGAAACAGAAGTTAGAAAACAGAACACCAGAACATAACAAATCACAAGTAGAACTTTTCATGCATAGTTTGGAAAAGTTGCTTCACTTTACCACTGAAAAATATCGGCGGAAGAAAATTATAAATTGTGGCGATTGGAATTTGGACATAATGAAAGAGAACCCAACCACAAAACAAAAATTGAATACATTGAATCATTATAATTTTAAAACTCATATTAACTCTCCGACTAGGTTGAAGTCCTGTATTGATCAAATCGCAAGTAACATTAAAGGCGTTGAGTCCGAGTCGGCCTATTTGGGCCTTTCGGACCACGAGTCAGCACAAATCATAACAATAAAGGCTAATAAACACTTTTCATTTACTACATAGTTTGAATTTAAAAAGGATTATAGCAAAGAAAATATTTTGATGTTTTATCATTATATCTCTCAGCTATCTTTTAGTGATGTTAAATAGTTTATGCATCAGAATCTTGTCTAGAAGCATTTAGCAATTTTTATGATATGTTCTGCTTATTATACAAATTATGTTTCCCCGAGATAAAAGTTAAAGTTGTAAATCGCCCAAAGTAACTGAAATCGTTAACGAAAGGTTTGAAAAAGTCAAGCAAAACAAAGCACGATAGATTGAAATACAAGAGAACCAGTTCGAAATGTCAAATAAACAGGCAAAAATTTATACAATACAATAAACTATTTAAGTTTTGTCTCCATCGAGCGCAACAGATTTATAATCATAAATACATACAATACAATAAGAACAAATGAAAAGCGACTTGGAAAACAATAAGTACAACTCTTGGTAATGACTATTGTAAAAACGAAATTGACCATTTAATTTTTGAAAATAAATCTTACTCAGGCGCCATTGACTTATGTACCCACTTGAATAAATATCTTATTAATCTGACAACCTCCACACAATCATCATCCACAGCTGACATGAAACTCAATAGATTATTACATAATCCCAAATCAATTTTTCTGAAACCTACTGATGAATTTGAACTGTACAAAATAGTCATGTCTTTAAACAACAGTAAAGTATATGGATATGACGAGATTAATACTATGGTTTTAAAAGTATGCGCTAAGTTTATTTGCCGTCCTCTCTCACACATCATTAATTTGTCATTCACAGATGGAATCTTTCCCTCGCAACTAAAGCTCTCCGTAGTAAAACCTCTTTTTAAAAAAGGAGACAAAGCAGACCCAAATAATTACCGACCAATAACTATTATACTAATTTTGACAAACGTTTTTGAAAAAGCAATGCTTCACAGGGTCAACGAATTCTCAAACAAACACGATATTATAATACCAAAGCAATTTGGATTTCGTAAAGGAAAATCGACGACCCTAGCTTGTTTCAACCTAGTAAGGACAATTGCGGAGAGTGTAAACCATAAGACTCCGATCATCACGCTCTTTTTAGATATGAGCAAAGCTTTTGACTTCATTGACCATGGTATACTTTTGAAAAAGATGGATTCGTATGGTATTAGAGGTAGAGCTTATGACTGGGTAGAAAGTTATTTAAGGGAAAGAAAACAATCTACACAAATTGATAGGATTGTCCGAAATAATAATAATTGTTATATTAGAGCAACATATAGGTCAGATTTTCTTATAAACAACACCGGCGTCCCTCAAGGCAGTATTCTTGGACCGTTGCCATTTCTAATAGCAATCAATGATTTGCCAAACTGTATTAAACAAGACTGCATCATTTTTGCCGACGATATTACCCTTCTAGTAAAACAAGGACCAATTTGAATTAAATTTCAATGAAACGTTGTCAGACGCTATATTATTATGTTGGTTAAAAAGCAACAACTTGAAAATTAATAATAGCAAAAACAAAAGCTATGTTATTTGGTCCCTATAATTATAACCCTTTATCTATACAAATTACCCACGACAACGCAAATGTAGAAATAGTTGACATGGTTGCATTCCTAGGCTTCAAAATTGACAAAATTTTTAATTGGAAATACCACATAGATGACCTCTGTAAAAAACTGGCCCGATTCGTCTTCGCTCTGAAAAGACTTAGACAAACGGTATCATTGGAAGCGGCTCTCACAGCATATCATGGCTACGTTTTTTCAGTTTTAAGATATGGATTATTGCTATGGGGAAATTCCGTAGATGTAGAGAGAATTTTCATACTCCAAAAAAGGTGTCTACGTGCTTTAGACAATGCGCGGTTTCTTGTTAGCTGCAAACCGTTGTTTAAGAAGTTTCAAATACTCCCTCTTCCATGCATGTACATAAAAGAAGCGTGTATCTTTGTCAAGAACAACCCTCACTTCTTCACTCAGCGCAGTGAAACTAGTGTAAGACACACCAGAGCACAATACAGGGACCTTTTATATCAGCCTCCTTGCCACACTAACATATATAAGAAAAACTGCTATAATATGCGTATAGTCCTGTATAATAAGTTGCCTGTAGATATTAAACTCGAAAGTAATATGCTATTTAAAAGTAAACTAACTAAATGGCTACAGGAAAACTGTTATTACAATATAAAAGAATATTTGACGCACTAATTGTAATTGTAATTGTAGGTATAATAAATTGTATATTGTATATTTGACATTGTAGACCTCGATCCAATTAAATGATAAATATTTCAACATTAAGAGACTAATCTAAAAAAAAATGCACACCTGCATGCAGGTTGAATACGCATGAACTGTACTAGGTTTAAGATCTGTGTAACCGTGTTTCAGCAAATAAATAATTTTGATTTTTGATTTTTTGATTTTGAAGATAGGTATTAGTGGTAATATACCTCCAGACTTCGGAATTGGAATTAAACGAGAAACCCGTACTTTTATGTTATTTGCAAATATCTTTGTTGCTGCAAGAAATGCCTGTCTGATCGCAGTGCCATTATTTATGATTTTTTTATTTTTCAATTGGGTTATCCCAAAAAAATTAAACCCTAGTTTTCATTTTTTTTTCTGATAAAATAGACTAATTGAAGAAACTAATTTCGTGGTTTTTGCATTTAAATAAGTATATTAATTTATTTCATTTTTTAAAGAAAATGGCGTTATGACGTCACTACAAAATTGGTTTGTTTGAGACATGCTTTAAAACCTTTGAGAGTTTCTTTAAAACGTCATTGATTGTTTTTTTGCCTGGCAGCACTGAGCGTTTTTGTCAGATCACGTCAAGTTTGACAATTGGGCGGAGGGTCCAAATTGGACTTATATTTTGATCATTCAATTTTTTAAAGATCTTACATTGTCATGTTTATATATAGTTAAAAACTGTCTTGATTGTAATAAGCGTTAAACTAAAACAGAAATAAGTAAGACTAAAAATCGATATGCAATATGTATATAACTGCATTTCGGACTCATATTATAATGCAGACTATGCAGTACTATGGTTGATCACAGATTAGATACAACTTATACCAATCAAGATCGTGACGTCACTAGATTAGAGGTCAAATAATGTGTAATGGTAAATTTAAAATAACTATTGAACACTAATTTTGGAAAATAATCTGATAACAGGGAATGGTTCTAAAACCCTTTTTCTCAAAATGGTTTTTGAATCACAATACATTATAAAATTATTAGTGATGTGCCGAGTCGCTGTTTTGGTGGATCGAGTCGACTCGAGTCATTTTATGTGGTATTCGAATCCTGACTCGATTCCGCGGCTCGAGTCAGTTAATATGGTATTCGAATCCTGACTCGATTCCGCGACTCGAGTCAGTTAATATGGTATTCGAATCCTGACTCGATTCCGCGATTCGAGTCCAGTGAATACCTACTCGAATTTGGTATCTATTCGAATGTTTACTCGAGTCAAGAAATTCGAGTCCAGAAATCGATCCCGTTACCAATTTTATAACAAAACATCGAAAACGAGTATCTTCAGAAAGCATACCCGTAGTTTTAGTAGAGTGACACAACGTTAATAAATCAACCTTTTTAATATGAAAAACAGAACATGAATAGCTAAGCTACTTACTAACGAGATTAAGCACCAATTTCACCATACGAGGTTAACCACTTAACAAACGATTAAAGCGTTAATAGCTGTCAAAATTTATGAACAAACAGTCGATTAACATTGATTAAATTTAACATCGTTTGGAGAAATTGCTCTTAAAACTGTATATGTCTTAACTTAACTGTTGCTTTAATTTTAATACTTAGATATGGTGAACATTGAAAACAAACCAGCATTACATAAAAGTAACTAAGTACTTACTCGAACTCAATAGCTCAGAATTATAAAATTTAGGTAGGTATCTAGCTAGTAACTAAGCTAAATAATAAAATAATAACAAAATTAACTACGGTACAAGGTAGTACCTACCTAACTAACTAAATGAATAAAAAGATAATTCTTATTAAAGGTACATAACACAATAGAAGTTATCTTATCTATCAGTCTAAACAAATAACTGTTCAAAAAAAGTATTTGGTCAATCTTCTCAGATTCCAGTCTATTACGACGTTGGTTGCATAACAGTCCAGCTTTAGAGAAAACTCTTTCCGAAGGCACAGAAGTGGCTGGAATGCATAAATATTTTAAAGCTATTTTATAAAGGCCGTTGTTGTTGGTGACTTTGCGAAGCTCCCAAAATTTAAGTGGATCGGATTTTTTATCCAAATACGGTAGCTCTACGTACTGTTTCACCTTGATGATGGCTGATGTCGAGGGGTTTTCCATGCTGGAAAATTCCAACACCCTTCTGTCTAGATGCTCCCATAAATTGTCCCCAGAACTTATGTGCTGGGTACTGGTATCTAAAGAAGTTGAAGGTGAAGTAGATATTTCTCTTTCCCTCATCATCAATTCCTCAACAACAAACTTTTGGGCATTATCAGCATTTCTCTCGACGCCAAAAGCAGCTTTCTTGAACCGAGGATCTATGAATGTGGCTTTGGCAGTAGTTTTGTTGGACTCATGCCCTCCAAATCTTCTTTCAAAAACTTTTAGCAGTTATGTGTTTAATCTAATAGCAGATTCAAAATTATAGCTGGAATTTCTTAAAGCTGCTTGCACGCCTCTAATAAGAGGTATGATGCACGACAATGTGGGGTATTGCTCGCCAGATATAATACTTGTCATTTGTTCCACTGGTTTTAAAACGCAAAGGCACTCTTGCACTTCGATCCATTACTCAGCGTTAAGATTACTCGGACAACCAGGTAATGAAGTACCTGCCGCAGAAAGAGGTATCTTGACCTTATCGAGACGTTCAAGCATATAACATACCGAATTTCATCTCGTCTGGACATCTTGCTTTAGTTTTAAGGTTTCGAGCTTCATTTGTTCTTGAACCTGCTTCAATTTATATGCAGCATTATTGCTTCTTTTGAAGTAGGCTACTATCGCACGGCACTTACCAACCAATTGAATTAATAGTTCGTTGTCCTTAATAGTATCTTGCACCACCAAGTTCAAAGTATGTGCTGCACAACTGTGATGACGTTTTTGCAGAATATCAACAACAGCTTTTTTTATATTAGCCGCGTTGTCAGTTGTAACGCAAATTATTTTGTCAAAAATATTCCATTCCGTTTCCAAAATATCTTTTATTTCTCGAGCCAAATTTTCTGATGTGTGGGCATCTTTAACTTCCCTGGTAGATAACGTCAAAGATTTAAATTTTTCTTCATTAATAAAGTGTACCGTCAAGGTCATGAAATTTTTGCTGCTATCGGAGGTCCACAAATCTGTTGTCAAAGCAATATAATCTGTTGTTTTAAGAATCTCTGCCGTAGCCTTTCTTGCCGTAGAATATTGCTCGGGAATCCATTTTTCCGAAAGAATTTTCCGGGAAGGTAACTCGTAATTAGGGTTTAACGCACGAGTAAACTCACGAAAACCTGTATTTTCAACGATTTGGAGTGGTTGAAAATTAGTGCACACCATTTTCATTAATGCTTTGTCAACACATTTGGAGTTCACCTTCTGAGCTTGCTTAGACGTAAAGGTCATCTGTAGCTGCCGTTTTCGTGGTGGTGGTGTTTCGCCGTCTGCGATTGATTGGAACAGATTAGATTTATTGACTTCATTGAGTGGCGTTCCACCTCCAGAAGTTCCAGAACAACCAGCTTCACTTAACAAATCGGAATCACTCTGAGCGGGGGTAGTTAAAGAATTGTCAATATGGGTTGAGTAAATGATAGGATGAGTTTTTTTTAGGTGCTTTACCAAATTTGTTGTATTTTTAAAGTCTTTAAATTAGGACTCACAATTTTTGCACTTTATTTTATCGTCCACTTTCTCAAAACACTTCCATACGCCTGACGATTTTCTCGGCGCCATTTTGTGATAAAATAAAGCTAATCACATTAACCCGTCAGGTGTCCTGCGCACAACAGTTGTACGTAGAAAATTTTGGCCGGTCATGTCCGGTCACGGCGCTGTGATTGGAGAATTTAAATTTCATAAACGAAGACCCTGCTAGTGTAAAAAAATAATCCTATTGATTCGTCACTTATTTGGCAACATACTGGATTTTTTTTCCCAAAAACCAAACATCTGAACAAGCGAAAAAATAATAAAAACGAAATTATTGCCCTATAGGACGTGCTTGTCCGCAATGGCCGCCGCCTGCGCCGCTCCGTAAACAAATAATTTTTTGATGTTCTTTATGTGTGTAGTGATAAATAAATTGATGAATTCGGCGCGTAAACTTATAATGGTGATAATTTAACAATAGAAAAGTGAAATGTGGCAATATATTAAGTGCAGTGTGTCAAAGAATAAACCGATCGGATGAAAAAAATATCAAAACCTAATAATAATATACTTTATTAATTAAATAATTTATTTTCATCAGTAAAATGTAAGTGTATAATCTTTATTCCATTGCATTTGCATTGCCTGTTCTTTTATCTTTCCATTGATATATAAATCATAAAATATAATTATACCAATCGTAAACAATTCACCTTTTTCTAAACTCAAATAGAAAATAAAAATATCTCGAAAATTAGCTGGACATTTCGTGCACTTCTGTAAATCAAGGGCCGGACACTTGACGGGTTAAAATCACTCCACTATTGTAAACAAACAATTAAATTCACTCACAGTAATAGTTTACTGACGCAAAACCAAGAAATCAAAAGAAAAAGTTGCAGGTTCAAACTTGTATGAACTATGACGGTATGAAGTGATGTGCCGTTACCAGTAACTTACTCGAATCGGGTATTTTACCAGTAACGCTACCAGAAACATTACCAAAAAGCGGTAATATACGGTAACATTCAAATTTCGTATATATAACCATATGTGTTTATACATGTTTATACTATTTTAGCACCAGACGGATCCTTTTAAACTAATAATGATAAGATGGGTTCAGTAATTTAGTATATTACCAATGTTACTGGTAAAATGCTCAATATTTCCGAGTATTTTACCAATGTTACCGGGAATATTACTGTCATATTTATACTTCATACATATCTATCACGTGAAAACCGGATACCGAAGTAAGTTTAAAATAAAATAAAAATTAATAAAAATTAGCTTTAATAGCAGTCTTGATGATTATAGTTTAACTAAAACAAATCACATGATTTCTTACCAATCAGGCTTTTCTGCAAGTTGCCTTTTAATTATTTAAAAACTCCTAGTGAAATATTTGAAATCGTATAAAAATATTTCACTCTTATTATTCATTATCACTGTTTTATTGCAACAACGACTAAACTACGCCTACGACTGAACAACGACTAGTAATTTATGTCAAGTTTTCTATAATAACACTTAAATACGTTTGTGTATACATGAAATAAAGTGTGTAGGTATGTGTATAACTAGTTAAAACATGTGTATAATATATCTTACAAATGAGATATTATTAACAATCATAAATCTTAATAATCATAAACAAATTATAAAATAATCATCACAGGTTTATATTCGTATCACAAATAATCTAAAAATAACTTCTTTTTATTCATTTCTTGTTTTGTAAAGTTTCTTAATGTTAACTTATGTTTAAAAGCTGCACATAACATAAGTAAAAAAGATGTAGAAATCAACTTTGGCGTTATGATAAACAAAATTCACAGAGTAGCTATACTGTACTAAGAGACATTTTTATGATTATTTACAACATAGTTAGTTGCAATGCAATACAATAGACACATAATTTTCTAACAAGGACTAGATTATGTCACTGTCACTATCAGTATTTGTATTTAGCGGATCCCTTATTTCAAGAAAGCTTATATCGGTATTACTTGTGCTTCGTGTGTCTGCAAATACATTCTCTATATTTTCATCTGAGATATCTGAGAAATTGTCTTCTAATTCTGAATCAGAAGTGTTTGGAGATTCATTGCCGGGTTCGGTTGTCGGTAATCTTTGATGTGGATTTTGTGATTTTGATCGACTGTTAATCAACTTCCAATTATGTGAAATGAACGTTATTTTCCCTGCTCTGCTAGTTACGAGGCGATTTCTTTTTTTTGTGTGAACATTTGAGAACGTAGAAAATGATCTTTCCACAGCTGCAGAAGTAGCGGGAATCGTCAAAATTTTAATAGCTATTTGTCCTAAAGCAGTTTTTGGAAATAATGTTTCCCACCACGTTAACGGCTCGGTTGTTGCTGCCATTTTCCACAAAATTTCTTTCTCCCAGTTGTTTTTACGAGTTTTGTAGTTAGATAAATCTTCTAAAATGTCGTCGGAAATGGCACCTGGAGTAGCAGGATTATACAAATTAAATATAGTTTCGCAACCGTCCACATTTTCCTGGCATGATAAATTTATGCCTTGATTCTTGGGGTCCAATATAGCTGCAGCAAAATGAAAAGGTTTTAAGGCATTAGCCTTTCTTTCCTCGAACCTTGTTTGTAAACTAAGTGAGCTTTCTTCCAACAGCTCTTGCGTTTTAGAATTATTCAATAATTTGTGCAATTCATTTAAAGCTTTGTGCACTAAATGTACTGCGTAATAATCTCCTTCTAGGATAAAGATCCATTCTACAATTGGTTTCAAAAGTAATTTGAGATCTTGTAACTGTGTCCAAGTATCTTCATTCAAAATTTGGTTCTTATACTTCCTCAAATTTACCGTCGTATCATTAATTATCATGTTTTGAAGTATAAGCTTTGATTTAAGAAAACTTTGTAAACTCATCAAGTAACTGCCCCATCTCGTTTTTACTGGCAAATGAAGCGATACTTTGATTGCCTTTTCCTCAGCAATTTTTCTGAATTCTGCTCCAAGAATATGGGATCGCGTTATAGTTTTAATCATATTTACAGTCGTTGAAAACATGTGTCGAATTTTGGAAATTTGCAAAATATCTCCAATAACTAAATGCAGCGTGTGTGCTAAACATCCTGCCCATATGGTTTGATTATATTTTTCATTTATTAGTTTACTAAATTTGACCATGTTGGCTGCATTATCTGTTATTATGGCCAACAGTTTTGATGCATTAATCTCCTCAATAATCGTTGCAACTTCTTCGCACAGGTATTCAGCAGTATGTCTCTTGTCCTTTGTTTCAATAAATTTATAGAAGTATGGTTTAGGTGCATATAAAATCACGTTCAAAATTGATTCTCTTCTCAGGTTTGACCATCCATCTATTGCTAAGTGTATTACACTGGATTGTTGTATTTTATTCGTAATATTGGTTTGAGTTTCCGCATATTCTTTACTTAGGAGAGACGTTGCTAGAATTTTTCTGGATGGTGGTGTATATAATGGATTCACTTTATGAAAGGCATTTTTCCACAATGGATGTTCAAAAAGTTTGAACGGTGTACAAGTAACATATATTGCTTTTGCAATAGCTTGATGGATATCCATCTGAAACAATAATGTTAGCAATCTGTTAATAATAAAGAAAAAAATATATCTGAAAGATCATTAATAAAAAAGAGACAACTAAGTGAAATTAATGCACAAATTTAGTAATAAAATAGGTACCTACTCAAACTAAGATACTCATTGGCATGTGTTTAGTTAGGGCATTAGTTTGAGTACCTACCTACCTATTGTTTAATCGAACGCGTCAAGGAGTTGGCTCCCTAAACAAAATGGCGGCCATGACGCGTTAGCAAGCGTGCTGTTTTTTTTAAAGTAAGTATAACTGCTAAGTAACTACTCATTAATTTACTAATTCTGCAGAGGGAAATATAGTTTATTTACTTACTTGGTCATCTTTATTCATAAAAGCTGTGGTTACAGCTTGGGAATCTTGCGATGAAGAAGCTTCTTGTGAGTCTTGTGACTGATTTGTTTGTATATGTGTATTTTTGTTATATTGTTGGAAAGAATCTTGAACATCTTTCGGGGTTGCTTTACACTTTAGCAAATGCCATACAAATTTAGTAGCATTTTTAAAATTATACACAGTGCTACAATAATTACACTTGTAACTTGTCTTGTTATTAGCCGACGTGTCAGTAAAATGATTGTAAACTTTACTTTTCGGTTTCATTGTCAATATTAGCTAGTCACACGCAGAACACTGTTGATGCACTTCCACATAGTACCACGGACAAAGGCAAACTAACCGTCGTGACATTGCCGAACTGATAAGGTACAAACTACAATGCAATGAGTAAAAGAGACGGAAGATCCAATGCGTTACAGAAATAATTCATAGTTAGTAAGAGTATATTAACTTTTTTAATTATAATTAATAAACTAAAATGAATAAAGAAAACAAAACAGAAAAAAACGATTTCTATGTCCGCTTCTAGTAATATTACCGGTAGCATTGGTAATTTACCGAGTATTTTACCAAATGGTATTATACTGGTAACGAGTAAGTTACCGCCGGCACATCACTAGGTATGACGCGTCTCGTCACTTCATTGCTTAAGTAAACAGAAATTGAATTCAAGCGAGTCAATCTGACTCGAATACTAGACTCGAGTCAGTTGTACTCGCATAGAAGAATCGAGTCAGCGAGTACGAAACCGATTCTCTCTGACTCGAGTACCGAATCGAGTCTGGCGTACTCGAATCAAAATATTTTGGTACTCGAGTAGGCGAGTCCTAAGCAGGAATCGAGTCCGACTCGAGTCAAGCCGTACTCGGCATATCACTAAAAATTATGGAATAACCCAATTCCTTGCGTATCTTAGAAACAAATTATTTTGATTTATCCCAGCACCAGCTTTTATTTTAGATTTCATCACTTTGCTAACTAACCATGAAGCAGGCTTCTCTCCTCTTCCTGTATTTTTTTTATTTAATCTCTGTTTAGCCGTTTTATAAAGTTCTAAATCTGCACTGTGACGATCTGTAATGTAATGTAATATTTATCTTAAGTAAGTCGTGTTGCATGCACGCTGTGTCCAACTCATAAATCGCTTATCACCTCTTAGCAACCTCTTATCCAATTTTGTACCTGGTCCGCAATAATTATAGCCAGGTAAGTGCAGCTCAAAAGGTAAGTGATTAATAACACTGTTTAAAAGTCCTCTCCCAATAGCATTTCTATCAATCCAGCTATTTTCGCTATCTTTAAACCCTAAGTTTAAGTCCCGTGCAAGTGCGCTCTGCGTACGTACGTGCGCCCGAGCTTCATAGTGTTTGTGTTTACCTTACTTTTTTGAGTAAAAATGACGCAGTGTAAAAAGTGCAAACTGTTTTTATCAACCACAAAAGACGAGACTGTGAGGTGTAAAGGAAAGTGTGAAGATGTCTTTCACAAAAAGTGCGCACAAAATATGAAAAATGATATTTGTGACGCGTGCATCAAGAAGGAAGGCAGCCCGAAGACACAGTGAGCATCAAACATCTTGATTGATATTAAAAAAACAGGTCAAGTGCGAGTCGGACTCGCGCACCGAGGGTTCCGTATTTAAGATATTTTGCTTAGTAAATGCAAAAGAAAATACCTACTCATTTTGTTATGAACTTTATTATCGATACAATAAGGTCCATTATGACTAGCTTAAATTTTTATCCACTTTTCTAAGTTTTTTGTTATTTCTCAAAAACTATAAATAATGAACACTTCATTTTATTTTTCCCATAAAATATAAGTAATTATCTATATGTCAAGATTTTTTCAGATTTTTTGATTCATGAACTTCGAAGATAAGGGGGGAACGGTCTTTTTACATTGTTAGCTATAGGTCAAAAATTACATCACAGAAAATTAAAATTTTTTTTTTTTGAAAGTGCAGATTAAGACCTTTCATATGACACCCCATTTGCTATAATCAAACCACTTTCATTTTTCAACCCCCCAACCCAAGACCCTTTTTCAATTATTTTTAAAATGAATTTAATATTTTTTTTACTAAAAACAGATGCGGGCAAGCAAGTTATACAACTATGCCAAATTTCAAGTTGATAGCATTTGTAGTTGCTGAGAAAACCTGCTGTGACATACAGACAGACAGACAACGAAGTCTCACCATAAGGGTTCCTTTTTTACCATTTCGGTACGGAACCCTAAAAAGCACCAGCAAAGACATTGTTGGATGAGGTCAACAAAAAACTGTAAATAATTTATCAGCTGCAGGAGAAAACCGAGAACCTAACCGAAAATGTTGACTTTTATGCGGAGCAATATCAGGTAATTTCTGAGTTAAACCTGCAAAAAATCAATGAATCATTAGAAGAACGAATAACACACCTAGAGTTGAAGAAAGTTGAGACTGAAGTTGAAATAGTCGGTTTAGGCCCCGTTCTCACGAGCGCTTAAAAAGCGTCGCGTTAGAACACAAACACGGAGTTCCGTAAGCTCAATTCAATTTAACGTCCAACGCCCAACGTCGAAAATCGAACAGTGTTCGATAAAAAAGCGCCGCGCTTTAAAACCGCCTTCGTGTGAATAAACACATGGTTATCAATTTGTGTCATTTCAACGTTTTTTTAACGCGCGTTGAAAAAGCGCTCGTGAGAACGGGGCCTTAGAGCAAACGAAAAATGAGAATACAATTACTGTTATCAGCAATATTGCCAAAAAACTAAACTTCGGATCGAGAAAACATTGAAACCACGTGGACGGTAGGGCGAGAAAAGCAAGGCGAGACGCGCCCGCGGCTCGTCGTGGTCAAGCTGCGCTCTAAAAGCGCCCGCGCCGAATGGCTGAAGAATAAAAAGTTCCTTTTAGTCAATAAGGTAATTTTTGCAAATGATAATCATAGTCGCATCTCAATCATCATCATCATGGAGATTAGTAAAACTGTTAAAAATCTGTGAGGCGTATGTTGAGGCCCATGGACTCAGGTACAATGCGACCAAAAGTGAACTCTTGCAGTTTAAATCGGGAAATAAAAGCTACCAAATGCAACTGGTCACGCTTTGTGGGACTCCTTTAAAAAGAGTGTGAAAATATAAGTACCTGGGTCACTGGGTCACAGATACAATGTCTGACGACGAAGACATCGAGCGGGAGCGACGGGCGCTGTGTGTTCGCCGTAATATGTTGTCCCGCAGATTTGCACGTGTTAGTAAAGAAGTAAAACTCACGCTATTGAAAGCGTATTGCCAAACTTTTTACACGTGCGGTCCGTGGGCTAACTTTACGCAGCGGGCATACAGCGCATCTAGTACAACAACGCATTTAGGATGCTGTTCAGTTTGCCGCGGTGTTGTAGTGCCTCGGGAATGTTTGCTGAGGCTCATGCGGACTGCTTTTTCGGTATCATGAGAAAGCGTATAGCTTCACTCTTCTACCGCAGCCGCGGCAGCACAAACAGCATCCTAAGGACGCTGGCCCAGCGCTGGGATTCGCCGCTGTTTGAACGGTGCGTACAGCAGCACGCACCTGTCGCGACACCGCCACGGGAAATATAATATTATTAATTTATTATTTATTGAAACTTATTTGCACAAAATACAATAAAGTACAAAAAGCGGACTTAATGCCCAATGGCATTCTCTACCAGTCAACTAGTAGGAGAAACAGAAAAGAAACTAAGGTCGGGGCGAAGAAAAAAAGCGTTGAAAAAAAAAGTTTCAATAAAATATATACAAGATACGGGTATATAAAATATACGTTAATACATAACTCTAAAAATAATATTAATAATACATATAAAATATATAAATAAACAGATAAGGCCATGTGTGTTAAATCGATTTTATGACTGCGCTTGTTGCAGCAGATGCTTATCTATATATATAAAAGGCTAAACTGACTGACTGACATATCAACGCACAGCCGAAACTACTGTACCTAGAAACTTAAAAATTTGGTACATGGGTTCCTTTCATGATGTAAGTGAGCACTAAGAAAGGATTTTCCGAAAATCGACCCCCAACGGGAAGAAGTGGGGGGGAGTAGCGGGACACTAATTCTACGCGTACGAAGTCGCGGGCGTCCTCTAGTGAAGCATATGCTTGAAAGCTAAGCTAAGCCAGTTTGACATGTAATGTAATTTATACTGTGTTATATTGAGTAATAAATCTGAATCTGAATCTGAATCTAAGCTGACACCGAAAGGAAGAAACATGATCATATTTTCTAAGACCAAAGATGAAACGTACGCCAATATTGAGTAATCGCTCTAACCTATTTAAGGAATCGTGGTTGATATTGGTAATGCACACATCTGCATAGTCAATAATAGGCAACACGAGCGCCCTCACCAGCAATGTTTTTGTACTCACTGGAAGATTTTTTTTGTACCGGTACAATGCACGCAGAGTGCCGGTAATCTTACGACTTACCTCCGAAAGATGTCCATCCCACGTAGGGTTACCATCTGACTGGATAAAGCCGGTCTAGACCGGATTTTTACGTGTTAGACCGGACTCCGCCCGGATTTTACGTCAGACCGGATTTTTGTAATACTTGCATGTCCTCCCGCCCGCTCAAGCGACGGGTGCCGCACGCACTCACGCACTGAGCCCAGAAGTCCCGGAACGCAAGCACACCGCAAGGGGCGCGGCGCGGGCGGCGCGACACCCCGCTCGCAACCCTCCCTCGCATGATTGCATCGCACGGACCGCAAATTAATGTAAACAAAGCTACTTGTGTTTATTTCTCGTCGCACGCACGTATCGTAATAATGGCGTCCGCAAACAAAAAACGTTGTAAATTTACGGATGTGTTAAAATCTAAATATCCTTCTTTTACTGAGGGTAGAAATGACCAAGAAGTGAAGTGTACTATTTGTGATTGTTTTGTGTCGATTGGATACAAAGGTGGAGCTGACATAGAAACACATTTAAAAACAGAAAAGCACTTAAAGAAGAACCGATTGTGCGCCAGTACAAGTAAGATTGGTACTTTTGTAGCGACACAGCTGCATAGCTAGCTATAGGGTATGCGCTATATACGTTAGCTATGCAGTCGGGCGCGTCAGTAGTTCCGGGCCCATAGGACGTTGTGGTCGTCTGAAATAAATAGTTAGTTATTAAACTTACGCAGTTTAAATTATCTTACCCACAACATGAAGACTCCAAAGTGGTGACCCCTGTGAACTGTAAGTGAACACAATAATAAATTTTTTTGGGCACCGGACTACTCCTTTCCGTCGAGTGCCACGCGGAAAGAGCATCAGCGGCACGTGGCGTGTTAGCCATTCAGGAGAGCTAACCTATATGCGAAGATGTACTCGAATCCACCAGTTAGCCAGCCACCAGTGCAGCACCCGATCCAGCAAGCCGGAGGGAGTTCGTCCGGTCATGTTAAATCGGATGTGGACCCGTCCTCCACGGAGGCTAACGGAGTCGGTGAGTTGGCAGCGGTGTCGCTGTCAAGCAAGATTCCAGATTTGTGGACGGATCAACCCAAGCTCTGGTATGCTCAGTTGGAGGCAGTCTTAGAGCCTCAACGCTTGGGAGATGTGCAGAAGTTTAACGTCGTAGTCACAAAGCTGAGGAAAACAACAGTTGAGGCGGCCAGCGACATTATTTTTGCACCACCGGCGGTGGGGAGATACGAGGTTCTGAAGGAGAGGCTTCTGTCGGTTTTCCAAGAGTCTGAACAAAAGAGGCAATATAGGTTGTTCCATGAAATGGAACTAGAAGACCAGAGGCCCTCGCAGCTTATGAGGGGGATGAAAAGCTTGGCCGACGGGAAATTTCCAGATTCGACCATCCGGATGCTGTGGATCGGACACATGCCGTCAGCAGTTAAAGCAGTGTTGGCAGGAAGCGAGATCACCGATCTTCAGAAATTGGCTGAGTTGGCCGACAAGATCGTTGAAGCGACGGGAATTGGTGCTACCGTGTCGGAAGTTTCAACGGATCCGGCCTATTCCTCGGATGACAGATGGCTGGCGGAAATAGCCAAGATCTCCACACGACTGAAAAATTTGGAGCACGCACAGTCGTCAGGCAGGAGTGGCGCGCCAGAGGGCAGACAAAACCAGCCTCAGAGGAGAGAGCGTCAGTCAAGGAGGCGCAACGATCCAGACTGGGTTTGCTTCTACCATTTCCGATATGGTGAGAAGGCCACCAGGTGCACCAAACCTTGCAATTGGAAGGCGGTAAACTGAGTGCGATACAGCCAAGGGTGATGTACTGTGTCGACTCCAACAACCACCGCCTCAGTGTGACGGACATGAACTCGGGGTTACGTTTCTTAGTGGACACTGGTGCCAATATTTCAGTGATACCGAGGTTCAGTAAAATTGTGAGTACTAATCTAGAATTAGAGTATAAGTTGCACGCAGCTAATGGCACCTCCATTAAAACCTACGGGGTTAAGTCACTAATATTAGATTTTAAGTTGAAACGGGTCTTTCGATGGATTTTCGTGATTGCTGACGTTAGCCAACCCATATTGGGGGCAGATTTTTTAAGTTTTTACGCTTTGAATGTAGATCTTAGGTCTAGAAAACTCGTCGACACAATCACGGATAATGGCGTTGTCGCGACTGTAGTTAACTTTCGAGAAAACTCAGTGAATACAGTTAGCGCGGACCATCCGTTTTATGACCACTTGAGTAGATTTCCGGATATAACTATGCCGGTTAGTTTCAAGGAAACTCCCAAGCATAATGTGTGCCATCACATAGAGACGTCTCGGGCCCCCCCGTACATGCGCGAGCTCGTCCTCTGCCACCGGAGAAATATAGAAAGGTTAAGGAGGAATTTGAGTTCATGCAACAGATAGGAATTTGTAGACCGTCTAAAGCTTGACTTTCATGGGTAGCGGCCAATGCGTGAGTCGCGCGCGGCCGACGCTCAGCATCAGCCGCGCGCGACTCACACGCGCGGCTGATGCGGAGGTTCAACTTTCGTGGGTCGCGGCCGATGCGACAGTCGCGCGCGGCCGCTGGCACGCCATATTGATGTTAGTGTCCGTCCAGTGCAGTTGTGTGTGATCTGTGATCTCCGATGGCTTCTAAAAATGATATATTGCTAGCAATGCTAGAAGAAGAAGAGGATGACGATTTGCTATTGCTATACTATTACAAGCAAAGGAGTTCAATTGATCCAATTTTCAGAAATAGAGGTGATGAAGGATTTTATCGTATTTTAATAGAAAGACACTTGAAATCTGATGACGAGAAATTCCGGAAGTTTTGTCGATTGAATAAAAGGCAATTTAATTTTGTCTTATCTTTAATTTACGAGGAAATGAAACCGAAAACATGCAGACAATCGATCTGTCCCGAAGAGAAGTTATTCTTGACACTCCGGTAAGTATTTGTGGTTGTGCCACATTAAATCAAAACTTTTTAATTCTTATAACTTAGTCCCTGTTACGGGGATTTTTTATTTTAATACTAATCACCAAATCGTGTTTTTTTAGTAATCATATAAAAGATCGTTCACCCGTATAAGGGATTAATCGGCTGCTTCGTCTTGATATTGCGACGCGGGGCTTATTGGCGAGTACACGTTGTTTAACATATTTGAGGCCTGATGGGTGCTATCGTTGGAAATACTCGTAGGTGTTCGTTGAAATGATGGACCGTACATGGCTTCAGTACTTGCTGAACGTATGTCAGATGCAGCCGACGTCATCGGAGTCGGTGAACGCTCGAACTGAGACGTGGAGCTTATTGGCGAGTACACGTTGCCTGCGAAAGGCCTATCTGTGGCCTGATTGCTGTTACTGTTGGAATTACTCATAGGTGTTGGTGGAGCTGGTCGATAGTACATGGCTTCAGCACTTGATGCACGTGTGTCCGATCCAGACGACATTATTGGAGTTGGTGATCGCTCGAAACGAGTAGCCTCTACTGCCCTCATCTTGTATTTAGTAAGAGTTTCAAAAATTTCCTGCATCGCTGTTATTTGTAAATATGGGGGTAATTTTTTAAGGACACTGTTGGCATGCTTTGTAAATGAATCTATTTCATCTTCTTCGCCCTGGTTTGAAGACAAAACACTTCCTATAAGTTGCTGACGAGTGGCATCTCGTTTCTCTAGATATGTCATTATATCGTCTTGTTTTTTACGATTTTTTTTTTTTACATTTTGTGGTGGTTTTAACGTAGGATCGGGTGTCTTAGTCAATGACTCCTGCGTTTCTGCAGTGGGGCTTTCTGGAGTTTCACATACATTCGGGGAGCCAGCAGGCGTCACACTCACACCCAAATGTCCAGGAGAGTCCACCAGCGTTGGCGTTTCTATATTGCTCGCCACATGTGACCGATCTGATGAGGATCGTGACTCTTCCGAAATGTTGGTTATGCTTGTTCTTTCCTGATGAATAGTTTCCAGAAATGAAAGTTGTAAACGGTACGTTCCAAACTTACTTCGAGGATTTGCAGCGGATCCAGTACACCCTTTGAGTTTCTTTTTTTGCCGGTAGTAGGTATCTTTGATGTTCTTCCACCTATTTTTGCAAACCTTTCCTGTAAAAACATACATTAGAATTAGTTAACACAATTAAAATTATTTAGGTACATTGTTTTTAATGACATGGAGTAAGATTGTATAATATATTCAATTAGGATAAAAAGTAGAATATGTTTAATTACAGGTTACTGAATTATTCGCTTACTAAATTTTATCAAAATCCGTTCAGCTATACAAACTTTCACATTTACAATATTATGGGATTAGTGGGATCTATTTGAGTTTAGACTTTTTCTTTACAGATTTCTAGCAACCGGAGAAAGTTACGCATCACTATCGTTTGCCTATCGAATATCGGCATGTTATATATCAAAGATCATAAAGCAGATATTAAGATTGTTAAGGGAAAAATTAATGCCCATAGTCATGCCTGTACCTACCGAAAATGATTTCAAAAGAATTGAACTAGACTTCTGGGAAAAATGGAATATGCCGAATTGCATATCTAGCATTGATGGCAAACACGTTCGCATTAAAAATCCACAGCACAGTGGTTCACTTTATTACAATTATAAAGATTTTTATTCAATCGTTTTACTAGCTATGGTAGACGCTAATTACAAATTCGTGGCAGTTGACGTCGGATCGTATGGCAAAGAAGGAGACAGTAATATATTCAGAAAATCAGCGATGGGAAAGAATATTGCTAATAATACTTTCAACATTCCGGCTTCAAAGTGTTTACCCGGTATTCAAGAAGTATTGCCTCATTTTTTGATAGGCGATGAAGCGTTTCCACTCAATACCTACATGATGAAACCTTATTCGAGAAGGATTGCCTTGCATGATCGTGAGATAGATATTTTTAACTACAGATTATGCCGCGCCCGTCGTGTTGTTGAAAATGCTTTTGGGCTGCTAAGTCAGGTATTCCGAATATTTTATACTCCAATTGCAGTAGCACCAGAAACTTGTACGGATTTAATACTGACAGCATGCTGCCTGCACAATATTTTGCGAGACGGATATCTTGAACGCAATCCAAGGCCATATTACGTACGTGATGAAAGCGAAATCCCTACAGAGAATATGATTGATATAGCACCCGCAAGAGGATATTCTTGGGACGGTATTCACGTTCGCGACAAGTTAAAACAATTCTTTTGTTCAGCAGAAGGACAAGTATCTTGGCAGTGAAGAATTTAGGTACGCCGTTTAATTTGAAGTATACAAAACTTCCTCAAAATTACATGGTAATAGATAAATTAAATACCTACTTACCACTTTTATTTAATTCCTTGCCTATTTCTTCCCACACTTTGTCCCTCTTATAAGAATTTCTGTAGTCCGGTAAACTAAGATCATATAAAAAAGGGCGCTGCGCAACCAAATTAATAAGAATTTCTTCTTCTTGTATAGAAAATGGTACAATAGTCGCCATTTTTTACAGCGCATCACGCGTCAGTAGAAGACCAACCAAACACGGCAGCGCGCGGCTCGCGACTGTCGCCACCGACGCGAGCCGCGCGCGGCTCGAGCCGCTGGCCTCGAAAGTGGCGCCATTATGTTTCATACTTATTATTACTGACGCGCAGGCCGGGCGACTGTCGCTAGCGTGAGCCGCGCGCGTCTGTCGCATCGGCCGCTACCCATGAAAGTCAAGCTTAAGAGTGCATGGGCGAGCCCGCTGTATGTGGTACCTAAAAAGGATGGCAGCTTACGTCCTTGCGGCGATTATAGACAACTCAATGCTTGTACTAAGCCGGACCGATATCCTATTCCGCGTTTACAGGACTTTACATATATTCTAGCTAAAAAAAGAATTTTTAGTAGGATAGATGTAAACAGGGCGTACCATTTCATTCCGGTCACGCAGGAGGATATCGAAAAAACGGCTATTATTACGCCATTTGGACTGTTTGAGTTTCCTAGGATGACGTTTGGTCTGCGTAATGCAGCTCAGACATTCCAGAGGTTCATGAACCATACGGTTTCATCGGACCTAGGGTTTGTGTTCGGATACTTAGATGATAATAAAAGCCAGTGATAACGTCCAACAACATAGGGAACACCTTGAGCAGTTGTTTAGGCTAAACAAGTACCGGTTGACAATTAACATCTCTAAGTGCGCTTTCGGACAGCCTAAGGTAGATTTTTTAGGTTATGAAGTTAGCACGGAAGGCATTAAGCCATTGCCTGAGAAAGTAAAAGCGATAACAGAATTCCCAAAGCCGCAAACAGTCGAACAACTCAGACGGTTTCTTGGTATGGTAAATTTCTATAGACCTCATTTAAAGAATGCAGTTAGACATCAAGCAGTGTTAAATAAGTATCTTGTTAATTGTACCAAGAAAGACAAAACAATAATAAAGTGGAACGTCGAAGCTGACGAGGCCTTCTTGCAATGTAAGAACAGTTTGCTTAGCGCGGCGTTATTAGTCCATCCAGGTGCGAAAATGGCCCTTATGGTCGACGCATCGGATACCTGTCCAGGTGGTGTGTTGCAACAATGCATTAAAGGTAAATGGAAACCGTTAGGTTATTTTTCAAAAAGTTTTACAGTGACGCAACGTAAATATAGTGCTTATTATCGAGAATTATTGGCCATATATCTAGCAATGGTGCATTTCAGAAACTGGTTCGAAGGCAGGCCCTTAACAATTCTAACCGATCATAAACCCTTAATTTACGCATTCAGTAAAGTAGGCAGTGACAAAGAAACTCCTAGGCGTACTCGGCAACTGTTGTTTATCAGTGAATTTACAACCGATATACAACACGTGTCGGCTAGCGAGAACGTGGTCGCTGATGCATTGTCTCGAGTAGAGACAATATCGACTCCCACGGGCATAGATTACGACGAAGTCGCCCAAGCGCAGGCTGTAGACGCTGAGTTGGCTCAATTGGCGCCTTAAGAGAATCGCATTACCGAGTTCCAACAACCACGTTTACTGTGATGTGTCGACGGGCAGACTTCGACCTTATTTACCACTAGGTTTGCGGAAAAAAGTGTTTGATATTACGTATAGCTTAAGTCATCCGGGTATTTGCGCGTCGCGTTCATTGGTAAAGAGAAAGTTTTATTGGCCATATATGAATCGCGATGTAGGGGTTTGAGCCAAAACTTGCATTCAATGTCAGCGAGCAAAGGTGCATAGGCATAGCCGCTCGGTTTTGGGGCAGTTTCCTCACGTGGGCCGTTCCGAGCACATTCACGTGGATATTGTAGGCCCGTTGTCAACGTCGGCGGACGGCCATAGGTACTTAGTTACGGTAATAGATAGGGTTACGGGTTGGCCAGAAGCTTTCCCAATATGTGACATTACAGCTGAAACCGTACCTAAAGTTATCACCGAAGGGTGGATTTCGCGATACGGCTGCCCTGCTAAGCTTACGAGCGACCAGGGTAGGCAATTCGAAAGTACCATTTTTACGGAGCTGATGCGACATCTAGGGGTAGAAAAGTTGAGAACTACCCCATACCACCCGCAGAGTAATGGCACGGTCGAACGTTGCCATCGTAGTTTAAAAGCGGCCCTTAAGGCAAAATTAAATAATTTATCGTGGTTACAAGAGCTACCGGCTATCATGCTGGGACTCAGGGCTGTACCACGGAATGACACGGGAGTCAGTGCCGCAGAGCTAACGTTCGGGCGTGCATTGCGAATTGGATATGGAAACAGGCGAGCGCGCCGCCTAACGCTGCTGCCCGCGCGCTCCCCGCGCAGCAGGCGCACGTGCCGGCGGCAGGTTACGTGTAGTTTCAGTGATAGTGTAAAAAGTGAACTAGGTTAAGTAACCCCTTTTTGTTTGTAAGGGGGGGGGCTACTGTAGCGACACAGCTGCATAGCTAGTTATAGGGTATGCGCTATATACGTTAGCTATGCAGTCGGGCGCGTCCAGTGGGTAGAAACTTCATACAAAAAAAACGAATGTATGAAACTGTATCTATCGATGTACCAACCGCATCAAATCAACTGACTGGTTGCCATATCTTAACAATATTGTGTGCTTGGTAGTTTTGTTGCAGTTAATTTCCAATCTAGTGTATTGTGCATCCAAGCATGCAAATTCAGAGTTAAATCGATACAAAGATTAAAGTAACAATAATTTAGAATAGAAAATTATAGAGAATAAATTATTAAATAATTTAATGAAATAATGAAATCTTCTATAAATTTCATGTGGCAGCACCACAAACAAAATGTCTGGCGGTGGCTCATGGCTGTCGTTCGGTGTCGTGTTATTTTTTTTGTAGTTTCTGTTTGATGTGTTCTACGTGTTTTGGTGTTTTGAATTGATAATAGCGTTGAGTTTGAAAGTATTTTCCTCCGCATTATCTTTACATTGACATTGAAGTGCAGTTTTTGAGACATGACTCTATTAATTAGGCTATTTTTTATAAAATTTAAGTGCAGTTTTTGAGACAGGACTCTATTATTTAGGTTTTTTAAGTTTATATATAGTTAGTGTTTTAAAACAATCCGTCTAAAATGAGTCGTGGCCACAGGATTTGTGAAATTTGTGGAATACAAGAAAAACGGTGTAGTGGCAAAATGTTTTTTGCAAGATTTCCTTTACGTGAACATAAGTAAGTTTAATTGTGGATATAAACAAAATATAAATACTTTATTACAACAATCGAAAGACCACCTGATGTGGTTATCACGTTATTTCTTTGTTAGATATTTTTAAGCCATTACCCCGAAATACGCTATTGAAAACCTCAGTTAATGTACGTTTTTTTGGTTTTCAGATGTAAACAATGGGTGAAAGTAGTAGGCCAGGAGGATTTTGTATACTTACCCATTGAAAAACTTCATGATTTGCGTTATATATGTGGAAATCATTTTGAAAAACGGGATTTTACTAAAACAAAAACCCGGTTGAAGAAAGGTGCCATACCTAAACTTCATCTAGCTATGCCACCACTTCTTGATGAACTTCTTGAAGGGTTTCCTTTGCACATGGCAAGAAGAACCCAAGGTAAAATATGACTTTTGTATAAACATTCCTTCTTTCTGTTACATACCTACTTGTTTCTGTTACATATCATACCTACTTGAAAGTAAAAAAATCTTCCTATATTAACAATATTATAGAATTCCAATTACTTCAATTAGTGAAGCTCGGTTGCCCAGGTACTTCTACAATACAATGCATATGCTGACGCAGTTATTCTAGTTACTAGTGACCTTACCTACAAAGCTAGCGGTACCGTGTTCGATTCCCGGTAAAGACAAATATTTGTATGATGAGCACAGGTAGTATTATTTAGAGAGTGCTAAGCCAAAAAACTGTGAATCTGCTCGAAAGAAATGACATGTTTTTGGTAAATACATTATTTTTCGCACTTTGCCAGTATTTTTTTTATGTATATATTGTATATTACACTATATCTTGACCAATAGCTATGCCGATAGTAAACCAATTTGAATAATACTTTTTATTTCAATCTATTTCAATATTGTAAATGAGTAAGTTTGGATGTTTGTTACGCAATTAAGCTTCTACCACTAAACGGATCGGGATGAAACATAGAATAGTTTTTATCCTGGAAAATAGGACAGTTTCCCAGGGAGCAGCGATAAGCAACTTCTACGCATACAGAGTCGTGGGCAAAAGCTATAATCCAACAGTGGTTCCTTTTATAAAATAAGTAAAACCCTAAAGCTCAGAGGTTCAATATAAAGGTCAGGATCATTTGAAGTCTATTAGTATACATTATTAATTTAGTACTTGTTGACCATTACTTAAAATAATTATGCAAATGATTACCCTTTTTTTGGTATTTCCAGCTCCTGTAGAAGCAGCCCCGGTGCCCCCAGTACTTACTAACCTAATGGCCATTCCAGCACAAAAATCCACAAATGCAAGTAAAGGAATCAAAACGATATTGATAGTTGCAGCAGGTATTTATTAATATTCAACATTATACTGTTATTATATATTATTAATTTAGTACTTATTGACCATTACTTAAAAGAAACATGTGAATGAATACCCTTTTTAGGGTTCCGTACCAAAATGGTACAAAAGGAACCCTTATGGTGAGACTTCGTTGTCTGTCTGTCTGTCTGTCTGTCTGTATGTCACAGCAGGTTTTCTCAGCAACTACAAATGCTATCAACTTGAAATTTGGCATAGTTGTACAACTTGCTTGCCCGCATCTATTTGTAGTAAAAAAAAAATGAAATTAATTTTATTAATAATTGAAAAGGGGTCTAGAATGGGGGTTCAAAAATGAAAGTGGTTCGATTATAGCAAATGGGGTGTCATATAAAGGGTCTTAACCTGCACATTTCAAAACTATTTACATAAAAAAACATAAAAAAACTAAGAAAATCTGTTTTAAAATTTAGGCTAGTCAAAATCGACCTTATTGCCTGGAAAATAAAGCTTATAACAAAATGAGTATTTTCTTTTGCGGTTACCAAGCATATTATCTTCAAAACGGAACCCTCGGTGTGCGAGTCCGACTCGCACTTGACCGGTTTTTTTTTGTAGTTCCAGCTCCTGTTGAAGCAGCCCCAGTGCCCCAGTACTGACTAACCTAATGGCCATTCCAGCACAAAAATCAGAAAATGTCAAGTCAAGTGAAGGAATCAAAATGATATTGATAGATGAAGCAGGTATTTATTAATATTCAATATTAAGGTCAGGATCGTTTGAAGTCCGTTATTATCAGTAATCGGCACGGACGGTGCAAAACTTTAACAAAAGTTGTATAGCTGACATAAAAGAGAACTTACAACCAAGAAAAATAAGAATAGTATTGAAAAATAAGAATATTATTGGCCGATTAGTATTCAATTTAACTCTATATCAGAGTTTCGCATTTGGTATAAGGATATTAATATTTTCATGGTTGCAATGTGAGTTAAAGTTTTACACCATCCGTGCCGATCACTGGTTATTATAAATTATTTATTTAGTACTTATTGACTATTACTTAAAAGAAACATGCGAATGAAAACCCTTTTTTTTGTAGTTCCAGGTCCTGTAGAAGCTGCCCCAGTGACTAACCTAATGGCCATTCCAGCACAAAAATCTGAAAATGTCCAGTCAAGTATTGGAATTAAAAGGAGATTGATAGATGAAGCAGGTATTTATCATATCATCTATAGCTAGCTATTGTTTCAGAAACATTTTAAATTGATTTTTTTTGCAACATATTTTTACTCATAGACATTACACCCAATTTAAAAAATATATTTTTACCCGACTGCATCAGAAGGAGGGTAATGTTTTTCGAGCGTATGTATGTATGTCTATTTCTGGGCACCCTCTGCAGCCTAAACGGCTTGACGGATTTTAACATACGAGGTGTCATTCGATTTGTCTTGATTGCTGAAGTGACATATGTATTTCAATATGGAGTCAGCGAAAAAAAATGGGGAAAAAAAAGATCTTTTTATTATAACAATATGGGTCTCAAATGAAAGCTAATAATAAATCGCGCATTTCAAATATATATATGTATACATTATAATACCTACTTTGATGCTACCATTATGAAAGGAAAATCAAAAAAATACGTAAATTTTAAGTAATAAACTCTTTTTGCTAGAGTTCCGCTTGAATTTGTCACTTGTAGCTTTGTGACATAAAAATATCGAGCTCCAGAGCTCATTTAATGCTTAGTAATAATGAATTAAACCACTCTTTTATAAATAAAAACTATACTGTACCATGCAATGATTTTTTGTTTGATATCTCATTAACAAATAATACAATTTATACTACTATATAAATATATGTATGTATGTATGTAAACTCTTTATTGCACATAAACAATTACAAAACATTTTGCATCACTATAGATAATGTACATTGGCGAACTTATCCCATATGGGATCTCTTCCAGTTAACCTTGGAGTAGAATAAGCAAGTACAATGCAAGTGGATAGGCAAATTTACAAAATAACAACAACAACAACAAAAAAAAAGTTACATACATTCGAAAACAGACATATTACATACATACATACATAAACTCACGCCTTCATTCCCAGAGTGGGGTAGGCAGAGCCACAAACTCACCAACAACTCCAAAAACTTGTTGATAATTCTGTGACCACATTTTGCACAACCAGGCTAAGATGTTATCCAGTGTATTAGTGACAGGTTGCAAACCCATCGCCTAACAGCACTACACCGCCTTAAGTCCCTTAGTCGTCTCTTACGACATCCAATGGAAGACATGGGAGTGGCAACATTCTAAACCCGGCACCACACGGGCTCATTAACAGACATATTAAAAAGTAATAATATCTGCTTTAATAAAATACATACATAGGCAACAAAATATAACATAACATAACATAAGGAGATTATGCCTGTTGAGATGAGAGAGGAGACGACGATTTACGTAATGCTCAACCACTTTAGACAAGACTGATAGGATTGAGATAGGACGGTAATTAGCAAAAGAAGAAGGGTTTGAAGACTTAGGAATTGGGATAACGTGGGCACACTTCCACGCGTAGGGAAAAGTGGCGGAAGAGAAGGAGTAATTGATGATGCTTACATAGCTAAGATGAATAGATTTACAGCTTTCGTCTTAATAGTTTTAAGAATGGCAAGCGTTTCTTGCGGAGAAATATCTACGAGTTCGAAAGGAGGGAAGTTGAGGGAAGGAGGGAAATACAACTTGAATATTGGAAAAGGTATTGCAGGCGGTGATAAGCAATGAATTACAAAACCTATAACATGATAAAAATTAACATTTGTACTAACTTGTCCCCGCCTGGAACACCTTTTCCAATATTCACGTTATATGTATATAATAGTATAAATTGTATTATTCGTTAAAAAGGTATCGCACAAAAAATGATTACATGGTACAGTCACCAGGAATAATATATTATCCAACATTGGGCGCAAAAATATATGATACCTCTTTATTACTAGAGGTATAAGAGCTTGTCAGATATTTTTGCGCCCAATGTTGGATAATATATTATTGCTGGTGACTGTACATTATAAGTTTGTTTGTATGTGTTACATAATGTATGCATGTGTGAGTGGCTGCGCCCACCACCCTAGTGTCATGATATGCAATAAACCAGTGTATTGCTCGCTACTGGCTGTTTCACTCGTGTCCCTGCCTGCCGACACATCACTGGCGACGACTACCCACATTTGAAAAAAACAACAAGATGTCGACTGCACTTTACGGAATTTTAACCAGTTTCGACCACAACTCTCAAGAATGGAAAACTTATAAGAGCAGATTAACACAGTGGTTTGTGGCTAACGATATATCTGCTACCACGGATGCAGGAGGGAACAAGAGACGAGCTATATTGCTGAGCGCACTCGCAGAGGGTACCTATAGGCTTGCTGCGGACCTAGCATTGCCTAAAGATGTCCAAGAGGTGCCCTATGAGGATATTATAAAGTCATTAGATGGCCATTTTAACCCTAAATGCGTTGGGTTTAGTGAGCGTCACAGGTTTTATGCAGCGGTGCAACAACCCGGCGAATCTCATTCCCAGTGGGCTGCGAGGCTGCGCGGCCTCACTTCGCTCTGTTCTTTTAGTAACGTCGAAGAAGCGTTGCGCGATCGATTCATTATGGGAATGACGTCGTGCCACGAAAAGGAAAAAATATACGCGCAGGACCTTACGGGCATGACGCTGGGAAAAGCAGTGGAGTACGCGGAAAATATCCGTAGCGCGAGATCGGCCGCTACTGCAAGTACGAATAGCACCGCCGCTGCCGTCGGCGAAGCATTATTTAAAATTTCGCACCCAGCTAAAGTAGGTGCAAGTGTAAAAAATGGTCGGTCAGGAAAGCAAAAGTGTTCAGTGTGTGGTTTTACCAATCATAGGTCTTCCGAGTGTCAATACAGTGAATATGTGTGTAAGAAGTGCAATGTTAAAGGCCATCTACGTAGAATGTGCACATCAAAAGTTAACTACGTAGACAACGGAGCCGGAGACGAGGACGTCGGCGATGACGGTAAGGTATTTACTATTCGTTCGCTAAGGGGAGAACCTATGTTAGAAAGTGTTTCTATTCGCGGATCACAATTTAAATTTGAAATTGATAGCGGTTCTGCCGTGACTGTGATTCCCGAAAATATGTATCAATTGCATTTTAATAGCGTGCCATTGGGTCCCACGCGTAAGAGGCTAGTCAGCTATACAGGTAATAACATATCGTGCGTAGGCACGGCTCGACTGCCGGTGAGCTACGCCGGCCGCACTCACTCGCTAGACATGCACGTCGTGCGCGACGGCGGCCCGCCGCTACTCGGTAGGGACTTCATTTCAACATTTAAATTAGAATTTTTACCAGTACACTACTGTCAACAACTATGCACAATTGAACAATTGCAATTGAAATTTCCGGATTTATTGTCTGACACTTTAGGACTATTTAACAAATATAAGGTGAAGTTAAGTTTAAAAGATAACGTAAAACCTGTTTTCTTTAAAGCCCGTCCTGTCGCGTTTGCATTGCGCGAGAAGGTAAATGAAGAGTTAGGAAGACTAGTACAACTAGGTATACTCAAGGCGGTGGATCACGCGGAGTATGCTTCCCCTATAGTACCCGTTTTAAAAAGAAACGGAAATGTCAGATTATGTGCAGATTATTCCGTTAGCATAAACAAACAGCTCCTTATTGATCAATATCCCTTACCGACCGCCAAAGAGTTATTTGCAAAACTGTACGGAGGTAAAAAATTTACTAAACTAGACCTCTCTATGGCATATAATCAGTTTGCTTTAGACGAAGAATCACAAAAGTATACGTGTATAAACACGCCTCGCGGGTTGTATATGTACACACGTTTAGTGTTTGGACTCGCTTCCGCGCCGGCTATATTTCAGCGGGCTATGGAGGGCGTGCTGGCCGGTATGGAGGGCGTGCTTTGTCTGCTGGACGACGTGCTAGTCACGGGTCGCGACGACGCCGAGCACGCTCACCGGTTAAACGTGGTACTCGAGCGTCTGCAGGACGCGGGATTGACCTTGCAACAGGAAAAGTGTGATTTCTATAAGGATGAAGTCAGTTATTTGGGCTACGTCATAAATAAAGACGGATTACACAAGGCCCCCAAAAAGGTTGAGGCGATAGTGAAAGCACCAGTTCCAAATAATGTAAGCCAGTTGCAATCTTTTCTGGGACTGATTAACTACTATAGGAATTTTGTTCCTAATGCGTCTTCTATTTTGTGTCCGCTATATAATCTCCTGAGAAAAGGCGTAAAGTGGGAGTGGAATGATACTCATCAAAACGCGTATAGTAAAATAAAAGAATGTTTGACATCCGATCAAGTCCTAGCACACTTTAATCCTGAGGCAAGGTTAATCTTGACTGTGGACGCGGGGCCCGGCCTCGGCGCGGTGCTGTCGCAGGAGGGTCCCGACGGGGTAGAAGCGCCGATATCGTTCGCGTCGCGCACGCTCACAGTCGCTGAGACACGGTACTCTCAAATACAAAAGGAGGCTACCGCAATTATTTTCGGAGTACGTCGCTTCCACCAGTATTTATATGGTAGGTCTAAGCCGTTCGTGTTGCGCACTGATCATAAGCCACTCATTTCGATTTTCGGTCCTAATAAAGGAATTCCGGAAGTATCCGCAAATCGCTTACAAAGATATGCTATATTTTTAAGCGCTTATAACTATGTTATTGAGTATGTACGTAGTGCCGATAACAGTGCAGATTTTTTATCCCGCGCTAGCCTGCCGGCGGGGGGAGTGCCGCGCGGGGCGACCGGGCCGCAGGAATGTGCTGACGGCGCCGAGCCGTGCGACCGCGCAACTTATGTTTACTTCGTTGTCGACGGCAGTCTACCCGTGACTGCGGCAGAGATAAGAGAAAAAACTAGTAATGACGTTGTGTTGAGCTCGGTTGGCCAACTAAAGTTAACGATTTGCGTTTGAAGCCGTTCTATTATTGTCGAATGCAATTTTCATATGAAAATGGGTGTGTTATGAGGGGCCATAAAGTTGTAATTCCTGAGGCACTTCGCGAAAAAGTATTGTCAGAATTACATAAATCACATCTCGGCATAGTAAAAACCAAGGCTGAGGTGAGGGCTAGGTTCTGGTTTCCCGGGGTGGACGAGGCCGTGGAACGCTTGATCGGCGGCTGCGATGTGTGTATCCAGCTGCGACCGGCGCCAGCGCGCGCGCGCCCCGCGCCCTGGCCGCGCCCACCACACGCGTTCAGCCGCGTGCATATTGACTTCCTAGGGCCGATCGCGGGTCGAATGTACCTAGTACTAGTAGACGCATTTTCTAAATGGCCGGAAGTTTACGATATGGCCAATACAACCACATCCAATGCGGTTATAGATAGGATGTACGACTTTATGTCTAGGTTTGGCATACCTCAGACCATCGTGAGCGACAATGGCACGGCTTTTTGTTCGCGAGAATTTCAACATTTTTGTAATATAAATGGGATATCACACGTCACGTCACCACCTTTTCATCCGGCTAGCAATGGGCAAGCCGAGAGTTACGTCAAGGTGGTAAAAAAAGGTATTAAATCTAGCCTTTTATTAGGTAACAATGTTAATAATACTAAAAAAAAAATATTAAAATTCTTGTTTGACTATCGCAATTCGAAACACACAATGACAGGGTTCTCCCCTGCGGAGTTGGTATACGGGCGCAAGCTGCGCGCGCGCCTGGACCTGCTCACGCCGCGTGCGCCGCCGTCCTCGTCCGCGGCTCCTCAACCCAATCCTCAGTGTTTGCAGAGTAACAATACCAGCAAAATAAAATTGTATGTACCGGGTAATCTCGTGCTGTACAAAAGGTACAGTAAAAATACATCTACATGGGGAAAGGGTATTATTGAAAAACGTATTGGAAAAGTTGTATACGTAGTTAAGGATTTAGAGACACAAGTATGCTACCGGAAACATTTAAATCAACTCGCACTGTACAAAGGCAAATATAACGGAACAAATGCATGGGACTATGACCCTTCTGGGACACAAAGGACATACTCAACGTCGCCGCTGCCATCACCGCCGCCTTCGCCGCCGGCATCGCCGCCGCCGTCGCTGCTGCCGTCACCGCCACCGTCGGTACCGCCGCCGCCCCCGCCGACACAGCCAGGGCAGCCACCCCACTCACCGGCCTGCGGGCCGCTGCCGCCCCTACTGACGCCGCGGCAGCGGAAGAAGTATTCCACGAAGCAGAGACAGGAACAGAGATAGTTGAACCGCGGAGAGTACTGTTGCGTCCCCGTTCCAAGATTGATTTTAAACGGTTTTATTAGTTAGTCCTAAGGATAAGAATGAGCCGCTTAGCTTAGTGTTTAAATAGGTGGAGGGATGTTACATATGTATGCATGTGTGAGTGGCTGCGCCCACCACCCTAGTGTCATGATATGCAATAAACCAGTGTATTGCTCGCTACTGGCTGTTTCACTCGTGTCCCTGCCTGCCGACACATCAGTATGTAAGCACTTTATTGTACAAACAAAAAAGATAACAATTATTAAATAGACAAAAATATAGTAGGGATGTACAAAGGCGAACTTATCCCTTTAAGGGATCTCTTCCAGTTTGAGTTTTGAGCGATTGAGAAATAATTAATGACAACAAATAGCCAAATAAGTACAACAGTAAAATAAACAAAGGTATATTAAACCCTAATTTAAATTGTCATAAATATAAATACATACGTACATTGCTCTTACAATTTTCTAGTACCTGGATGACCGAGCTTTACTCGGTATTATTTTTTGGTAAGTTTTCTAAAAATGAAACTTAGCTAGATTGATTTATCGCCACCGAAACTCCCTGCATACTAAATTTCATGAAAATCGTTGGAGGCGTTTCCGAGATTCAGATTATATATATTTATACAAAAATTGCTCGTTTAAAGGTATTAGATAGATAGATTATAGAACTTGTTTTTCGCCTTTCAGTTGGTTTTTTGTTATTGTAGTCGGGTTTTAGGTTATTTTTATAAAATTTAGTTTATTGGTATTTATTTCAATGAACGTATGAGCAAATAAACTTAAAAATCCCTAAAATACTTTTAGACACTTATACATACAAAATATTAATAGCACCAAAGTGCCCGTGCCTGTGTGTATCAAAGTAAGTAGTTTTTAAAAAAAACCAGTGTGATTTAAGAACATTCATCTCCAATAAGCAGGGGTGTTATTCTCTTAAAAACGGCGGTCGGTCGAACGTACGAACGAAAGCGCAGCGGCGAGTCCCGTCCGAGCGAACAAAACACATTTAGCGCGTGCATTATCAATTAGGCAGCCTTATACGTTAGAGATGCCATGCTGCCAAATTGAATACACGCGTTAAAATGTGTTTTGTTTGCTCTGACGGGACTACTTAAACTCGCCGCTTGGGCATTCACTCGTTCGTCCGTCCGTTCGTCGTTGTTGAGAGAATCACACCCCAGATAAACACTGCAACATTGAACTATTACATAAGGAGAATAGTTATTAATTATCTAAAAACACTTTCTTACTCATGTAATGCTAACAAACAACAACCTAGCAATGTGTTTACATCTGTCAAGCCCGCTTACGTATAGTCATTTGGATGTTATTAACATTTGTTTTGAACGAAATAGTACTAGTGTATTATTGTGCCCCTTGCATGAATTTACCCCACTTCCCCCTACACTAAAATTATCGCAGAAGTGTGGAAATTACTTATACGAAATGTTTTTTTGAATGTCACTATATTAGTGTTTCCTTTTTTACAGAGTTAACGCCAAGGAAGAAGAGGGTAGTGGATGACCTAAGAAAAACAAAATGCACTTTAAGGTCTCTGCGAAAAAGTGCTAGCTTGATTGACAAAATCGAATCGCCGATTCTTAAAGAAATTGTGCTAAATACAACGAAAAATCAAAAGCGAAAACCTAAGGGAAGAAGGAATCAAAAGCGAAAACCTAAGGGAAGAAGGTGGACAGTGAAAAATAAAGTGTCTGCATTGGCCATATTCAAACGATCGCCTAGGACGTATAGGTTCCTTAACCAAGTGCTGCCGCTTCCATCGGAGAAGACCTTGCAAAACATTCTAAAAAAAGTTCCCATAGAGCCAGGGATCAACAAAACTGTGTTACTCCATCTGTCAAAGATAGCACCTAAAAAAGACAATAAAGATAAAGTCTGTTGCTTATTATTTGATGAAATGGCAATTAAGCCTAGATTAATTTTAAACACAGGAAATGATTGCATTGAAGGTTATGAAGATTTAGGCGAGCTGGGGCGAATTGGAAGGAAAGAATTGCAGATCATGCCCTAGTTTTTATGCTACAGGGTTTGCACCAAAAATATAAACAACCCATTGCGTTTTACTTAACCAAAGGGACTTTTGTCACAAAACTTGGTGGTCATAATTAAAAACATTGTAACAAAAGTTACAGCTTGTGGTTTCCAAATTCTGAACACAGTTTGTGATCAAGGCCCCACAAATATGGGTGCTCTCAAAATACTTCGAGAAACTTCTGGTCCCTTAGAAGATGGATCAAATCATTATTTTGTACAAAATGATAAAAAAGTGTTTATCGTTTTTAACGTTCCCCATTTATTTAAATCTATAAGGAATAATTTCCTGAACAATTGAACAATAACATTTGAAGGAAAACAAGGAAGATGGGCTCATTTGCTTCAAGTGGAGAAAGAAAATAACAGTTTTTTGTATTTGTCGAAAATTACAGAAGCTCACGTTAACCCAAAATATAAAACAAAAATGCGCGTTAAATATGCGGCACAGATATTGAGCAATACTGTTTCTGCAGTTCTCAAACTACTGTCGAGGGCAGAAAATGATCATGCAAAAAAAGATCAACTTTTGCAAACGGCACAAGTTATTCAGGAGTTAGACAAACTGTTTGATATAACTAATGGTCCATCAGGGCCGAAAGATAAAAAAAAGAATATAAGAGAAAACGTGTCTCAAAAGACGAACCATTCTAATGCTTGGACGGAATACATAAAAAAAAAAAACGGTAACTTTCTCTAAAGATGGGAAACAAGAAAAAAATGCGAAATGTGTTGAGGGTTATATAACCACATTAAAAAGCTTAAAAGATATCTGGCATTTTGTCAATAAATTGGGATATAAATATTTAAATTTAAGGCAGCTAAACCAGGATGCTTTGGGGTTTTACGCCAACAAAATCCCACGAACAGACATCCAACTGCTGCCCATTTCATTTCGGCTTTGAAAACAGCAGTTGTGACAAACAATTGTGCAGGCCCAATCCGCGGAACAAACTGTGAGAAAGATAATCTTAGTTTACTCACTGGGTTCGAGAATGTTGTCTTCAATGAGGACGAAGAAAATAAAGAAAATGAAGCTCATGACAACAGCAATAATGAAAAGGAAATAAATAGGAAAATAGTAGCTTTACCTGAAGTAGCCGAATTTCTAGTAATTTCTATCCCTGAATATTCCCAGGAACAGGATAAATCAATTGAAGAAGAAATAATGAAAATATCTGGACAAGCAGTTGTCTATGTGAGTGGGTACCTAGCATCTAGGATTCTAAAGAACAACACGTGTCACCATTGCAAGCGCTGCTTAAGTGTAGAAAGTCCTACGGAATCGATTTATAGCTAAACCATGCTAAGAGAGTGGTGGCAGGATAAATTATCGCTGACATACCCGACCATAGACTTGTGTAAAATGGTGCAGACTGCAACGGAAATCATGGAAAATGAATTAGCAAATACATTACATGAAAAAGACATAACCCAAATAACGATAACATTGTTTGGAGTTAAATGCGATTCTGCATGGTTTTCTTGCGACAGACGTGCAAACTACATTCTACAATTGTTATGTAAGAAACTCGCCCTACTTCTAATTAGACGCGCATGCCAAAAAATTAATGCACAATATGTAATGCAAGAAGTCTCATTGGCAGATTCATGTAAAAAAGTAGAGCAACAAGGGAAAGTCAAATGAATAATTATTATTAATTTGACTTTCTCTGTATTATTATTGTAATAACATAGGAAAGATGCATTACAAAACCGAGCTGACAATATTGCATTTTATTTCGTTTTTCTTAATAAATAATAGGTAGAAAATAGTCAAAATTTACTAAAGATCCTAAATGTTATGTATTATTTTTATTCGTAGTGACTTATTTACACGTCTGTAATTTAATATTTTGTAATGAGTTAATCCCTTGTAGATCAATTTCAAAATTTAAGTTCTTTCACATTTATGCCTTAATATACAATTGAAGGTCTCGTCATAGCAAAATATTTAATTACTCACATATAAACACACCAGTTGCATAAGAATAATAGATTACATGTAGGAATTTTACTATTATATTAAGAAAAACTAAACAAGTCCTTGCTTCCTTGCCAGCATAGGCTTCTTTATGTTTGGCTAACTTTTGCGGGAACTAAATTTATTTTTCTCTTATGAGTGTAATATGTTGGGTAAGGTCAAGCGAGGCTCTTCCGACAGAGGGGTTAATGCGTCACTTAATTTGTTTCAAGGGAATTCATACATATATACATACATACATACCTCCACGCCTGTAATCCCTTAGGGGTGTAGAATGAAGAAGAATGGGGCAGGCAGGGCTACAGTATCTTTAACTCTAAAAACTTTTTGATAAGCCTGTAACCACATTTTGCACAATTAGGCTAAGATGTTTACCAGCTTATTAGTGACAGGTTGCAAGCCCATCGCCTAATGCTCTTATAAACGTGGAGTAACCGTGGAGTAGCTACGCCATGCTTTGTCCTTATCCGTCGAATTCAAATGTCACAACGACAGGTAAGGACAAAACATGGCATAGCTACTCCAAGGTTATTTCACGTTTATAAGTAAGGGCATAAAGGTATAGCAATAAGCCTTTATTTCCTTAGTCGCCTCTTACGACAACCACAGGAAAACATGTAGTGGCACTATTCTAACTCGACAAACCACACGGGACGAGGAAGGAAATTCAACGTTTTAAAAATATTTTTGCGTCCCTTTATAGTAGTTTAAGTACCCTAATTTCTATAAAAGGAAGCATGAATAGTTTTAAGACGTTGAATTCCCTTCTAAAAATTAAGTGACTGATTTACCCCTCTGTCAGAATAGCCGCGCTTGACCTTATACAAATAAAGGTGTGTTGAGATTTACGTCGACTGTTACTAGCTTTAAGCCCCATCCACATCCTTGGTGTTTGCCACAAACACTGCAGGACGCACCTGCACGTTAAAGTGAGATAGAAATACATCGTATTTTATCATATAGATGCGTCCCGCAGTGTTTATGGCAAACACCAAGCATGTGGATGCGGAATTAGAGTTAGTGGCATTAAATTTGATAAACGTTTCTACAACTGTTACATTTTTTATATGTAAAAATCACAAATAGCAGTCGTAAATACGAAGGCTTTGTTTGTAATTCAAATTAAATTGCTTTCCCTTGTTTCTCTGTTTTTTATAATGGTGTTCATAAATAATATTTGTGTTATACTGGTGTGAATGAAACAATTACAAGTAGTAAAAATATATAGGAAATCATTTTCAACTCAGTACCTCAAACAGGCAGGTTTTATTGTTTACAGACAGTGAGCAAAATTCGATTTTACTGCGAGCGTAAGACAAAGTGACTTTTATTATTAATATTATTATTGTAATGCCCAGAACAGTGCTGGGTCAATATTCAATACAAATGGGTATACATGGGGTTATTTACCATCTTGTTTTTTTTTGTATATTATGTTCTTGGTCTCGCTGCTAAGGTGAAAATTTGTGTGTCACACGAGACCAAAATTCTCTCGGGCTTCAAAATTAACACTCGTGGCAAAAACCATCTTTGCTCTCTTGTTGCAAAAATAACTATTACGATATACCCGTTGTATCTAAAAACTTGTATTTGGCTAACAAAAGTCCTTCCTATTCCCTAGGAAATGAATGTAAATATATGGGAATGTTGAAAACAATTTTAAAGCTTGTGTATTGTTTGGAAGTAGTTAATATGTTTATTTCGAACATATTAACTCCTAGTGATTTTGCAATTTGAGGTAATCTTTAATTGACTAGCCCATAGCTGAAAGTCTATTATAATAAGACCAGGGACCCAATTCTCGTAATCGAAAAGAACTGTAAACTACATTCATTTTTTATGTCTCGCATGAAAAATCATATCTAAGCTATCACGAGAATGTTGTATTGCCAAAAAGCTTCTTATTACTTTGTATTTTATTTCGTTTATTGGCTCAAAGATCAACTTTATTTCCTTAAAATAAATAATGATTGAGAATCAACTTGCTTTACTACCTCAGGAACTCTAGAATAAAGAAATTACTGAAGTGTACAAACAATTTTTTAAATGGTTGGTCGATATCGATAAAAATATGCACAACACTAGTGTACTTACTGTATCGATACTGTCGATAATTCCCACAGCCCTACCTTTCACTGTGACATTAGTATCCCCCTATCTAGTCTGTGCATTTCGTTTCTTGATATTGGCAACGTAAAGGTTCTGGCTTCATACTATTATAATTTGTATGGGAGTTCGGTCTCTTAAAACGTAGTGATTATATTCTCTTTGGGCGTGTCAGTAGTTCCGGACCCATAGGACGTTGTGGTCGTCTGAAATAAATAGTTAGTTATTTAACTTACGCAGTTTAAATTATCTTAACTGCAACATAAAGACTCCAAAATAGCAATAACATAAATTATTTACAACTAACAAGATGTAAATAATTGACTAAATTTTAAAAATAATAATTAGAAAATTCTTTTTGACAAAGCCATTGTCACATGTCTATCACAGTAGTGCCGGATATAGGATACAGTCCAATCTGGCGGCTATCATTTTCAGAATATGCATGGAGCTGCCCCGCACTCTGCGCATCAAGGACGCACTCTTCCTATGCATATTCGTGTGGAAGCGGTAAGCCCTTCCGCGAACATACCCGAGGCGCTACAGGATCGGGGCAGCCCCACAATCACTCTGAACGTATTATTGTAGGTACAGGACTCGCAGGTCACTGTAACTTCGCTTTGTATATTCAGCCCACAGGCTGCAGGTGTAAAGTTATCTACAGTATGCTCTAAAAAGTAAAACTTTGACCTCCTGTGAACATCGCGCGAACCTGCGAGCTACCATGTTAGCTCTTATTGACAGTGCCCTACGCTCCCGCTCAATATCTGCATTACCTTTAACGTGCACGTTAACGCGATCATTTAATTTTTGCGAAAAACCAAATTTAGAACGTCGAACGGTGGTTCAGAATGCTCAAAGCACAACGGAAACCCAAACGGGAGCGCAATGGAAATCCAATTTGCGTTTGACAGCGGAACGTCGAACAGAAATCCAATCTGCGTTTAACAGTGGAACGTCAAACGGTGGTCCAGAATGCTCAAAGCACAATGGAAACCCAAACGGGAGCGCAACGCAAATCCAATTTGCGTTTAACAGTGAAACCTCCAACGGAAATCCAATTTGCGTATAACAGTGGAACGTCGAACGGAAATCTAATTTGCGTTTAACAGTGGAACGTCGAACTGTGGTCCAGAATGCTCAAAGCACAACAGAAACCGAAACGGGAGCGCAACGAAAATCAAATTTGCGTTCAAGTAACAGTGGAACGTCCAACCGAAATTCTATTTGCGTTTCACAGTGGAACTTTGAACGGTGGTCCAGAATGCTCAGAGTACAACGGAAACCCAAACGGGAGCGCAATGGAAATCTGATTTGCGTTTAACAGTAGAACGTCGAACGGAAATCCAATTTGCGTTTTTAACAGTGGGACAGTCGAACGTAAATCCAGTTTGAGTTTTGTGTTGTTTATTGTTGTTGTTGTTGTTGCCCACTGAGCTAGAATCTGTTCTGTGTCTAGAACTGTATTCAACATACATTTTGGTAAGTAAAGGGTGTCTCAGTAAGAGTGAACTTTTTAATTTTAAAATAAAAACACGTATTTTTTTGGAGAACTGATTTTTTTATTGGGTTGAAAAAAAGACATGTTCCGATTAAGTATGGAATAAAATATCCGCCAAAAGAATAATGGCTTGTCATCAAAGCCGGGGGGCCGCGGCTTTGAGCCGGGGGGCCGCGGCTTTGATGACAAGCCATTATTCTTTTCATGAAATTTTCCATGACTTTTTCACAGAGATGTGGCTGTATCTCACCGATGACGCGTTTGATCTCGGATTTGAACTCAGGAATTGTTTCTAGTGTATTTGCAAAAAAACCGAGATTTCAGAAAACCCCAAAGAAAACAATCGCATGGCGTTAAATCGCATGATCTTGGTGGACAGTTGACATCAGAATTTCTTGAGATAAGTTGTTCTGGAAATCGGTGCTGCAATAAATCGATTGGTTCATATGCGATGTGGCAGGTGGCGCCGTCTTGCTGAAACCACATGTCGTCCAGATCCATACCTTCCAGTTGAGGCCACAAGAACTCTGTTATCATGTTCCTGGAACTATTGCCGTTCACATTCACTGCAATTTCGGCCTCATTTTCAAAAAAGTAAGGCCCAATCACACCGCCTGACCAAAATCCGCACCAAACAGTTGCTCGTTGTGGGTACATTTGTTTCTCATGGGTTGCATGAGGATTTTTTGAGCCCCAAATTCGACAAAATTGTGTATTCACGAACCCATTCAGATGGAAATGCGCTTCATCGGAGATGACTTTTTTCGAAAAATTGGCATCGACTTCACTTTGCTCCATTACCCATTGAACGAATTGACGGCGCTTTCCATGGTCTGCTGGTTGCAGTAAGCTGAATTTTGTACGCATGAAGGTGGAGGTCTTTTGTCAAAATTCTCTTCAAATGGTTGACGCATTAGATGCACTTTCTCGGCTGAAAATTTGGCGAAGTTCGCGAGCGGTCTCAGCATAACTTTCCAAATTTTTGAAATAAGTTTTCACAATTATAACGCGTGGTTTTTTTTGTAAAGCGCGGCATTTTTAATAATCGGAATAAACATAGCTGTCAAATTTCAGTGTTGCCACTTGCACGAAAAAAAAATGACGCTAAATTTAAAAAGTGCAGTTTTATTGAAACACCCTTTATGTAAGTAAGAAAGTATTATTTTTGGGCTGATGATGTCACAGGTAATGATTAACATTTTAACAGTGTTTGTTCGTCATTTTGTCATGTTGTTTGGTCCCGGTAATTTTTCTTTTTTCTGAGATGCTACTGCTTTATGTAATTCAAAAAGTTACGAAGTAGAGCTAATACCACAGACGATTTTGTCTCGATTACTTCTATATAATACAAAAACTCACGTAAATCTCACGTTTCAAATTTGGAAGTTATGACTTGGTAATAAAGTCTCTTACTTCAGATTTGGGTTTCCCGATTTCATGAAAGTCATTCACGTACATTACTAATGGTTAATGCTAGGTATTGAAAATTACATTTTAGTTTCTCTCCAAAACTCATTTAGGTGAGTTAACAAGTTTTAAAATATAACGTTGTACGTATCACCTTTAAACTGTCTTAAGCTAAAACTCATTCAGTCACATCATTACTTTTATCGAAGCGTAGTACAGACGGAAAAATCATTACACAACTGTAATGACTTTTTTCAAAACTTGTGACGGCCATCGTCAATAATTTTATTTTTCGTTAAAATTAACTATTAGCAAAACTATTTTTGTGTTATAATTAAATATTAAATTTCGTTTAAATTAATTAATGTAACATAAGGACTCTTTTTCTCTCGGGAATCACTCAATTTATGCAATTTTGACTACTTAACTACGGTTAATTACTTTTAAAAGATTTTATGTTCCTTTTTAATTCCATTAGTGAATTATGTTTGCCTACTCGGAATTTGGTCCTCGTTGATACCTACGATATTTAAACGCGCTTCACGCCTACCTACTGGAAGGGTTCCCCGCGCCCGCATCTCGACCATCATTACGCTTCGGCTGCGATGCAATCTAGACAAGTTTTTATTTTGTTCTGTAGTTAGTGATTTTAGGCAAAATGCGACAGAGGTTTATTTTTCAGCTGGGATGAGGTTCCAAGATAATGGAATAACTGGTTCCGAAATATGAAAAATAATATTTACAATAATATTATACCAGGTTCCAAAGATAAAGTTTTTTATTCCATTTTTAATCCCTTTTTATCTTTATAGGCAATTCGGCAACGGTACTAGGTATATAAGATATGTATCATCCCGCGTGGTGGTGGATGCCGTGTGGTACCGGGTTTAGAATGTTGCCACTCCATGTCTTCCCGTGGATGTCGTAAGAGACGACTAAGGGACTAAAGGCTGTGTAGTGCTGTTAGGCGATGGGTTTGCAACCTGTCACTAATACACTGGATAACATCTTAGCCTGGTTGTGCAAACTGTGGTCACAGAATTATCAACAAGTTTTTTGGAGTTGTTGGTGAGTCTATGGCTCTGCCTACCCCACTCTAGGAATGAAGGCGTGAGTTTATGATGATGATGATGATCATCCCGTGTTTAGGAAAGTTTGATGACGGATGCGGTGTCAAATTGGCGGCAGGCGCCTGAGGCTATAATTATATGATTAAACGAACTTACCTTAAGTGAAGTTCTATCATAATTATACGATGCTCCTTGTCCGAGACGATTAACATGTAGTAACGCTGTCGGTACAGCGCCTGATCACTGCTTCAAAGCTAAAATAAATAAAAAAAAACACCTCTCGTTTGACAGCTGTCTGACAATTCATTTAGTTCAAAGATATTATTATAAACATGTTATGATAGGGAATAAATACGTAAGCATTTATGGGTGGGTATGGGACTGTCGTCTCGGACAAGGAGCATCGTATAATTATGATAGAACTTCACTTAAGGTAAGTTCGTTTAATCATATAATTATACTCCTCTCCTTGTCCGAGACGATTAACATGTAGCTGTTTAAAGGTAGGGTTGTGAATGATTAGCCAATGAAGATTATGAATCAAAGTAAACATTTATTTTTAAAGAACAACACGTAAGAAAAAACAGAAACAAAAATAAACTTCCAGATAACAAAAAACCATATTAATCATCACTCAAGACATTCTGTCCCACTAATTATAATTTGTTAACAACTCAAATCTAAAATCACATATATTTATAGAGTTATAACTTAACTCTGAGTAGAACTACAAATGAGAAGAATCCAAAACTGCATGACTAAAACTTAAAAACTGCTCAACAGGTCTATTATAGTGTCTAGCGAAGGTGGCTGAGCATCCAGACCACCCTGCAGTTTTTTGGATTTGATCTATGTTTACCCCAGACCTAAGTGCAGTAGACGTAGAAGAATGTCTAGTCGAGTGTGCTGTAAATATATTAACATCTATACCGGATTCATTTAGGGTCTTTTTAATCCAGCGGCTTATGGTTTGTGTGGATGAAGGACGGTAAGGTCTTTTAAGGGCGGGGGCGGGTCCACATCAGCGATAGTTTACGACCGGTCGCCAGGTGATTTGGGTCCGTCCCTATGTCAATCTACTTGGCCGGTAGTTGGCATGGCTAACGGCCGAGGGTGGAGCTCACAGTTGCGCTGATACCCTAGGCAAGACTGGTTGTGTTCCTTCCCGAGATTGCTGCCTGTCAACTACTCGGTTTCCCCGGATTAAACGAGTAGAACCAAAACAACCAGTCGAACTCCTGACGTCCTACAACACCCTTCCACACATCCTATACTCCTACCCAAGAAGCTGCAAGCGATGATGTGGCATGTCGAAGCGGGCCACCTATCCAACATATAGGGATGAGTAGCAGTAAAATGCCACCCGCGTGTTTGTGCCGTGCGCGGGGACCCGTACGGATGGATAAGGGTAGGTGGCGCTCGCGCTTTAATCACCACTAAAAGCTGGCTCCGTGATTTTTAATTCAAAAGCACGGCAAAATGTCTATTAAAGTAATCGAAAGTTTAGTCCGCGAACTCTCCGAATCTGTGAGTGCACTAGTGATCAAAGTGAATAGTTTAGAATGCAAGATAAGTGACCAAAATAAGGTAATAGTCAATCAATCTCTGCTAATCCAACAGCTAAAAGATGGATTTTTGTCGAGCCCATCTACCCCCTTAACCACAAAGCTGAATAAGCCGAGTACTGCTCCACCAGCAGCGACTAAAGCGCTGCAGAAACCCGTACGACAAGCCCGCGCCAAAGCGGCTGAAGCTATTTCGAACTTAAGTGCCGCAAAAAAGCGGAGCGCTGGAATCGCTGCACGTCCGCGAATGTCTGACGTATCGCCAACCGAAGCCGAGCCGAAAACTCCCGAGCCTAGCTGTCAAATAATAACCAACCGTAATGAGAGTGGGGCCACGAAATCAGATGAGACGGTTACATGCAACTATAAAAATATGGACGCGCCGTTACCCACTCCACAAACTTACGACTGGCAGGTTGTCGGTGAAAGAAAGAGCAAGAAAAAAAAGCAACTGGTATCTGTCGGGTCCGGAAACAAGATTGCTGATCTTCAGGCAGTGGAACAGCTGAAATACATCCAGGCCTGGTCGTTTAAACCAGAAACTACTGTTGATCAAGTTCTTAATTTCCTAAATGGTGTAAAGATCTCTGATAAATATTTTGTTGAGAAACGCAAGATGAAGACTGATAGACACGCATCCTTTATTATTGGAATACCAGAAACATTTTATGACCAGCTAATCTCGCCGACGGTGTGGCCCCGAGGCGTCCGGTACAGTAACTGGTTTCTCGCGAGACCCCGCCGTCAGCGGGGAGATCTTAACAAGTGCGACGAGGATGGCAACGTCTCCGCTCCCGCTAACGCGACCGCGCATGTCCACGCGCAGCGAGGCTCTCAGTCGCCGTCCGGCTAGTGGCGGTGCGCCTGCGCCGGTGACAACTACAGTTAGTAGTAATTTGACTACGCGTGCGTCAATTGTTGTATGCCACCAGAACGTGCAATCACTCAACAACAAAACCGACCGGTTGGAAGTGTTACTTCGTACCAACTTAGAGTGCGACGTATTAGCTATTACTGAACACTGGCTTTCTGACGACAATATAAATTGTATTTTATTTGATCGCTTTCATTTGATATCATGCTATTGTCGTAAAAAGTCAATTCATGGCGGGTCATGTTTATACGTTAAACATAAGATTAATGCCGTTAATATGCCTGAGATATGTGACTTGTCGAGAGAACTATCCTGTGAAATATCAGCGATTAACTTAGTAGATTTAAATTTAATTATCGTTTGTATCTATAGAACAAACTTAGTTAGTGCTAAAGAATTTTTGAGCAATCTTGAAAGTGTGCTCGAAAAGGCGAATGATTATAATCAAGAGTTTATTATAGTGGGAGATATGAACATCAATTGCATCGGAGATAGAAATGCGGATTTGCAGCATTTACACGATTTATTAGTGGTTAACGATTGTAAAAATCTTGTTACCTTCCCGACTCGTGTCACCCCGGAGTCCTCCACGGCCCTGGACCACGTATACACAAATCTAGATGCGGATTCGGTTCTTGTTTCTCCCGTCGAGACTAATCTTAGCGACCATCTCGCAGTCCGTGTCGAGTTGAGGGGTCGCCGTTGTATACCATCTCCTATTACTCGCGTCGTCAAAGATTACTCTAAAATGAATCGTATGCTTTTTGTTCACGCTATAGAAAGTATAGACTGGACGAGTGTTGTGACATGTAAAGGTTACTCTGCTGAAACTTTAGCTACTTCTCTAACCAACATATTGATAAATAAAATTGACATCTGTTTTCCTTTAAAAAAGAAAAATTTCTCTGATAGGGAACAGTCATGGGTTACCCAAGACATAATAAATTTAAAATCGTTAGTATTCGAAATCAGTGAATTAGCACGCTCTTTCCCGTTTAATAATACTCTGCAAAATTTGATTGAAACTTTAAACATAAAATACACTCGTGAAATTTTAAAAAATAAAACTCAAATTTACTTGAATCGCATGAACATGTCGCAAAACTCGGCCAGGGCTATGTTGTCAATAGAGAGAGAGGCAAAACAAAAAGACTCCCTATAGATTTTACAGAGTCCATCGTCGACTCATTAGGTAAAAAATTTTGTTCAAAAAAAGATTTACTTAATGCTATGAACTCTAGATTTGTAGGTGCCGCCGCCGCGTGCCGGGCCCCCTGCGCCGACCTGCCACGGGTGTGCGAGGCGCTGTGTGCGGCGCGCGCGCCTGCCGACCGCTCCATGAGACTCACTCTATTCACTTGCGATGAGGTTTATCGCATAATCTCAACGCGCATACCGCACAAACCAACGAAAGATGTATACGAGGTCTCCATGGAGTTGCTGTATACGGTTGTTGACATTATCACTCCTATTCTAGTAAGGTTGTATAATATTTGCCTTGCGGAGGGATCTTTCCCTAAAGCATTAAAACTCAGCAAGATCTCTCCCCTTTTCAAAGGAAAAGGGAAAATAGATAATATCGAGGGGTACAGACCCCTGTCTATTATACCAGCTGTTGCCAAGGTGCTGGAAAACGGTCTCAGTTCTCGTCTTACGCAATACTTAATGTCAATTGACGCTCTGTCCTCTCATCAGTATGCCTACCGATCTGGACGCTCAACAACAGATCTGGCTCGTGACGTGGTGCGCAAGGTCACGGAGGCCTTTGAAAGCAGAAAGCAGGTCGCTGTCCTTTGCTGTGACCTTTCAAAGGCATTTGACGTAGCAGATCACAGCGTTCTTGCGGCAAAGTTACTGCACTACGGTATACGTGGCAATGCTCACAGACTCCTCACGCACATTATGCATGACCGATCACAGGTGGTCATTGGTGACAGCGGAAGAACCAGGTCAGATCCGCTGACAGCATCCATGGGTGTAGCGCAGGGATCCTCCGTGTCAAATATCCTTTTTTCATTATTGCTCAATGACCTTCCAGAAGCGATTACAGCAGCTGAAATTCTTATGTACGCTGATGACGTTGCTGGGATTGTCTCTGCCTCAGATGTCGACACGTTGGAAGAAAAACTGATTATTGCAGCTACCCAGCTATCGCGCTGGTTTAGTTATAACGGTCTTTCACTAAATCTATCTAAAACCCACTTCATTAATTTTCGCATCGGAGGCAGAGCACAGAGGTAATTGCAGGTTAGAGCCAACGGAATCGCTATCGAGCAAGTAGAAGTTACTACATTCTTAGGGTTCGAAATTGACATGAATCTGACGTGGGAATCCCACATTGACAAGCTGTGTCGTCGACTAGGCTGTGCATGTTTTGCACTGCGTAGAGTGGCCCGGGTCGTGCCGCGTGACGTGGCGAGGTCCTGCTACTTCGCAACCGTGCACTCGCTCCTGCAATATGGCGCGGAACTGTGGGGCCGCGCTGCTGAGTGGCAGCGCGCTTTTCGTGCTCAAAAAAGGGCTGTGCGATCTATTGTACAGGTGAACCAATACACGTCAGCGAAACCCTTTTTTAAAGAACTTGGTATACTGACGTTACCGTCCATAGTAATCCTGCAAGTAGCAATATACGTGTATATTCACCTCGACAGTTATAAAAAGCGTGGCGATATCTCGGCTCGCTTGTTGCGCGATCCGAACAGACTCCTGCCGGTGCAGCGGCGACTCGCGAAGTCCGACAAAGTCACCCACGTCATGGGCCCGACGGTCTTCAACCAGCTCCCCGATACAATCACCTCGGCACCCTCCCTGAACTCTTTTAAGAGAAAACTCAAAGTTTGGCTTCTCGAGCACACTTTTTACAATTATAATGAGTTCCTGACATTTACACACAAATAATGGCCGTTATACTTATATCTCAATACCCACATTTTATAATTATATTATTAAATTATCACAATTTTTAAGATGCTCATATTGACTAATTACATTATTATTAAGTATACAAAATTGTGGAAATTTTATTACCTATTACTATTATTTTTCTTTTAAGTAAGAATTTATTTTATACGATTATACAAATAAGCTGACATGTAATATAACATTTATGAATAAATATGATTATGATTATGATTATGATTATGATGGAGAACGAGATCCTGGTAGACTGAGTTAGAAGGGGTCGGACAGTAGTTACCTACCCTCTGATGACAACACGCCGCTTTGGCTCGGGATTCATCTCACATGGGAGGTTCTGGTCCAGCCAGCTAGAATCAATCGGCTGTCGCGTCTACAGTAGGCTGGCCGCGGGCGAGGGTTCTGGGGTGATGAGGTTGGTAGTCGGCGGAGTACGGCCCCGAGTCACCGTAGTGGTGACGGAGGGCTTGACATCTTGCGGACTCACTCAGCAGCTCACCCTGGAAACCTATATCCAACTCGTATCCCTGGTGCGTTATAGCATCCCCAGTTGGGGCTCCGTGGTGGGTGGGGAGCGAGTCGGATGAAATCTAAGTAGAATTGATATGGAGCAAAAAAACATAAATAATAAAAAAGAGATGGAGAGAGGGGCAGAAGTAGGAGGAAGGCCAAGCACCAACAAGACGGTGCAAGGGGGACCTCCACGGATGTCGGATGAAGAGGAGAAGAAGAGAGCAGAAGGTGGGGCAAAAGTAGGAGGAAGGCCGAGCACCAACAAGACGGTGCAAGGGGGACCTCCACGGATGTCGGATGAAGAAGTGAAGAAGAGAGCAGAGGGTGCGGCAGAAGTGGGCGGTAGGCCGAGTACCATCAAGACGGTACAAGGAGGACCCCCGAGGATGCCGTGCATAGATTTAGGAAATCTGTCCTTGGAGGATGAAGAACTTCTGCTGAACCCGCCGCAGACTCCGAAGGTGGAAACCGCCATGGCGGTAACCCCGGTGGAGGGCGACGGCTTCGGCAGGCTACTCACCAAGGCAGAGAAGAAGAGAGGAAGGGCTGAAAGGAGGAAACAGAAGATGAAAGAGAGAGCGGCGGGAGAGAACCCTAGCCGTAGTCAGGCGATGGGGAGGCCCCCGCAGCCAGAGAGGGCGCCGAAAGTGAAACGGCACGCAACTGACCCGGACGAAGGTACGTCGACACGGCCTCCAGCGAAGCGACCGAACCGTGGCGATTCGCTGACGAGCAACCGTGCGACCGCAAGGGAAGCATGGGAGTTCGCAGTGGCGATTAGTCGCGAGGATGGTGTACCGCTGGATGAGTCGCTAGGAACCGAAGTCAGGAGAATTGTTAGCCGGTAATTCGGCATTCGTGGGAAGCCGCTTCAATTCGCAAAGTCAGGGCTGGTGTCAGAAGGATTCTTCCTTGTGACACCATCCACGGCAAAAGCGAGGGGGTGGCTTCTCGGGAAGGACCTGGGGGAGCCGCAGGGACACAGACTGAAGGCCCGAGTGCTTAACAGCACAAGGGTCATCATTTGGATCCCAGGCTCGCCGGATGAACTTAAGGAGGATCCGCTCCTCTACCTGAGAGCCCAAAACTGGGACAGGGAAGAGGAGCTGAGAATCCAAGAATGGATGCAGATAAGCAGAGAGGATCTCGTCACGGGCATCCGGGTGTGTTACTCGGTGCATAAGAGCGTGGAGGATGCGTGGGGTGAGGAAGCCAGCCAATGGCTGTTCTTCCAAGCCACACGCATTCAGGCGCGGCTGGCGAGGTCCCCACCTCAAAGAGCGAACGAGGCGATGGAGACCCCGGTAGGGAAGGGGAACTGCTGCAGGTGCAGCTGTGGTGGCTCAACGCTGCAGCCCGGGAACCAGGCTGAGGCAGCCCAGGTCGGCAACCATCCATCACAGATGGAAACCGAAGGGGGCTCCGCAGTCTAGGAAGACGGAAGGCAGCTTACACAGAACAAACACACAACCAGCAATGGACAACACAGACAAGCAACACACACTACACAGCAACACAGACAGATGCAAAAAAATAAGAATATGTCAAGTAAACCTCCAGCACTGTAAGGATGCTATGTCCGAACTGTGCCAATACATAGTGAGGGAAAAGATTGACATTATCCTGGTGCAAGAGCCGTACGCATAGAAAAACCAGGTAACAGGACTGGGTAGCCTAGGGGGCGACCTCCACTTTGAACGAAATGGTGAGCTGCCTCCTTCATTTTGTCGAACGGTAGTTACTGCTGAAACCAAGATATTTTCAGGATATCTTAAACCTTAATTACGTAGGTTAGGTTAGGTTAGAATTGTCAAAGTAAAAAAAAAATAACGCATGCGGTGAGAAATGCCTTACGATGAAATGAAAATTCTGCGTAACGATACGTTCGTTGAAAAGTGTTTCGATAAAATAATAGGTACCCCATGCATATACGCAAGTAGAGACATAAGAAATATGGGATGCCTAATGACCATAAATATGTTTTAGAGACCTAGTGGTGGTAGAATTCAGCCTCGTGACCAGGACCGGAGTGGGAGTTTCGATAGCGATGGCGTCTTGCTACATCCCAGGTGAAAGCAACGCGCCAACCAGAGAACTGGAGGAAGCAATCAGAAGATATAAAGCTAAGAGAACACACATTCTTGTAGGTTGCGATGCGAACTCACACCACGAGGTGTGGGGTAGCAGCGACACCAACAAGAAGGGAGAAGCACTTCTAGAATTTATTGTAAGCAATGACCTGGACATACACAACACAGGTACAATCCCAACCTTTATAACCAGGACAAGAGAGGAGGTATTAGATATAACGATAACCTCAGGGAGATAGGCAAGCATGTAAAAGACTGGAGAGTAGACAACGAAGACAGCATGTCGGACCACAGGAGACTAATGTACGGACTGGACTACTACACGCAAAGAACAAAGATAAGAAACCCGAGGAAAACGGACTGGGAGAAATACAACAGCATACTGAGCGAGTGGATACCGAGCCACAGAAACCCAAGAACTAGCAAGGAACTGGACAGAGCTACTGAGGATCTGAACAGGGCCCTAGCGGAAGCCTATCAGACAGCATGTCCAGAGAGAACGTGCAACGAGATAAAGGACAGCCATGGTGGAATAAAGAGATACAAAAACTAAGGAAAAGATCTCGTAAGGCGCTTAGATTAGCTCTAAAAAAGGGCAATGATCAATGCTGGAACGAATATAGAAGTATTAGGAACAGATACACTAATACAAGGGAGAGACTAAGAGCACAAGGATGGAAGACCTTCACGGGAGAAATACAACGCTACTCGGAGGCGGCAAGAATAGTAAGGGTACTGGCGAACGAGAGATCTTGCCAATTAGGAAGCCTAATGGTAGGCTCGACCGAACTAACAGACCCCAAAAAAGTACTACAGCACATGGTAAGCACATATTTCCTGGATTGCAGGGAATACTGCATACATGAGGCTGCGAGAGATAACAGCAATGTAACAACAGGAGCAGGGGAGACTCAAAGCCTAAGAATTAGCAACGAGTTAGGGGAATGGGCCATAAATTCCTTCGCCCCTTACAAAACCGCAGGCCCAGATGGAGTGATACCCATATTACTACAAAAGGGATTGAAACACATCTGGAACAGCCTAAGAGAAATCTATGAAAAGAGTCTGGAATTAGGTCACATCCATGGGGTAAAGGTAATATTCCTACCTAAACCAGGAAAGAATAACTACAAAGACGCAAAATCGTTTAGAAGCATCAGTCTGTCATCATTTGCACTGAAGGCACTGGAGAAGATCATAGATGTACAGATAAGGACAAGCATGAAAACAGGGTGATTGCCCCTACACGGGCTTCAGCATGCTTACATAGAAGGAAAATCAACAGAAACAGCCCTTCACAATCTGACCACAAGAATAGAAAGAGCTATAGAAGATAAAGAGCTGGCACTAGGATGCTTTTTCGATGTGGAGGGCGCCTTCGATAGAGCTACCTTTGGTGCAATAGAGAAATGTTTAAGGAGGGACGACATAGACCCAGCAGTTAGAAAGTGGATAATGGCCATGTTAACAGGTAGAGCGATCATAGCACAACTAGGGGGAGACGCGATAAGGATAAGGACGAGCAGGGGCTTCCCGCAAGGGGGCTGTCTGTCACCACTCCTGTGGTGTCATCTACTAGACTCGCTTATTAGAGAAACGAATAGAGGGAGTATACATATGCAAGCGTATTCAGATGACGGGGTACTCTTGATAAGGGGTAAAACCCTCAGCGTAATGAGAGAAGTCATGATAAGAGGGATAAAACAGGTACTAAACTGGTGTCAAAGCAGAGTACTCTTCACCAATAAAAGGAAGTTGCCGACTCTGACACCCATTCAAATCAAAGGTGAAGAGATAGAAACACTCAAGGAAATAAAATACCTGGGTGTAGTACTAGACAGCAAACTGCTATACAAAACACATGTAAAGGAGCAGTGTAGAAAGGCAACAATAGCGCTATGGCAATGCAGGAAAGCCATAGAAAGAAGATGGGGACTAAGACCACTGATAACACAATGGATATACAAAGCAGTGGTCCTGCCAAGGCTGCTATATGGAGCCATAGTGTGGTGGCATAGAGCGAAAATAAAGGATATAGACAAGGAGTTGACGAAGGTCCAGAGACTAGCATGCCTAATGACAACCGGGGCAATGAGGACAGCCCCCACTCAGGCCCTGGAGATAATGCTAGGACTGAACCCCGTACACCTAGAAGTGGAGAAGAGAGCCACAGAACAGTGGTATAGAATAAAAATGAGCAGAGAGTGGATCGGATCCGAGATGGATAAGAGACACGCAAGCATACAAAGGGAGTCAATGATGAGCATGAACATGCTCATGATCAACAACGACCTAATAAAGAAAAGGAAGATCTTCGACAAGAAATACAGAATCCATATAGGAGAGAGAGATAGTTGGGAGACAGAGATACCGGAACCCAGAGTGACATGCTTCACGGACGGTTCATGGAAGTCCTCAACCAAAAGAGCGGGAGCAGGCATTTATAACCAAGAAGCGGATGAGCATACAACGATACCACTAGGGGGCTTTACCAGTGTGTTCCAGGCAGAAGTGTATACCATCCTGAAGTGTGCACAGAATCTCAAAGAAAGAAGCAATATAACGGAAGGCCATGTTATAATCTACTCAGATAGCCAAGCAGCACTAAAAGCGCTAGAAAATCCGGTTATCAAATCCTCCCCGGTGCAGAAATGTAGAGATGAACTGAATAATCTAGTCACAGCATCCTATGTAACACTGGCTTGGGTATCAGGACACAGCGGAGCAATAGGAAATGAGAAGGCAGATGAACTGGCCAGAGCAGGGGCGGACCAACAATATCTGGGCCCAGAACCAGCACTTCCGATATCTGCAATGGTAACAAAGGGAGTCATCGCTAGAAGAATAGAGACAAAGACAAATGAGGCGTGGATGACAGCACAGGGATGCCGGCAATCCAAACTCATGATAGGAAGGGTAAATAAGAACAGAACAAGGTATGTATTAAATCTTGGTAAGTACAACCTAAGTATACTAACAGGGATCTTGACTGGACACTGTCCACTCAACAGACATCTGACGGTAATAGGAGTCAAGCAGGATCCTCGATGCCCACACTGTGGCAAAGAGGAAACTAGTCAACACGTCCTGGCCGAGTGTGTTATGTACTCGTCACTGAGACATCGCACATTTGGGGAGGACGCACTATCAGCAGAGTCACTTAAAAGCATTAACTTACAGGACGTACTGGTGTTCTGTAGGAAAACAAGAAGATAGGATCAGTGCTGGAGGCTTGATCAAGGGGAACAGGGCGGAATGAATGGAGAGCCACTCGACCGCCCATCTGCCTCGGCCGCGTCCCCAATCATAATCATCATCATCATCATCATCATCATCATCAAGGTCTTTTAAACGTGAGTATTAACCTTTCATGGCTATTTCTAAAGGCTTCTGTAGCTTGAATGTAAGACTTAAGCGTTTTAACAGGACAAAGATCTATTTTAGAATCATATCTAGGGAGTTGTAACAACGGTTGCGGTGTACCTTTCCTAGAGGTTTTGATAATGTCAGGTATGAGTTTTTTACCATAACATTAGAAAAAAATATATTATTTAAAGAGATGAGGGACAAGTTTTGCACTCTATGTCCAGTGGCCAGTGCCAATAGAGTTACTAATTTCCTCGTCAATGTTTCTAGGGGTACATTTACCATAGGTAAAGTAACTAAATAGTTTGACACTACTCCTGGGTCCCAAGTAGTATTGTTTAGTTGGTTTTGATCTAAATATACCTTTCATTAATCTCTTTACTCTGTCATCAATACCTACTTTGGGGCCTAATAATAAAGATAATGCAGATCTAGTTGAATTTACTGTACCATATGACGCACCCGCTTCAAAGCATTCACTTAGCAATTTAAGTATAAAAGGAATTGATGTCTGGTATGGATCCAGGTTATGTTTCCTGCAGTATCTCCACCACAGCTTAAGAGGTGAATCATACTGCCTGATGGTATTTTTAGACAGAGAGTTAAGCATAATTGGGAGTGCTGAAGCAGGAGTCCCTCGTCTCACATATGCCTCGCTGACAGCAGCCCTGCAGCCAGGGTAAGGTGCATGTGCAGTGGGTGTATCTCTCTGTAAGGTGATGATAATAAATTCTTGAAAGGTTCTAAAATTAAGGGATCTCCAATTAGTAGGTTTGTTACGCAAGGAAACCAAGGTTGAGACGGCCAATATGGAAAAATTAAAATACCAGTAGTTTTGTCAGCCATGATTTTTTGAACACATTTTAGAATCAGAGAAAAAGGGGGAAATGCATAAAAGAACATGTTTTTCCAGTTGATGGTAAAAGCGTCTACAGCAAAGGCCTCCGGGTCACATTTCCAAGAAATAAATTTGTCACATTTAGTATTAATTCTTGAAGGAAACAGATCTATTTCTAGTTTGCCAAAGGTATTAGTTATTTTCCTATATGCTCTATTACAGAGTTCCCATTCTATATTAACTCTTCTAGATTCTCTATCAGTTTCAAAATTGTCTTTAGGGTTAATGTAAGATGTGAAAATCCATATATTTCTTTCTATACAATATTGCCAAATCTCTCTAGTGATTCTGTTGAGATGAGGAAATTGAATTCCTCCTGCTTTATTAATAAAGGCTATGGCTGTGGTATTGTCTATGCTCAAAAGTATTTCACAATTATTTAATTCTTTTGTGAAACATTTGAGACCTAAGAGAGCTGCTTTTAACTCCAAAAAATTGATATGATATACTTTCTCTGAATGTGACCAAGATCCTGACGCTTTTTTACCCTCACACACCGCACCCCACCCCGTGAGTGAGGCGTCCGTGTGAATTTCCAGGACGAAGTTATGCTGTTTTATTAAACTTGGTTTGTCAATATTTTTACACCACCAATCTAACCCTTGTACTATTGATCGCGGAAGCGTCATTATTGCGTCATAATCTTCATTGTTTCGCAATAATGCTAAGTATTTTTCTCTCTCCAGTAACTTTGTAAGGAACGGCTGGAGCAATTGAGTTGAGTGATCCTAGTAATTGAGAAAAATCTCTTATACTGCAATATGACTTTTGCTGAAACAACTTGATTTTATCTAATAACACAAGTTGTTTTTGTTCAGGTACCGCTAATGACATATCTGCCGAGTTTAGAATAAAACCTAAAAACGTTCATACTTTGTTTGGTGCAATCATTGACTTATATATTACTAGCGTAAGGACCGGGCCCACGGCGCGACGAAAACGGACCAGTTCGTTGGCCCTAAAATAGCAGTTTAGGGCCAACCGCGACTTAGTCGTTCGCGGGCGACTGTCATTGCTTGACGTTAGTTCGCTCGTCATAAAAGCGCCTAGCTGCGTGGTTAAAGGGTGCAAAAATTACGATTCGAAAATTAAAAAGGAAGATGGAATATCGTTTCATCGGTTAGCAACCTTAAATATTTTTTTTTGCGTGTGAAACAATTAAATAAGCCCTCGAATAAAAAGTCCTAATTTTGGTATCAAATCCAAAATGGCGGTTATGATGGCTCAATGTATCGACTGGCGACGCGCGAAGTAACCTTGTAAGGGCGTCTTTTTTATCGTATTTTACAAAATAATTTATAGAAGTAATTCAGTATTATTATGGGTGCTCGTAATTCCTGGAATAAATGATATTTAATTTTTAATTTTACTTTATCTGTAAATTATCACGGAAAAACTGACTAAATCAAACAAAACGCCGACTTCGGTTTTCGCAAATGCAATTTTTTATTGGGGGCTCCATCACTTCTTTTAAGTTGGTTTTTGTGTTTTTATACAGTCTTCATTTCTTTTAGTTCAAAGGTAGCCATATAACAATCTTTTGTCATTAGTTTGCAAGCTGTTCTTCTCTCTCTCTCTTTATTTAAGAGCCATGCTCTTGTCGGTGGAGCAATCGCCAACCGCTCCGGTCCTCTGTCAACTGCTTGACTTTCTGGTACGACCCAACCTTAACCTTCTCTTTTATCTGCTCAAAGTAATTTCTCCTTGGCCTTCCTCTGCCTCTCTTTCCCTCTAACTTTCCTTCTATGATGTTTCTAAGGAAAAGGTCGTGTCGTAGCAGGTGTCCTATCATTGTTCCTTTTCTATTTTCTATTGTTCCTAGTAAATTCCTATTTTCATTTATTCTATTCAGCACTCGGTCATTTGACATTTTTTCCGTCCAGCTTATCCCCTCCATTCTTCTCCAACACCACATTTCAAAAGCCTCCAATCTTTCTCTATCTCTTTGTATCAGTGTCCACGTTTCACTGGCGTATAAGGCTATGCTCCAGATGTACGATTTTATGAAATGCTTTTTAATGTTAGTTGCTATTTTTGATCTGAAAATGTGTTTCTTATTGTTGAAAGCTTGTTTGGCTATTGCAATCCTTGCAATGATGTCTTGGCTACATCTTGCGTTACTGGTAATAATGCTTCCGAGATATTGACATTTTCAACTTGATCTATTGTAATGTTATTTAGTTTAATTGGTCTATTTACTGATGATTTTGAAGCGGTAAAAATTTTGGTTTTGTTTTTTGGTTTAGCTGTTCTTATGTCTTCCAATTTAAAATGTTCAGTTTTTATATATTGATTTAGATTTTTTAGATTTAAAATAAATCTGTATGAACCATTGGGTTTTTGTACCAGAAATATTGGGGAAGTAAACTGATCTCTTGTGTACGAGCAGTCAACCCCAACTGCACCCAAGGTCTTAAGTTTTTCAATTTCTTGGCTGATTAATACTATTTCATTTTTTGAAAAGTGCTGATTAGTTGTTTGAGATGATGGAGGGGTGCTATGAAATGGAATTTCGTAACCCTGGACCCAATCTAGTATCACAGGATCATCACTTAATTCAGACCAATTATTAAAAAAATGTTTAATTCTACCAGCATGTACCTGGTTTAGCGGCGATAAGTGTGACAGCCCCGGTGTTGTTGGCGTCTTTGATCCTGTCGGCTCTGATGTGGCTGAACGTACTTCCTCGTCGTCGGTTGATGACGATGCCCGCCACGCGCCCGTTGATGCTGGTATTGGTACTGGTACTGCTGTGGCGGGCCCCTCCAGTTTCCCTGCTTTTTTGGCTGAGGTTACCTTGCTGGTCTGGCACTTGTTGAGGGTTGTGCTTGATGTTCAGGATTTTTCATTTGGGCTCCAGTCTTTCTTATGGCTTGTGCAGCCCTGATCTTGTCAGCACAGTCCTTTCCGAAAATAAATTCGTCAGGTTCAGTATCACGAACAGCATCCTTAATGGTTTGATTTGCCCCAGCCAGAGCAAAAAACTTCCTGGAGGAGGAATCATCATAGTAAATTTGAGCACATATTTTTTCCCCATCATTGACATGCTCAAAAATTAAAATTAGAGCTAATGTTCCCTTTAAGAACGCTTGTTAAGATCTTTACCTGAGCGTTCAGTACTTTAAGTATTAAATTTTGTCTGTGGGCGATGCGTCTGTCCTTTTTTTGAGATAACTCTGAGAGAGAAGCCAGGATCTCTGGGTTGATTTTAGGAGCCTCTGTAGTAAAGTTTGCGAGAGCTGGATACTTCTTCACTATCTGGTCTAGCGCTTCTTTGCCCAATCCCGTGGCCATCATTTTTTCCATCGAGCAGAAACTTCATGTCTAATTTCTGGGGCTCGTTCCACAGTCTGCTCTCCTTCGGTGCCAAGAGCAAGAAGAAGCTCCTCCGGCAACCCATCATCATCCTCTGAAAATTTTAATAAACAATGTTGTAATGTTGGATACTTCATTTATCTGAGTCTATCCGCTGAGTGATAGCACTAGAAGTTTTTATAGCCTGTCTATCCGTTATATGATAGCGCTTAGTTCAGTAGAATAGTAGATTGTTCAACAAGGGACTAAAACAAGCCATAATGACACGAGATGTTTAGCCACGCGAGCGAGCCAGCGAGCGAGAGTGGCTATAGTTCGAGTGTCATTATGGTTGTTCAGTCTCGCGTTAAACACTCTACTTTTCACTTTGAATGCGAGGAAAAAAAACAACGTTCAGTGCCGGATTAGCCACGTACCTAGCAAGAGTAGCAAATGCTACGGGCCCCGCGCATCCACGTCTAACCTCTAAAATGATAGTACTTACATCAGTATGCGTATGCGTGTACTCATATGCATCAGGGTTGACGATAAGATGAATATTCCAGTCGATAATCTCCACCAGAATAACCTAAAACAAACACCCACGCAAAATAGGTGCATATCTAAGTCGCTCAGTTGCGGAAAAAAGACCGCCACAACCTGTAACCTAAAACAGACCCAGGGGTCTCTTTATAGAATTTGCTACGGACCCCGACGGGCTTGCTCAATCCAGCACTGACGAAGTTCTATACACATTTACAATATTGATTATAAGAAAGTTTCTTACAAATTTGTTCCGCGGTTTTTTTCTTTTCTTTTATTATTTTTTTGTTAAGTGCCGCTTTAAATGCTTGCATATTTAGCCAACAGGTTCAAACTTGAAAACTATTTTAAAACTAATTGGACCAAGCATAATTAAATGAATTCATCCTTAATATAATTAAATATATTCATATTCGTAATCATTAATCGTGTTTCACGAAATTAAATCATTTTTATTTGTATTTTTTCACAGTTGTCATTTTGAGGTTATTTCCACGCGCTAAAAATTGTCTATACCACAGAATAAAAACTAGAGGCATAGAAACCGTACTAAATAGGCAGAAAATACATTATGGTTGACTTCCTTTTACTTATGGTTTTCATAGTGAGTTGGAAAGAGATCGTCACAAGGCGTGATTTGGACCTTTAAGCACCAGTGTGGAAGAAAGTAACGCCAAAGAAGACCGGTCGTTGATTTGACGTTTCTTCACCTTCTGATCATGACAGATTAAAGAAGAAAAGACACCTAGTTTTTGTTTCTTTTCCTCTTATCAAAATGTAATCTATAAAGTAGAGACAAGTAGCTGGTGCAACGTTCATCTTATTGCACGGCTTCTTTGCCTTTAGTCTTTATTCTGTGGTCTATACAAAAAGACTGAAAATAGCAATAAATCCTCCATTCACAAACACCGTGATTGGATGTTAAGGGGATTCCAAAGTAAATTAAAACAATTTTACTTTAATCCCTAGAGATTAAAAAGGAACTTTAGTCCCGATGTGCAGAGACTAAAGTAACATTTTAAGAGCATGAGAAGTGAAAATAATGTTAAGTCTCTCCGCTACAGTGATAACACTACATAACATACGTCATGTTTTAATAAAATAATTCATTATAAGAAAAAATAGGTCGAGGTCTACCCGCTTTGTGGTAGCGCTTACTTGCCAAATGTGGAATTAATATCCAATAGATATCACATAACAGCATAGTCCTCAGCATAACCCAGCCGTTTAAAGTGAATTTAATGTTTTTATTTATGGTAGCTATGTAATAAAATTTCATTTAACATACCTATAGTCAAATCTTCAGCATTGTCATTTATTTTTGTGGAACCGAGTCATCGTGTGTCCTATTGGAGGTTGGCAGTTGCGGCGGCGAATGTGGTGGCGGCGGTGGCCTCTCTAGTGGAGGTGACGACGGAACTTACGGTGGAGATAGCGACTGAGCTGGCTCCGCTGGTAATTTCTTCGGTCTTTTTTCTAATTTTCGTATCTTTCTTCTAAGATAATCAATTTCACTTTCATCGTGCTTCCTTTTTGTCATTTTTATAAATGTACTTAACACCAATTCACAGTAAGAGTTTCTAATTTCAATTCAACGAAAAAAGAATAACGGTTTTTGTTTGTTTGGCGTTCACTCACGGCCACAGATTAAAAGGGTATTTACGGCTCGATAGAACAGATTAGGAACAAAATACGTTAAATACTGCCAAAAAACGTCATAGCGAGTACGCACTTTGTATCAACTCATTTGTTTACGTTGTCTATGTCCAAACAAATAAATTACCAAATTATAACCTTAATACACATTTCGCAAAATTTATGGCATGTTGTAAATATAGTATTTAGATTACCGTAGAGAACGCAATACTTTTCATTACATACCTGAAGTGAAGGAGAATCAATTACTGAGTACCAAACCTCTATCCATTTGTTTGCCGGGTTCACCCAAACAAACAACGAAAAAACACAACCAAGAGTGATCGCACGTATTTCACTACTTAAAACATTATACGTTTAAACCTTTTTTAATCAAACGAACATTAAAACCTGATTTTAACAAAAATGATCGAGAGATAACAGTGTTTGGCGCTTGCACTGAAACCGTAATGAATTGTCAGACAGCTGTCAAACGAGAGGTGTTTTTTTTTTAATTTTAGCTTTGAAGCAGTGATCAGGCGCTGTACCGACAGCGTTACTACATGTTAATCGTCTCGGACAAGGAGAGGAGTATAATAAAAGATTTGTTTGACTACCTGTACCTACCAAGTACTAAACCAAGTAATTATCAGCATGAAAAAATATGTTACAATGTAAGGGTGGGTTTAGACCAAACGAGCGAATGCTCTAGAACATGTTTTGTCTTTATTTCTACACAGTAAACGTAAGAGATAATGCCATAGAATTCTTGTTCGTTCGCTTGGTCTAAACCCACCCTTAAACACATTCAAAAGAGCGCGATTGGATGTACCTAATGTAATTAGTACCTATGCTGACTTGTAATGAGACCGAGGGACCTTAAGTGTGTTATCATTACCATTTCAAACTGCAACGGACATAGGAGAAGTCACGTATCCAGGGACCCCTCTCAGGGACATTCAATGACAATCAGTAGATGACAAAATAATACGTCATCTCCAATGAATCTCTGTCAACCCAGCTGTGTGGCAGAAGATAAAAAAATTCCGAGTCACACGAATTCAAATGACGATGGCCAGTCCAATGTAACGTTTTTCATGTGGTTTGGTAGGTTAAATATTTCTTCTGTAAATTGTAACTTTAAAACTTACAACTCTCAGTCTTCAACGGATATTATTAAAAATATTCTAACTCAACACATACTTCTGAGAGCTCTCATTTCAACTGCATTAATCCTGCTTTCGTTCTTCTTCTGCCATACGCAAGATTCACTACTATACATCAAAGTTGGTGTCAATACTCCCTGGACAATAGCAAGGCGAGCTTTGCTCGATATGACCTTGTTTGACAAGATTGAGTGTAACGCCCCATTGATCACATTTCCCGCTTTTACTCTTCTTTCAATATCCCCGTCACATTTTCCATCTCTCGTAAACACAGACCCTAAACACACAAACTCATCCACTTGCTCCACTTTTTCATCTCCAATCATTATTTTACATTCTGTAGCAGTTTCATCCCTATCCACAACCATCACTTTCGTCTTTTTCACATTCACTTTCATGTCTTTCCTTTTAAACGCCTCATTCATCAAAGTCATCATTTGTTGTAAGTGGTCTGCCGATGATGCAAGGAAAACTTGATCATCGGCATATAACAAAGTTTTAAAAACTGACTCATTCATCCTTATTCCACAATCATACTCTCTCAGATCTGATAAACAACTGTCCATAAATAGGTTGAACAGCCAAGGAGACGCTACACAGCCCTGTCGATCACCACGTTCGATGCTAAACCAGTCCGTACACGTCCCATTTATCCTGACACAGGCACTCGAGTCATTATATAATAATTTGAGAGCCCGTATCAGAATACTGTCCACCCCATACATAGAAAGAGTGGTCCACAGTTCATCCCTCACCACTCTGTCATACGCCTTCTCTAAGTCAATAAAGGCACAGAAAACCTTTTGGTGTTTGGCTATGGCTTTTTCAACTATACACCTTAAAGAGAAGACTTGATCCACACATCCCATCCCCTTTCGAAATCCCGCTTGTACATCCCAAATCTTACTTTCTGTTGCTAACATCACCCTTTCAATCAATACCTTTGCATACAATTTGCCTACGACACTCAGGAGGCTTATACCGCGATAACTTTTGCATTCCTGCTGTGATCCCTTTATACAAAGGCACAATCACGGCCTTTCTCCAGTCATCTGAAACTCGACCGGACCGCCAGCACAGATTAAATAGGAGGAACAGCAGGCTTGCTACAACGCCTCTACCCTATTTGATCATTTCAGCAGATATCCTATCATACCCAGCAGCTTTACCCACTTTCATACTCTTTGTAGCATTCATTATCTCTTCCATACTACTGTCACAAAATATTTCTTCACCAACATAATTACTTCCATTTCCACCACTCTGCTCAAACAAACTCTCAAAATATCCCTTCCACTGTTTCAACATTTCCACTTCATCTCTAATAACATCCCCATTTGAATCCCTTATCACACCTATTTTAGATTAAGAACACTGTTTTCTAAAGAAAAACTTTAAAATATTGAATGATTAAAATATCAAAAGGTATTTGAATTTTAAAATATCGAAAGGTATATCTAATGTTAGAGTATCGAAGTCCAAAATATCGAAGGTTACCAAATTGAACGGTCGACTTATGTACAATCGTAATATCTACGTCTGAAATGCCACAGGTTTAAAACATAGAAAGTGTTGATTTTTCTCATTTTTCTAGAAAGGTGTTTCAGTGAAGTGAGCGAGCATAGGGGCGAACCAGTCTGTTTAATGCGAAACAATCTCTGTTAGGTTAGGTTTTTTTTATTGCCCACAAAACAATGAGCATATGTATACTGAATAAACAGATTGAGTAATTTAGTTCGGTTACTCGGTAAATTATCACAGTTCAACCTAACACTCCTCCTCGCTACGCTTGTCGTCGTACCTAACTTTTATAATTCAAAGACTTATTTATACATTATAGGAATGAAACAGACTGTTAAAGTGGAACAAAATTCATTAAGTTGGTACTACTTTATGGCTAGAAAGAAAGATTTACTGAATGTTCGCGCCATCTGACGGCGCTTCCACGAGACGGCTTCGGCTCGCGGATTTACACATATGTCAATTCGCGCATGCGCGAGACGCTAACCAATCACATGAGCCGCGCCGTGGACCAATAGCGTGAGCCTTCGGGAAGCTGGGAGATGACGCCGACTATAGTTGGTTCCAGTTTAAATGACGAAAATGCATTTAACGCGGGATTTTACAACTTCTTTTGTTGCTAAATATGAAAGGAAAAGATAACAAAGGGACGACCGAAGTGTGGCACGTGCCTTGGAGTAGCTCAACCCTTCTTGATCATTGAAATAAAAGATTTTTAAGCCGTCTATATTGTAATGCAAAAATATACTTAATAAATATTCCTATCTTATATACATTCAATATAATTTTAAATTGTAATTATTGATACATAATAAATCAACACAACACTAAAACATATCGCATATTCTTATGGCTAACATGCAATAAAAAACTATCAAGATTGTTTATTCAAAGTATACTTTGGCCGTACCGACACACCTGCGTAATTGTTTTACAACCCTACTTGAAGATAACAATTGAACAATAGTTTTTGGTAATGGATGGTTTTAAGTGCACTTTCGTCATTTAAACTGGAACCAACTATACCACCATCGCTCTTTTCTTCTCTTACCACCAGAGCCAACACACGTCGCGTGTCCTGAAGAAATATCTATCTAAATACCTAGACTAGATACCAAGCAACAGTTCGTTTGTGATGGTAAATAAATTATTGTAAACATCAAGTTTTGTTTATCTTCTATTCTATGCACAAACATAGAAAGTGGCGACCGTGACAGGACACGCGACCGTGCTCACTTCGCTTTCCAGAACCGAGGAAGCCATCTCGTGTCGGCGCCGCGTTGGCACAGCCGACGCGACAAAAACGCGGAGCTTTGGGGTCCAGCAAGCCGTAGGTGCACCTCCAAGGCGCCGCGCGAGCCACGCAAGAAGCCCGAAAACGTCGAGGAGCCCGGCCAGAGGCGGCCACCGCTGCGCTCCTCGTCGGCGACTCGCGCTATTGCCAAGGCCATTAAGGAAAGTGCCGTGAGCCCAACCCAACTCCCTTTGCCCCTAACCCCAACCGACGGTGGTCGAGTGCCGGCCTGGCTGTTTGATTTGCAGGTGCCGGTCGGTCTCCCACGTGCGTGGTGCGTCGCGGCCCCTTACACTTGAGGGAAGCCGCTTACCTAACCTGCTTAGGCAGGCCTTGTGTTCTCCTTTTTTGTGCCACGCACCTCTTATTTTGTTTCAACTTAACTTCATTTAACTTGTTTCGTCTTTTGCACCGTGTCATGCACGTCGTATTTTTTCTTAACTTAACTTCATTGCGTATGGTTTTTTGCCGTTCTATTTACCGCGTGTTTTAGTGTAACTTAACTTCAAACATTTAATTTAGGTATCGTTTTTCACCGGGTCATGCAACCTCGTGTTTTTTGCTAACTTAAAACTTCATTTAGGTAATTTACCAACCCTTTTTTGCCGTGTTATGCATCTCGTATTTCGTTTTAACTTAGCTTCATTTTAAATTTGACCTGCGTGACCTAACTTCAATAAATTTTAAATTTTATTTCGCACTTGACCACTATAAATTCTTAAACTTTTTTTAACCCTATGACCTAACTTTTTAATGCCTGCGCATGTAACGTTTATGTATCATTCTACGTAATTAACCCCTCATTTCAATTGTTTTGTACATATTTGCGACTTCTACATACATGTTTTATTCATGTAACAGCACATTTCTTAACCTAAGACTTAGGTATTTGCGAAATCTTTCTTTCTTTTGCACTTTTTCCCTTGGTTTCTTTTTTGTTTTGCCGCATATCCACCCTGTTGCTTACGCAATTTCAGCTACGCGTTAACGCGTCGACGTGTCAACATGTCAAGCGCGGCGTGCTGACGCGTGTCTCTTCACCTACTTCGTGCCCTGCTGGGTACTCCCGTGCCTGTCTCCGTTGTGCGACGGGCGCCTCTACGTGGCCAAGGAACCGAGGGGCGTGAGCTGTTTGCGAATTATAACTTTATTTTTGTTTGCAAGTGGATAGCTTCAGTGTTTTATTTATCATTCTTCTACAACTAACAATAATTATTCAATATGGTTGATACAAAGGATGTTGTTGCTCAGCTTGCTGAGTTAAAAACTAAGCGTAGTTCTATGAAAGAACAAGTAACTAGATTCACAAGATACTTAGATGCAATTGATGATAATGAAATATTAGATGTTGTGAAATCTAACGATTTAACTTTGAGATTAAATAAAATCATTGAGCTATCTGCGCGCTTTGATGAACTTCGATTGAGGTCATAAATAGTGATGAACTGGACAGTGAACTCGAGCACCGAGAGCTGTTGGAGGATAATATAAACTTGGCTATTGCAATTGCACAAAGTATGTTCGACAGAGCTGATCCTTCTAAAGAAAAAACCCGTGCTCAGTCCCTACAAAATTGTGCCTCGAGCTGTCGTCATGCTGATGAACTCGGTTTTAAGTTAGCACAAATTAAAATCAATCGCTTTGGTGGCTCGTGTCACAAATGGATGGAGTTTAGGGATTTAATAGAATCTTTAATTCATAGTAGGTAATGATAAAATTCAGTCAATTCACAAGTTTCATTATTTGATTTCATACTTGGAGGGTGAGCCTGCTCGAGTAGTCTCCAATCTGGAGGTCTCTGCTATTAATTATACTGAAGCCTGGGAACTCTAGTGTGAAAGATATAGTAATAAAAGACAGCTGATCACTAACCATTTAAAATTTTTGTTCAACATTGGTTCTTTGCAGCGGGAGTCTGACCGATCCTTACTTTTTCTAAGTGACCATGTTAGGTACAAAGAATCTCAGAGCGCTGAAAACTCTTGGTCAGCCTACTGAACATTGGAACACAATCTTAGTGCATTTGTTATCTGCGAAATTAGATTCAAGTACAAACATAAAGTGGGAAGAGTACAGGAGCACTCTTAAGGAGTAGCCTACTCTAAATGATTTTAAAGATTTTTTGAAAAACCGCGCAGACATTTTAGAAAACTTGTATAGGGCAAAAAGGGATAAACAACCAAACAACAAGCCAGAAATTGCAAGTAATAAAACTTCATTTAAACAAGATAAAAACATAAAAACATTTGTGATTTCAGCGAAACAAAGTGACAGCAGTGGCCTATCCCACAAAACTTACAATTACAATTCTACAATTGTAAAGTTACAAGTTTGTAATAATACAAGTGTGCGTACCACAAAACTTACAAGTGACATATTTGTAGAGGAAAATTCTTACAAATATGTGAATTGTGGTGACAATTCTACAATTTATAGTATCACAAAACTTTTCAAATTACAAATGTTTTTCTGGATTTTTTTACAAATGTGTAGATGACAACTGTAGATCTAAGATCTGTGTTACGGAAAATTGTAATAATAAGTACACATATATGTAGAATTGTAGCTACAAGTTTACAATTCACTAAACGTGTGTCAAGAGGGTATGATTGCAATACGAATTATTATATTCAACGAGAATACTTTGTGTCACGAAATGTTTAGTTCTAGTGGAAGCGATAGTGAAGAAGAATTATTAGTAAGGCGAACTAGGACGTACAATGAACGCATAAATTTAACTTTCCATATAACGGATTTTACTTTTAATCAAAGATTCAGAGTGAGTAAATGTACAGTGGAATATCTACTACAGATGATTGCTTTCATTTATGATTGGAGACTCCTTGCCAATAATGGATATAATTAAGTCGTCACCCGCATCATATTGCATTTTTTTCCCTCCTCCTGAACCCGTTTTAAACCGATTGTCTCTTTTTTCCTGAAAGTAAATTTAGCAATTCAAAGAAAGATATTGCATAAGTCCTACTAATATTATAAATGCGAAATTTAAAAGTTCCCGAGGGAATAACGATAATCGAAATCTACGCGGACGAAGTCGCGGGCAGAAGATAGTTATACATAAGAATATACACTCGAATTGAGAACGCGATCAAACAAAAACACTTACCATTGTACGTCTTTTCCAATTTCGCCACATAGTATCCCTTAAATATCTCCAGTCTTTATTTATTATGCCCAACTCATTTAGTTGTTTTGTGATTTCTTTCCATTTATTTATCTTATCACTGTGGGTTAATTTGTCACTAAACTTTCCAAATACGATGTCTCTGTTATCCTTTGAGGTTTAAAATTGTTAATTTGGCTTGTAAGTCCATTATAGCGTCAGTGTATGAAATAGTTAGTATAAATAGTTTACTATCTTGTTATTTTATTCCGTTATAAGTGGTATTTTAACTTTATAAACACAAATTCAAACTACCTTCAACTCCAAAGAAGCGAAGTATATTTTTATGATTTTTACATATTGGTATTTGTAACTTTACATCAAAAAGTAAAGAAACAAAAAAGAACAACTTTATTAATAGAAGGGACAAGCAACGCATTATAATTTGCCCTACTTAGCCCTCCCAATAACAACATCGACCCAGTATTTTGTGAGCGGGCAGTCGAAACGCTCTGCCAACATCCTCAGCATGCTGTTGTCACTACCGCGCACTCGTTTAAGTAATGAGGCTATTCTTTTACGCCTAATGGCAAAGAAGTCATCGGTCCGCGCCTCAGCGAACATGCCGGATGCGCTGCAGTGCCTCGGTAGCCCCAGCAGCATTCTAAGGATGTTATTGTATTGCACACGCAATGTGCTATATGCCCTTTGAGAAAATGACGCCCACAGGCTGCACGTATAAAACGTTTGGCAGTATGCTTTAAAAAGCGTCAACTTGACTTGCTCATTACAGCGTGCAAACCTGCAGGCGATCATATTACCTCGCACTGCCATCGCTCTCCTCTCCCTCTCAATGTCCATGTCATCATTTAGGTTAACATTTAGTATATATGACCTAAATACTTAACCTTGTCCACTATTTTAAGGAGTACGTCCCCCAGCATGATCCTAGACAGAGTGGTGCTGTTATATTTTCGTGCCTTAAATATGAGCACTTATCTCTTGGTAGCATTATATTTAAGACCATGCCGTTGAGCGTTCCCCTCACACAGCTTAACAAGTTGCTTTACCGAATCGATCGATGGTCCCAGCAGGACCATGTCGTCCGCATAACTTATGTTATTGAAGCACGCTTCACCTATATGACAGCCGACATGCTCACTGCTGAGACCCTCAATCAACTCGTTAACATAAAGGTTAAACAGGATTGGGGATGATAGCCCACCCTGTCTTACCCCACACTGTAGTCCATACTCCTCTGACTCCTCCCCAGCCCATCTCACCCGGTTGACCTGGTTGTTGTACCAATATTTTAGTAGCGCCACGCACTCACTTGGTAAACCGGTTCTTTCCAATTTATCCCACAGAATATCGTAAACAACCATGTCAAACGCTTTTGACAAGTCCAGAAAACACGCATAAATAGGCGTGTTTTTGTTTCTGTAATACCTGACAGCTTGCAGGCACAAGATTGCACTCTCCGTCGACAGACCTGGTCTAAAGCCAAATTGCGCGTCGTGCCGTTTGATATGTTTGCAAAGTTGTGCATTAAGCAAACTGTCAAGCACTTTCGCTAATACCGTTGCTAGTGAAATGGGCCTATAGTTGCCTATGTCCGATAGATCACCCGTTTTATTCTTAACCAGTGGAATTACCAGTGTACTTGTGAGCTGCCGTGGAAGGTAGGCATGTCTGAGGCAAAGCGTGTAGAACATCGCCAGAATGCGCGGCGTATGTACCCGCATGTTTGGATGCTCAATACTGAGACCGTCATGCCCCGGCGATTTACCCCTCTGCATGGATTTAAGAACTTGATCAACTTCTTTAGTGGTAAATCTCAGAAAACTTTCGCCCATAACAGTCCCAGCATGGCACACCCCATCCCGTGTCGGTTTGATTAGTGGACTCACCGCAAACACTCTACTAAAATTATTAGCAATTGCTTTCCTGTCGCACTCACCCCCCACGCTCACAGGGACACTCGCCTTAAAGTTCCTTTTATTTGTGTTTTTCCAGAAAGCTTTAAAGTCCTTAGTCCTTATATCCCGGCAAGGACGGCGTACCTCGCGTGGCAGATGTCACCACATCCAGAGGACTCATAAGAAGGGCACTCAACCGAATATGCCCCCTTCCGGTTAAAGAAAATTACTGTGTTCGCGCCATCTGACGGCCCTTCCACGAGATGGCTCGCCGGCTCGCGGATTTACACATATGTCGATTCGCGCATGCGCGAGACGCCAACCAATCACATGAGCCGCGCCGCGGACCAATAGCGTGAGCCTTCGGGAAGCTGGAAGATGACGCCGACGACCACCATCGCTCTCTTCTTCTCTAACCACCAGAGCCAACACACGTCGCGTGTCCTGAAGAAATACCTATCTAAATACCTAGTATAGATACCAAGCAACCGTTCGCTTGTGATGGTAAATAAATTATTGTAAACATCAAGTTTTGTTTATCTTCTATTCTATGCGCAAACACTGAATGAAAAGTACGATAGGAGTTTCTCTGACAACTTACGGTCGAATGTTAAACTCTTTTAGAACTTGATTAAATCGGCTTGGGGGCAATCAGAGAAAACTAAATTAAGCGTCTGGAGACCTAATATGTGAGGAAGAAAAAATGCTTGAGCTAGAAAGCACGAGTAAAGATGCAAGTAGCGAAGATGAAAGTGTGATTAGTGTGAGTGAAATCGTGAAAGCTTTAAAAAGTATGACAGCGGCAAAGTCAACCGGTTGTGATAGAGTGTCAATAGAAATGCTGAGGAGAGGAGATGGCGTGGTGGGTAGTCTGTTGTACCGCCTTTTCAATTCATGTGGGAGTAGCGGCCGAGTCCAGGAAGATTGAGTCAAGGCCGTTATCGTCCCTCTGTATAAAGAAAAGGGGTCACAGCAATACTGCAAAAACTACCGCGGTATCAGCCCCCTTAGTGTTGTTGGCAAATTATACACGAATATTTTGATTGTTATGTTATGAATGACAACATCTGGGATGTACATGCGGGATTTCGAAAGGTAAAGGGATGTTCGGATCAGGTCTTTTCACTACGGTCTATCACAGAAAGGTTCTAGGCTGTCAACCAAAAAGTTTTCTATGCTTTTGTGGACCTGAAAAAGGCCTATAATAGGGTAGATAGAAAGGAGTTTGTGGACGGTGCTGTCTATGTATGGTTTGAGCAGCAATCTGGTGCAGGCTTTGAGGTCCCTTTATGAGGGCTCCAGAGCCTGTGTCAGGATCAATGGAGCATACTCGGCCTAGTTTTATATCTCTAGAGGTGTAAGACAGGGCTGTGTTCCCTCACCATGGCTGTTGAATCTATTCATGGACAGTTGTATGCGAGATTTGAAAGTGTATGATAAGGGTTTGCGTATGCAAGAGTTGCTAATCAAATGCCTCTTATATAACGATGATCAATTTATAATTGCTACATCGGTACTTGAGTTGCAGGAGATGGTGACAGTGATGAATGAGAGATTTAAGCAAAGGGGGATGAAAGTAAATGTTGCCAAGACCAAGGTCATGGTGATAGAGAAGGACGAGGAAATGACTGAGTGCTTGATAAATATAACAGGTGAATTAGTGGAGCAAGTGAGTGAATTTTTGTCATGCAGACTACCATGAAGATATGACTGCAAATATTTACGAAAAGTGGTTTCAAGAGCAATTACTACCGAACTTGCCACCAAATAGTGTTATTGTGCTAGACAACGCCTCCTATCATTCCAGGCAAGCTGAAAAGATTCCGAATACTTCTTCAAGAAAGGCTGATATAATAACATTTTTACAAGAACAAAATCAAATAATACCTCCGAAGATAAATAAAAAGGCACTGTTAGATCGCGTCCAAAGCTTGAAGCCAGAGAAAAAGATGGTTATCGATGAATTGGCAAAGGAGACTGGTCACACGGTTTTAAGGTTACCGCCTTATTATTGCCAGTTTAACCCAATTGAGTTGGTTTGGAGTGAACTCAAACAAAGAATACGACGTAATTGTCGAGGTGGTACATCACTAAGGCAGGTCACGTGATGTGTCATGGCGCCCTTCTGCCGCTGGCATTCGTCATGATCAAATAGACAATGTCTTGAAAAATAAATTGTAATGATATATCATTAACTAACTGTGTTGTTATTGAGTATCTACATGAAACATGGTGTCAGGTGTACTTTGCACTTCAAGATTCAAGCAAACTTGTTGTGGTAAGATTAATATAATACAATTGAATAATTGAAGACTAGCACGCATCCCGGCATTAAACATGGCGGAACTGCATCGAGTGGTAAAGGAGCTTTCCTTAGAAAATAATAATAATGCAACTGCGTGGAAAAATTGGTTACAAAAATTCGACGTTTACCTCATAGCCTCAAAAATGGAAAAAGAGGAAGATCGTCGTAAAATTGCATTATTGCTACACAACATCGGCGAAAAAGGTATAGAAATTCACAATTCATTCAACTTGGATAATACTACGACATACGACGTCCTTGTTAAAAAGTTCTCGGACTATTTTATTCCGAAGAAAAATCTTACCTTAGAACGTCACCGATTTTTCACTAGAGTACAAGGAAGTACCGAATCATTCGACAATTACCTTACGGATTTACAAAATAAGAGTCAGAATTGTGAATTTGACAAGTTACGCGAAAGCCTTGTAAAGGATATTTTAATAGCGGGCATAAATAATACGGCTCTTAAAGAAAGGTTTCTAAGAGAACAAGATATTGATCTTGAAAAAACTATTTCCTTATGTAAGGCAGCTGAAATGTCACAGAAGCATGTTCGTGAAATGACCAACATAGAAAGTAATGGTACTGAGGTCCTTAATGTAAATAAAAGCAGAGAAAGATACAACAATTATAAAGCCAAAAACAACAAGATGTGCTTTACTTGCGGATCACCTTGGGACCCTTCACACAATTGCCCAGCCAAAGGTACAACTTGTGGAGTATGCAAGAAACAAAATCATTTTGCACGTGTATGCCGGTTCAAAGCTAGGCGTCTTGCTCAAGTTGAGGTGGATAAAACTGAAGCGGAAGAAGAATTCTTTATTGGTTCCATAACAGGTGAATATTGTTCAGAGTGGTTAGAAAGAATATATTTAAATGATAAAGAGTTGTTTGTCAAACTTGACTCTGGGGCTCAAGTAAATTGCATGTCATTAAATACATATAAAGATTTGAAATTAGACCCTAAATTTATTATTAAGAGTAATGCTAAATTGACAACTGTTGATGACAAAAAAAAATATGTATATGGTTTATGTACTATAAAATGCTATCTGGCAAATGGTAAAATGGATAATATCAAGTTTTATATAATAAAATCAAATAATGTGCCTATTTTGGGATTACAATCATGTATAAATTTAAAACTTATCTCAAGAATCAAGTCTGTTTGCACATTAGAGACTGATAACATTAACAATTTGTTGTGTAAATTTAATGACACTTTCCAAGGAATAGGTTGTTTTTCTAAACCATACTCAATAAAATTACAGGCTAATGCGCAACCTAGAGCTGATCCTCCTCGCCGAGTTCCTATCGCACTCCGTGAACCACTACAAAAATAACTTCAAAGAATGGAAGAACAGGACATAATAGAGAAAGTGCTGGAGCCGGCGGAGTGGGTCAACTCAATAGTAATAATTAAAAAGAAAAACAACAAATTGAGACTGTGTATTGATCCAAGGTACTTAAATAAGCATATTATAAAACAACATATACAACTTCCTACAATTGATGACATCGTTGACAACCTTAAAGGTGCTAATTATTTCTCAAAATTAGATTGCAATAGTGGCTTTTGGACTGTTAAGGTAGACAATGATAGTTCTAAATTATGCACTTCTTTTACGCCATATGGTAACTATCGTTTTAAAAGATTGCCATTTGGATTGTGTATCTCAACTGAAGCTTTTCAAGAAAGGTTGGAAGACGCATTTAAACACATTAAAGGTGTCAATTTTTATGTAGATGATTTAATTATATATTCCGAAACTCAAGAAGAACACAATAAAATATTACTTGATGTTCTGGAAACTGCTAAAACACATAACATTAAATTTAACAGAGATAAGTCAGAAGTGTTAAAAACTGAAATTAAATTTCTTGGTGTGATTATAGGTAAAGAAGGAATTAAACCTGATCCTGAAAAGATTAAAGCCATTTGTGAAATAAAGTCTACTAAGGATAAAAAAGATCTTGAATGATTTTTAGGCATGACTAATTATATATCTACAATTACATAACAATTACTCAACTATTACAGCCCCTATTAGAGAATTACTTAAAAAGGACTCCTTATTTCAATGGAATCCTTCACATGAAAAAGCATTTGTTACATTAAAATCAGCTCTTACTAATAGTCCAGTGTTACAAATTTATGATGTTAATAAGGATGTGGTTATGTCAGTTGACTGTAGCTGTGAAGGTGTTGGTGCATGTTTATTACAAGACAACAAACCAATCGCATATGGATCAAAAGCTCTCTCAGATTGCCAAAAAGAATATGCTCAAGTAGAACGCGAAATGTTTGCGATTGTGTTTGGCTGTCATAAATTTCATAAATATATTATAGGTAGGTCAGTTACTGTAGAATCTGACCATTCAGCTCTAGAAACATTGTTTAAAAAACCACTTAATAAGGTGCCATCACGTATTCAGCGCATGATGCTAAAGGTCCAAGGCTATGATCTCACTGTTAAATATGTACCTGGAAGTAAAATGTATATCTCAGATTTCTTAAGTAGGTCATACTTACCCATAGTGAATAATGAATATGATGTAAAACTAGATAAAGAGCTAAATAATGAGATTATTGGCCATGTTGCAATTACTCTTGACCATTTACCAGTATCAGAGGACAAAAAAGAATTAATTAGAATCAAAACAAATGAAGATCCTGTACTGGTACAATTAAAGGAATACATTGAAGAAGGGTGGCCAGATTGTAAACGAAAAATCAATGCTATTGTCACTCCATTTTGGAATTTTAGACATGATTTATGTATCATGGACCATTTGATATTTAAAAATAATCTGATTATTATACCAATATCCCTTCAAAAGCTAATGTTAACAATTTTACATGAAGGACACCTAGGTTTTAATACTTGTTGGAGAAGAGCAAAATCAATCTTGTTCTGGCCAGGTCTGCAGGCACAAATAAAAGATATGTGCGAATCCTGTCAAGTATGTGCTACATTTCGTCCTAATCAATGTAAGGAAGAAACTTTATTTCACGAGGTCTCTAAATTGCCTTGGTTAAAGTTAGGTACTGACTTATTTGAATTTAATAGGAGTTACTATATTATTGTTGTTGATTATTATAGTAAGTATATAGAGGTAGCAAAATTAGAAGACTTATCCTCTAACTGTGTTATAAAACATTTAAAATCTATTTTATCTAGACATGGACTTCCAATAGAAATTGTTTCAGATAATCGGCCACAATATAGTAGTGAAGAGTTCAAAAAGTTTTCCGTTGAATATGGTTTTAAACATCATACATCATCTCCAAATTACCCCAAAGCAAATGGTCTTGCAGAGTCCAGTGTTAAAATTGTTAAAAATATTTTAAGAAAATGTCATTATGACAATAGTGATCCTTATTTGGCATTGTTAAATATTAGAAACTCGCCTAAACAAGGAAGTCCATCACCGGCTAATCTTTTATTTAATAGAAACCTTAATAATAGATGCCCTGTGTCTTTGTTTTATCTTCAACCAAAATTGTGCAAACGGAATGAATTTGAAGACAATAAAAGGCAGAATAGGATAAAAAAATATTATAATAAAAATGCTAAAAACTTAGATGATCTTGTTCCTTATCAGAAAGTAATGTTTAAGAAGAATGTAAATGATAAGACATGGACACCAGGGAAAATAGTTTGTAAGACAGGATATCCACGTTCTTATGAAATCAGCAATGAAGAAGGAAAAATATTTCGTAGAAATAGACAACACATAAGTCCAACACATTTTGATTATGATAGCTTGGATAGTAATAACAATAATTTTAATACTGTAATTAATGATGAAGTGGTTCCAAACCATGATCAAATAGACAATGTCTTGAAAAATAAATTATAATGATATACCATTAACTAACTGTGTTGTTATTGAGTATCTACATGAAACAGTAATAATACGCAACCACAGCTAAACTCTAACGTGGTCGAATTAGTTCGCGAGGAGACGATGAAAATTGCTAATAATGTATGGACCGCATGTTTTAGTCATGTTGAGGGTATCGAGAACACATTTATTATTCAAGATCAGCAACGCTTCGTTATTAACGTGACAGAGAGCTCAGATAGTGAATAATTACATTATTTTTAATAAAGTAATATATGTATGAGTAAATTATTTATGTTAAATTATTTTTACTCCATTCCAATGTTAGGTACATTTTTGACAATCCTATGCAAAAATGATTATGCCTTTTGTTAAAGAAACATAAAGTGCATTATAAGCTGTAATAGAAGTGGTTTGGGTCGAATCTCACTTTGTCGTATTACGACTTCAGACCTTTTGAAATAAAAATGCCATTGTAACAACTTTTATGGGTTTTAGCTCTTAAACCGTCGGACAGACTATACCTGGGTAGTATGTTTACAAGAGGTGGTAATTGTGCGAAGGATGTCGAGAGGAGAGTGAATGCGGGGAATCAAATTAATGGGGCCCTGTACTCCTTTGTGAGTACATGGTTCACAATGGAGTGCTGGCTCCTACTCTGATGTATGTTGGATGTGGCAGGACAAGCATAAAATTCTTATAATTGCAGTTGAAATGCGCTCTTTGCGTAGTATGTGTGGTGTGAAACTGATTGATAGAGTAAGGAATGAAAAAGTCAGACAGAAATATGGATGCATGCTTCGATGGTTTGGTCATTTGTTAAGGATGAAAGAAGATTGACAAAAGAGATATACAGAGCGAAAGTGATGGAAGGGTCGGAAGGGGCCGCCCTAGACGTACTTTTTCGTATCAAAGCGGACAAATACTGGAAAAGGGCCGAATCTTGAGTACCCGAAACCGACGTGCGTGCATGACTCGATATATGAATGTGGAAGAAGTGAAAGAGATTTGTCAGGATCCTACGATCAAGAAAAGAAACGAGACGGATCGAGATCGAGGGTTCGAGGTGGAAAGAAGTGGTCTCTGCCTACCCCTCTGAGAAACAGGCGTGATTTAATGTATATATGTATGTACTTTATTTTATAATATTTAGAGATAAGATTTAAAGGGTAATCAATCGTTTAAAAAAAGTCGAAATTTTAAGATATTTTCGATTTGTTTAATTCCATCTAAGTGATTTATTTAAATAACCATTTTAGTAAACATTTAATTTCAATATAATCAACTTTCGATATTTTGGACTTAGATATTGTAACTTAAGTTGTATCAACTTTCGATATTTGATTACAAACCCAACAAGTACGTTTGGTACTTACACATCGGCATAATAACCGTTCAATGTTTCGTCTTTCGATGTTTTGCACATGGATATTTTAACTTTAGATTAATCCATTTTCGATATTTGATTACATATCCAACAAGTACGTTCGATATTTTAACTATCGGCATAGTATCCGTTCGATATTTCAACCTTCGATGTTTCGGACTTCGATATTTCAACTTTAGATATATTAACTTTTGATATTCAGATACGTACCCGCATGAGAATGTGCCTCTTTCAACTTATTGTAACAAACAGGATAAGAGTAAGATAAATACTCGGTTGATAGATAACGCTAGTTTTGTGAGCACCAGAACCGATCAACAACCTGTTCGGAATAGTAGCTGTTTGTTTGTAAACAAAACACCGATAAAAACGTCACCAGATGATTAAGTTAATAACTCGTCCAAACATTCGTATGCTGAAGTTGCAGCTAGTGATAAAGATTCCGGAAGAAAACCGTCAAAAATCAAAATAAAACAGCAGAGGGATTACAACGCATAGAAGATTTTTGTAACCGAGTATAAAATTGATACGTTTCTTGACGATAACCTATGAACCGCCAGGATATGTTTCCGGCGTTTTTTAATATAAAGGGGCGGATTAGTAATGATTCGGGCCCTACCGTGATCAAATGATTTGGTTCTTTGTGTATATTGTTATGTCTAATATAATAATATGTATAGTACAATGAACGACCAAAATATATTGAGCAATATTGTTACGTTTAATTGCAAGTCTCTAAAGAGATCCATAGAAGGAATTAGATACCTGTGTAAGGATACCGATATCGTGGCGCTTCAGGAATGTTTGTATGTTTAGTGTTATTTAATTAAGTTGGCTAGTTTCATATAAATAAACCACTGCTACCGTTCAAAGTAATTCACCATTAAGAGTTAGAGTCTAATGAAAGATGAACCTGAGAAAAAGCGGCAAATTCAAAAAATCTTTATATGGTATTATCGATCAATGTAGGAATAAACGATTTTGATACTTTTCTTATTTTGTTTATTTTGGTGGGCACAAAGGAAGAGGAAACGCGTACTTTTTCACAATACTAAGGCCCGTATTAATAAACTATAGGTACTCAAGTCTACTAATACCGCACTCAAGTGTCCGTTTGTCCATATTAAGACCATACACGGTATCATATTTACCTAAGTACAGTTTATGAATAGAAGCCCAAGAGTCTTACTACTTAATACGTATGGGTGGATTAACTTTTTTGTTGTTCTTATTGTCCCGTAAGCCAGGAGACAACAGCAATAGAGTTTCTTAGAAAAAATATTATAATGTATACTTCTAGCACACTCAGGAGAAAAGCCATAAAATAATGGTAGTGGACTTGTATCCTTTGAAATCATAGTTTTAATAAGAAAACCCAGGAAACGTCACCATGGCAACGAACTACAAAAAAAAGTTGATTGACCCGTAAAGTCAGCATTGAATAAATGGATAGTGACACCCAAAGTCCCCAAACGTGTACCAAACTATTTGGCGACTTTGGGTGTCACGAAGTATTTGATGCTTTGAAACTATCTATGAAAAGTAAATGCAGACCACCATAATGCTTGCATTAGCATATTTTCTCATTTGTGAGCTCTTTTAGTAAATAAAATCATCAATAACAAGTCATTAAGTAAAACTATTTTATTTATTATTTGGGTAAAACCGATGCTTTCTCTTAACTCTGCTAATAGGCATCTGAGTGTAGGCACTTGCTTCTTTACAATTTAAAATTCGTTCACTTTATTTCGGATGGCATGGATGTCAAAACTATCTAAATTGGATACTGTGGCCTTGTGAGGTCGCTTCTTTCCTGTAGTACTGAAGACACCATGGTTTACTTTGCCTTAATTATTTATTCTCTTCAATGTCGAAACACTGATATCTGTAAGAAGAAAGAAGGAATGAATTAAACAGAACAACATTTACAAATACATTGTCACATGCAGTACAGCCCCATTGTACAGTCCGACAGCTCTAAGAACATATGGGTTTAGGTGAAATCAAATTGTATCGGTGAGATTCAAAACGCAATGGTTTAAGAACAAGGAAGACAGGTATAACCCGAACATCTTTTCTAAGAGCTCATGAAGTGTACGTAGGTACATTTGGTTCACAAACAACAAAATGCTGTTTGCTGTGCATACAGTAATACATATGAATATGTTTATGATATCTTTTAACTAAATGTATATAAACACCTCCTAAGTGTTTTACTGAAACTATGAGTGTCAGTAAAAATAATAATAATAATACTAAAAATATTTATTCTTCCAAATTACGAAGCTCAAATACAGTTGAAGCCCTGGACTTGTAGCTAAGAATTACACTTTAGTCTTATATTTTTTTTTTAAAGCAAGAGAAGATAAAACAAAAAAAGTGTGTGTGTGTGTGTGTGTGTGTGTGTGTGTGTGTGTGTGTTGTGTGTTGTGTATCTAGCCCTACGATTTGAATCTTGGGATCAGCACTCGGCTACTAGACACAGGCTACGATTAGCAAACATAACCATGTGCAGAAGAATACTGTGGGATAAAGATATTTTCGATCTCTTGGTACTCCATATCACTGACCCACTTTCTTGAAGGTATAGTTCGACAACGTTTTTATCGATTTGTGAGTGGCTTTTAATTTGTCGTAGATAAGTGGAGCACAATAATTATGATGACGCCTCGCAAAGGTAGTTTTATACCAAGGTGAAGGACTCTGAAGGTTTAGCCAAGAACCAAACGGTGTTAGCCATTTTCCATTCCATCGGCTTGAAATGTATGGGATGATAAGCGGTCACGTGGTTTATCACAAAATTGCTAGCCAACGACCCTCACGTACGATCGCCTGTGGAATATCGAAACGCCCAAAGTAGCGATCTGTGCTGTCACAAATGTCAAACCCATACACATGTCTAGCCAAGTGCCACTTAGCGTTTTCCATTCCATCAACATGACATGTATGCAATGACAAGTTGGTCACGTGGTTTATCACAATGAACAACTAAAATGACGTCTCGGAAAGCAGATCGAAACGCTAACAAGCGATCAGTGTTGTCAAAATGACATAATCTTAGCCAAATGCCACTTTTGACCACTATTCTTTTCTATATTCCACAGTTAATTAACGCTATATTTTCTCACGGCATTGGGCTCACGCTAAGAAGCCATTCCATTGGAATTTGTTTAAAATAGCGACTTTTAGTCAGCTGTGAGGGAGGAGTACTTGAGACAAATAAGTTTTTTATGTATTCCTTGCGACTTTTTTGGGCTGCTTACAATTGAAATTGTTGAGCAAAACTTCTTAGCGGTGGTCTCCTCTTGGGAAGCGCTGGTGGATATTTGACGTGAAAAAGTTCCCGTTGCGGCCTACTAACTGAATAAATCTCTTGAGATGAACAAGGGAAATTATTTTTGAGGTAAAGGAATGATATGAGCTACGTTATTAACTTATTACACTACTACTTACCTACATTGATTTGATAAGCAAGTAAATAAACACGTATTTCAAAGATGGTATTTTTTCAGGTCCTGTTTACTTACCATGGGATGTGGCAACAGAAAATAGATGTCTTGCAGCACCCAGTAAACTAGTAATGCAAGCTCTCAACCAGCCATTAAAATATGAATTTGGTTTCCCAAACAAGAAGTGTGTGGACGAATGCTAAGCATAAGTGAGTGGTTGTTTTTCCTAGACGGCATCTTTCTTTACTAGTGCACCTCTATGTTCTCCTTCATACAGGGTGACAGGAAGGTCGATTCAATCCTTTTAAGGAGGTATAGTAGAGCTCATTTGGAACAAATTAGGTCATGTAGTACCCTGGCCGAAAATTATTAGTTTCTGAGTTAGTCATAATTTTAATCTGAATTTTGGTGATTTTCCCAGGTCCATGTCATAAAAAATCCTTAATGCCATGTTTTATTTTGGAAGTTTTTAGTGGTATTTTACATTATTAGAATCATTACAAATCAGTGCAGTTTTTAAATACATTTGGCCTTTTTATATAATCAAGTTTTTAAGTAATCACATAAAGTTTGTTTCTCCATACCAAGTGAAAAAAAAAACACGGGAATACCTAGTATGAATAGGGTACTACATGACCTAATTTGTTCCAAATGAGCTATACTATACCTCCTTAAAAGCATTGAATCGACCTCCCTGTCACCCTGTATATAGGTAATGCATAAATAATGATATTAATATGAAGTGGAAATGAAACATAAAGTACTAATTTTCTATTCTGTCCCGTAACAATATTAAAGTTGGGGCTTCCTAGTAATTATTATAAAACCCTATCTAAGTATTATATCGACGGTCCCTACGTAAAGTAACTTAACTGAATATGACAAATTTTATGAGAGGACGCTATTGTAGTGGTGTAAGAACATCATACTTATATGTACTAACTAATATTCCTCTGTGTGTAATCTATAAATATAAAAGGCAAAACTGACTGACTGACATATCAACGCACAGCTCAAACTACTGTACCTAGAAACTTGAAATTTTGTTCAGGGGTTCCTTTCATGATGTAAGTGAGCACTAAGAAAGGATTTTCCGAAAATCGACCGCCAACGGGAAAAAATGGGGGGAGTAGCGGGAAACTAATTCTACGCGTATGAAGTCGCGGGCACCCCCTAGTCTAGTATATAAGGTTGATACCTTACTAATAAAGCTGAGTTTACCTATGACTTTCGGTGTTATTACTTGTCTCCAACTCTCGTCCCTACATGGCGATCATGCCAGGATGAGCGCGTCTGCGGGTGTCGGTTTACATTTCTAGAGGACTAATAATTATTGCGAGAATGTGCGGGAATAATTGTGCGAACAATTACGTTGCGATCCAGAAAATTGAAAGACTAGCAGTGGTTCTAATAACAGCGATATTAGTGATTCTCATATTGGCAATTGTAACGTACGTGCTTGTTAAGTACGTTTTGCGTCTTGTGACAGACACTGCCGAGCGCCGCCGCTAGCTTGCGCCGTACAAGTAACGTTTTAGTCAAAGTGAAATGAACATTACGTTTTCGCGCCATTAGTAGCACATTCAAATGGGGAATTACGGTTCCACAACGACGGCTAAGCCACCAGCTGCAGCAAGCCAGGACATTTTAACGCAAGTGGGGTACGAGAATGTGATTGAGCAAAGCCACAACAACGTTATCGAACATGTCGGTAAAACCAATTGGTACCTGTTTCTGCTGCTGGTTGCTGCAATGATGGTGATTGGAGTCCTAATAATCAGGTACATCAACAAGGCCATTAACAAGAAGGTGGACAGGCGAGCTCGGGCGATCGTTTTAACTCCAAGAAGGATGGACCCGGCCGAAGTCGTGTAGCGCGCGGGAAAAGTGTTTGTATTGTGATGCGTTAACAGTGCGGTAAGCGTAATTAAACTGTACCTAGATCATGCATGAATGTTAAAAGTAACTTCAGTTCAGTTATTAAATTAAGTAAACGTAAAAGTAAGTTAGCTAATGGCAGAAGGTCTTTCCCTATTATGAGCTGACATCTATACGCAATTACTTATGTAAAATTTAACTGTTAAGTTAGAGGAAACGAATGCTGTGCTAAAGAAATATGATTCTTTAAATCTAGAAGTATCAGAACTTATTAAAAAAGGTTTAATTTCACGGGATGAGACTACTTTATTTAATAAATTGTGTGGGACGTTCAATACAATATATAATGAAATATTAAACTATTGCCAAGAAACAGTTAAAGTAGACGAAGAGCAGTTTGGAAATATAGATGAACCAGTAGACAAAATGGGTGACTCCTTTGATTTAAAAACTGCATTAACCTTGTTACCCCTAATGACAGATGATGAACTGATTACGAAACAACTTATTGACGGCATTGAGTATTATAACTCAGTTTTAAAAAGTGACAGTCAAAGCAAACTAATTCAGTTCGTTTTGAAAAGCAGACTATCGCAATCGGCAAAATTAAACTTAAATGCAGACTATGCTACGACGGCAGATTTAATAAAGGACATGAAAAAAGTTTTGTTACCTAAAAAGGCCGCGACTGCTATTCAAAGCAAACTGCTTAATATCAGGCAAAGTAACCAAAGCGTCAAAGACTTTGGGGCAGAGATTTCGAAGATGTTTGTCGAACTGACTATTTCACAGGCCGACGGCAACAATGACAGTTACAAGGTGCTCAAGGCCTTGAATGAAAAATTAGCTATTAAAAGATTTGCCGACGGTCTGCGAAATCGCAGGTTAAGTACCATAATAGCCGCGAGAAATTTTGAATCACTAAAAGACGCGATTCAAACAGCCCAAGAGGAAGATGACGTCATCCCCGGCGACTCAGGAGAGATTTTAGGTATGTCTCCTAACTTTTATCCTAATAGACGTCCGTATTATCGACCGTACTATAAACAGAGAGGATTCAATTACTCTCGTGGTACCTATCAGGCCCCAGGCCGAGGTACATGGTACAACAGTTGGCACCGGGGTGGGACACCGTCGTATCGGGGTAACGATCGAGGTACGAGGCCAAGAGGGCGAGCTGCAGGTTATTCAGAAGCATTTGCATCTAATGGTGATAATCAGTGGAAACGCCCCGACATAAAAGTGATAACTCAAAGTGCAAGCGAGCCTCCTGCTAGTTCGGATGTCGCGAATGATTTTTTTCGTGACTAACACATCAATAATGTTATGCAACAGTTCATTAGTAGCAAAGTTGCACGTTAAAAATTGCGACTATTTATGGCTCATAGATACAGGCGCATCGATTTCAGTTATTAAGCAAAAACATGTCGACGCGCTAAATATTCCTTACCATAAAGATAAGTGTACTGTAAATGGAATCGGAGGTAGCGTCGAAGCAATAGGATACGTATATTTACAATTAGTCGCCAGCGGTGAATCATTGCATCATAAAATTTATGTTTTTGATTCGTTACCATGTATAGCCAACGGAATTCTAGGCAACGACTTTTTAAGCAAACATGGAGCAGTTTTAAATTACAATTCGAGCACTTTGTCGCTAGCAACAGTAAGCGGAAAGGAAATCTGTTTATCACTATATGATACGAATGATATAGATCTATCAACGGTCATACCGGCTAGATCGGAATCTATTCATTACATAAAAACAAATATGACTGATGAATGTGTGGTTTGCACGAAAGAACTTTGCAGTGGAGTTTATTTAGCTAATACCATTGCTAAACCAACTAACGGAACAATACCTATTAAGATTCTTAATACTACAGAACAAGAAATAAGCATAAAAAACATAAATCCACAATTAGAACATCTACGTAACTATGACGTATGTACATTCAACCAAACAAAAAATAATGCGAATAGAGTAAAGGAATTGTTTTCATTGCTACAATTAAGTCACTTGAATACGGAAGAAAAAACTGCCATTGAATGCATGTGTGCCAAATTTTCCGATGTTTTTCAACTACCTAACGATAAATTAACAACTACAAATATTTACAAACAAACAATACAGTTAAAGCCGAATACATCTCCAGTATTTGTAAAACCATACAGAACACCACATTCACAAAAACAAGAACTAAATAAACTACTAGACGATGGTATTATCGAACCAACTCAAAGTGAATGGTCAAGTCCTGTTTTACTGGTACCGAAAAAAAGTAAGGAAGGGGACAAAAAGAAATGGCGAATGGTAATAGACTATAGGCAACTTAACAACAACATTAAAGACGATAAGTTTCCATTGCCCAACATCACCGAGATTTTAGATTCCTTGTCTGGTTCAATTTACTTTTCCCACCTTGATTTGTTTTCAGGCTATTATCAAGTTTTATTAGACGAAGAAAGTAAAAAATATACAGCATTTTGTTCTGGCCAATACCAAATGACCAGACTACCGATGGGTTTAAAAGTGAGCCCCGGATCGTTTTCCCGGATGATAACAGTAGCCATGTCCGGATTAAATTATGAAAAATGTTTCGTTTACTTAGACGACCTAATTGTGTTTGGTAGAAATTTAGGAGATCATAATAAAAACCTTTTTGATGTATTATCCAGGCTAAGAAAAGTTAACCTTAAGCTTAATCCAGAAAAATGTGATTTTCTTAAAAAACAAATTCTATACCTTGGGCATGTAGTGTCCGAAAATGGAATATTGCCTGACCCAGATAAATTAAAAATATTGAACGAATACCCAGTGCCTAAAAACGTAGACGAAGTTAAAAGGTTCGTAGCTTTCGCCAATTATTACAGAAAATTCATACACAAATTCGCTGAGAAAGCTCAACCATTAAATTCACTTTGTAGAAAAAACGTAGAATTTAATTGGAGTGAAAATTGTCAAAAATCATTTGAAAATTTCAAAGATTCTCTAATAACGCCGCCAGTACTATCTTATCCAAATTTATCAGAGAATAACAATTTTATCATACAAACAGATGCAAGCGCATATTCTATAGGAGCGATATTAGCGAACAGCGACGGTAGACCCGTAGCATACACTAGTAGGGGACTCAATAAGGCAGAGATCAACTATCCCACCATAGAAAAAGAATTGTTGGCGATAGTGTGGGCCATAAAATATTTCCGTCCATACATATATGGAAGAAAAATCACAATAAAAACAGACCATAAGCCATTAATTTATTTATTCAACTTAAGAGATCACTCTAGTAGACTTTTAAAATTTAGACTAGCTCTAGAGGAATATAACTTCACTGTCGAGTATGTGAAAGGGACGGACAACGCGGCTGCAGACGCATTGTCTCGCATAAAAATGACGTCAGAGGAACTGAAAGAGATGCATGAAAGTGTTATTAACATAATGACTAGATCAAAGTATAAACTAATGAAGAAAACAAATCCTTCCGATACGTCAATCAATCTTGATTATAGCAACGCTTCGACTGATCAACCAAGAGTTATAGAACTAAGTAAAAAACCGACGAATTCGGTAGAATTATTATTTAGCACAAAACAAGAACTAGATACATTAAGGATAAAAAAAGAAATTAAACGGGAAAGTAAAATATTGTGCTTTGTGCCAAGTAAAATGGCAATTTATATAAACACGAGCACTCAATCTTAAATATCGCGAGCCGAATTTGTGAGAGAACTCGAGATGTTCTGTAAGACATGCAGTATAGGTCAAATAAATATTGTTAAAAATAAAGATAATTACATATTCGTTGAAAAATTAGCGAAAGAAATAAGCAGAACTATAAATTGGACGGGGCCAAGATTGTATGTCCTAAAAGATGTTATTAGAATCACTGACAAAGACGATAAAAAGGTAGTACTTAATGATTTTCATTTGTTACCTACGAGTGGCCACGCAGGTACCTACAAGGAGAATGATAAATAATATTAAAAAATATTATTTTTGGTCAGGTTTAGAACGCGACGTAAAAACGTATGTAGAACGATGTATGTTATGTAAAAAACAAAAGTACACGTGTCATATAAAGGAACCTATGATAATAACGACTACTGCCAATTCGGCATTTGATAAGATATATTTAGATTTAGTAGGGCCCTTAGATAAGGATAGTCATAACTACTCGTATATACTTACGCTGCAATGTGAGTTATCAAAATATGTTGAGGCGTATCCACTTACAAACAAAAGCTCAACAGAAGTTGCTACGACATTAGTAAACAACTTTATACTTAGATACGGGATACCCCAAGAGATAGCAACAGATCGTGGTACGGAATTTATCTCTAACACAATGGAACAAGTTTGTAAATTACTTAAAATCAATAAAATACAATCAACAGCTTACCACCACGAAAGTATCGGCGCTTTAGAAAATTCCCACAAACATTTAGGCACCTTCTTACGAATCCAAACCGACTGCCATCCGGAAACGTGGAGTGATTGGCTTCCTTATTGGGCATTTTCGTACAACACATCTGTCCACACCGAAACTAAGTATACCCCATACGAACTAGTGTTTGGTAAAAAGTGCACTTTACCGAGCAATTTATTAAATAAAGTTGAACCTCTGTACAATTACGATAGTTACCCGTGTGAGTTACGATACAGGTTGCAAATTTCTCAAAAAGAAGCTAGGGATAACTTAATTAAAAGCAAAGTATTGCGTAAATCTAAATATGATAAAAATATTAACCCTGTAACCTATAAGAAAAATGACCTGATTTTAATCAGAAATGAAAATAGGTATAAGATGGACCCATTGTACTCGGGACCCTATATAGTTATAAGAGATTTAGCACCTAACTTAGAAATTAAAAAAGATGGAAAAATAGACGTGGTTCACAAGAACCGTACTAAATTGTACAAGTCAGTATAAAAAAAATATATGCTAAAACATATTTTTTTTTTCTCCATGTTTGGGAGGTGTAGTGGTGTAAGAACATCATACTTATATGTACTAACTAATATTCCTCTGTGTGTAATCTAGTATATAAGGTTGATACCTTACTAATAAAGCTGAGTTTACCTATGACTTTCGGTGTTATTACTTGTCTCCAACTCTCGTCCCTACACTATGAAGTTTCAAACGTATGTATTTCATGTTTGGTTTTTCACATAATGATGAAACTTGGCATTATAATTTAATATGCGGTATATTACACGAAATACGAAGAAAATCCTTAAAAAGATCATGTTAAGTATGTTATTTGTCACTTGCCTACTTCTACGACGGAAACTCTCCGACTACAAACAACGTAAATGGTACTTATTGCTTATTACGTCGAAGTGTTACGTTTGTTTAAATTCTTAACTGCCATAATAAAAGATTTTACATGGGAAACAGTATGCAGGATATTCGAGATTCTACAGATGAGGGTATTAGCCAATTATTAAAATGCTGTAAGGGTATCTATAAAGGCAGGAACGTCAATGATTATCATTCAAATTTTAATATGTTCTGTATCCATTTTTTATTTATTCAGCAAAAATATTAAAACAATTTACCTACTAAACTTTTAAAATAGTAAGTAAGTAAGTAAGTAAGTAAGTAAGTAAGTACCTAATTATTTATTTGTCAAACATAGGTTTACAAAGGTCTTAAGTATATATTAATTCGTTTCACTATGCTTTGCCTGACGGCGTACAAATAGCGTGCATTATAGCATGCAGCATGCTCATTTTACAAAATACAATATCAAATTTACAAAATTAAAATATCAAATTTACAAAACAATAATAATAATTCAAAATTTATATTTACATAATTAGTTTATGTCAGTTAGGTAATCATTTATCGAATAATAGGCCTTACTTAAATAGCAAACGAACAAACTTTTTATATTAATAATTATTATAATTAATAAAAAAAACCTTTGATTTGAATAAACTATGGATTAAATCAAATATTTGCAGTCATATATGAACTTTGTTATAATAATTACAATATTATGCAGTCACAACCATTGATTAAAATAATGAAATTCACAGCCAGTGCGCAGTAATGATGATCAGTCAAAGCAAGACAAGTTACAAACTTATTTTATTAAAATATGAACATGCAACAACGTCAATGGTATTCTCATTGAAAACTATTCGTACACAATAATAATATCTGTTCCTAGAGTTTTTGGCAGATGATATCTTTTCGATGGGCCCTCTGTTGTATTGAGTTTGTTATCGATTCTTTCAGACCATCGAGACAATAACTTCCATTCTCACTCACAATCACCAATAGACCAAAATCTTTCGAAAACAAGTTTTCTAACGTTTTCTTCTACTTTCTCTTTGCACTTTAATCTACACTTATCGTCACAAGCAGGTAAAGACTTTGCAGATCTTTCTTTTCAATCGCTTGTTTTTTCAATCGCTTTCTCAGACTATCTATCCATTCATTCTTCTTAACTTTTCGTATGCTTCCCTAATCAGTTTTCTTCTAAACTTTCTTCTTTCTTTTTTTTGTCTTCTTTCTATGTTACTTGCTTCAGTTGTATCTATGGTATCACTACCACAGTTGGATGGTGCATAGGTTTCATCATGCACAGATGAGTTTACACATAAAGATGAAATGAGGGTGTAACGATAGAGAAACTTAAATTTTCTGCTTCGATATTGTGCATTATTGTCGATATACAAGGAGATGCCAAAGGGGTACTGGTATCCAAAGATTTTTCATCAGTAGTTGGGAGTGAGCCCATCTCTTCTACAGTGTTATTCTCTGGATTGTGTGAAGGTCTAAGCACGACGTCTCGAATACTTGTGGATGGAGATAGTGTCAGATATGTTGGAGATGTTGCTTTAACTGGTGGTTAATTCTGCATGTTTACTATATTCGACAAACATGTTATTATTTTCTTCTGCCGCGATAATCGGAAGCGACAATAATTCGGACATTGATATATTGTGTAGTGATTGAGTGGATACAGATTGTGGTTTGGATATAATATCTGATCCTAATATTTCTCAAGTGTCCGGATTGAAGAAAGTAGCGCCATTAGAAATAAATAAGAAGGGTTGAGAAGTATGGTTTGGGTGAACTTGTGTGATTGGATTAGGAACAGTGTAATAAGAGAACGTTGTGGGGTAAAAGGAGATGTAGTGAAAGGGATTAATAAAAGATTGCTGAAGTGGTTTGGTCATGTGGAGAGAATGGATGAAGTGAGATTAACGAAACAGATACACGAGGCAAGAGTAAATGAGAATGTTGGAAGAGGGCCGCCAAGGCGAACGTTCCACGATCAGATCGCGGACGTATTAGAAAGGGCCAAGTCAGGAGTACCCTAAACCGATGCATCGCGTGTTTCAAGACTTATGAGTGTGGAGAAAGCGAGTGTAGTTTGTCTGGATCGTAGCAAGTGGAAGGAAGTGGTCTCTGCCTACCCCTACGGGAAAATGGCGATACTTGAAGTTCCAACAAACACGAAATGAAATGGCGAAAGGGATGACCTATGTGGTTGTATAACGTTTGTTAATTCAGTGTATGTTATGATATCGTCGACTTTTTTATCTGTCGTCGTAATCGAAAGTGAAGCTGGAAGTGAAGTTACTATAGGTATTTTATCGTGCTTCGGGGCATTGGATTTTGACTCTGATGACTCTAATGCTTCCATAGTAATTTCAGTTCTTCGGTTTATAATATCTTGCAATATTTCATCCTCACTTGTATTTTCAGATGGAGCTAAATATATCAATTCGGTAACGTAAAACACTAATTTCCGAAGTAAAACACCGTCATTGGCAGTTACTGATGGAATGTTACATTATTTTGTCGACGTAAAGTTACTTAAGTACCAATTAGGAATAATGGTTCGTTAAGTTTTCCCATGTAAAAATACTTAAGTACCACTTACTAACAATGATATCTTAACGTTTTCCGTGTAAAACAACGTAACTACCATATACCGATAATTACGTTGGGATAGTACCTATTGAGTGTATTTAATTGAAGCAAATATATAAATACCAGTAATTTTCTGCGTGGAATACAATTGATAATTAATATATTCTCTGAGTAAATGTATCTGGAAGAATAGTTGAAATTTTACTCCCTGGTGGCTTTTAAACTCGTTAAATTATAGATACTTTCCGTAGCAAAATACAAGGTGTCCGGCGTCTCTGGCGCCGCGCGCGCAAGTGCAACGTAAGTGGTAGTTGCGTGGCGCGCGAGACGGGGTAACGTGTACGTTCCGGCGTAAAGTCCCTATAGTCCCACTACTGTTAATTTACTTCGGAAATTGATCTTAATATTGCAGTTACGGAATATTGTGTGTGTGGATATAAGGTTCAATTTGGATAGTAAACTATTTTTTTTTTAACTGACGCCAAAGGTTTTAGTGTTCTGAAGGTTATGCAAACAAAAAGTGAAAATCGCGTATCTACCACATACGGGATTGTACGTAGGGACCGTCGATATGATAATTGTTTACATTTTGACAGGATCGACACTAATAATGATACAAACTCTCACTGACTCTGCAAAAATACAAGCGGTTAGTTCAAACGCTATAACTACTCAGAGCAAATTTTACTCTCCTTCATAACATTATGTTTTTACCTGTAAGGTACAGCGCGCCCACCCACAAACTCACTCACACATGCATACATGCTTACACAAACATACACACACTATCACATCACAAAGCACTTTTTTCCTTCTTCAATCAAATGTTTTATTTTTCATTTATTCCTTTAAGTGTGACCTTTTTATTGCACTTTTTATTTACCAAGTTAACTGTATCCACTGAGCATAAAAAACAAATTTTGTATCAGTAAATGCATACTTAAGTAAATAAAAATTGTTCGACTCAGAAACTTTAATACTCATGCTCATCACATAAATATTTATCTTTAGCTCTACCAGCTAAGTTAATATAGTTAATTTTCAATTTTGGTTTGGTAGTGAGGTTGCCTATAAATTATGTTATGACAATACATATACATAGTATGGTATACTATGTCTTGTCATAATTTATAGTTAAACTCAGTGCGTAGTATACCATAATACTGTAATATGAATTTTGTGTTCAAGATGATCCAGAATACACACAGAGACCATGGATAATGATGCCGATTTCAAGGAAGGACCATAGAGTGGTGTTTCAGCTTTGATGAAATATTTATTTGAGATGCTTGCTAGAGGCATATTCATTCCAGTTTTAGCACCATTGTGGCATATATGTGTATATTATGTATATTGCATATTGCAAAATATGGAGTTTTTACTCATTACTCTGATGATAAGTCAAGTCTCTACTTTGCTTTGTCATAAAGCTGAAGGTTGAAGATAATGTCAAGTTGCCTTTTGGATACTTACTTAATAACAATTATTAATAATACTTTTTAGGAAATTAAAATAATTTAAATAATGAAAATTGATTTATTTTCTTTCCTATCATCACTACATGGGTGATGAAATGAAATAAGTTATGACTGGATAAAGTTACTTTGACTTTATTAAACTATTAGGTATCTTGTATAAATCGTTTTAAAAGAACTGCCATGAGGACCCAAAACATGTGTTGCCGCTACGAGTACTAGTGGTGAAGCGGGGGCGGTACGCGGCTAAACCAGTTTCGGTGAAGTTTCGTCCCTCCGCCGCACCTAGTCGCCGATCGCATTCTTCTCTCGGCTCTTAGCGCGCTTGTGTGCGCGTCATACAACCTTTTCTTACATATAATAATTAGTTCCTACAATTTTGTGGAATTTTGATTATAGAAGTTTATTTGTACCATCTACGTTTTTATTTATTATTCATAAGACCCCAAGTCTTAACATGGTGAACCCGACGTGATGGTTACGCAACTATAGCTTCTGCACACCGCGCGAGTCGAAGCTTCTAGAAGAAAGGACAAAGGTCACGCAAACAGCCACTCCGTGTTGAATATAGAAGATTCGAAGATATTTTCGACCGAGTAAAAGCTAAGAAAGCTTCAGTGCCGTTTCGTGCAACCGCATGCGTCGTGGAGTTCCACGCCGCCACCTCGGAAGCTGCAGGCCCCTACTTCAAGCCCGCCGGCAGCTTAATTGCGCCGCAGCCAAGGTTTAGCAAGGGAAGTGCACCATTCCTTTTTTTTCCTTTCTTTTCCCTCTCGAAGTTTCTCTTTACTTGATTTCTTAGCTTTGCCATCTTCACCTCTCTCAAATCGCAAGCTTTAAGGTTAGTTTGTGACCCTATAAATTGCACGTGTGACACACACATTTTTTAAGCCGTCTCATTTCATTTTAGTGCCAGTTTAAATGCTCTGGTCGCTGCTTTAATGGTCGAGCTTTGCCACGTGTTTAGAATATTTCAAGGCCTATGATTTTATTTCATCCTTAAAGCTTACAAATATAAGATTTAGCAATAACTCAAACCTATTTGTGCCAAATTATAGGTACTCTTTTTTAATTATTTGCCCAGGTTTTATTTCGCAACTTTTGCGCTTTCTAAACGCTTAATAAAGCGTCCTTTCTTTCTTTGTTCTGAAACGATATTATTTACGCATAGTTTCTAGCAGTTTAGCTTCATTTGTGAGCATTCAAACTATTTTTTCCATTACGTAAGTAAGTAATTCTCGTGTCTCTCCCGCAGTCATAGAACCGGTTCGCACGCACACCGCTGCACCGCGCCGGCTATCGGTTGCTAACGGCCGCTGTTGCTGAGCGCCTTTTCTCGCTGACGCTGCACCGCCGCACCGCGCTACCACGGTGACTGGGAACATAAGCCGAACCAATTTACGTATTTATTACCTTGTTATTTTGATTTGATCCATCATTTATTTATTTATTTATTTAATCTTTATTGCACAAAAATACAAATTAAAGTACAAAAGGTGAACTTAATGCCTAATGGCTTCATAATGGGATCATTCGTCGCTTTTATTTTGCAGTCAAATCTGTCTCTGAAAATGACTTCTTATCTTGCCACTAGAACTTCCATAAAGGGTCGTATTACCAAATTTAGAAATTTGATTACTGAATTAAATAATCAAGAATTTTTTTTTACTAGAGATGTTGACGAACTTTCAATAAAATTGGACCGTTTTCGTGCCATGTTTGCACAGTTTGACGAAATCCAAACTAAAATAGAAACTTCAGATTCATCATCTATGGACGCTGAAATTGACATAAGAGAAGAGATGGAATGTGATTTTGTATCTCTTATTGCTACTGCTCAAAAACTTATTGATAAAAATACTGAAAGATCTGATTTTGCAAGCGTAAAGTCTGAGGTTCAAAGTCATTGCAATCACAACAATGAAGTTAACTTCCGATTGCCTATCATAAAAATCGCTGGTTTCGATGGTTCGTACTTTAAGTGGCTCGAGTTCAGAGACACATTTGATTCTCTCATTCACAGTTCGGATAGAATAAAGCCGATTCACAAATTCCACTACTTAAATTCCTATTTAGAAGGCGAAGCCGCTCAGGTAATTAGTAACTTAGAGGTTACAGACGATAACTATGTCGAAGCTTGGCGTCTCCTCTGCGAGAGATACAACAACAAAAAGCAATTAATTAGTAACCATTTAAACTCTTTGTTTAACCTGCAGCCGATCGGTCGCGAATCATCTAAGTCCCTGCGTTATTTAGTGGATCACGTATCCAAAAACCTTCGGGCTTTGCATACGCTAGGGCAACCTACACAAAATTGGGATACATTAATTATCCATATGGTTTCGGCTAAGCTAGATAGCAATACCACTTTGAAATTGGAGGAATTAAAAGGTAATTCGTTTGATGACGAAATGCCCTCTCTGGCTGATTTTAATCGTTTTATAAAGAGTCGCGCCGATATTTTAGAGTCAGTACAACGTAGTAGATCTGAGAAACCCAGTACTAGTAAACGCGAACCTATATTTTTTCCTCATAATAAACATGAGAAGTCTAGCATGAAAACCTTTGCGATTTCAGCCACTCCTGGCGCTTCAGCAGCCCCCCCTGCGTCGTGTGTGTTCTGCAGCGGCAGCCATCGGATATACGATTGCTCATCGTTCCTGTCCTTGCCCATCGAAGACCGAATTTCCGGAGCGGCGAGGTTACGCCTTTGTCTTAATTGTTTGCGGAAGGGACACACTTGCAGGGCAGCGACTTGTCATACTTGTAAGAAGCGCCACAATACTTTATTGCATAGGGAGATTCCTCAGGCTGTCGCCGCGCCAGTCGACGCTCCGCCGCCGCCGCGGTCGGAGCCCGGGGCCGCAGCTAGCATTATGGCCGTGTCCCACTCAAATCACGTGCTTTTATCTACCGCGCTTATTGACGTGTACAACCCGGTTAATGACAGGCACGTAACTGTGCGCGCGCTTTTAGATTCTGGTAGCATGACCTCTCTTATTACCGACGATTTAAAACACAAATTGCAGCTGGTACCTCAGCATAATACTATTAACGTTGTCGGAGTAGGTAACATTCCCTTGTCCGGGACGCCTGAACGCTGCGCCGTGCAGATTCGGTCTAAACATGATAACAACATTAATTTCAATCTTTCATGTTTAGTACTGCCTACTATTTCTAGTAATTTGCCGCATAAGTATATCGACATGTCACATTTAAAATTGCCGCGCAATATAAAACTTGCAGATCCCTCTTTTAATCAGCCCGCGCCCGTAGACGTTTTAATCGGTGCTGACATTTTTTGGGACTTAATTGGATCCGAGCAAATAAATTTAGGGCCGTATATGCCAATTATGCGCAAATCGAAATTAGGTTGGGTACTTGCCGGTAGCATAAATGCTTGTACAATGCCAAGCGATACATCGTTTAATTCGTTTTTACAATGCAACCATCTGTCTACATGCAGCGACAGTTTAGACGAAGCGATGGCCAAATTTTGGCAACTGGAGCAGGTGCCCCAGCCTACTCACCCGCACACAGACTTAGAAGCGGAATGCGAACAACACTTCGTTACTCACACTCACCGCAACGAAGACGGCAGATTTTGTGTTCGCTTACCGTTACTTACTGAACCTGATTGTTTAGGCAATTCATATCGTTTAGCTAAAAAACGTTTCTTTGCCTTAGAAAAGCGATTTAAAGGCAACCCAGAGCTCAAAGAGCAATTTATAAACGAGTATTCGGACTTAGGCCATCTTTCTGTATCGGACACTGATATTCCAGACCCTTCTTTTTTCGTGCCTCATCATGCCGTGCTCAAACCCACTAGTGAATCTACTAAAATTAGAGTAGTATTTAATGGTAGTGCTTCTACTTCATCCGACTATTCAATAAACGACCTACAGATGGTCGGGCCTACTATTCAAGACTCGTTGTTCAATATTTTATTACGATTTCGTACTTATAAATACGTGTTGACCGGAGATGTCGAAAAAATGTATCGGCAGATCTTGGTTCAAGAATGTGACCGAGACTTACAATTAATTCTCTGGCGATGCAACGAGATCGAACCTTTAAGAACCTTAAGGCTTAACACGGTCACGTATGGCTTTTCTAGTGCCAGTTTTTTAAGCACGCGCTGTTTGTGGCAGTTAGGCGAGGAATGCACGGATGAGAAAATTAAAACAGTGGTACAAAATGATTTTTTGGTAGATGACTTGTTAACAGGGTCCGATACAGAGGATGAACTCCGCTTTATTAAAAAATCGGTTGAAAGTGCGCTAGCGGCTGGTTGTTTCCCCCTGCGCAAATATCGCTCAAATTTACCATTAATTTTGTGCGACTCACAAAACCCTGACACAAGTCAAGGGAGCTTGATTATTAGCTCGTCGTCACATACGTTAGGAGTGGGCTGGGACTCTGCTGCAGATGTCATTCATTTTCCCACTCTATACTCTGCCAAGGACGGCTGTCCCACGAAGCGTTCGATTTTATCCGACTCGTGTAAAATATTTGACCCGTTGGGTGTCCTGTGTCTACTCACAATTATACCTAAAGTGCTTATGCAAAAACTATGGCTCGCGAAAATTGATTGGGACGAGCCGGTGCCGAGCGAAATTAATCACTCGCCTATGTACTTCGATTACTACATAACTGCCGCCACCCTTCTAAAAAAATTAAGGATGTGATACTGCCTGAGGAACTAGAACTTTCGTTTAAAAGATTAGTCAATCAACCTCTTAACCCAAAAAGTCCAATTTTGTCATTGAACCCTTTTTATGACACCGACGACAAACTTCTTAGGGTCGGTGGACGTTTGGGTTCGTCTTTTTACTCATTTGAAAAACGCCACCCAATGCTTTTGCATGGCAAGCACCGGCTCACCAGGTTGTTGTTCCAGCAGGAGCACGTCCGCCTCCTGCACGCGCCGCCGCAGCTGCTGCTGGGCGCGACCCGCGAGTCCGTGTGGGCCGTGGCGGGCCGCGTGCTCGCGCGCACGGTGTCGCAACAGTGTGTCACGTGCCGCCGCGCCGCTGGCAACACCTCTGCTCCTCTGATGGGCGTTCTTCCTTCTCAGCGCGTTACGCCTGATTTTCCTTTTATTAGTGTCGGTGTCGACTTTGCTGGGCCCTTCCTAATTACGGATAGGCATGGAAGGGGTTGCAAAATTTCCAAATGCTATTTGGCCATATTTGTTTGTTTTCGATATAAATGTTTACATCTGGAGGCTGTGAGTTCGTTATCGACTGACTCGTTTATTTTGTCGTTGCGTCGGTTTATCTCTCGGAGAGGACGACCGCGCGAGATTTTTTGTGATAACGGCAGGAATTTCATAGGTGCAGCCAAGGAAATTAGCGATTATCTAAATTCAAACTCAGACTTAATTTGTAACTTTGCATCGAATGAGGGGATTAAATTTAAATTCCAACCAGCTTATGCTCCCCACTTTGGGGGTTTATGGGAGGCAGGTGTAAAGTCCGCGAAGTTTCACTTAAAGCGAATTTTAGGCAATTCTCACCTGACCTTCGAGGAGTTGGCAACGTTATTTAATCAAGTAGAGGCTATCCTTAACAGCCGCCCCTTGTGTCCGTTGTCCTCTTCTCCTAATGACTTCCAACCTTTGACTCCAGGTCACTTCCTTATTGGCCGCGCGCTTACCTCGCTGCCGTCGCCTAACCTGGCGGATATAAACCCGAACCGTTTAGATCGATTTCAGAGGCTTGAGGCACTGAGGCAGCACTTCTGGCAACGTTGGCAGCTGGAATACGTCGCCGAGCTTCAGCAGCGGACCAAGTGGCGAGTTCCCGGCAGAGTTCTACAGCTGGGCGACCTAGTCCTGATAAAAGAAGAGAACACTCCTCCTATGCACTGGCGACTTGGACGAATCGCCAAATTATTCCCTGGCGCAGATGGGATATCTCGAGTAGCTGAAATTGCTACGACATCGGGCACCTACAAGCGAGGCGTGAAATACCTTTGCCCTTTACTGGACGAGACAGCAGAACCGTTGAAGACTGATGTCTCCAAGGGCCCCCAGGATGTTGCCGCTACGAGTACTAGTGGTGAAGCGGGGGCGGTACGCGGCTAAACCAGTTTCGGTGAAGTTTCGTCCCTCCGCCGCACCTAGTCGCCGATCGCATTCTTCTCTCGGCTCTTAGCGCGCTTGTGTGCGCGTCATACAACTTTTTCTTACATATAATAATTAGTTCCTACAATTTTGTGGAATTTTGATTATAGAAGTTTATTTGTACCATCTACGTTTTTATTTATTATTCATAAGACCCCAAGTCTTAACAACATGTATTAATTTAACTCGCATATGTAGTTTCATTCAATCTATTAATTAACAGCAGCTCTTGTGAATTAACATATAAGGACATATTCCAGCATTTATTAATTTATTTAGCTTTAATTATTAAACGTACAATAAGTTAGTATAATGCACTAAAACGTCTAACTACAATTCAAGTTATAAAAACATTTACTTTTTAAACAATTAAATTAACTAACAAGTGTTTTAACGTTTGTACATAACACAACCTTAACAACATAAAGAGCGTAGCGCTCATAAACTTGTAGGTAATCGAGATGTGTCAGGGTTCACTTAGGGATCGGTGACGATCGGCAGCTCTAGGCGAAGCCTTTCGCGCGCTCCAGCTCCACAATGTTGGCAGATGGGATCGGGACGTTTACAGGAGCACTGTATAACAATAGCAAATGAAAATTAAATTATACTACAAATCTTCTAAAGATTGACTTTAATTCCAAAATACATTATTCTTTAACTCATATTATATACTATGTCTATATATCAATGTTTTTATAAAATAATAATTATTGTTATATACAGTGGCTGCCAGATTAGGAATGCTTGCGTTTTCCCTGTGGTATTTACGGGTTCCAAATTAGGTATATACAAATGAAACGTCCGAGTTCTTACTCAACCACAATTAGAAGGAGAATATAGATAGAGAGATCACGGCATAGCGGAAGAAAGTCAAAATACAAAAACTGAGTGAAATAACAGAAAAGCACATAAGCAATAGCTCGCGAGCGTAGGCGTAAGCAAAATATCAACGCGACGTGCGCTCGGAAGCAAACCGGTCAGAGCACTGACGTGTTGTTTCTCGGCGGGCGGAGCGCCGAACCGGTCTGCGTAAGCGCATTGGCGGGGCGAGGTCGTTTGTCCGCTGCACAAACATTTTAATATTTACAAATAATTATTTTTATTGACATAAACTATTTATTTATGATGCGTAAATTATATAATACAATGTTATATTTATACGGACTACTTTTATGTATTATATTTATATAGATTATTTGTAAGATTATTTAAGTTTAGATTTTATTTAACAATAACAAAAGGGTAAGTACACTACAGCACCCCCTTCCAGAGACCGTAAAGGGCGATAAAAAAAGCGGGTAGCTTGTAAAAAGCAACAGTCATCTCCTTATTTCTCTGTTTACATTTAATTAGAATCGAAAGTTATTTTCCAAAAATTGTTAGTGTGTTGTGTACAGTTGGCTGCGGATACTGTGAGAAAGTGTTATACTTGCAAACCATTAACTCGATATAATTATATTTACGTTTTTTAATTCTGCCTGACTATCATAAAAAATAATCTAGTGCTTCACCTAGGAAACATTAAAACAGTGAATAAAGTTTTTAACTATATGTGAAGTGATGTAACACTGATTTACAACTCAAACAGAGGGTTTTTAATTCAAATAATACGATAATAATATATTTGTGATAACAGCGCCATCTAGGTTTTGTCTTGCGAACTAGTGAACCGTCAACGATCTATCGATCTCGATCATGACAAATATGAAGTGCGTCGCGTGCGGTAAATACTTACCGACCTTGCCGGCAGCTGTCGCTGCCTGTACAACATTTAAAGGAAAATATCATAAAGTGTGTGTAAATATAAACACTACATCTAATATAAATAAAAATTGGAGTTGCCCAAGTTGCGTGGTAAAATTACCACCGGTAAAAGGAGTGGAAATTGGGTCTCCTACTGCTAGAGTCTCCCCTTCCGGCAGTGGTACTGTCGCTGAACCCCCTACGGACAGCAAAGTGGACTCGCCGCGCCAGGAGGAACAAGTTCAAACCAAGGGTGTGTCAATGTGCAAAGAGGAAACGATAGCTGAACTTATATTGGAGATTCGTCTCTTCCGTACAGATATCCTTACGATGCGAACTGAAATGACTAAATTTCATGAAGAGATTCGGGATATGAAAGATGACATTGAATCGTGTAAAAGCTCAGTAGCACAGGTTGTCCAGCAAGTGACACATATGGATGAACGTCTTCTTGAACTTGAGGCTGGGAGGTTGCAGGAGAACGAACTTAAACAAACAATGGAAAGTCTAAAGCGGAACCTGCACGAAAAAGAGCAAGATATTATGGCTAACGATATTGAGATTGTAGGCATACCTGAAAACAACGATGAAAATATTGAGCACCTGATGAGTGTTCTTGCTACTAAACTAGGGACAAAACTTGAAGTGACGGAGGTTGTTGAAGCGTTCCGCGTCGGGCCGCGCCGCATCGTAACTAGCGGAGCTCCGGCAGCGCGCGCGCGCCCGGTCGTGCTGCGCGTCGTGCGGCGCGCCACCAAGGAGCGCTTGCTGCGCGCGGCTCGTGTGCGCCGCAGCATCACCACCGCGGATATGCAACTACCGGGTAAAGTGAATGCGGTTTACCTAAACGAGAGGCTTACTAAAGAAAATCGTAGGTTATTTAACAAAGCCAGGGAAGTAGCCAAGCAGCAGAGTTGGAAGTATATATGGACTAAATATGGTAGAATCTTTGTTCGACAAGCCGAAGGACGGCAAGCACACCGACTCTGCACTGATGAAGATCTCGATCGGGTTTTTCGTACGGACCAACATAGTTATAGCCAAGCGTGATGCTGAATATGTTTGCACTTTTATGAATTGTAGTATGTTAAGGTTAATAGTTATAGATTGTCATTGTTTTTATGCTTATTTTGTTGTAAATGTTGATTGTGGTTTTTCAGTTGGCCTAAGTAATTGTGGTCTCCACTTCAAGGTGTATTTTAAGTATGGTTTTGTTACGATTATGGGTGCACGGCGACACTACCAACTACAGTTTCCTTTTTATCTGTTTATAAAATTACAAGTACAGTTTGTTTTTTACTTGTTTATGAATGATACGGTTTTTTTTTTAACGTTTTGCGATGAAGAATAAAAGTAATAATAATTTAATTCTGGGACTTTTAAACGTGAGGTCAATTAATACAGGTAAGGATGAACTTTTGTGCTCAATGGGAATGTATAGACCGGATATACTAGCTCTTAATGAAACCTGGCTGAAACATGGCGAAGATAAGAGCGCGCCGGTAGTCCCAGGCTATATTTTTAAGCATGTACCCCGAGCCGGGGACAAACGTGAGGGAGGCGTGGGGTTCTATGTGCGACGCGGGGTGCGCGCGCGCGCGCGCCCGCACCCGAGCTCGGCGCTCGAGCAGATGTGGCTGGAGGTCGCGCTGCCGGGGGGACTGCGCGTTGCCGTCTGCTCGGCCTACAGACCAGTCACTCTCGGTAGATAGCGCTATTGACGCGTTGAGCGACTCCTTAAGCACCTTTGCTTACTGCAAACATGTTTTTATCTTAACAGATTCAATGTGGATTTGTTACAGGCCGGCAAGAACCATACTAATGATGTCATAACGTTTTTAGAACAACACAATTTACAACAGATAGTAACTGAACCAACTCGGATAACGGATCACTCAGCTACTCTACTTGATCTCATTATTACTGACGCCCCCACTTTGCGAAAAAGAGTTAATATACCATAACCCTTGTTTGAGCGATCATGGTCTAATTATTGCAGAATAAAAAATCCTAAAGAAACACTGCGATATGTGGACTATAAGCCTCTTAGTAAGATAAACAATTCTGAATTTGATTTCGACCTTAGTAATATACCTTGGAACAATGTTTTATAATTTAGCGATATTAATGACATGGTAAACTCTTTTACTTATTTACTAACAATACTATTTGATAAGCATGCGCCCGTGAGGAAAATTCGAGTTGGAGAAAAACCACGCCCGTGGCTGACAGACAATGTTAAAAGAATGATATATCTACGAAACACCGCTCTTAGCAAAGCTGTCGCCACTAAACAGGACTCCCAGTGGGATTACTATAAATCATTACGTAACCTAATTAATGCAACTGTCAAGAGGGAGAAACTAGCATTTTTTAGTCACTTTGTCAATTATAATATTAAAAATCCTGGAAAAATGTGGAGTTACCTTAAGCGTTCTTCAGTACTGGGTGCAAGCGAAATCTGTATTCCACATCATCTAAACAACCCTGATGACATTAATAAACATTTTCTAGATGTCCCAGGAAATGGGAAAACCGACAGTGATACGTACAATTTCTTTGCAAAAAACCGGTTTAGTGATAGTGAATTTATCTTGGCCCAGTGTACAGAAGATCAAATTTCTAAAGTTATTTCTAGTATAAAAACAAACGCCTGTGGAGACGACCTTATTTCGATGCAGATGATTCGAATGACTTTACCAGCCACACTTCCGATAATCACAACAATTGTTAACAAATCCCTATCTGCAAAAATCTTTCCAAAAAAGCGGAAATTGGCAAAGGTCAAACCACTGGCAAAGGGGCCCAATATAGATTCATACAAAGATTTGCGGCCAATCAGTATCCTGCCAGCTATGTCTAAAATAGTGGAAAGAGTAGTTTGTTCCCAGCTGACTAAATATATTGAGGAAAATAATATTTTGCCTCCAATTCAGTCCGGGTTTCGCAGTGGTTACAGTACAATGACAGCGCTTGCCCATGTCACTGACGATCTGATTACGGCTTCGGATGAAGGGAGAAGCAGTATCTTACTACTGTTGGACTTCTCGAGAGCATTCGACTGTATCAATAAGGAGCTTTTATTGGCAAAAATGGAGTACTATGGAATATCTCTGGCGGCAAGGCAATGGTTTTTATCATTTCTAGCTAATCGGAAACAGTATGTCGTGACTGAAAACGAACGGGGTTCGGATTCACGTTCTTCCATCAGATCTATAGACAGAGGAACGCCGCAAGGGTCAATTCTCAGCCCAATGCTGTTTGCTCTATTTACAGCGGACTTGAGTACACGACTGAAGCACTGCACCGTCCATCTTTACGCTGACGATACGCAGGTCTACTTGTCCTTTGATGCGAGAGAAACTGATCGAGCGGTCGAACTCATAAACGAGGATTTAATTATTATATATGATTGGACAGCCAAAAATAACCTTATTTTGAATCCTACTAAATCTAAATTCCTAGTTGTTGGCACTAAACACCAATGCCAAAAGGTATTGGATCATAGTCCTAATATAGTCATAAACAGACAGCCAGTTGAAAGAGTAGAGAAAGCAAAAAATCTAGGCCTTCTTATAGATTCTGAAATGCGTTATGTGGACCACATTAATACTAAAATAAGGAATGCGTTCTACAGGCTGAAAAGGCTGTACGGCATTAGACCTTATTTAACAGAGGCAGTCAGACGAATGTTGGTGGAATCACTAGTTCTATCTCAGTTCAATTACTGTGACTCAGTGTACGGGCCACGAATTTTTAAAAAAACCGCGCTATGTATACAAAGGGTTCAGAATGCATGTGCGAGATTCTGTTATGATATACCAAAAAGGGCTCACATAACACCATACCTTAATGTAAGGGGATTCCTGAAAATGGCTGCACGTAGAGAGTTGCATTTTGCAACTTTTGTCAAAAAAAATATTCACAAAAGGAAACCACCATATCTTTTCAGAAAAATTACTTGGATGAAAAACGTGCACAAATGGAACACTCGCAGCCAGGATCAAAACAAAGCGCTTCTTCCACAACACAGAACGGTCAGTTTCAGGGGCAGCTTCAAATTCGCAGCGGCGAAAATCTGGAATGACCTGCCTCCACCATTACGTAATAATATGTCACTAGATAGTTTTAAACACAAATTAAGTTCTTTACTGTTAAAACGTCAGATAGAATTTGATGTTGCTCGTTTTTAAGTAAATTAATATATTACATTGCCTTACACACGTAATTGACGTCATTTAAAATAATATTAAGTACTTTTATTAAATATCGTATGTTATGTTACTTTATAATAAATAAGTTAATGGGAAAGGGGAAACAAAGTGTTTAGATTTAAGATTTCTTATAACTAGAGTTTATTATTAAATTGACTAAAACATCTCTTAGCATATTAAGCACCCGCTAGATAGTAAGTTTGCATGGTATGACGGACGGACTGAAAACCAGCGCTGTGAGAGTGCGTTCCTGCCGGAGCGCGCCTACAGCAAACGCTGAGTCCGATCCTTTGCCACATATTTTATTTTTTGTTCTCTTCTCTTAAGTAAAATTAGTTAAGTTAAGAGCTGCATGTTCTTTTTTTTTGTGTACTATTTTTTTGTGTGGCAATAAATTTATTTCTATTTCTATTTCTATTTCTATTCTATTTCTAAAAATCAGGAAATTTAATTTGTCGTCCTGATCTTGTCCTTCTGACAGCGCTATCGTCAGCACTTGGCCACGTTTGATGGTCTGTACGTGGAGTATGGTGGTGAGTGTGAGTGTCGGTGTTAGTAGGTGATGTATGTTGTGTGGTGTCTGGGTCTTGAAGTATAAAGGCCGGTTTAATTCGGTCGATGGATACTGTAACCGATTTACCTTTGACAACTATCTTAAACACCTTGTCACCTCGCGTAATAACTTCATAAGGACCAGAGTAAGCGGGTTTTAAAGATCCACCTACCTTGTCGTCTCGGAGAAAGACATGAGATGATGTAGCTAAGTCCTTGAAGACAAAAGTATTACGTCTACCACTGTGCCTTGAGGCTGGTGATGGCTTCAAGTCCCTCGCGAACCTGCGGATGCGAGAAAGATAATCCGCCACGTCCACAGTGTCGTCAGAGGAAGGATTAAAAAATTCACCTGGGAGCCGCAGAGGTTGCCCATAAAGTAATTCCGCAGTGGATGCTTGAACGTCTTCTTTATAGGCGCTGCGAATTCCCAGTAAGACGAGTGGAATTGCCTCTACCCAACTATCGTTTCCATGGCAGGTAATGGCAGCTTTTAATTGCCGATGGAACCTCTCCACCAGTTCGTTGCAAGCTGGATGGTACGCGGTGGTCCTGCGGTGCTGAAATCCAACCATGATGGACAGATGCTTGAATAGGGCCCACTCTCTGCAGTTTTTCTTCACACCGGGCCAGACATACCGATCGGCTACTAATTTAGCAGTCGCGTTGGCACCAGCGTGGCTCAAAGAGTGAAGGCTTTGAAACACCTGTCGACGCATCTCCCGAGGTATCCATGGTCTTTGAGTCGAGTTACTGACATCGCAGTAGAGTTCATTCAAGGAACCTGGGATGCTAATCTTTGCGAGATGCAATGACGTATTGGCTGTGAGAAATTGCTTCAGCTCCTCATCAGTAAGTTGAGCGGCGGCAATTTTTTCCGCATCTACAGGCTGTGAGACCTCCTCGATGCGTGAAAGTGTATCCGCTACCATGTTGTCTTTGCCTGATATCTGTTGTGAAAGGGCGCTTGATGGCTCGCAGCCTTGGGGATGAATCTGCGGTAAAAATTGAGCATTCCTAAAAAACGGCGCAATTCGCGGACAGTCTTTGGGGCTGCAGGGGCCACAGGGACGCCAGTCATCGTTCTTCTTGGGTGCCAGGTGTAGAGGTGACGACCAGGGTGATTCTGAGGGGCGGCAGATGCCACTCTGTAACATAGAATCAAACTCAACCTTCGCTATTTTTAATTTGTCAGGCGCGAGCCGACGAGGTGTGCCGTATACCGGTGGACCGGATGCGCCAAAGTTCATATAAAATTGCAACTCCGATTATTGGAATCTTGGATCTTCATAAAAAATGTTTATACTAATGATCGGAACTCATAATCATCTGAACTTATAACGCCAATATTCATGAAACCGTACACTTTACAGAATTTCTTAAATATCTCACGTGTAGATAAAATTAGGTTAGGTTAGGTTAGATTTATAACAATCCTCAAAAAGTAACAGTTTCTTAAAACAAATCATTATGAGTTGCGATAAGTATGAGCAAAATTTTTCGAAGAAATGAAGTATGAGGAATTTTTTTCGAAGAAATGAGTATAAACACAAATCGTTATTTGTATAAAAAATCTAAAGACCAATTTTATATGAGCCAATATGGACCCCGGTGGACCGGGTGTAGTGCGTATGTGGTGAACTGTATTGTGTGAAGGTGTACGATGTATGCCAGGTGGGCGCGTAATGTCAGGGTACTGATTTAGTATGTTATGATAAACAGAATCGCCAAACATGACCTTTACTGACGTAACATTTTCAGACTTTCGAGCAGGCAAAGCCGGGGTCTCGAGTAGGGTGTTACCGTCTATCAAGCGTTGTTTTGCTACATCAACAATAAGATTATATATAGACAAAAAATCGACCCCTATTATTGCCCTCGTTACATCTGCAATAATAAATCGCCAAGTGAAGTCGCGGCGCAAGCCTAAGTTTAAAACATAATTCACAAAGCCGTACGTGTTTATTACGGTACCGTTGGCTGCGCTCAAAACATAATTGGTTTTATGGTGACGTAACTTAAGGCTAGTTTTAGGAATAACACATATGTCACTACCTGTGTCCACTAGAAATTGCACTTTAGAGCGCTGGTCTGTTACGAACAGGCGACCGGTGCTGGGGCAGTCGTCGGTCGCCATTAGCGATTGCCCATGTCGTTTTCCGAAAAACCGCACGATGGTACGCAATGGCTTGCCTTGCTTCCGAACTTGTGATGGTACCAACATGTTGGGAATTTCCTATAGTTGGAGCTAGACCTTTTGGATGCCGATTTCGACTGCCTGCGCTGTCGGTTAGGTGTTTTCGACCTACCCCTTTCCCGTGACATTTGGTCTATCTTAGCGTGTAATGAGTGCATCTGCCGGGTTAACTCTGCCACTGACATGACATCTGAAGGTGACGAAGCTGATGATGCTGCTGCTACCTGCGGACTTGACACTACCACGTCGTGGATTCTATCGGCTAGCTCCGCGAGTTCGTGTAGCGGCATACTAGGCTGTGACGCGATGATGGTCTGCGTGCCGGCGGGCAGTTTGCTGGCCCATATCGTCCTCAAAATATCCTCAGGCATACCGGGTCCAGCTAGGCCCACCAGGCGCCGTAGAAACTGTGTAGGCATCCGGTCTCCCAACTCTTCGTCGTAAAGCAGCTATCTCACCTTCTTCTCTTTTGAAGCCGATAACCTCCTAATAAGTTCGCTCTTAAGCCGCTGGTACTTATCTGGTGCCGGTGGAGCAGCTATTATATCCTCCACCTCTGCCGCAAATTGTGGATCCAGGTGGCCTACAGCGTAGTGGTACTTGGTGGTGTCAGTGGTAATATTAGCTAACACGAACTGACTTTCCAACTGTGAAAACCACAGTCCCGGTTTCTCCGGAAAAAATGGAGGTACCCTCACTCCGAAGCGACTAATCTGGCCTTCTTCCATTACCGGCGTTGTCGATCCAGCCGGCTTCTCTGTGATCATTATGTGAACTAGCTCGGGGTCACCAATGTGGTACCTACGGGTTCCAAATTAGGTATACACAAATGAAACATCCGAGTTCTTACACAACCACAATTATATTGCTATACACAATATACAATTAGAAGGAGAATATAGATAGAGAGATCACAGTATAGCGGAAGAACTGAGTGAAATAACAGAAAAGCACATAAGCAATATCTCGCGAGCATAGGCGTAAGCAAAATATCAATGCGCGCGACGTGCGCTCGGAAGCAAAGCGGTCAGAGCACTGACGTGACGTGTTTTTTCTCGGCGGGCGGAGCGCCGAACCGGTCTGCGCAAGCGCATTGGCGGGGCGACGCCCGATTCACTATATACAAATTGTGGTCGTTTGTCCGCTGCACAAACATTTTAATATTTATAAATTATTATTTTTATTGACATAAACTATTTATGATGCGTAAATTATATAATACAATGTAATATTTATACGGACTACTTTTATGTATTATATGTATATAGATTATTTGTAAGATTATTTAAGTTTAGATTTTATTTAACAATAACAAAAAGGTAAGTACACTACATCCCCATTAAATTAGCAAAAATTCAAATTATTTAACTCAGGTTTAAACTAATCTAATGAATTAATCTCTGTTCTATTCATACAAGCAATCTTTAGCACAACTGTCTCAACTCATACGGACCTAGTTGTTGCTCCGACTAACAACATATCAAAAATTTATCAAAATCAGTTAAAATTTAGAGGGGTGGAAATTAAACGTAAAAGCAGTTTGTATGGGAAGCCGTCGCTCCATATTCCTCTTAAAGGAAACATGTGCGAATTTTACCATACTTAAATATTCTAATTTGAAAAAAGACAAAGTAATGTACAAGGATAGGACAAACGCCCGTCATTTTGAAAACTTAACCCTGTTCTGTACAGTAGAGACTTCCTAATGATATATTTTTTTTAGAAGTTTACTCAAAATATTATAATTTAATGTACTTCAACACATTTATCAATAAATTACCTATTCTTCTATCATCACATTAGACACTACTTGATTTCAATGACTTTGTTTACTACTGGCCATTTAGATAAAATAGGTAATATTCTAATCATCTTTGTCAAGCATTGACGTTGTCACTTTAGAAACGTGTACTTATTTATAAACCAATGCGATTTTCATTAATTAATTATAAATTATGGCTTCAAGACGTCCGGCAAGTGAAAAATGTATACGATCTTGGCTATCTTCTTACCCAGATTTATCTTTTGACGGATTTCAATTGCGTTGCCTTATTTGTGATAAACGTCTGAGAACCTACCGAAAATCCGATATTGAGTTGTATGTTAACTCAAAAGTTCACCAGCAAAAGAAAAATGGTTCAGAATCAAACACGGATTTTTATTTGGATTTGACAATAATGATGATATGTGCTAATATTCCTTGGTCAAAATTAAGTAACTATCATTTTCTTAACTTTTTACAAAAGTATTGTGGTGGCCGGGATATTCCAGATCAATCACATATACGTAAAATTTACTTGGATAAAGTCTACAAAATTACAATGCAAAATATGCGGAGAAAATTACGAGCAGCGGATAGCTTTTGGGTGTCTATTGACGAAACACGTGACTGTTTGGGTCGAAATATTGTACATTTTCTATTAATGCCTTTGAGTACTTACACTGTTAACAAATTCCATTTAGTGGCATCTAAGGTGTTCAGTAAACGGTGAAACTATTTATCAGTTTTACGAAAGTACACTGAACTGGCTATGGACTGACTCTGCTGAAACTTACAAACAAAAAGTGTTCCTCTTTTCATCAGATTCAGCCAGTTACATGTTAAAAGCTGGAAAATTGTTGAAACGTGCATATCCTCAAATATTGCATGTAACGTGTTTTGCACATGGGTTTCACCGTTTAAGGGAAGAAATACGGAATAGATTTCCGAATGCGGATGAAGTTATTGCATGTATGAAACAAATATTTTTAAAATCCGACTCTAGAGTAAAATATTTCAGAGAACAATGTACTGGTCTAGCTTTACCACCTAAACCAACAATTATTAGGTTGGGGACGTGGATCGCAGCCGCTTGTTACTATGCAGAACACTTCGAACAATTGAAGAGGATGATAAAATGTTAAAAAACTAATCATCCTTAATTCGGAAGATAAAGAATATAATTAAAATCCCAAATTTAAGAAACGATTTTCTTTACATAAAAACAAATTTTCAAGTTATTCCACAAAAAAATTCTTGAACTACAAAGCACAAAGTTACAGAAAAAAGAATCTTTTAAAATTGTAAAGGAAATACATACTGTTTTAAAAAAATTACGTGGGAGTCTTAGATGTACACTTACATCAAAGTTTCAAGCAATTTTAAATAGAAATCTTGATTATGTTACCGTAAACGAAATGCAGAAGAAAATAAACGCCGAGCCACAAGCATATTGGATAAACAATATACCAATGTCAACAATTAGACATGCCCCAATGACGTCAGTAGACTGTGAACGCACTTTTTCGACTCATAAATGGGTCCTAAACTCACGTCGATATAGGCTCACAAGTGAAAATTTGGAAAAAAATATGGTGATTCTTTTCCATTGGCGAAAGTGATTTATCGCCTTAATCATCGTCATTTGAATAATTTGTCACTGGAAACATATAAATTATGGTACTTAAAATAAATTTATAAAACATTACTTTTGTCCTTTGTTTTGTATTGTCACGAATAAACTATTCTTATTCTTATTTAGTACCTATTTTTTTTATTAATATAAGGAAGTCTCTACTGTACAGAACAGGGTTAAGTTTTCAAAATGACGGGCGTTTGTCCTATCCTTGGTAATGTACCTAAAGAGAAGGAAAAGCTAATAAACCATTTTTAATATCTCGTGTATACTTAGTATTGTTTACTTTACAGATATTTTTGGTTGGTATAGTATGTAGTTTCGCATCTGAAAGATAAGTTAATTGGATCTTAAAATAAAAAAGGCCTTTATTCACTGATCTCTACTGCTACTTATATTGAATATAAATATGAATCTAATTACATCTATTATTATTATTAATTAAACATACATAAACATCCATACATTCACGCCTACATTCCCAGAGTGGGGTAGGCAGAGCTACAGGATTACCAACAATTATAAAAACTTGTTGTTAATTATGTAACCACATTTTGCACAAACAGGCGCAGGTGTGATGTTGTTTGTTTGTTTGTGTGTGTATGTGTGTGTGTTATTAATTAAATTCTTAGTTAAAGTGCCATTGGCATCTATTTTTTGCCTTCTGGCGCCATCCTTCAGGAAAATGGTCTTCCCACCTCATTATCTGGCCCTCGGTCCTCTTATTACATGTTACAATACCTTATCAAGCTAAAACTAAACTAAACTGCTATAACTTTGCATCAATTTTTGCACGTCAACACAGAAAAATATCTTTTATTATCTACCACATAAGAAACCCACCGCAGTCACTTCATTGCAGAGTTAATGTGGTTTGACTCTACAAAGTCATATTAAGATCTAGATGTATTGGTAAAAGAGAAAAGAAGTTATTTCGATTATCGATAAGGTTTATAAAGGAAATGTCGATTTAGTATTCTGTTATAGATTCGTTAACTTAGTTTAAGTAATTACATTTTGAATTTCCATTATAAAAACAGTTTTTTATAAAAACTTAGATTCAAATAGTGACTTACTTAAAATAAAAACAAACATACCCAACTTACATAAATTAAATCACGCCTGTTTCCCAGAGACAGAGAGGTAGGCAGATAACACTTCTTTGCACCTGCTACGATCCTGACAAATCTCTTTCACCTCTTTCACATTCATACGAACATACAAAATTACTTAAAAGTACACTAATCTAACCTAACAAACCGCTACCAGTGGACATTGTTCTCAAAATGCTGGCAGCATTGCAACGTTGAATGGCAATGCTTAATCTTTGTGCCAAGTATAGGCCAGGATTTTGGTCACGAGTTGCGTCGACCAGGCACTTTGAGAGGTCTTTAAAAATACGGCGTGGTCCTGATCCCCACGGTCCTGAAGTTTCGATGAAAGACGTAATGAAACCTATACTTATAGCCTTAGATTTCGGTTTGATAGGGCTTTTCAACTGCATCTCCAAGATTTGGGATAGGGCTTCCAATCCTAGAGGGTTGTATTATATTTCATCAGATCTATTCATTAAACTTCATTATGTTGTTTGTGCATTGACAGTTGATGTCAATGTCATTCATTAGACATCGGTTACACGCTCAGTATTTCATCAGTCTGGCGTCAGTTCAATCATGATCGAGGGGGACGCAGCTATTATGTTAATATAGCTGCGTCCCTTTCGATCACGGACTGAACTGACGCCAAACTGATCGTGTAACCCTTGTCTTAGGTAGGTACGTTGATTGACGTTTCAAGTAGAGCAAAGCATAGACATTATTAGATAAAATGCCAACATAAATGAAAAAATGGAATGGAAAAGGCGTTTCGATTCTCTAAATGATCTTGACTCAAATATTGTGATGGATTCGTGATGGAATCGCACAAGCGATCCGTTTTGGATGAGTACTTACTACGAAACTTGTGCGTAACAAGCACGTATTGGGGCGTTTTTTCAAAAAAAGTGTACATTTCATAGAGTCACACATAATAGCGTTTTGAGTTTAGAAAATTCAATTTGCCTGAAAATATAGTTTAAATATGAAAAACTATACTTTATATTCTGTCCAAAGGAAATAAATTGGATAAACCGGAAATTCTGGTTTCATCACGACGATTTTGGAAATTTGCTGAACGAAAATCCTACTAAACTAATTTATTTTTAAATGCTGGCAAAATTATACTGCCTACGGTTTAACGCCATTGAGCGCGTCGAGCTTTAATGTCAATAAAACCCGTGACGAAAGAGGTCGAGTTTTGATGGTGCAGAAAAGTGTTTCCAAACAAGTCACAGGATTTACAGTAAGTACAAATTGTTTATGTTATATCAATACAAGTTCAATAAAAAAAGAACTTATAAGGTATTTGAAACTTATTTAAACACTTTATGAAACAGGTTCTAATAAGTATTTATTGTGTTTTAAAATGTTTTTGCCGTTAATCGTCACATCCGTATCGTCACGTGTTGTATTACTGGAAGGATTTTGTGACAAACTGAGGCCCGTTTCACGAAGCTACAAGTTACAAATTTGACGACGCGCTACCCTAGTTGGTAGTGACCCTGCCTACGAAGCTAGCGGTCCTGGGTTCAAATCCCGGTAAGGGCAGATATTTGTGTGATGAGCACGAGTATTTGTTTCTGAGTCATGGATGTTTTCTATGTATTTAAGTATTTATTTCTATCGTTAGTATTTATAAGTATATAATTATATTTGTAAGTATAAGTATCGTTGTCTAGTACCCATAGTACAAGCCTAGAGCTTAGTTTCGGACTAGGTCAATTTGTGTGAGATCGTCCCTTGATATTATGTTATACATATGTATATTATTATAAATTACAACCGGAAGTCTCTTTCTAGCAAAAGGAGTTAGAAAGGGACTTCCGCTTGTAATTTGTAACTTGTAGCTTCGTGAAACGGGCCTCTGGAATTATAAGGCATAGTGTAGATAGATGAGATAAGGTAAATTAAAAAATCAAAAAGGGGGTTCTATGTTTGGCCCGTAAAATGTATGCATGTTTGTATCTTCGCGATTATTTCCAATACTGCCCCACCGATTTGCAAAATTGATTCAGGAATATTTATAATCGTACTTCCATGGTTTTTAGTTAAGTACGTAAATGTACCTATAAAAATATTTGCTGTCCCTTTAGTTAATAATATTTAACACTATAACTTTCATCGAAGTACTAAAGTAGTTTTATTTAAAAACGTTACCTAGTGCATTAGTAGTAAATAGTACGAACTTATCTTAGGTATGGCGCACTTACGAGTAATATTAATTAACTTGAGATATTGAAGTTACTTAATCGCCTAGTGCCTGCTATACGGTCTCATCTCAAAAAAAAACATTTTTGAGGTTATTGCAGATTCGTGGTCAGAAGGGTTTAATTTGCCACCTTAACTCAAAAAAATAAGGCAAAACTATCCTCTAAAGCCTCTTTATGCACTTGTGGCCTTTTGCAAATTTCCAAATATCGACTATCCCTTTCCTGCAATACGGCCGCTCGCCAGTCCGCCGCTTGCGCCCGCGACGATCGCACGCGGAACTACCATGCTACCCGGACACTTCGGAGTTGCGGCCGTGTAGCATAAAAGATCGGAACGAGGTTTTGAGTTACGTCCACATCGCACAACAGTAAATGGGACCGTAATTACAATGAATGCGTTAAAATATAAACGAAATAATATCACCTGATGATAAGACAACAACTACAGTAAGTACCTTTATATAATAGTTATCAGTACGTATGATTAATATACCAAAATTTTTAATATAACATTTAGTAAGTAATGAAGGCTCTGCTATTGTTTACGTGTTTATAATTTACTTAGTATTTTACATGTTGCTGCTATAATCAGTGAATACAATATTTCAATATAAGGGTCAATCAACTTTTTTACCCACACATTTATGTCTGTTGCCCACTGTTCTGATTTTAATTGATATTTATTTAATTTTCTGTACATTAAGTTATTATTACTGTTCATAAAAGTAGTTTTTTAATTTTCAGTACACTAGGTTTTTTATAACAAATATTCAAAAATAAAAGTAAAATAACAATACTAATACAAAAAATATACATTATAAAAAACCTAACCTACGAGTGCCGCCAACAGCGGGACAAGGCTCAAGCTAGGTACCGGTGGTTAGGGCTGCAGAGAGAGGAACCTCCTCACAATGCGTGGCGTGTCAAGGAGTACTGCTTTCTGTATCTGGCCCTTAATCCAGCCATCTAGCGAGAGTCTCTTGAGGTGTTGGTCGAGACTCTTCGCTATAAGACCGTTTGCCGAAAGAACTATTGGGACAATGATCGACGAGTCAACATCCCACACGGCGGTCACCTCGTAAGCTATGTCAAGGTGCATGCTGAGCTTGTCCTTCTCGGTCTTTACGAGGTTCTTGTCATGCGGGATGATGACGTCGACGAGCACTGCCCGGCGTTGAGATCGATCTGTCAATACGATATCAGGCTTATTGGCGACAACAGTCCTGTCCGTGATGACAGATCGATCCGAATAGAGCTTAGCACGACCATTTTCGAGAACTGGCGCCGGTGTGTACTTATAGTACGGCACTACAGACTCAACAAGACCATATTGAAGAGCAAGTTGCTGATGGATGATTCTGGCCACGAGGTTATGTCTGTACAAGTACTCGCCGTTGGCCAAATGCTAACAACCAGAAATTATGTGTCTGAGGGACTCGCAGGCGCTACGGCAGGCTCGACAAAATTAAATGTCGACCGTGCAATCCCTCAGAATATATTTCTGGTAATTGTTCGTCATTATGACCTCATCAGCAATTGCACAGACAAAACCTTCATTTTCCCCAAAGAGATCACCAAACCGTAGCCAGTTCATGGATGCTAAAAAGTCTACGTCGGGGCTTGTTAGGGCCCGGTAGAAGCGTCCGTGTAGCTCCTTCATACGCTCTTCCATACGTTCTTACGATCTTCAGTGCTCAACACCGTTGGTCTGCGCCAGTTTTCGTTTGCTAAGGAGAGAGGTGTGAGGCTCCTGTCTACTGCAACCACATCAATATGCATCCCACACTCATAGCCAAGGAAATAATCCCTGAGATTGCACACCTCTTGGTTGTGGAGATTCTTAGCATTTAAAATGCCTCGACGTCCACATTTCCTCGGGATGTACAATCTCATGACGAGCGTCAGTGCAACATGCGATGTGATTTAAGCAGTAGACGGACCCTCCTATCCAGGGCGTCCAGCTCAGTCTAAGTCCACCTTAGTATGTCAAAGGAGTATGTGAGCAGCGGCATCACCCAACCATTGAAGGCGCGCACTTTATTAGCCCCCGACAAAAGACTGTTAAGAACTTTTGTCAAGCGGCAGAAGAAGCGCTCCTTCTCTGACTGCTTGACATACCAAAATATTTGTAGGTTTCAACTTCGGGGACAGATCTGAGAGTCATTGTCTCAGAAAGCTGCAAATTGGATGAATTTACAACTACGCTTGGGGCCTACGGGGCATCCTGCTCCGCGCACGGCTCCCGCTACCGGTGGTTTAGTGCGCCGCATACGATTGCATGCGAGCATACTACGGGGCTACAGAGGGAGGAACTAACCTCACTGCGTACCGTGCTCGAATGCTGCTCCTGTTTCAGACTCTTGAACCAGCCATCACCGTTACCGCCCAACGACTATCGGATCAAGTGCGGGCCATTCAGCGGCTTCGGCGACTGGATCAGTCTGTACTTGATCGGCTACGCCTTGAATCGCTACCTATTCGTACAACCTCCGCTTCTCGGGACCCTCCTGCTGCGTTATCGGCTTCGATGCCAGTCGCCCAACACGCACTGATGTCAGTGCAGGATGATCCCGTTAGCGACGTTGAGGATTGTGCGATTATAAGCGTAACAAGCCAGTTAAATGAGCAATTGAGGAGGGCTTTGGAAGACGCGATCGCGCAGTATTGGTCCACACCTAACTCTAGGCCTTGTTTACCACGCTTGCCTGCCAGTAAACGTTTAGCACTTATGGGAGCCCTAAACGCCTTCCTGGCGTCATATTTACAAGCCAGCGAGGATATTATCGATACCCACTCAATTTTGTACTGCGGGGCCATAGCCGCGTGCTACGTAGCTCGAGTCAAGTTTTCGGACACTGACCAAGCTTCGCGCGCTCGCGGGTCTGTCCCCGCTTGGCAAGTGCGAATTGAGCGGCTTATTGATAAGTTTAGGACTCTCATAGGAAAGCTAATCTGCTTCAGGGGGGCAATGAACGCCCCCGACTCATGTGTTTCGTGAACCAGGCTTTTGCTGGGACCGGAATAAGGCCCCAGCATTATATGGCCTATGTCACGGAACGTATCGACTTCCTGTAGCAGAAAGTTTGCGCGTAGGCAAGCCGTATTCGTTGCTAATATATAGAGCGTGTGAATAGACACCAGCAAAATCGCCTCTTCCAAAGTGATCAGAGGAAGGTGTACCAAAAGTGAAAAGGAACCGATCAAGGAGTGAGCGACGGAAACCTACCGGATGCTAATTTCTGGTGCAGCATCTTGTCGGTGCCTGTCGTGCACACAGAAGGAGACAGGATTTTAAGCTGGGCAGATATTCAAACATAGGTAATTTAAATTATGTACCTATCTGTCAAGAGCATTTACGCGTCAGACATTCTTCGAGACATTGATTATCGCATATAATAATGTTGTTACTGTGCCAAAGATGATTAATAAAGGTATCTGATAACTATTTTTCGTGTTTCTTATTTATTTCATTATTTTTAATTATATTTTTGTATGATAGTATGCTCATTATCGTCATTTAACTCTTCTGCGATTTTGGACACATCTCGAAATTCCGTAAAATAATTTCTGCGATATGGCCACAACACGAAGTGCCTATTTTTGAAGTCCAGTACTTTAAAAACTTTGCACACTTGAATAAAAAATACACATACATTTGAAGCTCTATATAATGAACAACAAAATAACCTAAACCACTGTGTTATTGCCCCAAAACTGAAGGAATTAGACCCTTTTTTCTGCCGCACACTCAACTCGCAAAACGTTGATCGGCGATTTCTCTTAATATTGGTTTTTTGAGATGTGCCCGTATAGCAGGCACTAAGGGTAATATTATATTTTCACTTCTCATGCTCTTAAAATGTTACTTTAGTCTCTGCACATCGGGACTAAAGTTCCTTTTTTAATCTCTAGGGATTAAATTAAAATTGTTTTAATTTACTTTGGAATCCCCTAAACATCCAATCATGGTGTTTGTGAATGGAGGATTTATTGCTATTTTCAGTTTTTTTGTACAGACCACAGAATAAAGACTAAAGGCATAGAAGCCGTGCAATAAGATGAACGTTGCACTAGCTACTTGTCTCTACTTTATAGATTACATTTTGATAAGAGGAAAAGAAACAAAACCTAGGTGTCTTTTCTTCTTTAATCTGTCATGATCTGAGGCTCTACTTTGAAATCCGTAATTCGAACTTCGTCTATTGCTATCCCTTTTGCTCTCGACGCGTCACTAATTCGCCAGAAAGTGACGGGGCGGTCCGAAGTTCGAATTACTGATTTCAAAGTAGAGCCTCAGAAGGTGAAGAAACGTCAAATCAACGACCGGTCTTCTTTGGCGTTACTTTCTTCCACACTGGTGCTTAAAGGTCCAAATCACGCCTTATGACGATCTCTTTCCAACTCACTATGAAAACCATAAGTAAAAAGAAGTCAACCATAATGTATTTTCTGTCTATTTAGTACGGTTTCTATGCCTGTAGTTTTTATTCTGTGGTGTAGACAATTTTTAGCGCGTGGAAATAACCTCAAAATGACAACTGTGAAAAAATATAAAATAAAAATGATTTAATTTCGTGAAACACGATTAATGATTACGAATATGAATATATTTAATTATATTAAGGATGAATTCATTTTATTATGCTTGGTCCAATTAGTTTTAAAATAGTTTTCAAGTTTGAACCTGTTGGCTAAATATGCAAGCATTTAAAGCGGCACTTCACAAAAAAAATACAAAAGAAAAGAAAAAAACCGCGGAACAAATTTGTAAGAAACTTTCTTATATTCAATTTTATAAAAATGTGTATAGAACTTCGTCAGTGCTGGATTGAGCAAGCACGGGGTACGTAGCAAATTCTATAAAGAGACTCCTGGGTTTGTTTTAGGTTACAGGTTGTGGCGGGCTTTTTTCCGCAACTGAGCGACTTAGATATGCACCTATTTTGCGTGGGTGTTTGTTTTACTGCTGCTGCATAACTTATCAACAAGGGTGACAGTTTCGCTTCGTTCAGAAACGCTGCTGAGTTGATGTTTACTTTGCGTTTACGGAGATAGCCTAGTGTTGAAAAAACTGACATAGGTCCACGAAAAAAAAGTGTTTATAAAGACAGCATAAAATTTGATTATTAGAAAAGAAAACATTTAATAAATTAAATTATATAAAAATGGTCGAAAAATGCCCGAAATGCGGGAGAAATATAAGGAGCAAAGAAATATTGACTTGCGCTCAATGCACCCATGTATACCATATCCAATGCACTGTAGTCACACAGAAAAGATACTATCTAATGACCCCAAAAAATAGAACTGGATGGAAATGTAAGACTTGTTTAGAAAAAACCCCAGGCGATGCTGGAGATTTATCGTCTCAGTCACCACTTCAACAAAATGTGAGTATTAATACGCCCCAAAAAATAACACTCTTAGAAGTAAGTGCACTGTGAATGTGCCTATAGAGAATTCGTTTGACTCTCTTTCGGACATAGCTGATTCGGATGATGACGCTGATGAAAGTTGTTCTTTAGTGCAAAATAGCGAATTAAACAGAAGTTGCCCAGACTTACATTCTAAACTTAATGCTTATAAAATAGATGAATTAATGGACAAACTATCAACTGCAGAAGTTAAATTGGAGTCGGCTGAGAATGAAATCGATAGAATATCTCTAGAGAATTTTGCATTAAAAAGTCAAATAAAAGAGCTAGAAAATAAAATAAATCAATTAACACAAATATGCAAGTCAACAAATAAGAAAAAAAATGTTACGCGGAAAAAAAGTCTCTCTAAAACTGTTCTGAATATTACTGACTCAGGTAAAAATACTGAAAATAGAGATGCCGAAAGGAAACAGAATATTGCTGCCTATAGAGTTGAAGACACTCAAGACATAAGCCCTAATTTACATTGCGCACAACCATTAAGCTCAAACACACTTTCAAATAAATTAGAGAAAGATGAAGTTTTAAAAGAGCAGAAACTGGTTCATGACGAAGATTCGCCAGAGGTGCTTCAGGTAGCTAAACCCTCTAAGAGCAAAATAGTCATCATAGGCGAACAACAATGCGTCGGTCTAGCATCAGAACTAATATTATCTAGACAACCTACAAAGTATGAACATTATAGTGTATCATCTGTCACAAAACCGTATGCTAATTCTAGTGAAGTGTTAAAATATTGTCATGATCATCAATTAACTTCCTCAGACTATGTTATACTCTGTACTGGGGAAAACGACAAGAATCCTACTCTACTGAGATACGAAATAAGTGCCGCATTAAAACGCTTAGAAAAAACCAATGTTATTGTCCTTAACGTTAGGAATAACAGATATTTAAATGAACAAAAACTTAATGAAATGTTTAAAATTATTTGTAATAACACTGCACATTGTAAATTCATAGATGTAACACCTTCACAAGCATTACACAAAAATCAATATTTGAAACTGCTTTGTAAAAGGATTAACCTGTACATAGATTCGCTAGATTATAATAACGTATATCTACCCATGTTTAAATTGCGTAAAAGTGATGGAAATAATAAAAATCGCCAGATGCCTGTCCAGCAGTTGGAAACTGCCCAGAAACATATTGTCACTGATTATTCTCGACCGGCGAAAAAGGGAAAGATAACGTATTATTTTCCTATTATCGAAAAGGATGTAGGCACAAGGCCCCAAAATTCTACCCCACTATGTTAATTTTTTCGTCCCTAAAATAAGGCATCAAGTCGCTGTTTTTACCATTTTACATCAAAATATACAAGGTTTACTAAATAAACTAGAAGATATAGAATTATGTATTGACGAAATGAATGACAATAGTAATTTCATTCATGTTTTGTGCTTTACAGAAACTTTTATAAAATTGGGTAGTGAAAGTAATGTCAGGATAAAAGGTTTCAATTTAGCATCAAATTTTTCAAGAAAAAATATGAAACGTGGAGGATCTTGTATATTAATTAGGAAAAATGTTCCATATAAAACCTTACCACTATGTAAAATACTCTCTGTTGAGAAAATATTTGAATGTTGTGGAATCGAGATACCTGAGCTAAAGTGTATTATCATATGTATCTACAGAATCCCTAAAGGAAATAATATTAACCTATTTTTTGACAAATTAAATACACTTCTATTTAAAGTAACGGCTAATAGTACGAAAAAAATTATTATTGCTGGTGATCTTAACATTAATACTATTCGAGCTGACTCTGCAGCTCGGGAATTACGAAATATAATGTTAAACTACAACTGTCATCTTCATATAAATGTACCTACTCGCGGTTCGTCATGCATTGATCACATAGCTAGCAACATAAAACATGCTGAGGGAAATGTTTACAGACTCCACCTTTCTGATCATGAAACATGCCAGACACTAAAATTTGAAATCAAGAATGAAATCAAACCTCAAGCCCAATACTGGCACATTAAAAGCAAATCATATAGCCAGGAAAATGTATGTAAGTTTTTGGAGTACGTTTCTTCTTTAACCTGGTATGACTGTTTTAATCAAACTGATAGTGATATTGCCTTCAATAACTTTCATGATTCGTTTTGTCTCGTTTACAATCTTTGTTTTCCGGAAAAGAGAATAAAAATTACTGCCAACAATTGTAAACCAAAATGGATTACCAAGGGCATTAAGAAATCATGTATTGGCAAGAGGAACCTTAGGTTTCTATACTACAAACACAAAACACAAGTGCATAAAAACATCTACAATAACTATAGTAAATTACTAAGATCATGCATAAAGCAATCACAACGAATTCTAAATCATAAGTCTATGGTCAGCGCAAAAAATAAAAGTCGAGCTACTTGGAACATCATCAAGGATAAAGCAAACTTAATAAACAGTTTTGAAGGTATTGGGTCAATTGATGTCAAAGGCCAAGAAATTCACGATCCATTAGAAATAGCACATATTTTTAATGACCATTTCATTAACAATCAGAAAAAACATATAAATACAAAGTCAGCAATTAAAAATGTTAATAATATAAACACCAGTATGTTCATCTCACCCTGTACTACAAGCGAGATTTTAAACTACATAGGATCTCTAAACAATACAAAGGCAGTTGGTTCCGATGGAGTATCTACTCATATAGTTAAAATGTGTTCAAAAGCCATAGCACCAATTTTAGCTCATTTAATAAACGAGTCCTTCAGCCAAGGTAAATTTCCTTTACGATTAAAAAACTCTATAGTAAAACCTCTTTTTAAAAAAGAAGATAAACAAGATATAGGTAACTATCGTCCTATAACCCTCATATCAATATTTTCTAAAATATATGAAAAGGCTATGCATTCGCGAATAACACAATTTATAGACAAGCATAAAATCATAGTCAAAGAGCAAAATGGTTTCCGAAAGGGAAAATCTACATCGCACGCTTGCTATTCTCTTGTGGAATCGATTACTCGAAATATTGATAAAGGAGTTCCACTAACAGGAATATTTTTTGATATGAGTAAAGCTTTTGACTATGTTGATCATGATACACTAATAGCTAAATGTGAAAGATACGGAATTAGAGGTCTCCCCTTATCCTGGCTACAAAGTTACCTTTTTGGTAGAAGGCAATGCGTAGAGATAAATAGGATAGGTGAATCACATGAAGTGATTTCATACAGATCATTAAATAGATATAATTGCACAGGAGTACCTCAGGGCAGTGTGCTGGGACCGCTGTTGTTTATACTATATATTAATGACCTACCTAAGATAAGTAATTATGAAACTGTTTTATTTGCAGATGACATTTCAGTTCTAATACCTGATGTCAATAAAGATAAGAATATATACATGAGCAATATTAATATGACAATTGAAGCTATTTGTAATTGGTTAGAGCAAAATAATTTATCTGTTAATATAAAAAAAACTAATTATATTCAATTCTGTAACACTACAGCTCATAGACCTAAGCTAGATATATATTGTAAAGGACATACATTAGAAGAAAGAAAAGAAACAAAGTTTCTGGGATTAATTGTGGACAGACACTGTAATTGGAAGTCGCATGTAAACAATATTTCTGGTAGGTTGGAAAAATTCTCATATGCATTGAGGCGGTTAAAACGTTTGTCTGAGGAGGATACCGCAAAAACGGCTTACCACGGTTATGTGGCCTCGATGCTAAGGTATGGACTAATTATCTGGGGAAATTCAACTGACAAAAAAAGGGTATTTGTCAGCCAGAAAAAATGTATTAGAGCTATATGTGGAGTAGGCCCCTTAGAATCGTGTAGACCATTATTTAAAAAACTTAATTTGTTAACCTTAACGGGCATGTACATTTTCGAAATAGGTGTTTTTGTAAAGTCTAACTCTAACCTATTCACGACAATTGTACCAAATCCAAAGTTAAGAAATAGAGATCCTACAAAGTTATTAAGACCAATATGTAAGAGTGCTTTGTTTAAAAATAACTGTTATGTGATGTCCATAAAAATATTTAATCACCTGCCGATACACATTAAACAAATATCGACAATTATGAAATTTAGACGGACATTATTTGCTTGGTTAATGGACAAAATTTTTTATACTGTTGAGGAATTCTTTAATTTTGACACAACTAAATTTTAATTATTATTTTTTATAACTAAAATTGATCTCTGACTACATTTAATTAAATAATCTTATTTCTTAATGAATCTTAAATATATAAATTGTCCGAAAAATCGAATTGAAAGTAATTTTTGTAAAATATGTTTAGATCTAAGTACCTACCATTTTTGCATGCTGAAATACGGCTAAGTGTGCGATCTGATTTTTTTAAATTTATATTTACTTATTATGAAAGACCAAATTGTAAACCACATTTAATGCAAATAAAGATTACTTTACTTTACTTTACTTTACTTTACTTTACTTTACTTTAGGTTATTCTGGTGGAGAATATCGACTGGATTATTCATCTTATCGTCAACCCTGATGCATAATAATATGAGTACACGCATACGCATACTGATGTAAGTAATAGCATTTTAGAGTTTAGACGTGGATGCGCGGGGCCCGTAGCGCTAGTCTTGCTAGGTACGTGGCTAATCCCGCACTGAACGTTGTTTTTTTTCCTCGCATTCAAAGTGAAAAGTAGAGTGTTTAACGCGAGACTAAACAACCATAATGACACTCGAACTATAGCCACTCTCGCTCGCTGGCTCGCTCGCGTGGCTAAACATCTCGTGTCATTATGGCTTGTTTTAGTCCCTTGTTGAACAATCTACTATTTTATCACGGAAATCAAGAGATAAGAGATTTTTCCTAAGATGAAAGGGCGCATTTGGACACAAGCGTCTTTTTAACATAGTAATTGATATTTCAAAAAACTAACTCTACTTAATTAAAAAAGTAATTATCTTCTCTTTTTTTATTACTTTCACATGTAGGTAGTTCAATTGCCTGTAAAATAAATGTTTTGAAATAATAGTTTGCACATTAACAACGTTCTAAGGTGCAATCAGGAAAAACCGTATGAAAAGATAAAAGTTTATTAACCCTTAATTTGACCTTGTCCAGTAAAATGGACGTTGTAAAAACCAAAATCTACGCGTGAAAATAAAATTATTTCATGAATTTTAGGTAATACAGGTGTAACCCCCCCATAAATTACCCCTATAACGCATAAACCCTATACCTCTAACTATCTATAACTAAAGCCTAAAGTAATTTAAAGCCTACATTTTAAGTCTATAGAAAATTCTAGCACTGAAATGAAAGCTATGAAAATTTGTATTAAGTTTAACCTAAGTAAAGCTTTTATGTAAAATTATTAAGCTTATAAAGTACCTATTAACTTTCCTATCTTTAAATATACCTATAGGGTAAGAATGTTTAATATTGTTGAAATGGCCATATGATCGTCTAGTGTCAAGGAACCTACTTTGTGAACCGTTATAGATAGTAACCTAAGAACTTTTCATGCATATAAATTTGGTATAAATATAGGTATATAACCTATCCCTATAAGATTTAGTTTAATGTAATATATAATAGTTAATTGTAATTGTAGTGAATGAAACTAGGAGCTCAAGATGACGACCGTTTATTATATAATTTGTAGGGTACACTTCTATTGTCTACCCACAACACCTTCCCCTTAAAAACTAAAAGCATGCAATAGAATGACTAATGTTTATTAATATAGCCACAAAATATAGATAGGTGTAGCCTAGTTGGTACACGTCAACATTATAATAATGTTAACTACAAAGAAGCATTCACAATAATCTTTACACTCTTCCCCTTAAAAATTGCAAGGTTGCACTGTTATTTAAATTTTAAAAATAATCATTAATATTTATCCCAAGTTGTTTAGCTCTTTTGCGGGTGAGTGTAGCCTCGGTAGCTTGATTGCTACCGCCGGGGCCGCTGGGGCCGGCTGAGGCCTCGGCCGCCGAGCCCACGGCCCGGTCTTTGGACTCCGGCGGGGAACTCGGCCTTGCCGCTGGCTCACATTTTATTAGATGTCGGCGATTACGGCGGTACTGGATACCCCTCCGGTTTTTTATGATAAACGAGCGTGGCGTACCTGCATTGCTAACAACTTTTGCTCTCATTTTATTTGATGCGTTATTATTATCCATTACAATGACGTCATCGCCAACATTTAATTTTGACAGATTTTTGCAATGTCTATCGTAGTACATTTTACTTTTTCGTTGTTGTTTTACCAGTTCATCATAGAATTGCGCATGTCGGTCAACTGGTTCTAGCAAGCTATGATGAACCGGCAGTCTGCAGTTAAGTCGTCGACCCATTAATAATTGAGCGGGAGAACCCACGTTCTCACGCGGTGTATTTCTAAAACTTAACATGTCTAGGTAGAAGTCTGTGCCACTGTTAATCGACTTCATCAAAATCTTTTTAACTGTTTGGACTGCCCTTTCACTTTTCCCATTTGACTGGGGATAGTGTGGGGACGATGTAATGTGCTCGAAACCCCATTCACATGAAAACCTATGGAAGTCCCTGCTAGTGAACTGAGTGCCATTATCGCTTATGAGCATTGTAGGTATGCCATACCTAGCGAAATTTTCCTTCATTACAGCTATCACTGCAATGGATGTAATATTCTTTCATTGTGCTACTTCAATAAAACCTGAATAATAATCCACAAGAATGAGAAAATATTGTTTTCTGTACTCGAAAATATCAGATCCTAATTTACTCCATGGGAGTTCTGGTATTGGTACTGGTAGCATCGGTTCTCTAGCAGGGGCGTTTTGGCACTCCTGGCAGGCGGCGCAGCGCCGCACGAACAGCTCGACGTCGCGCGAGATGCCCGGCCAGAACAACACTTCCCGCGCGCGCCGCTTGCAGCGGTCCACGCCCTGGTGCCCGTCGTGGATTATACTTAACATTTGACTTCTTAATGCCGACGGGATAAGCACCAAATTGTTTTTAAAAAAAATATTGTTAGTTATATGTAATTCGTCTTTAAATGACCAAAAGCACTTTAGTTTTTCTAAAACGTCGCATTTGTGTTGTGGCCAACCTTTATTAATATAATTTATTAACTGACACAAGGACGCATCTTTTAAAGTTTCGTCCCTAACTTGTTTTAATTTTTGTTCAGACATTTGTACGTTACTCATTAATAAGTTTACTTGGTCCACGATGCATTTACTTATCGAGTCATCATATAAATCTGGAAGAGGCGCGCGCGATAACGTGTCAGGTAGATACATATATTTACCTGGCTTATAAATCACTTGCAGATCATATCCTTGTAAACGTAATAATATTCGCTGCAAGCGTACTGGGACCGAGTTTAGTGGCTTTTTGAAAATACTTTCCAATGGCTTATGGTCGCTTTCTATAATTACACTCTTTTGACCATAAATGTACTGATGATATTTTTCACACGCAAACACGATCGCAAGCATTTCTTTCTCAATCTGCGCGTACCTAACCTGCGTGTCGGTGAGCGTGCGCGATGCGTACTTGACGGGCCGCCCGCCCTGCAGCAGCGCGGCGCCCAGCGCCACGGAGCTTGCGTCCACCGATGCCACCACGGGCTGCGCCGGGTCGAACAGCGCCAGCACGGGTGCACAACATACTAGCTCCTTTAACTTATTGAACGCACTTGAATGCGCGAGCTCCCAGGACCACATTGATTCTTTTTTTAGAAGTCTAGTTAGCGGGAAAATGTGCTCCGAATAGTTCGGAATAAATTTCGATAAATAATTAATTGCGCCCAAAAAACGCTCCAGTGCTTTTTTATCCTGAGGAGTCGGCATATCTTTTATAGCCTTAACTTTGTTTGGGTCCGGTTTCATACCATCTTTATTAAAAACATGTCCTAAATAAATCACTTCTTTAACACACAACTTGCACTTATCTTTATTAAATTTTAAATTTATTTCCCTAGCTCTTTCTAACAAGTTGTGTAACCTCTCATCGTGCTCCTCTTTTGTGCGTCCCCAGCAAATAATATCATCAATAAATGAATCTGTACCTTCTAAGTTTTCTAATAATTGTTTTATTTGTGCATGAAATACTTCGGACGCACAATTGAGGTCGTAAGGTAATCTAAGGAATTGATACCGCCCGAACGGGGTGCTGAACGTGCACAAATCAGCACTTTCATCGTCTAGTTGAATAGCCCAGAAGCCAGAGTTGGCATCTAAAACTGAAAAATATTTAGCACCTTGCAACTTAGTGGCTATCTCATTTATAGTCGGCAGTTGAAAGTGAGCGCGCTGCACCGCGCAGTTAAGCGGTCGCGGGTCGAGACATATACGTAGCGAACCATTCTTTTTAGCCGCTATTACTAATGCATGTACCCACCGGGTGGGGTGAACTACCTTACGAATTACGCCTATTCCTATCATTCTATTTAATTCCGATAACAATTTGTCTCGCAATCCGATTGGAACCTTCCGCGTGGCGCTGATCACCGGCTGCACCGCGTCGTCCACGACGATGTGGTACCGGCCGGGCAGACACCCTAAACCTTCAAACAAGTCCTTATAATTTGCTAAATTTACTGAATGAATTCGTTGAATCAACCCTAACTCGCTGCAACTATTTCGTCCCAGTACACTTTCACAATTTAAATCAGCTATAGCAAATTTTAAAGTAAATATTTTATTTTTAAAATACCATTTCATAAAAGATACACCTTTAATTGGAATGATATTTCCACTGTAAGATTGTAATGTCATATTTGGTTTTTTAACAATCAAATCAGGATTATAACCCAGAGATAAATACCTGTCATACGATAGTACATTTATGTCGGCTCCTGTGTCAAGTTTAAATTTCTCGTTGCCACACTCACCTCTTAATATCTCATACCAATCGTCCGATGACCGCGAGTTCACATCCGAGATGTTCGAAATCATTGGAATGAAAAATGATTCACTATCCGCATCAGTGTCATCGTTAGACAAAGCGATGTCGTACATTTTCTTTTTCAACGCACTGCTGGTACACATTCGAGCGAAATGGCCGTAACCCTGACACACAAAACACTGAACACCGTTCGCTGGACACATCCCGGGGTCGCAGGACTGCCCACAGCCGGGGCACGGAGGGCGCGCGGCGCGCTCCCGAGCGGCCGGCTCCGCGCCGACGGTCGCGCCGGCTCGTGCGCCCCAGGCGCCCCGGCTGCCGCCGTCGCGGCCAGGCCGCCCCCGCCTGCCGCCTCGACCCGTGCGCCATGTAGCACTTCCGCGAAACTGTACTGCATCCACATGCGAGGACCCCGGGCCCGTCGCATTGCTTCTCGAAACGTCCAAACTCCTAGAACCATCTGATGACAATTCATCTGCCAAACAAATCTTCAATGCTTTGTCAAGAGTTAAGTCGTCAGTGCGAAGAAGTCGCTCTCTCACTATTGCATTTCTAATACCGCAAACTATACGGTCTCGAATTAGTTCATCTTCTAATTTGGAGAACGCACAGTTCTTACTTAATAATTTAAGTGCTGTCACATATTGACTGATCGTCTCACCTTCCTCCTGAGGTCGGGTGAAAAATTTATACCTCGCTAGTGTAATATTGGGCTTTACACCAAAATATTCATCAAATTTTTTCATAAGCACCGTGACGTCATCGCGGTCAGTCTCTTTTTCAAACACGAATGTTTGGAACGCATCGAATCCCTCGGGTCCAATCAGGTTAATTAATAAGCTGGCCTGGACGGCCGCATCCTCCTTGCTTACTCCTGACGCCTTCAAAAACAAATTAAACTGCGTTTTCCACCGCGTCCACGCGTCAGCCCGGCTGACGGGGCTCCCATCGGTGCTGAGTTTGCCCGGAGGTCTCGCGTGCTCCATTTTAATAACAACACACTCTTACTGGTCACTCACCTCACTATTTCACTAAATAAGGCGAACAAATATACGCTTTAACTATTTATTTTAACCGCTGTCACCATGTAGTGAATGAAACTAGGAGCTCAAGATGACGACCGTTTATTATATAATTTGTAGGGTACACTTCTATTGTCTACCCACAACAGTAATGAAATTACAAATTATAACTAAGAGATAAAAGTCTTGTTGTTTGATCTTATGAAATATATGTATAGGTCAGTCATAGTCTTTGGTACTAGTTAGGGTTATTAGATAGAATCTGGAAAGTATGCTTATGGCATTTTATTTTGCGCCTAAGGTCAGAGCCCATGACTCCCCGCTCATGACTGTGGGACTCGTCTACCTGACTGGACATCCCTCCAGCGCCTATCTCTTTTTTCTTTCTCTTTCCAGGTGGGAATTATTTATTTTACAGTCTTTGTCAGTTGTTAGTAGTAAATTGGTCAGAAGTAATCTGTCATCAGTCAACAAAAGGACAAGAGGGTTTTCAAGCGCTCCATACTCAATGCAAGAGTGAAATATAATCTAATAGACATTTGGTATTGTTTGTATGTCTCATTAGATCTACTAGGAGCTGAATTATTAAAAGTCAAAGTCAAACTGTCAGGATAATGGTTGTAGTGGTAAATAGTCATATATAAGACCAAGTTTGTTAGGTTGTATATAGTAATAATTAGTAGTCTTAAAAGACCAAGTTAATGAAGATTGAAGTGTAACATTGCACTGTAACTTTTATGAAGAGTTTATTTATAATATATATTTATAACATATTCTCGAATGATAGTGAAACTTTCTAGTCATGATGAATACTGGTTCTGATAATGAATCAATCATAAATTGTAATATAAGCTGAAGTTTATTCCCACAGGAATAGATTAGTGAATCTTACTGCTCACAAACTATAAAGCCGATTTTCCCTTGAGAACAACCAAGCAGGGTACGTAACCCATAGCGTAAACAGAAAAATCACTCGTTGTAAAATATTTAATATAAATTGAGAGAAATCATTTAATCTCGTTAATTCTTTCAATGCTGATGGTATATCTGGCTATCTGCCATAAACTAGAAATATTCACTATGCTCAAGCTTTAGAAATACTGGAACTGATGAATATAAAGTACAATCTGTTACATTGTCATTATTTAAAAGTTGCAGCTTACTTTGCACTAGCTGTTTTATTGATGTTATAACTTATCGGACGTTGATTTTGCAGTAGATAGTTACTTTATTATTTATAGGAGAAAACAGTTTACTAACTCTCAATTAAACATTTGTAAAATAGATTTGAAGATATAGTAAAGCTTTCCAGTCTTGATACTATTTGTACATTTACATTTACTAGAAGGAGTGACCTCGGTCATTGTAGTGCATGTTCTTATGCATAATTCCCGTGGGAATGGCTGATTGAATTAACTATACAGTGACTAACCGGTGCTCGTAAGCAGTGACGGTAGAGACGTATCTCAGTATGTACAGCAATCTATCTGCCTCTGAAGATTGAATGAGAGAAGACAATCCAACTCATAAATATGACTTTGATATTTACTAAGATTGTTGTTTGTCAGTTAAAGACTAGAAATATTTACTACCTGACAAACTAGCATAATTACTTATTATTGAATATGTCTATGTTCAATAAACTGAAATCTCCTTAAGGTGAAACAAATAAGTATGGGAATAAATAGTATATCCCACTGATTATTTAGTTATGGCGGATAACATATTTAATTTAAACTTCCTATTATTTTTCCTATATAGTAACGGTATAAGACCAACCAAGGATAAATGTAAAAGATTATTTTTTAATTAACAAGATTTAATCCTACATGCCTAGTTGAATTCCTATTGAGTAATGCCCTAGTTTCCTATTTTCCCTACATTGAAGCTACCCTAAACCTACTGATAAGGCCTATTCTACTTACTACACCTATGGGCTTACCTCACCCGGTAATTAGCTAGGTCCCTAGGGAATCTAGAAAGTTCAGCTGAGTCGGCTGAGAAGGCAACCTATAGCTCGTGTTTTGTGTACCTCCCCCCTCACTTTTGGTGAACCGTAGTTCTCAGGGATAGTGAGAGTAAGGCGCCCTATTATGTGGTTTAGTATATATACATAAAAAAATAGGTTTATCGGAACCCAGCCTCAACTCCAATAAAGCTTCAGTAAGCGCGCGCTGGCATGTCAACTGGTGATCCTTACTTGTTCTTTAAAGGCTGACATTGAGACTAAGTAGGCGCTTCTACGGATGTCTATGTTGGTAAAGAGACATCCGGGCTTGCCCAAGGCTCTTTTAGACTCTAATAGTTCCAAATCAGAGGCTCCGTTAGGCTTCCTCGGACTTGTCAGACATTTACTAGTGGTAGCCTGATCACTGTTCTAGTACAAATGTATGCTAATCTAGCTTAACTCAACAAATATTCCCCACTATACAAGGAATGTCCTTTAATCTACAACGATGTAAAATATTGTACCAGACACGAATGATAACCAACCCAAGGTTTCTGAAAAGTACACAGAAAGGTATATTAGTACACGTATTGGTATTTGGGAAACCTCGCCAGCTGTGTCCGGACTCTGATCACAGTGGTTAGCTAAAGGTGTCCTGGCCCAGCAAGGATTTCTACCCACCAATACAAACAATAGAAATACAATCATACAATAGAAAGCCTCACTAACTGCAACTTAAGCTATGTAAACTAGGATTAACAGTAGCAAGAGAAATAATAAACCCAAAAGTTCCTTACCAAGGTATAAATAAAAAATATCAAAATAAACAATTCCAAATATAAAAGTTCCCACCACCCATCTACTGAAGTGAATCTGGAAAACAAATTCTTTTGATTAAAGCACAACCCCCCAACCAACACCAATCATATATAAAAATACAGAGCTTTCGCACTGCATTCCCATACATGACAGAAAACCATCTCCCACACAGTAATATCTATATCCTACTCCCCAAACAAACCGTTTCCCTATCCCCTCGCGGAAGGAATTTAATTACTACTCTAACTGTGAAAACGCGTCTTCCAAACTATATCAAAGCAATACATAAACCTATTTAAAGCCGGTAAAACAATAGTTAGCTAATGAGTCACACGAACTTAAGCCCTACATATCTTATACCTCCCTACTAGCTCTAAAGACAAAATTAACGTTAACTATACAAACGATGTAACTGTGTCACTTTAAAAGATCGCAAATATTAAACCGAATACTGCGTAGTTTAAATTTTACTGTAAGACTAGCACTGAATCAAGAATTTAACCGCGAACGCGTCGTACTCCTATTTCTCTATGAAACTCGTAATTAACCGAAATTTACACAAAATATAACAAATAAACGAGCGTAGCACGATATAAATCCCAAACGAAATTAACGCGACAAGGTAACTACGAACCGTAAGTGAATTTTACGCAAGGCGTTCCCTAGTAAACGAGCCTATCCCTTTTGAATAACGAAAATAAAGCCAAAATATAAACGTTCCGCGATGAATGCCCAGAAAATAATAATCATATTCCCTTTGAAATCTCTATATATATGTTCAATTGGCGGCCATCGCGCTCGAACCACTCGTACCACTCGTGCAACTCGTGCAAGTCAAGCAACTCTTGCAACTCGTGCAAGTCATGCAATTCCTTCAAAATTATCCCTTACTATAAATAACATAAGGTATACTTTCAATCCCCATTTCAATCGCTTAAGTCATTTTAATCATTACAATCCTACATCACCTGATTCGTAATTAGAATCTACACTGATAATTGAAACTAATCCTTGTGCTATTCAATACACAGTACATTTTTCCATTATTCCCAGTACTACCGTTTTTAATATCTACTTGAGTCCGTATTCTGATGGCGTCTATCTCCGTCACTGTCGTATTCTACCAATTCGAACATGACAGACTCTGCCTGTCTGTACCACCAGATATCATAATAAGGCGCCATCTACTCGGTGATGTTCGTTTACGTAATCGGCTTGGTCCGATTCTAGCGAGACAACCTATATAGTTCCTTCCTTCTCTCTCTCGTGTTCATTACTCAAGAATTATAACACTCCCATTTCTTTTATTTAACCATTGTTTATTGAAGAAACAAATAAGATTTACAATTCTAAAGTTTGTATTAAACAAATATTTAATTAATTAAGATTATAAACCTAGCACATGACTTGATTTAAAGCTTACTAAAATGGTGAGTGTCCTTCTAGATTTTTATTGCATTTCACTTGTTTTGATGTAATATTGCGGATTATTTTTAGCAGGCTCTCAAATTTGTTGCATTCGCATTTTGTCATTTATTATTGTTTTCATACATGAATACATATAATTAATATCTATTTTTATTAATATTGTTATTAAAAATAGATTCTGCATATTAATCAGCTCTCGCTAGAGCCTGAACTAACTCTAATTATATTTGTGAATTTGAACGGGCATATCTGGACCGTTACATAGGGGAATCTCATATTAATATTATAATACTAAAACTATACTAAAAAAAAAACCAGTGCGAACGGTAATTTTTCGTCAATTGCCGTCAGAATGTAAAGGTAGCGGTTCGCGCCGCGACGGAGACAAGCGACCGAGACATGAGACTGAGACCGGAGACACGAGACACTACTGGTCCGGGGCAGCGACCGTCTCGCCACAAAATAGATAGGTACAGAAAGCAATCTACATACAAAGTGCGCTCGAGCAACGCACACATAGACACTGCTCACGGACACGATATCTCGGACCGGTTAGGACCAGTGCGAGCGCGAGTGCCATCCGCTCGAGACACGCGTCTGTGAACTTTTTTGTGCAATAATGGAGCAACAAAAAAAAAGTTATTGTAACTGTTCAGTGGACGGTTGTTTAAATTCGACATTAAACGGTGGTAGATCGATTTATATAATAGTTTCCTATTTTGAATCAGTATAAACAAAGTAACAACATTTTTGTAAGGTAAATTCACGCCACATTACGTAAGTTGAAAACATGTTTTTTTGTTTGTGTAGATATTGTATTGTTTTTAGTGTAATTTGACAGGTTTAGGTCTAAAATGGATAGGGCAATAGAAATTGTGTAACTAGGGTAATCCGTTTAGAAGTTATTAGAGATTTGCGATAGTCAAATTTGTAATAATTATTCATTTATATTTCCATTCTTCCCGTTTAATTCTCAACAATAAATCAAACAACTAGATTCCTACGAGTGCCACTACCACGATAGTTTTTTGTGCATAAGCCATAGTTGACAACCATAGAGCGAACGCCGAGCGTAGGTATGAAAAGTGAAGTACATACATGTGATTGACTTCTGTACCTATCTATTTTGTGGTCTCGCTGTCTCCTGTCTCTGTCTCGCTCGCGAACTGTCGCTTATACATTGCCTAACGTCAAGTGACGGTCGCGGTCTCCGGTCGCGGTCTCCTGTCTCGGTCTCCTGTCTCTGTCGCGGCTCGAACCGCCACCTTTAATGGGGAAAGACGCTTCTTACTTACGCTCGGTAAATGTTTTACTTTTATGATTTTTCTGTAAATATATGATAACATTGTTTTTTTTTTAAGAATTTTAAAAATCGTTCGTTTATAGTATGTGATATTGTAAATTCCTTTTTAAATAAATCTTTAACATTATGATTTATTTGCATAATATATAAAATTTTAAAAATTAAAAAAATCCCATTTATGTCTTAAAAACTTGCAAAGTTAAAGTGTATCCAGTATACTTCCCATTGCCAATGCCGCAGTGTTCTAACTCGCGTTTGCTACGGCTAGCATACTTCCTATTGCCAATTAATATGAACTTTTTTTTCATCCTGAAGTAAAAAAATTTTGAATTGATTCTAGAACTTAATGCCCCATCAGAATTCAGACAAAGGAGAAATAGTATAGCGTTCCTCAGGGACTCTGTCCCTCTGATCGCCATTTATTTATTTGTATTTATTAAGCCTGTTCTCCCCCATCATTGGGTAAAGACTTTCTCCTTTTTTTCCCCACTCTGCTCCTCACAAAACGGTGACTGATCAATATTTTCCAAACGTTTGCTGTTTGTTCATTCCGCGACCTCCGTCGTCGTCGTAAACGTCTGCAACTAAACTTGTGTTTAAGTGCTTGGGAGAAGACTTCCATGCTCTGTTTGATGCAGTTGGAAATTAGGTTGTTCTTTGACATGTTTATTAGAAGTCCAAACTCAAGGTTTACTATGCTTTACTGTTCCTAAGTTCTATAGCCAACGCCGGGAAAATAACGCCGCCATCAGCAAACCTGTATGTTTATTTGTTTCTTCTTCACGCTCAACCGCCGAATCGAAATGAAGATAGCTTGAGTCCCGGGGATGGACATTTTGATTTTTATCTCGGAAATGTAATAATTACTACAGGAAAATTCGTTAACAGAGTTCCATGCGGACAAAGCCACCAGCAAACACTATATTATAAAATACTATTATGTTTCAGTTTTTATTCAATTAAACCTGTAAGCGGATTTTCATTAATGTTTTATTTCTTAAAAATAGAAAACATATTTTGCATATCTTTGGCAATGTCCATCATGCTGGACATTTAATGCCCGGTTTCAATATTCAAGAAACGAATGGTTTTCCTTACGTCTCGTTAAAATTTGACACATTTTGTACGTAGCAAATGTCAAATTTTAACGAGACGTAAGGAAAACCATTCGTTTCTTGAATATTAAAACCGGGCATAAGCCGACTTTGTATTCTTATAATTTTTATGATTTTCCGGTAGATATAAACACCGCAAAAAATAATGACACTAACTTGGTTTTTATGTTTTTTCTTCTGGCCAAATTAAGGGTTATCCTACTGACATAATTTAAATTTAAATGCACGATTAACTAGGTACCTCTTTTCAATGTAGTAATTATCGCAAAAATAAAAAATTCCTAAATCAAAATCAGACGCGAACCCCATGAGCATACTTGCGAATTAGCAAAATACACTATTGAAAAGGCGCAAGTGGTCATTTGCGTCTTTTCTACTTAGTATTAGGTGTAGATGCGTCTGCGTTAACATAACGTTATCAAGCTCTGGCTAAGTTGAAAAGGCGCAAGTGGTCACTAGCGCCCTTTTCATTGAATATTTAAGTTAGATGCGTCTAAGTCAATATAATTCTTTCAAGTCCTGGCTTAGTTGAAAAGGCACAAGTACTTAGATGCGTCTTTTTATTGAAGTATACGGTGATGGATTATACCTTGCGTCTTTTCTTTTACTAAACAGTTGAAAGTTTGACAAAACAAAAGGGCGCATTATCCGTAGTTACGTCTTTTTTATGAAGACCATTTACATGTTTTTCAAATGCGTCTTTTTATTTAAGTTTTTGTAACAAAGTGTGTGAAGTTACGCCCTTTTTGCTTATGGTAACTTATAATCTAGGCTACCTAGGAAAAAACTAAAAAATCAGTAGGTAGGTCTTTTTCTGCTGATCACGGCAATATGAATAACTCATTTTTGACAAAAATGTAAGATGCGCCCGTTTTACTATCAGGGGCAGCATACATAAATATGTTTGAGTTTAGTTACGATATTTAGTGCTAAACAATTTGTTTTTTCGTTTACTTTAGTCCAAATCGTGGGACAGTGACTATCCGGAATTTAATGTGGCTAACTGGAAAATGTAAGGCCTAATATTCATTTCAGTGTTTTGTGTTTTTGAAAAAAAACTTTTATTTTCATAAATTTAATACATATGAATAAACACAGTTGTAAATTAAAAATATATTTATTGAAAGATATAGTACTTACTTATCTTAGGTATGGCGCACTTACGAGTAATATTAATTAACTTGAGATATTGAAGTTACTTAATATTATATTTTTATCACGGAAATCAAGAGATCACAAAGTAAAATAATTTATTTATTTCTATTAAACACAATGAATACTTATTAGAATCTGTTTCATAAAGTGTTTACTATTTATTAAAAATAAATTATGTTACTTTGTGTGCTTTCCATTTATTAAAAATAAATGATGTTACTGTGTGTTTATGTTGTTTTGTGATTTCCGTGATAAAAATAAAAATATTAAGTAACTTCAATATCTCAAGTTAATTAATATTACTCGTTCATTCATTCTTAATGCATTCGTTAAGACTTTTGTGGGCCTAACACAATGAAGTTCGTTGGCGGAGGCGCCAACAACAAAATTATTCTCGCGCAAATCTGGAGCAGATTGATGCCATGGCCGATGGTTTATTTCGGCAGCGCTTCCGCTTGGATAAGGGCACTTTTAACCGGCTGTGCGACGAGCTTAAACAACGCACCCCGTTGAAAGGAACCAGGGAGATTCCTCTAGACGTAAAGGTAGGATTGGTGTTATTATTTATTAATATGTACAAAGTTTCGATACATCGATGTAGACGCTATTTCAAAGTTATTATTTTTGCAGGTTCTTTGTGCTCTAACATTTTGTGCTACGGGGACCGACCAAAGGGTGGTGGGGGTTTCAGAATACTTGACGCAGCGGACAACAAGTCGCTGCATCAGGCAAGTGGTACAAGCCCTCAACCACCCCAGTGTTGTAGGTAAATGGATTGTGTTTCCTCAAACACAAGAAGCGAGGTCGAACTGCAGACAAAAGTAAGTAGAGTATTCCAGATGATGATGATTATTTTGGTAAACAGTGAAAATTAACACAAAAGTATATCTAAAATTACTTGGACCTATTTGTGGAACCTTTTGCAATAAGTTGTATAGTTAAAAATAGAACTAAATTCTACTCTCATTTAAATTAGCAAATTCACACAAAAAGTTATCCTTAACCTACTATTCAATATCACTAAGGCTAAGCTAAACCTTATTTACCTATTAAAAGTTGTCAATCATTGTGATAATCAAAATTATTTTAGGTTTCAACGGAACTTCAACCTGCCCGGCGTAATTGGGTGCATTGATTGTACCCACATTGCTTTAGTAAAGCCAAGAGTGGATGAACACCTATTTTTTAATAGGAAAGGGTACCATTCCCTAAATGTCGAAATGGTAAGTGTAAATAATGAACATTCAGTAATATACGTAGGTAGGTACATATTAATTTTGCTCTATAAATGTTAATGCTAATAACTACAAAATTAAATTTTTGTGTTTAATAATAATTTTAAAATAATACATTTTTCAGTTTGTACACAGTTGTTTAATTAAGAAAATTTCATGATCTACTAACTAGAACATTTCTTAGACAGTTTCAAGTATTGTATAGATTACCTAGAAACATCACTTAGCTGTATGTATATTACTTAATATAATAACTCATATTTACCCCTGTATTAAAGTGAAAACAAAAAAATATTCATAATGCTTGAGCCAGACTAACAATAGATTGGATATAAAAAGAAAGATAAATACTTATAATGTACAATTATGTTACATTATATTATTTTCAATAATGTAACTATTTTATTTACAGGTGTGTGATTCGGATCTAAGGATCATTAATGTAAATTTCAAGTTTGGAGGGGCTACGCTACGCATGACTCCTTTATATGGTCCTCCAGTCAAGTAGAGTCATACTTGAAGCAACTTCACCAGAATGGTGAACAAGTATGACTTTTAGGTAAGAATTCTTAGTTTTGTTATTTTCCAAATACAGTCCAAAACATGACAAATTATTTGAAATAATTTTGTTCATTGAATGAGAAATATAACTGATGATTAACTGAACTTATTAGATATTCTCCTGACGCCTAAGGATTTAATGAGGGCGCTTGTCACTATTTAGTGCTTTGTAAAGTACATTCGTACTTTACAAAGCAACAAATAGTTTTTGTTGCAAAGACCGAGACTTTGTAGGTAGGTAAGTTGAATAAAACCGAAACAAAAAGATTCATGAGTTTTCGCTTAAACAAATGTTTTTTATAAGTTTTTGACAAATCAAATGAACCCTTTAGTTTGTAGGTATTTTTTGTCCTTAGAGGACTTTAGGTGTTTAAGGCATAAAAAGGTATGTATGTAAATCAAAGAATCTTCTTTTACATAGTATGAAACAAAGTCGCTCCCGCTGTCTGTTCGCTTAAACTACACAACGGATTTTAATGCAGTTTTCAGCAATAGATAGAGTGATTTAAGAAGCAGGTTTTTGTGTATAATAATTTCTGGTTTATGAACGGGTTTTACAGAAAACACACATAAACCGAAGCGGAGCGAGGCGGGTCGCTAGTATTAATCCAAATATTCGTGTAATTCAAAATAGGTAGCAAATACAATCATTTTTATTCATATTTAACCAAATTCTTTAAAATAGTCACTAGACTATGCAATTAACATTGTGCTTAATACCATTTTGCTTACAAAGTACCTTTTTATAGGTAATATGTTTACGTCAGAGTATTTACTTAATAACTAAGTTTAGCTACATAAAAGTACATAATTTTGAGAATAATTATTCTTATTAACAAATAAAAAACTGTGTGACCTAGTTTAAGGGTGCGGCTCCACTGAGGCGGAGACGAGCGGAGCGGAGCTGTGCCAATATTAACCAATAGAAGGCGCATGCGGTCACGTCGAGCGGCCATTCCGCACGTTAGTTTAGATTGTATTGGTTAATATTGGCACAGCTCCGCTCCACTCCGCTCATCTCTGCCTCAGTGGAGCCTCAACCTAATATGTACTAACTCTACAGTAGTCACTCTGTAGTAACGTAAGTCTGTAACTAACAAATTATGGGCAAACTGGACTGAAATATATAAATGAATTGAATTGAATTGAACTAAAATATATAGAATGAAAAAAAACAAGTCATTTTAACAATTAAACTTTGAGTTTTACTGACGGCGTCGGCCACGTGCCGCCAATGTTGTGACTTCTAGAGCACGCGTCTCATCAATGGCGGCCACTAGGTACAACATTTCTGTCGAACCTCTAGGATAAACTATCTCCATTGGTTAAATTTTATTGGCTGTAATCAATCACGTGTCCAGTACAGCGTTAGCGAGAAAACACTAAAACTCGGGAATTGATGCTACGTAAATGTCGTCTGGCTGTAGTGGATAAACGAACTTTAAAATCTCCGGTCTTTACAGCATGATCTATTTAACACTTTGTAAAAGACGCCAGGCGTCAGGAGGATATAGGTGTATGTATATTGAGACTGCATTCATGATAATAGGTATAGTTAATAAAACTGTTTCTTGACATCAAGAAATAATTAAAACTAGCTTTCCACCCGCGACTTCGTCTGCCGAGAGTACGAACTTCTGTTAAAAGTACAGTTATAGTTTACATCACCTTCAAAGGCTTTTAAAAAAAAGTCTAGAACGTGAATTTTAAGTAAGCGGTCCACATAAACAGCTTTAATTTCATGGCTCTAACCTTTAAAACAACAAAATTGACATACAAAATAAATTCACTGCCTCTCTTTCACCATTACGTTTTTTTAATACGATTCTAGATAAATTTGCCATATTTCTATACAAAAAATTAACCCACTTAGCAGAAGATTTTCGAAAAACACCGAAGCTGAATATTTTGTGCATGTAATAGTAATTTGAATATTACATAATTTCGATACAAACTTTACAGTCAGTACAGTCAGTCTTAGATCCCAAGTTTTTCCCTTTAGTTATTTTTTATTGATAATGGATTTGCTCTTAACTAACTTTTCTTTAAGGTGCAGATGTTTAAAAAACACTGAAGATTGCAATGTTTTAGATGCTATAATTCATGTACCTGGCTAAAAAAAAACTCCTATTCAAACTTTCACCCGCTTTTCACACTGTTCAGGGATTGTTTTAAAAAATGGTTATTATTTAATTTATATTGGTGTTAGTACCGAGTTTCATGTACCTATCTAACTTCAGTCATAATTTTAATTTGTAGGTAGGTAGGTTTTTTGTAGGAAGGTAAACATTACAACATTTATTAATACCAATTTTCACATTTCTCACTTCAAAAATGACCAAATTTCTACCAAACGTCTACCCCCCATTTAACCACCTTTGGGATAGTTTTTTCTAAATCGCCGAAAGTAACTTTTTTTTGTTTATAAAAACAGTAGCGTAAATATACACTTCCACATTTTTTCCTTCAAAAATTATCATAATCCCTTACAAACTTCAGAGGTAGTTTTTCCTGAATCGAGCATTTCTACCAAGTTTCAAGTAAATCAGAACATAAAAGTATTCGTTCCTATAGAAACTTTGCAACCTCCTTTCATCCCTCTAGGGGTTGAATTTTAGCAATCTCTGAAATACGTGTCTCATTATTTGCATTGAAGAGTATTCCTACCAAGTTTCAAGTAAATTTGATCATAAAAATATTTGATCTATACAAACTTTGCTACCCCCTTTCATCAGCCAAGGGGATGAATTTTAGAAATCGCTGAAATACATGTCTCACTTTTTGCATTGAAGAGCTTTTCTACCAAGTTTCAAGTAAATTTGACCATAAAAGTATGATTTCCCATACAAACTTTGCAACTCCCTTTCATCCCTCTAGGGGTTGAATTTTAGTAATCGCTGAAATTAATACGTGTCTCATTATTTGTATTCAAGAGCATTTCTACCAAGTTTTAAGTAAATTGGACCATAAAAATGTTTTTTTCCCATACATACAAACTTTGCAACCCCCTTTCATACCTTTAGGGGTTGAATTTCGAAAAATCCCTTCTTAAACGACGCCTCCATTACAAAACCAACTACCCCTCAAAATTCCAACTTTTTATCTTTATCGGTTTGGGCTGGGCGTTGATATGTCACCCGGGACATTGCCTTTTATCTATATAGATGATTATGTATTTGTTTAAGGCGACTCAGGATATCCTCTGAGACCTTGGTTGATGACGCCAATTTTTAATGCCGCACCAGGGTCTCGCGAGGAAATCTACACGAGGAGGCATGTGCAGGCCAGAAACTGCGTTGAGCGGTGTTTTGGTCTGCTGAAGTCGCAGTGGAGGTGCTTGCTGAGTATACGCACCCTGCAGTACGAGCCTCATGTCGTCGGTCACATCACAGTCGCGTGCAGTGTCCTCCATAATATGGCGTTGGATGCTCGCCTTCCCCCGCCCGATGAGCTCGTCAATGATGACGCTGATGCTACGTTATCCTTTCATCTTGATGAAGGGGTAACGCTGAATCAAAACAGTCAGAGCGACCTTATAAGAGGCAGAACGATGCAAAGCTGTCTTATTGACAGACTGTAAAGCTGCAACCGCACTAGTCGGTATTCCGGGAATCCCGATAAGTGTTGATGCAGCTTTATACGCATCGCAATGCTTCTTGTAAGGTAGTTTTAGCATGTCAAGCTCACATCGTGAATCGGGTCGCCATTTTCTCGAACATATCGTTGAGGGAGGCGATGGCTGAGATATATATGAGTCATACTCGTGAACGGGTGCTGTTTGTAGGCTCGGGTCTGTTCACGCTTGCAAGAATTTTAGTTCTTTAATATCTGTATTAATTTTGATGTATAGACCTCATCCAGTTCTCGGAATTATTATGCTGATGGAATTCTATATACAACGGATTATCACAACTGATATTTAACGTTACTTCATTCCCAAATGATAACAAATAGATATTTTGTCAGAAACTGATGACGACGAGAGCAGTGGCGAAACTTAAAAATGGCCTTTGACCTATTTAGTACGTTCTTTGATAAATCAGTATTGATACTTTTACAATTATGTTTATGTTTCGATATTTGTATTCGCTTTTACACAAAATGGTGTAATATTTAATATTATTTTGTAACTCGTTATTAGTTACTTACATATGATTATGTATGTACCTGTGCCACAATTGATCTCTTAAATTGTTCAATACTCTAATAAATATAAACAATGAATTACATTTGTTTCCGTTTATTATATCACCAAAAAAAATGCCATGTAGATAAATAGATACAAACTTTATTCATCCATAAAAACAACACATGTTGGCTCTTAAGATAAAATTTAAAACAAAAAGAAACCAAGAAAATACCAACACCAAATAAAAAACAGAAAAATAATAATATATGAGGGTGCGGCTCCACTGAGGCGGAGACGAGCGGAGAGGAGCTGTGCCAATATTAACCAATAGAAGGCGCATGCGGTCACGTCGAGCGGCAGTTCTGCACGTTATTTTAGATTCTATTGGTTAATATTGGCACAGCTCTGCTCCACTCCGCTCGTCTCCGCCTCAGTGAAGCCGCAGCCTAAGAGCCATGTGTCGTGGGATGAAAAGGCGCTGAGTCGCTGACTCAGTATAATGCTGTAGGGATTGCAGCGCTGGTATTCTGCCAGAACCACTAGAGTCTGGTTTGTGGCGCCCTGTACCTTTTTTACACCGTTTAATAAATCAGTTAAAACGCAGTTAAGTATGTCCATTTATTTTTATTTCTCTCAATTTTCTTATTGACATATCCGCGTAGATTTCGATTATCGTTATTTCCTCGAAGTTTTCAGGGATGAAAAGTAGCCTATGTATTAATCCAAGGTATAAGCTATCTCTTGCAGCGTGAAAGAGTAACATACTTTCGCATTTATAATATTAGTAGGTGGGATTATTTATTTATATATTTAGATTGAGTGTTACGTAATGTATAAAAAAATTAAAGTTTAAAATCTTTATTGAATACTCTTTATTCATACAATAAAGTAGTAAGAGACTGACCAAAAGAGTAATTTTTTTGATCTTTATAGTTCCACATATCATTAAGGTAAAGAAAAAAAAAATCTAACATTAATCAACAATCTTACGTTCAAAACACTTTTTTATTTTAATAATGGCAAGTCATCACTTTTATAAAATTAGTTCAACATAATTAACAAAGAAGTGTATTCTTACTCTTCCCAAAAGTGTAAAAAAATTTTTTTCTTGTACTTCCTAAATATGAAATAACTTTTATATGATATAAATGTATTTATGAGATCTTAGTTACCTATTGAGATCCTACCTTTAACAGTTTACTTATATCAATAATTGAGCTATCAACAGTTTCATAAAATATGAGTATTATTTGTGCATAAATCAACAGTAATATAGGAAGGCTAAATTATTTAACACTCTTAATAATCAAAATAAACAGTCATATACACCGTGGGTGTATATAGGTAACCCGAAAATTTTTTACCATAGATTCTAGAGCCCATTTGGAGTCTAGGTATAATGTGGTATAACACGAAGTCCAATAAAGCATAATTTCCGATATTTTTATTATTTAAAAAACAATTCCACAGTTAATTTAATTTGAACTCTGTCACCTTTAACCTAAAGCATTATTTACTATGAAAGTTTCATGTTGTAAGTAGCAATATCATCAACGTACAACATAAATTAATTTAATCAATTTCGTAGTAAATAATGCTTTAGGTATAGGTGACAAAGTTCAAATTAAATTAACTGTGGAATTGTTTTTTAAATAATAAAAATCTCGGAAATTATGCTTTATTGGACTTCATGTTATACCACATTATATACTCCAAATAGGCTCTAGAATTGATGGTTAAAATATTTCGGGTTATTAACACCCACGGTGTATTAAATGCCAAGTACAGTAGTTTTTCCATGTTTTCCCCGAGCAGATTACATGGTCGATCTGCATACATTTGGCCAGAAGCACTCAAAATTAATACAAATAATAAATTAATTCAAAAATAACACTCAAATAATACAGTCATTATACTTAAATATATTACTTAAATTATAAAATAATAAATTTAAAATAATTTAATCAACTACCTTACCTATCTGAATTATTTAGTGGTTCGGTGTCCTGCTGCGCTTGCATATGCCCTAGCCACGCCCGGGACGCCTCTGCCAAATTATTCATGGCGGCATGGAGGAGTGCGTCCACTTCCACGCCACGTGCGTCCACCTCAGCGCGATATGCGTCCACCTCCACGCGACGTGCGTCCACCTCCACGCGACGGGCCTCAATCCGAAAGCGCTCGGTCTCCTGCCTGTCTTTGTTGTGCTCCTGCATTTCTGCCAGCTGCAGGCGCGGTCTCCTGCCTGTCCTTATTCCGGTCGTGCTTTTCCTCCTTCTGCAGGCGTCGCTGTTCCACTGCCACGAACTCGCTCGTGGCGTGGTCGAACGGTGTCGGCCTGCGCCGCATGCGCGTGCGCGGACGCGTAGGCCGGTTTGGGGTAGTGGAGTGCGGTGACTGTGCTGAGGGCGGCGGTGTAGCAGGGGAGAGCAACATGGACAGGTCGGGTGCGAGTGCCGGGAGCGTAGACGGGCCGGGCGTGAGGGCTGGGATACTAGACGGGCCGGGCGCGGGGGCTGAGCGTGTGGACGGGCCGGATACGGGAGTCGAGTGCCTAGACGGGCCGGTCACGGGGGCCGGGAGCCTGGACGGGCCGGTCACGGGGGACGGGAGCCTGGACGGGCCGGTCACGGAGGCCGGGAGCCTGGACGGGCCGGGCACGGGGGCCGGGAGCCTGGACGGGCCGGGCACGGGGGCCGGGAGCCTGGACGGGCCGGGCACGGGGGCCGGGAGCCTGGACGGGCCGGGCACGGGGGCCGGGAGCCTGGACGGGCCGGGCACGGGGCCCACGAGTCTGGACGGTCCGAGTGCGGGGGCCGGGGCAGGCGGCGAGGACGGGGGCAGGGCGGGCGGAGTGTGCAAGGCGGCATGTGTCGAAGCGGGCTCTGTAAAACAAATTTTCTCAAACATGCTCGGAAATGTATGCGTTAATGGCACGAAATGAAGACATGAAGTTTCTTGTTTATGGCTCCCTACATTACTTCTTGGCCTAAGAAGTAATGTATGAAATCCCTAAGAAAAAATATTATTGGCCGCTGCTCTAACTTTTTAAATTTGCTTACTAACATTAAACTGACAAACGACAAATTACATTCTGCCAACCACCACTAGATTCTATAACCATATTTTGCGACATAAAAAAAAAACAAAATCTATGGTAGTTATTAATATTTATGTGCAGTTTTGAGGTGGTCGTCGTAAGATTGCAGTCCTGAAATTGCTACCGTAATATTGTTGTCTTGAGATTACCATCGTAAGATTGCAATCTTGAGATTGCCAACGAAAGGTTGCAGTTTTAAGATTGCTATCGTAAGATTACACAGTCTTGAGATTACAATCGTAAGATTGCAGTCTTGAGATTGCCATCGTAAGATTGCAATCTTGAGATTGCCATCGTAAGATTGCACAGTCTTGAAATTGCCTTCGCAAGATTGCACAGTCTTGAGATTGCCATCGTAAGATTGCAGTTGTCAAAAAGAGTAACTACTTTTTGTGGGTAGGCACTCCCGTACTATTTTGTAAGATTACCCACTGTAGTATTTCAAAAATCTTAATGTAAAATATAGCTTATGGATTAAGATAATCAATGTTTTAAATATAGGAAGAAATAATTGTATTCTTTGATGTGTATAACTATTATTTAAACAATTGTTACAAAATATTGCTTCTATTATTTTTGTAGATTTTTAAACGATAATAATTTCTTGTTACATTTCTGAAAGAAATGTTCATTGGAATAATAGTAGCATCTGATTGGTTGCAAACTGTCATTGGTTGATAATGTTGCTGACCAGTGATTGGCTATATCATAGTAATTTAGTGATTACCATTGGTCAATAAATGTATCAGCTGTAGTTGGTTATTATCATGGTTTTGTGGCTTGCCATTGGTTGTAATGCAAATTGATTAAAGATGTTGATTGGTTTACGACCTGAGATTTCTATTGGTCAAATTTGGCGGGAATTTGTCGGGCAGAAAAGGGTATAAAAAGCGGTGCTCGATAGCATCGGGAAGTTTTTCTGCCCGGCGAGCTCCAGTAACAAGTTAAGTACCCATTATATACTTACTCTCTTGCTCTTATTGTTTGATGATATTGCTGTGTAATAATCCTGTGACTATGACTGTTTATGTAAACCTTCATAGCCTATTTAAAGTTTCTCCCTGTGAATATAATCCCTGTGTACTTACATTCCTCACTCCAACATGGAGTAGATATATTAGGCCGTTTTGCTGTTTACTGTGTTTTCTGTGTGTCATAGATAAAGTAGCTATTATTAAAATATTCCACCATTACAATGAAATGAACTATATACCAAATCTCTGTCCGTTTTCTTTTCAACATTTGATTTCAAATCCGACATAGTTTAGTTGTAAATTAAAGTCTTTGCTAGACAATACTTCAAAATGTATGTAATCAGCTTAATAAACTTGTATTGTACCATTTGTCAACTATCGAATATATCTATTTCTGTACATATTTGGCTTGTTTATGACTACAAATACCCACAGTTTGACATAATATAAAAATGTATGATAATTTCGCTGTTTTACTTATTATCCATCTACCCTCGCTATTTTAATCAAGTCATAATTTAAAATCATTCTTCCAGTAACGAAGTTACCTAGTTCTACCTTTAACCAATTTTCACACAGTCTTGAGACTGCCATCGTAAGATTGCACAGTCTTGAGACTGCCATCGTAAGATTGTAGTCTTGAGATTGCAGTATTACGATTTCCATCGTAAGATTGCAGTTTTGAGATTGCAGTATTAAGATTTCCATCGTAAGATTGCAGTTTTGAGATTGCCATCGTAAGATTGCAGTCTTAAGATTGCCATCGTAAGATTGCACAGTCTTGAGATTGCCATCGTAAGATTGCAATCTTGAGATTGCCATTGTAAGATTGTAGTCTTGAGAGTGCCATCATATATTGCAGTCGTAAGATTGCAGTCTCGAGGTTGCCCTCGTAAGATTGCAGTAATGTACCTACTATTAATATTTCCTCACATTGCTTGAGAAAAGTACTATACTCGTACAATCCTCGGCCGGAACAGGGATTGAAGGACTCGTTCTATCCGGCCTCGTCTACGACTCGGCCGTCTACCCCAAACTCGTCCTTAAATCCCTGACTTCACGGCCTCTTCAGCAATGTACTATATATTGAAACTTTTTCTGACTTGACGTTTTTTTAGGCATTATGATTTTCTAGTTACGAGATTTCAAACCTTTTGAACGAAAAACGGAACAATCATTTTTAAAGTAGGAACAAATGCCAGAAGGGTTTCTGTTAAAACAGTCTATGGCAATTCAGATTTACTGAGATGACAGCGATTTTATTCTGGGCTGTTTTTTTTTGACATTTTTGTTACACGTTGTAAACTGTGATTCTTAACGAGTAATATGTGTTTGTGATTGTGGGTCCGATATATTGGTGTCCCCTTGTTTCACCGACACTCATTTCATAGAATGTATGACTTAGCAGATTTTTTGTTTCATAGAAAGCTATTTTCTGCTGGACCCGTGTTAATTTTAGTTACTTCACCTAGGAGGTTAGGTTAGACTTATAACCATCACAAGACAACCCGAAATCAACACGGGTTCAGTGGAAAATAGTTTTCTATGATACAAAAATTCTGCAAAGTGATACGTTCTATGAAATGAGTGTCGGTCAAACAAGGGTAAACCCTGATAAATGTGATTTAGGCAGACATCAGTGTCAACTGTCTCTCTAAAATAAAATAATAAGTAATAAACATACGTCGCACTAAAGCGGGCATTTTGCGGGCACGTCATTTGGTACGGTTTACAATTACTTATTCTGACAACTCGAAGATTTATTAATTTATTTGTGAACCTTACCAAATGACGTGCCCGCAAAATGCCCGCTGGAGTACGACGTATGGTAATAAAAACTTAGGTTGGGGTATACCTATAGCAAAAGGGGGCCGTTTCTAGGACTCAGAATTTTTTACATATTTGTAAAATGTTGTGTAATTGCTCATTTTTTTATTACCGTGTCATGTAGAATGGATTAAAATAAGCATCTTTTGTTATGTAAACTTTTTCTCTCAGTCTCTACCGAGATATGAGGTTCCGAAAGTTAGTAATTTACAAGGCGTTTGGGACTGAAACTGGGGTGAAATTGATGTCTAAATAACACCTGGTTTTTATTTATGTATCGTGTAGATATTACTAAAATAAGCATCTTTTGTTTTATAAACTTTTTCTCTCAGGTCAATAATTACCGAGATATGGGGTCCAAGTGTAAGTAATTTACAAGGCGCTTGGGACTTAGAAAAATTTCGATAAATACACAATTGTCGTCGTCGGCGTTGTCGTTAGAGGTTATAAAAAAGGTAGGTTAGGTTAGGTTAGTTTTTATATACGCCCGAAGGGCATACCTCCCAGAAGTAGGGGCCCCGCGTAGCGGGGACCCGTCGACATGTTGCTTTAACCATTAACTATGGATATCTTCTTAACCAAAGGGGTAATAAAAGCCTATAAATCGATGGTCCATAATGTAAATTTTTACCCATAGTTTTCACATCATCGAAATTTTTCTAAGTCCCAAATGCCTTGAAAATTACTAACTTTTGGACCCTCATTCCTCGGTAATTATTGACATGAGAGAACAAGTTTACAAAACAAAAGATGCTTATTTTAGCATTATCTACACTATTTAATTAAAACATTACAAAAAGCATTAAAAAAAAGAACTCCTAAAATCGGCCCCCCTTTGCTATACTCTGACCAAAACTTAAGTAAATTCAAATCAAAATTGCCACAAGAATGATCATACATACCAATTGGAGCATCCGGCCACACTTGAAACTCCAAGGAGTATATATCCTCGGCCACTGTATCAGCGGATCCAGCTGTACCTAAAACAGCAACCGAGGAATCTGGCCTCAGTGTCTGAAAAAAACAAGCCAATAGGAGAAAAAGATTAGCTGATATTTTGTGTGACAGTTGATTATCTGCTTAATGAACATTGATTTAGACTTATCAGTGTCATTTTTAATATAATTTATTGAAATAAATTAATTAATTTTATTTACATATCACATATCTATAAACGAAAGAATTAAATAATTATAATATAGATTTTTAAGTTTCATGAAGATACATACACAGCACATATGGGTAAAAAAGTTGATAAGTCTTTAAAGGCGAATTTAACAATACATAAAAACATCTATAATTCCTCAATATCTCCCATTCTTACACACCCATTCAACAACCATTCTTTGAGAAAGTTAAATACTTTAGAATGCTTTTAGTACCCGCAATTAAACACAAAACATCAAAAAAAAATGAAAAAAATGCAGGTATATGTGCATTATTGATACTTACATTGAATCCATGCTCCAGCACCTCAGGTAGCCCATCCACTGCAGACAAGCCCATGATGGCCAACACCCTATCTTCGTCAGCTGTCAAACCTTGTCTGCTATGGGGACCTCCACCAGTGCCACCTGCATGCCGCCTTATCAATGCTGCCTACTTTTTTGTTTTAGATTTAAAGTCTGCCCATACCTGAATTTATGCAGTTATTTTACAGTGAAATGCATACGTTGCCGTTTTATTTTATGTGTTGTCACAAAAAGCTATACATGGCGAAAACTATTAATTAAGTCTTATTACCCTTTTCCACCGTTCCACTGTTTTCTGCCCTCCAGTGCCAACGGAATTTAGAATTTCTGTGAGCTCCCGCTCAACAGCCTGTCAGCCAGTTGTTTTCCTTGCGCACCCGCCAGAGGCCTCGAAAGATCGCCGTTCCTATTTTTAGTCCTACAGAACAATACTGATTTATTCTTATAACAAAACTTGTGTGGGTGGCTAAGGTGATGTCTAAACATGTAAGTATAGGTAAATGATGATAAAGGTTTCCACATAAAATACATACTGCTCCATAAAAGTTAAAATAACTCCAAACTGCTCGTGGCTGGTTCTCTGGATTCTTGCGTCCATATTTCTAAAAAGAAGGAAAATATTATTGTAAAATGAACTAAAACACAGCAAGAACAACTCCTACAAATAATATATCAACACAAACAATAGCACGATAAGTACTTTAATGTTTCTTGAATACTTTAAACAGTAAAAAACTGTTAGTCTGCCGGTTACTTTTCTTGTCTAAAAATACGTAACGTAACTCATTAAATTGGTTTAGTTATACTAAAATACAACAAAAAGTTATTTCTAAACATGTGAGGCACCAAATCAAACAACAAAACGATATTTTAAATAAAAGAGACGTGAAAAACGATTTGTATAGGAACTTACCGAAATGTTTGAATACTTTGAACTTACTAGTATTAGTGTCTAATCTAACCGCTGTCATCTCAATTAAATTAATACCGTGCATCAGTTTTGTCACTAGATGGCGCCTCTGGGAAGTGAGGTATATTTGAAAGTTGATGTTAAAATCAATGCCTAGAAGAAGACCAAAGGTGTGACAATTTATTTTTTCACTTGATACATACACATTTCAAATATTTACATATTTAAAATATTTTTTAATATCAACTGTCAAAATGACCTCACTTCCCGGAGCCATCTAGTGAAAAAACTGATGCACTGTAGCCGAGCGTTTTCCAAAAAAAGTGTACCCCCACTTTTAGGCTGTTCTCTGTGTTTGAAGTCTAATAAATAGTAAAATTTATATGTGGCTAATTATTTTAAAGTTTAAAAAGCATTAACACATTTTAAACCAGTAAAATTGCATCAATAACTTCACTAATACTTTGCGTAATATTTAAATCGACGGTTAAAAGGCGAATTGATTTCACCGCTATTTTGGAAACTTTACAGGAGAGTGACTTAAAGTTTATTTTTTTTGAAAAAAAATCACTGCGCTTTATGCATCTGCGTAATCGTAAACACACCCTTAAATTATAAAACTTTGTTAAGCCCGCTATATTAAGATATATAATAGACAAATAAATAACGTTTTTTTACAGAGTTAGATGTAACTTAAGCCATTATGAACAATTGTGTAATCAAGGCAACATGATTTAAGTAAATTTAGTTCAAATTTTCTGATCAAGGTTAAATACTTTAAGTGCATGAGTTCAAGTTATCTACTTAATCAAGGTAAAAGGCTTTAAGTGCATGGGTACGAATTATCCGGTCAAACCAACATGATACAAGGTAATGATTTCAAATTTTTCGATCAAGTTAAAAGGACGTAAGTGCAAGAGTAGCCTATGACGGATTTAAGAAAAATGATTTATGATGGCAATGTAGTTATTAACTGTGCACGGCAAACTCACTCAAAATACATATTTGTTACGTCAGATTAAAAGCAAACAGCTTTAATAGAAAGATTTATTGAAATCTGATGTAGGTAAAATACCTTAAAGATAATGGAATAAAATTGACGAATAAGAAAAAACCGCTTAAGAGACACCTCAATTCAAAGACAATTGATGAAATAACCATAATTTTAAGTACAAGGACTTTTAAATCAGTTTTTCTTAACAAGTTGACGTCATTTAATAATGAATTATTCTAATTTTGCCATAGGAATTCAAGTAAAACGTATTTTTTTACGGAAGATTGTGAATTTCTGGACGCTCAAAATTATTAATTACTAGCTGTTGCCTGCGACTCCGTCCGCACAGAAAAATAAAATATAGCATTATGTTACTCAGAGATAATGTTGCATTCTAATGGTGAAATAATTTATGAAATCTTATTATACCGATTTTTCAGCTTATGCAAAATATTGCCAAATATGATATGAACACTTTTAAAATGTGCTGATGCTTCAGCAGTACTGTCTTGGATGTGCACAAATGCAAAAAAGGCATCTGGAACGTTGTTATCTTTGAAAAAGCGGATAACAAGGCATAATGTGTTTGATAGTCCTTTCTGTACTTGCATCTACTAGCAGAGAAAAGGGATTATGTCTTATATACATCAAAAGGTCTTCTTCGGCAGTTGCTCATGTGACAGAAGTCTGTATTCCGGTTGTTTTTGGTCTACTACAGTGTATAGTTTTGGCTATTTCAGAATCTGGACATTTTACTTTATTAACTGTGCTAAATGTTCCATATCATTAATAGTTAAATTGTGTTCTGCTATATGCTATGACGCTTGTAAATTCCTGCTGTCTTGGTAGGTTTTTTTGTAGTGTAAAGAAGCGCTCTTTCAAAAAAAGCCATCAATTTTTGAGACCTTTGACTACTGGTACTGGGTGCTGCGTTGAGGTGTTTTGTAGTTTTTGTATGGCGATGAACGTAGTTTTTATCTCCACAGCCAGGTTTTTTTAGTACTTAGTATAGGAATACGACGTCCAGTCACCCAATAAAAATGTTGAGCATACTTAAAACCTAGTCATTGTGAGTGCCATTGTTATTTGCCATACTTGTCATTTGATGATCAGTTTGAAGTTTATCATGACAGTAAGGGCGGTTTGATAAGTCAGTGACTCTGAGTAAAAAAAAGCTTTTTCACATTTTTATACATTTTTTCTACATAATATCCTTTCAACTCAATGCATTTCATCTAACGATGTTCCAGCTTTTGCAACCACTCTAAAAATAGTTTTTGTACTCGTCGATTATAATCTGTGTATTAAGATTTCACAGAGAATACTGCAACGTCACTCTTTTCATCGTTGCATAGTCTATGTTACTTCCGAAACAACCGAAATAACCATTTCGATACGCTCCAGACGATCGAAAAAAATTTGAAAATAGAACTTCGTATTTCAATAGTATGTGTCCTTGTTTAAGGAGACTCGATCCGATACAAAATGGCTAATCTATGGCGTTTCGGAACGTAGCAACGTCGCGTCATCTGTCAACATCTACTTAAACATGCTCCTGTATCCAGGGCATAAAAAAAAAACTACTCTTTGTGATTGTAGCCAATCACAGCACAGTACTGCAAAATTACGGACGCCGGTGGTGGTGGTGTACTTACGATATTTCGTTTTCTTATATACTCGTATTTAGACTTAAATTATTAATTTTAATGCACTCGTACAAAAAGTAGTGTTCACAATAGTGTCATAATTAAGCTTTTTAATCTCGTACCTTACTTAGGCCACTCAGCAAGCTTCGTGGCCTTAACACGGTACTCGACTAAAAAGCTCTCTATTATAACACGATTGTGAAAAATAATATTTCGTCAAACCCTGAAAAATATGCTTCAGTTTCATTTCTCATTTGATGAAAATCTTTTCCCATCAAACCAATTCTTCATGTTTGAGAAAAATACACATGGGGCCAAATCCTGAGAATAAGGTGGATGGGGCAGTCTTTCGGAACGCAATTCTACTAATTTGGCTGTTGCGACGGCTAACGAGTGTGCTGGGGCAATATCGTGGTGAAATATTATTTTCTTTGCCAGATGTGGCAGTTTTTTAAATTTTTTGCGTTAAAAATTTCCAACAAAGTAGCATAATAAGGGCCATTTATTTACCTTTCTCTAAATAATCGATATAAATAACCCCTTGGCTGTCCTTTTTATTACCTTTCCTGTCGAATTAACGGTTTTCCCTAGCTTCGGGGCCCGTTCGTTAGCAGTAGTCCACTGTTTTGATTGATTTTTTGTCTCTGATGTATAATGGTGAATCCACGTTTCATCACAAATCAAAGTAAAAATTAATTAGGATTACGCTTGAATTAGGCTAAGCATTGCTCAGAAGTTATTGCACGATGTCGTTTTTGATCGGCTACGAGTATCAGCAAACGCGGCACCCATCTTGCGGAAAGTTTTTTCGTGCTAAAAATATTATGCAATATATTATGAAAAACTCGTTCAGATGAAATTTGTAAGGACAGTCTCAGCTATCTCACGTATAGCTTCACTCTAGGGTCGTCCAAAACAGTATCTTGAACTTTATCCACGACATCATCAGTGGTCACTTCAATCGGCCTTCAAGAGCGTTCTGCGTCATTGGTAGTGGTACGTCCAGAACGAAATTCTGTAAATCACTTACTTACCTTACTACCATTCCTACTTGTATTGTATTTTTTGTATTTTTTCTTTTTCTTTTCTACTATACACTGCTGCAGAAACACAATACGCTAAAGCTTGTCTCATATAAATTGCTGCTCATATTTTGAAATAAATATAGAAAAATTGCGATGCATGCGCGTAGCAAGAATAAAGCTGCAAAATGCTTTAATTGTGATGAGGCATTAAAAAGTAAGGAATTTATAAAATGTTTCGAATGTAAACACAATTTACATTTGGATTGTGCCGGTGTCGGGATAAAAAGATTTCTTATCATGTCGAAGTCAATAAAAGAAAACTGGAGGTGTAGCATATGTCGAGGAAAAGCACTGACGACAGCCACTGATACAGGGCCATCTGAAAGAACACAGAATCAACTCTCTGTCTCTCATTCTCACTCCGAAGAGACAAGTGCGACCAAAAATATATCTGATACTTTAAGCTCACCAAAGGAAACGAGCCCGGAGCCTAATAATGTAACGGAAAGGAAAAGGTTTATTATTAATATTTCGACAGAGAACTCATTTAATTCATTGCACGAATCGGAAGGTGAGGAACTCTCTGAGGATGACGAATCTATGAATTCCATAACTCAAATTTCACAATTAAACAGAAGCTGCCCGGAAGTAACCACCGGAAGTTATTTAAACATGGAAGAACTGCAATGTAAACTACATGAGCTTGAACAAAAATATAACTCTGCTGAAAATGAGATTGAATCTTTGCTCTCTGAAAATAATTGCTTGAAAGAAACAATTTGTCAATATGAATTAAAAGTAAAAAAGCTAGAACGAATCTGCAATTTTACGAGCACTACTCATACTCCCTTGAGGAACTTAAATATCTCGAAAACATCTACTTCAAAAAAGCACAGTAAGCGGCGCAGCAAACTGTCTTTAGATTTTACTTGTGAAGCAGACCTTAGGAAAAACCGGATATTACCGGATGAACAAGAAGACTTACCGGTGCGCGACTTATGTAGTGCGGATCACTCAATCAAGCTGAGGAAACCGCCTCCTCTAAAACAATGTGGTGCGGATCAATCAATAAAGGTGGCCAAACCGCCTCTACAAACACATGAAGCAGCATCACTCCCGAAAAAAATTTGTCTCATCAGCAGCAACAGGGGAAATATGTTACTGACCGCTGAGCAGACATTGGGCAACGCAGAGATATGTCACTACCTCATACCTGCCGGAGGAGTACAGCAACTGTTTCAAGGCGTTCAGGAAAAAACAAAACATTTTGGGAATACGGACTACTGTGTTGTGTTTATAGGAGAAAGTGACTTTGAAGTGACAACCAACTGCTATAAACAAATAAACTTTATAAGACAGCAACTATCTTATGTACAACACACAAATATAATTATTTGTCTGCCTACGTTCAGGCTGAATCATCACTCTAACCTGTTCAATAAAAGAATAGAGATATTTAATAATATGCTTTATTTAGATAATTTATCCCATGAATATGCTTATATATTGGATTCTAATTTAAATTTAAGTTACACATGTGAAATGTTTCAATGGAGATTAGGAGTGATTAATAGTTACGGCTTGAAATTAATATTTAGCGACCTTGCAGACTTAATAAACAAATTAATGTGCAAAAACAATGTACCCATATCTGAAATAATAGGCACACATAAATCGAAAATCCACTCGTCAGCAGAAGACTCCCTAAAACAAACCTACAGAAAGGGAACTATTCCATACTACTTCCAAAATATATCTAAAAAAGTGGAAAAGGAAAGTTTGACTTTAACTAAGGATAAAGACCAGTTTTTTCCATCCTTAAATCCGCAACAAAAGGGAACTATCCCATATTATTTCATAAATAAATCTAAAACATCGAAGAATGAAAGCCTAATTTTGACTGTAGATAAAAACCAGTTTTTTCGTCCCTTACAAGACTAAGCACGATACAGAATTCCTACTACTACATCAAAATATTCAAGGCTTGTTAAGTAAACAGGATGAATTAGAGTTATGTATTGAGGAACTAAGAGAAGGAAATTGTTACATTAGGATCATATGTCTAACTGAAATTTTTATAAAACGCGGGAGTGAGAAGAACATAAACCTTAAAGACTTTAATTTAGCGGCACACTTTACTAGGATAGACAAAAAACGGGGAGGATCATGTATATTATTAAGAAAAACCACTAACTATAAGACGATACTTTTGTGTAAGGAACACTCAGTAGAAAAGGCATTTGAATGTTGTGGAGTAGAATTAACGGATTTGAAATCTATAATCATTTGTTTATACAGAGTTCCTGATAGGAAAAATCTGGATATATTCTTCACAAAACTAAACACACTTTTATATAAACTGACTAGAAATAATAAAAGAAAAATAATAATTGCAGGCGACCTTAATATTAATATTTTACACGCGGATTCTGCTTCACGAAACTTACAACACCTAGTATTAAATTATAACATGTTCTTACATATAAATCAACCGACACGTGGACAATCATGTATTGACCAAATAATAAGCAACATAAAGGATGCAGTTGGCGATGTCAAGCATTTATATCTTTCAGACCATGAGACCTGTCAATTACTAAAATTCAAAAATGACGGACAACTGAAACAACAGGCCAATTTCTGGTATACAAATAAAAGAGACTACTGCAAAGCGAATGTTATAAAATTTTTGCAATGTATATCGTCCCTGACCTGGTCTGAAACAATTGATGAGCCCGATAGCGATATCGCGTTCAATACATTTCATGACACATTCTGTCTTTTTTATAATCTTTGCTTTCCCGTTCAAAAAATAAGGATGAACTCGAATAACAATAAACCACGGTGGATAACACCGGGTGTAAAATTTTCATGTTCTAAAAAAAGGGAACTTAAACTACAAAAATAAGACAAAAGAACAGAAACGAATCTACAATAATTATAAAAAATTGCTTAAAACATGTATTTTAAAATCCAAATTCAACTTAAATAATATCACAATGTTAAATTCTAAAAACAAATGCAAAACTACATGGGATATCATAAAAGATAAAAGAGATAACGTAAAATATTTAAAAGGAATTGAATCCATAAATTTTCAGGGCAAGGTAATTAACGATCCTCAAGAGATTGCTAATGCCTTTAATCACTATTTTACAAGCATTGCTAATAATAGTACAAATAAAAACGCAGGCACTAAAAATATTAATACCCCAAGTGCAAGCATTTTTGTCGCACCTTGCACAGAGAATGAAGTTATAAAAATTATCGAGTCATTAAGTAACACCAATGCGGTAGGTTTTGATGGAATTAATGCTCGTATTCTTAAGAGATGTGCAGATAAGATAGCCTTAATTTTGGAGTACCTGATAAACAAATCTTTCATACAGGGAAAATTTCCAACAAGACTAAAACATTCAGTAGTAAAGCCTCTTCTTAAAAAAGACGACGTACAAGATTTAGACAATTATCGACCTATAACATTTATCTCAATTTTTTCAAAAATCTTTGAAAAGGCCTTTCATACGAGAATAACCGATTTTTTAAACAAACATAAAATCATCTATACAGAGCAAAATGGCTTTCAGAAGGGCAAATCTACAACCTTAGCTTGTTACTCATTAGTAAAGGCAATTACTGAAAGCATAGATAAAAAGCTACCAGTTGCAGGTTTCTTTTTTGACATGAGTAAGGCTTTTGACTTTGTTAGACATGAAATATTAATCAATAAGTGCGAGAGATACGGCATGAGGGGTAATGCTCTTGCGTGGCTTGAGAGTTACCTTACTGGCAGAACACAATGTGTACAAATTAATAAAATGGATGAACATATGGAAGATAAGCGATACCTTTCTTCCCATGAGATAAATAAAACTGGTGTTCCGCAGGGCAGTGTGTTAGGCCCTTTGCTGTTTATAATGTACATTAATGATTTACCAAATGTATCTTCTGACAAAACTGTATTATTTGCGGATGACATCTCAATTATTATAACTCATGACGAATTAAATAAATCTTATATTAATAAAATAACTATGACTATAAATGGTATTAATAATTGGCTGGAATGTAATAATTTATCTGTAAATGTAATGAAAACTAAATGTATACAATTCAGTAATAACAAAACACAAAGGCCATTGCTGAATATTAAATGTAGAGGACAAACTATTGAAGAAGTAGATGAAATTAAGTTTCTTGGATATATCCTTGACCGCTACTGTAACTGGAAATCGCACATTCAAAATGTGTGCTCAAGACTAGAAAGGTTTACATTTGCATTAAGGCGAATTAGACGAATAGCGGGGGAAAAAATTGCACTAACAGCCTATCATGGATACGTTTCATCGATCCTTAGATACGGTCTAGTGCTCTGGGGAAACGGCACCGATATACGGCAAGCATTGATCAGCCAAAAAAAGTGTGTAAGAGCGCTCTGTGATGTTGGACCGACAGAATCATGTCGACCTCTTTTTAAAAAATTAAATGTTCTTACACTGCCTAGCATGTATATTTTGGAAGCCTGCGTCTTTGTCACTAACCATCCTGATTTGTACATAAAACCAGTGCCAAACGCAAAGCTGAGGCCTAGGGACCCTACGAGATTAAATGTGTCGACATGCAAAAGTGCACTTTATCATAAGAATTGTCACGGGATGTCTGTCAAGATTTATAATCATTTGCCTAACTGCCTAAGGCAAATTACGCCAAATAGAAAATTTAGACATAAGCTAAATGCATGGTTGAGAGAGAAATGTTTTTACTCAATGCAAGAATTTTTCAACCTAGACACTAAATTGCTGACATAATTTTCATTTTTATTTATAATTTTACACTTCACATAAGAATTATAGATTTAAATGTTTACATTTACTTTAGGACAAAAGGAAATGTAGAATTTACATGCTAGATAAAGCTAAGTGTGTGCTCTAATATTATAAAAACAAGACCAATGTAAACCATACTTATCGCAAATAAATACTAAATACTGAATACTGAATACTTACCATTCCGTGAGATGGAGTAGATTCCCCATAAAACAATTTTGAGCCGGTCTTCGGTCTCTTTGATAGTTTTCCCACGTAAAAAGTAATGTTTAATTATTACACGAAATTCGCTTTTCTCGATTTTCCAACAATGTTTCTATCTTATTCTATATATATAAAAGGCAAAACTGACTGACTGACATATCAACGCACAGCCGAAACTACTGTACCTAGAAACTTGAAATTTAGTACAGGGGTTCCTTTCATGATGTAAGTGAGCACTAAGAAAGGATTTTCCGAAAATCGACCCCCAATTGAGAGAAATGGGGGGGGGGGGTAGCGGGAAACTTATTCTACGCGTACGAAGTCGCGGGCGTCCTAGACTGAGAAAATGTGATTTTTAGCTATATCTTTAACAAAACCGGTCAAGTGCGAGTCGGACTCGCGCACCGAGGGTTCCGTATTGAAGATAATATGCTTGGTAACCGCAAAAGAAAATACTCATTTTGTTATAAGCTTTATTTTCCAGGCAATAAGGTCGATTTTGACTAGCCTAAATTTTAATACAGATTTTTTTAGTTTTTTTGTTATATCTCAAAAACTGTAAATAATGAACACTTTATTTTATTTTTCCCAGAAAATATAAGTAATTATCTATACGTCAGGATTTTGTTCAGAATTTTTGATTAATAAACTTCGGAGATAAGGGGGGGGAATGGTCATTTTTTGTACATTTTTGACTATAAATCAAAAAGTACAACACAGAAAATTTTCAAAAAAATTGTTTTGAAATGTGCAGATTAAGACCTTTCATATGACACCCCATTTGCTATAATCGAACCACTTTCATTTTTGAACCCCCCATTCTAGACCCCTTTTCAATTATTAATAAAATTAATTTCATATTTTTTTTACTACAAATAGATGCGGGCAAGCAAGTTGTACAACTATGCCAAATTTCAAGTTGATAGCATTTGTAGTTGCTGAGAAAACCTGCCGTGACATACAGACAGACAGACAGACAGACAACGAAGTCTCACCATAAGGGTTCCTTTTGTACCATTTTGGTACAGAACCCTAAAAAGGTAACATTATCATTACGATAAAAACAAAAAAATCTTCTAGAGACTGTAATATGCTTACAGAGTTATACAAATTAAATCACAAACCTCTTAGATTGTTAGAAAAACACTTTTTTTAAATCTGCTGCATATTTTTAAACATGCGTAACCTAATTAAAGTTTTCGTGAAAATCAGCGAAACAGTTTCTATGCCTAGTAAGGCACAAACTAATATCACACGTACGACATTTAAAATATGTCCTGTTATAATGACAATGTCGGCATCTACCCACATTCGGGACCATGTGGGGCATATGTTGAGCCTTATGCGTACGAAACTTTACACTTGGCATCTTTTTGGGCTGCCTTCGCTTTACCGCAGATACCAGGTTTTGCTCAGGTTCTGCTTCGTCTGCTGTAGATGTGTCAGAATCGGAAATCATTGTGTAGGATTCAATTAACATCTCACCCATTTCCATCTTGAATGCACGCAGTTGCTGAATTTTCTTCACAGGTATTTGATTTCTGATCTGATCATTTTTGAATTGCAGCCAAGAATTGCTCAAGGCTAGATCAATCATAGCAGCAATAAGCCTTTGTGTCCATTTCCGAGTTCTGTACCTATACGGGCACACAGCCAGAAGACGGTTTACTCCTAACATTTTTTGATTATATTGCCTTACTACCCTTGGGCGTGGAACGGTCACATAAACTTTGTTTCGTTTGCACCAACGCTGACAGGAATCTGCATCACCATTTGCTTCCGTAGATGACAAAAATATGACTGGCTTATTGTCGAACCACTTAGTAAAAGCGTGGCGATCATCGTTTCTGACCAAAACTTGACTGCTTCCTCTTCCTTGTACCTTTACTTCGCTATCCGGTAAATAAGTTTTCTGTAAATAAGTTTTTTACAATAAATATTCAAATATAAAAGTAAAATAACCATACTAATACAAAAAATAAACAATAAAAAACCTAACCTACGAGTGCCACCAGCAGCGGGGCAGGGCTCAAGCGTGCCGCTGTGCCGTGTCGAGGAGAACTGCCTTCTGTATCTGGCCCTTGATCCAGCCATCTAGCGAGAGTCTCTTGGGGTGTTGGTCGAGACTCTTCGCTATAAGACCGTTTGCCGAAACAATTATCAGGACAATGATCGTTGAGTCAACATCCCACATGGCGGTCACCTCGTGACCCAAGTCAAGGTACATACTGAGCTTGTCCTTCTCGGCCTTCCCGAGGTTCTCGGCATGCGGGATGGTGACGTTTGCGAGCACTGCCCGGCGTTGAGATGGATCTTTCAACACGACATCAGGCTTATTGGCGACAATAGTCCTGTCCCTGATGACAGATTGATCCCAATAAAGCATAGCACGACCATTTTTGAGAACTAGCGCCGCCGGTGTGTTCTTATAGTACGGCACTTCAGACTCAACAAGACCATTTGAAGAGAGATTGAAGAGCAAGTTGCTGATGGATGATCCTGGCCACGATGTTATGTCTGTGCAAGTACTCGCCGTTGGCCAAATGTGAACAACCGGAAATTATAATTATGTCTGAGGGACTCGCCGGGGTAACGGCGCGCTCGACAAATGTCGACTGTGCCATCCTTCAGAATATATTTCCGGTAATTGTTGATCATTATGATCTCGTCAGCAATACCAAACCGCAGCCAATTCACGGACGCTAAAAAGTCTACGTCGGGCCTTGTTAGGGCCCGGTAGAAGCGTCCGTGTAGCTCCTTGCTCTTCCATACGTTCTTGTGATCTTCAGTGCTCGACACCATTGGTCTGCGCCAGTTCTCGTTTGTTAAGGAGAGGTATGACGCTCCTGTCTATTGCAACCACATGACGATGCATCCCACACTCGTTGCCACGGAAATAATCCCTGAGATTGCACACCTCTCGGTTGTGGAGATTTTTAGCATTTAAAATGTCTTGACCTCCACATTTCCTCGGGATGTACAATCTCATGAAAAATGAGCGTGGGTGCAACATGCGATGTGATTTACATATAGACGGACCCTCCTATCCAGGGCGTCCAGCTCAGTCTGAGTCTATCTTAGTATGCCAAGGAGTATTGTGAGCAGCGGCATCACCCAGCCATTGAAGGCCTTATTGCCACCCGACAAAAGACTGTTAAGAACTTTTGTCAAGTTTTTGCCGCTTAAGGCTCCTTCACTGAATGCTTAACATCGCCGTTCATAATACCCAAAGACTGTGACATACCAAAATATTTGTAGAATTCAACATGAAACTACGGCGCCTGCCTGGATAATGCTTATTGCTTTAGTTGAAATGGCAGGCGATGACTCGCCAACTCAATAAAGTGGGCCTCCCAAAATAGCCACATATACATAGCAGCAGGGAAGCAACAGTTCCAGAGGGGCTAAGGGTGGAGTGTGTCAGTGCTTCTGGACTTTAAACGGTGCCCACTCATCACGAGCATATAGCTCTTGCGACTCCACTCTGACCGGCCAATACAGGCCAGCCATAGGTGAGGGTTTGTTCCTGGTCATTGTACACCGCAGCAGGCCGGTAAAGGAAAGCGTGAGGTGAGGAACAGGACCTAACCTCGGGAGCACTCAGCTCCGTGGTGTCGCCATTCACTAGCAGCTCACCAGTAGCTGCCCTGCGGCCTTAATTATTAATCGGGATGGTCCTTAGCTAGGTTTTAGTGTTGCGCTGTTAAAAGATATTAACTTTGAAAGTTGCAGTTTCAATTTTATCGGGGGTTTTTATACCTAGTTAATTATTGGTTTAATTATTTATTGATAAAAAATCACAATATATAAGTAACAAATTTTAAACAGTATTATGTTTATACATCACCGGACAATAACGGATTTATATTTTTATAATTGTAACTGTTAAATAATACACCAAACATTACATTCACTCAGTAAATTGAAAAATAAAAAAATAGGGATAAAAAATAACGTGAAATGATTAATATGTAGTTATCATGATTGCAATCGTTTGTTTTAATCAATTACTTGTATTATTTGACACAAGTTTTTTCGTAATCAGACCTAAGAATAACTCAATATTTAACATTACTCACGGTTTAAATTACGATTTTTGTTTGTGATAAATGATACTCACTAAAATCCTTTATATTATGTCCGTTCTTATTATGAAATATTACTTATTTAATTCCCTACAACTTATGTATAAAAGTTAAAATTCTAACTCTAGAAATAATAGAAAAAAGTAGCATTTAAAGAAAAGTTGTATCAGTCATCACCAGAGCTTCTTGATGACATTATTTTGTGTTACATAATACAATTCGAGTTGTATCATCTTACACGAGTACATGGAGCTCAATCTGAAATGTAAAATGATACATTTAAGACGTTTCCTCGAATATCTCAAAATCTATAACTAATATCAATATTTTTGTCAAAGTAGTTATGTTTAAAGAAAAGTACTAACTATTAAAGAGCAGTATTTTTTTAAAACTTGTTTTCGCTCTCCTGTAAAATCGTGTTTTTCGAGATGTATCACTTGGCACAGGAGGCACAGAAATATGCTTGTATGCTGTCGTATTACAAACGAAGTGGTCTCGTGGCCCGTCGGCCCAGACCTGATGGCTCGTCGGCCCAGTCATGATCGCCCGTCGCCCGGACTCTCAGTCCGACGGCTCGGCCGAACGCCCAGTCTAGTCGGCCCGTTTCCGTCACCCGTCGGCCCAGGGCGTACGAGCCGTCGACCCATTTTATTGACCTATCGGATCAGTAGTGAGGGCCCGTCGGCTTGATCTTGCTGACCCAGCCGTCGTCCCGAAAATTTGAGCCCGGCGGCGTATACTTATGTGTCATAAATTCTGACCTAACGCTATCTTTCAGGGTGCGAGATGGCATTGACAAGAAGTTTTACAACATTGGGAGAGTTGGCGCTGTTACCTGCCGACAACGAAGATGATCAGCTGGTCTTGATCAGATGTCAACTGGCGTGAATGGCGGGTGCGAAACTGTAGCAAGGAGGACTTAGTAGGACGGAAAGTGGACAGTCAGCAGCTAAACAAAGTACGCTTTGCTATACCTACGATCTCAATCGTAAAAGCACATGATTATACCTCTGTGCAGTTGTTTGAGAAAGCGTACAAACAGCTCAAACTTAACTTACTTCAATGGCGATTTTGCCGGGCTCTTGTTGTTCGTCCTAAAGCAGTCGCGGCCAAGATACACGGGTCAATGGCCCAGTTTGAAATGATTTGGGCATCCTTGGATGACTCCTTGAAAAAATCTTTATTATCCAGGGAAGACACGATCTAACTACTTGTGGGCGAGACTCAGACGTCAAGAAAGAGAAAGCTGTCTCAGGAGAGCGGCAAACCGAAGAAATCTAAGACTTCAGAAGATGTTAAATTTCTTAAAGAGCACACCGCTTCCTTGCATGCTATGCTAGAAAAAGTCTGACGTCGTGCAGTGTCAACGTAAAAATTTGTGAAAAAAATATTATGAGGAAAAGTCATTTCCATCTCAGCAGGTGGTCATCGATTCACGGTAAGTATCTTTTAATTGTTTCTTATTATATAACCAGCTATTGTATATTCACAATATTTTTTAGTACCTTACGGTTTTTTCAAGGCTTAAACTTACTTTTATTTTTACGTACCTACTATGCACCGGGAACACCCTAAAATCTCGAATTATTTAATTCCGAATGTGAAAAAACCGAATTTCATAATTCCGAATTTTTACAATACCGAAAAAATATAAGGCCGAATATCAAAATCTAGAATTTTATATTACCGAATATTAAAATCACGAAAACGTTTTTCCGAATATTATATTTACGAATGTTGGCAATTCCGAATTTTCTTTGTACGAATATAAAAATTCACAAACCAGACCGATAATGAAAAATTTGGAACTAACCACTTGAATTGAATTGAAGTCTTCTACTTGAAACAAAAGTTAGGTGAGATGACGAGCACATAACTAAACTAGGTCATCTTACCTTGATAGGTTAGGTTAGGTTAGAGTTGCATCAAGGCGCGAAGCGCCTCAGCTACGCGGAACAGGAGCTCCGCGACGCGGAGCTCCGTCGACTTTCTCGGACATTTCTTACAGTTTTTGAGCATTAAGCATATATAATATTTATATTATACAATATTTTATCAGGCGCTTATTTCGGGGTGCTAAAATTTCGGAATAATGAATATTCCGGATTCGGAATTGTGATATTCGGAAAAATATTTTTCGGGATTTTAATAATTCGGACATGTAAACATTCGGAATTTAAAAAAATCGTGATTGTGATACTTCGTGAAACTAAAATTCGGAATAGTGATGATTCGGAAATTTCAAAATCAGAACTGAAATTCGTGTTTATCAAATTCGGAAAAAAAAAAAAACGAGATTATGTACTAGTGTACCCACTATGCACCACGTGTTGGGGTAACTTTGATCCAGGATAACTTTGATTTTAGAAGACTTTTAGTTTTTTATTATTTTGTCTAAGAGAAAAGACAGTAAAACTAATGACTATCATGTCTAGTATGATTGGAAATAAATATTAGGGTGCATAAATCCACCGACAAAAACTGGTCTATAATATACGCTGTAGGTACCAGAACTCGACCAAAATTTGGGGTAGGATGTATATTTTATCCTTATTTACATAATTAGGTAACTAATTATATTTTATATTCTTTATTTACGCGGTGATACGCACCCAGAAGCCTTTTTTATGTTTTGTTGATTATAACGTAAGTAAAATGATTCTAGGCTGATAAATACCAAAATATTTTTTTGTATTTCCGGGGTAATACCCCTTTTAGAAGACTTTTAGTTTTTTATTATTTTTGTCTAAGTGAAAAGACTGTAAGACTGATGATTATGGTGATAATATCAAAAATAAATAACTTTAAGTAAAGGACAGTTTTTTTTTTCTTAACACTTAAATAATTTCTCGATTTTTATTTTACCCACTCAAAATTAGTGTTAAATGATTGTTATTGGAGCATTGTTTTAGTAAGGAAGGGGTAAAACTGCTGTAAACGCTTTATAGTACCAGTTTTGACACAAATTCAATTCAGAGGCAAAGTTACCAAAACACCGGGTAACATTGCTCCTTAATTCAACTTTTTATATATATATTAAAACTATATTATAACGTCATTTAAGTTATACAACGTGATAGTAGGGATAGTCAATTTTATTTAGACAAATATATCAACATACCATATCATAATAGTCTTCAAAGAAAACGAATGATTTCGAAATTTGGAGCAAATTTTGGAGCAAAGTAGGCACATTTTACGGTAATCGTTTAGTTTCTTCAATATGTCTTTACCCTTTTTGTTTACATCTCTTGGTCACTTACATTTATATATAACTTCACTCAGCTTTAATAAGGTGTGTGGTATGTTCTGTTCTGATAAGTTCCCTTTTATATGATCATTAATTCTTCCATAAGTTGTTCAGGTGGTATTTGTGACTCTTGGTCATTTGTTTCTTTATACTGGTTGACATGTTTTCTTGTAGGTTTAGGTGTTATAGATTTAAGTCGGGCTCGAATTATTCGGTGATTTGTGTTGAAATTAAGGCTAGCTATGAAACAACAATCTTCGAATGATTTGCTTCGATTGGTCAGAATGTAATCTATTACATTTTTATATCGACCATCTGGTGACATCCAGGTCCAACACTTTTAAAAAGTGTATTCAAAATGACAAGATTCTGTTCGTGAGCTAAGTTTATTAATTTCTCGCCATTCCTAGTCCTTTTCCCTCTGCAGTGAAGACCTAAGACGCTTTCTTCTCCCTTCTTCCTTGTTCCTATTTGGGCATTAAAGTCACCCATTAGGATAAGATTGTTTGAATCTAAATGTGTTGTTGAGTTTATTTTAGAAATCTTCGATAATATTTTCAGTTGATTGTTCTGTCGGTGAGTATACTTGAACTATTGTCCATTATTATATATTTTTATTTGGTGAGAGTGTGATTTTGGAGCAAAGTAGGCACATTTTACGGTAATCGTTTAGTTTCTTCAATATGTCTTTACCCTTTTTGTTTACATCTCTTGGTCACTTACATTTATATATAACTTCACTCAGCTTATTATAGGTGTGTGGTATGTTCTGTTCTGATAAGTTCCCTTTTATATGATCATTAATTCTTCCATAAGTTGTTCAGGTGGTATTTGTGACTCTTGGTCATTTGTTTCTTTATACTGGTTGACATGTTTTCTTGTAGGTTTAGGTGTTATAGATTTAAGTCGGGCTCGAATTATTCGGTGATTTGTGTTGAAATTAAGGCTAGCTATGAAACAACAATCTTCGAATGATTTGCTTCGATTGGTCAGAATGTAATCTATTACATTTTTATATCGACCATCTGGTGACATCCAGGTCCAACACTTTTAAAAAGTGTATTCAAAATGACAAGATTCTGTTCGTGAGCTAAGTTTATTAATTTCTCGCCATTCCTAGTCCTTTTCCCTCTGCAGTGAAGACCTAAGACGCTTTCTTCTCCCTTCTTCCTTGTTCCTATTTGGGCATTAAAGTCACCCATTAGGATAAGATTGTTTGAATCTAAATGTGTTGTTGAGTTTATTTTAGAAATCTTCGATAATATTTTCAGTTGATTGTTCTGTCGGTGAGTATACTTGAACTATTGTCCATTATTATATATTTTTATTTGGTGAGAGTGTGATTTTAGGAATTGCTATTCGTTTGGAGATACCTTTGAGTTCAATAATGAAATTTTTTCGATTTCTGTGTATCAAGAAACCAACCCCATATTGTCCTGGTGTTTGTCCCTTATAGTACAGAACAAAGTTGCCATAATCTTCTATTTGGTCGCCTGTGCGTCTGAATTCGCTTATTCCATGACGCTCCAATTTATGTTTTCTAGTGCCATCGTTAGTTCCAGCAGACTATCATCTGTTCTAAGCGTGCGTGCATTTAATGTTGCTATGTAGATTTGATTCCCTGTCTTTCTTAGAGTTTCTAGGGGGTTTCGGTGTAATTCCCCACGGGGACCAGGCGGATTGTGGAAAGCTGTTTTGGTTTGATTGATTGTTGTTATATTATCATTAGATTTTTTCCGGTTACTGTAAATTAGAGGATTTTTGACTGTGCTTCTATTTGTGAGTTGTTTCTGTTTAACATCGCTTCAAATGGATTAATTTTGGATTGTTTGGCAGGCTGGTTAATTTTATTTTGATTTCCGACACTTTCGTAGCTGTTCGGTTGTGTGGTGAAGATGGTACCCTTTTCCTTTTATCCATTTTAGATTTATTTTTTTCTTTAATAATAAGTTTGCAATGTTTTATGATGGCGTATTTTCCTGACTCTCCTGCTTCTAACAGTTTTAGTGAAGTGAGTTTGAGGGCCTCTGTTCCTTTTTTTGTATAATTTACAGTTATTTTCACATTTTTTGGGTAAAATTTCCTGTTTCAAGAAGTTCCATTTTCCGCCATACGCCGTGAGAGTTATTTTTATTGGTCTGATTTTCTTCTCAATCTTTTTCCCCACTCTTTCCGCTCTGCTAATTTCCCATTTATCCCATTCAGTATTGTTTAGTTTTTTGATGGCAGTATTCAAAGTTTCCAGAACTATTTCCATCAGCTCAGCCTTCTTTTTCTTCTATGCCATGAATGATCACGTTGTTTTATCTCGATTCTATTTCCAGGCTTTTTATTTTTGATTTCAATTTATCATTCTCAATTTTCAGTTTTTCAGTTTCCTGTGCGATTGGTAGTTACTTTTCTTCTATTGTTGCCGAGATAGTTTTATGGACTGTTTCATTTATTACATCCGTTTGCTTTTGGAACTCTTCCTTCATTTTATTCCATAGTAGATTCATTTGTTCTTCCATGTTCTTTTTTCAAGATGCAATAACGAAACGTTTAATGTTTGTTTGAAATAGAACGTATTTTTCTTGTTAGGTTGCTTGCCTTGCTGATGTGTCACTTCAGCTGAGATGAGTTTAATAATTTGTGCTGACAACACTGCCCTCTCACCGTTATGTTGGCAGATTTAATGACCGATCGATTTATGGTCAGGAGATATGACACTTAACTTTGAGGTTATGTTCCCTTCGGTTTTCTCACTGATTTTTGTCGTAATCTTAACGTAGAACACTGAGGTTTTCACTGAATCCCGTTTCTTAAGTTCTTCTTTATAGTATTCTACACTGCAAGATTGTTTCTGCTTCGTTTGCACTGAGTTAGCGATTGTTTTTTACAGAGAGCACTGACAATCGACTTTTCTGTTAGAGCGCCGGAACTGGAACAAGTTTTTATGTAATCACATAAAGTTTGTTTCTCCATACCAAGTGAAAAACAAACACGGAACACCCAGTATGGAGCAACAAACTTTATGTGATTACTTAAAAACGTGATTATAAAAAAACGGGCAAATGCGTTTAAAAACTTCACTGATTTGTAATGATTCTAATAATATAAAATACCACTAAAAACTTCCAAAATAAAACATGGCATTAAGGATTTTTCGTAAAATGGACACAAGGGAAAATCACCAAAATTCAGATTAAAATTATGAATATCTCAGAAACTAATAATTTTCAGCCAGGGTAATACGTGACCTAACTTGTTCCAAATGAGCTCTACTATGCCTCCTTAAAAGGATTGTATCGACCTTCCGGTCACCCTGTATTTCTGGATTTTAATTATTTTTTACATACATACATAAACTCACTCCTTCATTCCCAGAAAGGGGTAGGCAGAGCTACAGAATTACCAACAACTCTAAAAATTTGCTGATAATTCTGCAACTAGACTTTGCACAATCAAGCTAAGATGTTTACCAGTGTATTATTTATGTCGAAAGAGGACGTACAGATGACGATATCATCGACATAAGCAAATACCTTATTATCAAACTCTGCCGAGAACAGGCTGTCCATCAATCGCTGCTTGCTAGCAGACGCACCGACCAAACCGAAACACATAACATTATAATGAAAAAGTCCGCGACGCGGGACAGTAAAAGCTGTCTTCTCCTTCGAGTCTGGGTGTAGAGGCATTTGATGGTAAGCAGCACTAAGATCCAAAGAAGTTAATCTTAGCATCACGTAAATTATCAATGACGTAGTTTATGTAAGGGAGGGGATACGCGTCAGTTTTTGATACAACGTTAAGGCGACGACTATCTTAACATAAGCGCATTCCGCCATTCGACTTAGGTACCATAGTCACAGGAGAATTCCATGGAGATGAGGAAGGCTCAACCACATAATTTTTTAACATTTTATCAAGTTCGGCATCAAGCAACTTAAATTTTTCCGGACTCAGATGATAGTACTTCTGCTTAACAGGGGCGGCGTCACCCGTATGTATCTCGTGCTGGATCAACGACGTGCGACCCAACCCCACCTTATTATAAATAGAGTCGAAAAGTGACTTGACTTTATCCATACTTTGCTTTTGCATGAGACACAACGAGTCATAATGTCTAAGTCCCTCTTCGACAATACTTTGTGGACCATTTAGGACGGAGGACACGTGACCAGGCAAACAAGCTAAGATGTCCGGTGCTAAATTAAAAGCTTTCCAAAAGTTGATACCAAAATGAATCGGTAACAATATTTCTGGTTGAACGTGAAACAAGACGAGCTTCACCACATTCTTATATTGAATTGGAATGTTCATACAGTATCGACAAACATAATCCTCTCCATTAGCAACCCTTAACCTTTTGAACGCCTTTGACTTGATACAAACATCGCCACGCCAATGACAGCTTAAAACCACAGCTAATGTCAACCTTACGTCACAAATACTCGGGTCTATTTTGCACTGTATCTGTGACCACTATATAGGTCGATGGCGTGATAGGCACGACAGTACACGACCACTTTAGTGGTTCTTGGCGTTCAAAGGGTTAATCGGCTAGGTCGCTCGAATTCGTGCATTATTATGTACAAATTTAAAAAATAAAAATGTGCGTCATCACCTAAAATAGAACAAGATGCACCGCAATCCAGCAAACCACAAACGTTAACGTTAAACACCGATTATGAAGATCAAATATGAAGGAATGAACAGATGTGTTTAATTTTTATCATGGCACTCCAAAAATTGTTATTAGTACTTTTAGGTCAGTAAATATAATAAAGACTGAAGATCTCTGGGGCCTCTCTGTTACAGTACTGCAGTCCATCTTAGAGTTAACTGCACCTTATTTAGCTGCTTTATTTAACAAGTGTGTCGATATTTGAGTTTTTTCCGATCTGATGAAACACAGTAAGATTTAAGTCAGGGACAAAAACAAACCCCACACATTTTAGACCAATTTCGATAGTGCCAGCACTGAGTAAAGTTTTTGAAAAAATAATTCTAAACCAAATTTCCTCACATTTTAATAAGAAAAAGTTGCTTCACAGTAGTCAATTTGGATTTACCAAGGGACGGTCTACTACAGATGCCGGTTTAACCTTAATTAAATATGTATTTGATTCCTGGGACAAGTCACTAGATTTAATTGGAGTTTTTTGTGATTTATCCAAGGTGTTTGACTGTGTTGATGACGCGACGTTAGTGTGAAAGCTAGGTTATTACGAGTATGGTATCGAAAACGGTGCCCTTGATCTTATTAAATCTTACCTTGCTCACCGAAATCAGCGGGTGGACATAAACAGAACGCAATCCCCTGGATAAGCTGTTGCTATGGGTGTACCCCAAGGCTCAATTCTGGGCCCTTTCTTGTTTTTGATTTATATTGACGATATCCCTTATGGTGTGCGCGACAAACATGAAATAGTTGTGTTTGCCGATGACACTTCACTTTTATTTAAATTAGATAGAAAACAGGCAAATTTCAATGACATTAATGATACGTTGTCTACAACTGTTGATTGGTTTACAGCCAACAACTTACTTTTAAATGCCAAAAAAAGTGCATGAAATTTTCTGTGTCAAATGTGAAAGGAGTGAATGGGGTTAGTATATGATTATAGGACAAGATAATGGCATTCGAATATAAAATCGTATTTTTAGTTATTACTTTCGACTCGAAATTGCAATGGGTGGGATGCGCATAATTATATCCACCCTTGCGGGTAAACTTATTTCTACAGCGTATGCAGTAAAGCGAATCCGATAATTTACAGACGTCGAGACGGCGCGATTGGTGTATTATAGTCATTTTCATAGTTTTATGAGTTATGGGATCTTGTTATGGGGAAAAGCGGCTGACATTCAGGCCGTCTTTGTAGGAACTACAAAAGCGGGCTATATGTTTTATTTATCAACTGGGTTTTAGGGTCTCACTCAGAGATAAATTTAAAGAAATTAATATTCTTACCGTCGCGTCGCAGTATATCTTTGAAAATATCATGTATGCACGCAAACACATACATGAGTTCAGCCATAACCGTGCCGTTCACAAGTTCAACACAAAATAAAGATAAACTCATAGTGCCAGGTCACCGTCTTCGTAAAGTAGGCACATCGTTCGCGAGGAACTGTGTACGCTTCTAAGATAAGATACCTACTGATATTGTCAATATGCCGTTCAATAAATTTAAGTCTCGCATTAAGTGCTGCTTGCTGTGTAAGGCATATTATTCTGTTAATAACTTCCTAAATGATAAAGACGTTTTTAAGTAGTGTGAGCTAACTGAAATTAGGGTTATTTTGTCTTTTTTTTGTATAGTAATAATAGCTGATCACTGGGCAGCGCTTATTGCAAAATGCCTTTAAGCCAATAATGTACACTTTTTAAATTTATCTACCTATTGTGTTTTTTTTTGTTTATAATTTTTATTGATTCTTGTGTGCACAAAACACTTTAGAGCACATTACCATATTTTAGTATTTGTTATTTTTCTCCAGGGGTTTGTATATGGTTTACCGTTCCTACGATACATCAAAAATAATAATACGTTGAAATAAAACTATTTTTGTATGGCGACCCTTCATTATTTAACTTTTTTATATTTTTTCTTGTAAATCCGCCTTAATAATTAGAATATTCTAAAAAAACCCGTTGTCTATTACGGTTCATAGGATAGAAAGTAATTAAATGGTCAGCCTTTATTAAAATTGATTCGCAAAAAAAATAAGCAATTAACTCATTTGGGCAGCATACAAAGATTTGGCTGGCAATAAATAAAAATCGGGCTACAACTCTTGTTCAGCAAACAATTTACAAATGGTTAACATTTTAACCAATATCAATCTGCTTTTTTATCATTTGTCTGCCTTGTAAACAGTCGAGCTGCAACATAATTACTTGGGCAGCAAGATTTTACAATTGGTCAGCAGAGAAAACATGTCTGTTAGCACTTTAATTGAGAGGTGTGCATATTAAAAATTAAATAATGGTTATCTAAATAAATAAGTGGATTGCGTTTAGTTTGAAAAATATGCAGCGTTCGTTATTGTATTGCAGTATACATTCAGCAACAGAAAAGCGATACCTACTAATTACAAGTTAAGTTTTGTCACACAAATTTAGGAATCACAATCACACCCTAGATTAACCAAAATTTGTATCATAAATATGAGGTAGGTTAGGTTAGGTTCGTTTTTATATCAGGCCCGGAGGGCCAGAACAACACAGAAATAGGAGCTCCGTGCAAGCGGAGCTCCGTCGACTCTGTTAAATTTGTAAATTGTTGTTTGGATGGTGGGTTTGGCATATGTGCGTTGCCGGCACGGCAGTAAATTTGCCCCCTTTTTTTTGATGGACAAAATGACATATTTTGCTTACCTACTGATTGCTTGCCAAAATTTGATTAACTGTGGGTCGCTCAATGCAGCTCAAATATTTAATTTACTGACCAAAGTAATTTAGAGCAGTTCAGTATATCATTAATTGCAGACAGATTTATAAATGTTTTCTAACCATAAGTTGCTTACCAACTAGCTATTTTGGCTGACCAAATACATATTTCTGTTCACGAAAAAAAAGAATATTTTGCTAATTGATTAAATAATACCCCATAAGATACAGCTCTTTCAAGCGTAGGCATATTGTTAGAGTCCATTCGGATACGGAACCCTAAAAAGGCAAAAACTGCATTTAGGGATTTAAAAATATATACGCAGTAACTACTTGGAAAACAAACCCAGTGGACCTTTTTTGCGTAATATCTGGGTTTTCTTCATTTTGAAAACAGCTGCTCCAATTACCTAATCGCAGCTTATCACTTTACGCTTTAAAAGACAGCAATAAAACGATGTGAGCTTATTTGGGAAAAAGTACTTGGTTCGATTCCCTTGTCCAAAACCAAGGCGAAACCTTTAAATGCAGCTCCTCTTTTCCAAAATCAAGGTCTTGGTTCCTAAAAACTGATTAGGTATCTCACTTTTAGTTTTAGAATTCTCTGTACTGACTTATTTGGATTGATCGCCCTGTATACTTAAGCGTTATGGCCGACAAAATGCTGCCTACGAAAAGTTGTCTCAACATGGTGTTGCTGACCGTACCACTGCTGCAATAATATACCTAATACCTCGGCATAGACGCATGCGCGAGGTTGGATTGCTTGAGAGTTGCTTTGTAACAGCTAGTAGGTTACTACCTGGTAACAGGCTTTTGTTCTGCGGTACGTGCAAGTGCCACCATGCATGCACCATGCACAGAAAACGCGTCCGTTAGAAAAAAGTTCATCATCATCAGCCTATACTAGTCCACTGCTGGACGAAGGCCTCTCCCATTGCACACCACCGAGCACGATCTGCGGCCACTCTCATCCAGCTCTTGCCAGCCACCTTACGAAGATCGTCGCTCCACCTAGTCTGAGGGCATCCTACACTGCGTTTGCCGACCGAGGGCAATCTACAGCGGTTATCTGCAGCACGTCAAAAAATTACCAGCGATTTCCAAGAGACCACACTGCTGAGGAGAAGCGCCGCAAGAAACTTAACAGTCAGTCATTCTTTAAACAAACTTTTTCCTGCTCAACTACGCATGATAATTTTTATTTTATGTTCATTGTTTTATTATAATGTTAGGCTAAGTATTATCATTGCCATAAGCAATATTAAAAAAAAATACGGACTATTGTTGAGTTTTTTGCGGAGTTTCTTCTCAGTATTGGTCTCCTCTTGGGAAGCGCTGGTAGATTTTTAACGAGTAAAAGTGCCCGTGCTGCCAACTTAGTGAATAAACAGTTAACTTTATTAACGCACGAGTTTTCTATTCATGGTGGCACTTTCACGTACCACAGAACAGAAGCATATTACCAGGCAGTGACCTACCAGCTGTTACAAAGCAGCTCTCAGGTAAGCCAACTTCGCGCATGCGTCTATGGTAAGGTGTAGGTGTATTGCAGCAGCGGTACGGTCAGCAACACCATGTTGAGACAACTTTTCGTAGGCAGCGACCTCTCGGCCATAACGCCTAAGTATACAAGATAAAACCAAATAAGTCAGTATGGGGAATCTGAAAACTAAAAGTAAGATAATCTGTTTTTAGGAACCAAGGCCTCGATTTTGGAAAAGAGGTAATACTGCATTTAAAGGTTTCGCCTCGGTTTTGGAAAAGGGAATCGAACAAATTCTTTCCCGAATAAGCACATATTGTTTTATTGCTGTATTTGATAGCGTAAAGTGGTAAGCAACGATTAACATTGGAGCAGCTGTTTCCAAAATAAAAATTAACCAGAAATTATGCAAAAAGATCAGCCGCTGGGTTTGTTTCTCCCGTTAACTTTTAAATCCTTAAATGCAAATTTTGCCCGTATTCGAAGGGAGACCAACGGGACGGTAATAATATGTATTTTTACGGTGGATTTACATAAAGAAGAAAAAAAAATTATAATAATATTAAGGGGTCCCCATACAAGAAACGATTTATTTTCAACGTTTTTTTATTTTTTGCTGTATCGTAACAACGGTAAAACATATACAAGCGCCAAATTTGGTATGATTTTATTACAAACCCTAAAGAAAAACAACAAATACTAAAAAATGGTCGATTGTGAGGTAGGTCGCGTGGGTTCGATTCGGAATTGAATTCAAATTGGAATATAATACCAACTGTGCGGCGGTACGGAACCCTCGGTACGCGAGTCCGACTTACGACCGACACTTAACCGGTTTTTTTAAACTCAAGGCCTTGGTTTCTAACAACGTAACCCTATAACTTATAGTTTCCAAAATCCCTTTACCGACTGACCCATTTGGATTGCTTGTAAAGTAGGTAAAAGTTCTACCTATAGGTAAGCTATAGCATAGTTAGGATAATCCCATGTTCAGTTATTATATTACAAATCATAATTTTAATTTATATTTTCCCTTATTTTATTTTATTATTACTGCCTATACTTAATTGTTTATGTAGAATAAAGTTTTAAAATGAATGCGCGTCCCTAATACTAAATCTGACTGCGAGTACCTACTTCGGCGCGGACCGCCGCGCGGCACAAAACATTTTTTTTAACATATTTGTTAGACAATTTTTACTGGCAAGTTTATTTTTTATATATAGTAGGATTACTGAGCTATTTACTAGTATTTTTTTCTGGAGCCAGTCACCATAGTTTTAAGTCAGAAGAGGATTTTGGAAAAGAGGTAATACTGCATTTAAAGGTTTCGCCTCGGTTTTGGAAAAGGGAATCGAACAAATTCTTTCCCGAATAAGCACATATTGTTTTATTGCTGTATTTGATAGCGTAAAGTGGTAAGCAACGATTAACATTGGAGCAGCTGTTTCCAAAATAAAAATTAACCAGAAATTATGCAAAAAGATCAGCCGCTGGGTTTGTTTCTCCCGTTAACTTTTAAATCCTTAAATGCAAATTTTGCCCGTATTCGAAGGGAGACCAACGGGACGGTAATAATATGTATTTTTACGGTGGATTTACATAAAGAAGAAAAAAAAATTATAATAATATTAAGGGGTCCCCATACAAGAAACGATTTATTTTCAACGTTTTTTTATTTTTTGCTGTATCGTAACAACGGTAAAACATATACAAGCGCCAAATTTGGTATGATTTTATTACAAACCCTAAAGAAAAACAACAAATACTAAAAAATGGTCGATTGTGAGGTAGGTCGCGTGGGTTCGATTCGGAATTGAATTCAAATTGGAATATAATACCAACTGTGCGGCGGTACGGAACCCTCGGTACGCGAGTCCGACTTACGACCGACACTTAACCGGTTTTTTTAAACTCAAGGCCTTGGTTTCTAACAACGTAACCCTATAACTTATAGTTTCCAAAATCCCTTTACCGACTGACCCATTTGGATTGCTTGTAAAGTAGGTAAAAGTTCTACCTATAGGTAAGCTATAGCATAGTTAGGATAATCCCATGTTCAGTTATTATATTACAAATCATAATTTTAATTTATATTTTCCCTTATTTTATTTTATTATTACTGCCTATACTTAATTGTTTATGTAGAATAAAGTTTTAAAATGAATGCGCGTCCCTAATACTAAATCTGACTGCGAGTACCTACTTCGGCGCGGACCGCCGCGCGGCACAAAACATTTTTTTTAACATATTTGTTAGACAATTTTTACTGGCAAGTTTATTTTTTATATATAGTAGGATTACTGAGCTATTTACTAGTATTTTTTTCTGGAGCCAGTCACCATAGTTTTAAGTCAGAAGAGGATTTTGGAAAAAAAATTAAAGAAAAAAAATATTTTTGTATTTCTCATTTACACACCCATGTGTGTAAAAATTTTGTTCCAGAAAAGAATTCCTCGTCCTCGAATTGTAAGAAAAAGACACCAAACTTGATATAATTGCTGATGTATGGAGATATAAAATGAGTGAGGCGCGCCGGATGCACTCTTCCCCCCCCTCCCCTGCCCACCTGCAGGGGGCCTCTGGGCAACCGGGCTAAATCAGCTCAGCTCACCCCCAGGAACACCTGTTCCAAGCGATTTGCTTTGTCTCAAAAATGCAAGTTGCCGGACCGAAGATCCCCCACTAGCACGCTCTCGGTCAGTCTCATGCCCTAGCAGAAAAAAGGTTGTTGTCCATGGAGCGGCAAATGAAGAGGGATTCAGATTTTTGTGGTAAGTATATTGAATTTATGCCCGAGTATGAGGCTTTGGGACATATGTCCATATGGCTGTTGATTGACGTTCGCTCGAGCACTTCTTTTTGCCCCACCATGCGGTTTTGAAGACTCCTGAGGGCAAGATTAGGGTAGTTTTTGACGGTTTGGACCCTACGTTAAGTGGGGTTTCCTTGAACCAGTCTTTGCACTCCGGTCCCAAACTGCACAGGGAAATCTTGAATATCCTCACTAACTTCCGCCGTCATCAAATAGTTTTTGTGGCTGACATCCGAATGATGTTCTGCCAATCGGTGGTTCACCGAAATTACCGGCGCGGCATTATCAGTTGATTTAGTGGCGTGAGCGACCTCGTGATCCGATGCAAGTGTAAGAGTTGAACACCACCACGTACGGACTTAAATCCAGTCCATATATTGCAATCCGGACTTTGTTGGAGTTGGCTCATCGTGAGCGATTGAACTATCCCCGTGCAGCGGCCATCTTGGAGGATTCAGTGTATCTCGATGACGTGTGCACTGGGGCTTTTACCGTCACGGAGGCTTTGATTTTACGGGATGAGTTGATTGGGATCCTGAAGTCAGGTGGGTACGAATTGCGTTAGTGGTTGTCAATTTGCCCTGACTTGTTGAGTGACCTCCTGGTGGAACATCAGCAGGATCCTCTCTTGTTTGAAGATGCGGACAACCCTAACTATTGCGGTCCACGGCATGTCTTCACTTATCGGGTTAAGTTGGACTCCCCAAAGACCTGGACGAAGCGCTCGGTCTTATCAACTGTTGCTCGGACCTTCGATCCTAACGGATGGATCACACCTGTCATTTTTCTGGAAAAGTGTTTTTTGCAGAAACTGTGGAAGTTACGTGGGACGAACGTCTTCAGGGAGAATTATTAAGAGAGTGGTGTTCGATTGTTTCCTCACTTCCGGACGTAAACCGGATTTCTTTGCCCAGACTCTTTCTGCCGTTCGGCAAGTATAGAGGTGGTCTCCACGGGTTTTTTGACGCGTCCGAACGAGGGTACGTGGCCGTGGTATTTTTGCGGACTATTAGTCAATCCGGTTACGTGGGACTTCATTGGGTAATGGCTAAGAGTAAGGTGGCGCCTATAAAAACTAGGTTAACTATTCCGAAGTTGGAATTGTCGGGAGCAGCCTTCCTTACTAGGCTCCTCAATCATGTTTGTGATATTTTGGGTCGTACCGTTGAGATTTGAGATGTTTTTGCGTGGACTGATAGTGAGATCGTTCTTTGTTAGCTCCGCACCTCTGTGCATAATTTAGAGGTTTTTGTTACGAATCGAATTTCCTGAAACCCGACATGATTTGAATCCTCTTTTGGATAGGTACAGTTCGCTGTCAAAATTGATTGGGGTTACCGGTTGGATCCGGCGTCTTATACATAACGGGCGACCCCTCGCTTGTTTGAATCCCTTTCTGGACAAGTCGGGTCTCCTTCGAGTCGGCGGACGACTTCGAAATTCGAATTTTCCTTATGGGGCTAATGCTTACGCAGGCTGCAATGCCCTTGTAGCTATTTTGCAACGTGAATTTTAGATTTTATCTGCCATACGCACTATTCGCGGCATTATTACCAGATATATGCCATGCTATCGCTTGAAGGCCACACCCACGCAGCTGATGATGGGTGATCTACCATCCGATAGAGTCTCAGAGAGTTGACTATTTGCTTGTGTGGGCACGGACTTTGCCGGCTTCTTTTTGGTAACGCAACGCTCGATCTGTCAAGGCGTATTTTTTTGTGTTTGTCTGTCTAGCCTCCAAAGCAGTTCACTTGGAACCGGTAAGTACCCTCAGCACTGAAGCGTTTCTTGCGACGCTAGGTAGATTTGTATCCCGCCGGGGGCTGCCATCTTTGATCCGCTTTGATAATGGTACAAACTATACTGATCGTTATTTAAACGAAGTTTTTAAATATTTGAATAGTAATAATGATATTTTATGATTTGCAATGGCCCGAGTGGGCATTAAGTAGCAATTTGACCCCCCAGTGTGTCCACATTGAGGTGGTATTTTTGAAGATGTTGTAAAGGTTACAAAAATGCATCTCCATTTTATAAAATTGAGGCCGTCCTCAACTCGCGCCCTCTCTGCCCTGTCTCGTCGGACCCAAATGACCTAAAAGCATTGACTCCTGGTCACTTGTTGATTGGTCAGCCCCTTAATGCTCTGCCGGAATACGCCATCAGGGTAGTAAAATCATCACGCTTAAGTCGGTTTGAATTGCTCCAGCAGATGATTCAGAGGTTCTGGCATCGCTGGTCGCTAGAATATTTGCATATTTTGCAGTGACAAAACTGATCCTCCTAAAGTTGGAGATTTTGTATTAGTTACGAAATCTAATTTGTTACCTTTGTTTTAGCGTCGTGGACGCATTGTAAATTTGTTTTATGGGTCTGACGGGGTTCCCAGAGTTGCAGAGGTTATGGTCGGAGATTCGGTTTTGAAGCGAGCCGTGGCGAGTTTAGACCACCTGCCCATTTATTAGCAGGCAGAACTCTTCCGCCTGGAGCCGGGGATTGTTCGGTACCAATCGAGTTGGTATAATCTGTGGCGCCTAGATCGCTCGCGCGTCTGAGACACTTGACGTTTGACGTTTGACACTTGACTTTTGTAATTTTGAGAGCTTCGATGTGGTTCGTTTTTTGAGAGAAAAATATAGCTTTTGATAGAGTTAATTCCGATTGAATCCGCTACAATAGTTGCAAAATATAAGTAGATTTATAGTGTACCGAGGTTTAAGAGGTTGTGCCGGGCTAGTTTGGTGCTGGCTATACGCGTAGCTGTCCAACGGCCCCCGAAAAGTCTCCTGCGACACACACATTTGACACAAACATACAGATACACACTTTGGTCCAAGGCCCAAGGTCTGAGGAACCCGTCCGGTCGGTCAGCAAGCCACACCTGATCGTTTTTTGGGTAAGTCATTACAACATATTATAGCCTTGTAACCTCTAAAGGTTGTAAGTAAACAGCTTAATAAACGCCTTCCGGCAGCAGCCTTTGAGGTTTTGTGGCATGCCCCTGTTCTTTGTATGCTATCATTCGGATAGCATATTGGGGTTTTGCCATCCGGTTTGTTTTGGGACACCCATCTAGGCCAAGTACTCTCGAAGGGCCCAGTCTTGGCATAAAAGAATGAATAGAACTTGGAGTTCGGGATCAAACTGAAAACAGATAGCGAATTTAGATAGATTCTCATCTACCGGTGATAACTACGGGCACACTGGCGGGTAAAATAAATGCATGTCAGCATCTGCAAAATGGGTAGGTTATGTAAAAAACTGAATCTGACTACAAATATGCCAGCAACTACACAATTATACACAGTCAGGGCAATATGCGGAAGCTCTACAAAAAATTGGCAAATATCGTACGGCATGATTTCATTGAACCGTGAATTCTGTAATAATATACAAAACACAGACGATCTAAAAAATAACGTGTACCTCGATCTATAAAACAATATAAAAAATAGAGAATAGTTGTGTGAGAGGGCAATATTAGCACCGAAAAACGAAATTGTTGGGTGGGCAAATAGAAAAAAAAACTCACGTAGAAGGCGATGTTGTGGAGTAGATCTCTGTAGACAATATCAATAACACCGAGCAAGTCACGTCCTACCCTAAGAGTTCCTGAACTCTTTGAAGCTATCGGGAGTGCCCTCCCATAAATTCGTGCTTAAAGTTGGTGTCCTGCTACTCTTGATGCAAAATTTTAATAATGTAATGGTACATGGTTGCTAACTACCTATGCACCTACCTAGGTCAGAATATCGTAAGGGCAATAATTACGTCGGGAATGGCGAAAGGAGAAAATCTTTTAATTCCCCGCATTCTTATAATTCCGATAGGTTTAACTTTAAAAGAGAGCAATTCTCTCTAAAACAGCTTTTGCCATGACCATAAACAAAGCGCAAGGGCAAACAATAAAAGTAGCTACTGTACCCTGACTCAACATAGAACGGTGTCACAGTGACACTTCTTACGACTTGAACGTCAATATGACACAGTTCTATGGTGGGTCAGGTTTCCATTGGGCTAATAGTAAATTTAGAAGCAAACTGTTTTTCCTATGGGCATGTTGTAGCATGCTCACGAGTATCCGACCCACGAAATCTTCATGTTTTAGCAAAATATGGCAAAACAATAGTAGATTTTACAACAAGTGCATAAAACGCATCATTTTACGCGAGACGAGTGTTAAATGGGTTTCATAGACGAGTTGTACACTCTACTTTTCACTTCGATTGTAACACCCCAAAAGTGAGATGTCACCTTTTTGGTTCATTTACATGAAGACGGGGAAGGCGTCCGCCCTTGCGCGCTCGGAGCTACGTTTTGGCGCCTACCATTGACGACTTATAGACTAGTATTCGACAAGGACTCTCGGTACTATACCTGATCATTTAGTTCATTCTTTCTTTTGTTTGGAGGCTTTCCTCGCTGGTTCCTGGCTAAGTTTTGTGGCGGCTATTTAACGAGTGAACGAGCTTCACGCCCATACTTGAAGGAGCCGGTGTATTTCTAATAACTTGTAAATTACTCTTTCATCTTTGATAACAAACCTTCGACATTGAACCGGCTCAATTTAAACTTAGGTACTCACTTTATCTCACGCATTTCAACACGGAGCGTTTATATCCTAGATCTTTGTTCCTCTATCCATATTCTAAACTCATATTTAACCCGCTTTACATCAGTAATTCCTTTTTATTTTTAATGCAAAACCCGGACAGCGTTAGATTTGGTTAGTCGTTTTCTCATAGTATGAAACGTCACCTTGACGTTTGACAGGAGGCTAAGGCGGTCGCCCCATCGGCGTGTGAGCAGATTCAATCACCGGTTTCCATCTTACATTCTTATTTACTAGTTCCAGATGTATTATCTACTTAATTCCAGCTAAGAAAAAGTCCTTCTTTACTGGGAGGGATCGGAAGTGTTAGTTGTTGTCTCTTCGATTTGAATCGGCTAGGTTGGCAGCGACCGGAGATGCATTGGAATGCGGCAGTAACATCACTACGGCGTCACTTATGTTTGCAAGCCGGTCATTTAGAGATGATTCGGATCTTTTGCTGTGATTTCATGTGGATAGCCGATGAATGTCGTGGCCGAGTGAATTATATCGGTGCTAATCATGCTTAAGTGCTACCTTTGCTCTTGACGCCGGTTTTCACAGTGAGTATGCTGTAACTTTCGCGTATATTGTTCACGCCGTCTCGTCGATGCCGGCTTTGAAGTAAAGACTGACTTCGATTCCTTTCAGGTCTGGATGCCTTTTTTTCATCAAGAATAGCTGCTGTGCTCGTTTCTAAAGTCTTAACATGCGCTGTCGCGCGTCTTAAAGGTAAATTTTCATGTTAAAAGTGTACGTCGCAATAGTGTTACGTAATCGCCACGTTCTGTTTCTAAAGTACGTCCGGTCTGTTTCAGATGTTCAATACGGTACGACAATATACGGTATTGCTACGACAATCTCTGCGGTCTCTGAGGATAAAAGATAATTGCCTCTAATTTACTACCCGAAAAGGTAAACTTTATTCATTAAAAGTGATGAGTTGTCAGGTGAGGTATCTGTGTTTGTTTCTTTTCTGAGGTGTTATATTGTATGTTTAAGGGCTCCAAGGCTACCCTGAAAGCCTCGCGAAGCCCGAAGCCCCGCGTACACGGATCCCGCGTACACGGATGCCGCGTGACATTAACCTTATTTCCCTTACTTTCTATTTTTCACTTCTACTTTAACCTATTATGCTACCTAGGCTATCCTTAGACTGCGTAGGTAACAAGCGCCTCTTTTGTCCTCGGTAGTTATCCTACAGTGCCCGGCCGTTAAGAAGTCAATCCTGACAGCTGTCATCGCAGTACAATTTATAACTTGTTGTGGTTATAATTTGTGCTGAAATGACAAGTGTCAGGATTTACTTCTTATCGGCCGGGCACTTTAGTAGGGGATGAGTGTATCACGGGTTTACCGATGCTAATCTCGTAGGTAACCCGGGCCTCTCTTTACTTACCCGTTGGTATCTATTTTTGTAACCTCTACCTCTGTCAGCCCAAAGGCATGGTTAATTAGTATTTTAGTACCAAGAAGGGGGGACGCCCTCTATTCTGACCACTTTTATTCTTACCTGAACCTAATTGTATATGTGAAAAAATTTAACATTAAAAACCACACTCAATAAACAACGATTAATCTCATTATAGCGACACTACCATCGATCCTCTTTGTGGCCGGTCGCTCTTTCTACGGCGCCCAACCCTCTAGCGATTGGCCCTCGAGCCAAGTGACCACACGACCCTAGTCTCGTGCCGCGGGCAAAAATAAAGTGTTACAGTGGTACCCAACGTATGGCTCGAAGAATCGTTGGTGTGGTTCTAGTTACTAGGTTCATAGTGACGCAGGTATAACTATTGGCATATATGTGTGGTTTTTCTAAACTTAAAAAGCGCATTTTAAAAAAAAGACAACTTATGTCCTCACGTGTTAATTGACTTTCTTAGCTATTTTAAACTTAAACTTACTTACTTACTTTATTAAACATTGACTATTAACTACACTGAGAGAAAAAACGGGCGTTACCTTCCGAATTTTTCCTTCTAATTGTCTTACCCACCAAAAAATTCGACTTTCCTTCTGAATGATACCAACCAAATCGGAAGTTAATTGATTACCCACCAAAATTCAGAAGGAATACGAAATTATCCTTCCAATTAAGAAGGAAAATGTAGACGGTAACATTTTAGGAGGTAAACTTTAGAAGGAACTTTTTGTTACCTTCCCAACTAATCCTTCCACTTTGTTAGGTATTTGAAATAGTGGGTTGAATCGGAAGGAAAGGTAAAAATCTAGACGGAATTTCCGAATACCTTCTAGTGTTTCCCTCTAATTTGGTAGGGTTTTTAAACAGGAGGTAATAACCGGCGGGACCTTCCGAATTTTTCCTTCTTATTGCCTTACCTACCAAAAAAATCAGCTTTCCCTTCAAATGCTACCGATCAAATCAGAAGGTAATTGATTACCCACCAAAATTCGGAAGGAATACGAATTTTTCCTACCTATTTAAAAGGATTTTTTAGACGGTAACATTTTAGAAGGTAAAGCTTCAGAAGGCACTTGTTGTTACCGTCCATTCCAATCCTTCTACTTTGATAGGTATTTGAAACGGTAGGTAAAATCGGGAGGAAAGGTAAAAGTCTAGACGGAATTTTCAGATACCTTCTAGCTTTTGCGCACTAATTTGGTAGGGTTTTTATACAGGAGGTAATAACCGGCGTGACCTTCCGAATTTTTCCTTCTTATTGCCTTACCTACCAAAAAAATCAGCTTTCCCTCCGAATGCTACCGATCAAATCAGAAGGTAATTGATTACCCACCGAAATTCGGTAGGCATACGAAATTTTCCTACCTATTTAAAATATTTGTTTAGACGGTAACGTTTTAGAAGGTTAAGCTTCAGAAGGCACTTGTTGTTACCGTCCATTCCAATCCTTCTACTTTGATAGGTATTTTAAACGGTAGGTAAAATCGGGAGGAAAGGTAAAAGTCTAGACGGAATTATCGGATACCTTCTAGCTTTTGTCCAATTTTTCCTTCTTATAGCCTTACCTACCAAAAAAATCAGCTTTCCGTCCAAATGCTACCGATCAAATCAGAAGGTAATTGATTATTCCAACCAAAATTCGGTAGGAATACGAAATTTTCTTACCTATTTAAAAAATTTTTTTGAAAGTAACGTTTTAGAAGGTTATGCTTCAGAAGGCACTTGTTGTTACCGTCCATTCCAATCCTTCTACTTTGATAGGTATTTTAAACGGTAGGCAAAATCGGGAGGAAAGGTAAAAGTCTTGTCGGAATTATCGGATACCTTCTAGCTTTTGCCCACTAACTTGGCAGGTTATTTAAACAGAAGGTAATTGAGAGAACAATCCTTCCTAGTTTTTCCTTCCAAGTTCTTTACCTACCAAAAAAGAGCAACTTTCCCTCCAAATGCTACCGATCAAATCGGAAGATAATTGATTACTCACCAAAATTCGGTAGGAATACGAAATTTTCCTACCTATTTAAAAGGATATTTAGACGGTAACTTTTCAGAAGGTTAAGCTTTAGAAGGCACTTGTTGTTACCGTCCATTCCAATCCTTTTACTTTGATAGGTATTTGAAACGGTAGGTAAAATCGGGAGCAAAGGTAAAAGTCTAGACGGAATTTTCGGATGCCTTTTAGCTTTTACCCATTAACTAGGCAGTTTATTTAACCAGAAGGAAAACATACTTCCTAATTAATCCTTCCGTGTGCTTTACCTACCAAAAAAGAGCAACTTTTCCTCCATATGCTACCGATCAAATCGGGAGGTAATTTATTACCTACCTACCAAATTGAAAAGGAAATTTTTGACGGTAACATTTTAGAAGGTAAAGCTTCCGAAGGAACTTGCTGGTACCGTCCATACCAATCCTTTTACTTTTGGTAGGTAGGTAGGTATTTGGAACCGTAGGTAAAATTGTAATAAACTAGACTGAATTTTCGTATACTTCCAGTCAGATCGGAAGGTAATTGATTAAAGAAAAGAAAAGAAAGAAAAATACATTTATTCACTACACACACAAGACACAGAAAAATAGTGAAAACAGAAAACAGCAATAAACAAGTAGCGGGTGTGTCTTCGCGGCAGTGAATCGTACACTGGCTCAGCATAATGCTGAGGTGTTAAACACCTGCAGCGCTGATTTTCAGCCAGCTCCGAGTGTGACAGACGGACGGTACGCTAAACGAATAAAGTGTAATTTAAAAATAAATAATTATATAGGTACTATTTAACAAATACTTATAGTTAGTGGCGAAATAAATACAAAAAATACATGCCAAACCTTACATAAACGTATTTAAAGTAGAAAAACGAGTACGTACTTAGCCAGTATACAGCATCGACAATTTGGCACAATTAACTAAAACAAAAGAAAACTAAACTCTAATTTACAAAGTGCTGGTTGGGAAATTAGGATTTTTGGAGCGTCAACAAATAACCTTTAAGCTTACGCTTAAAGGTGTACTTGCTAGGCGCTCCTTGGATGGGAGGGGGGAGATCATTCCAGCACTTGGACGCCGCGAACTTGAAACTACCCCGAAACGCCGCGGTTCGGTGCAGCGGCACAATCGCCCTAGCTTTAAATCTGCGTACATTACTGGACCACTGGATCTTTTGAAAGAGGTACGACGGGGTCATGTGTTGCACCACACCGAACATAAGGGTCGCCAGGTGCATGCGCCTCCGCGCAGCCATGTTTAACAAGTTAGCGGCGTTCAAATACGGAGTGATGTGGGAGCGGGGAGGGACTCTGAAACAAAAACGAGCACACGCGTTCTGTACTCGTTGTATTAGCCTCTTAAATTACCCACCAAATTCAAAAGGAAATTTTAGACGGACTAATATTTAAAAAGGTTAAGCTTACGAAGGAACTGGCTGTTACCGTCCATACCAATTCTGGTATGTGTTTGTGGGATTTTGAAACAGTAGGTAATTTCGGAAGGAAAGGTTAAATCTAGACGGAATTTCTAGCTTTTACCCACTCACTTGGCAGGACATTTAAACAGAAGGTAATTGAGAGAACAATCCTTCCTAATTTTTCCTTCCAAGTGCTTTACTTACCAAAAAGTACAATTTTTCTTTCAAATGCTACCGATCAAATCGAAAGGTAATTGATTACCCACCAAATTAAGAAGGAAACTTTAGACGGTTATATGAGGAGTTCAAGCTTCAAAAGGAACTTTTTGGCTTCGTCCATAAAAAGTCTTCTACTATGATAGGTATTTGAAACAGTAGGTAAAATTGAAGGGAAACTAGACGGACGGAGTTTATGGATACTTTTCAGCTTTACCTACTCGTTTGGTAGGGTTTTTAAAAAGGAGGTAATTAAGAGAAAATATCTTCCGAAGATTTCCTTTCAAGTGCCTTACCTACGAAAAAAATCAACTCTCCTTCCGAATGCTACCGAAATTTTAGACGGTAACTTTTTAGAAGGTAAAGCTCCCGAAGGAACTTGTTTTTACCGTTCATACCAATCCTTCTACTTTGGTGGATTTTTGAAACAGTATAAGTAATGGCGGAGGGAAAGGAAATAATTTTTGGATACTGTACTGACCCCCCCTAAAAAAATTACTTTTATATTATATATATTATTATTTGGCCTCATGATCGTCTAATGATCGAACCCTACCTTGTGAACCGAATAGTAATCCAAAGAACTTTAATGAGCGAGAGTTTATCATTACTAGTCTATTTTGAAGTACCTAATTACTCCTTTCTACTGTTTACTATTGAAGAATACCATTAAATTTGCAGGCTAATATATTTATATTGTTAAGTCAAAACTAAAAGTATTAACTATTCAATAAAGAATTATATTAATAAAATTCCTAATTGAAACATGGTTCAAATTATTGTAATAGTCTATTGGAAAGGATTAATTAACCTAACATTCTATTATTAACCAAGGAACAGAGTTATGGCAAGCATGAATATAGAAATCCTAACATAAAATATAATCATTCTACTGTTGAAACAAAATATCTATAGGCAACTTAGAATATTACTTGGAGCTTCAGATATAACCTACATAACTATGAACAAACTCTAGGTTTAATTCAAATATCTTACTAGATATACTTTTATAAAATGGCAATAATATATTAGCGGATAAGGAACGGCCCCATCACACGCCGTTCCGCTGCTCTTCAACCATAACCTCAGAGCCCGCCCACTAATATATCTTTTATTATTTAATATAACACATTATTCTATTAATGTTAAATTTAGTAGACTAATTCTAGTCTTAGGTAAACTTGATTCTACTAGTCTCTCCAAAAGGATCCTTTGAGAAGAGAGACCGAGACAAACTCAAAGGATTAAACTATTTAATTCAATTATTCATTTTACCTTTGAACACAAAATAATATATTAGAACAATATAATATCAATGCTTAGTTTTAGGCTTTATTCTTATTTCTTAGCCTGTTACTTCTTACTTATAGAATTAAACTCAATATGCCTATGACAAACTTTGTGTGTCTTTCTCTATAATTTGTAGTCATAACTACCAAACTATTTAGTAGTATACCTACTGTAATTATCATGTAATTAACCCTACTAAGCGGGTTCTACAACCTTTATACTCTGGATTGTAGTATGAATTATTGAATCACTCAGATTACTATAATTCAATTTCAGTACTATATCCCTAGTACATAAACTATTTAGTTTAAAATTTAATATAATAATGAATTAGTGTAACCTCACCATTCATAACTTAGTCTGAGAAACTATTGTGTAAATTTTACATATACCATCTACTTCATTGAAATTGCCAACACTAAATTATTTCTAAAATTAATTAGCCCTAGTAAGTAGCTCTATAATTGATTTAGTGCGCTTTCAGATATCCTGTTTCAACACTTAATTTAACTAAATTAGTAGCCCTTTGGTTTTATCACTAAATAACTTCTTTAATAACCTTAATATTCTCACAAAGGTGGTGTGTTCTTGAACCACATAGTGTATACTCAACACTAGGGTTCCTTCAGACAACAACTAAGCATATGTGTAAGTACAGTGACCACTGATTGTCCTTGGACAGAGACAGTAAGCCGTAGCTAGGTATGTACCGCACATCTATAGCTGTTAAAGGTGTATTGGAAGGACAGACCAACTCGTAAGTATCACTTTGAATTTTACCTATACAAAAGGACTACGTTAACCTAGATTTATTTACTCTACCTGATGTTTTAAAGATAATGTATAGTTTATAATGATGACGATTTAATTCTTACAACTAGAACCTCTTCGGAATAATATCTAAATATGATAAGCCTAGCTTTTCTTTTAGCAGGTATGTAACCGTACTTATTTACCCTTGCTATCCTAGAAAATTAATAATAATATCATAGACTCTCGTTGTGCTTAGATGACTTCTATGACAACAACCTGGTGTGAATACACATAGCTAACTAATTACTTTTATTCATTTGAGACAGTTTCAACGTGAACCCTTTAATTTACCCTTACTATCCTAGAAAGTTAATAATAATACCGTAGACTAATAAGTTTCGTTACGTGCTTAGATGACCTCTATGACAACAACCTTGTGTAAATACACATAGCTAACTAAATACTTTTATTCGTTTGGGACAGTTTTAACGTGAACTCTTTAATTTACCCTTACTATCCTAGAAAGTTAATAAAAATACCGTAGACTAATAAGTTTCGTTACGTGCTTAGATGACTTCTATGACAACAAACTGGTGTGAATACACATAGCTAACTAATTACTTTTATTCGTTTGGGACAGTTTTAACGTGAACTCTTTATACACACTAACTGATAAAACATGTTTGCGGGCATCTCCCTAGTTAGCCGCCTAGGTTTATCACTAAGGTTAGGCGCGAATGCTTCTTAAACTTAGATCTCTTCCTATCTGCTAATTATAACCACTACAATACCTTTCATGTTAAACGAACTCCCTAATCATACCAACACGGGTTTATCGGACAACATACATACTCCACAGCCTAGCGCTTCATTTACTTTCTAACTAGACGGACGGTCTTAGAATTTGACGTTTCTGACAAGTATAGATAGACCTAACCACAGACTATCAAGATTACATTCAATAAGTAAGTTTCGATACCCTAGATTGAATATTTGCCTAATATGAATTTAATTTAAAAGGATTACTTTTCTAACATGATTTAATTATTACTAGTTCCTAATTTTCCTATTGGTTTTAGAAGGCTAATTTAAGTCTTCTTGGTTCAATAATTATAATTCTTACGTCGACAGAGCTTGTTTTACTATGCCAGTAGTAGAACAAACTTTGTCTACATATACCTAGCTAGTCACATTACGTGTTTATAAGCTTCCCTCGGTGTAAAGGAAAAGCTACTGACTACCTATAACCCCTAACCACCTATTAATATATTGTTTTAGAGCAATTAAAAGTCCAAAATGACTTTTACAGTTACGTTAAACGTGTGAGTAGTGTAAAGGAATTCCGGTGTAAGAAAACCTTTGCTAGACCAACTAAGACCTAACATAACCTCGATTTCGGAAGTAAAACTTCCTGTGTGTAGTCCTAAGACCCTTCAACCGGCTATTTCTAGCCTTTAGTTGGCTTCCAGGTGGGGAAAATACCTACGGTGGTCTATATATACATATATAAATAAGGGGATCAATGCCAAAGGTACTTTAGATGGCCACACAACAATCGCAAACTGATTTCGGATCCACTTCTACGGGCCCTGAAGAGGGACCATAAAAAGTACCATTCAGCAGAGCCTGATATACCGAATAAAGGTATCAGGAAACCTTGTACGCGTACCTTCCAAACTCACTCAGTTAATGAGTTAAAACCGTCCGTTTCCTGATTGTGGAAATCTTCAGGTCTCAACTCACAACCAAAATGTGAGTGTAGGTATTCATTTTCGTAAACTACAACTGCCTGGAGCTCTGCGTAACCGACTACCATTTGTGGCGTCGTTACAGAGTTCTGGAAAACAAAAGAAGGTTAATAAACATGTTAAAACAATCCCGGAACACACAAACACCAGTTATTAAAACATTCTCACAATCCTAGCAAAAGAAAGTCAACTACAACATTCCTGTGTAGCGATAATCGTTAACTTGTAGCGTTACTCGAACGCAACGTGAAGCGACACCCAAAATAATATCACCTATAATATACGAGCACAACACAAATAAATAAAAACCAACAAGGCAAAAATGGACGATACGTGACACCTCTCAGCAAAATATCAACTCACCCCTTCGACGACCGGAATAAAAAAGCCCCGCTCAGACCCTCGCCAGACTTTATATAGAAAACCCTGAGCATGCGTAGAAACCCCTTATTTTCGGCCCCGCTGTATGAAACATGCGTATAAGATCGCTTGGATGCGTAAACTTTTCCCGCAAAAGAAATTTCAATTATTCAACTTTAGTGTCTATTTCATTATTTCAAGTAACAAATAAAGCTCACTTTCGTTTGAACTCATCTCTCCTCATATTAGCGTCTCTCTAGCGTCCCTGCGTATAGAGAAGCTGGGATGCGCAGAAGTTTTCCCGCAATAATGCATTTACTCTTCTAATGACAATGATTATTCTAACATAACATGTAACAAACAAAGTTCATTATCCTTTGAATTTGACACCTACTCATTTTAGCAACATAGCGGTCATAATTCTTCTTTTTTTTTTTTCAACTTCCAGCATTTTCGATCCTTATTTATTAGGTTTTACAACTATAATGTTACCTCATTTTAAAATAATCTGTGCAATTCTTTCCTCTTTAATTTATCTTACTAACATAATGAAATAAACCTATTTATTTCCTATTTCTAATTAGATTGATCTGTTTTTTTTATTTAATTTCAACCATTTCCTTCGCTTGCTCCACAGCGCCATCTAGGTAATTCAAAGTGAACCCATTTCTCTGCTAGTCGCCCAGAATTAACCTGTCAATTTTAAATGTCTAATCGTTTAGTTCATTATACTTTGAACTTGTCTCCTACTCTCCTTAGCATTATAACCGTCATTTCTTTTTTAATTCAACTTCCAGCCAATTCTTTATTACAAAATAATTTGTGCAAACTTTCCCTCTTTAATTTATTTTACTAACATAACGAAACAAATTTATTTATTTCTAAATTCTAATTAGAATGATCTGTTTTTATTTAATTTCAACCATTTCCTTTGCTTGCACCACAGCGCCATCTAGGTAATTCAAAGTGAACCCATTTCTCCGCTAGTCGCTCAGAATTAACCTGTCAATTTTAAATGTCTAATCGTCTAGTTCATTATACTTTGAACTTGTCTCCTACTCTCCTTAGCATTATAACCGTCATTTCTTTTTTTATTCAACTTCCAGCCAATTCGATCTTTCTTTATTAGGTTACACAACTATAATGTTACTTCACTACAAAATAATTTGTGTAAACCTTCCCTCTTTAATTTATTTTACTGACATAACGAAATAAATCTATTTATTTCCTAAATTCTAATTAGAATGATCTGTTTTAATTCATATTATTAATTTCTTTTATTTCACACCTCAGCGCCATCTAGGTAACTCAAAGTGAACCTATATTTCCGCTAGTCGCTCAGAATTAATCTGTCAAATTTTAATGTCTAATCGTTTAAATAGTTGTCAATGTTTTCCAGAGAGAGCGCTGTTTTCAGTTTGTTTAGAAAATCTAATGACTAATTTCTAGCTGTCTGATGGCGAAGATTAACCTGAGTTTTTAAAATGGATTTTAAAAAGGACACTACACTCGTGTACCAGTACAATACCTTGTAGGTTTTACTGACTAACTTGGTGGGATTTTTACAGAGAAAGTAATTGAGTGAAAAATACCAGCGTGACATTCAGATTTTTCCTTCTTACTGCCTTACCTACCAAAATAAACCACTTTCCCTTAATCAAATTACCGGGAGGTAATTGAATAATTATACTTAGGTTCCTTAGGTTCCTAAGGTACCTTCCAAAATTCAGTAGGTACTAAAATAGTTAGGACATTTTGTACTAAAATTGTGTCTAGGTGATGGTACAGTCAGCGTCAAAAGTATCTGAACACTTAGGAACTTTGTCGTAGTAAACGTTGGAAATGAGAGTGGCTCGAATTTGTCACATTACTCACAGCTACAAGACAAGTGTTCAGCAACTTCCAACGCCGACTTTCTTTTCTTCTTTGTTGTTTGAAACTCTTTTAGTGTTAGGTGTTTTTTGGAGTTCTCAATAAAAAAGTAATTAATTCTTCCCTTCTTAATGAAGGCATAGGTTACCTACCTACTTATCTGTCTAGCGAGGTAGATGATGCGGACGTAAGAGTGTTGCAATTAGACTACAAGCAGTTAGCCATTAAGGAGTTCCTTTGATCGTTGTCAAGGTGCACTACCACGGTCTCTTGACCATAACTATATCACGGTAATAAAAATACTTATCTTGCCTTACTCTAGAGCATAAAGAAAGTAGGTACAAGTACCTACGTGTGCTTATAATGTTTGAGGGGTTCCTTCGATCATCCCAAATTAGCTGGTAGGTACTTAAGTATATTCATTTATTTCTGCAACGATGGTATTTATAAGATGTTATTTCTTAAATAGGCCAGTACAAAACATGAACCCTATTAGGGTGTAGCCATAAATTTCACTTACGTGTACTTGAAAATACAATTTAGTAGCACTACTTAATAGACGTTTACTTAAACATTTTAAAATTTATAAAACGTAACAAAAAAAAGAATAAATACTAGGTACCTACTACATCATCAGTGTCACTTCCTAACGTGAACTACTGAATTACAACTGTAACCTCATTTTGCACAATTGTCTACCAGTGTATTAGTGACAAGTTGCAAGCCCATCGCCTAACAGTGCTAGGTACCTACAACCTATTTAAAAAAAAACCCAAATCGCTATAGTTGTGCCTATAATCTTTGAAGAGTTCCCTCGATTTCTCCAGGACACCGTCATCAGATCCTGACCTAATGACAATGGGACCACCTGGGAAGTATACCCTTTCGAATTAAAAAATAATTTTCCTAATCGGTCCAGTTGTTTTCGAGGTAACGGGGAAATACATTAAAAAAGATTCCGACAAAACTCGGATAGGTATTTATAAGTCTGATAAAAATAATATTACCTACCGATTTGGTTGGTATTAAAGACGTTTCCTTTTAAATCGGCGCTCATCATAAACAGTCATAAAAACAATAATATTCGTTTTGTTTCATTTTATAGCATGCATAATTTCTGAGAATTTAATAAAATATAATAAATAAATATAGGTATAATTTTACCTAAACCATTTTTCGTCTCCTTATTTTTATACAATATAGTTGATTACTTCACGAAATACAATATTTCTTCTCAAATATAAAATGAATCTATTATAAAAAACAAAAAAACCGCCTTCAAAAACGCAAAAAATAACTTCTACTACTAGGTACTTAGTAGTAGGTACCTATCCTATTAGGTTAGTCCAACTGAAGTCGGCTTTTTGTTGAAAATATTGTGGTCGCCGACTTCAGTTAGACTAACCTAATAGGATAGGTACCTACTACTAAGTACCTAGTAGTAGAAGTTATTTTTTGCGTTTTTGAAGGCGGTTTTTTTGTTTTTTAAAACATTTATTTTATTTTACACTTTTTAGTGATCATAATAAGCTTATTTAGTCCCACTTCTTAGTTGATATATGAAACTTTAAGACATTTCAAGCTCGCCGCAAGCAACGCCGCGGGAAAATCATAGTCATTTTAAAACATTTAAATGTGGTTCGTTGTAGTCGCTCAACTATCTTAATCGGGATATCTTATCGCCACCCTTGAAATCGGTACCGTTGAGGAGTTCCGGTGGCCATCTGTGGTCTTCATCATCAGTTCCGCTTCACCAAGTGACACTTTCTGAATGCAAATGCTACATTTGTTACTAAAAATACTAAAATCGCTATATGTTTGCATACAATATTTGAGGAGTTCCCTCAATTCCTCACTGATCCCTTCATCAGATTCAGATTTGCTGACAATGGGACCACCTCGGAAGTATACTCTATCAAACCAAAAAAGAATTTTTAAAATCGGTCCACAATTGACGGAGTAATCGGTGAACATACATAAAAAAAAAAAAAAAAATACATACAGTGGAACGTATAACCTCCTCCTTTTTTGAAGTCGGTTAAAAAGTGACTTCTGGTGCATTTGCAGATACGAAACGCGCGGCACAAAAGAGCCAGCAGTGTTGCCTGTTATCCATATTTTTTCTGCACTGGAGTTAAACTACGGATTTTGTTGTAATTAGGTATTTTTTAGTTACTTTAGATACTGGACATTGGATACTTTCCATCTCGATTAAAAGTTGTTTTCATAAATTTATTCCATGCAGGCGAAGTCGCGGACGAAACACTAGCTTCGTAAATAAGGTCTTAAACAACATTAAAAGTATAAAATCCAAAAACATAATATATTTAAGTCACTGATATCCCTGAAATGAATAAATTCCGTACGAAATAAAACACGTAAAAATAACGCCAATTTCATAGGTAAGGACCCAATACTAAAATGTTTCGCTACTTCTAAGGCTGACCGTTGTAAATTTCAATATAATCAGTTCAGTAGATTTGGAGCGAATTGGCTATAACAGATGGAAAAACAAACACACGAGTGATCCCATATAAGGGACATAAGGGTTTAGTTTTTTCATTCGGACATTACGAAAAAAGCGTCAAAATCATTTTGAAGACAACTACTTATTATTTGTAACCAACAATTATTTCAGGATAAAGTTATCCTATATTCGTTTCTTGATTCTTAACTAATATAATATGTACTCATACTAAATTTTACCTCATTCGGTTGAGTACAGCCGTGGAGAAATAACAAGCAAACTAACAAACTCAGTTTCATATTTATAATGTTAGTAAGGATGATTATTTTGTTTTATTTTTATGTAAGTACATAAACAACGTTTACACAATCATTCATAAAAATGACAAAAAGAGTAACAAATTTGAAAAAGAAACAATTTTATACAAGTACTAAGCACATTTTTAATGGAGTTTTTTTTACGGAAATATATTATGCACGCAAATAATATTCTTTATGACAATAACCAGATCGTATAAAGTGTAATATACAGGACGTTAACTTTTAAAATACGGAATTTGAGCTTTCACCATCTGGTAACACTGCACCGGTGCGGCGTCTAGACTCCGACTCCCTCGCCCAGCCCCCGGTGTTGTCGTTCGTTCGCTCACGCACGTTCATTTTAATTTAACCGTCGCGTGAGCTGCAAGCTGCTGCGAGCTGGGTAGTGATTCTTTCAACAGCGACGACGAGCGAACGCAGGAGTGAACGTTCAAGCGTCGAATTTAAGTAGTCCCGTCAAAGCGAACAAAACACATTTAGCGCGTGTATTCTCAATTAGGCAGCCTTATACGTCCGTCTGTTGGTTCACCTCAACTTACATCACGGTATTCTCTACAAACGTCAGATAAGGCGAACGCCGTGCGAATGCAGTGTTGCCAGATAGGAATTTTGTAAATCTGTGTGATAACACAGATAACACAGGTTATACAGAGAAGTTTATTGAATTTCTTAAAGCTGGTTCACAATTGCTTGATGTCGGAATGGTATAAAATAAATTGTTTATATTTTTCCATACCAATTTGTATAATTAACTAAGTAAAAGGATACATATTATATTTAAAAATAATTAAGCTTATGCATTTGTATTATACTTCATTTTGTTTGTTATAGGTAGGTATAGGTATATTGCAAAAATTGCCAGAGGCACTACTTTGAAATTCGAAGTTCGAAGTTACGTTAGCTCCATCCCTGTCACTCGTCATTCGACCCTAAATCGAGAGAAAGAGATGGAGCTAGAGTAACTTCGAACTTCGAATTTCAAAGTAGTGCCTCAGATCACATAGTCTGTTATGTCTTGACAGTAGTGAAGTTTTTTATGTTATGAGTTCGGTTTTACGATTTGTTTGTTTTGTTTACATTACATTTCATGCGAGACGGAGACGCGGCGCGCCAAATTAAAGATCCCATATGCTCTCCATGAAGTACTACGGCACTTAAATCTGGGTCCGACCGTCGGACTCCGACGCAGTCCAGTGACGTTCTGTATACAATAGCTACTTTTACTTGGCAAAATTGAGCCATCGGGCAGAAGCAAGCAGAAGTAGGAGGGTTCTGTACCCTATACTAGAACTCCGAATTCAAGTCTCGAGTGACGTGCAGAATAGCTGGAGTTTGGCGGACAAGTTTATTATCCTTGGAATTGTATTTAGGTATATTGTATCCTTGAAGTTTATTATACGTGAACGGGGGTGGAATGTGGTTTTGATGAGAGATCGGTAGAAGATATTTATCTTCTATGATTGCCTAAGACGAAATCCTCTTGCTAATAATATCCCTGAACATACTTACTGAGTTTAAATCTCTGTTAGGTCTGAGGCCCGTTTCATGAAGCTACAAGTAACAAATTACAAGCGGAACTCTCCTTCTCGCAAAAGGAGTTAGAAAGAGACTTCCGCTTGTAATTTGTAACTTGTAGCTTCGTGAAACGGGCCTCTGGTATAAAAACATTTTTAACATGACAGTCTAACAGGTAACATAGATTTCTGAGGTTTTTTTAAACAACTTAAAAAATAGCTTCTGCTAAATATTTTATGAAATATTTTTGTAAAAGTACCTAAGTTCCTTGAATTGGGTAAGTAAAGCTTTTTGAAGGGGTGTATATTATATTTTTTTCTGATAGTGTTTTGTCTATAAACCAATAATCTACAGTTATTTTATTTTTAATCATTATAGTTCTTCTAAAATACCTTTTTTTTAAGTCCGTTATAACAGTTCTCTGAGCGTTACGGAACTATACGCGTTACCTTAGCCTAAATGATAATTAAAAAAAAAGACGTATTATGACAGTACCTTGTCTGAGTTGTCTGTTGTCAAAATTGACAAACTAATAATGGTTTGGCTTTCGTTTGTTTACCTCCGTGTTATTTACTAATTGTTTCCTTGAATTTTACGACGACTTCTGCTCAGACCCTTGAATTTGGATATTATCGCATTTCTCGACGACCACCGCCACGCTTTTTTGGACTTGGATTGGATCTACTCTTGACGACGATTCCCGCGAGTATTTTGGCTGACGATTCTTACTATCCCTGACGACCCCTGCTCTGCCTTTGGATTACACTTTTTTTGCCCTGACACCAGGCGATATAATGAGTGCGTCAAACGAGTTGGTGCAAGCTGATTCCAGAAATTTACCTAATATGAACATGACGGTGGTTTACACAACGACACCTTATTTTAAAGCAGCGGTGTGGAGGGCATGCGATAAAAACGGTACGGATACGATGCGTCACTGCGATTCCGTACCGTAGCCGTATTTTAAGCAGCGGTGGGGTCGAACCTTTAAGTGGCGTACGGCGCCGTGTCGTGTGTGGTTTGAAAAAGCTATACTACTGCATTCTTTCTTAACTTAGGGCCACTTGTTCCAGCAGGAAATATCTAGTTTTAGTCAAACTAAGTATGGAACTATAATTATGTCAAATCTAGATTGAAATCTAAAACCAGGTTATCCTTTTGCTTCTAGCAAGCGGCCCTTAGTGAACCCATTTTAATCAAAGCCAGAAGTGTTAATGTTATGAAGTGCTTTAATAAAATAAAACAAAGTTTTTAAATATCAACTGTATTTTTATTATATTACCCTGTAAATTTGCTAGAGCACAGGCAATGGTCAAACTCTCATCAATGTATCTTGTATAAATGTGATTAATTACTGAGTGAGGTTTCAGGAAAGTGAACTCCCTCACCCTCCATATCACGCGCTCCACATGTATCCTTAGACTTGCGATGATTTTGCTTTGAATGACTTCTTTTTATGTTGGCATTTCAGTTGATGATACACTCGGAGGGTGAAGGAGTTTTACATGTTTGTCTTTAAGAAGAATCTCTATCCCGTTGAAGCCTCGATCGGCTAATACCACAGCCCCTGGAGGAACAATATCAACAAAGCCACTACATTCTGTAATGGCTTTGTCTAATATCCTTACTCCATAGCCTTTTGAAATAAAACAGATAAAACCGTTTGGGCAGCAAGCTATAAGATATTTTAATGTGTTACAGTACTTGTATTGTCACCATGCTTGAGTTACAGGGTCTGAAGGGGTCTCTATTTGAATTTCAAAACAATCGATAATACATTGGACATTTGCATATCTGGCCTTAAATACTGGAGGTAACGTCTTTTTTATTTCTATAGGTTCTGGCAGTTAAAAAATAATATTTTTCAAGTATTTTTCCAGATGCGGCATACTCTTAATATTTTTTGAACGGTAACTTTGCTCAAGTTAAAATGGGTCTTCTTTGTAGAGTATCATTTTGTTTTATTTTAAACATAGTTGCTTTGCCAAAAAATCTATAACCCAATAATACTGTTTCGGCACTTCAATATACATATTGGGTTTTTCTTTTATAAGGCTCATTATGTGCTGCTGTCCAGAAAAATGTCTGTGCTTTGCAGACACATCATTCCTTGTTGCTTGATGATGTTGAGTTTGAAGGGCTCGAGGGCTCAAACATTGTTGGTGTCGCAAAGCCACTTGATGAAAGAAAATTTGGTTAAAGATACTGCTTTAATATTCGCTGTGCTTACTATGGATTTTATCCTGGCTGCCTTATGTACTTTTTGAAATTCATACTGACTTGCTGAATCACATTGACATGCTCTTCACAGACATACATACAAGAGTCGTTTTGGGCAATTCCTTTCCATGGTTAGGCACTTATTAGGCTTTTAGACCTTTTGGTATGGACAAGAATAAGTGGCATTGGAATGGTCTCTTCTAAATTTTTTACACGACGGTACGAAACATCTTCCTTCATCCTTGTAATATACTCTATCATAAGCAGCGTTTGCAGGACTTATATTTGATGTATCCATTATATAAGGATGAAGATAATGCAAACAACTTGTATCGTAGTCCAAAAACTAATGCAGAGGTCGTCAGGGATAGTAAGAATCGTCAGCCAAAATACGCCGTCAAGAGTAGAGTAGTTCCAATTCAAGTCCAAAAAAGCGTTGCGGTGGTTGTCGAGAAATGCGGTAATATCCAAATCCAAGGGTCTGACCAGAAGTCATCGTAAAATTCAAGGAAATAATTGGTAAATAACACGGAGGTAAACAAACGAAAGCGAAACCATTATTTATTTATTTTATTCGTTTGACAATTTTGACAACAGACAGACAAAGTACTGTCATAATACGGTTTTTTTTTTAATTATCATTTAGGCTAAGGTAACGCGTATATAGTGCCCGGCCGTTGGGAAGTCAATCCTGACAGCTGTCATTTCAGTACAATTTATAACCTCAAACCCAAGAATAGGTTATAAATTGTACTGAAATGACAGCTGTCAGGATTGACTTCCCAACGGCCGGGCACTGTAGTTCCGTAACGCTCAGAGAACTGTCATAACGGACTTAAAAAAAAGGTATTTTAGAAGAACTATAATGTTTAAAAATAAAATAACTGTAGATTATTGGTTTATAGACCAAACACTATCAGAAAAAAAATATATACACCCCTTCAAAAAACTTTACTTAGTACCCAATTGTTATTAATATCATTCTCCCTTATCTTGGATTTAATTCACCAATCACAATTACTTAAATGGTAAGGTATTGTGTTTTAAGAATGTTTTATCCTACACAAGTATTCAAAGTTACTGGTTGTGACTGCAGGGACCCAATTCTCGTGAGTTTGAGATGATTTTTCATGCGAGATATGTCAAAAAAATGTACGCAGTTGACAGTGCATATCGCATGAAAAATCATCTCGAAGTCACGAGAATAAGGGTCCAGCAATTATTCTCATTGCTGCAGTCACAACCAGTAGTAACTATGAATACTTGGGTAGGATAAAACATTCTTAAAACACAATACCTTACCATTTAAGTAATTGTGATTGGTGAATTAAATCCAAGATAAGATAATTGAATTATATTAACATTTTGTTGTATTTTTATTTAATTCAATTACCAATACCAGTACACTAAAGACAGAGATAAATTAAACAACTGTATAACTTTTTAACATTTTACTATATAAAATACAACACTAACATAATACGTTCGGTTATGTATGTAAACACTGATCAGCGGTTCCCATCGATTTTTTCTTGAATTTCCTTTGGATTTTATTTTTTTCTTTATAATGGTTCTTGTACCTGTATTTGGAACCAGACACTTGAGCAAGACGGCAAAGACTGCTCTTGCGTCGTGAATGTTTGTGACGGAGGCCATAAAAAGTCTGTGATGGCTGCTAACTGAAACAAGAAGAAAAACAATTACTTTTACATGTGATTAGTCATAAGGGGGAGGAAGGGGGTGGGCTTGTAACGAGGTGTATTCACCTATGTGTTACACCTTGTTCAACTAAAATCGTTCTGGCATTTTCTATCAGGCTATATCTATTTTTAATTCTAAATTTGAGTTCATTCTTAATTTTACGATCGCCTGCGCATGACGACAAGTTCAGTCGCTCACATGCTTCCAAACTATGAACAAGTTCCAATCATAATACATTTTTATCTACATCCATATCATAATTTCAATATAATATGTTCAGAAGCGATAAGCAAATGCCCTACATTATGTTACCTGTATCTGTGGTTGCACTGTAATGTTAACATTAAAGTATAACATGTCAATAAAGTATCGGTTATCGCTGTAGTTGAATCTTAATGTTCACTTTACAGTATAAGTGACCTGCACTTTAATGTGAACATTAAGATGCAGGTACATTAAGATGCAGGGTAACGACGGATACAGGTTTCTCACATATTGTAGAAAACTTATGATATGTATGTAGATAAAGTTATGTATGCGACTGTACGCATAATTAGGCATTAAAACACTCGTGTATAATGCCTCTCATTATGCACCAGTCACATAAATAACTATTATAATTCAAGTCAATATAATATAATTATTTTTTCATCACACTTGCTCGGAAAGGGTGTTATAACACGCAGATGTCTATACAGTTATAGCCGATTTAGCTCCCGCGGGAGTTATGTATTTTTATAACTCCCTAGTGAGTTATGAGTTATGGTTTTTTATAACTACCTAGGGAGTTATGAGTTTAGTTTTAAAATATAGAATCCACTCGTACATCATTTCAGACTAAGGAGGTGTAAATTCAGCCAAGGTTTATATCCTATATACGAAACTTGGCTACAAACCAATTTTACTGTATAATTAAACAAATTTCATTTTGAAAATCAATACTATCTGGCAGTATAGTATAAGTATAATAATTATAAGTTTATCAGTTCTAAGCATTATCTGTTGAAGACTATAATTGATGAAAATAGTTAACAAACTCTTTTAGCGAGTCGAGTTAATTTGTTTAATTGTTGTTTTTTCTCCCTATTTTTTTTACTTTCTCGCAAATGTGATGAAAAACATTGTGTGTATCACGGGCAGTAAGGGGATTACCAACTCGAGTCATTAAAAGCCCTCCGCCTACGGCGTCGGGCTTCTAATAGTCTCTCGTTAGCAATCCCTTTCTTACCGCCCTTGATGCACAATGTACTATAAAACTGTGAAGTGAATCATATAAAGTATAACCCTTCATCTAAATAACCCTGTTTATAACACTAATTGTAAGTTTATACCTTTTAATATCTAAGACCATCCCTTCATCTATTCCTAATTTTATATATATATATATATATATATATAAGTTTCCCCTTTTGTATTGTTTCCAGGTGCCTTATTTTATAGTTTAAATTAATTGAAGACTTTTAATGAATAATCCTGCCCTGGACTCTTGCTATTTCTAACCCATACCACTTCCTGTTCCTGATCCTGTTCCAGTCATCCCGTGACTTCACCCGAAGGCTTGCTTCGTCGGCCTTTCTGCTGCTTACACATAAGACCCTCGCTAGTTTTCTGGCCTCAAGACCTCCTACGCAAACCTTCGACCTCAGCAGTCAGGCTTCGGGGCAGAAAGTGGTTAGCAACTGCTCCGGACCTTTGTTAAGACCAGTCCCTCTGCCCTAGCGTAACCCATCAAGCACTTTAGGAGTGCCTGATTGTGTTACAGCAGGCAGGGGCTGCTCTACCTTCGCACCTCCAGGCTTCTATTTACAATCTAGGGGTAGGGCAAACAAGTAGGGCAAACAAGTACCGCAAAGAATCGGGGTAGAAATACATTTGGGTCTGTTACTTTAATATGACTATCATCTCGTTTTCATTAAATGTTCACTAAATAATACTACTACTATACTCGAAAATCTAATTCAAGACCAAAATCTTTACCTTAGGTAATGGGCTCACATTCGCTGTGATTATTGCATTTTGGTTTAAGTATAGGTATTTTTATCAATAAAACTTACCCTAATGTTACTGGTTACACAAGTTCTAATTCATGTTTTTATGAAATAATGTTAAACAACTAAATAATTAAGATTTTCGAGTATAATACTAAAATTATTTGTTATACAAAATTCTTTTAATGACATTGAAATCAACCCATGACATTAAAAAAAACAAATACATACAAACAATAAAATACACAAGGAAAGACAAGCTCTTGCCTGCGACTCCTGTATATTACTTTCATTTGTATAGAAGCCTAACAAATCAACATTTTAAATGTCGTGTTATGGGATTTCAAACAAAGAAATAATCAGAATAGAGTAAAGCACTCCTAGATTAAAACGGGTATCATTTAACCGATCAGCAAGATATTCTTATTTTGGTAAAAAGAAAAATGTATTTGGTCAGCGAAAATAGCTATATAGTTGGTAAGCAACTTATGGTTAGCAAACATTTATAAATCTGTCTGCAATTAATGATAATATACTGAACTGCTCTAAATTATTTTGGTCAGCAAATTAAATATTTGAGCTGCATTGAGCGACCCACAATTAATCAAATTTTGGTAAACAATCAGTAGGTAAGCAAAATATTTCATTTTGTCCAGCAAAAAAAAGGGGGCAAAGGGGGGGGGGGCAACGCACATGATATGCCGGTTAGGGTGTAGCAGAGGGTAACCACTGAAAAAAGACTTTGAATGTTTTTGACCAAAAGTGTAAAAGACATGATATGATGATGATAATGATGACGATGACGATGACGATGGCGATGGCAATGGCGATTACGATGGCGATGGCAATGATACCTATGAAAAATTAAAAAAAAAACATCATGGCCGCCGTTTTGAATTTCTACCTATAATTGACATCATTTTCGAAATCTGCGTCCCCAAAATCTAAGAAAATGACACCCATGTACACTTTTTCAAAAAAAGTCATTGCCGCCATCTTGAATTCCAAATTTGATGTTATTTTCAAAATCTGCGTCCCCAAAATCTAAGAAAATGATACCCATGACGACTTTAAAAAAATATCAAGGCCACCATTTTGAATTTCAAATTCGTTATCATTTTTGAAATCTGCGTCACCGTAATCTAAGAAAATGACACCCTTGGTGGTTGCTTACTTCAAAAATAATTAATCTCCCATACAAAGTTCTACCCCCCATTTATTGCCTTGTGGACATTGTTTCCAAAGTCAATGAAAGTTGTATTTTTTTTTATTTGCTTATAAACAGTAGCCACTTTAACTGCCGCCAACCTGCTAGGCCAGTCCATTTTGTATGAAAATCAGAGCTCTTGGCAGTTAAAGTGTTAAAAACCAATTACCACGTTTCCGACTATAAAAATGTACCATAGTTCCATACAAACTTCGCGGCGGCAGGTCCCGGGAGCGCGCGCGCCGGCGCTTGTACAGGCATATTCTTGAAATTAAGACTGCACGTGTCCTGCAAAAAATATTACACTCTAGTTTTTCTTTCTTGCTAACTGCCGCACTCAGAGACGTCAATTTAATTTAATGCTTGATTAAAGTGGATGCTGTCACTTTCTTTACTACAGCAATAGAATAAGACAACACGTCACTAAACAAGCATTAAATTTAATTGACGTCTCTGAGTGCGGCACTTAGTCACTCACTATACTAACCACAGTACAGTCAGCCTTATATGAAGCTGCACACTTTTGTACCTTGTCGCTTTAACGCCTTTGACAGATTAGTGCAGCCGTTCAAACATGACGTTAAAGTGACAAAACACTAAAGTGTACCTACAGCTTCTTATAAGGCCGACCGTGTACCACAGAGTCCACAGATTATAACCAACTTACATAGACAGTCAATTTCTACCAACCTGTAGCCCGTTTCACGAAGCTACAAGCCTACAAGTTACAAATTACAAACGGAAGTCTCTTTCTAGAAAAATGAGTTAGAAAGAGACTTCCGCTTGTAATTTCTAACTTGTAGCTTCATGAAACGGGTCTATGGTCTGCTTCACGTATTGAGTGTTTTAGTGTACTTAATTATTGAAATTAATAAAAATAAAAAAAAAAATTTTACAGAACTATATTTTAATTTAAATATACTAATTACATATACTTTTAAACTAAGGTTGACAGCTTGCACGATTGCGTAAAATGAAAAATTGCCTTGTGTCCATATGTCACACAAGCTGGGGCTCTACTTTGAAATCAGGGGCTCTACTTTGAAATCAGTAATTCGAACTTCGTATCGCCCCATCACTTTCTTGCGAATTAGTGACACGTCGAGAGCAAAAGGGATAGCAATAGACGAAGTTCGAATTACGGATTTTAAAGTAGAGCCTCAGTAATTCGAACTTTGGATCGCCCCGTCACTTTCTTGCGAATTAGTGACGCGTCGAGAGCAAAAGGGATAGCAATAGACGAAGTTCGAATTACGGATTTCAAAGTAGAGCCTCTGACATGACATGACAAGCAAGACAAGACAACACAACTTATGACATAATACCTGCCGACTGTCGTATGAAAAATATGGAATAAATAATCGGTATCGTCTTGGGTCGTCCCATTCGTTTTTTGTCAAGTTCTTAATTCGTCTCATTCTGCTTTCGTCATCCATTCTTCATTCGTCACTTTCGGTGGAAGTCTTTGTCATCTTTGGTCATATTCGTTGTTTGTCTTTTTCTTATTCCGGGTCATTCCGTTATTAGTCTTCATATTTTTTGGTCATGATCGGTGTTAGTCTATCTCTTTTTTAGTCTCATTCGTTATTCGTGCTATCGTCTTTGGTCTTGTTCTAAGTTCGTTTTTTTTTCTTATTTGGCCTCTTTAGAAATTGATCTCATTCTTTATTGGACACATTCACTATTTGTCCCGTTTGATATTCGCAATTTGACTTGTTTTCTTTCAGGCGACTAGAATCACGAAAATCACGAAAAGAGAAAGCGGTGCCATACGTTTTCATAGGGTTCCCTATTGGATGGCATAAAATGAAGAATGTCAGTAGGTACGCCAAATCGCTTGAAACTTTGTAACAGTAATGTTTATAAATAAACAAACATAATACTTTTTATTTCATTCAAATAGACCCTGTAGTTTTGATTCTACAAACGTTTGAAATTTGGGTCAATAATATTAAAGCGCGTGGACGCCATCTTGCTTGAGTGACGTCATCGTTCAACTGCGGTACGCGCCCTTATATGAACGAGTAAGTTTACAGGGCTATATATTTTTAACCGTAATAAGTAGCCAGTTGAATTTTTCACAGAATACGTGTTACTATAAAATCTATCGTTTAAAACTATAAAATGAACAATAAATCAAATCCCAAGAGGGGTCCCCATACAAGAAACATGAAAAAAAATCTTTATTTTTAGCATTTTTATACGGATTGTATTTTTATAATGGCTTCCTATTTTGATGCTATTTTAAACTTAAATTGTAGTCTCATTTTCATTGTTTATGACTAAATAGCAATCTTAAGTAAAACTTCGGCAAATATGTGACAAAACTGATTTTATCAACACGATGGTTTAGGCGGTCACCCATCCTGTTTTAGACTACGCGTGTAGTTGCTTAACTTTGGAAGACGAAATACGGGTTGTATTTGTATGATAGCTTTTTATTTCGGTGTCACATTAAGCTTAAATGATAATCTAAACTCCATACTAACATATATAGTTTACGACCAAACAGTAAACTGTAGTAAATCTCTTACAAATATGTTTAAATGTGCCTAGTTTAAATCAACACGATGTTTAGGTAAGCGGTGGTTGCTTAACTTTGGTGGTAGGCCTTTCTTTACAAATTTCGTGTTAAGTAATGTAGAATTAATATCGCTACCGTATAAAAGAACGAACTATAAAACATGATTTTTTGATTGACCTAGTAGTAGTTCTGATACTTCGTGTATTAATTACATTGATTTCAAATTTCGCGCGCGGGCGCTACCAGGTTCCTCACTCAAGGTAGTGTGTGTTGGTTTTTTTTGTGGGACCAACGCCCTTTGTTACACTTTGGTACAATAGAGGACAATCTTGACTTCTACGGCTCCGATATTTTAAACGAGTAAGATCACTTAAAACTACGGGTACGCTGTACGAGACCGCGTATATAGCGAACTGCGTGAATCATAATATTGTTGAATAGTACAGTCGAGTACAAAGATATGTATACACTTTTTCACCTTATTCCATTGAAATAAGGGCCACAAATGTATACATATCTTTGTACTCTACAGTACCTACCGCTGCAGGCTCGGCCGCCTGTGTCCCGCGTCTCGCACTTGGTTTTTAATTTTTGGCATGTTTCACCTTAGCTATCAACATACTTTATTGGTATTTTTATGTAAAAAACGGTGAACCCAAAATTAAAAGTGCCTATTTATTATTCTAATTTTATTTAACCAACTTACTCGACAAACATTACAAACAGAAAAGCCGGTCAGTGACAGAAAGTTTGTTTAGTTAAACTGTATGTAATACAAAACAATAGATACCTAACCATAACTACCATAGTAACATCAAAACGAATTCGTAAAAATAATTACGAGTATTACGACTTACAAAGTTAAGCAACTACAAGCGTAGTCTAAAACAGGATGGGTGACCGCCTAAACCATCGTGTTGATAAAATCAGTTTTGTCACATATTTGTAGAAGTTTTACTCAAGATTGCTACTTAGTCGTAAACAATGAAAATTAGACCACAATTTAAGCTTAAAATAGCATCAAAATAAGAAGTCATTATAAAAATACAATCCGTATAAAGATACTAAAACAAAAAATTTTTTTTCATGCTTCTTGTTTGGGGACCCCTCTTGGGATTTGATTTATTGTTCATTTTATAGTTTTAAACGATAGATTTTATAATAACACGTATTCTGTGAAAATTTCAACTGGCTACTTATTACGGTTAAAAATATATAGCCCTGTAAACTTACTCGTTCATATAAGGGCGCGTACCGCAGTTGAACGATGACGTCATCATCCGTGAGCGCTAGCCGCCGAGTTTCGAACGCCGCATACGAAGTTTAAAATTCAATATCTCGAAAAGTATTTGACGTATCGACATGATTTTTTTAAAGCAATTTTTTGTTTTTAATGAAGAATACGATAAGCCAAAAATCTAAACTGGCTGACATTCTCTATTATTTGTAATATTATTGTTACGCATAATTGCTTTTAGCCGAATTAGCGATGGGCATACTCATCTTTACGCATAATTTTTTACGCATAAAATTAAAAAGCATAAATACAGAAATCATAATCGTCATGAAGACTAACATCAAATAGCATAAATACAAAAAGTCATAATAATAAATTGGCATCATTTTAAAATGCATAACAATATTGTCCTAAAAAAAGTCATGTACAAAAATGGCACATAGTAATAAAATTGCTATAGCGAAAGTCTTAGAAATACTACGTGAAAAGGTTAGTTTAGTGTTTATATTATATATTTAGGAACTAAGGCGAGGTCGACGGAGGTCCGCTTCGCGGAACTCCTATTCTGGGTTGCTTGGGCGCTTCGCACCTGGATATCATACTAACCTAACCCAACCTAATGTACCTAACGTGACCTAATTTTACATTACCTAATATGTAACAACGAAACTGTTTAGAAAACTAAAATTATGGTTAATGACAGATATAACAAATAATTATTAGCCCAAACAATAATATGCATAATGTGTATTAGTCTAATACAAATTAGGTCAACTGAAATTATTCTAATAGCGTAATATGACAAAAAAGTAGTATGCAAAAGTATGATTATGCGACAGTACTATTATGCCAATACAAATTATGCCAAAACAATTATGCGAAACAATAATAGTCTAAAACAAATTATGTGATCCAAGGGGATCCCTTTTCATAGTGCTTACTACTGTCGCGAGACGCGCGCTACAATCGCGCACGTCAGCCGCACGCGTCTGTCGCATCAGCCGCTACCCATGGAAGTCAACCTTTAAGGTATGAAAACGTATTTTTTTGCTTTAATCCTCTTTTGCTAATATGAGAAACTTGTTACACCTACCTTACATCCATAATAATATATAAAATATAAAAGAGATACAGAAATATTTAGTACTACATCAAGCTAACGGAACTTTTACAAAATAGGGAATTAGGCCATTTGTTTAAAGTTCCGTGAGTTTGGGGCAGTACAAAATATTCATGTACAGTCGAGTTCATAAATATTTGTACACTTTAGTACCTTGTCTATTTAATGGCATCTTAAAACTGCCATAATATGAATTGTCACATCAATTAAAGTGACAAGGTACTAATGTGTACACATATTTATGAACTTGACTGTACCTCTTTTATATTTTATATATTGTTATGATTGTAAAGTAGGTTTAAAAACTTTTTCTAAGTAGCTGAATACGGTTGAATCAAAAAAAAATGTATTCATACATTGAGTGATCCAGTATCCACCCTGGTAACTATACATATAATGTCTGTATGTGACATGTCAACATCAAATATCAAAATATTGTTTAAGCTATAATTTAAAATCCTTGCCTAAAAAGGTTAGCAGTCCCGGGACCACCGCATGTGGATTTTTATGAGTGAGTATCAGAATTTAGTTTTTCTAGTACTAAAGCTAATTTTGGGATTATAATAATTCAATTTGAGTGAAATTGTCTTCCAATATCCATTTACTTACATGTGTCTACATTTAAAAAATTTGCTCTGAAATGATAACACAATTATACTCGAAAATCTAATTAAAGACCAACGTGGGTTGCCACTATAAAATAAAAAAAGTATATTTCCACTTTTCAAAGACCGCACAAGACTGTTTATTTATTGGTAGTTTTAAACCTTCGATTTTAATAAACAAGTTAATTCAAGTTGCTTACACAAATACACGATGCCATGTTAAATATTTAACCATAGAAGATTTTTGGTAGCAAAACTGTTATTGCACTTGTAATACTTCAGGTTTTAATAACATTTGGTACGATAAACTAAATAAACAATAGTTGTAAACAACGTTAGCAATTTAAATAGTACATGTGTTTAGCTATTCGACAAAATAAAAGACCAAAAGTGTGTGTGTGTGTCAGAAGCTACTACCGGTTCGAGAAAAGAAACTTAGTTACATTCTTCTTTTTACCAAGTGCAAGTGCGAAGTTCATACATTTGCTGTTAAGTCGCAAGTAGCAAATGTATGAACTTCGCACTAACACTTGGTAAAGTTTGAATCAAGAATAAATTAAGTATAAGGAATCCGAATTTGGCCAGTCATTTTGTTTTAGCTGATAAAAAATCGCCACTTAACACACACACCCGCCATTTAATGATTAAACACACACTATATCAGAAAATATTTGTTTTGAGATATTTTAATGTTTTTGAATATCGGGTAGAAAAAACATTGAATGCATATTCCCTATTGTTATATAGGTAAGTTTTGATATTGAAATTGTTAGTCTACATAATATTTTCAACAATTTGATTATCAATGCAAAAAGGTTGGCTAGGTATATCTGAAATGTTCAATTGGGCTTTGCGACACCAACAATGTTTGAGTCTTAAATTAGATTTTCTAGTATAGTTATATCTGATTATTTGTTAAAATTACACAATTAACAATTAATCATTTTAATTCTGTGTGCGATACCGGAGCAAATGTATTCAGCACTCCTACTATTTATACAATTTAATTAGCGCTATTAAGCTAACTAACCTTTGTACAATTAAATTAAGGTAGCTAGGTAACAAATTATTCAATTATATTAGATAGCTCCCTACTTGGTCCTAAAGACTTGCAACAAGTTACTGAAGATGTCGATATCACTTGCACTTGTTCTATGAGCTATTAGAATATATTCATATCAATGGGATATCTGGGCATACTTATGAGGCATTTATTAACAATATCTGATTATTTTATGGATCATTTTGTCTAATGAAATGATTAATAACTAATAAGTCTATAATTATACTACACTTTTGCAAAGATGGCAGTTTAAAATGAGGGCCTTATTTAATAGCTATTTATGAAGTAAAATTATATATGAAGTTAACATACAATCTTATAAAAAATTGTAGCTTGCTTATGTGTACTTATTCTGCTAACCACACTATAATGATATAATTGTACATGGTATTATCATTAGTGACTATAGGGAAATGCATTGTTACCAAAATCATAATGATTAAATTATGTGATCAATAAGTTTTTAGAATTGTTATGAACCATAATAATATTATTTTAATGTGGATTATACCATGGCACTAACAAACGTTAAATAAGAGAAAACAATAATTTACATTATTAATTTGTTTTTCTGTGATAGCTAAACAAAAAACATCTGTATAAATAACTTTATAAGACGGTAAAAATAAGAGTTAGTTTTGTAATTACCTATTTGGAGCGGTGTGGAGAAAGTCCTGATGCCCTCATGATTTAAAGGATAAACAAGTTGATTGCACTGGACTTTTTTATTTCCAGCTCGGTCACCAAAATGTAAGGTGGCTTTTTCGGCTTTTTCCGGGATGATTGAGGCCTACAAATAAATACTGTGATATTAGCTTTTAGCAATTATCAAATAACCTAGGAGAATTATGTAACATTATTCTGCCATATAATTATGGATTTAAAAGAAAAAAAACTGATGAAACAAAAACCACTACATAAAAATCACATGCTGATGATGATCTAGTGAAGGTACAAAATTTGACCTCCAAAAGAAAAAAATATTTTTATAGAGGTAAAATAAAACATTTAAATTATTTTAATAAATGTTTGCAAATATAGAAAGTGTGCATATTCCAATTAAAATATAATGATTTACATATCTCCCATTTTTTATACCGATTCTAAAAACTTATTGATCACCCCTCATACTACTTCTATGGTACCTCCATGTGTAATATTTTTATTTACATAAGTAGTTGTTTTTAAAAGTAGCAAGTGAGTCTTTATACAGTGTGTAAATGGTATACGGGCATTTATTAAAAATGGACATAGATTAAGACTCTAATAATCATAAACAGAAAGAATAATTTTGATTACACTAACGTATACACCGTTATTAATTTTTGAACATACCATCGACCCGCAATGTACATCTTATTCCATTTGTCATAACTTTGAAACATCATTAATTGCGTTTTTAATTAATTGCTTTTTTTGTTATACATTGCGTGTTAAATTATTTTGTATGGTTAATTTTTTTTATTTACTTTTAACAAAAGCTGCCTAAATTTGCTCATTAGGGGCTATTCTTACCACAGTTAAAAGGAACGCCCGTATACCATTTACACACTGTATGCCAAAATTTGAGTGAAATCGGGTGAAGTTATGGGTAATTTGGAATGAAGGCTTCTATTTCAACATTAAGGCTAAATATAGTGTAGGAATTTCTTAATTACACGGATACCTACTAACTATTTTGTAAATAGTGTTTTACCTATGAAACTAGCAGTCCAGGTTCCATTCCCGGTAAGAACACATATTGTATGAATGACCTATTTTGAGTCTTGGATATTTAATTTTCATTTTGGTACATACCTATCTCTCTAATAAGTGTATAAAATTATCGTGTCACAGTGTTTGTAACAAAACTACTCTGAAACGGCTTGACCAATTCTTATGAAATTTTGTCTGTATATTCAGTAGGTCTGAGAATAGGACTAAAAAGTATATTTCTTAAGTATTGGATGAAAAAAAATACTCCCGGGCGGCGCCGGGCGCGGACAGCTAGTATAAATATAATATTAATATAAATACGTATGTTGTCTAGTAGCCAGAGTACAAACAAACCTAAAGATTATTTTGTGACTACAATCAATTTGTATAAGATTGTCATATTTTTATTTCAGCCACTTACTAACATACATTTCCATACCACCAAGAATAACCAGAGATTTCACAGGCAATAGGTTCATTTTAATTCTTCTGACGTGTGGTATGTATGAGATTCATAATTTGGAATGTAATAGCTTGTCATCCTATTTACCCTTGTATTTATCAATAAGGTATTCATTGTAACAATGAAGTGAATGAATGAAGAGTTGTTACAATAAAATTTAGTAAGGACGCATAATGCAAATTCAATTACAACCCAGTAATAACATGTGGGGGAGATCATCTGATGATGGTCCTACTGGTAAAATAAATACCAAATAAATAATGTAAGCTTCAGGTATGTTTTTTTCGTAACAATTACGTTTAATAAAAAAGTAGAAACATCAATTTGTGAACTCGTTAGATTAGCCTCGCAAAACAGTTAAAGGCTAGGTACGAAAGCAACAAGCAATCGGTAAACCAACTCGTGACAAAATTATATTGTTTTAAACCTCTACTAAGGTTAGCTCAGTCAAATAATGAATGAGTTTATTACCCAAATAAGAAAAAAATTACCTGCTATAATATTTCACAACTATGTCCCTTACACAAAAATATTATTTTATCACCATTACTTGTAACACATCTTTCACACTTTCCTCATAGGCAAAATCAATAAATTCACTTCACTCACATTTACACAGCCATTATTTTAGATGGCGGCCATCTTTCGTCTGAGAAGTCAGGGTACGTTTCCACTCAAACAATGCTGAGTGAAAGAGTGAAAACAAAACGTAACGCAGGTTCTGATTGGTTGATTTCTCTCTTCACCTTTGCTTCTGTTTAGGGAAAACGCATCCTAAATCAACTCACCTCTAAAATAGGAGCCTTTCAATTTGACATTTAATGTGATCTCATTGTCGAACGAGTGAACGAATTGAGAAAGTTAAGAATTGCGTGATAGTAGGGACAAAAAGTTCCGCTTACGTCTGTGAGCGCTAGTATCGCTATTACCGTGTTCGGTGTAGAATACGCAATAATTAGTTGGAAATTAAAACATGATTAGGTACTGCCGTCGGTAAAATCGTTATGTATTAGGTCATTTTATTACTAAAGTACCGGAAAATGCTACATACGTAATTTTAAAACTCTTTAGTAAGTATATAAATAAGGGCTAGTTTAGGGCATTTGCGACAAGCCTTAGGTTTCAAACGTCATTTTACTAATATGACAGCAAAAGTCAATTGTCAATGTCAGAAATGACAGGCAATGTGATGGCGATGTGATGTGCGATCGCCTCTGCGTTCGATCACTCCTGCTTTTGACAGAATTACCCCCCTGTGCTGTGCGAACATACCAACATGCACAGTGAATTAATAGAAAAACTTGGTGAGTTAGGCGCGAGTCAGGACGTGATTGACAGTTTTTTGGGTGAGTTGACTTTATTTGTAATTTTGTTAGAATTAATAAGCGCTTACCTACTGTACCTTATATTATATTATACCTACCATATTAGTAGGAATTTTGCAATAACCACAAATGGGGAACCTGGACACCCACTTTTATGATTTATCATACAAATTGCATCAAAATAGGAGTTTTAATTGAAAAAATATACACGTACCTAGACGTAGGTACGCTTAGATACCGACGGGTAAATAGAACAACGTTCTATGTGATTTTAGTACAAAATCGTTTTTATTGTATTGTTTATTTCCTTATTTGAAGATCTATCTATTGGTGTAAAAAAAAATTCTTTATGACTTATAGTTTCTGAGATAACTGAATCGAAAAACGTACGATGTGAATCCCGGGTAGTGATTCTTTCAACAGCGACGTTGAGCGAACGCAGGAGTGAATGTTCAAGCGTCGAATTTAAGTAGTCCCGTCAAAGCGAACAAAACACATTTAGCGCGTGTATCCTCAATTAGGCAGCCTTATACGTCCGTCTGTTCGACCACGTCAACTTTATCACGGTATTCTCTACTAACGTCAGATAAGGCGAATGCGGTGCGAATGTGATAAAGCCACAGATAACACAGGTTATACAGAGAAGTTTATTGAATTTCTTAAAGCTGGTTCACAATTGCTTGATGTCGGAATGGTATAAAATAAATTGTTTATATTTTTTCATATCATTTTGTATAATTAACTAAGTAAAAGGATACATATTATACTTAAAAATAATTAAGCTTATGCATTTGTATTATACTTCATTTTGTTTGTTATAGGTAGGTATAGGTATATTGCAAAAATTGCCAGATCACATAGTCTGTTATGTCTTGACAGTAGTGAAGTTTTTTATGTTATAAGTTCGGTTTTACGATTTGTTTGTTTTGTTTACATTACATTTCATGCGAGACGGAGACGCGGCGCGCCAAATTAAAGATCCCATATGCTCTCCATGAAGGACTACGGCACTTAATTCTGGGTCCGACCGTCGGACTCCGACGCAGTCCATTGACGTTCTGTATACAATAGCTACTTTTACTTGGCAAAATTGAGCCATCGGGCAGAAGCAAGCAGAAGTAGGAGGGTTCTGTACCCTATACTAGAACTCCGAATTCAAGTCTCGAGTGACGTGCAGAATAGCTGGAGTTTGGCGGACAAGTTTATTATCCTTGGAATTGTATTTATATTGTATCCTTGAAGTTTATTATACGTGAACGGGGGTGGAATTGGTGAATATACGGATTAAGGACAACTGCGAATGTGGTTTTGATGAGAGATCGGTAGAAGATATTTATCTTCTATGATTGCCTAAGACGAAATCCTCTTAGTAATAATATCCCTGAACATACTTTACTTACTGAGTTTAAATCTCTGTTAGGTCTGGTATAAAAACATTTTTAACATGACAGTCTAACAGGTAATATAGATTTCTGAGGTTTTTTTAAAACTTAAAAAATAGCTTCTGCTAAATATTTTATGAAAATATTTTTGTAAAAGTACCTAAGTTCATTGAATTGGGTAAGTAAAGTTTTTTGAAGGGGTATATATTATATTTTTTTCTGATAGTGTTTGGTCTATAAACCAATAATCTACAGTTATTTTATTTTTAATCATTATAGTTCTTCTAAAATACCTTTTTTTAAGTCCGTTATGACAGTTCTCTGAGCGTTACGGAACTATACGCGTTACCTTAGCCTAAATGATAATTTAAAAAAAAGACGTATTATGACAGTACCTTGTCTGTTGTCAAAATTGTCAAACTAATAATGGTTTGGCTTTCGTTTGTTTACCCCGTGTTATTTACTAATTGTTTCCTTGAATTTTACGACGACTTCTGCTCAGACCCTTGAATTTGGATATTATCGCATTTCTCGACGACCACCGCAACGCTTTTTTGGACTTGGATTGGATCTACTCTTGACGACGATTCCCGCGCGTATTTTGGCTGACGATTCTTACTATCCCTGACGACCCCTGCTCTGCCTTTGGATTACACTTTTTTTGCCCTGACACCAGGCGATATAATGAGTGCGTCAAACGAGTTCGTGCAAGCTGATTCCAGAAATTTACCTAATATGAACATGACGGTGGTTTACACAACGACACCTTATTTTAAAGCAGCGGTGTGGAGGGCATGCGATAAAAACGGTACGGATACGATGCGTCACTGCGATTCCGTACCGTAGCCGTATTTTAAGCAGCGGTGGGGTCGAACCTTTAAGTGGCGTACGGCGCCGTGTCGTGTGTGGTAAAAAGCTATACTACTGCATTCTTTCTTAACTTAGGGCCACTTGTTCCAGCAGGAAATATCTAGTTTTAGTCAAACTAAGTATGGAACTATAATTATGTCAAATCTAGATTGAAATCTAAAACCAGGTTATCCTTTTGCTTCTAGCAAGCGGCCCTTAGTGAACCCATTTTAATCAAAGCCAGAACGCGTTGCGTTACGCGCCAAGTGTTAATGTTATGAAGTGGTTTAATAAAATAAAACAAAGTTTTTAAATATTAACTATATTTTTATTATATTACCCTGTAAATTTGCTAGAGCACAGGCAATGGTCAAACTCTCATCAATGTATCTTATATAACTGTGATTAATTACTGAGTGAGGTTTCAGGAAAGTGAACTCCCTCACCCTCCATATCACGCGCTCCACATGTATCCTTAGACTTGCGATGATTTTGCTTTGAATGACTTCTTTTTATGTTGGCGTTTCAGTTGATGATACACTCGGAGGGTGAAGGAGTTTTACATGTTTGTCTTTAAGAAGAATCTCTATCCCGTTGAAGCCTCGATCGGCTAATACCACAGCCCCTGGAGGAACAATATCAACAAAGCCACTACATTCTGTAATGGCTTTGTCTAATATCCTTACTCCATAGCCTTTTGAAATAAAACAGATAAAACCGTTTGGGCAGCAAGCTATAAGATATTTTAATGTGTTACAGTACTTGTATTGTCACCATGTCCTGGCTTGAGTTACAGGGTCTGAAGGGGTCTCTATTTGAATTTCAAAACAATCGATAATACATTGGACATTTGCATATCTGGCCTTAAATACTGGAGGTAACGTCTTTTTTATTTCTATAGGTTCTGGCAGTTAAAGAATTATATTTTTCAAGTATTTTTCCAGATGCGGCGTACTCTTAATATTTTTTGAACGGTGACTTTGCTCAAGTTAAAATGGTCTTCTTTGTAGAGTATCATTTTGTTTTATTTTAAACATAGTTGCTTTGCCAAAAAATCTATAACCCAATAATACTGTTTCGGCACTTCAATATACATATTGGGTTTTTCTTTTATAAGGCTCATTATGTGCTGCTGTCCAGAAAAATGTCTGTGCTTTGCAGACACATATTCCTTGTTGCTTGATTATGTTGAGGTTGAAGGGCTCGAGGGCTCAAACATTGTTGGTGTCGCAAAGCCACTTGATGAAAGAAAATTTGGTTAAAGATACTGCTTTAATATTAGCTGTGCTTACTATGGATTTTATCCTGGCTGCCTTATGTACTTTTTGAAATTCATACTGACTTGCTGAATCACATTGACATGCTCTTTACAGACATACAAGAGTCGTTTTGGGCAATTCCTTTCCATGGTTAGGCACTTATTAGGCTTTTAGAGCTTTTGGTATGGACAAGAATAAGTGGCATTGGGATGGTCTCTTCTAAATTTTTTACACGACGGTACGAAACATCTTACTTCATCCTTGTAATATACTCTATCATAAGCAGCGTTTGCGGGACTTATATTTGATGTATCCATTATATAAGGATGAAGATGATGCAAACAACTTGTATCGTAGTCCAAAAACTAATGCAGAGGTCGTCAGGGATAGTAAGAATCGTCAGCCAAAATACGCCGTCAAGAGTAGGTCCAATTCAAGTCCAAAAAAGCGTTGCGGTGGTTGTCGAGAAATGCGGTAATATCCAAATCCAAGGGTTTGAGCAGAAGTCATCGTAAAATTCAAGGAAACAATTGGTAAATAACACGGAGGTAAACAAACGAAAGCGAACCATTATTTATTTTATTCGTTTGACAATTTTGACAACAGACAGACAAAGTACTGTCATAATACGGGTTTTTTTTTTAATTATCATTTAGGCTAAGGTAACGCGTATAGTTCCGTAACGCTCAGAGAACTGTCATAACGGACTTAAAAAAAAGGTATTTTAGAAGAACTATAATGTTTAAAAATAAAATAACTGTAGATTATTGGTTTATAGACCAAACACTATCAGAAAAAAAATATATACACCCCTTCAAAAAACTTTACTTACCCAATTGTTATAAATATCATTCTCCCTTATCTTGGATTTAATTCACCAATCACAATTACTTAAATGGTAAGGTATTGTATTTTAAGAATGTTTTATCCTACCCAAGTATTCAAAGTTACTGGTTGTGACTGCAGCAATTATTCTCATTGCTGCAGTCACAATCAGTAGTAACTATGAATACTTGGGTAGGATAAAACATTCTTAAAATAATAATAAATAACATATTGTCTTTTCCATTTCCCATCCTAAAGTTTTTAAGAATTGTTAATTTTTACATATACCTTTATATAATAAATCATCATTAACAAGAATATTTTCCCTATAAAGCCTTAGTCTCTTACTTTATTATTTATTAAAGCAACATCCAACCTAGGCCGAGTAGTAAGTGTTTTAATCCTTGATAGAAATGGGATCGATTGGGATTTAAAAAAAAAATACTCAAATCTGACGATTTTCTCGCTGACTATACTACATTTTATCAAAAATCTGTGAATGTTGATTTTCATTACTTAAAAAGTTAGTAAATGTCTCCTAAAAGCATTTTCGCGTAGCAGCAAGGGATCTAGTAGCTGCCCTTACTGCCCCTTCTCAACTTTCCACCCTGTATACAGAAGCGCCACAAATCAAAAATAAACATAATTCGATCTCAAACTTAAAATAAATAGCATTCCGAATTTAAATGCAACAAACACATTTTGATTTGTGTCTCTTTTCTATTTAAGCAACAATGAAATTGAATATGAATATGAATAAATGAATAATGAAATTAGTTTTTATGATATTAATAGAGTGGGAGGGCGTCAATGTATAGGTATATGTTAATAAAACAGAATATTTATAGTATACAATAAACATTTTGTTGTATTTTTATTTAATTCAATTACCAATACCAGTAGGTACACTAAAGACAGAGATAAATTAAACAACTGTATAACTTTTTAACATTTTACTATATAAAATACAACATAATAAGTTCGGTTATGTATGTAAACACTGATCAGCGGTTCCCATCGATTTTTTCTTGAATTTCCTTTGAATTTTATTTTTTTCTTTATAATGGTTCTTGTACCTGTATTTGGAACTAGACACTTTTGAGCAAGACGGCAAAGACTGCTCTTGCGTCGTGAATGTTTGTGACGGAGGCCATAAAAAGTCTGTGATGGCTGCTAACTGAAACAAGAAGAAAAACAATTACTTTTACATGTGATTAGTCATAAGGGGGAGGAAGGGGGTGGGCTTGTAACGAGGTGTATTCACCTATGTGTTACACCTTGTTCAACTAAAATCGTTCTGGCATTTTCTATCTGGCTATATCTATTTTTAATTCTAAATTTGAGTTCATTCTTAAATTTACGATCGCCTGCGCATGACGACAAGTTCAGTCGCTCACATGCTTCCAAACTATGAACAAGTTCCAATCATAATACATTTTTATCTATATCCATATCATAATTTCAATATAATATGTTCAGAAGCGATAAGCAAATGCCCTACATTATGTTACCTGTATCTGTGGTTGCACTGTAATGTTAACATTAAAGTATAACATGTCAATAAAGTATCGGTTATCGCTATAGTTGAATCTTAATGTTCACTTTACAGTATAAGTGACCTGCACTTTAATGTGAACATTAAGATGCAGGTACATTAAGATGCAGGGTAACGACGGATACAGGTTTCTCACATATTGTAGAAAACTTATGATATGTATGTAGATAAAGTTATGTATGCGACTGTACGCATAATTAGGCATTAAAACAATCGTGTGATCTTATTATGAAACTCGCGTTACGGCTCGTTTCATAAAACCACACTCGTGTATAATGCCTCTCATTATGCACCAGTCACATTGTCACGTTCGTAAATGCCCGGCTAGGTTTTACCAAGTGACAAAACGAAATAAACGGAATAACGTAAACAGAAAGTTTGTAGAATAAGTTGAAGATCTGGAGTGTTCTAGGACGTATGATGAGGATCTCAATGAAACAGGTTAGTAAATATCACAGTCTTTATTCCTATGCAGCTCTATACATGATGTTATTTAATTGTGAACATAACTTTGCTCATAATTCTTACTCTACCGGAAAATATGTTTAGCTCAGCGGAAGGCTGGTCGTTTTACACAAGTAAAGGTTCTTATGTTATAATTCACAATTCTTAGATAGTAATTTGTTAGTCCCTATTTATAGAGTTGCCACCAATTCCAATTTAAGTTCAAATAACTATTTTTGATATCCTAATTCCCTAATTATAAATATAATTTCCACAGACCTTAATCTGAAGAAAACCTTCCTTCCTGGACGATCGACTCGATGTAGTCCCAGGTCGGCAGACTGGTGGAGCGGTCCCAGTACACTGTGTCGCAAGCCACAGTATCCTCGGGCAGCTCACAGCAGCTTGTGAAGGTCTACTGAATCCTCGTGCCTATGGCACGCCTACTAAAGGTTGGTTTAAACCTTTATCCTACTTCATTACTTATATGTTTTCTGAATGATCAGGAACCTAAACATGAATTTATTACTTACAGATCTAAAGAGAGTTCCTGCCAAATACTGAATGTCTTTATAAGCTATTCATAGCTTTACTGAACCTGAATATAGTTGGAGCCTGAATCGGAATAACGGAATGCAAAATAAATCATCCAACCATAATGTCAAATCAGTAAGCTAAATTATTCTGAAAGTATCTAAACAGAATAACAGAAAACAGAAACTATGTAGACGGAACTTAAATCAGTACATACTGAAAATATCCAGAAACTAAAGAACCTACTGACAAAACCAGAAACTTAAGCGAAGCCCTAAAAATACTGAAAATACTAGAAAACTAGAAAACATCAGAAACCCAGTCTAGCTGTAAAGACAGAGAGAAATTGCTCTGATTAGCACTACGATTTAAGAAATATATAAGACATGTGGGCTGACATTTAAGGTTAACAAAATTATGAATCTTACCGGAAAACTTCAAGGAAAACCCCTGGTAATCTCGACGCTAAGACATTCCCTCCTCTTCCACGTGTGAGAAACAATAACTGAAAATTCACCATTTGGTCAGAGAATTGCATATTAAATTGCAACAAATGCCTCCATCAGAAAGATGTTATTAATTATTACTTACAAGTTCCTTTCACCGAAATATGACTGAAAGTATGTACTATATCTCCACAGCAGGTGCTTGGTTACTTTATTGAGGATGGCTCCTCCGCTGTCATTCAGCTTAAGTCTGATTTTGTAATGGGCTATCATCTTGGACATCTTGAAGAAAGATAATTAGTCAAAACATAGATGCAACCAAAATGCATACAATGTAGCTATACAATTTAGGTAGTCTGGGTAATTAGGTACCTAATTAATATATTACCTACATGAAAGTACTACATTAAATTAACTTTTGACTGAAATATGTTTGTTTAATTCTTGTATGTACAATTACTGCCAAAAGAAATCTTTGTATTGTTTTGTTTACTTAATAAATGTAATTAACTATTGACTCCATTTATTGATTAATTACAAATATTTATTAATCCCCTAATTCAAGGTATTTTACCCTAACGCGGCAACACCCACCTACAAATCTATGGTGTTGACGTTTGACAATCAAAAGTAATGAACAGTAATGCCATTAACACCTTAAATATTCCCCCAGTCTTTAGGTTCCGATTCACGCAAGATATACAACGTTACAACATAAATAACTATTATAATTCAAGTCAATATAATATAATTATTTTTTCATCACACTTGCTCGGAAAGGGTGTTATAACACGCAGACGTCTATAACAGTTATAGCCGATTTAGCTCCCGCGGGAGTTTTGTATTTTTATAACTCCCTAGTGAGTTATGAGTTATGGTTTTTTATAACTACCTAGGGAGTTATGAGTTTAGTTTTAAAATATAGAATCCACTCGTACATCATTTCAGACTAAGGAGGTGTAAATTCAGCCAAGGTTTATATCCTATATACGAAACTTGGCTGCAAACCAATTTTACTGTATAATTAAACAAATTTCAATTTGAAAATCAATACTATCTGGCAGTATAGTATAAGTATAATAATTATAAGTTTATCAGTTCTAAGCATTATCTGTTGAAGACTATATTGATGAAAATAGTTAACAAACTGTTTTAGCGAGTCGAGTTAATTTGTTTAATTGTCGTTTTTTCTCTCTATTTTTTTTACTTTCTCGCAAATGTGATGAAAAACATTGTGTGTATCACGGGCAGTAATGGGATTACCAACTCGAGTCATTAAAAGCCCTCTGCCTACGGCGTCGGGCTTCTAATAGTCTCTCGTTAGCAATCCCTTTCTTACCACTCTTGATGCACAATGTACTATAAAACTGTGAATTGAATCATATAAAGTATAACCCTTCATCTAAATAACCCTGTTAACCCTGTTTATAACACTAATTGTAAGTTTATACCTTTTATATCTAAGACCATCCCTTCATCTATTCCTAATTATATATATATATATATATATATATTTCTAAGTTTCCCCTTTTGTATTGTTTCCAGGTGCCTTATTTTATAGTTTAAATTAATTGAAGACTTTTAATAAATAATCCTGCCCTGGACTCTTGCTATTTCTAACCCATACCACTTCCTGTTCCTGATCCTGTTCCAGTCATCCCGTGACTTCACCCGAAGGCTTGCTTCGTCGGCCTTTCTGCTGCTTACACATAAGACCCTCGCTAGTTTTCTGGCCTCAAGACCTCCTACGCAAACCTTCGACCTCAGCAGTCAGGCTTCGGGGCAGAAAGTGGTTAGCAACTGCTCCGGACCTTTGGTAAGACCAGTCCCTCTGCCCTAGCGTAACCCATCAAGCACGTTAGGAGTGCCTGATTGTGTTACAGCAGGCAGGGGCTGCTCTACCTTCGCACCTCCAGGCTTCTATTTACAATCTAGGGGTAGGGCAAACAAGTACCGCAAAGAATCGGGGTAGAAATACATTTGGGTCTGTTACTTTAATATGACTATCATCTCGTTCTCATAAAATGTTCACTAAATAATACTACTACTATACTCGAAAATCTAATTCAAGACCAAAATCTTTACCTTAATGGGCTCACATTCGCTGTGATTATTGCATTTTGGTTTAAGTATAGGTATTTTTATCAATAAAACTTACCCTAATGTTACTGGTTACACAAGTTCTCATTCATGTTTTTATGAAATAATGTTAAACAACTAAATAATTAAGATGGGAACTGTCAAATTTTGGTCTTGAATTACATTTTCGAGTATAATACTAAAATTATTTGTTATACAATATTCTTTTAATGACATTGAAATCAACCCATGACATTAAAAAAAACAAATACATACAAACAACAAAATACACAAGGAAAGACAAGCTCTTGCCTGCGACTCCTGTATATTACTTTCATTTGTATAGAAGCCTAACAAATCAACATTTTAAATGTCGTGTTATGGGATTTCAAACAAAGAAATAATCAGAATAGAGTAAAGCACTCCTAGATTAAAACGGGTATCATTTAACCGATCAGCAAGATATTCTTATTTTGGTGAAAAGAAAAATGAGCTGCATTGAGCGACCCACAATTAATCAAATTTTGGTAAACAATCAGTAGGTAAGCAAAATATTTCATTTTGTCCAGCAAAAAAGGGGGCAAAGGGGGGGGAGGGTGCCGGCAACGCACATGATATGCCGCTTAGGGTGTAGCAGAGTGTAGCCACTGAAAAAAGACTGAATGTTTTTGACCAAAAGTGTAAAAGATATGATATGATGATGATAATGATGACGATGACGATGACAATGACGATGGCAATGGCGATTACGATGGCGATGGCAATGATACCTATGAAAAATTTAGAAAAAACATCATGGCCGCCGTTTTGAATTTCTACCTATAATTGACATCATTTTCGAAATCTGCGTCCCCAAAATCTAAGAAAATGACACCCATGTCCACTTTAAAAAAATATCAAGGCCGCCATTTTGAATTTCAAATTCGTTATCATTTTTGAAATCTGCGTCACCGTAATCTAAGTAAATGACACCCTTGGTGGTTGCTTACTTCAAAAATAATTAATCTCCCATACAAAGTTCTACCCCTCATTTATTGCCTTGTGGGCATTGTTTCTGTTATGTATTAGCGCAGCAACACTTGGTAATAAACGTCAGTCAGTACTGGATCGTCGTGTTTCATTGACGCGTACCTTTACCTACCCCGCTATATGCATAGATATAACACTGGCGAACGAGATTGTGTTTAGACTTAAAACGCGTGTTCTACAAGTAATAAGTACATAATTGTCAAGTATTTGGTCACTAAAATGCCTTTCGGACGTGTGGAAAGTTTTATAATCGGTACAAACAACTGGGACGCTTATGTGAGACGTTTAGAACAGTTTATAACCTTAAATTCTATCGCGAGTGAATTAAAAGTTGCTACGCTAGTGACGGTGGTCGGCGCGGAATGTTATGAGTTGATGTGCGATTTATGTGCACCCGCCACTCCTGAGTCGAAAACATTCACGGAGCTAGTCAAACTCGTGAAGGAGCACCTGGAACCCGATCGGTCGGAGATAGCGGAGAGGCACATATTCCGACGCAGGCTACAGCAACAAGGGGAAACCGTGCGCGACTACCTACAAGCTTTAAAACATCTCGCAAAAACGTGCAATTTTGGCGCCTGCCTCGAGGTTTGTTTGAGAGACCAGTTCGTGTCAGGGTTGCTCGATGAAGACATGAGGTCCAGAATATTTGCTGAGAAAAGTATTGACTACAAACGCGCCGTGGAGTTGGCGCTGGCGCTGGAGGCTGCGGAGCGGCACGCGGCGACGGCGTGCGCTGCGGGCGCTCCGGGCGCGGCGCGGCAGCCCCCGGCGGACGACGGCTTGCATCGATTCGGCGCGGGGCCCGGCTCGGGAGCGCCCGGCGCGCGCGGCGGCGGCGCCGCGCGGCGCGCATGCGCCCGCTGCGGCAAGATGGGCCACGCCGAGGGCAAGTGTCGTTACAAGCAGTTTAATTGTGACAATTGTGGCCAAAGAGGGCACTTGAAGGTAATGTGCAAAAACAAGAGTGCGTATGGTGATCGTGGCGTTAAGAAATCTACTAAAGGTCAGTTTTTTTTAAATAACTGTGACGATAGTGATGACAGTGAAGATTGCTGTTTTTATAACCTAGTAATAAATAGTGAGGGAGACGGCCCCTACTATGCATCTATTAATGTTGAAAATATAAATTGCAAATTCGAGGTCGATACGGGAAGTAAAATCTCGGCCATATCTAAAAGTTTTTACGACAAACACTTCTCGAACATACCTATTGAAATAAGACAATTAACGCTTAGGTCGTATACAGGGGACGTCATCCACACTTTAGGTTACATAATAGTTAAGGTTACTAATGGAACCGATTGTTTACCGCTTAATTTGTATGTAATCAAAAATGGAGGACCGCCATTGATGGGTCGAACTTGGATTAAAAAATTGAATGTATCGGTTGCGGATTTGCATAACATTGTCGAAACCGGTTCAGTGGCGGAATCCCTGCGAAATGAATTTCCAGATGTCTTTGCAGACGGGTTAGGGACTTTTAAGACGGCGCTGCGCTTTCACTTAAAAGATAACACGCCGGTATTTGTAAAGGCGCGCGCGTTGCCCATTGCGCTGCGCCAGCCCGTGGAGCGCGAGCTGGCGCGGCTGCAGCGGGAGGGGGTCATCTACGCGGTGGAGCGGTCTGATTACGGCACGCCGATTGTGCCGGTTGTAAAGTCTAACGGCACCATCCGTTTGTGTGGTGATTATAAAATCACGATCAATCCACTGCTGAAGGATTACCACTACCCGCTGCCGCGGATCGAGGACCTGTTCGCGGCACTGGGAGGCGGCGAGCAGTATACTAAGTTAGATCTGTCCAACGCATTCCAGCAATGTATTTTAGACAAAGGTTCACAGCCGATGACCGCGATCACCACTCATATCGGTACCTTTGTATACAATAGGGTACCTTTCGGCATTAAATGCGTCCCAGAGAACTTTCAGAAAATAATGGAAGAAACCTTAAGTGGTTTGTCGTCAACGGCTGTGTTCGCGGATGATATTTGCGTAACGGGAAAGGATCGGGCTACCCATCTCGCAAATTTGAGGGCGGTGCTACAAAGGCTCAAAGATAACGGTTTAAGAATCAATTTTAGTAAATGTGATTTTTTAAAAAATAGTGTGACCTACCTAGGGTACAAGATAGATCAGGCCGGCTTACATACGGACAAAAAAAAATTGAGGCCATTGTAGCAGCACCCCCACCCATAAACATTACACAGTTAAAGAGTTTTATGGGACTCGTAAATTTTTATGCCAAATTTTGCGTAAATATGAGTGATATTTTAAAGCCACTGTACAATTTATTAAAAAAAGATAGTGAATGGGAGTGGAGTGACAGTTGTGCTAGGGCGTTCGACAAAATAAAGAGCGTGTTGAGCAGCGCTCCGGTGCTAGCGCACTACGATCCGACGCTGCCGCTGGTGCTGGCCGTCGACAGCAGCTCGTACGGGCTGGGCGCCGTGCTGACGCAGCGCGCCGCCGACGGCAGCGAGCGGCCTGTGTGCTGCGCCTCGCGCACGCTCAACGCGGCCGAGTCCAACTACTCGCAGCTGGACAAGGAGGCGCTCGCAATCGTGTTCGGGGTCACCCGACATCACCATTACTTATATGGGAGACATTTTATATTGCGTAGTGACCATCACCCCTTAAGTTATATATTCGGTAAACATAAAGGTATACCGGTGACGGCCGCCAGCCGTTTGCAGCGATATGCTGTCAAGCTAGCTGCATATGACTTCGAAATAGAATTTGTTCGATCGGCTCAAAATTGTTTCGCTGACGCTCTTTCCCGCCTCCCTCTAGGATCGAACCTGGAACGATTTAGAAAGGAGACTAAAAAGGAAATAAGCTACCTAAACTTTGCACAGGAAAGCTTTCCGCTCTGTTTTAAGGATATTAAAACTGAGACGGTTAAAGACCCATTGTTAAGCAAAGTTTACGGGTTTGTAATGTTCGGTTGGCCGCTAAACGCCGCCGGGTCAATGAACGAAGCAGAAAAACAGTATTTCAATAGAAAAGACAGCCTCCATGTAGATCAAGGGTGTTTAGTATGGGGATACAGAGTAGTAGTACCAAAAATATTAAGGGAAACTATTTTAAAAGAGATTCACGATGGACATCCCGGCATTGTGAAAATGAAGCAAATTGCAAGAAATTATGTTTGGTGGGAAAATTTAGATGCGGATATCGAACGCGTGACGCACGAGTGCTTGTCATGCCGCGCACAGCGGCCCGCGCCGCCCGCCGCGCCACTGCACTCGTGGCCGTGGCCGGCGGAGCCGTGGTCGCGCCTGCATCTTGATTTTCTCGGGCCTTTTTGCAATAAATATTATCTTATAGTTATCGACGCGCACTCGAAATGGATAGAGGCGGAGAATGTAAAAACAACGTCCGCGGTAGTAGTAATAGAATGCCTACGACAGATGTTCGCGCGGTTCGGGTTACCGAAAAGAGTCGTAAGTGACAACGGACCACCATTTTCTTCCTCTGAATTCGCATCTTATTTAAAACAAAATGGTATAAATCACACGTTGATAGCACCCTACCACCCGGCAAGCAACGGTGCCGCGGAAAATGCCGTCCGCTCAATAAAACGGGTTCTTAAAAAGGCGCAAATAGATAGGGAAGACCCGAACACGGCTATTAACCGGTTTTTGTTCTCATATCGCAACACGGAGCAAGCTACTACTGGACGCGAGCCAGCAGTGGCTATGCTGGGGCGGCGGCTGCGGGGGCGCCTGGACCTGCTGCGGCCCGACGCGGCCGAAGCAGTGCGCACGGCGCAGCTCGGGCACGAGCGGCGCCGCGACGCCGCGATGACGCGCGTCGCGCACCCACACGACAAAGTGTTGCTAAGAGACTACTCGAAATCGGGAAATAAATGGGAAGAGGGTGTCGTAGTTCAAAGGTCAAGCCCCGTGGCTTATGTAGTTAGGACGAGCGACGGTCGCACTCACAAGCGTCACGTGGACCAAATTTTAACTAGGAGTGCCGCAAGCAGTAGGAAGTCAAGGCATTCTCTTAGTCAGGTTAGTGAAGAACAGATGAGCGACGAGCCTACCGCAGAAGCCGCCTCGCCCCCGGCGGCGGCGGGTGCGGACGATGACGAGTTCTTCGACAGCGTGGCGGGACGCGGGGCGTCTTCAGCGGGGAACTCACCGCTCGCGCCCGACCGTGGGGACCGCGTACGCCGTCAGGCGGCTTTGCGCTGTATTGAAAGGCTACACAAAGTTTAGTTTTGATAGTCGCGGATGTTGTCATATAGCGCAGCGCCTTATGTTTGTGTTACTTATATCCTAAAGTTAAGTAGATACTCAAACTATATAGTAAAACTAAAGTGTTTAGTGTTATGATTAAAGTGCCTTATGATAGTGTTATGTTTTTGGGCTAACAGCGATCAGTCGTCGTGTTTGTCACGGCTGGTACTTACTTAGTTTTAGTTTACCTATATCTATATTTCACCTTGTTTAGTTAGATTTTATGTTAAGTAAAAATGTTCCTGGTGTATAAATGTAATGCTCTCTTTTGTACTTAAGGGATACAAACCTAACGATGTAACTTTATGTTTAAGGGGGAAAAGTGTTATGTATTAGCGCAGCAACACTTGGTAATAAACGTCAGTCAGTACTGGATCGTCGTGTTTCATTGACGCGTACCTTTACCTACCCCGCTATATGCATAGATATAACAGTTTCCAAAATCAATAAAAGTTGTATTTTTTTTTTTATTTGCTTATAAACAGTAGCCACTTTAACTGCCGCCAACCTGCTAGGCGAGTCCATTTTGTATGAAAATCAGAGCTCTTGGCAGTTAAAGTGTTAAAAACCAATTACCACGTATCTGACTATAAAAATGTACCATAGTTCCATACAAACTTCGCGGCAGGTCCCGGGAGCGCGCGCGCCGGCGCTTGTACGAGCATATTCTTGAAATTAAGACTGCACGTGTCCTGCAAAAAATATTACACTCTAGTCTTTCTTTCTTGCTAACTGCCGAACTCAGAGACGTCAATTTAATTTAATGCTTGATTAAAGTGGATGCTGTCACTTTCTTTACTACAGCAATAGAATAAGACAACACGTCACTAAACAAGCATTAAATTTAATTGACGTCTCTGAGTGCGGCACTTAGTCACTCACTATACTAACCACAGTACAGTCAGCCTTATAAGAAGCTGCACAGTTTTGTACCTTGTCGCTTTAACGCCTTTGACAGATTAGTGCAGCCGTTCAAACATGACGTTAAAGTGACAAAACACTAAAGTGTACAGCTTCTTATAAGGCCGACCGTACCACAGAGTCCACAGATTATAACCAACTTACATAGACAGTCAATTTCTACCAACCTGTAGCCCGTTTCACGAAGCTACAAGCCTACAAGTTACAAATTACAAACGGAAGTCTCTTTCTAGCAAAATGAGTTAGAAAGAGACTTCCGCTTGTAATTTGTAACTTGTAGCTTCATGAAACGGGTCTATGGTCTGCTTCACGTATTGAGTGTTTTAGTGTACTTAATTATTGAAATTAATAAAAAATATATAAAGATAATTTTACACAACTATATTTTAATTTAAATATACTACAGTGCCCGGCCGTTGGGAAGTCAATCCTGACAGCTGTCATTTCAGTACAATTTATAACCTCAAACCCAAGAATAGGTTATAAATTGTACTGCGATGACAGCTGTCAGGATTGACTTCCTAACGGTCGGGCACTATAATTACATATACTTTTAAACTAAGGTTGACAGCTTGCACGATTGCGTAAAATGAAAAATTGCCTTGTGTCCATATGTCACACAAGCTGGGGCTCTACTTTGAAATCAGTAATTCGAACTTCGTATCGCCCCATCACTTTCTTGCGAATTAGTGACACGTCGAGAGCAAAAGGGATAGCAATAGACGAAGTTCGAATTACGGATTTCAAAGTAGAGCCTCAGTAATTCGAACTTCGGATCGCCCCGTCACTTTCTTGCGAATTAGTGACGCGTCGAGAGCAAAAGGGATAGCAATAGACGAAGTTCGAATTACGGATTTCAAAGTAGAGCCTCTGACATGACATGACAAGCAAGACAAGACAACACAACTTGTGACATAATACCTGCCGACTGTCGTATGAAAAATATGGAATAAATAATCTACTACTATTACATCTAATCAATCATGTTAAAAACCATATTTTGAACAGTGACATTATTGAGGTAAAGAAGAATTAACTTTTTTAGGAATGTCTTTTTTACATACTTACCCAGTGTCGCTGTTGGATTAAAAGTGCGATTATGTAAAAAAAAAGTAAGTATATGGCAATAACATTTACCAGTGTACATAAAAGGGTGGATCACTTAAGGTTGACTTCCATGGGTAGCGGCTGATGCGACAGACGCGTGCGGCTGACGTGCACGATCGTAGCGCGCGTCTCGCGACAGTAGTAAACACTATGAAAACGTATGGCACCGCTTCCGTGGTTAACGGCTGACGAATCTGCGAGCCGTGCGCTGCGCGGCTGAGCCGCTTACTACGGAAGCGGTGCCATACGTTTTCATAGTGTTTACTACTGTCGCGAGACGCGCGCTACAATCGCGCACGTCAGCCGCACGCGTCTGTCGCATCAGCCGCTACCCATGGAAGTCAGCCTTTAAGGTATGAAAACGTATTTTTTTGCTTTAATCCTCTTTTGCTAATATGAGAAACTTGTTACACCTACCTTACATCCATAATCTATATATATAAAAGGCTAAACTGACTGACTGACATATCAACGCACAGCCGAAACTACTGTACCTAGAAACTTGAAATTTGGTACATGGGTTCCTTTCATGATGTAAGTGAGCACTAAGAAAGGATTTTCCGAAAATCGACCCCCAACGGGAAGAAATGGGGGGGAGTAGCGGGAAACTAATTCTACGCGTACGAAGTCGCGGGCATCCTCTAGTAATATATAAAATATAAAAGAGATACAGAAATATTTAGTACTACATCAAGCTAACGGAACTTTTACAAAATAGGGAATTAAGCCATTTGTTTAAAGTTCCGTGAGTTTGGGGCAGTACAAAATATTCATGTACAGTCGAGTTCATAAATATTTGTACACTTTAGTACCTTGTCTATTTAATGGCATCTTAAAACTGCCATAATATGAATTGTCACATCAATTAAAGTGACAAGGTACTAAAGTGTACACATATTTATGAACTTGACTGTACCTCTTTTATATTTTATATATTATTATGATTGTAAAGTAGGTTTAAAAACTTTTTCTAAGTAGCTGAATACGGTTGAAGCAAAAAAAAATGTATTCATACATTGAGTGATCCAGTATCCACCCTGGTAACTATACATATAATGTCTGTATGTGACATGTCAACATCAAATATCAAAATATTGTTTAAGCTATAATTTAAAATCCTTGCCTAAAAAGGTTAGCAGTCCCGGGACCACCGCATGTGGATTTTTTACTCTTGAGTATGAGTGAGTATCAGAATTTAGTTTCCCTAGTACTAAAGCTAATTTTGGGATTATAATAATTCAATTTGAGTGAAATTGTCTTCCAATATCCATTTACTTACATGTGTCTACATTTAAAAAATTTGCTCTGAAATGATAACACAATTATACTCGAAAATCTAATTAAAGACCAACGTGGGTTGCCACTATAAAATAAAAAAAGTATATTTCCACTTTTTCAAAGACCGCACAAGACTGTTTATTTATTGGTAGTTTTAAACCTTCGATTTAAATAAACAAGTTAATTCAAGTTGCTTACACAAATACAAGATGCCATGTTAAATATTTAACCATAGAAGATTTTTGGTAGCAAAACTGTTATTGCACTTGTAATACTTCAGGTTTTAATAACATTTGGTACGATAAATTAAATAAACAATAGTTGTAAACAACGTTAGCAATTTAAATAGTACATGTGTTTAGCTATTCGACAAAATAAAAGACCAAAAGTGTGTGTGTGTGTCAGAAGCTACTACCGGTTCGAGAAAAGAAACTTAGTTACATTTTTCTTTTTACCAAGTGCAAGTGCGAAGTTCATACATTTGCTGTTAAGTCGCAAGTAGCAAATGTATGAACTTCGCACTAACACTTGGTAAAGTTTGAATCAAGAATAAATTAAGTATAAGGAATCCGAATTTGGTCAGTCATTTTGTTTTAGCTGATAAAAAATCGCCATTTAACACACACACCCGCCATTTAATGATTAAACACACACTATATCAGAAAATATTTGTTTTGAGATATTTTAATGTTTTTGAATATCGGGTAGAAAAAACATTGAATGCATATTCCCTATTGTTATATAGGTAAGTTTTGATATTGAAATTGTTAGTCTACATAATATTTTCAACAATTTGATTATCAATGCAAAAAGGTTGGCTAGGTATATCTGAAATGTTCAATTGGGCTTTGCGACACCAACAATGTTTGAGTCTTAAATTAGATTTTCGAGTATAGTTATATCTGATTATTTGTTAAAATTACACAATTAACAATTAATCATTTTAATTCTGTGTGCGATACCGGAGCAAATGTATTCAGCACTCCTACTATTTATACAATTTAATTAGCGCTATTAAGCTAACTAACCTTTGTACAATTAAATTAAGGTAGCTAGGTAACAAATTATTCAATTATATTAGATAGCTCCCTACTTGGTCCTAAAGACTTGCAACAAGTTACTGAAGATGTCGATATCACTTGCACTTGTTCTATGAGCTATTAGAATATATTCATATCAATGGGATATCTGGGCATACTTATGAGGCATTTATTAACAATATCTGATTATTTTATGGATCATTTTGTCTAATGAAATGATTAATAACTAATAAGTCTATAATTATACTACACTTTTGCAAAGATGGCAGTTTAAAATGAGGGCCTTATTTAATAGCTATTTATGAAGTAAAATTATATATGAAGTTAACATACAATCTTATAAAAAATTATAGCTTGCTTATGTGTACTTATTCTGCTAACTACACTATAATGATATAATTGTACATGGCATTGTCATTAGTGACTATAGGGAAATGCATTGTTACCAAAATCATAATCATTAAACTATGTGATCAATAAGTTTTTAGAATTGTTATGAACCATAATAATATTATTTTAATGCGGATTATACCATGGCACTAACAAACGTTAAATAAGAGAAAACAATAATTTACATAATTAATTTGTTTTTCTGTGATAGCTAAACAAAAAACATCTGTATAAATAACTTTATAAGACGGTAAAAATAAGAGTTAGTTTTGTAATTATTTGGAGCGGTGTGGAGAAAGTCCTGATGCCCTCATGATTTAAAGGATAAACAAGTTGTTTGCACTGGACTTTTTTATTTCCAGCTCGGTCACCAAAATGTAAGGTGGCTTTTTCGACTTTTTCCGGGATGATTGAGGCCTACAAATAAATACTGTGATATTAGCTTTTAGCAATTATCAAATAACCTAGGAGAATTATGTAACATTATTCTGCCATATAATTATGGATTTAAAAGAAAAAAAACTGATGAAACAAAAACCACTACATAAAAATCACAAGCTGATGATGATCTAGTGAAGGTACAAAATGTGACCTCCAAAAGAAAAAAACATTTTATAGAGGTAAAATAAAACATTTAAATTATTTTAATAAATGTTTGCAAATATAGAAAGTGTGCATATTCCAATTAAAATATAATGATTTACATATCTCCCATTTTTTATACCGATTCTAAAAACTTATTGATCACCCCTCATACTACTTCTATGGTACCTCCATGTGTAATATTTTTATTAACATAAGTAATTGTTTTTAAAAGTAGCAAGTGAGTCTTTATACAGTGTGTAAATGGTATACGGGCATTTATTAAAAATGGACATAGATTAAGACTCTAATAATCATAAACAGAAAGAATTATTTTGATTATGCTAACGTATACACCGTTATTAATTTTTGAACATACCATCGACCCGCAATGTACATCTAATTCCATCTGTCATAACTTTGAAACATCATTAATTGCGTTTTTAATTAATTGCTTTTTATGTAATACATTGCGTGTTAAATTATTTTGTATGGTTAAATTTTTTTTATTTACTTTTAACAAAAGCTGCCTAAATGTGCTCATTAGGGGCTATTCTTACCACAGTTAAAAGGAACGCCCGTATACCATTTACACACTGTATGCCAAAATTTGAGTGAAATCGGGTGAAGTTATGGGTAATTTGGAATGAAGGCTTCTATTTCAACATTAAGGCTAAATATAGTGTAGGAATTTCTTAATTACACGGATACCTACTAACTATTTTGTAAATAGTGTTTTACCTATGAAACAAGCAGTCCAGGTTCCATTCCCGGTAAGAACACATATTGGATGAATGACCTATTTTGAGTCATGGATATTTAATTTTCATTTTGGTACATACCTATCTCTCTAATATATAAAATTATCGTGTCACAGTGTTTGTAACAAAACTCCTCTGAAACGGCTTGACCAATTCTTATGAAATTTTGTGTGTATATTCAGTAGGTCTGAGAATAGGACTAAAAAGTATATTTCTTAAGTATTGGATGAAAAAAAATACTCCCCGGCGGCGCCGGGCGCGGACAGCTAGTATAAATATAATATTAATATAAATACGTATGTTGTCTAGTAGCCATAGTACAAACAAACCTAAAGATTATTTTGTGACTACAATCAATTTGTATAAGATTGTCATATTTTTATTTCAGCTATTTACTAACATACATTTCCATACCACCAAGAATAACCAGAGATTTCACAGGCAATAGGTTCATTTTAATTCTTCTGACGTGTGGTATGTATGAGATTCATAATTTGGAATGTAATAGCTTGTCATCCTATTTACCCTTGTATTTATCAATAAGGTATTCATTGTAACAATGAAGTGAATGAATGAAGAGTTGTTACAATAAAATTTAGTAAGGACGCATAATGCAAATTCAATTACAACCCAGTAATAACATGTGGGGGAGATCATCTGATGATGGTCCTATTGGTAAAATAAATACCAAATAAATAATGTAAGCTTCAGGTATGTTTTTTTCGTAACAATTACGTTTAATAAAAAAGTAGAAACATCAATTTGTGAACTTGTTAGATTAGCCTCGCAAAACAGTTAAAGGCTAGGTACGAAAGCAACAAGCAATCGGTAAACCAACTCGTGACAAAATTATATTGTTTTAAACCTCTACTAAGGTTAGCTCAGTCAAATAATGAATGAGTTTATTACCCAAATAAGAAAAAAAAATACCTGCTATAATATTTCTCAACTATGTCCCTTCTTCCAGTAGCAACCGTAAACAAACGTAAATACACAAAAATAATATTTCACCACCACCACACAACCACTTTCCACATTATGGTCAACAAATTCACTTCACTCACATTTACACAGCCATTATTTTAGATGGCGGCCATCTTTCGTCTGAGAAGTCAGGGTACGTTTCCACTCAAACAATGCTGAGTGAAAGAGTGAAAACAACACGTAACGCAGGTTCTGATTGGTTGATTTCTCTCTTCACCTTTGCTTCTGTTTAGGGAAACCGCACCCTAAACCAACTCACCTCTAAAATAGAAGCCTTTCAATTTGACACTAATGTGATCTCGTTGTCGAACGAGTGAACGAATTGAGAAAGTTAAGAATTGCGTGATAGTAGGGACAAAAAGTTCCGCTTACGTCTGTGAGCGCTAGTATCGCTATTACCGTGTTCGGTGTAGAATACGCAATAATTAGTTGGAAATTAAAACATGATTAGGTACTGCCGTCGGTAAAATCGTTATGTATTAGGTCATTTTATTACTAAAGTACCGGAAAATGCTACATACGTAATTTTAAAACTCTTTAGTAAGTATATAAATAAGGGCTAGTTTAGGGCATTTGCGACAAGCCTTAGGTTTCAAACGTCATTTTACTAATATGACAGCAAAAGTCAATTGTCAATGTCAGAAATGACAGGCAATGTGAAGGCGATGTGATGTGTGATCGCCTCTGCGTTCGATCACTTCTGCTTTTGACAGAATCACCCCCCTGATGCGTAGAACAACGAACGAAACGCACACGAAGCGCCCCGCGCCGCAGGCACGACACGCGGATCGTCACTTCGAGCCATGTTCAGCGGAGAGTGCACGTCAAATTGTTCGTTCTAGGTTTATATGTGGCAATGTACTACGGAGTCAGTCACGTTACTTGCAAATCATTAAAATTATTCGTAATTGTAATAAATTGATTAGCAGCCTTATTTAATCTAAAAACACTTGATGTGTACACGTAACAAAATTATGCTGTTTATATTTAAATCGATCTGTTTTCTACGGACTTTGACGTGATCTATATACACATCGACAGTTGTTCTTCGGAAAAGTTTAAATAAAAGAGGGTAACATGTGAATTTAGTCCATTGTTTGTCGACATTGATTTCAGATGTAACTTTTTGTGCATGTATAATCGCACTTTTTTACGATTAGTTTAACTTTTCATGATTTAATATTCAAAATGTATGCTATTTATAACACTTCCATGATAATTAAGTACATTATACTCGTTTCTTTTTTAACCTCTGATGCAAAAAGGGGGGGGCGACAATAAATTTTATCTGTTTATCAGATTAGTTATAATGATAATATGATATAAACATCATATAGATAAATAACGACGATGCGTTAGCCTAGTTGGTAGTGACCCTGCTTACGAAGCTAGCGGTCCTAAGTTCAAATCCCGATAAGGACAGATATTTGTGTGATGAGCACGAGTATTTGTTTCTGAGTCTTGGATGTTTTCTATGTATTTAAGTATTTATTTCTAAATATGTATATCATTGTCTAGTACACATAGTACAAGCCTAGAGCTTAGTTTGGGACTAGGTCAATTTATGTGAGATCGTTTCTTGATATTTATTTTTTATTATTATGATTAAATATCTAGGAAGGGGCGACATAGACCCTGCAATAAGGAAATGGATAATGGCCATGCTTACAGGAAGGGCAATCACAGCACAACTGGGTGGAGACTCGATAAGGATAAAGACATGTAGAGGCTTCCCGCAAGGCCTGTCACCACTTCTATGGTGTCTCCTACTAGATTCGCTCATCAAAGAAACCAAAAGGAGAGGTATACACATGCAAGCTTACTCAGATGACGGGGTACTGCTAGTTAGGGGTAATATCCTAAGTGTAATTCGAGAAGTCATGATAAGAGCGATCAAACAGGTATTAAACTGGTGCCAACGCAGAGAGCTAGACCTGCACTCAAACATGACGAAAATACTACTATTCACCAACAAGAGTAAGGCGTAGTACTAGACAGCAAACTGATGTACAAGACACAAATAAAAGAGCAATGCAGAAAAACCGTTATATCTCTATGGCAATGCAGGAAAGCTACAACCAGGAACTGAATGAGTACACAACAATACCACTAGGCTATATAAGTGTTAGCCAGGCAGAAGTATATATGCTATAATGGAGTGTGCATGGACCCTCAAGGAAAGAAGCGATATAACGGGAAGCAATGTCATAATAATATACTCAAACAGTCAAGCAGCACTCATCAAAGCACTGGACAACCCAGAAGTCAAATCCTCGTTAGTCCAAAAATGCAGAAATATACTGAATACCCTAGGCGACATATCACAAGTCACGCTGGCGTGGGTTCCGGGACAACGTAGCAACGGGTAAAGAGAAGGCTGATTAACTGGCTAGAGCGGGAGCACACCAACAGTACCTAGGCCCGGAGCCAGTACTCCCGATATCTGCAACTGTCACGAAGGGAGCCATAGCTAGAAAAATAGAAACAAAGACCAATGCGGCGTGGTGAAAAACACAAAATTGTAGACAATCTAAGCTCATGATTGGAGGGGTAACCAAAAACAGAACAAGGTACCTACTAAATCTTGGTAAGCATAATCTTAGTATACTAACAAGAGTGTTGACTGGGCACTGCCCGCTCATCAGATGCTTAACAGTAATTGGCATTAGACAAGATCCTCTTTGCCCATATTGTGCCAAAAAGGAAACAAGCCAGCACGTCCTACCCGAGTGTGTACTTGTCACTGAGATATCGCACATTCGGGGAAGACGTGTTATCAAACGAAGCACTCAAAAGTATAAACTACGGGACGTTTTTCTGTTCTGTAAGAAAACCAGAAGATGGGATCCATGTTGGATGGGAGCGTCGCCGGGCCAGTAACCTACGGCTCAATCAAGGGGAACTGGATGGAATGACCGGGAGACTGACCGAGCGTCCGCCTGATCCGGCCGGGCGTCCCCACTCATCCTCATCATCATCTCAGAGTAATAGAAAGGCTAGTGATTAATGTTACCTAACAGACGAAGTCTTTAAGATGTTTCTATTTAGAACAGATGTTTGTAAGATATATGACCATCTCATAGTTGACTGATGAAATACCAAGTTCCTATAGTTAACATATTCACGAGAATGTATTTTTTTTAGTAAAAAAGTTGATTTTTCAATAAATATCCTTATTTTATTCACTTAGGACACTATTTTTTAACGAAATTTCATAGAACAACGAACTATGTCAAAATATTACACTCATTGTTCCGTCGAACAACGTGCTATGTTACCATTTGCCGTCTGCAGTTCCATAATAAAACGGGCCATGTGCACATGTAACCCAGTAACTCGAAAAATAATATAGAAATTAAATATTTTATTACTTTTACATACTCATTGTCTTGTTATTAATCACCTCTTAGAGTTTTAAAAAGCTAACTTATATACTTTATGAAATATACACGATTGAATCTTTGTACTCCTCTCCTGAAAAGTAGACATTTTGCAGATAGGCCTTTGTTCTATTTACCCGTCGATACAGTCGCCTCTTGTCAAAGGATGCCGCCGCATAAACGAAAGGAAGCGAGCGGCGTACACGCAAGTGAATTTGGCAGTTTGTAATTAATTATATTCGTATTTTATCACATCACAATAACCACATGGGGTGCGGCTCTACTGAAGCGGAGATGAGCGGAGCGGAGCGGAGCTGTGCCAATATAAACCATTAGAAGGCGCATGCGGTCACGTCGAGTGCGCCTGCACACGTTAGTTTAGATTCTATGGGTTAATATTGGGATTGCTCCGCTCGTCTCCGCCTCAGTGGAGCCGCACCCTCCCGAGCCCCGCGCCCGAGGCATGCTTTTCGAATTTGGCTGCGCAGTGCTCCTTTTGCGCTCGTGTGCAAGTTTGTACAGGATTCTTTTGAAACATACCTACCTAGAAAGCGGATCGGGCGCGCGCCGCGCGCATATTGTGTGTTTACCACGTGGAAGAGCGGCGAGCGCGCAATGTGCGCCGGGCGCGTGTTCTCCGCTCTTTTTATAAGTGTTTGATACGCAGCACCCGGAATGCGCGCCTCGGGCGCTTGTTAGTCAGTAGGTAGCAACCGTATCTAAGCGAATGCACAGATGCACTTCGTAAAACACGGAGAGAGCGAGCGCGGGTCGCCCATCGAGCAGGTAAACTTTAGTAATCGAGCGGCGCGGCTAATGACGTGATAAAAACGACATGCTCGGTGCAGGACCCGCGCCTGCGCTCTGTGTGTTTTACGCTTTAGAAGTCCCGTTTCGTCGTCTGGTGGGCTGGTCGAAATTGTTTAACAATTAGTATGATTTTTGCACTTTTCGTCGAGTCTTATATGTATCTGGGTCCCTATGGTAATACCTACCCACGCCGACCGTAATGGGATTTTCTATGCCTCGAGTTTGACTAACTACCTATAACTTTGGTTCTTGCTTTTTTCATGGTTAATCGCCCTTTGTGTGCCTATATTATTAATTAATACATACTAGAATTTAGTAGGTAGGTACATAGGGAAAATCGTCAATAATTGGCCACTTAAGAAAATGTAATTTAATTACTAGCCACTAATTTTATATACAGACGCCGTTCGTAAAGATACTTACTTTGACAGTAGTCCGGATAATACCTCAAGAATTAGGTATTCTAGTTTAATCACACAAATATCAGCATACCTTTTGCTTTACATAATATATACTATATTGCAAAGTGGTCAGTTACTGAAGGTGGCCAGTAATAGACGATTTACCCTACCTACTTGCCATAACGTAATGGCACCAGTGTTCGACACTTTTAGCTGAAGGCACCAATGATTGATCCTTAACTCTTTAATTCAAAGATCGGTCATACGGTCATAAATTGAGTTGTACAAAACAAATGAATAACCCAGATAACCCTTATCTTCTGTAAAACAAGAGTCATTGTCGATCATTGGTCCTTGTCGGTAACTGGTTCCATTACGTTATTTATTATACTTATACATATAAGTAGGTGTTATATATAATGTGTTGTTATATTTTGCATCATTATTCATTAACCATGGTTACTTATTCATTAAAATTGAAAGTCGTATAAATGCAGTTGAAATGCGCTCTTTGCGTAGTATGTGTGGTGTGACACTGACTGATAGATACATCGGTATCAACGTTCAACTTTCATACTTCTAGTATTTAGAACCTTTCTTTTTTATAAACAAAAAGAAAGACGCTAAAAATGTGTTAAAGGTTTGAATAAATTACAAAATTTTTTTGCTGTCAACATTTGACGTCTGTATAACATATATCCATTTTAAATTAACAAATGACCTTTCCACACTGACTAATATTTATTTGTTATAACAATTAAATTGACATTTGTTTCCTATTTGGCATATATTACTTTTCGAATGCAAAATGAGTATTAAGGTTATATGACATTATTTAGATAATAAACCTCTTTAAGTATAAGTACCGTATAAATATAGGAAGCGTTAACTGCATAATTAAATTTAGAAATAACACGGTATATAAACGTTATTATTCATTAAATATTCGAATGTATTAATTTTTTTGCTATCCTTACCGGGTGCCATAGAAGTTGAACGTTGATACCGATGTTTACATAGAGAGGAATGAAAAAGTCAGAGAGAAATGTGGACTAAAAGAAGATGTAGTGACTAAGATTGAAAAGGGCATGCTTCGATGGTTCGGTCATTTGGAAAGGAGGGTTGAAAGAAGATTGACAAAACGAAAGAGATATACAGAGCGAAAGTGAGTGGAAGGGTCGGAAGGTGAAAAGAAGGAGAAATACTGGAAAAGGGCCGAATTTTAAGTACCCAAAACTGACGTGCATGCATGACCTCATGTATGAATGTGAAAGAAGCGAAAGAGATTTGTCAAGATCGTAGCAGGTGGAAAGAAGTGGTCTCTGCCTACCCCTCTGGGAAACAGGCGTGATTTAATGTATGTATGTATGTATGTACTTATTCATTCTTAGGCATGTTTTGGTGATTTTGGTATTTAACATTAATTACAGGCAATGGGTACTCAAGTTTAGAGGATTTTAAAAATATCACAGACCATGAATTAAAAACTGTAATACCACAAATGCTGAAAAGAAAAAAAATTGCACATGGTCTCATCTCCTGGTTACAGAAATCTGATCAGGAAATAGAAGAAAATCTTCTTTTGGTTTTTTTTTTTATTGTAGTTAAAAGAGATAATTTATAACATAATTATAACTAGGCCTGCTTGCATGGTAGAATAGCATAATGGTGCTTCTTAATGTTTTCAATTTTATGATAAGACCAAGTCAATTGGGATCGGGGTAAGTAAAGGAAAGGGGATGCAGGACTTAGAGAAACAATTTACCCAGAATGGTGTCATTATGACACCTAATTTAAATGTTTTTATCTTATACTATAACATGTTAAAATAAGTATGCTTTACTTGAAAAACTTTTCTCTAAAATCTAAATTGGCTGAGGGTTCAACAAATGTTGGGTAATTACAAGGCATCAGAGACTTGAAAAATGTTTGTTGCTTCAAAATTATGTCAATATAATGTCTGTGTAAGATGATTTAATTGTTTAGAATATACTAATATATATACACCGTGGGTGTTAATAACCCGAAATATTTTAACCATCGATTCTATAGCCTATTTGGAGTATTTAATGAGGTATAACATGTAGTCCAATAACGCATAATTTCCGAGATTTTCATTATTTAAAAAACAATTTCATAGTTAATTTAATTTGAACTCTGTCACATTAATCTAAAGCATTATTTACTTTTTTCTCTTCTAGTATGATTTCTGTTATTTAAAAAAATTGGCCTTTATTTGTCCCTAGTATGAAAAATAGCAACAAGTGTCGGCACTTGAAATATCTCATAGGAAATGAAAAAAAAAGATGAAATAAATTTCCTAAAACAGCCAATTCTTAAATGTTTTAATAAAAAAACAAGACGGTTAAATTTTTTGGTCAATCCCAATTGTTTTAAAGTTAAGCATGTCACACACAGACCTATTTATAATACCTTTATTATTATGCAGAGGTAGGAAATAAATGTATATAAATTATTATTTTGTCTGTGACACTAGTATGGAAAATAATGTTGTTAGATATATTGCTCTAAATTAGGTATTGAGTATAAAGCGCTTAATTTAGTGTAACATGATGAGACGAAAGTAACAATTCATTTTGTAGGGTTCCATAGCCAAATGGGAGACCTATTGGGTCTCACTGGCAAACCGACACTGAATGACTTAGAAATTGACACTGACTGAAACTTACATACTGACTTCTGACTGACAGACATTGATTAACTGACAGATACAGATTTGCTGACTGACACTGACTGAGTGTCTTACTCTCGGACAGTCTATCAAATGGTCTCTCAACTACGGAACCCTACACTGCGCATGCCCCGACACGCACTTGGTTGGTTTTTATATTACTGATCAGTAGTAGGGAATCCTCGGTACTGCCCCCGACTCTACTCCCCCGAAAAAAATGGTGCTCTGACGAGCGAGAGGCGGGGTTTCGCTCCTAAAAAAAAAAAAAAAATTAGTATTTTTTTCGGTGTTTATCCCCCCATTTAAAGCGTTTGGGGCGGGTCCCGAGACTCCCAGATCACTCCTTCCCATAGCTTGCAATAGTCCATGTACTCAATACAAAAGGTTATCAACTACCTGGGTACCCTGCTGTCCCTTGCTCGCCCAGCCTATTGTTCGCCCGAACGTCAGCCCCTTTGTTCTCGGTGGCGTCCAACACCATTGTCTTGCATTGGGCGCGTTCCTACCTTTTATTACATATTACCTGATTGCGCTATTAATTGTTGTAATGCGATTTTTAATTTTACCTACGTGTTTCTCATATTATTTAATTAAGTAACCATAGTGGTTTTCTTAACACGCTGTTTTTAAGGGTCATAGTTCTAACCTAACCTAACCTAGCTTGTTGAAAATAGCCTAACATCGTGAAACCTGTCCTAGCTTAACATACCTACTGTTTTTTAAGGGTTACAGTTCTAACCTAACCTAACCTACCTTACTGAACATACCTACTGTTTTTAAGGGTTACAGTTCTAACCTAACCTAACCTACCTTACTGAAGTTAACCTAAAATTATACAACCTAATCTAACTTAACATACCTACTGTTTTTAATACTTGCCTAACCTAGCTTGGTGAAGTTAACCTAACATTATACAACCTAATCTAACTTAAAATACTTACTGTTTTTAATACTTTGAAGAAAATAAAGATGAACCAACCAACAAAGAAGTTACGAGTGGTTTTAATTTTTAACACCCCATGGTCGACTATTTTGAAGGATCACCTAACTTTACATGAGCTTAACCTAAGCTAAGAGCTGATTTAAATCTAGCTTTAGTCCTAAGTTTTACTTAATTGAATTTACCTAAGTTAATTTTAGTAAATCTAGCTAATCGTAGTATTCGTAGTATTATCTTAAGCTGTTGTTACTTAGAGGCAAACAACTATCAAAAACATATATTGCATATAGGTATTTCTAAATAATTTACCTTCACTTAGGTTGTTAAAAATATAGTGGTTAAATGCAATCTAACCTACGTACGGGTATGTATCTACGAGCATGTATCTGCGGCTAACATTGGCTATGACATTATCTATCTAGTACGTATATGTGATTTACCTTCACATACATTTTAATTTTATTGTAACACACTAGTATCTAAAACTTAAACGAAGCATGTAAACTGGTTCTGACTTGATTCAAAGTGCTATGGAGTAGGTGTATCAATCAAAAAAGCCTGTATCGACAAGTTTTGTGCACCCGAGTGCACTGTTATAACGGTTTAATTGTTTTATTGGTAGCCGCCTATTATGTTTTATGGTCACAACGGATGCGATTGTTACTTGTGCGTTTTATTATTTTGGGTGTTGCTGAATAAGCGTCGTCTGTGTTAGATGAACTACAAGTTCAAACACGTTTTTAGGAAGACGCTTAACTTACGGAGCGTATAAAAGCGGTGGGGTATTGTGTCTGAACAACTAGTAGCCGCGCAACAGTCTTCGTTACCGGAGCTCCCTGTACTTAAAGTAGTATATAGACATAATAGTGTTGTGTCGTGCAGTGAAGTGTTTATAAAAAGGTCTAATAATGGATGTGAGTATGTACAAATATTTTAACTTAATTGTGTGTTTTTTAGCATTTGTGCACCGTGTTTTTGTTAAGAGTATTGTATTTAAACAGTTGTGTAATTTATTGTTTGATATTGTTTCAGTTCTCTGAAAATACTTTCAAGAACTATTACTACCCGGAAAATAAAGATGAATCAACCGACGAAGAAGGCACGCCTGGTTTTAAAGTTAAGCAGGCCATGGCAAAAAAGCGTTCAGTAAATAACATCGACAGCTTTTTTGAACGTCCCAAGAAGAAAACTAAAGTATTGAAGCGCTCTTCCAATGTCAGCCAAAGTTCTCCTGACGGGGTGGGCTATATATCAACCGGACAAGACGACGGGGCATACGCTTCTCACTTGATTAAAATCGAGATATATGATTTGCAAAAAATTAAAAACATTCCGCCCACTGAGCACTGGAAACACGCAGATGTGAGATTAAAATTCTACGCGCCTTCTGAAGAAGACACTCAGCTCCAAACTACACGTGATGTTATATTTAACATCACAAAGCAAGTAGCTTCTAAAGACAGTTGTATGAAATATTTTATTGACAATAAGAAACAGTGATAAAAAGTGTTTGTGTAGGTTAAACAAAAGCTTGTTATTGTATTACATGTAAAAACCTTACCTTTTAAGAATTCAAGACCTTTTCCAGTCTAAACAATTATCTTTTCTTTGTAAAATTAAATTGTGCGAAATACTTTATTTACTATAAGATGCAGTGATAAAAAGTGTTTGTGTAGATTAAACAAAATGGATAGTTTGAACTGTGACATCTATGATGCCCAACTCATCAGACTCTGTGAAGAGCTTGAAGAAGATCAAGAATTATACGCCATTGGGGAATTTATAAGCCAACTTCATCGTGACGCGTAAGTAATATTTTTGATTCCTAATATTCCTGTTCTAACCTGTTTATAAGTTCTTGAGCAATACTTGACGAAGGATGGGTTTCCGACTCGTTGAGACTTGATCTTATTGTTATGGAAACAATTAGGAGGGGGCGCTCCTATATAACCGAGGTACCCGATGTTGAAATCATTCACTGATTTGGTTGCTGTGTTTGAGTTACTAAGTGCCTGTTTATTCCATCATGGTGTTCGTCATAATCCATTTAGTCCGTGATCAAATTGAGTGTTTAAGTAAACAGTTTATTATAGCTAATTTCCATAGAAGCTTACGGTTGTGGTTTATATCAAATGGTGGGTGCTGTATGTCCATGTGCTGTCACTGACCATGATATGGTAATGGCGGGTCTTATGGGCCGCCAGTCTGTCAAAAGAAATCGTTTTAGGATAAAAACGGATTATCAAAAAGTGGGAGAAGAACTTAGAGCATCAGATTGGTCACCTGTTATTGGCGCGACCAACGCAACAGTTGCCGCTGCAAATTTTAGCAATTTAGTCGCTCGGGCAATAAATAACAACACTCATCACGTAAAAGTAAGTCGAACCAAGTTTAATATAAAGCCGTGGGTCACACCTGGTCTAATGCGATGTATGAGGCACAGGGATAAGCTTCACGCGGAAGTGAGAGCGTCACCAGAGTATGAAATCCTCCGACTTACCTACACCCGGTATAGGAATTTTTGCGACAACTTGCTTTTTTCTCTAAAAAACAAATACCATAATCAGCAATTGATAGGCTGCGGTAACGACACTAGTAAGCTCTGGAAATCGATTAATGATATAAGTCAAAACTCAGTTCGTAAAAATGAAGCAGAGGAACTCCTACATACAAGTGATAAAACTGTCCAAGAATCCCTCCACGCGTGCAATCAGTATTTCTCAACGGTCGGTCAGAAGCTGGCAGATAGAATCCTTGAAGAAAAATCTGAAACTGAAACTGCACTCGCGACTAAGTATAAACCCTTAAAAACGATAACTAACTCGCTCTTTTTACACCCTACTGATGTACAAGAAGTGGATAGGATACTGTCTCAACTTAAGCCACACAGTGCTCCTGGACCCGATAATGTAAAACCTCTACTAATTAAGGAGGTTAAGGATGTCATACTGGAGCCGCTCACGTACATCTGTAATCTGAGTATTGAAACGGGCTGTTTTCCAGATTGCTGGAAGATCGCATCAGTATCTCCTATTTTCAAGGGCGGTTCCAAGGACATGCCCTGTAACTTCAGGCCGATCTCTCTTCTGTGTATTTTCTCCAAAATACTTGAAAAAATTGTCAATACCAGATTGATCAATTTCATTGAAAAGCATCATCTAATTGAAAATAACCAATTCGGGTTTAGGACAGGGGTGTCAACCGAAGACGCGGCGACACTACTTACCAATCAGATTTCTGGTCACTTGGACAGTGGGGATAAGTGCATTGGTATATTCTTAGACCTGGCCAAAGCTTTCGACACGGTCTCGGTGACAATACTTCTGAAAAAGCTGGAATACATGGGAATTAGAGGTGTGGCTCTGAATTGGTTTGCCAGCTATCTGACTGACCGCGGCCAGAGGGTAAAAATAGGACAGCACGTAAGTGACCAGCTTCCTGTGAGCTTTGGTGTCCCCCAGGGGAGCGTACTCGGCCCGACCCTTTTCACGCTATATATTAATGACATCTTAAGCACTGACATCCCTAACGTAACACTGGTATGCTACGCGGACGATACCGTGATAATCGTAAACGAGGAATCGTGGGAGGAAACTTTTTGTCGGGCTGAGGTTGCGCTTGCCAGGGTGGCATCGTGGTTGAACAGCAATCTCCTCACGCTCAACATTGGTAAGACTAACTTTGTAGCCTTCTCCAAGACAGCAGCCTCCTCCCCGCCTGCAGAAAGAACTGTTAAATTGCACTCGTGCATGCGGTACAGTTCAGCATCATCTTTTAGTCCCCCGTCATGTGCTTGCTCCTGCCAAGAAATTGCAAGGCGCCCCTACGTAAAGTACCTAGGGCTTCTCATAGACCAACATCTCTCTTTTAAACAACAGATATCCACACTTGCCTCTAAAGTTAGAAAATTGATCTACGTAATGAAGCGACTTCGTGACTGCGCTGCCCCAGATGTGCTTCGCCTGGTATATTATGCTTTATGTCAGTCTATCCTGCAGTACGGAGTGGCCGTCTGGGGCGGTGCTGCTAAGTGTTACATGTTGGAGGTGGAGCGTGCACAGAGAGCGGTGATAAAGGTAATGCTCAGAAAGCCGTTTCGATATCCCACTGATGCGCTTTACCGCGAATGTAAACTTTTGAGAGTGCGCCAGCTTTACATCATGAAAGCGGTCTTGCGAACCCATGCACTTCTGCTAAAATCTGCAAACTATGAGAAACTCCTGAGCAAGCGTGTTTTTAAAGTGCTCCTGCCGCCACTTAGGTCAGCATTGGGTAGGAAATGTCCTGCATACTCTCATCCCAACATATATAACAATGTCTGCAATAACCTAAACATAGTATTTTCATCCGCAATTAATGTTAAAAGGGTAATGTATAAATGGTTGCTCACGCTATCTTACACTGAGACCGAAAACTTAATTTAATTTAATCTTATTTAATACCGCATCCTAATTTTTGCCCGTATGTGTACGCTTACAAACACACATACACACACACGCACGCACGCTCACCCGCACACACACACACACACACACACACACACACACACGCACACACGCACGCAAGCACGTATAGTTTTAAGCATTGTTAATTATAAGTACCTACCTAAGTAATAATATCCTATCATGTACTTACTGTCGTTAATCATGTTAATCGCACTCGCAGACTGCCAAGATACAGGCCCAGCCTAGTTTGGAGTCTGATGGACAAACCGCATATTTTATGTAACAAACTGTTTTTGTTAAATAAACGATTTTATTATTATTATTATTATTATTATTAAATCAATTACCCGCCACACTATTAGAAGATCCTGATATAAGACCATATTTTACACCATGTGATGGACATATTAAAGGCAAACAGAATAGTTCATCATCAGATGTGATTGATGGAGTTTTAACAATGCAAGCATACTGCCAACAATGTACCCAAGATTTAGGTTAGTATAGTATCCCAACCAATTAATCCATAAGTCTGTATTTGTTATTAACACATACATTATGTTTAATTTCATGTTTTCTTATGTTTATAGATCTTCTCAAGTCGGGCGTGGGGTAAAGAGGTCAGCTTCGGAGTCAGAAGACGTGCTGACAAAGAAAAACCGTCCTTCAACCAGTCACGATGCAGAATCAATATCACCCGAATTTTTTCTAGATAAAAGTGTGAGTACAAAAAATAATGATAATGTTGAATGTTCTGTGTGCAGTAAGTTTGTATCCAAAAGATATTTTACCAACCATTTGAATAGTAACATGCACAAAAATAATGTCTTAAGGTCCGACGATCAGTGGGTTAATGTACAGTTAATTAAAAACGCATTTAGGAATAGGGTGGCTACGTATAGAATATTGCTTAGTGAAAATGTTCACAATCCATTTACCCCCGAAACAATTTTACAAAACAATAAAGAAAAAATCTTTACATTATTGGATCGATCACTTGCTGATCATTGTGCCTTAAAAGTAAATTTTATTCTCAATGCAGATTTTACTCAAGATAGCAAACAACTAAATAATACGTTTGACTTTCAATTTAGCAACAATGTAGTGAATCATAGCAGCGACAAAAATGATATTTTTGTAACTATATTTAACGAAATTTTGACAAGATTATCTAACTTTGAGAGAAAAGATAGTGGTTGGAGTTTAGTAAAATTCAACTATCTAGATGTGAATGTAAATAAATTTAACCCATTACGTGGTTCTTCCTATATAGAATTACCGCGAGATATAATGAATAAAAAGGCAGTTATTAACGTGAAAAACAATGACCATGAATGTTTTAGATGGGCTGTATTGTCGGGGTTATATCCACCTACTAACCATCATACAAATACAACGAATTCATATATATTGCATAAAAATAAATAAAATTTTGAAAATTTTACTTTCCCATTTAAATTAACTGATATTCATAAATTTGAAAAAATAAATGATATAAGCATAAATGTTTTTGGACTCGAGTACAATTTACAAAGTAAAAAACATGATGTGATAGGACCATTACACTTTACTAAATGTAAAAAAGCTAGGCACTTAAACTTATTATATTTAACCAAAGGTAGCGAAGCACATTATTGCTTTATCAAAAATTTATCTAGATTAGTATCTACACAACTGTTACACAACATGCTGTACATATTTGCGATGGTTGTCTAACAAGCTTTACATCAAATGAAAATTTATTGAATCATCAAAGAAATGACTGTTTCCATGTTTGTACAAATTTACCTTCAGAACAGGATAAAAGGAAAAACTGGTTCAATGAAAATGTGCCATCTAACCAACTTACCTTCAATAATTATGATCGTAAGTTAAGGGTGCCTTTTGTTGTTTATGCCGATTTTGAGGCTTTTTTAAATCCAATTCCTTCATGTTTCAATAATCCTAGTACATTCTCTACAACAAATATACAAAAACATGAGGTATATAGTTTTGCATACTACATTAAGTGTTCTTATGATGATAAGTTGTCAATATATAGAACATATAAAGGTAAAGATTGTGCCGAGACATTTATGAAATACATTAAAAAAGATTTAGAAAACATTTGTAGGAGTAATACTTTTGTCAAAACTCCTTTACCTTTGTCTGATGCAAATAATTTAGATGTTGCTCAGAGTAGCACATGTTACATTTGTGATAAAAAATTAAACGGTGAATCCACTATTTCTTATAATCATCATACAGGTTTTTATGAAGGAGTAGCACATGAAATTTGTTCTGAAAAATACAGGGCACCTAATTTTGTACCTGTATTTTTCCATAATTTGAGCAACTATGATAGTCATTTTATAGTACATGGTCTTGGATTTGAGGAAGGAAACATTGAATTGATACCAGAGAACAAAGAGAAATACATTTCCTTTACTAAATCCTTGAAAGTGAATAATCGCACAATAAAATTGAAATTTCTTGATTCACTTAAATTTATGAGTTGTAGTCTTGAAAAATTACCCAAAACCTTGACACCCGAACAATTTCGTGAATTAAAATTGAGTTTCCCATGTCAAGAGGATTTTAAACGATTAATACGAAAGGGTATCTATCCCTATGAACACATGACATCATATGACTCGTTAAAGTTAACTTCTCTTCCCTCTCAAGATAAATTCTACAGTTCTCTGACTGATTGCAACATTTCAGAAGACGATTATAAACATGCGAAAGATGTTTGGTCCCATTTTCATTGTGAAAATATGGGGGATTATTCTGATTTGTATTTAAAAACAGATGTTTTGTTACTAACAGATGTATTTGAAAATTTTAGAAATGTATGTCTTAGAACATATGGGTTAGATCCAGCCCATTACTATACTGCTCCGGGATTAAGTTGGGACGCGATGCTCAAAACTACAAAAATAAATCTAGAACTCTTAACCGACATTGATAAAATAGCTTTCATAACTAAAAATATTCGAGGTGGCATATCACAATGCAGTAAAAGACACGCAAAAGCTAATAATAAATTTATGTCAGAATATGATCAAAATATTCCTTCTTCATATCTTATGTATTTGGATGCAAATAATCTTTATGGTTGGGCTATGTGCCAATGTCTCCCTACTGGTAAATTTGAATGGGTAAATGTAGATACTGATTTTAATGTTTCTGATGATGCTGAACATGGTTTCATTTTAGAAGTCGATCTAGAATACCCCAATGAATTGCATGACTCTCATTCGGATTTACCATTCTGTCCTGAAAATGTTTGTTTAGGGAATTCCAAAGAAAAAAAATTGATACCTTATTTAAATAAGAAAATGAATTATGTTCTACATTACAGAAATCTTAAACAATGTTTGAAGAATAGTTTGCAATTACTTAAAATCCATCGCATTTTGAGATTTGAACAATCTAAGTGGTTAAAAAGTTACATAGATTTAAACACACGCATGCGATCGCAGGCAACTTGTGATTCTGATAAAGATCACTATAAAAGTAAGAATAATTCAATGTTCGGTAAGACCATGGAAAATATTTTGAAATATGTTAACGTTAAATTGTTAAATCATTGGAAAAATCATGGGAAATCACAGGGGGTTGAATCCATGATAGCGAAACCTGAGTTCCACAGTTTATCAGTATTTTCGGAGAACTTAGTTGCTATTCAATTGAATAAAACTAAAATCTTTTATAATAAACCAATTTACTTAGGATTTTGTATTTAAGATATATCTAAAACTTTCATGTATAAATTTCATTACGATTACATGAAAACCAAATATCAAGAAAATCTCAGGCTTCTTTATACAGATACCGATAGTTTATGAGATGAGATGATATGAGGACATAAAATCAGAGCTCGATTTATATTTTGATACATCAGACTATCTATCTAACAATCAATATGGTTTACCATTAATAGATAAAAAGCGGTTAGGGTTTTTCAAAGATGAAAACAATGGTAAATTTTTTAAAGAGTTTGTTGGCCTACGATCTAAAATTTATGCCTTAGATGTTGAGAATATGAGTCTTATATCAAAAGCTAAAGGAGTCAATAAATGTGTTACTAAAAAACTGACCCTCAACGATTATAAAAAGTGTTTATTTGAAAAAAATATGCAACATGCTCAAATGCTCAGATTTAAATCAATAAAACATGTAATATTTACTCAAAATATAAATAAAGTATCATTATCTCATAACGATACAAAACGGTACTTGTTAGAAAACTCTTCGGACACTCTAGCGTGGGGGCATTATAAAATACCCCATGGATCATCACAAAATAATTTTTCCATGTAATTTATAATGACAGAACATTCAAAAATTTCAACTTTATTTTTTGTACATTGTGTATTTTTAATTTTTAATTGTGAATTGTGAATTGTAATAATTGTAGAAAATGTAAATACATTTTAGTTTTTTGTAAATATAAATTGGTGAAGGTGAATTAGAATAAAGTGGTTGTACTCTGTATTTTTTTTTTAGTTATTATTTTAAAGTAACTTGAAAAGAGACTTATGTTATGTTGAGTTTTTGTACTGTTTCTTTAAAAAAAAATGATACTCAGAAAAGTGTAAATTTCAAAATAAAAAAAATATTTGACTATGATATCTTTGTTTTGTTTAATGTGTTTACCCTTATATTGGTGGATTTATTTAAAAAGTAATTGAGTTCATAAATTGTGTCATTTCAAGTTTATCTGTTTTCATATCAACACGTGTTACGAGTTTTAATTATGATACATTTTTATCATCCTTTCACAACCATTGTAGCTGGTCCAAGTGGATGTGGCAAAACTCAATTTGTCACAAACGTTTTAAATAATTTCAAAGATGTATGTAATATTGAATTCGATGAAATTATTTGGTGTTATGATGAAATGCAACCCCTGTACAATCTGGAAAATGTAAATTATAGTCAGGGAATACCAGATTTTTCAATGTTTGATGGGAAGAAACCTAAGCTTCTTATAATAGATGACCTGATGAGAGAATCAGATGGACGAATAGTTGACATTTTCACAAAAGGTAGCCATCATAGAAACTTAAGTGTTTTTTATATTACTCAAAACATATTTCATCAGGGGAGAGGCCAACGAGATATTTCACTAAATACAAGTTACATTGTATATTTTAAGAATCCCAGGGACAAAACCCAAATACGCTACTTGTCACGACAAGTTTACCCGGAAAACCCAAAATTTGTAGATGAAGCCTACAAAGATTCTACTAAATAACCACATGGTTACCTCATGATTGATTTGAAACAAAATACAAATGACATATGTCGTTTTAAAACAAAAATATTTCCGTTTGATGGACATTGCACAGTGTATGTTCCTAAAAAGGGGTTTAAATACGACAAACATCAACAAATTTTAGTCATTTCTACATGATGCATGCGAGAGTAAACACATATAAACATTTACTTGAAGCATTGCAGTTGCTTAAACCAAAATATCGCACGGCGTTACTTAAATCTTGTGATGATGATGAGATCAACATTATTTGTGAGTGCATTTATAACGTCTTAAATGGAAAAAATCCTGTAGAAAAAAAAGAAAAATCTAAATTAAAAAAATATAAAGATATCTTACGGAAATTAGTTTCAAAAGGAAAACATAAAATAAGAAAAACTGTTATAATTCAAAAGGGAGGTGCATTTCTACCTATTATATTAGGAGCAGTTTTAAGTGTAAGTTAACTCTTTATCATAAACAAAATGGAAAATACGAAAAAAATGCTATTAGTAGAATCAGATTTTATTGAAAGACTCAAACGCAATGAGAGCCTACCTGAAAATTCATCATCCCGTCTAGATGCTGAGATGCAAAAAATCCTTAAAAGTAAAATGAATGATCGTGAAAAGTGGACCTTATATTCACAAGCATTGCAGCGATTTTAACATTTTATTGAAACAGATCGAAAACCATTTAGAATGTCAATCGTAACAGAGGGGAGGTTCAACTCAACTACGAAAGTAATGATCTAAAGTAAAAAGTGAACAAAAAGGAGGTTAATGAATATAATGAGTCAGTTGCAAATCCACTTTTACCAGAAGGAGATGGTACTACAGCAGTTACACCGATTGGTAAAACAAATCCAGAACCGATGCCAATTAGCCCATCAAAAATTATAGATATATTACCCAAATCATATGAGAAAAAAACTCGAACTTTGTTGGATTGCATTGTTTTAAGTAAACCAAAAATTTGGTGGAAGCCAACTGGTGAAGTTGTAATAAACAACCGCACCATTTCAAATAGTAATATTACTAATCTGATAAGTGACACGGTTAGATCTCTAAAACGTCCTAAGCCAACAGGGTGGGAAGAGTTTGCATTACTTTTAAGAGATATAAGAGTTCCTTTAAGCTGCATAGGCAATCCTGCAAACTTGGAATTTATTAAAACAGCTCAATCGATTGAACCTATTACATTACCTGCATCTACAAGTACGAGATCGTCAACAGATAAAGAAAAACAAAGAGCTACACCACGTACTACAGGACAACTTAAGCGTCATCATAAGAAAATTGATTGGGAAAAATGGACTCCTTATTAGATATTAATAGGATCTACTACGATGTCTCCAATCCAGCTGGTTATAGTAGTTTAAATAATATAGCGAAGGAAATGAAAGAACAAATGAACAAAGAGGAAGTAAAAAAATGGTTACAATCTCAAGATACGTACACGCTACATAAACCTATTCATAAGCGATTCACCAGAAATAGATATATCCTATCTAACTTTAATGAACTCTGGCAAGCTGATCTAAGTGACATGAGTACGTATAGTCAATATAATCATGGATACAATATACATGGATGCTTTTGCGAGAGCCATGAAAAAGAAAGATTCATCAACAGTTAAAGAATGTTTTGAAAGCATATTTACCGAAGCCAACTCTGTTCCTCGTCATATACAATCTGATAAAGGTAGGTACAGAATTTGTTTCAAAGGTAGTGAGAGATTATTTTAAGAGCAAAAACATTAATTATTATACTACTAATAACCCCGACATTAAAGCAAGTATAGTAGAAAGGTTTCAAAGAACTCTTAAAATGAAAATGTGGCGTTACTTCACCCATAATAATACATATAATTACACTAAAATTTTACAAGATCTTCTTCATTCGTACAACCATACCTATCATTCTAGCATTCAAATGCGACCAATTGATGTTAATTCTAGTAATATTATGACCGTTTGGAATAATTTATATTATCGAAAAAAAAAAATTCATTGGAAACATCAAAATTTAATGTAGGCGATCATGTTAGAATAACTAAATATAAACATGTATTCCAAAAGGGTTATGAAAGTAACTGGAGTGATGAAATATTTATAATTAATTCAATTATTAATAGATCACCGCGAGTTGTTTATATGTTAAAGGATTTGGAAGGCGAACCCATCATTGGTACATTTTATTCTAAAGAGTTACAAAAAGTGACTTACCTCCCCTCCACCGAGTATAAAATTGATAAAATAATACGTTCGCGTCATATTAGAGGCATAAAGGGAATACTAGTGAAGTGGCAAGGTTATCCCAATTAATTTAACTCTTGGATACTCGCATCAAGCTTGAAAAAAATATGAACGAAAATAGTTTTTATTCAACTTTGTTAAGCAACAGTTCAACGGATTACTATACGGACAACACGACTGCACATTTTCTAACTAAATTACCTAAGAACATAAAATTAGAAGGGGAGTGGGTAGTTGGATTAGTGGAATTTCAATACCCGTGTTCCATGTATAATGTTCAAGATCATGAAAATATAATTTACATAAAGAAAAAGGTGGTGTCACCCGCAAACAAGTCAACAAAAATTGTTGATATAAAAACTCATATACCAGCCACTACATACGATAATATTGATCATTTCCTTCAAGCGTTTAATGAGAACCCACAACTAAAAAATAATGTCAAATTTAGGTATGATACATTGACAAAAATGGTTGAAGTAACAACAACAAATAATGAAATAACCTCTATCATAACAACCCCGATACTAAGTCTCCAGCTGGGTTTCAAACCAAGATAAAATTTGAAACAAGTTACATATGGAAAAAACCCTGCTAATTTATATTTAGGGTTACCACCACAAATATTTGTTTACACCGATATAATTCATCCGCAAGTAGTTGGAGATGTTATATCAGCATTGCTTAGAATTATACCACTAGATCCAACTAAGTTTATTTATGGTGCATATAAAACTCACATTTTCTCACCTGCTCACTATGTACCGGTTTTACGTAGGGAGTTCGATACTATTGAAATAGATATACGAACAACTACCGGTGTTAATGTACCATTCCAATTTGGTAGCTCCTGCGTGAAGCTACACTTTCAACGAGTAAAATGAATTATAACAGATCGTCAGTCTCTTGCCCTTACCAGCATTATTATTCGCATCAAGCCGGCTCTGGTGTAGGAATTGTCTATAAAGGAGTTCCATTTCAACGAGGGCATGGTATAGGGAGTTTTTTGGGAGGGCTATTTAGATCAGTGCTCCCTTTGTTATCTAGTGGTTTGAAAACCATTGGAAAAGAAACGTTAGGTGCAGGGGTTGGTTTGTTATCCGATATGGTAAATTCACGCCCTATGGATAGTTCGATTAGATCACGATTCAAGGAGGCAAGTGCTAATTTAAAAAGAAAAGCCGATGAAAAAATTGATTCCCTCATGTCGGGATCTGGGTATAAAATGACATCTAAAAGAAGGGAACCGCTCATTACATTGAAAGCATCGAGACGAAGAGGAAGTAAAAAAAATAAAAACAAAACTCTTGAGGATATATTTACAAACTAAATAATGTCATTCCTACATAGTCATTCTTGTGAATGTGCGAAATCTGAATTAGATATATTTGCCGTTCCATCAACTCAAACAAGTATTGAAAGTGGACAGTGGGTTCATTACAAACCAATTTCATCTTTAAGTGATGACGCTTCCATCGAATTCCAAGTTCCCGGATCAGGAGATGACTATGTTGATCTATCCCACACAATGTTACATATTAATGCTAAAATATTGAATCAGGATGGTACAAAATTAAAACCAGATACCCTGGTTGCACCCGTCAATAACTGGTTACCGTCCCTTTTCAGTCAACTAGATGTATATTTAAATCAAAAACTCATATCACCGCCAAACAATACATATGCTTACCGTGCTTATATGGAAAATCTTCTAAACTATGGACCAGCAGCCAAAGAAACTCACCTTACTTGTGGATTGTGGTATGCTGATACTGCAAATCATATGGATACTATTGATGCAAATAACAAAGGGTTTCACAAAAGACTAGAATTTACCAAAGAGAGTAAGGAAGTGGAAATGATGGGGCATTTACATGCCGACATATTTAACCAAGAGAAATTCTTAATAAATGGTGTCGAAATACGTATTAAGTTAGTACGTTCGAAGGAGTCATTTAATCTAATTTGTCACCAAGATAAAAAAATTAAAGTGCAAATAATGGATGCCAGCCTCATTATAAGAAGGGCACGAATTAATCCTAGCGTTTTGTTAGCACATCAAAAAGTATTGGCAACAACGACTGCAAAATATCCTATCACAAGAGCAGAAGTTAAGGTTCTTACATTACCGTCGGGGATACAGGGTAAAACATTGGATAATATATTTCTCGGGCAAATTCCTAAAAGATGTATTATTGGTTTTGTATCAAATTCAGGGTTTAATGGCAATTTATCTATGAATTCATTTAATTTTCAACACTATAATATGAATTCGTTTAGTTTATATGTCGATGGTAATGAAATTCTTTCTAAAACATAACAACCATCATTTGGTTCTGGATCTGGGTTAATAGCATCATCATATCACACTTTATTTTCCGGAACTGGTATTCATTTTCACAACGAAGGTAATGCTATAAGCAGAACGGATTATGGAGCAGGTTATTGTTTGTTATGTTTTGATTTAACCCCTGATTTATCTGCTAGTTCAACTTCACACTGGAATCTTGTAAGACATGGAAGTGTTCGCTCAGAAATTCGCTTTGATGTTGCTCTACCCTGCACCATTAATTGTATTGTGTATGTAGAATTTGATAACGTTATTGAAATAAACAAAAATCGTGATATATCTGTAGATTACAATAGTTAGTAAACACATAAATACAATGTTTTAATCAATTTAGTTTATTTCATTGTAGCCATTTTTGGCAACATCATCAAATTATTCATATTTTTTTATTAAAAATGGATACAAATGAAATTCAATTTTGTATGAAAAAAATCAGCCCTTCGTTTGAATTAAACGTTTTTGCTGCTAACAAAATTCCTATTTGGGCTAATCTTCCCGTCTTTATTGTGAGTAATTTGGACCCAGACTCGAAACCGGGCTCCCACTGGGTTGCTATACATATTGACATTAATGGTATAGGGGAATACTTTGACTCCTTTGCACGGAAACCTTCAGGTTATCATAAGTTATTTTTAAAAAGGAATACCAAGCGCTGGTCTTATAACTATAAACCACTTCAAAACCATTTTACCTCTGTTTGTGGGGAATATTGTTTAGTTTATTTGAATTTTAAATTTCATGGAAAAACTATGAAAGATTTGCTAAGTTTGTTTTCTGAAAATTCATTATGTAATGATCTTATATTAAGAAATATGTTTAAGACTTTTTTTGTGAAATAAAGGAATATGTGAACTAAAATATGATTTTTATTTTTACATGTAATACAATAACATTTTGTTTAATCTACACAAACACTTTTTATCACTGCATCTTATAGTAAATAAAGTATTTCGCACAATTTAATTTTACCAAGAAAAGATAATTGTTTAGACTGGAAAAGGTCTTGAATTCTGAAAAGGTAAGGTTTTTACATGTAATACAATAACAAGCTTTTGTTTAACCTACACAAACACTTTTTATCACTGTTTCTTATTGTCAATAAAATATTTCATACAACTGTCTTTAGAAGCTACTTGCTTTGTGATGTTAAATATAACATCACGTGTAGTTTGGAGCTGAGTGTCTTCTTCAGAAGGCGCGTAGAATTTTAATCTCACATCTGCGTGTTTCCAGTGCTCAGTGGGCGGAATGTTTTTAATTTTTTGCAAATCATATATCTCGATTTTAATCAAGTGAGAAGCGTATGCCCCGTCGTCTTGTCCGGTTGATATATAGCCCACCCCGTCAGGAGAACTTTGACTGACATTGGAAGAGCGCTTCAATACTTTAGTTTTCTTCTTGGGACGTTCAAAAAAGCTGTCGATGTTATTTACTGAACGCTTTTTTGCCATGGCCTGCTTAACTTTAAAACCAGGCGTGCCTTCTTTGTCGGTTGATTCATCTTTATTTTCCGGGTAGTAATAGTTCTTGAAAGTATTTTCAGAGAACTGAAACAATATCAAACAATAAATTACACAACTGTTTAAATACAATACTCTTAACAAAAACACGGTGCACAAATGCTAAAAAACACACAATTAAGTTAAAATATTTGTACATACTCACATCCATTATTAGACCTTTTTATAAACACTTCACTGCACGACACAACACTATTATGTCTATATACTACTTTAAGTACAGGGAGCTCCGGTAACGAAGACTGTTGCGCGGCTACTAGTTGTTCAGACACAATACCCCACCGCTTTTATACGCTCCGTAAGTTAAGCGTCTTCCTAAAAACGTGTTTGAACTTGTAGTTCATCTAACACAGACGACGCTTATTCAGCAACACCCAAAATAATAAAACGCACAAGTAACAATCGCATCCGTTGTGACCATAAAACATAATAGGCGGCTACCAATAAAACAATTAAACCGTTATAACAGTGCACTCGGGTGCACAAAACTTGTCGATACAGGCTTTTTTGATTGATACACCTACTCCATAGCACTTTGAATCAAGTCAGAACCAGTTTACATGCTTCGTTTAAGTTTTAGATACTAGTGTGTTACAATAAAATTAAAATGTATGTGAAGGTAAATCACATATACGTACTAGATAGATAATGTCATAGCCAATGTTAGCCGCAGATACATGCTCGTAGATACATACCCGTACGTAGGTTAGATTGCATTTAACCACTATATTTTTAACAACCTAAGTGAAGGTAAATTATTTAGAAATACCTATATGCAATATATGTTTTTGATAGTTGTTTGCCTCTAAGTAACAACAGCTTAAGATAATACTACGAATACTACGATTAGCTAGATTTACTAAAATTAACTTAGGTAAATTCAATTAAGTAAAACTTAGGACTAAAGCTAGATTTAAATCAGCTCTTAGCTTAGGTTAAGCTCATGTAAAGTTAGGTGATCCTTCAAAATAGTCGAGACCATGGGGTGTTAAAAATTAAAACCACTCGTAACTTCTTTGTTGCTTGGTTCATCTTTATTTTCTTCAAAGTATTAAAACCAGTAAGTATTTTAAGTTAGATTAGGTTGTATAATGTTAGGTCAACTTCACCAAGCTAGGTTAGGTAAGTATTAAAAACAGTAGGTATGTTAAGTTAGATTAGGTTGTATAATTTTAGGTTAACTTCAGTAAGGTAGGTTAGGTTAGGTTAGAACTGTAACCCTTAAAAACAGTAGGTATGTTCAGTAAGGTAGGTTAGGTTAGGTTAGAACTGTATCCCTTAAAAAACAGTAAGTATGTTAAGCTAGGACAGGTTTCACGATGTTAGGCTAACTTCAACAAGCTAGGTTAGGTTAGGTTAGAACTATGACCCTTAAAAACAGCATGTTAAGAAAACCACTATGGTTACTTAATGAAATAATATGAGAAACACGTAGGTAAAATTAAAAATCGCATTACAACAATTAATAGCGCAATCAGGTAATATGTAATAAAAGGTAGGAACGCGCCCAATGCAAGACAATGGTGTTGGACGCCACCGAGAACAAAGGGGCTGACGTTCGGGCGAACAATAGGCTGGGCGAGCAAGGGACAGCAGGGTACCCAGGTAGTTGATAACCTTTTGTATTGAGTACATGGACTATTGCAAGCTATGGGAAGGAGTGATCTGGGAGTCTCGGGACCCGCCCCAAACGCTTTAAATGGGGGGATAAACACCGAAAAAAATACTTTTTTTTTTTTTTTTTTTTTAGGAGCGAAACCCCGCCTCTCGCTCGTCAGAGCACCATTTTATTCGGGGGAGTAGAGTCGGGGGCAGTACCGAGGATTCCCTACTACTCTGATCATGTTACTTACCGTCAAGTCTGGCAACTTTGCAATTGGATACTAACTTTGCCACCTGCTGTGTGCTATTACAATAACGCCTATATTTTAAATACGGCAATATTTTTTCATCGTTGGACATCATGAGTAGAAAATCGGATTATTAACTGACAACACTGTTTAATGTATGGTATCCCTACGGATAGTGTAAACTTTTAGTTGACATCCAAAGTTCGCCGGTAAGTTAACCTAACTTTTTAGTGGTCTGGAACTTTCAACGAATTTGTGCTTATGGACTGGATATAGCTGTGTACACTTTTTTGTCAACGTGTTTAATATCCCAGTGATTCAAATACTGCCATTGATTTTGATCCATTCTTTGTTAAACCCTTCAAAAATTGCATTGGCAATGTTACCATACCGGTGCAGAAAGGATGGGAAGTCAACTTTGCCACTAGGGTTGTCAAAGTTTTTCAGAAGAGCAACGATTTAATTTTGTGAAAAGTTTTTTCTTTAATTAGGTTTTATTTTTGACCTATTTTTGTTATAACCTACTTTCATCATTTAATTAAAACGGAGAATTAAGATTGGTGTGCAATAAAAAATGCTGATAAAATAACATTAAATGTTTCAATTAGTGACAACCCTGACGACAATCTTTAACATTGTATGAAAATTGCATATAATGGTGTTCAACATTGCCACTTATTTGTTTTTCATAGTACTTTAAAAGAAAAATATTTTACAAGATGTTAGGTCTATTGTATACGAAACAAGTAACATTACATTAATGGACAGCAATAAGAAACACTGTCGTTTTATAATCACAAATCTAGTTGGCAAAGTTACCACAGGGTAGTGCCTTCTTTGCCACAATTTATTTTGATCTTGATTTGTATATTTCATTTCCAATGGTATTGAAATAATTTTTGACATATTTATATAACGACAAGTCGACTTGAAACTGTTTGAAGTAGTATTTGTCTGTAGAAAATGCATCTTGAACTTTGGATAGACCTTGACGTTGGCAAAGTTGCAATATATTTTTCATGCAATACTTCTGTTGCAGACTGCAGGTATTCACCATACTCAGCTTAAAACAAAGTCACAGTCATCATCGTATTAACAAAATGATAGTGCAGCAACAGAGACAGATAGTGCAGACACCAATAGTATTGATGTTGACTTGGAATTTCTGGAATCCCCAATAGAAAATATTGAAAAGCAAGTGCTGTTAGCAGAAGATTTGGCAAATATAGCCAATTTCGTTGATGAAAACAAAGATTTGTTAATAAATAACGAAATACCCACCGAAGACCGAAGACACAACCCCATATTAATGTTACTAACTAAAGGCAATGCTGAAGCTAAAAGAATCGCAAAGCTTTCAGAAAATGACAAGCTAACAACAAATGAAATTAAGGAAATTGCAAAAGTGACAGCAAATTATTTATTTTCCACAGCCGATCCCCCAAAAAGGCAAGTTCTTCCCAGTAAATGTACATTTTGGACAGAAAATTATTTTGAAAAGCTCTTTCCTAACACAAGCTCATCGAGGTTTTATTTCATTAAAAAGGAAATATATATGACAAAAGAAGGAAAAAAAATAAACAAAGGAAGAGCTACAGGAGCTTTATATACCCAACTGGGACAGTTGAGAAGAAAATTATTAATAAAGAATATAAGCGCCAGAATTCGATCTCCTGCAGTTTCTGAACAATCATCATCATCTGCAAGTACCAGCAGTGGCTACACTGCTAACGCTGAACAGCCAGGACTACAAGAACCGCAAAAAATTTCAAGGGCTTGTCATCGTTCAATCTACTCGGAAAAGTCTAACCTGCCATACACACCTCCTGGTATTCATCAATACTATATATATATATGACTTTTGGGTTTGGTACTTCAATTTTTATTCATCAATTTACTTTCAGATACAGACAATGAGGAGCTGAAACTTAACCCTTAACTTGGCATCACAAAAAGTGCTCGATTTTTTTTTCTTTTTTTATATTGTTTAGTTCCTTAGTAATAATTATACATAAAAAAATACAAAAAAAATATATTTTATTTATATTTTAGGATTTATTGCATGTATCTTCCAAGATACATTGCCAAGTGTTCCATGTTTTAGTTGAAAATATTTGTGGATCTTTAAAGGATACATTGCCTGTAGGTTAGAAAGAAAAAACATAGTCTTTTGGTAAAGGAAATATTTAATTATTCAGCTTAAATCACAGCCATTCGTGAAATTTACTTATTATACTAACACTTCTTATTATTAAAACACATATTGAGATCTTTCCTTAAAGTATTTGCGAATCCAATGTTTTGGAGTCGGTAAAAAAATTAAAAAACATAACATCAAACATACAAAATGTGCCTTTTAACATTGCACTTATAAAAATGCTGTTCTAAAAGTCATGTAAAATTACATAAAAAAATAAACGCGTGTCTTCTAAAGCACATAAAACTCCAAAACAAAACACTTAACAAATTAACAAATATGCCTATGAAATATTATGATAGGAGTAAAAGCAGTTGCGATCATCAGTCAAGCACAGTCTCACATTGCATTTACTGCACAAGAATTTGGTCTGCCCTTTTATGCATTTTTTGCAGCGGCCTTTTGTTGTAAATATCGGAAAATGGCCGACATTATCGTAACGACTGTCTACTTGACATTCAGGGGTCAGGAATCTCTTCTGTCCACCTAAAGTTATTTTTATCGCCCTTTGCAAAGTAACAAGACTTTTACATATGGCACATCTGAATTCTTTCAGTCTCATTATCTTAGATTCTGTAGTCTCTCTTCTGTAAACCAGCCATGCGTTGTTAACACAGATATCGAGGAGCTGGAAAAAAAGTGGCGTGTACCATCTGTGTGACTTCATTTCCGTGCGGTACAAAGCAATGAGCATGTCGGCTAGGTCGACACCTCCCATGCGCGAGTTATAATGCCGAATCATATTAGCCTCCTGCCGCCCAGATTTTTTTGCCCAAACACTAGATTGCAGCCCAGAGTCCTTTTTATAGGTTCACATGGTTCCGGCCCAAGACCTTTGGGTGACAATAACTTGATTAAGCGTTGTTGTAAGAATGTGTGGTTTTTATGGTACCATAAGGCATATGTGTAAAAGGCTTTCAGACTGAAAAAACTCCGAAATCGAATGTCTTTTTTTTAGGTCTCTGGGCCGCAACCAAAAAAAAAGAAAAAATATTAAAACGTTTATTTAAGAGTTAATTTAAATTTATTATATGCCTATATGTTAATTTTTTATGCTTCAGTAGTATTATTTTATTAAATTGCAATAAATCGAACACTGCATATAATATTTTGTTATTATTATTATTTTATGCCTACGTCTGCCACATGTTATCAATTATCCTGGTCATATCCTGATTATTTTTCAACCATGGCGTTCAGATTGTAAGTTTACTGTATATATTTATTACCAATAATACATTAGAAAATTAATCAAATGGAAAATGAGCCTTCAATTACGCACCAAAGTTGACCATGTCGTTTTTATTTACTAAAACGGGGTAGCCGCCCGTAGACCTTTTAAAATCCTATATAGTTTCATGACCGGATATCGGAGTTTTGATGGCGGGGATAAATGCAAGGATGCAATAATAACCGATTTATCAGTACAAAAATCAGTAATTACCGATCAAGCGTGTAAGCAATAAAATAAACATCGATAAGTAAATCAATTTATTGACTGCTATTTCGACTTTGCATTTATTTTTGGCACCGAAGCTCCTATATCAGGTCATAACTAACCTTATTTCAATGCAACACTAATTCAACATATTAGCAAAACCAATTATTGGGATTTTAACTAGTCTCAAACGGACAAATTAAAAAAGGAATGACTGAAAAATATCTTTTATTAGAGATCAGACATATCAAAAACTAAATCAGTCTTCGTTTACCAATAGCGAATTTATTCATAAGACTAACTCGCTAAAGTAGCAAGTTCTAAATAATCAAAATCAACAAAACAAGTCAAAACCTTCGAAACAAATCAGACTCCAAAGAATATCTCTATAAAATCACAACATTATAATTGTAAATTCTCAAAACAAAACAATAGAAACACTTCTGTCTTACAAATAATTAATAAACATAATAAAGAGATCAGTACGAGTCTTACATTGGTTTTTACCTACTCATTAAACAACTATTTTAAATTCTTGAACGTACATTATTTCAAATGAGATCAAAACAATAGTAAGTAACACTTTTATCTTACAAATATAAACCAATCAAAATTATATTACGCATTTCAAAAAGAAAATCGATTACTTTAGTCATCGCATTCAGTAGTCGCATTCTGATTTTTCTTCTTATGAAACTCCTTAAAGCAGTTTCTTGACTGGGTTAAACATAAATGAATGTTGCAGGCACTACAAATTACCTTCGTTTTGTTTTTACATTTATCTTGGCGACACCTCATTTGTGTCTCTTTTATTTCAGGCAAATGATCAGCCCCTCTATAACGTTTGATATCTTCCGGGATAGGGGCAGGAGCGGCCCGTTTTCTGTAGAGGGATATCTGCTGTTGCTCCTCTTGACTTTCTTCCTGAGACTCACAACCATCATTTGAGTCTGTTCCGTTCTTCTGGAAAGCTGTGCTGGCATTGGCGTTAATAATTGCCTTCGCAATGTCCATTTTAAATGAGCGAACTTGCGGTATAGCTTTTGTTCTAGTTCCTTTTTTCAGCTCATCGGAACGATATAATATCCAGGAGTTAGTGACAGCTAAGTCAATGAAGTGTGAAATTACTCTCTGAGTCCATTTGTAGGTTCTGTAGCGATATGGACACACTGCCATCATTCGGTCTGCCATATCTACACCCCCCATGTTTGTATTGTATGCCTTGACGACTTGCGGTCTTGGAACTGAGACATACTCTTTCATAGATTTCGACCAGCGATCGCAGTTATCTGAAGTTTGATCAGCATCTATGTTTGACAAAAAAGATATCGGTTTGCTGTCAAGCCACTTAGTCAGAACCAGCTTTTTCTCATCATTACCGATAGTATGCCAATATCCTCTGGGTTTCTTCTTTATCGCTTTGTCGTCTACTAAAACACTTCGAGCAGAATGAGGGATTCGATTTCTCATAAGAGTACCAGTGCCCATTAGCCCTCTGTTCTTCAGTTCTAAAATCAGTTTTTCTGATGTAAAATACCGGTCAAAATATAATTTATGCCCAGGTACTAAGTTTTCAGTTAGTGATAATACCGCCTTTTCGGCTAGGCCAAATTGTGTCTCTTCATAATCTGGAAACGTAGTATTTCCCTGATAGACGACGAAATTGCTAACCAGCCCCCCTGGAGTCGCTAACACAAACGCCTTCAAACCAACTGGATTCGGCTTACCAGGGCAAAACTGTTTCAGTCCGCAAATTCCCTGAAACGGTATCATCATCTCATCAACACACATTTCTTTAGTACATTCTTGAATTTTGCAACCTTTTAGCACAGCATCCAGAAGAGGTCTAACCTTCCACAATCTATCCTTGTCTCTTTCTTCTTTGCGTACGTCTTCGTCGAGAACCACCTTCAGCGAATTTCTGAGCATTAAAAACCTGTTTCTAGATATACGGTTCGCAATACTAGGTACCCTGAATTCCTTTGACCAGTACATTCTTATTGAAGGATAGTTTATGCACGACATCAGCATTGATACTGCAATATAAATATTGCATTCTTCAAAAGTGAAATCTAAAGATTTCAATTTTCGCGAGAAATAGCTCCAGTTAGTTTTATCGACCATATTTTCAATGACGGAATTATCAATATACTGCTGAAAGTAGTCAATTTTATCAAACGAGCTTCGATCTACAGGCAAATAAGCAGGCTGCATTATCGGTGTTTCAGTTAACTCTGGATGACCTTCTTTCCATTCCACGTATTCAGGCAATTCAACAGTGTCAGCAGAGTTTTCGATACTCAATTCTCTACTATCCAGGTAAGTCGAATTTCTCTCAACATTAACTGTTCCTCTTGCTCTTGACCCTGTGCTTCTACCTCGAGGACGACCCCGACCGCGGCTGCGACCGCGACTCTGACCACGTCCACGCCCGCGGCCTCTTCCTAGACCCCGACCACGATCACGCTGGCTTTCGCTCTCCGCATGAACAGATTCGTTATCTGACGAAAGAGAATCTGAAGAACTAGACAGAGTTCGATGTAGGCTTTCTAAAATAAAGTCTCCATCTGCTAAATCGTCGTTGTCTCCAAAGTCATCGCCCTCTACATCTGACTGGTCGAGTACTTCCTTCAGAAAACATTCTAGTTCTTTGTCGTTTGTAATACCTGTTAGAAGAAGTTAATCATGCATAAGCTAACACAAAAAGAAATAAAAATATAAATGTTACAGAGGCTAAAAAATAACAAAATCTTTTGTTGTATGGGAACCCACTAAAAGATTTATTTTATCCTGTTTTTTAGTATTTGTTGTTACAGCTGTGACAGAAATAAATCATCTGTGAAAATTTCAGGTTCATGAGATACAGTCTGGTCACAGATGGACAGACAGACAGACAGCGGAGTCTTAATAATTGGATCCCGATTCTACCCTAAAAACGAGATTAGACAACAATAAAAGGTTTATGAATTCTGACTTTCTAATAAATAGTTTTAAAGTTTCATATTTATACTAGCTTTTGGTCGCGGCTTTGCTCGCGTTAGAAAGATACAAAAAGTAGCCTATGTCACTCTCCATCCCTTCAACTATCTCAACTTAAAAAATCACGTCAATCCGTCGCTCCGTTTTGCCGTGAATGAGGGACAAACAAACAAACAAACACACTTTCGCATTTGTAATATTAGTATATGGACTTTTTCATGTTGACCCATTAATAATTTCTCATGTTTATCCATCCATTACTCAAGCTATATATTATGAACCCAAATAATTGTTATTGCAAACCAAAATAGCATAGCGGTTGCAGCCCGTAGACCTATTAAAAACTTTAGCAATATATACGCCCACAGACCTTTTAATAGGTCTCCCGATTATTAGTTGTTATATTTACAATAATATTGATTGAATGCATGAAATAAATACGGTAAAACTAAGATGAACATCTTCGGCAACACTCACAACAAAAACACATGCGAAATCTGCCGAGATATCAAAGAAATTCACAGATTTACTTACATTGTCCTCGACGCCGGGCCATTGTAATGGAGGTTACGCCAAAACTGACAGATGAAGTTTCACATTTTGACATCTAGTGTCAACGTCAAATGTGACGTATTCGTTCAGAAAGCATTCGAATTCAATACGCGGTAAATTTTAAGTTTTGTGACAAGATGAATTTGAAGTCCTTTTAAAAGGTATGCGGGCGTTAAAAAGTTATAATTGTCATTACGCTTGGGCCGGAACCACTACTCATGCGGAGACCTTCTGATAGGTCATTGGGCGGCAGGAGGTTAGGACAAGCTACTTGTTGTCGGGTTTTGGTCGTCTTATTATAACGCAAAATCGTATGAGTAGGATAAGCATCCACGTAGGAACTGGCTGCGGTGACACACTTGTTGTCGAACCATTTGACAATTGCAATTTTGCTTTCATTCGAGACAACTTGAGTAAAAGCACCACGGCCGCGCTTTTTCAAGATTTTGTCAGTGGGTAGTTTTTTGTTCGCTTCACGCAGGCGATTCGACCTCACAGTGCCCAAAGCAAAAATCCCGTACTCATTCCGCATGTGATGGAGCAATTCTAGCGACGTGAAAAAGTTGTCAAAGTAAAGTACTTTACAGGCAGGTTGCTGAATTGTCCGTGATAGTGCTATAACAACTTTTGCTCCTAAACCCATGCATTCTTCATCGTCACTAAATGCATGGTAACGAAAAGTGTCTTCCCCTCCATAAATCAAAAAATCATATACATATCCGGTCATTCCTGCTCGCACAAATATTTTATACCCCCACTTACGAGGTTTATTTTTTATATATTGTTTCCGTGAGCCGGCTCTGGTCCCTTTATATGGGACCATCATTTCATCAATGCTGAAATGGTTTTCCTCCTCGACTTTCAAACAATTAAGGCAAATTCTTTCCAGGAATGGCCGGATTTTATAGTAGCGATCACCATTCTCCCTTAAGTTATCTGCAAAATGCAGAAATCTTCGGATTTGTTGGAACCGTTTTAGGCTCATTACATCTGCTACTTTGTCGAACCTTAGAAAAGTTGACCAATAGTCAGTGTAAGCTGGCATATCAACGACACCCATAAGAAGATTGATGGCGAGGAAATCTTTTATTTCGTCGGTAGTTACATTTAGCGAAGTACCCTTTAATTGAACATGATACAAATTCGTTTGTTCCACCATCAATTCTATTATATCGTCAGATAAGAACATGTGAAAGTATTGTACAGGTGACTTGGTATTGGAGGGCTTGCTAAATATTTTCTCTGGGATATCTGCACTACCACGAAAATTTTGGGTCGTCCATTTCACGTCAAGTTTTTTTTGTTTGAGTGGTTTTTTTTTTGTAGCAACCGTAGTTTTGCTTTTCTTAGACCGAGTTGCATTGGATGGAGAAGGAGCCGGACAAGTAAACGGGGTCAATGGAGCAATTAACGGTGAGTATGGATTTAAAACAGAAGTTGCTGAATTACGTTGCATTTGCAAATTTTGTGGAGTGGTGTTGGACTGAATTAACGGAGTCAGGGGTGAGTACATCGGAGCCAGTGGACTATCATCTGGACAAGGGCTGGTACATGCAAGTTGGACGGCTGATTGGTTTTTATCTTTATTTTCGACATTGTCGCTATCAGTGTCTGAAAGTAGGTGCAAGTTTTCTAAAGATGACGCTATAGATGGTGCAGGCGAGCTATCGGAGTCATTTATACGCCTAGGCAGATTCAATTCCTCTTCAGAGGATTCACTCTTTTCTAGGTCTGAGTCTGCTCCTGGCTTTGGTACTAATGCCAAAATTCGTTGAGATCTTGTGATTGGCTGCAAACCGATAAATTGTTGCATATTAAAGTAACGAAATAAAAACGAGTCTTAATCAAATACGCTGTTAATTTTATGTTTTGACAGAAAAACCATTTTGTATAGGTTGTTGAGTTATTGGCAATGTTGACGTTAATGTACATGACTAACCATAAGTAATAATTAAAATAACCTGGTAATGTATCTTACAGTGCATACAACCAAATTATTGTAACTATATGCATACCCTGGCAATGTATCTCATAATGCACACGACTAAATGAATGTAACTTTAGGCATAACCTGGCGATGTGCATTTAAAGACACACCAAGAAAGACGCTTACGCTTGACTAATAAAATATGTATTTTTCTGTCAAATATGAATTAAAATAGGAAGATTAAATATTCAGTTATAAAATGAAGTTACTAGCTTAGTGATAAACAACTTAATTAACGAATTATTCAAAATTATTACCTTGAGTGTCGCAGCCGCACGCGCACGGTCCGCCATCTTGCGAGCTACTGTCAAACAGTGTTGCCAGAACACCCAAATTTATTTTTTGGTAGAAAGATTGGACGTTATACTACCATTTCAAACTAAAAATTAAGTTGAGAGCGAGCGATTTTTCTCGCAATATTTTTTTTAATAAAATGTACATTATTAGATACGCTGCCAAGTTAAGGGTTAAACTAAACTACTTGAGGAGTGAAATTCCTAATTTTGTATCGGCTGAATTATTGGAGGCTTGGGAAGTGAGACATGAATATAGAAAAAAAGAACTTTGTGAGACTCCTGGCAATTTATGGGACTACTTAACACTTTACAAAAGCCTGACTATACCAAATATTGGACCTACACTTGTAAGTACATACTTCAAAATGATTTATCTTCACAACCGTCAAGTCTGGCAACTTTGCCAACGTCAAGGTCTATCCAAAGTTCAAGATGCATTTTCTACAGACAAATACTACTTCAAACAGTTTCAAGTCGACTTGTCGTTATATAAATATGTCAAAAATTATTTCAATACCATTGGAAATGAAATATACAAATGATTTATTAACTAAAAAGATCAAAACAAATTGTGGCAAAGAAGGCACTACCCTGTGGTAACTTTGCCAACTAGATTTGTGATTATAAAACGACAGTGTTTCTTATTGCTGTCCATAAATGTAATGTTACTTGTTTCGTATACAATAGACCTAACATCTTGTAAAATATTTTTCTTTTAAAGTACTATGAAAAACAAATAAGTGGCAATGTTGAACACCATTATATGCAATTTTCATACAATGTTAAAGATTGTCGTCAGGGTTGTCACTAATTGAAACTAATTTAATGTTATTTTATCAGCATTTTTTATAATATTTTTCTTTTAAAGTACTATGAAAAACAAATAAGTGGCAATGTTGAACACCATTATATGCAATTTTCATACAATGTTAAAGATTGTCGTCAGGGTTGTCACTAATTGAAACTAATTTAATGTTATTTTATCAGCATTTTTTATTGCACACCAATCTTAATTCTCCGTTTTAATTAAATGATGAAAGTAGGTTATAACAAAAATAGGTCAAAAATAAAACCTAATTAAAGAAAAAACTTTCCACAAAATTAAATCGTTGCTCTTCTGAAAAACTTTGACAACCCTAGGTCATTTCAAAACGTGGCAAAGTTGACTTCCTATCCTTTCTGCACCGGTATGGTAACATTGCCAATGCAATTTTTGAAGGGTTTAACAAAGAATGGATCAAAATCAATGGCAGTATTTGAATCACTGGGATATTAAACACGTTGTCAAAAAAGTGTACACAGCTATATAAGTGTTGTCAGTTAATAATCCGATTTTCTACTCAGGATGTCCAACGATGAAAAAATATTGCCGTATTTAAAATATAGGCGTTATTGTAATAGCACACAGCAGGTGGCAAAGTTAGTATCCAATTGCAAAGTTGCCAGACTTGACGGTATATGTTCTGTATATATTTACTTAAAATATTATCATTATTATCTTGGAAAGTTTAGATCAAAGTTATACATGCTTTATAAAACCTGTAAGTAGAATTAAAATAAATAAATCTTATTTTATTATTTTTAGATAAAGAAAGATTTTGAGTTTTTACATGGTAAAGGGGAGAGAATTTTTGCATTCCAAGCGACCCGAACTCCTTAAATTAGCTGAAAAGCTACAGCTAGCTGCACACATTCAGAGAAACAAACTTAAAACCTTTCTGGAATTGGCCATTCAAGGTAAGCTTAATGTTAAAATAGCTTCTTAATCCACTCTTCTCATTCTCTCTCGGACTCTCAGTCTTAACTGTATAGTGCGATAGCCTTTTGAAGGTGCTTCGGGTTTGTACTTGTCTCTCACTCGCTCTCATACGCTCCCATTAAGAGCGAGTGAGAGAGGAGTACAAACCCGAAGCAGCTTCTGAGTGCTCACAGACTGTATGTCTATCTATTTATCTGTTCGTTCGTCTGCCTGTTTGTTTTTCTTTGCTAGCTAAATAGTACATTTAGATAAAAGTGCGGAAAATATGTCATTTTACACAGTCCCGAGGTGTCAATAAATAAATAAATAAAATACATAAGTGGAACGTATAACCTCCTCCTTTTTTGAAGTCTGTTAATAAAAACAATAAAGACTTGTTTTAAAAAAAGACTATTGAAAGACTATTTGACTTAGGAGCCTATAATAATAATCGACGATCATTGTCCCGATAGTTGTTTCAGCAAACGGTCTTATAGCGAAGAGTCTCGACCAACATCTTAAGAGACTCGCTAGATGGCTGGATTAAGGAGGCAATATTGTTATTTTACTTTTATATTTGAATATTGTAAAAAACCTAATTTACAGAAAAGTTAATAAATATCTAGAATAATAATAATAATTGTTTATTTCAGACAAGCTCCATACAAATATGTTAATATTCCTTATAAAATTAAAATAAATAAAACTAAACAACTAGGTATAGTTGGTTCCAGTTTAAATGACGAAAATGCATTTAACGCGGGATTTTACAACTTCTTTTGTTGCTAAATATGAAAGGAAAAGATAACAAAGGGACGACCGAAGTGTGGCACGTGCCTTGGAGTAGCTCAACCCTTCTTGATCATTGAAATAAAAGATTTTTTAAGCCGTCTATATTGTAATGCAAAAATATACTTAATAAATATTCCTATATTATATACATTCAATATAATTTTAAATTGTCATTATTGATACATAATAAATCAACACAACACTAAAACATATCGCATATTCTTATGGCTAACATGCAATAAAAAACTATCAAGATTGTTTATTCAAAGTATACTTTGGCCGTACCGACACACCTGCGTAATTGTTTTACAACCCTACTTGAAGATAACAATTGAACAATAGTTTTTGGTAATGGGTGGTTTTAAGTGCATTTTCGTCATTTAAACTGGAACCAACCATACATACATCTCAAATGTTAGGGATGTGCCTGATGCCTATAATAGTATTTTTCACAATCGTGTTATAATAGAGAGCTTTTTAGTCGAGTACCGTGTTTAGGCCACGAAGCTGAGTTGCCTAAGTAAGGTACTTGTAACGGTCCAGATATGCCCGTTCAAATTCACAAATATAAATAGAGTTAGTTCAGGCTTTAGCGAGAGCTGATTAATATGCAAAATCTATTTTTAATAAAATATCATTATTAATAGATATTATACGTATTCATGTATGAAAACAATAATAAATGACAAAATGCGAATGCAACAAATTTAAGCGCCTGCTAAAAATAGTCCGCAATATTACTTCAAAACAAGAGTAATGCAATAAGAAACTAGAAGGACATTCACCATTTTAGTAAGCTTTAAATCAAGTCATGTGTTAGTTTTATAATCTTAATCAATTAAATATTTGTTTAATACAAACTTTAGAATTGTAAATCTTATTTATTTCTTCAATAAACAATGGTTATATAAAAGAAATGGGAATGTTATAATTCTTGAGTAATGAACACGAGAGAGAGAAGGAAGGAACTATATAGGTTGTCTCGCTAGAATCGGGCCAAGCCGATTACGTAAACGAACATCACCGAGTAGGTGGCGCCTTATTATGATTATTGGTGGTACAGACAGGCAGAGTCTGTCATGTTCGAATTGGTAGAATACGACAGTGACGGAGATAGACGCCATCAGAATACGGATTCAAGTAGTTATTAAAAACGGTAGTACTGGGAAAAATGGAAAAATGTACTGTGTATTGAATAGCATAAGGATTAGTTTCAATTATCAGTGCAGATTCTAATTACGAATCAGGTGATGTAGGTTTGTAATGATAAAAATGACCTAAGCGATTGGAATAGGGATTGAAAGTATACCTTATGTTATTTATAGTAAGGGATATTTTTGAAGGAATTGCATGACTGGTTCGAGTGGCATGAGTGGCATGACTGGCATGAGTGGTTCAAGTGGTTCGACTGGTTCGAGCGCGATGGCCGCCAGTTGAACTTATATATAGAGATTTCAAAGGGAATATGATTATTATTTTCTGGGCATTCATCGCGGAACGTTTATATTTTGACTTTATTTCCGTTATTCAAAGGGGATAGGCTCGTTTACTGGGGAGCGCCTTGCGTAATATTCATTTACGGTTCGTAGTTACCTTGTCGCGTTAACTTCGTTTGGGTTTTATATCGTGCTACGCTCGCTTATTTGTTATATTTTGTGTAAATTTCGGTTAATTACGGGTTTTATAGTGAAATAGGAGTACGACGCGTTCGCGGTTAAATTCTTGATTCAGTGCTAGTCTTTCAGTAAAATTTAAACTACGCAGTATTCGGTTTAATATTTGCGATGTTTTAAAGCGATACAGTTACATCGTTTGTATAGTTAACGTTAATTTTGTCTTTAGAGCTAGAAGGGAGGTATAAAATATGTAGGGCTAAATTCGTGTGACTCATTAGTTATCTTTTGTCTTTTCGGTTTTAAATAGAATCATATATTGCTTAGGTAGTGTTAGAAAGACGCGTTTTCACGGTTAGAATAGCATTTTAATTCCTTCCGCGAGGGGATAGGGAAACGGTTTGCTTGGGAAGTAGGCTATAGATATTACTGTGTGGGAGATGGTTTTCTGTCATGTATGGGAATGTAGTGCGAAAGCTCTGTATTTTTATATATGATTGGTGTTGGTTGGGGGGTTGTGTTTTAATCAAAAGATTTTGTTTTCCAGATTCACTTCAGTAGACGGGTGGTGGGAACTTTTATATTTAAAGTTGATTTATTTTGATATTTTATTTATACATTGGTAAGGAACTTTGGTTTATTATTTCTCTTGCTACTGTTAATCCTAGTTTACATAGCTTGGGTTGCAGTTAGTGAGGCTTTCTATTGTATGATTGTATTTCTATTGTTTGTATTGGTGGGTAGAAATCCTTGCTGGGCCAGGACACCTTTAGCTAACCACTGTGATCAGAGTCCGGACACAGCTGGCGAGGTTTCCCAAATACCAATACGTGTACTAATATACCTTTCTGTGTACTTTTCAGAAACCTTGGGTTGGTTATCATTCGTGTCTGGTACAATATTTTACATAGCTGTAGATTAAAGGACATTCCTTGTATAGTGGGTAATATTTGTTGAGTTAAGCTAGATTAGCATACACTTGTACCAGAACAGTGATCAGGCTACCACTAGTAAATGTCTGACAAGTCCGAGGAAGCCTAACGGAGCCTCTGATTTGGAACTATTAGAGTCTAAAAGAGCCTTGGGCAAGCCCGGATGTCTCTTTACCAACATAGACATCCGTAGAAGCGCCTACTTAGTCTCAATGTCAGCCTTTAAAGAACAAGTGAGGTCCACAATAGATGGCATGCCGGCGCGCGCTCACGGAAGCTTTATTGGAGTTGAGCCTGGGTCCCGATAAATATATTACTAAACCACACAATAGGGCGCCTTACTCTCACTATCCCTGAGAACTACGGTTCACCAAAAGTGAGGGGGGAGGTAAACACAACACGAGCGTTTAGGTTGCCTTCTCAGCCGACTCAGCTGAACTTTCCAGATTCCCTAGGGACCTAGCTAATTACCGGGTGAGGTAAGCCCATAGGTGTAGCAAGTAGAATAGGCCTTATCAGTAGGTTCAGGGTAGTTTCAATGTAGGGAAAATAGGGAACTAGGACATAAACCAATAGGAATTCAACTAGGCATGTAGGGTTAAATCTTGTTAATCAAAAATATACTTTTAACTTCATCCTAGTTTGGTCTTATACCATTATTATATAGGGAAAATATTAGGAAGTTTAAATTAAATATGTTATCCACCATAACTAAAGAATCAGTGGGAAATACTATTTATTCCCATATTTATTTGTTTTACCTTAAGGAGATTTCAGTTTATTGAACATAGACTTTTCCAATAATATTCATGCCAGTTTGTCAGGAAGTAAATATTTCTAGTCTTTAAATGACAAACAACGTTCTTAGCAAATTTCAAAGTCATATTTATGAGTTGGATTGTCTTCCCTCATTCAATCTTCAGAGGCAGATAGATTGCTGTACATACTGAGATACGTCTCTACCGTCACTGCTTACGAGCACCGGTTAGTCACTGTATAGTTAATTCAATCAGCCTTTCCCACGGGAATTATGCATAAGAACATGCACTACAATGACCGAGGTCACTCCTTCTAGTAAATGTACTTAAAAGCATCAAATAGTATCAAGACTAGAAAGCTTTACTATATCTTCAAATCTATTTTACAAATGTTTAATTGAGAGTTAGTAAACTGTTTTCTCCTATAATTAATAAAATAACTATCTACTGCAAAACCGACGTCCGATAAGTTATAACTTCAATAAAACAGCTTATGCAAAGTAGCTGCAACTTTTAAATAATGACAATGTAACAGATTGTACATTATGTTCATCAGTTCCAGTATTTTTAAAGCTTGAGCATAGTGAATATTTCTAGTTTATGGCAGATAGCCAAATATACCTTCAGCATTGAAAGAATCAACGAGATTAAATGATTTCTCTCAATTTAATTTGAATATTTTACATCAAGTGATTTCTCTGTTTACGCTATGGGTTACGTACCCTGCTTGGTTGTTCTCAAGGGAAAACCGGCTTTATAGTTGTGAGCAGTAAGAACCACTATTCTATTCCTGTGGGAATAAACTTCAGCTTTTATCTACAATTTATGATTGAAATCATTATCAGAACCAGCATTCATCATGACTAGAAAGTTTCACTATCATTCGAGAATATGTTATTAATATATATTATAAATAAACTCTACATAAAAGTTACAGTGCAATGTTACACTTCAATCTTCATTAACTTGGTCTTTTAAGACTACTAATTATTATATAACCTAACAAACTTGGTCTAATATATGACTATTTACCACTACAATCTACATCCTGACAGTTTGACTTTGACTTTTTAATAATTCAGCTCCTAGTAGATCTAATGTGATATACCTACATACAATACCAAATGTCTATTAGATTATATATTTCACTCTTGCATTGAGTATGGAGCGCTTGAAAACCCTCTTGTCCTTTGGTTGACTGACGACAGACTACTTCTGACTAATTTACTATTGACAACTGACAAAGACTGTAAAATCAATAAATCCCACCTGGAAAGAGAAAGAAAAGATTGGTAGGCGCTGGAGGGATGTCCAGTCAGGTAGACGAGTCCCACAGTCATGAGCGGGGAGTCATGGGCTCTGACCTTAGGCGCAAAATAAAATGCCATAAGCATACTTTCCAGTTTCAATCTAATAACCCTAACTAGTACCAAAGACTATGACTGACCTATACATATATTTCATAATATCAAACAACAAGACTTTTATCTCTTAGTTATAATTTGTAATTTCCTTACAATTAACTATTATATATTACATTAAACTAAATCTTATAGGGATAGGTTATATACCTATATTTATACCAAACTTATATGCATGAAAAGTTCTTAGGTTACTATCTATAACGGTTCACAAAGTAGGATCCTTGACACTAGATGATCATATGGCCATTTCAACAATATTAAACATTCTTACTCTATAGGTATATTTAAAGATAGGAAAGTTTATAGGTACTTTATAAGCATAATAATTTTTACATAAAAGCTTTACTTAGGTTAAACTTAATACAAATTTTCATAGCTTTCATTTCAGTGCTTCAGTATAGAGTGTTAGGATTTTCTATAGACTTAAAATGTAGGCTTTAATTTTCTTTAGGCTGTTAGTTATAGTGAGATGAAGGATGGTAAGAGGGTTATATTGGGGGGGGTTACAATTTAGCGTTCCGTGACCAGGATAATGAACTTGAGTTATTATGTTTCTCTTTTGTAAGTTAGTTTTAATAAGCACTTCAGAATAAAGAGTAAGAATGATATAGGTAGGGTACAATTGTTGCCGTGAAAGAGGATAATGCTATACGATTTGGTATAAATATTGGTTAAGGATATGATTAGGTTAAATAAGTTAATACTCCAATATAAAAACTTATATAATTTACAAAAGAAATACAATAGGTTAGGTCACGTTAGTTCTGTAGGGAATAGTCAATTCATGGGCACGTTCAACACTTTATTCGATTGGCATCTTCCATTTATATCGTGATAAGTCGTGAAAACTATGTAGATATTCTCGTCCATTTTATTTATTTGCCACCATCACAATAGACTTAAAAGTTAGTACCTAATAGTTCAGGTTAACACGGCATGTTACATGTTGTTATGCTTCTAATTCCATTTTATGTATTTTAAACTAGGCACTTTAACCTTTTAAAAATAAATTAAGTAAATAAACAATCAGACAAAACTAATTTAGATAAAGATAGGGTGTTGTCATTTGCCACAGACAATTAATACAGCAAAGACTTACTTAATTTTACAAAGAAAGTTGCTATGGTTTAAATATCAAATAACTTTTGATAGTAATTAGGGATTAAAGATTACTATTACATTAATGTTAAATATCTTCTATAATTTAATTATTCATTCTCTTTTTAATTATGATAGATTCATAAATAATTTGGATATAAAAAGAATACAGTTTATAAAGGTAGCTTTAGAGATTATTAGAAAATACTCATAGTCGTATTTTCCAATATGTTTTTAGTATAGGTAAATTATAAAATTCTTAATCTATAAAAAGATTTAGTAGAAAACAATGAAAGTAGTTATGAATTTAAGTTTCATAGGATATAGATATATTTATTACTGAATGAAGGATAGGGTAGAACTTATTTATTAAAAATTTATTCTTTGTAGATTTATGTTTGGATTTTACTAGAACATTTAATTAGTTATTAAAAACCATAAAAGACCTTGTGTGGAATTAAATTTAGTAAACATTTGGCAGTATGAGCATAGGTTCTATTATCTTTAATAATAAAAAAATATATAATAATATTTAGTATCAACTCAGTAAACTAAACTTACTTTTTGAATAATTCTAATACCACAATTGCATGAATGAGCTCCTCATTTAGAACATGTTGGGAGTGTACTTAAATCTAGACTGGAATCTAGATCAAAAGGAATAAAAGGTAGACAAGTTCAGTTGTAATTTTAAAACAAATGCTTGTTGTGTGAATTTAGGAAAAGAAACATTAGTTAGGTAATTGTAATTATCAAAGCAATGATTTGATTAGTGACTGAATCACTTAGTTAGTAGTAGCTACTGTTCAAAGCTTAAAATGACCATGTCATTAGATTGAAAGTCGGGGGGTTGTTTAGTTATAATTTAGAACTCAAGTGATCAGGTGCATATTTTACCTAGGTATAGAAAAATAAAATAAGTAGGTTACTATACTTAGGAATCAAACCTAAATAAAAAAAAAAGAACTATTCTGTCATTTTATAAAATTTCATAAAGCTTTAAATGTAGCAGGTTAGTAATTTGGTTATTAGGAAAGAACTATGACTTTACATTTACAAAAAAAAACAATATATTATTTAATATAGATGTTAATAGGCCTTGTTAAATAGCAAAGACTGAATACTAAAGTAATATTTAGTACTGCAGTATCAAATTTGAAACTTCTCACACATAGTAAACTCAGGGGGTTGTTAGGGCATTCAAGAAAATCTAATATGTGTATTAAACAAAGCTGTTTATCACCAAGCACTCACATAATAGAAAACGCAGGTATAAACATATTCTATCAAGTTAGAATTAGAACATTGTAGATTGTAGCAATGAATGAATAAATTATGTTTTATTAGGTAAGTTAGGGAAAATAATAATTAAGAAACACAAAAGTAGAAATTGTATAATTCAGTAGTAATGCATTACAGAGGAGAAGGTGCAAAAGGACAGGATAACATTAATTTTAAGTATAATAAAAGGAAAGGGTATGCGAATCACATCATTTTACTTAGTTGTTCGAACAGAGCAAAATCCTTTAAGCTGAGTCAGGTTCGCATTTCACGTAGTCCTTGCTAGTTTAGTTATAACCCTAAGAAAGGTAAACTCTTTTTAACATCATCATATCAGCAGGGTAATTTTCGCTTATATAACTGCAGGGGTATCATTTTTCTTTGTTGCTAAAACCAAACCAAATTATTCCATTAGTTACTGAAATCAACATTAAGTAATAAAACCAATAGGCTCTAAATATCTAACAACTTCGCTTATTATTAGGTAGGATAGGTAGGCTAGTTATTTTATTAGTTAATTTAAATTTTGAATAAACTTTATACCACGAAGTTGAGCGCAACAACATGTATTAAGGTTGATAATAATAAGTATAAGAATAACCTTCAAATACTTAAAACAAGATTAAAACGATGAAGGCAAACAATATTGTTACTTACAAAATACGAATAATTCTCATTGCTTGGTAATCACATTGGCATTTTATTTTGATATTGAAAGTAGATACAATTCTGTTATAATACTATTTTGTTATCTCTTCAATGACAGTCACTAACTTGGGAATATTGACAAATACTAGTGATACAATAAATTAGTGGATAAGATATAAAAATTAAGAACATAGGGCTTTCTTATTATGCTGATAAACATTATTGAGCTGGCTGGCCATAGAATAGATAGACGGACAATGACGTACCATAGATAGCTGTCGGAATCGTTCGGAAATCGAAACGTGCAAGTTTAAGGAGACAAAATTATTAAGGCCTTTATACACAAAAGGTCGAGGACGAAATTAATTAGACGATTGAAATATTAAATTTTATTTTATTTATAATTACGGTATTATTTATTGAGATATAAAAAGGAAGAATTAAATGATAAGTAATATTAGAAAAAATATTGAGAAGCATTAAGAAATAATTTTGAAGGAATTGAGTCAGGGTTGCCAGTTTCATTTTTCATTTTGATTAAGCACCATGGGGCTGAATAGTTTTATAGGTGTTGCAACACATGAGTTGTTTGTAAAAGGTTGCGACTTAATTAGGGTATCAATTTCAAAAGAAAATAGAATGTCGCAATATTCGACAAATAAGTTCGTGAGACTCTTGTGTTGAATGTATGTTGTTTAATAAGAAAAAAAGGGGGGTTGCGACATAAACAAGAGTATTAATGTTATGGGAAATTTAGGGAACATTAGTACAATACGTTATGTATGTATGTAAGTTTGTCAAGTCATATGTATGTAAATTAAAGGTTAAAAAGGAGTAAGAAATAACAAAAATATATCGACATTAATGTAGTCTGGTAACTTTATTGCTAGATATGTTAATGCCTTTGTCAGGTCGATGTGAAAAAAAAAAAAAACAAATAAGTAATGGTATTAGTTAGAACTTTGGAGTAGTACACATTAATTAGGAAGGGTACAAAAAAATTAGAAAAATACCAATGAGGTTTTGTTAATCGTTAAATAATGTAAAAGAAAGAAAATATTTAAATTAAAACGGTTTATATGTCTAAATATATATGTGTATATATTTCTTCTTTTCTTTTAAGATAAGTGAAGTGGGACAAAATGCCAGGAAGGAAAGGAACACGTAACCGTAAACGGCCAAGTCGATTTGAAGAGCAAGTTTCAGCAAGTACAGAGAGGGAAGTAGAAAACGAAATAGAAACACCTCCTGCAGCCGTAGAAGAGATTATAGAAGCTCCACCTCCGCCGAAACGAGTGCGAAAGACACAAAAAACATCGAAAGCACAGGGGGGATTAATGTATAGATTAATTAATACGCTGTCTAATAAACTGAATCAGATAATTGGGGAAGTAAAAAGTACAAAAACCTTAATAGATTCACAAAATAATACGAGAGAAACTTGTGAGGTAACAGAAGATAGTCAGGGACAACCCACATCCACAAATTTAACCGGAGTTGATAACTTGGAAGAAGCAAGGATAGTTGCGGAGAAGGAAATAGACATGCCTATGAATAATTTAGAGGTGGGAAAAACCCTAGATAGCAATGAATATAAAAGTGTAATCTATAATGTCAGGAATCTTAATGTTGAAAAACCAAAATTTGGAGTAAGGACAGATTATCATCCAGTCACCTTCATCGAAGATTTGGATAATTACATAAAGAAAGCTCCTAAGGAAAGCAATGATTTAGATTCAATTCAAGAATGCTTAATAGGGGACGCCAGAGATTGGGCTCGAATATATAAAGATAGGTGGACAACAATTGAAGATTTCAAGGCTGACTTTTTCAAGACATATTGGGGGGAGAACGAACAAAGTGAATTACGTCGGCAAATAGTACAAGGAAGTTGGGTTAGATCTGATAATCTATCAATGTTAAATTATTTCTTGCGAATTACAGGAAAAGCACAGAAATTAAGTTATCAAATACCCGAAAAACAATTAGTAGATGATATGATCAAACATTATCCCCGTTATGTGCAACAGGCTTGGATAACGGCTAGAACAGATAGTATAATAGCAACGGCTGAATTTATAAGAAATATGGAAAGTGTTGATACACAGGGTTATAATGCTACAGTTGTGAATAAACAAGCGAATAATTATGAAAAAAGAAAAAATGAAAGTCAGCAGCAGTATAGGAATTGGCGTAGACCTCAAGTGGAATATAAGAGAGGAGAGCAAAAGAAGAATACTGTCAATCTTATAGAAGAATCTTCATCAGGAGAAGGTGTTAATATGGCGTTAAACTAGAGGAAGCTGATGTACACGTCCCCAAGTCAGCTTCAACCCTAGGGGACAAAATTTTGCGTATTATGACTAAAATGAATTGGAAGCCAGGACAAGTTTTAGGGAAAAGTGTTAGGGGAATTAAGTTTCCGATAAAAGGAGAGGTACTAGAAAAGGAGGAAAAAGAAGGAATAGGGTACAAAAAACCTGAACTTAGGGAATTACAGGTGTCACATAAAATTGTAGATGTGTTAAAATTAAAAGTAGAACAGGAATTGATTAGTGAAAACACTAAATATTCAATAACAACAGTGTTTGAAGAGGATGAAACAGATCAAAATAGTAAGAACAATTTTAGATCGGAGGTAGCAAATTCAAATGTTTGATTTTGAGGTGATAGGGCTAGTAGATACAGGTAGTGATATAACGTGCATTTCAGAAGAGTTTTGGCAAAATTTGAAATCAAAAGGTGAAGTACCCTTAATGCCAGTAAGACCATTTCAGATAAAAACAGCAGTAGGCCATAAAAGTGTAGACATTCGTAATATGGCATTGTTATCCATTACTATAGGCAATTTTGAAATGAGCATTGGAGCACTAATAGTACCAGGATTATCTAGACCTATCATATTAGGGTTCGATTGGTTAAAAGCTAATAACGTAGATATCATTTTAAATTCTGCAAATAAAGGTATGGTACTACAGCAAAACGGGCAAAAACAAATGGTCAAATTTAATGAACAAGATTGTAGTCAAGTAGAAGAGGGGAAAGAAAATGAAGAAGAAAATATAGGGCTAGAATCAGATATTGTAGAAGAAGAGCACGTCTTAAAAACAGGGATAGACTTAACTATAAGGGATAGAGGTAAATTAGAATCATTAATAAAAAAGTACGAGGGGTTATTTTCAAAGGAGTTAGGTAGGGCAAATTGTTATGAACATGTAATTAAAATGGATCTAGGAAAGTCAATAGTTAGGAAAACTTATCCAGTACCCTATGCTTTTCGGGAGAAGGTGGAGGAAAAGTTAAGGGAAATGGAAAATCAGGGTATTATTAGTAGGTCGTCTACTCCATACTGTAGTCCTTTAACATTTACTTTGAAGAAGGATGGTTCTATAAGGGTATTACTAGATGCACGGGAAATCAATAAACATATGATATCAGAAACAGAAAAGCCTCCATTACAGTTAGATGTAATGAATGCCTTTCATGGAGCAAACTTTATAAGTGTAATTGATTTAAATAATGCTTATTTTCAAATACCAATATCAGAAAGCAGTAAAATTTACACAGGATTTACTTTTAATGGCAAATCCTATGTATATAATGTAATTACCACAAGGTCTAAAAACTTCAGTAGGTAGTTTTAGCAGGGCAATGGATACAATATTAGGTCATGAAGTAAGGGATTATTGTGTAAATTATTTGGATGATTTAGCTATCATTACTACAGGGTCTCTAGAACAGCATTTAGAGCATTTAGATGTGGTATTGAGCAAATTAAAGCAAGCAGGGTTAACATGTAATTTCAAGAAGTGTGAATTTTTGTGTAAACAAGTTAAGATGTTAGGATATATTATATCAACAGAAGGGTTACGGACGGATCCTGATAAAGTAAAAGCGATTAGAGATTTCCCAGTACCTAAGAAATTAAAACATATTAGAGCTTTTTTAGGACTAACTTTTATAGAAGATTTATACCGCAGTTTAGTTCACAAACTAAAGTATTATGTGACTTGTTAAAAAAGGAGAAACAATGGAAATGGGGGGAAGAAGAACAAGAAGCCTTTGACAAAGTAAAATCATTATTCCTAGATACCATACAGTTACATCATCCAAATTTTAATGAACCATATTATTTACAAACTGATAGTTCTGGAATAGGGTTAGCAGGTGTACTATATCAAAAGGATCAAACAGGGGAAATGAAGATATTAGGGTTCCATAGTAAAGCTTTAAGGGGCGCCCAATTAAATTGGACTGTAACCGAGCAAGAATTTTATTCTGTTATTTGTTGCTTACAAAAATTTGAAACATACTTAAGAGGGTCAAAGGTGATAATACAGACAGATCATAAGGCTCTTACATTTGTAAAAAAACTGGAAATTATTCAATGCAAGGGTCACTCGTTGGGTACATTTTTTGGAACACTTTCATTATGAAGTTGAGCATATTAAAGGCAGGGAAAACGTAGTTCCAGATATTTTGTCTAGATATCTACCGGAAAAGGATTGGTTACAGGAAGATAAGCTTAAATTACCAGAGATTTTATATATGGAATCTAAAATTAATAAGGAATTGCTATCCAAATTAAAAAAATTGCCAATTTTGCAAAAAGAAGATGAAGAAATTAAAATCATATTGTCAAAAGTAAATGAACAAGAATCTTTATCAGACAAACAAGTAAGAATTATTAATCGATGTTCATTAGAAAATGGAATTTTGTATTTTAACCCTTCAAATACGGTTAGGAAGGTAATATATTTACCCAATGTATTAAGAGAAGAAGTAATTAGACAGGTTCATTTGGAAATGGGACATCAGGGAGCATATAAAGTAATCAAATATATTAGAGATAGATTTTATTGGAAAGGGATAACGAAACAAGTAAAGAAAATAATTAGAGGTTGTCATGATTGTCAAATAACTAAAACTGATACAATAAAATATGTAGAACCTTGTTGTCCCATTATTACCAAGGATATAGGAGATGTAGTGATGGTAGATTTATATGGGCCTTTACCTACAGGAGCATTTGGAATGAATTATATTTTGGTCATCCAAGATTCTTTCAGTAAATTTGTTAAATTCTATGAGCTTCGGAAAGCTACGACTAGAACAGTATTAGGAAAAATTAAAAAGTTTTTTGACATAATAAAACCTAAAGTAATAATGTCTGATAATGGTTCACAATTTGCAAGCAAGTTATGGAAAGAAAGTATGTTAAGGGAAGGGGTAAAACCTATATATACTACGGTACGAAATCCAAGGCCTAATACTACAGAACGGGTAAACAAAGAGCTAGGGCGACTGTTTAGAACTTACTGTAGGCATAATCATAAAGGGTGGGTATCAGTTTTACCTAAATTGGAGATTCTATATAATAACACATTTCATGAAAGCATAGGATACACCCCTTGCGAAGTAATGTACGGGCAATCCACTCAGTTATCATTTGATGATGAAATAGGGAATAATGAAGAAGTCAATCATATACATCAAATACGAGAGAAGGTTAGGGAAAATCTACAAAAGGCAGGGAATAAGCGTCAGTTGAAATTTAATAATAGATACAGAATTATCCAATTCCAAGTAGGGGATTTAGTTAAAATTAGGAGATTAAATAAATCCAGTGCAGAACAAAATATCACAAAAAAATTTGAACCGATTTATGAGGGGCCCTATATAGTAGCAGGAATACCTTATCGAAATGTATATTTATTAGTGGATCCAAAAACTGAACAAATAAGAGGGAAATTTAATACAATACATTTAACTAGATATTATAAATAAAAGGAACTGGGGTTGATGCTGATTTGGGGATTTACTATAGCACATACATGAATTTATTAATATAAATGTAAAATAAATAATTAAGGAGAAGGGTATGATTGATTTTAAGTTTTGTTTTATATTATATAAAGTGGAAGAAAAAAAAAAGTTAATTTTGTATAATTTTAGGTTAAGATAGATAAAGTTTTATGTTGAGAAAGTTTATAATTCAAAGTGATTTAAATATGATGTAGTAGATATTAATTATATTAAAAAAAAAGAGAATATATATATATATATGTCGGAGCGTGGAGCTCTTGTGCAGCATCCGAAGCGCCAGGGATGGTATCCATATTTGTGGGCGGAAACGGTGGGTAATCACGCACACGAGTACAGTTCCAAACAAAGTGTATAATGAATAATTAAACAACAATAAATCACTAATAAACAATGTCAATAAACCACTATAAAAGTCACAATATAAAATAAGTTCACCACACTACAAAAATAGTAACTAATTGAGTCCTTTCTCTTAAATTAACTTATCACGAAACGGAAACGAGTCCGTGGGTCAAGTGGTACAAGTACACACGTCTCGCACAATCGAGTCACGGGAGAGCGCGCGTCCCGTCTCAACCACAGGCCGAATAAGAATGCCCACCCGGCATACAAGCCAAAACTTAGAACAAAGAACTTTGTCAAATTACATTAAATACCAAGACCCACGGCCACGTTCGACAATGCTACACTGTCCCGTTCCACCGAACAAAGACTTCTTCTGTGACAAACCACAAATCATACAGCTAATGCTGTTAATGTAAACATTGGGCCCGGAATGCGCGTCACCTACGCGCCCAACTAATGAGAGATTATAACCCTCTCGCACCGAAATATATTTGTAAATAGAATTATTAACATAAGAATTGAAAGATATGTAAGCAATCTAAGTTTCAGAACAAAGTTCAGAATACTTAATTGTAAACAAGGAGTAATAAAAAAACCTATTGAATTATATAGAATCAGTTGGGCTTGGGAAGGGCTCATCTATACTTATTGATTCAGGTTCTTGTTTAAAAACAAATAAATAAAAAAATAATAATAATAAAAAAAAAAACAACCAACAGGAAACTGAGATAAATATAGATGGAGGGGAGTGTTGGCGGCCCTTCTTCTTTTAAAAAAAAAATTAAAGTAGATACACGAATACTTAAATTTATTTAAGTAAGCAAAGAAACAGAAAAGTGACAGTTGAAAGTAAATCAGTTCTTTTTATAGTTGATCAATCTGAAAAAAAAGAAAGGGGGGGAAGGTTATTAGAGCACAGAAAATCTTAAATAAAGAAAAGGAATGAAAATATCATATTTTAAATTGTCAGATATTAAAGAGAACGGAAGAGGAGAATTGATATAATTATATCAAAATTGTGTTGACTTAGTGTTAGGTATAAGAAAGACAATATTAATGAAATGTAACAAATTTACCAGATTAAAAAGAGATTGATACAAAGGGTCTTCTACGGATGAAGGTTCAGGGACTTCACCTTCTAAAAATAGGGAGTCCTCAGTAGTTAAATTTATCTCCTCAAGAAGCTGAAACATAAGTTAAATACATAATTCCTAATTAAAAAAAAAAAAAAAAATGTTGTTAGTTAACAAACATTAGAAAGTAACAAGATACATTTGATATTAAATGAGTATAGCTGTTTTATCCTATGGGGAAATAGGTTAGAACTTTAATTCTTACAGGAGTAGTGGCAGTCAATTCGGTGGAATGCAAAGGAACAGTAGACGAGTCATCCAAAGTAGGATTAAGGTTGGCAGTCTGTTCCTTGCATAATTCCAAGTTAGACCAGGATAAGATAGGGTCACAGGTGTTATGGGTGTCCGTTTCATTTGATGTTGTGGAACAGACAGTAGGTTGATCTTGTAACAGGACCAAGTCTGGGACACTGCAACTTCTGGAAACCTATAGGGTAATATAGGAAAGTAAAACCGTTAAGGAAGTATTAAAATTAAATTAATAATAAGTAATAATAGTAAGGGACTTACCAACGTTGTACGTGACGAGGTTTTTTTAAACGAATATCGAAACGCCCTGATTCGCACTTTTAAAAGAGATTCAGTAAGCTTAACATCAGAGGTGGAGTTGAATTCGTCAAGAATTGCATTTCGACTTTGCTTTTTCTTGGAAATACTAGAGAAAAACGAGTCTTTAGGATCCCACAAACAAGGGTGTTTAGCAATCAAAGAATTTAGTGCCATGATTAGATTAAGTTCAGTCGGACAAGAAAGTTTAGAAAGAACAAATCGTAGTTTGAGGGTGTATTAATAAATGACCGGGATAAAAGTTGTGATATACCGTCCGGGTAAGTAGTGGACAAACTAAGCGGGTATCAACTTGCAATGTAGTTGACGCGCGAAATTTAATATGAGTTAACACTTAAGATGAATTAAATATTATACTGGTAATAAAAAAAAGGGGGGAACTAGGAAACAATAGGGATAGAGATAGAAACTTAGATCATACCATAGCATAAGGTTTTGTATAAGGTTTTAGATGATAAAATAAAGATATTGAAAAATTAGTAGCATAGTTTTTTTTATAGGATAAAGTTTGATAATATTTTATTATGCAATTAGAGAGAAAAATAAATTAATCATAAATAGGTATGTGAGAAAATTCAGATTGTTTAAATTTTAAGATTGTTCATTATTTAAATTAAAGAACGGTGATGGTAGATTAAGTTAAGAAGGTTTTGGTGTTCGTAAGTATTGCAAATTGATTTAGCTTTGAAAATAATTAAATATTTGGTTTGGGTAAAATAAGCATTAGATTAAATTGTACACGTCTAAATTTTGGGGGTTGGGTTATACTGGGTGCAAAATATGTAGATATTAAGTTTTAATTCAACTTCAAATGCGGGACAACTAATACAAATTCAATTTTAACATAACAAAATTATTAAGTTAAGGTTTAAGGGTAAAGGTTAAGTTTAGATAAAAATAAATTAGAATTATGGTGGCGAGATTGATATTTTAATTATTTGTTAAAATGAAAATTTTTAAGCATATTTATGAAAGAAAATATTTATTGCACTTGGTTTTTTTTAGGTTAGCGTCAATGTTGACAAGTAAAAAAAACTTATCTAGTATAAAACAGACATAAGTTGTTTTATAAGTGTAGGATTTTTAAATAATGGAGCTTCCAAAGTAGGTTTTGGATCAATGACATTTAAAAAGGGGGGGGTTGTAGATTCAATGCATAGTTACGTCAATAGTGAAATGTTGATTGACCGGAGATGTTTTCTGTATATTATGGCCAGTAAATAAATCGGTTTTTTATTTAGATTTCCACTCTAATTGGGTCTGATGATTGGTTAGAGTAGTGTGGAAAAGAGACTGAGGAAGGAAATTCAGATTGATGAATGATATTTATTTAAAAAAAAAAAAAAAAAGGCAAGGGCTCTAATTAGTCAACGGACTCTAAAGATTTGGATATCGATTTGTTGACACTATGTTTCAAGGCACTACACTAACAATGAGTTAACTATGGAAAAGGTGTTAGGTTAGATCAGAGTGCAGGTTCTAAGTCTGCTTCCATAGAAAACTCATACTCAACCGGCAGCCCACAGTGGCTATTGTCATATATTTTCGGCAACTTCACATGTTCCAAATTATATAGAGATTGATGATGGGGTGAGACTTTTAGCTTGGATATGAAAACTGTTGGATTGTTAGCATTTTAGCTATCAAAGGCATTTGGTTTCTAGAGGGGGGGTTTTGCCAGAATCACTTATGGCTTGGGCAATGTAGGTCAGATTCATAGACCGGGCAATGTGGTCGCCGAATCGTTGTGAAGGGGCAAGACTTTACTACTAGAGTAGATTTGGATTCACAACCCAGGTTCCTCTTGCTGAGACCTTGTGTTCCTTGCGAAGAGTGATGATAGTTCATGGTTGGCATATCGACAGGTTGAGGGTTGCATTCTAAGATCGATTTCTATTATTTTGGTTTCAATACACATCACACCATTATTGTAATGGCTTTTACAGTTGAGAGAAAGTGTTAACAAATAAGTAGAATATATTTGCGAATTAAAGAGAGATTAGAACAATTTGTCACCTGTGTAAATTTTGGGGGTTGATTGTAACGGTCCAGATATGCCCGTTCAAATTCACAAATATAAATAGAGTTAGTTCAGGCTTTAGCGAGAGCTGATTAATATGCAAAATCTATTTTTAATAAAATATCATTATTAATAGATATTATACGTATTCATGTATGAAAACAATAATAAATGACAAAATGCGAATGCAACAAATTTAAGCGCCTGCTAAAAATAGTCCGCAATATTACTTCAAAACAAGAGTAATGCAATAAGAAACTAGAAGGACATTCACCATTTTAGTAAGCTTTAAATCAAGTCATGTGTTAGTTTTATAATCTTAATCAATTAAATATTTGTTTAATACAAACTTTAGAATTGTAAATCTTATTTATTTCTTCAATAAACAATGGTTATATAAAAGAAATGGGAATGTTATAATTCTTGAGTAATGAACACGAGAGAGAGAAGGAAGGAACTATATAGGTTGTCTCGCTAGAATCGGGCCAAGCCGATTACGTAAACGAACATCACCGAGTAGGTGGCGCCTTATTATGATTATTGGTGGTACAGACAGGCAGAGTCTGTCATGTTCGAATTGGTAGAATACGACAGTGACGGAGATAGACGCCATCAGAATACGGATTCAAGTAGTTATTAAAAACGGTAGTACTGGGAAAAATGGAAAAATGTACTGTGTATTGAATAGCATAAGGATTAGTTTCAATTATCAGTGCAGATTCTAATTACGAATCAGGTGATGTAGGTTTGTAATGATAAAAATGACCTAAGCGATTGGAATAGGGATTGAAAGTATACCTTATGTTATTTATAGTAAGGGATATTTTTGAAGGAATTGCATGACTGGTTCGAGTGGCATGAGTGGCATGACTGGCATGAGTGGTTCAAGTGGTTCGACTGGTTCGAGCGCGATGGCCGCCAGTTGAACTTATATATAGAGATTTCAAAGGGAATATGATTATTATTTTCTGGGCATTCATCGCGGAACGTTTATATTTTGACTTTATTTCCGTTATTCAAAGGGGATAGGCTCGTTTACTGGGGAGCGCCTTGCGTAATATTCATTTACGGTTCGTAGTTACCTTGTCGCGTTAACTTCGTTTGGGTTTTATATCGTGCTACGCTCGCTTATTTGTTATATTTTGTGTAAATTTCGGTTAATTACGGGTTTTATAGTGAAATAGGAGTACGACGCGTTCGCGGTTAAATTCTTGATTCAGTGCTAGTCTTTCAGTAAAATTTAAACTACGCAGTATTCGGTTTAATATTTGCGATGTTTTAAAGCGATACAGTTACATCGTTTGTATAGTTAACGTTAATTTTGTCTTTAGAGCTAGAAGGGAGGTATAAAATATGTAGGGCTAAATTCGTGTGACTCATTAGTTATCTTTTGTCTTTTCGGTTTTAAATAGAATCATATATTGCTTAGGTAGTGTTAGAAAGACGCGTTTTCACGGTTAGAATATCATTTTAATTCCTTCCGCGAGGGGATAGGGAAACGGTTTGCTTGGGAAGTAGGCTATAGATATTACTGTGTGGGAGATGGTTTTCTTTCATGTATGGGAATGTAGTGCGAAAGCTCTGTATTTTTATATATGATTGGTGTTGGTTGGGGGGTTGTGTTTTAATCAAAAGATTTTGTTTTCCAGATTCACTTCAGTAGACGGGTGGTGGGAACTTTTATATTTAAAGTTGATTTATTTTGATATTTTATTTATACCTTGGTAAGGAACTTTGGTTTATTATTTCTCTTGCTACTGTTAATCCTAGTTTACATAGCTTGGGTTGCAGTTAGTGAGGCTTTCTATTGTATGATTGTATTTCTATTGTTTGTATTGGTGGGTAGAAATCCTTGCTGGGCCAGGACACCTTTAGCTAACCACTGTGATCAGAGTCCGGACACAGCTGGCGAGGTTTCCCAAATACCAATACGTGTACTAATATACCTTTCAGTGTACTTTTCAGAAACCTTGGGTTGGTTATCATTCGTGTCTGGTACAATATTTTACATAGCTGTAGATTAAAGGACATTCCTTTTATAGTGGGGAATATTTGTTGAGTTAAGCTAGATTAGCATACACTTGTACCAGAACAGTGATCAGGCTACCACTAGTAAATGTCTGACAAGTCCGAGGAAGCCTAACGGAGCCTCTGATTTGGAACTATTAGAGTCTAAAAGAGCCTTGGGCAAGCCCGGATGTCTCTTTACCAACATAGACATCCGTAGAAGCGCCTACTTAGTCTCAATGTCAGCCTTTAAAGAACAAGTGAGGTCCACAATAGATGGCATGCCGGCGCGCGCTCACGGAAGCTTTATTGGAGTTGAGCCTGGGTCCCGATAAATATATTATTATGTATATATACTAAACCACACAATAGGGCGCCTTACTCTCACTATCCCTGAGAACTACGGTTCACCAAAAGTGAGGGGGGAGGTAAACACAACACGAGCGTTTAGGTTGCCTTCTCAGCCGACTCAGCTGAACTTTCCAGATTCCCTAGGGACCTAGCTAATTACCGGGTGAGGTAAGCCCATAGGTGTAGCAAGTAGAATAGGCCTTATCAGTAGGTTCAGGGTAGTTTCAATGTAGGGAAAATAGGGAACTAGGACATAAACCAATAGGAATTCAACTAGGCATGTAGGGTTAAATCTTGTTAATCAAAAATATACTTTTAACTTCATCCTAGTTTGGTCTTATACCATTATTATATAGGGAAAATATTAGGAAGTTTAAATTAAATATGTTATCCACCATAACTAAAGAATCAGTGGGAAATACTATTTATTCCCATATTTATTTGTTTTACCTTAAGGAGATTTCAGTTTATTGAACATAGACTTTTCCAATAATATTCATGCCAGTTTGTCAGGAAGTAAATATTTCTAGTCTTTAACTGACAAACAACGTTCTTAGCAAATTTCAAAGTCATATTTATGAGTTGGATTGTCTTCCCTCATTCAATCTTCAGAGGCAGATAGATTGCTGTACATACTGAGATACGTCTCTACCGTCACTGCTTACGAGCACCGGTTAGTCACTGTATAGTTAATTCAATCAGCCTTTCCCACGGGAATTATGCATAAGAACATGCACTACAATGACCGAGGTCACTCCTTCTAGTAAATGTACTTAAAAGCATCAAATAGTATCAAGACTAGAAAGCTTTACTATATCTTCAAATCTATTTTACAAATGTTTAATTGAGAGTTAGTAAACTGTTTTCTCCTATAATTAATAAAATAACTATCTACTGCAAAACCGACGTCCGATAAGTTATAACTTCAATAAAACAGCTTATGCAAAGTAGCTGCAACTTTTAAATAATGACAATGTAACAGATTGTACATTATGTTCATCAGTTCCAGTATTTTTAAAGCTTGAGCATAGTGAATATTTCTAGTTTATGGCAGATAGCCAAATATACCTTCAGCATTGAAAGAATCAACGAGATTAAATGATTTCTCTCAATTTAATTTGAATATTTTACATCAAGTGATTTCTCTGTTTACGCTATGGGTTACGTACCCTGCTTGGTTGTTCTCAAGGGAAAACCGGCTTTATAGTTGTGAGCAGTAAGAACCACTATTCTATTCCTGTGGGAATAAACTTCAGCTTTTATCTACAATTTATGATTGAAATCATTATCAGAACCAGCATTCATCATGACTAGAAAGTTTCACTATCATTCGAGAATATGTTATTAATATATATTATAAATAAACTCTACATAAAAGTTACAGTGCAATGTTACACTTCAATCTTCATTAACTTGGTCTTTTAAGACTACTAATTATTATATAACCTAACAAACTTGGTCTAATATATGACTATTTACCACTACAATCTACATCCTGACAGTTTGACTTTGACTTTTTAATAATTCAGCTCCTAGTAGATCTAATGTGATATACCTACATACAATACCAAATGTCTATTAGATTATATATTTCACTCTTGCATTGAGTATGGAGCGCTTGAAAACCCTCTTGTCCTTTGGTTGACTGACGACAGACTACTTCTGACTAATTTACTATTGACAACTGACAAAGACTGTAAAATCAATAAATCCCACCTGGAAAGAGAAAGAAAAGATTGGTAGGCGCTGGAGGGATGTCCAGTCAGGTAGACGAGTCCCACAGTCATGAGCGGGGAGTCATGGGCTCTGACCTTAGGCGCAAAATAAAATGCCATAAGCATACTTTCCAGTTTCAATCTAATAACCCTAACTAGTACCAAAGACTATGACTGACCTATACATATATTTCATAATATCAAACAACAAGACTTTTATCTCTTAGTTATAATTTGTAATTTCCTTACAATTAACTATTATATATTACATTAAACTAAATCTTATAGGGATAGGTTATATACCTATATTTATACCAAACTTATATGCATGAAAAGTTCTTAGGTTACTATCTATAACGGTTCACAAAGTAGGATCCTTGACACTAGATGATCATATGGCCATTTCAACAATATTAAACATTCTTACTCTATAGGTATATTTAAAGATAGGAAAGTTTATAGGTACTTTATAAGCATAATAATTTTTACATAAAAGCTTTACTTAGGTTAAACTTAATACAAATTTTCATAGCTTTCATTTCAGTGCTTCAGTATAGAGTGTTAGGATTTTCTATAGACTTAAAATGTAGGCTTTAATTTTCTTTAGGCTGTTAGTTATAGTGAGATGAAGGATGGTAAGAGGGTTTTATTGGGGGGGGTTACATACTTACTAGATTAAAAAAGCTTGATTATGACACTATTGTGTATACTTTTTGTACGAGTTCATTAAAATTAATAATCATCAATCATAAACTCACGCCTTCATTCCCAGAGTGGGGTAGGCAGAGCCACAGACTCACCAACAACTCCAAAAACTTGTTGATAATTCTGTGACCACGTTTTGCACAACCAGGCTAAGATGTTATCCAGTGCATTAGTGACAGGTTGCAAACCCATCGCCTAACAGCACTACACAGCCTTTAGTCCCTTAGTCGTCTCTTACGACATCCACGGGAAGACATGGAGTGGCAACATTCTAAACCCGGCACCACACGGCAAAATGTATGTATGTATTTATGTATGTATGTGTGTATGCATGTATTTCTGTATGTATCTATGTATATACCTGTGAATGTGTGTTATTTTGTCTGTATGTATTTGAGTACAGTCGAGTTCATAAATATGTGTACAGTACCTTGTCTATTTAATGTCATGTTTGACTGCCATAATATAAATTGTCACAGCGATTAAAATGACAAGGTACTAATATGTAAATATATTTATGAACTCGACTGTACGGGTGTAGGTATGTAAAGTCGCCGTCAATAGAATTTGCTAACTATGTAAACAAAACCAAACGAACCAATTCACCATGATTACTCGATAATCACGTACTTTTGAAGATCAAATGAGGTCTTTGCAACGATTTATACACTAAATCATTATTTTCATATTTAGTTTAAGATGAAATAACTATTCATTATACGTTATTTTAATAAAAACACGCTTGGTGAATATTCGAGGCTATGTGTCAAACAGTACTAATTTGTTTACATCATTAGCAAATTCTATTGACGGCGACTTTGTGTGAATGTATTTGTATATGTATGTGTGTGTGTGTGTGTGTATTTGTGTATGTATGTGTGTGTGTCGATATTTCAAGTTTCCGCATCATAAACAGCTACAAAAAGTACCACTGTTTGAGCGACTATTTATAAAAAGTAAAACCCGTATGCTTTGATGGGAGGAAATATTCTGTACCTATAGCTTGCAAAATTATTTATCCTGTTTTAATTTTCAGATGATGACTTGAACCAACAATATTCGGGACTGCTACTTCTGCTGCCGTTCCTGTTTCCAGGTGTGTACCAGATCCACAAAAACTGGAAGCCTTCAAAATGTCAAATACTGGACTCATTCATATTTCGAGTAGACACTCAAGCAGATGTTTCTGAAGGTATCGAAATACAACGTAATCACATAAAACAAAAACAAGAAAAATTCAACTGGAAATCAATCCTGCTGCAGCCATTTGTTCTTGCGATAGGGACTTCTTGGAGTGAAATAGAACAGGCATGTATTGTGGTAGACAGGGTACTTTACATGTTTAATACTATAATTGAAGCAGTAGAAGTCTGCTTCCAATTATTTCATTCTTTGCATGCGGAGTACCCTCTGGAATCCCATAATACATGGGAGTTCATACAGCAAGGTGTCTATGTTATTTATACAGAGTTCGATTGGAACCACCGGGCAACTGCCGAACTAGGCGAGCAGTTATGTCTTAAATTAGATAGACCACAAGCCACAACTAGAACTAGGAAATTAGCAAAGAAATAATTTAAAATACCAAATTTCATAGTGATCAATTGATCATCTTAACAAATATCTTTTCTGAATAAACAACTTTTTTTTTTAATTGTGTATCTTATGGTCAGCAAAGTATATTGTCGCGTAACAGCTACTTAAAATAAAAACACGGCTGCTATAAAATGTTACGTTGTGGTCATTGTTCAAAACAGTTTGATGATGTTAACACTTTAATTAAGCATTTAAGATGTGAGTGTAACAAAGTAAATGCACTCCTTTCAAGTGGATCTGGCTACATTTGCGGACAAGGTTGTGGAAATTTTGATTCACTAAATACTCTGAGAATGCATTTGAATAGAAACCACAGCAACAAGTTTCAAAGTACACATGAAACTTCTATTAATGAAGATATTCAACTGGATTCTCAGGATTTGAATGTTAATGAAAGTATATCACAGATACAAAACTCAAGCAATACTAATGAAACCAATCTTGAATCTGACAGTTGTGAGGCTGATAATGCTGTAATCTGGGAAACGGCATTGGTCATTAGTTCTCTTTTAGCTGACCCGTTAGTAACTAGACAAACTGTTCAAGTTTTAACTAAAACTATGTTCTCATATGTTAATATTTTATTAAAAAATACTTTTACAGAAGAAAATGATTGTTTGAAGTGTAAACCTAAGGTAGACGAACTTATGTCGACTGTTAAAGCGAGCGTTAACGAATTTTCTAGTGAATATAAAAGGAATAAATATTTTTCAAATTTGAGAACATATATTGCCCCTGAGGAATACCTAACTACTACTGAACCGAGAGAGGAGTTTGTTGGGAAAAAAAGAAAACAAGTTTTAGGTACTGGTCAATTTATTCCATTGCGTTTAGTTCTCCATAGGTTTCTTAGCATCCCGGGAGTTTTAAAATCTATTGATGAATATGTTTCATATTGCTCCAAGTTGAAAAATATTACGAATCTAGTGCGTACTTCTATTTGGCTTAATAAGACACAAACACTTGAAAGTAATGAAAAGCTTTTCCCTATATTGGTTTATTATGATGACTACGAAACAGGGAATCCACTCGGTTCACACGCAGGCATACATAAATTAGGTGCTGTTTATGCATCTATCGCATGTTTACCTCCATACTTAGCGTCTCAATTAAAATACATCTTCCTATTTGCCTTATTTTATTCATCAGATCGTTCATGTAACGAAGGTAATTTTAATTGTTTTCACAAAATTATTGATGAAATTAATTTCTTTTCAACTAATGGAATTAATTTGAATATTCCTGGATATTTTCAAGGTCGTGTTTGATTTGAATTAGCTACACTAATAGGAGACAATCTAGGACTTAATTCCATGTTAGGTTTTGTAGAAAGCTTCTCAGCAAATTTTCCTTGTCGATTTTGCCGTGCTCATAAAAACTAAATTAAATATATGTGCACTGAAGAAATGTCTTTACTTAGAAATGAAAATAATTATAGATCAGATTTAGAAGCACAAAATCCTGGTGAAACTGGCATTAAGGAAGAATCAGTGTGGACGCAAATTCGAGGCTTTGACATTTTTAAACAAGGTGCTGTAGATGTCATGCACGATATATTAGATACTCCTTCTAATATATCGTGCATTGTTACGTTATACTATGAAGGAAGTTTTGAATGGGTTACTAGGGAAAAAAATGTTTACTTTAAAAGAATTGAATGATCGTGTTGTTTCGTTTGATTATGGACCTGATTCAAATTGCAAACCTCCACAGATTTTATTAGAGAGCAGAACAACTGTAAAATTAAAAATGTCTGCGATGGAAACTTCTAACTTTGTGAAGTATTTTTCATGCTTTGTGTCCCATAAAGTTCCGGTTGGAGACCAACACTGGGAACTTTATTTATTACTTACCAAAGTATTGGAATTAAGTATGACAGAAACCGTTTATCCAGAAATTTGCGATGAGCTTAGAGATTCAGTTGAAGAACTCAACAAACTTTATATTTTATTAACTGGCTCTCATTTGAAACCAAAATTTCATCACCTTACACATTATCCTGGTATCATGGAAAAGCTAGGGCCTCTTTATTATTTGTGGTCGATGAGATATGAATCAAAGCATCGCGTGTCAAAAATTTGCGCTAGAGCCTCATTTAATAGAATAAATCTGCCGAAAACGCTGGCTGTTAAACACCAGTTACAGTTAAATTACTTATTTTTTAAAAACAGAATTGATTTCGATATAGAAACTCCTAGTAACTGCAAAAAAATAGACATTTAGACATTTAACTTGTTGTCAAAGGAATTCCACATACCTAACAATCTCCTAACTGTGAGCTTTATTACTTTAAACGGTATAAAATTTGAAATAAACCATGTTCTTGCACTGAAAGTTGACGAAGTTACTGGAGAACCAGACTTTTTTCAAATTTCTACAATATTTTATACTAGCAATACCCATAAATTATACTTTTCTGGCAGTACCTTTACGAATGTTTTCTTTGATGCTCACGTAAACGCTTTCTGTGTAACGAAAAATGAAAATTTTAAAAAATGGGTACCTTACGATTCTTTAATTTTTTGCAAACCTAATAATTTAACGAAATTGCCCCCTGATGGCTTGTGGTATGTAATTATGAGAAATTCTTTGTACTAGACTAGAATAACAGGTTTGTAAAATTCAGCTTCTACTAAATAGTATCTACTCAAAACGTTCGCTAACACTGCTAATTTTGGAATGTTGGATATCTTCGCCAAGTACGCTAGGTTGAGTAGTAATTTTCAGATTACTAAATATTGGTTATCAATTAAGGGGATTGTGAAGTAAAAAAATAACCGAGCAAATGTATCTCCGGGCGACAACGTTTGTCATCCCTAAGTCGGATTGTAGTTATTATATAAAACTAAGTTTGTAAGTTCCTATTTTTTTTTATTTGTTACTAAGAAATATTTCTTGGAAAGGAGAACGTTCCCCATTGTAATTATTGATTTAAGAATGATGGAGCTGTAAGTAGTATAATATACTTAAGACTGCGCCGAGCAAACGTCGACCGTCCAGTGGCGCCCTCATCACTATTATTGTGTTTTCTAATTAACTAAAGAATTTCCTTGCAATCGGACGATGCTTTTTTGTGGCGCAAGTAAAAACACAATTTATGGGATACGTAACAAACTTTGATAACAATTACCCTATGAGTAGTCAGCTTAACGGGAAAAGGTGGCCACTTTTTTCCGTTAAGTTGATAACTCAAAGGTAAATTGTTATTAAACTATGTGATATGTCCTATAAGTTGTGTTTTCATTTCTAGTACAAAAATGCATCGTCCGATTTCAAGAAAATACTTTATTTTATTAGAAAACACAATAATAGTGATGAGGGCGCCACTGTACATCCGGCGTACGCTCGGCGTAGTCTTAGTAGTCATTTTAAAAAGCTAGGTTTGTACTGTACGTTACTGTTTTTATTTTTTTTATTTGTTTTAATATTTTCTTGGAAAGGAAAACGTACAGACCAAGTTTTTCATAATTATTATCTTTAACATGGTCAAAAATCGTAAAAATTGGACTACGTTTAAGGGAAGATTAACGTTATCTCATTTTGTATGGAAATCGATGTTTCGAAATATTGTTGTTCGCTGTTTCGTTTGTCCGAATTTTCATTTGTCAGAAAATCACTTCTCTGGTCTCATTAACTTTTTAAAATGTTTAAAGAGATATAAACGGTTTCAGAGAAAATTGATTTTCGGACAAATGAAAATTCGGACAAACGAAAGGGCTACTGGGAATAGCCGAAACGAAACAGCCGACAAAAGTTTTACGTAAGTAAGATAGGTAACCTTAATATATGTTTAATAATAATATCAGATATTTTGGGCTATTGTCTAAAAATCCCATTCTAACAGTGTTGGTTTTAACCCCCGACGCAAAAAGAGGGGTGTTAAGTTTGACGTGTAAGTGTGTGCGTGTGCGTGTGCGTGTGCGCGTGCGTGTGCGAGCAAGTGAGTGAGTGAGTGAGTGAGCGAGGGAGCGAGCGCGCGTGTGTGTGTGTCTCTGTCTCTGGCTGTGGCACCGTAGCCCTTAAACGGATAAACCGATTTCGATACGGTTTTTTTTTGTTTTACTAATTAAACATTATTCATGTCTTTGAAGAACTGCTAGCTGTAGTCGTATTGTTAATTTGGAGAAGTTTAAAAAACCTTTAAAAAGTAAAAAATAAGTATTGGCCCTATAAGTTTAATTATAAATAGGTATTAATATTTTGATTCAAGCGCGTCGTCGAGTAAAAATCGTCAAGTCACATTTTTTTAATTATAATAGTTAGGTAGTAATTTTAAATACAAGTGTCGCCACGTCGGGGACCGCTAAGTAAATGACATAATATAAAATACCCCAGCTTCATAAATTACTACCTACCTATTATAATTTAAAAAATGTGACTTAACGATTTTTACTCGACGACGCTTGGATCAAAATATTAATACCTACTTATAATTAAACTTATAGGGCCAATACTTATTACCTATTTACTTTTTAAAGGTTTTTTAAAGACTGTTCGGAGTCGGGGGTTTTTTAATATTTTAATTTTAATTTTTTATTTTTGTACTTGAGTAGATATTAAACTAACACAGTTGAGTCAAATTAAAGAGTGCGAACAGATGGGAATAAAAACGATATTATTCGAGGGTGTGGACAACTGGGAATAGCCCGATATTTTTAATAATCATTGTGTTGTGGCAAGCACCTTTAGTTTTATTCGGGAATAGTCCCCATTGTAATGATTGATTTAAGAATATTTGAGCTGTGAGTAGTATAATATACATACTTGTGTGTCAATTATGTTAATCAATGTCAATAAAACGGATTTATTAAATATTGTTGTTGTTACTTAGTTACTATGTTTGATTCGGTTGAGAAGATTCGATTTATACTTTCGTAAGGCAATATTGTAATTTTCTTTCGAAATGTCCGATTAACCTTCCTTATTACCAGCTATCGTGTAAGGAAAATATTTATTGCTTGAATTTAAATAGGTACGTAATTGATTTTTCTTCCAGACTAAATTACCTATCAAATGTGGAAGGGTAGTAAGCGAAGGTAAACAAATCATTTTATGAATTTCCCCAGATTTTCCAATTACCTTCCCATTTACCAATGACCAAAGAAAAAACACGGTAAGTAGGATTTTGTTAGAATCGGTAGTTAAGTTTTCATTTTCCTTTCAGACCTTACACCCATCGAATATAGAAAGCAATCAGCGAAGGTAAAAATCTAATTAGGAAAGACGTATATGATTTCCCTCCAGATTCTCCAATTACCAATAATGGAAAGAGTATTAGGATGGCTTTTGTTTGAATCTGTAGGTAAGTTTTGATTTTACTTCCAGAACTTATAGTTACCCATCGAATATGATAAGCGAAGCGAAGGTAAATAACTAATTACGAAGGAAACTTGAGGGATTTCCTTCCTACTGATTTATTTACCGTCGCTTCTTTATTATGGGTAATTTGTAAGGTCTGAAAGTAAAATCAAACTTACCTACTGATTCAAACACCAACCTCCCTTATTTACCTTCCGAAATACATGATAATTGGGGAATTTGGAAGGTAATCATGTTTCCTCCCTAACGATTTATTTACCTTCCTATATTACCTTTTAAATTCGATGGGTAAGTGTAAGGTCTAGAAGGAAAATTAAAACTTACCTACCAATTTTAACAAAACCCTTCCGTATTTTCCTTCCGAAATAGTTTGTAATTTGGAAGGTAATAGGAGAATTTGGAGGGAAATCATATATTTCCTTCCTAATGATTTATTTACCTTCGCTTATTACCTTCTAAATTCGTTGGGTAATTGTAAAGTCTGGAAGGAAAATTTAAACATACCTACCGATTTAACAAAATGCTTCCGTATTTTCCTTCAGAAATAGGTGGTAATTTGGAAGGTAATAGGAGAATTTGGAGGGAAATCGTATATATCCTTCCTAATGTATATTTACCTTCGCTTATTACCTTCTATATTCGATGGGTAATTGTAAATTCTTGAAGGAAAATCAAAATGACCTACCGATTTAAACAAAATCCTTACTTATTTTCCTTCCAAGATAGTTGGTAATAGGGCAGGTAATTGGTGAATCTGGAGGGAAATCATTTATTTCCATCCTAATGATTTATTTACCTTCGCTTATGACCTTCTAAATTCGATGGGTAATTGTAAAGTCTGGAAGGAAAATTTAAACATACCTACCGATTTAACAGAATCCTTTGGTATTTTCCTTCCGAAATAGATGGTAATTTGGAGGGAAATCATAAATTTCCTTCTAATGATTTATAAACCTTCGCTTAATACCTTCTAAATTCGATGGGTAATTGTTAAGTCTGGAAGGAAAATTTAAACATACCTACCGATTTAACAAAATCCTTAGTTATTTTCCTTCCAAAATAGGTGGTAATTTGGAGGAAATAGTAGAGTTTGGAGGGAAATCATAAATTTCCTTCTAATGATTTATAAATCTTCGCCAATACCTTCTATATTCGATGGGTAATTGTAAAGACTGGAAGGAAAATAAAAAGTGCCTACCGATTCGAACACAAACCTTCCTTATTTTTCTTCCGAAATAGGTGGTAATTGGAGAATTGGAAGGCTAATTAGTAATTTACCTGCGCTTATTACCTTCTATTTTCGATAGGTAATCGTAAGGTCTGGAAGGAAAATCAAATCTTTCCTACTGATTCAAACAAAATCCTTCCGTATTTTCCTCCCCAAGTAGGTGCTAAGTTGGAAGGTAATACCAACCATTTTGAAAGGTAGTTTTTTAAATTACCAACCAAAAGTACCTTTCAGATATTCCGTCCAATGTTACCTACCGAATTTAATTTAGTAGGTATAAATAGTCTTCGAATTTTACCGTCCTTTAGTATTACCTTCTAAAGTTTACCTTCCACTTGGACTTTGGGTAAATTTAGAAGGTATAGTTACCCTCCTGATTTTACCGTCCATTAGTATTACCCTCCAGTAAACTACCTTCCTTTTTGACTCGGTGGGTAAATTTTATTTACCTTTATTTACCTTCCAGATTTTACCGTCCATTATTATTACCTTCCAGTAAATTACCTTCCTTTTTGACTCAGTGGGTAAATTTAGAAGATTTTGGTTACCTTCCAATGAATTACCTTCCATCAGTGAAAATTTTGACGGTAATATTTCACAAACATTTCCTTCCATTTTGGAAGGTAAATTACCGCCTGAGTCAAAAAGGAAGGTAATACCTTCCGAATTCGGACGGTTATTTCTCTCAGTGTACCACTCTGGGTGCATAAACTGCTATACTAAGTGTGTACTTTAAATTACGTTGTAAGAAAGGCTGCTTGGCCTCAGTATTGTTTGCTGGCACTTACGCCTTCGGTCATTGACCACTTTTAAGGGATATCTAGAAACTTATACACTTTGTTAAAATGGACTTGTCAATTAAAACAGAATGGCTGACAAAAGAGGAGCTTGCGCACGAACTGACTAAATTACAAATACCTTTTTCAACATTTGACACATGCAACATCCTACGGAAGTTGTTCCGTCAAACGCGGTCTCTCATCCGACGTGGCAGCCTCAAACCGGGCAGCGCTCCAGCTAATCTCGCTTGCGAACAAGCACTTTGTCGCTCTGCGAATAAAGGCCTGCAGAAGGAGGTGGCTGAAGGAACAATACTGTCAGAGGCTCGTAGAGAACGGTTGACGGCTCGAGTCGAATATTACCTAGGTCGTTTGGAGGCAGTCTCGGATCAGGGAGATGAGGTTTAAACCGTCAAAGGTGTTCTGGTCAGTTGCCTATCTACTCTTAACCCCGCGGGGGACTTTTCAGATTCGGATTTGGAAGTTTTCCGCTCTCCGGTGAAGCTGCAGACTACGGTGACGTGTCGAGCCGAGCTGCGCTACAACCTTGCTAGTTTAAACCTATACAAAGGGGATACGTGCGTGCGTGCTTTTCTTACGCGCTTGGAGGAACTCCGGGTGGCACGCGAGATCCCTGAAAGTGTTATTTTAACCGGGTTTCCGGATATTCTGGATGGACCAGCTATCTTTCGGTTCCGTTCCCGTAAGGGTGACTTTTCCCGCTACGTGGACCTTTTAACTGCTCTTAAAGCAGAATTCGATATTCCGGATTACGACGTTTACTAGGCGAGATAAGGGCCCGAGTAGGTTAAAATTAGGGTATCTGGATACAGATCTGAGTTATCCAGATCCCTGATTTCAACTATTCAAAAACTGAATTCTTCTATTAAAAGTCGTAATTCATCTATTCAAAAAGTCGTAGTTTAAACAATAAACCTTTTCGAACTTATCAAATTATACACAATGAGAAGTGACTTAATGTATTTCAGAAGTCGATAAAGTCTAATGATCTATTCAAAGTTGAATTCATCTATTTAAAAAATCTTAATTCATCTATTCAAAAGTCGATGATACAAACGTCAAAGTTAATTAATCTACTTAAGTTATGAATAGTACTAATAGTCTCCGGATATTGGAAGTAATCTCACAACATTTTAAAGTCTAATGCACCAGCTGCCACTAAGGATTATAATTAAAAAGGCATAGAATGCAACTTAAGCGTGACGCTGTACTGATCCCAAGCCAGCGGGCATATGTAGGTATATTATATGTGTATTTTTTTCCCTCTATTACATAAACGTAATTTATATCTATACATAATTTTGAATAGGGAGTTTAGTCCCGTTAGATTATCAGTAGGTACGTCTGTTCATCTAGGCTAATACTGGATTTCCTAGCAATGACTTAATCCGAATGCGAACTTGTATATAAACTCAAACTGGGAAATTATACACATAACTTAAGTATAACGCCTACAACGAAATAAATAGCAAATAGGAGCCAAGAACGAATTATCATTTTCATACTATCAGGAGTTTAAGTGTTGGTTCGCTGTAGAACCTAGGCATAATGACAGTGTCAAGTGACGATATAGAAATTACAAAGGAATTAATGGTTGGTTTTATGCGATAGGGTTCTATGTAGTTAGATGTTTGAAGTCCGTGGCTGTATTTGGGATATATGGAGATTGTTTGTAGAAGCAAGATATCAATATGAATATCTAAAAGGATATTATCGTGCATATAGATGCTAAACGGAATTAATTAAGAAAATAACTTCTCTTCCTTTGTTTGTTATCTTAATATCATTTTTAGTCACAGTCCACTTTTCCTGACTTTTTTTGGCGGTATATTCCGAATTCATTTCAATTTTTAGCTTGCCTTCTTGTTGTACCTACTTCTTTGTTATTTATTAGTTTAGTTTACCGTCAAGTAAATAAAATTTCTCCGTAATTATTTCACTTCCCGCGTCACGTCTGTTGACAGATGTTGTCATTGTCTGTCAATGTCAGTTAAACAGATTATCCTATTTTTTCTTATGTCTTGTAAACGGCGTTTTGTTAGTGCATATAATATGGTTGTTGTGTATAATTATTGTGATGTTTCGTTTAATTTATTTATAAGATTTGTGTTTTTTTATATTTTCTCTTTGTCATAGCAAATTGTAATTAGCTTCCGGCGTGTGAATGGGGTAGCTTTGCGCAGAGGCTACTTTAGGTTACGCGTTGCTTAGTTTTTATACGTAGTATTATTATATATTATATAGTTAGGTTTCTATTTATTATATTAATTATATAACTTACCGATAATCTGACTTCCTGAATACAAGTATTGGCAGTGAATTCTTCTCTTTATCGTCTTCTAGCCTTTACGATTCCCTTAGCGATGTTTCGGTCATGCCAGATCTGAATGAGCGGTTAACTTACACTTTCAAGTCGGTTGCAAAAAATTTTAACGTCGTTCACATTAATGCACAGAGTGTACCGGCTCACCATTCAGAACTTTTGGCATCTTTTACTTCAAAAAATATTCACGCAATACTTATTTCCGAATCTTGGCTCAAGCCCACACTTTCTTCAACCCTTTATCCCTTGCCCGGCTACCGCCTTTTTCGTTGCGACAGAACTGCCACTAGAGATGACGGCTGTGGTATTGTTCGCGGCGGTGGTGTTGCCATATACATTCGTGACGATTTTCCTTGTCAGGTAGTTTCTTAGTCATCTTCCGCCAACTCAAACTCTCATGAGTATTTATTTCTTGATGTAACTTTGCATCATAGTAAGGTATTGCTGGGAGTTTTTTACAGTCCTTCTTCTAACGTAAACTTTTTCGATACTCTTGAGGGTACTCTTACACTTCTCAGCCCACAGTTTGTCCACATTATTGTTATGGGTGATTTTAATACATGTTTGGTTAAAAATGATCATCGTACCTGTAAACTTCTTTCACTCACTTCTTCTCTTAATTTAAACATTTTCCCTCTTAGCCCTACTCACTTTCCTCATAATGGATCTCCTTCTCTTTTAGATCTAATCTTGACCTCTTCTTTCGATGTTGTTTCCTTTCATGGCCAATTTAACGCAGCGGCCTTCTCTAACCATGATCTCATATACGCTTCCTTTAAAATTCGTCCTCCTAAACGAAAACATAAATTTATCATGCGCCGTAATCTCCATGACGTTAATCTGCAGGCGCTTCAGGATGATCTCAGCAATGCGGATTGGCAAAGCATCGAGGCTCTCCCGGATGTGGATGTAAGACTTGCTGCATTCAGTGGTATATTCTTGGCGATTTTCGACAAACATGCGCCGTTGGAACCAACACGTGTAAAACACTTCCCGGCACCATGGCTTACGGCTGATATTAAAGCGCTCATGGCTAAAAGGGATCGAGCCCGTATCAAACGGCGGCATGATCCTACAGAGGAGAATCATCGAGGCTATGTCGCCTTGCGTAATCGCTGCAGTAGGGTTTGTAGGGATGCTAAGCGTCGATACATTCATAAATCTATCGAAGATTGTCCGCCGGCTAAATTATGGAAATTTCTCAAATCACTAGGGGTGGGCAAAGCACAACCGTGTTCCGCAAACAATTTAGACTTGAATGCTATCAATAAACATTTTTGTACCTCTCCGGTTATCTTAAGCCCTTCCTTAAAACAGCATACTTTAACTCTTCTTGCCAATTCTAAACACCCAGGATCTTCTACTTTTGAATTAGGAAATATTTCACCGCAAGAAGCACTTGCCTATCTTAAATCTATTAAGACGAAGGCTGTTGGTGAAGATTGCCTTAGCTTAGACATGCTTTTGCTCGCGGCGGACTGGATTGCTCCTGTCTTGTCTGGTATTATCAACTTCTCCTTTTCCACTGCCACCTTTCCGTCGGTATGGAAGCATGCCCACGTAATTCCACTTCCTAAAACCTCAAGTCCTTCAGCGTTCGATCAATATCGTCTCATTTCCATTCTTCCGACCCTATCCAAGATCATTGAGCATTTTGTTAATCGTCGTCTCCTTTCCCATCTCAACAGAAATAATCTCCTTAATCCCTTTCAATCAGGTTTCCGTCCCGGGCATAGCACAGTCACTGCTTTGGTAAAGGTCACTGACGACATTCGTCTTAATATTGAGTGTAGAAAGCTCACTGTTTTGGTACTTATTGATTTTAGTAGCGCCTTTAACTCCGTGGATCTTGATATTCTGCTTGGTACGCTTAGTTCTCCTAATCTTTCTTCTTCTTCCCTCTCCTGGTTTTAAGCATACCTCTCTGGGAGGCGCCAGCGTGTGAGGCTGGATGACAGCTACTCTGAATGGTGTGAACTGTCTGCCGGTGTCCCCCAGGGTGGGGTGCTCTCTCCCCTTCTCTTTTCAATTTTTATTAACGGCCTCACCGATTCCCTAGTTTCCTCTTACCATCTGTATGCAGACGATCTGCAGATCTACGCGGCGGCTAGCCTCGATGATTTCCCTGCTCTTGTTAACCAAATTAACGCCGACCTCGAGTCGATTCGTGTTTGGGTGGAATCTTTTGGGTTGAAGGTTAATGCGAGCAAATCTCAGGCTATAGTGATTGGGAGCCCGCATTTTATTGCTAAGTTGTCTGACTTAGTGGTGCCCAGAGTAATCTACGATGGCACTCCAATTCCTTTTTCCATGTCTGTTAAAAACTTGGGCATCACTATGGACCAGACACTATCATGGTCAGCCCACATCAATGGTGTGAGCCGCAAGCTATTTGGGTCGCTTCATTCTCTGAGGCGCCTCCAGAACTTTCTACCTTTGAATACTAAGATAACCCTAGCTCACTCTCTCTTACTTCCCCTTCTTGATTACGGTGACATTGCTTTTCTGGATCTTAGGGAGGAGCTGCTTGACAAGCTTGAGCGTTTGCAGAATGTCTGTATCAGATACATATTTGGCCTGCGTAAGTATGACCACGTCTCCCAGTTCCGCACGCAGCTGGCCTGGTTACCCATCCGTCGTCGCAGGGATGTACATGTCTTGTCACTTCTTTTAAATGTTCTTTTCCTTCCATCCTCACCTCCCTACCTTTCAGAAAGATTTAGTTATTTAGCACAAGGTAGCGGGCACCGCTTGCGGTCCAGCGCCAACGTTTCTCTCGCTATCCCGTCAAATAAGACGCTTGTCTATGCTAAATCTTTCTCGGTGCACTCTGTAAAGTTGTGGAATGAGCTTCCGTTGAGTTTGAGACAGTCCCCTTCTGTTGGCTCGTTTAAAGGGAAACTTAAAAAAATGTGGCTAAATGAATGAATTTTACTATTTGCTGTTTTATAATACCACTTGTTTTTAGGTAAGTTTGTTAGTTGGTGTAAGTATGTATTGTATCTATATTATTATTGTATTTATATATTAGTTTATTTATATAGTTAATATATATTTAATGTTATGTAATTGCGTTGTATGTATAAAGTAAAAGTATTTTTAATGCTTAAACTTGTTTTTTGCCATCCTCGTGCGTTTTCCTCACCCAGTCATTACAAGGTTAGCTGGAAGAGATCCCTTAAAGGGATAAGTTCGCCTTTGTACATAGTTCATATTCTTATAAGTGGTTATTTGTTATACGATTTCTTTTTGTGCAATAAAGAGTTTACTTACTTACTTACTTACTTAATCATAGCGTTAGGTTGCCGCATTTAATGCTAATTATTTTTAGTGAGAACATGTAAGGTAGATTGATAAGTGAGGGTACTTGTTCGATTAGCGTTGATAACATGGATATGCTTCGACGATTATTTCTTTTATAGTTGTTTATTATGTTTTGGAATGGAATAAATTTATAACAATTTGGAAGTATGAATAGTCGCGAAACTACGTAAGGGTGAAACATTTAATACAAATATGTAATTTTCCTAAGACATCTTTATTATTTATGGCGTTATTAAAACATATTAAAGGTAATCAATAAATATGATGTAATCAGAGATTTGCGTAGCGGGACGTCTGGGGTCAGTTGTTATAAAGTTGATACACAAACGTCAAGAGTATCGAAAGCCTAAATGAATCATGTTCTTAATCTATAACGTGCGAAATACATAAAACACGACTGTTCGTATGAATATAATATCGAAGCACAAGATTAATATGATTAATGAATAATGTTGTTAATACAAAAACACAAATATGTTTATGAAATTTAGTTTAATTTCTATTTCAATATCAAATTTAACAGAGTAGACGGAACTCCGCTACTGCGGAGCTCCTATTTCAGAGTGTTTTGGACCTTCGGGCCGGCTAAAGAACCAGCATGACCTAAACCTATTTCATATTAAACATGACACTATTTTCCCTGAATTTCATTCGTTATATAGTTTGAATTTATGTGTTTTGAATGTTATACATAGTGAGCAGTATGGACTATAAATGTTATATATTTAAATCGTAGAAATTTTGAACTTGTAGCATTTGATTTTGGATGTTTTGCTGCGTAACCAATCAGAGATATATTAAAATAAATAAATTACATATAAATTTATTTCACCTCTTTCTTATTAAGATTATTTGATTTTCATTTGTCTGTCTATTAGGATCAGATTGAACTACCAATATAAACTAGGTAAATGGAAGATCAACACAATAAGAGGAAGAATTTTGGTTTAGACTTGGGTCGTTTTAAGAGGTACCTAATGGAAGAGGTTATTTAAAAGATCAAAATAACTGTGTTTTAATTATTTAATTTGTATGGAGAATTTGTTTAGGCTAGTCCATACTGTGTTTTCATTGTTGGTCTAGAGCGATCATTTTATAAAGAACTAGACGTGCCCGCGGCTCCACCCGCATGAATGAATTATATGAACGTATTTGTCACAATTGTATTATGTTCATGAGCCCTGATTAGCAACGAAATTACATATTTTCAGATTATATAATTGTTTATATACATTTATTAAAATGTCAACACTCTTGGTATCCGTTTTGATACAATATTATCGTTTAAAGATGTGCGTATATTATTAATTAATTATTATACTTAACTAAAATAAGTAAATTCGAAAAACAATAACCCCAACCTAGTTGTGTTGGCTATTTTTATTTTAAGGCGTATTAGTAGCATGCTAACTGGAGAAGGTGCGTTAAACCATCTCACTAATTAGAGGGAAACAATTGTACTTAATCCTTTTTAAAAACAACAACAACATATGTAACAATATAAATGTTTATTTCGATATGTAACAAACATCTAAGAATCAAAGTAGTTAGGCGACAAAATTAACGGAACCCCTACGTTTATGTAATTGTATAGTGTCTGTGTACAGAAAATGCAGACTATATTTGAATTTGGACGTATCTTCTCTTAATTATCTACACCACTACAAAGACTTTCGTTATTTTTTCCACCTTCAGTAAGATAATTATATTTTTAATTATTAAAAACGGATTGGTGCCATCTGGACCGTCATACTGACATTGACAAATGTTTTTGTGACAGTGACATTTCTTGGTAGGTTTGATGAGCATTTCTCAAATTGCCACTTTTAGTGACATCTCAAGAAAAAAAAATTGGCAGGTAGGTAGGTAGAGAACATCAAACTATGCAATAATTAAATACTATTCTAATGTGTCCGAAAATATTTGTCTGGAGAGTTCCTTTTGTGTTACCGATACTCAAACGTTTTTACTATCCACTCCCCGTAACCTTGGCAATGTTTGCCAAACCCCTGACTCTCGATCTAAACAATAATAAAACTCAATTAAAATTTATCAATCAAAAGACAAATTAAGAATAATATTGATTGTTGTTATACTTACCTATTCTAGGCATCACAGCAAACTATGTTTTTTTTAAATATTTTTTGGCCTGGTTGCGGGACCTTTAAGCCACGTCTTTATTGGGTAATATTAAATTTTACTTCACAGTTTTTGTCACTTCATTTTCTTAAATAGATTTTACCGTGTTTTTTGTTGTGAATTTGTAATAGGCTTATGAGTATTAATGTCTTTCAAAACGATGCGTTCACAGAGAAGAGAACGTAACTCTCGTCGGACTGCCGAAGCTATAAAACCTGTCCCAGACGAACCAATTTAACCTGCATGCAGTCCTTCCATAGCAAATCGGAACTTATAGCTCCGTATTGCACTTGTGAGAAAAAGACGGAGCACTCCTTTAATTCATTTTTTAGGCCAGCCGCATACATACGTTTTCCGTATACGTTTTCGTGTATACGGAAAACGTATGTATGCGGCCGGCCTTAAAGGGCTTAAGGTATTATTAGTGACCAAAAGCGTCTACTTAAACGTAAGGTATTAAGCGAGACCCTGTGGCGAGACCGATCCGAACGTTTCCGAACTTTTCTGAACAATGGCCGACGGTTCAAATTGTCAATGTTATCGAGATTTCATATCGTGATTGTAGAAAAAATACGCAGCGAAACCGGTAAATTTTATGCTCTTGTTCTATTCTCATGTCTAGAGAATATATTTCAATAGTTTATTCTTAGGTAACGTGCGTTGTTTTCGAGAAACGTGATAACAAATTTCTTAAAATTTGTAAGGCGCCATCTCGCTTCTTCCTTCGTTTTTTATCCCGTTCTGGTTTTTCAATTTTATATAATAGATTCAATTTTATATAATAGATTACCGAGTCGTTATTGCGAAAAACCTCGTTATTGCTTATATGAAAACTCGTTATTGCGGGTGTTAAATTCGTTACTGCGCATAAGGAGCCATATTGCATATATGAAAATCCGTTATTGCGGGAGGGTCAAGATTTCTGGTCGGGGCTTTGGAAGAAGAAATGGCAGGGGTATAAATAGGGAAACGGGGAAGACTCTGGGCTTTTTCTGAACGAGACTGAACGAGGGACGGAGCGCTGCCCAAGAGTAGTCCAAAGATTAATTTAGTAATTTAGTGTTTGGATGGAGAATCGGAATCTATTTGGTGAGTATAAATCCTAACCGGTAGGACGTTAAATTTATTTAACGTGACTTTAAGAATGCATCAGCGTATTCTAGTTTCCCCCCTGTCGTGGTCAGGACACCTTTAACACCTGGTTTACTAGGCTGCGTTCTGAGTCCGGTTCGCAGGCGACGGGGTTATCCTATATTAATGCATGTAAATTGATCCCAACACCTACATACAAGCGTGTGACTATTGCAGCAATGTGGTAGTCTACATGTTTGGCTAACGCCGAAAGGCGGTGTGTGATCTTCAAGCGGATCCATCAATCACTTTCGGGTTGTTGAAATGCTTGTCCTTTCGCCGGTACGGTACACGTGGAAGGGGCTACAGGTTAGCACATGCGGCAAGGCTGTCCTGTCATGGGGATTCCAACAGACCTCTGTCCAAGAACGGAAGCGTGTACCTCAATGCCGGGAGGGTCCCCCTTCCATATCCTTTATCCTATTCTTGAACCGGCACCGACTGTAGGAACCTGGTTCAGGCAGATAGGGAGTCATTAGGCACGGGTAGGCAGGATGTGCATGCAGCTTTATAATTGTATTTTAACACCGATTGTAGGATTCTGCTTCAGGCAGATAGGGAATCATTAGGCACGGGTAGGTAGGATGTGCATGCAGCTTTATAATTTTATTTTAACACCGATTGTAGGAGTCTGCTTCAGGCTGATAGGGATTCTTTGGGCACGGGTAGGTAGAATGTGTTTATTTCAACATCCAGTGATAAATGGAAAAATAGGATGTGCATGAAACTTATTACAGTACGTTCAGTTCTTAATAGTGCTCGGCTTATAATAAAAATCACATTAACGTTTGCAATTGATTATATATTTGTCATTTTTGAAAAAAGTTAGATTGCCAGGAGCTATTGAGAGTCTGGAAGTATTGTACTTAATTTATTTGTTTATTTGTTGAAACTATTTTGTTTTATGATGTGTTTATTTGCTGTGTTTTGCTATTTATTTCATGATGTGTTTATTTGCTGTGTTTTGCTTTTTATTTCATGATTTGTTTATTTGCTGAATTTAGCTATTTATTTTATGTGTGTTTTCCTCTGTTTTACTATTTATTCAAATAAGTAAATAAATAAAAATAAAATTCAAGATGTGTCTTATTTTTTATACTTTGTAGTTAAAGGGTAATTATGCACGAATTCACATTGTAAAAATGATATAAATTATTCAATATGCTTTTAAAATTCATAAGTTTTGAGATGTTTTGATGAGGTTGAATAAGTTAGAACCTGCAATGCAAGTTAAGTCATACCTACTGTCCAACTTAAATTGTTAAATTTCAATTCGTGCATAAATCCTATAAATTTTCAGGAAATTTTACTTGTGTAGCTGGCAGGCAGGTAAGTGTCTATTTTGATTTAATAATCCCGTTCGGGATTTATAAACTTTATCTTATATAAAACCCCTTATAAGCATTCTTTATCTTAAACGGTACCTCAATCAAATTAGGACTATTTAATTTTATCTATAGCCTTACAATTTAGGTCAAATTTAATTGTTGAAGTACCAGCGGAGAGGTATTTGTGGTTTGTTATAGGTACAAAGAGATATTGGAGGTTAAACTCAACTAAAGCTTCTATTTTATGGATATCCCAAAATAAGACAAAGAATGCTCAGGGAATTTATCTATGTGAATTTTAACATAAAGGTACCATAACTATTTACACAATGAAACCTTATAACCTAACTATATGTTCGTTCAATACATGACTGACTATAATAAATTAACATAAAAGATAGGTAAATAAAAGCACACCTTAAAGATTCAGTAAATTCAGCAAATGTTGAAATCATTATGGTGGGTTGACGATGATTCTTCTAAATTGTTAATATAACTACATTGATAATAGTTTATCAGCGGTGATCAGTGCTTTTAGCAAGTTAGTAGTACCCTGAAATAAAACAATATTAGTTAACGCTTTGTTATATTATGGGGTAACACTACATAGGTATATGTCTTTTTACATGCAGGTACCATAACTATTATGCATTAAAACTCTATTACTTAACAATAAATACAATAATATGTTCATTACGTTACTGTTTAAAATGAAATTAAAATAAAAAGTTAGGTAATTAAAAAGCACACCTTTAGGATTCAATAAATTCAGCAAATGTTGAAATTATTATGGTGAGATGGCATCAACGCCACTTTCCAGATTGTTAATAATACTGCATTGCTCATCAGCGGTGCTCAATGCTTTTAACAAGCTAGTAGTATCCTGAAATAAATATAATTTTATCACCTTACATTACATAGGATTGCTAAGCTTGATATAACGATGTTGGTCTATAATTTATGAATGTTAGACATATTAAATAGGACTATAAACATAGAATAAGTTATAGTACCTTGCAATTACGGTTTATTTATTTATTTAGTACAGGGGGTGATCGAATCTACTTTGTATTTCTTGTAGGCAATAGAATAGTACATTTAAGTTTACACTTAGTAAATTAACATTTTCATACCTTAAGTATTTCACTCGAGAAAATTTAATCAGGTTTTTCGTTTTTATATTCTTTGTGAAGTCCGGAATAAAGTAGATAACGATGGAAATTCATATTTGGAATGAGAGATTGTTGAGGACAAATAGAGGCTTGGTAAATCATTTTATTGTTAGATCTGAAACATCACAAAAATTAAATAGAAATATTTACGGATGCTAGGCATCGATAAGTATCTTTAATTAAATAGAACCAACCAGAATTACAAGATAATTTTCGATAAACGAGATAGGAAGCCAAACGCCCGCCTTTAATATCAACGAGTTTGTCTGTGTTTATGGTCACAGATATGGTCTAGTCCAATAGAAATAGAGATAATGTAGATTACACTACTGCGCAAGTTATAAAGAGAAACATTCACAGGTCTGCAATATATAAGTTATTATATATAAGTAACGATATAGTTTTATATCAAGTAATTGGAGTGTGAATTCATACATTTGTTAGCGTCTGAATTTTGACCCAATAGTCTAGCAACATTGGTTTTGCGATCTTAGACACCACGACATAGTTTGTTTCACGCTGTTTTACTGATTAAGAAAGAGATAGACATTTAACAATCTTAGAATAGAGAGAGCTTTAGATGCTATAGAGTATTAGGAATTAAGAAGGTTTAACTGTTAGTTCGACTCATGACTATTTATCAATAAGATAGTTCGAGTTGATATACTATTTAGGAAACACTAGGATTAGGACGCATATCCTGGGTTAGGGTTAATTTTGTTTGTAATAGGTACGCCATTTGATGCAATTTTACTAGTCACTTGTTTGATAAAATGAATTATTTGTTCAATTTACTAAAATATTTGCAAATACTTTTGACTTTAATGAATTGAGAAAAGCAAAGGTAATTGGATTAATAATTCACCCGTTAAAGGTGTGACGATTTAGTGGCAATGTGTCGGCTCTTGGCTTGGTTCTAGGTGCCCATGCGTGCATGGGTGATAGCACGGGTTATTCCGAGTGATTGGACTAGGTCGTTTCGCTATGAACGTGGGTTCAATGAAAATCTCTACTTGAAGTGCTAGATCGAGTAGGAATGCTTACCTGGTGGACTGGAGACTCTTGGAGGCACTCTCACATGTAGTTCGTTGTGGAGATATGACGTTACATCATACCAGGGCTGTGGAAATGAGGCTCGAGATGGCTACCTTTATGTATTCAGAAAACCTTGTCCTCGTATTATGCTTCTGAATTTAGAAACTTTAAGTGGAGATTAAGTAAATTTAGTTTAGCGCGACTTTTATTGTAATACGGGAAAAAGGATATGCCGTGTCAATATGAGACTTAGATACAGACAAGATTGTTAAATCTTAGAATAGTAAGAACTAAAGACGCATGTTAAGTATTAGGAATCAAAAGGGTTTTACTGTTTGGTTCGAGACCTGACATGCCATTTAGGAAACAATAGATTTAGATTGCATATCCCGGGGTAGGATTAATTATTGTAATATGCTATTGAAGCATCATTTACAAGTCGCTTGTTTGTTTAGATAATGGAAAATCTCTCCTTGAAGGTAGCCTTGAGTAGAGATTCCCGTATCTTCTAGTGGTAAGGATACCAGGGTTTCACGCAGGAGACTCGGGTTCGATTCCCGGTGCGGGAATACCGAAAGTCTCTCCTTAAGGTAGCTTTTAAGTGGAGATTAAGTAAATTTAGTTGAGCGCGACTTTTATTGTAGTATGGGAAAAGGATATGCCGTGTCAATATGAGACTTAGACACAGAAAAGATTGTTAAATCTTAAAATCGTAAGAACTATAGGCGCATGTTAAGTATTATGAATCAAAAGGGTTAATTACTGTTTGGTTCGAGAACTGACATGCCATTTAGGAAACACTAGATTTAGATTGTTTATCCCGGGGAAGGATTAATTATTGTAATATGCTATTGAAGCATCATTTACAAGTCGCTTTTTTGTTTAAATAATGGAAAATCTCTCCTTGAAGGTAGCTTTGAGTAGAGATTCCCGTATCTTCTAGTGGTAAGGATACCAGGGTTTCACCCAGGAGACTCGGGTTCGATTCCCGGTGCGGGAATACCGAAAGTCTCTCCTTTAGGTGGCTTTTAAGTGGAGATTAGTTAAATTTAGTCTAACGCGACTTTTATTGGGGTATTTTGGGTAAAATCTTCTTTGGGTTGACCCTACCGACAAACACTGACAATAAAGACAGTTAAATTGGGGAATAGTAACTTTTGCTTTTGGTGGAGCGATGCCCAGGTCTGGTGACGAGTCGCACAGAGACGTGCGGATGCCTAAGTTGAGGCGTGGAGGGGCACGTCTCTCTTTCTTCAATCTTTTTGAAGAGGGACCAGTAGGGATTCTGGTATAGCAGTTACTAATAAATTTGCATTATATCTTTCATTATAATCAAAATTAGGAATATTAGTGAATTTAGGTAGCTTAGGTTTATAGATTTAGATAGGTGTAGGAAGTTTTAACTGTTGAAACCTAGTTACACATGAAACTGTTTATTATACAAACTAGAAAGCTGGTTGAAAGTAGTGCTTTCGTTGAGTGAAACATGATTTAAAGTAGTAGGGATTCGCCGGTTCTGGCCCCGCCTCTACTCGGCCGAAAAAATGGTGCTCTGACGAGCGAGAGGGGTGGGTGGTGGGGTTTCGCTCCTAAAAAAAAATAGTAGTTTTTTCGGTGTTTATCCCCCCATTTAGAGCGTTTGGGAAGGGTCCCGAGACTCCTAGATCACTCCTTCCCATAGCTTGCAATAGTCCAAGTACTCAATACAAAAGGTTATCAACTAGCTGGGTACCCTTTTTTGTCCCGTGGACGTTGCCTATTGTTTGCGCGTGCGCCAACCCCTTTGTTCTCGGGGCGCCCAACACCATTGTCTTGCATCGGACGCGTTCATACCTTTTTTTACATATTAGCTGATTGCGCTTTTAACTGTTGTAATGTGATTTTTAATTTTATCTATGTTTTTCTCATATCATTTATTAAGTTACCATAGTGGTTTTCTTAACATACTGTTTTTAAGGATCATAGTTCTAACCTAACCTTACCTACCTTGTTGAAGTTAACCTAAAATCGTGAAACCTGTCTTAGCTTAAAATACCTACTGTTTTTTAAGGGTTACAGTTCTAACCTTTTTTTTTTGTCCCGGGGGAAATGCCTGTGCATACCCGCCCCGACGGAGGCCAGGACGGGTTATGTCCGACTTGCAGGGACTAAAACCCCCGGGGTGTTACGCCAATCGCTTTAGGAGGGGGCTACGGGACCGCTATAGCGCCAAAACGTAGCCCCCCAGTAGCGGATGCCCTTTGGGCTCGCCTTCCGGCGGGGGCCTTTATAAGGCTCCTCGCCTACTCCGCTGAGGGCACCCTGGAACACAGCAGGGGCCTTCCAGCTCAGGACCTTTTACTGCAGGTGATAGACCCCCCGATCCATCACCCGCAGGCCCCCGTTACGGTGGCATACGGTTGACGTAAGCCAACCGCCGCCGACCTAGTCGCCTGCGGCGCATTGCCAGCGCTTCGGGATCAGCCTCACGCTGCCGCTCCGCTGCTTCCTTCAGCGTCATTACTATGTCGCTGAAGGTCGCCACCGCCTCCCACGCCTCCTCGCTGCCAACCATGGCTTGCGCCAAAGCAGGCAGCGAGAGGTCCCCGCCTACTACCGCGGACAGCGCCGCTCGAGGCTCCGCCCAGGCTGGACATATCTCACGCGTGTGTCGTGCCGTGTCTGCTACACCCTCTCCACAATGGTGGCACGCCGGTGACGGCTCCCTGTTCGCCACCTCACACAGATATTTGCCGAAACATCCATGACCGGTTCATAGCTGTGTGAGGTGGAACGTCGGTGCGCAGTACTTTCTTTCGGCCCAGTCCCTAAGGACGGGTCGAATAGCAGCCACGAGTTCCCCGCTAGCCCCCGGGATTTCCAACCTTGCTGACCACTGCCGAAATATGTCATCACGGGCCCTCTCTCTCCACCCATCGACCTCTTGCGGATGCGGTCGGCTGCCCTCCAGCCTTATTTCAGCGCCTCGCCAGTACACCGCCGCTAGGACCGTTAGAGTTCTAACCTAACCTAACCTACCTTACTGAAGTTAACCTAACATTATACAATCTAATCTAACTTAACATACCTACTGTTTTTAATATTTACCTTACCTAGCTTGGTGAAGTTAACCTAACATTATACAACCTAATCTAACTTAAAATACTTACTGTTTTTAATACTTTCAAGAAAATACAGATGCATCAACCAACAAAGAAGTTACGAGTGGTTTTAAATTTTAACACCCCATGGTCGACTGTTATTAAGGATCGCCTAACTTTACATGAGCTTAACCTAAGCTAAGAACTGATTTAAATCTAGCTTAAGTCCTAAGTTTCACTTAATTGAATTTACCTAAGTTAATGTTAGTAAATCTAGCTAATCGTAATATTCGTAGTATTATCTTAAGCCGTTGTTACTAAGAGCCTATTCCAAACAACTATCAAAACCTTATATCGCATATAGGTATTTCTAAATGAATTACCTACACTTAGCTTATTAAAAATATAGTGGTTAAATGCAATCTAACCTACGTACGGGTATGTATCTACGAGTATGTATCTGTGACTAACGTTAGCTATAACATTATCTATCTAGTACGTATATGGGGTTCACCTCCACATACATTTTAATTTTATTGTAAGACACTAGTATGTAAAATTAAAACGAAGCATGTAAACTGGTTCTGACTTGATTCAAAGCGCTATGGAGTAGGTAGGTATATCAATCAAAAAAGCCTGTATCGACAAGTTTTGTGTACCCGAGTGCATTGTTATAACGGTTTAATTGTTTTATTGGTAGCCGCCTATTATGTTTTATGGTCACAACGGATGCGATTGTTACTTGTGCGTTTTATTATTTTGGGTATTGTTGAATAAGCCGGCGTCTGTGTTAGATGAACTACAAGTTCAAACATGTTTTTCGGAAGACGCTTAACTTACGGAGCGTATAAAAGCGGTGGGGTATTGTGTCTGAACAACTATTAGCCACGCAACAGTCTTCGTTACCGGAGCTCCCTGTACTTAAAGCAGTATATAGACATAATAGTGTTGTGTCGTGCAGTGAAGTGTTTATAAAAAGGCCTAATAATGGATGTAAGTATGTACAAATATTTTAACTTAATTGTGTGTTTTTTTAGCATTTGTGCACCGTGTTTTTGTTAAGAGTATTGTATTTAAACAGTTGTGTATTTTTATTGTTTGATATTGTTTCAGTTCTCTGAAAATACTTTCAAGAACTATTACTACCCAGAAAATAAAGATGAATCAACCGACAAAGAAGGCACGCCTGGTTTTAAAGTTAAGCAGGCCATGGCAAAAAAGCGTTCAGTAAATAACATCGACAGCTTTTTTGAACGTCCCAAGAAGAAAACTAAAGTATTGAAGCGCTCTTCCAATGTCAGTCAAAGTTCTCCTGACGGGGTGGGCTATATATCAACCGGAAAAGACGACGGGGCATACGCTTCTCACTTGATTAAAATCGAGATATATGATTTGCAAAAAATTAAAAACATTCCACCCACTGAGCACTGGAAACACGCAGATGTGAGATTAAAATTCTACGCGCCTTCTGAAGAAGACACTCAGCTCCAAACTACACGTGATGTTATATTTAACATCACAAAACAAGTAGCTTCTAAAGACAGTTGAATGAAATATTTTATTGACTATAAGAAACAGTGATAAAAAGTGTTTGTGTAGGTTAAACAAAAGCTTGTTATTGTATTACATGTAAAAACCTTACCTTTTAAGAATTTAAGACCTTTTCCAGTCTAAACAATTATCTTTTCTTTGTAAAATTAAATTGTGCGAAATACTTTATTTACTATAGGGTGATGGAACCAGTAATGAACAAGTACCAATGATGGACACTTGATTCTTATGTTATAGAAGATAAGGTTTACTCATTTATTTTGAGACAATCAATTTATGACCTTATGATGTTTGAATTTAGAGTTAAGTGTCTATTATTGGCGCCTTCAGCTAAAAGTGTCCAACATTGGTGCCGTCACCCTAGGATACAGTGATAAAAAGTGTTTGTGTAGATTAAACAAAATGGATAGTTTGAACTGTGACATCTACGATGCCCAACTCTTCAGACCCTGTGAAGAGCTTGAAGAAGATCAAGAATTACTTGGCATCGGGAAATTCATAAGCCAACTTCATCGTGATGCGTAAGTAATATTTTTAATTCTTTATATTCCTGTTGTAACCTGTGTAAAAGCGCTTGACCACTACTTACCTGACAAAGGATGGGTTTCTGACTTGTAGTAACTTGATCTTATTGTTATGGAAGCAGTTAGGTGGGGCGCTCCTACGAGGGGCGCTCAATAAATTCTCGGTATTGGTATCTTGCAAACCTTTTTAGTAAACTTCTTAATACTGGCCGCTAAGAGTCATTCATTGACAGTAAAAAAAAGTAAATTTGAAGCCCACACGTTCTTTTGTTTTTCTGCTACTGCTGAACAAACGTGATCACCATGAGCGATTTTACAATGTTAATGAAATTTGAGCATCGAGCCGTGATAAAATTCTTGACTAAACAGGGAAAAAATCAAAAGTCTATTAAAGAAGAAATGGATTTAGTTTACCGTGAGTCTGCTCCTTCATTATCTACTGTCCAAAAGTGGTCAAATGAATTTAAGCGTGTGAGGGAGAGTATAGAAGATGACCCTAGACCTGGACGGCCTGTTGAAGCTACTTCACCAGAAAACATTCAAAAAGTGGAGAAAATTATACTGAAAGATGGTCGAGTAAAGGTTAGGTCTACAGCACAAAAAACCAATATTTCTATTGGTATAATACATGTTATTATCCACGATCATCTTAACATGTCCAAAGTCAGTGCAAGATCGGTACCACGAATGTTGACACCGTTTCAGAAGCATACGCGTGTTGCTTGTTGTTCTGACTTCATTGAGCTGTGTGGTGAAAACCCTGATGGTTTGCTCCAAAAAATTGTTACCGGAGATGAAACTTGGGTTCATCATTATAACCCTGAGAGCAAACAAGAGTCGATGCAGTGGCACGTTAAAGGATCACCTCATCCCAAGAAATTCAAAGTCGTCCCTTCAGCTGGCAAGATCATGGCGACAATATTCTGGGATTGTGAAGGGATATTATTAATAGATTATAAAGAAAAGGGTTTAAATATTACAGGAGAGTACTACGCTCAAATTTTACGCCAATTACGGGAAGCAATCAAAGAGAAGAGGAGGGGGAAATTGACCAGAGGAGTGCTGCTTTTTCATGACAAAGCCCCTGTGCATACTGCTTATGTTGCCAAGGCTGCTGTTCTTGAATCTGGGTTCGAAACTATTACTCACCCGCCGTACAGTCCAGACTTGGCCCCCAGCGACCACTTTTTGTTTCCCAACCTTAAAAAGAATCTTCGTGGACATCGATTTTCTAATGATGAAGCGTTGAAGGCAGCGGTGGTGGAGCATTTTGACACCAAAGACAAAAAATATTTTTATGAGGGGTTAAAAAAACTAATTGACAGATCTAATAAGTGTATAAACATAGGGCGGGTGTAGTAGGTAGATTGAGATATAGCGGGTAGGCATTACTTAAATAAGTCAGTCGTATGTCATCAGCTGTTTCATTAACACATCTCCCATACTACATGGTGTCAGGTGTGGCTGTTTAACGTGAAATCGTTTAGTTTAGTCGTGAAAGTGAGTGTTTAGTGGGTTAAAGGTTTAAATGGCCGAAAAAAGTGGAAATGTCGGCGGCGGCGGAGCAGTTTACGCCGCGATACAGCAGCCGGCTCCTTTGCAACAGGAAGGCAACATGGCGGCCAACTGGCGAGAATGGAAAATGGTATTTGAGTATTTTTTAATCGCCTCGAAAAAAATAACATTACTAGTTTGGAAAAATGTGCATTGTTCATGCATGTTATAGGAAAATACGGCAGAGAAATTTATGAGGAGTTAGATATAACCAATGATGAAAAGTCAAATTATGACTTACTTTATAAAAAATTCAACGATCACTGTGACCCACAAAGGAACATCAACTATGAAAGGCACATGTTTTTCGAAACTTACCAGAAGGATTACACGTTTGATAAGTTCTTAGGTGTTTTAAAAATCAATAGTAAAAGTTGTGAATTTGGCGAATTAAAGAAAAGCCTCATTTTGACCCAACTTATCCGTGGATTAAAAGATGTGCAAATGAGGGAAAAAACTACTAGCGAAATCAACGCTAAGTTTAGAGGAAGCGGTGACGTGGTGCCGGGCCTCAGAGCGAGCGGGGCAGCAAGCGGCTAGTTGCAGCACATGAGTAAAGAAACGGAACAGAGACTAAGCTTCATACAACCGCGCTGCGATAGGTACACTACTACAAGCGCGATGCGCGTGTGTGCGTGTGAACAAACTCCTCGTCACGTACACGCAGAAACTGGTTTATACTAGTTCAGTTTGTTCACAAGCGCAGGGCGCGCACCGCGTCGTGTTCGATTTCAATGTATTATGTAGATTCTATTTTTACCCATTACAAGGATTTTAATCAAGGTAGTGTACAATCCGGTTTTTTAATAATACCACCTGATAATTTTATAGCATTTGTTGAATTACTGGAGCAAAAGTTTCGTGAATATTTTAATCTCGAAACACACACTGTTGATATTGGTAATAATATATTTAAACGAATGAGTGAATGTAAATTTGATATGCCATGTGAATGCTTCCCATTGGATTATTTAAAAAAACTGTTCATTAGATTAAGGATTTATCATTCAATTAAAAGATATAATAAATTATTAAAAAACAAAAGTTATAAAAACAAAATCTTTAGCGTAAGTAATTTGTAATCAATAAATAAATAAAAAACTGATCGATATAATTTTATTTATTTTTGTCCACCAGTGCCAACCCTACCATATCTATATATATAAAAGGCTAAACTGACTGACTGACATATCAACGCACAGCCGAAACTACTGTACCTAGAAACTTGAAATTTGGTACAGGGGTTCCTTTCATGATGTAAGTGAGCACTAAGAAAGGATTTTCCGAAAATCGACCCCCAACGGGAAGAAATGGGGGGAGTAGCGGGAAACTAATTCTACGCGTACGAAGTTGCGGGCGTCCTCTAGTTAGGTATAAATTTTGCGCGCTCTTTAGAAGCTTAGTCTCTGTTCCGTTTCTTTACTCATGTGGTTGCAGCTCGCAGCAAGGCAAGAGCGACAGCGGCACGGTCGAGCGGCTGTGGCGCGACGGAGGCGGCGCCCGGTCGGCGTCAGCGGCTCCTGCGCCGCGGGGCCGGGGCCGCGCGCACGGGCTCGCACTCAGCACCGCGAAATTACAACTCAAATAGTGCTTGTAGCAAATGTGATTTTAGGCATAGTGCGAACGATCGCTGCCCGGCAGCAGGAGTGATGTGTTATCGGTGTGACCGGGTTGGTCATTTTGCAAAATGCTGCCGAGCGCGGGTCGCGCAGGTGCAGGCCCGGGAGCTGCTGGGCGAGGACAGCGGCGGCGACGGCGGTGATGGCGACGGTGAGGTAGAGTGCGACGAGTTCGGTGAGCTTATCTTGTACAATATCAATATCGACGCGTCAGACGGTGCGAACTCGTGGAGTGAAAATATTAATGTGGACGGAGTAAACATTAAATTTAAATTGGACACTGGTGCGAATGCTACGGTAATGTCATTGTGTTCTTATGAAAAATCAGGGTTCGATAAGAAAAAACTCGTAAGATGTAATACTGTGCTTAGAGAAATAAGTGAAAAACAATTACCTGTTGTAGGTTATTTTAACGGCATGCTTTACTTTAATAACATCAAAACTATACAAAGAATCTATGTATTAGCAGTAGACTGTAATAACTTATTGGGTTTGAAAGCGTGTGTAAAATTAAAACTACTTGCTAGAACTAATGATTTAGGTATCAATAGTGTTGTGATTGATCAATCTATTTTTGAGGGCATTGGCTGTTTACCAACTGTGTGCAAAATTACAGTAGACAAGTCTGTGCCGCCAGTGGTGCGGTTCCCGTAAAATACCTATGAAACTGCGTCCCCGGCTACAAGAGGAGCTGGACGACATGGTGAAGCTAGGGGTGATACAGAGGGAGGACGGCCCCACGGACTGGGTTTCAAACATTGTGGTTGTCGAAAAACCAAACAAAAAATTGCGCATTTGTTTGGACCCTAAACATTTAAACAAAGCTGTAAAGCGTAGCCATTTTTTATTGCCGACCCTAGATGAAATTGCGAGTAACCTATCGGGGGCAAAGTTCTTTTCTAAGTGTGATGCAAAAAACGGGTTTTGGATGTTACGCCTTGACGAGGAAAGCTCAAAAATGTGTACTTTTTCAACGCCCGATGGTAGATACAGATTTTTGCGAATGCCTTTCGGAATAAATTGTGCACCTGAGATTTTTCACAATGAGATGCATAAGACTTTTAAAATTGAGGGTGTAGAGGTGTACTGTGACGATTTATTAATTTGGGGAAAAACTAGAACAGAACACGATGACAGGTTGAAAGAAGTTATGAGAAGGGCTCAATTTAATGGTGTTAAATTTAATAAAAATAAATGTGTTTTTGGAGCGACAGAGGTAATATTTCTGGGACACATTTTTAATGCGAGTGGTATAAAACCGGACAAGAGTCGCGTACAAGCGATAGTTAACTTACCAAAACCAACTGATAAGAAAGAGCTTGAGCGATTCTTAGGAGTCACTAATTACCTTGTCCAGGTTCATACCTAACTATTCCGACATTTCGGCGCCATTGAGACAGCTGTTAGGAAAACATATTCAGTTTGAGTGGTTACATGTGCATGATAAGGCGTTTGAAACATTAAAGTTAAAGATAAGTAGCGCTCCGGTGTTGAAGTACTACTCGCCACAGGAGCCGGTGTGTGTGTCAGTCGATGCAAGTGGGCGGGGCCTGGGCGCCTGTCTGCTGCAGGGCGGGCGGCCCGTGGCCTACGCGGCGCGCACGCTCACGCAAGCGGAGACGCGCTGGGCGCAAATCGAAAAGGAGCTGTTGGCGGTCGTTTTTGGCTGCACTCGCTTTCATCACTATATCTATGGGCATAGTAAAATAACTGTAGAAAGTGATCATAAGCCCCTGGAACCCATTAAGAGAAAGCCGCTTAACGAAACCCCAGCACGTCTTCAACGCATGTTGTTGAAGTTACAACATTACAGCATAGATTTGCACTATAAACCAGGAAAGGAAATGTTTATCGCAGATATGCTGTCGCGAGCGCCCACCGAGGTGGCCGCGCGCAGCGACGTGTGTAATGACGTTGTGGTACATGTCAACATGCTGTATGAAAATATAGAAGCGAGTCCGGAAATGCTCGGTAAGATAAAAGATGAGATTATAAGAGACCCAGTGCTGGTTGTGGTGTGTGATTATTATCGAAACGGGTGGCCTAATAATAAGAAAGACGTCAATAATATCGCCAAACCATACTGGGATGTTCACGATGAACTGCACGAAGTGAATGGCGTTTTACTTCGTAATGAACGGGTAGTGATTCCAAGTTCATTACGTAAGGAAATGTTGCATCGTATCCATGAAGGGCACTTGGGAGTAGACAAGTGCCAGCGAAGGGCGCGCGGCGTCATGTGGTGGCCGGGCATGGCGGCCGACGTGCAGCGCGCCGTGCTGGCGTGCGAGACGTGCCAGCGACACCGCGCCGCGCCCGCGCGCGAGCCGCTGCAGCCGCACGCGGTGCCGGCCCGACCGTGGGAAATCATTGCAGCTGTCATATTCGAATTCATGGGAAAGCAATACTTGCTTGTAGTTGACTATTACTCAAAGTTTGTGGAAGTTGGTAGCTTGAATAGTCTACAAAGTATCGCGGTCATTAACACTTTAAAAGATTTTTTTAGCCGTTTTGGGATACCTGAAAAAATTGTGAGCGATAATGGTACCCAATTTACGTCAGGAGAATTTAAGGCCTTTAGTAAGTTATGGGAATTTAGCCACGTGACAAATTCGCCACAGTACCCACGATCTAACGGTCTTGCGGAACGTAATGTCCGCACTGTTAAGGGGTTAATGATTAAAGCGCATGAAAATGGTGAAGATTGGTTGTTGGCCTTACTTAATTTTAGGAATTCACCAGTGACAGGAGAAGAACACTCTCCGGCCCAGTTACTAATGAGCCGAAGTCTTAGAACACGATTACCGACGACTACTAAAACTTTACTACCTCAAACGATCGATAGTCATAAGTTTACAAAAGGTAGATCTGACAGGATAAAAAAGTATAAACATTACTATGACCGCGGTACAAAAAACCTACCTGAACTGAAACCTAATGACTCAGTACGCATCAAGCAAAACAACGTTTGGGAAAGGTCACAAATAATAAATCGAGCACAAGACAGTCGTTCGTATTGGCTTCGAACCACAAATGGCGGGGTGTTCAGAAGAAATCGCCAGCATATTTTAAAAGTTCCTCCTCGTGCACCCCAGCTTAGCCAACCACCCCCACGGCCACCTCGTGGATACCTAGACTGGGAGCAGTTTCAGGGTCCGGTGCGCGCGGGCCGCGGCGGCGCGCAGATACCAGTTGCAGATGCGGAACCCTCCTCTTCTACTAACAATTATTACGTCACTCGAAGTGGCAGAGTAGTTAAACCACCTCAGCGTTTATAGAATCCAGCATGATATGTCAAAAAGATTGTTTTTTATATCAATTAATATTTATAAAAGTTTATCTGTGCATGTTAGATTTATTATTTTATACAGTTAAGCAAATTTGTAAATAATACATGTATTGTATTAAGGTAGTTCTCCTAATGTTCAAGTTAGAAAAACCATACCAAATCCCTTTATTTTGTACAAAAAAATAAAATAAAAAAAAGGATGGCAGATGTATACATATAATAGCAAAAAACTAAGTAAATTAAAAATAGAAATAAATACGAATGCTGTAGTTAACAAATTCAGAAAAGTGAAATATGTTATTATTTATAATAAGTTGTTTATAAGGTAATATAATATAAAAATATTATATTGTATTAGAAGGGAGATGTAGTAGGTAGATTGAGATATAGCGGGTAGGCATTACTTAAATAAGTCAGTCGTATGTCATCATGGTGTTCATCATAATCCATTTAGTTCGTGATCAAATTGAGTGTTTAAGTAAACAGTTTATTATAACCAATTTTCATAGAAGTATACGACTGTGGTTTATATCAAATCAATTACCCACCACACTATTAGAAGATTCTGATGTAAGACCATATTTTACACCATGTGATGGTCATATTAAAGGCAAACAAAATAGTTCGTGCTCAGATGTGATTGATGGAGTTTTAACAATGCAAGCATACTGCCAACAATGTACACAAGATTTGAGTTAGTATTTTAACCCATCCAATTAATTAAAAACTTTGTATTTGTTATTAAGTCGTACATTATGTTTAATTTCATGTTTTCTTATTTTTATAGATCTTCCCAAGTCGGGGGTGGAGTAAAGAGGACAGCTGCAGTTTCGAAGTCAGAAGAAGTGCTGGCAAAGAAAAACCGCCCTTCAACTAGTCGCGATACAGTATCCACATCATCCGAACCAATCTTAGATGAGAATGTGAGTACAAAAAATAATGATAATGTTGAATGTTCTGTGTGTAGTAAGTTTGTATCCAAAAGATATTTCACCAACCATTTGAATAGTAATATCCACAAAAATAATGTCTTAAGGTCTGATATTCAATGGGTTAATGTACAGTTAATTGAAAACGCATTTAGGAATAGGGTGGCTACTTATAGAATATTGCTTAATGAAAATGTTCGCAACCCATTTACCCCCGAAACAATTTTAGAAAAAAATTAAGAAAAAATCTTTACATTATTGGATCGATGACTTACTGATCATTGTGCTTTAAAAGTAAATTTCATTCTTAATGCAGATTTTACTCAAGATGCCATACAGCTAAATAATACGTTTGACTTTCAATTTAGTAACAATGTGGTGAATCTTAGCAGCGACAAAAATAATATTTTTATAACTATAGTTCACGAAATTTTAACAAGATTATCTTACTTTGAGAGGAAAGATAGTGGATGGAGCTTGGTAAAATTCAACTACCTAGATGTGAATGGAAATAATTTTAACCCATTACGTGGTTCTTCCTATATAAAATTGCCGAGAGATATAATGAATAAAAAGGCAGTTATTAATGTAAAAAACAATGATCATGAATGTTTTAGATGGGCTGTTTTGTCATACCCACACCATGGTTATACCCACCTACAAACCATCATTCAAATACATGGAATTCATTTATGGCGCATAAACATAAACTAAACTTTGAAAATTTGACTTTCCCATTTAAATTAAGGGATGTTCATAAATTTGAAAAAATGAATGATATGAGCATTAATATTTTTGGACTCGAGTACAATTCACAAAGTAAAAAACATGAAAACATGATGTTTCACTTAACTAAATGTAAAAAAGCTACCCACTTAAACTTATTATATATAACCAAAGGTAGTAAAGCACATTATTGCTTGATCAAAAATTTATCTAGATTAGTATCTAAACAATTATCCAATACACAACATGCTACACATATCTGTGATGGTTGCCTAACAAGCTTTACATCACATGAAAATTTAATGAATCATCAAAGAAACGACTGTTTCCATGTTTGCACGAATTTACCTTCAGAACAGGATAAAAAGAAAAACTGGTTCAATGAAAATGTAATCAAACCAACTTAGCTTCAATAATTATGAACGTAAATTAAGGGTACCTTTTGTTTATGCCGATTTTGAGGCTTTTTTAAACCCAATTCCATCATGTTTCAATAATCCTATTACATCCTCTACAACAAATATACAAAAACACGAGGTATATAGTTTTGGATACTAAATTAAGTGTTCTTATGATGATAAGTTGTCAATGTATAGAACATACAAAGGTAAAGATTGTGCACAGACATTTATGAAATACATTAAAAAACATATGGCGTAGCGCTGTGGGGCGCCAGCACCGATGCGCACGACCTGTTCGTCATGCAGAAGAAGTGCGTGCGCATCCTGGCCAACATACGCGTGCCGAACAGCTGTCGTCCCCACTTTATAAAATTCAAGATCCTTACACTACCTTGTCTTTATATCCTAGAAATTGCACTTTTCGTCCGTAAACACATAAACCTATTCAAAACTAATAAAGATACGTTTAATTTTAACACGCGATCAAACTTTCGGCTAGCCCTGCCGCGGTCCAAATTAGCCATGTACAGAGACGGTCCATACGTCAGAGCAATAAAAGTATACAATAAGCTGCCTAAGGATTTAGTTAAAGAAGAAAATGACAATAAATTTAAACGACTACTCAAAAATATTTTAATTGACAAATGTTACTATAGTATAGAAGATTTTTTCAATGATAATAGCTTAAATAACTATAATACCTAATAGGATTGACCATGTGTAAATATAAATATTAAGTATAGATTTTAAGTCACCAAATTAACAAGTACTAACTTAAGTATAAGAAAATATTAAAATAGCAATTGTATCGAATTAATATTATTGACAAAATGCAATGTACCTACTTCTATAACTAATCATACTTAATCACTAATATTTTGTGACATTATAATACCCTTACAGGGTGCCATGTACCTGCCTACACATTGCAACCTCAACGTCCTGTAATACTGTATTGTACATGAAACAATGAATAAATAAATAAATAAATAAATAAAATATGATTTAGATAACATTTGTAGGAGTAATACTTTTGGCAAAACCCCTTTGCCTTTATCTGATGCAAATAATTTAGACATTGCTCAGAGTAGTACATGTTACATTTGCGATAAAAAATTAAATGGTGATTCTTCTATTTCTTATAATCATCATACAGGTTTTTATGAAGGAGTAGCACATCAATTTTGTTCTGAAAAATACAGGACACCTAATTTTGTACCTGTATTTTTCCATAATTTGAGCAACTATGATAGTCATTTTATAGTACATGGGTTTGGATTTGAGGAAGGGGACATTGAACTGATAAATAGTTGCAGTCTTGAAAAATTAGCCAAAACCTTGACAGCTGAACAATTTCGTGAATTAAAATTGAGTTTTCCATGTGAATAGGATTTTAAACGATTAATACGAAAGGGTATCTATCCCTATGAACACATGACATCATATGAAACGTTAAAATTAACTTCTCTTCCCTCTCAAGATAAATTCTACAATTCTTTGACTGATTGCAACATATCAGAAGACGATTATGAACATGCGAAAGATGTTTGGTCTCATTTTCATTGTCAAAATATGGGGGATTATTCTGATTTATATTTAAAAACAGATGTTTTGTTACTTTTTGATGTATTTGAAAATTTAAGAAACGTATGTCTTAGGACATATGGATTAGATCCAGCTCATTATTATACTGCTCCAGGATTAAGTTGGGATGCGATGTTAAAAACTACAAAAATAAATCTAGAGCTCTTAAGCGACATTGATAAAATTGCTTTCATAACTAAAAATATTCGAGGTGGCATATCGCAATGTAGTAAAGGACATGCAAAAGCTAATAATAAATTTATGCCAGAATATGATCAAAATATTCCTTCTTCATTTCTTATGTACTTGGATGCAAATAATCTTTATGGGTGGGTTATGTCTCAATGCCTCCCTACAGGTAAATTTGAATGGGTGAATGATGATACTGATTTTAATGTTTCTGATGATGCTGAACATGGATTCATTTTAGAAGTCGATCTAGAATACCCACACGAATTGCATGACTCTCATTCAGATTTACCATTCTGTCCTGAAAATGTTTGTTTAGGGAATTCCAAATAAAATAAAAAAAACCAATTTAAATAGGAAAACGAATTATGTTCTACATTACAGAAATCTAAAACAATGTTTGAAGAATGGTTTGCAATTACTTAAAATCCATCGTATTTTGAGATTTGAACAATCTAAGTGGTTAAAAAGTTGCATAGACTTAAACACACGCATGCGATCGCAGGCAACGTGTGATTCTGATAAAGATCACTATAAAAGTATGAATAATTCAATGTTCGGTAAAACCATGGAAAATGTTTTGAAATATGTGAATGTCAAATTGTTAAATCACTGGGAAAATCATGGGAAATCACAGGGAGTTGAAACTATGATAGCGAAATCTGAGTTCCACAGTTTATCAATATTTTCAGAGAACTTAGCTGCTGTTCAATTGAATAAAACTAAAATCTTTTATAATAAACCAATTTACTTAGGATTTTGCATTTTAGATATATCGAAAACTTTCATGTATAAATTTATTACGACTACATGAAAACGAAATATCTCAGGCTTCTTTATAAAGATACAGATAGTTTAGTACATGAAATATTCACTGAAAACTATTATGAGGACATAAAATCAGAGCTCGATTTATATTTTGACACATCAGACTATCCACCTAATAATGAATATGGTTTACCATTAATAAATAAAAAGCGGTTGGGGTTTTTCAAAGATGAAAACAACGGTAAAATATTTAAAGAGTTTGTTGATCTACGATCTAAAATGTATGCCTTAGATGTTGAGAATCATAGTCTTATAACAAAAGCTAAAGGAGTCAATAAATGTGTTACTAAAAAACTGACCCTCAACGATTATAAAAAGTTTTTATTTGAAAAAAATATGCAACATGCTCAAATGCTCAGATTTAAATCAATAAAACATGTAATATTTACTCAAAATATAAATAAAGTATCATTATCTCATAACGATACAAAACGATACTTGTTAGAAAACTCTTCGGACACTCTAGCGTGGGGGCATTATAAAATACCCCATGGATCATCACAAAATAATTTTTCCATGTAATTTATAATCACAGAACATTCAAAAATTTCAACTTTAGTTTTTGTACATTGTGTATATTTAATTTTTAATTGTGAATTTTATTGTGAATTGTTATAATTATAGAAAATGTTGATACATTTTAGTTTTTTGTAAATATAAATTAGTGAAGGTGATTTAAAGTGGTGGGACTCTGTATTTGATTTTAAGTTAATTTTTCATTGTAACTTGAAAAGAGACTTATGTTATGTTGAGTTTTTTGCACAGTTTAATTAAAAAATTGTACTCAAAAAAGTGTAAATTTGAAAATAAAAAATATTTGACTATGATATCTGTTTTTTTTTATGTGTTTATCCTTATTTTGGTTTATTTATTTAAAAAGTAATTGAGTTCATAAATTGTGTCATTTCAAGTTTATCTGTTTTCATATCAACACGTATTACGAGTTTTAATTATGATACATTTTTATCATTCTTTCACAACCATTGTAGCTGGTCCAAGTGGATGTGGCAAAACTCAATTTGTCACAAACTTTTTAAATAATTTCAAAGAAGTATGTAATGTTGAATTTGATGAAATAATTTGGTGTTATGATGAAATGCAACCCCTGTACAATCTAGAAAATGTAAATTATAGTCAGGGAATACCAGATTTTTCAATATTTGATGGGAAGAAACCTAAGCTTCTTATAATAGATGACCTGATGAGAGAATCAGATGGACGAATAGTTGACATTTTCACAAAAGGTAGCCATCATAGAAACTTAAGTGTTTTTTATATTACTCAAAACATATTTCATCAGGGGAGAGGCCAACGAGATATTTCACTAAATACAAGCTACAATGTATATTTTAAAAATCCCAGGGACAAAACCCAAATACGCTACTTGTCACGACAAGTTTACCCGGAAAACCCAAAATTTGTAGATGAAGCCGACAAAGATGCTACTAAAGAACCACATGGTTACCTCATGATTGATTTGAAACAAAATACAAATGACATATGTCGTTTTAAAACAAAAATATTTCCGTTTGATGGACATTGCACACTGTATGTTCCTAAAAAGGGGTTTAAATACGACAAAAATCAACAAATTTTAGTCAGTTCTACATGATGCATGCGAGAGTAAACACATATAAACATTTACTTGAAGCATTGCAGTTGCTTAAACCAAAATATCGCACGGCGTTACTTAAATCTTGTGATGATGATGAGATCAACATTATTTGTGAGTGCATTTATAACGTCCTAAATGGAAAAATTCCTTTAGAAAAAAAAGAAAAATCTAAATTTAAAAAAAATAAAGATATCTTACGGAAATTAGTTTCAAAAGGAAAACATAAAATAAGAAAAACTGTTATAATTCAAAAGAGAGGTGCATTTATACCTATTATATTAGGAGCAGTTTTAAGTGACTTAGTTAAATCTTTATCATAAACAAAATGGAAAACACGAAAAAAATGCTATTAGTAGAATCAGATTTTATTGAAAGACTCAAACGCAATGAGAGCCTACCTGAAAATTCATCATCCCGTCTAGATGCTGAGATGCAAAAAATCCTTAAAAGTAAAATGAATGATCGTGAAAAGTGGACCTTATATTCACAAGCATTGCAGCGATTTTTACATTTTATTGAAACAGATCGAAAACCATTTAGAATGTCAATCGTAACGGAGGGGAGGTTCAACTCAACTACGAAAGTAATGATCTAAAGTAAAAAGTGAACAAAAAGGAGGTTAATGAATATAATGAGTCAGTTGCAAATCCACTTTTACCAGAAGGAGATGGTACTACAGCAGTTACACCGATTGGTAAAACAAATCCAGAACCGATGCCAATTAGCCCATCAAAAATTATAGATATATTACCCAAATCATATGAGAAAAAAACTCGAACTTTGTTGGATTGCATTGTTTTAAGTAAACCAAAAATTTGGTGGAAGCCAACTGGTGAAGTTGTAATAAACAACCGCACCATTTCAAATAGTAATATTACTGATCTGGTAAGTGACACGGTTAGATCTCTTAAAAGTCCTAAACCAACAGGGTGGGAAGAGTTTGCATTACTTTTAAGAGATATAAGAGTTCCTTTAAGCTGCATAGGCAATCCTGCAAACTTGGAATTTATTAAAACAGCTCAATCGATTGAACCCATTACATTACCTGCATCAACAAGTACGAGATCGTCAACAGATAAAGAAAAACAAAGAGCTACACCACTTACTACAGGACAACTTAAGCGTCATCATAAGAAAATTGATTGGGAAAAATGGACTCCTTATTAGATATTAATAGGATCTACTACGATGTCTCCAATCCAGCTGGTTATAGTAGTTTAAATAATATAGCGAAGGAAATGAAAGAACGAATGAACAAAGAGGAAGTAAAAAAATTGTTACAATCTCAAGATACGTACACGCTACATAAACCTATTCATAAGCGATTCACCAGAAAGAGATATATCCTATCTAACTTTAATGAACTCTGGCAAGCTGATCTAAGTGACATGAGTACGTATAGTCAATATAATCATGGATACAAATATATTCTTTGTGTTATTGATGTGTTCAGTAAATATGCTTTTGCGAGAGCCATAAAAAAGAAAGATTCATCAACAGTTAAAGAATGTTTTGAAAGTATATTTACTGAAGCCAACTCTGTTCCTCGTCATATACAATCTGATAAAGGTACAGAATTTGTTTCAAAGGTGGTGAGAGATTATTTTAAGAGCAAAAACATTAATTATTACACCACTAATAATCCCGACATTAAAGCAAGTATAGTAGAAAGGTTTCAAAGAACTCTTAAAATGGAAATGTGGCGTTACTTCACTCATAATAATACATATAATTACACTAATCTTTTACAAGATCTTCTTCATTCTTACAACCATACCTATCATTCTAGCATTAAAATGCGAACAATTGATGTTAATTCTAGTAATATTATGACCGTTTGGAATAATTTATATTATCGAAAAAAAGATAGACAAATTTCATTGGAAACCCCAAAATTGAATGTAGGCGATCATGTTAGAATAACTAAATACAAACATGTATTTCAAAAGGGTTATGAAAGTAACTGGAATGATGAAATATTTATAATTAAATCAATTATTAATAGATCACCGCAAGTTGTTTATATGTTAAAGGATTTGGAAGGCGAACCCATCATTGGTACTTTTTATTCTAAAGAGTTACAAAAATTGACTTGCCTTCCCTCCACCGAGTATAAAATTGATAAAATAATACGTTCGCGTCATATTAGAGGCATAAAGGGAATACTAGTGAAGTGGCAACGTTATCCCAATAAATTTAACTCTTGGATACTCGCATCAAGCTTGAAAAAAATATAAATGAAAATAGTTTTTATTTAACTTTGTTAAGCAACATTTCAACGGATTACTATACGGACAACACGACTGCACATTTTCTAACTAAATTACCTAAGAACATAAAATTAGAAGGGGAGTGGGTAGTTGGATTAGTGGAATTTCAATACCCGTGTTCCATGTATAATGTTCAAGATCATGAAAATATAATTTACATAAAGAGAAAGGTGGTGTCACCCGCAAACAAGTCAACGAAAATTGTTGATATAAAAACTCATATACCAGCCACTACATACGATAATATTGATCATTTCCTTCAAGCGTTTAACCCTCAACTAAAAAATAATGTCAAATTTAGGTATGATACATTGACAAAAATGGTTGGAGTATTAACAACAAATAATGAAATAACCTCTATCATAACAACCCCGATACTAAGCCTCCAGCTGGGTTTCAAACCAAGATAAAATTTGAAACAAGTTACATATGGAAAAAACCCTGCTAATTTATATTTAGGGTTACCACCACAAATATTTGTTTACACCGATATAATTCATCCGCAAGTAGTTGGAGATGTTATATCAGCATTGCTTAGAATAATACCACTAGATCCAACTAAGTTTATTTATGGTGCATATAAAACTCACATTTTCTCACCTGCTCACTATGTACCGATTTTACGTAGGGAGTTCGATACTATTGAAATAGATATAAGAACAACTACCGGTGTTAATGTACCATTCCAATTTGGTAGCTCCTGCGTGAAGCTACACTTTCAACGAGTAAAATGAATTATAACAGATCGTCAGTCTCTTGCCCTTACCAGCATTATTATTCGCATCAAGCCGGCTCTGGTGTAGGAATTGTCTATAAAGGAGTTCCATTTCAACGAGGGCATGGTATAGGGAGTTTTTTGGGAGGGCTATTTAGATCAGTGCTCCCTTTGTTATCTAGTGGTTTGAAAACCATTGGAAAAGAAACGTTAGGTGCAGGGGTTGGTTTGTTATCCGATATGGTAAATTCACGCCCTATGGATAGTTCGATTAGATCACGATTCAAGGAGGCAAGTGCTAATTTAAAAAGAAAAGCCGATGAAACAATTGATTCCCTCATGTCGAGATCTGGGTATAAAATGACATCTAAAAGAAGGGAACCGCTCATTACATTGAAAGCATCGAGACGAAGAGGAAGTAAAAAAAATAAAAACAAAACTTTTGAGGATATATTGACAAACTAAATAATGTAATTCCTACATAGTCATTCTTGTGAATGAGCGAAATCTGAATTAGATATTTGCCCTTCCAATAACTCAAACAAGTATTGAAAGTGGACAGTGGGTTCATTACAAACCAATTTCATCTTTAAGTGATGACGCTTCCATCGAATTCCAAGTTCCCGGATCAGGAGATGACTCTATGTTGATCTATCCCACACAATGTTACATATTAATGCTAAAATATTGAATCAGGATGGCACAAGATTAAAACTAGATACCTTGGTTGCACCCGTCAATAACTGGTTACATTCCCTTTTCAGTCAACTAGATGTATATTTAAATCAAAAACTCATATCACCTCCAAACAATACATATGCTTACCGTGGTTATAAGGAAAATCTTCTAAACTATGGACCAGTAGCCAAAGAAACTGATCTTACTTGTGGATTGTGGTATGCTGATACTGCAAATCATGTGGATACTATTGATGCAAATAACAAAGGGTTTCACAAAAGACTAGAATTTACCAAAGAGAGTAAGGAAGTGGAAATGATGGGGCATTTACATGCCGACATATTTAACCAAGAGAAATTCTTAATAAATGGTGTCGAAATACGTATTAAGTAAGTACGTTCGAAGGAGTCATTTAATCTAATTTGTCACCAAGATAAAAAAAAAAAGAGCAAATAATGGATGCCAGCCTAATTATTAGAAGGGCACGAATTAATCCTAGCGTTTTGTTAGCACATCAAAAAGTATTGGCAACAACGACTGCAAAATATCCTATCACAAGAGCAGAAGTTAAGGTTCTTACATTACCGTCGGGGATACAGGGTAAAACATTGGATAATATGTTTCTCGGGCAAATTCCTAAAAGATGTATTACAGGTTTTGTATCTAATTCAGGGTTTAATGGCAATTTAGCTATGAATCCATTTAATTTTCAACACTATAATATGAATTCGTTTAGTTTATATGTCAATGGTCATGAAATTCCTTCTAAAACATTAAACCATCATTTGGTTCTGGATCTGGGTTAATAGCATCATCATATCACACTTTATTTTCCGGAACTGGTATTCATTTTCACAACGAAGGTAATGATATAAGCAGAACGGATTATGGAGCAGGTTATTGTTTGTTATGTTTTGATTTAACCCCTGATTTATCTGCTAGTTCAACTTCACACTGGAATCTTGTAAGTCATGGGAGTGTTCGCTTAGAAATTCGCTTTGATGTTGCTCTACCCTGCACCATTAATTGTATTGTTTATGCAGAATTTGATAACGTTATTGAAATAAACAAAAATCGTGATATATCTGTAGATTACAATAGTTAGTAAACACATAAATACAATGTTTTAATCAATTTACTTTTTTTAATTGTAGCCATTGTTGGCAACATCATCAAATTATTCATATTTTTTTATTAAAAATGGATACAAATGAAATTCAGTTTTGTATGAAAAAAATCAGCTCTTCGTTTGAATAAAACGTTTTTGCTACTAACAAAATTCCTATTTGGGTTAATCTTCTCGTCTTTATTGTAAGTAATTTGGACCCAGTCTCGAAACCGGGCTCCCACTGGGTTGCTATACATATTGACATAAATGGTATAGGGGAATACTTTGACTCCTTTGCTCGGAAACCTTCAGATTATCATAAGTTATTTTTAAAAAAGAATACCAAGCGCTGGTCTTATAACTATAAACCACTTCAATACCATTTTACCTCTGTTTGTGGGGAATATTGTTTAGTTTATTTGTATTTTAAATTTCATGGAAAAACTATGAAAGATTTGCTAAGTTTGTTTTCTGAAAATTCATTATGTAATGATCTTATATTAAGAAATATGTTTAAGACTTTTTTGTGAAATAAAAAAATATGTGAACTAAAATATGATTTTTATTTTTACATGTAATTCAATAATAACCTTTTGTTTAATCTACACAAACACTTTTTATCACTGCATCTTATAGTCAACAAAGTATTTCGCACAATTTGTAAAATTTACAAAGAAAAGATAATTTTTTAGGCTGAAAAAGGTCTTGAATTCTGAAAAGGTAAGGTTTTTACATGTAATACAATAACAAGCTTTTGTTTAACCTACACAAACACTTTTTATCACTATTTCTTATTGTCTATAAATTATTTCATACAACTGTCTTTAGAAACTACTTGGTTTGTGATGTTAAATATAACATCACGTGTAGTTTGGAGCTGAGTGTCTTCTTCAGAAGGCACGTAGAATTTTAATCTCACATCTGCGTGTTTCCAGTGCTCAGTGGGTGGAATGTTTTTAATTTTTTGCAAATCATATATCTCGATTTTAATCAAGTGAGAAGCGTATGCCCCGTCGTCTTGTCCGGTTGATATATAGCCCACCCCGTCAGGAGAACTTTGACTGACATTGGAAGAGCGCTTCAATACTTTAGTTTTCTTCTTGGGACGTTCAAAAAAGCTGTCGATGTTATTTACTGAACGCTTTTTTGCCATGGCCTGCTTAACTTTAAAACCAGGCGTGCCTTCTTCGTCGGTTAATTCATCTTTATTTTCCGGGTAGTAATAGTTCTTGAAAGTATTTTCAGAGAACTGAAACAATATCAAACAATAAATTACACAACTGTTTAAATACAATACTCTTAACAAAAACACGGTGCACAAATGCTAAAAAAACACACAATTAAGTAAAAATATTTGTACATACTCACATCCATTATTAGACCTTTTTATAAACACTTCACTGCACGACACAACACTATTATGTCTATATAGGTACTGCTTTAAGTACAGGGAGCTCCGGTAACGAAGACTTTTGCGTGGCTAATAGTTGTTCAGACACAAATACCCCACCGCTTTTATACGCTCCGTAAGTTAAGCGTCTTCCGAAAAACATGTTTGAACTTGTAGTTCATCTAACAAAGATGCCGGCTTATTCAACAATAGGTACCCAAAATAATAAAACGCACAAGTAACAATCGCATCCGTTGTGACCATAAAACATAATAGGCGGCTACCAATAATAGTAGTTTATGTGACTGTTGCATAATAAGGGGCATTAAAATTCGAGTGAGTGTTTATGTATCTCACGAGTATTTTAATGCTTATTATGTACAGTTACATACACTGCTTTATCTACATACATATCATCAAAGCTCTCTATGATGTATTCAGAAATCGCATGTAATGACCGGCATTGCAGCATTGATTAGACAACATAATTTCGACGCTCATTGCTTTATCCCTGATATCAGGTGGCGTCTCCGAAATATCGTGATCATGATCACTATCTTGATCACCATTTTAAGTAGTCGTACAATACAATAATTATTTACGAACAAAACAACACAACAAACTTATTTTTCCGACAAAATAAGCGTCAAATGTGGCGGCAAATCAAAATTTGACAAGTTGTTTTTTTTTAATTCAGAGACAACTAGATTAAGCGTCAACTATCAAATCGTTCGATATCAAGTAACGTGCGAGATATGTCAAAGTTGTGTGAAATTGACATTTCATTTTCAATAAAATGTCATCTCGACTGATTTAGAATAGAGGTCTAATCAAAAATGCTTCGTTTTTCAGAGATGTTCGAAATTTGAATGTCATAAGAACATCGAAATTGATGTTCTTATGAATTCATAAGAAAACTGCCACAGATAAAAAAATTGCTCTAAGAACAGACTTGATTATTATGCTGGTCATAATTTGCGGTTTCTGAACGCATCATAGAGGGTTTATGATATGAGTGTAGATAAAACAATTAAACCGTTATGACAATGCACTCGGGTACACAAAACTTGTCGATACAGGCTTTTTTAATTGATATACCTACCTACTCCATAGCGCTTTGAATCAAGTCAGAACCAGTTTACATGCTTCGTTTTAATTTTACATACTAGTGTCTTACAATAAAATTAAAATGTATGTGGAGGTGAACCCCATATACGTACTAGATAGATAATGTTATAGCTAACGTTAGTCACAGATACATACTCGTAGATACATACCCGTACGTAGGTTAGATTGCATTTAACCACTATATTTTTAATAAGCTAAGTGTAGGTAATTCATTTAGAAATACCTATATGCAATATGTGATTTTGCTAGTTGTTTAGAATAGGCTCTAAGTAACAACGGCTTAAGATAATACTACGAATGCTACGATTAGCTAGATTTACTAACATTAACTTAGGTAAATTCAATTAAGTGAAACTTAGGACTTATATTTTAGGGTTTGTTTACATTTTTGTGTAGTAATTTTGTCGGAGTTGCCTTTATCTTATCTTGCCCAGTTTTTGGGTGGGGGTACCAGCAACGGTCCCGCTAATTACTGCGTTGTGTTTGTCGTGCTATTGTTGTGAAGTTCCGAATTTTTTATTTTTGAAAACTCCGAGTTTCTACTCGAAGTTTTCGAAAATAGTTTCGAACTTGTTTGTGTTTGGACGTGTTTTTTAGTTTGTTGCAGTTATTGCAAAAAATATTGACCTCAAGCAGCGGTTGGGGAATTTAATTCTTTAATTTTTTTGTTTGGGTCCTTAACCTTTTGACCATCAGGTCAAAAGTTATAGGCCTTTTAACTTGCCTAGGTGTGCAAGGTTTTATATTATACCAACTTAAGGTTTTGCCGTTTGTTGGTAAAATCAATATCTCGGAACCTTTTAACCTTTTGTGGGTTTTAAAATTTTATTAAGTGAGGCGCAAACCCCAACTACCTTTTGGTAGTTTTTTCAACCTCCTGCGACCCCGGAAGTGGGTCAAATTTGGGGGCGAAGTTTTCCTCTGATTGCTCAGAGAAAAATTTCAGGCGCCAAACCCACTTTAGTATGGGAAAGTCGAAATCCGAGTCACGCTTGACCATTTTAAGTTAGGTTAACTTCTAACTGTGGTCATAGTGGTCGGATTTCGACCGTTCTTGGTAGTAGGGTAGGGGGGGCCGTCATGGCCTCGCCTACTGAAAGGGGGAGGACTCCAATGGTGGAGAGGGGTAGCAGAGTCGGACTCTGACTCTGAGGACCCCGACATCATTGAACTCGAGGAGGTCATCATCCCTCTGGCCTCTAAAAGGGTCCACGAGGACAAGGAGGATGACCCGAAGCCTCCTCTTGGGCTTAAGGTCAACACGGCCATTAGGGGGAAGCCCAAGGGGGCTTACGCCGGGCTGGCTGCAGCTAGGTTGAGGGCCAAGCTGTACCAGCTGGAGCCTCACTTTGAGGAGGGACCAGGCCCTGACCCTGCGGCCAGTTACCGGAGGGATTTCCCCGAACTCCGCCCAAAGGGGGGCAAGGGGGGGAAAAAGGGGAATGAAGTAGAAGCCGTGCGCTCCCGCTCGATGTCGCGTTCTCGCTCGGCATCGCGCTCCCGGTTGGTCTCGCGCTCGCCCGATCTTATGGGTGGCCTACAGGGTGGCCTGCTGCTCTGCAATTTGGCACAGCCGAATTGACCGAGGCTTCCAATGGTGGAAGCTCTCGAGCCGAGAACCAGAGCGAGACTAGGCGATGGGCAGCCGAAGGCCAAGGTGGCCAAGAAGGCGGCGGCCTCAGCTCCTGCTCCTGTTCCAGCCCCAAGGAAGGCCACCAAGGCAGCCAAGGCTGCCCCAGCAAAGGCTGCCCCGGCCCCGAGAGCCGTTCGGCCCTCGGAGGGAGAACCCGGCCCCTCGGGCCAGATGCCGCCTCCGCCCGCCAAGATGTCGTGGTCGGAGGTGGTGCAGAAGAAGGGAAAGGGGAAAAACAAGACCTCCCCCCCACCCCCTAGCAAGAAGACTAGCAAGGCGGCACACGGGCCCAGACCCGCCAAGCTGTCCGTCCCCAAGACGGCGGCGGTGGTGGTCTCCCCCAAGAAGGGGGCCACCACCACCCTGCAGGCCACCATGGCTAAAGCCATCAATGGCCTTAGCCTCAGTGAGGTCGGACTGCAGCACGTCCGAGTGAGAACCTCGATGACGGGGTCCCGGGTTATCGAGGTTCCCGGGGTGGACGGTCATAAGACCGCGGACACCCTAGCAGCCAAGCTGCAAGGGTTAGGTGGGCGACGTCGCCGAGGTGAGCCGGCCCGTCAAAATGGCCGGCATTCAGATCGCCGGCCTGGACGAGTCGGCCACGAAAGAGTCGCTGGCACAGGCCGTCGCCACGGCGGGAGCGTGCCTGCCGGGGCAGGTGAAGGTGGGGGCCGTCCGCGCCCTCTACGATGGCACTGGATCAGTGCTGATCCAGTGCCCCGTACAGGCTGCGGTGGCCCTAACAAGGGCAGGCAGGATCCTGGTGGGTTGGGCCTCCGCAAGGGTCACGACGGTGGGGCCGACGCCGATGCGGTGCTTCCGCTGCTACGGTGTCGGCCATTCGCGGGAGCTGTGCCCCTCAAAGATGGACCGGAGCAATCGCTGCTTCCGGTGCAGCCAGGAGGGGCACAAAATGGGTGAGTGCTGGGAGAAGGCGTGGTGTGACGTGTGCCACCATGCCAAACTCCCGGCCGCCCACATGCTGGGGGGGAAGAATTGTTTCCCCCCCCGTAACGAAGGGACGGGAAACGAGGCCGCAGCGCCCCCGCCCCCCCGTTCCAAGCAGAGACGCCCCCGCGGAAACCGCCGTCGGTCGGGCCATCGAGTAGACCTGCATGGAGCTCTAAATGCCAGCACACCATTTAGAGCTCCTGCAGGTCAACGTCAACCACTCCGCCAGAGCACAAGACTTGCTCATGCAAGTTGTGGCGGAGTGGTCGATTGACGTTGCCGTGGTCGCGGAACCCTACTTTGTCCCTCCCCTACCCAACTGGGTAGGGTCGACGGACGAGTGGGTTGCCGTGGTGGTGCCGGCGGTCGGCAACGGCCCCCCCCTGGAGAAGATAGAGAGCGGCCCAGGATTTGTTGCGGCCAAGTGGGGGAGTGACACCGTACTGGTTGCGGTGTACTTCTCCCCCAATAGGCCACTGGCCGCTTTCGAAGTTTTTCTGGGGGTCCTGGGGGGGGTCGTAAGGAGGGCGGCCCCGCGCTAGATAATGGTCCTGGGTAACGGACGTACGCGGGGGTGTGCTCAGGGATTGGGTGGCGGCAACAGGTTTGGTAGTCCTAAACCAGGGCAGCGCCAACACTTGCGTGCGGCGGCAGGGGGGGTCCATCGTGGACGTCACGTTTGCGACCCCTGCCATTGCCGCACGCCTCACAGATTGGCGCGTCCTGGAGGACGTGGAGACCCTCTCTGATCATCTGTATATCAGATTGAGGGTCTCCACAGGAGGGGGCCAGCCGCTACCCATCCCAGGGGGGGGCGTAGAGGGGGAGGGGAGGAGTTCCCCAAATGGTCCCTGGCCCACCTTGGCAGGGCCAGGGCGGACGAGGCGGCGATGGTGGAGGACTGGTGTGCTGCCCCACCCGCCGCCTCAGGTGTGGAGGAGAGGGCGCACCGGTTCCGCTCCGTGCTCCAGGCCGTGTGCGGAGCGGCCATGCCCCGGGCGAAACGACTCTTCGCCCGGCGGAAGGTTTACTGGTGGTCCGCGGAAGTTGAGGCCCTGCGGACCGCCAGTAACGGTGCCCGCCGCGCCTACCAACACTGCAGGCGCAGGCGGCACACTGACGAGGAGGAGGAGGGGCTCTACCGGGCCCTAAGAAGCAAAGGGGGCCCTTGTAATGTCCATAGCGAAGGCCAAGGACGAGGCACACGTTTCGTTCTTGGCCACGCTGGACAGGGATCCGTGGGGGCGGCCGTACAGGGTGGTGCGTAACAAAATGCGCACCGCCCCCCCCATGGACTCCCTGGAGCCCCCCCTCCTCAGGAGGGTCATCGAGGGGCTGTTTCCGGCAGCCCCATCGATAACTCCCCCGGAGATGACCGAGCCACCGGGGGACTTGGAGGACCCACCCGAACTCGCCATGGCACCGGTAAGCGATGACGAGTTCGAGAGGGCGGTGGACCGGCTCCGGGGCTGCAAGAAAGCCCCGGGGCCCGACGGAGTACCGGGCCGGGTACTCCCCATCGCCCTAAAACACCTCGGGGACCGACTCAGGCAGTTGATGGACGACTGCCTGAGGGAGGGACGGTTCCCGAGGGTGTGGAAGGAGGGGAGGCTATGCCTCCTCCGGAAAGAAGGTCGACCCCCGGACAGTCCTTCTGCGTATCGCCCCATAGTGCTGCTGGATGAGGCCGGGAAGATGTTCGAGAGAATCCTGGCCTCTAGGATCCAGCAGCACCTAGAGACCGCCGGCCCGAACGTCTCTGAGAGACAGTTCGGCTTCAGAGAGGGGCGGTCTACGCTCGACGCGCTGAAGTCCCTCAGGGACTTCTGTGAGTACGCATCGAGCAGAGGGGAGAGTGTAGTGGCGGTGTCGTTGGACATCGCCAACGCGTTTGGCACCCTCCCCTATGGGGTGATAAGGGAGGCACTCATATACCACTGAGGGCCTCCCTACCTGCGGCGGGTCATAGAGCACTACCTCACCGAGAGGGTAGTGCTCTATGAGCAGAGGGATGGTCGACGGGGGTCGACGGAGATGGCCTGTGGCGTACCCCAAGGTTCCGAGCTCGGTCCACTTTTATGGAACCTGAGGTACGATTGGGCCATCAGGGGCGAGTTGCTCCCGCGGACGGCCACCATCTGCTACGCAGATGACACCATGGTGGCCGTGCGCGGGACCGATATGAGGGAGGCGCTGTGCCGGGCGGAAGCGGCGGCCGAGCTGACCATTTAACGGATTGGTCGGCTCGGCCTGAGGGTGGCCCTCCCGAAGACTGAGGCGATAGTCTTCGGGGGGCGGGGGTGGAGGCTGCCAGCGGGCGCGGCGCTCACCCTGGGGGGGGAGTCGGTCCGGATCAGGCTCCACATAAAATATTTGGGGCTTGTTCTGGACCGACGTTGGAATTTCGGGGAGCACTTCACACAGTTAGCTCCCCGAATTGTGGGCGCCGCGTCGGCGCTGGGTCGGCTTTTGCCGAACGTGGGTGGGCCGGGCTCCTTGTGCCGCCGGCTATATGCCGTTACAAGGAGCATGGCTCTGTACGGGGCCCCCATCTGGGCGGACAAGTTGTCCGCCTGGAACAGGGCCCTGCTACGGAGGCCACAGCGGGTGGTGGCCCTCCGAATCGTGAGGGCCTACATGACGGCCTGCCTCCTCGCCTGCACCCCGCCCTGGGAGTTGGACGCAGAGGTGCAGGCAGAGACCTACATAGTTAGGTCCAGGGCGGGGTGCAGGGGGGGTGGGTACGCCCAGGTATGCGACGCTGAGCTACCAGGCCCACTCCACCAAGTCCTTCATACACGTCCACGTCGCCCCAGGCTCTGCCGCCGTACAGACCTGGGGCGAACCTACTCATTTTACGTAGTGGGTAGTGCACCCTGGAAATGCTAGCGGTAGAAACGGGCGTCGAATATTTACCATCTACTCCGGACTGCTCAGCAACTAAGTATGGAGGATGATACCTGGTACGAAAGTCCCACCGTCCAGGTATTCCCTACCCTCTCTCCCGTGTTCCAAACATCCATATAGCTTCCCATCCTTTTACCTATCTACCTACCTATCCTATCCTGGAGGAGACAACCTCGACCCCAAAAACCCCAACCTACAGGTGTCACTCGTACCGTGCCTATAGGTGCGTGACTGAGGGGGAGCTCAGTCACTAAGGGTGTACCCTCGATACCAGGCGACCTCGAGGTGTATGCAGCCTTATTCCGGCAAGCGGGGCTCTGCTGGAATGGACCACTATTTCCCTAGCTACTCGTGGGACTTGAATGGAGAAGATAAAAAACAAAAACATCGAAGGTACCCTGGAAGACCTATGCCAGGAACTACTGCCCCTGACGGTAGGCGCGGAGCAATCTGCCCAAACGCAGGAGCAACAAATGGAGGTGGTGGAGTTCACCAACACGGTGGAAAGGGCCGGCAACGGCCCAAACTCACTGTCTGGGGAGCCTCACTCCGCCAACGACCAACCTGCCAAGAAATTGGCAGGTTCAGCAAAGGGCCGCTACAAGGCTCTGAAGGGATTAGGGATACCACCTTCCGAGGCGGTAGAACTGACCCAAAAGAGCTTTGCGGAACTTAAGAGGTTGGGGTACAAATTCGGGTCCTCACACTCCAAACCGCAGCAAAAGCCGGTAAAACGGCCCCGCTCGGAAGAGGAATCACCGCAGGGGCATATTACCAAAGCCCCAAAGGTAAGTGAGACCCTTCCCATACCATCCATACCACCTACTCCGACCTCTACGCCCTTAGCCTTTAACGAGGTCCTAAGCATGATCCGAGTCGGTATCATCAACCCCACTCCGATGACGGACACGCAACTGGGGTTAGTCTGCGACACCATCGTGCAGAAGATAACCGGCTTGGTGAAAGGCGAGGGGCCAAAATTCAAAGGCTACTCGTACAAGCCAGGATGGTGGCTTGTAACCTGCAGCGACCAAAGGTCCAAAACCTGGCTTGAGGGAATTATACCATCCTTAAAACCATGGCCGGAAGCGAACCTCACCGTATTACGTGAGAGCGAACTTCCGAGGCCAAACATAGGGATAGTATATATCCCTGAGATAGATGCCACCAAGATCCGGTAAACTCTGTCTCTGCTTAGTGTGCAGAACCAGGGGCTGCACACTGAGTACTGGAAGGTGCTCCACACAAAGGTCGAAAAGGGAGGGGTGACACTAACCCTTTCCCTAGACGACCTATCTGTGGAGACCCTTCGGAGGTCGAACCTAAAGGCCAGTCTTGGCCTCCGAGAGGTCCAGTCCCAACAAGCAAAGTATTCCTATAAATAAAGACTATAAGTACTTTTTTACTAATAACGATCCTATAGAGACATTGACGTAGAGCCATATACTTATAATAGCATACGATAAGCGGTAACATACTCAAGAGCATTCATGTTTATATTTCAGCCTTATAGTTCTTAGAATCTTGTAGATTGTAGCACAGAACAGTTACAGGATACTTATACTTATAGTAACATTTTACCAGCGTAGATAGTCTTAAGATCATTTGGTTTTATTTTACAGACTTCTAGTTACCTACAAGATCGTCTTATAAGACAGTTATAGGTTTAAGTCTCCTATAACAGTTTGCAGAAAGATCAAATAGGCCTGAATAATATTTGATCTTATAGTAGCATTTTGTAAGAGAACAAGATATTATAAGATACTAGGCTGAGGTTATTACAAGTCTACATCGCTATTAGTCTTGTCCAATGTTCTTATAAATGAAATTGTACTTGGTAAGAGCCTTATTAGATGAAATAATCTTATAAGTTATTAGACCAAACACCTTACTAGTAAACATTTGGTATTTTTTGCTGAATCAATTGTTCTAATTCGTATTGGGAAAGTCGTTTATAATGGATTTAAGCGAATGGAAACGATTTAAAAGGAGCGGCAATTATAGAAGAAAAGTGAGAAAATGGAATACAGAATTAGTGAAGTTAACGAGAACAAGTTCATCTGTATTAGAAAGTGAACCTGGTGCGTCAAGTGCAAATACAAGTGAAGTAAATAAGGGTTCCGCGGTGGACTGTGTATTAGACTCGGATAGCGAACAAGATGAATACGACTTTGACCTAGAAAAAACCAACGAGTATGAAAAAAAAAGTGATTTGGTTGAAGATAATAAGAACATGGGCTATCGAAATAGTTATTTCAGTTGTTTCGGAAGTAACACAGACTACAACGATGAAAAGAGTGACGTTACAGTATTCTGTATGAAATCTAAATAATAATAATTATGATGTTCTAAAACTTGGTTGATATGATACTGATTGTGTTTTTTTTTAATAGCAGTAGTAACATTCATCTTCCATGTAATGATTGTACACGAGCATATATTGGCAGCCTTGACACCACAATTGTTTTATATTAAGTAGTTTCTTAATTTTGGTTAGGTTAACAATAAAGTGGGGATTCATTCTTGAATCAGTGAATCGTCCACATCCATAACACTTTTCAGATAGGGTAAAATGTGTTATTGACCATGGCCATTCACATTCGTTGAGTTTCATAAGGTCATCTTTACTTAAAAAGCAGTCAACGTCTAAATATACCACCATTTCGAAAAGAACTGAAAAGACAACAATAATTTATTTAAAAAAGCATGACAGGTAAACTAAAATTGTCTCATTGATGATTGTAATCTGTAGGTAATCTAGTGTATTTGATACGGAATGAATTTAAGAAATGGTACGCGATATAATCCGTTTAAGTAGTTTTATTTAAATTTGTAACCATGGCGAAAACCGAAACATTATTTTTAACTTAAATTAACTTTCTTAGGATTCATAGATAGTAAGAAGATTTCGTGAGGAACCCTAATACGTTTTAATATGGCGGCAAGTTATCTGGATTAAAACTGCTATAAGTGCAAATTTACTTATAATTGTCCTATAACGTACTCAATGCAGAGAATTTTTAGAAAATGGCGGATGTTCATAATAAATGTGGTAATATTATTTTAACAACATATATGATATGTACACTTTTTCCATGGGCATTGTAAAATTAAACAAATTACGGTTGACATTTACAATAAAAATGACTTCCCCGGTAAATTCACACACTATACATACAGTATTTTACAATACTTACATTAAATTATATTAGTTAGATTAATAAGAAAAATAGGTACTTACGTTTGTTTTTTAGTATTTATTTCCCACAAACACACCACACCCACCGGCCGAAACAACGGAAAGATGTTTATAAAATGTACTTATAACTAATAACTAAGTATATTAGTAGTGCGTTATAAATAAGATTGCTTTAGTATGATGCTCATGCGAGATACTTATAAGAGTTATAAAACTTATAAATGGGTAGTCTCAGAACGTTATAGGAGCAATTGTACTCTGGTAGAACTTCTGTAAGTGTATTATAGGGCCTAGTGACTTTCTGCTAGTTGATTATAAGATGGTTATAAGAAAGCAATGCTCCTATAACTGCGCCCAATTCCGTGTGTGTAGCAAACTACAAGTATCTTATAAGTACAATAAAAAATAGGCTTGAAAACACTATAAGTACTGATTTTGCTTGTTGGGGTTCAGACTAAAGGGCCCGGCCACAGGTGCCCAACAGTCACCACTGGACCCTCCTCCCACCCCAACACCGACGGCCACCACACATGGTCCCCACGCCCCACAAGACCAGCCAGGGCCTTCCAGGCCTGACACATCGGTCGCGCTGGCCCCCACGCCCAACCGCAAGATCCCGAGGGGATCAAAGAGGGCAGTCCCCTTTACCAATGCCCATCCCCACCCAACAACCAGTGGACCAGCAGAGGGCCGACAGCGGTTTCCCCTTAACAGGGCGCCAACCGCTCCAGGGGGACGCAAAGAGGCCGACAAAGGCACCCCGGTGCCCACCGCCAGGCTCACCACTGACGCACCACAGACCAAGGGGGCGGTGTTCCTACAGGCCAATCTCCACCACGCTACCGCGGCCTCAGCGGTCGTCGAGAAAATCTTTGTCGAAAATGGCCTGGACATCGCCCTCATACCACCATGGATCAACGCCAACTCTATGGTAGCAGGTATGAGTAATGCAGGTAAGATTCTGGTACATGAAAAAGGCTCAAAACCAAGGGCCTGTATCGTGTTTAACAAAAACATCAGCTTTTTGCCTATTTTAGAACTGTGCAGTGAAGACCTAGTCGTCGCCTACGTGGATCTCAAAGGGCGTGGAACATCTAAGGTCCTAGTCTGCTCGGCCTACTTGCCCGGAGAGAAACAGAACCCCACTGAAGAACTGCCTAAAGTCGTGGACTACGCACAACGACAAAAGTCGGAACTGATCGTGGGATGCGACGCGAATGCCCACCATACCATCTGGGGCAGCACAGGAATCAACAGAAGAGGTGAGTTACTCTCTTAATTTATCTTTACTAACTGCCTATACTTGCTAAATAAGGGCAACACACCAACCTTCGTTACTAGAGCTAGGCAGGAAGTACTTGATATAACATTCGCAACTGAAAAAGTAGCCAAATGCCTAGCCAACTGGCATGTCAGTTCCGAAAACTCAATGTCGGACCACAAACATATCCTATTCGAGGTAACAAGTCCGTTAGGTAAAGAACCACAAAAACTTAGGAACCCAAGAAACACTTGCTGGCACACCTACAAAGACTATCTCGAAAAATACCTAAAGGACCTCCCAAAATATGTTAAAACTCCAGATTCTCTCAACTGCGCAGTAATGAAACTCTCAGAAGGAATTAACAAAGCCTACGAGATGAGCTGCCCGTTAAAAGAATCTAAAACAAACAACACAACGACGTGGTGGAACAAAAAGCTGGAAAGGCTTTGCAGCTCCACACGGCGTATATTTAATCACTGCTCTAGGCCGCAAGATTGGGAAAAGTACGGTAGAGCTTTGACGGAGTATAACAAAGAAATCTGAAAAGCCAGAAGAGCGTCTTGGAGACGATTCTGTGAAGATATAGCCCAAACACACAAAGGAGCGAGAATTCACAAAATACTCGCCAAGACACCCACAAATTATCTCGGCCTACTCAAACGACCAGATAATACCTTTACGACCACAGAGAGGGAAACTCTTGAACTTCTCAGAGTAACCCACTTTCCAGAATCGTATACCACCGATGATACCCAACGATGTACCCCAAGAAATCACCCAGATCACAGGGCGCATAGAGCGGATTGGAACAAGGCCACAAATATCTTTAGGCCTAACAATGTTAAATGGGCCATTGAGAAATTCCACCCATTTAAATTAGCGGGAGAAGATGGGATCTTTCCAGCCCTTCTTCAAAAGGGAGATACCATCCTTCTCCCGCATCTGGTAAGAATATTTCGGGCAAGCTTTGCCTGGGGCATAATACCAGAACCGTGGACCAGAGTCAAGGTACGCTTCATACCAAAAGCAGGGAAAAAGGACTACTCTCAGCCTAAATCCTTCAGACCGATCAGTCTCACATCCTTCCTACTCAAGGCTATGGAAAGGATTATAGACCAGCACATTAGAGCTAGATACCTAATAGCTAAACCCCTCAGCTTAAACCAACACGCTTACCAAAAAGGGAAATCCACGGAAACTGCCCTCCTCGATCTGGTCGACAAAGTGCAGAAAACCTTAGAGGATAAGCAAACGGCCTTATGTGCTTTCCTTGATGTAGAAGGTGCATTCGACAACACACCCACAAATACCATTTTAAACGGAATGATATCAAAGGGGATAGACGGCACCACCATCAACTGGGTCAAGAATATGCTCTCTAACAGGGTGGCATCTCTGACTCTCAATGCAATTTCGCATGAATTCCACACCACACGAGGTTGTCCACAAGGAGGTGTCCTTTCCCCACTTTTGTGGACCCTAGCAGTGGATCAACTACTTGCATTAATGACGGACCAAGACTATGACACACAGGGATATGCCGACGACCTTGTAGTCATAATCAAAGGCCCCAGCCTCCACACAATCTCATGTCTAATGCAAGGAGCTCTCAACACCATAAATAAATGGTGTAAAGAAAACGAATTGTCCATAAACGCAAGCAAAACTGTGATAGTTCCCTTCACTAAGAAAAGGAAGCTCGAAAAGCTACTAAGTCTTAAGCTTAACGAACAAATAATTCCAATCTCAAGTGAAGTAAAGTATCTAGGGGTCACCTTAGACCAAAAGTTAACTTGGAACTCGCACATAAAAAACATAATCCAAAAAGCCAAAATGGCTATGTGGACTAGTTGTCGAATGGCGGGGTCAAGATGGGGCCTAAAGCCCAAAATTGCCCTCTGGCTGTACACGGCAGTGGTAAGGCTTATAATTACATATGCCTCCGCTGTCTGGTGCACAAAAACCAACCAAAAGACAACAATAAACACCCTAAACAGTCTGCAACGCACAGCCTGCGTTATCGCAACAGGAGCTCTATCCTCAACACCGGGAGCAGCTCTGGATGCACTGCTAGCCCTAACACCACTGCACCTACAAGTGCAAAAAGAGGCTGAACAGTGTATATACAGAATCTGCACCACGACAAGGACGAAATGGAGCTCTCAAGCACTGACCAAGCGTATGGCATCGGTGTTTGAACACAAAACCTTATGCATGCCAACCGATGACATGCATATTGAATATAACTACAAAAAACTATACTCAGTGGAGATACCCTCCAGGGACAAATGGCTGAAAGGCCAGCTGGACTACAAAGAGGGCTGCCACATTTGGTATACAGATGGTTCCAAAAAAGGGAACGATGTTAGCGTCAGCATGGGTACGGAGGCCTCAATCTTCCAAGCGGAAGTCTTCGCCATCAACAAATGCGCGGAAATCAACCTTGAGAAGAACCGTAGGCACCAGCACATCTACATCAACTCGGACAGCCAAGCTGCCCTTTTGGCACTAGACGCATTGGAGTTAAACTCTAAACTAGTCCAAAACTGCAAAGAAAACCTGAATGCCCTAGGAAACTCCAACAAAGTAATACTTAGATGGGTACCAGGGCACTCCAACATTGATGGAAACGAAATAGCAGATGAACTGGCTAGGAAAGGTGCTGACAACCCCCTGGTTGGCCCGGAGCCTTTTTGTGGTATCACAAAAAGGAAATCCTATTCACTGCTAAACGATCTATATAAATCTAGGGCGATCGAGCTGTGGAAGTCCACGAAAGGACAAAAGCACTCGAAATCATTAATTACAGGGTTCAAAAGCAACTTCTCCAAAGAGTTTCTACAACTCAAAAGAGAAAAGACTTGCGCAGTGACTAGAATTCTAACTGGCCACTGCAAATTGAACAAACATCTGTTTCTAATGGGTATGAAACAAGAACCGACATGCAGGTTCTGTCAGGAAACAGAGGAGACAGCAATGCACATCCTCTGTTCCTGCGGACCACTAATGCGTAACAGAAGTATCTACCTAGGGCGACATATTGTGGACCCACAGGAGATACAACTTCTCACGGCCCAAAGCATCTGGAAATTCCTAGACGCAACGGGCCTTTGCAGTGAACTCTAAACAAAGGGCTGTTACAAAAGATCAGCAATGGTCGAAGTGACACACAAGGCCCATCCAAACCCCCCCAATAATAATAGGTCCAGGGCCCGGGCGAGAGGTGAACGCCCGGACCCTGAGGAGGTGGAGGAGACGCGCCGGATGATGGAGCGCCGACTGCGGGACAGGTGGAAAGCGAACCTGGAGGACGCTCCCTATGGTACTCGGACCATAGGGGCGATCCTCCCTTCGCTGGACACCTGGTTGGGGAGAGCAGTCGGTGCTACATCGTACCGGCTTGTGCAGGTATTGACCCGACACGGATGCTTCGGTCATTACCTGCACAACATTGGGAGGGAGCCCAGCCCGCAGTGCCATGAGTGCGGCGATCAGGACGACACGGCTGAGCACATCCTCGCGGTGTGCAGCCGGTGGAGTGCGGAGCGCTGCACTATGGCGCTGGCCATAGGGCAATGGGACCTCTCCCTGCACAGCGTTGTGTCTGCAATGCTGTGCAGCGACAGGTCCTGGAGGGCTGTGGCCTCCTTCTGCGAGTGTGTCATCTCGCAGAAGTAGGCTTCGGAGCGGGAGCGCGAGGCGTCTCCTCACGCGCATCCGCTCCTGCGTAGACGGCGGGGGTTGAGGCGGCGACGTTTTGCCGCCCGCCTCAACCCTTAGTGACTGCAGGTGGGGGATGGGAGTCCCCCGCCTGCCGTAGGCTAGTCACTTGGTTGTCTGGAAGAGGGGCCACGCGTACTCGGCCTCTCTCTCCTTTTGGCGCGGGAAGCCCCGGCAATGGCTGGGGCAGCCGGAAGACACCGTGGGGAATGCTTAGGCGGGTTCCACGGTGTCTTACCAAGCCGGCAGGAGGGTACGCCAGGGTGGTTTTTAGTGGGTTGCGCTCCCTCGCCCCCTCTCATTCTGAGGGGGGGTGATGGAGTGAGTCCCACATACCCCCCCACCACTCCCATGGTGGGGGAAATGCATAAAGCATTTTCCACCCTGACAAAAAAAAAGGTTAATTAAGCTCATGTAGAGTTAGGCGATCCTTAATAACAGCCGACCATGGGGTGTTAAAATTTAAAACCACTCGTAACTTCTTTGTTGGTTGATTCATCTTTATTTTCTTGAAAGTTTTAAAAACAGTAAGTATTTTAAGTTAGATTAGTTTGTATAATGTTAGGTTAACTTCACCAAGCTAGGTTAGGTAAGTATTAAAAACAGTAGGTATGTTAAGTTAGATTAGGTTGTATAATGTTAGGTTAACTTCAGTAAGGTAGGTTAGGTTAGGTTAGAACTGTAACCCTTAAAAAACAGTAGGTATGTTAAGTTAGATTAGGCTGTATAATGTCAGGTTAACTTCAGTAAGGTAGGTTAGGTTAGGTTAGAACTGTAACCCTTAAAAAACAGTAGGTATTTTAAGCTAGGACAGGTTTCACGATTTTAGGTTAACTTCAACAAGGTAGGTTAGGTTAGGTTAGAACTATGATCCTTAAAAACAGTATGTTAAGAAAACCACTATGGTAACTTAATTAAATGATATGAGAAAAACATAGATAAAATTAAAGGGTACCCAGGTAGTTGATAACCTTTTGTATTGAGTACATGGACTATTGCAAGCTATGGGAAGGAGTGATCTGGGAGTCTCGGGACCCTTCCCAAACGCTCTAAATGGGGGGATAAACACCGAAAAAAATTTTTTTATTTTTTTTTAGGAGCGAAACCCCACCTCTCGCTCGTCAGAGCACCATTTTTTTCGGCCGAGTAGAGGCGGGGCCAGAACCGGCGAAACCCTACTACTATTAAACTATCTAGAGGTTTTGGCTAGACAACGTCAATTGAATGTCCGTCTTAGGTATTTAGGTATGGATTTACGACACTAATGTAGAAAGTTGCCAATAACTTGACTGATGATTAGAACGTTAATAACTGACTTAATGTGTGAATTTACAATCGATTAACATTTAACACCGAATGATGAAATAAATACTATAAAGGCGCTATAGTTAACTTCTCGCGGTAAGATATAGTTAGGAAGGTTATGTTATGAGAATTATAATAAGTTAAATATTATTTAAGCTAATTAGATAATAGGTTCATAAACAAAGACCCCAAAATGTTTATTAATCATTAAATCTATGTAGTTAATGTTCTTTAAAGTACCTATCCAGCACACTCGAGTATTCCTTAAAATAATTAGTTACGAACGGGTACAACTTAGGGTCCTAACTTTATTAAAACTAGATGATCACGCTGGCCAATTATTTGTTTATATGTTCTATAATTTTATGGGTGGGGTAGAGTACGTTTCATTACAACGCGAGCTGCATTCCAGTGAGCTCTGACAATTATATTCTAACTAGTCATCCGGCCTGGCATCTCACTTCTTATCGGATATGGAGATTTTATTCTTAGATTTTGACTCTTGTTTTTCTGTATTGAATTAGTTTTTAAGATTTGCGTCAACATTCAAACGTGAGACGAACTTTAATTTAAACACTACACTAAAGTGTCGACAGTTGAATAAATCTCCAGTATCCTGAAAATAAGATTATTAGCTACCTATAGTAGATTAAAACATAGGTAGGTAATAAGAAATTAGAATATATAAACTGTTTATTGGACTTACCGATATTTTTACATGAGCAGGCTTAGAACAACTGAACTGTACGCAATTAAAAATATTTTAGTACAATACAATACAATACAAATACTCTTTATTGAACACCAGAAAACAAAACAAGGAACAGTACATTTGAATAACAAATATGTATACAACAGGCGGTCTTACCGCTAAATAGCGATCTCTTCCAGACAACCTTGGACAGAGAAATAATAAGACAAAAATACATGGCAGGCGGTGTAAACTAATTCCTTCAGAACTCAAACTAAACTACAAGAAACACTTTTGTTATAATAAAATCTACTTATACATATTTATATAAACTACATATAAATACACACATACCTCATGTAAATGAGGTAAACTACATACCAAATACACACTAAATACCTACATATTATAATATATACAATAATATATATCTATATAATATACACATACATAAATTCCAGAAATCAGCCAAACAAAGATAACACACAAGGTCATAGGATAGTAAAAATAAAAGTAAAGGAAAACATAGTAAAACTACGGAAGCGATAGATAGTGGTCCTTTAGCTTGCTTTTAAAAATGCTAATAGACTGAGCACGCCTTACTTCTACAGGCAAAGCGTTCCATAGCCTTATAGCCTGGATTGTGAAAGAATTGGAGTAAAACTTAGAGGAAGAAAAAGGGACTGACAAAAGAAGGTTTTGGGAAGCTCTAACAGAATTAAAATAATTGAAACGTTCCTTAAGGTAACGCGGGGTTGCAGGGTTGAAAAGTATGCTGAAGAGGAGATTTAAAATATGAAAGTTACGACGAGCACGGATTGGGAGCCACTTGAGCTGATGGCGAAAAATGGAGACGTGGTCATACTTGCGTAACCCAAATATGAACCGTATGCACAAATTTTGAATACGCTCAAGCTTATTAAGTTGCTCCTCAGTAAGGTCCAAATAGCACACGTCAGCATAATCTAAAATAGGAAGCAGTAAAGTTTGAGCAAGCGCAATTTTAGTAGCTAGAGGCAGAAAGTTTTGAAGTCGTCTTAGAGAACCTACAGCTGCAAACATCTTCCTGCTAGTCTCACTAACTTGAGGTGCCCATGACAAAGAGCGGTCCATAATGACACCAAGATTCTTAACCTGAAGAGTGTAAGGAATTAGAACACCGTCGAAAAATACTGGTGGAAGATTTACAAAGTTGACTCTAGAAATAAGTTTGGAGCTGCCAATGACGATTACCTGAGTTTTAGCTGGGTTTACTTTTAGCCCAAACCCATTGCACCAATGTAATATACGCTTTAAATCTTCATTGGCAGCGTCAACCACGGAAGAAAGATCGTCAAGCGTACCCTGGGAATAAATTTGAAGGTCGTCAGCATAAAGGTGATAAGAAGAGAGAAGGTTTTGCGTAATAGAATGAATGAAAATAGAAAAAAGAAGCGGAGACAGCACGCCACCCTGCGGAACGCCGGCTAGCGTGTTGCACCATGAAGATCGGGAATCATCCACCTTTATTCGCTGCCGACGACCGATTAAGTAGCTATGAAACCATTCAATTACCGCAGGAGATATGTTAAGGGAGCGTAAAATTCCAAGCATTATGTCAAAATCAACGGTATTAAAAGCATTGCTAAAGTCTAACAGCGTCAAAACCGTCAGTTTCTTGTTATCCATGCCAGCGCGAATGTCGTCCGTGACTTTGACAAGAGCAGTAGCCGTACTATGACCTGGACGGAAACCGGACTGAAAGGAGTTAAGGAGGTCATATCTGTTTAAGTAGGAAGACAATTGCTGATGAACAAGGCGCTCTAGGATCTTGGATAAGAAAGGAAGAATGGATATGGGACGATAGTCGGAAAAAGAAGCGGGATTAGGTTTTTTGGGGAGAGGGACAACTTCAGCATCCTTCCATAACGAAGGAAACTCATTGGTCATAATGGACCTATTAAGGATACTAGAGATAACAGGAACAAGAAGGTCAAGCAAGGGAAGGATCATGTTACGACTAATGCTATCAACACCAACTGCGTTGGAACTGATTGATAGTACGCTCTTCTTAACATCACTGTCGGAGAATTGAGAGAAGGAAAAAGATGAAGTATCAGGAGTTGAGATGTTAGAAAGACATTTAAGCGTGTCGGCTTTTGCCGGACCATTAAACAAGGTAGAAGAAGAAAAATGCTGATTCAGCTGATCGATGTCAATATCGTTGTTACTAGAATTAACTTGAGATTTTCCAACTCCTATTGATTTGAGAAACTTCCATACTTTAGCAGGATCACCATTTTCTACGGATTTATGTATATGACGACTTTGCGCGTCACGACATATTGTGCCACATCGGTTGCGCAAGGTGTGGTATTTAAGTTTATTTTCATCTGATGAGTCAACTTTGTATCTAGATTTTGCAACATTCTTTTTGTGAATCAAGGATCTAATTTCTTCAGTAAGCCAAGGAGCAGGAAGATGCTTAATTTTGACTGGCCGAACTGGAGCATGGGCGTCATACAACTGAGTAAGTAGGGAGTTAAACAATGCGACCTGGTCGTCTACGGTATTAGCGTCAGAAATAACACTCCAGTCAACCTTAACAGCGTCCTCACGGAGACTGTCTGCATCCAACCTACTAAAATTGCGCTGGAGGAGAATTTTGGGCTTAGACTTAGGGGGCCGGACTTTATACGACAGATAAATTAAGTCATGGTACGAGAAGGCGTCCGCATAGTATTGACCGAACTTAGCAACAAGAGTAGAAGAAGAAGTTAAAGCAAGATCTAAGAGTGATGGGGAACAATTAGGAAAACAATGAGTGGCATTACAAGGAAGAATAGTCATGTTGCAAGCAGTCAAGAGAGAAATAAGTGATTTTGAACGATAGTCATTTTTAAGGAGACAAGTGTTGAAATCACCCATTAAGATGTGGTGGTTAAAAGAGGGCATCAGATCTTCGAGAAGCTTTTCAAGGGAGTCGAAATAATTAACATGTAGTGAAGGGGAATAAAATACTCCAAGTAAAAGTTTAGTGTGGGAAAGAGTTAAGCTAAGAAAAATATACTCTGCGGCGTCACAAGAATTTTGCGTTGACGTACTAACAATTGAGAAAGGAATATGGGAACGAAGGTAGATGGCAACCCCGCCACCGCCTCTCCCAGTACGATCATTGCGAATCAAATGAAAACCTGGTAGAGAATAGGAAGATGTCGCTAAACACGGTTTAAGCCACGACTCTGAAATTAAAATTGCGTGTACATTTTTTAGGTCAAAGGTTAGTAGCATGTCATTAAAATGAGCAGGAATGCTCTGAGCGTTTATATGAACGACATTAAAATTTTTAGTAACATCAGAAAATTGAGCATCAAGAAAGTCGTGGAGAGAAAGAGGAAGACTATGAAAACTATCATCGCTTACCGAGTTGGAAGAAAAAGAAACGTAATTATTACTATCGTTACTATCAGTTTGGCTGGAAAAAGACATATGTATATATAAGATATAAAAAATAAATAAATAAGTTATAATAAATATATATAAATATTTAAAAGGCGCTTTAGAAGACACTACCTGCCAGCAGTAAAACAAAGACAAGAAATAATAACGCAATATCGAAAGTTTGTTTACGAATAACGAAACGCAACAAAGAGTGTCACAGTGTCAGAGAGAAACGTCATGTCAAAGTGACAGTTAACTGATAAATTACATATTTACAAAAATAAATCGATCGATCATTAAAAATGATTGAGGGTATAATAGAAGACAAATAACATGCAACCAAAACAAGAGGTCCAAAATATAACCCGTACAATACTGCCAAATCACGAAGCACAGAGATCAACTCACAGATCACAAATAATTATACGGCATCAAAGCTAGTAAGCTGCAGGCTTCGCAATGATCCTCTTGGACTTCTTGACCGGCGGCACACTTGGCAAGGTACCACTGGCGCTGGCACGAGGAGATGAAGCGGCAGGGGCCGCAGGCACGACTGGTATGGCGCTGACCTCCGCAAGAGAGGTAACGCGGTGTCGCGCACCGCCTGCGCCCAGAATATGCACCACCCCGTCACGAGTCCAACAGCTCCGGACTCCGAAGCGTTCACGAGCCGCCATAAAAGCATCATGGCGACACTTCGTCAAAAACTCCGACAGTGTGATTCCCGTGCCCTAGTAGTGATTATTTTAAAATAAATTCACGCAATTTATATTTCATTAATCGTGTTGTTAAAGTTAAAAATAGTACAGTTTTACTGACGCTGTTTTAATGCAGACCGCCAGTTCCCTTTAAGGAAAGTAATATGGCGCGGTCGGTGACGGAGTAAGATGATTCCGTCTGTGTTTACACCCATATACATTTATTATGATAATACTAGCAACCAGGGGCCTATTGCATGTAAAATAATAGCTTATATTAGAAGCGGAACTCTCTTTCCAACTGTATGTATTAAAAAGAGACTTCTACTCTTATTACAAACTAGAGGACGCCCGCAACTTCGTACGCGTAGAATTAGTTTCCCGCTACTCCCCCCATTTCTTCCCGTTGGGGGTCGATTTTCGGAAAATCCTTTCTTAGTGCTCACTTACATCATGAAAGGAACCCCTGTACCAAATTTCAAGTTTCTAGGTACAGTAGTTTCGGCTGTGCGTTGATATGTCAGTCAGTCAGTTTAGCCTTTTATATATATAGATTACAAGCTTTTATGAAACAGGCCCCTGCCCCCAACTTTGCTGCACTATATTTTTATGACTGACTGATGACTAATACTTTTAGATATCCCATGCTATAGTAAACATTTATTTAGACCGTAATAATTAGTATGGCAATGCAATGATGAAAAAGATGCCTATTTCAGATTTCCGATTCTTAACAACAGATGAAATTAATAATTTCGATATTATTTAGTGTGGGAGAGGACGACGAATTTGGTTATATTCTGGAAGTTGATTTACTTTACAACGATGACCTACACGATACACACAGTGACATGCCGTCTGCACCTGAAAAATTTAAACCCCCCGGTGGCAAAACCCCCAAACTTATTGCCAACTTGTATGACAAATTTAATAATATTATTCATTATGTTCATCTAAATTGGGCAGAGGGCGCTGTAAACGTCAACAGCCAAATTCAAACGTCTCTACGTATTTATATTTATTTTAATTATTTTAATACAGTTTTAAGTGTCATTTTATAATAGTATTAAAACATTGACATACCTACCATTGTTATAATTAATAATAAAAATTGCTCAAAATGGCACCAGTGAAGAGCAAAGTCACAGCAAATACGGTGGCGGTTAACAGGTTGGTGGAAATAATTTCAAATTTAAGCACGGACATTTCCAAAATCAAAGGACAGCTAGAATGCTGCCATGGTACAATTCGTGAGCAACATAAATTACTTAATTACTTACGGACCAGCACGCGAGCATCCAAATGATCCTAAGGGTAATCACTGGGACTAACACTACAGCACTACACGTCTCACAACACGTCTCACTGAACGAGTCCGGCCCTGAAGGCATTGTTTTCCTGTGCGACGACCAGGGCACTGTCACACCGCCGCCATCAGCAGACCTGACGACAGTCCCGACACCACCCGTGGCTGCCGTGCCAGAGCCCAGGGCACGTCGCGCATGTTCGCGACTAGCGGCTGCTAACTTGGCCCGGCAAAGCAGTCCTCGAATAGCTGATGAGGTAGCTTCTATGCACAACTCATCACCCTTCCCAGTAGCCCCGCCGTTACCACCAGCGGTTTTTTTACCACAGGCCGCACCATCAACAGCGGCAAGGATGTTGTCGAGCTCGCCAGTGATCCCGCAGCCATCAACAACTCCACGTCCACCAGCCGTTCCATGTCCATCGGTAGCACCATGCCCACCGACGGTGCCACGTCCACCGGCCACGCCACTAATAGTGGCACCGACAGCGTCAACACTGTCGGATTTCACCGCAGCACATGCGTCGAAGGCCACGGGCCTCCACGCTGCTGGTCCCCGTGTCACGAGTCTGTACATCTTCAATCTCAGCGAAGACACCACATCAGCCGACGTTATTCATCACGTGAAGACTCAAATGGGCATCCTGGAGCCGACGTGCGAGCAGCTAGTTGTTACTCGTGGTAAATATGCATCGTTCCGCCTTGATGTGCAGCAGCAGACCGTCAGGGACGCCAAAAATTGGCCAGCGGGAGTATCCGTCCGCTTATTCAACATTATACAGTCAAAAAATTTGCAAGTAAAACGTGTATTGGCAAAACCAAAGTAGACACTAAGTTTGTTTTTGTCCACCAGAACGTTAGGTCAATTTGTGGCAAAACTTCATTACTGAATCTTTTAACAAGTACGGAGCAACCAGATGTAGTAGGATTTAGCGAGATTTGGTGCCGGAAAAATGAAATTGTAAAAGTGAGGTTAAGTGGGTACGCGCTTTGATTATTTACTCTCTAGATAGAACTTTGATGACATGAATGCGTCGAAATTTTTATCAGCTAACTGTTAGCCTATAAGTAGCTTTCCGCTCCTTAGTGTCAATTGTGTTGTCAAGGGATACGGTCGTGTTACATGTTGGAATTTATTTCGCTAAAAAAGCACTAAAATGACGAGTTGCGTTATTAAAGTGTGTTGAAATTACAAAGGACGTATTAAATCAACCAGCAAAGCCACCTACCACCCATAAATAATTCAGAATTCATAGTATTTCTTTCAAAAATCAATCAGTTAAATATGTCTAATTATTACGATTCCCTCTTGGCATTATTGTTGGTATTGCTAGTTTTGAAATACGAAATTCCCTAGGGGTATGAGCATCGAAGTATGGAAGTTAAGTTTGGATATGTTCACTTGATAATAGAAAACTGCCAAGTGAAAGTCGTGAATAGTGGAAATTGATAAAAATATATTACAAACTGGAAATTTGACATGGGGTCAGCTGGCCTATTGCCTAACGCACTCGCAATCGCACGGCATATTTAGCAAAACATTAATGAAAAGTCTTAATTTAGAACGTAATAGTTTTGTTTCACAAATACAACTTTTTTTTTTAAATACTGGATAAGGGCCGAATCTTAAGTACCCGAAACCGACGTGGATGCATGACTCGATGTGTGAATGTGGAAGAAGTGAAAGAGATTTGTCAGGATCGTAGCATGCGGGAAGAAGTGGTCTCTGCCTACCCCTCTGGGAAACAGGCGCGAATTAATGTATGTATGTATTTTTTTTTACACTTAATTAATGACGTCTTATCTGTTATTTTTTTTATAAAAAACAAATTACTTAAAACATTTTATTCGGGCAAAAAAATAACTTTTTCAAAATATCTTACTTTTATTTTGTTCCGCAAATTTTGCCGGTGAGTGTATTTTGTCCATCGAAAACATTAAAGGCAACCATTCCAATTAGTCTTAATTCCAATCTTTTTAGTTTTTCAAACACCTCATAACAACTAAACCTTAACAAGATCAGTTTTTCCAGTAAAATGGGAAATATGTCTTTAGCTGGCATCTCTATGTACGCCTACAGAGATAAATAGAATGACGTTTTGCGACTGTCAGACAAAGCAGTCTCGCACACAAGCATACAAAAACTGGCCTGTTTCCGTCGTAGTGATTACAGGGCCACACTCTATCTAGAGAGTAAATAATCAAAGGGTACGCGCTGGCGAATTACTACTGCCGAACGCGCATCGCTCACGGTGGAGTCGCGCTATACATACGCAACGGTATAGAATACCGAAAGCAAAATGACCTACACACACACGCTGTTCAATATCATTTCGAATTTGCGGCTATAGAGATAACTTGTGTAGCACTCCTACCCCCGGTCTATATAGAAACGGATAAAAATATCCTACGTTGTGTAATTAAATTTATTTGGCCATAAAATTAAAATTTGTGATCGTCTAGTTTTAAATATCTCTAAATTAGGACCCTCTACGTTGTGTAAAATAATAATGAGAAAAGATAACCCTAAACCAATTTCAACCGATAAGCAAGCTGGAAACCATAGATAAAACACAATCAAGATAACACAAAACAAACAAACGAAAGTTATAAATTGGATACGACTCACCGAGAATCTTCTAAGAATACCTGCATACTCAGGAATTGAAGTATCAAATACCCCTCCACTCACGGCTCGTGGGACCTCCGTGTACCGGAGTGCGTGTAGTTCAGATATATAAATAATTATGAAATGACATAATTCGAAATGGCAATATATAATATTCCCTACCTAAATCCCTACCTTATTACGAGGTCGGTTACAACGAGAACCTATTTGACCTTAAAATTAAATTCTTTGAGTACTTGTAATTATTGATCGAATAGGAAGTTAAAATCAAATTGGTTGCTTTGGATGGGGTCTGTCCTCACTAACCCTACCTGCCTCGCTATCTAGCTTCCTAGCTCCCTAATAAACTACCCTAAATTAAAGTATATGTAAATATATTTAAGCACGCTCATGCAGTTACGCTACTCGCTTATACTATGCTTTTAAACTATGACTCTACGCGTCCCTAATCCGAATTACGCAAACGCGGTTTGTGACGACGACTGAGGAATGTTGTCGAAGGTGGTCAAGATAGTCTGGATATCATTGAGATGAGTATAACAATTCCTTGGTGACCCCATAACAAAAGTGCGTACTAACCAAACTTCACACTAGCGCGGGCGGCCGGGTCGTAGGGTCTACACCTCAGGGCCACAAGTATAAAGTTACAGACACCTAAATGACCCAGGTCTTGAGTGAGTACCTAATGCCTGTGCAGAGGTGTGACGTAAACGGTGCGTTAGCTAATGTAAATTGTTGAATCTAAATAGTGGTAAGAAAGTGGGATAGCAAGAGATATGTTTCTATTGCTTGCAGTGGAATTAGACAACCAGAATCGCAAGGCTTTCAAGCCGCTATCTGGGCTGACCCCACGTGTGCTGTTTGTGAGTGTTCAGATTAAATGTATGTGCAGTTAACCACAAAATAGTTTTTTGTTATAAACCTTAGCTTGTCACAAACATGATACAAAACTTACTTAGAATGAAGCGTTATAACACACTCAATAAAACAAAGGTAGAGCAGATTAAGGATAGTGAGTAAGATAGAACTGCTCCTCCCTCTATTTTACAAAGCTTGTGATAACAAAAGCGTATTAATCAATTAAGCAAGCATAAGATTAGTATATTTACCTAATCTAGTTTAATCACAACACATAATTCTTGCACACATACTATTCTCTGTCACAATCTGTTTGTCCAATTAGCTGAGATTAAATGATACCTAACGAACCTTCCCTCAAACCCTAGTTGTCTAGTCGATTTAAAGAAAAACTACTAACCCTACAAGTAATATCAAAGACACAGAATATAAGAACCCCGCCGCCCCTAGCACTGAAAAGACATAAATTATCTAATACATAAAATCAAACCAAATATATAGAATAGATACAACCGTGTAACTAACTGTAATAACTATCTAGTAGTTAGCGATCACAATTCACACACAATTACAGTCCTTTAAACTAACAGTCCATAATCACACAAACCCGTCTACGGCGATACAAAAATCAACACTCTTTTGAATTACTAAAATACCGTCACTTGGAAATTTAGATGGACATAGTAGATCCGACTTTACTCGCGCCGCCTCGTTGACTGTCCTTAGGTTCGTTACCAACTATCCCGTTGTTACTTCCTAGACTCCCTCTCCGTATCCGAATTTCCTATCCTACCCTAAAAGTAGGCCTGGCTAATACCACACTTGACCAATCAGTGACCGATACCCTTCTTTAACGTCAACGCCCAGGCCCTATTGTCTTCGTCAAAGTCATCAACATCTGTGCCTAAATTATTTTCTGTTAAAATTATTAAAAAATGGTTAACCCCAAGGAAGTAATAAATATGCGTTCCAACTTTCTTATTCCCAGTAAAACAAAGGGTCCGAAATACATTTGCGCAGCGTGTTATTTTATGATGCTCTTTGCTAATGCCGAGAGAGCAATATCTATTGTTTAAGTCTCGGTATCATCCCTCTGACAAAGGCTTCTGCACATGTTGCGTGCAAGTAGATCCTTTCGAAGAACTGTGAAAACACCGCCATAAAGTGATATTTAACACTGTCTGTTTTTTAACAATCTAGCAAAAGAATAGTACATTACTGAAGAGGCCGTGAAGTCAGGGATTTAAGGACGAGTTCGGGGTAGACGGCCGAGTCGCAGAGGAGGCCGGATAGAACAAGTCCTTCAATCCCTGTTCCGGCCGAGGATTGTATAGTACTTTTCTCAAGCAATGCGAGGAAATATTAAAAGTACATTACTGCAATCTTGCGATGGCAATCTCAAGACTGCAATATTATGAGTGCAATCTCAAGACTGCCATCGTAAGATTGCACAGTCTTGAGATTACAATCGTAAGATTGCAGTCTTGAGATTTTCATCGTAAGATTGCAGTCTTGAGATTGCCATCGTAAGATTGCACAGTCTTGAGATTGCCATCGTAAGATTGCACAGTCTTGAGATTGCCTTCGTAAGATTGCACAGTCTTGGGATTGCCATCGTAAGATTGCACAGTCTTGAGATTGCTGTCTTAAGGATGCCATCGTAAATTTGCAGTCTTGAGATTTCTATCGTAAGATTGCAGTCTTAAGATAGCCATTTTAAGAATGCAGTCTTGAGATTGCCATCGTAAGATTGCACAGTCTTGAGATTGCTGTCTTAAGGATGCCATCGTAAATTTTGCAATCTTGAGATTGCCATCGTAAGATTGCAGTCTTAAGATAGCCATTTTAAGAATGCAGTCTTGAGATTGCCATCGTAAGATTGCATAGTCTTGAGATTGCCATCGTGAGACGGCAGTCTTGAGATTGTCATGTTAAGATTGATATGACAATCTCAAGACTGCAATCTAACGATGGCAATCTCAAGACTGTGCAATCTTACGATGGCAATCTCAAGACTGTGCAATCTTACGATGGCAATCTTAAGACTGCAATCTCACGATGGCAATCTCAAGACTATGCAATCTTACGATGGCAATCTCAAGACTGCATTCTTAAAATGGCTATCTTAAGACTGCAATCTTACGATGGCAATCTCAAGACTGCAATCTTATGATGCCAATCTCAAGACTATGTACTTATGATAGCAATCTTAAGTCTGCAATCTCACGATGGCAATCTCAAGACTGCATTCTTAAAATGGCTATCTTAAGACTGCAATCTTACGATGGCGATCTCAAGACTGCAATCTTACGATGAAAATCTCAAGACTGCAATCTTACAATTGTAATCTCAAGTTTGTGCAATCTTACGATGACACTCTCAAGACTGTGCAATCTTACGATGGCACTCTCAAGACTGTGCAATCTTACGACGGCAATCTCAAGACTGCAATCTTACGATGGCAATCTCAAGACTGCAATCTCACGATTGTAATCTCAAGACTGTGTAATCTTACGACCAGTTACAGTTCGCCGGTCGAGCTCCTACCGAGCGGACGTTACAATCGATAGATAACGCGCTGTGTTAATTATCTACCTATCCAAGCACGCGTATTCGGATTGTAGTGTAAAAAAATATTGATAAAATCTGCGTATTAACTTAAGTAATGTGTATAAATAAGACCGTGACGATGGTGCAGTGTAAGCAGTGCAAGCTATCATTAGCTAAAGTCAAAACCGACGGTATATCCCGTTGCAAGGGCGGGTGTGAGGGTTCCTTTCACAAAAAGTGTGCCGCGAAACTGAAAGGGTTTATTGAGACGGAACTATGCGAGGACTGCCAAACACCGGTAACGCCCCAATCGAATATAAGCATTGATTCCTCTAAAACTACGATGGAAAAAGTGTTGAGAGAGGTTAACGAAAAGCTGTCTGTCGTCTACAAAATGGAAAAAACCCTCGAAGAGATGTCTAACGATATAAGTTTCTATGCCGCAAAATATCAAGTGCTTATAGAGGATAGGGACAAAGTGAACAACAGAATAAAGGCCTTGGAGCACAGGAACAACCACTTGGAGACATGCAAGAACGGGTAACCTGGTTAGAAACTAAAGAGAAAGAGAAAAAAGGTTGAGATAGCAGGCCTGGAGGAAAAAGACGGAGTCATTCTGGAAAATGTTATACAGCAGTTAGCCCACAAGCTTGGAGTGGATGACGGGCAAATTCGTGAGATACAGAGGGTAGGCGCAAAACCCGCCGCTGTAAAATCAGCCAACAAGCAAAGTGAGGGTCGCTCGAGCAAGCCGCGCCCGCGGCCCGTTGTTATCACCATGACATCGCGGGCGGTTCGCGACCAGTGGCTGGCCGCTAGAAAAACAATAAAGCTATGCAATGATGACTTATTTGAAAATAGTAACAAAGACTTTATATACATAAATGAGGATTTAACTAAGTATACACGTAACTTGTTGTGGACGGCAAAGCATGAATTAAAACCTACTTATAAGTACGTATGGGTACAGGACGGCAAGGTGCTGATAAGGAAGGATGACCCAGCTGACGCGAAGATAAAAGTGGTCCGTTCCCTGAACGACATAGATTCATTACTAAATGATGAGAAGTGAAGTACTTATATATACAAATCTGAAATGTTTCCTTAAATCTTAACGCTGTGTTAAACAGGATGTTATATAATATCCAAATTCGACGACGAATCTACACATATTACGTCTAACATAAGTTACAAAAAGTACGAGAACTTACAAGTATGGAACAATGAAATAAAACTATATAAACTAAGTCTACATATTATACACATCAATATAAGGTCATTAAGGAAAAACTTTAATGAGCTACAAGTATTACTAAGCGGATGTATGGAGAAAATAGATGTTATTGCTCTTACAGAGATTAATATAAAAGAACCAGAATTGCCGATGTATAAACTGGAGGACTATGATACATATATAACGACAAGAGAGACATCCAGGGGAGAAGGGATACTGGTATATGTAAGAAAGTGTATTGGCTTCACGGCATCTATAATTAAAACTAACTACAGTGAGATAATATCCGGAGAACTTTCCCAGGATGGAAAACAGCTGACCCACTTATTCGTTGTATATAGACCGCCGAAAACAAACAAACATGGATTTGTGACAGATATACATCAGGTGCTTTCAAAAATACCTACTGGACAGGAGTTAATACTGATCGGCGATACAAATATAGATCTCATGAATGAGGTCAGCTCAAGCAACGTCATTAACCAGTACAGGGACAATATGTGTGAGTTAGGATTAGAATGCGCCATCAACGACGTGACCCGCGAGGAAGTGTACGGCGGCCACCCACGTGACGCGCACCTGCATCGACCACGCGTGGGTCCGCACCTGTGTCGGGCGGCCGGTGTCCGCGTACGTCCTCACCACCAAGGTATCGGACCACTATCCTATCGGAGTGAGCATCGAGGTTGTTGACCCCGCACAGACTGGTAAGCGAACATCTGTGACTATTATATGTGAAAAAACAGTTAAAAAGCTACTTGACTGTGTTAATCGGGAAGAACTAACTCATTGCAAGTGTCCACTACAATTGTATGACAAGTTATGCTCAGTTTTTTCTCGTATTTACAATGACTCTAAAGTACAAAAAATGCCGCCAAGAAGACGCAAGGATAAAACGTGGATTAACAAAAATATTAAAAAAATGTTAAACATAAGAGATAAGCTATTTAAAAGGTGTAAAAGTAGTGCTAAAGATATGAACTTGCTATATAATAGATATAGAAATAGGGTCAACAAATGTATAAATAAAGCTAAAAATAAGTTTAGGCGAGAAGAGTTAAAACAATGTAATAACAATCCTAGAAAAATATGGGAAAAAATTAATTTGTGGACAGGGACGGAAAAGCTGAGCATAGATAGAATAATACCAAAACATTTAGCAAAGCATGATAGCATCTTGAATATCTGTAATAAATTTTCGGAAACATTCACTAAGGAAATATTAGATATAAGGCATAACTGTATTGTCAAGTGTTTAGATAGGTCAAAGTATATAAACAATAGTCAAGTATCATTAAGGTTTGTTAAGGCGCAATCTAACGATATAAAGAAAATTATCAATAATTTAAGTGAAAAAAAGTCACCTGGTTTAGATCAGATAAGGGTTCGAGATATAAAATATTTAAGTGAAAAAATTAGTCCAGTGTTGGCAACATTTATTAATTTGTGTATAACAAAAACTATGTACCCAGAGCTATTAAAAACAGCATTAATAAGGCCTATATTTAAACAAGGATCATACTCTGATTATACAAATCATCGCCCTATTGCTATTTTATCAGTCATTAATAAAATAGTAGAAAAGTACGTGACAGCACAAATTAGTAGTTTTTTAGAAAAAAAAAATATCATCACTCAATCACAGCACGGGTTCCGTCGTGGGCGCAGCACGGCGACCGCGCTGGCTCGGTTTACTGATGAGGTCAACGAGGCCCTGGACCAGCGGAAGCAGGTGGTTGTGGTCTTTATTGATTTCAAAAAAGCTTTTGATACTTTGGGCCACAACCAGCTGCTTCAGGCAATGGAAGAGTGTGGAATCGCGGGTCCACTCCACGGGTGGCTCCGCGCATACCTCGAGGGTAGAACTTTGCGCACGGCCGTGGGAGGCGAGTGTGGCGCGCCCGCGCGCGTCTCCTGCGGCGCGTGCCGACCGGCTCGGTAATCGGGCCTGTTGGGTACATAGTTCATGTTAACAGTATGTGTAATGTTGTCAAAAATTGTAGTGTCTACATGTATGCAGATGACACCTGCCTAATATACGCGGATAAAGACCTAGGCTTAATAGAAAACAGAATACAGGAAGATCTAACTAACATTATTCAATGGTCACATGATAATGGGATAATTATTAGCATTGAAAAAACAAAGTGTATGTGTATACGGTCACCCTACTCCAGAGAGAGGTACAGGCCGCCGTGCATTGTGGGGCACAGTTTCGACTGCCTCCATAGTGCGCGGCCGGCCGGGGTCGCGTGCGATTGCCTCGAGCTCCAGGTGGTGGAACAATATAAGTACTTGGGCTTGCTTATAGATTATAGGTTCTCATGGCAGCCACATGTAAATGGCTTATGCAAGAAATTAAGAGCGGTGCTTGTAAAATTCCACCATCTGAAGTTCGTTTTATGTAGTGTACTATGCTTTAGTGGATTCACTTTTGTCGTATGGGCTGTCTAGCTACGGTCGTACATTTAAAACGTACCTAGACAAAATAAAGGCACTGCAGATTAGATTCATGAAATTAATGGTTGACAAAAAAACTAAAAATAAATGTAAAAGTACTAATTATGAACAACTATTCTTAGAATGTAAAGTTTTAAAAGTCCATGAAAAAGTCACGTTATTCTTAGCCTTGGAACAAATGTGTAATGATGAGTTTAAAATACCTAAGGTCAATCAAAGGTTAATAAGAAACAGAGATAGTAATAAATTGCTGGTAGGTAGGTACCTAGTGTCACAAATTATTTTGGACAGAGATGTAGAAAATATTTAGTCCCTATGATCTATAACGAGTTGCCATCGGATTTAAAGACCACAAGGATGACAAAACAAAATTTTAAAAAGAAATTAGTAAATTTCTATTAAATAAAATAAGAGGTCAATTACAACCTTTATAATACAATAAAGATTATAAGGTTAATGATAAGGTTAACCCATTACTTCACATAAATTAAACAGTTTAAGTTACATTTAAGTTACTACCTACCTAGCTTAATATAAAGGAGCCTCGTCTGCCAACAAACCACTCTGTGGTTTGGCAGAGGAATATATGTATTTAGATGTAAGCAAGATATGTGAATAAACGTAATATTATTATTATTATTATTATTATTATTACGATGGCAATCTTAAGACTGCAACCTTTCGATGGCAATCTCAAGACTGCAATTTTACGATGGCAATCTCAAGACTGCAATCTCACGATGGCAATCTCAAGACTGCAATGGCACGATGGCAATCTCAAGACTGCAATCTTACGATGGTAATCTCAAGACAACAATCTTACGATGGTAATCTCAAGACAACAATCTTACGATAGCAATCTCAGGACTGCAATCTTACGACGGCCACCTCAAAACTGCACATAAATATTAGTACCATAGATTTTGTTTTTTTATTATGTCGCAAAATATGGTTACAGAACCTAGTGGTGGTTGGCAGAATGTAATTTTTCCTTTTTCAGTTTAATGTTAGTAAGCAAATTTAAAAAGTTAGAGCAGCGGCCAATAATATTTTTTCTTAGGGATTTCATACATTACTTCTTGGCCTAGGCCAAGAAGTAATGTAGGGAGCCATAAACAAGAAACTTCATGTCTTCATTTCGTGCCATTAACGCATACATTTCCGAGCATGTTTGAGAAAATATAGATAAAAGAAATTTGTCTAAATGACCTGCAGCTGACGGAGTTAAAAATCCCAAAAGCGGCTTCTTTGTTTGTAACTTTCTATTGTTACTGTAATTCTAAGATTTCGAAGAATACAACTAATTAAGTTTTAAATAATATCTTACATTATATGAAATGTTTATTATTTTTATATATTAATGTATAGCGGGTAATAATACACGCGTTACACTTGTTATAAATTAATATTAATTGTATTGTATAGAACCGGAAATGGTGACTTTGACGTGTACTTAGAGAATTTAGAATTATTATTAAACAAGATCACCGACTAAAACAAAAGGTTTCTCATTGTTGGCGACCATAATGTGGACTATTTATCTAATAACAGTTTTAAACGACGTACCGATTATATATATTGAAGGCCTATGGGTGTTGTAATACCGTTACGTTTCCCACTCGCGAGACTGTAGACTGTGCATCGTGCATTGACTGCGGACTATCGAACTTCGCGAATGATGTGCTAAACGTGACACCGGTGGATACCGCGATTAGCGACCATAATGCCCAACGTTTCGAGTTGGCTATGGAGAATACAGGCAAAAGCAAAACAAATAGGGTAGTTGAGCGTCGGCTGTTTAGTGACAAATCATTCCATTTATTTTATGTTGACATTGCTAACTATGATTTTAATTTTATATATGATAGTAAGTTTGATATAAATTATAAATTTAATAAATTATTGAATATTTTGATACATTATATTGACGTGCATTTTCCAATTAAGAAGTTTAAATGTAGAAATAATAATATTTCTGTACCATGGTTGAATGACGAATTGAAGGAGCTAATTCGTAAGCATAGCGATCTCCACGAAATAAGGCGCCAGTACCCTGACAATCCCATACTGACTGAATGCATTTGTACACTACGCTGATTTAATAAAGTCCTCGACGGTGCGAGCCCGGCAGTCTCATATTGAAAATAGGCTAACCGCGAGTGGCAATCAATCTAAAGAAATATGGAAAATCGTAAATGAGGAAGTAGGCACAAAAACGCGATCGCAGAGCATTAGCCTTCGTGATTCTGCAACAAATTTAGAGATAAAGGATACTGACTTGCCAAACACATTTAACACTCATTTTCTTGGTGTGGCGTCCGAATACGCAACGCAAGGTGACGTCTTGAAATCCACGCATTATCTTCATAGGCACTTGGGCGCATCGGACGCCCCCGTATTCACTCTGCCGGTCGTCACTCGCGATCTCCTAGATCAAGCTTTGCGCCCCGTGCTAAAGAAGCGCGGCACGGTCGATGCTTTTGACATTTCGTTGGAAATTATTCTTTGTTTATGGCCGGTTATTGGTGACATACTTGTTGTCCTTATAAACGATATGTTTGAGTCGGGTACATACCCAGATGTTTTAAAGAATACCAGGGTGTGTCCAGTTTTTAACGGTAAGGGTGACAGATGTGACGTCAATAACTATAGGCCTATCACTATAGTACCCAGCATTTCAAAAATAGTCGAGTCTTGTCTTGTCGTCTCACCTAATGAGTCACCTGGAATCGAATGACCTGCTAACAGACAATCAATTTGCGTACAGACAGAAAATGTCGACAACCAATGCGGCGTACCGGATATTCGATTGCATAGTGACTGGGTTGGACGACAGGCAAAAGATGGCTATTTTGCGACTTGTCGAAGGCATTTGACGTAATTAGCCACATGCTACTATTAAATAAATTAAAATTGTATGGTATCCAACAAAACGTCCATAAACTGTTCGCCTCGTTTCTGTCGGATCGAAAGCAAGTGGTAAAGATGCCAGCAAACGGTAAAATGCTGAAATCCGATATAGGTTTCATCGATTTAGGTATTCCTCAAGGGTCCTCTCTCGGAAATACCCTATTTTTATTATTTATAAATGATCTTCCTTCAAGCATTGTAGCTGGCCTATCTATACTATTTGCTGATGATACAACCGTTGTAGTCAGTGCAAGGGGCTATGAGCAATTAAGACTCAAAATTAACGAAGCTTGTTCTCAGCTGCAGACCTGGTTTTTAGCGAACGGGCTTTTGTTAAATGTTGCAAAATCAAATATCATGCTTTTTTCTGGTCGCCAAGTTGCAATACCGCCGTGCATGGTAAGCTGCCCGATGCCTCTGTGCAATGAGAGCAGGTTCCTCGGGTTCATGATTGACTCAAATTTGAACTGGAAGTGCCATGTCGACGGTCTCTGTGAAAGGTTGAGTAGTGCTGTCTTTGCATTAAAAAATTTGAAACCGCTCATCTCGGGAGACGCGTTGAAACAAGTTTATTTTGCTCACTTCCACTCTCTGATGTCCTACGGCACTCTCATTTGGGGTAACTCCACAAATGCAAAAAGGGTCCTAATTGTGTAAAAACGTGCCATCCGTACACTTGTCGGAGTAAAACCTAGACACTCTTGTCGAGATTTATTTACATCTCAACGCATATTGACGCACTACTCACAATACTTATTTGAAGCTATAGTATTTGTAAGAAATAACATCTCTCAGTTTGCACGCGTGGACATTCCGGGCAAACAGCTTAGATCTACTGGACGCCTAAGAACAGTTCCCCGTCACATGGCACTTGCGGAAAAGAACCCTCGTGTCATTGGCCCGACCTACTTCGAGCACCTACCCTCAGATTTGAGATCTGAACCATCTGACGAAGCATTTAGGCGTCGACTGAGAAACCTTTTGTTGGATAACCCTCTGTACTCAGTAGATGAGTACATGGAATTAATCCTGTAGCTGTCGTGTATACTGTTGCCATAATTATGATATCTTTATTGACTTTTTTCTTATTACTATTTTAAGTACCGTTGACTATTACTATTGTATATTTTGACTGTTATTATTTTATTTCATTGTATAGTATTTTTAAATTTTTAAATTATTATGACGATCTCTATTGGTGAAATGATTTGAATTATTAATTTTATTTTTTTATTAGTTTTTGACAATCATGATTAGGATACTTTTAATTTGACATGTAATGCAAACTTATATTGTAATTATTTTCATGAAATAAATAAACTAACTAACTGCTACAAAATAACAAGATCAGTTGAACTTACCAAGTGAAGGCTGATCTTGATTATATGATGCACCTCGTCTGAAATGATCCATATAACTTGTAGTCGCATATCTTGCACTAGGTACTACATTACCACAATTGTTTAAATTAAAAACTTCGAAGTAAAACACCTCACATCTGTCAAAAGATCCCGCCAACTCCCTCGCTATCTGTCAAGTTTCATTATTTTAAAGTCCTCAATCACAACTTGAAAGGGAATTTTTGTTCTGCTGTATCTGTAAGAAACTAAAGACAAGGGTTAGGGTGGGACTGGATCATTTCGGACGAGGTGCATCATATAATCAAGATCAGCCTTCACTTGGTAAGTTCAACTGATCTTGTAATTATATTTCAGCACCTAGGCCTCATGATCCATATAACTTGTACATGTTTAAAGAAAGAAGTTTTGATCAATATCCTTAACATTTAATGTTAACAAATAAAACAAACAGTCATTTTAAATGCGATCAAAATAAAATGTTACCTTTCGCATAAATAATCCAAGGTGATTAAATTACACACCTTTAAATAAAAACCATGGACTTGTACCTACACTGGACTGAGTACTAACTTTTCCTAGCCAATCAAAATTGAACCATATTACAAAGCCAGACAGTTACAATTATGTGATGATAGGAGATGAGGATGAGCGAGAGCAACCAACCCGAGGACGGTGTCCCACTCACACAAGTTGCCAATGTCAAAAAGGTAATGACAGTGGTATTAAAGAATACTGTAAATAATTACCTGCATATATACTAAATAGCTAAATTTATATAAGAGATTTTACGTTTTAACTAATTTGTAAATGTTTAAGATTTTAACATTATTTACTGATTAAAACACGTTAATGAATAAAATATTGTGGTAATCAAGTAGTAATTGTAATTTTTTTCTGGTATCCCCAACGTAGACATAATAATATTTCAAATATTTGTTTTAATGTTTGTCAACTAAAAAAATAAGCTAAAAATGGTGAAAATATGTAAACCATAAAAACCATATGCCTAACTTATTAGGGTGGCTATGATTTGGGCCGGTGTGCGTATGGATACGAATGCAATTTCATAGATAAGTTGGCAGAGCATTTATATTTGGTACTTAAACACTATACAAATTGTCGATATTTAAAAGTTTTGTGTACTGGTAGTATTAATTTGAAAAATGTATACTCGAATGCATGTACTTATATATGTATATTATACCTAAATAATACTTTCTCAGTAGGTAGATAGGTTCATAACATAACTCAAATGATTTCTGTTCGAGGACGCGAGTGCTAAGTACTTACGTGTTTTTGAGAGATTTGGGAAATAAAGTAGGACTCAGGCAAAAACTACACAAAACTATATTGTTTAACAATATATGATACATGTATAATAATTTGCAATGAATAAATATTTCTTAAATAAATATTCTTATTTTATTTAACAATTTAGATTATTTCTTACTTATGTAATTTGACACATTTATAACTTTAAAAAAAAACCTGGTATCCGCAGATGTACTTGGTAACCCTAATTAAAACGAGATGCAATTCTCTAGTAGGTATGGTTTCCTTGTCGGTCACACTTTTTTATCGCAGTAGGTAATCAGTCCAGTGTAGGTACAAGTCCATGATAAAAACATATTCGTAGGCAACGAGATATAGAGTCTGTCTAATGAAAGATGAACCTGAGAAAAAGCGGCAAATTCAAAAAATCTTCATATGGTATTACTGATCAATGTAGGAATAAACGATTTTGATACTTTTCTTATTTTGTTTATTTTGGTGGGCACAAAGGAAGAGGAAACGCGTACTTTTTCACAATACTAAGGCCCGTATTAATAAACTATAGGTACTCAAGTGTACTAATACCGCACTCAAGTGTCCGTTTATCCATATTAAGACCACACACATATTTAAGTACAGTTTATTAGTAGAAGCCCGAGAGTCTTACTACTTAATACGTATGGGTGGATCAACTTTTTTGTTGTTGTTAGTGTCCCGTAAGCCACGAGACAACAGTGATAGTTTCTTAGAAAAAATGTTATAATGTATACTTCTATCACACTCAGGAGAAAAGCCATAAAAGAATGGTAGTGGACTTATATCCTTTGTAATCATAGTTTTAATGAGTGACCCAGGAAACGTCACCCTGGCACCGAACTACAAAGAAAAGTTGATTGACCCGTATTAGTCAGCATTGAATAAATAGATAGTGACACCTAAAGTCGCCAAACGTGTACCGAACTATTTAGAAACTTTGGGTATCACGAAGTATTTGATGCTTTGAAACTATCTATGAAAAAAAAATGCAGACCACCATAATAATGATTGCATCAGCCTGCTTTCTCATTTGTGAGCTCTTTTAGTAAATAAAATCAGCAATAACAAGTCATTAAGTAAACACATTTTATTTATTAGGTATTAGGGTAAAACCGATGCTTTCTCTCAACTCTGCTGATAGGCATCTGAGTGTAGGCACTTGCTTCTTCACAATATAAAATTCGTTCACTTTATTTCTGATGGCATGGATGTCAAAGCTATCTAAATTGGATACTGTGGCCTTGTGAGTTCACTTCTTTCCTGGAGTACTGAAAACACCATGGTTTACTTTGCCTTCATTCTCTTCAATGTCGAAACACTGATATCTGTAAGAAGAAAGAAGGAATGAATTAAACAGAACACCATTTACAAATATATTGTGACACGCAGTACAGCCCCATTTTACAGTCCGACAGCTCTATAGTACATTGTAGCCCAGGTACAGAAAGTAAGCAATAGATGGACGAGTTAGTTCGCGGGCCGAGCCGCAGGTGAGGACCGCGAAGATACGAGTCCATCTATTGCACTTTCTACCGAGGCAATACTATGTGCTTTTCACGCCTAATGTAAGGAAATAAAACAGGTTAGGACATAATACACAGTTTAATTAAAAGTAATATTGATATTTGAAAGTTCATCAAAGTAGGTCAGCATTACGCTTTCAGAGAAAGAGTTCGTTTTTTTATTTATTTGCCATGCTTTGAAATTTTCATACACTTTCTGATATTTGCGACGGGATTTTATTGGCAGTAAATTCCGAATTACCGACTTTGCCGTATCCTGAATTTCAGGCGGTGTAAGATCCATATCTGTACTTGTATCACTCATTTTTGTTGAATATCGTACAAATTTCCAATCAAAAGTTCAAAAGTTTAGCGTTTGTTCCAATTAAAAGAACAGAAGTAATTTTCATTCCCGCCTTTTTAACTTTTTGAATTTTTATCTTATTTAAAGATGCAAAGGCGTTTTTCACGTACGCCTTAAAAACTTACATAAAAACACGTTTACAATCGCAAAAATACACTTTCACTGAGCGGATTTGACGTTTTAATTTTTTAATTAAACGTTCTAATGTCATATTTGTCAAACATTTTTTTATTTATTTCCGAACGAGTTACTAATGTCATAAATAACCGACCAATAGCAGAGTAGAAAGTAAACTGGTCTAAAAACACTCCATTTTACTTTGCAACTCAACATTGTTGGACTGTTTCTGTGTTGTACTACTAAGAGCAACTTTCTATTCTGATTTCGATCCTTCTTTGGCCATATTTCCGAGCAGTGGCGTGAAAAGAACATTTGGGTTTAGGTGAAATCAAATTGCATCGGTGAGGTTCAAATCGCAACGGTTTAAGAACAAGGAAGACAGGTATAACCTGAACATCTTTTCCAAGAGCTCATGAAGTGTATGTAGGTACATATTAATATGTTTATGATATCTTTTAACTAAATGTATATAAACACCTCCTTAGTGTTTTACTGAAACTAGGTATGAGTGTCAGTTATATTAATCATCTGTCTATTTAATTAATTTAATAAAATTGCGATTGTTAATAGATTAAACATGGTATAGGTACAGACAATACACCTATGTATAGGGAAAGACAATGATTTAATTAATCTTAGTATTTATCGGTCATTGATGATAATTCTTCTAAATACTTCGTTTGACTCTGGCATAGTTAATCGTTTTGCTCCAACTCTTTCCACTGCTGAAGATTTTTCAAAAGCGTTTGTTTTTCACCATCCACATCCAGCTTATCTGAAAAGAATACATCGTTTAATTTCTTAATAGAAAAGAAATACCAATTTCAAAAGATAGGTAGAACAGAAAAGGTATATATTCTATGAAACTTTGGATTGAAGATATAGAAATAATAAGTATCAAAATTAACATGCCATACTAACCTTGTTATAACCTATGAATTCGGTCACCGTATGTAAACACTCTATTTTTTGTTTCAACAATGCTTCCCTCTTTTCTTGTTTTTCTTTATATTTGTTTATAATGGTACAAAGGATCTGTCGCACACCACTTTTGATAGTTTTACGCATGTTTAGTCCGTAAATTTCGAGAAGAAAACTTTAATTTGACAGACTCGAACCAACAACGACTTGTTTGTCAATGTCAAAACGTCATTTTAATAGTGTTGCCAGACCTGCCAGTCAAATAAAAGCCCGGTTCATCATTCATTAGACAGACTCTACCTACAAATGCGAGTTACAAATGGCCCTTGAAAAAAGGAAACTGTCTTGGATAAGTGGTCTATTACAATATTTATGTATTTATTTATTTATTTATTTATTGATACACCAACAGTGTTTACACAGATGTGTGTTAAATAAATATACAATCGTGCTTATTCTACTGGTAACACTAATAACAGGTATACAGCACTCATAAAAATAATTTAACTAGTTTATGATGAGTTAATTACTGCTAAACATTTATGTACCTTAATAACTAATAATATTAAATGCATAAATCTGTGAAAAACTGGTGCCAATCTATAGTTTTTTTGTAGAATTTAGACTATTTGAAAGGTAATTCAAAAGTTTGTTCTTAAATACTATAAAGGAGTCATTGAAGTTGCCGATGTCATTTATTTCGAGGGTGTTGTATGTAACAATGAGACGATTAAGAGAAGATAATTTACCAAGATTAGTTTTGTGATTTAAAGTAGCGAAAATGTTTCTAATTGGATATCTCGGAACAGCACGTGGTACTCGTAACCCAATATGAGAAAGAGCATCCGGGGCTAATAGGGTGCCATTAATTAGCTTGTGGAGAGTTAACAGGTCTGTGATAGTGCGACGCTGTTCCAGAGTGTTTAATTTAAAATGAGACAGCCGCGTATGATAGGATGCTCTGTATGGACAATTATAATCCCTGTAAGCCAGGAAGCGAGTAAAACTACGTTGCATGTTCTCTGACCTGTTGACATGCACTTTATAGTGGGGATTCCAAGCTACTGCTGCGTACTCCGGTGACTCCGTACCAGGGAGTAGTAAAGTGATATTATTGCATGAATATTTTTAAATTTATTACATGCCCTTTTTACAAAACTAAAGCTTTTTCCAATTCTTCGCTATTATACTATTGATGTGTTCTATAAAATTAAGTCTGCTATCCAAAATGACACCTAAATCTCGGATCTTCTGAACTTCCTGTAAAACTTCGTTACCAAGAGTTTAATGTGAGGGTATAATATTTTTATTACGGGTAAACTTATACGCTATACTTAGGGTATATTTAGCAAATACACCTGAGCCACTGGTCCAACCTGCCATCTTCCTTATGGTTTCGATGTTAACACCCTGTCTAGCGGCTGCAGAAGTTGCTGCATGACGCGTGCTGTGTGCTGAGTAAATGTTAACATTGATTCCACTCGATCTTAAGGTGTCCTTTATCCAACGGCTTATACTTTGGCTTGAAGAGGGGCCATGAGGAGCCTTGTGAGTAATAAATAATATTTTGCTATTTATCTGGCGAAGCGATCTCGCTGGGCAGATTTTACAGTTTTCATTAAAATAAGTTACCATTAACAATGTTTGTATCTTACGTGGCCCAGAGGTTTTGATATGATCAGGAATTTTAATTCTTATTTCAGACTCAAGTTTATGAATTAACATTCTGAAATAAGAATTAAAAAAATCATTACTCTGTACTCTATGAGCAGTTACAAGTGATAGTAATGTAACTACTTTCTAAGTGAGTAATTCTAAGGTCAATGACTCATTATGGTATAAATTATTAAGGTATTTGAGAACTATCTCAGGATTCCAAGTTTCCGAGTACTTTGGAGTATTTGGTTTAAGTTGATAAATTCCTTTGAAAAATCTCTTAATTTGGTAATCTTCCCCTATGTGTGGCCCTAAAATTAATGAAATAGCTGATCTATAAGAGTTAAGAGAAGCATAAGAGAGGCCTTGTTCAAATTTAGAATTAAGAAAATCAATTACTACGGTAATTGGTACATCTAATGGATTATGATTATATCTGTCACAAAAAAAAACCAATGATTATAAGCAGTCTTATATTGTCTCATAGTACCTTTGGAAACAGATACTAACAAAACATTTACAGAAGACCTACTTATGCCTCTCTTAATGAATGCTTGTTGGACAATATTGCTACCATTTGTGGCGTCATTACAGAGTTCTGGAAAACAAAACAAGGTTAATAAACATGGTAACACAATCCCGGAACACACAAACACCAGTTATTAAAACATTCTCACAATCCTAGCAAATAAGAAAGTCGACTACAACATTCCTGTGTAGCGATAATCGTTAACTTGTAGCGTTACTTGAACGCAACAAGAAGCGACACACAAAATAATATCACCTATAATATACGAGCACAACACAAATAAATATAAACCAACAAGGCAACTCACCCCTTCGACGACCGGAATAAAAAAAGTCCCGCTCCAACCCTAGCCAGATTTTATATAGAAAAACCTGAGCATGCGTAGAAACCCCTAATTTTCGGCCCCGCTGTGTGAAACCTGCGTACAAGATCGCTTGGATGCGCAAACTTTTTCTGCGAAAGTAATTTCAATTATCCAACTTTAGTGTCTATTTCGTCATGTCAAGTAACAAATAAAGCTCACTTTCGCTTGAACTGATCTTTCCTCATATTAGCGTCTCCCCAGCGTACCCTGCGTATATCGTAGCTGGGATGTGCAGAAGTTTTCCCGCAATAATACATTTCTATTTTCTACCTACAATGATTACTCTAACATAACATGTAACAAACAAAATTCATTATCCTTTGAATTTGTCCCCTACTCATCTTAGCATTATAGCGGTCATAGTTCTTTTTTTTTAATTCAATTTCCAGCCAATTCGATCTTTCTCTATTAGGTTTTACAACTATAATGTTACCTTATTACAAAATAATTTGTGTAATCCTTCCCTCTTTCATTTATTTTACTAACATAACGAAATAAATCTATTTATTTCCTAAATTCTAATCAGAATGATCTATTTTATCTTATACTAGTTATTTTATTAATTTCTTTTGCTCGCTCCACAGCGCCATCTTGGTAACTCAAAGTGAACCCATTTTTCCGCTAGTCACTCAGAATTAACCTGTCAATTTTTAATGTCTAATCGTTTAAATAGTTGTCAATATTTTCCAGAGAGGGCTCTGTTTTCAGTTTGTTTAGAAAATCTTATGACTAATTCCTAGCTATCTGATGGCGAAGATTAACCTGAGTTTTAAAATGGATTTTAAAAAGGACACTACACTCGTGTTCCAGTACAAGTGGTTTTCTTAAAATACTGTTCTTAAGGATCTTAGTTCTTACCTAACCTAACCTACCTTACTGAAGTTAACCTAACATTATACAACCTAATCTAACTTAACATACCTACTGTTTTTTAAGGGTTACAGTTCTAACCTAACCTAACCTACCTTACTGAAGTTAACCTAACATTGTACAACCTAATCTAACATAACATACCTACTGTTTTTTAAAGGTTACAGTTCTAACCTAACCTAACCTACCTTACTGAAGTTAACCTAACATTATACAACCTAATCTAACTTAACATACCTACTGTTTTTAATACTTACCTAACCTAGCTTGGTGAAGTTAACCTAACATTATACAACCTAATCTAACTTAAAATAATTACTGTTTTTAATACTTTCAAGAAAATAAAGATGCATCAACCAACAAAGAAGTTACGAGTGGTTTTAAATTTTAACACCCCATGGTCGACTGTTATTAAGGATCGCCTAACTTTACATGAGCTTAACCTAAGCTAAGAACTGATTTAAATCTAGCTTAAGTCCTAAGTTTTACTTAATTGAATTTACCTTAGTTAATGTTAGTAAATCTAGCTAATCGTAGTATTCGTAGTATTATCTTAAGCCGTTGTTACTTAGAGCCTATTCTAAACAACTATCAAAACCATATATTGCATATAGGTATTTCTAAATGAATTACCTACACTTAGCTTGTTAAAAATATAGTGGTTAAATGCAATCTAACCTACGTACGGGTATGTATCTACGAGTATGTATCTGTGACTAACATTAGCTATAACATTATCTATCTAGGACGTATATGGGGTTCACCTCCACATACATTTTAATTTTATTGTAACACACTAGTATGTAAAACTAAAACGAAGCATGTAAACTGGTTCTGACTTGGTTCAAAGCGCTATGGAGTAGGTATATCAATAAAAAAAGCCTGTATCGATAAGATTTGTGTACCCGAGTACATTGTTATAACGGTTTAATTGTTTTATTAGTAGCCGCCTATTATGTTTTATGGTCACAACGGATGCGATTGTTACTTGTGCGTTTTATTATTTTGGGTATTGTTGAATAATTCGGCGTCTGTGTTAGTTGAACTACAAGTTCAAACATGTTTTTCGGAAGACGCTTAACTTACGGAGCGTATAAAAGCGGTGGGGTATTGTGTCTGAACAACTATTAGCCACGCAACAGTCTTCGTTACCGGAGCTCCCTGTACTTAAAGCAGTATATAGACATAATAGTGTTGTGTCGTGCAGTGAAGTGTTTATAAAAAGGCCTAATAATGGATGTAAGTATGTACAAATATTTTAACTTAATTGTGTGTTTTTTTAGCATTTGTGCACCGTGTTTTTGTTAAGAGTATTGTATTTAAACAGTTGTGTAATTTATTGTTTGATATTGTTTCAGTTCTCTGAAAATACTTTCAAGAACTATTAGGTACTACCCGGAAAATAAAGATGAATCAACCGACGAAGAAGGCACGCCTGGTTTTAAAGTTAAGCAGGCCATGGCAAAAAAGCGTTCAGTAAATAACATCGACAGCTTTTTTGAACGTCCCAAGAAGAAAACTAAAGTATTGAAAAGCTCTTCCAATGTCAGTCAAAGTTTTCCTGACGGGGTGGGCTATATATCAACCGGACAAGACGACGGGGCATACGCTTCTCACTTGATTAAAATCGAGATATATGATTTGCAAAAAATTAAAAACATTCCACCCACTGAGCACTGGAAACACGCAGATGTGAGATTAAAATTCTACGTGCCTTCTGAAGAAGACACTCAGCTCCAAACTACACGTGATATTTAACATCACAAACCAAGTAGTTTCTAAAGACAGTTGTATGAAATAATTAATAGACAATAAGAAACAGTGATAAAAAGTGTTTGTGTAGGTTAAACAAAAGCTTGTTATTGTATTACATGTAAAAACCTTACCTTTTCAGAATTCAAGACCTTTTCCAGTCTAAACAATTATCTTTTCTTTGTAAATTTTACAAATTGTGCGAAATACTTTATTGACTATAAGATGCAGTGATAAAAAGTGTTTGTGTAGATTAAACAAAAGGTTATTATTGTATTACATGTAAAAATAAAAATCATATTTTAGTTCACATATTTTTTTATTTCACAAAAAAGTCTTAAACATATTTCTTAATATAAGATCATTACATAATGAATTTTCAGAAAACAAACTTAGCAAATCTTTCATAGTTTTTCCATGAAATTAAAATACAAATAAACTAAACAATATTCCCCACAAACAGAGGTAAAATGGTTTTGAAGTGGTTTATAGTTATAAGACCAGCGCTTGGTATTCCTTTTTAAAAATAACTTATGATAACCTGAAGGTTTCCGAGCAAAGGAGTCAAAGTATTCCCCTATACCATTAATGTCAATATGTATAGCAACCCAGTGGGAGCCCGGTTTCGAGTCTGGGTCCAAGTTACTTAAAATAAAGACGGGAAGATTAACCCAAATAGGAATTTTGGTAGCAGCAAAAACGTTTAATTCAAACAAAGGGCTGATTTTTTTCATACAAAATTGAATTTCATTTGTATTTATTTTTAATAAAAAAATATGAATAATTTGATGATGTTGCCAACAATGGCTACAATGAAATAAAGTAAATTGATTAAAACATTGTATTTATGTGTTTACTAACTATTGTAATCTACAGATATATCACGATTTTTGTTTATTTCAATAACGTTATCAAATTCTGCATACACAATACAATTAATGGTGCAGGGTAGAGCAGCATCAAAGCGAATTTCTAAGCGAACACTTCCATGACTTACAAGATTCCAGTGTGAAGTTGAACGAGCAGATAAATCAGGGGTTAAATTAAAACATAACAAACAATAACCTGCTCCATAATCCGTTCTGCTTATATCATTACCTTCGTTGTGAAAATGAATACCAGTTCCGGAAAATAAAGTGTGATATGATGATGCTATTAACCCAGATCCAGAACCAAATGATGGTTGTTATGATTTAGAAGGAATTTCATGACCATCAACATATAAACTAAACGAATTCATATTATAGTGTTGAAAATTAAATGAATACATAGATAAATTGCCATTAAACCCTGAATTAGATACAAAACCAATAATACATCTTTTAGGAATTTGCCCGAGAAATATATTATCCAATGTTTTACCCTGTATCCCCGACGGTAATGTAAGAACCTTAACTTCTGCTCTTGTGATAGGATATTTTGCAGTCGTTGTTGCCAATACTTTTTGATGTGCTAACAAAACGCTAGGATTAATTCGTGCCCTTCTTATAATGAGGCTGGCATCCATTATTTGCACTTTATTTTTTTTTATCTTGGTGACAAATTAGATTAAATGACTCCTTCGAACGTACTAACTTAATACGTATTTCGACACCATTTATTAAGAATTTCTCTTGGTTAAATATGTCGGCATGTAAATGCCCCATCATTTCCACTTCCTTACTCTCTTTGGTAAATTCTAGTCTTTTGTGAAACCCTTTGTTATTTGCATCAATAGTATCCACATGATTTGCAGTATCAGCATACCACAATCCACAAGTAAGATCAGTTTCTTTGGCTACTGGTCCATAGTTTAGAAGATTTTCCATATAAGCACGGTAAGCATATGTATTGTTTGGAGGTGATATGAGTTTTTGATTTAAATATACATCTAGTTGACTGAAAAGGGAATGTAACCAGTTATTGACGGGTGCAACCAAGGTATCTGGTTTTAATTTTGTGCCATCCTGATTCAATATTTTAGCATTAATATGTAACATTGTGTGGGATAGATCAACATAGTCATCTCCTGATCCGGGAACTTGGAATTCGATGGGAGCGTCATCACTTAAAGATGAAATTGGTTTGTAATGAACCCACTGGCCACTTTCAATACTTGTTTGAGTTGATAAGGGCAAATATATCTAATTCAGATTTCGCACATTCACAAGAATGACTATGTAGGAATTACATTATTTAGTTTGTAAATATATCCTCAAAAGTTTTGTTTTTATTTTTTTCATATTTTTTTTACTTCCTCTTCGTCTCGATGCTTTCAATGTAATGAGCGGTTCCCTTCTTTTAGATGTCATTTTATACCCAGAACCCGACATGAGGGAATCAATTTTTTCATCGGCTTTTCTTTTTAAATTAGCACTTGCCTCCTTGAATCGTGATCTAATCGAACTATCCATAGGGCGTGAATTTACCATATCGGATAACAAACCAACCCCTGCACCTAACGTTTCTTTTCCAATGGTTTTCAAACCACTAGATAACAAAGGGAGCACTGATCTAAATAGTCCTCCCAAAAAACTCCCTATACCATGCCCTCGTTGAAATGGAACTCCTTTATAGACAATTCCTACACCAGAGCCGGCTTGATGCGAATAATAATGCTGGTAAGGGCAAGAGACTGACGATCTGTTATAATTCATTTAACTCGTTGAAAGTGTAGCTTCACGCAGGAGCTACCAAATTGGAATGGTACATTAACACCGGTAGTTGTTCTTATATCTATTTCAATAGTATCGAACTCCCTACGTAAAACCGGTACATAGTGAGCAGGTGAGAAAATAAGAGTTTTATATGCACCATAAATAAACTTAGTTGGATCTAGTGGTATCATTCTAAGCAATGCTGTTATAACATCTCCAACTACTTGCGGATGAATTATATCGGTGTAAACAAATATTTGTGGTGGTAACCCTAGATATAAATTAGCAGGGTTTTTTCCATATGTACCTAACTTGTTTCAAATTTGATCTCGGTTTGAAACCCAACTGGAGACTTAGTATCGGGGTTGTAATGATAGAGGTTATTTCATTATTTGTTGTTGTTACTCCAACCATTTTTGTCAATGTATCATACCTAAATTTGACATAATTTTTTAGTTGTGGGTTCTCATTAAACGCTTGAAGGAAATGATCAATATTATCGTATGTAGTGGCTGGTATATGAGTTTTTATATCAACAATTTTCGTTGACTTGTTTGCGGGTGACACCACCTTTTTCTTTATGTAAATTATATTTTCATGATCTTGAACATTATACATGGAACACGGGTATTGAAATTCCACTAATCCAACTACCCACTCCCCTTCTAATTTTATGTTCTTAGGTAATTTAGTTTGAAAATGTGCAGTCGTGTTGTCCGTAATCCGTTGAACTGTTGTTTAACAAAGTTAAATAAAAACTATTTTCATTCATATTTTTTTCAAGCTTGATGCGAGTATCCAAGAGTTAAATTTATTGGGATAACCTTGCCACTTCACTAGTATTCCCTTTATGCCTCTAATATGACGCGAACGTATTATTTTATCAATTTTATACTCGGTGGAGGGGAGGTAAGTCAATTTTTGTAACTCTTTAGAATAAAACGTACCAATGATGGGTTCGCCTTCCAAATCCTTTAACATATAAACAACTTGCGGTGATCTATTAATAATTGAATTAATTATAAATATTTCATCACTCCAGTTACTTTCATAACCCTTTTGAAATACATGTTTATATTTAGTTATTCTAACATGATCGCCTACATTCAATTTTGGGGTTTCCAATGAAATTTGTCTATCTTTTTTCGATAATATAAATTATTCCAAACGGTCATAATATTACTAGAATTAACATCAATTGGTCGCATTTTAATGCTAGAATGATAGATATGGTTGTAAGAATGAAGAAGATCTTGTAAAATATTAGTGTAATTATATGTATTATTATGAGTGAAGTAACGCCACATTTTCATTTTAAGAGTTCTTTGAAACCTTTTTACTATACTTGCTTTAATGTCGGGATTATTAGTGGTATAATAATTAATGTTTTTGCTCTTAAAATAATCTCTCACCACCTTTGAAACAAATTCTGTACCTTTATCAGATTGTATATGACGAGGAACAGAGTTGGCTTCAGTAAACATGCTTTCAAAACATTCTTTAACTGTTGATGAATCTTTCTTTTTCATGGGTCTCGCAAAATCAATAAAAATCAATAAATAAGCAAAAAAAAAATTTGTATCCATGATTATATTGACTATTCGTACTCATGTCACTTAGATCAGCTTGACAGAGTTCACTAAATTTAGATAGGATATTATCTATTTCTGGTGAATCGCTTATGAATAGGTTTATGTAGCGTGTACGTATCTTGAGATTGTAACAATTTTTTTACTTCCTCTTTGTTCATTTGTTTTTTCATTTCCTTCGCTATATTATTTAAACTACTATAACCAGCTGGATTGGAGACATCGTAGTAGATCCTATTGATGTCTTATAAGGAGTCCATTTTTCCCAATCAATTTTCTTATGATGACGCTTAAGTAGTCCTGTAGTAAGTGGTGTAGCTCTTTGTTTTTCTTTATCTGTTGACAATCTCGTACTTGTAGATGCAGGTAATGTGATAGGTACAATCGATTGAGCTGTTTTTATAAATTCCAAGTTTGCAGGATTGCCTATGCAGCTTAAAGGAACTCTTATATCTCTTAAAAGTAATGCAAACTCTTCCCACCCTGTTGGTTTAGGACGTTTAAGAGATCTAACCGTGTCACTTACCAGATCAGTAATATTACTATTTGAAATGGTGCGGTTGTTTATTACAACTTCACCAGTTGGCTTCCACCAAATTTTTGGTTTACTTAAAACAATGCAATCCAACAAAGTTCGAGTTTTTTTCTCATATGACTTGGGTAATATATCTATAATTTTTGATGGGCTAATTGGCATCGGTTCTGGATTTGTTTTACCAATCGGTGTAACTGCTGTAGTACCATCTCCTTCTGGTAAAAGTGGATTTGCAACTGACTCATTATATTCATTAACCTCCTTTTTGTTCACTTTTGACTTTAGATCATTACTTTCGTAGTTGAGTTGAACCTCCCCCTCCGTTACGATTGACATTCTAAATGGTTTTCGATCTGTTTCAATAAAATGTTAAAATCGTTGCAATGCTTGTGAATATAAGGTCCACTTTTCACGATCATTCATTTTACTTTTAAGGATTTTTTGCATCTCAGCATCTAGACGGGATGATGAATTTTCAGGTAGGCTCTCATTGCGTTTGAGTCTTTCAATAAAATCTGATTCTACTAATAGCATTTTTTTCGTATTTTCCATTTTGTTTATGATAAAGAGTTAACTAAGGCACTTAAAACTGCTCCTAATATAATAGGTAGAAATGCACCTCCCTTTTGAATTATAACAGTTTTTCTTATTTTATGTTTTCCTTTTGAAACTAATTTCCGTAAGATATCTTTATATTTTTTAATTTAGATTTTTCTTTTTTTTCTAAAGGAATTTTTCCATTTAGGACGTTATAAATGCACTCACAAATAATGTTGATCTCATCATCATCACAAGATTTAAGTAACGCCGTGCGATATTTTGGTTTAAGCAACTGCAATGCTTTTAGTAAATGTTTATATGTGTTTACTCTCGCATGCATCATGTAGAACTGACTAAAATTTGTTGATGTTTGTCGTATTTAAACCCCTTTTTAGGAACATACACTGTGCAATGTCCATCAAACGGAAATATTTTTGTTTTAAAACAACATATGTCATTTGTATTTTGTTTCAAATCAATCATGAGGTAACCATGTGGTTCTTTAGTAGCATCTGTGTCGGCTTCATCTACAAATTTTGGGTTTTCCGGGTAAACTTGTCGTGACAAGTAGCGTATTTGGGTTTTGTCCCTGGGATTCTTAAAATATACAATGTAGCTTGTATTTAGTGAAATATCTCGTTGGCCTCTCCCCTGATGAAATATGTTTTGAGTAATATAAAAAACACTTAAGTTTCTATGATGGCTACCTTTTGTGAAAATGTCAACTATTCGTCCATCTGATTCTCTCATCAGATCATCTATTATAAGAAGCTTAGGTTTCTTCCCATCAAATATTGAAAAATCTGGTATTCCCTGACTATAATTTACATGTTTTAGATTGTACAGGGGTTGCATTTCATCATAACACCAAATAATTTCATCAAATTCAACATTAAATACTTATTTGAAATTATTTAAAAAGTTTGTGACAAATTGAGTTTTGCCACATCCACTTGGACCAGCTACAATGGTTGTGAAAGGATGATAAAAATGTATCATAATTAAAACTCGTAATATGTGTTGATATGAAAACAGTTAAACTTGAAATGACACAATTTATGAACTCAATTACTTTTTAAATAAATAAACCAAAATAAGGATAAACACATTTAAAAAAAACAAAGATATCATAGTCAAATATTTTTTATTTTGAAATTTACACTTTTTTTGAGTATAATTTTTTTAAGAAACTGTGCAAAAAACTCAACATAACATAAGTCTCTTTTCAAGTTACAATGAAAAATTAACTAAAATTCAAATACAGAGTACGACCACTTTATTTCACCTTCACCAATTGATATTTACAAAAACCTAAAATGTATTTACATTTTTAACAATTATTACAATTCACAATAAAATTCACAATTAAAAATTAAATATACACAATGTACAAAAAATAAAGTTGAAATTTTTGAATGTTCTGTGATTATAAATTACATGGAAAAATTATTTTGTGATGATCCATGGGGTATTTTATAATGCCCCCACGCTAGAGTGTCCGAAGAGTTTTCTAACAAGTATCGTTTTGTATCGTTATGAGATAATGATACTTTATTTATATTTTGAGTAAATATTACATGTTTTATTGATTTAAATCTGAGCATTTGAGCATGTTGCATATTTTTTTCAAATAAAAACTTTTTATAATCGTTGAGGGTCAGTTTTTTAGTAACACATTTATTGACTCCTTTAGCTTTTGTTATAAGACTATGATTCTCAACATCTAAGGCATACATTTTAGATCGTAGATCAACAAACTCTTTAAATATTTTACCGTTGTTTTCATCTTTGAAAAACCCCAACCGCTTTTTATTTATTAATGGTAAACCATATTCATTATTAGGTGGATAGTCTGATGTGTCAAAATATAAATCGAGCTCTGATTTTATGTCCTCATAATAGTTTTAAGTGAATATTTCATGTACTAAACTATCTGTATCTTTATAAAGAAGCCTGAGATTTTCTTGATATTTCGTTTTCATGTAGTCGTAATAAATTTATACATGAAAGTTTTCGATATATCTAAAATGCAAAATCCTAAGTAAATTGGTTTATTATAAAAGATTTTAGTTTTATTCAATTGAACAGCAGCTAAGTTCTCTGAAAATATTGATAAACTGTGGAACTCAGGTTTCGCTATCATAGTTTCAACTCCCTGTGATTTCCCATGATTTTCCCAGTGATTTAACAATTTGACATTCACATATTTCAAAACATTTTCCATGGTTTTACCGAACATTGAATTATTCATACTTTTATAGTGATCTTTATCAGAATCACACGTTGCCTGCGATCGCATGCGTGTGTTTAAGTCTATGCAACTTTTTAACCACTTAGATTGTTCAAATCTCAAAATACGATGGATTTTAAGTAATTGCAAACCATTCTTCAAACATTGTTTTAGATTTCTGTAATGTAGAACATAATTCGTTTTCCTATTTAAATTGGTTTTTTTATTTTATTTGGAATTCCCTAAACAAACATTTTCAGGACAGAATGGTAAATCTGAATGAGAGTCATGCAATTCGTGTGGGTATTCTAGATCGACTTCTAAAATGAATCCATGTTCAGCATCATCAGAAACATTAAAATCAGTATCATCATTCACCCATTCAAATTTACCTGTAGGGAGGCATTGAGACATAACCCACCCATAAAGATTATTTGCATCCAAGTACATAAGAAATGAAGAAGGAATATTTTGATCATATTCTGGCATAAATTTATTATTAGCTTTTGCATGTCCTTTACTACATTGCGATATGCCACCTCGAATATTTTTAGTTATGAAAGCAATTTTATCAATGTCGCTTAAGAGCTCTAGATTTATTTTTGTAGTTTTTAACATCGCATCCCAACTTAATCCTGGAGCAGTATAATAATGAGCTGGATCTAATCCATATGTCCTAAGACATACGTTTCTTAAATTTTCAAATACATCAAAAAGTAACAAAACATCTGTTTTTAAATATAAATCAGAATAATCCCCCATATTTTGACAATGAAAATGAGACCAAACATCTTTCGCATGTTCATAATCGTCTTCTGATATGTTGCAATCAGTCAAAGAATTGTAGAATTTATCTTGAGAGGGAAGAGAAGTTAATTTTAACGTTTCATATGATGTCATGTGTTCATAGGGATAGATACCCTTTCGTATTAATCGTTTAAAATCCTATTCACATGGAAAACTCAATTTTAATTCACGAAATTGTTCAGCTGTCAAGGTTTTGGCTAATTTTTCAAGACTGCAACTATTTATCAGTTCAATGTCCCCTTCCTCAAATCCAAACCCATGTACTATAAAATGACTATCATAGTTGCTCAAATTATGGAAAAATACAGGTACAAAATTAGGTGTCCTGTATTTTTCAGAACAAAATTGATGTGCTACTCCTTCATAAAAACCTGTATGATGATTATAAGAAATACAAGAATCACCATTTATTTTTTTATCGCAAATGTAACATGTACTACTCTGAGCAATGTCCAAATTATTTGCATCAGATAAAGGCAAAGGGGTTTTGCCAAAAGTATTACTCGTACAAATGTTATCTAAATCTTTTTTAATGTATTTCATAAATGTCTGTGCACAATCTTTACCTTTGTATGTTCTATACATTGACAACTTATCATCATAAGAACACTTAATGTAGTATCCAAAACTATATACGGGTTAGGCCACCTAAAATTGTAAATGTAACTCTCGAGACAGTAACACAGTAACGTACGTGACAAGTAGTAACGCTCAAGACATTATAAAGCTATGTTTACATTTTTTTTTATTAAACTAGGTAGTGATTTTTAAAATTTAAAATTAATAATATAATTATGACATTATAATGGTGTGGTTTTTGTCTTAAACTTACAATAAAAGGTCAAATGTATAAGTTTTACTTAGTTTTATTTTAACTAAAAAATGTGACAAGGTTTAAAAGAACGATCATTTAATTAAAATAAATCTTATCAGAAATCTCGTTTTTTAAAAAGTATTCTTTGGAGCTTAGTATTAAATGAACTCTCTTAACAACATTAGTTATTGGAACGAAATCCCTATCAATTTTTCGAGGTTTGACAAACTTTAGTGGACTTTTAATAGTTTTCAAAAAAGATATCTTATACATTTTAATATTATCTTCCTTTCGCACATCTTCAATAAAACCTATGTAGAATTTCCAAGACATTTTCTCGTAATATTTAACGATCACACTGTCACCTTCTTTCAACTCATTATCTTCTCCAGTTTGAACAATATTTCGTTTCTTTTTTTCTCCATCTATTTGAAGTCTATTTTCGGTTATCATAATTTAATTTTTTTTTACTGTTTGTGCTCTATTTTCATGTACCGTAATTTTGTACTCCTCTTCTATAGGTATTCTTTGGTCATGTTCCGTAGTCTTTTTCGCTTTTTCTTCTATTTGTGTTATATTTTCAGGTTCTGGAGATTTTATCTGTTCCTCTCTTTGTATTACATTTTTAGATCCCATAGTCTTTTTCTCCTCTTCTATTGGTACTCTTTGGTCATGTTCCGTAGTCTTGTTTTCTTCTTGTTCTTTTGGTATTTTATTTTCAGGTCCTGTAGTATTTTGTTTTTCTGTGTCATTTTGTGCATTTTCTAAATACTTTTCATCTACAAACTCTTCTTCATCACAATAATCCGAAGAGTCGTGAAGAGAAAAGTTTTCATCGTCTGTGTCTGAAGAGTCGTCGCTAAAATGTGGCCGCTTTCGTCTTAAACTCTTCTGTTCAGATTTTTTTAAAGTTTTAAAACCTTCTTTTGATGTTGATGGAACAGGATTCCGGTAAATATTGTCAGGTGTTTTATTATTTTTTATTCTTAAAATATTCATTTTTTCGGAAATGGTGTTGAATTGTGATGCATCAAAAGTTTTCAAGTCTATATAGCCTTGGTTTTCAGGTAAGTAACGGACTTCGGACAAGATCTGGACTTTGTTACTAATACTTTTTTCATTTTTGGTGATGTCCATTTGAATTTTCTTCTTCTTCTCAAGACTATTCATCTCTAAGCTACTTTTCCTTTTTCGTTTCGAAGCCGTAGGCTGCTGTTGTTCTTTGTAAAGCATATGAGATTTGATATTTAGGCAATTACAGGAACCTTTGAAAGAAATCACGTCGCAACAAAAACAACTAAGACATCTGTAGTCATTGTTTGAGGTACTGGTATCAAATCTTCTAATACTGAGTAATTTTGAATAGCGTCTTGTGGTATATAAAAGGTAAATACTGATGAATCAGATTTTTGCAGGACATCATAAGCAGTTTCAGCATTCGGTATATCTAGGCCTTGTGAAACGCAGTTATCAAGACGTCGCTTTATTGCGGCACCGACGCCATCGGCGGCTCCTTTTCCATGCGAAGCTTCACTAAAATTCCAAGTAGAATTTTGGAATCCCATTTCTTCTGTTAGCTTAGAGAAGAAGTAAAAGTTTTTCTTTTGCTTATATTGACTTGTTGGGCCGTCTGAAAATAAGTGGATTCCAGTGACACTCGGTAATGTCTTTCTGATATAATTTAAAACTGGTGTCAGATGTGCCCATATTCCCTCTGGTCCGTGTTCATTGTTCGGGGAAATGGATGCAAACGTTTGAGGTGCTCTGTCTTTGGCATATATCACTCCGGTATGTAGAGTAATTTGTGGTTTAGATGCTCCCCAATGCATGGTCTGTACTTCTTTTGCGTATTTGCACGTATAATTTTCCGAAAAGTTGATATGCACTGCAACTTCGTTTGGTGTCAAATTTTTAATGCACGATAAATATTGAGCGTATTGATGTTTGATGTTGTATATATGTTTAATGAATGTGTTAAAATCGTTATTGTATGTATCAGTTAATGAAATCATTGTGTCGCTATTCTCCCTTTTAACCATTTTTTCAGTAGTTTTATTGTTTCCACTGCTTTTATTGACATATTCATGTTTTTCGCGTGCAAATTCTTCCCATACAACCATTTTATCCTTAGTGTGAGTAGCCCAATCAAAAGTGATAAGTTTATCACGACACGTGGAACATTGTCTATAGGCACAATCTTTCGAATGAGGATCGCACAGTACTTTTGCAACGATATCATCCACATTTTTGGTATCGATCATTCCCAAAGTATATAATTTGTCAGTTCTTAGCATGAAATTTTCATGTTTAATACATGCACATGTGTCTCTGTTAGTGAGTTTTGGATGCAGAACATAAAATGGCCTATGTTTTTTGAATGTAGAATATTTTGCTTTACCACCTTCATCTTTATATTTTTTAAAAAGATCTTTTTGAGTTTTGAGTAAATAACGTCGCTGTCGTTTTTCTTTTTTCAACGTTTTTACTTCTTTTTTTCCTGCGGTAGCTCGACTTGCATCATCCCTTTCATAAAATTGGCTTATTTCATCCACTATTTTTTTGCGTCTTTTATTTTCATATTGCTTAATACGTCGTGATTTCCCTTTTAGTCCCAATATCAACGTCAGTTTATTCTTCATTCTGTATTTCGTAACATATTCGTTTTCCGTCATTTCTTTAAAAATGTTACGTTCATCATTACTTTTTGTATTTTTATAAGCATTTTGTACCGCATTTGTCAAAATGTTGTGGTCTAAAAGGACTCTTTTGACTTTTTCTCTTTCTTCACTTGTCACATTAGGTAAATTCTGATCAATAAAGGAGCAAGATTTAGATAATTGTCATAAGTGTCATATTATTCTCATTTCTAGTTGTATCATTCTCATGGGTTATTATGTTTTCATCTGAATCTTCAGGTTGGCGTAGTAGTTCCTCTAACTGAACATTTTTTTGTGTCAGTCGGGCAACTTGCTTTCGAAGGGTGTCAACTTTCTGCTTCAATAAATTTATTCTTCTTTCATACTGGGCTTTTTTAGCAATCCACATTCTGTAAATTTTTTTCTTCCTTGCTTTCTGCTCAGCAAACTTTTTTTGTTCATCACTAAACGTATTGTTAGAGTCCTTCTTCCTTAGTTTTTGTTTTCTTTCTCGCCATTGTAGTCTTTGCTCGTTTTTTTCTTCTTCTGTAGTACTTTCTTTTAACTTCTTTCTGTATTTCCTATTTCTTTCTGCATTTTTTTTTTAGTGTGTTGAAATATTTTTCAAGATTAGCTTGCCGCATACGATCTCTGTAATTTTTCTGTTTTTCAGCGGCTGTTAAGAGAGCCATCTGAAAATAACGTAAAAGCATCCTCATTCACTACCCATACAGAAAAGACCATCAAATCAAGGGACGAATGTAAAATAAATCAATTAACCCACTTAATAATATTAGTAAATATATATAACCTCATTTGACATACATTTATGTGTCTAGAAATTAATTCGAAATAGGTACTTAACATAATTATCAATATCAATACATTATAGGGATACGCGCTAATCGTTTCGCGCGCTTTTATTTTCCTCTTTCTCTCTTTCCTCTTCTAACAGAGTGTGTCTCACTCCCGCGACGCCCACGCGCCGCAGTTCGCTGGTAGCTCGTTGCGAGGTCGGCAACAAAACTTAACCTATGTTAATCTAATATTTCCATAAACAGTATTTTGTTCTTGTAATTTGTTCTCATTTTACAATAAATATCACACTGGCGCCCCACGTTGGGCGCGTGGGCGTCGCGGGAGTGAGACAGACTCTGTTGGAATAGGGGACCGTTGCGTGAGCGCTGATTGGACAAGACGCGCGAACGGAACATTTTTGAGTGTATACCCGGAAAATAAAAGCGCGCGAAACGATTAGCGTGTATCCCTATAACATAATTATAAAAGCCACCGCCGAGTCTGTCTGTCTGTTCGCGATAAACTCGAAAACGGCTTGATTGATTTAGATGCGGTTTTCAGCAACGTGCGGCTTGATTCTTCCGGATAGTTTTGGTGTATAATTTATGTATATTTCTCACATGCATTATATTGTAATCCGTGCGAGTCGCTAATTATTTATAAATTTGGAATTTCTATACCATTTTCCAATCTGATTTTACAATAATAAAAAAATAGCTTTAAATTTACATTATTATTATTATACAATATTTTATACTTACTTATTTATCACCAAATCAAACTAGTAGGAACCTGAGATTAGCATGTTCAAAAACAAAAAAAACACTAGCTTTATTAAATTGGTATAGACTATAAAATATCTATTCATTTTACTCACTGTAAAGGGTTATTAATATTTTTAACTTCATGTGAAACCAGCTTAAGGTAACTCTCGGTTACTCTCGGTAACTCTCGCAGCAACGCTTGGTAACTCTCCTAGTGACACTCGGTAACTCTCGTGACTGAAAAAGCTTGCGCCGGTAACCTAAAATTGTGATGTCTCGAAATTAATCCACTTTAAAGCCTCAATTAATGGTTAATGCACAACAGTACGAATGTAGCACTGAGCAACAATGATAAAAATCACAAAAGAATTACAATTTAACATAAAAATCAGTATATAAATTCAATAAACTTACGTGGACAACTTAATCTTCACACACTAAATTACAAATTTTGGAGCGTAATTGTTTGACATTTCTTTTTTTTAATTTTTGGCATGACGAGCATTAGTGTTGCCATATTAACACTGGATTTGGGACTTAGGATACATGGAAATTAAGCAAATATTGGGTAACGCTCGCAATGTAACTCTCGAGACAATATATTGCCGGACCTAGCGTTTCATATATATGTTATATAAGAATTCGTAATAAACGTTAATACTAAACAGTAATTACTGAGAAAATAATATAATAAAGTAAATTAAAGTAATTCCATTCAGTACAAGATGTTGTTTTATATATAATCTCGCACTTAAAAGTCTTAAGGTAAGTTTTGGACACGTATTTTTAGTATGAAGAAAAAATATTTTTTTTTTTTGAAAATATGTTAATTAATTAATATCGGTACGATTTGTCGAATTTAAACAGCGTTTATATTAAAATGTACTTCTCATAACGCAATGGTACTACACTAAGTAAACTATTTATTAAGTTATTAACATATACTTTTATAGGACGTGTAAAAAGTAGAAAAGTTACAATTTTTGGTGGCCTAACCCATTTCGTGTTTTTGTTGTAGAGGATGTACTAGGATTATTGAAACATGATGGAATTGGGTTTAAAAAAGCCTCAAAATCGGCATAAACAACAAAAGGCACCCTTAATTTACGTTCATAATTATTGAAGCTAAGTTGGTTTGATGGGACATTTTCATTGAACCAGTTTTTCTTTTTATCCTGTTCTGAAGGTAAATTCGTGCAAACATGGAAACAATTTTCATGTGATGTAAAGCTGGTTAGGCAACCATCACAAATATGTTTTGCATGTTGTGTATTGGATAATTGTTTAGATACTAATCTAGATAAATTCTTGATCAAGCAATAATGTGCTTTACTACCTTTGGTTATATATAATAAGTTTAAGTGGGTAGCTTTATTACATTTAGTTAAGTGAAATGGCCTTATCACATCATGTTTTTTACTTTGTGAATTGTACTCGAGTCCAAAAATATTAATGCTTATATCATTAATTTTTTCAAATTTATGAACATCCCCTAATTTAAATGGGAAAGTCAATTTTTCAAAGTTTAGTTTAAATGTTTATGCGCCATATATGAATTCCATGTATTTGAATGATGGTTTGTAGGTGGGTATAACCCTGACAATATAGCCCATCTAAAACATTCATGATCATTGTTTTTTACATTAATAACTGCCTTTTTATTCATTATATCTCTCGGCAATTTTATATAGGAAGAACCACGTAATGGGTTAAATTTATGTACATTCACACCTAGATAGTTGAATTTTACGAAGCTCCATCCACTATCTTTCCTCTCAAAGTTAGAAAATCTTGTTAAAATTTCGTTAACTATAGTTATAAAAATATCATTTTTGTCGCTTCACCACATTGTTACTAAATTGAAAGTCAAACGTATTATTTAGCTGTTTGGTATCTTAAGTAAAATCTGCATTAAGAATGAAATTTACTTTTAAAGCACAATGATCAGTAAGTGATCGATCCAATAATGTAAAGATTTTTTCTTAATTTTTTTGTAAAATTGTTTCGGGGGTAAAGGGGTTGCGAACATTTTCATCAAGCAATATTCTATAAGTAGCCACCCTATTCCTAAATGCGTTTTCAATTAACTGTACATTAACCCATTGAATATCAGACCTTAAGACATTATTTTTGTGGATATTACTATTTAAATGGTTGGTGAAATATCTTTTGGATACAAACTTACTACACACAGAACATTCAACATTATCATTATTTTTTGTACTCACATTCTCATCTAAGATTGGTTCGGATGATGTTGATACTGTATCGCGACTAGTTGAAGGGCGGTTTTTCTTTGCCAGCACTTCTTCTGACTTCGAAACTGCAGCTGTCCTCTTTACTCCAACCCCGACTTGGGAAGATCTATAAAAATAAGAAAACATGAAATTAAACATAATGTACGACTTAATAACAAATACAAAGTTTTTAATTAATTGGATGGGGTATTATACAAACTCAAATCTTGTCTACATTGTTGGCAGTATGCTTGCATTGTTAAAACTCCATCAATCACATCTGAGCACGAACTATTCTGTTTGCCTTTAATATGACCATCACATGGTGTAAAATATGGTTTACATCAGAATCTTCTAATAGTGTGGTGGGTAATTGATTTGATATAAACCACAGTCGTATATTTCTATGAAAATTAGTTATAATAAATTGTTTACTTAAACACTCAATTTGATCACGAACTAAATGGATTATGATGAACACCATGATGGAATAAACCGCACCTTAGTAACTCAAACACAGTAACGCAAACAATGAATAATTTCAACATCGAATATCTCATTTATATAGGAGCGCCGCACCTAACTGCTTCCATAACAATAAGGTCAAGTTACTACAAGTCAGAAACCCATCCTTTGTCAGGTAAGTAGTGGTCAAGCGCTTTTACACAGGTTACAACAGGAATATTAAGAATTAAAAATATTACTTACGCATCACGATGAAGTTGGCTTATGAATTCCCCGATGCCAAGTAATTCTTGATCTTCTTCAAGCTCTTCACAGAGTCTGATGAGTTGGGCATCGTAGATGTCACAGTTCAAACTATCCATTTTGTTTAATCTACACAAACACTTTTTATCACTGCATCTTACAGTCAATAAAGTATTTCGCAAAATTTAATTTTACAAAGAAAAGATAATTGTTTAGACTGAAAAAGGTCTTGAATTCTTAAAAGGTAAGGTTTTTACATGTAATACAATAACAAGCTTTTGTTTAACCTACACAAACACTTTTTATTACTGTTTCTTATTGTCAATAAATTATTTCATACAACTGTCTTTAGAAGCTACTTGCTTTGTGATGTTAAATATAACATCACGTGTAGTTTGGAGCTGAGTGTCTTCTTGAGAAGGCGCGTAGAATTTTAATCTCACATCTGCGTGTTTCCAGTGCTCAGTGGGTGGAATGTTTTTAATTTTTTGCAAATCATATATCTCGATTTTAATCAAGTGAGAAGCGTATGCCCCGTCGTCTTGTCCGGTTGATATATAGCCCACCCCGTCAGGAGAACTTTGACTGACATTGGAAGAGCTTTTCAATAGGTACTTTAGTTTTCTTTTTGGGACGTTCAAAAATGCTGTCGATGTTATTTACTGAACGCTTTTTTGCCATGGCCTGCTTAACTTTAAAACCAGGCGTGCCTTCTTCGTCGGTTGATTCATCTTTATTTTCCGGGTAGTAATAGTTCTTGAAAGTATTTTCAGAGAACTGAAACAATATCAAACAATAAATTACACAACTGTTTAAATACAATACTCTTAACAAAAACACGGTGCACATATGCTAAAAAAACACACAATTTTGTACATCATGAAGTAGGTATACAATTAAAAATGTTTACCTAATTATGTGAACAAAAAAGTGTCAAAAGCTAACAAACACTAAACCGATGTCTATTTCATTTGTGAATGTTTTATGTTATCTCAGTCATAACACTCACTCAATTAGTTGAAATGGAAGTTGCAGAAAAATAAAACCCAGTTTAAGTTACTCGGGGACAATGTAGTTTTCAAATTATAAAATGATTTTTGAAATCGATCCATTGGTTTTGATTTTATTCGTTATAAACATACAAAAATACAAATCTTTCCTCTTTATATTATTAGTGTAGGTATACACGCAAGTCAATGACAGCTGTCGGGAAGACTTTGAGAGTTCACGACTTTGAGAGTCATTCCGCGCCCCGGCGCGGTGGAACCATAAGGTTGTTCATGTAAAGGTGGATTTACATTGGATGGGCATCAGGATTAATTAATTATTTAATTAATATATAGAAATATCTTGCAGTCATAAAACAAATTAAAAAAAAAAACATTTTAGAAGCTAGAATGTGTCAAAAAGCTAGAGTTGCCTGATGATCTAAAACCAAGAACTAAAATACCACCTGTAGGTATGCACCAGGTGTGGTAAACCGAATCAAAAAGCTGATAGCCAAAATAGTCACAGATAAACCCTGTAAAAAAATGCGGGTACATTCGGCTCAGTGTAAGCGCAAGGTTTAGCGAGAGTGATCTCTTAATTTTAATATCATTTATTAATTGTAACGTACTTTCAAAATATTACTGCAAAGATTATTTGAGACGCCTATTCCTCGAAATGATTTTTAAATGTTCAAATATCGTTGAAAACAGGTGTATTGCCATTGCCATATATTGAAAAAAAAAATGTGTGGTGTTTGTTAAGACATTTAATTTTTAACACTAATCCAGCAAACAAACACTCGACGAAAGTTTTCAATACCGGCTAAAGATGTGATAGGTGCTTATCTACTTATGGAATTAATTATGAATACCATCAGGTTTTAAAGCAAGTGAACGATCCCTAGTCTTCTTCTATTTAGGATTTCTTTCAGATGAACAAAAATACTTCTCTGTCAAGAAAGTACCGGGAAAAGGTCAATAATACAAAAAATGTAAGTTATTCTTCCAAATTTATTTTATCGCCTTCAAAGTATACTCTTTCAGAAATGATACACTCACGCTTACGAATAATCCGATCATGGATTTTTTTTTTTAAACGCTTTTTCCGGAATTGCGTTCAGTTCTCGGCGCAAATTCTCTTTTATTTCTTCTACCGAATGAAAACGGGTGCCACGAAGTGGTAATTTGAGTTTAGGAAAAATAATTAGGTAGGCTGAAGCCATATCTGGTGAATGAGGTGGTTGCTCGATGGTATTTGTTGAGATTTTGATCAAAAATTCGTTTATAATAATGGCCTTGGCGCAGGCGCATTATCGTGGTGCAAAATCCAAGAATTTTCTTTCCACCAATCTGGCCCTTTTCGTCGAATTAGCTCTCTTAAACGCCGCATAACACTCAAATAATATTCTTTATTTACCGTTTGACCTTTCGGAAAGCACTCCAAGTGCGCAACACCGCAATAGTTAAAGAAAACGGTCAACAGACTTCTGTTGACGACATTGAGGGCCTACCAGAGCGAGGCAAATATTCTATCACATCTCGACCGCTTTTGAACGCATTGTGCCACTCATAAGCACGTGTTTTTGATAACATCGAGTCACAGTAAGCCTTCTGTTCCATTTTCAGCGACTTCGAACACGAAATTCCATTTGCGATGCAAAATTTGAGACAAACTCTTTGTTCGATGTTTTTGTCCATTATGAAATTCGTAACACACACTAGAGATGATCCAACAAAAACAGCACTGTATTTAATGTATTTGACAGATGAAACTCAAACTCCGCGCTAAAATGAAAAACAGCCGTGCCAAACCAGCAAAAAAATAATAATAATTGGGAACCATAAACAAATTATCAATTCCCGATATTTTTTTGACAGAATGTAAATGAAATGAAGTATTTATACACAGTTACCTGATAACCTGTGTATTTAAAGATAAGTCGAGGAAGAGAATAAATTAAGTATCCAAGTAGATATTGCTCTGATTCTTTCCATCTGAAATTACCTACTATTTTAAATGGGGATTTCTACTTGCCACGTACCTATATTGTTGATGATTTATTGTGTATTAACACAAAATAAATGTGTGTTTTAATTTACATTAATAACTACAAATAAAAGTTTTAAAGTAACGTAACACATTGCAATAACCTAATAGGGTTGTACTTAGGAGTAAGTTTATTTTGTATAAATGCAATAAAAAAAATATATAATAATAAGTGATCAGTGCTCTAGCTGCATTGATATAATATTAAGAATATGAATGTTTAGAGTTTGTCTCAGGCATATACAATATTAGGTACCTACCTATCCAAACTGTTTAAGTACAATAAATCAAAGATTAAGTAATATAAATTAACCGGCGTATCTGCTCTCTGTATCATCATAATATTCTTTACTTAATCTAATTTGTTATTAAAAAATTAAAAAGTTTTTTTTTCATGCGACTGTCAACAATTCGTTCCCCCCGCCAAAAATTCCGTTACTCGTTCGTTCCATTTCGAATCTCGTTGCGCGAACATCTCTCGTTTTCAACCTTCTCACTAACTTTATACACTCTTTAGTTTAAACTCGTAAAGTGTATTGGAGGCTGCCGGCGTGAATCCTGGACATAATCGGAGGCTAAGTGCGTGTGCTGAAGGTAAGGTTGACGGTTGATCTAGGGAAGCTGAAGACTATCACCAACGGTGCATCGCGGCGGACGCCAACGATTCTGTACCCAACAGATCCAGAGTCACCAGGTCAGACCACCACTCACTTTAATTCTGGTTAACTATTTGTCAATACATCATATGTCGCACCCCTTTACCATTTATCGCAATTTCATACAGTCCATTCTTTTCGTTTATTTATCGCACATTTTTGGTATTTGATCCGAATATTTTGATAAGTGACCTTTGTTTTATCGTTTTCGTAGTCACTACTTAAGATTCGTTTCACCGTTATATTTTTTTAAATTTATTTCATATTATCGGGTAAGCAGAAATATTATTGTAAGAAAGTTATTGGAAAGGTTGATTCATTCAAAGTCATTCGTTTTTCGATAGTAAGTCGGTAATTTAAGACTGACAACACTGACGGTTGTGTCAATCATTTATTTTACTTTGGGACAACTTCTACCGCCAAGTGAAACTACCTTCACTTGCACTTGCATAGTTGTTAAATTTTTTAGTTTGATTTAGTTGTCTTTTAAAGAAAAGTTAAAGTTCTCGGCAAGTTGTCAACGTTTGTAATAGTGTTTGTGTTGTCTTGTGTTGGTTTGCTATGAGCATTTAAGTGGTTAAGATACGAGCATGGCCGAGATAGCGGATCCTTTGCTCATCGTGAGGAACTACGCAATGATGAGGTTAGAGTATCTGTCTATGCAGGACGAAACTGAGTTGGCATTGTGCACCGAGGCAGATCTTTCGTCATTAGCGGATAGTTTTCACGAGGCACAGATGAAAATCTTAGTTTCAATTCCGCGAAGCGAGCGTCGGGAAGAGTTTAATGTTAAGGCGATATTTGACACCAAGATGAGGGCTGTTAAGGTGCGTATTAATGTAAAACCTACCGCTGGCGCCGCGTTGCCACATTCCAATCTACCTAAGCTGCCAAAAATTTGTATAAAACAGTTCGATGGCAAGATAGACAACATTTATTCAACTGTTCAATTCGTTGGTTCATGAGCGTACAGACTTGGCAGATATAGAAAAGTTGCATTATTTGCTGTCGAGTGTGCAGAATGAGGCGCATGATTTAGTAAAAAAAAACCCATCAAAAACATAAATGTGAAATGAGAGCCAAGTTCAATATTATGATATATGCCTTGGTTGTTGACTTCAACGACAAAAGAAGTGAGATCTAAATGGGTGCCAAGTTCAATGGTCAGTCCTCAAATTTATTTATAACAACATATAATATCATTTCTTATTATAACTTAGGATAATATATTGTAGCCTAAGGTCTGACTTGGCTAGTTCTCATATACGAATTATTATGTTCGATGGCTAGTTTCTACCTGCAAGCCATATTTTCGGAATAATAAAATAAGAACCGACAAGTAACAGGGTTAGAACTTGCGAAGGCTATAATATAATTCGTATAATGAAAATTAGCCAAGTCAGACCTTAGGCTACAATACATTATCTTAAGTTATAATAAGAAATGATATTATATGTTGTTATAAATAAATTTGAGGACTGACCATTGAACTTGGCACCCATTTAGATCTCACTTCTTTTGTCGTTGAAGTCAACAACCAAGGCATATATCATAATATTGAACTTGGCTCTCATTTCACATTTATGTTTTTGATGGGATATCATTACTTTTTGTACATAAAATATTAGTAGGTACTTATTTATAACAAAATTAATACCAAATGGTTTTTGTTAAACTACTGTATTTTCCTACAACTAAGTATAAGTTAAGTGTTCCTAATAGAATCGATTAAGTGAAAAATTTAATAAAATGATAAAAATTTACCAGTTTCTGATTTATTCCTTTGTATTCACCTAATTACCTATCTGCATGCCAAATTTAAACTTTCTAGGTCATCTGGAACTGGGTTAGAGTTTTGATCTATAGGTTAGTGATAAAAATGACGATTTTTGGACGTTAATATCTAAATAACCATTTGAGATGTGTTTATGAAATTTGGAGGACTTATGTATCTTGCAAGTCTTAATATATGAGCCAAATTTGACACGTTTATCTCAAATAGTTTTTGAGTTATGAGGGGGTCAAAAGTGGCTCCAAATGGTTCGTGTAATATTACACACGGTGCTGCTCGCCAGTTCTGTTACTTGAACTTGGCTTGACACGCTACCGCGTGTCTAGATACCCCTTTACTAATGAGAATTATATGGTTGCTTACAGCACATTGTATAAGCATTATAATAAAACTAGGTTAATCGCTTCCATATAATTATTATGAGCGGCTTATCAATTGTGAGCCAGTAAAAACTTCTCAGGCTAGTGACTTGGAACGGGTGAACCGGGCATTCACTGAAAATTTTGACAATTTTGAAAAGTTTTAATTTACCTGACAAGAATTTTATGTTGGTTCAGTTATTGTGGTCTAAATTGGATAGATTTACTAGGGAACAATTTGAGCTAGAACATAACTCGGATGAAATCCCTGAATTTAAACGTTTACAAATGTTTATTGAAAAACGGTTCCGAGCATTAGATGCAGCAGAATTTAATACACCATCATTTAATACCCAACCAGCTGGTAGTAAACCAGTTACTAAGGCTAAAACTGCACTTGTTGTTTCGTCTTCATTATGCACCCTGTGTAAAGACCCACATAACCTTTCAACATGTACATCATTTTTAAAAAATGGACCCAAATGACCGCTTTAAATTTGTTAAAGAGAATAGATTATGCATTGTATGCTTTTTGGGTTCACATTCAGTAAAGTTGTGTAAATCTAAGCAGCGGTGTGAACAATGTCGATTTTCCCACAACTCATTGCTGCATTTTAATAAACCTATGCCTTCGGACAAAACTGTAGAAACATTAAATCCTTCACCAAGCACTTCAAAGCCAATGGCTTTGGTGGCTAACAATGTTGTCGCTTCTACATTATTTTCTACAGCCAAGGTACTCATAAGGGACATTGACGGTAATTTAGTTTCGATTAGAGTGCTACTTGATTGTATGTATGTATATATGTAAACTCTTTATTGCACATAAAACCAATAACAAGTAAGTACTTACTTAAATTCAAGATAACGTGTACAATGGCGAACTTATCCCTTTAAGGGATCTCTTCCAGTTAACCTGACTGTGATTGAGGAAACTGTACGAGGATAGGCAAAATAACAAGAAGTGCACAAAAGTAAATAAACCAATAAATCTAAACTTAAATAACCATAAACAATACTTATAATAAGTAAACATCATAAATATGTAGCTACACAAATAAAATAAACATGCCTAAATACAAATATAATTACGTATATATATAAATACATCAATATCAAATTATGAAAACTACTTGATATGTAAAACATCACTTATTACATTAGTATGACGCGAGGTAATAAGCCAGCAAAGACTAGCTCACTCATTCCACCACAACTTTTTTAGCTTCCCCTTAAGCGAGCTAACTGACGGAGACTGTCTTAAGTCCAGCGGAAGCCCATTCCAAAGTTTGACAGAGTGTACCGAGAAAGATTTAGCATAAGTGTGCGTCTTGTTTGGCGGGATGGCGAGAGTAAGATTTGCGCTAGACCGCAAGCGGTGTCCGCTACCAGAAGCTAAGTAGCTAAACCTTTCGGAAAGATAGGGAGGAGAAGAAGGAAGGAAAAGGATTTTGAAAAGTAATGACAGGACATGCACGTCTCGGCGACAACGAATGGGCAACCAGTTAAGCTGCGCATGGAACTGTGACACGTGGTCATATTTGCGTAGGCCAAAAACGTACCTGATGCAAACATTCTGCAGACGCTCAAGCTTGTCAAGTAGCTCCTCCCTCAGATCAATAAACGCAATGTCACCGTAATCCAGAAGTGGAAGCAGAAGAGAACGAACAAGGGTGAGTTTAGTTTTTAAGGGTAAGAAATTTTGCAGACGCCTTAAAGAATGCAATGACGCGAAGAGTTTGCGGCTGACCTGGTTAATATGGGCTGACCATGATAGTGTCTGATCAATAGTGACACCCAAGTTCTTTACAGTTAAAGAAAAGGGAATTGGCGTTCCATCATAGAGGACATTGGGAACCACTACTTCAGACATTTTGGCGATAAAATGAGGGCTGCCAATGATAATAGCCTGGGACTTCTTTGCGTTTACTTTCAACCCGAACCTTTCCACCCAGGAGCGTATCATCTCAAGATCACTATTAACACCATTAATCAAAGAGGGAAAATCGTCCAAACTAGCCGCTGCGTAAATCTGTAGATCATCCGCGTCAAATGAAATGACGAGGCAAGGGATTGAGAAATGTTGTTAATAAAAATAGAGAAGAGAAGAGGAGAGAGCACCCCACCTTGAGGTACACCAGCGGAGAGTTCACACCACTCTGAGAACCTGTAATCAACCTTGACACGCTGGCGTCTCCCTGAGAGATAAGCCCGAAACCAAGAAAGAGCAGAAGGAGAAAAGTTAAGAGAGTTCAGAATGGCCAGGAGAATGTCGAAATCGACGGTATTAAAAGCACTACTAAAATCAAGTAGTACAAGAACCGTGAGCTTTTTACTTTCAATATTAAAACGAATGTCATCAGTGACCTTAACCAAAGCAGTAACTGTGCTATGCCCGGGGCGGAAACCGGATTGGAAGGAATTAAGAAGTTTATGCCTGTTGAGATGGGATAGGAGTCGGCGATTTACAAAATGTTCAACAATTTTGGACATAACCGGGAGAATGGAAATTGGGCGGTACTGATCAAGGGAAGTTGGATTTGAAGATTTGGGGAGAGGGATAACATGAGCATGTTTCCATACTGAGGGAAAGGCGGCGGACGAAAAGGAGAAATTGATAATATCAGACAGGATAGGAGCGATACAGTCTGCCGCGAGCATGAGCATGTCTAAGCTAAGGTTATCTTCACCGACAGCATTCGTTTTAATAGATTTGAGAGAGGCAAGAACTTCTTGCGGTGAAATATTACCAAGCTCAAAGGGAGAAAAGTCGGGGTGTGTGGTATTGGCAAGAAATGATAGAGTAAGCTGTTTAACGGAGGGGTTAAAGACAACTGGAGAAGTACAAAAATGGTTGTTGAGAGCGTTTAAATCTAAAATGCCTGAGGAACACTGTTGCGTTTTGCCCACCCCTAATGACTTAAGAAATTTCCACAGCTTATTGGGGGGACAATTTTCGAGAGACTTATGGACGTATTGGCGTTTAGCGTCCCTACAGGTTTTATTGCAGCGATTTCGTAACGACAAATACCTACAACGATTAATCTCCGAAGGTTCACGGCGCAGCCTGATTCGAGCTCGATCTCGTTTTGCCATGAGCAACTTAATGTCCGGCGTAAGCCATGGAGCCGGGACATGCTTTACACGCATAGGTTTCAGAGGTGCATGTCTGTCGAAGGTGGAGAGCAGAATGTCATTAAAAGCCCTGAGCTTTTGGTCAATATGCATAAAATTGTCAATACTATGCCAGTCCGCATTATACAAATCACCGCTAAATTTTTGTACATCAATCGCAGTCAGATTTCGACGCATAATAATTTGGTGCCTTCGCTTAGGTGGTCTAATTTTGAATGATGCATGAATAAGGTCATGGTTTGAAAATGCCGCTGCATTTAATTGACCGTGAGAAGAAACAAGGTCGGAAGAAGAAGTTAAGATAAGGTCTAAAAGAGATGGAGGTCCATTATGAGGAAAATGAGTGGGACTAAGAGGCAAAATATCCAAATTTAAAGACGAAGTGAGTGAAAGAAGCTTACCGGTACGATTATCATTTTTTAACAGACAAGTGTTAAAATCACCCATTAAAATAATGTGGTCGAATCGCGGGGAAAGATCAATAAGGGCACTCTCAAGAGTATCAAAGTAATTTATGTTAGAGGAAGGGCTATAGAAAACTCCCAAAAGAACCTTTGTGTGGTGTAAAGTAAGATTAATTAATAAATACTCAGGAGTGTTAGGACAGATTGAAGAAGACCGAGAAACTACCTGACAAGCCAAATCGTCCCGGACATACATGGCAACACCACCACCGCGAACAGTGCCACGTCCATCATCCCTAGCACAGGACCTGTCATTTCGGAAAAGGCGGTAACCGGGCAGAGGAAATAGAGTAGAAGAAAGTGTTGGCTTGAGCCACGACTCAGAGATAAGGATAACGTGAATGTTTTGATTGTGCCAGCGCTTTTAATTTCATAACGGAAGCATGCGTCAAAAAACTTGTCTTAAAGTCGCACGGAAGAAGGTAGATTCGTCGTTCCACTACCTTTTACTGATCCTTCCAACAAGCCTTCTTTCTCTGAGTCTCGTGTTATCGCTTTAAAAAGAGTTTCGTCGTTGGAGAGAAAGTTGCAGCAAAATGCTGAATTTCGCCGGAATTACGTAAATTTTATGGATGAGTATGTGAAGTGTTATCATCTCGAGAGATGTGATCCTCCATCAACGAACAATGGACCCTTCTTTTACATTCCTAATCATAGAGTCTTGAGGCCCTTGTCGACTAGCACTCCTCTTCGTGTGGTGTTCGACGCCAGTGCCAAGGACGCACAAACTTCGCTTAACGATACCCTTCTGCCGGGCCAAAAACTGCAAAAGAACATCTTGCATCTACTTCTTCGCTTCCGTTGGCATGTCGTCGTTTTGACTGCAGATGTCAAGCAGATGTACCGACAAAGTTTGGTAACATAAATCATAAATCATAAATAAATCATTTATTTGTTTGTCCAGCATAGGTTGATACATATAGATCTTTAATATAGTTAAGGTTATGTCCTTTTATGTGGTACTTCTCGGCATACAAACATGATGTGCAGCGCGCTTATACTAAAATTACATAAACATACTCACTAACATTCAATTCTATTACATATATTGCGTTTTATCTCCCGTCTAAAAATTCTTGGATGGAGTAGTAGGCCTTTTTTGTTAAGAATATATGAAGATGTTTCTTAAATATTGTTGTATTTTCGCTTTCTCTTATGTATCTTGGTAACCTATTGAAAATTTTAGAAGATATTCCAAGAACACTCTTACTGAGTAAAGCGGTGTGAGATGGTACTGGTTTTATTTTATGTTGGAGTCGTACACTGAAAGGTTTTAAATAAGCTCCTGTTAGCTTGAACAAAAGCTGATACTTCGTGGATGTAAAGGCATGGAACGGTTAGAAGTTTATATTGTTTAAAGCGCATCCTACAAGAGTCAGTCGATCGTAAACCACATATAGATCTGATACACTTTTTTGTGCTCTAAATGCCATTTCACGATTCGTCGAGTTCCCCCAGAATATGATTCCATACCTTAAGGTTGACGTTACGTAAGCTTGATAAGCTGTTAATAGTGCTGAATGGTTTACTTTGTTTTTAAATTGTAAAGCGCATACGAAAACCGATTTAGCTTTTTACATAAATTATTAATGTGAAACTTCCATGTCAATTTACTGTCTACATTTAGCCCTAAAAATTTAGTGATGTTCGTTTGATTAATTTTATTTCCCTTATAGGCTATGTTTACGTTACCTAATAAATTTGACCTTTTTTTAATTGACATGATTTTAGTTTTATCTAAGTTAATTTTTAAGTTGTTTTTGTCAGCCAGTCTACTATTATTTCCAGAGTATGATCAATTTCAGATTCATATGTGTCTAGGTTAAGCCCAGTAAATATCACAGTGCTATCATCAGCGAAAAGAATCATTGATTGCTCAATGGCCTTAGGCAAGTCATTTATGTAAATGAGGAATAACAGGGGGCCTAAAACACTACCCTGCGGAACACCGTAGCGAATTTCTCTCATATCAGATGAGTGCGTCATCTCAGTTTTTGTTTTAAGACATAATTTATTTATATGGGTCATTTGTTTCGTATGGTCATTAATAGGTATGATTTAATTAAATTATATGCATTAGCTCGAACTCCGTATGCCTCTAGTTTCTCTAAAAGGATGTTAGGATCTACAAAGTCAAATGCTTTAGTCATGTCCATATAAAGCGCTGATACTGGGACTCTATTATCCATCTGCGTATTAATTTTTCGCATTAGATCAAATATAGCAATATTTATTGATTATTTTTTCTTGAACCCATTTTGTTCTTTGACGAAGAGATTATACTTTTCAAAATAATTATATAGATTATTGTATATGACCTTTTCTATAATCTTGGAAAATACAGGAATTAGAGCTACAGGTCTGTAATTGCTCATATTAAGTTTATCCTCTCTTTTGTAAAGGGGTTTTAAGATGGCAATTTTCAGTCTGTCTGGATAAACATCATTTTCGATGCATACATTTACAATATAACTTATGGGCGCTTGAAAGCTCGATAGTAAGATTTTCTATTTGACATCTTAATTGTACAGTTTGTGAGTTTTCCATTATTGATACATTAGGTAAGCTATTCCGACTATCGTCGATTAAAGTTGAGCTCATGATATCGTCAACGTTAGATGTGCACGATAAATTTTCAATAGAAATATTTTGGACTAACCGCGTGTTTTTCCGCATTGTTACGTTATCTACAGAAATGCGTGTATTGTTCATAGTAACTTTTGTTTGTGTTTGTGCTAAACTATTTCTGTTTTGTGTGGTTTTACTAAACTTAATGCATTTTCAAGTTGTTCTATTATCTAACGTCATAAGATCAAATTTGCCTCGAGTTACATTTGTGCACAGTATATGGTGGAGAAGGTGGCATATTGAACATTTAAGATATTCTTTACTTTTTATATTATTTTTACATTTGCTGCATGCCAACAACTGTTGTGGTTCAGTCTTGGACTTAGGAGATTATGGAGACATCTTTTCGTAATTAATGTTCTCAAAATTAAACTCACAAAAACTTAAAAAATCGACTTGGATTTGAACCAAGACACTTGCGCGCTGGGGTATAGTAGTAGTACCGCTCGACCACAGTACTCTGGTTACGACGGACGAAAAAGTTATTACTTGATGACTCATTTGAATGGGTGTATCAATGAGGCGGTTGACCTTCTCTCTTATCGTCAAACGCGCGATCTGCACTGTAAAGAGTCTGCATGTGTGCGTGAGTTTTGAACCAAACTAACGTCTTTCTTATTTTTGTTTGCTTATTTTACTTATTAACACTCACGTTTTAAACTTTTTTATTCCACTATATTGTGTCACAGTCACTAATTAACACGTATTTATATATTTTAAAGCAAACAAGCCAATACTGCAGTACTTTATGAATTATTTTCTGGAGCAATTTGATAACGATCTTCCTTTGATCAAGTGCGCACGCACACTCTAACACCAGAAGATGCGGAGTATCAGCGTGTTCTTTGGTGACCATCTGTCAACGAGCCTATTAGGGACTACCGTTTACTCACGGTGGTGGTATATGGTGTTTCGTCAGCTCCTTACCAGGCTCTACGTATTATTGCTCAGCTGGCTCAGGAGTCAGCGGTCGAATATCCTGGTGGATCAACAGTGCTAGGCCGTAATATATACGTCGATGACATCGTCTCTGGTGCAGAGTCCGTGGGGCGGGCGCGTGATATCAGATCGGACCTTTCTGCTATTTTATCGTCAGGTGGCATGCACTTAAGGAAGTGGACATCAAACCACCAAGGGTTCTTCGACGGTGTGCCTCCAGAAAATCTTTATTCTGAGGATTTCCGTGAGTTTGATGCCATTGCCGACGTTTCACTCAAGATACTTTGTCTCTTGTGGTTGCTGCACACTGACAACTTTACTTTTAAGATTTTTGTCGAGGATCGTCGGTGCACTAAGCGCACCATTCTCTCTGAGATATTTGACCCGTTAGGTCTTCTCTCGCCTGTAACCTTTTTTGCCAAATATTTAATGCAGTTGCTCTGGGTGTCCGGTGTCGCCTGGAATGACGACGCTCCGCACAACATCGGCGAAATCTTCGCATGGTCTGACTCAAGTGTGGCATTAGCATGGATCAAGTCGTGTTCGTCGAAATGGAAAACTTTTGTAGCCAATCGTGTAAGCCACATACAGGAAATCGTTCTTCCCAATTACTGGCGTCATGTTAGGACATCAGACAACCCAGCAGACTGTGGCTCTCGAGGTCTGCTGCCTAACGACTTAGTCAACCAAATTTGCTGGTGGAATGGCCCCTACTGGCTCGTGCAATCTAGTGAAGATTGGCTTAGGTCCATGCTGTCGGTGGATGCGGATGTCCTCCACGAAGAACAGAAAGTTACAGTTCTTGTGAAATCTCTTAGCTAGAATTTAGTGGACGATCTTTTAATAAGGTTCTCGTCGTTGAGAGGCCTTAAGCACGTTTTGGCATATTGCTTCCGTTTTGCGTACATTATTTAAAAAAAAAACGAAATTCACTGAAAAATATACTTCTTGAGATAAGTTCCCTGGAACGTCTTGAGATAAAACAGGTCTTGATGTTTCTCGTCCGTTTTGTCCAGGAACGTAGCTTCTCGTCAGAGATAGAGAAGCTTAAAAACGAATCTCCGAATACCCTCCCGAAGAGATTTAGGAAACTGTCTCCGTTTTTGGATGACGCGGGACTTTTGAGGTGGGCGGACGCTTATCATGAGCTTCTCTCGACTTCGATGTGAAGCGCCCGTTGCTCCTACCTCGCGATTATCGCCTTACATCGTTGATCATCAATGAGTATCATCAAAGATTTATGCACCCCAAGCCGTAAACGCTCCAGAACTTAGTAGCTCAAAATTTCTGGATATTATCTGCGAAGCGTGTTATCCAGGCTCTAACTGCCAAATGGTTAAAATGTTTCCGTGTTCGTCCGTTGGAGCTCGTGCGCCTTTCATGGGCGACTTGCTTGACATTGGCGGACCTTTCGACGTATCTCTTGGTCGTGGCAGCGGAAACAAAACTTACAAGGGCTACATCTGCGTGTTCGTTTGTACCTCAACCAAGGCCGTCCATGTCGAACTTGCCACCGAACTGTCCGCGGAAGCTTTTTTAGCCGCGCTTAGGCGTTTCGTAGCGCGTCGTGGTCGTTGCTGTCGCTTAGTATCAGATCAAGGCAAAAATTTCGTCGGCGCAAGTAACATCTTACAGCGCCTTATTAAAGACGCGGCACATGCGGACGAAATCTGGTTTCATTCAGATTCATTCAATTCAACCCACCGGGAAGTCCACATTTTTCGGGTCTGGCTGAAGCTGGAATTAAGACTGTAAAAACTCATTTGTCGCGTGTCGTTGGACAGCAGAGGCTGACCTACGAAGAGTTTTCTACAGTCTTAAATCAAGTGGAAGCCCTCTTAAATTCCAGACCACTTACTCCACTTAGCACCTATCCCAACGATTTAACGGCTTTAACTCCAGGTCACTTCCTGACCACGGAACCTTTGTCGGTTGTGCCGGGCGAGGACTTGACTGATGTCAAGGTTAGCATCACTCAACAAATGCAACAAGATTTTTGGAGAAACTGGTCCCAAAAGTACATGCATACTCTCCAGCAGCTTATGAGGTGGCATGATAGGCAACCAAACGTAGAAAATGATATGTTAGTGCTCATAGTGAACGAGCAAACCAGCCCCATGAAGTGGCCTCTAGGTCGCATAGTAGATACACATCACATCCTTATTTTATGTATTTTGTGTTATTTCGTTTGTTTTGTCGTACCTAAGTCAAAATACTAATGTAATGTGTTTGGTAGGCGGAATGTTCACTTTTGTCACCGTTTTTAGTAGTTATTTTAGATTTGTTGTGGCAATATTAAAAAGTTATTTTATTTTCATGCGACTGGCAACAATTCGTTCCCCCCGCCAAAAATTCCGTTACTCGTTCATTCCATTTCGAATCTCGTTGCGCGAACATCTCTCGTTTTCAACCTTCTCACTAACTTTATACACTCTTTAGTTTAAACTCGTAAAGTGTATTGGAGGCTGCCGGCGTGAATCCTGGACATGATCGGAGGCTAAGTGCGTGTGCTGAAGGTAAAGTTGACGGTTCATCTAGGGAAGCTGAAAACTATCACCAACGGTGCATCGCGGCGGACGCCAACGATTCTGTACCCAACAGATCCAGAGTCACCAGGTCAGACCACCACTCACTTTAATTCTGGTTAACTATTTGTCAATACATCATATACACAATATCTCTGATTACACCCCTATAACTCCGTCGCACCCCTTGTTTCTCAAAATATGCTTGGGCATTTCGTGTGAAGCAAAAAACGAAAGAAATCGTGTCTAAACAGTTCCAACAGACAGATACAAACAGGTAAAGGTAAAGATTTTTACAACAATCGATTTAAAAAAAGTTACTGAAATTTGATATTAATCACTACTCTACATTTTCTACAAAAAAAGCCTCAATCGTGGAAAGATTTATAGGAACCCTAGAGGAAGAAGAATATGCTGTACAAGGAATTTAGTTTAAATGGATTGATGGAAACCTTGACAAGAAAGTTTACGAATACAATCATGCTATTCATTGAACTGTGGGGAAACCACCGGCCCAAATTAATCATTATAATAAAGAAGTTATATTACAGAGATACATTAAAAATTAATTAACTATGAAAATACGGAATTGCAAAAGATTTAATATTGGTGATTTCGTGAGAATCAGTAAATACAAAGGATGTTTTGAAAAAGGGTTTACTTCTAATTGGTCTACAGAAATAGATTACCATTACTCAAGCATTTGGAAAAAGGTCGAGGCGTGCAATTAGCTTTCCGAAATTGGGATTTATATGAGTATCCTCTTTTACCTAAAACCACAAAACATTAATGGTCTGTCAAAACTGCGTCTCAGCTAGAAAAATCAAGATACGTTATATTTAGCTTGCAAACTGATAGAAAATTTAGCAAAACAAAAAGTTCATCCCAGTTTGGCCATTGTAATATAACAAATGTCAAGTTGTTTTTAAACTCGCAGTACTTTCCTTATGACTCACTCAATTTGAAATTTGATGAGGGCAAGTAGGTAAAGTATATTATATGAGATGTACGCTAATTTCCGTCAGTCGTATTACAACACCACCATCGATCCTTTGCTTAATTTGAATACTTTCATAAAAACTCCGCTGTTTGTGATCGATTGTTCAAGACAAAACGACACCCTGAAAACCGGGCCAGTTGACGTGCGATTAGAAATCAAGTCTTCGCAAGATATACCTGACAACACGGCGGCTTACTGTCTGATCATAAACGACCGTTTTATAGAGTACAAGCCTGTGAGTAACATAGTTCGAAAAATATCATGAACGTGATTATAGATGTTGAAGGTTTTAAAAATGAATACAATATGTTTATACCGAAAGAAATAGCAATCATTTGAAACAATAGTATGCTCGTGTTCTTGATTAAACCACCATATCCGTTTTACAATTTAACAAGAAAAGAACATTCACAAGTGGCATGGATAGAAAAATACAGAGGAATTTTATGGAATCAGGGATACGTTCCATATTTAATTTTTAGTTACAAGAGTTTGATATTATTAAGTAATGCAGATTCAGATTCAGATTCAGATTTTATTACTCAATATAACACAGTATAAATTACATTACATTTATATGCAGTTACATTGAGGTCGTCAGAAATAGATTTTTTTTTTTTTTTGTGGTGCTTTCTTCAATTAGTTTAATAAGTATGTTGTTAAATGTCTTTTTCTCCCACATGCTCGGAAATGCTAACCTTACTGTCGTAAAATCAGCCCGCGAAGTTCCGAGTTCCAGGCCCAGGCAAAATAAAAATAAAAGTTATTATTTACCAGCGGCAGCGGCCGCGAATATATATACAAATTTTATTACGTACCTGGTATTTTACTTTTTAAAACTATGTTTGGACTAAGATAACTAACTCCAAACAGCCAAACACTCGTGGAATCAAAATTCTTCCTTGTATATTTTACTTTTTAAATGCCATAGACTAAAAAGTTAAACATTTTCAAACAGCGTTTACAGCGTATTTAAAAGTGTATCAAATAGTTTGACGTTTTTTTTATATAAATTGCGTTTATAAACAAATTTAATGACCGAAATAACATGAACGCGTAATAAATGTTATAATTTAAACCATATTTTCGCCTAGTGTCTGCTATACGGGCACATCTCAAAAAACCAATATAAGGAGAAATCGCCGATCAAAGTTTTGCGAGTTGAGTGTGCGGCAGAAAAATGGGTCTAATTCCTTAAGTTTTGGGTCAATAACACTGTGGTTTAGGTTAATTTGTTGTTCATTATATAGAGCTTCAAATGTATGTGCATTTTTTTTTCAAGTATGCGTAGTTTTTATAGTACTGGCCTTCAAATATAGGCACTTCGTGTTGTGGCCATATCGCAGAAAGTATTTTACGGAATTTCGAGATGTGTCCAAAATCGCAAAAGAATTAAATGACGGTAATAAGCATACTATCATACAAAAATACATTTAAAAATAATAAAATAAATGAAAAACACGAAAAATAGTTATCAGATACCTTTATTAATTATCTTTGGCACAGTAATACATTATTATATGCGATAATCAATGTCTCGAAGTATGCCTAACGCGTAAATTCTCTTGACAGATAGGTATATAATTTAAATAACCTATGTTTGAATATCTGCCCAGCTAAAATCCAGTCTCCTTCTGTGTGCACGACAGGCACCGACCAGATGCTGCGCCAGAAATTAACCATAGCAGGAGCATCCGGTAGGTGTCCATCGCTCACTCCTTGATCGGTTCCTTCCCACTTTCGGTACACCTTCCTCGGATTACTTTGGAAGAGGTGATTTTGCTGGTATCTATCCACACGCTCCCTATAGCGACGAATACGGCTTGACCACGCCCAAACTTTCTGCATCAGGAAGTCGATACGTTCCGTGACACAGGCTATAATAATGTTGGGGCCTTATTCCGGTCCAAGCAAAAGCTTGGTTCACGAAACGTATGACTCGGGGGCGTTCATTGCCCCCCTGAAGCAGACTAGCTTTCCTATGAGAGTCCTAAACTTATCAATACGCCGCTCAACTCGCACTTGCCAAGAGGGGACAGACCTGCGAGCGCGCGTCGCTCGGTCAGTGTCCGAAAACTTGACTCGAGCTACGCGGCATGCAGTGCTGGCCCGGCAGTACAAATTTGAGTGGGTATCGATAATATCCTCGCTGGCTTGTAAATATGACGCCAGCAAGGCGTTTAGGGCTCCCATAAGTGCTAAATTTCGTTTACTGCCAGGCAAGCGTGGTAAACGTGACCTAGAGTTGGGTGTGGACCGATACTGCGCGATCGCGTCTTCCAAAGCCCTCCTCAGTTGCTCATTCACCTGGTTAGTTACGCTTATATTCACACAATCCTCGACGTCGCTAACGGGATCATACTGCACTGATATCAGTGCGTGTTGGGCGACTGGCATCGAAGCCGATAACGCAGCAGGAGGGTCCCGTGATGAAGCGGAGGCTGTACGAATATGTAGCGATTCAAGGGGTAGCCGATCAAGGTACAGACTGATCCAGTCGCCGAAGCCGCTGAATGGCCCGCACCTGATCCGATAGTCATTGGGCGGTAACAGTGATGGCTGGTTCAAGAGCCTGAAACAGGAGCAGCATTCGATCACGGTACGCAGTGAGGTTAGTTCCTCCCTCTGTAGCCCCGTATTATGCTCGCATGCAATTTTCATTATTCGATGTTGACCATCGCATGCGGTGCACTAAACCACCGGTAGCGGGAGCCGTGCGCAGAGCAGGATGCCCCGTAGGCCCCAAGCGTGCCGGCAGCGGTGGTCGCACGTCACGTAGGTGGTCGCGACGGCGGAGGTCGCTCGACTCGCTGGTGTCGGGTGCAATGGCGAACTCATCACCCAACAGCGATGGCGACATGAGCTGAACGAAGCGGGCTGGGGTGGAGGGCGTGCTATCGCAGCATCCGCTTCTGTTCTATTCGTTCTAGATCTTGTTATCATGGTTTTTGCATGACATGATATGACATTAAATGTCAACATTGTCACGGGGTAGTAAGGCGCGCCTTCAATGGTTGGGTGGTGCCACTGCTCACATACTCCTTTGGCATACTAAGGTGGACTCAGACTGAGCTGGACGCCCTGGATAAGGGGATCCGTCTACTGCTTAAATCACATCGCATATTGCACCCACGCTCATCTGTCATGAGATTGTACATCCCAAGGAAATGTGGAGGTCGAGGCATTTTAAATGCTAAGAATCTCCACAACCGCGAGGTGTGCGTGCAGTCTCAGGGATTATTTCCTTGGCAATGAGTGTGGGATGCATCGTGGTTGCAGTAGACAGGAGCCTCACGCCTCTCTCCTTGGCAAACGAAAACTGGCGCAGACCAACGGTGTTGAGCACTGAAGACCGCAAGAACGTATGGAAAAGCAACGAGCTACACGGACGCTTCTACCTGGCCCTAACAAGGCCCGACGTAGACTTTTTAGCGTCCGTGAAAACCGAAATCTTTGGGGAACCGAAGGTTTTGTCTGTGCAATTGCTGACGAGGTCATAATGACGAACAATTACCGGAAATATATTCTGAGGGATAGCACGGTCGACATTTGTCGAGCGTGCCGTTGCCCCGGCAAGTCCCTCAGACACATAATTTCAACGGCGAGTACTTGCTCATACATCCAGGATCATCCATCAGCAACTTGCTCTTCAATAATGGTCTTGTTGAGTCTGAAGTGCCGTACTATAAGTAAACACCGGCGCCAGTTCTCGAAAATGGTCGTGCTACGCTCTATTGGGATCGATTTGTCATCACGGACAGGACTATTGTCGCCAATAAGCCTGATATCGTATTTACAGATCGATCTCAGTCGATCGATCTGCCCGGCGGCAGTGCTCATCGACGTCACCATCCCGCATGACGAGAACCCCGTGAAGGCCGAGAAGGACAAGCTCAGCAAGTACCTTGACTTAGCTCACGAGGTGACCGCCATGTGGGATGTTGTTTCGACGATCTTTGTCCCGATAGTTGTTTCGGCAAACGGTCTTATAGCGAAGAGTCTCGACCAACACCTCAAGAGACTCTCGCTGGATGAAGGGCCAGATACAGAAGGTAGTACTCCTCGGCACGCATTGTGAGGAGGTTCCTCTCTCTGCAGCCCTAACCACCGGTAGCTTGAGCCCTGCCCCGCTGCCGCCGGCACTCATAGGTTAGGTTTTTTATAATGTATATTTTTTGTATTAGTATTTTATTTTCTTTTATATTTGAATATTTATCATACAAAACCTATATACAGAAAATTTAATAAATATCAAAATAATAATAAAACAATACATTATAATGGAAGGAGTTAATGATATAACTATAATTTTATAATAATTTCACTTCCAATAAGTCCCCAGATTTTATTTTATTTATTAAAATCTGAACAGTGGGCAACAGACAGAATTGTGTGTGTAAAAAAGTTGATTGACCCTTATATTGTTATATAACAACCTTTAGGTATATTAATCATAGGTAATGAATTATAACTATTATATAAAGGTACCTACTTACTGTAGTTGTCTTATCATCAAGTGATTTTTATTTCGTTTATATTTTGACGCGTTCATTGTAATCACGGTCTTATTTACTGTTGTGCGATGTGGACGTAACTCAAAAACTTGTTCCGAACGTTTGTGCTACACGGCCGCAACTCCGAAGTGTCTGAACAGCATGGTAGTTTTGCGTGCGATCGTCGCTGGCGCAAGCGGCGGACTGGCGAGTGGCCATATTGCAGGTAAGGGATAGTCGATTTTTGGAAATTTGCATAAGGCCACAAGTGCATTAAGAGGCTTTAGAGGATAGATTTCCTTATTTTTTTGAGTTAAGGTGGTAAATTAAACCCTTCTGACCACGAATCTGCAATATCAAAAATGAAAATTTTTGAGATGCGGCCGTATAGCAGGCACTAGGCGTTTTATTAAAATTGAATTTATTACGTATAAATGTGTGATAACCATCTCGAGTGAATATGTCTTTGTGATATAGCTTATAATATGCGGAGACTTGTCAGCATTTTATAGTTGTCATATATACCCAATTCTTACTTTCCTGTTGTCACGTCCTACCGGGTGGCAAGTAAAAACTCAGGAGAAGTTTAAATAATTTAATTAAAAAGAACGCCGGTAGTGTGAATAGAACAGAGTAGGTAGGTTCGTAGGGTGTGGTCTGGTTCTGCGAAGCGAACTAGCACTTCCCTCGCAGTAGGTGACGTGGAGCGGCGGTGAAGAAACCGACGGCAGCCCGACGATGTGCGATGACAGGATCCTGGCGTCGGGGGGCAGCACCCGGTGTGTAGCACCGGAACCCACTCGACGATCCTGGTCACCGTGGTTAGAGGCCGCTCCGGCCAAGAAGAGAGGTGGACAGGGTTTAGAGCCCGATCCCACGAAGTAAGAAGTGTCGTCCAAGCGGTAGTGCTCCTAGCGGTGCAGTGCTCCTAGTGGTGCGGTGAAATGCTCCCAGCGGTGGAATGCTCCAAGCCGCGGAATGCTCCAAGCCGTGGACCCTGGAAAACCCAAGCATTGGCTGTATGAGCCTGGTGTCCAGCATTGGGATAGTCCATGCCAGCCGCCGTTGAGGGGTGAAGCCCCGAGGGAATAGCGCAAGGTTTAATTATTGGCGGTGGCAAGAACTACCGGAACAGAGTTACAATTTAAAACAAAAAGAAGCTAAATCAAAAGAACAATTAATAGTTACAAACGACCGTTATGAAGTAACGGTCGGTTATTCGAAATAAAAAGGTTAAAAGAACAATTTGGAATAATCTAGAAGAACACAATAAGTATAAAACACAAATACAGTACACAGCAAAATAGAAATAGGATAGATAATTAGTTCGTTGCACTGAACTTACCCGATTTGGGGAAATCCACCGAATATAATAAGAACTTAGGTATTTAGTACCTATTACGTTAACACGTCAAGTTCAAAGTAGTAGTTGAGGCGGCAAAGAGACCGAATGAAGGGTGCGTGGCCTATTTATAAGCTTTCACCCCTTTCTGTTAATTTTGAATATGAGTAGGGCGAACAAAGAAATTCTAGATAGCAACTCGCGTCACGAGTGGAAAATAACTGGAGTCGTGTACGTGAGACACCAACATACCCTCAATTATTTCCTCATGCGCTGAATGAAAATGATTAAATACGATATTTATTTACAATTACAATGAATTAATTATTAGAAGATTATTTACATTAAGGTTGACTGTTAATTAATAAAAGATTTAAATATTAGTGAAGCTAATAAAGAATGGCTAGTAACGCCATCTGTCGGCTTACTGCCGCTAACATTTGACAAAAGTAGATTTATGAAAACGTCTTGGTTAATCTATGGCTGTCTGTTTGACAGTTATCAGTTATTAGTAAACAACAAATATAAGATCTGTTGTATTATAGTGAATTTAAGTGAAAATGAAGTGATATTAAAGTTATTTTGTCTATAAAATGCACACAGGTAAGGAGCGTAACAACTGCATTGTTACAGTACCCCCCCTTCTCCAGTAAGGATTTTGATCCTAATAGAAAAATCCGCCTAAGAAAAACTTTTACGTCTACACATTCAAACTTCTTTCATACATCACACATACAAATTACTTACAGACTTACCTTTCAAAGTGAGTTTACTATTTAGGCAATTTAGTTGACCCTGACGTAAAAATAAAATGGCTAGATGGAACTGGATGAAAAACTGTTAAACATTACTCCAAACATCGTCATAGGATCACCACCCGTCCTATATATAGATCACCTAACAATACATGCAGGGCAAGGGCTTATTTAACGAGTCACTATCCGCTCGGGGCACGTATGTTAGATGAAGAAAGCATAGCTGCAATCTTAAGTAGTGGTCAAGGTAGGGCTTATTTTTCAAGTTACCAACCGCTTGAGTGAAAGGCTTTGTAGTTCGACTAGTAAAGAGATTTTTATAGTTTAACAAATAGGTGGTGTAAATATGCAAATTAAAAGCAAAAAAAAAAGCTTCAGACAAGATATAAATAATTCTGCCAGCACAGAAATAATTTTAGAATGTAGTAATATAGTAGAATTAGATTATTTAGAATTTATAAGTTTTAAGTCCTTGATATGCCACGTGCCTAAGTCCTTGCCGGACATGTCCTGCAAAACATAGACTAGAGGTGATTTTTTAGAAATCACTCGACACTTTACAAATTTTGGTGCTAGTTTTTTACTAAAGTGTTGTGACTTGTCACTTAAGAAATAGGTTCTTTTCCAGACTACATCACCCACATTAAACTCAGCCGGTTTTCGTCTGAGGTTATATCTGGAAACGTTTTTATTATGTGCATTAAACAAAGCCTGTTGAACCTTATCAAAGATATTGGTTAGGTATCCCAAATTTTCAGCATAGAGATCGCGAGGGAGAAAGATAATCTCATCACCTAAGGCATTATCGACATAATGGGAACCACATGTAACAAGTTCACGACCGTAAGTAAGAAATGCTGGTGTAAAACCGGTACTCTCATTTACCGGATTGTTAATGGCAAATTGAATTTTGGTTAGGTTTGTATCCCAAGATCTTTGATCATTCTCAACAAAAGTGGAGATGCACGTGATAATAGTTTTGTTTTAGCGTTCCACAGTGTTTATTTGCGGAGTATATTTAGGAGTAAAATATTGGTTCGGTACCTTATATTTATTAAAGAAAATACCAAGTTCACGGCTAATGAATTGAGTTCCATTATCCATGAGAATAGTCTGTGGTACACCGTATACTAGAAAAACAGCGTCCTCTAAGTGTTTTCCAACCACCTGGGCTGTTGCTCTCCTAAGTGGAAACATGAGACAGAATTTAGAAAAACAGCAAGTTACCACTAATAAATAACTATTTTGTTTCCTGCTAACGGGTAAAGGTCCAACAAAATCAATGGATATCATTTGGAAAGGTCTCGAGCATTGTTTGGGTCTACCCATCACACCTAGAGTAGCATGTGTAGGATGCTTATATGCAATGCATGTATCACAAGAAGCTACGAATTCTACCACATCTTTGTACATGCCAGGCCAAAAGTAATTAAGGGCTAATCTGTGATAAGTTTTGAAGGAACCCAAGTGACCTGCAGTAGGTGCAGAGTGATTGTCGCGAATTAGCTGTTCACGAAACTCTTTCGGTACGACCTCCTTCCAGCGAAATTCTGTTGTTAGTTGGTTACTCAATTTTGTGAAACGATAAAGAGAATTATTCTTAATGGTATAGTTGGGATAGTGTTGTGGCACATTGACGCAATTGTTATATAACTCAACATACCATTTGTCTTGTGAGTTTAGAAAAGAATTTGAAGTATTAATTGTTGAAACCAGAAATGCTCTAGAGAGTGCATCGGGCACAACATTATCTTTACCACTGCGGTGTAAAATTTCAAAATCGAAGGAAGATAAACGAACTCCCCAACGAGCTAAGCGACCTGTTGGATTATTCAAGGAGAGGAAACATTTTAGGGCAGAATGATCCGTATATACTTTAAAAGTTTTACCATTTTCTACGTAACAACGCCAGTGCTCTAAAGCAACAAGAACAATTAAAGTTTCGCGTTCAGTGATACTGTAATTTTTCTCGCTTTCTGATAAAGACTTGCTCATGTATGCTACTGGATGTTCCTGACCATAAATTGTTTGACAAAGTATGGCGCCGACTCCGTAATCGCTTGCATCTGTGTGCACCTCAAAAGGTAAGTCAAAGTTGGGACATGAAAGAACTGGCGTAGAAATTAGACATTGCTTAAGTCTTTTAAAAGATTCATCAGCTTCCGCTGTCCAACTGAAAGAAGGTGCACCCTTCTTTGTAGACGTTAATTTATTTAACGGCCCTGCAAGCGTACTGAAATTAGGTACAAAACGCCGATACCAGGAGGCAGTTCCCAAGAACCTCTTAACCTCTTTTTTCGAAGTAGGTACTGGGATATGGCATCAACCTTGTCGGGGTCAGTACGAAGTCCCTGTGTGTCAACCACATAACCGAGATATTTAAGGCTGTCTCTAAAGAATTGAGTTTTTTCATAGTTAATAGTGAGTCCAGCACCTTTAAGTTTATCAAGGACACGTAATAGTAATGTCACATGACTTTCAAAAGTATCACTTACGCAAATAATGTCATCCAAATAGCAGAAGGCTTTTAAATCAAATTCTGGACCAAATAAACTGTCAACCAGGCGTTGCTGAGTTGCACGTGCATTGGTTAAGCCAAACGGCATAGTTTTAAAACAATATGTTCCGCGAGAAGGAACAAAGAAAGCAGTTTTTGTCTTATCCTGTTTATTTATAGGGATCTGCCAAAAACTTTTTGACAGATCAATACTAGTTAGGTATTTAGCATCTCTAAGATTGTCCAAAATCTCAGAAATGTAAGGTAAGTTATAAGCATCCTTCCTAGTAACTGAGTTTACTTTACGGCTATCTAAACAAAATCTAGGTTTACCATCTTTTTTAGATACCACGAGTACTGGTGATGACCATGCGCTTTCGCAAGGCTCTATGACATCCAGTTCCAACATTTCATCAACTTGTTCATTAACAATACGAAGTTTTTCTGGTGACATTCGATAGTAACGCTGTCGTATCGGCTGAGTATCACCAGTATTAATGTTATGTTCGATTAAAGATGTACGACCTAGACCTATCTTCTCGTAAGAAATGTTCTTAAACTGATCAATGACATTGTCAGCTTGTACCCGTGGTGACTCGTTTAGACGAGAATAACATAGTAAACTTTGTGGAATCTGTGACTCTGTGTGCTTAGTGACACATTCATTTGTCCTAATACTATATAGGTATTTAGGACATATTTTGAAAATGCGCCAAAAGTCAACACCTAAAATGAGTGACGTGTTTATCTGTGGAACCACATAAGCCTTAATAGAGCGAGTACAATTTTCAAAGCTAATGTTCAAGTTGAAATAGCCAATGCTACTAAGGTGTTGTTCACCAGCTGCTATGACCTGGATGATGTCATCATTTGTCATATGATGTCCAAGTTTTAATAGTACTTTATGAGTGTTTTTTCCGAGTAAAGTTACAGCAGACCCAGAGTCCAATAGACCACTTATCTCTAATTCGTTTATAAAAACGGAGACATAAGGACGAGAGTCATTAGTAATGTTATTATCAGGCAGAATGGTGGCTACTTTATATGATTTTAAAAATGTAGTAAGAAAAGTTAACCAATTACGCCAGCCCTCAAGGTCAGTACAAGAGTGACTGTCATTCTGCCCTGCTAGCAGTTTTTTGAAGTTGAGGGTTTAGATTCCTCCTTATTACATTTAGTACAATTTGTGGATTTGTAATCCTTTAGACCACATCTAAAACAAACTAACACGCGTGCAGCCCGACAGTTCTCATGCGAGTGACTGTTAGTACGACACCTTGGGCAATAAGATTGTCCAAAATTTTGTCTCGTATTAATTGCACTAACGTGTTGCCTATTGTAACCGTTATAATTTTGACTATATGCCCTATTACCATAACCCGCTGAACCATTATTATTATATTTATTTGGTAACGGTTGTTTGGGCTGAGTAGCGCATTTATAAGCGAACTCCGCTGCTAGTGTAGAAGCATTCTCCTTAGGAGGCTCATGAAAATGGGACAAACGTGCCTGTACTTTTTCATAGTTATAGCACGAGTCACGCAAAGTGTCAATAGTAGAGATCTGTGAACTGGCATTAGCCAGCACAGTGGTATAGCAAGGACGAATATCATGCAAAATTATTTCTAACTTGTCTCCTTCTGAAATAGGGTTTGACAGACGAGAAAACATGCCTTGCATGATTGACAGGTAGATAGTGATAGTTTCATTTTCACCTTGCGTACGAGCCCTTATCTCCGACATAAATAGATAATCATAGTTAGGTTGACTAAAAACCTCTATAAGAAGAACGGAGAGATCTTCCCAAGTAGAAACAGTGGTTCTAACTGAACGAAACCAATGTAAAGCATTGCCTTCGAATATCTCAGTTGCCAAAGACATAAATTTACTAGCCTTAATATTTCTTGCAAGAAGCAATTCATTTACTCTCTCAATAAAAGCACGTACACAAGTTTTCCCCTTATATTTAAGCTTAGAGAGGTCTGTTGATGCACTTCGGTCGCAAGTGACAGAAATATTTGTTGGTATATTTGACGTTGATGATGCCTGTCTACCAGGGTTAAGTGAAATTGGCCTGAGCGAAGACTGCTCGGAGGCAAAACGTGAGGTGCTTAAAGCTGCTAAATCTTTCCTTAATTGCTTGAATAAACCTTTACACGTTTTCAAAGATTCCGTTGTGTCATCTGTATTTGGCGTGATGCGCCTTAGACGGTAATTTACATGGTTCAACAAATTATTTGTTCTGTCATATAAACCGTCGTCAAATTTTGATTTTAAGGAAGAAACGTTTGATTGCAACTTGTTCAAACTATCCTCAGCACCAAGAATGTCATCATCAACTTCGATACCCGATTCTAATATGTCGTGTGACGGTAAAATTGTTGAAAGCTTAACTATCTGCTTCCTCAATTCCTGTACAGTATCAGCCGGCGTAGAACCGCGGATGGCCACCTCATAGGTGAGCTCATCCTTTTGTAAAGAGAGAAATTTAACCTCAGCCATGATCTAAAAGATATGTGGGTAGATTCCCAAAAATAATAATAATAATAATAATAATAATAAATTTTATTTCAGGCAACGAGGCCCATATTTACAAATACCTTATAGACTAACATACATATCAATATAAAAACTTAAAACTAACACCGAGGTGACAGAACAGTGTGGTCCTGTTCTGCCAAAATTGGCATCTTAATTCAACATTGCCAAAAATGTAGGTAGATAGTGCAACGAACCAATAAGAAGTAATAAACTACTCTCCGTTCCGTTACAAATATGACGATTAAGTAGAATAGTATGTATTATTGTAACCCGCAGCAAGTAAGAAATGTAAAAAAAAACCAGAAGGGAAAAAAAACGTTAGGTAAGTAGGTAGTTACAGTGCGCAGAAGGCGATACGCAAAGAAAAAGGTTTCGCAGAAGGCGGCGCGTCTGCTCACACCGGGTGTTGTGATGTGAGCTCAGCGTGGACCGTTTAGAAGAAACGACCCCAAAAATTCCTCGGTCGTCTTTAACGACCCCTCGGATAGAGAGAGGGTGGCACTACTCTAGACCCGGACACCACACGGGTATAAAAAGCTTGCTGAGAATTGCAAAAACAAAAACACAAAAAAACACAAAAAACACAAATTAAGCACACACACCAATAATTAAACACTACACAGAACCAGACTAAGACCACGTAAAGGGCGCCACTGTCACGTCCTACCGGGTGGCAAGTAAAAACTCAGGAGAAGTTTAAATAATTTAATTAAAAAGAACGCCGGTAGTGTGAACAAAACAGAGTAGGTAGGTTCGTAGGGTGTGGTCTGGTTCTGCGAAGCGAACTAGCACTTCCCTCGCAGTAGGTGACGTGGAGCGGCGGTGAAGAAACCGACGGCAGCCCGACGATGTGCGATGACAGGATCCTGGCGTCGGGGGGCAGCACCCGGTGTGTAGCACCGGAACCCACTCTACGATCCTGGTCACCGTGGTTAGAGGCCGCTCCGGCCAAGAAGAGAGGTGGACAGGGTTTAGAGCCCGATCCCACGAAGTAAGAAGTGTCGTCCAAGCGGTAGTGCTCCTAGCGGTGCAGTGCTCCTAGTGGTGCGGTGAAATGCTCCCAGCGGTGGAATGCTCCAAGCCGCGGAATGCTCCAAGCCGTGGACCCTGGAAAACCCAAGCATTGGCTGTATGAGCCTGGTGTCCAGCATTGGGATAGTCCATGCCAGCCGCCGTTGAGGGGTGAAGCCCCGAGGGAATAGCGCAAGGTTTAATTATTGGCGGTGGCAAGAACTACCGGAACAGAGTTACAATTTAAAACAAAAAGAAGCTAAATCAAAAGAACAATTAATAGTTACTAACGACCGTTATGAAGTAACGGTCGGTTATTCGAAATAAAAAGGTTAAAAGAACAATTTGGAATAATCTAGAAGAACACAATAAGTATAACACACAAATACAGTACACAGCAAAATAGAAATAGGATAGATAATTAGTTCGTTGCACTGAACTTACCCGATTTGGGGAAATCCACCGAATATAATAAGAACTTAGGTATTTAGTACCTATTACGTTAACACGTCAAGTTCAAAGTAGTAGTTGAGGCGGCAAAGAGACCGAATGAAGGGTGCGTGGCCTATTTATAAGCTTTCACCCCTTTCTGTTAATTTTGAATATGAGTAGGGCGAACAAAGAAATGCTAGATAGCAACTCGCGTCACGAGTGGAAAATAACTGGAGTCGTGTACGTGAGACACCAACATACCCTCAATTATTTCCTCATGCGCTGAATGAAAATGATTATATACGATATTTATTTACAATTACAATGAATTAATTATTAGAAGATTATTTACATTAAGGTTGACTGTTAATTAATAAAAGATTTAAATATTAGTGAAGCTAATAAAGAATGGCTAGTAACGCCATCTGTCGGCTTACTGCCGCTAACATTTGACAAAAGTAGATTTATGAAAACGTCTTGGTTAATCTATGGCTGTCTGTTTGACAGTTATCAGTTATTAGTAACAAATATAGGATCTGTTGTATTATAGTGAATTTAAGTGAAAATGAAGTGATATTAAAGTTATTTTGTCTATAAAATGCACACAGGTAAGGAGCGTAACAACTGCATTGTTACACTGTGTTAGTCTGTAAGTCATCCTAAAATAAATAAATAAATACATAAATAAAACTAAACGTATGTATACAAAAGGGTGTGAAAAAGTGAGGTGGTTGAAGGATATATTAGAAAATGATAATGTTTAATGTTTGTTAGAAGAATTTAGTGACTGTCCTAATTTTGGTAACCCACTGAGCAAGAACCTTGCAGAAACCTTTGTACAATGTTGATGTAGTTCACATTATCAACGTTGCCAACGCAACTTTCTAGAAAGTTACCGCAATTTACATTTTTGCGATATTCGAATGTGGCATATGCAATGTCGCCATAACTTGCAGCAACATTGCAGATAAAACATGGCACAATAAATGTTGCCTAAACGTGCCAAATCAAAGTTACTGCAACCTTTTTAATTTTAACAGAAACGTCGTCAGAAGCATACCCTCCGAGTATGGAAAAGTAAGCGATCGCTAATTTCGTGGATCTTAAGTAGGGTCTTGGTGGCATAATTGGTAATGCGCCTGCATTGGCCCGGATTGCCAGAGGAGATGTAGGTTCACATACACACAACATTTTAAAAGCTACAACGATGAAATTCCCGCAACTTACAATTCTGCCATTAATTCAACATTGCCAAAGAAACTTTCAAGAACGCTACCAAGCCTCATAATTTCAATGTGTTTGAACATAACTTATGCAATGTTGATGAAAAGTAGCATGACAAATGCGAATCTTCAAGTTACTTGTCCAATATTGTTGTAACTTTGCAACCTCAATATTTTAAAAGTTTCAAACGTAATTATACAGCAACCTTCTAACTATAACATTACAAAAAAAACTTTGCAGTAACCTTACACAAGATAGTTGCTGAAAAATAAATTTGTCACTTTTCTGCTAGGTTGAATTTGAGAACTTGGTTTATAATACATAGGTATGCCGGTTAAGTTAGGTAAACTTTCAATTGCAAAATTTTGAAAGCTACAACGATGAAATTCCCGCAATTTACAATTCTGCCATTAATTCAACATTTGAAACCAGTGATAATAAATAAAATACAAGCACATTCTTATAACTATTTATTTTACAGCTTTTTGTGAAGATGCCTTACTTAAAATAGCACAGAATTTCAAATCCTGTTGCAATATGTTATAGAAAATTCGGAATTTAAATACCTATTAGTACAGCTGTGGTAGCCTATAGAAGCTGTGGTACGTAGCCTTGTAGTCGGACGCGCGCCTCTCAAGCAGAGGTTCTGTGTGAGGTTCGATCCCAGGTCCGCACCACTGAGTTTAATGGAAGTTATGTGTACATAAGTAATGGGTATACGTTACTATAAAAAGTTTAAAATAACTAATACAAAGAAAAACTAAGGGTGGCTACGACAACTTAGTCTGCGTTTTAAGGTTTGGGATTTTAAGGTTTGGGACTACCTGGTAAGTACCTATGTAGGTACCCGTACAGTTTACTTGTCGCAGGCAACGCCGCCATAATACGATCGATGACCTACACTTTTTTTGTCACCAAAAATTGCGTATTTTGATTTCCCTTGTGGTCCAAAATTTTTGTAATATTCCCGTTGTAATTTCCTTAGTTATTCAGTAAATACCTAAAACCGCTCGAGCCAAACGCTTTGTAAGGAGTTACCTCTGGATGTCGTGTGATATATTGAAAGATCCGCTGTAACGAGCCTTTTTTTTATCTTCCTACTCACTTCCGTTCTTAAGTTATAGCCTAAAAACTGAAAATCAAATATCCTTCACATTGGGACGATTCATTGGCCTAGTTGGTAGTGAGTGACCCTGCCTAGGTACGAAGCTAGCGGTCCCGGGTTCAAATCCCGGTAATGGCAGATATTTGTGTGATGAGCGCGAATATTTGTTCCTGAGTCATGGACGTTTTCTATGTACTTATTTAAGTATATATTTATCTAAGTATAAGTAGGTATGTATATCGTTGTCTAGTACCCATAGTACCTACAAGGCTAGAGCTTAGTTTGGGACTAGTTCAAATTGGTGTCATTGTCCCCTGATATTTATTTACTTATTGGCCACTCAAATCACGTGACGACGCCCCCCCGTTTTCAACCGTTTACCTTTCTATAGCCTAGATACCTATCCCCAGTCCTAGTTCATTTTGAATTTTTTTAGATTTTTGCGGCAAAAAGTTTCCGTGATAAGTACCTAATATTATTGTTTTGAGTTCACCAATGTCCTAAACTCGACGTACCTAATTTGACTCCGAAAAACGACCCTGTTTACCTGATCGCTTATAAACCCGTCTTATAAATATGTATTTTAGGGACGTGTTCCCCAAGGGGACCCTTGGAATAGTAACGCATTTTTTTTTTCTAATAGGTATACGGTTTGCCTGCGATACCGGAGGGCTTATTGTCTAACGCACTCGCAATCACGATCATTTTCATTTTGAAAATCGAAGGTTTGACTGCATACAAAATGAAAACAATTGCTCCACTTTGAAGCCGGTTTCGATTGCAAGTGCGTTAGACAATAAGCCCTCTGGTCTAATATAGTTACCTACCTAGATTGTCTAAGTCTCCTAGGTTACATAGAATGATCTATAGAATGCGAAAGAGACGGAGAACCATCATGTTCCTGTGCCGCAGTCGTTAAACGTAAATTTGCTATACCTATTGATTCTTATGTTATAGACGTCATAGTTTTAAGAAAGTAAATACCTAGGTACCTACTCATTAATATTCCGTCATTTTGAATAGGCATAGGTTTCAACTTATTGGCATGTACTTAATTATATTTTTTCTCTTCTCCAAATATGAAAACTAGGTAGGTTATTTATTTATTTATTTATTTTATTTATTTATTGAAAGGTACACTTACAGCAAGTACGGCACAGTGCACAAACAATGACAAAAATTGACAAAACAAGATGGCGTACGCGTCGCGAAGGCATAGTGTTGTACCATGGATATAAAACCAAAACCATTACAATAAATAAATAAGTTGCATTATACATTACTTATTCTGTGATAATACACAATATTTAGCTGGCAGGGTCGAAGGACGATATTTAAGCACTGGAAACGTATGCGTGAGACATCTTGTCCGGTTTTTAAATAGTTTGTTTTTATTGTTATCTCTGTTTCTATAATGTTACTAACATTGTTTTAAGCGGGACTGGAATCCATTGAAAGGGTTTTCAGCCGGATTTTTGAACGACTTGTTTTTAGATACTACAACATTTTGGTAAACCTTTGGCTTTGATTTGGCAATTGATTTAAACGAGTGGGTTAGCCATTCACTTGAACTCAATAAACTCAACAATTCGACTTACTCCCAAACCATAACCCATTAAAGGGATTTTAAAATTAAGAGGTTCTGATTGCGTTTCAACTAAATTGGTCTGTAACCTAATATTATACCTACATTCGATTTATTATTGAACGTGTGATGGATGACGGATGACCCGCACGCCTTGCGTCTTGGCGTTGGCGAGTTTGCAACTAGAATCTGTCGCCGCGCCGCTAGGTTCGATGCCGCTAAAGTTAATACAGAAAAGTAACTAAATTTCGCCCATTTAGGAACCATTTCATTGTTCATCTAGTAACATCTTAAAAGGTACCAAGTCAGCCACTAAATTGTTAATAGTTAAATAAATTTATTGCCGCTTAATGAATTTTGAGCCTTAACTTAAAACTGGCAACACTGATGTCAGATTTCATATAAATTTTTGATTTAATATAATTGGCTGCAATTGTAACTTGTATCTTTATAAAATACGCCCTTGCTTCGGATGTGGATGCGAATAGCGCTAACTATGTGGAAGTGCTGGAACAGACCATGTTGCCTACAGTACGAACCGTATATCCGGGAGAAGAAACGCCGCTGATTACATTCGTGCAGGATAACTGTCCGGTGCATCGTTCGCGTAGCGTGCGTGAGTGGTTTGGCCAGCACAACAACATCAACGTTATTCCTTGGCCTAGCAGATCGCCGGATTTGAATCCAATAGAAAATTTATGGGGGGTTATTGTCCAACGCTGGGAAAACCAGAACGAGCGAACTCCAGAAGCGTTAGAGGCTCACTGTTTAAAAATATGGGACAGTATCCGGGGTTCAGATCTGTGCAAGAATCTCGTCGACTCAATGCGCTTCCGCTTACAAGCTGTCATCGATCAGAACGGAGGTTATACTCGTTATTAAATTAAGTTTGAGGTTTTGGAGATGGAGACCGGGTTACACTTAACTTAACTCAATATTTAAAACAAAACCTAAATCCATTTTCGTCTTATTTTTGTTTCTATATCTTTGTGATTATTAATTTTTACCTTATTTTAAATACTTAAGGTCAAACCAAATACTATAGCGTACTCTTAGCTATTCGTACTTTCAATAATTGATAAGTAAGGTTAAGGTAAGGTGATAAGTAAAAACTGCAAAGTAAAATATTACCAGCACCTAAGCGTAACCTTTATGGTAACCCGGTTTCTAGTTTCACATTATACTAAGCACTATATGTTACTTTGGTACAGCTTCAAACCTCTTTCCGATTTCGGAAACGAATACTTAAGCTATTACCTCAATAATAAGGTTGGTGGTTTTATTGTTAAAAACGTACGGTGTTATTAACAAAAACTTAAACAGTCGTTTAACATGTTTCTATCAAATGTCAATTCATAGAAAATATAGAAATCTGTCATTTAAGACGTGTCTAAGAAGTGTCTAACTTTTTTGTAATAAGTAATAGTTAACACCGTTAATATCGTTAACAGAATATTGAGTTTGTCAATTTATCTTAATAAGTAAATTAAAAATGCATTAAATGTTAAGTAAGTGAACTACAATTATATGTATAACCACCAACCATTATTCAATGCGATTACTGCTTTATTGTAAAAGAAATAAATATATTTTTATCTTGAAAATTAAGTTTCATTATATCTGGTTAAAAATAATTATTTTCAAAATAAACAAATCGTTAAATCAAACTAGAATCAATAATTTTATCCCGTAATATTATAATAAAAAATACCTTCTTGCCCCAGTCGGATTTGAACTCCCGTGGAATCATATCGCGGTTGAGGCGAGGCACCGACCTATTAAGCCAGCGACTCATTCAGACAAACGTTCGAATTATCGATTCAAATAGTAAGAAGTAAAGAATTATATTGCTACACCTTAACTAAACTAGGGTCGTTAACAGCGCCATCTAGTTCTATTTTTGTGAACGTGATGTCAATGGCGCACACGATTATCGTCGTTAAGGTGTCCATGCACTTATGGAGCTCACTGTACGTCTTCAAAACTTGACCGAAATCTTCAAAAAATCTTCAAGTTTTCAAAAATTATCAGTTGATCATGTGTGTGGTAACCTTTATGGTGGACATGGTGGTTCTGTGGCGGCCATAACATCTATTGTCACTTCATTCGACATCTGACGTTTGGATAGCTCGAATGTTTTCTGTACCTATTCGCCCCGTGGTGATTTCCATTGTTAAGTTTTTGTTTTCCGTTAAGTTTTTGTTGTTTCATTTCGTTATTGTTTCAAGTTTGTGCTTTTCTCGTGGGTTTTGCTTTATCGCAAGTAAAATGGAGCCTGTACCAGGTTCCTCTCACAGCAAAGAGAATGATCCTATATCTCCACCAAAAAAGCGTCCTAAAAGTCATATGAGTGTCTCGGAGAAATTCATGGTCGTGAACTGTTACAAACATACCCACAGTACATGGCCCACGGGAAAATATTGGTCACGTGTGGACTGTGCAATGAAAGTGGCTCAAATATTGGGCATATCTGATAGAACTGTCAGGCAGATTACGAAAGACCACAAAACGGATGAAAACTTTAGTCCTCCCAATAAACCTGGCCCCAAATTAACCATTATTAAAAAACTTGATGAGTTTACCTTCGCTGCAATTAGACGTATAGTTCCTCAATTTTTTCATCGGAATGAGCCACCAACCATTCAGAAGGTGAGTAATTTATTATATATAATATAACTGTTATTACTCGATTTCAGTATTTTCTTGAATAAACCATGCTAATATAACATTTCTTTGTCTGCAGGTTTTAAAAGTTGTGAATGACGATGCCGACTTGCCAAATTTGTCAGCAAATACAATGCGACAGGTACTCAAGCATCTGAATTTCAAGTATGCCAGCCGGAAACGCCAAAGCTGCCTCATTGACCGAGCAGATATCATTTTATGGAGAAAGCGTTACTTGGTCAAAATAAAACAATATCGCAGGGAAGGACGAACATTATATTATCAAGATGAAACCTGGCTTAATGAAGGTATTTTTTTGGATACAAGCCATTGATGTACTTACTATATTGTACTGAATGCCCAATCAGCCGGAAAAAGTGGCAGCTATTGGTGTGAGCTTATTTAGGCTGTATATTAACTGTGTGACATTTGTCAACAATGGTTTATTAAGTTTACACACACACATAACATTTATTTAATTTGGTTTGTTTTGTTAAACACATTTTTTTCGACATATATTTATTAGAATGAAACTGGTAAAGTTAGTTAAGTCCATGTTTCTTTTTAATTTTGTTTGACATTTGGAGTCTGTTTCTTTTATTCTACATCTATGATATCAACTAATAATATATAGCATTACAAAAAATATCACTAGTCTGTCTGTATCAAACATACCTGCAGCTAACTTTTACCCAGTATTGGTTTAGATAATCAGAACTTTTCTGATAATTGTGAGAAATATTAAACCATGTCACATGTTTATCAGAATTTAATTAAACCTATCATAAATTAATCATCTTAAAAATCAATTTTATATGATATGAATGTGGTGTTAATTTCGAAAAATGATTAGTGATTATGATTATAAACTTACCAACCTGTCACTACAGGTCACATGAAGAACAAGGTTTGGCAAGATCCCCAGGTTTTGTCATCTCGGCAAGCTTTTTTGGAGGGGCTTATTTATTATTATTGGGGGGGGGGGGTTTGGATGGGCCTTGTGTGTCACTTCGACCATTGCTGATCTTTTGTAACAGCCCTTTGTTTTAAAGTTCACTGCAAAGGCCCGTTGCGTCTAAGAATTTCCAGATGCTTTGGGCCGTGAGAAGTTGTATCTCCTGTGGGTCCACAATGTGTCGCCCTAGGTAGATACTTCTGTTACGCATTAGTGGTCCGCAAGAACAGAGGATGTGCATTGCTGTCTCCTCCGTTTCCTGACAGAACCTGCATGTCGGTTCTTGTTTCATACCCATTAGAAACAGATGTTTGTTCAATTTGCAGTGGCCAGTTAGAATTCTAGTCACTGCGCAAGTCTTTTCTCTTTTGAGTTGTAGAAACTCTTTGGAGAAGTTGCTTTTGAACCCTGTAATTAATGATTTTGAGTGCTTTTGTCCTTTCGTGGACTTCCACAGCTCGATCGCCCTAGATTTATATAGGTCGTTTAGCAGTGAATAGGATTTCCTTTTTGTGATACCACAAAAAGGCTCCGGGCCAACCAGGGGGTTGTCAGCACCTTTCCTAGCCAGTTCGTCTGCTATTTCGTTTCCATCAATGTTGGAGTGCCCTGGTACCCATCTAAGTATTACTTTGTTGGAGTTTCCTAGGGCATTCAGGTTTTCTTTGCAGTTTTGCACTAGTTTAGAGTTTAACTCCAATGCGTTGGAGGGGCTTACAACTGGACTAAAAGGTCCCTCAGGAAAAGGAAGGCGATTAATTATTAGTCATATTAGCAGCGAGGAAGGTTTTGTGGAGGGAGGGCTATTACTGTTTGAGTCAAAAAAAATTAGTGACGACTATCACAACGAAATGAATGCGAAACATTTTGAAGAGTGGTTGGCTAGTATTTTGCCAAGGTTGAAACCGAACTCTGTGCTTGTTATAGACAATGCACCATACCACTCTAGAAAATTAGAAAGTGGACCCATAAAAAGATGGAACAAGGGCCAAATAATTGAGTGGTTGCAAGGAAGAGGCATTGAATATGCATTGAGTATGTTAAGGACAGATTTGTGGGAATTGGTAGAAATAGAAAAACCAAAATATGTTAAACTGGCAGTTGATGAACTAGCAGCCACTCACAATATTACAGTTTTAAGACTCCCTCCCTACCACTGCGAATTAAACCCAATCGAGTTGGTGTGGGCTCAAATAAAAGGGCATGTGGCCTCAAATAATAAAACTTATAAAATGGCTGAAGTAAAGTCGTTATTTGAAGAAAGTCTGCAGAAGGTGACAGCGGAACGTTGGAAATCTTGCATAGACCACGTTATAAAAATTGAAGACAGAATGTTCAACTTAGACAACTTAATTGACGATGTGGTTGAACCTTTTATTATAAATACCTACTGAGGAGGATGATCTAAGCTGTTCAGAAATTGAAGAATAAATATTGTTATTAAAATGGTTGTCTTTTTATTTATTAATAATACAGATCCCGCCGTTGTTTGCCCGTCCGTTGTAGCCTAGTAGTTCGGACGTTGGATTTGCAATCCAGAGGTCTCTGGTTGAAATCCTGGCTCATACCAAAGATTTTTTTTCGGCTTTATGTACAAAGTGTCATTTGATATTCTCAATTAGCTTTTCGGTGAAAACATCGTGAAGAAACCAGCATAGGTACAGTCAAGGGCAAAAATATGTATACACTTTAGTACCTTGTCACTTTAACCACTGTGACAGTTCATAATTATATCAGTTCAAATATGACGAAAATAGACAAGGTACTAAAGTGTATACATATTTTTGCCCTTGACTGTACATCTGAGAAAAAAATTAAAGGTGTATGTGCAGCTGAAGTCCCTAACCCGCATTAATATTATTTATTATTGCAGGTCCCCAGTCAGTTTAAAAAAAATCTTACTAATATTATAAATGTGTAAGCTTGTATGTATAGTACTCAATCACACAAAAACTTTTTAACTGGTTAGGTTAACTAATGCACCGGCTAAAGCTAGCATTTATCTTCGTCAACCTTACCAAACCAAGACCTGTTAGGCGATGAATGCACAGAAAACATTGATTAAAATCAGGATGACCTTTATCATATTGTGGAAATAACTTATATTGTTTTATTTTAACATAATTATTGTACCAAAAGGTTGGTTTCTCCTGAAACGTCACAATGATGATGACACCGTGTAACTGTGACATTCCACCATCTTTGGTAGTTTTTTTGACGTATATTGGAATCTAATTAGGTTTCCAAGTTTAGATTGGTTAGTCCTTTAAATGTTATACCTACTGTTGCTGTACTGTTAACAGGAAATGCTATTGATGAATCTCATCTACTTCATCTCGGTGAAGAACAACTTAAAGAATTATGTCCAACTATGGGAAATCGGATTAATTTGAGTTTTTTTTTACAAATTATTTAGATGCATGCAGAGACACAAAGCAAAGAAATAGATTGACCGATACTATTATTAGGCACATACACAATATGTAGTTAACCAGTGAGTATACTTACCACAATAATTATGCATTACATTTTAAGCTTAGATTTTGATTTTAGTGGTGGTTTTTAATATTGTTTCTCTTTTGTAGGAGGTTGACATACGAAGATTACAATATAATCGCTGGAAAAATTAAAATAGTGTTTCCTAAGGAAACAGCAGCAATATATTAATTTACAAAACCGATAAAAAAATGTGATGAACAGGATGAGTCTGAGTGTTGATCCTTACTTCTGTTGTAGGTTTAAACTGCTGTTTATGTAGGTATGTGATAGTATATATCAGTGTATTCTATTATCATTGTATGTATTTTATTAAATAAGATATTTTATTTCCTTCCTGTTTCTTTGTTGTATGTACTATTTGTTATTTCCTGTATTTTTTTTAATTTGTCTATCCTTCTGCATTGTCCTTGCTTACTCTGGTCCAAGGTTAACTGGAAGAGATCCCATATGGGATGAGTTCGACTATGTACATTATCTTTATTGATGCAAACATGTCTTGTAATTGTTTATGTGCAATAAAGAGTTTACATACATACATATATACAAAACAAAACACAAGTGTACGCGTTGACGATTTTTTTCATTTTGCGCGTTGATGATTATTTGTTAGTAACAAAGGACATGAACTCGGTTATACAGAAGGTAAGGTAAAAACCGCCTTCAAAAACGCAAAAATAACTTCTATTAAAATCTTAGGTACCTAGGTCAGTCAAACTGATGTCGGCTTTTGGTTCCAAATATTGTTAGTCACCGACTTCAGTTGGACTGACCTACAATTTTAAAAGAAGTTATTTTTTACGTTCTTATTTTATTTTATACTTTTTAGTGATCATAATAAACTGTTATGTAGTCCCACTTCTTAGTTGATATGAAGCTTTAAGACATTTCAAGTTCACCGTTAAATGAAATGTTCTACGTTATAGTCGCTGAACTATCTTAATCGAGATATCTTTGGGGACCCTTGAAATATCTTCATCACCAGTTCAACTTCACTAAATTATGCTTTCTGAATGCAAATTTATGTATGCCTATAATATTTGAGGAGTTTTCTCAATACCTCCTGGATTGTTTTATCAGATTACAATTTATTGACAATGGGACCACCTCGAAAGTATACTCTATAAAACAAAAAAATATATTTTGAAATCGGACCATAATTGACGGAGAAATCGGTGAACATATATTTAAATAAAATACATACAGTGGAACGTAGAACCTCGTCCTTTTTTGAAGTCGGTTAATACAGGACATGAACTCGGTTACACATAAGATAAGTGATGGGAGGTGCTTTATTATTTATTATTATAAATAACACTGACTATGATAAAACTGTACAACAACAACAACACAACAACAACAACTGTACTCTACTGTTTTACACTGAATTTAATTAAGATAAAAATATTCAGAAGTCAAGTTTATAATTTTTAGAAAGACAAAAAATGCAGAAACTAGTGGACGGATTTTGATAAAACTTAACATTGTGATAGCTTACATCCCAAGTAGGCATACAGACAGTAGTTTTTATCCCGGAAAATGCAAAAGTTGCATGCGAAGGAATAACAGAATAGTTTCCCAGGTAAAAAATACATTATATTTCTACAGTCAGCTAGATTTACAAAAAATATTGTACAACAGCTTTTCCTTCGAATAAAATAAATTAAAAAAAAAGATTAAGCACATCAAAATTCAGATGTGGGAGGCTCGTGACGTCACGAGGCTGGTTAAAAAGTGATATCTATGACGTGACTCGAAACTTCAACGCATTTTTTTTTAGGGTTCCGTACCAAAATGGTACAAAAGGACCCCTTATGGTGAGACTTCGTTGTCTGTCTGTCTGTATGTCACAGCAGGTTTTCTCAGCAACTACAAATGCTATCAACTTGAAATTTGGCATAGTTGTACAACTTGCTTGACCGCATCTATTTGTAGTAAAAAAAATATGAAATTAATTTTATTAATAATTGAAAAGGGGTCTAGAATGGGGGGTTCAAAAATGAAAGTGATTCGATTATAGCAAATGGGGTGTCATATGAAAGGTCTTAATCTGCAAATTTCAAAACTATTTTTTTGAAAATTTTCTGTGATGTACTTTTTGATTTATAGCCAAAAATTTACAAAAAATGACCGCTCCCCCCCCTTATCTCCGAAGTTTATTAATCAAAAATTCTGAAAAAAATCCTAACGTATAGATAATTACTTATATTTTCTGGGAAAAATAAAATAAAGTGTTCATTATTTACAGTTTTTGAGAAATAACAAAAAAACTAAGAAAATCTGTATTAAAATTTAGGCTAGTCAAAATCGACCTTATTGCCTCGAAAATAAAGCTTATAACAGAATGAGTATTTTCTTTTGCGGTTACCAAGCATATTATCTTCAATACGGAACCCTCGGTGCGCGAGTCCGACTCGCACTTGACCGGTTTTTTTTCTCTCTCTTTCCTGCGTCGTCTTGGTAATCTGTTGAACATAACAATAAGCCATTTCGATGTTCGATATGTTATATCAGTTTGGGTTCTTTAGCTTCGTGAGACACTGCTCAGTTGGGTATCTCATTCCATCCTGATAAATCTATCTATTAGAGTTGAAACACCACTATGTCTTTTCAATCTCCTATAACATTTTTATGATTCGCAAGTCTTTTCTGGTAGTTAATGGTATATTTCATGATCTCTTATTTGACTGTTGGTAGTTTCAGGTCGAAATACGAGTATATAATTATATTGCTGATTAATGTAGTATGTTGAAGATGGATCTAATGTTTTGGTTTGGAAACGTTCCAGTGTCTCAATATTGCTATTGCTGGATACCATAAGTCCAAATTGGTTTTAAAATGGCTTTATAAACTGTTATCTTGCTGTGAATGCTCATTTCACGTCGTGGCGTACTATACATACTACGCAGTTTTAAATCAAGTTGTTTTCTCTTGGCCCAAATGTGTATTTGCCACGTTAGCCTTCTGTCTATGTGAATGCCCAGATATTTTGCATGATCGTCCTGCGGAATTTCGTCGTTGTTTATTGTCACCGGACGACAGGTGTCTCTCCTGAGTGTGTAAATGTTATGTGAGTAGATTTGCTCTGATGTGCGTGCCTTCTCCAGATTTTAAGCCATTCTTCAATTTCGTCAATGTGATGTTGTAGGTGTTCAGATGCAGTTAATAATAATAATAATAATAATAAAGCCTTTTATTTCCTTAACAATATTACAATAATGAAATCTTAAATTATATTTTAATTTACACTAATAAATTAAAACATTTTTTTTTTTTAAATACTTTCTTTGTAACTACATTTCATAGAAAATAAAGCAATTAATTGGAATACATTTTAAAAACATTTTAACATTTCTATTTGCATACCTACAACATGCCATTAGTTTGTCGTATTTAATTAAAATAAAAGATGCAACTTGATTAAATGAATGATAATTATTACGTGCTTAAAAAAAAAAAATTATGGATTGACTTATACATTTTAAAAAGTTTGTACATTTATTAACAGTAATTAGTACAATGAATATAAATATTTTTAAGACAATTGCATGCAAAAGAACCATTTATTTATTTTATTTCAATTTAATTGCTTAATCAAAAAAGTAATTAATTTTCCCTTCACTAATAATTATTAAGGACCTCTCAACGAGTGAAGGCCTCCTCCATTTTCCTCCATATAACTCTATCCTTCGCCTTGGTTATCCAGTTGATACCTGCCGTTTTCTTTAATTCGTCTACCCATTTTTCTGCCGGTCTACCTCTATTTCGTTTTTTAGGCGGTCCTGTCCAAGTGGTGATCTTCTTCGTCCATCTGTCGTCGTGCATGCGAGCAACATGTCCCGCCCACTTCCATTTAAGTCTTTTACAATGTTCGAGAGCATCTTGTACATTTGTGATTTGTCTTATATCTCTATTTCGTTTTTTGTCTAGTCTTTTCAATTTTAAAATACTACGCTCCATCGATCTTTGGCATGTTTGTATTTTGTTCCTAGTACATTTGTTAAATATCCAGGTTTGGCTGGCGTACGAGAGGCATGGTAGAATACAGGAGTCTAGGACTTTCTTTTTAAGGCTAATTGGGAGATTTGATTTAAAGATTTCTTTATTGCTCCAATATTTGTTCCAAGTGAGGTTTATACGTCTGTTTAGTTCATCAAGGTGTCTAGTCTTACTGAATGATATTTGTTTACCTAAGTATACATAAGTTTCTACATATTCTATTGGGATATTCTGTATTCGGATAGGTACTTTTTCATTGTTAGTCATAACTTTTGTTTTTTTACTGTTTAGTTCTAAGCCAATTTTATAACTTGCGGTGCACAAATCGTTAACCATGGTCTCCAATTGAAATGCTGTTTCTGAAAAGATTATGATGTCATCAGCAAATCTGAGGTTATTTAAATATTGCCCTTCTATATTTATCCCTTTTGTTTTCCAATTTAAGTTTTTCATTATACTTTCTAGAACACTTATAAAAATTCTTGGCGATAGAGGGTCACCCTGTCGAACGCCTCTACAAATATTTATTTCCGATCCCTTTGTTTCCAATTTTACACGGCTTACACTCTTGCTGTAAATGTCTTTTATGAGTTCAATTGTTTCAAACGGTACACCGCATTCGTGTAGAGCTTTCCACATACTGGTATGAGATATGGAGTCAAAGGCTTTGGAATAGTCAATAAAAGCTAGATACAGTGGACTTTTTCGCTCTTCGTATTTCTCTACAATGAGGTTCAGATGCAGTTATTAGATTCATATGTGTGGAGAGTAAAGCCGTTTCATCTGCATATGTTGCAATAATACTGTCTGTTGTTGGTAGGTCAGCCGTAAATATGGTGTAAAGGACTGGTCCCAGTATACTTCCTTGGGGAACTCCTGATTTAATCTCATATAAGTCTTAAAGTTCTTTGTGGAACTTAACTTCGAAGCATCGCCTGTTGAGATATGAATGCAGTATGTAGTAAAATGAGTGAGCGAGCATCTTTTTAACTTTATGTAACAGGCCCTCGTGCCAGACTTTGTCAAAGGCCAGGCTAATGTCCTAAAAGACTGCGGAACAATACATCTTTTCTTCGAGCGATCTGCTTATTACGTCGACAATAGGTGGACTTGCTCGATTGTTCCGTGGTTTTCCCTAAAGCCAAACTGATGATTTGGAATTAAATCATTTAAGTGCATCTTCATCCTCTTCAGCTATATTTTTTCGTAGAGTTTACCTATTACGGGCAGAAGACTAATAGGTCGGTATAAGTCTACTTCATTAGGGCAACATTATCATCTGTGCTATCTTCCACTGTCCTGGGAAGTGGCAAAGTCGTAAGCAGGCATTGAAGATCCTGGTTATTGCAATAATTCCTGTTTTTGAAAGATTTTTCAGAAGAGTGCTGTCTATAAGGTCATATACCAGTGATTTTCCGTCCTTTGGGTGTTTTATTTTGCCGGCTACTTCGGTAGGACTTACATAATTTTATTGGTAGGCACAGTTGTAGTGCACTTTCTAGGTAGCTTTTAATTTCAGTGCTTTGCTCGGGTTTCAGATCGGGAAGTGATGGAAACACTTTACTAAGGTGTACTGCGATTTTTTTTGCCTTTTCCGTGTCTAATCTGGCCCAGTTTCCGTTGTTTTTTCTAATAGGAGGTACATGGTTATTTGAACGTTTTAATTTTTATGTTGCCATCCAGAGTGAGTGGTTTGTGTCTTAACCTGGAGTCAGGTTAGAAAGGAACATTTGTGGATTATTGTTGTTAAACGTTTTAATCAATGTTTTCAGTTCATTACAGGCTCGGTTGAACGCAGTTTTGTCTGCAGGATATCTAGTTCCGTGCCATAATTTCATTAGGTTACGGCGTTCGACTATTTTTTCTTTGATCGTTTTCGGGTGGTCATTTAACATTGGAGGCAGTTTTTTCTTCGCTTTTGTGGAGGTTGTAGCTGCTTTATGTATAGTCTTATTGAGACTTTCTATAGCAACTTCTATGTATTTTACTGTTTGTAATGGATTCAAGAGCTTAGTTTCTATGGTCGTGATTTCTTGATACATTTCCCAGTTCGTAGCTTTGTTGTATAGCCTTTGCACTGGTTGAACCAGCACCACCCTTGGAGTTGACATTTAGAATGACTGGTGTGTGGTCAGATGATAGACCCGTGCACGTTTCAGTGGACATGTAGTTTCGACTTGTATTTTTGGTGATAAAGAAGTCCAGTAAGTCAGTGATTTTACTTCGATCCGTTGGCCTATATATCGGTTCGCGTGAGGTCATGCACTCGAGATTTAGGTTCTATACAGTGCCATATAGTTGCCTTCCCCGGTGTGTGATTAAACGCGAACCCCAGTGTGGGTGTTTCGCATTCCAATCCACACCACATATAAACCTGGAGCCCAGGGAAGAGAAATACGAGTTATAATCATTCTTAGTATCTTTGTGTCTGGGTGGGCAATACACAGTAGACATGGTTGTCTCAACGTTGTTGTTGTACACTTTTATTGATGTTGCTTGAATTTTATCTGTCTGGTAAGTATTTATGAACCAGAGTGCATAATTTTTAATATTATTTTTTATAATTACAGCAGATCCTCCGCGTCGATTCCCTGATGAATGATTTGTCGTGTAAACTGTGTAATTATTTATTATAAAGTGAAATTTTGAAGTGAATCTTGTCTCGGAGATTAATGCGATGTTGACTTTTACTGTTTGGAGAAATGTTTTGTAAAGATCTTGACGTCGTTCCGTCAAGCCTTTGAGTAGGGGAAAATTGGGGAAGCTGGATCACCCGAGATCCAGCTCCCCCAGTTTTCCTATTCAAAAACTTAGTTTAACCTCACTTATCAAAAATGATTTATTCAAGAACCCATAAAATGTTCTATTCAAGAAGTAATTTTAAACCTTGTTTATCAAAATCCTCTATTCAAGAAGTAATATGATGGTCTATTCGAAAACTCGATCTAATCTCACTTATAAAAGATTATTTATTCAAGAAGCTATAATTTTTTTTCGAAAATTTCGATATATATTCAAGACCATCTTGACTATTATCTATTCATGATAATAGTTTAACCTCACTTATCAAAATTATCTATTCAAGACAAAATAATCTGTTCAAGAAGTCTTTAAATATTATGCTTAAGAAGACATAATAAAACCTTAACAAATCTTCCATCCAAGAAGTAATCTACTTATTAGTCCACTTATTCGAAAACTTGTAGTGTATGAAAGATTCGTAGACATCAACTTTTTAAACAACTTGATGTTAGACCATCATAGTTATCATATCAGCGTTGACTATTTTAAGTTGGTGATGTCTGCAAAGTTGCCATTTGTCGATAATAACCTCAACGGTATCTCCTATATTGATATTCATTATTAAATTCGATTTAAGATTGATAAAATTATGATAATGACTCCTCGCTGTACTTAACCAAAATAATACGCTGTTTTAAAAAGAAATCAAACACATATTCATACATTAAATTCCGTTTATTTATATAAAAATATTATTATCTAAGCACCACTTATTCATACAGGATACATTTTTGAACGCACATATATTCGAATGATAAATACAATTTTGAATATCAGATGCCATTAAATATTTTTTATGAAGTGTTTCTAAATTAGGACAGTTAACATCTTCTTAATTATAAACATTATCACTTTCAGTTATTTTTTTCAACCACCTCACTTTTTCGTAACCCTTAGTATAAATACATTTATTCTTACAATAGTCTAATATTATACTCCTATATGTAAAATACGGAACATATCCTTCATTCCATAAAATTCCTTTGTTTCTTTCTATCCATCCAACTTGTAAACGTTCTTTCTTTGTTAATTCCTAAAATGGATATGGTGGTTTAATCAATAACAAAATAAAGCTCTTCTTGCAAAAGATCGCTATTTCTTTTGGTATAAATTCATTGTTCTCATTTTTAAAACCTTGGACATCCATAATCACATTCATGATATTTTTCGAACTATGTTACTCAACGGCTTGTACTCAATAAGACGATCGTTTATGATCAAACAGTAAGCTGCTGTCCCCTTCGGTATATCACTTGAAGACTCGATTTCTAACCGCACATCAACTGGCCTGGTTTTCAGCGAGTCATTTTGTCTTGAGCAATCAATGACAAATAGCGGAGTTTTAATGAATGTATTCAAATTAAGCAAGGGATCGTTACTAGCGTTATAATACGACTGACGAAAATTAGCGTACATCTCATATAATATACTACATTTTCCTTCGTCGAATTTTAAATTGAGTGAATCATAAGGAAAATACTGTGAATTTAAAAACAACTTGACATTTGTAATATTACAATGGTCAAATTGGGATGAACTTTTTGTTTTGTTCAACTTTCTATCGGTTTGCAAACCAAATATAACATATCTTGGTTTTTCTAGCTGAGAAGCAGTTTTCACAGACCATGAATGTTTTGTAGTTTGAGGTAAAAGAGGATACTCATATAAATCCCAATTTCGGAATGCTACTTGTATGGCTCGATCTTTTTCCAAATACTTGAGTAATGATATTCGATTACGATCTGAAACTCTAATATGTGGTACACGCCATTGAACTTTTTGTATGTCTATTTTAATATCTTCATTATTACCCATCGAAACGCTATTATGAGCAGAATTACTTCTATGAAGTATAAGTTCATGTTTACAATTGACGAGAATTTTGTTATAATCTTCTGCAAACCCTAATACTTTGTTTAGGGGTATAATAACTGAGAAATTACCATTTTTACGCGATGATCCACTTAAATTCCAGCCCCACAACGCTGCATTTTTGCTATCTGCATCATTCATTGATACGTAAGACTTTATCGTGGTTGTAATACCGGCATTTTTAATACGATCTATTTCAACACCATTCAGCTCGTATGATATGTCTTGAAATAAAAACAATATTGGATTGTTTGTAAAATTAATATCCTTAGATATCTTTTTTCCTGTTGCATCTAATTCGAACACATTCGCGTGCCCCTCGATGTAAATGGAACTTGCAGATGGTAGTACATAAACATTTTGCTGATGAATAGGTATTCTGATCTCGTCATTTTCTTTAAAACTGTGATTGTAGGGATTGTAAGTGTGGATCTCATAACTTTCAATAGAGTTGTCTTGTTGAGGTGGATCGGTAATTTGTAGCATTTTTATACTTTAAAACCAAGGGAGTTGAGAAACTTTTTATTACTTTTAGTAATATTCTTTGACGTGCTTAATCGTCTTCTCTCTTTGAACGCTGGTAGTTGAATATTAGATTTTTCGTTATTGACCGAGGTTTTATTGTAAACATACATTATCAACGTTCAAGCAATTTATATTTATAAGTGGCGTTATAATATTACTTAACACTGACAACACCGATGCTGATCGCTGTCCGTGGAGGAATGTTCTTTGTTAACCTATCTTCCCTTTTTATTGTAGATGAAGTTATTATTATTTGTTATTATTTTTCAATTCCCAAAATGATTTAAGAAATTTCAAGCAAAGATGCCCACAATTATATAAATGCGCTCTTTGTAAATTTTCATAATTATACTGAATATTTGATCCCATATATGCTATAAATTCTTTTGGAGGTTTTAAATTACCATAACTATCAAAGTATTCAATATAATTATTAACCTTTCCATAGGCTACCCAATGAGTCCCAGAATTTTCAGATGAATCTAAATTGATAACACCGCATTCTATCAACCAAGGCACTTTTGGTAATTCATCTCTCATAAATACACCACGAAAATGAGGAATATTTTTTGAGTACTTTATTATATCGATGTTACTCAATGCTCTATCGGGTAGCCTACTGATCAGTTTTTTTATTTGAAACATAAATTCCTAAACCATCCTTGTACGGTTTAAGGTGCAATCCTTTTCCAATACACATTGAATCCATTTTGATATTATCTCGTTTTGATTGTACGATCTGCTTTTTAGCTAATTTATAATAATCGATAGCTTTTGTGATTCCGGCAACGCCGCCGACTAAATTGCCAGCAGCAGATAAGCCGGCAAAAATAGGTATTAATGGTAGGAATCCACCAGTTTTAGGCACGGGTATCACTCGCGGTAACTGTATAGGTAAGTCAGAAGCTATGTCTTGAGCGGCTGCGTATGCTAATTCCATTAACATTTTCTTGCATTTGGGCTTCAAGTTTCGGATATGTTTTTTAGTATGTGAGACAATATTATTGAACGTTTTTTTCAGTCCTGCTCCATTTTTCTGACTGATTGTCGATAACTTTTGCTTTTTATTTCCGTTATCAGGTTTATTTTGTTTGCGCTTCATTTTCGAGAAAGAAATCACAATAATTCTTGCTATAAAGTGGTCTTGATACCGTAAAGAACTAAAGACGAATGACTTTAAAAATAAAACATTAGCATATTTAAACACGAATTTTTACTTAAATCTATAAACGATTTTTTTTATCTATCCAGCTGTTTTCACTTGAAGGTAGACCTAACCATTTAACGTATACTTTGTTTCCTTTACATTTCAAAACTTTTTCTACTAGATATACTTCAGGATGCGCAGTTTTCTGGATTTCTTGCGAATAGAAGGCTCCTAAAATAGGTCTTGACTTTGCGTCTTCTAATAAAAATGTAGTGGGATTAGTATGTTGCACTTTAGTAATTTTGAATATTTCTGTTGACCAATTAGGCGTGAATCCTTTTTCAAAACATCCTTTGAATTTACTGATTCTTACGAAATCTCCAACGCGAAATTTTTTGCCCTTCGGTATTTTCTTGGATCGTGAATTGTTAATGTATCTCTCTAATATCATGTTTTTATTATCATGATTAATTTCAGCCGGTGGTTTCCCTAGAGTTCTATGAAAAGTGTGATTGTATTCATAAACTTTCTTATCAAGGTTTCCGTTTATCCACTTATAATTACCTTTTAAACTAAATTCCTTGTACAACTTATTTTTGAGTGTTCTTATAAATCTTTCTACGATGGAAGCTTTTTTTGTAGAAAATGTAGAGTAATGATTAATATTGTATGTGCCAGTAACCTTTCTAAACTTATCATTATAAAATTCTGTACCGTTATCTGTTTGTAAATTTTTTGGAAAGCGTCCCTTTGCACACAATATTCGGAACAGTTCAGATACGACTTCTTTAGTCTTACGCTTCACTGGAAATGCCCAAGCATACTTTGAGAAACAATCAATAATGACCAATATGTATTTATATCCAGCGTTCCATTTTGATAAAGTCTGCATATCTATCAAATCTGCTTGCCAAAGGTCATCTATGTCTTTAAGTATCACACTTCTCCGCGGAAAGTTCACTCTAGCATTTTTGTGAATTTCATTTACAACGCTTGCTTTACTCATAGTACCTGTAAAATTGATGTCAAATCTTTATTTATAACGACTGCTTCGCTCAAAATGCTTGCTAAGTTTTCCTTCGATCTCTTGATACATAATATCTTTTTCAACACGTTTTATTTTCTCCATTAAAGTAATAACTAGTTTGTTAAGACAAGACACCTTTTTCAAACAGTCATTTACTTTTTTATCAACGTTTTCCTGACCAACGCTATAGATCAATGAAGGCACTTTCGTAGTTGAGATTTTATTTCGTACTTTTTCGCAATTACCGACGTTACTATTTTCAATATTGTTTTCGATATTCATGTCTAGTATGCTTTAGACTACTAATCAGAATGCAGATTGTTTAACCAATTTTATTCTTTTATAATACCAGCTTCCTTTAATTCTTCAATTATTGACATAATTTCATTATCATGGTTACTGTTACCAGCACTTTTAGATGCGATTAAAAGTTTCAGTCTTTCAATCAGTTCGTTTGGATCATCCCAATAAATATAATCTGTATCACTCTTATATCGTTTTAAATCAGGTAGATGTCCTCCGATTTTTAATTTCGGCAAATGTTCGGGAACATTTTTATTTGAGTTGTCATTTAACTGTGAAAACAATGGCTTAATGATGGTACAGTATTTTAATCCTTTGTCACCCATTATTCTACCATTTGGCACAAAGTCCTTTTTGTGTGCATTTGTAATAATTAACATTTCTTTGTACTCCGCTTTGTCTTTTTCAGTTACGAGCTTAAGATCAGGTTTGTTACGCATTAAAAGCTCTTTCAAACCTGCGGTTAATTCGTAATTTTTATTATTGATGGTAACCACGTATTTTTTTTGGTTGTTAGTAGCATTATTTACAAACGACAAATTTACAGCGGTATTTCCCATCATAAGTTTCTTGTTTTTACTTCGGATTCCGAATGGTACGCAAATATTTTCGTACACATCAAACATATCTTCTTTTTTTAAAGACAAAAGTGTATCGTTAGTTAGCTGTTCCGATTTTTTATCATCTTCGTCAGTATATTCATAGTATTCTGAGTGTTGATCAGAATTTATTAAATCTTTAAACTTCTCGTATTCGGCAGACGAGTTAAAATTCTCGTGTGTATTATCATTCTCTAACTTTGTTGACATGTTAAAAGTAGGGTTAGCTTTTTCATTTATTCTGATCAGGGTTTCTAAGGGGTCTGTAATCGGTTTAAAAACTTTTCTGAACTTCTGACTAGCTTCATCTTCTTCATCTTTAATCCTTTTTATTTTATTTTTTATCGTGTCCACTGATTTTATGAGTTGTTCTTTTAAATTTATTTCCATTGTAGTAGGATAAATGTGTACCGTTTTATACTGACACTCTACTTCAAGTGACACAATTCATAGCATAATTTGTATATATCAGGAACTTAAAGGTAAATAAACGTGTCAAATCCTTTTCTATATCTTCCGTTGTTTATTGCGCAATCTTTGTTTATGACTAAAAAGTTGAATTTATCTTGCCATATAGAAGAACACAGCTGTTTAAATTTAATCCAATTCAGGTCACTACTAACATGCTCATTATAAATATGTCTTAAGTTCGTATCATCTTGTTTAAATACAATTAAAACATTAGCATTATCTCTTATCAATTGTTTAGGTATCTTCGAATAAGTTTGCGATAAATAAAAACAGTCTATCTCTCTGTGTCTACCCATTGCAAAATAGTTTCGAATGTTCATTTGATTTTCACAGACAACGTCATCAAATATCATAATAGAATTTGGTAAACTATTATTCGGATGAATAACTTCTTTATTAGCTTCAAAAACAAATAATTTTGCTCCAGGAACGCTTTGCATTACTTGTTTTAGAAATTGATACTTTGACTGGAAGGTTGTTTTAGAATATAAATAAATATGCTTGAACTTTAGACCATTTTCATGTAAGAGTAAATTAAGCATAACATTGGTTTTACCACAGTTAGAAGGACCACATACTATGCATCGAATTGTATTAGGAAACAACATGCTATGTTTAATTTTTCGTGGTCCATCTTTAACCTTTATGATATTTACTTCTAAAGTTTCAGCTTGCTTCACGAACTTCATGGTCAAATGTGAAAAAAACTGAACATTGCTATTCTTTATATAGGTACCCCTATCCATCGGTTTGAACGGTGAGCTAATGTAAAATAAAAACTCTAATCTGGTTTGTAAATACTATTTATTTTGTCATATTCATCTAATATAAACATTTGTACATATTCTTTTACTATATTTACTAACCTTAAAAATACAGTATTTGTTCTATTGCAATTTGACGCTTATCATCATTATTACTTAAAGTTACTTTATTTACTTCTATAGGCACCACCTCTTAAAGGACAGTATTTATTAATATTAATTTCTAAGTGACTAATCGACTCAAGTGACCACCCAGATTCACAGTGTTCAAATTCAGATACCTCACTTTTGAAGGTGTTAACTAAATCTGTATAAATATCAGATAACTGTGTGTTATTAAAAATCGACCGATATTTTAAATTAAATGACTTCAGTTCTCCTTTATTGGATTTTGGTAAAGAAAATAATGCGAATAGTTCAAAATTAACTTTAATACAATTATTTTCTGATAAAGATTTTTCTAATAGTTTAATTACATTACTTTTATTACTACACAGGAAAGTTTCTAAAGTAAGGTGTTCGTCTTCCTGTGGAGCATTTAATCGATATGTTACAATTCGATTGTTGAATGCTGTGGCCACAACGTCTATGTTTTTAAATTCTGTTTTCAATAAACACTGTGATTTATGAGCATTAGTTCTCAAATGATATTTAAATTTGTTAGTTGGAATATTTATATGACACTTGTGACATAGAGTGACGTGTTTACTCGCTTCACTCCTAAAGCTTGCGTCGAGAGGTGGTGATGTTGGAGCTGAAAATTAAATACATTGCAGCTGCTATACATGAACTTTATTTGAATAATGAACACTAACTAAGAACCAATACAATTATTAAACACAAGGGATATATTGATTATTGGGTATTATTTATATATTAATATCGGTAATAGTTAATTACTTATATTTAAAAATAGGAATTAATGAATGCCGGAGGACAGTTTTTAAATTCTTTTTTCACCGCGCTCACATAACAGGTGAGGTGGCGCCAGGCTTCTGTATCTATATCACTTCTGTTTTTTACAGTAACAACAGCCTGGCGCCACCTATTCATTGCAGGGACTCGTTCTATTTCCTCACATTTATAGATTTTTAGTTCTATATAGTGAGTCCCTGGTTTTGCTTCGGCAGATTGACGCGCACATCCATTTGCAACCCTTCTAGTTATGTAGCTAACCAACGGTGAAGATTTTTTACCGATTGCATCCGAAGCCTGCAGTTCGTCTTCGCTATCCGTCCCAAAGAGATCTTTAGCTGTGACCTTCTTCTCACATAACGGTTTCTTGGAACTGGAACCGGCGCCGACGCTGGCGTCCGCCCGCGATCTTTTCTTTAATGATGATGATGATGATTTCTTCACGGAGCGTGAAGAAGCCATCTCCTCATCTGACGGGAACAGATTATCAGCGTGTTCAGACCTGGAAATATTAAAGGGTAATCATTATAAAACCTGTTTTATAAACTATCACGCATTACATATTGTTTCTTAAATTACCTAACATTAATAATATTTTACGATATTTAATATATCGGAAAGTAGTATGCACCTACTATCATAATATAATATACATTAATTTCACTATGGTTAGTGAATAAATAAATGAAATGAAATACCGGACACTACAGTTTTCATTCGACGTTTTTATATCTAGAACTCAACGATATAATATGTACGCAAAAACTCCTCAGTGAATACTCACATTAATCGAAATGGTATCGCTCTCGACTCGACACTAAGCAAGCACGTTATCGGAGTCGGCTACTAGATCGAGGCCCTCAGGATGATGAATTGTGGATGGAGAATCTGGAGATCTGAAAAAATAAAATGTAAAAAGATAGACATATTACAATTTTATAAACACTATTACTATTTAAAAACTTAATAATATTTTCATTCAAAAATAATAAATAAATAAATCTCACAATAATTGACCTTGTCCTAACTATAGGATTGTACTATGGGTACTAGACAACGATAAATATGTTTTCTATGTAGAAAACATCCAAGATTCAGAAACAATACTCGCGTTCGTTTATCACACGAATAAATTGCCCATACCGGGAATCGAACCCGGGGGGCCGCTAGCTTCGTAGGCAGAGTAACTGCCAGCTATACTAACACGTCGTCACATGAGAACGATGAATATGATGCTATATTTACTAGCGTTAATTTTTTTTTTGCATATTAATGAATAAATCTATATAATTATTAACTCTGAAAATACAGTTTTTCATACGATTAGACAGCAATACAAAAGCATAAAATGAGTTTTCATACGATTAGAACACAATATAAAAGCATTAAATGAGTACTTACATTATCCAGAGTAGTGATGCACTGAACTTGATACTTGAAATTACCGGAGCCAGCATGCAGGATCCACGTCCTCAAGATGACAAATGGTAAATGTTTGGCCGGGAGAGGCCTTTAAATATTTTATAAATTATACGTATGTGTGTATAAAAAAATGTATGTGTGAATACGAAATGCCAGCATGGCAATTTCACCAAACTTGTTACCGTGTTATGCATTGTCATCATATATGATTCAATTAATAAACAGCTTAAAACATTATAAACAAAGATCGATATCCACTGGCAAAACTTCCGCACCAAAATAGCAAAAAAGTACTAGGCTTAACCGCATGGTTTTGCTTGTGTATTTAGTATTAGTGACTGGGACAATATGTATAAGAAAAAATCTCAACAAACAAACATACACTGCAAAATCAATTAATCGTATCAAATAGATGTAAACACAATGTCGAAGGCGCCACTTCGTCGCGGGTGTAAGATGACATACTACCGTAGATGGCGATGATGCGGTACTAATAATTTTTAGCCTCTAATTTGAACTTTATTTCATATGTTTTCTAAATATCTGGGGAAGGGGGTATATAGAAGAAGAAAAAAACAGAATTATATGTTTAGTAATCTGTAAACAGCTGAGCTGCTATGTCACGCGACGAAAGTAACCCGGTACACCATTATTCAACTCCGAGTCCTCGACTTAAGTATAATGTCGGTAAGTGAATAAACACATTATTTCGATTTTGTTTTTTTTTTGTTTTTTCACATATTGATAAGAAATGTATCATTTTAATAGTAGGTACTTCATTAAAATCGATTTAAAAAGCCAAACGTGCGAAAAATCCAAGAGATAGTGACTTCGTGTTCTAATATTTTATTTTTTGTTTTTTATTCTCTTTCAGGATACTGAAGATCTTTTTAACTTCGTGCCGTCAGAAGTCCCACGATGTACGAGGAAAGTTCTAGGGCTGAGCGCCGCGCGTAAAAGACCAGCACCCGATAACAGCTCACCAAATTACTCATTCATTAAAAAATCTTGCCATGGCTCTAAAATAATCAGAATAGAAATATACGATGCCAAGGACTTAGAAAATCAGGAAGAGATTTTCTGTAAATGCAGCGCAGGCTTATGCATACAGCATGTTGTAAAAAACCTCATGTTTGATGAAATTTTCAATAATGTTAGAGATATTGTCAGAAAAATCCAAGATAACATGGAGGCTGAATTGTAATCTTTCTGGGTTCTGGATTTGAATACTGAAGATATTTTAACAAGGTGCACATAAGAGTTGATATAATTCTATTTGTAGTTTAAATATATGTATTAAAAATATTATAATTATAAAATATACCTAATTATATAATAAGTGATGTTTTTTTTTTCATTACCTACTAAAAAATACCTGTCTTTAAAATCTAATAAAAATATTAGATTATTAATTATTGCACGGTGTCACATTGTCGAACGAAAGCAGGAATGTTGACAACTTCCATATTCAGGGGGGACACGCTCCTGATTCTCGAGTCCAATTAATTAATAATAGGTAGCAAAACTAATAAGTGAGCTACAATACAAGTCGCGGTGAGGTTAAAATTATGTACTACTAAGCAAATAATTATAATATTTTTTTTTTGAATTTGAATAAATAATCTTTTTTTTTTTTTTTTTATGAATAATTTTTAAAATTTCTACTTTATGAGTTATGACTTCTTGAATAGATATTTTTTGATAAATGAGGTTAAACTATTATTATGAATACTTATTTAGGTCATGAAGATTTTTTTCGAAAAGTGGGCTTATAACTAATTCTTGAATAGAACATTTTTATAGCTTCTTGAATAGATAATCTTTTATAAGTGAGATTAGTTCGAGTTTTCGAATAGACCATCATATTACTTGTTGAATAGAGGATTTTGATAAACAAGGTTTAAAATTACTTCTTGAATAGATCATTTTTGATAAGTGAGGTTAAACTAAGTTTTTGGTCATGAAGATTTTTTTCGAAAAGTGAGCTTATAACTATTTCTTGAATAGAACATTTTTATAGCTTCTTGAATAGATAATCTTTTATAAGTGAGATTAGTTCGAGTTTTCGAATAGACCATCATATTACTTGTTGAATAGAGGATTTTGATAAACAAGGTTTAAAATTACTTCTTGAATAGATCATTTTTGATAAGTGAGGTTAAACTAAGTTTTTGAATAGGAAAACTGGGGGAGCTGGATCTCGGGTGATCCAGCTTCCCCAATTTTCCCCTACTCCTTTGGCATTCCAAGTGACAATTCTGAGTGTGTGATTCATTTTGTAAGTAGGCTTGAAACGAGCTGGATCATATGGTTCATCATTTTGTCCATCATGTTGATCATGTTTGTTGAAATTTAGCAAACATTCGTTCTCGTCTGTCTGGGAAGTTACCCGAGTCAATTACTTCTTCGTTGAGCGGTCCATCTTTTGTTAAATCCTCATAGCTCCTATTTTCTTTCGCGGATTTAGTGTGTGTTATGTTCTGTTTTGCTTTTTGTTCTGTCTTTTTAACCTCTTTTGCGCTCCGAGTTGGGGCGGAATCTTTATTGATTGGTTTGATTTTTAGTATTCTTTCCTTATATTGTTTATATTTGGTACAGCCTTTATAGCTCGCAGGGGGTTTTTTTTGACAGTTTGCGCATGTAGCTTCTGTGTCCGGTGTTTTGGTGCACGTTGCAGTAGGGTGCTTATTGCCGCATTTTACACATCTAAATGGTCAAAGGCACTGATTTTTAGTGTGACCCAATCTTTGGCATCTTTTACATTGCATGATTTCTTTTTTTTATACGGAGCTTCAAATGTCAGAGCTTAAATATCTTAATTTAAATATGTTACTATTTTTGTTAGGTTCTAGGTCCACAAAGAACACGGGTTATGCTTCTTTGGTAGACCTGTGTGGAACATTTACTATTTGTCTGACTTCATGTCCTTGTCCTTTCAATTCTTCTTTAATTAGGCTGGTATTTTCTGTAGCTTGAAGTCCTTGTAATACCACTCTATATGCTCTCTCGCATTTCAGTTTGTATTTGTAGTGTGCTATATTGTTTGTTACGAACTGTTCTCTTATTGTTTTATAGGTCTGTATATCCTTCGGCATTAACTTAATGATATGACCGGATCTTAATGTTGTCATCGTATATAGGTTATTGTCAACAATTTTATTGAGTGTTGCTCTTAGGGATGTGACATCCATGACTCCTGTCACGAAGATAGGCTCAGGCTTGGGTATGTACTCAGTAACCGGTTTCTCCGTTGCTTCTGTTACATCATTGTTAAGGATGTCGAATCGGTTGTACGTAGGTACTGCAAAGATGGTTGAATTCTTAGATTTCTTCGTATTTTCACTGTGTATTGGCTTGTCTCCGTGTTCTCTTTTGCCTATTAGATTTATTGTCTTTTATTGTCTGAATCTGTCTCACTTATTTGAGTTTTGTTTGTCACTAGGTTTACTTACTGCGAGTTATGGTACGCTGTTACTTCGATGCCTGATGAACATGATTTTGTGAAATGTTTGTCGAATGGTTTGGTGTTTTATTATTTTCATTATTATCATTCATATTGTTCCCACGAGTTAGGACGAAATAATTAGTCACTTGAAGGGTGGCGCCTATTCCTTCAAGAAGGCTCAATACAACGACGTTAGCGGGGTTCATCGAGGTTGGCGCTCGCGACTTGCTACCTGCAAGCCATACATCCTCTTGGTGCGTTCCTACCGTAGGATTAGGGTGACTATTTTAAGAAGCTTTCATCCTCGTGACACGGGCGATGAAGCCAATGCCCCCGATTCCAAATGAAATCTCTGGATTTTCGGGTTCTGTAGGTTATTTCCCACCTCCAACAAGGCTCTGCCTGTTAGGCAGGCTGAGTCGGGTTATTTACCGCCGCCTAATGCTCGACGTTGTTGCTCGTTTTGCACCACCCAGGGGAGACGTGTAGGGTGGGTCTAGGAAAAAATGGTAAGTCCTACGGACCCGAGCAACCTTCCTCCCTCTAACTTCAACGCACAATATATAATTCGCACGGTAAGAACAAAAGTGACCTACTGCGAAAATCAAGCTTTTTGGGAAATCAACTAAATGTGTTTACGTGTTAAGAAGTTTCTCCTTAATAACTTATATAACTTTCCGAAATAAAGAGCTTAAGAAAAAAAAAACTCTTTTTGTTCCTTACGTACTCCTTAACCAATTCTATTTATTTTTAATGTAGTAAATATTAAATGTACTAAAGTTAATATCTTCCCAATAAACCATTTCGAATAGGTCACTGCATAGCTGAGCATTAAAATTTACACACCTAAATATCAATGACCTATTTTGAATTAGGTCACTTTAAGACTAAAGAGTCATTGGTTTATTAATCACAGCTTGTAAATGTAAAAATAACTCAACTAGTTTTAAGTCGGACCGAACAGCAAAAATGTAAATGATAGAATGACACAAAAAGGACATCGGTCACTTTAAGACTTAAATTCATAAATTGAGTTTACCTTATTACACATGATATAACGACGCACTAACTTTTCGGTCACTGCTTTTTTTATTACGTGCACACACTTCAGACGCAATACTAAATTCGTCATTATTGCAATGACAAAAGGGGCGAGGGGCACGGAAATGAAAGAGACCATAAGTCTACGTTTGTCCCTCTCCAGCCCAAATTCGTCAGTTTTTGATTGAGTAAGCAAAAAAACATGCTTTTTTTAGACATTTTACGTATTTAACTCAATTTACTAAAACTTTGAATTGATTCACTTTCTAAAGATTTTTAACTCAACAAAAATGACTGTTACGAAATTCTAAACTATATTAAAGCGAAAAAAAATTGTCGGTTCTAGGTAGGATTTGAACCTACATGTCCTCTGGCTCTCCGGGTCGATGCAAGCGCATTACCACTTATGCCACCAAGATCCTACTTAAGATCCACGAAATTAGTAATCGCTTGCTTTTTCATACTCGGAGGGTATGCTGACGCCATCTATCGTTGTTTATTAAATTAGCATGATTACAATGGGACACTTCATTCTAAAGATTTTTAATTTAACAGAAACGTCTGTTACGAAATTATTAACTATATTAAAGCGAAAAAATTTCGTCGGTCTAAGGTAGGATTCGACCCTACATCTCCCCTGGCTTCTGGTTTTGTTACTCCATATAAATTTTCACCTTTACCTTTATAAAGCGTATTTATAGTATTCTATTGATTTCTTTTTCTCGTAACAAACAAAACAATATTTGAAAATAATTCATATTTTTTTCCTGGGTATAGCCGCTCGAATTCTTGCAATAACTGTGATAAAATATAGAAACTTATACAGTAATTAAATATTATTAGTGCAGTTGTTGAAAAAAACAGACTACAGGCTTCTATTAACATACATACAAACATACATACGCGCGTAACAAATTACCTTTGCTTGCATGTTTGGTTAAAAATAAGGCCTAGATTATAAACAAATTAACTTACTAAAGTGTATCCATGCGATGATTGTTGTAGTGCTGGGTATTTCTTAAAGTATTCAGTTATACTGCCTTAAGACAGAGTATTGCGACGATAGTAGACTGTGTGTCGTTCCAATATTCTTTTACCATTTGCTAAGGATCCACACAATTATTTAAACAAGTTCACTTGTCTTTGCAATTAACATAATCTGAAATAAAAAAAAATAATTAAAAAGTAAAAAGTCAATTTTGAAATGTTTTAATAATTAACATTATCATTAAAAATACAAAAACATAGTGTAAGTGGTGGGTTCGTAAGAGGAGCGAAATGTCAAACCAAGGTCTTGGTCATAACAACTAGTTTTAATGGTTTAGGTATAATCTATACAAAAGGTGGCAACACAAACAGAGTTCGGCGAATCGACCCACCGAGCACCGAAGCAGGAGCGAGTAACCAAAGCTCGGAGTTAACAAGGCTTTGAAATAAATAAGAATCCAAAAGTCCCACGAGTGGAAGCGAGTAGAGAGCAAACTTAGTCTTAGCCAGTGTTACCTGGTTAGAAAAGATTCAATTTACACATCGTTGGTCGTCTCATACCCACCATCTTTGAGGGGGATTAGGAACCGGTGACGGGCCTTTCGGCCCCCGACCGGGGTAATCTCCGCCGACCGTCAAAACGGTCGGGTCCTAGGATAGCAGCCTGTGCCCGAGGCGCAGGCTGCGGGGATGTGGGTTAGGAAGGGGATTTTGGGTAGGGGGGAAAGGGAAGCGTCCAGTTGCGGGTTTCATTGCTCGCAAGATCGAGCTAGTCGGGTGAGACCCCGTTGGGGGAGGCCCGGCTAGCGACCTACGAACTGAGCAGCGTCTTCACGGGTTCATTATGATGTCGACGTCGTCGCCGTGTCGAGGTTGCGGGGGTAGGCCTTGCCGTCGGGGGGTCGCGCGTGCTGTGGCGCGATATCCCTCAGGTGGGGGAATCGCGACGCGTCTGCTAGCGCGAACATCGACGTGGCAAGGCGTCCGACGAAGTCGATCAGGCTCTCGACTTTAAGATCCCTCTGGATCGTGGCATTCTTCACGTAGCGGGGGGCATTCGTCACGGACCGCATGCACAGGTTTTGCTGGGATGCCAGCTTCTTCCTGTGCGATGCAGCCAGGAGGGCGTACCACGCGGGTGCGGCATACGTGAGGCGGGGTCTGATGTAGGTCTTATAGACCCCGAGCTTCACACGCAGAGAGCACTGGACGCAGCAGTACTCGTGCTGTTCTTGCTGAGGCGACGACGGTATCGACATGGGGGCCCATGGTTAGGCGTTTATTAATCGTGATCCCCAGGTATTTTACAATCGGGGACCACGAGATGTTTTGTCCGTGGAGGGAGAGTGGTGGAAGACGGCGGAGGCACTTGCTCATGAAAATCGCCTGGGTCTTGGTGACGTTCACTTTCACTTGAGGCCACCTGGCGAGCCAATCTTGTAAGGCGTCAAGTTGTCGCTGCAGCTTGACGGTGGCAAATTCTGGGTTATAAGAGGAAGCATATATATAATGCCGCGTCGTCAGCATAGAGGGCGAGGTGGGAACCATCAACGACCGGTATGTCATCGGTGTAAAGGTCGTAACATACCGGTGATAGGCAGCTGCCTTGAGGGACCCCGGCTGCTATTGGGCGACTTTCAGAGGTAGCGTCTCACAACACCACCACTCTGAAGGTGCGATCCGTCAAAAACGACTGGACCACCTTCGTCAGTCTGCGTGGGGCCGAAGATTGGGACATCTTGTAGACCAGGCCTGAGTGCCAGACCCGGTCGAAGGCCTTCTCCATGTCTAGGAGGACTGCGGCCGCGTGCTCGCGTTTGTTCGCGGCGACCGCCATGTGGTGTAGAACCCTGGACAGCTGGAGCGTGGTACTGTGTTCAGCGCGGAACCCGAATTGTTCTTGGCCAGGCGTGATATGTGGGACCAGTTTGGTGAGCAGCAGCTTTTCGAACACCTTCGAGATGCACGGTAAGAGGGTGATTGGCCGATAGCTCTCGGGCTTCAATATGTTCTTCCCCGGTTTGGGCAACATGATCACATTGCCGGCCTTCCAGTTGAGTGGGAAGGTGCCGGTGCGGAGGACGCCATTGAAAAGGTGCGTTACCGCCGCGATAGCGCGCGTTGGTAAGTGGCAAAGGGTGGCGTTGGTGATACTATCCGCACCGGGGGCCTTTCTGGGCTTTGTTCTTGCGTTCATGCGCTTTACTCTGCCCGGGGAGAAGAAAATGAGATCTTCAGTGGGAGCTATCGGGGAGGTGAAGTAAGTACGAAGGTGCTCTTCAACTGCCGCGATGTGGTCTGCCTCGTCGGATGGGTTCAGCTGGAACTGACGCTCCAGGCACTGCACAGATTTCAGCACGATCCTCGGCCCGGTACCTAGGGGTATCATCGGCGTGTAGTAGTGGGCGAACAGGTGTGGGAGCTCCGCTGAGCTGGCGGCACAGACGATGGATGGAGTTTCAGCCGTCCGCTGCGTCGGCTATCGTTTCTTCATATTCATATTCATATACTTTATTGCCTTATATTGTATTCACAAAGATATTATAATATATTAAATGCTCTAACATAAACCCTGGGAGGGCACTGCAATATCATTACAATTTCTTACATGGGTAGGTATTTAAATGTCAAGAATTATTATTATGAATATTACATGTCACTACTATAAACTAAATGCTACTAACTAGTTTTCAAAAAAATCATTTAAGTCATAATAACATTTTAACATCAATTTTTTTTTAACTCATTACAAAATGTGGCCTCTTTTACAATATTTTTAATGGAAAGTGGTATCTTGTTATATATTTTTATCGCCATGTGATGGCTACCCGAGCTCACAATTTTCAATGTAGTGAAGGGTCTAACTAATTTATTTCTTTTTCGCAAGTGGAATTTTATGATGTCATCTCTTTCTTTTCCATATATGACCTTCGAGCCGATTATGGTGACACTTATCCACGCAATAAAAGGTTTTATCTCAAGATCATCGACATATTATCATTGTCGACGTAGGCTAACATGGTGGCATCGGTTACATTGTATTATCCACTTTTGACAACGATAAATGACAATCGTTATCTTTTATCGATTTTGCTTAACATGGGTGGCCACTTTGGATGGACTTTTGTTATCTCAATTCGATAAGTTTATACGAGTGCCATCTTGGTGACGATAAGACTTGGATAAGACATTAATCTTGAAAAAAACTTAAATTTAAGCGTGAGTATTAATTTTGTAATGTTTCACTTAACAAAATAGGCTTCGATACTTACAATAAAGGTGTTTAACATTATATTACAATTGGTAATCATTATTTGCAGAATGTCAAGTGCGTCTTTGTCGCCTCCCGCTTCAAGCCAAAAAAGAAATAATAAACTGCTGCTCCCAACCCCTTCGAGCTGCAGGGTGGAGAATTTCGACATAATATACAGAGGTGCAAGGAGATAGCACACCGTTTATGTGCCGAATTCGAATAAGACCTCCAGCCGCACAATAAAGACGAATTACCCATGTAAATAACATTAAGGTAAGTAATATTTATTATTTACTAGCTGTTCGTGCTTGGTATCACTCGGGAGATTTATTGTTTCATACAAACCTTGTCCTGACAATTACGAAAACAACGAAAAAACAGCCAACTCGGTCGAGCCGTTCTCAAGTGATGCTCCGTCATAGATGTGGCAATTAAATTTTATATACATGTATATCTTAGACTATTATGAGTACCTATACTTACCAACTTGAATACTTCATGTTAGTTATGTCACTATTAGGGCTTAGGAAATAATTTTCAAAGTAAAGTAAGTAACTCATAACTAAAAGTAAAAAAAACAACACGCATTATTGCAGACTATACTTCAAACACCGTTAGTAAACTCACTATCAAAATTCTTATGGCTACCTTCTATCTATATCATCATACCAGCTTGATGGTTCCATTTTATATTGTCATCGGAACTGTAAAAGTATGCTAAATTTCAAATCAATCCACCAATTAAAAGTAGGTTAAAATTGGCATCTAAGATTTGGTTGCATTGTTACTTTGTCTACAGACACATAACACAGGTACTAGCTTCACTGCACAAACTCATTTATAACATTCAACTTCATCCGCATTGACCACCCTACGGGAATAATGATTGTTTTCTGAGATATAAGGTGTATCCTATATGTTAGTTCAGGGTAAAAGCTATGTACATTCCAAATTTCATCCATTTCCTTTCAGTCGTAACAGTGTGAAATAGTAACCAACATACACACACACTTTCGCATTTGTAAAATCAGTGTGATTAGTAAGGAGAAGGTTATAAGGACACAAAGATGAAATAAAAGAAAATAATAAAATGTTTAAATTTAAAGAAACTTATTAAAATACCCCTATGTAATTACGACACCTATTTTCGAAGCTGATAACCCTCAAACGACCCAACCAATATTCATCAAACCGCCTATATTCTAATTAAAAAAATCACATTAAAATCCATCTTTTCGAAAGTTACGTATCTACAGACAATTATAGTTTAGTTTTGCCTATATCTCTATTAGAGACAGCTTTCAACATACAAACAAACAAACAAACAATTAAATAAATATAATAGTATAAAACAGTAGATGTGGATGTTTCAACTTAATAACTTATTTTTAGTAGATAGCTTATGTGAACTGCAAAGTACGAGTATTAGCAGCAGTAAATGCATGACTCCTTTATATTTCATATATCTCTGTTCTTAGAATAGAGCTTGAAAGGGTGTTTAACTTGCACATTGGAAAGTAGTTTCTTCTGTGCATGTTAAACAAAATCTAGTAGAGTCCGGCAGACCAAGCTCTATTTAATAAACTTGTATAATAATTGTTTGGGATATGCTTTTATTAGCATTAAAAGATCTTATTATAATTGCAATTTTTTATATAAACATAGATAAAATTGTAATTAACCTATATACATATTATATAATTTTGGAACTCCACCTCGGTACCAATTTTCGTATCCTCTAGCCTGGAAAAAAAAGAATATTATTTTATATTTGTATATTGTAATTTATATAGGTAGTCTCTTGAGCCATGGATCATGGTGCCTATTTTGAATGCTAGCCCGATTAGTATAGATGAAAAATACACCCATGGCCTATGAACATACTCATTCAATGAACTCATTCATACGCTGAATTGTGTCATGTAAAAAGGTATTCAGTGCTTAGGGCATAATTAGGGGTAACACTATAAAGAGTGTTCAAAATAATTAAGACCTGTAGTGTGTTATATAATATGATGCAACAAGGTTATTACATATTATAATTTTAAGTAGGTACCTTACCTAATTTACTATGTTATAAGAGTTCAGAAAATTTTACTAATTTACACATTATTTATCAGAATACAGCTGGACACTACCGCAGATAGCAATGATGTTATTGCCGTTGCCACCCATATGTTCTCAGCAATAGGGCATTAATTAAAAGTAACTCAAAAAAAGGGTCACCATAATAAATTATTATTTTACTTAACACTGTTTCATTTCATTTTCATACTGAAAGTAATCATACTCACCAGGTTTTTTATTAATAGTATGTATTACAAAATAGAGCAGGTAATCTAATTCTGTCTTGGATGAAAAATAGCCTGAGCTCAAGCTACCTACATACTAGGTTTAATCGGTTCAGCAGTTTATTATAGATCTATTATTGAGTAAATGTATACAGTCACACCGGGTAATTTTACTTCCGCTACATGCTTTATCACAATAGGAATGTTACTTGTATTTATCTTAGTATTATTTTAAAGGCCGTTAGGTAATTGTTACCCAAGTATTCAAACTTACCCAGTGTGAATAAGTGTGAAACAAATTAAATAGGTACTTTCAGCTTTCGAAGCTCCAACAGCAAAATAGAAGGGAGATTTTGCCTCTTTTGTTTCTCTGAACCCCAGTGGCCCACTAAATTCACCATTGGCAAATGGGGGTGGCTTGGTACCATGGGTTTGGTACCATGTATTCAAAGCTTGTTTTGCATTGCTGTCAGCAACTGTAACACAACATGATTTTTAAAGAGTAACATTAATAAAGAAATCGACTACAAAAAACTCATATTAGTTCACAATATTAAACTTACACTTTTCTTTTTTGATTTATTGTTGATGTGTCAACTTTCTCTTGAAATTTAGGCGTAACACTCCTGTCAGAGTGGTCGTGGTCGTCACGTTGATTTTGTGGCCTGCTTCACAATGCGACGCCATTCTTCGCGAACTGCCGCCCTCCTGGTACATTCGTGTGGAGGACTGTCGACGGCGGTATCGGCGGTTTTGATTTGGTTCCTTCACCTCATCGGCTATCTTCTGCGTGGTCTGATGCCCTCGACCTTGCCTTGCACTACCACACTACCAGGCGTTCGATAGATTCGCATCCGCGCCGCGATACGTGTCCAAAGAAAGTGAGGATACGAGCTTTTACTATGCTGAAGCATAGTCTCTGCTTGATGTCTAGCTCTCGAAGAATGGACACATTTTTTCGGAATTCCTCCCTCGATATATCGAGCATTCTCCAACACAACATCTCTAGAGCATCAATTCGTTTCTTAATTTAAATTCGTAACGTAAAACTAACAATCGTAGTTTTTGCAGAATAAAACATTCGAATTTCCGATCAGTTCTTACCATAGATCCTAGAACTATCGTACGAGCTGTCAAGATAACCTATAAATTTTAAAAGTATGCCTAGTCCGCTCCTTTCAATGACTGCTTGATAACAACTCATTTCAGAAGCATTATATAAAGTCCGCCACTCAACATCCAACATGGACAAAAATAGATTGATTTCGTGACACTAGCAACTTTTTTCCAAAATGGTAGTAATCTCGCGTGATTCTTGTCACACTGGGCTTAAACACAATTGTCGTCGCTATATCGGCGCAATAACTTAATCGACACTGTCAACCATATTAGGGATTTTGATAAAATAGACGACTTAGTTAAAAATTTAGACATATCCACTCGATAAAAAGGTGTCACGCATAATTGGCCCGCTTATGTCGTCTTACAAATTTACAAATTTCATAAATACACCGATGTCAGGGTATACATCGTTGTCAGAGTCAGAACACTTAAATTATTAAAAAGTGGTTTACAGCTTTCTCTGCCTGTCATGTCGCTTAGTGCCTGCTATACGGGCACATCTCAAAAAACCAATATTAAGAGAAATCGCCGATCAAAGTTTTGCGAGTTGAGAGTGCGGCTGAAAAAAGGGTCTAATTCCTTCAGTTTTGGAGCAATAACACTGTGGTTTAGGTTATATTGTATTACGCTTCGAATTTTATCTTGAACAGTAATGTCTTTAAGAAACAAAACTTCTTTTATCCTATTGCATATTCACAAAATGAAAATTGTCGGTCTTCACCCTTGTCGGTATTATCCGAATACTCAGATTCCATGTTCTAGTCAATAACGAACGACTCCTCCGATTTATGCTCTTTACTCTCTCTCTCTCTCTCTTTCCCTTTTTTATCACGCTGCTGATCGTGTTGTTTCCCAGCTTTCCTTGCCAGTTTTGGTTCCTGGTCTTTATCAATTCTTGTGTGATTATTCTCATTTTTAGTTAGCACGTCCTTATAAGAGAGTAAAGAAGACAGCTTATTGTTCAAGAAGGGGCCGTTATTTTTTTACGTGGGAAATTCGTGCTGTATCCGTGATGTCGCTTCCATTGGCTTAGGGGATGGAGCTGCGTAAAGAATTAACGCTTTCCGGTATGTACCTACAGTTAAATTCGGACCTCAATTCTCGTAATCGTTTTTCTTTTATGTAAACAGGGCATATTTTAGCCATAGACATATGTTTGCCTTTGCAATTGACACATGAAAATACCTTTGTCTCGCAATTTCCATGGCCACCGCTACATTTAGGACAGATACCTATTAGTTTTAGACAAACATTTTCTAACAGTGTGACTAATTTTCCAACATTTATAGCACTGAGATACTGGGTATACATAAAGCTCAACCTTTATTCTTAAACCATCTACACTGACATGTGGGGGAAGCCGTGACCCTCCGAATCCCAAACGAACATCTTCACTTGTACACCAGACACCATCGATTCGATCTCGATATTGCAACCTCTTTGCAGAGATGACCTTCTCCAAACACGATACTTCCTTTAGGATATCTTCATCGGTTAGGTGTGCATCGACATCTCGTATATTACTGTAACAATAACTTATTTCCATCGGTTTGTGAGTTAACCATCCATTCTTGACAAAACTTTCACATGTGCATAGCTGTTCCAAGCTGTCTCTATTTTCAAATTCAATCCTTACTTTAGACGGATTTAAGTATTTAATCCTACAAATATTTGTGATGCGGTTTTCTTTCGGTTCTTTACTATTAACGTAGACTTGAAGATCCTCGTTGACGTCTTGTAAATCCAATTTCTCAACCTTTCTTTCTTTTTTCCCTTTTTTTCCACCGTTTCCCAATCATCATCTTCTTCTCTGGTTCTCTTTAAGGTCACGTGATGTTGATCCTCGTCACTTTCACTGTAGGTACTGTGTGTGTCAGATTTACAGTCCCCCACCTGTTGAAAACACTCGCCATCCTGAATATTGAAATTTTGATATTTTGATGTACTAGGCTTAGCTAAGATGTCTGGATCTCCCTCCTTTATGTCTGGATTCCTCCCCAGTACCATGCTATTAGACTTCAAATCCATTTATTTCCAAAAACGTTTTAATAACAACACCGCTCACAGCTATTTATCACGCCGGGCCGTAGCGGCCGCCCGGAACCGGTCTGCATACAAAGCAGGACAATAGATGTACTTACTTCTTCAACGCGTAAACAACTATTAATTCCAATAAAATAAATGAATCGACACCACCTTCTCGAGCGAGTGACAACACGGGACTGTGACTGATATATTGCTTGTATCAGAAAAAAATGAGAATATTATTACTTTAAGTGATTATTAATTGATTAAACACATTATACTTAATGTATGTGTAAAATTTCAAGTCTGTAGCTGTAATACTTAAAAAGTTTCAAGTAAGTCAAATTATGCCTAACCGCTGACTCTCGCCAAAATATGCCCGTATTGAGCGGTGACTGGGTGATTCAAGGCCCCGTAGGTAAAGGGTTAACGTCTTCTTCTTTATATTTGTATCAGACTTTTTCTGGATACCTTGCTCAGAAACATTTTGTACAGGATTTAAAAACATATCCTGGTACTTTAAGTACCCATCAATGTCCTGCGAGTAGTTGAATGGATCGTTAAGTTCGATAGGCTGGGAGTAAAAATTTGGTTACATCATATCACTCTGGTCTGTTTTCCATACTAATAGGCTGTGAGCTTGACATAGTTGATCTGTAACAAAAGTAAATAAGTTATAGTTATAAGTTATATTATAAAGAAAACGAACAATGGTTTTATGGTTATTTAATAAATAAATAAACAGTGTTAAAAACAAAAACTTACAAGTATGTACCTACCTTACCTTTATATTATCTTTAATTTAACAAGCGATATTTAGTCTGTAGATCTCGAAATGCTTTGAAATTTATAATTAGATTTTATAATTGTTTTTTTTTGCTGCTTATGCATATTATGTATCTTATTTTATATTACTTAAAAGGAATACATTAATATGTGGTAAGTATGCATATAAACATAAAACCCAACACGTTTAAACAAGTTTATTATCAGAATGTTTACTCCCGTATATTAATCTACGAGTCCTTCAAATTTTTAAGCAATAAAAAATAGCATTATAAAGTTGTTGAAGCAACCCCTATAATTTGAAATTAGAGTCATAAATATTGAACCATGCAAGTCTAAAGTTAAACTTAGCAGTTTTCTGCCACCCAATATGTTGTTACAAGTTTAGGGTCATGTCTGATATTTGTAATTGGTCTTATAATAAATATTTTAAAATGATTACTATTATAAATTACTTGGGGAAATTCATAAGGCCTATATAAAGCATTTCAATATTTTCTTACTTCACAATCACAATGAAATTCGTCAAGCATACTAAAACTCAGCTCGTTGTTGTAGATTATACCTATTATATGCCACATTTTGTTCAAAAGAAATAAAATAAGAAATACAATATTTAAGGCATTTATTTAATTTTATAAAATGTAGCTTGGATAAGATAAGATAAGATAATCATTTATTGTCAAAACTGTGTACATAATATTATAATAAGATGTCATGCATTACAATAGTTCTAACAGTTTATCCATTTCGGACGTACAATATAATAGTTTTAAATAATTTTACAAAGTTACAGAGAAATATTCATTAAGATCATAAAAACTTTTGCTAAGTAACCATTCTTTAATTTTCCTTTTAAACTCCATTCCATTTAGTGACTTAATATACTCTGGTAATTGATTAAATATTCTAATTCCAGTAACATAAGTGCTTTTTTTAAGTATATAACCAGAAGAAGAGCAGTTAGTTGATACATTATTTTTGTATTGAGATCTTAGATTATTCTTAAGGTCACTTTTTTTTATAAAATAGTCACTATTTCCTTTTACAAATAAACAAATTTCTAGAATATAAATACAAGTCAGAGTTAATATTTTGTGCGTTTTGAAAACAGTCCGTAATGATTCCATATTTCCAAGCTTATATATAATTCGTAGGCATTTCTTCTGAAGAATGAATGTGGATTGTACATTTGAACACTGAATTACCCCAGAATATTACACCATACGTTAATAGAGGGTAAACAATTCCATAATAAGTTTTTTTTGCTACCTCTATGGATGTTACTTTTGTCAAAATTGATACTGCGTAACACGATTTAGAAATTTTCTTATTTATTTTATCAATATGAGGCTTCCAATTTAGGTTGCAATCTATTGTTACACCTAAGAAGTTTGTAAATTTTACTTGTTCGATTTGTTCATTATTAATATTTACACTAATGGATTGTGGTATTTGTCTATAGCTAGCGAATTGTACAATTTTGGTCTTTACTAAATTAACCTTCAAATTTATTGATGATAACCAGTTCATTACAATATTTAAAGTTTTGTATATCTCATTTGCTATGTCTGAACCGTTTAGTTTGTTTTCAGATATAAATATTGTAGCATCATCAGCAAACATAACACATAAGTGGTCAATTATTAGAGGTAACTCGTTGTCATACACCAGAAACAACAAGGGCCCCAGAATGCTTCCTTGCGGCACTCCTTGTAGAATTTCTTCGTAATCGGATTGTACTCTTATTATCGTTTTAGTATTTTTGTCATATGACTCCAATATTGTGGCTTGTGACCTATGAGTAAGATAGGTCTGAAATAATTTTAAAACTGTTCCGCGTATCCCGATGTGTTCTAGCTGTCCCAATAATATTCTGTGTGAAACACAGTCAAAAGCCTTGGATAAATCAATAAAAAGCCCAACAGTTGTTTTTTTCTTATTTATATCGACCCATAATTGCTTTAGTATTTTGAATATTGCGGAAGTTGTATTTTTACCCTTTTGAAATCCAAATTGATTCGAATTTAGTATATTATTTTTATTTAAGAAAGATGTTATTCGTTTTGCTATAATTTTTTCGAAGATTTTAGAGAAATTTGGTAACAGGGCAATTGGTCTATAATTATCTATATTATGTTTGGGACCTTTTTTATGTAAGGGTTTAATTAGCGCCTTTTTCAAGTCAATTGGAAAGATTCCACTTTCAAGTGTTAGATTGATTATATACGTTAGTGGCTCTACTATATACTCAATACTGGATTTTATAATTTTTATCGGTATTTGGTCATATCCTGTACTACATTTATTTTTTAAATCCCTAACAGTATTTTTTATCTCCTGTGTGCTAACTGGGGTCATAAATATACTACTTACATGAGGTTGGGTTATTGGTTTATAGGTCATGTCATTTGGGGTATCATTTAAATTTATACGATGGTCATTTATTATATTGGCAATGTTTATTGGTTTATTAATTTTTATGTTATCTCTTTCTACATATTCTATAGTCTCTTTTATTAGATTAACTTTTGATGTGTTTTGCTTTATTATTTGCCATGTAGCTTTGCTTTTATTTTTGCTTTGGTTTATAAAGTATGCATTTGTGTTGCGTTTTGATTGTTTTGTAACTGATTTAAGAATTTTACAGTACTTTTTGTATTTTACATTTATCATTGCATTATTTGATTTTAAAGCCTGTGCATATAATTGTCTTTTCCGTTTACTTGCTATAACAATGCCTTTAGTTTTCCAATTTGATTTTCTCTTATGCGTTAATGTAATTTTTTTCCTGGGTACGCAAAGGTCGAATATGAGGCTAAAAGTATCAATGAAATGTTTGTAAGCTTGATCTGAGTCTGTCAACGAGTAAATATCCGCAAAACTGAAACTAATCTGTGCTAAATATTTTAAGAAGATTTCGATATATAAATCTGGGTTTCTAATGTGCACATACCAATATTGTTCTTTGAAGCTCAAGTCCATTGGGACCGAGATTAGTTGAGCGGTGTGATCAGACAAACCAAGGGTTAATACTTCCACTGTATAATGTTTTATATTAGTGAATACATTGTCAATGCAAGTTCGAGAATGTATTCCTATTCTGGTTGGCTCCGCTATAGTAGGATGTAGCTTGTATGCTCGGAAACTGTTTAAAAGCAGCTCACTTTTGTTAGACTTTTCTAATATATTGACATTGTAATCACCTAAAATGAATATATTTCTGTAACTATTCCTTGACCTTATCAGTAGTTTATTAAGCATTAGTTCCATGTTGACGAGAAGTGAGTTGTAGTCTAGAGTACTGTTTGGTGTCCTATAGACACACATGATTAAGTAATTTAGTCCATGTATCTCAATACCGCAACATTCAAGGTGACATTCAACAGACATTTCTGCAATCCATTGAAGTTCACGACATTCAATTTCTTTTTTTACGTAAATTGCCACACCACCTCGTTTTTTTATTTTCCGACAAAACCGACCAACATTTTTATAACCTTCTATCTGTATTATTTCTATCTCATCTTCCTTTAAAAATGTTTCACTAAAACAACATACATCGATACTTTTCTCATGCAACAATATTTCTAGTTGG